>CM057349.1:33109071-35932573 GCA_030015575.1 Agapanthus africanus | reverse complement strand
TATCCTCTGATTTAACTCGGACCTGATGATATCCGGATCGCAAATCCAGCTTCAAGAATACCCTTGCGCCACTAAGCTGCTCGAACAATTCGCCAATGCGAGGGATCGGGTACTTGTTCTTAATAGTCACCCGGTTCAATTCTCGATAATCGATGCACATTCTCCTTATGCCATCTTTCTTCTTTACTAGAAGAACTGGAGCTCCCCAAGGTGAATTACTGCTGCGAATCCAACCCCTCTCTAGCAATTCGGTAACCTGCTTCTTGACTTATTCCAACTCCACTGGTGCCATTGGATAGTACGCCTTTGTTCCTGGCGCTGCACCAGGAACAAGATCGATCGCGAACTCCACATCTTGTTTTGGTGGTAAACCCGAGATGTCCTCGAACACGTCCATGAACTCTCGAACTACAGCTGGCGCTTCCTCCTTATTAACTTCCATCGACGAAAGAACACGGTGTGTCGGTCTAGCCCTAAACTCAACCGGCTCGACAGAACTGCTTCCTCTAGCAAAAACAAACTCCAAATGTCCGGGAATCTGGAAAATCGCTTTCTTTGGCCTACAATCAATGTGAGCGTGGAAAGTGCCGAGAAAATCCATTCCCAAGACAACATCATAACTGCCGGTATCAATCACCAAGAAATCTGCAATTAACTCCCGTCCGCAAATGACAACAGAACAATCCTTGCACTCACTACTAGATATGATCTTCCCGTTCCCAGTGTGTATGTCACAACAATTAGACAGGGGCGTGCAAGAAATCGAGTGTGCAGCAATAAACTTGGACGACATAAAACAATGGGATGCACCAGAATCGAATAATGCTAATGCGGAAAAATCATAAACAAGTAGGATACAAGAAACGACTTCATCTAAAGCCAAGACACTGAAGAAGATAAGCACGGTAAAGAGGATTCAAGCTTGCGATAAAATATAAACTGGTAAACAATACAACTGAGAGAGTAGGGTAATACAACGACCATAAAATAAGGAGATGAATCAAGACTAGGACTCCAAGTTACTTAAATAGTGTACCGTATTGTAACCATGCTGCAGTTCATGGGTACAATCACATAACTCCGTTCAAGTCGCCCAAATCCTAGTATCAGAATAGAAAGAAACAATAAGGAACCAGAAGGTTTGAAGTCGAGATGCAAAGTTGTTTGCATATCGTCAAGACAAGGGTCAAGAGAAAGATAAGATTTAAGGATCACGATAACAATGTGGCAGAACATATTCCTAATTACGGGTTTCCTGACTCGTGTATTGGGTCCAATACCCAACTACAAAAGAATCAAACCTGATTAACCTAAATCCTATGTCTCCGATACCAAACAAACCCTGTCACGCCCCGCTTCCCAGAGTGCGCTAAGATCGGCATGTGACAGAGCCAACCATGCTACTTGTGGCTAGGAAATATCCCTCCACAGTCACATTACGGTTATCTATAAGATATCAAGAACAGTAAAATAAAATTAACTATCTAGTACATGTCCATATGCCAGAATAAAAGAGTCAAGAAATAATATGCGGAAGCAATAAATCCAAAAATAATAACAATCTGGAAAGTACGTCCCAAATACGGGCTCACATCAGGAAATGAAAATGCTGAAAGGAAACTAAACTAGAATACTAACAGGGTCCTCACTGCTCGGCCTGTCGACTGAAGTACTCATGGTCAGCCTGTGGGAGAAATAAAGGATCTGGGCCATGCAAAACCCAGACGTCAGTGCGTTATAATATCAAACAATAATACATGAACAGGATACACGAGATATGCATGCATAAGTATAAACGATAACATGAATATAACCAGTAAACATGGATAGAGAACAGTGAAGTGTATACGTATAGATGAAGTGCAGTGGGTAATCTAAACTATACTGCTGGGTTATCTGTTCTAAAGTCTTCGAAATCAATTAATGTAATCCTCATCGTAACCCATCGGTCTATGCCCCGTTCATGCCCCACGAGACCACGGTATTAGGATTATTCTGTAGCCCGGAAAAACGGCAAACAATATATTCCGTAACGTCCGGAAAAACGGCAAACAATATAATAGCCCTTTGAGTTACGTTCGGTTACATTCTTGATTTCCCCTTACCCCCAAGATTATGTGTTCAAGTCGAGTATTGACAATCAATATCTAATGCTAACACAGGATCATGCATGTACAGGTTTTGTCTATGCAAACAACAATAACGTCCATCAGGACAACATGTCAGGATTGTCGGCATTAGAAACAGGATCAGGTAAAATGTCAAGTAGTGATATATCAGGTTATGTCAGGTAGTGCACATGTATCAAGTGGGTGCCCAAAAGTAAAATGTAGCAAGTATCGAATCACGGTAAATGTACGGATGTACGGTGAAAGCATGGATGCACAAACATCTATCAGGGGTTATATCATGAATATATAGGATGCACATTATCAAGTATGGGGTACTAATGTAACAGTAATATGAATTAATGTGACATGGCACGTAACTAGATATGTAGAGTTAATGGTATGGATACACAATAAAGTATGGATGCCCAATTATCTATCACGGGTTACAATTACAGCTCCATAACTAAGTATGATGCACATTATTGAGCATGGGGTGTTAATATAACAGTTATATGAGTTAATGTGATCTTTGGATGCAGCTACATATCTAATAAATGATATGAATGCATACAGGTATCCGAAAACAGTAAAACTTTAATATGGATGTAAAATGCAATCAACATGGGATATTTTTATTCATATGGATGCAAAATAAGATACATAGCATGTAGCAAGATAAACTTGCCTGAGCGGAACATACGACGGGTGCGTACGGCACGTCCGACGTCGGGTAAACGTCGCAACGAACACACGGCACATGGGACAGGTCCAGGCAAGGAAAGAAGGTAACCACGCTGGCTGGGGACGTCTACTGGATTACTCAGATCGTCGGCAGCGGCACAGCTCCGGCGGTGATCACTGGAAAATAGGAATCAAGAAAAGAGAAGAAAATAAAAGAAGAAGAAGAAGAAGAAGAAGAAAGAAGAGAAGGTGCTCTGGGGTTGGTGCTATGGACCAGAGACGATGCGAGGGGGTTACAACGGCGATTGGTCATCGACGGCGAGAATGCAAGCAGGGTTTTCCGGCGAGGCAGTGTGTGTGCAGTGGGGGTTTCCTAGGCTCTTGGGGTCGGGTTTGCAGGGAAGAGTCGAGAAAGGAGAGTGGAGAGGAAGAGGGAGTAGGTCGTGGTGATGAGGGTGTGAGGTCGGTGGGGTCGGAGCTCCGGTGAGGGTTCAGACAAGGTCGTGGGTATCGGGTTCGGCTTGGTGCAGGGTTCTTGGGTTTGGAGGGGAAGGAGAGGAGAGAGGAAGGAGGTCGAGGAGGAGATGAGGTCGAGGAAAGGATGAGAGCAGCGAGGTCGACGGAAAGGATGCGGCTAGGGTTAGGGTTCTCGTGGAGACGGCAGTTTTCGTTTAAAAAGAAGAAGAAGAAGAAAGAGAAGTGAAGGAGGGAGGTGAATGTAATGGAGGAAGGGAGGTGACGGGATCCTTGTGAGGAACAGTATTCGCGAGAGGAAAGAGAGAGTGCGTTCGAGAGGAGAGAGAAAGAGAGAAAGAGATGAGTGTTCTGTTAAAAAAATTTCTTTAAAAAAATAATTTTTTTTTATAAAATCTCAAACGTAACCAGTTAAATATAGAAAATATATTATTAATAAAAATTTGATATTTTGGCTAATACAAAAATATAGTCCAAAACACGTCCGGATCGGGTCTAAAAATCCAGTTTTAAAATACGAAAAATATACGTGTCGACCAACATTAAAACAGGATAACCGGGTAACGAAAAAGTATACCCCCAAGAACGGATGCACGCACGTGCACGTAGCCATCCAAACATGTCCGTTTCACTGGACGGGACGAGAACAAGATGTGCGGATGCTACGACAGGATTATGGGTATCATGCAGGCCATGCAATATATTTTTAAAATATTTTACTTGACTTTATATGTTATACTGAAAAATATGCAGATGTCAGATAAAATGCCAGTATGCAGTATATAAAAAGAGAAAGTGCACAGATCCACATAACAAGCCGGGATAAATCATAACAGGAATCAAGACAGGTTTCCAGCAAGCGGGTCGGGTCGGATGCAAAATACAAATGTCAAACACACTATTCGCACCCAAAACACAATAAATCAGGAAAAATACCATAAATAAAGAAATACTCAAAATAGAAATGGTATAAATGAACCGGGGTGTTACACCCACTTATGCCCACTTGCACAAGTCATGAGTATGCCCACTTGTGCCAAGGTTGCCCTACCATGTATCAAAGAGCTAGTGTACATTTGTAATGTGTTGGACCAAAATTGTGTATACTTGATTATATGCAAAAAAGCTCTTTGAATCACGACCGGTTTTTTATTCTGTTTGCAGTGTTGGCTCCCAAATATTATATCCGTGAATTTGAGTATGTTTTCCAGTATTTTGTCACGAATACATGTTATCTGTATTTACTGAGCAGACACTGATTAATAATACCGATATATAAAAAAATAGATAATGAATGAATGGTATTAAGATACAGTTTTTTGTGATGAACAATTTCATTTGGCCCTATATTTTAACCCTTCATTCCTTCAGCCATGATTGCTTAAGACTAAAATTAAAAAAGATTAATTTTTAGGAGGTGGTATTGTCAAACCCTTATTTAATAAATCCATATAAAATCTTATGGACAAAATTACCCCAAACTACACCAGCTTTTAATTCCCTTCCTTCTAAATCACATCTCAGCATCCTTTTTACGCCTGCGACCTTCACTCGTCGTGTCGTCGCTCTATATCTCCTTTCCTACAACCTCTCCGGTCCCATCCCCTCCATTCCCATCTCCTTCCTCTCCCATCTCCTAATCCTTAAGCTCTCCAACAACCTTTGCCCTCTTTTATGACCTAATCCTCTCGCTCCGGCATTTCTTGACCTAGGCGGATCTGCTGGCCAAGATCAACAGCATGTTCGGAAGTGAGATCGGCACGGTCAAGTACCGGTTCTCCAATGAGGACCTCGACGCTCTCATCTCGATCTCATTGCAGGAGGATCTCTGCAATATAATGGATGAGCTCGATCACGTTGCCAGCGAGCTCGTGAGGCTGTGAATCTTCGTGCGAAAGTGCAGATTTTCGTGATCTTGTTAACAACGACTATCCTGCGATTGACACGGCATAGTGCTACATCGATGCCATGAACAGGATCTTGATTGGGATCAAAAGGAAACACTGTATAAAAAGACAAAAATTAAAGACTTGTGTGGTTGGGGTTAATTTTGTCAACACATAAGTTTTGGTGTGGAATTGTCAAATAAAGGCCTGGCAATATCGCCTCCCTAAATTTTAGAGTAGTTTTTATAAAGAACAATCCAACTTTTAGGGTTTTTTCAGATAGTACCATTGAACTTTAAAAATTGTTATGAACCCTTCTTGAACTATTGATATAATATGGGGAAAAAAAACAAGTTTCTTAAATTCATTTAAGAGATAAATGGATTAAATAAGACCACGCATCTGGACTGAATAAACCAAAATTAAATGAATATGTCATTTTTTTGGGAAAAAAATATCTTCACAAAAATACCCTTCAACTTCTAATGGAGATTTATTTCTTTTTAAAAGTTCAATGGTTCTATAGATCATGAAAGTTAGACAATGCTTTATGTAATATACCTTAATTTTTATTTCAAACATTCGTGTCCGCTATGAGAGTCATACTTTATATTGTGTAACTCTCTTAAAAGTAGGATATAAACAGTCTCAACGTGCGCCTAACGTATCCATATCCAGTAGTCATCGTCGGATTTGAATACAAGTACAAATAATTTTAGAAATGAAAATTACCATCCACTTTCGGTATAAGTCGGATATGAATACGAACGGATGTTAAAAAAACTATACCTGATAAAGGCAAAATTACTATTTTATATAAGTCAAATATGGTTATAGATAAAACATACGTGTTACCGTATTGTATCTGAATGCTCTTGATGGATTTGGATACCGTTACAGACAGTCATCGAAAATGGTATTAAGTATAAGTATTTAATAGAAATAAGATATGGATTCGGAGACAACTCCCATTATTTATATCTATTAGTTCTCTAATTAAAATATCTTTTGTGGAAGAAGTTATTATTGTTATTTTAAATTTTTACTAGAAGAAAATGTTGTCTCAGGAATCCATCCAATAGTGACACGCAGCATGCATCTTAAGTAACTGATGCAACAGGACATGGATAGCTTAAAGCTATATAAAAGATCGTAGCGGGGCCACAAATGGGCCCTTATCTTGTCGGTCCATCTTCAAAAAGTGGAATAATTGTTAGGTGAGATGTCTATTTTGTGGGCCCGATGGGCCCACCAAATTATGAGGTCTTTTGACTTGTTACAAACGATGAGAGAGCCTTTGGCCCAAAATAAACGCAATAATAAGGCGACGTCTTTGAACTTGAACTAAAAAAAGAAATCATGACGCGATCCGGAATAAACTGCATAAATATTAAATATATACACGTAAAGAAGGGCTTTATCGTATGCCCGGGGATATCCAATCTTTGCATATGCTGAAAAAGATCCAAGGGTCACTGCAGCGGCGCGTAACGAAGGGAATATCGGCAAGTTTTTTTTTCCGGATTTAAGATGATGATAGAGTCCATTTATATTTCTATAACAATAATGTGAGTGAGAGAAAATCATGAAGCAAAAAAAAACACGAACATGGTTCATTAAAAAGATCGAGAAGCAAAAGTTAGAAACTTTAAAAAACACCAGAGACTAAAAAAAATAGAGAAAAGAACAGAATTGCAGCTAATGATTACTTAAGGTTGAGTGTGTAGCGATAAATTGGGCCCAAAGATGGGCCTGACCTGGTAAAGCCCAAGGTCTCGGGGTTCAAATATATTGTCCAGGCTTTACTTAAAGGGCCCCAAGGGAACATACAGCACACTAAACACTCAAAAAGACTTCTTGTTGATATTCATGGCCTAAAGTATACATGCAACAATTTTCGGTATCTTTTTACCGTTGATTTGGTCATAAAATTTGTTCTATTATCAGTTTACCAACTTTGGACCCTCTCGTGCCGGAGGTATGGAAATTTTTTAATATGTGTGCATGCCTTAGAACATAGACGGATCTAGAATTTTGGTAAGAGGGGACACGCCGCTAATGCTTGTCTTGATTTTACTGTTATATCGGGAGTTGCTTCACTATTGCTTGACATAAATTAAACGGATGGGCAAAGTTTCATTAAGATGTCTAACTACATGATATCTAAAATTTTTTATACAATTTAAGAGTTAAAATTAATTTAGCCTCAGTTCGAAAATAATATTTTTCACAATTATAATTTTGCAAGGTATCATAGCTTGGACTACATCATACGATCCAGTGAACCAGACCCAAATCTACAGAAACATATCTAAAATATCCTTGTTAGAAAAAATCTCAATATGAGACAAATCTTTCATTGTTTAAAATAAATCCGAATAGAATCCGTATCTATTTTAAAATTAAATTCATTTATTGATTAAAGTTTTCATCGATCTGACTTTCAGGGTCTACCGGCGTTTTCATCGGTGCGAAACGTACACTCACCACAACGGTTAAATGAACTTGCGATAGTCTGGAGTACTTTCGATATATAAAATGAAAGAAATTATTGAAGGAGGAAGAAGAAGAGAGTTTGGAATTATTAGAGAAATGTAATTCTCCGTCTTTTTTCTCGATAAAAAGAAGACCTATTAAATAGAAATTAAAAGGGCATGACACATGCTCGAAATCCCGCCAACCAGTCTTAAAAAGAGAAATCAAATCGTGCATGAATTGAACTGCTTAATTATTATTGCCTGAAATAAAAGATAAAGCACGTTTTGCTGAACATGGCGACGGATTTTGAAAATATTCTAAAGAATCCCTGAGTAAGGATAAATTTTATGGTGCCTAGTTACGTGACAACCACCATAAAATTTATCTTGAACAAGTATCCGGTTCACGAAATTTCAAACGAACGAATCTAGATTGAAATTAAGTATTGTATATAATACTATATCAGTCAAAAAGTCAACACAACCCTTTCAATGACCGGATCATCCATCTTCATCTTCATGGTCTAAATCATATGCACACGAAATATCCGTTTGACCGTTGATTCGGATATGGAAAACGTCATATTAATCATCAGTAAGCCGTTCAACTGCAAGAAATATCGATATCACATATGTTTTTGTTAGTGCACCCCTTAGAATATGACCAAGATGAGTAGTGCCGATCATTAAAAATAAAGATTGATAGATAGTTTGACTTCTTGACCATATAATCAAGGCTTGAAATAATTGACTTATAAAGTTAATATGTTTTTGTTTGTGTCCTTTTCTTCATCGCCTGGTCTAAGTTAAGGGGGGACCCATCTTGAGTCTGTGTGTCTGAGTTCACAGCCAACGTTCACAGCCTTATTTTTCCCTTGGCTCGGTTAAAAAACAACACAAGCATCTTCCAATGAGCAACCCAAGCACCACCACAACACAACAGCACATTTGTTGCATGACTCGTGCCTTCATGCCCGCGGCCAACCGCCAACCAAAATCCGTCCCCTTTTGCCCCTTGCCTTCCCCTTGCTCTTGGTTGCATGCAACGAAACAAAACAAAACATCTTTGAGCATTCGTATATATTTGTAAATTAATTGTAATTAAATCCTATAAAGACAGGATGAATTTCACATATTTGATGGGTTTTGTCATGGAAGTGCCGGAGCTTTTTTCTTTTGTAAGATGTGTTTGATTGCTTGTAGTTGTAGTTGGACCACAACAATCTATGAAGACAAATGTTCTCTTCTAAAATATAACATGTATAGTTGTATACCTCTCTGTTTGAATATAAAGAAAGACCAAGTGATGATGCTCGATATCGGTGATCTCCCAGATCATGACATGTGGCAGATGACGTGTCCCAGGGCTCACAAGAAAGGACCTACAGTGGCCGACCAGATCATTCCTGTGCCCGTCCTACAAGCAAACGCTGGCTCACCTCCGAGCCCCTGCACAATTGGTCTCCTCGGCCTACCGGCTCGTCTCCGGGCTACCACAGAACCAAGATATCTCGGCTCTCCTGCTCGTCCGCGAGCTCTCCCGCCGAGGTCATCTTCCTCGGTCTCATCGACCGACCAACGGCACCGCTCACAGGCGCAACCGCCATCCCGCGAATCTCGCCATACGCGAGATATCCGCCGGCCACATTCCACATTCCACGCCATCACGATCCCCCCCATTAACGAGCCTGTCTCGCCATTAATAGGAGATCCCGCTCATCACGCGGACGTGACGTCGGGAGCATAACTGCCGGCGTGATTCTCGCGCCTGCCCTGCTTGCTGCCACCGCTATATAAACCTCTTCTTCAGACGGTTCAAGTAAGCCATTTTTACTCCACTAAGCCGTTACTCTGCTCGGATCTCTAGTCTAACTTGACCGTCGGAGGGTCTTCGGTGGTACAACCACCTCGGGACTTCCTTGCAGGTAGCTCGGCAAGCACAACCTCAAACCTATTGAGATCCACACGCTTTTGGAGTGACAGTCTCCAGATCCAATCTCAGCCACCCATTGCCGCCATCAGCAGATCAACAGAAGATAACATCTTGGTGCAATCCAGGTCGCGCCAGCTGACGCCGTCTGTGGGAATTCTTTGATTCCACAAAAACAAAATTTCATTTTCCGATCTCAATCCAATGGCGAGCGATCATCACGAAAATCCAAGTACAAGCCGCCGCCTCCCCCTCAACGGAGGCGCGGACGAACCTCCTCCGCCGAATGCCATTAGCGCCCTTGCCGGCCGAATAGACCGACTCGCGTCCTTCATGGAGGCGCTCATCCGCGTCCAAACGGCAGGGCAAGATCCCCAGGTCGCCGCTCCCCCGCCTCGGGACTGGGACCCCTATAGGGGAAGAGAAGACTCCGTCCGTGACGGCACTGCCGACCACCGCGTCGCTACTGTTAGTTGTATGTATGCCCTAGAGGCCAGTATTGTACAGATGATGTATATTATATTGGATGCTTGGACATATATAGAGATGACTTTCTTGCTCGATATGATAGTATGCTATCTGGTTACTCTTTATCTTAACATGTACACTTGTCTCTTTAAACTGTCTAATAGTTACATGTTGGTAAAGCCCTTAGGATGTGTACTTGACTACCTGGACTATGATGCAGATCATACTAGTGGGGACATGGTAGTCCATAGGTACATCCTTCAAGGTCCCTAGTCGTGGGTGTATCGAGATGGGGCATCGATATACCAGTGTAGACTAGCGTATACGCTTCTCGACCCATGAGATGGGCGATGGATGATCCCATATCCATTGGTGTTTGACATCAGAGATGGTATACGGGTGCTCAGTGGAGACTGGGTACACTGGACGGACTCGCCGAGAACTCCCAGATGGTATTATACCTCACGTCAGATGGCAGTTCTCAGGTGACACTTGTGCAGGTTAGTCTGTAGACCCGAGATCGTCATAGAGTCTTGTGTGATTCCCACTGTGCTTTGATCTCCACCTTACCACGTCCATGAGGGCGTGCAAAACGGTGGTTTTTGGGTACAGTCCCGAGTCACATGGAGGCAATGAGCGATATGAGGGGTTTCGTCTCTCCCGGTATTGGGGGTTGATGTTGCGCTGTGCTCGATTGGCCGTAACAGGGAAGTCCCTGGCCAGGGCTGATCAGAGATTTGCTGGTAAGTGTTACCAGTAGTTTCTCGACCCGTTATGAGCCTCACATCGGCACGACTTATCGGTTATTGGGGTCTGACGTTTACCACCCCTAGACTTGATATGCGACATATCGGACGAACAGACCGGACTGTACGGTAAGTGTTACTGGTTGGATTCACAGGAGTGTGAGCGGGCTAGCTCGTCGATCTTCTGATCGCTCAATACCCGGGTGGCCGTTACGTTTAGCAGACCGCTTGCGGCTTGTGGGTGATTGATATGATCATCATCTGCTGCCGGCGTATTGACGAGTCTTTAGAGTCCTACACAGAGGTTTCCTGGCTCAAGCGAAACGAAATAGGGGCGCATATGAGATATGTGCGGGACCGAGAATGATGCGTGTATGTGATACCGTATTTCATTCTCGCGATGAATGTTTCGATTGGTTATATGCGATATAACCTAGTTATCGAATCAAAGATTGATTCGATAAGTCGATTCATAGGATACTAGTCGGTTATGTGCGACATGACCGGATCATTGAATCAAGTGTTGATTTAATGATTTAATGTATAATTATATATTTGATATATTACTTTGCATTAACTAGTATTGGTTCACTTTAAAAGGATTTTCTCACTTGAAGTTCACAAGTTGTATATGTGATATACTTTTGTGCACTTGATTGTATCATGTTTGATGATACATATACACTTGGATTTGTGTAAAGACTTAAACCATGTTTAGTGAATGGTTAGGGTTTCATATTTTCACTTAATTTTTTTATCTTTTCTTTTTTGAGAAATAGATAAAAGAAAACAAAATGGTTTCTTTTTATCATGAAGCTTGTTGAAGCTTCATAAAGCTTTGACTAAAGTGACCATTTTGTCTTCATGCTTAACCCTAACCATTCCCACTAACCATGGTCTATTCTCTACACCTAACCAAGGTTAGAAGATGATAAGTATTCATTTTATTATTCTTTTTGAGGATAACTCATCATATTCTATCTTCTTCTTCATCTTCTTCTTCAAGAAAAAGCTTGCCACCATTAATGGCATCTTGAGCAAAAGTGTGAGAAATCCAATTCTAAAGTGAACCCACCTCCTATTTCTTCACCCTCTACCTCTTTCCAAGTAGTATAGGGTGTTTTCTTCACAAGTTTCACAACTTGGTGAAGTTGGAGCTTGATCTTGTGTAATCTCGACGTAGATCATCTTCGGCATCGTAGCCGACGACTTGTCCGCTCATTTCTCCGATGAAGCCGATGCTAGAGTCAGAGATCTGACTAGGACAGCGAGAGGACGTCTACGTGAAGCTAAGGAAGTGGAGAACCGGATCTACAAAGGTTGTAGCTTCTCACTTTTAGTTAAGATGTTAACTAGCTTAATGTTTCGCCTAAAATTCTAGTTAACGATCCGTATTAGGGTTTCTCGGCACCGGAAAAATTTGAAATTGGCATGGTTGATGCCTTGTGAGACTTCTTTAGCGTGTCTAGGAACCCTACAGTGGTATCAGAGCCTAGCTAGAGCCTTAGGCGATACTTAGACGATGTTTGAAACCCGATCGAACCCGAAACCCTAAATTTTTCACGCTCTCTGGACTTTTTTCAAAAACTGGGTTTTTTCCAGATTAAAAATGCTTAAAAAATTCAGCAGGGAATTCTAAGAATTACGGTGCAAATTTTTCCAAGAGATGAGTCCAAAGCACGGCGGAACCGCGGCAGAAGCCAGGCTTCTGCGGCGGTTCCGCGGCCAGATGATGACATCATCATTCCCTTTTTGCACAGTAATTCCTAATCTAAGATGTTGAGTTTTCTGGGAATTTTTAATTTGACTCAAGAGTTGAGTGTTCTGGGGTTGCATTGGGAATCGTAGATTCGATCGGATTATTAAACTTCGTCTATGTATTTTTCCGGATAACTTTAGAATATGTTAAAAAGTTCGATCGGGTATAAATACCCAACTTTTCCCCTGCAGGAAAAATTTCCAAGTGTTGGATTTTTCTGTGGTTTAAAGACGTTCTGAGTAGTGCAAGTAACGCGATGGTCCCTCTAGAAGACAACAAACCTTAACTCGATTATGTGACCGTCTTGAACTGCCCTTTGAACCTTCGGGTTTGGGGCAGTACGGCGTGCCACATGTGAGGTGTTGGCTTGACCCTTCTACGGCTGGACTGTTGGTACTGAGGCATGAAGTGAATGTCTTTGAACCTATTTCATGTGTTGAACGGTTTCGGGAAAACTTGGGTGTTCGAATGTTCGATCGGAAAGTTTAATATTTTCTATTTATCCGGAATGGGATACAATAATTGGAATTCACACACAGTTATGAGATAACTGAATGAATGTTATAAATCTAGCGGTTTAGTCTCACTTCATATTGAAAAGAGTTTTCGATAATGAGACTAAAATGCGGGGTTTATAATTTTTAGGCATGTGATGTCTAAGTATTTCATTTGATTAGGCATGAGATGTCTAAAGAAGTTGCGGATTCCAACTATTGTAGTTTTACACTTTCTTTTCTGTGACCGTAAGTGTAATATGTGATATCGCCGGTTTCGTTGCTATATGCCAACGACAATTGGGATGCGCATATTTACTTACGTTGATGGCATGTGATGTTATGTGTTGCTGGATATGTTATATTGGATCGTCGTGTTTGAATAGCCGGGGTTTTTTTTATGTGAGATGAGTGTTTTTTTATTTTCATTCATGTAAAAACTTGTATGTAATATTCTTTTATTGGGGCACTTCCAGGTTGCGGAAGTTGTCACCTTTTGTATATTATTTACTTTTCCGCATTAGGATAGACCCAAGGAGGGAAGCACAAGTAACCGGGTTCTAGGGTCCAGTGGGAGATCATCTCGAGGAGTCGAGTCCGGGTCTCCTAACCCTAGAATTGGTAGGGTTGCTTGCCGCTCTCGTAGGGGTCTAGGGGTGTGGGATTGGCTATTCATCACGACCGTGGAATCCGTGTTTTATACTGGCTCGTATTGAAAACACGGACGTCCTAGAATATCCAATGTTTCATATGTTTCTTCTGCTGCGATATCTGTGATGTGATCATGTGATGTTCTATGATAGATACAGTATATAGTATATATGATATATTATATAGACGTTACTTATGTTTTGCACCCGCACTAGCCCTGCCCTGCTCTGTCGTTAGTTACCTAACCTAACGGTGCACGAGGGGACATCGAGGCGAATGCGGATGGCATAAGTGTACGTCGTATTTATCTGTGATGTTTAGGTGACTTAAATGATGGGACTTCATTAATGTGATTAATGAATGAAAAGAAACCTAAGATGTTGTAGAATCAAATTTTAAAATAAAAGGAGTAGCTACAGTTTTGCTTTGCATAGCGGTATATATGATATACCCTGCACCTTATTCGATGAGGAAAGGACCGAGATCCCTTCACCGGGAGTGACTCCTTTAGCAATAACTGGCAGATGCTACACACTCGGTTTGACTTTTGATTGCTTCTATAGTTTTACTTTGCACAGTGATATATATGATATATCCCGCACCTCATTCGACGAGGAAATGGCCGACGATCCCTTCACCGGGAGTAACCCCTTTAGCAAAACTAGAAAAGCCTCAAAATCACTCCATTTCAAAACTTCATTTGATTCTACAACGATATCAAGTTCATTACGCAATAGGTTTTCAGAAAAACCTGTCGTAGCCCTCCGTCATTTCAGATAAGTAGTAGTTAGTATTCGTGCTACGTTTGTTGGCCTGCGTCAAGGCGTAGTGTGCGGTAGCTAACTAGTATTTATCTGCTTATGCATATGATGCAGATTGGATTAGGGTAGTCGTGCGACTTTGTTGGCCTGCGTCAAGGGTCGTACGGGTGGGTTTAATTCAATCAGGAAATGACGGGTTGAACTTGACTAGCGCACTATGGTTTGTTGGCCTGCGTCAAGGTCATAGGACGCTAGGGGCAAAATATTATCGGGAATTTCAAGTGTTGAAATTTGCAATGAGATTGCATACCTTCTATGAGATAGTTGGATCCCGATACCCACTGCGAGTAAGAGTTACTCCTGGGAGAGTTTTACACATTACAATTAGCCGATCAAGTAGGTGTCTAGAAAGTTGTCAACGGGGTTACGCCTCTGGGAAAACGAGGTTTACATTAATTAGGTTCGTGCGAAAGCACGGGGGACCTCCCTCAAAGTACCGACACTGGCCTGGCTGAAAGATTGGCGAACTTGTAGTGTGTAATTAATCCCGGCTAATCTTTCCTTTTAGGGTTTGAAGGAAGATTTGATAAAAACAGTGGGAGCCATCCTGATTAGATAAGATAATAACCAATCTGATCTTGCAAGAGCATACGCTAAAGTATTTTCTTCTCTCTCTCTCCAGGTAGCGACCATGTCATGCCCTAATCAAGATAATAATATGGATGTATTGACCGAACCCGTATGTTGTACTGTGCTGGGGAACGTTAGTTCCGTTCTTTCCTATAAGAGTTATAGGACTGAACAGGATATAGGGGAATACCAGGATTCCCATGCCACCCGAATGAAGAAAGTACATGATGATGCATTTTCTTCGGGTGTGTTCGTTACAGAGAACTGTTTCTCCATTTGCTTTACGTCCTGGGTATTAGATACCGGGTCAGGATCTCATATATGTAATCAGTTACATGGGCTTAGGAAAGGTAGAGAACTTGGAGAAGGTGATAAAGACATTAGAGTTGGAAATGGTGCAATTGTTGCAGCTAAGACTGTCGGGGAACATCACCTTGTATTACCAACTGGTAATACATTGGTTCTGAACGAATGCTATTACATGCCGAACTTGATATGCAACATTATATCGGTTTCTTTGTTAAGTAAAGAGGGATATAATTTTGTATTACAGGATAATGTTATGAACATTTTCCGTAACCAAAAGTTGGTTGGATCAGGCACGTTGTGCAATGGCATTTATGTTCTAAATCAATCAACAGTTCTGAGCATAACAAACACACACAAGAGGAAGAGTTCTGAACTGAACGAATCCTTCTTGTGGCATTGTAGACTGGGTCACATCAATGCGATACGACTAGCTAAGTTGCATAAAGATGGATATTTAAATCCATTTGAATTTTCATCTTATGACACTTGCCAGTCATGTCTCAAAGGCAAGATGACCAAAACTCCGTTTACGGGACACGGAGAAAGAGTTACCGAACTCTTGGGACTGATACATAGTGATGTATGCGGTCCTATGTCTACACATGCCAGGGATGGTTCTTCGTACTTCATTACATTCACTGACGATCTCTCTAGATTCGGATATGTGTTCCTGATGAAACACAAATCAGAAGCCTTTGAGAAATTTAGAGAATATAAACAAGAAGTCGAGAACCAAACCGGAAAAAGTATTAAAATCCTTCGATCTGATCGAGGAGGTGAATACTTGAGCAATGAATTCCTGGACTTCCTAAAAGAGAATGGGATTCTCTCTCAGCTGACTCCTCCATATACACCACAGCACAACGGTGTATCAGAACGTCGGAACCGCACCCTATTAGATATGGTGCACTCTATGATGAGCACAGCTGAGTTACCTATTTCCTTCTGGGGATATGCACTGGAAACAGCTGCAGACCTATTGAATATGGTTCCCACCAAATCCGTGCCAACCACTCCATATGAGATATGGAAAGGAAAGAGACCATGTCTTAATTATGTTAAGATATGGGGTTGTCCGGCATATGTAAAAACGCAAAATCCGGACAAACTCGCGGCAAGGTCCATTCTGTGTAAGTTTATTGGATATCCCAAACATTCGCGCGGGTATATCTTCTACCACACCGAAGAACAAAAGGTGTTTGTTTCTCGACATGCCACCTTTTTAGAAAAGGAATTTCTTGAAAAAGAGATTAGTGGTAAGGAGGTAGAACTGGAAGAGGTTCCAGCAATACAGACTACGACAGAAGATTTGGTTGAACCAGAGGATTCAGTAGCTCCCGACGAACCCCAGCCTCTCCGCCGATCTAGTAGGGTTCTTCGCCAACCTGAGAGATACTACGGTTTTCTCATGGATGGTGGAAGCGAGGATTGCATCATGGAGGATGATGACCCAACTAGTTTCGAGCAGGCCATCACGAGTAAGGACTCAGTGAAATGGCTGGATGCAATGCGGTCCGAGATGGAATCCATGTACACCAACAAAGTGTGGACTTTGGAAGTTGCTCCTGAAGGGGTAAAACCCATTGGGAGCAAATGGATCTTCAAGAAAAAACTTGGTGTAGATGGGAAAGTGGAGACTTTCAAAGCTAGACTTGTTGCAAAGGGTTTTCGTCAAAGACCAGGTGTGGACTATGACGAAACCTTTTCTCCAGTGGCTATGCTTAAATCCATCCGGATCATGCTTTCCATCGCTGCATATCATGACTACGAAATCTGGCAAATGGATGTTAAGACCGCCTTTCTAAATAGTGATTTAGAAGAGTGCGTGTACATGACTCAGCCGGAGGGCTTCGTAGACAGTGGGAGCAGCGGGAAGGTGTGCAAGCTGCTTAAATCCATTTATGGATTAAAGCAAGTATCGCGGAGTTGGAACATCTGCTTTGACGTCGTTATCAAAGAGTTTGATTTCGTCAAAAACCCAGATGAACCTTGTATCTACAAAAAGGTAGCAGAGAGTAAGGTTGTCTTCCTCGTATTGTACGTGGACGACATACTCTTGATAGGAAATGATATTCCTATGCTGCAATCGGTCAAGCTCTTCTTATCACAAAGATTCTCAATGAAAAATCTTGGTGATGCCTCCTGCATATTGGGAATTAGGATCTATAGAGATAGATCCAAACGGATATTGGGATTGTCCCAATCCAGGTACATTGACACCATACTAAAGAGGTTT
This sequence comes from Agapanthus africanus, assembly GCA_030015575.1. Lineage (NCBI taxonomy): Eukaryota > Viridiplantae > Streptophyta > Magnoliopsida > Asparagales > Amaryllidaceae > Agapanthus > Agapanthus africanus. Next base: position 35,914,960 of record CM057349.1, on the reverse strand, counting down.
AGTATGGAAGAATCCAAGCGTGGGAACTTGCCCACGATCTCTGGAGTCACTCTCTCCAAAGAGATGTCTCCCAAGACTGATTTGGAGAGAGCTCGCATGCAAGGGATACCCTATGCTTCGGCAGTACGCTCTATCATGTACGCGATGTTATGTACCAGACCCGATGTAGCATACTCACTAAGTGTAGTGAGCAGGTATCAATCTGATCCTGGAGAGAGTCACTGGACAGCTGTGAAGAGCATTCTCAAGTACTTACGAAGGACTAAAGAGATGCTCTTAGTGTATGGTAACGGAGAACTCCAAGTGGAGTCCTTTACCGATTCGAGCTTCCAGAGTGATAAGGACGACTCTAAGTCGCAGTCGGGATTTGTCTTTACCCTTTACGGAGGGGCGGTTAGCTGGTAGAGTTCCAAGCAGGAAACCGTGGCAGACTCGACGATGGAGGCTGAATACATCGCTGCCAACGATGCTGCCAAAGAGGCTGTCTGGATCAAGAAGTTCATTACTGAACTTGGAGTGGTTCCATCCATTGAGCATCCAATACCTTTGTATTGCGATAACAATGGAGCGGTGGCTTTGGCCAAGGAACCCAGGTCCCATCAGCGATCCAGGCATATTCTGAGGCGGTATCACCTGATCCGGGAGATAGTTGATCGCCGGGAGATCGAGGTCAGGAGGGTTGACACAAAGAACAACACGGCGGATCCACTCACGAAGGCCATTCCCCAGATACAGTTTGAGAGACTCTTCGGGATGCTCGGTATGCGATACTACAGCAGCTGGCCCTAGTGCAAGTGGGAGATTGTTAGTTGTATGTATGCCCTAGAGGCCAGTATTGTACAGATGATGTATATTATATTGGATGCTTGGACATATATAGAGATGACTTTCTTGCTCGATATGATAGTATGCTATCTGGTTACTCTTTATCTTAACATGTACACTTGTCTTTTTAAACTGTCTAATAGTTACATGTTGGTAAAGCCCTTAGGATGTGTACTTGACTACCTGGACTATGATGGAGATCATACTAGTGGGGACATGGTAATCCATAGGTACATCCTTCAAGGTCCCTAGTCGTGGGTGTATCGAGACGGGGCATCGATATACCAGTGTAGACTAGCGTATACGCTTCTCGACCCATGAGATGGGCGATGGATGATCCCATATCCATTGGTGTTTAACATCATAGATGGTATACGGGTGCTCAGTGGAGAATGGGTACACTGGACGGACTCGCCGAGAACTCCCAGATGGTATTATACCTCACGTCAGATGGCAGTTCTCAGGTGACACTTGTGCAGGTTAGTCTGTAGACCCGAGATCGTCATAGAGTCTTGTGTGATTCCCACTGTGCTTTGATCTCCACCTTACCACGTCCATGAGGGCGTGCAAAACTGTGGTTTTTGGGTACAGTCCCGAGTCACATGGAGGCAATGAGCGATAGGAGGGGTTTCGTCTCTCCCGGTATTGGGGGTTGATGTTGCGCTGTGCTCGATTGGCCGTAACAGGGAAGTCCCTGGCCAGGGCTGATCAGAGATTTGCTGGTAAGTGTTACCAGTAGTTTCTCGACCCGTTATGAGCCTCACATCGGCACGACTTATCGGTTATTGGGGTCTGACGTTTACCACCCCTAGACTTGATATGCGACATATCGGACGAACAGACCGGACTGTACGGTAAGTGTTACTGGTTGGATTCACAGGAGTGTGAGCGGGCTAGCTCGTCGATCTTCTGATCGCTCAATACCCGGGTGGCCGTTACGTTTAGCAGACCGCTTGCGGCTTGTGGGTGATTGATATGATCATCATCTGCTGCCGGCGTATTGACGAGTCTTTAGAGTCCTACACAGAGGTTTCCTGGCTCAAGCGAAACGAAATAGGGGCGCATATGAGATATGTGCGGGACCGAGAATGATGCGTGTATGTGATACCGTATTTCATTCTCGCGATGAATGTTTCGATTGGTTATATGCGATATAACCTAGTTATCGAATCAAAGATTGATTCGATAAGTCGATTCATAGGATACTAGTCGGTTATGTGCGATATGACCGGATCATTGAATCAAGTGTTGATTTAATGATTTAATGATTTAATGTATAATTATATATTTGATATATTACTTTGCATTAACTAGTATTGGTTCACTTTAAAAAGATTTTCTCACTTGAAGTTCACAAGTTGTATATGTGATATACTTTTGTGCACTTGATTGTATCATGTTTGATGATACATATACACTTGGATTTGTGTAAAGACTTAAACCATGTTTAGTGAATGGTTAGGGTTTCATATTTTCACTTAATTTTTTTATCTTTTCTTTTTTGAGAAATAGATAAAAGAAAACAAAATGGTTTCTTTTTATCATGAAGCTTGTTGAAGCTTCATGAAGCTTTGACTAAAGTGACCATTTTGTCTTCATGCTTAACCCTAACCATTCCCACTAACCATGGTCTATTCTCTACACCTAACCAAGGTTAGAAGATGATAAGTATTCATTTTATTATTCTTTTTGAGGATAACTCATCATATTCTATCTTCTTCTTCATCTTCTTCTTCAAGAAAAAGCTTGCCACCATTAATGGCATCTTGAGCAAAAGTGTGAGAAATCCAATTCTAAAGTGAACCCACCTTCTATTTCTTCACCCTCTACCTCTTGCCAAGTAGTATAGGGTGTTTTCTTCACAAGTTTCACAACTTGGTGAAGTTGGAGCTTGATCTTGTGTAACCTCGACGTAGATCATCTTCGGCATCGTAGCCGACGACTTGTCCGCTCATTTCTCCGATGAAGCCGATGCTAGAGTCCGAGATCCGACTAGGACAGCGAGAGGACGTCTACGTGGAGCTAAGGAAGTGGAGAACCGGATCTACAAAGGTTGTAGCTTCTCACTTTTAGTTAAGATGTTAACTAGCTTAATGTTTCGCCTAAAATTCTAGTTAACGATCCGTATTAGGGTTTCTCGGCACCGGAAAAATTTGAAATTGGCATAGTTGATGCCTTGTGAGACTTCTTTAGCGTGCCTAGGAACCCTACAGCTACCTCCCATGGCCGCAGATCTCCCGGGCCAATACGTTCTGAGGCCCGCTGGGCGCCTCATAGTTCGACGCCGAGATCCGTCGCCAGAGCGTCTCGTCCCGAGACTCTTCGCGCACGTGTCCCTCCTGAGGAGATGTCTGTCAGCTCGCCTGTTACCAGGCCTGACCGACACCTCCTCCCTCGACGGGGTCGCGCGGACGAGACTCACCACGGCGGCTCGAAGACTACCTCGCCGGGGGATCTAAGGAACCTCATTGAGAGGAACCGGGGCTGAGGCCAGACACAGGTCTCCAACAGCAGAGATCGGAGGTCAGAATGTGCCGAATCGTCGGCGTACCGCGGCCGACTCGATACCCTCGAGAAGAAGATCGAGGGTATGCATTGGGAAGGTCACTGCTCGAGCGACAGGGCTAAGTACGCCGCCGACTCGCTCACCAAACCGTTCACCGAGGAGCTGCTCGCCGTCCACGTTTCCTCTCGCAACAAGCCCCCGAAGGTCTCCCTCTTCGACGGCAAATCTGACCCGAAGGACCATTTGGATGCATTCACCGCGGGAATGAGCTTCCAAGACAACTCCGACGCCGCCAAGTGCCAAGCTTTCCCGGCCACTCTCATCCTCTCCGGACGAGACTGGTTCCGAGGACTCGAGCCACTCTCGATCTCAACTTTCGACGAGCTGGCCACTCAATTCCTCGGCCACTTCATCGGGAACAGGCGGCAAAAACGCATAGTTGACCATCTCTTCACGATCAAGAGCGGGGACAAAGAGACGTTCAAAGCATACGTCACCCACTTCTACAACGTCCTTCTCGAGGTCCCAGATCACCAGGACGAAACGGTTATCACAGTACTAAGGTCTGGTCTTAGGCACAAGGAGTGGTTACACTCCTTTGCATTAGCGCAACCTAAGACCATGGCCGAGGTAAAGGCCTAGACCGAGCGCGAGGTTCAACTCGAATCCTAGGTGAACGCAAATCTCCCCCGGGCAGAGCAAGCTGACCAAAAGAAAATGGCAAGAGAAGAGAGAAGGGGGCCAGAACGGCCAAAGCCCTATCTCCCGAAGTTTCGGGAGTACACCCCGCTCAACGTCTCCCAGACAGTGCTTCTAGAAGAGGCTAAGGGCGAGAGGTTCATCAAGCTTCCCCCGATCTCGCGCATGGCCTCAAAGAGAACCCGGGGCCCGTACTGCGGCTTCCACAGGTCGCTAGGCCACTCCACGGAGAGCTGTAAACAACTCCGAGACTATATTGAGGAGCTCATCCGTTCGGGGCACCTCGCAGCGTACTTAAGGGATAAGCGGCAAGCTGATCGCGAGCAGGAGCAGCGTCCCCCTCCATCCGAGCTGACCATCGGCCAGATCATGGTAGTGTCAGCGAAGGATACGTCTGGTACCCACGAAACTCGGTACCCTATGCCGGGCATAGATGCCAACAGACATCCGGGGGACTCAAGCTGCACGAATAAGAACATCTACTAGCATGTATTTTCTTTTCAGAGCAATGTACATCTTTCTTGAGATTTTTTGTTTATATAATAAAGGGATCAATAAAGCATTGCAGAAAAGAAAAAGAATCTTATTCATTCAAGAGGTACTATAGGCTCCTCAGCCGTACATAAAAAAATATATTACAACAGCGGGGGAATGGGGTACAGAGAGCACTGTTCGTGGTACTCTGAGGATATTTCCGCCAGCCGAGTACTCGCGGCGTCTAACCTCTCTCTTCGATGACCCCCTCCAGCGTCGGCATTGAGCCTCAAGTGGTAGCACTCAAGGACGAGCGCTTCCAATCGATTTAGCCGGCTGGCAGAGATCAGGCCGAAACGCCTCAGAGACCTCAACTTGCCAATGGCCTCGTCTTTCAGCTGCTCGGATAAGGGGCTGTAGAGCCCCAGCGATGCCCTCCAGATGGAGTACATCAACACCTGAAGTAGGGAGGAGCGCCGTGAGAGTAATCGACCGAAATGATCCTCGATCTGGCCTATCACCAACTACACCGTGTCATCAGTGCAATACTGATCGTAGAGATACACGTTCTCGAAGCTTATGATATCGGGGATGGTGAAAAGGAAGTCCTCCATTCTTGTGTTTTGGGTGTGAGGAAAGGAGTCATCAATAATCTCTCCATTTTATAGCCCACAATACCCCCGGAGTTCAACGGTCGCCCGCAACTGTGCCGCCACGCGACAGACATCGCGCCGCTCGATGCGAAATCGAAACGACGCGGCTCTGGCACTTCGCCTCCTCCACGCGTTCATGGCACGTGTCACTCGCGATTGTCCATCTTCCTAAAGCCCTCACGAAGAGGCAGCCCAGCAGCTACCCTGCTCGGCTATCCCTGGCCGGTAGCTCGTCTACCCCACAATGCCAGGGATCTAAGCCCTCACTAAGAAGCAACCGAGAAGCTTCACTGCTTGGTTCATCCTTGGCAGGCCTCCCACGACCCCTCCAGCGCCAAGGACCTAAGCCCTCACCAAGAGGCAGCCCTGCAGCTACCCTGCTCGACTATCCCTGGCCGGTAGCTCGCCTACCCCACAACGCCAGGGATTGAAACCCTCACTAAGAGGTAACCGAGCAGCTTCACTGCTTGGTTCATCCTTGGCAGGCCTCCCACGGCCCCTCCAGCGCCAAGGACCTAAGCCCTTACCAAGAGGCAGCCCTGCAGCTACCCTGCTCGGTTATCCCTGGCCGGTAGCTCGCCTACCGCACAACGCCAGGGATCTAAGTCCTCACTAAGAGGCAACCGAGCAGTTTCACTTCTTGGTTCATCCTTGGCAGGCCTTCCACGGCCCCTCCAGCGCCAAGGATCGAAGCCCTCACTAAGAGGCAGCCCTGCAGCTACCCTGCTTGGCTATCCCTGGCTGGTAGCTTCCCTACCCTACAATGCCAGGGATCGAAGCCCTCACCAAGAGGCAGCCCTGCAGCTATCCTGCTCGGCTATCCCTGGCTGGTAGCTTCCCTACCCCACAACGCCAAGGATCAAAGCCCTCGCCCAAGAGGCACCGGGCAGCAACCCTGCTCGGCCATCCTTAAGGACAAAAAGCCCTCGCCAAGAGGCACCGGGCAATAACCCTGCTCGGACATCCTTAGTAGGTCACTTACGGCCCCTCTCGCGCTAAGGATGAAAAGCCCCCGAAAGAGGCAACCGGGCCCACCCTTGCTCGGTTATCCCTGGCTGGTAGCTCCCTACCCTAACAAACCAGGGATCAAAGCCCTCACCAAGAGGCAACCAGGCCCGTCCTTGCTCGGTTATCCCTGGCTGGTAGCTTCCTACCCCAACAAACCTGGGATCAAAGCCCTCGCTAAGAAGCACCGGGCAGTAACCCTGCTCGGCCCGTCCTTAAGGATCAAAGCCCTCGCAAGAGGCAACCGGGCCCGCCCTTGCTCGGTTATCCCTGGCTGGTAGCTCCCTACCCCAACAAACCAGGGATCAAAGCCCTCGCCAAGAGGCACCGGGTAGTAATCCTGCTCGGCCATTCTTAGTAGGCCACTTACGGCCCCTCCCGAGCTAAGGATCAAAGCCCTCGCAAGAGGCAACCCAGCCCGCCCTTGCTCGGTTATCCCTGGTCGGTAGCTCCCTACCCCAACACACCAAGGATCAAAGCCCTCGCAAAGAGGCACTGAGCAGCTACCCTGCTCGGCCTCGTCCTTAGTTGGCCACTCACGGCCCTTCCTGCGCTAAGGATCAAAACCCTCGCCAAGAGGCATCGGGCGGTAACCCTGCTTGGCCATCCTTAGTAGGCCACTTACGGCCCCTCCCGCGCTAAGGATCAAAAGCCCTCGCCAAGAGGCACCGAGCAGCTACCCTGCTCGGCTATGTCCTTAGTAGGCCTCTCACGGCCTCTCCCGCGCCGCTAAGGAACAGAAGCCCTCGCAAGAAGGATCTGAGCGGATACCCTGCTCGGCTATCCCCGGCTGCCAATTCACTACCTTATAACTCTAGGGATCGAAGCCCTCGCCTAGAGGCCCCGGGTAGCTACCCTGCTCGGCTATCCCCAGCTGCCAATTCACTACCTTACAACTCTAGGGATCGAAGCCCTAGCCTAGAGGCCCCAGGAAGCTACCCTGCTCGGTCTATCATCAACATACCTCTCCGAGCCTTCCACGCTAAGGAACATGACCTCACCAAGAGGCATCCAGTTCTACGTCTAAGAGATCTTCATCTCGACTTCGGGGATATGGAGATACCGTCCCCTCGCCGGTCTTTGCACACTCGGCAAACGAACAGATTCAACTCGATGTGTGATCGCTAGACATAGAACCGATATAAAATGAAGGCAGCACTGCGCAAATACGAGTGTTTACCGACAAAGGAAAATACAAGCACAAACACTACTGTAAAAACAAAAATCTTTATTCACAAAGAAAAAAGTCTTTAAAAGGGTATTGTGGGCTCCCCAGCCTTACGAATGCCCGGAGGCCTACAAAATTCCCAAGGCAACAAAAAGAAGAAAAAAAAGGGGGTTTAGCCACAGGACCCGCCTAGACGCCGCCTCCCTCATCACTATCGGCTGGAGGAATGACCATCGAAAGTGGGACCCGAGCACGGAGCTCACCGTCGGCAAACTCCGGAAACTGCTCCTTGACGATGTTAATAGCTTTGTTCCATGCGATGGCGGAGGTCTCGCCGAGGACGACGTAGAACTGATCCGACTCCTTATAATCAGTCACAGTCTTTCTAGCCCGAGTCTCAGCGACCTTCGCCGTCTGAAGCGCCGTCTCGGCATCCTTCCTGTTGGCATCCCTCGCCCTCTTCATGGCTGCAAAGCGATCGGCCAGTTCCATCAACTTCGCCTAGACAACTCGGTGGGACTCACTTAGGCGGTGATAAAACTCCCGGCACTTCGAGACGGCGAGCTCCGCGGCGGCCGATCGGGCTTCAAGGACAGCCATCCTTTCCCTCTCCAGACGCATCTCGAGTCGTAGATCCTCGGCCTCCAAAGAAGATTCTTCTACTGATCTCACAGCATGGAAGGCCCCCTCGGCCTCCATACGAGTAACGAGGGCGCTGCTGAAGGACCTGGCGAAAAACGACAGAGAGACTTAGGGACACTCGAACTAAGAAGAGGGTGCTCAAAACAACACATGAGGGAGTACATACCTGAACCGCCTCCTGTGCGATAGCCGCCATTTGGGCCCTGAGGGCCCCCTGAGGCATCTGGCCCCCGGACGACTCCTCCATACCGGCAAGAAGGCTGGCAGCGATGGAAAGCCCCGACGGGACCACAAAGTGGGCGTCCCCCTCCTGCACGGGAACCCCCGCAGGAATCTCCAACGGTAGCGCACGGGAGACTGTCCTCTTCCTCTTAAGGGGAACCCCGTCTTTGTCCTCTCCAGCATACCTCGTCTGGGGCTCGGGAACCTGTGGATGCCTTTAGCCTCCGCCGGGGCAATCATCGGGAGCTCGTGACGAGGCGGATGGCCCCGCCATTGGCGGCACATTTGGTGCGGGACTCGGTTCAGCCGGAAGCACGGCCGCACCGGCGGCCCCCTTCCGGGACTGAGTACCGAGGGCACCAAGAGTCCCGGATCGATCCATTGGTCCTGCCAAAGGGAGAAGCAGGCTTAACTCAGAAGGAGAAGAAGCAGGAGAAAGGAAAAGAAGATATCTAACCTGATGGAGAGAAGTCCTCGGCAACCCAGAAATCTGACCTAAGAGGAGAGCGCCGAGCTTACAAGATCAAGAGTGAGGGAAATATGAAGAGAGATGGGCTCTAAAGCGGACCCTACCTCTATTTATAGCCACCAGCGTCCTCATCCCACGGCGACAGTCGAATCCCGCCAAAACAACTCTTCGCATTCGACGACCACGATCGCTCCACCTGTCGCACGCACATTGGCCGGATCCCATCAGACGCCAGAGATCTGTGGCCCGTCGCGTTAACCAACTAGCGCCCGGCACGTGGTCCGTCTCTTCAGCAAAAGTACACGCGATCCGGCGCACCCTCTTTAATGCAGAGATCTCTCCCTGATTCGCTGACATCATCCAGAAAATACAATAGATTACCCGATGACACGCCTGACGATATCTTCGAAAGGAAGCTTACCTCGGGTGACCCGGCAGACCACTCTCGACCTGACCCGTCAGCTAGTCAAGACGAGAGTGGGGGGCTAATGATGATGCTCGATATCGGTGATCTCCCAGATCATGACACGTGGCATATGACATGTCCCAGGGCTCACAAGAAAGGACCTACAATGGCCGACCAGATCACTCCTGTGCCCGTCCTTCAAGCAAACGCTGGCTCACCTCCGAGCCCCTGCACAATTGGTCTCATTGGCCTACCAGCTCATCTCCGGGATACCATAGAACTAAGATACCTCGGCTCTCCTGCTTGTCCGCGAGCTCTCCCGCCGAGGTCATCTTCCCCGGTCTCATTGACCGATCAACGACACCGCTCATAGGCGCAACCGCCATCCCGCGAATCTCGCCATGCACGAGATATCCGCCGGCCACATCCCACGTTCTACGCCATCATGATCCCCCATTAACGAGCCTGTCTCGCCATTAATGGGAGATCCCGTTCATCACGCGGGCGTGACGTCGGGAGCGTAACTACCGGCATGATTCTCGCACCTGCCCTGCCTGCTGCCACCGCTATATAAACCCCTTCTTCAGACGGTTCAAGTAAGCCATTTTTACTCCACTAAGCCGTTACTCTGCTCGGATCTCTAGTCTAATTTGACCATCGGAGGGTCCTCGGTGGTACAACCACCCCGGGACTTCCTTGCAGGTAGCTCGGCAACCACAACTTTAAACCCATTGAGATCCACACGCTTCAGGAGCGGCAGCCTCCAGATCCAATCTCAGCCGCCCATCGCCGCCATCAGCAGATCAACGGAAGGTAACATCTTAGCGCGATCCAGGCCGCGTCACCAAGAAAAAATAAAGACCAAGAAAAAAGAACCCTTTATAAACTTTATAGAGAGAATAATGGAGGAAAGAGGCCATAGGAGGGAATTTTCTTCTATGACGTCGAAAAAATACGCCTTCCATCGTGTATTTCGAAGGTTGGAATCCATCATCTTCATCGTTATCATCAAAGATGTGGGTACGCTAAATTTCATGTGGTTCTACAATTTTTTCACCGTTGGTTTAGCAATGTAAAAAGTTCTATTGTCGGTAAACCGTTAATTTTGAACCCACTAATTCAACGGTGAAAAGGTTGTAAAATTTGGTGTACCCATATTTTAGATGATAACGATGATGATGATGGGTGCCGATCGTCGGAAAAAATGATGGAGATTGTATTTTTTCGACGCCATAGGAGGAAATTCCCTCCTATGGCATCTTTCCTCCATTATTCTCTCTCTCTCTCTCTCTATCTATCTATCTATCTATATATATATAGATAGATAGATAGATAGAGAGAGAGAGAGAGAGAGAATAATGGAGGAAAGATGCCATAGTAGGGAATTTCTTCTTATGGCGTCGAAAAAATACATGCTCCACCATTTTTCCCGACGATTGTCATCCATCATCATCATCGTTACCATCTAAGATGTGCATACACCAAATTTCATGTGATTCCACTACTTTTTCACTGTTGAATCACCAATGTAAAAAGTTCTATTGTCGGTAAACCATTAATTTTGCACCAACTAAATCGACGGTGAAAAAAATGGTATAATCACATGAAATTTGGTGTATCCACATCTTAGATGATAAAAATGGAGGTGATTTATGCCGATCGTCGAAAAAAATCACGGAAGGTGTATTTTTCCAACGCCATAGGAGGAAATTCCCTTTTATAGCCCCTTTCCTTCATTAACCTCATATATATATATAGAGAGAGAGAGGGGGGAGGGGGGAAGAAAAATATACCCTCTCTCATTTTTTCCGACGATCGGCACCCACTATTTTCATCGTTATCATCTAAGATGTGGATACACCAAATTTCATGTGATTCTACAACATTTTCATCATTGATTTAGTGGGTTCAAAATTAACGGTTTACCGACAATAGAACTTTTTATATTGCTAAATCAACGGTGAAAAAATTGTAGAATCACATGAAATTTGGTGTGCCCATATCTTAGATGATGACGATGAAGATCGTGGGTGCCGATCGGCGAAGAAAATGAGAAAGGGTGTATTTTTTTGACGCCATAGAAGGAAATTTCCTTTTATGGCATATTTCCTCCATTATTCTCATATATATAACACTTTCTAAACTTTATACATACACATAGGAGTGATCTATTGCAAACTGGCCCATATTTTTTAAAAACGAGAACTCTCTATCCACGACATTTTAAAACAATTCGAACCGTTCAAATTGATCACCCTACTCTCAAATATATGTGTATGAAAAATTAAAGGATTTGAAAACCTCTAGTCCATTTCAATATTGCAACATAAACTCCATTCGATACATAGGCTAGATGTCTTCAAATCCTTTGATTTTTCATACACGTATATTTGAGGATAGGGTGATCAACTTAAACGGTTTGGATCGTTAAAATATGTCGTAAATTGAGAGTTCCCGTTTTTAAAAAATGCGGACCGGTTTACAATGGATCACTCCTGTATGTGTGTGTAGACACTCCATTGCAAACCTGTCCGCGTTTTGTAAAAACAGGAACCCTCGATCCACGACATATTTAAACGATCCGAACCGTTCAATTTGATCACTCTACTTTCGAGTCTATGTGTATGAAAAACAAAAGGTTTGAAGACCTTTGACCCATGCATCGGATGTAGTATATGTTGCTATATTGAAAGACATTCATTTTGTGCTCATTCGATATATGGGTTAGAGATCTTCAAACCAATTGATTTTCTTACACGTTGGCTCGAAGGTACAGTGATCAACTTGAACGGTTTAGATCGTTCAAATATGTCATGGATCGAGAGCTCCCGTTTTTAAAAAACACGGACCGGTTTGAAATGGATCACTCCCATACACACACACACACACACTTTGCATCGAGCAGGTTGTCGAAAAATATTTGTGTCCTTTGGACTTAAATTATAAGTCTAAACAAACTGACAGTAGGTTTAGGTCTTAGGGTTTACTTCCATTGCCTATACCCTACGATCCGGATGTCAGAATTACTATTTCTATACTTATCGGAAACAACACTGAAAGCTTCTAGGATGGCCTACAATCCCTTGCTTGAGTTTTTGCTTTTTCACGATTTTGAGTTGGCTTGGAGGATGTATGGAGAGAGTGAGAGAGAGTGAGAGAGTTTCCATATTGGGGAGAACAAAATTAGCAGATTAAAATGCTGCATGTTTAATTGCAAATCCTGATTAATTAAACAGCTTTCGATTTCCTAATTGAAATAAGATATATAATAAATTAAGATAAAGTGAAAAGAAAGAAATTATTCAGTGTTTCAGGATCATCACGTTGGAAAGCTGAGACGGCCTCCATGTGGCCCGCGCATCTTGTAAAGATTGATGACATCTCAGGAGCGGGTAATCATCTTCCACATATCTCCATGAATTCCTTAACCGGTTTCCAAAAATCTTTCCATTCTCTCCCTAATTTTAGTGATCCCCATGGTAAGAGGTTATTCGCCGGGAACGCCGCCTCAGCATTCCAACATGGCTTTCCTGAAACACATGCCGAACAGTTTCTCGAGAAAGGATATATTGCCACCAACCAACCATAAATGTCAGCCAGCAAAATTACAGTAGTCATTAGTGCAGGAGCGGGGGTCAATCTATACCAACATAAGTAAAGTCCAGGAGAGAAGGGAAATGTGGGCAATTTAATACACATGCCCCATCTCTGGAACGATGGAAACTACATATATAAAATAAAATCTATGAATGCATTTCTTTTTAAAGAACAGGCATTCAAAAGACATATCTTGTTTTTATTCATTGAAAGATATAATGATATTTGTAATCTACACTATGATCTTTTATTCATAGTAATTTAGCTAGATAAATAAAATTCATTTTTTGATTGAGTCTGTAGCTTGCATATATTTATAAAATTTTCTTTAATTTGCATTAATTCTTATTCTTATTAATAATTTTATAACAGTTATATGAACCTTTTTGGGAAATTTGAAACCTAAAAGACATATTATGACAACGGAAGAGAGGTGTTATTATTATTATTATTTTTTTGGGGGAGTGGGGCTGGATTGTTTGAATTATAAGGCCCGTCTAAGTATGGAGTTCGGAAAACTGAAGTTTATTCTAAGAAGAGTTAAAGGGTGTGCAGACTATGGTTTGCAAGTCTCAAACTCTATTGAAAATTAATTTCTGGTTATGTTATACATAAGAAATGGGCTAGGAAAAATGGAGTTTAGAAAACTTGTATCAATACGGATTTTGGATAACTGCAAAATAAACGCCGAACATGAAAAGGTTAGCATCTTAAAGTCAAGTTTCGCTAACTCTTTAGAAACTCTAGTTTAAAGAACTTAACTCCATTCCTAGGTCCTAGCTAAATGGACATTAATTAAATTTGAGATGAGGCTACTTTTGGAGTAATTTTCTTTTTTATTATTATTATTATTATTATTATTATTATTATTTTTAATTACAAAAGTAGAGGTTGCTAATAATTGTGGAGAATATTTCAGCAGACGTTTGCAGAAGAAGAAAGTAGACGTCTGGACGTACACATGAGATCATATCAGAAACACAGAGCAACGATAAACGTCTAAAGGTCAGCAAGGAAGACGTCTACAAAAGAACTAAGCCCAAGTATAGAGTATGGCCAGACGTCTGACTAAGTGTGGTTCAGACGTATGGGTAAGCTTGAAACCCGGTCCAGACTATCGGCAGACGTCTGGTGGCAAAAGTCCAGACATCTGTAAAAGGCACTGAAGAAATATAGAGTTGAGGCAAACGTCTGCCCAAGTGTGGGTCAAACGTCTGTCGTCGTGATAATTGCTGTGAATCTTATTTTACCAAATTGTGATTTATCTCTATTTTGGATAGGATTAGGCTTTGCCTATAAATAGGGACCTCTCATATAATGTTTGTACTGCAAAATTAAATCAAAAGAAGAGACTATTGTATTGAGAGGGTGACGGCTTAAATCCAGAGAGATTTAAGAGAAATCTTCTAAGGTTTGCTCGTGGTGTACTTGATTCAAGATTATAGTAGATATTGCAGATTCCGCTCTGACGGGGACTAACCATACGGTGGGTGAAGCTTATTAACAAATCTCTCGTCTCTTGTTTAATTCTTATTTACTTATTCTCGCATTGTTATTAATTTGTCTTTCGTTGTTAATTGTGTGGTTGTTGTTATTGCATGATTTGGTTTGTTGCGAGCATTATTCCATGAATCGACTTCTCCTACCCAACAACTGGTATCAGAGCATAGGGCTTGACCCTTAATACCACAACTGGTATCAGAGCTTAGGGCTTGTTAAGAAACCTAGGGTTTTTCGATTTTACGATCTAGGTTAACGGTGGGTAACGACGCTTGTGTACTCTTCCCTATTTTCTAGATCGTTGTTTTGAAGGCGTTAGTTCAGATCGAAGGAGAAATTGAGTTTGCTGCGATATAGACAAAAGATGGCAGAGTATAAAATAAGGATTGAAAAATTCGATGGTCACATCTATATTTTGGTGGTGCATGCAGATGGAGGACTGTTTATACCAAAAAGACTTGTATCTTCCGTTGCTAGGAGAGAAGCCCGATGACCGATGAGACGTGGAACCTTTTGGATAGGAAAGCCCTGGCAATAATCAGAATATCGTTGACTCCGTAGGTGGCCTATAACATCTCAAAAGAGAAAACAACCATACGCTAATGACGATGTTAGCGAAGTTGTATGAGAAGACTTTAACATCAAACAAGATATATTTGATGAAGAAGCTTTTTAACATGAAGATGGAAGAAAGTGGTGCAGTGACAGAACACTTGAATGAATTCAACAGAGTGACGAGCCAACTGTAAGGTGGTTTTGCTTTCTATTAATGGTTTAAAAACGTAGCGGAAGCGTATTTTAAAATTTTAAAAAGAGGGAAACCAAGCAAACCCTAGAATCTTTCCTAAAGATTACAACTTGGAACAAAAGAAGAGAGCTATGCTAAAAGCTTAATGGTTACAACCTTTATAGTGCGTTAGCCACCTCTCATTGAACTCCGGCTAAGCTCTTAGACTCTTGGTTCGAGTTTGAATGTAGAATCCCTCAGCCTAATATGATCCACATTAAGATTGCACCAACACAAGCTTCCACTTCACAAACTAAAAAAATAGTGAAGCAGCTATCTAAACGATTTTGCTAGAATGGTTTTGATAGATGAAGTAGGAATTTAGCTCTCCATTTTTCTTCTCTTTTTCTTTGCTTCTCACAAGGATAGAAACTCAAGAGAGAGAGAGTGAAGCGATGAGAATGGCTAGGCTAAGTGATGAGAACCAAAGATAACCATACTTATCTAAAAGAATAAAACAAAAAACGAGTCACTGGTTTCTACACAATACTAAAGAAATGACACATTTCTTTTATTCTAAAAAATAAATACTAAATCCTTTGTTCTCATCCTAGTCCTATGTGATTCTCATACACACAACTTGTATGTGTAAACACACATGACAAAGTGTTATAATAATATTTATATCATATATAAATATTAATAAAGAGAAGAAAAGATAAAGTGAGCATGATATTATATATATATATATATATATATATATATATATATATATGTCACGTCTCGCTTCCCAATAGACAAAAACGGTGACGTGGCAAGCCCCCGGTATATTTATCCAGAGAAGATCATTCCCTAAATAAATATACTAAGCGTATTGAAACAACAATACACAATGCAAGAATAAATTGAGACTGTAAAATTTTTTAACAAATATCTTTATCTACATTCAACTTCCAATATGTACAAGTACATGAGTTTATGCTGAAAAGTAAATACAATAAGGACAATGCTTAAACAAGTGGCATACATAAACTGAAGAAAAAATGAAGCTGAGCTAGCACTGAATAGCTATCTGGTCGTAGTCCTCTTCTGTGGCTTCAACTTCCTCCATCTCGACAGTATCTGACGAACATTCTCTGAGAAGAAAAGTAGGTGAAATGCCCGTCAGCGAACTAGCGCTCGGTAAGTCCCAAAAATAGGTAAGAGTAAAGAAAATGACAGGTGTAGAATATATATATGACGAGTAAAAGTATATGATCATGAGTAAATATATACTATAGGTCTCTAGATGGTCACTATGTTAACATTAAGTTCCAAGTGTGAATACCAACAAGGCCGTAGAAGTATTCACGAGCTCAAAAGTGGGACCCCAGGAGAAAGGAAACACGGCCCATTTCATGTGTTAGCATCGAGGCTCTAGGCTGTGGATGAGTCAACCCGACTGATATTCGAATAAAATAAAAAAAAGATTAATACGGGACTCCTGAAGCTCCGTTGGATTCATACAAGAAACTATCCCAAGCACCCCGAGTTAATGTATATAACCGGTTAATATACTTAATTGATTTGATTGATTGATTGACAAGTCTTGATCGAAACCTTACATTGCAAAAGGTGTAGATTGTATTCGAGTGAGTCAAGTAATGTGCAAGTCCTGACAATTTCAATCTGGGTTCGAATCGAGTTGGTTCGAGTGTATTGGATTCGAGTACATATTCAAGTTTAGATTCGAATTAGGTTAGAGTTCGAGTTTTTATTCGAGTTCGAGTCAAGTTTAGATTTGAGTTCATGTCTTTTCATGTGAATTGATATAAATTGTTAGAATCTTAGGTTCAGTTTCAGCGGTCGGTCTGTAAAGCAAGATGGCAGGGCCGGGAGAAATCGGCAAACGCTGCACATGAACGGTAGGATTTGTGTTTTTTTCCAAAATAATTACCATTGATAACTGCGTTAAGTTGTCTAACCTGAATAGGCAGGCACTCGCTTTCTCCGGCTCCCTAGGGCTTAAGAGAATTGATCCCATTTAAATCTATATTAATCTAGAGTCTTTAAAATATTGTTTGCATACCTCGAGGGAGTTTTATGAAAAATATATATTAATATTTTTTAAAAATAAATCTCAAGGACGATTTATAATATTTAGGGTTGTCATGAACATGTATTTTATTTGTTATGGTGTTTTGGTGAAATCTAGCTTTTTGAAAGTTTATGATATTTTTATGAAAACTACTACTTTTGGAAACTTGGTGATATTTTATTTACAATTTTAATTTTTCTTTTAAAAATATAGTTTCTTAATATGCTTTTATTGAAAATACGGATTTCATAATTTTATATAATTTTCCCAAAAATTAGTTTTTATTATTAGAAAAAGTCGCGTTTCTTAAAAACCGTATTTTTTATTTCTTTCGAGACCGAATACTCCGTGAGGAGTTCTGCATCTCGCTCTACTGTCTCAAGAATGTGCGATAATCTGCACCATCCATTAGTGGGTCCCCTGATGAGAGTTTTAGAGGCGTAATTGCCAAGGATTTCGAAATACCGATTTAAAAAAACCCGTTTTGAAACGGTGTGGTATTTTAATGAAAACGTTTTTACTTTGAATTACCTATATGCTTAGAATACCGTGCAATAAAACCATAGTGTGCGTGTGGGGTAGGTCATTACCCTGTGAAGGTTCTAGGGTTTGGGTATACTAGATATCGAAAAGAGGTTACACTAAAGATCATGGTATTTTAATGAAAACGTTCATTATATGTTCGTTTTATATGAAAAATTTTGTTAAAATTAAAAACTAAAAGATGTGAGATTATGTTAAGATTAAGGTAGCATGTTAGTTTGTTTTAATTTTCTTAACATATGCCTTACAAATGTTAAAAAGAAAGCAATATCAGAGATACATCCTCTTTTGTCGGTTTGTTTTAAAAATACGGATTGAGATGATAGAAAAGGAGAGAAGAAGGACTTACGGTTTTTAGAAGGTTAAGAAGAGATTGAAGAAGCTCTCGGGGTCGTGGTTTCGTCGGAGATGCTCCGGTCGTCGAGTTTGGCTCGCTACTCCACTTGAGGGGCTTAACTCCACTCGACACTTAGAAAGTTTTGAGAGATTTTTTGCTAGAATTTCAGAATGGTAAAGAGCTAAGGCATGTGGTGGTATTTATAGTGAAGAATTAGGGTTTGGGAATTAAAAATGTGGATTAAAATGCATTAAAAATGTGTTAAATGGTGAATTAAAGAGTCTCCGTTTGATTGCAGGAAAATCAAATAGTGCAGGGGAGTAGGAAGAGAGGAGTGTGTAAAGCACGGAGCGATTTGGAGCTAGGTGGACCGTCGGTGCCAGCCATAATGAGGGAATGGGCGGTCGGATCTTAGGGCCTTGCCTCGAGATTCGTGCTACGTGTCCATTTGGGTGTGTACTCTATTTTGCGCATGTTTGATTTTTCTGAAACTTTTCATTTCTCCGTGTATTGCACGTGCAACTCTTGGGATTCAAAAAATTAAAAAGAAAAAAAATCTTAAAAATAATTGGGTCTGATAGGAATCGAACACACAGGCTACGTCACAACAGTGTAGAGACTTTACCAGTGAGCTACGAGTTGCTTCTTGTTTTTATTTAATAAAAATAACTTTTAACTCTTACACGGGCTGTAATACCCTTTTATGTACAATAACAAGAATTTCTATACAGGAAGTTTAGAGTCCTTACATTCTACCCTCCTTATAAAATTTCGTTCTCGAAATTTACAATTACATAGGGACTAATTTTCAAAAATGTAAGGGTATCATGTACGCAAATCTTCTTCTCTTTCCCAAGTTGATTCTCTTGGCAAATTCTTTCTCCACATCACTCGGACCAAGTTTACTTTCTTGTTCCATAATGTTTTTACCTTTCGGTTCAGGATCTCAACTGGTTGTTGTTCGCAGGTTAGGTCAGTTTGTACTGTGAGCTCTGAGTGATCAAGTATATGGCCGGGGTCGCTCACATATAGTCGTAGTTGGGATATATGGAACACATTGTGCACCCCTTCCAATGAGTGTGGTAGTGCTAAACGATAAGCCACTTCTCCAACTCGTTCAAGTATGTCGAACGGACCTATGTATCTTGGACTTAGCTTACCTCTATTGCCAAAACGTATCACTCCTCTATTTGGAGAGATCTTCAAGAATACATGTTCTCCGGGTTGAAACTCTAAGTGTCGATGCTTTTCATCTTCCCAATGTTTCTGTCGGTCTTAGGCTATTCGCATCCTTTCTTTGATCGTGCGAACTATGTCCACAGTTGTCGCGATCATCTCTGGTCCAAGGAGTTTACGATCTCCAACGTCGTCCCACTCAACGGAGAACAACATTTCTGTCCATAGAGTGCTGCAAATGGTGCCATCCCAATACTTACCTGATAGCTGTTGTTGTATAAAAACTCGACAAGGTGTAGGTGATCTTCCCACGAACCTCCGAAATCTAACATACATGCTCTCAGCATGTCTTCCAGAATCTGAATCGTTCGCTCGGACTGTCCGTCTTTTTATGGATGATATGCCGTGCTGAAATTCAGACTCGTTCCTAGGCTAGCTTGTAGACTCTGCCAAAATTGTGATCAGAATCTTGTATCACGATCGGAGACGATACAAACAGGTACTCCATGTAATCTCACGATCTCCTGCATGAGTTTATGGGTATCAAATATGGTACATCTTGAAGGTTTAAATCTTACTTTAGATTTATGCTCACCTCCATGTACTTACTTGCTAATGTCTCGGTTGACTAGCTAACTCAAAATGGAATAAAATGAGCCGACTTGGTGAGTCGATCCACAATAACCCAAATTGCGTCGTTACCCTTCATGCTGCGAGGGAGGGCAGTCATGAAGTCCATGAAAATTTGCTGCCATTTTCATTCTGGGACTGGTAGGGGCTGAAGTAGACCAGCAGTTCTGTGATATTCAACCTTCACTTCTTGACACACCAAATACTTGGCTATGCTCCTTGCTATTTCGCGCTTCATTCCATGCTACTAGTAGTGTTGCCGTAGATCCTTGTACATCTTCGTGCCACCACGGTGTACCGAATAGGAGAGCTGTGAGCTTCTTTCATTAACTCTTCTCGAATAGGTCCGACTGACACGCATAAATGACTTCCATATCGCAAGTATCCATCTTCGTGGATGATAAAGTCAGTTCGAAATCCACTTTCTACTTGTTCTCGGATCTTTTGTAGCTTGGCATCATTTGCTTGAGCTGCCTTGATCTGATTTACAAGAGTGGACTGGACTTATAAATTCATCAAATATGAAGCGTTACCTGGCATAACTACTTCAATCTCCAATCCGTGCAATTCTTTTTGTAGTCTCCACTGAGCTGTGAGGTTCATTGCTAATGGCTGGCAATTAAATGCATCAGGAACTACGTTCACCTTCCCCGGATGATACTGTAGGCTGATGTCGAAGTCCGCCATGAGTTCTAGCCATCTTCTCTGCCTCATGTTGAGTTCCTTATGAGTAAATACATACTTTAGACTTTTGTGGTCAGTGTATATATCCACTCGTTCTCCCAAAAGATAGAGGCGCTAAATCTTGAGTGCGAAGATAACAGCTGCTAATTATAGATCATGTGTTGGATAGTTGCGTTCATGTACTTTTAACTGTCTTGATGCAAAAGCCATAAATTTTCCATACTGGTGTATAACACATCCTAATCATTTACCGGACGCATCACAATGCACGACGAATCCGTCAGATTGATCCGGTATTACGAGGATAGGAGCATAGATTAATCTTGACTTGAGTTCTATAAAAGCCTTCTCATATATTTCTGACCACATGAATACTTTGTCTTTACGTGTGAGCTTGGTCAGGGATGCTGCGATCTTTGAGAAGCCTTCAATGAATTGTCGGCAGTATCCTGCTAATCTTAAGAAACTTCGTATATCTTTCACCGTCTTTGGTGTCGGCCACTCGCTGACAGCTGACATCTTAGCTGGATCCACAGAAATTCCTTCGCCTGAAACAATATGTCCGAGAAATCCAACTTAATCTAGCCAAAATTCACACTTGCTGTATTTGGTGTAGAGCTGATGTTGTCGCAATGTCTATAGGATAATCCGTAAGTGATCGGCGTGCTCTTTCGGATTCTTTAAATACACCAGGATGTTGTCGATGAATATAACAACAAACCTGTCTAAGTACTCTCGGAAAACTTGGTTCATTAAGTTCATAAAGATGACACGTGCATTGGTCACTCCAAATGGCATTACGAGATATTCATAATGACCATAACGAGTCCTAAACACCGTCTTCGGAATGTCAGACTCTTTGACTTTCACCTGATGGTAACCCGAACGAAGATCTAGCTTTGAAAAGACATAAGACCCACTTAACTGATAGAAAAGATCATCGATACGCGGTAGTGGATACTTATTCTTAATTGTTACTTCATTTAGAGCTCGATAATCCACACACATCCTGTAGGAACTTTCATTCTTCTTCACCAGTAACATCAGAGATCCCCAGCTCGAAGTACTGGGACGAATCCAACCTTTCTTCAGGAGTTCGTCTAACTGATTGCGGATCTCCTTCAATCCCTTCGGACTTAATCGGTACGGAGCTTTTATTATTGGTTGTACCGTGGGTTGTAAATCGATGCTAAATTCAAGAGCTCGATTGGAAGGCAAACCTGATATATCTTCCATGAATACATCCTCGAACTCTCGAACTACCTCTGGCTTCGATTCTTCCGCTTGCAATGTTGCAATCTCTGTCTTCTTTGGTTTTGCTTTGTAGACGCTCAGTTCCAAGGTACGGTCTCCACTCTTGAAATAGAACACTGGATGATCTGGTATTTCGAACACTACCTTCCTTTGGCGATAGTAGATGGTAGCGATGAAAGTTCCCAGCCAGTCCATTTCCAAGACTACGTCGAAGTTTGGTATGTCCAGCACCTTGAAATCCGCATAAAATTCTTGACTACAGACGACCACTGGACACAGATCGTATCCAAAGTTGCTTTTAGAACTGTTCCCCTCCGAACGGCGGCCGCGACGTGAGGACGTCTAGCCTGAGATTCGGGGCAGATGCTATATGGTTTTATCCGTCTACCTCTTCGAAGATGCCAAGTTGATTTATGGCACCGTGTATCGGAGGTTTAGACGGATGCGGCCGATGTAGCAGACTTCGTCAGATTCCCCTTCGCTAGAGGGGTTTTTGATTGTGGGGACGCTCTTCCCTGCAGGCGCAAGCCCCTGCAGTTAATTACGCTACCGCATCGCGGTAGCCACTTTCTCCTTCTCCAGAATTTCACTTCGTGTCGTGTTTGTTTGTTTTGTTTGTGGTTGCCCGTGGATTGTATACGGAGACTATTTATTTCGTCGCCCGTAGGACGTGGATTAGTCCAAATCCGTATTTTCTTAGATCTGGGTTTTGGGTTTTGGTTTAAGGATACGTTAGCCATATTTGAGGCTAAGATCAACTTAAACGTTTGTTAAGGATACTTTAGTCTAATTTCCAGACTAAGATCTACTTAACGGGATCGTCTAGATCCATTTCCAGTTTAGGGACATGGTGGTCCATTTAATGTATGGCCGTCGGGACCCGTCACCTATCTGACGACGTTGAAGGATTACAACGACATGTATCAGAGGAGTTCGGAGATGTACCCTTGAACCAAAGTTGATTGGGGGTCTTATAGTCCAATTTGGGACTAAAGTCTGTTTGAATGTTTAAGGATACGTTAGCCATATTTGAGGCTAAGATCAACTTAAACGGGATCGTTTAGATCCGGCAAAAGAGCATTTGGAGGCTCTATTGTTCCAGTTTAGGGACGTGGTGGTCCATCGCCAGTTTAGGGACGTGGTGGTCCATTATTAGTTTAAAGACGTTATGGTCCGATATTAGTTTAAGGACGTTTCGGTCCGATATTAGTTTAAGGACGTTTCGGTCCACGAGTTTAAGGACCCCGCAGTCCATATTCATGTGTGGTCATTGGGACCCGTCACCTCTCTGACGTCGTTGAAGGATTACAACGATAAATGTCAGAGGAGTTCGGAGATGTACCCTCGAACCGGAGATAAATTGATTTAGGAGAGTAATCTTGCTCAGTCAATTTAATTTGAGGACTTACGGCCAAAATTGGGCTAAGTCCAGTTGAAAATATTCAACATTTTATTTGCTTTTGCATTGCATTTCTTTCTATTTTTATTTGGGCTCTGCCCAGAAAGGATGCAGAGCATCAATTTGTTTTGGGCTCTGCCCATTTATAAATGATGCAGAGCATCAATTTTACTTGGGCTCTGCCCTTTATAAATGATGCAGAGCATCAATTTTATTTGGGCTCTGCCCTTTTATTGCTTTGCAATTTATTTTGGCCTGCTAGGTCTTTTGATTTGGGCCTGGCCCTTTAGGAAATGCATTGCATTTATCAGGCGCTTTGTGCCAATCAGAGAGCACAAGCGCTCGTAGTGTTGACACGTGTCGCGCAAGCGTAGTGCGCTGCGCTAATGCGCTGTGCCTGTGCTGTTGACACGTGGCGCGCTCTAGTGGCTTGCGCCAATCCAGGAGCGCAACAGCGCAGTTTGCAAGTGCAAGGCACTATGATTTGAGAATCTTTTAGATTCAAGAACCAATGGTTCATAAAAGAAGTGCAAAGCACTATTCGTTTTCTTGATCTAATTTAGATCAAAGAAAAAACAAGTTTTTTCTTATTTCAGGAACCAAAGGTTCATAAAAAAGTGCAAAGCACTGTTCTTTATTTTGTTTTTCTTGTTTTAAAGAACCAGTGGTTCATAAGAAGTGCAAAGCACTGTTTATTATGTGAAGATCATTGATCTTGTTTTTAGATCAATGATCTATTAGAAGAAATTTCTTCTATTTCATGAAGGTTCTTTACCTTTTTCTTGAAGCTTTTTCAGAGTTCTCTCTGTTTGAAGCTCTTGATTTTTCAAGAAAATGTTCATGCTTCTTTTTTTTATTTTAGAAAGAAGGATCATTGGTCGTTATGACCCACCACCTCTCCGACGACACTGAGAGATTACAGTGCCATATATCGAAGGAGTGGAGGGATGTACCCTTTGAACCATGTCTCACTCATCAGGGGGGAAGAACAGGCTGGAGCTTAAGCTTCTCGCTACTGAAAAAGGCTTCTTTGCGTTCGCGCACGTGCGTCGCACGTGTTGGGCGCATGTGCGTCGCACGTGTTGGGCGCTCATATTTGCACGTAGCGCACATGGATCTTGCGCATATGCGCATTATGGGGGGGAGCAAGCTCCTATGGAGAATGAGTCTCCTTTGAATATTCTCATGTGGTGCGCACGTGCGTTGCACGTGGTGCGTGCGTGGCGGGCACACGTGCGTTGCACGTGGCGCACATGCGCATTATGAGGAGAAGCAGAGCTTCTATATATGGAGAACATGCTCCTTTTAATATTATTAAATATTCTCATGTGGTGCGCACATGCGTTGCACGTGGTGCCGCATGGCAGGCACACGTGTGTTGCACGTGTCGCATTATGAGGAGAAGCAGAGCTTCTATATATGGAGAACAAGCTCCTTTTAATATTATTAAATGTTCTCATGTGGTGCGCACGTGCGTTGCACGTGGTGCCGCATGGCGGGCACACGTGCGTTGCACGTGGCGCACATGCGCATTATGAGAAGAAGCAGAGCTTCTATATATGGAGAACATGCTCCTTTTAATATTATTAAATATTCTCATGTGGTGCGCACATGCGTTGCACGTGGTGCCGCATGGCAGGCACACGTGTGTTGCACGTGTCGCATTATGAGGAGAAGCAGAGCTTCTATATATGGAGAACAAGCTCCTTTTAATATTATTAAATGTTCTCATGTGGTGCGCACGTGCGTTGCACGTGGTGCCGCATGGCGGGCACACGTGTGTTGCACGTGGCGCACATGCGCATTATGAGAAGAAGAAAAGCTTCTATATATGGAGAACAAGCTCCTTTTAATATTATTAAATATTCTCATGTGATGCGCACGTGCGTTGGACGTAGTGCCGCATGGCGGGCACACGTGCGTTGCACGTAGCGCACATGGCGCTTGCGCATATGCGCATTATGGAGGAGCATGCTCCTATCTTGGAGAACTAAGCTCCTTTGAGTATTGAATCCTTTGAGAATTTAACTCTACCCTTTCTAAGAGGTATCCCCTCTTATTTATATGGGAGTGGTAGAGAAGCCATCTCTCATTTTCCCGATGTGGGACTAAAAAATGCATTCCCCATGTAGTAGAGCATTACTTTAGATTACACGTGCATATCACATTTGCTCATAATTTTTGATCTCGGATGAATTATGAGGCCCATAATATATCAAATCGAAGGCCTTTTCGAGATGCTTTCAATATCATTAGAATTTAGCAATTTCTCGTTCCGGAGTTTGTCAAAATACAGCTCGGAAAATACTGGTTCGCATCTTCTTCCTTAGATCACATGTGCATAGACATTTGCTCATAACTTTTGATCCCGGATGAATTATGAGGCCCATAATATATCAAATCGAAGGCCTTTTCAAGATGTTTTTAATACCATCAGAATTTAGCTGTTTTTCATTCCGGAGTTTGTCAAAATACAGCTCGGAAAATACTGGTTCGCATCTTCTTCCTTAGATCACATGTGTATAGACATTTGCTCATAACTTTTGATCCCGGATGAATTATGAGGCCCATAATATATCAAATCGAAGGTTTTTTCGAGATGCTTTCAATAACATCATAATTTAACAGTTTCTCATGGGGGAATTTATCAAAATACAGGCCAGAAGATACTGGTTCGTATTTCTTAAGCGTATCGCTGCCATTTGATACCTTGGACTCTTTTGCGCAGAAATTTTTAGTGGGAACAAATGCCCCCCACTACTTTGCCCACGTAAGTATATATGTGGGTGAAGTAGTGCAGAGTAATGCATAGCTTATGACCAGTTTCGGGTTGGTATATAACTTTCAGAATCTTGATCTGAGAAGATAACGAGCGGACACGAGCGTCGTCATTTATCATTGACTCAAATCTCGACTCTTAAAAGATATAGTTTCAAACTCTCAATTCCATGAGCCGCACCCTTCTATTTCTTTATGTTTTACTCTGGTGTGAAGTAGTTTATATGCTCATGAGTAACTTCTCCATTTCAGTGGCATGTAGCTTTAGTAAATGTGGCTCATAGATGGTCCATCTTAACCTCTTTGCAGGGTAGTAATGGCTTAGAAGACAGGGATAGGATCTGCCACCTAAGACTTTTCAATTTTATGAGCCGTGAGGGTCTCATAAAGACTTTTCTCCCTACGGATCGAGAGGATCTCGCAGGTGTATTTTCTCCTTAGGAATCGTGAGGATTCTTAAGTGCGTTTTCTCTTATAAGTCGTAAGGATCCTATAAGAGAATTTTTCCCTCCTACGAGTCGAGAGGACTCGTAAGCGGTTGTTTCCCTCCTTGTCGAAACTCAACTTCGGAGAGTGAGACTCATGGATAGTATGCAAGAGACCGTTTTAGATCGACTTGCCGGGTCCCATTGTTCAGGAAGCAAGTTTTTTAGTCCCTGCTGCCTGAGGCTTCATCTTGCAAGTTGAGACGAATCGGGAATTTTTCGGCGGAGACACTGGTTTCTCTGCGAGCCGACGCGAATCAGGAGGCTTTCGTCAAGGATTGTTTGTTTCCTTGAGTTGAGGTATCTGCTATGGATTATTTTCTTCCCTAGCGCCAAGGATTATTTGTTTCCTTGGTGTTGAAACGAGTCGAGAATTTCCCACGGAGGCACTGGTTGCTCTGCGAGTCGACGCGGATCAGGAGGCTCTCGTCAAGGAGTGTTTGTATCCATGAGTCGAGGTGTTTGCTAAGGATTATTTGTTTCCCTAGCGCCAAGGATTATTTGTTTCCTTAGGGTTTGAAACGAGTCGAGAATTTCCCACGGAGGCACTGGTTGCTCTGCGAGTTGACGCGGATCAGGAGGCTCTCGTCAAGGAGTGTTTGTATCCATGAGTCGAGGAATTTGCTAAGGATTATTTGTTTCCCTAGCGCCAAGGATTATTTGTTTCCTTGGGGTTTGAAACGAGTCGAGAATTTCCCACGGAGGCACTGGTTGCTCTGCGAGTCGACGCGGATCAGGAGGCTCTCGTCAAGGAGTGTTTGTATCCGTGAGTCGAGGTGTTTGCTAAGGATTATTTGTTTCCCTAGAGCCAAGGATTATTTGTTTCCTTGGGGTTGAAACGAGTCGAGAATTTCCCGCGGAGGCACTGGTTGCTCTGCGAGTCGACGCGGATCAGGAGGCTCTCGTCAAGGAGTGTTTGTATCCATGAGTCGAGGAATTTGCTGAGGATTATTTGTTTCCCTAGCGCCAAGGATTATTTGTTTCCTTGGGGTTTGAAACGAGTCGAGAATTTCCCACGGAGGCACTGATGTCTCTGCGAGTCGACGCGGATCAGGAGGCTCTCGTTAAGGAGTGTTTGTATCCGTGAGTCGAGGAATTTGCTAAGGATTATTTGTTTCCCTAGTGCCAAGGATTATTTGTTTCCTTGGGGTTTGAAATGAGTCGAGAATTTCCCACGGAGGCACTGGTGGCTCTGCGAGTCGACGCGGATCAGAAGGCTTTCGTCAAGGAGTGTTTGTATCCGTGAGTCGAGAAATTTGCCAAGGATTATTTGTTTCCCTAGCGCCAAGGATTATTTGTTTCCTTGGGGTTTGAAACGAGTCGAGAATTTCCCACGGAGGCACTGGTTGCTCTGCGAGTCGACGCGGATCAGGAGGCTCTCGTCAAGGAGTGTTTGTATCCGTGAGTCGAGGAATTTGCTAAGGATTATTTGTTTCCCTAGCGCCAAGGATTATTTGTTTCCTTGGGGTTTGAAACGAGTCGAGAATTTCCCACGGAGGCACTGGTTGCTCTGCGAGTCGACGCGGATCAGGAGGCTCTCGTCAAGGAGTGTTTGTATCCGTGAGTCGAGGAATTTGCTAAGGATTATTTGTTTCCCTAGCGCCAAGGATTATTTGTTTCCATGGGGTTTGAAACGAGTCGAGAATTTCCCATGGAGGCACTGGTGGCTCTGCGAGTCGACGCGGATCAGGAGGCTCTCGTCAAGGAGTGTTTGTATCCGTGAGTCGAGGAATTTGCTAAGGATTATTTGTTTCCCAAGCGCCAAGGATTATTTGTTTCGTTGGGGTTTGAAACGAGTCGAGAATTTTCCGCGGAGGCACTGGTTGCTCTGCGAGTCGACGCGGATCAGGAGGCTCTCGTCAAGGAGTGTTTGTATCCATGAGTCGAGGAATTTGCTGAAGACACTGGTTTCTTCGGAGTTGGACTGAACCGTCGAGATTTGGCTTCATCTTCTGGCGGAGCCTGTTGGGAAAGTATGGTTCTCTCTTTGTTTACGCCCTTGGACTGTATACAGGGATCGATGTGATCTTAACTGTAGGGCCAAAGTTTTATCATCATTTTTTTTGTTTTATCTCCGCGATGCTCTATCATTTCAGCTTTTATATCGCGAAGGTCGCGATTGCCCAATCATTTCGGCTATTTTTCGCGGTGCCCAATCGTTTCGGCTATTTATTTTATTTTTACCCGCTGCTTTTTATTGCGAGTTGCCCAACCATTTCGGCTATTTATTTTATCTTTACTCGCTATTTTTTATTGCGAGTTGCCCAATCATTTCGGCTATTTTGCATGCATACATTTTTACTTGCTGCTTTTTATTGCAAGTTGCCCAATCATTTCGGCTATTTTGTATGCATACATTTTTACTTGCTGCTTTTTATTGCAAGTTGCCCTATCATTTCGGCTATTCCGTATGCATGTGTAGCCTACTGGTTTTCCGCCGTAAACCTGGAATTAGACACCGATTTCGGCATCCGCACCGCTACAACTGGGATATTGCCAGGAGCGAATCATCATTTGCCTCCGTCGATGTCGAACAAAGGTGGCTTAGCGAATAGGGTTAAGGCGCTGTCGACTAAGGCTTTTAACTTCATGAGCCGTAAGGGTCTCACAAAGGTATTTCTCCCTACAAGTCGTAAGGATCTTGTAGGCGTATTTTCTCCTTAGGAATCGTGAGGATTCCTAAGTGCATGTTCCTCTGTAAGTCGTAGGGATCCTACAGGAGGGTTTTCTCCTTGTAAATCGAGAGGATTTACAAGGGTCGTTCACCATACGAATATATCCCCAATCACGGATGAAACTTGGTTAGGGGAATGTTTATTCGCGCCCGTGGATTGTATACAAGGGTCAGTATTGAACTACTTGTAGGGCAATATCGAAGGTTGTGGGGGTTGCTTAAGCACAGGTTTAGGTCTCTGTAACTTAAGACTTTCAAATCTTATGAGCCGTGAGGGTCCCATAAGAGAGTTCTCCTTACGGGTCGTGAGGATCTCGCAAGTGTATTTTCTCCCTAGGAATCGTGAGGATCCCTAAGTGTGTTGCTCCCTTATGAGTCGTAAGGATCTCACACGGGTGGTTTCTCCCTACAAGGTTGAGAGGACCCTGTAAGTGTCTTTTAACGGGGTTGCGCCCTTTCGGGTTTTCACAAACACTCGCCGGTAGCCCTGCTGTTTTTACTCACGGCGCCCTTTCGGGTTTTCATCCGTGCCCATTTTGCTTACGGACATACCGTTTTTATTTTATATTTTTTTTAATTTTCTTCTTCTCTTTTTTTTTACGAGGTCGCGCCCTTTCGGGTTTTCACGGACACTCACCGGTAGCCCTGCTGTTTTTACTCACGGAGCCCTTTCGGGTTTTCATCCGTGCCCTTTTTGCTTATGGACATACCGTTTTTATATTATTTTTTTTCCTTTTTCTTTTATTCATCTCGTCAGCCTGAAGATGCTGCGGTAGTAGTTTAAAGACGTTTCGGTCTGCTATTAGTTTAAGGACATTTCGGTCTGACTTTGAGAAGGCTGGTTACTGCTGATAGAGTTTGAGCTTAGGAAGATAGCGAGCGGACATAGTCGTCGTCATCTATCATTGACCTAGTCTGCTCAGTCGCTCCCTTTTCTCGGATGATTCCGGAGGTACTTCTACTGGAGCAAGCACCCGACGGCTTTGTACTACGATTCTAACGTCATCGAGGTTCTCATCAGCCAGTTCTTTAGCAAGTTTGGCCAACGCGTCTGCTTTGCTGTTTTCCGCGCACGGTATGCTCTCCAAAGTATAAGAGGGAATTTGGGTCAATAATTGTTGCACCTTTCCACCGTACTTCACCAACTCCGGTTTGCACGTTTGGTAGTCGCCGTTTACTTGACTAACGACCAGCTGGGAGTCTCCGTATATGAGGAGGTTTTCAATTCCCATGTCGATGGCGATCTCGAGGCCTGCTATCAAAGCTTCATATTCGGCTTCATTGTTTGTCCTCGGCTCGTTCAGGGAGAAAGCAAAGCGCATTATCCCTCCTTGTGGAGTTACAAAGATGAGTCCTACCCCCGATTTGATTATAGGGGTACTTTGTTTGTGCTTCTTCACGGAAGATGCTCCGTCGAAATAAAGCTCCCATCGGGTATTACCACCGTCGATCGCGTCAAACGCATGTTCGTCTGGCAAATCGCAATTCAGAGGAGAATCAGCCGGTATCGGATGCTCAGCGAGGAAATCGGCGATAGCCTGGCCTTTCACTGCCTTGAGAGGTTGATATGTTATCGAGAACTCCATCAAGAGCAGAGCCCATTTAGCGAGTCGACCTGTCAATATGGCCTTTGACATTAGATATTTGAGAGGGTCCACCTTCGAAATGAGACGGACTTCATGTGCTAATGCGTAATGTCTGAGCCTTGTTATCGCAAAGATTAACGCCAGGCAGTGCTTCTCAACGGGAGAGTAATTGCTTTCTGCTCCCAGCAGAACTCGACTTAAGTAATAAAGTGCTCTTTCCTTCCCTTGGTCGTTCTCTTGGGCCCATAACGCGCCTAAAGAACCTTCGAGGGCGGTCGTATAAAGAATGAGGGGTTTTCCCTTGACTGGAGCAGCCAACACTGGCAGGTTCTGCAGGTACAGTTTAATTTCGTCCAGCGCGCCCTGGCATTTTTGATCCCAGACGAACGGAGTTCCCTTCTTCATCAGGTGACTGTAAGGGCGGCACTTGCCAGAGAGGTTGGCTATAAATCGCCGTATGTATGCGAGCTTCCCTTGGAGAGACCGCAACTGTTTGAGAGTCCTCGGCGGAGGTATTTCCATGATCGCCTTGATCTTGGATGGATCTATTTCGATACCCCGGTGTCGGACGATGAATCTTAAAAATTTGCCCGAGAAAACTCCGAATGCACACTTAAAAGGGTTCATCTTCAAGTTGTATTGTCGAAGGCGTTGAAATACGGTCTTCAGATGTTCGAGATGTTCCTCATATGATTTGCTTTTAACCATGAGATCGTCGATATAGCATTCGACGATTTCGTGTATAAGTTCATCGAAGATCTTCGTCATGGCCCTCTGATAAGTAGCACCGGCGTTCTTTAAACCGAAGGGCATCACTTTATAACAGAATATACTTAGAGGGGTCCTGAAGGCTGTGTACTTCTGGTCTTCGGGATGCATCTTTATCTGGTTATACCCCGATGAGCCGTCCATGAAGGAGAAAACCTCATGAGTGGATGTATTGTCTATCATCAGTTCGGTGACTGGCACTGGGAAATCATCCTTCGGGCAAGCTTTATTAAGATCCCGGAAGTCTACGCATATGCGCACTGTCCCATTTTTCTTCATCACCGGGACAATGTTGGCGATCCACTCCGGATATTGAACTTCCTGGATGAAGCCAGAGTCGATTAACTTTTTGACCTCGGCATTGATGCTCATCTCAAGCTCGAGTCGCATTCTTCTCGGCGCCTGTTTGACTGGCTTGATGTCCGGGGATATCGCCAATTTATGTACAGCAATTTCTGGATCTAGTCCCGGCATTTCGGAATAGTTTCATGCGAAGCAATCTCTATGCTGCAGAAGCACATCCTTTAACGCAGCTACCCTTTCTTCAGATAGTAACTCGCTGATGAATGTCGGTCGTGGATCGTTTGCCGTCCCCAACTCAATCTTCTTGAGGTTATCTGCAGTGGTATGGATTCCATCTTCCAGCTCTTTTGGCGCTGGTGGGAATTCTGAGATTATCTCGTCACTGCTGTTTTCGAAGCACCAAGGGAGCTCATCTATGTCCTCGGGCTCTTCTTTTAATATTGTAGTCATATGGCAGGTGCGAATTCGCTTCCGATCCCAATGTGGAACCGGTTCTTCTTTCGTGGCCTCGGGCTCGTGCTTCTGTGGCGGCGCTACCCTCCAGTTGTCAGATAAAGTGAATTTGCCAAGCTGGTACTGATCTTCAACTCAATTTTTGAAGGTGAAGCAATCTTCGAGAGGGTGCCCTATCACTCGGTGATAAGTGCAATAGTTTGGGTGTGAGATTTCGCCTGCTTGTTCGGGGTGTTTGGACTCCGGCAATGTAAGCATCTGATGTTTTAGAGCGAGGTTAAGTATCTTCTTCGTCTTGTCCCGAGGAAACGAGTACGCTCGACCCATTTTCTTCATGAGGGATAGATCAATAACGCTCGACTCCCGTTTGCGTGGCTTCTTAGCCCTGCTTTGTCGTTGTTGAGCGTCTTTTTGGCCTTTCGACTTATTTCTGCTTTTGCGCCGAGCCTTCTTTATAACAGGTTGACAAGGAGCGGCATTTTCATCCTTCACGGCCTGTTGGAGAAGGCGTTGCGTCTTGGCTTTCTCGTAGATGGCCGTCTCACGGTTGTGATCATTCCGTACTTTTTGACCAGCTTTCCTTATAAGTTTGTCCATTTGTTCTTCGAACGACGGACTGGGCTCCTTTGCATCTGGAACTTTCATTGGCTTAGGATTAGCATCCTCCCATTGAGCATCCGCTTCTTCATCGAAGTTATACATGACGTAACACCTGTTTAGTAGCTCTCGTTTCTTTGACCGGATGTATCCAAGCCCTCTTGCTTCCATTCTCCCGTTAGGCAGTTTGCGTTGAGTCCCGGGGACGTTCCAGACCCTGTCATAGAATTTGGCCATTCTAACGGTTTGTTTGAAGGATATCCCCTGACATTTCAGCAGCTTCTTCAAACCCTTTGTATAATATCTGGGAAGACGGATAGGCTGAAGCCTGTCGAGCGTAGGATCCGCGCCATGCCAGATTTCTTTTTCTACCTTGGTTTCTTCAGAGCGGTAAAACAGAATTGCTTTCTCGCTCTCTCGCCTAGGAGGGATGTAGAATGTTTGTAGCTCTTCTACGTTGTAAATATTAAGTGCATCCAGTTCTTTATGGTGTTTAAGCGGCACCATGGCGACTTGCAGACTTTGCTCTTTGTCAGCGGAAGCTTGTATTGAAGGTCGAGCAGAGAATACGACATGGACCTCATCCTCCGAATCACTACCAAAGACCAACGTAGGGGCGGACGGTCCTGGCTTGTTGTGTTGGGTCAGACCCGAATACACTATCTCCTCTTCTTCCTCGGTATCACTGCCAAAGACAGGGATGGTGGCATTAGCTTTATTCTCCGGCTTGTGACACCTTTCTATGTCTTCGAAATCCGGTAAGAAGTATTTGGCGTCTTCATATTTGCGGACTTCGTTCATAGAGAATGGGTTCAGTTCTCCCGTCACGGTATACTCAAAACCATCCTTAAAATACTTCATACATTGATGTTGTGTAGAAGGGATGATGTTGTACTCGTGTAACCATGGTCGGCCGAGCAAGGCGTTGTAACATGTCTTGGCGTCTATGACATGGAACTTAACGTCCGTGACGAGTAGCCCGAAGCGTAATGTCAGTATCACAGACCTAAGAGTTCTTGATGGCTGGGAGTCAAACCCGGAGATGGTGATCTTGTCACGAGCAAGGTGCTGGACGCTCATGCAGATTTCTTTTAAGACCCATACATTGAGGAGATTAACGGAGGATCCATTGTCGATCAGGATTTTGCCTATCTTTATATCGTGACAGTATCCTGAGACATAGAGGGGGCGATTATGCTCGCACGTCCTAAGGAGAAGGTCCTCGTCGTCGAAAGTGACATCGGCCGTCTGCACTTCCTCCAATTCATCCTTCATCTTTTCCTCGGCCAGACATGCTTGGAATTGTTCCGGATCTTGGAGTACCTTAATCAACGAATCTCTCGCCTCCTTTGATAGCAAAAGAGCGTCAAGAATGCTGAGTTGTGAGGGCAGCTTCCTCAGATGCGCTAAGACATTGTAATCCACCTTATTCTTCTTCGGCGGGTCCTTGGCGCTTAGCTCTTCCACCACTTGGTCATCTAAGACGATATCTTCGGAGACCTTCTCTTTCCCTTTATCTTTTCTGTTTAAGGGTCCGAGATTCTTTTCAGGCAGCGTTCGATTCCGCAGCCGGATATTTTCGCAGACCTTCGGCTCTTCTTCTTTTCCCGAAGTGGATTCTTTAAAGAGAGGGGCAAGTTCCAGCTCCTCATCAGAATCGCTCCCGAATGTAGGCACTTGTGACCCGCCGGTGTTAACCACGCGACAATCGCCGGTAGTTCTTTTAAGTTCTCCGGTCGTATTTCTTTGCTCTCGACGAGTTTTACGTTTTTCCCGCTTAAAGCGTTGCCGGTGAGCAACGTATCCTTGCCACCATCTATCGAAAGCTTTGCACTCTTGAGTGGGGTGTGAAATCCTTTGATGATATAAGCAATAGGAGGGGTGCGTTTCCATTTCACCAGTGATGTTTCCTTCAGAGGATGGTAGCTTCATGCCCATTGATACGGCCTTAGCAAACTTTTTCCTCATCTTGAATTGGCTTTTGTCGGTAGCGGAGGTGTTTAGCTCCAACGGGATCGTCTCAGCTCCTTTATCAAGTCTCTGGTGCTTGGCCCTTTCAAATATAGCCGCCTCGCGCTCCCGATCAGCTTTACTTTTCAACCGAGCTTCATTAAGGAATGCGTCAATTACTTCATCTGATGGCCCCAGAACTTTTGGTTCAGGATCTGCCCCCAGCTTTTCGGTGCAAGGAGTCTCCTCATCGTTCGTGATCGAATGGGAAATCATATGACAGCTCGCCACATATTCCTCGGATTCATCCGATGAACTTTCTCCCTCATCTTCTTCTTGAAAGATGTGATTGAAGAACTCTTGGAGCGTAATGGGAGTCCGTGCCTTTTGGTTGTATTCATCCAGCGCGTCAATTTGCTTTTGTAAGTCCGTACGCTTATCGCCAAGCTTCACGGGCTTCTTAGATTTCTTCTTCTTCTTTTTTGAAGATTTTGACGGCTGGTTACGAATGCTTGAGCCACCACATCAGTCTTTGGAGTTGTACTTGGCTTTAACATCCCCTCAATGACCTGCGGTTCCAACGGGTTCTTCCACTTGATCGCTGGACATGTCTGAAGATCGTTTAGCATCCTCTTTGTCTTGGCTGATAATACAACCTCCCAAGGAGCTTCTTCAACGACGGAGCAGGTTGCTCCCGGCGTATTCGTCCCCTTAGAGGTGTGGGGCTGCGGGGGATTCACCTTCCATTTGTCAGATAACGCGAATTTGCCCTGTCGGTACTGGTTTTCAAGCCAATTTTTGAAAACGTAGCAGTCTTCGATCGGATGGCCTAGTACTCGATGATAAGGACAGTAGTTGGGCTCGTTGACGTCACTTGGTTGCAACGGACGTTTTGGATCCGGCAGATTTATGAGTCTGTTGCGCAATGCCAGCTCGAATAACCTTCTCGTTTTATCGCGGGGAAAAGAGTAAGGACGCCCTAGTCTCTCCTCGAGGTCTACGTATGGGCGCATATTATTTTGACGCACAACCGGCTTCGAGTTGCTCGGTTGTTGTTGAGCATTAGCGACGACGATCGCTTTTCCTTTCCCTTTGTCATTTCGGGAGTCCGGCTTTGAAAGAGAAGGTTTATGGCCCATCTGATCCATCTGTGCTAGCTTGTCAATCAAGGCCTGGAAGGTAGTCGGCTTGAAAAACATCATAAACTGCGAGATGGTTGCTTGTGGATCGAGGGTTCCCACAAACATACCCACGGAGGGAGCTTCTTCAATGCGCTGCTCGCACTTCGACCATAAATTCCGCCATCGTATAGCGTACTGAACCCATGTCTCACCTGGCTTTACCCTGGCGTTAATCAGTGCCGTCATCGGGGTATGTTCACTGGCGCTTGCAAAACGCTGAGTAAACAGTAGCTCCATCTCCGCGAAGGTTTTGATAGAGTCGTTCGGGAGCTCAGAGTACCACTCGAACGCCGTATCCGATAAACTTCCAACAAACTGGCGAAGTAAAAGCTTGTTATCACCACCGGTGTTGCCGCAGAGTGCCCTGAACTGAGCAACATGCTGGTGAGGATTGCCCGTCTCCTTGTAGACATGGAACTTGGGAATTGTGCAACCGGGTGGGTACTTGATTTGATCATACCAACTTGGATATGGTCGCCCCGTTTTTACGACCTGGCCGGCTGCTTCGGTCGCATGATGAACCCGTATTTGTTGGGCGATGTACTCATCCAAATCAGTTTTGGAGATTGTATCCTCTTTAGCCGTTGACAGAGCTGGTGGAGGATTTGATGTCTCTCCCCTATCGTCTCCAAAGACGATCGGGGGCTCTTCGGTCGGAGGATCTTGTTGTATCATTAGCCCTATCATGTCTTGGAAGAGGAGGCCCATACGCTGTATGTTGGCTACTTGTTCAGCAGCCTCTTTGTCCTTCTTCTCCAATATCCGACGAAGGAATTCGGCGTCGGTTTCTTCCTCCTGGCGCCCATCTGAGGATGTTTCAGGATTTTCTTTTGGCCCTATAAGTGCGGCCATAGCGCTCATCATTTCTTGGAGCTTTTGCTGTTGCTCCTGCGCCTTGGTCACTGACCGCGTGTGCGGTCTATGACCTGTTGATATGCGACTATCTTCCTTACCAGATGTCACATAGACGGTGTGAACTACCATGCCCCCGGACTTAGGGCGTTTAGGTTCACCATCTTTAGCATTTGCCGCGGGCGCGGGGGTTTTCTCCGGCCTTCTTCTTTTGTGGGCCGTTGAAGTGGAGGGGGCCGTTGCAGTGGGTACCCTAGCGATGGTTGTCATCTGCTGGTCCTTTTCTTTTTGCACCTTCGTCTTCTTTCGTTGACGAGAGTGATCTGGGTCGATCACGGAGTCTTGAACCCTTCGCCAAACTTTATAAACTCTTGAGGACAGCCGTTGATGGGGCTGTTCTTGCTTTGTTTCTGGAGCTCTCTCCGCAGGTAGAGGAGATCTCTTCAGTGTAGCGGTTGGAGGGTTCTTCCATACCCTCCTCAGCAGTTCAAAGCTGTTCCCAGTTAGAACAGCAGCGTTGACTTCTACCACTGGAGTCGGTGGAGTTAGCCCCGAGGGGGATTTGCCCCCTGCCTTCCTTACTCGTCGCCAATGGCGACGTCGAGCACGACGAGCCGTTGGGACTGGCTCGGAGATAGAGATAGTTTCGTTTTGCCCCCTGTCTGAATGAGGTGCCACCGGTGTTAACCTCTTAAAGACTGAAGTTATCTTTTGAGGGATGATATTCAACCTGTCGAAGACAGATCCTCGAGCAGGGACAGGAGCAGGAATCGTCAGTCTTGAAAAGACTGAATCTCTGACAGGGGAAGCCGCCTTGACGACTTCTGGAGCAGCAGTTATTGCCTTCCTTGGAACAGCCAATTTAGAGTTCTGATTCAGCCTGGCGAAAATAGAGGTTGTTGGTTTGGTAGTGGGCGACCCGTTGACAGGGGTCGTCATAGCAGTGAGCCGGTCGAAGACCGACTTCTTGTTCACTTCCGGTGCAGGTATTGGCATAGAGAAGCTTGTAGGTGGGATCATAGTCCCGAAGAACAGGCCAGTGGTGGCTTGGGTCACCTGGTCTACCGGCAGAGCGAGGAAGGAAGCCGCTTGGGGCCCATATGTTACACCTCCCGGTGAGGTGGAGCATCCGTTGCAGTGGCACTTCAAGCAGTTGGTGCAGTTAGAGGCCATTGATGCTTGAGTTCTGCGCCAGGCAAAAGACCAAATCTTAGTAACTTGAAATCCGAAGGCAACCATTCAAACCGCGATTGGTTCGCGAGGACGACACACGAAGTGTGGAGTGGAAAGAGGAAAAGGTCCCACCGGGCGTGCAAGAATCTGTTCCCCTCCGAACGGCGGCCGCGACGTGAGGACGTCTAGCCTGAGATTCGGGGCAGATGCTATATGGTTTTATCCGTCTACCTCTTCGAAGATGCCAAGTTGATTTATGGCACCGTGTATCGGAGGTTTAGACGGATGCGGCCGATGTAGCAGACTTCGTCAGATTGCCCCTCGCTAGAGGGGATTTTGATTGTGGGGACGCTCTTCCCTGCAGGCGCAAGCCCCTGCAGTTAATTACGCTACCGCATCGCGGTAGCCACTTTCTCCTTCTCCAGAATTTCACTTCGTGTCGTGTGTGTTTGTTTTGTTTATGGTTGCCCGTGGATTGTATACGGAGACTATTTATTTCGTCGCCCGTAGGACGTGGATTAGTCCAAATCCGTATTTTCTTAGATTTGGGTTTTGGGTTTTGGTTTAAGGATACGTTAGCCATATTTGAGGCTAAGATCAACTTAAACGTTTGTTAAGGATACTTTAGTCTAATTTCCAGACTAAGATCTACTTAACGGGATCGTCTAGATCCATTTCCAGTTTAGGAACATAGTGGTCCATTTAATGTATGGCCGTCGGGACCCGTCACCTCTATGACGACGTTGAAGGATTACAACGACATGTGTCAGAGGAGTTCGGAGATGTACCCTTGAACCAAAGTTGATTGGGGGTCTTATAGTCCAATTTGGGACTAAAGTCTGTTTGAATGTTTAAGGATACGTTAGCCATATTTGAGGCTAAGATCAACTTAAACGGGATCGTTTAGATCCGGCAAAAGAGCATTTGGAGGCTCTATTGTTCCAGTTTAGGGACGTGGTGGTCCATCGCCAGTTTAGGGACGTTTCGGTCCGATATTAGTTTAAGGACGTTTCGGTCCATGAGTTTAAGGACCCCGCAGTCCATATTCATGTGTGGTCATTGGGACCCGTCACCTCTCTGACGTCGTTGAAGGATTACAACGATAAATGTCAGAGGAGTTCGGAGATGTACCCTTGAACCGGAGATAAATTGATTTAGGAGAGTAATCTTGCTCAGTCAATTTAATTTGAGGACTTATGGCCAAAATTAGGCTAAGTCCAGTTGAAAATATTCAACATTTTATTTGCTTTTGCATTGCATTTCTTTCTATTTTTATTTGGGCTCTGCCCAGAAAGGATGCAGAGCATCAATTTGTTTTGGGCTCTGCCCATTTATAAATGATGCAGAGCATCAATTTTACTTGGGCTCTGCCCTTTATAAATGATGCAGAGTATCAATTTTATTTGGGCTCTGCCCTTTTATTGCTTTGCAATTTATTTTGGCCTGCTAGGTCTTTTGATTTGGGCCTGGCTTTTTAGGAAATGCATTGCATTTATCAGGCGCTTTGTGCCAATCAGAGAGCGCAAGCGCTCGTAGTGTTGACACGTGTCGCGCAAGTGTAGTGCGCTGCGCTAATGCGCTGTGCCTGTGTTGTTGACACGTGGCGCGCTCTAGTGGCTTGCGCCAATCCAGGAGCGCAACAGCGCAGTTTGCAAGTGCAAGGCACTATGATCTGAGAATCTTTTAGATTCAAGAACCAATGGTTCATAAAAGAAGTGCAAAGCACTATTCGTTTTCTTGATCTAATTTAGATCAAAGAAAAAACAAGTTTTTTCTTATTTCATGAACCAAAGGTTCATAAAAAAGTGCAAAGCACTGTTCTTTATTTTGTTTTTCTTGTTTTAAAGAACCAGTGGTTCATAAGAAGTGCAAAGCACTGTTTATTATGTGAAGATCATTGATCTTATTTTTAGATCAATGATCTATTAGAAGAAATTTCTTC
The DNA here is from genome assembly GCA_030015575.1 of Agapanthus africanus. Taxonomy (NCBI): domain Eukaryota; kingdom Viridiplantae; phylum Streptophyta; class Magnoliopsida; order Asparagales; family Amaryllidaceae; genus Agapanthus; species Agapanthus africanus. Next base: position 35,875,225 of record CM057349.1, on the reverse strand, counting down.
TATTTCATGAAGGTTCTTTACCTTTTTCTTGAAGCTTTTTCAGAATTCTCTCTGTTTGAAGCTCTTGATTTTTCAAGAAAATGTTCATGCTTCTTTTTTTTTATTTTAGAAAGAAGGATCATTGGTCGTTGGGACCCACCACCTCTCCGACGACACTGAGAGATTACAGTGCCATATATCGAAGGAGTGGAGGGATGTACCCTTTGAACCATGTCTTACTCATTAGGGGGGAAGAACAGGCTGGAGCTTAAGCTTCTCGCTACTAAAAAAGGCTTCTTTGCGTTCGCGCACGTGCGTCGCACGTGTTGGGCGCATGTGCGTCGCACGTGTTGGGCGCTCATATTTGCACGTAGCGCACATGGATCTTGCGCATATGCGCATTATGGGGGGGAGCAAGCTCATATGGAGAATGAGTCTCCTTTGAATATTCTCATGTGGTGCGCACGTGCGTTGCACGTGGTGCGAGCGTGGCGGGCACACGTGCGTTGCACGTGGCGCACATGCGCATTATGAGAAGAAGCAGAGCTTCTATATATGGAGAACATGCTCCTTTTAATATTATTAAATATTCTCATGTGGCGCGCACGTGCGTTGCACATGGTGCCGCATGGCAGGCACACGTGCGTTGCACGTGTCGCATTATGAGGAGAAGCAGAGCTTCTATATATGGAGAACAAGCTCCTTTTAATATTATTAAATGTTCTCATGTGGTGCGCACATGCGTTGCACGTGGTGCCGCATGGCGGGCACACGTGCATTGCACGTGGCGCACATGCGCATTATGAGGAGAAGAAAAGCTTCTATATATGGAGAACAAGCTCTTTTTAATATTATTAAATATTCTCATGTGGTGCGCACGTGCATTGCACGTAGTGCCGCATGGCGAGCACACGTGCGTTGCACGTAGCGCACATGGCGCTTGCGCATATGCGCATTATGGAGGAGCATGCTCCTATCTTGGAGAACTAAGCTCCTTTGAGTATTGAATCCTTTGAGGATTTAACTCTACCCTTTCTAAGAGGTATCCGCTCTTATTTATATGGGAGTGGTAGAGAAGCCATCTCTCCTTTTCCCGATGTGGGACTAAAAAATGCATTCCCCATGTAGTAGAGCATTACTTTAGATTACACGTGCATATCACATTTGCTCATAACTTTTGATCTCGAATGAATTATGAGGCCCATAATATATCAAATCGAAGGCCTGTTCGAGATGCTTTCAATATCATCAGAATTTAGCCATTTCTCGTTCCGGAGTTTGTCAAAATACAGGTCGGAAAATACTGGTTCGCATCTTCTTCCTTAGATCACATGTGCATAGACATTTGCTCATAACTTTTGATCCCGGATGAATTATGAGGCCCATAATATATCAAATCGAAGGCTTTTTCAAGATGTTTTTAATACCATCAGAATTTAGCTGTTTTTCATTCCGGAGTTTGTCAAAATACAGCTCGGAAAATATTGGTTCGCATCTTCTTCCTTAGATCACATGTGTATAGACATTTGCTCATAACTTTTGATCCCGGATGAATTATGAGGCCCATAATATATCAAATCGAAGGTTTTTTCGAGATGATTTCAATACCATCATAATTTAATAGTTTCTCATTGGGGAGTTTATCAAAATATAGGCCGGAAGATACTGGTTCGCATTTCTTAAGCGTATCGCTGCCATTTGATACCTTGGACTCTTTTGGCAGAAATTTTTGGTGGGAACAAGAACCCCGTTCCGTGAACTGACATTCCAGCTGGATACGAGTGGTTTAACTGGGATCGCATGAGTTCGGACAACCGTTGCGACATAAAGCAATGTGATGCCCCAGTGTCAAAGAGCACTAGAACAGGTAGGGAGACTACTAAGATTGTACCTAAGTCGTGTGGGATAGATTTAGGTATAACAGATATAAGATAACTATGAATTGAAAGGACTTGAAAGAGAATAGGGAAGGGATTTACCAGTGATAATTTGACCCGTAGTTTCGGCCTCTTCGACCGACATGGTGAATTCTCGGCGTCGCGGCACTTTCCTCTATGCCTGGTTAAACACTTGGCGTTGGGCTTGAGGGGTCTGGGTATGGGCAGCTGGAGCTGGTAGAGCTAACCGGGTAGGAGGAGCTTGGATCGCTGGTCTTGCTAGAGGGTTGTTGGGTCCTCAGTTCTGGGGGCATGCTCTAATGGTGTGAGTAGAAGACCTACAGATCAGGCACAAGTTGTTCGTCCTACGACAGTTCTTCACAAGATGCTCTGTTCTTTTGCAGTAGATGCAAAAGTCTGGCCTGCTGTTGGCGAACAAAGCTACTGGCCTCCGAGATGGTCCGTTAAAAGCTGGTCTGGAAGAGGCCCCTCCTGTGATCTGGTGCACAGGGCATTTCACACCGGCAGTCTGCGGCCTGCCCTTCTTCTTCGCAACTTCCTCATAGCGTCGAGCAGCCTTCAAGGCAAGTTCATGGGTTGGGAAATCCCCTGTAGCAAGTGCAGCTTGGATTTCAGGGTCCAACCCTTGCTGAAATCGACATGCCAGGATCTCAGCAGTGGGAATAAGATGTGCAGCAAACCTGTTATGACCTTGTGTTAGCAGTGTAGTGAGTGAGATCAGAAAATTGAATTTGAGACAATATTTTACCGGCTGAGTATGGTAAACTCAGCATCATATTCTCTTACCGGCTGAGCATGGTAAACTCAGCATCATATTCATCTACCAAGTTGATCCACATCGAGCCCTGCTGTAGATGGATGAACTGCTGCTCCATGTCAAAGCGGGAAGTATCTGGGAAGTACTTAGTATCGAAGATGTCTCGGAATGTTCTCCATTCTATCGGTTGTGCGAGACAGCTCTCTTCAGCCTTCCACCAAACTCTGGCGTTATCAGTCAGTTCCAACTTAGCAACTCTCACCCAAGCAATATTTGGCACTTGAGCTGCTGTCCAGTCATCCTCGATCTCTTGAGCCCATTCTTCTAACTCAAGTAGGCTCTCCTTACCCGAGAAGTTCTTTGGGTGCAGTGCTTGAAACTGCTTAACTCCTGGTACTTCGGCTTCGGGACGGTGCATGAGAATAGCAGTCTGCTGCTGCTGACCATCCAATAGGCTCTTGATAGCCTCAAGCAGTACCGTTTGCTCATTGATTGGAGCTGCAATGGTAGGTGGTGGTGGTGGTGTAGGCGGTGGAGTATTTCCGTTGATGTTTGTGCTGGTATTGTTCGGAGAGTCCATCATCTTGATATAAAAGATAGGTTAATATAGATTCAAGAAATTTGAAATGCAAGGAATGTAAATGTAACAACCCTAAACTTCTGTACAAAATTTTTTGTAAAGTACAGAAAGGAATAACTTAGCCTGAGCACAAGTTATAAATTTAAATTGCTTTTGAACATCAAGAAACAACTTATAGCTCATTGGTAAAGCCTTGCACTGCTGTGACGTAGCCCCTGTGTTCAAATCCCTCCAGCCACATAATATTTTTATTGTTTTTTTTCTTTTAAACTTTTAGAAGCTCAAAAGTTTGCATGTACACTACACGTAAAATAAAAGGTCACACTAAAATCAAACACGTGGAAAATGATATTTATACAGACCCTGACACGTGGCAGCAATCCAAGCACCCTCACCCCAAAAATGGCCGGCGAGATTCATCATTGGGGCCGGTGCCGCCGGTCCCCCCATCCCAATTGCTCTAATTCTTTAACCCTAGTACCCCTTGGACTCCCTCCACCAACCCTAGTCTGTTTGATGTCCTTGCACATTTCCAGAGAATTAAAATGAGTCTTAAAACCAAATTTTAATGCATTTTTAATTTTCATTTCAATACCCTAAACCCTAATTTCTCCTATAAATACCACCCTACACCATAGCCTTCCTCATTCAGATTTCTTTTGCCAAAACTCTCTAAATTTTCCAAGTCCAAAAGTTGTATAAGTGGAGTTAGCCCAAGGCCAAGTTCCGGCGACGACTCGGGGCAAATCCGGCGGCACCGCAACTCCACGCCGCTTTCAAAATTTCCCTCTACCTCCCCTCTCTTGTCCAAACCAGTAAGTCTTTTCTCTTCTCTCCTTTTTACCTCTCAAAATGATTTCTTTTCAAAAATCGTCGGAAGCGAAGTTATTTCGACTTCCGATTCTAATTTCATCAAAAACACAAATTTTCTTAATAACAAATTTACCATCTTTTTATATATTGTTTAAAAAATATAAAACAATATTTACAACAAGTTTCAATTCAAAATAATATTTATTGCATCTTTTATTTCACTTTTTCGGTAAAATGCTATCAAGTTTACATACGACCTTACTTTATCGTTTTACTCATATTATCTTTAGAAAACTCACGATGTAATGACCTATCTCATCACAACACTCATCTTGACATAGCACGATGGTTTTTGTAACAATTTTTGTGGGACAAAATACAATATTTTATATTAAAATATCTTAAACTATCAAAACCCGTATTCTTTAAATTGTTTTAAAAAATTCCATGCAAATAAGCCTCTACAACCCATTTTGGGGAACCCGAACGGGATGGTGCTGGTTATTGCACGTCCTCGGGACTAGTAGAGCGAGATGTAGACCTTCTCACGGAGCATACGATCTCGATGGAATTTTTATTACAATTTTTAAGAAAACGTGATTTCTATTTAATAAATAAATTCTATTTTTAATAATTATATATATAAATATTATCAAAATATCTATTTTAAATATATAATATATTCTATGTTTTCTAATCAGAAGAAAAGAATCACAAAAGTTCATGAAAATACCATCAAGAATCAATACAAGTCAAATTATATGAAAATACCATATACTATTAAAGTTAGGTTTATATCCACTAGACTATCTCATCACTTTTAAAAATTACATCTATGAAAACCCTAAAGCGATGATTAAATACTTGAGGTGTATTTTGAAAATATATCAAAACTATTTTTCATAAAACCCCTCAAGTTATATTAAATTACAATAAGGACCCTAATAAATATAGGTTTAAGCGGGACCGGTTCTCTTAAGTCTCAAGGAGCCGGAGAATTTGGGTGCTTGCTTATTTAAGGTAGACAACTAAAAACGGTGTTATCAACACGGTAATTGTCTTGGAAAAAGACGCAAATCCCGCCGTCCATGTACAACAGTTACCGATAACATCAAAACTAATTCAGGACTTCAATTCTGTTTAAAGAGTCTGACTCAATCTGAGTCCCAGTCTAATCTGAAAACAATCCGAATACAATCTATATTTGAATACAATTCAAATATAACTGCAATACAACATGAATTCATTTATACCAGAATACAATCTATATCAACATGACGCGACCGAATCGAACCATGGATATGCTCTGATTACATGACTATCCATTCTGTTTACATGAACTACTGATATCATGGTTTCGGCAAGTCCTACATCTATTAAACAAAATAATATACATCGATACAAAATACATTACGGGGTTTTAAAGGGGTAGACTGGCACGGAATGTATTAAAAGTGGCACGAGATGGTCATTAAAAGATGTAACTATACATCCATTGCCGTTGTTCCGTAGTTTTATCGACGGAGCCTTATACTATGGGTTACCATAGTCCACGGTGTAAGTTGGACTCCTCTCGTATACACTGGTATATTCTGTATCAACCTACAAATAACTGCGTTGGCATAGCAATCAAATATTATAACAGTTACATCATCTTATCTGTCTATTCTATTTCTATCTCTTTGGGACTTACCGAGCGATTGTTCGCTAACGACATTTCTATTTCTCTTCTTTCTTTGGAATGTTGTCAGGAGGACCCGACTCTAAGGAGTTCAAGACCAGCCAGGAGCAATGGAGCAGACCACTGAGCAGCACGACCACTAGGCTTCACTTGTACTCACTTTTACTTTCAGTACAAGCCATTGTTTAGGCATCGCTTTCCAATATTGTATTTTACTTCCAGTTGTATTGTAAAGAATGTTTAATCAATAAAAGTTGCTGTTCAATTATATCTCTTGTCATTTTTCTTGTGTACTTTATTATATTGCTTATTTAAGCTTAACGTGTTTACTTCTGAGTAAATACATAGAGGGCCAGTCACGTCTTCTTACTGTATACCGGGAAGCGGGGCGTGACAGTAAATGTTTGTTGAACTCATTAATTCTTGTGGTATATTGTTTATGATTTCATGCAGAACTGACCTGCATGGGCCACCAATAAAAGCTGTCACGCTCTGCTTCCCAATAGACGGAAACGGTGACGTGGCAAACCCGCGGTATATTTATCTAGAGAAGATCATTCCCTAAATAAGTATACTAAGCGTATTGAAACAATAATACACAATATAAGAATAAATTGAGACTGTAAATTTTTTCAACAAATATCTTTATTTACATTCAAGTTCTAGTATGTACAAGTACGTGAGTTTATGCTGGAAAGTAAATACAAAAAGGAAAATGCCTAAAAAAGTGGCATATATAAACTGAAGAAAAAATGAAGCTGAACTAGCCCTGAGTAGCTATCTGGTTGTAGTCTTCCTCTGTGGCTTCAACTTCCTCCGTCTCAACAGTATCCGACGAACAATCCAAGAGAAGAAAAGTGGATGGAATGCCCGTCAGCGAACTAGCGCTCGGTAAGTCCCAAAGATAAATAAGAGTAAAAAAAATGACAAGTGTAGAATATATATATGACAAGTAAGAATATATGATCATGGGTAAATATATACTATAGGTCTCTAGATGGTCATTATGTTAACGTTAAGTTTCAAGTGTGAATATCAACGCAGCCATAGAAGTATTCACGAACTCAAGAGTGGGACCCCAAGAGCAAGGAAACACGAGCCCATTTCATATGTTAGCATTGGGGCTCTAGGCTATGGATGAGTCAATCCGACTGATATTCGAGTAAAATAAAAAAAAGTTAATACGGGAATCCTGAAGCTCCGTTGGATTCACACAAGAAACTATCCCAAACACCCCGAGTATAATATATATAACTGGTTAATATACTTAATTGATTTGATTGATTGATTGACAAGTCTTGATCGAAACCCTACATTGCAAATGGTGTAGATTGTATTCGAGTGAATCGAGTAATGTGCGAATCCTGACAATTGCAATCTGGGTTCGAGTCAAGTTGGTTCGAGTAGATTGGATTCGAGTACATATTTGAGTTTAGATTCTAGTTAGGTTATGTTTTCGAGTGCGAGTCAAGTTTAGATTTGAGTTCGTGTCTTTTCATGTGAATTGATATAAATTGTTAGAATCTGCACATTATCCAAATGTGCCTTGAGTTTTTCCGAATTCTGTTTTTAAGCATAAACCGGATAATTCCATATCTTAACCCCCTTAAGATATAGAATCACATGCACTAATTTAGATGGAACTATATTCAATTACTTTGCAACTGTTTCCAGTGCATATCGTTTAATTAAAAAGGCCACCCATCATTACTCATCAAAGAGCACCCACGGAGGAGTAATCTGATAGAGAATCAAATTCTCAATATGGAATACCAAGTATCAACCGCTTTTCCAAATGGGATATTGGACAATATACATGTATAAGTACCAAGGGTTCACTAACTCAAATTCCATATGTTGTAAGTTGAAAACTATATTTTGGTTATGAATGTTTATGCCGTTATTCAGTGCACCTTACCTAATCATTTAATGATAAACGTAAATGTTTAGAACATATTTTTCAAAATTAATATCCTACTTTATCGAATAAAGAGATGAATATTTCAGTTTTAAAAGTTGGTGCATAACAACGGCTATTCAAAACAAAAAGTTTGCCGATTGGCAAAACCCGATGATTTTTCTCAATAGCAACAATTGCTCCGAATTCCGTGTTTGAGGATCAAATCACAATTTCTCAATACTCTGCTCCTTCTCTGAATCTGTAACAACTTACCAATGTGGGATTTTAATCCGGTATCCATATACCCCGGAGTCAGAGTTAATTGAGAAGCAGTTCTCAATTAATTACAACCACACAGGAAAACTGAAATATCAAAATGTTTCAAGGGGGTGGCTAGGTATTCCCAGTAATGCCTCCCATGCCCATGACAGTAGTTGCAATTTCCTTTCTCTCACTTCAACCCCTTTTAATATCTTTCTGTCTTACTTTCTGTATATCGAATTTATGCGAGTTGGTTTTCTTCTTATCCTTCCTTTCAGCACCGGCTTTGGAATTGGAAGAAGACTATCAAACAATCGTAACTGGTATATTCTCTTTATTTAAAGAACTCTCAGAACTTGAGATAAGGTGAAGAAGAGAGACAAATGAATTATATCAATATATAATTCACTTTCTCCAGAACTAGTGGCCACTCTCGGACTGAAATAATTTCTTCGAGTTCGTATCTAACTATACGAGATGAATGAAATAATCCTAGAAGAGGAGTGAATAGGATTATACTAACAAAACCCACAAATTAAAAATTCTACTTGCAAGTTAAAAGGAAACACAATTATAGCACAAGATAATTTGCAAGTAAGAGATGGTAAGAAAGAAACAGAACGCAGACACAAGCGATTTAGAGAGGTTTGGAAGATCCCCTAATGCTCTTTGTTTAGGTGTATGAGCCCGTTCCACTTAATCACATCTCCACTGAGACAAACACATTGCACTCCCACAACAATATGTCACTCGACACATGAGTGACTCTCTTGACAATACATCTCCTCACTTACAAGAACTCTCATACACTCAAAAGATTCCACACAAAGAGAGAAGAAGAAGAAAATTACAATCCAAGACTCTCTCAAGAGTTTACAATTCAAGCTCTAGAATACTTCAATGGGGTACTGGATTGAGAGACTTGTTGGTTTTCACCAACCACCCATCTCCTCTTGTTCGAGACCCAGCATAGGCAATCCTTAGATTTGTAATTAAAGCTCAAGTGTTTTCTTTTTCTTTTGCTAGGTGAGAATGAACTCAAACAATGAATACGATTTTTCAGAATAGTTGTTGTGCAATAAATACACAAGAATCCCTTTTAAACCTCACACAAAAATCAAACAAGTACATGTATTTATTACGCCTCAGGCAGAAGAACAGATGTCTGAACGCAAAATAAAACGAGCCGTTATAGTATTAAATGCACGTAACGGTAATATTTTTCAACCAAAAATAGTTTCAGACGTCTGTTGTCAAGAGATTCAGACGTTTGCCGTGGTTTTCAAAATATGGCCAATGAAAATACATAAAACAATCAGACGTTTGAAGAACAGATGATTGGTGCAATTTATTGCATATTTTCTAACCCATTTATCATTTTATTGTCATATTTTATACTGTTCCGGGTATCTTTTGTGAATTATTGCATATAACAGGGCTTGGACGCAAAAGGATGGAAAATTGTCCTAAAAGACGGATTATGTGCATACAATGTGGACTACATGGAGCTATATTAAAATCAGGAAGATAATCACAAAATAACATAAGATCACGTGCTTGCGATGGAAATCAAATGGGAGATAATCAGAAAATTCGAGAACAAATTTGAAGATTTGAAAGAAAGTTTGGAGATCTCGAGATTAAAACAATAAGATTGAAAAAAGCCAAAATATCCCTGGTGTCAAAATTTCGGCCGAATGCCCATTCTAGAAGATTCGGCCGGTTTTTGGTGAAGATTGAGTTGAGATTTTTAGGGTAGTTTTCTTATTCTCTGTTTAGCTGTAGAGTTTGTTCCAAATATCACAAAAGACTATATAAACGCTTGTATAGTATTAGGGTTTCATATCTTTTTTTTGGAAATAAACTTTAGGGTTTTCTTTTGAAAGATCAAATCCATTGTAAGTTATTTTTTTTTATGAATAAATTTTTGCTTCTTGATATGAAGCGTAACTAATTCTCTTTTCTAGGTTTTTGTGTTTATTTACTCTATTTGGTTGGATGTTATTATTGCTTTCTTTTCTTGTGCTTAAATATTAATCTCTTATTATTTAAATTCTTCTCATTAAGTTTATCATCTACAAATCTAATCTTTTTAATGATAGTTGATGCCTAAAAATAAGATTAGGGGAAAGTGATGACACTAAGAAACTCATTAGGTTAAATGATAGGTTGACATCTTAGAAATTTAATAAGGGAAAGTAAGAGACGGGCTTAATTAAAAGAAATTAAACCTAGATAGTTAAGAGTGATCTAGATTATTCGGGAAGATGATTGAAGTAGATTGATCACCTACCGCTATTAATCAAAGATTAAACATTGATTATTTTTAATTAACTAGAAAAAGCGTTCTAATATTGCTATTTAAATGATATTTTTATAATTGATAGGTTAACTTTAATAACATTAAATTAATCTATACTTTTATAGGATTAATAGAAAATATATTAAGCATAGATCTTGAAAAGAAGTATCATCTTTTAAACCAACCAATAGAGATAAATAAATACAAAACCAAAGATTCTTCTATATTCATAAAAAGCCCACTTTTATTTTTATTTGCATTATTTAAATTACTCTTTAACTTAGTTTAAAAGTAGTTAACACACCTCTTTGTGGATCAACCCTTAAGTATTACGATTGCACCACCATATACTTATGGCTAAATTCGAAGGCTAATAAAATCCTCATCAAGTTTTTGGCGCCGTCTCCGGAGAGGTGTGGTTTAATTACATTTACATTTAAATTTTATATTTTGGTTGTAAATTAAATTAGATTTCTTTTAGTGCATTTGATTCTACAAAATTTATTTTTAAAATTTCAAGAATCGAGACGAATTTTCTAGAAGAGAAGATCGAGACGAACAAGAGGCAAATCTAGGTAATATCTCGTTCTTCCCAAAATCTTGATTTTATTCCAACTAATAGATTTTTGCAGGATTCTTTGCGCCATTTAAAAAAAATTAATTTAGATTTTAGATCTTTGATTATTTTAAATTGCATTGCATATTTAAAAAGGTTCTAAGGGGAACAACCCAAATCCAAATTAGGTGGGGATTTCACCACTCTTTCTAGGCCCCACAAATCACAACTGAGCATCCGTATTAACCTAAATTAATTTTAAAAAATATATAGACTTCAGCCTCTTAAGTACATTTCGCACTCAATAGGACAAGAGGAGTTTGTAGGTAATCTAACGGTTATCTGATTCAATCTTGAGGTGTCTAGTGGCGTGTGACTAGTTGTGGATATTTAATTAAAGCCCGCTATTTAGGTGATTCGTATAGCGGAATCCTTCCACTTAACAAGCACTGATCTGGTTTCAAAGTTGTTAAAGAGCTGTTAGAGAATCTATCCCACAATTTGTCTCTCGGAAGTTAAGAGTAGGTCTAGTAACTTGACTTAGATAACCCTAGATCTAGGTTGTTTGCACATCTTCTATTATGATTTGTTAGAATCTCTAGTTTAGTTTCTACATTTAAAAAAATGGATGACAACATGCTAAACCAACTTTATATGAACTATATTATCCAGTTAACCCAACACTTGCTGATCATATTAGAATGAATAAATATAGGAGCGGTTATAATTCAACTTACACCATAACCGAACCTGTTGGATATGTATGTCCTGGAGGCTATTATTGTATATGTACACATATGGATGCTTGGACATATATATGTACAGGACAGTCTTGATCGATATGATAGTATGCTATCTGGTTTGCCTTTATCTTTACATGTGTATATTTTACTTGCTATTATATATCTTTTGTACATGTTGATAAAGCCCGTATGATCATTGCTAGACTACCCGCATTGTGATGGCGATCATACTTGTGGGAGCTGGGTAGTCGGTACGCACATCCTTAAATGGTCCCTAGTCATGGGAGTATCGAGACTGGGCATCGATATTCCGGGGTAGACTAGTGTATACGTTTCTAGACACCGACGTGGGGCGATGGTATGGTCCCGCAACCATTGGTCTTTCGCACCTATGATCGTATACAGGTGCTTATTGAGGGTGAGTACACCGGACGGACTCGCCGATAACTTCCAGATGGTACTATACCTATCGTTAGGTGGAAGTTCTCAGATGACATGAGTACAAGTTAGTCTTTAGACCTGAGATCGACATTTGTTTCGTGTGAGTTCCCACTGTGCTTTGATCACTACTCTACCACGGCTCTACTGAGTCGTACAAACAGGTTTTGGTTGGGTACAGTCCCGAGCCATATGGAGGCAGTGAGCGATTGTCGGGGATTCGTCTCACCCGGTATAGGGAGTCGATATTGCATTGTGTTCGATTGGTCAGGACCATAAGACCTTAGCCAAGGCAGTTGGGATTTTCTGATAGGCTGATCAGTAGTTTTCCGGATTTGTCCTGAGCCGCATCAGCACGAATTACCAGGTTATTAGGGTCTGACATTTACCACCCCTAGACCCGGTATACGATACTCTTAGACGAAGTGACCGGACTGTTCGGAGATTGTCACAGATAGGCTCAGTAGGGATCTATATGAGTTTGCTCGTCTGCCTTCCTTTTCGACAGGTACCCGGGTAGCCGTTACGTACAGCTAGTGCCGTTGACTTGCTTATGGTTATGGATTTATCCAGTAACTTACTGCCGGCGTATTGTCGAGTCTTTATAGTCCCACACAGAGGGTTTCCCTGGTTCAGGCGAAATGATGTAGTAGCCGTATTGGATACGTACAGGGTTCCGATCGATTGATGTACTTTGTATCCGGACTTTCGATCGGACAGTTGGTAATACTAGCCGGCTCGGGTTTTGAGCCGGATTATTAAATCAGGTATTGATTTGATAATTTACATATATGTATTTCGACATGTATATTCTAGTATTGCGTTCTTCGTGTTATTCTATCTCTTTGGGCATTCGTGTTTTTATCCAAATGCAGGTATGTATATACAGCAGACTGTAATCCGTATTTTATAATAGATTACCTTCTAGAAGGTGAACACCTCATCATGAATTTTTCCATTTATTAATAAATGGAAATGAGGTGGAAATTAAGGAGAGAGAGGAATGGTGAGAGCCATGACTTCAATAGTTGACAAATGAATTATTTATTCATTTGGATCAACTATTGAAGTATGGTTGCTAGTTTTTTATTATGAAAATTGATACACAAAACCATTGTGTTGAATTTTCTCTCACATGCATGCTTCATTATTCTTGACCTCCCATTTTTACTTCACCCTCCTCCATCCTCTTAAGTTTCCTCCACCTTTATCATCTTCCTCTTCACTGCTCTCTCATGAGTTGAGAAACAAGTGAAGATGAAAGATAGAGAAAGTAAAACAAATAGAACTCCACACTACATCCTACACAACTTGGATTAGAAACCCAAGTTCTTTAGTTGCTCCTATTAACACTTAGTTAGGAGCTATAGCCATGGATCACATCCCTCGGGTGGATCATCTACGACAAAAGAGGACCGGAGAACAAGCTCGATCCTGGAGAACCGATGGAGCAGGAAAAGAAGATCAAGCATGTTCAAGGTGGCCACTAGGAGCATATGATGGGAAAAGAAGATCGAAGGACTTGGATTATTTGGTGAGACTTCTTTCGTAGTAGATAGCACTACTAGTTTAGCTAGATAGGTTTATGGTAAGATCCGGGTTTATTGGGTTATCCTAGCGCCGTTTTTGAAACCTTAGAAATTTTTTGTTCCGCAAACCGCCACGTTCGATGGCTCGGACGTTAAGGTAGCCCAACATGGTATCAGAGCCACCCCATAAAACCTATACTAGCTTGTTTTAATGTGTTTAGAATATCGATCAACCGAAATTTTCAAAACCGCAATTCCAATTTTGTAGTTTCTGTCGAATTTTTAAAGTAGTCGAAAAATCATTTTCTGTACATCAAAAATTCGTGTAGGGTTTCCTAGAGCAACTCAAGAAATTTGAGAGCGTGAAGCCACAATACCACCGCGGAAGCGCCGCCAAACATGCATGTTTGCGGCGGTTCCGCGGCCAAAATTTGGCTTCCCTGCTCCAAGTTTCCACAGTTTCTCTAGTTGCTGGAATTATTGTTTTTAGGATGTTTAGTTCTTGGGCCCAGATTTGTTTCAGTACTGGATTAGAACTTGGGCCCACTTGGAAAAGTTTAGTTGATCGTAATTTTAAAATACGTATTTTATTATCAGTACTTAGTTTAGCATCTATGACCGTGAATGTCATTTGATCGGTAAACCCGTATAATTGCTATATGTTCTTTTAGAAGGGTTTGCGAACATGACATTCACGTTAATGTTCTGTGATTGTGCTGATATTGTAGTTGGATTGTCGTGGTGGATAGCCGGTGGTGCAATGTTTAGTACAGTTTATATTCATTTGTACATTTGTTATTGCGAGGTGAGCGTCCGACATATGGACAGCCGTCTTTGCCGTGTTGTGGATTATTTGATTGGGGCATGACTGGGTTGAGGTCGATGTCACCTTGTACATATATTTTCATTTTCTGTGCTAGGATTACCCTGCGGTGGAGTACACGAATAGCCGGGTTCTAGAAGGCAGCAAGCCCGCATCTCATGGCGTTGGGACGGAGGGGGCTTCATTCTAGAATTGGCAGGCTATTCGTCGCACTCGTAGGAGGTATAGAATGACCTACGGAGGGGCGCCCAAGTTACCGGATTCCGTGAAGTGCTGGGTGGCCCATTTACTTTGTTGAAGGGAGTTTCCTCACTTATGGGATCGGAGGGAAACTTGCTGCGCTTGTAGGGGTCTAGGTTTTCATTGCACAGGCTATCCACACGACTGGGAACGTCGGATTTTATTTGCGGCTTAAATGAAATCCGGGGCTCCAAGATTATCCACATTTCTGTATTGTTGGCTGAGATTCTGTGATGTTGTTTATTATCATGCCTGGGACGAATGTTATATATACTTATATATATACTAGTAGATGTTGTATATGTATACTTATATATATACTAGTAGATGTTGTATATGTTTTGCACCAGCGCTAGTCCAGTCCTCGTTCTGTCGTTAGTTAAGTAACCTAACGGGTGATGACGGGGCCCAGTGGCGAATGCGGATGGCATATACGTACATCATATTTTCGTTCTTTTCTGGTGTGATAGGTTAACTGATGAGACTGCATTAATTTTGATTAATGCAAGATAAGAAAACCTAAAAGATGTTGTTCGAACAAATTTCGAAAAACTATAGTTATATTCTTTCGCTCTGCATAGTGGTATTCGGTTGTGAATATCCATCACCTCATTCTAGTAGGTAAGAGCCGAGATCCCTTCGTGGGGAGTGACTTTTTGAGCAAAATTCTATACTGTAGATTACTCGGATTTTTCAAAATCACAAGTTTTCAAAAGCGGAGCCTAAACCACTCCTTTTTAAAAACTGCTCAGCTTCCTTCAACGATATCAAGTTCATTACGTTAATAGGTTTTTCGCCAAAAACCCAGCCGTAGCCCTCCGTCATTTCTTACGAGTGTTGCTTAGTATTCGTGCTGCGTATTTTGACTTAGTCAAGACGCAGTGTTCGGTAGCTGATTAGTGCTTGTTTGTTGCAGGTATTGCGATTATTTAGGACAGCCATGTAACCATTTTGACCTAGTCAAGGGTATATACCGGTGGGTCTAAGTTAATCTAGGATAATGACGGGTTGAACTTGACTAGCGGCTTATGATATGTTGACCTAGTCAAGGTCATAAACCGCTAGGGGCAAAAACCACATCGGGAGTTTTAAATATACAGGAAACTTGCTAGTATTGCATACCTTCTGGAGTGTGGTAACTAGAGTGGATTCTATATAGGTTATCACTCAATGATAGTTGGATCCCGATCCCACTGATGAGTAGGATTACTCATGGGAGATTTTCTCACTTAACAATCAATGCTATAAACCAAGTAGGTGTCTAGAATGGTGTTAGCGGGGCTACACCTCTAGGGAAAAGAGATTATATAATTAAGGAACTTCGCGAAAGCGTTGGAAAACCTCCCTCGAAATACCGACACTAGCCTGGCCGAAAGGTTAAGCAAATATTGTGACGTGCGATTAATCCCAATTAATTCTTCTTTTAAGGTTTGAAGAAGAATTCAAGGAAACAGTGGGAGCTATCCTGATTAGATAAACTAATAACCAATCTAATCTTGCAAGAGCGCACGCTGAGTGTTTCTTTTCTCTCTTTCCAGGTAGCAACCACTTCATGCCCTAATCAAGATAATAAAATGTATCGCTTGACCGATCCGAATTCTTATTCGGGGTTGAGGAACGTCGATTTGGCTCTAACCTATGACAGCAGTCATGAGTATGAGCAGAGGAAAGAGGATTGCATGAATTCCTTGATGACCCCATCGAAGAAGAAGCAAACTATTGCATCTTCTTCAGGTGTTCTTGTTATTGAGAACTGTTTTTCGGTCAGTCCTACCTCCTGGGTACTAGATACCGGATCAGGATCTCATATCTATAATTTATTGCAGAGACTGAGAAAAAGTAGGATGATTGGACTTAGTGATATGTCCCTCAGAGTAGTGAACAGAGCACAAGTTGATAGTTCTGCCGTCGGTGAATATCACTTAGTGTTGCTAAATGGCAATACTATAATTTTGAACAATTGCTACTATGTACCTTCCATGGTTTGTAACATCATATCAGTTTCTTTACTTGATAAAGATGGATATAGTTTTGTTCTTAATAGAAATATCATGAACATTTACCTTGATAAGGTATTGGTTGCAGAAGGTACACTGTATAATGGTATCTATGTTCTTAATCAAAACACGGTTCTCAACATACAAAACACATGCAATAGGAAGAATTCAGAAGTGAACGAATCCTACTTGTGGCATTGTAGACTTGGTTATATCGGAGAGAAAAGACCGAGTAAGTTGCATAAAGATGGATTTTTGGATACGTTCGAGTTTTCATCTTATGAAACATGTCAGTCTTGTCTCAAAGGAAAGATGACCAAATCTCCGTTCACCGGACACAGAGAAAGAGCAGCAGAGCTCTTGGGAATCATACACAGTGATGTATGTGGTCCAATATCTATACATGCAAGGGGTGGGTTTTCGTACTTCATCACATTCACTGACGATTTCTCTAGGTTCGGATATGTGTATCTCATGAAACAAAAATCTGAAGCTTTTGAGAAATTCAAAGAATTCAGAAACGAAGTAGAGAACCAGACTGGCAAAAGTATCAAGATCCTCTGATCGGATAGAGGAGGGGAGTACTTAAGCACAGAATTCCTAGAATACCTAAAAGAGAATGGAATTCTCTCTTAGCTTACTCCTCCGTATACACAACAGCACAACGGTGTATCGGAGCAGAGGAACCGTACCTTATTGGACATGGATCGTTCCATGATGAGTAATACCGAGTTACCAATTTCATTTTGGGGACATGCACTTTTGACAACGACATATCTATTGAATGATGTTCCATCCAAATCCGTGCCTAAGACACCATTCGAGATATGGAATGGTAAAAGGCCGTATCTTACAAGATTTAAGATATGAGGTTGTCTGGCTTATGTTAAAATTCATAAGCCTGATAAACTGGAGGCTCGGTCAGTATTGTGTAAGTTTGTAGGATATCCTAAGAACGGTTATGGATATCTGTTCTACTACACTGAGGAACAGAAGGTGTTTATTGCTCAGCACGCCACCTTTTTAGAGTGGCAATTTCTTGCAAAAGAAATAAGTGGGAGCATGCTAGAACTGGAAGAAATTCCAGTGGGACAAACTATGACTGATGATTTGGTGGAACCTAAAGATTCAATAACCCCGGATGAGCCTCAGCCACTCCGCAGATCTAGTAGGATTTCTCATCCGCCCGAGAGATATTACGGTTTTCTCATAGACGGTGATCGAGAGAATTGCATCTTAGGAGAAGATGATCCTATTAGTTTCAAGCATGCCATTATTAGTAGGGACTATGATAAGTGGCTGGATGCCATGCGATCCGAAATGGAGTCCATGTACACCAATAAAGTGTGGACCTTGGATATTGCTCCACTTGGGGTAAAACCCGTTGGATGCAAATGGATCTACAAAAGGAAATTTGGTGTAGATGGGCAGGTGGAAACCTGTAAGGCTAGACTCGTTGCAAAAGGTTTTCGTCAAAGACCTGCTGTGGACTATGATGAAACCTTTTCTTCAGTGGCTATGCTCAAATCTATTCGGATCCTACTTGCCATTGCTGCCTTCCATGACTATAAGATTTGGCAGATGGACGTAAAAACGGCTTTTCTGAACGGAAGTTTAGAAGAGTCCATTTATATGGATCAGCCGGAAGGTTTCGTAGACAGTGGGAGCAGCGGGAAGGTGTGCAAGTTGCTTAAATCCATTTATGGATTAAAGCAGGTATCGCGGAGCTGGAACATATGTTTTGATGAAATACTCAAGAGATTTGACTTCATCAAGAACGAGGATGAGCCTTGTATATATAAAAAGATTGTAGGCCGAACTATCGTGTTCCTAGTCTTGTATGTGGACAACATTCTTTTGATAGGAAATGACATTCCTATTCTACAATCAGTCAATCTGTTCTTGTCACAAAGGTTCTCCATGAAGGACCTGGGTGATGTCTCATACATTCTGGGGATTAAGATCTACAGAGATAGATCCAAGAGATTATTAGGACTTTCACAGTCCAGGTACATAGAGACTGTACTAAAGAGATTTAGTATGGAAGATTCCAAGTATGGTAACATACCCACATTGCACGAAATCACCCTCTCCAAAGAGATATCTCCTAAGACTGATGAGAAGAGGGTTCGCATGAGCACTATATCCTACGTTTCGGCGGTAGGATCTATAATGTATGCGATGCTATGTACCCGACCAGATGTAGCTTACACGCTTAGCGTGGTGAGCCGGTATCTGTCTAACCCAGGTGAGAACCACTGGACAATTGTTAAGAACATTCTGAAGTACCTGAGAAGAACTAAAAGACTGTTCCTGGTATTCGGTAATGGAGACCTCCAGGTGGAGTCTTTTACCGATTCGAGTTTCCAAAATGATAATGATGACAGCAAGTCTGTCTCGGGTTTTGTGTTTACCCTCAATGGAGGGGCGGTCTGTTGGAAGAGTTCCAAACAGGACATTGTCGCAGACTCGACGATGGAGGCTGAATACTGCCAACGATGCCGCAAAAGAAGCCGTCCGGATTAAGAAGTTCATTACTGAAGTTCAGGTGGTTCCATCCATTATTAACCCAATACCTGTGTATTGCGACAATAATGGAGCTATGGATTTAGCAAGGGAACCACGGTCCCATCAGAAATCCAGGCACACCTTGAGGCGGTATCACCTGATCAGGGAGATCATTGATCTCCGGAAGATCGAGGTGCGGAGAGTGGACTCAAAATACAACACTGCGGATCCATTCACCAAGGCCCTTCATCAAGCACAGTTCGAGAGACTTTTTGAGATGTTGGGTATTCGATACGCCAACAACTGGCCTTAGAGCAGACGTTGGGTAGTCGATACGATGATATATATGGCCTTAGTATAAGTGGGAGATTGTTGGATATGTATACCCTAGAAGCCATTATTGTATATGTACACATATAGATGCTTGGACATATATATGTACAGGACAGTCTTGATCGATATGATAATATGCTATCTGGTTAGTCTTTATCTTTACATGTGTATGTTTTACTTGCTATTACATATCTTTTGTACGTGTTGATAAAGCCCGTAGGATCATTGCTAGACTACCCGCGTTGTGATGATCCTACGAGCTTTATCAACACGTACAAAAGATATATAGGAGCAAACGTTGGGTAGTCGATACGTTGATATATATGGCCTTAGTACAAGTGGGAGATTGTTGGATATGTATACCCTAGAGGCCATTATTGTATATATACACATATAGATGCTTGGACATATATATGTACAGGACAGTCTTGATCGATATGATAATATGCTATCTGGTTTGTCTTTATCTTTACATGTGTATGTTTTACTTGCTATTACATATCTTTTGTACGTGTTGATAAAGCTCGTATGATCATTGCTAGACTACCCGCGTTGTGATGGCGATCATATTTGTAGGAGTTGGGTAGTCGGTACGCACATCCTTAAATGGTCCCTAGTCGTGGGAGTAACGAGACTGGGCATCGATATTCCGGATTAGACTAGTGTATATGTTTCTAGACCCCGACGTGGGGCGATGGTATGTTCCCACAACCATTGGTCTTTTGCACCTAAGATCGTATACAGGTGCTCACTGGGGGTGAGTACACCGGACGGACTCGTTGAGAACTTCCAGATGGTACTATATCTATCGTCAAGTGGAAGTTCTCAGGTGACATGAGTAAAGGTTAGTCTTTAGACCTGAGATCGACATTTGTCTCGTGTGAGTTCCCACCGTGCTTTGATCACTACCTCTACCACGGCTCTACTAAGTCGTCCAAACAGGTTTTGGTTGGGTACAGTCCCGAGCCACATGGAGGCAGTGAGCGATTGTCGGGGATTCGTCTCTCCTGATATAGGGAGTCGATATCGCACTGTCTTTGATTGGTCAGGACCATAAGACCTTGACCAAGGCAGTTGGGATTTACTGATAGGCTGATCAGTAGTTTCCCGGATTGGTCCTGAGCCGCATCAGCATGAATTACCAGGTTATTAGGGTCTGACATTTACCACCCCCTAGACCCGATATGCGATACTCTCAGACGAAGAGATCGGATTGTATGGAGATTGTCATAGATAGGCTCAGTAGGGATCCAGATGAGTTTGCTCGTCGGCCTTCCTTTTCGACAGGTACCCGGGTAGCCGTTATGTACAGCTAGTGCCGCTGACATACTTGTGGTTATGGATTTATCCAGTAACTCACTGCCAGCGTACTGTCGAGTCTTTAGAGTCCCACACAGAGGGTTTTCCTGGTTCAGGCGAAATGATGTAGTAGCCGTATTGGATACGTATAGGGTTTCGATCAATTGATATACTTTGTATCCAGACTTTCGATCGGACAGTTGGTAATACTAGCCGGCTCGGGTTTTGAGCCGGATTATTAAATCAGGTATTGATTTGATAATTTACATATATGTATTTCGATATGTATATTGTAGTATTGCGTTCTTCGTGTTATTCTATCTCTTTGGGCATTCGTGTTTTTATCCGAATGCAGATATGTATATACAGCAGACTGTAATCCGTATTTTATAATAGATTACCTTCTAAAAGGTGGACACCTTATCATGGATTTTTCCATTTATTGATAAATGGAAATTAAGGAGAGGGAGGAATGGTGAGAGCCATGACTTCAATGGTTGACAAATAAATTATTTATTCATTTGGATTAACTATTGAAGGATGGTTGCTAGTTTTTTATTGTGAAAATTGATACACAAAACCATTGTGTTGAATTTTCTCTCACATGCATGCTTCATTATTCTTGAGCTCCCATTTTTGCTTCACCCTCCTCCTTCTTCTTAAGTTTCCTCCACCTTCATCATCCTCCTCTTCACTACCCTCTCATGAGTTGAGAAACTAGTGAAGAGGAAAGATAGAGATGGTAAACACATAGAACTCCACACTACATCCTAGACAACTTAGATTAGCAACCCAAGTTCTCTAGTTGCTTCTATTGACACTTATTTAGAAGCTAGATCCATGGATCACATCCATCGGGTGGATCATCTACGACAAAGGAGGACCGGAGAACAAGCTCGATCCCGGAGAACCGATGGAGCGAGAAAAGAAGATCAAGTATGTTCAAGATGGCCACTAGGAGCATATGATGAGGAAAGAAGACCGAAGGACTTGGATCGTTTGGTAAGACTTCTTTCATAGTAGATAGCACTACTAGTTTAGCTAGATAGGTTTATGGTAAGATCCGGATTTATTGGGTTATCCTAGCACCGTTTTTGAAACCCTAAAAAAATTTTGTTCCGCAAACCATCACGTTCGATGGCTCGGGTGTTAAGGTAACCCAAAACGGTATCAGAGCCACCCCATAAAACCTATATTATCTTGTTTTAACATGTTTAGAATATCGATCGACCGAAATTTTCAAAACCGCAATTCCAATTTTGTAGTTTCTGTCGAATTTTTAAAGTAGTCGAAAAATCATTTTCTGTACATCAAAAATTCTTGCAAGGTTTTCTAGAGCAACTCAAGAAATTTGAGAGCATGAAGCCACAATTCCACCGCGGAAGCGCCGCCAAGCATGCATGTTTGCGGCGGTTCCGCGGCCAAAATTTGGCTTCCCTGCTCCAAATTTCTACAATTGCTCTAGTTGTTGGAATTATTGTTTTTAGGATGTTTAGTTCTTAGGCCCAGATTTGTTTCAGTACTGGATTAGACTTGGGGCCCACTTAGAAAAGTTTAGTCGATCGTAATTTTAAAATACATATTTTGTTATCAGTACTTAGTTTAGCATCTGCGACCGTGAATGTCATTTAATCGGTAAACTCGTATAATTGCTATATGTTCTTTTAGACGGGTTTTCGAACATGACATTCACGTTGATGTTCTGTGATTGTGCTGATATTGTGGTTAGATTGTTGTGGTGGATAGCCGGTGGTGCAATATTTTAGTACAGTTTATATTCATTTGTACATTTGATATTGCGAGGCGAGCGTCCGATATGTGGACAGCCATCTTTGCCGTGTTGTATATTATTTGATTGGAGCACGACTGGGTTGAGGTCGATGTCACCTTGTACATATATTTTCATTTTCTGTGCTAGGATTACCCCGCGGTGGAGTGCACGAATAGCCGGGTTCTAGAAGGAAACAAGCCCGCATCTCATGGCGTTGGGACGGAAATGGCTTCATTCTAGAATTGGCAGGTTATTCGCTGCACTCGTAGGGGGTATAGGATGACCCATGAAGGGGCGCCCAAGTTACCGAATTCCGTGAAGTGCTGGGTGGCCCATTCACTTTGTTGAAGGGGGTTGCCTCACTTATGGGATTGGCGGGTAACTTTTCGCGCTCGTAGGGGTCCAGGTTTTTATTGCACAGGCTATCCACACGACCGGGAACGTCGGGTTTTATTTGCGGCTCATATGAAACCCGGGGCTCCAAGATTATCCATCTTTCTATATTGTTGACTGAGATTCTGTGATGTTGCTTATTATCATGCCTGGGACGAATGTTATATATACTTATATATATATATACTAGTATATGTTGTATATGTTTTGCATCCGCGCTAGTCCAGCCCCCGCTCTGTCGTTAGTTAAGTAATCTAACGGGTGATGACGGGCCCAGTGGCGAATGCGGATGGCATATACGTACATCATATTTTCGTTCTTTTCTGGTATCATAGTTTAACTGATGGGACCACATTAATTTTGATTAATGCAAGATAAGAAAACCTTTGCCAAGTTTTGCTTGAAGATTTTATGCATGCAATAGTGTATGTGTTTGAGCTTTTTCATGCTAATCTCATAAATCATGAAGTACTTATATCGATTTCCTAAAGAATACACTTGTAGCTCAAATTTTTTGATTTTCTTCGATTTCTTCGATTCTTGAATTCTTTTGAACTTGGACTTTAGATCCTTAGTTTCATGAAGCGTGAATGTGATCATTGAGTAGCTCTAGTCTATTATCCTCCAACCTCCAATAGATTTATCATTTTAGCTCGGTTTCCACCATTCTCCATCGTAGGCTTGTGTCGGTTGATATCCTGAAATTTTTCTCAAACACGACCAAACTCATATACAGTGTTATAAAATATGCAATGTGAAACACATGTATAAATTTATTAATATTGTGTAACATCATCAAAACTAAATAGTAGAATTATGAAAATCCATAAGCCATCAATTTTCCCCTTTTTGATGATATCAAAATATTAATAGAGGATATCGATATATTGAAAATCAAATGCTTGAATAATCTTCAATAATTGATTAAAAGACCAATATACTAAAGTTAAACATTTGAATAATTTCAATATATTGATATGTCCTATTACTCTCCCCTTTTTTGAAATAATCAAAAAGGGTGTCCAAAGAACTAAAACGTTTGAACTACTCCCTCTAGGCACATGCGTACACCAAAGGTAAGTTAAACGTTTGAATAACTCCCCCTAAAGGTATGCATAGGAGACTAATATGAGTTGATATGAGCAAGAGTTAAAGTTAAATATTTGAATAATTTTGAAAAACAAGCATTTGACTCATATCAACAAGCATGTATAAAGGATGAGCAAAAGTAAGTGATACATGCAACAAAACCATATGCAATAAATATTCAAGTTATAATATCATATGGTGGAAAAATGAGATAAAAATATAGAAAAATATGGTTTTCTCATCTTTTAGTGTTGGCAAGCCCATGAAGGACATAAACACACTCCGCTAGATCCTAGAACATATTAGAAACAACAAATCCACATTTGAGTGCCCTAACGAGGGTTGCGGATGCCATTTTGGCAAGATGATATTTAAGCACAATATCACTCAATTAAACACATATTAAGCTCTCCCCTAATATAAGCAAAACGTATAGCATCAAGGGGTTTGGTAAAGATATCGACCAATTGGTGATGTGTAGGTATGTACTCTATAGTGATATCCCCTTTTTCATGATGATCACGAATAAATTGGTAGCGGATATCAATGTGTTTGGTGCGGCTATGTTGATTAGCATTTTTAGTCATATGCGCCGTGCTCGTGTTATCACAGAGAATAGGAATATGTTCTACAAGCACCTCAAAATCTTCTAGGGTATACTTCATCCATAGGATTTGAGCACAACAAGCACCCGTGGCTATATATTTCGCTTCGGTCGTGGAAAGAGCAATCGAGTTTTGTTTCTTAGATGACCAAAATATTAGCCAATTTCCAAGAAATTGGCACGTTCCACTCGTACTCTTACGGTCTATTTGGCTCCCCACATAGTCCTCCTCCGAATAAGATTTAAAATCTAAAATTTTATTTTTTTGGATACCACAAATCTAAACCAATTGTTCCCTTAAGATATCTAAAGATTCTTTTTACCGCACTTAGATGCGATTCTTTAGGACACGATTGGAAATGAGCACACAAGTAAACACTAAATATTATATCGGGTCTACTAGCGGTTAAGTAAAAATAAACTACCAATCATACCATGATATTTAGTAATGTCCACATCCTTACCGGATTCATCTTTTGAAAGTTTTATTATGGTGGCCATTAGAGTGTTGCTTGGCTTCACATCTTCAAGATCAAACTTCTTGATGAGCTCCTTTGTGTACTTGGCTTGATTTATGAAGATGTTATCCTTGAGTTGCTTGATTTGGAGTCTAAGAAAATAATTGAGTTCACCCATCATGCTCATTTCAAACTCTTTTTGCATGCTATGGGCAAATTACTTGCATAGAGATTCATCAGTAGATCCAAAAATGATATCATTTACATAAATTTGTATAAGCAAAATCTCATTTTTTTTCTTTTTGATAAAAAGTGTAATGTCAACCTTTCCTTTTGAAAAACTTTTTTCAAGTATAATGTGCACAATCTAGTATACCAAACTCTAGGAGCTTATTTCAATCCATACAAAGTTTTATGCAACATGTAAATATGATTAGGATGTTTATAATCTTGAAAACCGGGCGGTTATTCCACAAAAACTTCCTTCTCAAGGAAACCATTCAAAAATACACTTTTAACATTCATTTGATAGACTTTGAAATCTTTAAAACATGCATATGAGAGTAAAATGTGGATGGCTTCTAATCTAGCTATCGGAGAAAAAGTTTCATCAAAATCAATACCTTCCTCTTGACTGTAATCTTATGCTACGAGTCTTGCTTTATTCCTAGTAATCACATTAAATTCATCAAGCTTGTTCTTGAAGACCAATTTCGTACCTATAATGTGTTTATCACTAGGCCTAGAAATCAACATCTACACATTGTTCCGTTCAAATTGGACAAGCTCCTCTTGCATAGCACAAACTTAATTTTCATCCATGATAGCTTCTTTAGCATTTTTAGGTTCAATACGAGACAAGAAAGTAATGTTAGGAAAGAAATTTGGATTATGAGAACGAGCGATTACCCACTTTGACACATCATTGATGATTTGGGTTGGTGGATAATTCTTATTGTATCTTCAATCTTTTGATAGGATTGGTACCAATTCATCATTCACATCTACTACTACACTTGAAGGAAGCTCTTATTTAGAATCTTTCCTTGAGATGTCAAGTTCCTCCAAGCGAGCTCGAACCACTTCATCGTCTTCTTCCTCAAGTACTACAATATTCTCGGCAAAAGGATTAGTTTTATCAAACTTAACATGCATACTTGATTAGTCTAAAATATTGCACATTTGTGTGAACATTTTCCCTACTATTGTTAAGTGCTAAAAGATGTTAATTGTAAATAAAGAACATATGTGGGTTTATTTGTAATTAGATTATTATCATATGTTTCTACATTTATAATTAATATAATTAGGGAAAATATATGCATATAATATTTAAATGAAATATTAGTAATTAAAATATGCACATCATATCAAATATTCATAATCAATATTCTTAAGATATTATATCATGTAAATGGTTGGAATAATATCTCAAAAATATAAAATACTACTAACACTTTGATTTGAAATATTGTGCAGGTATTATAAAAGATTATCTCAGGTCTGAAATCCAAGTAAGAGATCCAACTCAAATCAGGATATCGAAACCAAATCTGCCAAATTTTAGAAGCAAATCGAGGAATCTAGCAATGGCAGAGACTTAGAGCAATATTTTCAGAATCTATATATCAAAAGGATCTCCAAATATCAACATAAAAAGCCAAAAAAATATCAAAACCCAATTCCACCAAGAGGCGGCCGATCCGCAGCCATACGTGGCATCAGGCGGCGGAACCGTGGCTCTTTGGTAGCCGTTGCATGTGGGATTTTGGGAGCATGATCTTAACTGCATCGACTCACATATGGAATCTAGGGTTTCTGGTAACAAAGACTATATAAAAGACCGAGAGCTGTGCATTTAAAATCATCTAAGTGATCACATAATCATCTATTCATCTACCTCCATAAGAGAGTGATCTAGAGCAAATTAGGGTTCTTGTAATCTACTTTCTAAGGAGAAAAGTTGTAATGCAATAGTTGATTAATAAAAGTAGTTTTTGTTTTAATTCTTTTTGCATTTATTTTCCGCAATTACTTTACGCATTACTTTTCTGCATTAATTTTACGTATTACTTTTCTGCATCTTAAATTTGGTTTCATTCATGTTCAACCTCTCTTCTAAATCACTATTAACCATGAACGAGTAATTCCTTGCTTGTTAGAGTTTGTAGGATAGGGTAGAATAATAGATGAAAAATCTTTTAACTTCTTTTTAACATTTTAATGTTTATAAATTTTAGCAAAATAAATGTTAACCATTTTATTGGGCGCGCTATCAATTTATTGATAGTCATGGCCATGATTTAAGATTGGTTAAACACTTGTTTTGTTAAGGGCTTGACATGAATAGAGATCAATGGAAGGCCAAGGGTTAGTAGTGGGAAACCCTAATTCCCTCCAAAAAAACCTAATCCACATTTATCGCTATCTTTCTAGTTTTAAACTATTAGAAAATAAAAAGAGTCATTTTTACACATTCATCCATTAATTACTAAGTCCTATGAACCGTACAAGCCTTTTTATTATAAATTTTATATCCGTCCCAAAATAGAACAACAACAATCAACCTTTTCCTTTATCAACCCGTTTAAAATAAGAAAAGAATTCACGTTTCCCTGCGGACGACCCGTACTCATCGCGGCTAGCTACTTGCGACATCGTCTTAATTGCAGTTATTTACAAAACACTTTTCGCACGAACAATTAAATGGCGCCGTTGCCGGGGAAACGATCGTAATTTTTTTCCTGTTATTCAGGTTGATTTCTTATAAAAACCAGCAAACATAAAATAAACGAGAACCAAAACCGCTGTCACGCCCTGCTTCCCAGTGTACGGAATCAGTGACGTGGCAGGCCGCAACGTATTTACTAAGAAATAAATACGTTAAGCGTAATTAAGCAATATATATAAAATGCACAAGAATGACAAGAGATATAAAATAAACAGCAACTTTTATTAACATTCATCTTTACAATACAACTGCTTTGAAAATGAAAGATACAATGATATAAAGCAATGCCTAAATAATGGCATACAAACTGAAATAAGTACAAGATGAGCTATAAGTTTTGCTGCGCGGTGAGCTGGTTTACGTTCTCCTGGCTAGGCTCGATCTCCTGAGAGTCCGGTCTTCCTGACGAACATTCCAAAGAAGGAAAATAGATAGGAATTTTGTCAGCGAACTAGCACTCGGTAAGTCCCAAAAGAAAAAATAGAATAACAGTAATGAGAACTGAACTGGTAAGTTGTACAAGTATATGTTTGTTATTCTAACGTAGTTGTTTGTAGGTTGGTACATAAAGTATTTATGTATACAAAAGGAGTCTATCTTATCCCGTGGACTATGGTAACATATAGTACAAGGCCCTGTCAAAACCCACGGGACAACGACACGAGAGTTCATGTAAGTGTCTTTTAAGCGACCATCTCATGCCACTTTAATATATTCCGTACTAATCTACCCCGTTATCCCGGTGTAATGTATTGTATTGATTATAGTTACAAGACTTGTCGAAACCATGGATATAAATTGTTCAGGTAATCAGGTTCTGTAATCTTGTATTCAAGAAGTCAAGTCAAGTTATAGCCATGGTTCGGTCAAGTCAAGTCAAGAAGTCAGGTTTGATATTGAAGTTTGAATTCAGGTATTCAGGTTCATGTTCAAGTATACCTGTTAGACCTTGGATTCATGTTTGAATTGGACTCTGATTGGAGTTCGGATTCAGATTTGAGTTAGACTCAAACTGTGTCAGACACTTGTAACTGATTTAGATCCTGAATTAGATTCGGGAGTTATCGGTAACTGTTGCACATGGACGACAGGATTTGTGTTTTTTTCCAAGATAATTACCATTGATAACTCCGTTAAGTTTTCTACCTTAAATAGGAAAGCATTGACATTCTCTGACTTCCTGGGGCTTAAGAGAATTGATCCCGCTTAAACCTATATTTACTAAGTTCTTAAATGTTGTTTTATATAGCTCGAGAGGGTTTTATGAAAAATATTTTTAATAAAATTTCAAAATAAACCTCGAGAAGTTATTCATATTATTTAGGGTTTTCAAGGTTGTGAATTTTAATGGTTTGAGGTATTTTAGTGATAATAGCTTAGTTTGGAAAGTTCATGGTATTTTATTGTAAAACTTGTATTTTGTTGGTATCTTGATGGTATTTTGGTGAAAATTGTAATTCTTCCATTTAAAAAAATGTGAGTTTATTATATTTTGAAAATATATGGATTTGTAATATTTATATAATTATTAAAAATTAATTTTTTTATTTATGTAGAAAAATGCGTTATTCTTAAAAACCGTATTTAAAACCTTTCGAGACCGAATGCTCCGTGAGGAGGTCTGTATCTCGCTCTACTAGCCTAAGAATGTGCGATAATCTGCACCATCCAATAACGGGTCCCCTAAAAGGGTTGTAGAGGCATATTCGCAAAGGAATTTAAAATAAAATTTAAAAAAAATCCGATTTTTATAGTAAATGGTATTTTAATGTAATCTTTTCTTCGTAACCAAAATTCACACAAAGGCATCGTGCTATGGAACAAGAGTGTTTGTGAGGGGTAGGTCATTACCCCGTCAAGTTTTCCTAAGATGTGTTTAAGCGATATTAAAAGATAATATTTAAAGTTCATGGTATTTTAAACGAAAAACTTAAATTAAAGTTATTTTACATGATATTCTTGATTAAAATTTTATTCTAAACATTATGATTTAAGGTTACAAGTGATGGGTACAAGTTAGATTGAAAAAAAATATTAAAGAGAGTTTTCTAGGGTTTTGAAAAATATATCGGTATTAACTCCACTTACCGATATATGATTTGAAATGGAATTTCAAAATATAAAAAGAGGGATTGATAGGGACTTACAAGACAGTTAGGTCAAAGAAAGGTTGAAGAAGAGAGGGTTGTCGTCGTAGCGTTGCGGAATCGCCGGAATTTGCTTCGATCCTCACCGGAAGTTGATAGCTTGCTAACTCCTCTTTTACTCCACTTGTACTTAAAATTTTTTGACAGTTTTGGCTAGAATTTTGAGAATGATGAAGGGCTAGGGCATGGGGTAGTATTTAAAGTGTAGAATTAGGGTTTTGGAATTAAAATGGTGAATTAAAATATATTAAAAAGATGATAAATTGGGAATTGAAGGGGCTCAGTTTGATTGCAAGGCAATCAAATAGTGCAGAGGAGTCAGGGGTAGGGAAAGAGTCAAGTGTGCAAAGCTCGGGTCTTATTGGCCACTATTGGACCATCAGTGCCGGCCTAGGGGGCATTTGGCCGGTCGATCTAGGGCTTTGGTGCTCTGGATTTTGGCCACGTGTACATCTATCTATTTAAACCATTTTCCACATATTTGATTTTTCAGACTTTTCATTTTTATTTGTATTGCATGTGTAAACTTTTGGGCTTCCAAAAAATTAAAAGAAAAATCAGAAAAAAAATAATGTGTCTGATGGGATTCGAACACATGGGCTACGTCATAGCAGTGCAAGGGCTTTACCAATGAGCTACAAGTTGCTTCTTACTGTTATTTAACAAAGTTAACTTATAACTCAATCTCAGGCAGTATAACTCATTTCTGTACATTAACTGAAAAATTTCGTACAGTAAATTCAGAATCGTTACAACCGCATCTTGTTTCTAACGATTATTGTGTGAGTTTTGCAAGGGAATCTAAAATAACTGGAGCAAGACAACAGAGATTCAGAGATTTAAGCTTGGACCGGAAGAGCATCGGGGTGATCTAAAGAAATTTTAGCAGAAGGCCTTGCCAATAGGCGGCGGAACCGCGGCTATTACTTGCATTTGGCGGCGGAACCGCGGCTTGTTTGAAGATTTGGGCCTCCAATCTTCTGTGTTATTTTCCTATATTCTTTCTCTCTCCTCTAAAACTCCAATAATTTGATTTTACCTGTAGGATTCTTTGCAAACAGCGCCGCCAAAAAATCATTTTGCGTGTTTTGATTTCGGTTTGTTTTGCATTCTTAAACCGTACATTAAGGGGCAATAAACCCAAATTCAGATTAGGTGGGGATTTCATCACTCTTCCAAGGCCCCACAAATCACAAACGTGCATACTATCACCCTACATTAATAAAAAATATCTAGACCAAGCCTCTAAGGACTGTTGCGCTCAATTAGGACAGAGGAAGGTTGTGGGTAATCTATTGGTTATCCGCATTTCTCTTGTGATGTCCAGGCAAGTGTGACTAAGAAAAGTGGTTACTTAATTAGGCCCGCTATTTCGGTGATTCGTATAGCAGATACCTCCCACTTACCCGGTACTTACCTAGCCGCAAGATTGATAAGGTGGTAGTAGAAGATTGATCCTGCATCTTATCCTTTGGAAGTCTAAGAGCGGTCTAGTGACTTGAACTAGGTGACTCTAGCTCTACGGATTGATTGTGCATTTTGTGATTTGTTGAGTCAAGCCTCACGTCCGACATCATTTTCAAAACAAGCCTTCTTAAAATCATTCTCATACATATTACACACTGCCACGTGCACTAAACCCGCTTAGTGCATGATCGACTGAAAATGGGATTCTTGTGCTTGTCTAGTCCGCGTTTTTTCTGTCGACTCCGAAATCGGTACTTCTTCATCTTCTATTTCTTCTCCACCTACCACATCTCCCGAGATGGACGGATCTCTATCGGGTTTTAACGACACCACCCCGCCACCACCCGTAGGTGCGCAAAATCCACCATGCATCACTCTGCAAGACAGATGCTACCCCGTACGCGGACCCCTTCCTACATGTCTGTCTCTTCCACCAGCCAATGGGGATAATTTCGAAATTAAACCCCACTTCATCAACCTGTTGTCCAAATTTCACGGGATTGAATCCGAAAATGCATACGTTTTTATATCCAAATTCGAAAACGTATGTGCAATGATGAGCACCACCCAACTTTCAGGGGATGCTCTGCGATTACATCTTCTTCTTTTTATCTTGTGTGATCTCGCAGAAAAGTGGCTTTATAGCACCGCCGCATATTTTATCTCTAAATAGGATGAATTCGTTAAAGCATTCATTAAGAAATTTTACCCTCATCACAAGACTGCCCATATTCGGAGTAAGATTAACCAGTTTGCCCAACTTCCTAACGAACCCTTTTGGAAATGTTTTGAACGGTTTAAAGATCTCCTTGTCCAATGCCCTCATCACGGAATCGATATATGGAAACTATGCCAAATCATGAATGAGGGTATTAATCCAATCACGAAACAAATACTAGAAACCATTTGTCAATGTCATTTTATGTCAAAAGACGATGGAGAAGCATGGCAATTTCTGGAAGATCTCGCCGAACAAACGTTACAGTAGGAGAGCCCTAGACCAACATCGTCTTCATCTAGGGCAGGTATCCATTAGCTCGACGCTTCCATCGCAATGAAAGCCGAAATGGTTGCAATGTAAAAGAAACTCGAAGCTATGGAAAGCAAATTCTCTTCAGCCTCCCCAAACTAAGTTACGCTCCCCAAAACCGTGTGTGGTTGCTATTTTGACCCATCACATTTAACAGAAGAATGTCCTTTGAATTCTCCATCTCAAGGTCATGAACAAACCAATGCTTCTTTTCAGCAACAACCTAGGAATGACCCTTATTCATCTATATATAATCAGGAATGGATGAATCATCCTAATTTTGCTTGGAACCAAAACCAGTCTCAAAATCAAAATCAGTTCCCAAACCAAAATAACTATCAAAGACTTCCTCCAAAGCAACAACCGCCACAACAACAAATTTAGCAGCCCTTTCAATCGCAAGCTTTTCAAAATCCGCCCAACTACTTTGTTCCTTATAATAATTCTTTACAACTACAGACTAATATTCCAACGGCCGATACCAATAAAATCTCTGCATTCGAAACGTTTATTAACAATCCACACAAACGACGGCTAATTTAATATCATCTATCCAAACGCTGATCCAACAAACTGCTTCCCACGGTGAAAGCATAAGATCGATAGAAGCACATATTGCACAGTTAAATGCCGCAATGAGTGAGAGAGAGAGAAAGGAAAACTTCCATCTCAAGCTCTACCAAATCCTGGCCACTCACAAAGCGCAAATCTCATCCTTCACCAACAAAATCATATTGTGAGTACCGTAACTACGTTGAGATCGGGGAGAGAGTTGAATAACCAAGTTGGTGAACAAGTTGATGATACCCCGGCTACTACTTCTACTCCTACTCCGTCTGATCCAACATCTTCTTCCGAGACTATTCTTCGTTCTTCACTAGGCTCGAACCCTCAGCCCACTTCCTTGAATGAATTACTATCTATGACCATTCCAAATCCAATTTTAGGATCCATTCCGTCTCCACAAACTTCTCCATAAGAGTTAGACCTAACCCTTGTTAACAAAGCTCCTTTTCCAAACCAGTTGAGGCCCGACAGACCAAGTCTCCAAATGGAGAAGATTGTGGAAATTTTTCAGCAAGTAAACATAAATATTCCTCTCTTAGATACTATCCAACAAGTTCCATCTTTTGCTAAAATTCTAAAGGACTTGTGCACTAGGAAAAGGAAAACTCAAATCCCTAAAAAAGTTTTCTTAGCTAGTAATATGAGCAATATTCTTACCCAACATGTGCCCAAGAAACGTAAGGACCCCAGTTGTCCTATAATGTCTATTTCTATTGGGGGTAAAAACATCAATCGCGCTCTACTCGATTTAGGTGCTAGTGTTAACTTACTTCTGTATTCCGTTTATGAGCAATTAGGCATAGGAGAGTTGAAACCTGCGCACTGCACTCTCCAGATGACCGATCGATCTATCACCCACCCTAAGGGTGAGTTAGAGGACGTGTTGATCAAAATCGGGGAATTTATATTCCCTGTGGACTTTATAGTTATAGATACACAGCCTGTAGCAAACCTACGGAACCAAATTCTGGTGATTCTAGGTCGACCTTTTCTAGCAATTTCCAACGCAATAATCAATTGTCGTAACGGTTCCATGAACCTGTCCTTTAGGAAGCTGACAATTGAGCTTAACATTTACAGGTTAGGAAGTCAACCCTCCGAACCTTATGCTCATATAATTGATGTATGTTCTGTTGACAAGATAGCTTCCGATAGTTGCGAATTTGAGGAGCTTCACGATACTGATCTCGACGCCATTAGTGCGTTATTTTTTTTATCCTATTGTTTATTATACATGTGAGGACCATTCTGTCGACAAGTCCACACCTAGGTCCGAATCCTTTGACTTGTCGAATGACTTAGTCGAGCTATCCGAGTCAATCTCTTACACTATAAATAAACCTCTTATGGAGTCTGAGTATCATGCCTTTCTTTCCGATGAGATTATCATTCGGAATATTGATGAAAGTTTTGAAAACGTTTTCGCTGAAGAACTCGCATTTCTAAAAGACATGGGTATTGTGATGAATCAACCTCCACCCGAAGAAGTTGAACCGCCACCCCTTCTTCTTATCAAGTACGAGAATGCGAATATTTCACCTATTCCTTATCTTTCACATTCTCGTTTTCATCCACCGTCACTGTTTCGTCTCTACCAACCGAGACGTAATCCCGTTCAAATACACCTCTTATCTCCTCCCCACTTCTTCACGTATATCTGTAACGTGATCTTCTACCAACCATGATGTTATATTGATAAAATATTTGAATGGTTGGTTTTAACTTTTGGTCTTTATAAAGTTTTGCATAGACTAATAATTTTACCCCCTTTATGATTTGAAATGCTTAGTAATGAAAACATTGTTTTAATTAAGTTTGGGGGGGGAGAAAATATCTTTTGGCTCTTGAATTTTTTTTTACACAATTATGAGCTAAAAACAAGTTTGGGGGAGGATTTCATGGTCATTCACTCTTAACCCCTTCTTTTTACCATTTTATGGAACCGTTCCTCCTAATCTTCAGGTTTTGAGCTTACAAGATAGCATCAGTGAGGACACTGCTGCAAACAAATTTGGGAGGATGGTTTGTATGGATGGTTTGTATATTCATCATATGTAAATATTGCATTGCATAATTTTTTTATTATAAAAGTTAGAAAGTGAAAAATATATATGAAAGAAAGGAATAAATTTAAGAAATGTAAAAAAATTAGATATTTTAAAATAAAACTAGTAATAGATAGTCATGAGCTATTGTCCCAAGGGTTAGTAAGATGAAAGGAATCGCTAATATGAGGATAGAAATAAGTCAGAAAAATAGTCCCTATTCTTGAGTCTAAACTTCTGAACGTTGATACCCTACTATATGCACTTGCACACAACTTGAAACTTGGGATAGTAGAGGATACCTTGAAATGCTCTTGTCTAAAAACCTTAGTATGAAGAAAAAAATATAAATCGACAAAATATAAATGACACATATAGAAAGTGAAGAAAAATGAACAATGGTTTTAAAATTACTTAAGGCGGCATAAATAAAATATAGCGAGGGTGTCTTATCACCTAGTGTCTTAGACCAACTGGTTTGGGAGTCACTGCTAAGCCTT
Organism: Agapanthus africanus; assembly: GCA_030015575.1. Taxonomy (NCBI): domain Eukaryota; kingdom Viridiplantae; phylum Streptophyta; class Magnoliopsida; order Asparagales; family Amaryllidaceae; genus Agapanthus; species Agapanthus africanus. The sequence continues at coordinate 35,839,786 of CM057349.1, read as the reverse complement.
AGGTGTTGCAAGACTAGGATATTGCTAATTATGCCAAAAATAAGTGAGCATATTTAGTAATCGGTTGGTTAGTATCTCAAGAAATATTAATGGTCACATGAAGAATGTATGAGCAAATCCATCTAAAATATTCACCAACTAAAAAGTATTAAGGAAGATGGACAAGAGTATGATAGTTTGAATTGAATTCTCTAAGTGTAAAGATGTCTTTTACACACACGTAGGGGTATATGATCGATGTTTGGAAGAAAGATACGGAGGAAGACTAAAGACGATATTTTATTGAGGGATGATGTGATTTCTGATATTTTTTCAAGCCCATTAAGAAAGGGCTCATGACAACTATAAAGCTAGTATAGTTTGAAACACTTATTTTCAAGTTTTATCTTTTATAAGTTCCTTAATTTTGTATGCAACTTTTATCTTCTTTCTTTTATGGGATTTTGTGGGTGTAATCCGCTGAAAACCTGTAACAACACTAATTTTCTTATACACTTTTTCCTATAAAAATTTTTTCAAATATTTTTTCAAAAATCCATAAAGGGGTATTTATTGCCTGAGCACAAGATTTAAGTAATTAATTAACAATTTAATTGCAAGAAAGAGCTTGTAGCTCATTGGTAATATCTTGCATTGCTGAACCAAGCCACCAAAGTTCAAATCCCATGCCCCACATTATTTTTAATATTTATTTTGTTTTAAATTCTTCTTCAATATTGTGTCTCTTCATCTTCTAAACCTCCATGTACACTTCAAATTCCTAGATCGGTTTCAGAGACCTTTGAAATCCCCATTTACTCCATTTTAATGATTTTTTAATACATTTTTACATTAAAACCTTTCATATACCCTATTTACTCCATTTTAATGATTTTTAATACATTTTTACATTAAAACCTTTCATATACCCTATTTACTCCAATTTTTAATGATTTTATACATTTTTACATTAAAACCTTTCATATACCCTATTTACTCCAACTTTTAATGATTTTATATATTTTTACATTTTTTATTTAAAAACCCTTCACCTACCCTATCCCTAGCCTACCCTATAAATACACCCCCTCCCCTCTACCCTCTCATCCCAAAAATCCTAAGCTCACTCTCTCAAAATTTTCCAAGAGTTGTGTACTTTGAAAACAAGCTCGCGGCGAAGCTCCAACGAAATTCCGGCGGAAATTCCGGCGACGTTTTTATGAACTACCGGCGACGACGCAACGCCTCGGCAATCTCTTTAGTCCCCCCTTCACTCCTTTGCTTAATCGAAACCCGTAAGTCCCATTCTTCTCTCTTTTCTATTTCTTAAAATACGGAATTATGAAACCCGACGGAAATCGGAACAAACCGATTTCCGATTCGGTTTTTCTACAAAATCCCACTTGTCACCTAATCCATAACACCTAAACATATCCATGATGACTATTAATCACATAAAAATTAATTTGGACAAAGTTTCTCACATGAAATGATAACTTTCTTGTAATATCGTATTCTTTTCACAATAATACCATAAAGTTTATTTTTTTCTTCTTCTAATCAATTCCCTCATTCCTAAACATGTTCATCTTGATCATTAAACTTGTAAAATCAATTTGAATGAGTTTTCACACATGAAATGATAACTTTTACAAATACCGTATTCTTACACTTAAATACCCTTATGTTTAATTTAACATGTTTAACCCCTAAACTTCACAATACCTTAAAATAAGTCACGAGGTAATGACCTACCTCTACACACACACAAATATAACCTTAATTGATATCATTAAAACTTAGAATACGAAAATACAAGACTTTTCACTAAAATACCATTTTCTTTATAAACCTTTTCTAAAAGCTTTAAGTTGTACACAATTCTAGAACAAAATCTTTAAAAGGAAAATACGATATGTCATGGACATCGATCGTTTATCTAAACCTGACTTTGTGGTGTCTAGGCAAGTGTGTCTAGGCTAGTGGTTTTTAATTAGGCCCACTACTGTGGTTCCTTCCCACTTACCTGGCACTTACCTGACCACAATTGGCGGTGAAGAGGCGATTTGAGACTTCTAATGACTTGTCGTTTAGACCTTAGAAATAGGCTAGTTGGCTTAGGAAACCCTAGAAACTAAAATACGGAAATTTATACCCTTTTACAAATAAATACCTTATATTTATAAAACCATTTTTCTAAATGAATAGTATTTATTAAATCTTTGCAAAGCGCCACTACAATCCACCTTTGGGGAAACCGTAGGGATTGTACGGTTTATCGTGCACCCTCGAGCCAAGTAGTGCGAGATTCAGACCTCCGCAAGGAGCATTCGGTCTCGAAAGGTTTGAAATATGACATTTAAGAAAAATGAGATTTTTTTGGAAAATAAAATATTTATATAAAATTATTCTTGTATTAACATATGTATATTTATCATTTAAACAACTATTTTATTATAAGATAAAGTTTCCACTTTTTCTAAAAATTACAAGATTAAAAGTTACATTAAAATACCATGAATTTCAAATAAATCAATTAATACTTTTATTAGGATATATTCACTAGAATAACACAAATAAAATTCACACTCATTACAACTCTAAAGACGAATAATAAATACTTGAGGTGTATCTTGAAAACTATACAATAGTACTTTTTACATAAAACCCCCTCAAGTTTTATAAATTACAATAAGGACCCTAACAATTATAGAACTTCAAATTAGTTTTCTTTTAGTCTGACTCGGTTTGAGTCTGACTATTTCTGACTTGAATATGATTCAAATCAATCTATATTCTTTAATATTCCAACTCAATATGAACACACGAATCCCAGAATTCTGTTAACAATCATTACAACTTGACTGAACCGAACCATGGATATATTCCTTTTACATGATTCCCAGTATTCCATTTACATGACTCTCCGGTTATAACCGTTTCCTGATATTATGGTTTCGGTCAGTCAGTCAATCGATCATGCAATCTATCCAATTTTACATCACAACAATACTGTTAAAACACTACGGGGTTTAAGGGGTAGATTGGTACGGAAGGTGTTAAAGGTGGCACGAGGTAGTCAGATTAAGACACCTAACCTAAATCCCATTGCTGTTGTACCGTGGCATAAACGGTTCCTTGAGTTCCTGATACCATAGTCTCCGGGGCAAGTGAGACTCCTCTCGTATACACTGGCATCCTTCTATTCCAAGCTACAAATAACAGCGTTAACACAATACTACAACAATATAACAATATAATACAACTATAATAATATACTCTCTCTTTATCTCACTCTCTATCTATTCTCCTCTTATCTTTGGGACTTACCGAGCGACCTGTTCGCTGACGACATTCTATTTCTTTCTTCTTTGAATGTCGTCAGGTGGTTTGGACCCGGCAGAGATCGAGCCATCACAAGAAGACTTGGAGCAGTTTACTGAAGACCCTGCACAGTAGTTTCATTGTACACTTTTCTTTTCAGTACTTTTCATTTCCTGTTATGCCACTGTTTAGGCATCTTTTATTCCAGTTGTATTTCCTTTCATGCATTGTACAAGGAATGTTAATAAATAAAAGTTGCTGTTCTTTTAAATCTTGTCTCTTATGTATTTATTTTATATTGCTTAGATACGCTTAGCGTATGTACTTCTGAGTATATACGTAGCGGGCCTCGTCGCGTCTCCTTCGCCGTACACTGGGAAGCGGGGTGTGACAAAACCCTCAGTAGACAACACTCCTCCTACTAGGGACACCTAGAGCTTTAAAGGCTTCTTGCACGTGCTAAGTGCAATCGTGTTACCTATGAAAGTATGCTACTTAGGTTTTTCTTTTTCACTTTGATAACTAGTTTGCTCGGGATGATCAAAGATAAGTTTTGGGGTATTTGATTAGTCTAAAATATTGCACATTTGTATGAACATTTTTCCTACTATTGTTAAGTGCTAAAATGTTTTAATTGTAAATAAAGAACATGTAATTAGATTATTATCATATGTTTCTACATTTATAATTAATATAATTAGGGAAAATATATGCATATAATATTTAAATAAAATATTAGTAATTAAAATATGCATATCATATCAAATATTCCTAATCAATATTCTTAAGATATTATATCATGTAAATGGTTGGAATAATATCTCAAAAATATAAAATGTTACTAACACTTTGATTTGAGATATTGTGCAGGTATTATAAAAGATTAGCTCAGGTCTAAAATCCAAGTAAGAGATCCAAGTCAAATCGGGATATCGAAACCAAATCTGCCAAATTTTAGAAGCAAATCGAGGAATCTAGCAACGGCAGAGACTCAGAGCAATATTTTCAGAATCTATATATCAAAAGGATCTCCAAATATCAACATAAAAAGCCAGAAAAAAATATCAAAACCCAATTCCACCAGGAGGCGGCGGATCCACGGCTATACGTGGCATCAAGCGGCGAAACCGCGGCTCTTTGGTAGCCGTTGGATGTAGGATTTTGGGAGCATGATCTTAACTGCATCGACTCACATATGGAATCTAGGGTTTCTGGTTTCAAAGACTATATAAAGGACCGAGAGCTGTGCATTCAAAATCATCCAAGTGATCACATAATTATCTATTCATCTACCCTATATAAAGAGAGAGATCTAGAGAAAAACTAGAGTTCTTGTAATCTACTTTCTAAGGAGAAAAGTTGTAAGGTAATAGTTGATTATTAAAGGTAGTTTTTGTTTTAATTTTTTTGGCATTTATTTTCCGCATTTACTTTACACATTACTTTTCTGCATTAATTTTACACATTAATTTTTTGCATCTTAAATATGGTTTCATTCATTTTCAACCTCTCTTCTAAATCTCTATTCACCATGTGCGAGTAATTCCTTACTTGCTACGGTTTGTAGGATATGATAGAATAATGGATGAAAAATCTTTTAACTTCTTTTTAACATTTTAATATTTATAAAGTTTAGCAAAATAAATGTTAACCTTCTTATTGGGCGCACTATCAATTTATTGATAGTCACGACCACGATTTGAGATTGGTTAAACAATTATTTTGTTAAGAGCTTGACATGAATAGAGATCAATGGAAGGCCAAGGGTTAGTAGTGGGAAACCCCAATTCCCTTCAAAAATCCTAATCCATATTCATCACTATCTCTCTAGTTTTAAACTGTTAAAAGTTAAAAAGAGTCATTTTTACATATTCATCCATTCTTGATTCTTCCTTTTAAAGAGGACAACGCCCTAACTACTAAGTCCTATGAACTTTACAAGTCTTTTTTATTATAAATTTTATATCCGTCTCAAAATAGAACAACAACAATCAACCATCTCTTTTATCAACTTGTCTAAAGTAAGAAAAGAATTCACGTTTCCCTGCGGACGACCCGTACTCATCGCGGCTAGCTACTTGCGACACCGTCTTGATTGTGGTTATTTACAAAACACTTTTTGCATGAACAATCAATACTCTTTTCCATAGTGTTAGAGATTTTATTGAAAATACGATAAGCTTTTGTAGTCTAAAAATAGCCAAGAAAAAGTACCCAAATCACTTTTTGCATCAAATTTTTCAAGAGGATCTTTATTATTTAAAATATAACACTTGCTCCCAAAAATTTTAAAATAACCAATGTTGAGTTTTCTACCATAATACAATTCGTAAGGAGTTTTCTCAAGTCCTTTATGAATAACAACCCTATTTATAATATACGATGCGGTATTAACCACTTAAGCCCAAAAATAGTGAAATAAACTAGTTTATTTAGTATTGTCCTAACCATTTCTTGAAGAAATCGATTCTTCCGTTCAACGACAACACTTTGTTATGGAGTTCTAGAATAAGAAAATTCATGTTTGACCCTGTAATCATTACAAAAATCTTCAAAGAAAGTATTTTGAAATTCACCTCTGTAATCATTACGGATTTTAACAATAGAAAGTTGTTTTTCGTTTTGCACTTTGTTAAAGAAGATTTTAAAAGCTACAAAGGCATCACTTTTGTTGGCAAGAAAAAAATCCAAGTAAATCTTGAAAAATTATTAACAATCACAAATGCATAATATTTACCATCAAAACTCAAAGTTCTTGAAGGACCAAATAAATCTGTATGAATTAACTCAAAAGGGTTAGAAGTTGATACCACAGCTTTCGGCTTGAAAGATCTCATGACCTGCTTACCCATTTGGCATACATCACATAGCTTGTCTCTTGCAAATTTGAAGTTTGGTATGCCAATGACCAAGTCCTTTTTTGTGATGTTTCAGTGTAGGTTCATGAAAGTATGTCCAAGCCTTCGGTGCCATAACCAACCATCATTCTCTACAACGCTTAAACATTCAAAATTCTCATTAGTAATATCACAAGCGTCAATAGAATAAATATTACCGCTTCTTTTTCCACAAAGTATCATCCCGTCTTTTGAATCAATAACTTTTCCAAACATTTCATAAAAATCAACTTTAAAGCCTTTATCACAAAATTGACTAATACTTAGAAGATTATGTTTTAAACCATCAACAAGAAGAACATCTTCTAAACTAGTAGCGTTAAACTTGATATTATCTTTACCGATAATTTTACCTTTACCATCATCTCCAAAGATGACCTTACCACATTCCTCTCTTGATAGGGTTGCAAAGCACTTAAATTTGCCGAACATATGCCTTGAGCAACCACAATCAAGGTAACATTGATCTTCACGTTGTGACTTGCGGGATACTTATAGAAAATACAATAAATATAACTTTTGGTACCCAAATCTTAGTAGGTCCATGGGGGTTAGTTTTTGGAACCCAAATCAAATTCTTTGAAGATCTAGCTTTGCAATGGTAAGAGAAATGCCCAATATGGCCATAATAGTTACACACAACATTACTAGTTCTAGAATGTGTATGTGCATACGTGTGTTTGGCATGATGATGATGATGTGAAGTAGGAGTCTTAACACGAGTATTTCTCGCAAAGGATTTTCTAAAACTTGGAGCATGAGCAAATCTAGTGATGTGGATTTTATTAGTCTCCAATTTTAACCGCAAGTATATAGCTTATCGCAGTTGTACTTGAAAATCGTTTCTACAGAGAGGTATGTTAACTACTTTTAAATTAAGTTAAAGAGTTAGATTCTTTTTAAAAGTTCAAATAAAACTGGTTTTTTTTAATGAATATAGTAGAATCTTGGGTTTTGTATTTATTTATCTGCATTGGTTGGTTTAAAAGATGACACTTCTTTTCTAGATATATATTTAATATATTTTCTATTAATCATATAAAGTATAGGTTAATTTAATGTTATTAAAATTAACCTATCAATTATAAAAATATCATTTAGATAGTAATATTAAAACACTTTTTCTAGTTAATTAAAATTAATCTATGCTTAATCTCAATTAATAGCAGTAGGTGATCAATCTCTTTCTATCATCTTATCAAATAATTTAGATCACCCTTAACTACTTAGTTTTAATTTCTTTTAATTAAACTCGTCTCTTATCTTCTCTCGTTAGATCTCTAGGACTTCAACCTATCATTTAACTTAATAAGTTTCTTGGTGTTATTATCTTCCCCTGATTTTCTTTTTAGGCATCAACTATCATTAAAAAAATTAGTTTTTTAGATGATAAACTTAATAAGAAGAATTTAAATAATAAGATATTAATATTTAAGTGCAAGAAAAGAAAGCAATATAACATCCAACCAAAAAGAATAAATAAATACAAAAAATTAGAAGAGAAATTAGTTACGCTTCATATTAAAATAAAGTAAAAATTTATTCATAAAAATTACTTACACTGGTGTCGATCTCTCAAAAGAAAACCCTAGAGTTTATTGCCAAGAGAGATGAGAGAGATATGAAACCCTAAGGCTATACAAGTGCTTATATAGGGCTAAGGAAGATCGGAGAACAAGTAAAAGAAAATACAAGAGAATCTACTTGTTAACAATTATGATAATCTAATCTAATTACTTTGTTGGATGCTATTGCGAGCTTTTAGAATCTTCAAAAGACGAAACCCTACATCTCATATTAATCTATGTAAAAAAACGATCGCGCCCATAAAAATTCTCATCAAACGGCCTAAAATCGACCGCTGATCCGCAACCGTTTTTTGGTTTCGTGGCTCCAGATTTTTTCTGTGGTTTTATCGTCAATTTAGATGATTTTTGAGCACATAAAATCTTAAATATCTCGCTATATCTCTGTAGTTGTGTCGATCTCCGAATTGTTCCCAAATTTGGCATATAATTAGGCAAATTGATTTGTTGCTTTTGATTTGATTTGGTTTCTCCAATTGATTTATTGTTGTGATGATTGATTCACCTTTATTTATTGCAATCTTTGCTGATTTGTAATGATATTCCCAAATTTGTTCCAAATTTGCAAATTGTCTTTTGATTTTCTGAATAATTCCCTTAAGTCCTCATTATACGCACGTAATCCTCATTTGAGCACAATTTTCCGTGTTTTTGCATCCAAGCCCTATTATCTATAATAATTCATAAAAGATACCCGTTCATGCATAAAATGTGACAATAAAATGATAAATGAGTTAGAAAAATGTGCAATAAATTACACCAATTAAATACCCCCACACTTATTTTTTGCTATTCCTCGAGCAAATTTAGGGTTTTAAACTCTAAACTAAACTAAACAACTATCTAACTAAATCATACTCCTACTCCTATTCCTATAAAAGAAAATAAAGGAAACAAAAATAAGAAAATGAAAACTATATACAAAGATAGAAATAGATAAGAAAAATACGAAAAACAAGACTTTAAACTTTACTAGGTTTTCAATCGTCATAAACCATGCCTTAATAGACTTTGATCTATACCGAAAATTACTTCCTTATCATTCTTCCAATCTTTCCTACCTATTTTGCTTCGGAACATGATCATATACCTCTATGTGTGAAAAAAACTATCCCTACACTCGGAGAATTCAATTCAAGCTCTCATACTCTTTCCCTTAGTGTTGGGTTTCCTTAGTACCACCACTAGGTTTTAGCAAGCATCAAGTATGCAATTTTAAAAATCTAGAGTGCTAAGCAACACCATTCAAGAATCGAACTAGACAATTAGGGTTTTATATGCATGTAAACAAATTTTACACTAAGTGAAATAGGAATACAACCTTTGTACACCAGTCCTTCACTTCTAAAGCTCCGTGTAGTAGTCCCTTAGCTCCAAGTAGTGGCCCCCCGAACTCGTCTTAGGCTCCACTAGGCGAAAGGAACAAGCTTGCTTAAGGATCTTCGAGGCCGAAGATGATTTACGTCGAAGAATCTCTAACTCAAGCCACCTCTTCACTAATTGAGGAATTAGTGAAGTAAACAACCTATACAAAATGGCTAGTTTGGTATGGATTAATAAAGTAAGAATTTTGCTCACTTTAGAATTAATTCTCTCCTTTTCTTTTTCACCTCACTCAAAACTAGAGAACAAAAAGGAGATGAAGAAGAAGATGAAGTGGTGAACCATCTCAACCAAGGGTGAGAAAATATCACAAATGATATTTGTAGAGACTTAACCATGGCTAAAGATAACGGCTGGGTAAATAAATATCTAGAGTAAAACAAAATTAGTGGACTAAGTCAAGATTTCTACATGCTTCCACAAGCATCATAAACCATGCCAATTTCCACCTAATTTTAATTTAACCCTTACTAATTAAATCCCCAAATTATCTTTAGTTTGGTATGAGTCTCATACACCCATGTCCCATGTATCATCAAGCATGACAAAAAATTAAATACATTAATATATATCACATATATATTTAAATGTATTAGTAGAAAAGAAATTCTTAAGTGAGCTAATATTAGTTAATAAATATTAATATATCAAATATATAATTATATATTAAATTATTAAATGAACACTTGATTTAGTAATCCGGCTATATCACATATAACCGACTAATATCATTTATATCAACTTATCGAATCAATACTTGATTCAATAACCCGGCTATATCTCATATAACCGACCGATATCATATATCGCGAGATTAGAATACGGTATCACATACACGTATTAATCTCGGTCCCGTACATATCACATATGTGCCCTACTTCGTTTCGCTTGAGCCAAGAAACCTCTGTGTAGGACTCTAAAGACTCATCAATACGCCAACAGTATGTAATGATCATATCAGTTACCTACAAGTCATCAGCGGTACTAGTTGGACGTAACAGCTACCCAGGTATTGAGCGATCAGAAGATCAATAAGCAAGCTTTTCCAAACTCCCGTGAATCCAGTAAGTAACACTACTGTACAGTTCGGTCTCTTCGTCTGATATGTCGCATATTGAGTCTGGGGTGGTAAACGTCAGACCCCAATAACTTGATAAGTCATGCCGATGTGAGGCTCATAACGGGTCGAGAAACTACTTATAACACTTACCAGTAAATCTCATCATCAGCCTTGGCCAGAGACTTCCTGTTATAGCCAATCGAGCATAGCGCAACATCAACCCCAATACCGGAAAAGACAAAACCCCTCCTATCGCTCATTGCCACCATGTGACTCGGGACTGTACCCAAAATCCACCTGTTTGCACGCTTTCTTGAGCGTGGTAGGGAGGAAATCAAAGCACAGTGGGAATCACACAAGACTCTATGACGATCTTGGGTCTACAGACTAACCTGTACCAGTGTCACCAGAGAAATGCTATCTGACGATAGGTATAATACCATTTAGGAGTTCTCGGCGAGTCCTGTTCGGTATACCCATTCTCCAATGAGCACCTATGTACAATCATTGATGTCAAACACCAATGGCTGTTGGATCAACCACCGCCCATACAGGGTCAAGAAACGTACACACTAGTCTACTCTGGAATATCGATGCCCTGTCTCAATACTCCCTCGACTAGGAACAATTAAAGGATGAACTTGTGGACTACCCTACCCCCACTAGTATAATCTGCATCATAGTCCTGATAGTCAAGTACACATCCTAAGGGCTTTATCAACATGTAACGGAGAGACAATATAATGATACAAGTATACATGTTAAGATAAAGAGAAACCAGATAGTATACTATCATGTCGAGCAAAGAAGTCTTCTCTATATATGTCCAAACACCCACTATAATATACAATCATATACAATAATGGCCTCTAGGGCATACATATAACTAACAATCTCCCACTTGCACTAAGGCCAATAGTTGTAGTATCTCATGCCCAAAATCCTGAAAAGTCTCTCAAATGGCCTTCGTGAGTGAATCTGCCGTATTATTCTTCGTGTCAACTCTCCTAACCTCGATCTTCCGGAGATCAACTATCTCCTTGATCATGTGATACCGCCTAAGAATATGTCTGGATCACTGATGGGACCGGCGTTCCTAGGCCAAAACCACAGCTCTATTGTTATCACAATACACAAGTATTGGATTCTTAATGGTAGGAACCTCACCAAGTTCATCTCATGAACTTGTTCATCCAGACAGCCTCTTTGGCAGTATCGTTGGTAGCGATGTATTCAGCCTTTATCGTCGAGTCTGCTGCGGTATCTGACTTGGAACTTTTCCAACATACCGTCCCTCCACTGAGGGTAAAGACAAAACCCGAAACTGTCTTACGGTCGTCCTTATCACCCTGCAAGCTCAAATCGGTAAATGACTCGATATAGAGTTCACCATTACCATACACCAAGAACATTTCTTTAGTCCATCTCAAGTACTTAAGAATGTTCTTCACAGCTGTGCAGTGTTTCTCCCCAGGATGTAAGAGGCATCACCCAAATCCTTCATAGAGAACCTTTGTGATAAGAAGAGCTTGACCGAGTCTAGCATGGGAACATCTTTTCCTATCAAGAGTATGTCATCCACGTACAATACGAGGAAGACAACCTTACTCTCTACAACCTTCTTGTATATACAAGGTTCATCTACGTTTTTGATGAAGTCAAACTCTTTGACTGCCACATCAAAACAGATGTTCCAACTCTGCGATGCCTGTTTTAATCCGTACATTGATTTAAGCTGCTTGCACACCTTTCCGCTGCTCCCACTGTCCACGAAGCCCTCTGGCAGTGTCATGTACATGCTCTCTTCTAAATCACCATTTAGAAAAATGGGCTTGACGTCCATCTGCCAGATTTCGTAGTCATGGTATGCAGCGATGGCAAGTAAGATCCGGATAGACTTAAACATAGCCAGTGGAGAAAAGGTTTCATCATAATCTACATCTGGTCGTTGACGAAAACCTTTTGCTACAAGTCTAGCTTTGAAAGTCTCAACTTTTCCATCTACACCATGTATCTTTCTCAAATATACACCTGCTCCCAATGGGTTTTACCCCTTCAGGAGCAACTTCCAAAGTCCATACTTTGTTGGTGTACATGGATTCCATCTCAGATCGCATTGCATCCATCCATTTCATAGAGTCCCCACTCGTGATGGCCTGCTCGAAACTAGTTGGGTCATAATCTTCTATGATGCAATCCTCGCTCCCACCGTCTACAGGAAAACCGTAGTATCTCTCATGCGGATGAGGAATCCTACTAGATCTGCGGAGTGGCTGAGGTTCGTCGGAGACTATTGAATCCTCCGGTTCTACTAAATCATCAGCTGTAGTTTGTGTAGCTGGAACTTCTTCCAGTTCTACCTCATGACCACTAATTTCTTTCACAAAAAATTCCTTTTCTAAAAAGGTGGCATTCCGAGAAATAAACACCTTTTTCTCCTCAGTGTGGTAGGAGATATACCCTTGCGAATGCTTAGGATATCCTACAAACTTACACAGAACTGATATTTCCTCGATCTTGTCTGGATTTTGCTTTTTAACATAAACCGGACAACCTTATATCTTAATGAAATTAAGGCATGGTCTCTTCTTTTCCCATATCTCATATGGAGTGGTAGGCACAAATTTGGTTGGATCTCTATTCAATAGGTATGCGGCTGTCTCAAGCGCATAACCCCAAAAGGAAATAGGTAACTCAGCAGTACTCATAATAGAGCACACCATATCTAATAGGGTGCGGTTCCTCCGCTCCGATACACCATTGTGCTGTGGTGTATACGGAGGAGTAAACAGAGAGAGAATCCCATTCTCTTTTAAATAATCGAGGAACTCCGTGTTTAAGTGTTCTCCTCCCCGATCAGATCGTAGGATTTTAATACTTTTACCCATTTGGTTTTCTACTTCGCACTTATATTCCTTGAATTTCTCAAAAGCTTCAGACTTATATTTCAACAGGAACACATGTCCGAATCTTGAGAGATCATCGGTGAATGTAATGAATTATGAAGAACCATTCCTGGCATGTGTAGACATAGGACCGCATACATCACTATGTATCAGTCCCAAGAGTTCTGTAGCTTTTTCTCCGTGTCCGATAAACGGAGTTTTGGTCATTTTGCCTTTGAGACATGACTGGAAAGTTTCATAAGATGTAAATTCGAACGGATTTAAATATCCATCCTTGTGTAACTTAGCTAGTCGTGTCGTATTGATATGACCTAGTCTACAATGCCACAAGAAGAATTCATTCATTTCTGAACTTTTACTCTTGTGTGTGTTCTGCGTACCAAACCCAATCAACACTTGATTTAGAAAAATGTTCATAACATTTTTCTCTACTACAAAGTTATATCTTTCTTTATCTAATAAAGAAATTGATATTAAATTTCACATCATAGATGGTACGTAATAACAGTCGTTCAAGATCAATGTATTTCCATTAAGTAATATAAGCTGATATTCACCAACTACTTTGGCTGCAACATTTGCACCATTCCCTACTTTTAGAGAATGATCACCTTTTCCTAGTTCTCTAACTCTCTTAAGCCCCTGTAATATATTACATATGTAGGATTCTGATCCGGTATCTAATACCCAGGACGTAGAGTATACTGAGAAACAGTTCTCGGTAACGAACACACCCGAAGAAGATGCATTAACATGCTCATTCTTTGTTTGGGTGGCGTGGGAATCCGGATATTCTCCTATTTCCTGCTCAGAATTATAACAATTATTAGGTAGAGCGGAACCAACGTTCCCCTGCTCAGTATAACAAGTGGGTTTGGTCAATACATCCATATTATTATCTTGATTAAGGCATGACATGGTCGCTACCAGGAGAGAGAGAGAAGAAAACACTGCATGCGCTCTTGCAAGATTAGATTGGTTATTATCTTATCTAATCAGGACGGCTCCCACTATTTTTATCAAATCTTCCTTCAACCCCTAAAAGATAAGACTGACCGACATTAATTGCACCTTATAAATTCGCCAATCGTTCATCCAGGCAGGTATTGGTACTCCAAGGGAGTCTCCCCATGCTTTTGCATGGAACTAATTAAATAAACTCGTTTCCGCAGGGGCATAACCCCATTAACAACTTTCTTAGACACCTATTTGATCAGCTAATTGCAAAGTGCAAAACTCTTTCAGGAGTAACACTTACTTGCAGTGGGTATCGGGATCCAACTATCTCATAGAAGGCATGCAATCTCATTGCAAATTTTTGAACACATGAAATTCCCGATAATGTTTTTGTCCCTAGCAACTTATAACCTTGGCTATGGTCAACAAATCATAAGCACTAGCCAAGTTCAACCCGTCATTTCCTGATTGAATTAAACCTATCCGTACGACCCTTGGCTATGGTCAACAAAGTCATACGACTACCATAATCCAATCGCATCATATGCTTGCAGATAAGCACTAATTAGCAACCGCATACTACTCCTTGGCTATGGTCAACAAACGTAGCACGAATACTAAATAGCATTTATCTGAAAAGAAGGAGGGCTATGACAGGTTTTTAAGAAAACCTTTTGCGTAATGAACTTGATATCGTTGTAGAATCGGGTGATTTGAAAAGGAGTGGTTTAAGCTCCGCTTTTAAAATCGAGTTTTCCAAAATATACCAAGTGGGTGTAGCATCTGCTAGTTTTTGCTAAAGATGTCACTCCCGGTGAAGGGATCTGGGCTCTTTCCTCATCGAATGAGGTGCTGGATATTCATTAAGGAATACCACTATGCAAAGCAAGAACTAGAGATACCTTTTTGAAAATTTGATTCTACAATATCATTAGGTTTCTTTCCTTTTCATTAATCTCATTAATGAAGTCACATCATTTATATTTCCTAAGCATCACAGATAAAGAAATGAAAATACAACGTTCGCTTATGCCATCCGCATTCGCCACGGGGTCCCATCATGCACCGTTAGGTTAGTTAACTAACGGCAGAGTGGGGGCAGGACTAGCGCGAATGCAAAACATAAGCAACGTTTATTATATATCATATTTATAATATAAAGCATTCCTCTCACGTAGTTATATGATCTCATCACAGAACATTGCAGCAAAAGTCAACATATGAAATATAGGATATACTAGGAGGTCCGTGTTTTAAATTAAGCCAGTAAAAAACACAGATTCCACGGTCGTGATGAATAGCCAAACCTACATCCCTAGACCCCCACGAGAGCGGTAAGCAACCCTACCAATTCTAGAGTTAGGAGACCCGGTCTCAACTCCTCGAGATGGTCTCCCACTGGACTCTAGAATCCGGTTACTTGTGCACTCCGCCTTGGATCTATCCTAATGTGGAAAAGTAAATAATATACATCAATGGTGACATCATCCTCAACCCGGAAGTTTCCCAATAAAAGAATATTACATACAATTTTTTACATGAATGAAAATGGAAAAACTCTTATCTCACGCAAAACCCCCCGGCTATTTAAACACAACGATCCAATATAACATATCACAACAACATATAACATCACATGTCATCAACGTAAGTAAATATGGGTATCCCAATTGTCATTTACATATAGCAACGAAACCGGCAATACACCACATATTACATTTACAGCCGCAGAAAAGAAAATGAAAACTATAATAATTGGAATCCGCAACATCTTTAGACATCATAAATCTGAAATATCACATACTTCGGATTTCATGCCTAACCATATAAATTCCTTAGACATCATAAACCTGGAATATCACATATTCCGAATTTCGTGCCTAACATTATAAACCCGGCATTTTAGTCTCAAATTGAAAACACTTTTCAATAACCAGTCGGGCAATTCAACAAGATTCCTGACAATTGATCGAATGTTCGTCGGAAACATTAGTAGACGGCCGCACCCCCGATGCCGTCGACAAAGTGCACTTAGGCGGAACACCGTGGCTGCAAGCACCCGAACAGATGCTTTTGCCAACGGGGTTCTCCTACAGTCACTTGGTCAGGGCTATGGGGCGTGGCTATCTAGCAGTATTACCCGGCGAGTGTTCGCGTACTGTATGAGATTGCGACGGAGTTTTGATCCGAATCAAAACCCTATGGCAACCGATCAAAAGAGACTAGATTGCTAGATTTACAAAACACTAATTAGTTTTCACAAAATTAATTATTGTGGATTCAAAATATTGTATCATAAATCACAGATATCTAGACGATGTTAAACATTTCGATCAACTTATCAAACACCCAAAATTCCCAGAGACCTCAACACTTGAGTCATACTTAAAAATACCTAGAATGTGCCACAAGTACCTACGGATCAGCACAAGAAAGCACGATCCCTGCCTCACCAATAACGCCGCGGAACCGCGGCAAAACCCATGGTTTGGCCGCTGTTGCGCGACCGTTTGGTCGAGTTGGGCCTTCGTTTTTCTTGGCGATCCATACAAAACCCTGCACAATTTTCTGCATATTTTTAATTTGAAAAATTCCAACTTTTAAAAAAATTTCCAGAGATTGGGAATTTAGGGTTTCGAAAAGTCGATCGAACACTTCAACTTCGTCTAGACCACTCCTAATGCTCTAACTTGGCTCTGATACTACTGTTGGATTTCCTTAGCACCACCACTAGGTTTTAGCAAGCATCAAGTATGGAATTTTAAAAATCTAGAATGCTAAGCAACACCATCCAAGAATCGAACTCGAGAATTAGGGTTTTATATGCATATAAACAAACTTTACACTAAGTGAAATAGGAATACAACCTTTGTAGACCGGTCCTTTACTTCTAAAGCTCCGTATAGTAGTCCCTTAGCTCCAAGTAGTAGCCCCCCGAACTCTTCTTAGGCTAGGCGAAAAGAACAAACTTGCTTAAGGATCTTCGAGGCCGAAGATGATCTACGTCGAAGAATCTCTAACTCAAACTACATCTTCACTAATTGAGGAATTAGTGAAGTAAACAACCTATACTAAATGGCTAGTTTGGTATAAATTAATGAAGTAAGAATTTTGCTCACTGTAGAATTAATTCTCTCCTTTTCTTTTTCACCTCACTCAAAACTAGAGAACAAAAAGGAGATGAAGAAGAAGATGAAGTGCTGAACCATCTCAACCATGGGTGGGAAAATATCACAAATGATATTTGTAGAGACTTAACCATGGCTAAAAATAATGGTTGGGTTAATAAATATCTAAAATAAAACAAAATTAGTGGACTAAGTCAAGCTTTCTACATGCTTTCACAAGCATCCTAAACCATGCCAATTTCCACCTAATTTTGATTTATCCCTTAATAATTAAATCCCAAATTATCTTTAGTTTGGTATGAGTCTCATACACTCATGTCCAATGTATCATCAAGCATGACACAAAATTAAATACATTAATATATATCACATATATATTTAAATGTATTAGTACAAAAGAAATTCTTAAGTGAGCTAATATTAGTTAATATATATTAATATATCAAAAATATAATTATATATTAAATTATTAAATCAACACTTGATTTAATAATCCAGCTATATCATATATAACCGACTAATATCATTTATATCAACTTATCGAATCAACACTTGATTCAATAACCGACTATATCTCATATAACCGACCGATATCATATATCGCGAGATTAGAATATGGTATCATATACATGTATTAATCTCGGTCCCGCACATATCATATATATGTCCTACTTCATTTCGCTTGAGCCAGGAAAGCTCTGTGTAGGACTCTAAAAACTCGTCAATACGCCAGTAGTAGGTAATGATCATATCAGTTACCCACAAGCCGTCAGCGGTACTAGATGGACGTAACGGCTATCCAGGTATTGAGCGATCAAAAGATCAACAAGCAAGCTTGTCCAAACTCCCGTGAATCCAGTAAGTAACACTACCGTACAGTCCGGTCTCTTCGTCTGATATGTCGCATATCGAGTCTAGGGGTGGTAAACGTCAGACCCCAATAACTTGATAAGTCATGCCGATGTGAGGCTCATAACGGGTTAAGAAACTACTGATAACACTTACCAGCAAATCTCATCATCAGCCCTGGCCAGGGACTTCCTGTTATGGCCAATCGAGTATAGTGCAACATCAACCCCCAATACCGGGAGAGACGAAATCCCTCCTATCGCTCATTACCTCAATGTGACTTGGGATTGTACCCAAAATCCACCTGTTTGCACCCTCTCTTGAGCGTGGTAGGGAGGAAATCAAAGTACAGTGGGAATCACACAAGACTCTATGACGATCTCGGGTCTACAGACTAACCTGTACCAGTGTCACCAGAGAACTGCTATCTGACGATAGGTATAATACTATCTAGGAGTTCTCGGCGAGTCCTGTTCGGTGTACCCATTCTCCAATAAGAACCTGTGTACAATTTTTGATGTCAAACACTAATGGCTGTAGGATCAACCATCGCCCCCATACAGGGTCAAAAAACGTACACACTAGTCTACTCTGGAATATCGATGCCCTGTCTCGATACTCCCTCGGTTAGGAACAATTAAAGGATGAACTTGTGGACTACCTTGGCCCTACTAGTATGATCTGCATCATAGTCTTGGTAGTCAAGTACACATCTTAAGGGCTTTATCAACATGTAACGGAGAGACAGTGTAATGATACAAGTGTACATGTTAAGATAAAGAGCAACCAGATAGCATGCTATCATGTCGAGCAAGAAAGTCCTCTCTCTATATGTCCAAGCATACACTATAATATACAATCATGTACAATAATGGCCTCTAGGGCATACATATAACTAACACTTAGCTCCCTATTACTTTTTTAATCGGCGTATCTAATTGATAGATTTGTTCCCACATTTTTCATGCGACCGTTAATAATTCATGGGGCACTAACCAACCGATTACCGAATGTGATCATATATTGGGCGTAAATAGCAGTATCCTAATTTTGCAACACCTAAGGCACAACAAATGATCCCAAACTAGTTAGTCTAAGTCACTAGGTGATGAAGCACTCTCGCTGAATTTTTTTTTACTACCTTGATAATTGCAAGACAGTGTTCATTTTTTTGGTGATATTAAATTTTTTTCCATACTAGGGCATTACAGACAAGGGCATGACATGTCTCCTCTACTATCCTAAGTTTCCAGATATGCACATATGCGTATAGTAGGATATCAACGTTCAAATGTTTGGACTCAAAAATAGATTTCACTTACATTTTCTCAAGCCTAGTAACTCCTTCATGATACTAGCATTTTGGGAACAGGCTCATGACAACTTATTACTAGATTTATAAACCATCCCTTTTTCTTATTTTTTTTTCAAATCTCTTTCTCTCTTTTATATACATTTTTCATTTTTTCATTTCTATTTGCAAAAATTTCTATATATTTTTATTTTGAAAACTAAAAGTTATGTACAAAACCTTCCTCCACACTTGAACTTGACAGTGTCCTCACTGTCTACCACGACTCTTTCTTAAAAAACTAATAAACTAATGATATACATATGTTACAAATGAGGGGTTTTAAAATATTTTCAAGTGTATTCCGGCTCACGGAGATCCATGAGCTCCGCTTCATTATTCGCAGAAAATTCTAAAAACAGTTTCAATCTTTGACCATTAACTTTGAACACCTCACCATTTTTAGGATTTTCAATCTCGATAACTCTATGTGAAAAAGCGTTTTTGACAATAAACGGTCCGGTCCATCGCGATTTTAATTTTCCAGGAAATAGATGCAATCGTGAATCATATAGTAAAACTTTTTAGCCCATTTGAAAATATTTTCGTAAAATGTTTTTATCATGGAAGATTTTCGTTTTTTCTTTAAAAATCTTGGGATTGTCATAAGCAGTGTTCTTAATTTTCTCTAATTTATTTAGTTGGAGCTTTCTATACTTACTGGCATCTTCAATATCCATATATTGTTTTATGGCCCACATAGTGCGGTGTTCCAACTCCACTGGTAAGTGTCAAGCTTTCCCAAATATAAGCCCATAAGGAGACATACCAAGGATAGTCTTGTTTGCGGTTCAGTAAGCCCATAATGCGTCAACAAGCTTAAGCGACCAATCCTTGTGGTTCTTATTGACTGTCTTTTCTAATATTTGTTTAATTTGTCTATTTGGTATCTCAACTTGCCCACTAGTTTGCGGATGATATGGGGTGGATGATTTGTAGTGGATTGAATATTTTCTTATAAGAGCTTCAAAAGATCAGTTGCAAAAATGGGTCCCATTATCATTAATAATGGAGTGTGGAATGCCAAACCGAGAAATAATATTATTTTTCAAAAACTTGACAACAACCTTATTGTCATTGGTTTTGCATGTCATTACTTTCATCCATTTCGATACGTAATTGACCGCTACTAAAATATAAATGTTCCCAAATGAATTTGGAAATGGCCCCATGAAATCGATACCCCATACATCAAAGATCTCAACTATAAGGATATAACTGAGAGGCATCATGTTCCGCCTAGTGATTTTACTTAAGTGTTGATAACGTTCACAAGTTTTACAAAATTTCATATGTATTTTTAAATAACGTGGGCCAGTAAAATCCACTTTGTAAAACTTTTTCCGCCGTCTTTTTAGCCACAAAATGGCTCCCACTTGCATAATCGTGACAAAATGAAAGAATACTCCTAAATTCATCATTAGGTACACACCACCGAATGATTTGGTCATTGCACTGTTTAAACAAATAAGGATCATCCCAAAAGAAATATTTTACTTGGGAGTGAAACTTATATCGATCTTGTTTAGACCAATCGGACGGTGTCATTTTCATGACGAGAAAGTTAACTATATCCGCGAAACCATGGTCCGCTAGCAGCTGTGTATAATTGTTTGTCGGGAAATGGTCATTTATAGGAAATTCTTGTGTAGATGCAAGTGATAGATGTGATAAGTGATCGGCCATAACATTTTCGGATCCCTTTCTATCTTTTATTTCAAGGCCAAACTCTTACAATAAAAGAATCCATCTAAGTAGTCGAGCTTTAGCATCTTTCTTAGAAATAAGATGTCTAATGGTCGAATGATCCGTATAGATCGTAATGTGTGAACCGATGAGATATGACCTAAACTTTTTAAGTGCATATACAACGCTAAAAATTCTTTTTCGGTGGTGGAATAGTTTAACTGTGCATCATTTAGGGTTCTACCCGTATAATGGATGACAAGTGGTATCTTGTTAATTCACTGTCCTAAGACGGCTCCAATTACAAAATGCGATGCATCACACATAATCTCAAAGGGCTCACTCCAATAAGGAGCATGAATAATAGGAGCGGATGTAAGCTCCTTCTTCATTTGCTCGAATGATTTGAGACAATCGGAACCAAATTCAAAAGGTGTATCCTTGGTAAGAAATGAAGTCAAGGGTCTAGCAATCTTGCTAAAGTCCTTGATAAAGCGTCTATAAAATCCCGCATGTCCAAGGAATAACCTAATGTCCTTAACGGTTTTCGGAGGGGGTATATTAGAGATTATATCTAATTTAGATTTATCTACCTCAATGCCTTTGCGTGAAATAATGTGGCCTGGCACAATGCCTTGCTTGACCATAAAGTGTCATTTCTTCCAATTGAGTGTTAAATTCTTTTCTTAGCACCTTTGGAGTACTAAGTGGTGTAAACACTCATCAAATGTATCGCCAAAGACTGAGAAATCGTCTATAAAAACCTCAAGAAACCGTTCCACTATGTCGAAAAATATGCTCATCATGCACCGCTGAAAAGTAGCAGGTGCATTACATAGCCCAAAGGGCATCCGTCTATATGCAAAGGTGCCAAATGGACATGTGAAGGTGGTCTTTTCTTGGTCTTCAGATGCAACGAGTATTTGATAATAACCGGATTATCCATTTAGGAAACAATAGTACTTATGACCGGCTAACCTTTCTGGCATTTGATCGATAAAAGGCAAAGGAAAGTGATCTTTCCTAGTTGCGGCAATAAGCTTACGATAGTCAATGCACACATGCCATCCGGTTTGCATGCGAATAGGGACTAGCTCGTTCATGTAGTTTTCAATGACAGTAATACCCGACTTTTTAGGTACCACATGAATTGGGATAACCTACGTGCTATCAGAAATAGGGTATTATATACCACTATCAAGACATTTAATTATGTCTTTCCTCACAGCCTCTTCCATAATAGGATTCAAACGACATTGAGGATCTCTAATTGACTTAGCGTTTTCTATCAAGTGAATTCTATGTTGTACTATAGTAGGGCTAATTCCCTTGATATCCGCCATAGTCCATCCAATAGCCTCCTTATTATTCTTAAGAATAGATAGTAAGGCCTCCTCATGCTCCTTAATAAGTTCAGCTGAAATTATAACTTGGAGCGTGTTATTCAAACCTAAATAGGAATATTTTAGGTTTGATGGGAGATGCTTGAGCTCTAACTGTGGGGACTCTTCTATCGATGGGCGAAAAGGAGGTCTATGTTTAAGAAAAAGTGGCTCAAGTGGGGCCCTTCTCATATAGGCCATTATGAGAGAATCATCAAAAGTAACAACTTCTTTGTTACTAAGTTCCTCTTCTATGCATTTTTCTATAAAGCGGTTATCTAAGTCAACTTCTTCATCATTAGGAATATCATTAATTAAGTTGACTTCAAAAGGCTTATAGGGATCACTTGGCTGATTTCCTAGGTTAAAAATATTAAGATCAATTGTCATGTTCCCAAATGATAGTTTCATAGAACCATTGCGACAATTGATCAATGTATTCGAAGTGGCTAGGAAGGGCCAGCCTAGTATGACAGGAATTTGATTCTTAGGGTTAGTGACGGGTTGTGTTTCTATCACGATAAAATCTACGAGGAATATAAATTGCCCAATTTTAATCAACACGTCATTGATCTCACCCATAGGAGTCTTGATGGACCGGTCGGCTAATTGCAAAGTGATCTTGATGGGCTTAAGCTCACCTAACCATAACTACTCATATACAGAATATGGAAAAAGATTAACACTAGCGCCCAAATCCAATAAAGCTCTATTTATGATCTTTTCGCTTATAATGCAAGATATAGTAGGGGTCCTTATAATTAACGGGCATAGCATTTCGACATCACAAATATTGCCTGCTAAAAAGGCCTTCTTAGGAACTTTAGTTTGTCTCTTCTTCGTGCATAAATCTTTGAGATATTTTGCATACGAAGAAACTTATTTGATCATGTCCAAAAGAGGGACATTGACCTTCACTTGTTTAAACATCTCCACCATATTTTCTACCTTAGCAGCTTGCTTCTTGGCATTTAAACGTTTTGGATACGGTGCTCTAGGCTCAAGAGGGGTATCTATAGAAGATGGGTGGGGTGGATATGTGGGTGCATCAATAAATGCCAGCTATGTAAGCGGAGTAGGAGACTGTTGCTCCTCATTAGCCGGGATCTCTTCCAAATCTTCGGGCATCCTAACCTGATTATCAACCTGTTTACCCGATCACAAGGTAATTATGGCATTTTCTTGTGCTGGATTTGTACGTGTATCTTTAGGATTCGTAACAGGTTGACTAGGTATGGTTCGTTGCTCACGTCCTCCTAATGCTGCAGCTAACTGACCGATTTACCTTTCTATTTTAGAGATAGATTGTTTGATTGGTGTTATCTTATTTTGAAAATAGGTGGCAATTTGCTTCTCAACGTTAATATAATTATTCTCATTCTCATCCCTTTGATAAGCATTAGGTTGGGTAGGATTGGATGGAGGACCTTGTCTTTGATTTTGGAATTGTTGGCTAGTGTTGTCTTGATTCCATTGCAAGTTAGGGTGGTTCCTCCATCCTTGGCTGTAGGTTTGAGAATAAGGATTATTATTATTGTTACGTTGATAGATAGTATTAGTGGTCTCTTGACCTTGAGAATCATTTAAAAGAGGTCATTCTTCCAAAAGGTGGAAAGAGTCTTAACAGTTAAGACAAGGAGAGAGTTGATTGGCTTGAGCAACGGGGGCGGGGGTAGTTGATTGCTTTTCTATTGATTTCTGAATGGCAGCCAATTGGGCCTGCATTTCAATTGTAGCTTCAACCTTGTGGATCCCACCCTTAGAATTAGTTGACCCTCTCTCACTAGAACTCTCCCACAGCATGGTCTTATCGGACAATTCTTCTAGAAAGTCCCATGCCTCATCCTCTTTCTTCATCAAAAAATCCCCTTGACGCATGGACTCAATCATAAACTTGAATTCCATGCCATCATAGACTATTTGATATAGCTCCTACTTAGTTATACCATGATGGGGGCATTTTATGAGAAGATCCTTGAAACGTTCAAAATACTTCCAAAAAGATTCTCCCTGTTTTTGCGAAAAAGTCCTAATTTCATTTCAAAATTTGGCAGTTTTAAATTGTGGATAGAACTTTTAAAGAAATTTCTTCGTAAACTCATCTCATGTCTTAATTGTATTGGTTGGCACACTGTAAAGACAATGCTTAGTTTTATCAGTGAGGGCAAAGGGAATAAGTCTAAGCTTAACTGCATCATGGTTCAACTGCTTAAGTTTAAACATTTGACATAAATCCTCAAACTCCCTTATGAAGACATAGGCGTCTTCGGATTCTAAACCATGAAACTTATGAAGTGAGTTTATGAAAGCAGGTTTTATTGCATAGTCATCGGCTGCTAATGGTAATACTATGCAAGATGGCAGTGATGTGCGGACAGGATAGTATCTATCCTGTAGGGTAGATGTAGCGGGGACGATTTCAACCATAGTATCTATAAAATCAAGAAGAGTGAAACGATTTATTTCGTCTTGACCCCACACGTGCATACATCGTACGTAAAAGTTTTTTTTATTTTAATGCAAAAATTAAAATGACTGGAGATTCTAGCAAATCACCAACACAGTGCGCAAACAAACCTAGATTTAGGGTTACCTAGGTCAAGTTACTAGACCCGCTCTGAACTGCCAAGAGACAAATTGCAGGATAGATTCTCTGACAGCTCTATAACAACCTTGAAATCAGATCAGTGCCAGTTAAGTGGGAGGGTTCCTCTATACGAATTACCGAAATAGCGGGCCTTAATTAAATAACCACAACTATTCACACGTCATAAGACACCTAAAAATTGAATCAGATAACTGTTAGATTACCTACAATCTCCTCTTGTCCTATTGAGCACGATATGTCCTTAAAGGCTGAAGTCTAGACATTTTTTAATTTACTATAGGTCAATGCAGATGCTCAGTTGTGATTTGTGGGCCTAGAAAGGATGATGAAATCCCCACCTAATCTGAATTTGGGTTGTCACCCCTTAGAATCTTTTAAAATATGCAATGCAGTATAAAATAATCAAAAATCAAAAATCTAAACTAATTTTTTTTAGCACAAAGAATCCTGCAAAAAAAATCTGTTAGTTGGAATCAAATCGAGATTTTGGGAAGCGCGAGATCTTACCTAGATTTGCCTCTGTTCGTCTTGATCTTCTTTTCCAGTAAGTTTATCTCGATTCCTGAAATATAAAACAAAGAATTCGCAGAATCAAGTAAACTAAATCTAATTTAATCTATAACTAAAATCTAAAATTTAAATTTAAATGTAATTAAACTACACCTCCTCGGCAACGGCACCAAAAACTTGATGTGGATTTTATTAGGCTCCAATTTTAACCGTAAGTATACAGCTTATCGCGGCTGTACTTGAGGATTGTTCCCACAGAGAGGTATGTTAACTACTTTTAAACTAAGTTAAAGAGCTAGATTTTTTTTAAAAGTGCAAATAAAATTGGGTTTTTGATGAATATAGAAGAATCTAGAGTTGTGTATTTATTTATCTCTATTGGTTGGTTTAAAAGATGACATTTCTTTTCTAGATCTATATTTAATATGTTTTCTATTAATCCTATAAAAGTATAGGTTAATTTAATGTTATTAAAATTAACCTATCAATTATAAAAATATCATTTAGATAGTAATATTAAAACACCTTTTCTAGTTAATTAAAAATAATCTATGTTTAATCTTCAATTAATAGCGGTAGGTGATCAATCTATTTTTATCATCTTATCAAATAATTTAGATCACCTTTAAGTACCTAGTTTTAATTTTTTTTAATTAAACTCGTCTCTTAGCTTCTCTCATTAGATCTCTAGGGCGTCAACCTATCATTTAACCTAATAAGTTTCTTGGTATTATCATCTTCCCCTAATTTTCTTTCTAAGCGTCAACTATCATTAAAAAGATTAGTTTTTTAGATGATAAACTTAATAAGAAGAATTTAAATAATAAGAGATTAATATTTAAGTGCAAGAAAAGAAATCAATATAACATCCAATCAAAAAGAGTAAAATACAAAACCTAGAAGAGAAATTAGTTACGCTTCATATTAAAATAAAGTAAAAATTTGTTCATAAAATTTACTTACACTGGTGTTGATCTCTAAAAAGAAAACCCTAGAGTTTATTTCCAAGAGAGAGATGAGAGAGATATGAAATCCTAAGACTATACAAGTGCTTATATAGGGCTAAGGAAGATTGGAGAATAAGTAATAGAAGATACAAGAGAATCTACTTACTAACAATTATGATAATCTAATCTAATTGTTCTGTTGGATGCTGTTGCAAGCTTTTAGAATCTTCTCATATTAATCTATGTAGAAAGACGGTCGTGCCCATAAAAATTCTTATCGAACGGCCCAAAATCGACCGCTGATTCACTACTGTTCTTTTGGCTTTGTGGCTTCAGATTTTTTCTGTGGGTTTATCGTCAATATAGATGATTTTTTAGCACATTAAATCTTGAATATCTCGTTATATCTCTGTAGTTGCGTCGATATCCGAATTGTTCCCAAATTTGGCATATAATTAAGCAGGTTGATTTGTTGCTTTTGATTTGAATTGGTTTCTCCAACTGATTTGTTATTGTGATAATTGATTCACCTTTATTTATTACAATCTTTACTGATTTGTAATGATATTTCCAAATTTGTTCCAAATTTGCAAATTGTCTTTTGATTTTCTGAACAATTCCGTTAAGTCTCCATTATACGCACGTAATCCTCATTTTAGCATAATTTTCCGTCTTTTTGCATCCAAGCCCTGTTATCTATAATAATTCACAAAAGATACCCAGACAAGCATAAAATATAACAATAAAATGATAAATGAGTTAGAAAAAATGTGCAATAAATTACACTAATCACTAGCATTATGATCATATAATATAGGAGCATGTACATGATGAGTATGGTGATCATAAGAAGTAGATGTATGCGAAGAAGTAGCCTTAACAAAAATAGTCTTAAATGAAGCCTTATCATATGTTGGTTTGGGGTGCATGTTGAAAACCAATTCCATTCTTCTTATTGGAAACGTTTAAATTTCCTATCATCTTATCAGCGAAATTTTGCTAATGGCAAACTTGTGAAGACTTTTATCAAGATCATTAATCTTAAACTTCATTTTATAAATATCAAGCAACATAGTATTATGAAGTATAGTCAAAGAATCATATTTGCACTTGAGAGAAGTAAAAGTGGAAGTGAGTCTCTCATTTTTGAAATTAGCATTTTCGAGAGAACTATTAAAGAAGCAATCTTAGACAAAAGATTTTCGTTCTCAAGTTTTAAACTCTCACTTCAACAAGATTTAATAGAAGAACTTAGATTTTCAAGATAAGCAATTTTCTTTTTGGCAATGAAATACTTAGATTGGATTTTGGAATAAGTATCGTGTAAAGTTCCAAAAGTTTCAAGAAGTTCTTGAAAGTTATATAAGTCAAGATCATCAATTAGCTCATCCTCATGTGCCATGAACCACATGTTCACTATTTCTTGATCGGATGGACGATCTTCATTATCGCTCCCTTTCGACTCATCCCACGTTCTTGCATTGAAAGCTCTCCGATTTGGTCGATGCGGAGCTTCCTTCTCATTACTGAGGGAGAAATCGGCAATGAGATGACCGGGCTTCCTA
The DNA here is from genome assembly GCA_030015575.1 of Agapanthus africanus. Taxonomy (NCBI): domain Eukaryota; kingdom Viridiplantae; phylum Streptophyta; class Magnoliopsida; order Asparagales; family Amaryllidaceae; genus Agapanthus; species Agapanthus africanus. The sequence goes on along the minus strand of CM057349.1, from coordinate 35,811,668 downwards.
CACATGAAACAAGGCCCAATATCATTGTTGTTGTTGCAGGGATGATCACTTGAAAAGGTTTCTTTCTTGAAATTTCTTCGAAACTTGAGGAATTTGTTGAATTTCCTTGTTATAAGAGCGATATCCTCACCGTCTACACTAAGTTCGTCATCTTCGGTTGATTTGGATGGAGCTTTGGATTTAGTCTTGAGAGCGATGTTCTTGAGATTGTCTTTCTTCTCCACTTTTTTATCTTCTCAGTCATAGAATTTGAGTCCAATCTCATAAATTTTGAGATTTTCTTGAAGCTCTTCAAAATACATGACCTCAATGTCGGCTATTTCCTCAAGAGTAGTCACCTTTATTTACCATTTCTTGATGAGTGATCAAAATGTCTTTCTCACTTTTTCCTCATTCTTCATGGGATCATCTAACAAGGAATCGAGGATTAGTGATACAAATAAAACGACTAAACATATCATCAATATTTTTATTGGGCAACATTCAAAAATTTTCATACTCTATTTTCAAAAGATCAATTTTAGCCCTCTTAATATCGGAACTCGCTTCACGAGCAACTAATAAAATTTTCCACATAACAAAAGCACTTTTATATTTTATAACACGAGCCAAATTATTTTCTTTGAGACAAGAAAAGAAGGCAAACTTGGCTTTATGATTAGCTTCATAAGGTTTTTTATCTACTACACTCCAACTATCCTCATCGGTGGTGGGTAACTCATACTCCTTCAAAAAATGTATCTCCACACATCTCTACCTTGTGATTCTAAAAAGGACTTCATCTTAACTTTCCAAATGGTAAAATCAATACCATCAAAGTATGGTGGTTTGGTGATAAATTGGGGGTGTCCCATACTATGTGAAGAAGATGAGGCCATCGGATATCTCTAGGATTTTAATCCTAACAAAAAGAACACCTTGCTCAGATACCAATTGAAATATCTTAGAGGGGGTAAATAGGATTATACTAACAAAACCCACAAATGAAAAATTCTACTTGTAAGGTAAAAGGAAACACAATTATGGCACAAGATAATTTGCAAGTAAGAGAGAAACAGAACGCAAACACAAACGATTTAGAGAGATTCGGGAGATCCCCTAGTTCTCTTACTTTAGGCGTACGAGCCCGTTTCACTTAATCATGTCTCGATCGAGACAAACATGTCGCACTCCCGCAATAACACGTCACTCGACACACGAGTGACTCTCTTCACAACTTCTCCTCACTTAGAAGAACTCTAATGCACTCAAGTGATTCCACACAATGAGAGAAGAAGAAGAAGATTACAATCCAAGATACTCCCTCAAGAGTTTACAATTCAATCTCTTGAATACTTCAATAGAGTATTAGATTTGCAATTAAAGATCAAGTGTTTTCTTTTTCTTTTGGTGGATGAGAATGAACTCAAAGAATGAATGCAATTTTTCAGAATAGTTGTTGTGCAATAACTACACAAAAATCCCTTTTAAACCCCCCCCCCCCGCCAAAAAAAATCAAACAAGCATGCATTTATTATGCCTTAGGCAGAAGAACAGATGTCTGAAGGTAAAATAAAAATAGCCGTTAGCATTAAATGCATATAACGGTTATATTTTTTAAACAAAAATAGCTTCAGACGTCTGTCGTCATGAGCTTCAGACGTTTGCCATGGTTTTTAAAATATGGCCAATGAAAGTATAGAAACAATCAGACGTTTGAAGAACAAGTGATACACATCTAAAAAAGAAAAGATTTTCAAAGTTTTTAACCTTCAGATGTTTGTGCCAATAAAGTTCAGAAGTTTGTTCCCACAAAAAGTTTTAATACCATGAAAACACAGAGAACAACCAGGCGTCTAAAGAAGGTTTGATAGACGTTTGTTCTGTAAAAAGTTTTAAGCCAATGAAAACCCAGAGAACAAACAGGCGTATGAAGAAGTATCGATAGACGTTTGTTCTATCAAAAGTTTTAAATAATGAAAATCCTGAGAACAACCAGATGTTTGTTCTGGCAAGCTTCAGACGTTTGTTCTGAAGAAAAAACTGATATTTCAAAACTTGTGCATATTTTACAATAGTGTGCAGACGTCTGAAGAAGGAATGCACAGAAAATTTTGAACTTGAAATTGAAATTTGTTTTGAATGAAAAACTTTGCCAAGTTTTGCCTAAATATTTTATGCATGCAATAGTGTATGTGTTTGAGCTTTTTCATTCTAATGTCATAAACCATGAAGTACTTATATCGATTTCCTGGAGAATACACTTGTAGCTCGAACTCTTGATTTCTTCGATTCTTGAATTCTTTTGAACTTGGATTTTGGCTCCTTAGCTTCATGAAGGTTGAATGTGATCATCGAGAAGCCCTAGTCCATTATATCCTCCAATCTCCAATATATTTGCTGTTTAGCTCAATTTCCTCCATCCTTAGTTGTAGGCTTGTGTCACTTAATATCCCGAAATCTTTCTCAAACACGAACAAGCTCATATACTGTGTTATAAAATATGCAATATGAAACACATATATAAATCTATTAATATTGTGTAATATCATAAAAACTAAATAATAGGATTATGAAAATCCATAAGCTATCAATGGCCTTGCCAAGAATTATGGATCCATGTATGTGATAGAGGGTTCTGGAAAAACAAAGTGGGATTAGGAGGGCAAGGATATATGCGACTTTGTCGTGAATTTGGGCGATCATGACATTCCAAAACTAATGATTGTAAAAAGGTTCGGTTAACTTGGTTTACGAGTTTTAGTTTAAGATAAGTCTAAGGTCGCTGCCAGAGAGAAAAAAATGCTCGGCGTGCACTCTATCCTAAATTAGATTGATTAATTAATTTATCTAATCAGATCTCCCACTGTTTTGTTGAATTCTTCTTCAAACCCTAAAAAAAATTAGCTAGAATTAATTACACTCTACAAGTTCGCTGACCGGTCAACCATGCCAGTGTTGGTAATTTGAGAGAGGTTTCCCGTGCTTTCACACGAACCTAATTATAGTAAATCTCATTTCTGCATAGGTATAACCATGTTAACAACGTTCTAGACACCTACTGAATTAGCTAATTGTAAAATGTAAAACTCTCTCGGGAGTAAATTTTACTTACAGTAGGAATCGGGACTCAATTATCACATAGAAGGCATGTAATCACATTGCAAGTTCCAACACTCGAAACTCCTGATATTGTTTTTACGACCATAGGACCTTAACTTTGACTAAAGATCAAAACGTCAAATGGTCCTAGTCAAGTTCTACCCGTCATTTCATGACTAGTTTAGACCCATTCGTACGACCCTTGACTAAAGATCAAAACGACCACATGACCGTCCTACCTAATCACATCAGCATGCATCAGAAAAACACTATATAGCTACCGTACACTACGTCTTGACTAAAGATCAACATAACGTAGCACGAATACTGAGCACTACTTATCAGAAATGACGGAGGGTTACGGCTAGTTTTGATGAAAACTATTAACTTAATGAACTTGATATCGTTGAAGAAACCGAGCGACTTTGAAAAGGAGTGGTTTAGGCTCCGGTTTTAAAACGAGTGGTTTTGAAGAAAATCGGGTAGTTTTAAAATTGGTTCCAATATCATCATTTTAGGTTTATTTCTTTGCATTAATCCAAATTAATGCAGTCCCATCATTTAATTTCCTATCACACCAGAAACAACGAAAATAGAACGCACATATATGCCATCCGCATTCGCCACGGATTGCTTAACTTACGACAGGGCGGGGGAAGGGCTAGCGCGAATGCAAGGGGCTAATCCAGTGGCTGTCCAATCCCGGTGCTGGGCTAAATCGGCCTCGGTTCGGCCCAGTTTCGAGGCCGAACCAAGCAAAAAATTGGATGGATGTTGGGCTATCATGAGCCTACATGAGATTCTTGGTCCGAACAAAAAATTCCAGTAGCTCCGGAACAAAGCTAAAATAAAAGCTTTTAATGCAAATTTTCAAAACTAAGTTTTTTCCAAAATGGGTTAATAAAATATTTTGGCAACAAATTTCAAGTTGTGGTCTTTAGCGTGGCTCTGATACCAGTATAAGGTGGTTTTTCTCTCAATTAAGGGTTTAAAATTATAGCAGAAGCGTATTTTAAAATTTTAAAGAGAGGGAAACCAACCAAACCCTAAAATCTTTCCTAAAGATTACAACTTGAAACAAAAGAAAAGAGCTATGCTAAAAGTTTGATGGCTACAACCTTTGTAGCGCATTAGCCACTTCTTCTTGAACTCCGGTTAAGCTCAAAGACTCCTAGATCGAGCTTGAATGTAGAACCCTTTGGCCTAAGATGATCCACTTTGAGATTGCACCAACACAATCTTCCACTTCACAAACTAAAAAAGTAGTGAAGCAACTATCTAAACAATTTTGCTAGAATGGTTTTGATAGATGAAGTAGGAATTTATAAATTTGCTCTCCATTTTTCTTCTCTTTTTCTTTACTTCTCACAAGAATAGAAACTTAAGAGAGAGAGAGAGAGAGAGAGAGAGAGAGTGAGTGAAGTGATGAGAATGGCTAGGCTAAGTGATGAGAACCAAAGATAACCATACTTATCTAAAAGAATAAAACAAAAAATGAGCCACTAGTTTCTACTCAGTACTAAAGAAATGACTCATTTCTTTTATTCAAAAAATAAATACTAAATCATTTGTTCTCATCCTTATCCTATATGATTCTCACACACAACTTGTATGTGTAAACACACATGACAAAGTGTTATAATAATATTTATATCATATATAAATATTAATAAAGCGAAGAAAAGATAAAGTGAGTATGATATTAGTTATATATATATATATTTATATATATATATCATTATTAAATCAATACTTGATTTAATAATCCGGTTATTTCATATATAATCCGGATAATACCATTAAATGCTCGATTAAAATACGGTATCACATACTTGTGTTTAATCGAGCTCCTGCACATATCCCTATATATCACGCCCCGCTTCCCAAAAGACGAGAGCAGGAAACATGATGAAGCCCGCGGCGTATTTATTCCGAGAAAGTCTTTTCTCGCAAAAAATACGCTAAGCGTAAAGTAAGCAGTACAATATTGACAAAAATATACAAGTGATAATAAAATCCAACACTTCATATATTTACATTTCCAACTTTACAAAGTTTACACTGATACAAGATAACTTAAAAGAAAAATGCAATGAAAGTGTATAAAAGGTCTCTACAAGGTAATCTATTCTAGCGTCAGTTCAAGTGTGAGTATTAACCAATCTCAAGAGTATTATCGAATCCAAGACTATCGTCGAAAGGTAAGGAATCACGGGCCCAAAATAGCAGAACTTTAATTGTTATTGAAGTATTCCAAACCCAACAGACTATCATCTAAGGGCTTAGAAACACGGGCTCTCATTCGTGAATTGGTGATGTACAGTTTCATCCCGATACCACAACAACATTATTTGTACCGTTTCAGCCCGGTACCACAACAACGTTATTTATAATAATGGGACTCGTGAGATTTCGTCGGATTCATACTTAAACTACTCCAACACCCCGTATATATTTGTCTATGATTAAAATTACCGGCCTTGATCGAATCCACAAATACAAAATGATGATGTATAATGTCAAGTTATCAAAATTGAGTTCATGTCAAGATCGAATATTCATGTCACATTTCAAATATTCATGTCAAGTTTAAGTATTCATGTCATGTTGTATTCATGGTTCTGGTGAAGTCAAGTCTAGTATGTAATTGGATTGTATCAAACATATAATATCTAATTATATTTTCATGTACATGCAACAATTTAAATATCAAGAAAAACAAGGTATACATGTTCGAATAGTATGAAATGAGTCAAGTATATTATTCAAGTAACGATCATAAACAATGCTGTAAAGAAGTGTTGTGTATGATTAATTAATCAAGTCAATCAAATTAGGAATATAAATATAAATATAAATCTAAGTGTTGTGTACGCGTGAATTACAGTCGCGCCTAAATACGACTACGGTTTGGGAGATATACCCGTTTTCGTTTCGTCGCGCGGAACTGATCAGAATTTTTCCAGCACCATCGCATATTTTTATAACACAGTTTGAGTTAATTTTCGTCGGTTTTCAGGTTTCAAAGATTATTAGAAACTTGTAGGTTTTTCGGTGTCCATATCCAAACAACTGAGGTTCACGTGATTTGGATTTCTGAAGCTCTACTTATTGTTATTTTAATATCAGGGTTTAAAACATAAATTCATAATTCTGAACAGCAAATATGTGTTGTATTGTCGACCATAGATCGGGTCATTTTATGCATTTCTGGGTCATCGTATATAAAGTAAATCTAAGTCTATCAATTGTGCATCTATGCATATAAAGTTTGCCATGAACGGTGTCTCGCCTCGCTTCCCAAAATACGGAATACGTGGGGTGACTAGGTCAGCCATGCTCCTACAGTCAGGGAACAATCCCGCCGTAGTCATACTTCGGCTTCTAGCATTACATGGTAGTCAGTAAACAGTACTAGAGTAAAGGAAATCACAGTTCATAACTTTATTATATTAAAATAACAGAGTCCAGGATACATTTATTTTGCATAAAGAAATAACTAACTAACGAAAAAACAATGTGCTTATGGAAAAAAGGGCGGCACTGATGTCGCGGTCTAAACCTCTGCGAACTTGAATTGCAGGTCGTGCTCTTTAGCTGGGCCTACTTCTTCCTCTGAGCATGCACACTCAGGTCGTCAGGGTGACACATATAGCAATAAATATATAATGTGTGTACAATGTTATCAAATATGAAAGGTGCGACAAAATACAGAAACATGAGAATAATGAATAGCATTTGAATATGCACAGCGCGATATATGTATTGTAACAACCTAGTTCATTTATACCATTTCTAGTTCCCGTATTTACTTATCTGTAGTATTCTCTTGATTTATCGTGTTTGGGTGCGAATGGTATTTTTCACATTTTACATTGCATTCGACCCGACCCGCTTGCTTGAACCTGTTTGATTCATAATTATGAATTACCTTGACTTGTTACATAGACACGTACATCTCATGTATACTGCATACTAGCATTTTTATCTGACATTGCACATTTTACCATATAACATTTTAAGTAAGAGAAAATAATTTAAAATTGCATTTCATAGCCTGCATGATACCGCTAACCCCGTGGTAGCATTCGCGCATCTTGTTCTCGTCCCGTTCAGTGAAATGGTCATGTTTGGATGGCTACACGCACGTACATGCATCTGTTCTTGGGGGTATTCATTTTCGTTACCTGAGCATTCGTTTTGAATTTTGAAAGTCGTATGTATTTTTCGTATTTTAAATATGAATTTTTGAACCCGATCCGGGCGTGTTTTGGAATATTTTTGTATTCCGCCAAAATTCAAATTAATTAATTTAATTAAATCGATAGATTTAAAATTTAACCAACAAACTAAAAATCTTTTTAAATTTTAAAAATCCTAATTCCTAACTAATACAGCTCTATCCTCCTCTGGCCGTGGCCCCCACTTCCCTCTCTCTTTCTTTCTCTCTCTCTTTCTATCTCACCCGCAGATCCCTTTCTCTCTCCCCCCACATACTTCCAATTTTATATCTCCTCACTATTCATCTCTCTCTCTCTCCTCTCGCTTTCTCTGTCTCTCTCCTCTCTCTCTCTCAGATTCTCTCTCTCTCCTCTCTTTCTTTATCTCTCTCTCTCTCCCTATATAATTTATTTATTCCTTCTTCCTCTTTCCCCATTTTCTTTTTCAACCGTGAGAAACCAACCTCCCCTCGCCGTCTCACCTCGCCTACCTCGTCGTCGTCGCCGTCGCCGTCAAGTCGCCGCCTCCTCACCCTCATCATTACCTCCACCTCCTCTCTTTTTCCCTGACCCCTGCACACCCTGAAACCCAAACCCGAGCACACCCCTGCACACGCTACACTGCCGGAGTAGATCGCCGTCGTCGATCTTGTCGTCGCTCTCTCATTCCCAGATCACAGTACACCTCAGTGAGCCATTCCCTTCATTCTCTCTCCCCTTCTTTCCTCCTTCTTTCTTTTCTTTCTTTCTTTCTGTTTTTAAAGAAATGGTTCTCTGTTTGTTTAGTTCGCCGGAGCCGGACGTGACGTCGACGATCCCGACAATCCAGACGTCGTACCTGACTTGCGTGATCACCTTTGTGCGTTGTTTGGAACCGTTCCGTGTACCGTGCGCGCGTCGCGACATTTCGCCGACATGAGACGTTCCGTACACATCCGTTTCTTGATCCGTCGAGGCAAGTTAATCTTGCTACATGCTATATAACTCATTTTATACCTATTTAATTAAATATTATACCTATAGTTTAAATCTAGTACCCCATGTTTAATTTTATAACATTTCGGTGTTCCGTTTGCATCCGTTTATATCATTTCAGATTTAGGTCATGAAACTTACCTTGTTACATACTAGATTACATTATACCACATCCATATCAATATTTATGTTACATAGTGCTTAGTTGTGCATCCCACATTACCATTTTATAGTTTTATAGCCTTTCGGATACCCATTTGCATCCATCTCATTTAGAATATATATAACTGCATCCATAGATCATATTAACACATAATACTATGATATTAACATCCCATGTTTAATAAAGTGCATCCTATTTAGTATTGGAACTATAAATGTAATCCTAATCGATAACTGTGGATCCATATGTTTGAATCTATACCTATTTGCATACCACATCACATTATTCTATTTTATTGTTATTTTGGTATTCCATACTTGTTTTTGTGTACCCATGCTTATTACAGTTTGATTATGAGCACCCACGTGATACTTGTGCACCCCTGACATGACTTGATACACTACTACTTGACATGACTTGATACATGTGTACTACTTGACATGATTTGATCCTTGTACACTACTTGATGTGACCTGATATACCACAGTTTGACATGTTACCTGATCTTGTTACTAATGCCGACAATCTTGACCTGTTGTCCCTATGGACATTTCCTGTTGTCTATTCAGACAAACATGTACTTGTTTGATCCTGTGTTGGCATTAGCTCCAGATTTATCAATACCTGACTTGAACACATAACTTGAGGGTATGGGGAAATCAATGATGAAACCTGACTTGTAACTCAACAGTTCGATGCCTTTACTGATCAGTCTTACGGGCTAGGCCAGCCCCGGAATGATGCTGCTGACATCATTCATCTTTACATACTACCTTTTACTGCCTAGCGGCACGTCTCGGATTCAGCCCGAGAATCTTGACCGTGGTCCCGGGCACGCACGGGATACTATTGAGTTACATCGACGATTCATCAAATTGATTTCAAGACTTGAGAGTAGTTAACCTAGTAGACCGGTCTAGATTACTCACTGCACATCACCTATGCCTTAACCTTCACCGTCCTTATTTATGTTACTGTTATACCTGTTTTACCGTTCATACTCATGCCTGCATGTCTTGCTACCCCCTGTTTATATTATTGCTTGATATTATGACGCACTGACGTCTGGGTTTTGCATGGCCCAGATTCTTTACCTCTGCTGCAGGCCGAGCAGTCGTATTTCAGTCAGCAGGCCGAGCAGTGAGGACCTGTTAGTAATTTTGGTTTATTTATGCATTTTCATTCCTGATGTGAGCCCGCATTATGGGACGTACATTCCAGTTTATTCTTGTATTGGATCTTTTGCTTCCGCATTATTTTATTCTTGACTCATTATTCTGGCCCATGGATATGTATTAGATAGTTATTATTATTGTTTTTGATATCTCTACAGCCGTAATGTGACTGTAGAAGGATATTTCCTATCCACAGGTAGCATGGTTGGCTCTGTCACGTGTCTATCTTAGCGTACTCTGGGAAACGGGGGGTGACAGGGTTTGTTTGGTATCAAAGCAATAGGATCTAAGTTAATCGGGTTTGATTCTTTTGTAGTTGGGTATTGGACCCAATACACGAATCAGAATACTTGTGATTAGGAACATGTCCTGCCACTTTGCCATCTTGCCATTTTTTGAATCTTAACTTCCTCCTGATTTCACCTTGACGATATGCAAACCTCTTTGCATCTCGACTTGAAACTTGGTTTCCTATGGTCTATCTCTAGAACTTAGGCGACTTGGGTGGAGTTATGTGATTGTAGATATGTATCGCGGCATGGTTACAATGCGGTACTCTATTTAAGTAACTTGGAGTTCTAGTCTTGATTCATATCTTTGTCTATATTTTGAATCTGTTATCATACTAATCCTTTCGGTTTTTTGATTCTAGGAACATGGCAGGCAGAAATATGAAAACGTACCAGAGGCGTGTTTACGAAGCCGCTTTGCTCGGAGTAATCCGTGGGATGCTGGAGAACCAGAAGCGGTAGACCGAGCTGAACCAGCAGCAAGCTGAATCTTTTCAGGAAGGTTTGCGGACCGTCTAGCAGTCCGTGAACAATGTTGTGGCCAAACTAGTTGATCGTGTGGGTACCGTGGCGGATTTCAGGAGACTTGGTCAGTCCGTCTTTACTGGTCTGGAAGAGCCGTTGCCAGCAGAGCAGTGGCTGGTTGATACGGAGAATTTGCTCGTTGCGGCACAGATTCCAGAAGACGAGAGAGTGGATGTGGTACGCATCCAGTTGGTGGACTATGCCCGTGAATGGTGGCTTATGGAAAAGATCCGCTTGCCCAAGCAGATCAGTTGGGCGGATTTTTCGAAGAGTTTCTTGAAGAAGTTCTTCCCGCAGACTGCACGGGAGGAAATGGAAGAAAAGTTTATCAGTTTGAAGCAGAACGGCGCACCTGTGGATGTACATGCAGCTGAGTGGACGCGGCTCAGTAGATTCGCTGGACCTTTGATTGCCAACGATGCTGATAGGGCAAGGAGGTTCATGCGCAGTTTGGATGTGGACATCCAGAGGAAAATTATATTCCTGGGTTTGACCACTTTCTCACTAGTACTTACAGCGGCCCGAGAGCAGCAGAGCCTATCTATGAAGACTGGGAGTACGCAGCAGCAAGCAGTTACAGTGCGGAAGCCGGCATTTGCACCGAACCGAGCGCATGCACGCAGAGGTATTCCGGTGAACCGACGTGGCGTAACACCTATGAAGAAGCCTGCCATTGTTGATCAAAGAAGGAGCGTGATTTGTGACTACTGCCATTTACCTGGGCATGTGCAAAGAGATTGCCGAAGGATGCGGGGACTCTGTTTGGTTTGTGGATCGGTGGATCATACTATCAACGCTTGTCCGTCAAAATTTCGCACGAAAGATGATGTTCAGAGGCCACCGCAGAAGCAGTTTCAGGGACAGAAGCAGCTGACTCAGGGACCCAATCAAGCTCGAGTATTTACCCTGACAGCTGAGGAAGCTAAGGCCTCAGGAGAAGTTGTTTCAGGTATTCTACTTGTTCATGGTTTTTCCGCATTAGCGTTATTCGATTCTGGTGCATCCCATTGTTTTATGTCGTCAAAGTTTATTGCTACACACTCGATTGCTTGCACGACCCTGTCTAGTTGCTGGGACATACACACTGGGAATGGGAAGATCATATCTAGTAGAGAATGTAAGGATTGTCCTGTTATTGTTTGCGGACGGGAGTTATTTGCAGATTTCTTGGTGATTGATACCGGCAGCTATGAAGTCGTCTTGGGAATGGATTTTCTCGGCACTTTCCACGCTCACATTTATTGTAGGGCAAAGAAAGTAATTTTCCAAATTCCCGGACATCCAGAGTTTATCTTTACTGGAGGAAGCAGATCTGTCGGGCCAGTCGAGTTTAGGGCTAGGCCGACAAATAATGTTCTTTCATCGATGGAAGTTGATAAAGAAGAAGCGCCAGCTGTTGTTTGAGATTTCATGGACGTATTTGAGGACATCTCGGGTTTACCGCCGAAATGAGAAGTGGAGTTCGCGATTGATCTTATTCCTGGTGCAGCGCCAATCTCTAAAGCATACTATCCAATGGCATCAATAGAGTTGGAAGAAGTCAAGAAGCAGGTTACTGAATTACTTGAGAAGGGTTGGATTCTCAGCAGTAACTCACCTTGGGGAGCTCCAGTTCTTTTAATCAAGAAGAAAGATGGCACAAGGAGGATGTGCATTGATTATCGAGAATTAAACCGGGTGACTATTAAGAACAAGTACCCGATCCCTCGCATAGGTAAATTATTTGAGCAGCTTAGTGGTGCAAGGGCATTCTCGAAGCTGGATTTGCGATCCGGATATCATCAGGTCCGAGTTAAATCAGAAGATATTTGCAAAACGGCGTTTAGAACTCGGTATGGACATTACGAGTATTTAGTAATGCCATTCGGAGTAACGAATGCACCGGCAATATTTATGGACTTGATGAACCGAATCTTTTCACCATTCTTGGATCAGTTTATAGTGGTGTTCATTGATGATATTCTGGTTTACTCGAGGAGTATTAAAGAGCATGCAGAACACTTGAAGATCACACTGCAGACATTGAGGCAAGAAAGATTATATGCAAAAATGAGCAAGTGCGAGTTTTGGCTTGAAGAAGTGAAGTTTTTGGGGCATGTCGTGTCCGGAGATGGAATCACCGTTGATCCCGAAAAGATTACAGCAGTTCAAGATTGGCCGATTCCGAAGAACGTTTGTAAAAACCGAGTTCAGTTATACCAATTTTTTGTTCCGTATTTATTATATGTGGTATTTTACTGATATATCTTGTTTGGGTGCGAATGGTAGTTTACACCTTTACATTACATTCGTCCCGACCCGTTTGTTTGAACTGGTTGATTCATATTCCTAAACTACCCTGGCCTGTTGATTAGATATGTGCATCTCATGTATACAGCATATTGGCATTTCATCTAGCATCGCATATTTTACATATAACATTTTTAGGTCATCTATAAAAAATTAAAATTGCATTTCATAGCCTGCATGATACCCTTAACCCCGTGGTAGCGTCCACACATCTTGTTCTCGTCCCGTTCAGTGAAACGGACGTGTTTGGATAGCTACGCGCACGTACGTGCATCCGTTCTTGGGGGTATGCATTTTTGTTACCTAATCATTCATTTTAAAATTTGGAAGTTGCATATAATTTTCGTATTTTAAATCTAAATTTTTAGACTCGACCCGGGCGCATTTTGAAATATTTTATATCCCGCTAAAAAATTCAATTATTTAATTTTTAAATTTAATTTTAACAAATTTTTTTAACAGCTCAGAGATTTAAAGAAAACAGTTTAAATCTTTTTCAATTTTTTAAAATCTTTCTTTAAAAATTTTCCGTCAGCTCTCTCTCTCTTTTTCTCTCTCCCTCCCACGAGCCAATCAAATCTTTTTTTTAATTGCGCTGGGCCCCACACCTTTCTCTTTATCTCTCTCCTTTTCTTTCTTCTTCTCTTTCTCTCTCCCCTCACGGCTCTCTCTCTCTCTCTTTTCTCTCTCCTCTCGCTCTCTCTCTCTCCTCTCGTGAACACTGTTCGCTCCTTGATTCTGGTCACCGCCCGACACGATACCATCACCTCCCTCCTTATTTCTCCCTCTCTTCTCTTTTTAAACCCCGAGCTCGACGGGAGAAACCCACTGCAAACTTAACCCTAACCATAGCCGCCTCCTCTGCCTCCTTTTCCCCGACCTCGCCTCCACCCTCGTCTCCATTCTCATCTCTTCTCCTCCTCCTCTCCATCTTCTTCTTCTCTTTCTTATTCTCCGAGCCTCTCTCCCCCTGCACACACCCAACTCAACCCAATAACCCACCTTCCCATCGTCTCCGACCATCTCTCAATGCCATCGCCATCTCCTTCCTCTCCTCTCCTTTTCCTCTGCACCCTCACCTCACCAATATCCCTTCACACCCTGCACACCAAACCCAGCCAAAAAAACCGACCCCAAACCCTAAACCTAACCCCAAACACCAAACCCTCATCGCCGGAGCTCCGTTCACCGCCGTTCACACTTCCTCTCTGCAACCACAAAACACATCCATAGTAAGCTTCATCTCATTCTCCCCTTCTTCCATTCCTTTTCTCCATCCTTTCTTTTCCTTCTTTATGTATTTTACTTCTCATGATTCACTGTTTCCTTGATTGCCGGAATCCGGTCGTGCCGACGACGATTCCGACGACCCGGCAAGCATCTCTGACCCGTGTGATCCCCTTGTACGTTGTTTGGATCCGATCCGTACATCGTGCGCGCGTTGCGACTTTTCCCGCCGACGTGTGACGTTCCGTATACCCGTTTCTTGATCTGTCGAGGCAAGTAAAACTTGCTACATGCTATTCCTATTCTTTTACACTTAATTAATTACATATTAAACCTGTAAATTTAATCTAATGTCTCATGTTCCATTTTAACATTCGATCTTCCATTATATCATTTTAGATCTAGAACTTGAAACATATCATGTTGCATTTTAGTTTACAATACGTGGTACCCACGTCCATATTTAAATCACATATTAATTATTTGCATAGCCCATAGTACCCCTTATTTAGTTTATACCCTACCGGACACTATTTGCATACATCTAGCCTAATATCTGTTCATTTACATCACTAGATCATTTAATACATATTAATGAGATTTTAACATTCCATATTTGATAAACTGTATTTAATTAATGTTGGAACTATCTCCTTAACCCAAATCGATAACCGTGCATCCATATATTTTAATCTGTACCTATTTGCATATCACATTACAATGTTTCATTTTATTGTTCCATTAGTACCCTGTACTTGTTTTGTATACCCCTACTTATTTTAGTTTGATTATGAGCACCCACATGACATTTTGAGCACTCCTGACATGACTTGTTGCACCTACTACTTGATACGACGTGGTACCGTATACTTCTTGACATGACATGATACCTATGTACCACCTGACTTGACCTGATGTACCATGGCTTACCTATTACCTGATCTTGTTACTAATGCCAACAAACCTGACCTGTTGTCCCTACGGACATTTCCTGTTGTCTATCCAGACAAACCTGTACCTGCCTGATCCTGTGTTGGCACTAGCTCCAGATTATTTAATACTTGACTTGAATACACAACTTGGGGGTATGGGGAAATCAATGATGAAACCTGACTTGTAACTCGACAGTTCGATACCTTTACTGATCAGTTTTAGAGGCTATGCCAGCCTTGGGATGATGCTTCCGACATCATTCATCGTTACCCACTACCTTTTAGAGGCTAGGGCAGCCTTGGGATGATGCTGTTGACATCATCCATCGTTACCCCTTTTCCTTTTAGTGCCTAGCGGCATGTCTCGGTTTCAGCCCGAGAATCTTCACCGTGATCCTGGGCACGCACGGGATACTATTGAGTTACATCGATGATTCATCAAATTGATTTCAAAGACTTGAGAGTAGTTAACCCAATAGACCAGTTTAGATTACTCACTACACATTACCCTACTGTCCTTACTTATATCACTGTTATGCCTGTTTATCATTTATACTCATACCTGCATGTATTGCTACCCTGTTTATAGTATGGTTTGATATTATGACGCACTGACGTCTGGGTTTTGCATGGCCCAGATTCCTTACCTTTGCTGCAGTCCGAGCAGGAGTATTTCAGTCAGCAGGCTGAGCAGTGAGGACTTGGTAGTAGTTAGTTCATTTTACTTTCGGTATTTTCATTCCTGATGTGAGCCCGCATTATGGGACGTACATTCCAGTTTATTCTTGTATTGGATCTTTTGCTTCCGTATTATTTTATTCTTAACTCGTTTTATTTTGGCTTATGGACATGTGTTATATAGATTATTATTGTTCTTAATATCTCTACAGCCGTAATGTGACTGTGGAAGGATATTTCCTATCCACAGGTAGCATGGTTGGCTATGTCACGTGCCTATCTTAGCGTACTCTGGGGAGTGGGGCATGACATGGTTCTTTTGGTATCAGAGCCATAGGATATAGGTTAATCGGGTTTGATTCTTTTGTAGTTGGGTATTGGACCCAATACACAAATCAGAATACTCGTGATTAGGAAACATGTCCTGCCACCTTACCGTCTTGCCATTTTTGAGTCTTAACCTCCTCCTGATTCTACTTTTACGATGTGCAAACCTCCTTTGCATATCGATTCGATAACCTGGTTTCCTTTGTTTATCTCTAGAGCTTAGGTGACTTGGGTGGAGTTATGTGATTGTAGCTATGATACCGCGGCATGGTTACAATACGGTACTCTATTTAAATAACTTGGAGTTCTAGCCTTGATTCATATCCTTGATCTGTATGTTGAATCTGTTGTCATATTAATACTCTTTGGTGTCTTGGTTGCAGTATCATGGAATCCAGGAATTTACAATCGTACCGGAGGTGTATGGATGACACCACTTTGCTTGGAGTAATTCGTGACTTACTTGAGGACCACAAGCCGCAGACCGAGATGAAGCCGGCGTTTGCACCAAACCAAACGACCGTACGTAGAAGAATTCTGGTGAACCGACGCGGCGTAGCACCAATGAAGAAGACAATCGTTGCTGATCGAAGAAGGAGCGTGATTTGTGACTTTTGCCGTTTGCCTGGGCATGTGCAAAGGGAGTGTCGAAGAAAGCGTGGACTCTGCTTGGTTTGTGGATCGGCGGATCATACTTTCAATGCTTGTCCGTCGAAGTTTCGTAAGAAAGAGAATGTTCGGAGGCCAGTTTTGCCCAAGCAAAAGGGAAGGGTGTTGTGCGATTACTGCCAACGACCGGGTCATTATCGAAGAGATTGTCGTAAGAGACTTGGACTTTGTCTTATTTGCGGATCAGCTGATCACACTATCGATACCTATCCATCGAAGCTACGGTTGAAGGAAGATACTCAGAAGCCACCGCAGAGATAGTTTCAGGAGCCGAAGCAGTTTCCGGAGCAGGAGCAATTAACTCAGGGAGCTAATCAGGCTCAAGCTTTTACCCTGACGGCTGATGAGGCTAAAGCTTCAGTGGAAGTCGTTTCAGGTACCCTATTTGTTCATGGTTTTCTCGCATTAGCGTTATTCAATTCCAGTGCATCCCATTGATTTATGTCGTCCAAGTTTATTACTACACACTCGATTACTTGCACGACCCTGCTTAGTTATTGGGACATACACACAGGGAATGGGAAAAATCATAACTAATAGAGGGTGTAAGGATTGTTCTGTTGTTGTTTGCGGACGGGAGTTATTTGCAGATTTCTTGGTGATTGTTACCGGCAGTTATGAAGTCGTCTTGGAAATGGATTTTTCGGCACTTTCCACGCTCACATTGAGTGTAGAGCAAAGAAAGCGAATTTCCAGATTCCCGGACACCCAGAGGTTGTCTGGAGGAAGAAGTTCAGTCGGGCCAGTCGAGGTTAGGGCTAGACCGACAACTATGTTCTTTCGTCGATGAAGGTTGATAAAGATGAAGCACCGGCTGTTTTTCGGGATTTCATGGACGTGTTCGAGGACATATCAAGTTTACCGCCGAAGCGAGACGTGGAGTTCGCGATTGATTTTGTTCCTGGTGCAGCGCCAGTCTCTAAAGCGTACTATCCAATGGCACCAGTGGAGTTGGAAGAAGTCAAGAAGCAGGTTGCTGAATTACTTGAGAAGGGTTGGATTCGCAGCAGTAACTCGCCTTGGGGGGCTCCAGTTCTTCTAGTCAAGAAGAAAGATGGCACAAGTAGGATGTGCATCGATTATCGAGAATTAAACCGGGTGACTATTAAGAACAAGTACCCGATCCCTCGCATTGGCGAATTGTTTGAGCAGCTTAGTGGCGCGAGGGTATTCTCGAAACTGGATTTGCGATCCGGATATCATCAGGTCCGTGTTAAAACAGAAGATATTTGCAAGACGGCGTTCCGAACTCGGTATGGACATTACGAGTATTTAGTGATGCCCTTCGGAGTAACGAATGCACCGGCAATATTTATGGACTTGATGAACCGAATCTTTTCACCATTCTTGGACCAGTTTATAGTGGTGTTCATTGATGATATTCTGGTCTACTCGAAGAGTATTGAAGAGCATGCAGAACACTTGAAGATCGCACTGCAGACATTGAGGCAAGAAAAATTGTATGCAAAGATGTTGGCTTGAAGAAGTGAAGTTTTTGGGGCATATCGTGTCTGGAGATGGAATCGCCGTTGAACCCGAAAAGATTGCAGCAGTTCGAGATTGGCCGATTCCGAAGAATGTTACGGAGATCAGAAGCTTCCTTGGACTTGCCGGATATTACAGAAGGCTCGTGGAGAATTTTGCTCGTTTGGCTGATCCTTTGACCAAGCTTACGCGCAAGGAAGTACCATTTGTGTGGACGAATAAGTGTGCGTCAGCTTTTGAGACGTTGAAGCAGAGATTGATAATCGCTCCTATTTTAACCGTGCCAGACAGTTCCGGAGGATTGGTGATTCACAGCGACGCATCTGGGAAAGGATTGGGATGTGCTTTGATGCAGCATGGGAAGGTTATAGCTTACGCATCAAGACAGTTGAAGACCCATGAGAAGAATTACCCAATTCATGACTTGGAGCTAGTAGCTGTGATTTTCTCTTTGAAAATTTGGAGACACTACTTATTGGGCGAAAGGGTCGAGGTTTTCACCGATCACAAAAGCCTAAGTGTGTGTTCACGCAGAAGGAGCTTAATATGAGGCAGCGTAGATGGTTGGAGCTGATGGCTGACTACGATCTTGATCTTACATACCATCCGGGGAAAGTTAATGTTGTGCCGGATGCGCTTAGTCGGTTGCCAGCAATTCAGATGTTGACTGCACAGAGGGAACTTATTGAAGACTTTCGAAGATTCGATTTGGAGGTTGTGCTACGCATTCTTCGGGACAGTTGTTGCAGCTGCAAGTACAGTCGTCGTTGATCAAGAATATTAAAGCAGCGCGGTCGTAGGACCCTAGATTGCAAAAGTTTCGAGAACAGGTTGAAGCTGGACTTCGAACAGATTTACTGATCCATGAAGATGGTTCGTTGAGATATGGTAGCTGTTTGTGTGTGCCAAAGGGAGATATTCGCGAAGAGCTTATGAAGGGGGCCCACAGTTCAGCATATTCCGTACATCCAGGAGGCACGAAGA
Organism: Agapanthus africanus; assembly: GCA_030015575.1. Taxonomy (NCBI): domain Eukaryota; kingdom Viridiplantae; phylum Streptophyta; class Magnoliopsida; order Asparagales; family Amaryllidaceae; genus Agapanthus; species Agapanthus africanus. Next base: position 35,792,648 of record CM057349.1, on the reverse strand, counting down.
TATACCGAGATATACGACAGCATTTCTAGTGGGAAGGTATGAAACGGGAGATTGCCCGCTTTGTGGCAAAGTGCTTGGTGTGTCAGCAAGTTAAGGCTGAACATCAAAGGGTTGCTGGTTTATTACAACCACTTCCGATCCCTCAATGGAAGTGGGAACATATAACCATGGATTTCGTGACGGCTCTACCACGGAGTCCAAAAGGCAACAATGTAGTTTGGGTGAGTTTTGATCGATTGACCAAGGCAGCTCATTTCATTCCTTTTCGAGTTGGTCAATCAACAGAAACTTTGGCAGAGCGGTACATGCAGGAGATTGTAAGATTGCATAGAGTACCGGTGAGTATCGTGTCCGACCGTGACACTCATTTCTTATCACACTTTTGGAGGAGCTTAAAGGAAAGTTTGGGGACTCGATTGAAATTTAGCACAGCTTATCATCCTCAGACAGATGGCCAGTCAGAGAGAACGATCCAAACTCTTGAAGACGTGTTGAGAGCTTGCATGTTAGACTTCAAGGTTCATGGGAGGATAATCTACACTTAGTGGAGTTTTCTTACAATAACAGTTTCCAGGCGACTATTCAGATGGCTCCATTCGAAGTTTTATATGGTCGCAAGTGTCATTCACCTGTTTGTTGGGACGATGTTGGTGAACGAAGATTGTTGGGACCGGATTTGGTCGTGCAAACAGTTGAGAAGGTTAACACTATCCGGAATCATATGAAAGCAGCACAAGACCGACAAAAGAGTTGGGCAGATACGTCGAGAAGACCTCTAAAGTTCGCCGTTGGTGATTTGGTATTCTTGAAGATATCACCGACTAGAGGGGTGATTCGTTACGGAAGTCGAGAAAAGCTTAGTCCTTGATTCGTTGGACCTTTTGAGCTTTTGGAGCGTGTTGGAGAAGTAGCGTATCGATTGGCGTTACCGCAATCCTTGGCGAATGTTCATGACGTATTTCACGTATCTCAACTCCGTAACTATGTTCGAGATGAAATACATGTGTTGGATCATTCAGAGCTAACTGTACGTGAAGATTTGACTTTTGAGGAGCGACCGATGTCGATTGTGGATCGAAGAAAAAAGGTTCTTAAGAACAAAATTATCCCTCTTGTACTTGTTTCTTGGGGAAATCTCTCACATGGAGAATCAACTTGGGAACGAGAAGATAAAATCCGGCAGAAGTTTCCCCATCTATTCTTGTAGTTTGATTGTTTGTTTATCCTTTATTGTTCTTGGAATTTCGAGGACGAAATTCTTTTGTAGTTGCGTATAATGTAACAACCGAGTTCAGTTATACCAATTTTTTGTTCCGTATTTATTATCTGTGGTATTTTACTGATATATCTTGTTTGGGTGCGAATGGTAGTTTACACCTTTACATTACATTCGACCCAACCCGCTTACTTGAACTGGTTGATTCATATTCCTAAACTACCCTGGCCTGTTGATTAGATATGTGCATCTCATGTATACTGCATATTGGCATTTCATCTAGCATCGCATATTTTACATATAACATTTTTAGGTCATGTATAATAAATTAAAATTGCATTTCATAGTCTGCATGATACCCTTAACCCCGTGGTAGCGTCCGCACATCTTGTTCTCGTCCCGTTCAGTGAAACGGACGTGTTTGGATAGCTACGCGCACGTGCGTGCATCCGTTCTTGGGGGTATGCATTTTCGTTACCTAATCATTCATTTTAAAATATGGAAGTTGCATATAATTTTCGTATTTTAAATCTAAATTTTTAGACTCGACCCGGGCGCATTCTGAAATATTTTATATCCTGCTAAAAAATTCAATTATTTAATTTTTAAATTTAATTCTAACATATTTTTTAACAGCTCAGAGATTTAAAGAAAACAGTTTAAATCTTTTTCAATTTTTTAAAATCTTTCTTTAAAAATTTTCCCTCAGCTCTCTCTCTTTTTCTCTCTCCTCCCACGAGCCAATCAAATCTTTTTTTTAATTGCGCTGGGCCCCACACCTTTCTCTCTATCTCTCTCCCTTTCTTTCCTCTTCTCTTTCTCTCTCCCCTCACGGCTCTCTCTTTCTCACTCTCCTTTCTCTCTCCTCTCGCTCTCTCTCTCTCTCTCTCCCTCCTCTCGCGAACACTGTTCGCTTCTCGATTCTGGTCACCGCCCGACGCGATACCGTCACCTCCCTCCTTGTTTCTCCCTCTCTTCTCTTTTTAAACCCTGAGCTCGACGCGAGAAACCCACTGCAAACTCAACCCTAACCCTAGCCGCCTCCTCTGCCTCCTTTTCCCCGACCTCTCCTCCACCCTCGTCTCCATTCTCATCTCCTCTCCTCCTCCTCCTCTCCATCTTCTTCTTCTCTTTCTTATTCTCCGAGCCTCTCTCCCCCTGCATACACCCAACTCAACCCAATAACCCATCTTCCCATCGTCGCCGACCATCTCTCATCGCCATCGCCATCTCCTTCCTCTCCTCTCCTTTTCCTCTGCACCCTCACCTCACCAATATTCTTTCACACCCTGCACACTAAACCCAGCCAACAAAACCGACCCCAACCCCTAAACCTAACCCCAAACACCAAACCCTCATCGCCGGAGCTCCGTTCACCGCCGTTCACACTTCCCCTCTGCAACCACATAACACATCCATAGTAAGCTTCCTCTCATTCTCCCCTTCTTCCATTCCTTTTCTCCATCCTTTCTTTTCCTTCTTTATGTATTTTACTTCTCATGATTCACTGTTTTCTTGATTGCCGGAATCCAGTCATGCCGACGACGATCCCGACGACCCAGCAAGCATCTCTGACCCGTGTGATCCCCTTGTACGTTGTTTGCATCCGTTCTGTACATCGTGCGCGCGTCGCGACTTTTCCCGCCGACATGTGACGTTCCGTATACCCGTTTCTTGATCTGTCGAGGCAAGTAAAACTTGCTACATGCTATTCCTATTATTTTACACTTAATTAATTACATGTTAAACCTGTAAATTTAATCTAATGTCTCATATTCCATTTTAACATTCGATGTTCCATTATATCATTTTAGATCTAGAACTTGAAACATATCATGTTACATTTTAGTTTACAATACGTGGTACCCACGTTCATATTTAAATCACATATTAATTATTTGCATAGCCCATAGTACCCCTTATTTAGTTTATACCCTACCGGACACTATTTGCATATATCTAGCCTAATATCTGTTCATTTGCATCACTAGATCATTTAATACATATTAATGAGATTTTAACATTCCATATTTGATAAACTGTATTTAATTAATGTTGGAACTATCTCCTTAACCCAAATCGATAACCGTGCATCTATATATTTTAATCTGTAGCTATTTGCATATCACATTACAATGTTTCATTTTATTGTTCCATTAGTACCCTGTACTTGTTTTGTATACCCCTACTTATTTTAGTTTGATTATGAGTACCCACATGACATTTTGTGCACTCCTGACATGACTTGTTGCACCTACTACTTGATACGATGTGGTACCGTACACTTCTTGACATGACATGATACCTATGTACCACCTGACTTGACCTGATGTACCATGGCTTACCTGTTACCTGATCTTATTACTAATGCCAACAAACCTGACCTGTTGTCCCTACGGACATTTCCTGTTGTCTATCCAGACAAACCTGTACCTGCCTGATCCTGTGTTGGCATCAGCTCCAGATTATTTAATACTTGACTTGAATATACAACTTGGGGGTATGGGGAAATCAATGATGAAACCTGACTTGTAACTCGACAGTTCGATACCTTTACTGATCAGTTTTAAAGGCTAGGCCAGCCTTGGGATGATGCTGCTGACATCATCTATCATTACCCACTACCTTTTAGAGGCTAGGCCAGCCTTGGGATGATGCTGTTGACATCATCCATCGTTACCCCTTTTCCTTTTAGTGCTTAGCGGCATGTCTCGGTTTCAGCCCGAGAATCTTCACCATGATCCCGGGCACGCACGGGATACTATTGAGTTACATCGATAATTCATCAAATTGATTTCAAAGACTTAAGAGTAGTTAACCCAATAGACCAGTTTAGATTACTCACTACACATTACACCACTGTCCTTACTTATATCACTGTTATGCCTGTTTATCATTTATACTCATACCTGCATGTATTGCTACCCTGTTTATAATATGGTTTGATATTATGACGCACTGACGTCTGGGTTTTGCATGGCCCAGATTCCTTACCTTTGCTGCAGTCCGAGCAGGAGTATTTCAGTCAGCAGGCTGAGCAGTGAGGACTTGGTAGTAGTTAGTTCATTTTACTTTCGGTATTTTCATTCCTGATGTGAGCCCGCATTATGGGACGTACATTCCAGTTTATTCTTGTATTGGATCTTTTGCTTCCGCATTATTTTATTCTTGACTCGTTTTATTTTGGCTTATGGACATGTGTTAGATAGATTATTATTGTTTTTGATATCTCTACAGCCGTAATGTGACTGTGGAAGGATATTTCCTATCCACAGGTAGTATGGTTGGCTATGTCACGTGCCTATCTTAGCGTACTCTAGGGAGCGGGGCGTGACAACGTTGCTGAGATCAGAAGCTTTCTTGGACTTGCCGGGTATTACAGAAGGTTCGTGGAGAATTTTGCTCGTTTGCCTGAGCCTTTGACCAAGCCTACGCGCAAGGAAGTACCATTTGTGTGGACGGATAAGTGTACGTCAGCTTTTAAGATGTTGAAGCAGAGACTGATAACCGCTCCTATTTTGACCGTACCAGACAGTTCCGGAGGATTGGTGATTCACAGCGACGCATCTGGGAAAGGATTGGGATGTTTTTTGATGCAGCATGGGAAGGTTATAGCTTACGCGTCGAGACAGTTGAAGACACATGAGAAAAATTACCCAACTCATGATTTGGAGCTAGCAGCTGTGATTTTCGCTTTGAAGATTTGGAGACACTACTTATTGGGCGAAAGGGTCGAAGTATTCACCGATCACAAAAGCTTAAAGTATGTGTTCACACAGAAGGAGCTTAATATGAGGCAGCGTAGATAGTTGGAGCTGATGGCTGACTACGATCTTGATCTTAAATACCATCCGGGGAAAGTTAATGTTGTGCCGGATGCGCTTAGTCGGTTGCCAGCAATTCAGATGTTGACTGCACAGAAGGAACTTATTGAAGACTTTCGGCGATTCGATTTGGAAGTTGTGCTACCGCATTCTTCGGGACAGTTAATTCAGCTGTAAGTACAGTCGTCGTTGATCGAGAATATTAAAGCAGCGCAACTGCAGGACCCTAGATTGCAAAAGTTTCGAGAACAGGTTGAAACTGGACTTCGAACGGACTTTTTGATTCATGAAGATGGTTCATTGCGGTATGGTAGCCGTTTGTGTGTGCCAAAGGGAGATATTCGCGAAGAAGTTATGAGAAAGGCGCACAGTTCCGTATATTCCGTACATCCAGGACGAACGAAGATGTACCGAAATCTACGACAGCATATCTGGTGGGAAGGCATGAAATAGGAGATTGCCCACTTTGTAGTGAAGTGTTTGGTGTGTCAGCAAGTTAAGGCTGAACATCAAAGGGTTGCTGATTTATTGCAACCACTTCCGATTCCTCAATGGAAGTGGGAACATATAACCATGGATTTCGTGACGGCTCTACCGCGGAGTCCAAAAGGCAACAATGCAGTTTGGGTAATTGTTGATCGATTGACCAAGGCAGCTCATTTCATACCATTTCGAGTTGGTCAATCAACGGAAGCATTGGCAGAACAGTACATGCAGGAGATTGTGAGATTGCATAGAGTACCGGTGAGCATCGTGTCTGACCATGACACCCGTTTCTTATCACACTTTTGGAGGAGCTTACAGGAATGTTTGGGGACTCGATTAAAGTTTAGCACAGCTTATCATCCTCAGACAGATGGCCAGTCGGGGAAAACGATCCAAACTCTTGAAGACATGTTGAGAGCCTGCATGTTAGACTTCAAGGGTTCATGGGAAGATCATCTACACTTGGTGGAGTTTTCTTACAATAACAGTTTTCAGGCGACTATTCGGATGGCTCCTTTTGAACCGTTGTATGGTCGCAAGTGTCGCTCACCCGTTTGTTGGGATGATATTGGAGAACGGAGATTACTGGGACCGGATTTGATCATGAAAACAGTTGAGAAGGTTAACACTATCCGGAATCATATGAAAGCAGCACAAGACCGACAATAGAGTTGGGCAGATACATCGAGAAGACCTGTAGAGTTCGCGGTTGGTGATTTGGTATTCTTGAAGATATCACCGACTAGAGGGGTGATTCGTTTCGGAAGTCGAGGAAAGTTTAGTCCTCGATTCGTTGGACCTTTTGAGATTTTGGAGCGTGTTGGAGAAGTAGCGTATCGATTGGCGTTACCGCATTCCTTAGCAAATGTTCATGACGTGTTTCACATATCTCAACTCCGTAAGTATGTTCGAGATGAAATACATGTGCTGGATCATTCGGAGCTGACTGTACGATAAGATTTAACCTTTGAGGAGCGACCGATGTCGATTGTGGATCGAAGAGAAAAGGTTCTTAAGAACAAGGTTATCCCTCTCGTACTTGTTTCTTGGGGAAATTGCTCACATGGAGAATCAACTTGGGAACGAGAAGTTGAAATCCGACAGAAATTCCACATATATTCTTGTAGTTTCTTGATTGTTTATCCTTTCTTGTTCTTGGAATTTCGAGGAAGAAATTCTTTTTGTAGTTGGGTATAATATAACAACCTAGTTCATTTATACCATTTCCAGTTCCCGTATTTACTTATCTGTGATATTCTCTTGATTTATTGTGTTTGGGTGCGAATGGTATTTTTACAATTTACATTGCATTCGACCCAACCCGCTTGCTTGAACCTGTTTGATTCATAGTTATGAATTACCTTGACTTGTTACATAGACACGTGCATCTCATGTATACTGCATACTAGCATTTTTATCTGGCATTGCACCTTTTACCATATAACATTTTAAGTTACAGAAAATAATTTAAAATTGCATTTCATAGCCTGCATGATACCCCTAACCCCGTGGTAGCATCCGCGCATCTTGTTCTCGTCCCGTTCAGTGAAATGGACGTGTTTGGATGGCTACGTGCACGTACGTGCATCCGTTCTTGGGGGTATGCATTTTCGTTACCTGAGTGTTCGTTTTGAATTTTGAAAGTCGCATAAATTTTTCGTATTTTAAATCTGAATTTTTGGACCCGACCCAGGCGTGTTTTGGAATATTTTTGTATCCCGCCAAATTTCAAATTAATTAATTTAATTAAATCGACAGATTTAAAATTTAACTAACAAACTAAAAATCTTTTTAAATTTTAAAAATTCTAATTCCTAACTAATACAGCTCTCTCCTCCTCTGGCCGTGGCCTCCACTTCCCTCTCTCTTTCTTTCTTTCTCTCTCTCTATCTCACCCGCAGATCCCTTTCTCTCCCCCCTCCCACATACTTCCAATTTATATCTCCTCACTATTCATCTCTCTCCCTCTCCTCTCGATCTCGTTCTCTCTCTGTCTCTCTCCTCTATCAGATTCTCTCTCTTTCCTCTCGCTTTCTCTGTCTCTTTCCTCTCTCTCTCACTCTCAGATTCTCTCTCTCTCTCCTCTCTTTCTTTATCTCTCTCTCTCTCCCCCTATATAATTTATTTATTCCTTCTTCCTCTCTCCCCATTTTCTTTTTCAACCGTGAGAAACCAACCAACCCTAGTCATCGCCCCTCGCCTACCTCGTCGTCGTCTCCGTCTCCGTCTCCGTCTCGTCGCCGCCTCCTCACCCTCATCATTACCTCCACCTCCTCTCTTTTTCCCCGACCCCTGCACACCCTGAAACCCAAACCCGAGCACACCCCTGCACACGCTACACTGCCGGAGTAGATCGCCGCCGTCGATCTCGTCGTCGCTCCCTCGTTCCCAGATCACAGTACACCTCAGTGAGCCATTCCCTTCATTCTCTCTCCCCTTCTTTCCTCCTTCTTTCTTTTCTTTCTTTCTTTCTGTTTTTAAAGAAATGGTTCTCTGTTTTTTTAGTTCGCCGGAGCCGAACGTGACGTCGACGATCCCGACGATCCAGACGTCGTACCTGACTTGCGTGATTACCTTTGTGCGTTGTTTGGAACCGTTCCGTGTACCGTGCATGCATCGCGACATTTCGCCGACGTGAGTCCTTCCGTACACATCCGTTTCTTGATCTGTCGAGTCAAGTTAATCTTGCTACATGCTATATAACTCATTTTATACCTATATAATTAAATATTATACCTATAGTTTAAATCTAGTACCCCATGTTTAATTTTATAACATTTCGGTGTTCCGTTTGCATCCGTTTATATCATTTTAGATTTAGGTCATGAAACTTACCTTGTTAAATACTAGATTACATTATACTGCACCCATATCAATATTTATGTCACATAGTGCTTAGTTGTACATCCCATAGTACCATTTTATAGTTTTATAACCTTTCGGATACCCGTTTGCATCTATCTCATTTAAAATATATATAACTGCATCCATAAATCATATTAATACATAATACTGTGATATTAACATCCCATGTTTAATAAAGTGCATCCTATTTAGTATTAGAACTATAAATGTAACCCTAATCGATAGCTATGCATCCATATGTTTGAATCTATACCTATTTGCATACCAAATCACATTATTCCATTTTATTGCTATTTTGGTATCCCATACTTGTTTTTGTGTACCCATGCTTATTACAGTTTGATTATGAGCACCCACGTGATACTTGTGCACCCCTGATATGACTTGATACACTACTACTTGACACGACTTGATACATGTGTACTACTTGACATGATTTGATCCTTGTACACTACTTAATATGATCTGATATACCACAGTTTGACATGTTACCTGATCTTGTTACTAATGCCGACAATCTTGACCTGTTGTCCCTGCGGACATTTCTTGTTGTCTATTCAGACAAACCTGTACTTGCTTGATCCTGTGTTGGCATTAGCTCCAGATTTATCAATACCTGACTTGAACACATAACTTGGGAGTATGAGGAAATCAATGATGAAACCTGACTTGTAATTCAACAGTTCGATGCTTTTACTGATCAGTCTTACGGGCTAGGCCAGCCCCGGAATGATGCTGCTGACATCATTCATCTTTACATACTACCTTTTACTACCTAGCGGCACGTCCCGGATTTAGCCCGAGAATCTTGGCCGTGGTCCCGGGCACGCACGGGATACTATTGAGTTACATCGACGATTCATCAAATTGATTTCAAAACTTGAGAGTAGTTAACCCAGTAGACCAGTCTAGATTACTCACTGCACATCACCTATGTCTTACCCTTCACTGTCCTTATTTATGTTACTGTTATACCTGTTTTACCGTTCATACTCATTCCTGCATGTCTTGCTACCCCGTGTTTATATTATTGCTTGATATTATGACGCACTGACGTCTAGGTTTTGCATAGCCCAGATTCTTTACCTTTGCTGCAGGCCGAGCAGGAGTATTTCAGTCTGCAGGCCAAGCAGTGAGGACCTGTTAGTAATTTTAGTTTATTTATGCATTTTCATTCCTGATGTGAGCCCGCATTATGGGACGTACATTCCAGTTTATTCTTGTATTGGATCTTTTGCTTCCGTATTATTTTATTCTTGACTCGTTATTCTGGCTCACGGACACGTATTAGATAGTTATTATTATTGTTCTTAATATCTCTACAGCCGTAATGTGACCGTGGAAGGATATTTCCTATCCACAGGTAGCATGGTTGGCTCTGTCACGTGCCTATCTTAGCGTACTCTGGGAAGCGGGGCGTGACATGTATCAAGTCAGTAAACCAGGCAATATGTATGTCACTATTTATCAGTCACTAAGTCAATGAAATCAATTGGCGGAAAGTATGCTTGTGTTTAACAAGAGTTTCGTGCATGCCCGAGACTATGGACCACTGTTTTCTAGGACATAACCCTGCAGCCGTGCCGCTAGGCCATGACCTAATGTGTGTGTGTATGTATCACTAATATCGAATGATCCTCCTCTAAGTCACTGTAACTCGCTAAATACGAGTTCAATTCCATCTTTATTTCCCCATTCCCCAGGTTATAGTATGTGTTCAAGTATTAGATAGGATGTGAACAAATACGTATCGCTTTCACTTTCAATCACGCTTCCACTTATCAATATCACTTTCAATCACTGGTTCACTATCGTACTTGCCACAACCCAATCACTAACACTTATATATCGACAATGCAAATCAGTCGTTAGGTCTCAATGTAGATGTTCACTATGCAGAAGGTATAAAGCAAACACAAAATGAGGTAGAAATGCACTGAACAGATATTCACCAAGATATGACAGCCAACGCCATATGACTTGAAAAATTCACTATAAATCACACGTATAGAATCTACCAAAAAATTATAAAAGGTGTACGAAGTATACTTGATTATATAAGTGGTAAAATTAGTTTCATGTCAATAGGAATTCAGGTTAGGGACTTATCATCATTTTAAATCAGCGATCAGTTGCTGGAATTCCAGTTTCAGAACTGGAAGTTCAACTTCACGCCCGGTTTATTAGGGTTGTGTTTAGATTCATGTGTTTCCCCAGTTGAATAAAACCTAGTTCTATTTGTTAGGTTTCCGACACATCAAATGGATCCATGATAACCTTTTTTTACTAGAAGATATGTCCTATTTAGTGTGAAGGAAAAAGAAATGTCACTGCAGAAACTGCAGAACACGTCGACAGTCTAAAATATAAACAAAATACCAATGACGGTGAAACTGAATGAGACTAGATCCATATGTTATATAACTAAATTATTTACACGACTATATAGGACTTCGTGCATTTTCAATTTTATGTAGGGACGTGCAGGTGCTTAAGTTCAGGTATCCTCGTAGAATGTTGTCTCGGACTGCAGTCCGGGAATGCTGCCCCAGACTGCAGTCCAGAACCGCATTCCCAGTCAGTTCTTATTGTTTTGGTTTATCGGTATCGAAAGATAAACTATAGAGGGTTCTAGGTTATCGAGTCGGCTTTGATATGAGCCGTAGAACATTACATTCCACCATGTATCTAATTTAATACCAATTTAACACTACTACGTGTACAATAAAACCAGATTTGACATTGTGTCTTTGGGATGCCGTTTCCTTGCACGATGCTTTGTTATTTGAGTTCAGTTTTCTACATAATATTCGTAAGAAGCAAAATAAATTATTGGTAAAGCTTTGAGCATGCTTGACGGGATTTTGGTTCGGTTCCCGACATCGAACTCTTAGCGTATAATATCAAGAGCCATCGAATTAAAGTCGGTTTTGCCCAACTCGTGAAAACGGTAACTAATACATACAATTCCACACAATATTAATATAATATTTTAGATCCGATTACGCTCAAAACTAACATTTTAGGATTACTATGTTTTTCCATGAAAATGCGGTGATGGCTTACAATATATATGTGACAGTACGCTAATTAACACATGTTCGTAATAATCTATTTAATATAATTCTAACACAAAATCATAAATCTATGTTCATTGCATGGTAAAGCAAGTGAGAGCTTCACTTGCCTTCGGTCGCTGATATAGAAGCGACACCACTTGCGGACTTCGTCTCGACACACGAGACGATGCGATGCTGGACACGGTGTGTAGCACGTACGCGTTAAGTGGTGACCCGGTACTGGACACGGTCTTAGCTTGGAGCGTGGTGCGGGTGTAGCACGGCGCGACACGGCACAGGACGCGACACTAGTGTGGGAGTGGGCACGGTGCGCGTGCTAGACCGGGACACGGGTGGCACGGAGACAGACATGGTGTGGCATGGAGGCTGGTATGGCATGGCGTGGAGGGTGGGTATATGGTGGTGATTGATATGTTTTTAGTGAGTGTGTAGAATAACCGCAATCAATAACAGTGTCGCGCGTAGTTAGACCGAGATGAGTACGGGTCGTCCTCAGGGAAATGTTGAACATTTTATTCTTACTTTAGGCGTGTTGAAAAAGAGAGAGGAAGAATAAAGAATGGTGAAGAATGGTTGTAGGTTCTAGATCTACGTTAAACACGGATGCAAAATATAGATCTAGATTAACTACGGATGTAAGTTTATATAAAAAGGGGGCTTGTAGGGTTCATTAGAATTTAGTAGTTATGGATGATTAATTAAAGATTACTCTTTTTATCCTTTAATAGATTTAAAATTAGAACGACAGTGATGCATGTAGATTAGGGTTTCTGGAGGGAAAATGGTTCCCACTCTTAACCCCTATCTCGTCATGGAACTCCGTTCATATCTAGCCTTTACCAAAACAATCATTAATCTAATCTCTAATCGCGGTCGAGACTAATAATAAATTGGTAGCGCGCCCGATTAGGATGTTAATGATTCTTTTAGTAAAGTTTATAAACTTTATATGACATAAAAAGAGTTTAAGGATCTTCATCATCCATCAATCTACCCTAATTCTACGAACCCCAACAAGCGGAGAATTACTCGCGCATGTTGGGAGAAGAAGAGATGGAGAGGGAAATCATATTAAAACTACAAAGAAATAGAATAAGAAAAAGGATTACCTTTATTAATCAACAAAATTCATTTACACTTTGTTCCCTTAGAAAACGATTACAAAATGCTAGTTTGCTTCTCGATCTCTTCTAAGGAGGTAGACGAACAGTTGATGATCAGCCTGGATGCGTGAGCCTGTCTTGGACTTCGTGATCTCTTCAGCTTGATGATTTTTCCAAGAGGCTCTCGGTCCTTATTTATAGTTCCAGAGCCAGAACCCTAGCTTCCTAATTTGGAAACCAGTGGTTAAGATCGCAACAACAAAATCCCAACTCCCAATACATCTAGACCGCGGCGGATCCGCTGCCAATAAGTGGGTTTGGCCACGGATCCGCGGCCTTATAGTGAGATCGCTTGATTTGGTCTTCTGGAGCTTTATCTTTATGACACGTGATGATCTTTTTAATCTCTAGGAACTGAAAATCTTTTCTACGTCACTGCCAGAATTGATTTCTTTAGTTTACTTTCTTAATTAGACAGGTTTGTTCTAACAACTTTGATTTTCTTGATTTCAGCCCTGAAAATTCTGCACAACAAACTCAACAAATAATATTAGTAGAGTTTGTTTTATTAACTTAACCATTAAGACTTGGTCAAAGTTATTTAATAAAGTAAGCATATTTTAAATGGGCCAAATGTTACATGGATATTATATGCTTACTTTTTCCTACCAAATATTAATTATAATATATAAACACATGAAAATAGTATTTTTACAGATAAACTCTCATATGTATCATATATTATAAAAACACCTTTCTTTATATAGAAATAGTAGGAAAAATGTCATATTAAATATGCAGTTTTATCAACTGAACAAATACCCCCAAACTTATCTTTGATCGTCCCGAGCAAACTAGTTTATTCAAGAGAAGGAGAAAAAGAAAGGAGAAAACAATGCACAATTTCGTAGGCAACACGATTGCACTGAGCACGTGCAATAGACCGTTAAACCTCTAGGTGTCCCTAGTAGGAGGAGTGTTGTTTTCTGAGGGTTTTCAGCGGATTACACCTACAAAATCCTATAATAAAAGAGAGATAGTGAAAGTTACATATAAAGATAAGAACTATAAAAGAAATACTTTGAAAATTTAGAGTTTCCAACTACCCTAGCTTTTCAGTTGTCATGAGCCCTATCTTAATAGTCATGAAAAGATATTAGAAATCACATCATCCCTCAATAAAACATCGTCTTTATTCTTCATTCCTACCTTTCATCCAAACATCGATCATGTACCCCTACGTGTGTGTAAAAGACATCTCTACACTCGGAGAATTCAATTCAAGCTATCATACTCTTGTCCATCAGTCTTAGTACTTTTTAATCGATATTTATATGGAATATGCTTACATATTTTTCATGCGACCGTTAATACTTCTTGAGGTACTAACCGACCGATTACACATATGCTTGCTGATTATGTGTATTTCTATTTTTCTCGTCTTGCACCACCTAAGGCTTACCAGTGACTCCCATACCAGTTGGTCTAAGGTACTAGGTGATGAAGCACCCTCGCTATATTTTTTTATTGCTGTCTTGGTGATAACAAAACCAGTGTTCATTTTTCTCCACCATTTTATCTTTTATTCATTTATAATTTCCTTCATACTTTGGCTTTTAGACAAGAGCATTTCAAAGTATTCTCTACTATCCCGAGTTTCAAGACGTGTGTAAGTGCGTATAGTAGGGTATCGACAATTAAATGTTTGGCTTCCAGAATAGGAACTTTTTTTCAGACTTATTTTTATCCTCAGATTAGTGACTTCTTTCATTTTACTGACCCTTGGGACAACAGCTCATAACTACTTATTACTAGTTCGTTTAAGAAAACTTCTAATTTTCTTGGTTTTCTTAAATTTTTCTAATCTTTTAGATGTAATTTTTCACTATCTACTCTTTTGTTATAAATTTTTTTTGAATGCCCAGTGTCAAAAATAATTCAGTGAATACAAACCTCCCCTCCAAACCTGTTTTCAGCAGTGTCCTCACTGATGTTGTCTTTTGAGAGCATGAACCTGTATACTTGGGGAGAGACAAAAAGGGGTAAAATAATAGTTAAATTAAAACTACCCCCAAACTTGTTCTTTGGCACGCACAGATATTCAGTTAAGTCCATTTTTACTCACCTTCATTCTTAAAATGAGAAAATGTTACCAAAATATGGAGGTGAGGCGGAGGAAATTCAGTTCAGATAAAGCGGCTCCTGTAAAAACAGGAGCTCCTCCGCTGGGTCAGCAGAGAAATACGGTTTTAATCTATGCCTATTTACTTTAAAAATTGGACCGTTTTTCAAATTTTCAACTTCTACTACCCGTGCGGGTGTACATACCGCACCACAAAAGATCCTTTCCAACGAGATTTAAGCTTACCCGGATGAAGATGGAGACAGAAATCGTAAAGAAGGACTTGTTACCCCGATGTGAAAGTTTTTCTAACAAGGTTTTTATCATGGAACACTTTAGTTCGGTTCTTTATTATCACCGCATTATCATAAGCTTCATCGCAGAGTTCGCTTAGCTCATTCAATTGCAGCTTCCGATAGCTGCTCGCTTGATCAAAATCGAAATTAAGCTCTTTAATAGCGTACATTGCTTTATGTTCGATCTCGACAGGAAGGTAGCATGCCTTCCCAAACACAAGGCGGTATGGAGACATACCAAGATCGGTTTTGTAAGCGGTGCGAAATGCCCAAAGAGCATCCGTCAATTTGGTGGACCAATCTTTACGGTTTTTAGAAACCTTCTTCTCCAAAATTTGTTTGATCTGCCTATTTGAGATCTCAGCTTGCCTGCTTGTTTGGGGATGATAGGGCGTAGAAAGCTTGTGAGTGATTGAATATTTCCGCATCAAGGCCTCGAAAGACCGATTACAGAAATGTGTCCCGTTGTCGCTAATTATAGCGCAGGGGTGTCCGAATCGCGAAAAGATATTTTCTTTAAGGAACTTAATGACAACTTTGTTGTCATTAGTGCGACACGGTATTGCTTCCACCTATTTTGAGACATAATCAACTGCTAACAAGATATATAAATTCCCAAAAGAGTTGGGAAAAGGGCCCATAAAATCAATACCCCAAACATCGAATATTTCCACAACCAATATAGGTTGGAGCGGCATCTCGTTTCTTCGTGAAATCCGACCCAAATGCTGACATCGCGGACAAGTTTTTCAATGTTCATATGCATCTTTAAATAATGTTGGCCAATAAAAGCCACATTGCAAAACTTTCTCCGCCGTTTTTCGAGGACCAAAATGACCGCCGCATGCCTGGTCATGACAAAATGATAACACACTCTTGAATTCATCGTTAGGGACACACCTGCGAATGATTTGATCGGAACAATACTTAAACTGATAAGGTTCATCCTAGTAAAAGCATTTTACTTGGGATAGAAATCGAAGTTTGTCTTGTTTCGACCAATTGCTAGGAATAAGTCCCATTGCTAGATAATTCACAATATACACGAACCAAGGTTCATAGGATACAGTCAAGAGCTGTTCGTCGGGAAATGAGTCATTTATCGGCACGATCAAAGTTGGTGAAGAAGTGATGCGTGAAAGATGGTCGGCTATAATGTTTTCACATACACTCTTGTCTCGGATGACAAGATCAAATTCTTGTAACAATAGGATCCAACATATTAGCCTGGCCTTAGCATTCTTCTTCGGTAAAAGATGTCGTAGGGCGGAGTGATCAGTGTAAACCACAATTGGCGGGCCAATCAAATAGGGCCTGAATTTCTCTAATGCAAATACAATTGCCAAGCGTTCTTTCTCGGTAGTTGTGTAATTTGTTTGTGCATCATTCAAGGTCCTACTTGCATAATAAATTACATGTGGCATCTTATCAATGTGCTGTCCTAAGACCTCACCAATAGAAAAATCTAATGCATCACACATAAGCTCGAACGAGTGGTTCCAATCCGGAGATGATAGAACGGGGGCTGTAGTGAGCGATCCTTTAAGCGATTCGAAAGCAACCTCACAATCCGAATCGAAGTGAAATGTGGTGTCCTAGGCCAATAGAAGAGTTAAGGGTCTAGCAATTTTGCTAAAATCCTTAATAAATCTCCTATAAAATCCTACATGACCAAGGAAGGATCGTATATCTTTGACGCATTTGGGACGAGGGAGGTTATGGATGACATCAATTTTAGCTCTGTCAACATCAATGCCTTTTCGTGAAATTATATGTCCAAGGACAACACCTTTTTGGACCATAAAATGACATTTTTCCCAATTTAAAGTTAAGTTCTTATCCTTACAGAGGGTAAGAACCGCGTCAAGATTACAAAGGCAGTCCTCAAAGGAGTCCCAAAAAATGGAGAAATCGTCCATAAAAATTTCCAGAAAACTCTCCACCATATCTGAGAATATCCCCATCATACACCGCTGAAATGTAGCGGGAGCGTTGCATAACCCAAAGGGCATGCGTCTATAAGCATAAGTACTGAAAGGACAAGTAAATGTGGTTTTATCTTGATCCTTTTCGGCGATGGGGACCTGGTTATAGCCAGAGTATCCGTTCAAGAAACAATAGTATTCGTGTCCAGCTAATCGTTCTAACATCTGGTCAATGAAAGGTAGAGGGAAGTGATCTTTCCTCGTCGCGGCATTGAGTTTTCTGTAATCAATACATACGCGCCGCCCAGTTTGGGTGCGTGTTTGGATTAACTCATTATCATCATTAGTTATGACCGTGATGCCAGACTTTTTAGGGACTACGTGAATCGGATTTATCCATTGGCTATCAGATATAGGGTAAATTATACCACTATCAAGGCACTTGACGATTTCTTTCTTTACCGCCTCCTTCATAACGGGATTTAACCGTCTTTGTGGGTCTCGGGTTGGTTTGGCTTCATCCATCAGATGTATATAATGTTCAACAATTAAGGGACTAATCCCTTTGATGTCAGCCATTGTCCAACCAAATGCTTACCGAGTTGATCTCAACACTGCCAAAAGTGCGTTCTCTTGCTCTAAGGCTAGAGAAGTGGATATAATCACTAGCAAAGTCTCATTCTCACCTAAATATGCATATTTAATATGAGAAGGTAGCGATTTGAGATCAAGTAATGGCGGAGAGACAATAGAAGGTAGGGTAAGTGAATAATATTCGGACTCCCTAAGAGCTTCAAAACTTGCATAGGATATTGATTTGGAAAGTGCTACTGACTTTTGCGATGAGTGAACGGATTCAAACTCAGGGACGGACTCATTGAACATATCCTCAGTATGAAGTTGTGCAAGATCAAACGATGTCTCACTAGTGTTTTCGAGATCATCAAAGCAAAGTTCCTCATTCATGCGGCTTTCGGGAGCTATCTCGTGGATGGAACAAACATCAAGCAAATGAGCAGAAGGTTCTGATGGTTGACTTCCTAGCTTGTAAATATTAAACTCAATTGTCATCTTCCCGAAGGATAAGTTCATAGAACCGTTACGACAATTAATTACAGCGTTAGAAGTTGCTAGGAAGGGTCGACCAAGTATCACCGGGATTTGATTGCGTGGGTTTGCCACAGGCTGTGTGTCTAAAACAATAAAGTCCACAGGGAATATGAATTCCCCGACTTTAATTAACACATCCTCTAGTTCACCCCGTAGTTTGGTGATTGATCGGTCTGCCATCTGGGGAGTACAATGGCTGGGTTTCAACTCTCCAATCCCTAACTGCTCGTATACTGAATAAGGAAGTAAGTTAATGCTAGCGCCAAGGTCGAGTAAAGCACGATTAATATTTTTACCCCCAATAGAAATAGAGATGGTAGGACAGCCAGGGTCCTTACGTTTCTTTGGTATTTGCTGGGTAAAAGCTGTGCTAACATTACTCGTCATGAAAACTTTTTTAGGCACTTGAGTTTTTCTCTTCCTAGTGCACAAGTTTTTAAGGATTCTTACATAAGATGGGGCTTGTTGAATAGCATCTAGGAGAGGAATATTTACGTTAACTTGCTTAAACATTTCCACAATATTCTCCATTTGTGGGTTAGGTCTATAGGCCCTTAATCTGTTTGGAAACGGAGGTTGATCAATAAGTTTTGGGTCCAACATTTGTGGAGAAGATTGTGGGAATGGATTCGATCCCGAAATTGGAGTAGGAATCGTCTTAGATAGATTGGGGATGTGTCCGAGCCTTGGAGAAAACGGAGAATAGGCTCGGATGAAGGAGGGAGACTAGACGAATTAGGGGAAGAAGTAGAAGCTGGGGCATCATTGGTATCACTAACATCATAAAATTGCTCACCCACTCGGTTATTCAGCACTTTTCCCGATCTCAACGTAGTAACGACACTCACGTTATGATTTTGTGAGGGGTCAGGATTCGGTAGGGGTTGAGATGGGAGTTTCCCTTTCTCTCTCGCACTCATTGCGGCGTTCAACTGTGCAAGTTGGTTTTCTATTGATTTAATACTCTCACCGTGGGAGGCGGAGTCTTTCTTTATGGTATCAATAGAAGACTTCATATCAGCCGACATTTGAATGGAATGTTTCATAAACAAATCCAAAGTTTGTGCGAGTGAAGAGTTATCAGTACCGGCCAGTTGCGGTGCGGAAGTGTTGGCCGGATTTTGGAAATTTTGTGACTGAAAGGGGTGCTGACTTTGTAGTTGTAGTTGCTGTGGAGGAGGTCTTTGATAATTGCTTTGGAACTGGTTTTGATTTTGGGGTTGGTTTTGGTTCCAAGCAAAAGTTAGGATGATTCTTCCATCCTTGATTATACGTGGAAGAATAAGGATCGTTTCTAGGTCGCAGCTGAAAAGCAGCATTAGTTTGCTCGTGACCTTGAAACGATGCATTCATAGGACATTCTTCCGTCAAGTGTGAAGGATCTGAACAGCAACCACACACGGTCTTGGGAAGCATTACCTGATTTAGGGAGACTGATGAGAATTTGTTCTCAATAGCGTCGAGTTTCTTCTGCATCGCTGCCATTTCGGGTTTTACTGCGATGGAAACATCGAGCTGATGAATACCTCCCCTAGATGAAGGTGGTCTTACGCTTTCCCACTGCAAAGTGTTTTCAGCGAGGTCTTCCAGATATTTCCAAGCTTCACCGTCATCTTTAGACATGAAATTGCATTGACACATTGTTTCAAGCATCTGCTTTGTTGCTGGATTAATGCCCTCATATATAATTCAGCACAAATCCTATCTTTGTATTCCATGATGAAGACATTGGACAAGAAGATCCTTGAATTGTTCAAAGCACTTCCAAGATGGTTCATTGTGAAGCTGGGTGAACTGGTTGATCCCGCTCCTAATATGGGCGGTCTTATGGTTTGGGTAAAACTTCTTAAAAAATGCTATTACGAATTCATCGCAATTAGTGATAGAGTGTGCGGCAGTATTATAAAGTCATTTTTCTGCCAAGTCGCACAGAGTGAATGGGAGAAGACGCAAGCGCATAGCATCCACAGTCAGTTGTGAAATACTCATCATTGCGCATACGTTTTCGAATTTAGTGATGAAAACGTACGCGTCTTCAGATTCAAGCCCGTGAAATTTAGGCAATAGATTGATGTAGTGGGGTTTAATTTCAAAATTATCCCCGTTAGCTAGTGGAATAGATAGACAAGTGGGAAGTGGACCACGGATAGGATAGCATCTCTCTTGGAGAGAAATGCGCGGTGGATTCTGCACACCTACGGGCGGTGGCAGCGTGGTGTTATAATCTGATGGAGTACCATCCATCTCGGTTGATGTGGTATGTGGTGGGGGAAAAGAAGATGAAGAAGCACCGACTTCGGGGTCGATAGCAGGAACGCGGACAAGACAAGCACTAGAATCCCATGTCCAGCCAAGCATGCACTAAGCGAGTTTAGCGCAAGTGGCAGCGTGTGTACTTTTAAAAATGGTTTGTTTTGAAAAGTGTGTTGGACTTAGACAAATCACACAAAAATGCACAAACAACCATAGAACTAAGGTTATCTAAGTCAAGTCTCTAAACCGCTCCTAGACTTTCAATGGACAAGCCGTAGGATCAATCCTCTACCACCTCTTTATTACTCTTGTGGCCAGGTAAGTGCCAGATAAGTGGGAGGTTCTCCACTACGTAAGTAGTGGGCCTAATTAAGTAACCACTTGCCTTAGACACACTGGCTTAGACACCACAAAAGTAATGTGGATAAGCGATAGATTACCCACGACCTTCCTCTGTCCTTATTGAGTTCGACAGTCCTTAGAGTCTTGTCTAGATATTTTTTAAATTAATGTATGGTTGATGCAGATACTCGGTTTGTGATTTGTGGGGCTTAGAAAGAGTGATAAAATCCCCACCTGATCTGGATTTGGTCTTTGCCCCTTAAAGTCCGTATTAAAATATGCAAAACAAACCAATCACAAAACTTTGCAAAAAGATTTTTGAGCGGCGATATTTTGCAAAGAATCCTGCAGAAAAGATATTTTATTAGATTTCAGAGGAGAGAGAAAGAGTTTAGAATCTTACCAGAGAAATTTGGAACCTTAGATCTCCAATTCCGCCGCGCTTCCGCCGCTAATGTGGCTTATTTGCCGCGGTTCCGCCGCAAGGAAGAGAGATCAGTTTATGAAATTTTTCTTTGTGGCCTTCTGTACATCTTTGGATCTCGATGAATGTCTCTGTCTTTCTGTTTCCTTAAGTCCGTGACTCCAGATCTTCTTGCAAAATTCACACAATTTGTTAAATATTCAATTTGCAGTTTTGTTTTAATTATGATATAGATCGAATAAGAATTCAACACAAATATTAAGAATAAAAAATTATGCACGTATCCCCGGCAACGGTGCCATTTGATTGATCTGTTTTTAGTGAGTGTATAGAATAACCGCAATCAATAACGGTGTCGTACGTAGCTAGACCGAGATGAGTACGGGTCGTCCTCAGGGAAACGTTGAACCTTTTATTCTTACTTTAGGCGTGTTGAAAAAGAGAGAGGAAGAATAAAGAATGGTGAAGAATGGTTATAAGTTCTAGATCTACGTTAAACACGGATGCAAAATATAGATCTAGAATAATTACGGATGTAAGTTTATATAAAAAGATGGCTTGTAGGGTTCATTAGGATTTAGTAGTTATGGATGATTAATTAAAAATTACTCTTTTTATCTTTTAATAGATTTAAAACTAGAACGACAGTGATGCATGTAGATTAGGGTTTCTGGAGGGAAAAGGGTTCCCACTCTTAACCCCTATCTCGATATGGAACTCCATTCATATCTAGCCTTTACCAAAACAATCATTAATCTAATCTCTAATCGCGGTCGAGACTAACAATAAATTGGTAGCGCGTCCGATTAGGATGTTAATGATTCTTTTGGTAAAGTTTATAAACTTTATAGGACGTAAAAAGGTTTAAGGATCTTCATCATCCATTAATCTACCCTAATCCTACAAACCCTAACAAGCGGAGAATTACTCGCGCATGTTGGGAGAAGAAGAGATGGAGAGGGAAATCATATTAAAACTACAAAGAAATAGAATTAGAAAAAGAACTACTTTTATTAATCAACAAAATTCATTTACACTTTGTTCCCTTAGAAAATGATTACAAAATGCTAGTTTGCTTCTCGATCTCTTCTAAGGAGGTAGATGAACAGTTGATGATTAGCCTGGATGCGTGAGCCTGTCTTGGACTTCGTGATCTCTTCAGCTTGATAATTTTTCCAAGAGGCTCTCGGTCCTTATTTATAGTTCCAGAGCCAGAGCCCTAGCTTCCTAATTTGGAAACCAGTGGTTAAGATCGCAACAACAAAATCCCAACTCCTAATACATCTAGACCACAACGGATCCGCGGCGGATCCGCGGCCTTATAGTGAGATCGCTTGATTTGGTCTTCTGGAGATTTATCCTTATGACACGTGGTGATCTTTTTAATCTCTGGGAACTGAAAATCTTTTCTACGTCACTGCCAGACTTGATTTCTTTAGTTTACTTTCTTAATTAGGCAGGTTTGTTCTAACAACTTTGATTTTCTTGATTTCAGCCCTGAAAATTCTGCACAACAAACTCAACAAATAATATTAGTAGAGTTTGTTTTATTAACTTAACCATTAAGACTTGGTCAAAGTTATTTAATAAAGTAAGCATATTTTAAATGGGCCAAATGTTACATGGATATTATATGCTTACTTTTTTCTACCAAATGTTAATTATAATATATAAACATATGAAATAGTATTTTTACAGATAAATCCTCATATGTATCATTTATTATAATAAACACCTTTCTTTACATAGAAATAGTAGGAAAATTTTCATATTAAATATGCAGTTTTATCAACTGAATAGATGGCACGGGGAGTGGATATGAGGTGGCATGGGGAGTGGACTGGGGGTCGCCGGCTATGGAGGTTGGCTTGGACGACAACGACGGTGACGGCGAGGTGCTCGGCTCGTTGATGGTTTAAGGGGGCTCGGTGGTTGCGGCGACGAGGTGGGTCGCGGTAGTGTTGGTGATGGTGGTTATGGTGTTGAGGGTTCACCGGCGGTAGGTTGAGGTGAGGAAGAAGGTGGAGGGATCTTCCAACGTTGGTGCTGGAGTTTAGCTCAGCAGTGGTGAGGGCGTCGGCTGGCAGCGGTGTTCGTAGAGGAGCTCGAGGAGGGTGGTGGTGTAGTCGGAGAAGAAGGAGGAGATGGTCGCGGTTGGGGAAGAGGAAAAGATGCTGAGGGTGGTTCGGCGGTGTCTCTGGTGGTGTTGGAGTCGGGTTCGAGGAGGGGAGGTGGAGGAGCTTGCGGTTAAGGGTAAGGAGTTTGGGTTGTCAACGGTGAGGTAGAGGGGGTCGGGGTTTGAGTTGAAGGATATGGAGTGAGCTAGAGAAAGAAAGACTAAGAGGGGGGAGAGACGTTGAGGGAAGGAGGATATGGAGGAAGGGATCGCGGGGAGTTGTTGAGGGTGATAAGGAGGTCGTGGGGAGCGAGTCAAGTTGGAGCGTGAGAATAGGGGAAGGGGCTGTTAGAAAGAGAGGATCTCGGGGTCGTTGGCGAGCGGGGGTGGCATCGACGAGGGCCGGATCGGGGTTGAGCGTGAGAAGAGGAGAGAGACGTTGGAGATGGCGGGAAAAAGAAAGAGAGGGAGAAGAAGAAAAAGAGTAAGAGAAGTCGGGTCGGTCCAGGTCGAGTAGGGATTGGGTTGGGGTTAGGAAAATGAGCTTAGGTTTAGATTAGGAAAATAAAAATAAATAAAAATATAAAAAATGTGCGAAAATAATAGGAAAATTCTGAAATAATACAAAAAATATATACATGGAACTAGGGATTTACAAACGGATATTGGGAGTTCGAGTTATATCGTATTTAAAAACAATGTGCGAATCAGGATAAATTATGTCTAGATTCGTCACTTAATTTTGTATCACAGTTTTCTATAATTTACGTCAATTTTTAGGGAATCAGCAAAACTAAGAAAAGCTATATCTTTTGATGTAGATGTCCAAAGCACCTAAATTTGCTCAATTTGGATATCGATAGACCAAGTTATGTATCCTAGAAATTGACCGATAAAATTAGTTTTCAGATTTCAGAAGAAAAAAAACCGTGACTAAAACTGTCATAAGTTCCAAACCATTGTTCGGTTTGATATAAAATTTTACTGTAGACATGAAATTCTATCTAGTATTTATCCTAATTTTTATAAGATTTTTAGAAATGAAAATTAATTTCTAAAAAATATTTTAATGATAAAGGTATTTAGGATCGTATTTGAAAGCGATAAAACCATGGTATTAGTTTGCATCATTTTTTTTCTATAGTTATAACAAAATAATTAAGAATATACATGAGAAAATACACTAATAATTATATAAAAAATCATATTGTGAATTGAAGGATGCTATTGATGTTTCAAGCATGCAATCGGGTTATAAACAGATATCCATACGAACCGGCCTTTTATAAAACTACCATAACACTTTTCACACACACACACACACACACACACACACACACACACACACATATATATATATATATATATATATATATATATATATCATTTCATGAAATTCTTATGAGTTGTTATCTACAACGTTAATAACATGCGATGATTACCATAAACAATGCACAAATACCACAAGCATAAAAAAACATATAGATTATAGAGACAACCATTCATGTAATATATTGCATAGTTAATTTTTGTTTTAATTAAAAATATTTAAACAAGGGCTAACGGTATCATGCAAGTCCAAATGAAAGGAGAGGGAAAATAAAGAGAGGAACAAGGGAAAAATATGAGAGGGGGACTTACATACACAAGCCAGTATTGTCACCGGATTTGTCTATTCGACGATAATCTCGCGTTACTAACAAGAACTTTTTTTAAGAGTTTCTTCGTGTTTTTCTTCGAGAGCTCAAGATGAAGAGGGAGAAAGAGATGAATGATATTTGTAAGGAAGAAAGGAAGGAGAGAAGTTGTTCTTCTCTCTCATTTTTTTAAAGGAATAAGAAGAAAAGAGTAAGATGAATATATAAAAAGTTATGTCATATTAATTCAAATTAATTTGAATTCATAATGGGAGTTAAGAAGAAATTGAAAGGGTCGCCATTCATTTGGGAGTCAAAGAAAATAAAAACTCTCATTTGTAGTTTAAAAGAAAGGTATAAAAATGGTAAAAATAATTGCAAGTCCTAGGATTCGAACATGTCGCCTATGGAACAACAAATCAAGGACTTAACCAATAGGCTATAAGGTTACTTTTGCATAGAAATAAATATATGCAGAGTTTCAAAAGAGAATAATTTAAAAGATAAATGGAATAAATCATTTTCTTAAATTAATTTTTTTCTTTCAATAAAACAAATTCTCTTTTTCTAAAAAATTTTCTTCCAAACTAAAATCGAATAAATTTTTATATCAAAATAAATTTTTTATTTAAAATGTTTCAAAACCTTTTCTTTGTACAAAACAGATCATTTCGAAACACACACACACACACACACATTAAAAGCTTTGTTTTAAAAACATGGTCGTCACACTATACATGCCCTACTTCGTTTCGCCTGTGCTGGGAAATCTCTATGTGGGACTCTAAAGACTCGTCAATACACTGGCAATAGGTTATGATCATATCAAATCCCACAAGCACATCAGCGGTACTAGCGGCACGTAACGGCTACCCTAGCTGCATGTAACGGCTACCCAGATATTGAGCGAAAGGAAGATCGATAAGCAAGCTCATCCGAAATCCTACAGAGCCAATCAATAACACACACCGTACAGTCTGATCTCTTCGTCTAAGAGTGTCGCATACCGAGTCTGGAGGGTGGAATCCGTCAAACCCCCAATAACCGATAAGTTATGCCAATCAGTAACTCATAATCATCCAAGAAACTACTAATAACAGCTTATCAATAAATCTTTTCTTTCCTGGCTATGGACTTATGATTATGGTCGATCAGGCACATCACGACATCAAATCCCTATACCGGGAGAGCCGAATCCTTTCGATCGCTCACTATCTCCATGTGCTTCGGGAATGTACCCAACTGAAACCTGTATGCGCGACTCTTTAAAGCCATGGTTGGGTAGTAATCAAAATATAGTGGGAATAGACATAAGACACTATGATGATCTTAGGTCTACAGACTACCATGTACTCATGTCACTAGAGAACTGCTCTAACGATAGGTATATTCCCATCTAGGAGTTCTCTGGTGAGTCTGTCCAGTGAAACTCATTCTCCAATGAGCACCTGTAAACAATCTTTGGTGTCAAACACAATGGCTATGGGATTAACCATCATCCCAGTCGGGATCAAAAAACGTATACACTAGTCTACTTTGAAATATCGATGCCCAATCTCGATACTCCCACGACTGGAAACATTTAAGAATGTGCTTATGGGCTACCCAAGCCCCACTAGTATGATGCCTATCATAATCCTGGTAGTCAAGTAAAGATCCTATGGGCTTTATCATTATGTATTAGCAATACGTGATAACGAATATTGTTGGCTATAGTGCCCTCAAAGCAATTATTGTAATCGCAGGTAGGCGATTATAATGATTGAGGGAGGAGCTATACCGGTAGAACAGTCTTTCTTGAGATGATAATATGCTATCTGGTACATCTCTATCATCATGTACATGTATTATGTGGTATTACGGATCACTATTATATGTTGATAGAGCCCTTAGGATTCATACTTGAATACCATGGTAATTGTGGCAGTCATACTTATGAGAACCGGGTAGTCTCTAAGCATATCCTTAAATGTCCCTAGTCGTGGGAATATCGAGACTGGGTATCGATATTCCAGAGTAGACTAGTGTATACATTTCTTGACCCCGACAAGGGGTGATGGCTGGTCTCACAGCCATTGGTATTAGTTAGTCACCAATGATAGTATACACGTGCTCATTGGGTTATGAGTTACACTGTACGGACCCGCCGAGAACATGCTAGATGGTATTATACCTATAGTCAGGTAGCAGTTCTTCGGTGACATAAGCACAGGTTCATCTGTCGACCTGAGATCGTCATTTGTCTCGTGTGAGTCCTGCTGTGCTTTGATTATTACCCTACCACGGCTCTACCGAATCGTGCAAATAGGTTTTAGTTGGGTACAGTCCAGAACCACATGGAGGCAGTGAGCAGATCATCGGGGATTTTTCTCTCCCGGTATTGTGGGTAGATGTCACGCTGTGTACGGGGGGCCATCACCAGAAATCCTTGGCCAAGATAGACGAGATTTATTGATTTAGATCGGTAGTTTCTCTGTGGGTGATGGGCTTCACACGGACACTAATTATCGCATTATTAGGGGTCTGAGTTTATCCACCTCCTAAACCCGATATGCGATACTCTTAGATGAACAGACCAGACTGTACGAAAATTGTCACTTTCATGCTCAGTAGGGATACAGACAAGTTTGGTTGTCGGCCTTCCTTTCGTTTAATACCTGGGTAGCCGTTACGTATAGCTAGTGTCGCTGAGTACTTGTGGTGAAACCCACTACCGGCGTATTGTCGAGTCTTTAGAGTCCCACACAAAGGGTTTTCCAGTTTACGAAACAATATAGTGTACGTATTTTGATACGTACTCATCTTTGGTTAAAACACGTGTTTTTGAACACGTGCTTTTAATCGAACATTTTGTTAATACTAGCTGGTTTGAAAGGTAGCCAGATTATCACATTTAGATGAAATGTGAGTTAGTATTATATATCTCTTTCAGTATCTCTCTTTTCAGTATTCGTATTTTGACAGAATACGGTATTTATACGAATACGAGTATTTGTATAAATACGTGTATTTGTGTCTTGATACGAATACGGGTATTTGTATCTTATACGAATACGGTATTCGTATTTTGATACGAATACGGGTGTATGTATTTATAGCATATACTTGTATTAGTGTATTTGTGTATATTTATACACAACCACACCCACACAGAGATACACATGTATATGTGTACATATGACATGGCTACTTCTTTTCTTCTCATTCTTTTTCCCATCAAGTGGAAATGTATGGGCTTGTGACTCACACTAGTGAGTCACAATTCCATCCACTTCACACTTTAAAAATAAAGAATGAGAAAAGAAAAGAGGATGATGGATTTTTTATCCATGCTTATTTTCTTCACAAAACACCCTTGAGCTTCTTCCTCGTCTCTTGATTTTTCTAAGATGAGAAAAAAGAAAAGAAAAGAAATAAAATATAGAGATTAGCCACCACTACATCCTAGTGATCAATTCTTAACAAGTCTTGATCACTAGTTTCTTCACTTTGATTATTTATGTGGAGCTAGAGCCTAGGTGAGGGTTCCTTAATTGAATCATCTTCAATGAGAAAGACCGACATCCAAGCTCATTCTCGACGATCTAGGAGCTAAAGAAGTGGTATAGAAGACGAAGGACATGACTATAAAGGTTGTAATCACTAACCGAGTAGTTAAATTCCTTCAAGTGTTTGCTAGTTTAGTGTTTGGATTCGATTCTAGGTTGTAAGTTTGTGCTCGTGTTTCAAAAAAATTCATTTTGTATTCCGCATGGCTGTAAGTTTGCGGCACGAGCACGAGCGACTATCTACATGGTAACAGAGCTACTAGGTAAACAAACCTAATTGATGTTGTCGGAATTATTTTTTTTTAAAACTACTCGGTTTTTTTCAAAACCACTCGTTTTAAAAGCGGAACCTAAACCACTCCTTTTCAAATCCAATCGAGTTCGTTCTACAATATCAAGTTCATTACATTAAAGATTTTTTGCCAAAAAATAGCTGTAGCCCTCCGTCATTTCAGATTAGTATTAGTTAGTATTCGTGCTACATTTGTCGTTGCTATTCGCCGAGGCGTAGTGTGCGGTAGCTCTGTAAAGTTTTTCTGTTGAATAGATAATGCCATTGGTTAGGAAAGTCGTATGACTTACTTGATTATTCATCAAGGGGTCATGCGGGTGGGTCTAATGCAATCTTGGATAATGACAGGTTGAACTTGACTAGGACCATTTGATTTTTTGATTATTCTTCAAGGCCACTAAGGTCTTAGGGATAAAAATCTATATCGGGAGTTTTAAACATAAAAGAAACTTGCCAGGCATGCGCATACCTTCTGAAATGTGGTAATTTTGGTCGGCTTCTGTCGAAATGTGGTAATTTTGGTCGGCTTCTGAAATTATCATACAATGATTGTTGGGTCCCGATTATTACTGTAAGAAGGTATTGTTAGTTATATGTATGCTGTAGAGGCCATTATTGTACATGATTGTATATTATAGTGGATGCTTGGACATATAGAGAGAGGACTTTCTTGCTCGACATGATAGTATATTATCTGGTTGCTCTTTATCTTTACATGTACACTTGTATCATTATACCGTCTCTCCATTACATGTTGATAAAACCCTTGGGATATGTACTTGACTACCAGGACTATGATGTGGATATACTAGTAGGGTCAGGGTAGTCCACAAGTTCATCTTTTAATTGTTCCTAGTCGAAGGAGTATCGAGACAGGGTATCGATATTCCAGAGTAGACTAGTGTGTACGTTTCTTGACCCTGTATGGGGCGATGGTTGATCCCACAGCCATTGGTGTTTGACATCAAAGATTGTACACAGGTGCTCATTGGAGAATGGGTACACCGAACAGGACTCGCCGAGAATTCCCAGATGGTATTATACCTATTGTCAGATAGCAGTTCTCTAGTGATACTGATATAGGTTAGTCTGTAGACCCGAGATCGTCATAGAGTCTTGTGTGATTCCCACTATGCTTTGATTTCCTCCCTACCACGCTAAAGAGAGCGTGCAAACATGTGGATTTTGGGTACAGTCCCGAGTCATATGGAGGCAATGAGCAATAGGAGGGGTTTCGTCTCTCCCGGTATTGGGAGTTGATGTTGCGCTATGCTCGATTGGTTATAACAGGAAGTCCCTGGTCAGGGTTGATGCTGAGATTTACTGGTAAGTGTTATCAGTAGTTTCTCGACCCGTAATGAGCCTCACATCGGCATGACTTATCAAGTTATTGGGGTCTGACGTTTAGCACCCCAGACTCGATATGCGACATATCAGACGAAGAGACCGGACTGTACGGTAGTGTTACTTACTGGATTCACGGGTGTTTGGACAAGCTTGCTTGTTGATCTTCTGATCGCTCAATACCTGGATAGCCGTTACGTCAAGCTAGTACCGCCGACAGCTTGTGGGTGACTGATATGATCATTACCTACTGCTGTCGTATTGACGATTCTTTAGAGTCCTACACAGAGGTTTTCTGGCTCAAGCGAAACGAAGTAGGGCACATATGTGATATGTTGCGGGACCGAGATTAATACGTGTATGTGATACAGTATTCTATTCTCGCGATATATATTATATGTGATATAACCGAATTATTTAATCAAGTGTTGATTCAATAATTTGTTATATGTATATTTGATATACATATAAATGATATTAGTCGGTTGTATGTGATATAGCCGGATTATTAATTCAAGTGTTGATTTAATAATTTAATATATAATTATATATTTGATATATTAATATATATTAACTATTATTATCTCACTTAACAGTTTATATTCTACAAATATATATAAATATATATGAGATATATATTAATGTATTTATTTTTGTGTCATGCTAGATGATACATTGGACATGGGTGTATGAAACTCATACCAAACTAAAGATAATTTGGGTGATTAATTATTAAGGGATAAATCAAAATTAGGTGGAAATTAGCATGGCTAAAGATGCTTGTGGAAGCATGTAGATGTTAGTTGTATATATACCCTAGAGGCCAGCTTTGTACATATGATGTATATTATATTGGATGCTTGGACATATATAGAGAGGACTTTCTTGCTAGATATGATAGTATGCTATCTGGTTGCTTTTTATCTTAACATGTATACTAGTCTCTTGATACTGTCTTATGGTTACATGTTAGTAAAGCCCTTAGGATGTGTACTTGACTACCAGGACTATGATGCAGATCATACTAGTAGGGCCATGGTAGTCCATAAGTACATCCTTTAATGTCCCTAGTCATGGGTGTATCGAGACGGGACATCAATATACCAGAGTAGACTAGCGTATACGCTTCTCGACCCATGAGATGGGCGATGGATGATCCCATATCTATTGGTGTTTGACATCAGAGATGGAATATGGGTGCTCAGTGGAGACTGGGTACACTGGACGGACTCTCCCAGAACTCCCAGATGGTATTATACCTCACGTCAGATGGCAGTTCTCTGGTGACACTTGTACAGATTAGTCTGTAGACCCGAGATCGTCATAGAGTCTTGTGTGATTCCCACTGTGCTTTGATTTCCACCTTACCACGTCCAAGAAGGCGTGCAAAACGGTGTTTTTTGGGTACAGTCCCGAGTCACATGGAGGCAATGAGCGATAGGAGGGGTTTCGTCTCTCCCGGTATTGGGAGTTGATGTTGCGCTGTTCTCTATTGGCCATAACAGGAAAGTCTCTGGCCAGGGATGATTTAGAGATTTGCTGGTAAGCGTTACCAGTAGTTTCTCGACCCGTTATGAGCCTCATATCGGCATGACTTATCGGTTATTGGGGTCTGACGTTTACCACCCCTAGACTTGATATGCGACATATCAGACGAGGAGACCGGACTGTACGTCAAGTGTTACCGTCAGGCTTTTGCAGGAGTTAGAGCTGGCTTGCTTGCTGATCTTCTGATTACTCAATATACCGGTAGCCGTTACGTCCATCTAGTACCGCTGACGGCTTGTGGATGCTTGATGTGATCATCACTTACTGCCGGCGTATTAACGAGTCTTTAATGTCCTACATAGAGGTTTTGCTGGCTCAGGCAAAACGAAATAGGTGCACATATGTGATATGTGCGGGACCGACAATAATGCGTGTATGTGATACCGTATTCTATTCTCGCGACTTTTGCATCGGTCGGTTATATGCGATATAGCCGAGTTATCGAATCAAGTGTTGATTCGATATGTTGGTAAATTTAGTGTTAGTCGGTTATATGAGATATGGCCAGATTATTAAATCAAGTGTTGATTTGATAATTTAGTGTATAATTGTATATTTGATATACTAATTTACATTAACTAACATTAGCTCACTTAAGCATTCTTTTCTCACTTGTGTGTACATGTAATATATATTGATGTGCATTGTTTATTTTGTGTGTGTGTACCATGGTTGTTGATACACACTACATGGGTGTATGAGACATACACCATACTAATTAAAGTGGTGGGGTTTTAATGTTTAAAGTAAATCAAAATTAGTGGATTATTTGTTTTGTGCATGAAGCTTGTAGAAGCCTGTGAATGCTTTGACAAAGTCCACTCACTTTGTTTTACTTTAGATATTTGTTAACCTAACCATTTTAATTAGCCATGGTTATGTCTCTACATGAGTTAGTATATGATACTCACTCACCATGGTTCACTCTCTCACTTGATCATTTCATTCTCTTCTCATTTGTTCATCTTCTTTCTCAAGCCAAAAGCTTACTAGGGTTTGAAACAAGTGAGAAAGTATTGTGAGAAAAATAATTCTAAAGTGAGCCCACTTCCTATTTCATCATTCTCTACTAGATTAGCACTTTAGTATAGCGGGTTTGCTTCACTAAGCTTTTAGTTAGTGAGGTACAACCTTGAGCTAGAATTCCCTCGACGTAGATCATTTTCGGCCTCGAAGACTTCGAGCAAGATCACTATTTTCCCCTCGTGAAGCCATGCAAGAGTCCGGGAGTTCAACGATCGTAGCAAAGGGACAACTACAAGAAGCTTTAGAAGTGAAGGACCGATCTACAAAGGTTGTATTTCTATTTCACTTAGAAGTAAAAAGGTTTACTTTAGTTTCCGTATGAATTTCTAGTTAACGATTCTAGTTTAGAGTTTCTTGAAACGGCAAAAATTTGAAAATGGCATGGACGATACCTCCCGAAACCTTGCTGTCGTCGATAGGAACCCTACAATAGAAGCCTTGACTTAGTCCACTAATTTTGTTTTACTCTAGATATTTATTAACCCAACCATTATCTTTAGCCATGGTTAACTCTCTACTAATATCTCTTGGGATATTTTTTCACCCAATGGTTCACACTTGATCATCTTCTTCATCTCCTTGTTTGCTATCTAGCTTTTGAGTGAGGTGAAAAAGAAAGAGAGAAAAATAATTCTAAAGTGAGTAAAATTCCTACTTCATCAATCTATACCAAACTAGCCATTTAGTATAGGTTGTTTACTTCACTAATTCCTCAATTAGTGAAGAGCTGGTTTGAGTTAAAGATTTTTCGACGTAGATCATTTTCGGCATCGAGGATCCTTAAGCAAGCTTGTTCCTTTCGCCTAGTGGAGCCTAAGAAGAGTTCAAGGACCACTACTTGGAGTTAAGAGACTACTATACGGAGCTTTAGAAGTGAAGGACCGGTCTACAAAGGTTGTATTCCTTGTTCACTTAGTGTAAAGTTTGTTTACATGCTTTACAAACCCCTAATTCTCTAGTTCGATTCTAGGTTCGTGTTCCTTAGCACACTAGATTTTTTAAAATTGCATACTTGATACTTGCTAAAACCTAGTGTTCGTGCTAAGAAACTCCAATATGGTATCAGAGCCAAACTAGAGCATTATAATTGGTCTAGGCGAAGTTAAAAGTGTTGGATCAACTTTTCGAAACCCTAAAATCCGGGTTTCTGGAAATTTTTCCAAAAGTTGGAATTTTTGAGTTTAAAAATATGCAGAAAATTGTGCAGGGTTTCATATGGATCCCCAAGAAGAACGAGATCCTAACTCGACCAAACGGCCGCGGAACCGCGGCCAAACCATGGGTTTGGCCGCGGTTCCGCGGCGCAGTTGGTGAGACAGGGACTGTGCCTTCTTGTACTGATCCATTGGCACTTGTGGCACGTTCTGGGTATTTTTAACTTAGACTCAAGCGTTGAGCTCTCTGGGAATTGTGGGTGTTTGATAAATCGATCGAAATGTTTAATATCATCTAGATATCTATGATTTGTGATATAATATTTGGAATCCACAATTATTAGTTTTGTGAAAACTAATTAGAATCTTATGAATCTAGAAATTTAGTCTCTTTTGATCGGTTTCCGTGGGGTTTTGATTCGGATCAAAGCTCCGTTGCAATCTCATACAGTACGCGAACACTCGCCGGGTAATACTAATAGATAGCTGCGCCCCATCGCCCCGGTTAAGTGACTGTAGGAGGACCCTGTTGCCAAAAGCATCTGCTTAGGTGGTCACGGCCGCGGTATTCCGCCTAAGTGCATTTCGTTGACGGCATCGGGGGTGCGGCCGTCTACCAATGTTTTCGACGAGCATTCAATCAAATGTCGAGAATCTTGGTGATTTGCTCGACTGGTTATTGAAGAGTTTTTTCAATTTGAGACTAAAATGCCGGGTTTATAACGTTAGGCATGAAATTCGGAATATGTGATATTCCAGGTTTATGATGTCTAAGGAATTTATACGGTTAGGCATGAAATCCAAAGTATGTGATATTTCGGGTTTATGATGTCTAAGGATGTTGCGGATTCCAATTATTGTAGTTTTCATTTTCTTTTCTGCAACCGTAAGTGTAATATGTGGTGTATCGCCGATTTCGTTACTATACGTCAACAACAATTGGGATACGCAAATTATCTTACGTTGATGATATGTGATGTTATATGTTGCTGTGATATATATTGGATCGTCGTGATTGAATAGCTGGGGGTTTTTTGCGTGAGATGAGAGTTTTTCATTTTCACTCATGTAAAAATTTGTATGTAATAATCTTTTATTGGGACACTTCCGGGTTGAGAATGATGTCACCATTGATATATATTATTTACTTTTCTACATTAGGATAGACCCAAGATGGGGAGCACAAGTAACCGGGTTCCAGAGTCCAGTGGGAGACCATCTCGAGGAGTCGAGACCGGGTCTCCTAACTCTAGAATTGGCTGGGTTGCTTGCCGCTCTCGTAGGGGTCTAAGGATGTGGGTTTGGCTATTCATCACGACCGTGGAATCCGTGTTTTTACTAGCTTGATTTAAAACACGGACCTCCTAATATATCCTATATTTCATATGTTGACTTCTGCTGTAATGTTCTGTGATGAGATCATATAACTGCGTGAGACGAATGCTTTATATTATATATATGATATATAATAAACATTGCTTATGTTTTGCATCCGCGCTAGCCCTGCCCCCGCTCTGTCGTTAGTTAATTAACCTAACGGTGCATGACGGGACCCCGTGGTGAATGCAGATGGCATAAGCGTACGTTATATTTTCATTTCTTCTGTGATGTTTAGAAAACATAAATGATGGGACTTCATTAGTGAGATTAATGAAAAGAAAGAAACCTAAAAATGTTGTAGAATCAAATTTTCAAAATGGTATCTCTAGTTATTGCTTTGCACGGCGGTGTTTTTTTATGAATATCCAGCACCTCATTCGATGAGGAAAGAGCCGAGATCCCTTCACCAGGAATGACATCTTTAGCAAAAGCTAGCAAATGCTACAACCCATTCGGTTTGTTTTGAAAACTATTCGATTTTAAAAGCGGAGTTTAAACCACTCCTTTTCAAATCACTCGATTCTACAACGATATCAAGTTCATTACGCAAAAGGTTTTCTTAAAAACTTGTCGTAGCCCTCCGCCATTTCAGATAAATACTATTTAGTATTCGTGCAGCGTTTGTTGGCCTCCGTCAAGATGTAGTGTGCAGTAGCTGATTAGTACTTATCTGCTGTATGTGATGCGATTGGATTAGGGTAGTCGTGCGACTTTGTTGGCCTCCGTCAAGGGTCGTGCGGGTGAGTTTAATTCAATCAAGAAATGAACGGGTTGAACTTTACTAGCGGACTATGATTTGTTGGCCTCCGTCAAGGTCATAGCACGCTAGGGGCAAAACATTATCGGGAATTTTAAGTGTTGAAATTTGCAATGAGATTGCATACCTTCTATGAGATAGTTGGATCCCAATACCCACTGTGAGTAAGAGCTACTTCTGGGAGAGTTTTGTACTTTACAATTAGTTAATCCAGTAGGTGTCTAAGAAAGATGTTAACGGGGTTATGCCTCTGCAGAAACGAGATTATTTAGTTATTTCCATGCGAAAGCACGGGAAGTCTCCCTCGGAGTACCAATACCTGCCTGGCTGAACGTTTGGCGAACTTGTAGGGTGTAATTAATCCCGGCTAGTCTTACCTTTTAGGGTTTGAAGGAAGATTTGATAAAAACAGTAGGAGCCATCCTGATTAGATAAAATAATAACCAATCTAATCTTGTAAGAGCATACGCTAAAGTGTTTTCTTCTCTCTCTCCAGGTAGCGACCATGACACGCTTTAATCAAGATAATAATATGGATGTATTGACCGAACCCGCTTGTTATACTGAGCTTGGGAACGTTGGCTCCGCTCAACCTTATAATTGTTATAAGTATGAGCAGAAAATAGGGGAATATCCGAATTCCCACGCGATCTGAACGAGGAATGAGCATGTTGATGCATCTTCTTCGGGTGTGTTCATTACCGAGAACTGTTTTTCAGTACACTCTACATTCTGGGCATTAGATACCTGATCAGGACCCATATTTGTAATATATTACATGGGCTAAAAAAGGTAGAGAACTAGGAAAATGTGATCATTCTCTAAAATTAGAGAATGGTGCAAGGGTTGCAGCCAAAACAGTTGGCAAATATCACCTAGTATTACCAAAAGGTAATACATTGATTCTGAACAACTGTTATTACGTACCCAAAATGTTGTGCAATTTAATATCAGTTTCTTTATTAGATAAAGAAGGATAAACCTTTGTAGTAGAGAAAAATGTTATGAACATTTTTCTAAATCAAGTGTTGATTGGGTTTGGTACGTTATGTAACGGTTTATACGTTTTGAATCAAAATACAGTTCTTAACGTACATAACACACACAAAAGGAAAAGTTCAGAAATGAAAGAATCCTTCTTGTGGTATTGTAGACTAGGTCATATCAATGCAACACGACTAGCTAAGTTACATAAGGATGGATATTTAAACCCGTTCGAATTTACATCTTATGAAACTTGCCAGTCATGTCTCAAAGGCAAAATGACCAAAACTCCATTTACTGGACACGGAGAAAGAGCTACTGAACTCTTAGGACTGATACATAGTGATGTATGCGGTCCTATGTCTACACATGCCAGGAATGGTTCTTCATACTTCATTACATTCACCGATGATCTCTCAAGATTCGGACATGTGTTCCTGTTGAAACATAAGTCTGAAGCTTTTAGGAAATTCAAGGAATATAAGTGCGAAGTAGAGAACCAAACGGGTAAAAGTATTAAAATCTTTCGATCTGATCGGGAAGGAGAATACTTAAGCACGGAGTTCCTGGATTATTTAAAAGAGAATGGGATTCCCTCTCACCTTACTCCTCCGTATAAACTACAGCACAATGGTGTATCGGAGGCGAGGAATCGCACCCTATTAGATATGGTGCGCTCTATGATGAGTATTGCTGAGTTACCTGTTTCCTTTTGGGGTTATGCGCTTGAGACAGCCGCATACCTATTGAATAGAGTTCCAACCAAATCAGTGCCTACCACTCCATATGAGATATGGAAAGGAAAGAGACCATCTCTTAAACGAGTTAAGATAAGGGGTTGTCCGGCCTATGTTAAAAAACAAAATCCGGACAAGCTCGAGATAAGGTCTGTTCTGTGCAAGTTTGTAGGATATCCCAAGCATTCGCAAGGGTATATCTTCTACCACACTGAGGAACAAAAGGTGTTTTGTTTCTCGGAATGCCGTCTTTTTAGAAAAAGAATTTCTTATGAAAGAAATTAGTGGTCATAAGGTAGAACTGGAAGAAGTTCCAGCTACACAAATTACAGCTGATGGTTTAGTAGAGCCATAGGATTCAATAGTCCCCGACGAACCTCAGCCACTCCACAGATCTAGTATGGTTCCTTATCCGCCTGAGAGATACTACGGTTTTCTCGTAGATGATGGGAGCGAGGATTTCATCTCTGAAGATGATGACCCAACTAGTTTCGACCATGCCATCATGAGTAGGGACTCTATGAAATGGCTGGATCAATGCGATCTGAGATGGAATCCATATACACCAACAAAGTATGGACTTTGGAAGTTGCTCCTGAAGGGGTAAAACCTATTGGGAGCAAGTGGATCTTTGAGAAAGAAACTTGGTGAAGATGGAAAAGTTTAGACTTTCAAAGCTAGACTTGTAGCAAAAGTTATTCGTCAACGACCAGGTGTGGATTATAAATAAACCTTTTCTCCAGTGGCTATACTTAATTCCATCCGGATCCTACTTGCCATCGCCGCATACCATTACTACGAAATCTAGCAGATGGACGTCAAGACCGCTTTTCTAAATGGTGATTTAGAAGAGAGCGTGTACATGACACTACCAGAAGGCTTTGTGGACAGTGGGAGCAACGGAAAAGTGTTTAAGCTGCTTAAATCAATTTACGGATTAAAGCAGGCATCGCGGAGTTGAAACATCTGTTTTTATATGGCAGTCAAAGAGTTTGACTTCATAAAAAACTTAGATGAACCTTATATATACAAGAAGATTGTAGAGAGTAAGGTTGTCTTCCTCGTATTGTACGTGGATGACATACTCTTGATAGAAAATGATGTTCATATGCTACATTCGGTCAAGCTCTTCTTATCACAAAGGTTCTCCATGAAAGATCTGGGTGATGCCTCCTACATCCTGGGGATTAAGATCTATAAAGATAGATCTAAGAGGATGTTGGGATTGTCCCAATCCAGGTACATTGACACCATACTAAAGAGGTTTAGTATGGAAGATTCCAAGCGTGAAAATTTATCCTCGATCTCAGGAATCACTCTCTCCAAAGAGATGTCCCCCAAGACTGATTTGGAGAAGGCTTACATGCAAGGGATATCCTATGCTTCGGCAGTCGGATCTATCATGTATGCGATGTTATGTACCAGACCGGATGTAGCTTACGCACTTAGTGTTGTAAACAGGTATCAATTAGATCCTGGGGAGAATCACTGGACTGCTGTGAAGAACATTCTTAAGTACTTGAGAAGGACAAAAGAAATGTTCTTGGTGTATGGTAACGGTGAACTCCTTGTCGAGTCCCTTACCGATTCGAGCTTCTAGAGTGATAAGGCCGACTGTGAGTCGGTCTAGGGTTTTGCCTTTACCCTCAGTAGAAAGACAGTATGTTGGAAGAGTTCCAAGCTAGATACCATAGCAGACTCGACGATGAAGGCTAAATACATCACTACAAACGATGCTGCCAAAGAGGCTGTCTAGATGAACAAGTTTATGAGAGGAACTTGGCAAGGTTCCTACGATTAAGCATCCAATACTTGTGTATTGTGATAACAATGGAGTTGTGGATTTGGCCTAGGAACCCCGGTCCCATCAGTGATCCAGACATATTCTTAGGCGGCATCACCTGATCAGGGAGATAGTTGATCTCCGGGAGGTCGAG
Source organism: Agapanthus africanus (assembly GCA_030015575.1). Taxonomy (NCBI): domain Eukaryota; kingdom Viridiplantae; phylum Streptophyta; class Magnoliopsida; order Asparagales; family Amaryllidaceae; genus Agapanthus; species Agapanthus africanus. The sequence goes on along the minus strand of CM057349.1, from coordinate 35,753,142 downwards.
ATCAGGAGAGTTGACACGAAGAATAACACGGTAGATCCACTCACGAAGGCCATTTGAGAGACTTTTCGGGATGTTGGATAAGAGATACTACAACAATTGGCCTTAGTACAAGTGGGAGATTGTTGGTTATATGTATGTCCTAGAGGCCATTATTCTACAAGATTGTATATTATAGTGGATGCTTGGACATATAGCGAGGACTTTCTTGCTCGACATGATAGTGTGCTATCTGGTTGCTCTTTTTCTTAACATGTACACTTGTATCATTATACTATCTCTCCGTTACATATTGATAAAGCCCTTAAGATGTGTACTTGACTACCAGGACTATGATGCAGATCATACTAGTGGGGTCAAGGTAGTCCACAAGATCATCTTTTAATTGTTCTTAGTCGAGGGAGTATAGAGATAGGGCATCGATATTCCAGAGTAGACTAATGTGTACATTTCTTGACCCTGTATAAGGCGAGGGTTGATCCCACAACCATTGGTGTTTGACATCAAAGATTGTATGCATATGCTCATTGGAGAATGGGTACACCGAACAGGACTCGCTGAGAACTCCTAGATGGTATTATACACTGGTATAGGTTAGTCTGTAGACTCGAGATCGTCATAGAGTCTTGTGTGATTCCTACCGTGCTTTGTTTCCTCCCTACCACGCTCAAGAGAGAGTGCAAACAGGTGGATTTTGGGTACAGTCTCGAGTCACATGGAGGCAATGAGCGATAGGAGGGGTTTCGTCTCTCCCGGTATTGGGAGTTGATGTTGCGCTATGCTCGATTAGCTATAACAGGAAGTCCCTGACCAGGGCTGATGCTGAGATTTACTGGTAAGTGTTATCAGTAGTTTCTCGACCCGTTATGAGCCTCACATCGGCATGACTTATCAAGTTATTGGGGTCTGACATTTACCACCCCCAGACTCGATATGCGACATATCAGACAAAGAGACCAGACTATACGGTAGTGTTACTGGATTCACGGGAGTTTGGACAAACTTACTTGTTGATCTTTTGATTGCTCAATACCTGGGTAGCCGTTACGTCCAGCTACTACCGCTGACGGCTTGTGCGTGACTGATATGATCATTACCTACTGCTGGCGTATTGACGAGTCTTTAGAGCCCTACACAGAGGTTTCCTGGCTCAAGCGAAATGAAGTAGGGTACATAAGTGATATGTGCGGGACCGACATTAATATGTGTATGCGATACAGTATTCTAATCTTGCGATATAGGTTATATGTGATATAACCGGATTATTGAATCAAGTGTTGATTCAATAATTTATTATATGTATATTTGGTATACATATAAATGATATTAGTCGGTTGTATGTGATATAGCCGGATTATTAAATCAAGTGTTGATTTAATAATTTTATATATATTTATATATTTGATATATAAATATATATTAACTAATATTAGCTCACTTAAGAATTTATTTTCTACAAATACATATAAATATATATGAGATATATACATTAATGTATTTATTTTTATGTCATGCCAGATGATACATTGGTGATGGGTGTATGAGACTCATACCAAACTAAAGATAATTTGGGTGATTAACTATTAAGGGATAAATCAAAATTAGGTAGAAATTAGCATGGCTAAAGATACTTGTGGAAGTATGTAGAAGCCTTAACTTAGTCCACTAATTTTGTTTTACTCTAGATATTTATTAACCCAACCATTATCTTTAGCCATGGTTAACTCTCTACTAATATCTCTTGAGATATTTTTTCACCCAAGAGTTCACACTTGATCCTCTTCTTCATCTCCTTGTTTGCTCCCTAGCTTTTGAGTGAGGTGAAAAAGAAAGAGAGAAAAATAATTCTAAAGTGAGCAAAATTCCTACTTCATCAATCTATACCAAACTAGACATTTAGTATAGGTTGTTTACTTTACTAATTCCTCAATTAGTGAAGAGATAGCTTGAGTTAGAGATTCTTCGACGTAGATCATCTTCGGCCTCGAGGATCCTTAAGCAAGCTTGTTCCTTTCGCCTAGTGGAGCCTAAGAAGAGTTCGAAAACCACTACTTGAAGCTAAGGGACTACTACATGGAGCTTTAGAAGTGAAGGACCAGTCTACAAAGATTGTATTTCTTGTTCACTTAGTGTAAAGTTTGTTTACATGCTTTATAAAACCCTAATTCTCTAGTTCGATTCTAGGTTTGTGTTTCTTAGCACTCTAGACTTTTTAAAATTGCATACTTGATGCTTGCTAAAACCTAGTGGCCGTGCTAAGAAACTCCAACATGGTATCAGAGCCAACCTAGAGCATTAGGAGTGATCTAGGCAAAGTTAAAAGTGTTCGGTCGACTTTTCGAAACCCTAAAATCCGGGTTTCTGGAAATTTTTCCAAAAGTTGGAATTTTTGAGTTTAAAAATATGCAGAAAATTATGCAGGGCTTTATATGGATCCCCAAGAAGAACGAGCTCCCAACTTGACCAAACGGCCGTGCAACCGCGGCCAAACCATGGGTTTAGCCGTAGTTCCGCGACGCAGTTGGTGAGGCAGGGACGGTGCTTTCTTGTGTTGATCCATAGGTACTTGTGGCATGTTCTGGGTACTTCTGGAGAAAATGTTAACGAGGTTACGCCTCTGTGGAAATGAGATAATTTAATTAGTCTGTGCGAAAGCATGGGGAGCCTCCCTTTGAGTACCAACACTGTCTTGACTGAATGGTTAGTGAACTTGTAAGGTGTAAATAAATTCCGACTAGTTCTCCTTTTAGGATTTGAAGGAGAATTTGAGGAAACAGTGGGAACCATCCTGATTAGATATAGTGATTAACACATCTAATTTTTTTAGAGTGCACGCTGAGTGTTTCTTTTCTCTCTCTCTCTCTCTCTCTTTGGCAGCGACCATGACCCGACCTTAAAATAAAACTCATAAACCAAGTTGACCGAACCTTTTACAAACCTGGTTTTGTTTTGTCACGATTTACGACAAAGTCACATATATCCATACAACTCTTACTTTACCCTTTGCTTTCTCCAGAACATTCTGTATCACTATGAAGATCCACATAGAATGGATAAAACCATCTCGTATAGTTACATACGAACTCGTAGAAATTTATTTCAGTTCGAGAACGTATTACGGTTTTGGGAAAATTGAATAGGATTATTTGGTTGTATTTTCTCATTATCTTCTCTCAAATTGTGAGGACTCCTAGTTTTAGGAGAGTACACCTATTATGCTTATTGGATAGTTTTCTTCCAAATCTTAGGCAGGTTTCGAAAGGTAGGGAAAAAAGAAAACCAATTAGCCTAAATATGGTATACAGAAGGTAAGAAGTAAAGACAAATAAAGGGATTGGAGTAAGGGAAATAGAAATTGTAACTAATGTCATGATTCTAGTATTGGAAGAGGCATTACTAGGAATACCGGGTCACCCCTTCGAAACATTTTCATGTTTCAGTTTAACTGTAGGGTGTTAATTGAAAACTGCTTTCCCAATTAAATTCTGACTCCAGGGTGTGTATTTACCGGACTTAATTCTCACATCTATATGGAATTACATATCCTGAGTAGGAGTAGAATATTAGGAATTAAGTGATTAGATCCTCAATATCAGAATTCTTTGTAATTGGTATTTTTTTAGGAAATCGTCTAGGTTTTGCCTAACGGCAAATATTTGGTTTTGAATATCCGTTGTTATGCACCAATTTCAAAATGATATATCTGTACGTTTATTTTATAAAGTGAGATATAACCTATTGAAATCATGTTTATAACATTTACCATTATCAGTTGATGGTTAGGTAAGGTGTATTCAATAACGATGTAATTCTTCTTAACCGTAATACAGTTTCAACCTACAACACATATGATTTAAGTTATTAAACTCAGAGAACTTATACAAAGTATTATATATTGTTCGATGTCCATTAGGATAAGGGGTTGGTACTCGTACTATATTCAATTTACTTATGACTTCTCTGGTTTTAGACACGCGTTTCGTTGAAATACATGGTCCAAATTTTGAGAAGTTATAGGTATAAGAATAAAGTAGAGAACCATACGGTGGAAGTATCAGGATTCTTCAAAGTGATTGAAGATGTGATACTTATACTAGGTATTCCGTCGTATGTAATATATTTGAGAATTTGCTTCTCTCTTAGGTTACTCATTCGTGGGTGCGCTCCTTAATGAGTAATGTTGCATGGCCTTCTTCCATTTAGTCGATATGCACTGGAAACAGTTGCATAATTTTTGAATCTGGTTCCTATTAAATTAGTGTATTTGTTTCTATATTAGATATAGAATGGATTCATATCTTAACGATGTTAAGGTATATGGAATTATCCAGCTTATGCTTAAAACTAGAATCCGGATAAACTCAAGGCACGTTTCAGTAATGGTAGTTTGTGGGGTATTCCGAGCTTAAACGAGAGTTAACATTCTAACATTTACAGGATCAATAGTTATTTTGTTCTTGACGCGCCACCTTTTAATAAAATGATTTATTTTCAGAAAACATCAATGTGAGTTTCGTAGAACTGGAAGTGATTCCAGAACCACAAACAGTTACTGAATATTTAGTAGAACCTAAGAATTCAATTGGATTCGACAATCTATTGGCCACTCCGCATATTTAGTGGGTAACCTCAGCCATCCGAGAGGTACTTCAGTTTCCTCCAAGACGGTGACAGGAAGGTTTTGTTAACCCAAGTTTATCACTAATGCCATCTTAGACAATGAGATCTGGCAGGTGGATGACTATAACGTCATTCTAAATTGAATTTAGAAGTGCACGTGTATATGACCCTGCCAGTGGGTTGTTGTAGTCAGTGGGAGCAGCGAAAGCATAGTGGACAAGATACGTATGTCTATTTATAGACTAAAATAAAGAGAGCGGAGATGAGTCATCTTGTAACATTTCAGAAAAATAAAATATTATTTTTGAAATTTAAATAAATAAAATAATAAATTTCATGAATATTTTAAAGATATAGAAATTAGTTTTAATGAAGTAGTATGTTTATATACTTATAGTTTGGAAAATGATTGGAAAATTAATATAAATTATTGATTTTGAAGGTATCTATGTGATTTGGACATTTTATAATTATTATACAATTAATTGTATACAAGTTAATGCTAAACTTGATTAATATGTCGCTAATTATGCATTAATCTTGTTTATGTATATGGCATGCAACAAAATATGTTGCAAAACACTTGTTACATTTTTGTTATTAACTATGACTTCTTTTCCTTTTCTTTAAAATGATTTATGTTTTTAAAATAAAAAGAAAAGGGAAGATATTTGAGTGGAGGAAACATTGAGGTATGAGCATGGGAGAGGAAGAGGGGGGGGGGTTTCTTTTTTACCACCGCTCATATCTTCCTCTTTCATTCTCTTCTTCATTCTTCTTCATCTTCTTCTCCTTCACCCTCCACCTCCTCTACCACCCTCAAACACCTCCAAAACCACCACTAAACACCATGCCACCTTCACAAAAAGTATTCCTCTCATCACTACAAACACCATGGATCAATCAAGTGGAGATTTTGAACACTTTGGGCAACCCAAGAATTTTCTTCAGTTACTATATGAGGTAAATCATACACCCTTAGTTAAGTATTTGAGTTTCCTTACCTTCTATTGTAGTTTAGAGTTAAATTAATGTAGTTTGGTGATCTTAGAATTTTCCAAGATGAGGTTTAAGATATATTTTGGATTGTGAAGGTGTACTTGAGGACTAGATAGTGACCATAACCCCTCTAGTGTCAAAATCCTGGACCAAACTGAGTATAGAAACCCCAAGACTTGAACTTTGAATTGGCCGATATCGTATTTTGTGGGATTTGTGATGGGATATTGAGATCTGCTATTACCCTGAGACCCTGAAAAATATTTAGCGATTACAAAGAGTTTTACAGGTGACTAGGATGCTACTCTAAAGACCCGAGACCCTATCTCTTCTTCTAGGCCGCAAATATACCCCATATGGCCGCAATTTGCGGCATGGGCATGTTGGTTTTGGTTCGTGCTTGGTTCATGGCCCCTTTATCCTATAATTAGACCTTGTTGGGGTTAAAAATTACACCCCAGTTGACCAAGTCAAAACCAAGGTCAATCCTACGTTAAGTGGGTCCGAACCCAAACCCAAGTCAAGCCCAAGTATGGAAGGGGCCGGCTCCATGCCAAAAAGGAGGCAATAAATTAGTCTAAATATAATTTTTAGAAATAAATATATGTAAAGTGGGAAGAAAGCCAAAATTTTGTAAACCCCATGGTTTATGTGCAAAAATGAAATAAGCACATAAGGTATGGGGTGACACAAGTGCCATTTGACAAAGCCCAAGGGGCTATATATAAACTGTGTAGCCTATAAAGGCAACATGATGAAAAAAATCAATAATAACTTTCTCTCTCTCAAAAATTAGGGTTATGTGCCTCCTTCTCCTTCCTCAAGGTTCTAAACCTTCTTCCTCCTTTTGAATTAAATAAAGAGTTTCACTCTTTCTTTTCCAAAAATAAACAGTTTTTCACCATCAAACCCTTGAAGGGGAATTCAAATCTTCCATCAGATCTCAAAAAGGGGAGATTTTTAAATCTCACCTCCCTTTTCTCCAAGATCCGGCCAACAGAAGAAGGAGACCCGTCTCCAAAAATCCCATCTTGGAAAGATCCAAGGCCTAAAAGAAGATACAGGGCCAAAAGGGAGAAAAAAAGGGCCCTCTTTGATCATCCCTAAAGATTTCTAGGAGTTTAACTCCATTCAAGATATATTGGAGTTTAACTCCATAAATTAAACCCTTTTTATAGGAATTCTACTCCATTCAACATCTGTCGGAGTTTAACTCCATAAATAAAAATAAAAAAATAAAAAAAAACCTCTTTCGGAGTTTAACTCCTATTTCCGAGGCTAAAATCTCCTTTCTTTCCGCCGACACCCAAGCACCCACATGCCGGGCGCATGAGGCGCCCGGCGCCCAAGCGCCCAGCGCCCACATGCCGGGCACGTGAGGCGCTCGCGCCCAAGCGACCAGTGCCCACGTGCCGGGCACGTGAGGCGCCCAAGCGCCCAGCTCACTAGCGTCTTTAAGACGCTCCTCACCCTACTTTTTTCCACACTATCCCACATTCAAAATACACCCCCGTGAGGAAAAAAAATTTAACGGGGCGCTGTCCCGCACCCCGCAAGGGGGCTGCTAGCCCGCTATCCGTGTAGCGGAACCTCTGTAAACTCTGTGGGGCTCCCGATATATCAAAAACCTCTCAATACACAACACACGCACACTGCACATTGAGTTCGCATGACCAGTTTGACCCGTCAATCGGAGGTTTTTTTCGCTCCAAAGGCGAGGGGTAATAAACGGCAGCTTAGTCCGCGGCTGCCGGAGATTCGGATCCCCACAATTAATAAACCCTGGCCTATCCTAGGCTAAAGGGAATCTGTATACGCCTGACAAGCGACGCGTATTCCCATCAATGGGGTGACGAGAAACACCCTACAAACCTATCCTATATACTAAATGTCCTAATTTGACCTAAGACAAAATCTGGAGATGTTTTCCTAAGTTTCTGTTTTCGTTTTGCGACTCTTTATAAGTTGGATTTTGGTATTTGGATTTTGACTCGGTCGATTGATATTTGTATGTCGACGTCGAGAGTTGTTTGGCTATTCTTGCATGCGTGGACCATAGGTTCTAACCTATGTGTATGTCGTTTGCCGCTTTAGTTTTCGTATTTGATTCGTGTTTACGATCCGACATATTTGAACTGTAGGTACCTTCGCGTGACTTCGGGATGACAAGGGAGAGCAAGACGCCATCGACTTCGGCAAGCGAGCATCGAAGGTGAGTAGATGTATATCTATGGGGGAAGTCGGGTGGATGGCGTATAGCACCCCCACAACCGTAGAATAAAATAATTATCTATAATATATATGCCTATATGAGATTTAGATATTTAGCAAGTAGGGCTCTAGGAGACCCTAGGTTAGAATAGGCGTACTTGTAGGAAGGTTTATCCTTAGTCTATTGATTGATGTGAAAAAATGTTTGTAGTTACCGCAATCAATAACGGCGTCGCGTGTAGCTAACTGAGATGAGTACGGGTCGTCCTCAGGGAAATGTCGAATCTTTTATCTTGCTTTAGACGAGTTGATTGAAATTAGGGTGGTTGGTTGTAGATCTATGTTGAATACGGATTTAGATTTTATGAAGAAGAGGGTTGTAGGTTCATAGAATTTAGCAGTAATAGATAATTAATTAAAGATGACTCCTTTTATCCTTTAATAGATTTATAACTAGATCGATAGTGATGAATGTGGATTAGGGTTCTTTCGGAAGAAACTAGGGTTTCCCCACTCTTAACTCTTATCCTTGCATTGATCTCTATTCATGTCTAGCCCTTACCAAAACAATTGTTAATCTAATCTCAAATCGCGGTCGAGACTATCAATAAATTGGTAGTGCGCTCGATAAGAATGTTAACATTTATTTTGCTAAAGTTTATAAATTTTATAAGATGTAAAAGGAGTTATAATATTTTTTTCATCCATTGATCTATCCTAATTCTATGAACCTAGAAAGCTAGGAATTACTTACGCATAGTTGAGATAGAAGAGAAGATAAAGAAGGATATCATAATGCAGAATTTAAATGCAGAATGTAAATGCAGAAAAAATAAAGCATATGATCTACCTTTATTAATCAATGTTACAAGTACAAATCCTTCAAATTTAGATTACAAGAAGAAGTTGCTCTCGATCTCTGTCTCGTAGGAAGTAAATGTTCCGTCGATATTCACGTTGCTCTATCATGTTGAATCGCGGACCTGTCGTGGATTTCTTGTTCTTGATGGTGATTTGCTTCGTATTAAAGGTGATGATTCTCTAAGTTGAACGCTCGGTACTTTATATAGCCCTCAAAGCAGAAACTCTAGATCTCATAAGTTAAGATATGCAATCACGATCCAAATCCCAAAGTTTCTCATCCAACGGCTCTAGATGTGCCGCTAATCTGCCGTGGATTGTGCGTTATGGCCGCGGTTGGACGGCGGTTTAGTAGAATTAGGGTTCCAAATTTCAGGTGCTTTCTCATGTTGACATGTGGAGATTTCTTCAATGTCTGAATTCTTTAAATATTTTCTGAGTCTCTGCCATTATTGATTTTACGATTTTATCGACAGATCTTGCTCCTGACATCTCGAATATCTCGATCTTCGGACCTGAGTTAAATCTGCATAATATCTCCATAAATAATATTAGTAATATTTGTTATATTAGAGATATTATCTTAATCATTTTATATGGTATTAAATCTTTAAGAAATTTGATTAAGATTATTTGATATGATTTGCATAATAAAAATATTATATAAATATTATATGCATATATTTTCTTTCATAATGTTAATTATAATATATAAACATATGATAAAGAGTAAATTTGCAGATAAACCCACATATATTCTATATTTATAATAAGCACCTTTAAATATTTAAGAAAAGTAAGGAAAATATTATATCAAATTTGTAATATTTTCGACTGAACATTTATGTCGTGAGCCGTTAGTTTTATATTGTTACGCGCGCATACGCACACGCTTGGTATGATATGTGGGTATGTGTGTGTGTGTGTGTGTGTGTGTGTGGATGTGTTGATATGTGTGTGTGTGTGTGTCTGTGTGTGTGGATGTGTTGATATATATATATATATATATATATATATATATATATATATATATATATATATAATGGAGGAAAGATGCCATAGGAGGGAATTTCCTCCTATGGCGTCAAAAAAATACATCCTCCCTCATTTTTTCCGCCGATCGGCACTCACCATCTTCATCGTTATCATCAAAGATGCGGGTACACCAAATTTTATGTGATTCTACAACCTTTTCACCATTGATTTAGCAATGTAAAAAGTTCTGTTGTCGGTAAACCATTAATTTTGAACCCACTAAATCAATGGTGAAAAAGTTATAGAATCACATGAAATTTGGTATACCCACATCTTAGATGATAATGATGAAGATAGTGGGTGCCGATCGTCGGAAAAAATGAGGGAGGGTGTACTTTTTCGACGCCATAAGAGGAAATTCCCTCCTATGGCCTCTATCCTCCATTAACCTCATATATATATATATATATATATATATATATATATATATATATATATATATATATATACTTGTAAGATGAGAATATGATATGTTATATGGTTTTGAATCGATATGATCGAATATGATGTCAAGAGATTATGTTATACGATTTGAGTTTGAGACATCGTATACGTTATGATATATATTAAAGGATTGTTGGGCAATTATACATAACATGCGATAACATGTGACTTAACGATATAATAGAATGCACATGACCTTAGATCCGTACCCTTGATTATGATATTGTACGACGGACTATACCGTATGAGATATATATATATATATATATATGATTAATCCGCACTCTTAACTCGAGAATGCCGTACGATGGATATTACCGTACGTGATGCTATGAGGCTGGATCGCCGACTACTAGATATATCGACTCGGATATGCTTTCGATTTCTATTTACTTTCGACTCGGTTCTTATTTTAGTCTTTTAGTTGCTTAGATAGATGTTAGATTAGGTTCGAGTCATACCTATTTCCAAAACTAACGAATCGTATGTATTTCAAGACAATCCGAGGGACGCTACGGATTTTCAAAATGATATCTCTTTTTTCAAAACACCGTAGCTTCTACTTTTCCAAAACAACGATTCGCGCTATTTCCAATACTATAATTGTATGGCTCGTATATAGATATATATCTTATAATGTTGCATTTACTGTTTATTTCCTGTCATGTTCATTTTGTATATACATATGTTTTCATTACCTAAACCCACCGTTGCCGGTCCCAAGTCCGGATGAGAAAGGGTGAGGGTTGTGGTAGGCTTGTGACAGCCAACGTAAAATTTTGTCACATTCTATGACATGAACCATAATAAGAATATCGTTGGGGCGTCCCCCATTCAGCGACGCGCTACATCGGATCCCGGGTGTAGTGTTAAGTATGCAAGGGCTTCTAGGTCGTCGTCCAAAAACGGCGCGCTACATCGGACCCCGGGTGTAGTGACAAATAAGCAAGGATCGTCGTCCAGAAACGGCGCGCTACATCGGACCCCGGGTGTAGTGACAAATAAGCAAGGGTTTCATAGGATCCTTTTAGCTTCCTGGAACATAGGTTCCCTTACGGGTAGACTAATAGAATTAGTGGAGGTGATGATTAGGAGGAGAGTTGGTATTATGTGTTTGCAAGAAACTAAGTGGGTAGGTGAAAAGAGTAGAGTCATAGAGCCTTGGGGTTATAAGCTTTGGTATACGGGTAGAGATAAAAATCGTAATGGGGTAGGCATAATCATAGATAGACGGTTGCTTGAGGATGTAATTGAGATTAGGAGAAAAGGTGATAGAATTTTACTGGTTAAGTTTATTCTAGGTGGAGAGATCCTTAATGTTATTAGTGCTTATGCACCACAGATAGGTCTTGATAACGCTAGTAAGCGTCTATTCTGGGAGGATTTAGACGAGATGGTGCAATGTATACCTAGTGGAGAGAAGTTATTTATTGGTGGTGATCTTAATGGACATGTAGCTACTAGTCGTAGTGGGTTTGATACTATCCATGGAGGTTTTGGTTTTGGACAAAGGAATGAAGTAGGTGACTCGATTCTAAATTTTGCCTTATCTTATGATTTGATCTTAGCAAACACATGGTTTAAGAAAAGAGAGTCCCACCTTATCACTTTTAGGAGCGGATCAAGTGCTACTCAAATAGACTTTTTTCTGATGAGAAGAATAGATAGAGGTTGTTGTATCGAATGTAAGGTAGTGCCAGGTGAGAGTGTAACCACTCAACATAGACTTTTAGTTCTAGAGTTTCGATTTAGAAGAGGACTTAGGAGATTAGACGTAAGGTAGAGCCTAAAATTAAATAGTGGTGATTGAAAGAAGGTAACCAAAAGGCTTTTATAGATCGTGTAGTCCAAGAAGCGGATTGGCAGTCGGAAGATGATTCAGATAGAACATGGAACAAAATGGCTAGTTGTATCAAGAAGGTAGCTAGAGATCTACTTGATGAGTCGAAAGGTGGTGCACCACCATCTAAGAACACATCATGGTGGAATGAAGAAGTAAAGGCTGCTATTAAAATTAAAAGGGATTCTTATAAAGATTTGAAGAAAAGTAGAGATGTGGAGAGATTTGAGAAGTATAAAATGGCTAAAAAGGAAGTTAAGAAAGCTGTTTGGGAAGCTAAATCTAAGGTCTACAAGGAGGTGTACGAGAAATTAGACACTAAAGAGGCTGAAAATGATATATACCGGATTGCTCGGATGCGGGAAAGGAAGACTAGAGACTTATGTGCGGTGAAGTGTGTCAAAAATGAAAATCAGATGGTTTTAGTTCGAGATGAGGATATCAAGAAAAGAGGGAGAGATTATTTTGACAAATTGTTCAATGAGAGCTTTACTAAGAATTTGGATGGACTTGTCATTCAATCTCAAGATATAAACCGTGATTTCATACGTAAAATAAGACTAACTGAGGTTAAAGAAGCTTTGAACAAAATGAGTTTAAGAAAAGCGGTTGGTCCTGATGGGATTCCTATCGAGATTTGGAAATGCTTAGGAGAAATAAGCGTTAAATGGCTGACAGATCTGTTTAATAAGATTTGGCAGACAAAAAAGATGCCAAATGAATGGAGGAAAAGTATCCATGTACATATCTACAAGAACAAGGGTGACATTCAAAGTTGCTCAAACTACCATGGAATAAAACTTATGTGTCACACCATGAAACTTTGGGAGAGAGTGATTGAACACAAGCTAAGGAAGGATATTAAGATAACAGAGAACCAGTTTGGGTTCATGCCTGGACGATCGACGACAGAGGCTATGCATTTGCTTCGTCAACTTGTCAAGCGTTTTCGAGAGAGGAGAAAAGATTTGCATATGATATTTATTGATTTAGAAAAAGCGTACGACAAGGTACCTAGAGAGGTATTATGGGGGACAATGATGAAGAAGGGGGTCCCCGTCAAGTATATTGACATAATCAAGGATATGTACGATGGAGTAGTGGCAAATGTCAGAACCTGCGGCGGCTTAACGATTGATTTTCCTATTACAATTGGTTTACATCAAGGATCTGCATTAAGTCCATTCATGTTTACCATCGTGATGGATGAACTTACTAGAACTATCCAAGATGAGGTACCTTAGTGTCTGCTATTCGCTGATGATATTGTTCTAGTAAATGAGACGAAAGCAGGGGTTAATGCCAAATTGGAATTATGGAGGCAAATATTGGAATCTCAGGGATTCAGATTGAGCAGGTCCAAGACAGCATATATGCATTGCAAATTTAGTAACTAGAGAAGTCAAAACCATATTGGTATAACATTGGAAGGGCAAGAAATATCACTGAGCGACCAGTTTAGATATCTAGATTCCATCATCCAAAAGAATGTGGAGATCGATAGTGATGTTAATCAAAGGATCCAAGCTGGTTGGTTGAAATGGAGGAGTGCAACAGGGATTTTGTGCGATCGTAACTTTTCGTTAAAATTGAAAGGGAAGTTTTATCGGAGCGCTATTCGGCCTGCCTTATTATATGGTACAGAATGCTGGGCTCCTAAGAAGCATCATACACAGAAGATGCACGTAGCGGAGATGCGCATGCTTCATTGGATGTGCGGTAACACTAGAAAAGATAAGGTGCGAAATGAGAATATTCGTGCAAAAGTTGGTGTAGCACCTATAGAGGAGAAGATGCAGGAAAACCGGCTAAAATGGTTTGGTCATGTGCGACGCAGACCTATGGAAGCACCGGTTCGACGAATAGATACTCTAGATATAGGCAATGGCAAAAAGACAAAAGGAAGACCGAAGAAAAGATGGATGGAGGTGATATGAAACGATATGGGTGCCAAAAGACTCGATGAAAGTATATTGTTCGATAGGAGTGAGTGGAGGTGGAGGATTCATGTGCTGGACTCGGCGTGATTCTCATGTTGGTTTATGTAGCCTACCCCATATGCTTGGGATAAAAGGCTCAGTTGTTGTTGTATATGTTTTCATTACCTGTTATGATCTCGCCTGCTAGGACACATGCACCATTACCGATGATGCGTATGTTGCACGTACATTTACTGGCTGGCTCACACACATCATCATCGGTAATTACCATGTCACGTACACATTATAAACCGTTATCTCGCTCGTATAACCTGATAGTTGGTAGTTTAATTATATTGTTAGTATTCTTGCTCTTACATGCTAGTTTAAATATTGCATTTCTTACTTAGAGACCACATGCATCTGTATACCTACATTCTAGTTATGTACTGCAGTTGGGCTCTATGCCGATATTCGTTGTTCATTATCAGCTCATGATTATGAGATTCCGATTTTCATGAGATTTCTGAATTTAGGAAATCACATGTGAAATTGAAAACTTGTGCTCCTTTTAAAAGAAAATTGAGTTTTTCCTTCATATGATGTGTGACATCCACCATGAGATTTCTCGGTTCTGGAGCATATATAATATATGATTACCCGATACGAGGAGCGAGGAGACACCGTCCATGGGTACATGGTGGAACCGGTGCAGTACCCGGGGGCAAGAAAGCCGTGTAGAGAGACGTTGAGCCCGGCAGGGGAGCATTACCGACCGGTGATAGTTGGCGCGGCGGATATCCGGAGGATACCTACTGTGGTCGTGAGATCAGATGATATGAGGCCGATCCGGACAGACGGAGCCCGAGATTTGAGGATTATGTGTCGCTGATGAACACGATTTTCATGATGTTTTCGAGTGTCAATGCTGGGCACTCAGGTTTTATCATGATTTAGTGTGTCGTTGCTATAACACATTGGTTGATGCGTTTATACTCACGCATATTTTTACATATGACATGGTATTACATTTTGACCTGGACATGATTACTTTAGTATGGTTACACTGATGCTTATACTCTTACCCTTGCACCACTAGACAATATTATTATTACTACTATACTGTATGACCAAGGAAATAGTCATACATTCGGTTTCTACTAGGTGATGTCTTCTACTCACGAGTTGGCAACTCACCCCCGTTATGTCATAGTTTTCTTGCAGGTTTGACCGCACAGGTTCCGTTGCGGCTTGCTGGCACACCGCTTTCTTCCGGGTGATTGCATTGTTTTAGGTAGGATACACTTGCATCGTGACCACCATTGTACTTGTACTTTTATTTCAGTTTTATTTAGTTAAAGCTCCATTAACCAGACTATGTATATTCATAGACTTAGAAACCTTTATTGTATATTCTTTCGGACTTAGAGTCACGCTCATGTATTTAATATTATTTCTGGTTTCTTGATGATGCTTGTTTTCTTTGCTTTCTTTCTGTGTTTTGATCCTCGCCTTCGGCGTTGTATATTTACATCATCGCGTGGTTGTTGTTGGGTTTACCTAGCACCCTATAAGAGGTTTGGAAGCATCACATGTCACAAAGATTAAATTTTTAGAGTGCTAAGTGAACACACAAAGAATCAATCCTAGAAAATTAGGGTTTCATAATTTTAAACCACACCACAAGTAACAAAGGCTAGGGTTTTGAGAGTACAACCTTTGTAGCTCCCTATGCTAGACTCCTTGGCCACTTGAGAGTTGGAAAGCGGTTAGCTTGAGGTCTTCTAGCGTCCACGACGATCCGCCCGAAGCTCCTTTGTCCAAGCTTGCAACTTCACTTTATCAAGAGAAAGAAATGAAGCTAACACTCTAAACAAGTGGGCAAGACTTGTGTAGAATGGTGTTGTGGTTCTTTTTCTCACTTCAAAATCCTATCTTGTTGAGTATTTTGCTCACTTAAAAGATCTAGAGAGCAAAAGAGCAAGGTTGAAGAAGATGATGGCTTTTCAAGAAGAAGAGAAAAAGATAATCTCATGAAAGAAAAAAAAGAAAATATATGTATATATATTTTTCACTTCTCATCTCAAACCATGGTTAAATGATAAAGATATTATTTAATTTGAGTTAAAACATAAAAGGAAAGTTAATCTATGGTTCAAAGTAGGTGAGCATGGTTAGGTCAAAGAAGAGTGTAGAAACAAACCATGAATTATCCTTTCCTTTTTCATTTTGTTTTAACACAAATAGAAATAGTTATCCATATAAATAACCAAGGTGTGAGTCTTATATTGCCACCATTTTCTATGTATATACAACCATGATAGAATGATGTATGTATGCATGTGTGCATGCACATCCATATGTGCATGAACAAGAATGAATGCATACATGCATGCATACATCCAAAAAGGACAAGAAAGGATTTCTAGTGAGAAGCTAATGGTTAAATGATAAATCAACACTTGATTTATCAACCCGGTCATATCACATACGACCCGACCAAAAGCAAGCCACCCGATTAATATACGGTATCTCATACACGCATTTTAACCGGGTCCATGCGCATATCGCATACGCGCACCACAACGTTTCGTCTGGACTAGGTAACTCCTTTGTGGGACTCTAAGACTCGTCAATACGCCGGCAGTGGGTGATGATCATATCAAGAACCCCCAAGCCGCAAGCGGTCAGCTAAACGTAACGGCCACCCGGGTATTGAGCGATCAGAAGAAAACAAGCGAACCTGCTACAACTCCCGTCGAGCCAACCGGCAACACTACCCGTGCAGTCCGGTCTCCTCGTCTGATATGTCGCATATCAAGTCTAGGGTTGGTAAACGTCAAACCCTAATAACCGATAAGTCGTGCCGATGTGAGGCTCATAACGGGTCGAGAAACTACTGGTAACACTTACCAGTAAATCTCTAAAACAGCCCTGGCCAGGGACTTTCCTGTTACTGCCAATCGAGCACAGCGCAACATCAACCCCCAATACCGAGAGAGACGAAACCCCTCCTATCGCTCATTGCCTCCATGTGACTCGGGACTGTACCCCAAAACCACCGTTTTGCACGCCCTCATAGACGTGGTAAGTTGGAAATCAAAGCACAGTGGGAATCACACAAGACTCTATGACGATCTCGGGTCTACAGACTAACCTGCACAAGTGTCACCAGAGAACTGCCATCTGACGTGAGGTATAATACCATCTGGGAGTTCTCGGCGAGTCCGTCCAGTGTACCTAGTCTCCACTGAGCACCCGTATACCATCTCTGATGTCAAACACCAATGGATATGGGATCATCCATCGCCCATCTCATGGGTCGAGAAGCGTATATGCTAGTCTACACTGGTATATCGATGCCCCGTCTCGATACACCCACAACTAGGGACCTTGAAGGATGTACTTATGGAGTACCATGTCCCCACTAGTATGATCCGCATCATAGTCCAGGTAGTCAAGTACACATCCTAAGGGCTTTACCAACATGTAACTATAAGACAGTATAAAGAGACAAGTATACATGTTAAGATAAAGAGCAACCAAATAGCATACTATCATATCGAGCAAGAAAGTCATCTCTATATATGTCCAAGCATCCAATATAATATACATCATCTGTACAATACTGGCCTCTAGGGCATACATACAACTAACAATCTCCCACTTGCACTAGGGCCAGCTGTTATAGTATCGCATACCGAGCATCCCGAAGAGTCTCTCAAACTGTATCTGGGGAATGGCCTTCGTGAGTTGATCCGCTGTGTTGTTCTTCGTGTCAACCCTCCTGACCTCGATCTCCCGGCGATCAACTATCTCCCGGATCAGGTGATACTGCCTCAGAATATGCCTGGATCGCTGATGGGACCTGGGTTCCTTGGCCAAAGCCACCGCTCCATTGTTATCGCAATACAAAGGTATTGGATGCTCAATGGATGGAACCACTCCAAGTTCAGTAATGAACTTCTTGATCCAGACAGCCTCTTTGGAAGCATCGTTGGCAGCGATGTATTCAGCCTCCATCGTCGAGTCTGCCACGGTTTCCTGCTTGGAACTCTTCCAGCTAACCGCCCAAAGACAAATCCCGACTGTGACTTAGAGTCGTCCTTATCACTCTGGAAGCTCGAATCGGTAAAGGACTCTACTTGGAGTTCTCCGTTACCATACACCAAGAGCATCTCTTTAGTCCTTCGTAAGTACTTGAGAATGCTCTTCACAGCTGTCCAGTGACTCTCTCCAGGATCAGCTTGATACCTGCTAACTATACTTAGTGGGTATGCTACATCGGGTCTGGTATATAGCATCGCGTACATGATAGATCCTACAGCCGAAGCATAGGGTATCCCTTGCATGCGAGCTCTCTCCAAATCAGTCTTGGGAGACATCTCTTTGGAAAGAGTGACTCCAGAGATCGTGGGTAAGTTCCCACGCTTGGATTCTTCCATACTAAACCTCTTTAGTATGGTGTCAATGTACCTGGACTGGGACAATCCCAATATCCTTTTAGATCTATCTCTATAGATCCTGATTCCCAATATGCAGGAGGCATCACCTAGATCTTTCATTGAGAATCTTTGTGATAAGAAGAGCTTGACCGATTGCAGCATAGGAATATCATTCTTGTATGTCGTCCACGTACAATACGAGGAAGACAACCTTACTCTCTGCCACCTTCTTGTAGATACAAGGTTCATCTACGTTTTTGACGAAATCAAACTCTTTGATAACGACGTCAAAGCAGATGTTCCAACTCCGCGATGTTTGCTTTAATCCATAAATGGATTTAAGCAGCTTGCACACCTTCCCGCTGCTCCCACTATCTACGAAGCCCTCTGGCTGAGTCATGTACACGCACTCTTCTAAATCACCGTTTAGAAAGGCGGTCTTAACATCCATTTGCTAGATTTCATAATCATGATATGCAGCGATGGCAAGCATGATCCGGATGGATTTTAGCATAGCCACTGGAGAAAAGGTTTCGTCATAGTCCACACCTGGTCTTTGACGAAAACCCTTTGCAACAAGTCTAGCTTTGAAAGTCTCCACTTTCCCATCTACACCAAGTTTTTTCTTGAAAATCCACTTGCTCCCAATGGGTTTTACCCCTTCAGGAGCAACTTCCAAAGTCCATACTTTGTTGGTGTACATGGATTCCATCTCGGACCGCATTGCATCCAGCCATTTCACTGAGTCCCTACTCGTGATGGCCTGCTCGAAGCTAGTTGGGTCATCATCCTCTATGATGCAATCCTCGCTTCCACCATCAATAAGAAAACCGTAGTATCTCTCAGGCGGATGAGAAACCCTGCTAGATCGGCGGAGAGGCTGGGGTTCGTCGGGTACTACTTAATCCTCTGGTTCTACCAAATCATCTGTTGTAGTTTGTTCTGCTGGAACTTCTTCTAGTTCTACCTTAATACCACTAAACTGTTTCATAAGAAAACCTTTTTCTAAGAAAGTGGCATGTCGAGAAACAAACACCTTTTGTTCCTCGGAGTGGTAGAAGATATACCCTCGCGAATGTTTGGGATATCCAACAAACTTACATAGAACAGACCTTGCCTCGAGCTTGTCCGGATTTTGTGTTTTAACATAGGCCGGACAATCCCATATCTGAATAAAATTAAGACATGGTCTCTTACCATTCCATATCTCATATGGAGTGATAGGCACTGATTTGGTTGGAACTCTATTCAATAGGTATGCAGCTGTCTCCAGTGCATATCCCCAGAAGAAAATAGGTAACTCAGCTGTACTCATCATAGAGCGCACCATATCTAATAGGGTGCGGTTCCTCCGCTCCGATACACCGTTGTGCTGTGGTGTATAAGGAGGAGTAAGCTGAGAGAGAAACCCATTCTCTTTTAGATAATCTAGGAATTCATTGCTTAAGTATTCTCCTCCTCGATCAGATCGAAGGATCTAAATACTTTTGCCCGTTTGGTTCTCTACTTCGTGCTTATATTCTCTGAATTTCTCAAAAGCTTCAGACTTGTGTTTCATTAGGAACACATATCCGAATCTTGAGAGATCGTCAGTGAATGTAATGAAGTAGGAAGAACCATCCCTGGCATGTGTAGACATGGGACCGCATACATCGCTATGCACCAGTCCCAAGAGTTCCATAACTCTTTCTCCGTGTCCCGTAAACGGAGTTTTGGTCATCTTGCCTTTGAGACATGAATGGCAAGTATCATAAGATGATAATTCGAACGAATTCAAATATCCATCTTTATGTAACTTAGCCAGTCGTGTCGCATTGATATGACCAAGTCTACAATGCCATAAGAAGGATTCGTTCATTTCTGAACTTTTCCTCTTTTGTGTGTTTTGTATATTGAGGACTGTATTTTGATTTAGAATGAATATGCCATTATGTAACAAGCCTGATGCAATCAACCTTTGATCTAGGAATATGTTCATAACATTATCCTTTACTACAAAATTATATCCTTCTTTACTTAATAAAGAAACTGATATAATGTTGCACATCATGTTCGGTATATAATAGCACTCATTTAGAATCAGTGTATTACCACTTGGTAATACTAGGTGATATTCGCCAACTGCTTTGGCTGCAATATTTGCCCCATTCCCTAATTGAACGGAATGATCACCTTTTCCCAGTTCTCTACCTTTCCGTAGCCCATGTAACAATTTACATATGTGGGATCCTGATCCGGTATCTAATACCCAGGATGTAGAGTGAACTGAGAAACAGTTCTCAATAACTAACACACCTGAAGAAGATGTATCAACATGCATGTTCTTTTGGGCGGCATGAGAATCCAGATATTCTCCTATTCCCTGTTCAGTCTTATAACTCTTATAAGAAAGAACGGGTCCAACGTTCCCCTGCTCAGTATAATAAACGGGTTCAGTTAATACATCCATATTATTATCTTGATTATGGCCTGACATGGTCGCTACCTGGAGAGAGAGAGAAGAAAACACTTTAGCGTATGCTCTTGCAAGATTAGATTGGTTATTATCTTATCTAATCAGGATGGCTCCCACTGTTTTTATCAAATCTTCCTTCAAACCCTAAAAGGAAAGACTAGCCGGGATTAATTACACCCTACAATTTCGCCAATCTTTCAGCCAGGCCAGTATCGGTACTTTGAGGGAGGTTCCCCGTGCTTTCGCACGGACCTAATTAAAGTAAACCTCGTTTTCCCAGAGGCGTAACCCCGTTGACACCTTTCTAGACACCTACTTGATCGGCTAATTGTCCTGTGTAAAACTCTCCCAGGAGTAACAATTACTTGCAGTGGGTATCGGGATCCAACTATCTCATAGAAGGTATGCAATCTCATTGCAAATTTCAACACTTGAAATTCCCGATAATCCTTTTGCCCCTAGCTTCCCATGACCTTGACGGAGGCCAAACTACCCATAGGGCGCTAGTCAAGTTCAACCCGTCATTTCTTGATTGAATTAAACCCACCCGTACGACCCTTGACGGAGGCCAAACTACGCCGTACGAATACTCTAATCCAATCGCATCATATGCTAGCAGATAAGCACTAGTTAGCTACCATACACTACGCCTTGACGGAGGCCAAACTACCGTAGCATGAATACTAAATAGTACTTATCTGAAATGACGGAGGGCTACGCAGGTTTTTTCAGAAAAACCATGAGCGTAATGAACTTGATATCGTTGTAGAATCAAGTGAATTTTGAAATGGAGTGATTTTGAGGCTTCCAATAGTTTTGCTAAAGAGATCACTCCCGGTGAAGGGATCTCGGCTCTTTCCTCATCGAATAAGGTGCAGCATATATCATATATATCACTATGCAAAGCAAAACTCCAAAAGCAATCAAAAGCAAACCGAGTGTTGTAGCATCTGCCAGTTTCGCTAAATAGGTCACTCCCGGTGAAGGGATCTCGGCTCTTTCCTCATCGAATAAGGTGCGGGATATATCATATATATCGCTATGCAAAGCAAAAGTGTAGCTACCCTTTTTGAAAAAATTTGATTCTACAACACTTTTTAGGTTTCTTTTCTTTCATTAATCACATTAATGAAGTCCCATCATTTAAGTCACCTAAACATCACAGATAAATACGACGTACACTTATGCCATCCGCACTCGCCTCGATGTCCCCTCATGCACCGTTAGGTTAGGTAACTAACGATAGAGCAGGGCAGGGCTAGTGCGGGTGTAAAACATAAGTAACGTCTATATAATATATCATATATACTATATACTGTATCTATCACAACATATCAAATGATCACATCACAGATATCGCAGCAGAAACATATGTTAGTTATATGTATGCCCTAGAGGCCATTACTGTACATAGGATGTATATTGTAGTGGATGCTGGGACATATATAGGGAGGACTTTCTTGCTCGACATGATAGTATGCTATCTGGTTGCTCTTTATCTTAACGTGTACACTGATTGTCTCTCTGTTACATGTTGGTAAAACCCTTAGGATGTGTACTTGACTACCTGAACTATGATGCGGATCATACTAGTGGGGACATGGTAGTCCATAAGTACATCCTTCAAGGTCCCTAGTCGTGGGTGTATCGAGACGGGGCATCGATATACCAGAGTAGACTAGCGTATACCTTCTCGACCTATACAGATGGGCGATGGATGATCCTATATCCATTGGTGTTTGACATCAGAGATGATATACGGGTGCTCAGTAGAGACTGGGTACACTGGACGGACTCGCCGAGAACTCCCAGATGGTATTATACCTTACGTCAGATGACAGTTCTCAGGTGACACTGGTACAGGTTAGTCTGTAGACCCGAGATCGTCATAAAGTCTTGTGTGATTCCCACTGTGCTTTGATTTCCACCTTACCACGTCCAAGAGGGCGTGCAAAATGGTGGTGTTTAGGTACAGTCCCGAATCACATGGAGGCAATGAGCGATAGGAGGGGATTCGTCTCTCCCGGTATAGGGAGTTGATGTTGCGCTGTGTTCGATTGGCTATAACCGGAAATCCCTGGCCAGGGTTGTTGAGATTTACTGGTAAGAGTTACCAGTAGTTTCTCGAACTGTTATAGACCTCATATCGACACGACTTATCGAGCTATTGGGGTCTGACGTTTACCACCCCTAGGCGAGATATGCGACATATCAGACGACGAGACCGGACTGTACGGTAAGTGTTACTGGTTGGATTCACAGGAGTGTGAGCGGGCTTGCTCGTTGATCTTCTGATCGCTCAATACCCGGGTGGCCGTTACGTTTAGCAGACCGCTTGCGGCTTGTGGGTGTTTGATATGATCATCACCTGCTGCCAGCGTATTGACGAGTCTTTAGAGTTCTACACAAAGGTTTCCTGGCTCAAGCGAAACGAAATAGGAGCGCATATGAGATATGTGCGGGACCGAGAATAATACCAGTATGTGATACTGAATTCTATTCTCGCGATTTGTATCATCGGACGGTTATATGAGATATAGCCGGGGTACTGAATCAAAGGTTGATTCGATACATTGATACACTTTATATTAGTCGGTTATATGCGATATGACCGGATCATTAAATCAAGTGTTGATTTAATGATTTAATGTATAATTATATATTTGATATATTACTTTACATTAACTAGTATTTGTTCACTTAAGATTGATTTTCTCACTTGATGTGCACAAGTAGTATATGTGATATATTTTTGTGCACTTGATTGTATCATGTTTGATGATACATGCAAACTTGGGTGTGTGCTATACACCATGTTTAGTTAATGGTTAGGGTTTCATTTGCCTTATTTATTTATTTCATTTATTTATTTTTGGCAAGAAACAAAAACAAAATGGTGGTGGCTTTTCTCACTTTGGCTTGAAGCTTCATGAAGCTTCAAAGCATCTTTGACAAAGTATAAACCATTTTGTTTTATTCTTAACCCAACCATTAGCCTAAACCCTAGTTTAGTCTCTACACTAGTTACACTCACCCATGGTTGCTAAATGATAGATATCACTTGAATTTTCTTTTTGTAAGAATTCTTTTTCTTTCTTCTTCTTCATCTTCTTCATGAAGAGAAGAAAACCTAGCTAGAAAATTCTAAGTGATGAATCCAAGTGAGAAATCAAAATCCAAAGTGAACCCACTTCCTATTTCTTCATCCTCTACCACTTGCCATGTTGTATAGGGTGTTTTCTTCACAAGTTTCATGACTTAGTGAAGATGGAGCTTGAGTTAGAGTTGCCTCGACGTAGATCATCTTCGGCATCGAAGTCAACGACCTAGCCCGCTCTTTTCTCCGATGAAACCATCGCTAGAGTCCGGGATCCCGGTGATCGCAGCGAAGGGACATCATCATGGAGCTAAAGAAGTGGAGGACCGGATCTACAAAGGTTGTATTTCCATTCACTTAGCACTAAAGCAGTTTAGTAGCTTGTAGTTTCGCCTAATTTCTAGTTAACAATCTATATTAGGGTTTCTCGGCACCTAAATTTTAGAATTTGGCATGGTTGATGCCTTATGGAACTTCATTAGTGTGCCTAGGAACCCTACAGTGGTATCAGAGCCTAGCTAGAGCCTTGGCGAAGTGTAGACGATATTAGAAGTCCGATCGAGCCCGAAACCCTAAACCGAAACCCTTCTCTGTACATTTTTCAAAACTGTGCATTTTTCCTAATTAAAAATATGCAGAAAAATCGGCAGGGTTTTATAAGAATTACCGTGCAAAACGTCGACCTAACTCCATCAATCCGCCGCGGAACCGCGGCCGTACCCCACGTGGCGCGGCGGTTCCGCGGCCATACTGTTGCTTCGTTGACCACAATTTGCACAGTAATGTCTCTATTTGACTCCTGTGTTTTCTGGGTAATTTTAATCTGCACTCAAGAGTTGAGTAATCTAGGGTGTTTTGGGAATTCGATGATTCGATCGGAAACTTTAACTGCGTCTATGTGTTTTTCCGGATAATTTAGAATATGTTAAAAAGTTCGACCGGATATAAATACCCAATTTTTCCCCTGCCGGGAAATTTCCAACTGTTGGATTTTTCCGTAGTTTGAGAGCGTTCTAAGTAGTGCAAGTAACGCGATGGACCCTCTAAAAGACAACAAACCTTAACTCGATTATGTGACCGTCTTGAACTGCCCTTTGAACCTTAGGGTTTGGGGCAGTACGGCGTGCCACATGTGAGGCGTTGGCTTGACCCTTCTACGGCTGGACCGTTGGTACTGAGGCATGAAGTGAATGTTTTTAAACTTATATCATGTGTTGAGCTGTTCTGAGAAACTTGGGTGTTTGATTGTTCGATCGAAAAGTTTAAGATTTTCTATTTATCTGGAATGGGATACAATATTTGGAATCCACAAGTAGTTATGAGATAACTAATATGAATGTTATAAACATAGCACTTTAGTCTCACTTGATCGGTTGCCACGGAATTTTGATGCAATCAAAAGTCTGTCGCAATCACGTAGCATACGCGGATACTCGCCGGATAAACTTAATAGATAGCTACACCCCTTAGCCTCGACCAAGTGACTGTAGGAGAACCCCGTCGCCAAAAAGCATACGTCTGGGTGCTCGCGGCAGCGGTGTTCCGCCTTAGTGCACTTCGTCGACGGCATCGGGGGTGCGGCCGTCTACTAAAGTTTGCGACGAGCATTCGATCAAAATGCCGGGAATCTTGTTGAATTGCCCGACTTGATATTGAAAAGAGTTTTCGATAAAGAGACTAAAATGCGGGGTTTATAATTGTTAGGCATGCGATGTCTAAGGAATTCATTTGGTTAGGCATGTGATGTCTAAAGAGGTTGCGGATTCCAACTGTTGTAGTTTTACACTTTCTTTTCTGCGACCGTAAGTATAATATGTGATATCGCCGGTTTCGTTACTATATGTCAACGATAATTAGGATGGGCATATTTACTTACGTTGATGACATGTGATGTTATGTGTTGCTGGATATGTTATATTGGATCGTCGTGTTTGAATAGCCGGGGGGTTTTATGTGAGATGAGTGTTTTTCATTTTCATTCATGTAAAAATTTATATGTAATATTCTTTTGTTGGGGCACTTCCAGGTTGCGGAAGATGTCACCATTGTATATTATTTACTTTTCCTCACTAGGATAGACCCAAGGAGGGGAGCACAAGTAACCGGGTTCTAGGGTCCAGTGCGAGACCAACTCGAGGAGTCGAGTCCGGGTCTCCTAACTTTAGAATTGGTAGGGTTGCTTGCCGCTCTCGTAGAGGTCTAGGGGTGTGGGTTTGGCTATTCATCGCGACCGTGGAATCCGTGTTTTATACTGGCTCGTATTGAAAACGCAGACGTCCTAATATATCCAATGTTTCATATGTTTCTTCTGCTGCGATATCTGTGATGTGATCATTTGATGTTCTGTGATAGATACTGTATATAGTATATATGATATATTATATAGACGTTACTTATGTTTTACATCCGCGCTAGCCCTGCCCCGCTCTGTCGTTAGTTACCTAACCTAACGGTGCACGAGGGGACATCGGGCGAATGCGGATGGCATAAGTGTACGTCGTATTTATCTGTGATGTTTAGGTAATTTAAATGATGGGACTTCATTAATATGATTAATGAAAGAAAAAGAAACCTAAAAGATGTTGTGGAATCGAATTTTCAAAAACAGGTAGGTACAGTTCTTGCTTTGCATCGCGGTGTTCCTTGTAGAACATCCTGCACCTTATTCGATGAGGAAAAGGTCGAGATCCCTTCACCGGGAGTGACCCCTTTAGCAATAACTGGCAGATGCTACACACTCGGTTTGTCTTTTGATTGCTTTTATAGTTTCTGCTTTGTACAGTGATATATATGATATATCCCGCACCTCATTCGATGAGGAAAGGGCCGACGATCCCTTCACCGGGAGTGACCCCTTTAGCAAAACTAGAAAAAGCTTCAAAAACACTCCATTTCAAAATCATTTGATTCTACAACGATATCAAGTTCATTACGCAATAGGTTTTCTGAAAAACCTGTCGTAGCCCTCCGTCATTTCAGATAAGTAGTAGTTAGTATTCGTGCTGCGTTTGTTGGCCTTTGTCAAGGCGTAGTGTGCGGTAGCTGACTGGTGCTTATCTGCTTATGCATATGATGCAGATTGGGTTAGGGTAGTCATACGACCTTGTTGGCCTTTGTCAAGGGTCGTGCGGGTGGGTTTAATTCAATCAGGAAATGACGGATTGAACTTGACTAGCATCCTATGGTTTGTTGGCCTTTGTCAAGGTCATAGGAGGTTAGGGGCAAAATTATCGGGAATTTCAAATATTGAAATTTGCAATGAGATTGCATACCTTCTATGAGATAGTTGGATCCCGATACCCACTGCGAGTAATTGTTACTCCTGGGAGAGTTTTACACATTACAATTAGCCGATCAAGTAGGTGTCTAGAAAGGTGTTAACGGGGTTACGCCTCTGGGAAAACGAGGTTTACATTAATTAGGTCCGTGCGAAAGCACGGGGCACCTCCCTCAAAGTACCGACACTGGCCTGGCTGAAAGGTTGGCGAACTTGTAGCGTGTAATTAATCCCGGCTAGTCTTTCCTTTTAGGGTTTGAAGGAAAATTTGATAAAAAACAGTGGGAACCATCCTGATTAGATAAAATAATAACCAATCTGATCTTGCAAGAGCGCATGCAGAGTGTTTTCTTCTCTCTCTCTCCAGGTAGCGACCATATCACGCCTTAATCAAGATAATAATACGGATGAATTGACCGAACCCGCTTGTTATACTGAGCTGGGAAACATTGGTCCCGCTCCAACTTATAATTGTTATAAGACAGAGCAGGAAATAGGGGAATACCAGAATTCCTATGCCGCCCAAACGAAGAAAGTGCATATGATGCATCTCCTTCGGGTGTGTTCATTATAAAGAACTGTTTCTCTGTATCCTCTACGTCCTGGGTATTTGATACCGGATCAGGATCCCAGATATGTCATCTGTTACATAGGGCTACAGAAAGGTAGAGAACTGAGAACGGGTGATAAGTTTCATGAGACAGAAAACGGTGCAAGTGTTGCAGCCAAGTCTGTTGGTCACTGTCACCCTGTATTCCAAATACATTGATTCTGAACAAATATTATTAGATACCGAACCTGATATACAAAATCATATCAGTCTCTTTATTAGTAAAGAAAGGATATAATTTTTTATTGTTGATAATGTTTTGAACATTTCCTATATCAAAAGTTGATCGGTTCAGGTACGTTATCTAAAAGCATTAATGTTCTAAATCAAACTACAGTTCTTAGCATACAGAACACACACAAGAGGAAGAGTTCAGAAATGAACGAATCCTTCTTGAGGTATTGTAGACTAGGTCATATCAATGTGACCCGACTAGCTGAAGTTACATATAGATGCATATTTAAATTAGTTTGAATTTACATCTTGTGAAACTTGCCAGTTATGTCACAGAGATAAGATGACCATAGCTCTGTTTATTGGAAACAGAGAAAGAGTTAGTGAACTCTTGGGATGATACATGTTGATGTATGTAGGTCCCCTGTCTACACATACCAAGACCGGTTCTTTGTATTTCATTACATTCTCTGATAATCTCTCAAGATTCAGACATATGTTCCTGTTGAAACACAAGTCCGAAGCTTTTAAGATATTCACAGAATATAAGTTAGAAATAGAGAACCAAAACGGGTATAAGTATTATGTCCTTTGATGTGATCAAGGAGGAGAGTACTTGAGCACGAAATTCCTGGATTATTCTAAAAGAGAATGAGATTCTCTCTCAGCATTACTCCTCCGTATATACCACAGCACTTCGGTGTATCGAGACGGAGATATTACACCCTATATGATATGGTGCGCTCTATGATGAGTACTACTGAATTACCTATTTCCTTTTTGGGAGTTATACACTTATGAAGTTGCATACCTATTGAATAGGGTTCAAATCAAATCAGTCGCCTACCACTTCATATGTGATATGGAAAGGGAAGAGCCCATCTCTTAAGTCAGTTAAGATTTGGGGTTGTCTGGCCTATGTCTAAAAGCAAAATCCGGACAAGATTGAGGCAAGGTCAGTTCTGTACAACTGGAAAAGTTCCAGCTATACAAATTACAGCTAATGATTTGGTAAAACCAAAGGATTCAATAGTTACCAATGAACCTCAGCCTCTCCGCCGATCTAGTAGGGTTCCTCACCCACTTGAGAGATACTTTGGTTTCTCTATGACAGTGGGAGCGAGGATTGCATCATGAGATGATAACCCAACTAGTTTCGAGCTGGCCATCAGGAGTAAGACTCTGTAAGAATGACTGGATGTTTATAGATCTGAGATGGAATCCTTATACACCAACAAAGTATGGACTTTGGTTGCTATATCTTAAGGGTTAAATCCCCATCAGGAGCAAGTATATCTTGAGAAGATTACTTGGTGTACATGGAAAAGTTGAGACTTTCAAAGCTAGACTTGTTAAAACTTTGCATCATTAACCAGGTATGGATTATGATGAAACCTTTTCTAAGTATCTATGCTTAAGTCCATCCAGATCCTATTTGCCACGGCTACATACCATGACTACGATATCTGGTGGTTGGGTGTCATGACTGCTTTTCTAAATGATGATTTGGAAGAGAGCATCTATAAGTACACAGCCAGAGGGCTTCGTAGACAGTGGAAGCAGCGGAAACGTGTGCAAGATGCTTTATAGGACAAAGCAGGAATCGCGGAGTTGGAACGTCTGTTTCGAT
The DNA here is from genome assembly GCA_030015575.1 of Agapanthus africanus. Taxonomy (NCBI): domain Eukaryota; kingdom Viridiplantae; phylum Streptophyta; class Magnoliopsida; order Asparagales; family Amaryllidaceae; genus Agapanthus; species Agapanthus africanus. Next base: position 35,723,528 of record CM057349.1, on the reverse strand, counting down.
ATGGTAGTCAAAGAGTTTGACTTCATCAAAATAGTAGATGAACCTTGTATAAACAAAAAGGTAGTAGGGAGTATGGTGGTGATCCTCGTAGAGTACGTGGATGACATACTCTTGATAGGGAAGGTGTTTCCTATGCTACGCTCGGTCAATCTCCGCTTATCACAAAGATTCTCCATATAGGATCAAAGCAATACCTCCTGAATCCTGGATTTTGGATCTATGGGATAGATCTAAATGGATGTTAGGATTCTCACTAAATGTAATGAGATGGTATCAATCGATCCTGGGGAGAATCACTGGAAAGGTTCCAGGGTGATAAGGACGACTGAATGTCAGTCACAGGCATTGTCTTTACCCTCAGTAAAGGGATGGTATGTTGGAAGAGTTCCAAGCTAGATACCGTGGCATACTAGACGATAAAGGCTGGATACATCGCTACTCAAGATGCTACCAAAGATGAAGTCTGGGTGTATATTAGTTCATGAAATGAACTTCGCTCCTACCATTGTGAGACAATGGAGTTGTGGCTTATGCCTAGGAACGCCCGTCCCATCAGTGATCCAGACATATTCTAAGGCAGTATCACCTGATCATGGAGATGGTTGATCTCCAGGGTGATCGAGGTTAGGAGAGTAGACTCAGAGGACAACACGCGAATCCACTCACAAAGGCCTTTTCCCAGAGAGAGACTTTTATGGGATGGTTGAGTATGAGATACTGCAACCACTGCTACAGATGGCCCTAGTGCAAGTGGGAGATTGTTAGTTATATGTATGCCCTAGAGGCCATTACTGTACATAGGATGTATATTGTAGTGGATGCTGGGACATATATAGGGAGGACTTTCTTGCTCGACATGATAGTATGCTATCTGGTTGCTCTTTATCTTAACGTGTACACTGATTGTCTCTCGGTTACATGTTGGTAAAGCCCTTAGGATGTGTACTTGACTGCCTGAACTATGATGCGGATCATACTAGTGGGGACATGGTAGTCCATAAGTACATCCTTCAAGGTCCCTAGTCATGGGTGTATCGAGACGGGGCATCGATATACCAGAGTAGACTAGCGTATACCTTCTCGACCCATACAGATGGGTGATGGATGATCCCATATCCATTGGTGTTTGACATCAGAGATGATATACGGGTGCTCAGTAGAGACTGGGTACACTGGACGGACTCGCCGAGAACTCCCAGATGGTATTATACCTTACGTCAGATGGCAGTTCTCAGGTGACACTGGTACAGGTTAGTCTGTAGACCCGAGATCGTCATAGAGTCTTGTGTGATTCCCACTGTGCTTTGATTTCCACCTTACCACGTCCAAGAGGGCGTGCAAAATGATGGTTTTTGGGTACAGTCCCGAATCACATGGAGGCAATGAGCGATAAGAGGGGATTCGTCTCTCCCGGTATAGGGAGTTGATGTTGCGCTGTGTTCGATTGGCTATAACCGGAAATCCCTGGCCAGGGTTGTTGAAATTTACTGGTAAGTGTTACCAGTAGTTTCTCGAACTGTTAGAGACCTCATATTGACACGACTTATCGAGCTATTGGGGTCTGACGTTTACCACCCCTAGGCGAGATATGCGACATATCAGACGACGAGACCGGACTGTACGGTAAGTGTTACTGGTTGTATTCACAGGAGTGTGAGCGGGCTTGCTCGTTGATCTTCTGATCGCGCAATACACGGATGGCCGTTACGTTTAGCAGACCGCTTGCGGCTTGTGGGTGTTTGATATGATCATCACCTGCTGCCGGCGTATTGACGAGTCTTTAGAGTCCTACACAGAGGTTTCCTGGCTCAAGCGAAACGAAATAGGAGCGCATATGAGATATGTGCGGGATCGAGAATAATACCAGTATGTGATACTGAATTCTATTCTCGCGATTTGTATCATCGGACTGTTATATGAGATATAGCCGGGTTACCGAATCAAAGGTTGATTCGATACATTGATACACTTCATATTAGTCGGTTATATGCAATATGACCGGATCATTAAATCAAGTGTTGATTTAATGATTTAATGTATAATTATATATTTGATATATTACTTAACATTAACTGGTATTTGTTCACTTAAGATTGATTTTCTCACTTGATGTGCACAAGTAGTATATGTGATATATTTTTGTGCACTTGATTGTATCATGTTTGATGATACATGCAAACTTGGGTGTGTGATATACACCATGTTTAGTTAATGGTTAGGGTTTCATTTGCCTTATTTATTTATTTCATTTATTTATTTTTGGCAAGAAGCAAAAACAAAATGGTGGTGGCTTTTCTCACTTTGGCTTGAAGCTTCATGAAGCTTCAAAGCATCTTTGACAAAGTCTAAGCCATTTTGTTTTATTCTTAACCCAACCATTAGCCTAAACCCTAGTTTAGTCTCTACACTAGTTACACTCACCCATGGTTGCTAAATGATAGATATCACTTGAATTTTCTTTTTGTAAGAATTCTTTTTCTTTCTTCTTCTTCATCTTCTTCATGCAGAGAAGAAAACCTAGCTAGAAAATTCTAAGTGATGAATCCAAGTGAGAAATCAAAATCCAAAGTGAACCCACTTCCTATTTCTTCATCCTCTACCACTTGCCATGTTGTATAGGGTGTTTTCTTCACAAGTTTCATGACTTAGTGAAGATGGAGCTTGAGTTAAAGTTGCCTCGACGTAGATCATCTTCGGTATCGAAGTCAACGACCTAGCCCGCTCTTTTCTCCGACGAAACCATCGCTAGAGTCCGGGATCCCGGTGATCGCAGCGAAGGGACGTCATCACGGAGCTAAAGAAGTGGAGGACCGGATCTACAAAGGTTGTATTTCCATTCACTTAGCACTAAAGCAGTTTAGTATCTTGTAGTTTCGCCTAATTTCTAGTTAACAATCTATATTAGGGTTTCTCGGCACTTAAATTTTAGAATTTGGCATGGTTGATATCTTGTGGAACTTCATTAGTGTGCCTAGGAACCCTGCAACATAGATATAATGTGGGATATACTAGGGCGTCCGTATTTAGTATTTAGCCAACAATAGAAAATACGGATTCTACAGTCGCGATGAATAGCCAAGCCCACACCCCTAGACCCCTACGAGAGCGGCAAGCGACCCTACCAATCCTGGAGTTTAGGAGACCCGGTCTCGACTCCTCGAGATAGCCTCCCACTGAACCCCAGAACCCGGTCACTTGTGCTCCCCTCCTTAGGTCTATCCTAATGCGGAAAAGTAAATAATATACAACACTGGTGACATCAACCTCAACCCGGAAGTGCCCCAAATAAAAGAATATTACATTACATTTGAATTTTACATAAGTGAAAAATAAAACTCTCATCTCAAATAAAACCCCCCGGCTATTCGATCGCGACAATCCTGCACATTATATCTCAGCAACACATAATATCATATATCATCAACGTAAGTAAGTATGTGTACCCCAATTGTCGTTGATGTATAGCAACAAAACCGGCGATATCGACATACTACACTTACGGTCACAGAAAAGAAAGTGTAAAACTACAACATTTGGAATCCACATGCTCTTTAGACATCGTAAATGCGAAATATCACATACTTCGTATTTCATGCCTAACGATATGAATTCCATATATTGTATCACATTCCAGATAAATAGACAGTATTAAAGTTTTTGAACGAATGATCAAATTACCCAAAATTCCCTAAAGCTCAATACTTGAGCGGAGTTCAAAAACCCGGAGTGTGACACAGTAGTAGCGGTCCAGCCGTAGAAGGGTCAAGCCAACGCCTCACATGTAGCACGCCGTACTGCCCCAAACCCTAAGGTTCAAAAGCCAGTTCAAGACGGTCACATAATCGAGTTAAGGTTTGTTGTCTTCTAGAGGGTCCACCACAAAACTTGCACATATTTCCGAATGATTTAAACCCCGTGAAAAGTGAGCAAACGACATTCGTTCGAACAATTCAATACTTTCTAATTATCCGGAAAAAACATGAAGTTAAAATTCCGATCGAATAATTGAACCCAAAACAATCTCCAGAACAAATAACACTTAAACCAGATTTAAAAATACCCAAAAATATACACAAGCAGGTAGTAAAAACACTATACAAAAACGAGGCAGTGAGGCATCTGTACGGCCGCGGAGCCGCGGCCTAAGCAAGCTTTGGCCGCAGTTCCGCGCTAGGGTTTACTGTTCACAGCTTCCTATTTCACAGTTTGTCTTAGATTTCCCTGCTGAATTTTTTGCATATTTTTAATTCTGGAAAATAACAGTTTTCAAAAATTGTCCAGAGAGTATCCCGAAAATCCGTATTCCGGTTCGATCGGAGTTTTTACTTCGCTAAAGTGTCGCCTATTGTTCTAGGTCGGCTCTGATACCAATGTTGGGTTTACCTAGCACCCTATGAGAGGTTTGGAAGCATCACATGTCACAAAAATTAAATTTTTAGAGTGCTAAGTGAACACACAAAGAATCAATCCTAGAAAATTAGGGTTTCATAACTTTAAACCACACCACAAATAACAAAGGCTAGGGTTTTGAGAGTACAACCTTTGTAGCTCCCTATGCTAGACTCCTTGGCCACTTGAGAGTTGGAAAACAGTTAGCTTGAGGTCTTCTAGCGTCCACGACGATCCGCCCAAAGCTCCTTTGTCCAAGCTTGCAACTTCACTTTATCAAGAGAAAGAAATGAAGCTAACACTCTAAACAAGTGGGCAAGACTTGTGTAGAATGGTGTTGTGGTTCTTTTTCTCACTTAAAAATCCTATCTTGTTGAGTATTTTGCTCACTTGAAAGATCTAGAAAGCAAAAGAGCAAGGTTGAAGAAGATGATGGCTTTTTAAGAAGAAGAGAAAAAGATAATCTCATGAAAGAAAAAAAAGAAAATATATGTATATATATTTTTCACTTCTCATCTCAAACCATGGTTAAATGATAAAGATATTATTTAATTTGAGTTAAAACATAAAAGGAAAGTTAATCTATGGTTAAAAGTAGGTGAGCATGGTTAGGTCAAAGAAGAGTGTAGAAACAAACCATGAATTATCCTTTTCTTTTTCATTTTGTTTTAACACAAATAGAAATAATTATCCATATAAATAACCAAGGTGTGAGTCTTATATTGCCACCATTTTCTATGTATATACAACCATGATAGAATGATGTATGTATGCATGTGTGCATGCACATCCATATGTGCATGAACAAGAATGAATGCATACATGCATGCATACATCCAAAAAGGACAAGAAAGGATTTCTAGTGAGAAGCTAATGGTTAAATGATAAATCAACACTTGATTTATCAACCCGGTCATATCACATACGACCCGACCAAAAGCAAGCCGCCCGATTAATATACGGTATCTCATACGCGCATTTTAACCGGATCCATGCGCATATCGCATACGCGCACCACAACGTTTCGCCTGGACTAGGTAACTCCTTTGTGGGACTCTAAGACTCGTCAATACGCCGGCAGTGGGTGATGATCATATCAAGAACCCCCAAGCCGCAAGCGGTCAGCTAAACGTAACGGCCACCCGGGTATTGAGCGATCAGAAGAAAACAAGCGAACCTGCTACAACTCCCGTCGAGCCAACCGGCAACACTACCCGTGCAGTCCGGTCTCCTCGTCTGATATGTCGCATATCAAGTCTAGGGGTGGTAAACGTCAGACCCCAATAACCGATAAGTCGTGCCGATGTGAGGCTCATAACGGGTCGAGAAACTACTGGTAACACTTACCAGTAAATCTCTAAAACAGCCCTGGCCAGGGACTTCCCTGTTACAGCCAATCGAGCACAGCGCAACATCAACCCCCAATACCGAGAGAGACGAAACCCCTCCTATCGCTCATTGCCTCCATGTGACTCGGAACTGTACCCAAAAACCACCGTTTTGCACGCCCTCATGGACGTAGTAAGGTGGAAATCAAAGCACAGTGGGAATCACACAAGACTCTATGACGATCTCGGGTCTACAGACTAACCTGCACAAGTGTCACCAGAGAACTGCCATCTGACGTGAGGTATAATACCATCTGGGAGTTCTTGGCGAGTCCGTCCAGTGTACCCAGTCTCCACTGAGCACCCGTATACCATCTCTGATGTCAAACACCAATGGATATGGGATCATCCATCGCCCATCTCTTGGGTCGAGAAGCGTATATGCTAGTCTACACTGGTATATCGATGCCCCGTCTCGATACACCCACGACTAGGGACCTTGAAGGATGTACTTATGGACTACCATGTCCCCACTAGTATAATCCGCATCATAGTTCAGGTAGTCAAGTACACATCCTAAGGGCTTTACCAACATGTAACTATAAGACAGTATAAAGAGACAAGTATACATGTTAAGATAAAGAGCAACCAGATAGCATACTATCATATCGAGCAAGAAAGTCATCTCTATATATGTCCAAGCATCTAATATAATATACATCATCTGTACAATACTGGCCTTTAGGGCATACATACAACTAACAGTTGTTTCCGCCAATTAGCGAAGAGCTAGCTCCCACTTGGGATGCCTATATTTATTATTTCTTGTATTGCTTTCGGGTTAAGATTTACAAAGGAGGTGCTGCCCGAATTTCAAACGACGAAAAATGTTTTCAAGATAGATATAAAGTATTGCATTTTTATAGAATATAATTTATGTTTTAAAGAAAGATCTTGATTTCATTATGCCATTATTTCAGGACTTCACCTCCACTATTTTTCCTAAAATGGTTTAGATTTCTGGGCTTTTGGCTTACTTGAATTAGGTGGAATCCTATAGACTTCACATGATTAAAGTGCCAGTCGCGTACTTTTCCGGGTCGTGACAAAGTTGGTATCAGAGCGTTAGGTTTAAGCTTGGTTCGAGTCTAGATTTGAGTATGCGGAGTCTAGAGCGTATATATATTTCGGAACCTAGGCTTGACCTTATGGAACTTAGACTTGGCCGAGGGGGTATTAGACCCGAACTTTCGTCGCGTATGTTGACCTTGGATGATGGAGTAGGTGACTTAAGTAGAGTGACATACCGTGTATATGTTCCACGGCATACTTACGATACGCTACTTCACTTAAGTAGCCTTAGGATGTACATTTCTTATTCACTGTATTTCTATTCGTTTCTATGGTCTATCCTCATCAATATCGGATTGTGGTTTCCGTTATCTTGGCTACACGAGCAGAGAGAGTTGCGGCTAGAGATGCGGTCATCACGAGCTCATCAGGGACGAGGACCGACCAAGATGTATTCCGGTGACATGAACACATGGATATATTGTTTTACTAGGATTTTTCCCGTTGACACGAGCGTTCAGGATCTGCACCAGATGATCGGGCCATTTGTAAAGGCCAGCCAGATTATGAAGATTGTTGATGTACCGTCTACTCCAGATGATTGAGACGTTGTCTACCGTGTGGACAGATGAACTAGCTGTACTGAGTTTGATAAGATATCACCCCCAGACTTAAGAAACTAATACAGCATGAGTTTATACACGGAGATGTGATAGAAGATCGCTAGTCACCCCTGGATAAGCGACTAGGACATTTTATTCGTTTGGATGTTTCGATGCAAGGTCATCAAATTAACTAGCTTCAGTTAGAAGGGGACCTCACACAGACGGGGTGTGAGTCGATCGAGAAAGGGCGAGCGAAAGCGCATTACTCCGGTGACTTTGATGAGTTTCCCAAGGACAAAATTGGCCAGATGCCTTCTATAGGATATTAGAGATACCGAGTTCATAGCTTCAAAAGAGACTCTAGATATGAGTACAACCAATTGGAGCGCAGTCCACACAGCTACGAAGAGATGATTCCGAATTGGTCCATATTGAAGGGAAGCGGAGTAAGAAGTTCGTGCGAGATTTTCACGAGTTGTCGTTCCACTCCGTTGATGTCAGAGAGTTACTACGCACGCAGAGGCGTTGGATATGGCCATAATTTCTTGAGGAAAGTCGTGATGAGAATGCAACTGTCCCGGAATAAGAAACAGATTGAGTAAAGAGTGCCAACTTTCGGTTAGTTCTGCAGACATGAGATTAGGAAGACCCTGACAGGATCTTTCAGAAGTGCTTCATGATGAAGACTTGAACCAGGATCGATTGTATCGTGCATACTCAGTGGGCCAGAGATCGCCATCATTAACGAGATACGTTACAAGTGGCCATATAAATTGGTTAGGATATCTTCAGAGAAGCGCCAGAACGGGATTGTTTCCGTCATTACTCTGAATCTGGCCGTCAAGCCGAGGAGTTATGTAACTGGTAAACCGCAGAGAGAAACGAGGATCTAAGGGCAGAGGACACCAGACCATGGGCAGGAGGCAAGTAGATGTTCTTGCTCTGCCAGCCTTGGATGCACCGGCACCTTTCAACATTAAAGGAGAGGCACCTCGACGACAATTATTGTGGATTTCGTCTCGGTGATTCATATGTCATGTTTCTATCGTTTTGGTTTCCGATATTTTGATGATTTGTTTCATAATTGATATTTCCTATGTGCACCACAGTTGCATTTGATTCATATTTTTTGTATCAGTTGTACTGATTTCGTTTTCGTACATACCCATTGCACTCGATTTTGATTTCATATACTCCGATATATTTGATTTAATTTCGTGCATATAGTATGCATATGATTTTTGACGTATGCATTAGGTGTAGTTTACATGCACTTTCAATACTTTGATATGGTTTTGTGCACACAGATGCACATGCTTATAAGTTTATATACTACGGTATACTTGATTTGATTTGGTGTATGTCGTATACCATTGATTTCGATTTTGATACTCGATATTTGTTTTCGTGCACCCTAGTGCACTGGATTTATATTTTTGTGCACCATATGCACTTGATTGAGATTTTTGCGCACATTTAGCGCACTTGTAGTGATTTTGTGTACACCAGATGCACTTAATCGAGATTCTTCGTGCACATTAGATGCACCCAGTATTGTTGTCAGGCACACCCGTTGCACTTGACAGATACTTTCGTGCACACCTGTTGCACTTAGTTTTGTTTCTGTGTATATTCGTGGCACCTGTATTTGATTTCGATTTCCGTGCGCACCAAACGCACGTAGCATTCTATATACACTAGTTGAGATTGATTTCTTTCGAGCATCATGTTTTCATAACATATACTACATTATATAGTAACTGAGCAGGACAAGTCTGAGGATAGTACCTGAGTATTTTTGCATGCATCGATATTTACCGAGGGGATTTTCAAAAAGGATCTATATTCACAATATATTCCCACGTGTCCATGATGACACGAAGCTTTACAAAGAAAACCCTTTTAAATCATTTTCAAAAGCGGGACGTATATGTCAAACAAAAGATATGTATATATATGTAGTTATTTTCTTATAATGCACGTCCTCTACTTGTGCCGTGATATGCGCATTGCACTGCGATTTGAAAAGGATTTGGCATGCACTATTATTCAGTTGTTTTGACGATTTCACAAAGATGCGTACTATATGTACGTTATAGTCCTAATTATATCATGTTTGATTTTCGTAATGGATTTTGACATTTGTATTTTCGTGATAACTCCGATGATTGCGTGACGCTTGACGGGGTTTTGATTTTGAGTTTTGTCCTCGTTTTCATGCGCATGCATTGCGCTATGATATGTTTTATGTATTCATGATTTTGGAGTCCCGACGACTTAATTGTTTTGCTAAAATGTTTTAGTTATTGTGTGGTTTAAATTTAAATTCAGGGACCGAATTCGTTTAAGGGGGGAAGATTGTAACATTTCAAAAAAATAAAATATTATTTTAAGAATTTAAATAAATAAAATAATAAATTTCATGAATATTATAAAGATATAGAAATTGGTTTTAATGAAGTAGTATAGTTATATACTTATAGTTTGGAAAATAATTGAAAAATTAATATAAATTATTAGTTTTGAAGGTATCTATGTGATTTGGACATTTTATAATTATCATATAATTAATTGTATACAAGTTAATGCTAAACTTGACTAATATGTCGCTAATTATGCATTAATCTTGTTTATGTACATGGCATGTAACAAAACATGTTGTAAAACACTTGTTACATTTTTGTTATTAACCATGGCTTCTTTTCCTTTTCTTTAAAATGATTTATGTTTCTAGAATAAAAAGAAAAAGGAAGATATTTGAGTGGGGGAAACATTGAGGTATGGGCATGGGAGAGGAGGAGAGGGGGGCTTTCTTTTCTACTATGGCTCATATCTTCCTCTTTCATTCTCTTCTTCATTCTTCTTCATCTTCTCCCTCACCCTCCACCTCCTCTACCATCCTCAAACACCTTCAAAACCACCACTAAACACCATGCCACCTTCACGAAAAGTATTCCTCTCATCACTTCAAACACCATGGATCAATCAAGTGGAGATTTTGAATACTTTTGGCAATCCAAGAATTTTCTTCAGTTGCTATATGAGGTAAATCATACACCCTTAGTTAAGTATTTGAGTTTCCTTACCTCCTATTGTAGTTTAGAGTTAAACTAATATAGTTTGGTGATCTTAGAATTTTCCAAGATGAGGTTTAGGATATATTTTAGATTGTGAAGGTGTACTTGAGGACTAGATAGTGACCACAACCCCTTTAGTGTCAAAATCCTGGACCAAACTGAGTATAAAAACCCCAAGACTTGAGCTTTGAATTGGCCGATATCGTATTTTGTGGGATTTGTGATGGGATATTAAGATCTGCTATTACCCTGAGACCCTGAAAAATATTTAGCGATTACAGAGAGTTGTGCAGGTGACTAGGATGCTACCCTAAAGACCCGAGACCCTATCTCCACTTCTAGGCCGCAAATATACCCCATATGGCCGCAGTTTGCGACCTGGGCATGCTGGTTTTGGTCCGTGCTTGGTTCATGGCTCCTTTATCCTATATGCTAAATGTCCCAATTTGACCTAAGACAAAATATGGAGATGTTTTCCTGAGTTTCTGTTTTCGTTTTGGGACTCTTTATGAGTTGATTTTGGTATTTGGGTTTTGACTCAGTCGATGGACGTTTGTACGTCGACGTCGAGAGTTGTTTGGCTATTCTTGTATGCGTGGGCCATAGGTTTTAACCTATGTGTGTTTCGTTTGCCACTTTTGTTTTCGTATTTGATTCGTGTTTACGATTCGACGTATTTGAACTATAGGTACCTTCGCGTGAATTCGGGACGACAAGGGAGAGCAAGGCGTCATCAACTTCGACAAGCGAGGATCGAAGGCGAGTATATGTATATCTACGGGAGAAGTCGGGTGGATGGCGTATAACACCCCCGCAACCGTAGTATAGGATAATTATCTATAATATATATGCCTATATGAGATTTGGATACTTAGCAAGTAGGGCTCTAGAAGACCCTTGGTTAGAATAGGCGTACTTGTAGAAAGGTTTATCCTTAGTCTATGTTCCTTAGTCGTGAGTTGTTGGTTTTATATTGTCGCGCACACACGCACACGCTTGGTATGATATGTGGGTATATGTGTATGTGTATGTGTGTGTATGGATGTGTTGATATATATATATATATATATATATGAGAATAATGAAGGAAAGAGGCCATAGGAGGGAATTTCCTCCTATGGCGTCGAAAAAGTACGCCCTCCGTCGTATTTTCCGACGATCGGAATCCATCATCTTCATCGTTATCATCTAAGATGTGGATACGCCAAATTTTATGTGATTCTACAACTTTTTCACCGTTGATTTAGCAATGTAAAAAGTTCTATTGTCGGTAAACCGTTAATTTTGAACCCACTAATTCAACGGTGAAAAAGTTGTAGAATCACATGAAATTTGGTGTACCCATATCTTAGATGATAACGATGAAGATGATGGGTGCCGATCATCGGAAAACACGATGGACGGCATACTTTTTCGACACCATAGGAGGAAATTCCCTCCTATGGCATCTTTTCTCCATTATTCTCTCTCTCTCTATATATATATATATATACATAGTATACATATACGTGTAAGATGAGGATATGATATGCTATATGGTTTTGATTCGATATGATCGGATATGATGTCAAGAGATTATGTTATACGATTTGAGTTTGAGACATCGTATACGTTATGATATATATTAAAGGATCGTTGGGTGAATTATACATATTATGCGATAACATGTGATTTGACGATATAATAGAATGTATGTGACCTTAGATCCGCACCCTTGATTATGATATTGTACGACGGACTATACCATATGAGATATATATATGATGATTGATTCACACTCTTGACTTGAGAATGCCGTACGACGGATATTACCGTACGTAATGCTATGAGGCTGGATCGCCAACTACTAGATATATCGACTTGGATATACTTTCGATTTCTATTTACATTCGACTCGGTTCTTAGTTTAATCTTTTAGTTTCTTAGATAGATGTTAGATTAGGCTCGAGTCATGCCTATTTCCAAAACTAACGAATCGTATGTATTTTAAGACAATCCGAGGGACGCTACGGATTTTCAAAATGATATCTCTTTTCTCAAAACACCATAGATCCTACTTTTCCAAAACAATGATTCACGCTATTTCCAATACTATAACTGTATGGCTCGTATATAGATATATATCTTATAATGTTGCATTTACTGTTTATTTCCTGTCATGTTCATTTTGTATATACATGTGTTTTCATTACCTGTTATGATCTCGCCTGCTAAGACACATGCACCATTACCGATGATGCGTATGTTGCACGTAAACTTACCGGCCGGCTCACACACATCATCATCGGTAATTGCCATGTCGCATACACATTAGAAACCGTTATCTCGCTCATATAACCTGATAGCTGGTAGTTTAGTTATATTGTTAGTATTCTTCCTCTCATATGTTAGTTTAGATATTGCATTTCTTACTTAGAGGCCACATGCATTTGTATATCTACATTCTGGTTATGTACTGCAGTTGGGCTCTATGCCGATATTCGTTGTTCATTATCATCTCATGATTATGAGATTCCGATTTTCATGAGATTTCTGGATTTGGGAAACCGCATGTGAAATTGAAAACTTATACTCCTTTTAAAAGAAAAATGCAGTTTTCCTTGATATGATGTGTGACGTCCACCATGATATTTCTCGGTTCTGGAGCATATATGATATATGATTACCCGATTCGAGGAGCGAGGAGACACCGTCTGCGGGTACACGGTGGACCCGGTGCGGTACCCCGGGGCAAGAAGGCCGTATATTGAGACGTTGAGCCCGGCAGGGGAGCACTACCGACCGGTGATAGTTGGCGCGGCGGATATCCGGAGGATACCGATCGTGGTCGTGAGATCAGATGATATGGGGCCGATCCGGACAGACGGAGCCCGAGATATGAGGATTATGTGTCGCTGATAGACACGGTTATCATGATATTTTCGAGTGTCAATGCTGGGCAATCAGGTTTTATCATGATTTAGTATGTCATTGCTGGACACACATTGGTTGATGCATTTACACTCACGCATATTTTTACATATGGCATGGTATTACATTTTGACCTGGACATGATTACTTTAGTATGGTTACACTGATGCTTATACTCTTACCCTTGCACCACTAGACGTTATTATTATTATTATTATTATTATTATTACTGTACTGTATGACCTAGGAGATAGTCATACATTCGGTGTCTACTCGATGATGTCTTCTACTCATGAGTTGGCAACTCACCCTCGTTATGCCACAGTTTTCTTGCAGGTTTGACCGCACAGGTTCCGTTGCGGCTTGCTGGCACACCGCTTTCTTCCGGATGATTGCATTATTTTAAGTGGGATACACTTGCATCGTGACCACCATTGTACTTGTACTTTTATTTCAGTTTTATCTAGTTAAAACTCCATCAACCAGACTATATATATTTGTAGACTTAGAAACCTTTATTGTATATTCTTTTGGACTTAGAGTCACGCTCATGTATTTATTATTGTTTCTAGTTTCTTGATGATGCTTGTTTCTTTGCTTTCTTTCTGTGTTTTAATCCTCGCCTTCAGCGTTATATATTTACATCATTGCATGGTTGTTTCCGCCAATTGGCGAAGAGCTAGCTCCTGCTTGGGGATGCCTATATTTATTATTGTTTGTATTGCTTTCGGGTTAAGATTTACAAAGTAGATGCTGTCCAAATTTCAAACGACGAAAAATGTTTTCAAGATAGATATAAAGTATTGCATTTTCATAGAATATAACTTATGTTTTAAAGAAAGATCTTGATTTCGTTATGTCGTTATTTCAAAATTTCTCCTCCACTATTTTCCCTAAAAAGTTTTAGATTTATGGGCTTTTGGCTTATTTGAATTAGGTGGGGTCCTATAGACTTCACATGATTCAAATGCCAGTCGCATCCTTTTCCGGGTCATGACACATCTATTCTTGATGTGAAAGTCATAGTGTTTGACTTCGTCAAGAATAACATATATACCCGGTAAGAAAGTTAAGTAGGGAGTACTGTCCTGGTTTTGGATGGCATACTCCTGATAGGAAATGTTGTTCATATACTATGATCGTTTAAACTGTGGTTATCACAGATATTTCTTCATAAAGAATCTGGATAAAATATCAGATATTCTAATGACTAGATCTATGGTTTTAGATTTAGATTTGGGAAGTGTCCCAATTCGGGTACTTGAACACTATTCTAAAATGATTTAGAATAGATGACTCCTGGCGTGGTGGTATACCTGCAGGTGAGAGAGCCACCCTCTCTAAAGAGATTTTTTTTAGACTAATTGAGGGGAGAGATCTGCATGATTGACATATCACTTGCTTAATCAATTGAGTCAATTATGAGATATCAAGTACCATACCAGATATTGCTTTTGCACTTATAGGGTGTTTCTCGTCACCCCATTGAGATGGGAATACGCGCATGCTTGTCAGGCGCAGTACAGATTCCCCCTGCCTAGGGTAGGCTGGGGTTTATTGATTGTGGGGATCCGAATCTCCGGCAGCCGCGGACTAAGCTGCCGTTAATTACCCCTCGTCTTTGGAGCGAGCGAACCTCCGATTAACGGGTTAAACTAGTCATGTGAACTCAATGTGCAGCGTGCGTGTGTTGTGTTTTGAAAGGGGTTTTTGGATATATTGGGAGCCACGCAGAGTTTTTATGTGTGTGTGTGCACACATATATATATAAAAAGAAAGGGAAAGGGCATCCAAAGGATGCGTGGGAAAAAGCACTAGCGCTTTGGGTGCTAGTGCTTTAAGCGCTAGCGTCCCACGTGCCGGCACGTGGGCGCTCGGGCGCTAGCGCTTTCGACACTAGCGTTCTGAGCGCAAGAGCGCTAGCGCCCCACGTGTCACGGCGCGGGCGCTCGGGCGCTGACGCTCGGGCGCTGTGGGCGTGCTCGAGCGCTGGCGCTTTGGGCGTACTCGAGCGCCAGCGCTTTGGGCACTAGCGCTCTGAGCGCAAGAGCGTTAGAGCCCCATGTGTCAGCACGTGGGCGCTCAGGCGCTAGCGCTTTAGGCACTAGAGTTTTGAGCGCAAGGGCGCTAGCGCTTGGAGTACTAGCGCCCTACGTGTCAGCACGTGGGCGCTCGGGCGGCAAAAAGGACTTGGTCCCTGCAATGAGAGTTGTACTCCCAGAAAGAAGCACTTATTATTCTCTCTGTGTGTGTGTGTGTGTGCGCGCGTGTGTGTATGAGGAGTTAAACTCCTAGGATGTTTTGAAGCTGATGAAGGGCTTTTCCCCTTGAGCCCTAGTTCTTCCCCAAAGTGGGGTTTCTGGAGACGGGTCTCCTTCTTCTTCCTTTGTTGGCCGGATCTTGAAGATCAAGAAGTATAAGATTTTAAAAATCTCTCCTTTCTGAGATCTGATGGAAGATCCAAGCTCCCCTTTGTGGGTTTTGTGGTGAAAAACTATTTAGTTTTGAAAAAGGAAGAGTAAAACTCTTGATTTAATTCAAAAGAAAGAAGAAGGTTTTAGAACCTTGAGAAAGGAGAAAGAGGCACAGGCCCTAATTTTTTTGGGGAATGAAAAGTCTATTACTTTATTCATCATCATGTTGCCTTATATAGCCTTACATATTTGCATATAGCCCCTTGGGCTTTACAAAATGGCATTTTGCCCATCCCATAGCTTATGTGCCATTTCTTTTTGCATATAAGCCATTGGCTTTACAAAAAATTTGGCTTTATTCCCATTTTGCATACATTCATGCATAAAAAATTACATAAAAATTATTTGCTACATGATTTCTATGTTGGCATAGGTAGGCTGGCCGCGGGCTCGACTTGGGCATGGGCCCGCTTGACCTGGGCTTGGGCCCACCTGGTTTGGGGTTGACCTTGACTTTGACTTGGTCAACCAGGGTGCAAATTTTGACCCCAACAAAGTGCCCCCCATCAATGAATGCACACCGCATGCATGAGTTGTGTGCACGAAATTGATGGATCTTGAAGTTGGACTTCGAGATGGAACATCATTCCAAGGGCGGAGCATCATCCCGAGGGGCATGATTCCTGGGGATCAGAGCATCATTCCGATTTGCGAAGCATAATTCCAGGGTCGGAGTATCCCTCGGGGAGCATGATTCCCGGGGATCAGAGCATTATTCCGATTTGCGGAGCATAATTCCAAGGTCGGAGTATCATTCCGAAGAGTCGGAGCATAATTCCGAAGAGTAGAGGCATGATTCCAAGGATCGGAGCATCATTCCGAAGAGCGGAGCATGATTCCAGGGATTGGAGCATCATTCCGAAGAGCGGAGCATGATTCCAGGGAGCGGAGCATCATTCCGAAGCGCAAAGCATGATTCCAAAGATCGGAGCATCGTTCCGGAGAGCGGAGCAAGATTCCAGGGATCAGAGCATCATTTCGAAGAGCAGAGCATGATTCCAGGGATCGGAGCATCATTCCGAAGAGCGGAGCATGATTCCATGGATCGGAGCATCATTCCGTAGCGCGGAGCATGATTCCAAAGATCGGAGCATCATTCCGGAGAGCGGAGCATGATTCCAGGGATCAGAGCATCATTCCGAAGTGCGGAGCATGATTCCAGGGATCGGAGCATCATTCCAAAGCGGAGCATGATTCCAAAGATCGGAGCATCATTCCGAAGAGCGGAGCATGATTCCACAGATCGGAGCATCATTCCGAAGAGCGGAGCATGATTCTAGGGATCGGAGCATCATTCCGAAGGGCGGAGCATGATTCCAGGGATTGGAGCATGATTCCAGGGATCGGAGCATCATTTCGAAGCGGAGCATGATTCCAGGGATTGGAGCATAATTTCGATGAGCGACATACATTCTGACCGAAGCATAATTTCGATGCAGAGGTTGATTCTCAGGCGAAGCATAATTCCTACAGGGAAGGCAAATACTCCGAGGCGAAGCATTGATTTCGACACGGGGTACATTCTGAGACGGAGCGTGATTCCAGCGCAGAGCTTGTTGGCTGACTTGATTCCGAGACGAAGCATAATTTTGACAGGGAAGGCAGGTACACCGAGGCAAAGCATGATTTCGACACGGGGTGCACATTCTGAGACGAAGCATGATTCCGACACAGAGCTTGCTGGTTGACTTGATTCTGAGACGGAGCATAATCCCGATGAGGAGGTCGTTGGTTGATTCTGAGCCGAAGCATAATTCCGATAGGGAAGGCAAATACACCGAGGCGAAGCATGATTTTGACACATGGTGCACATTCTAAGACGAAGCATGATTCCGACGCAGAGCTTGCTGGTTGACTTGATTCCGAGGCGGAGTATAATTCCGGCAGGGAAGGTAGATATCCCGAGACGAAGCATGATTTTGACACGGGGTAAATTCTGGGACGGAGCATGATTCCGCCGCAGAGATTGTTGGTTTGATTTGATTTGGGTTGACGTCAGCATCGCCATACTGGAATATGGTACCAGAAGCGAATCATCATTTGCCATGAGAGGATTTGAGGATTTCATTTTTTGTTTGGCATCTGCATTGCTGCACTAGAATAACACCAGGAGCAACTCATCATTTGCCCTGGTAGGATTTGGAAATTGGTTTTTGCTTGGCATCAGTATCGCTACACTGGAATATGATACCAGGAGTGAATCATCATTTGCGCTTGCTTATCAGGAAGCGATGGCTTAGGAGATAGGTTTTAGGTCCCTATCACCTAAGACTTTTCAATTTTATGAGCCGTAAGGGTCTCACAAAGCATTTTCTCCCTACGGGTCGTAAGGACCCGTAGGTGTATTTTCTCCTTAGAAGTCGTGGGGACTCCTAAGTGTGTTGCTCCTTTATGAGTCGTAGGGATCTCACGCGGGAATTTTCTCCTCATAAAGTCGAGAGGATTTTGTGAGTGCATTTCATCTCTTTTTCATGAGTTTGCGCCCTTTCGGGCTTTCACAAAGTCGCCGGCAGTCCTGCTGTTTTTACTCACGGAGCCTTTCGGGTTTTCATCCGTGCCCATTTTGCTTGTGAACATACCTTTTTTTTCACCGCTGGTGGGACTTTGAATGTTGTCTCGCCGATAGGACATGGGAGAGATTGGAATCGTTTTACGCCCGTGGATTGTATACGGTTTTGCAGGATGTATGATCCAGACCGTAGGGCCGGAAACATTTCGGGACTTTGTTGGCGTCTGCATCGCTGCACTAGAATATGGTATCAGGAGCGACTCATCATTCGCCGTTGGGGTATAGGATTTGGTTGGCGTCTGCATCGCTGCACTGGAATATGGTACCAGGATCGACTCATCATTCGCCGTTGGGGTTTGGAATTTGGTTGGCGTCTGCATCGCTGCACTGGAATATAGTACCAGGAGCGACTCATCATTCGCCATTTAGGGATTAGGATTTGGAATTTGGTTGGCGTCTGCATCGCTACACTGAAATATGGTACCAGGAGCGACTCATCATTTGCTACTTGGGGATTAGGGAGCGATGGCTTAGGAGACAGGTTTAGATCCCTATCGCCTAAGGCTTTTCAATTTTATGGGCCGTGAGGGTCCCATAAAAGCATTTTCTCCCTACGAGTCGTAAGGATCCCGCAGGTGTATTTTCTCCTTAGGAGTCGTGAGGACTCCTAAGTGTGTTTTTTCTTTATGAGTCGTAAGGATCCCACAAAGGTTTGTTCTCCTCATGTATCGTGAGGACACATGAGTGGGTCTTCTCAATGGAGCATAATTCCAAAGGCGGAGACCAGCCGCGTAACTGGTGATTGTGGTGGGGCATGGGTATGACGAGAATTATTTGAGCCCGTGGATTGTATACGGCAGTCAATTTGGGGACTGGCTGTAGGGCTGGGAGAATTTTGAGAAATTAGATTTTGGTTGGCGTCTGCATCGCTGCACTGGAATATGGTACCAGGAGCGACTCATCATTTGCCGTTGTTTTGTTTTGTTTTTTTGTTTTGTTTTTGTTTTTGTTGTTTTTTTTTTGTTTTACCGCGATTGCTCTATCATTTCAGCTTTTCTTATCGCGAAGATCGCGATTGCCCTATCATTTCGGCTTTTATTCGCGGTTGCCCCATCATTTCGGCTTTATTTTCATCTTTATTTTACTCGCTGATTTTTATTGCGAGTTGCCCCATCATTTCGGTTTTTCTTTATTTTTCTTTTTTTTACACATTCTTTGTTTATTTACATATATTATTTTTTTTTACATTCCCAGTTTATAGACTTAGAGGTCGATTGTTCCCAGTTTAACGACGTGGTGGTCATCTGTTTCCAGTTTAACGACGTGGTGGTCAGTTGTTTCCAGTTTAAAGACTTAGAGGTCTATCATTCCCAGTTTAACAACATAGTGGTCAGCTGTTCCCAGTTTAATGACGTGGTGGTCGATTGTTTTCAGAGAAAGGCAGATGTCTGAGAGAATCAGTTTCACGAAGAAGTTCGGTCTCCGTTTGTATAAAATTAGCGGTTGCGGCTTGACTGTTTGTTAACACGCCTTTGGACAGTTCTATCTCTCATGCCTTGTATTTCTTTTCGACCCAATCTTTGAAGACGAAGCAGTCATCAATGGCATGACCTATCACACTGTGATAGGGGCAGTATTTGGGGTCGTCGGTCCTATTCGCTTCCAGTGGTCTTTTTGACTCTGGCAGTTGTAGACCGTTCCTCAGGACGTCTTTGAATATTTTACGGATTTTGTCCCTTCTGAAGGAATAGATCTTGTCCAGCTTCTCCTTCAGTGGAGATTCTCCTCCCTCTCCAAACATTGGCTTCCGAAGCTGGTTGGTATTAGGCCCGCTCAACCCTTGCTTATTTCAGTTAGCCGAGGCATTGAAAGATTCAGTATCGTCGGAATTTCCGCCTTTGCGATTTTCGTCCTTTCGGTTTCTTCAGGACCTATTGTTATTTTGGGAGTCCGAGGAGGACTCCTGCTTTAAGCGTTCCAACATCTGGACTTTCCTGGTCAGCTCTTGGAATGTTTTGAGATCTGCGGTGCATAGAAACGGGGCCATCCAATTGTTGAGATTTCCGATGAGGAGACTGACAGATTGGTCCTGCTCTATCGGCGGCTCGCATTTGACAGAGAGATTGCGCCATCGGGTTATAAAATCCGTGCTGCTTTTGTTGTTCTTTGGCTTGGTCCTTACAAGCTTGGCAATGGTGATCTTATCGCTGACGCTCATGAACCTTTGTCGAAACAAAAATTCCATTTGGACAAAAGTAGTAATGGAGCCATCCGGTATGCTCGCGTACCAGTCAAAAGCAACATCGGTCAAGCTATTAACGAACCGGCGGAGGAGAAGCGCATCGTTGCCCCCAGTATTCCCGCATGAGGCTTTGAAGTGGGCGATGTGCTGATCCGTATTTCCCGTCCCATTAAATATTCCGAATTTAGGGATGACATAGCCGCTGGGAAATTCTACCAGATCATACTGAGCAGGATATGGTCTTCCACTACTGCTGATATCTTTTTGCGCTTCGGCTTCGGCTGCCAAGGTTTTGACTTTGTTGGAAACCAAATCCATGATTTGATCTTAAGTTAGCGGGCTACTGTCATCGGTAGCCAAGACATTTCCCGAGATAGGATGCGACTGATTTTCATGCGGTCCGCCCACTTTTGGATTTGAGGGAATAGGCACTGGATATCTCGGGAAACCATTTCTCGGTTCATGAGCAAAGCCCTGCGCCTGATTGGGCGGCTGAGAGGCAAGTTGGGCTGTGAGCTGTAAGACGACGTTTGTCAAGTCGTCAATTTTTGAGTAGAGCTTGGCCATCTCCTTGTCTTTGCTTCTGAGCTGTTTTCGGAGCTCTTGGAGAAGTTGCTGCTCTGCGTTCTTGGGACGGAAGATTGGCTCATATTCGCTTTCCGAGCCCGACTCCTCATGAACTGAGGGCTCTCTCTGCCTATCAGCCTCACTGGGAGGATTTGCATCACCCTCCGGAGGATGCTGATCTTGAGAAGTGACAGCCATATTCACACCAGGTTGGATTTGAGATGTGGTAGCCCCATCCTTGCTTTTGCTGCGAAGGTTGTCACTGGGACGCATGCCCACCATGTAGACGATGTGGATAACACATTCAGCCATCCCCTCATCTTTAGCGGGGTGACCCTGTTCCTCGAACCTCATGAGGTTCATCTTAGCAGGAGCCCTAACCCTTTGGTTGGCTCTATATCTGAGCCTTTTCTGCCTTAACTTCTCAATTTTAAGGGCTTGGCGGGCATCTGTTTCCTGGGAAGCCACCGTGAGTCGATTAGCAGGGAGCTTAGAGAAGACACCCGATCGAGCAGTTGTCAGGGGCACCGCCGGAGCTTGCTCGAGACGCCTTGTTGCTTTGTTGGTCTTGATGGCCTTGCCCCCAGCTGGGGCCAAGGAGAGTCGTTCAAACACCGACTTGCGTTTGAGTTGGAGCGCCTTCGAGACCACCACATTTGGCCTCTTACCTTTCGAGACCGGTTTGTCTGCCACCGGAGCTTGAGGAGCTGGGATGGCGTTAGCTGACACAAACAGGATAGAGCCGAATGGTAGCGGCGGCTCTTCCCACTGTCGCCCAAGACTAGCCGGAAGGACCGTCCTAGCATCCATCTTCATCGTATAGGAGATGGGAGCTGTGTCGTGAGCTGAGTTTGTCCTTGGAGACATTTTTGCTGCGGCCTGAGATTGCAATTTGAAATTTGTTAACCTGCACAAAGAATCATGATTTCAGTATAGGCAGTCGATATGTATCTTGATTGAGTTCGCATGAATGTTTAACCCGAAATATGGGAGGAGAGAAAGTTCCCACCGGGCGTGCCAGAATCTGTAAGGTGTTTCTCGTCACCCCATTGAGATGGGAATACGCGCGTGCTTGTCAGGAGCAGTACAGATTCCCCCTACCTAGGGTAGGCTGGGGTTTATTGATTGTGGGGATCCGAATCTCCGGCAGCCACGGACTAAGTTATCGTTAATTACCCCTCGCCTTTGGAGCGAGGGAACCTCCGATTAACGGGTTAAACTGGTCATGCGAACTCAATGTGCAATGTGCGTGTGTTGTGTTTTGAAAGGGGTTTTTGGATATATCGGGAGCCACGCAGAGTTTTTACGGGGTTTTTTAAGGGGTTTTTGGGAAGGACAGTGTTGTAGAGTGTGTGTGTGTGTGTGTATACACATATATAAAAAAAAAGGAAAGGGCATCCAAAGGATGCGTGGGAAAAAGCGCCAGCACTTTGGGTGCTAGCGCTTTGAGCGCAAGAGCGCTAGAGTGCTAGCGCCCCACGTACCAGGAACGTGGGCGCTCGGGCACTAACGCTTTGGGCGCTAGCGCTCTGAGCGCTCGAGCGCTAGCGCCCTACGCTTTGGGCACTAGCGCTCGAGCGCTAGCGCCCCACGTGTCAGCATGTGGGCGTTCGGACGCTAGCGCCTTGAGCGCAAGGACGCTAGCGCTTTGAGCGCTAGCGCCCCACGTGTCAGCACGTGAGCGCTCGGGCGCTAGCGCTTTGGGCGCTAGAGCTTTGAGCGCAAGGGTGCTAGCACTTGGAGCACTAGCGCCCCACGTGTCAGCACGTGGGCGCTCAAGCGGCAAAAGGGACTTGGTCCCTGCAATGGGAGTTGTACTCCCAGAAAGAAGCACTTATTATTCTGTATATATATATATTATTCTGTGTGTGTGTGTGTGTGTGTATACACATACATGAGGAGTTAAACTCCTAGGATGTTTTGAAGCTGATGAAGGGCTTCTCCCCTTGAGCCCTAGTTCTTCCCCAAAGTGGGGTTTCTGGAGATGGGTCTCCTTCTTCTTCCTTTGTTGGCCGGATCTTGAAGATCAAGAAGTAAGAGATTTTAAAAATCTCTCCTTTCTGATATCTGATGGAAGATCCAAATTCCCCTTTGTGGGTTTTGTGGTGAAAAACTATTTAGTTTTGAAAAAAGAAGAGTAAAACGCTTGATTTAATTCAAAAGAAAGAATAAGGTTTTAGAACCTTGAGGAAGGAGAAAGAGGCACAGGCCCTAATTTTTATGGGGAATGAAAAGTCTATTACTTTATTCATCATCATGTTACCTTATATAGGCTTACATATTTGCATATAGCCCCTTGGGCTTTACAAAATGACATTTTGCCCATCCCATGGCTCATGTGCCATTTCTTTTTGCATATAAGCTATTGGCTTTACAAAAAATTTGGCTTTATGCCCATTTTGCATACATTCATGCATAAAAAATTACATAAAAATTATTTGTTACATGATTTCTATGTTGGCATAGGTAGGCTGGCCGCGGGCTCGACTTGGGCATGGGCCCGCTTGACCTGGGCTTGGGCCCACCTGGTTTGGGATTGACCTTGACTTTGACTTGGTCAACCGGGGTGCAAATTTTGACCCCAACAGCACTAACTGCAATAAACAGATATTAATCCAATACTGTAGAAACATCTTGAAGCAGTTATGAACATGAGAGAATGTTCTTGGTATATGGTAACGGCAGCCACCTTCAGGAGGCGGTTATCATTTCAGGCTTCCAAGATGACCTGTCTGACAGAGTGGCTATCAGAGTTAAAGTTTACCCTCTTCTGAGGGGCAGTATGTTGGATAGTGATCCAAGTGGATACTGAGAAAGGCATGACGCGGGATACTGATTAAATTCAGTGGAAGATACAGTCTAAGAAGTTTGTTGGATTTGGATTTCATTTATGAACTTGGTCCCATCAGATATCGAGACAAGTTCTAAGACATGTATCGCTCATTTTGGGAGATAGTCGTTCTCCGCGAATTTGAGATATAGAGAGATAAAGATAGAAACATTGAAGCGGATCCACTCGCTAAGGCTATTTCTCGAACGTGAAAGTTTCGTAAACATGATTTGCGAAACTGCTTAGTAAAGAAGTTGGGTATTCGGTATCACACGGGTTGTGAGTATGTGACACTGCAATAATTAGCCTTAAGTGCAAGTAGGAGATTGTTGGCTATAGTGCCCTCAAAGCAATTATTGTAATCACGGGTAGGCGATTATAATGATTGAGGGAGGACCTATACGGGTAGCACGGTCTTACTCGAGATAATAGTATGCTATCTGATACTTCTTTATCATCATGTACATGTATTATGTGGTATTACGGATCACTATTACATATTGATAGAGCCCTTAGGATTCATGCTTGATTACCAGGGTTATTGTAGCGACCACACTTGTGAGAACTGGGTAGTCTCTAAGTATATCCTTAAATGTCCCTAATCGTGGAAATATCGAGACTGGGCATCGATATTCCAGAGTATACTAGTGTATACGTTTCTTGATCCTGACGAGGGGCGATAGCCGATCTCACAGCCATTGGTGTCAGTTAGTCATCAAAGATAGTATACAGGTGCTCAATGGGTTATGAGTTACACTGGACGGACTTGCCAGGAACATGCAAGATGGTATTATACCTATAGTCAGGTAGCAGTTCTCCGGTGACATGAGTACATGTTAGTTTGTCGACTTAAGATCGTTATTTTCTCGTGTGAGTTCCTGCCGCGCTTTGATTATTACCCTACCACGGCTCTACCGAGTCATGCAAATAGGTTTTAGTTGGATACAGTCCCGAACCATATAAAGGCAGTGAGCGGATCGTCGGGGATTCGTCTCTCCCGGTATTGGGGGTAGATGTCGTGCTGTGTACAGATGGCCACCACCAGAAATCCTTAGTCAAGGTAGATGAGATTTACTGATTTGGATTGGTAGTTTCCCTGTGGATGATGGGCTTCACACCGATACAAATTATCGCGTTATTAGGGGTCTGACTTTATCCACCCCCTAGACCCGATATGCGATACTCTTAGATGAACAGACCAGACTGTACGGAGATTATCACTTTCAGGCTCGGTAGGGATACGGACAAATTTGCTTGTCGGCCTTCCTTTCGTTCAATACCTAGGTAGCCGTTACGTACAGCTAGTGCCACTGACGTGCTTATGGTTAAACCCATTACCAGTATATTGTCGAGTCTTTAAAGTCTCACACAGAGTATTTCCTAGCTTAGGCGAAACGATGTAGCATACGTGTTTTGATATGTACTCAGATTCGATTAAAACACGTGTTTTTGAACACCTGCTTTTAATCGGACATTTTGTTAATACTAGCCGGTTTGAAAGATAACCAGATTATCACATTCGGATGAAATGTGAGCTAGTATTATATATCTTTTTTAGTATCTCTCTTTTCGGTATTCGTATTTTGACAGAATACGCTATTTATACGAATATGAGTATTTGTATAAATACATATATTTATGTCTTGATATAAATATAGGTATTCGTATTTTGATACGAATAGGGGTGTATGTATTTGTAGCATATATTTGTATTAGTGTATTTGTGTATATTTTTATATAAATAAATATATACGTGTATATATATATATACATATATACGTGTATATTTATACATATACATATATACATGTATATGTGTACATATGACATGGCAACTTCTTTTCTTCTCATTCTTTCTTACATCAAGTGGAAGTGTGTGGGGTTGTGACTCACACTAGTGAGCCACAATTCCACCCACTACACACTTTAAAAGAAAGAATGAGAAAAGAAAAAAGGATGATGGATTTTTTAGCCATGCATGTTTTCTTCACAAAACACCCTGGAGCTTATTCCTCCTCTCTTGATTTTTCTAAGATGAGAAAGAAAAAAGGAAAGGAAAGAAAAGAAAAGAAAAGAGAGAAAATATAGAAAGTATCCACTACTACATCCTAGTGATCAATTCTTAGCAAGTCTTGATCACTAGTTGCTTCATTTTGATTATTTGTGTGAAGCTACAGCCGAGGTGAGGGTTCCTTCAGGTGGATCATATTCGACGAGGAAGAACGACTCCCAAGCTCATTCCCGACAACTTAGGAGCTAAAAAAGTGGCATAGAAGATGAAAGACACGACTACAAATGTTGTAATCACTAACCGAGTAGTTAAACTCCTTCAAGTGTTTGCTAGTTTAGTGTTTGAATTCGATTCTAGGTTGTAGAGTTCGCGCTCTTTTTTCGAAAATTTTCGTTTTGTATTCTTTATGGCCGCAAGTTTGCGGCACGAGCACGAGCGTATACCTACAAGTAAAACGTATACACATGAATGATAAAGACAAACCAGATAACACACTATCATGTCGAGCAAGATTGTTATCTCCGTATAGGTCCTCCTACAATTATAATAATTGCGTTGAAGGCACCTATATCTAACAGCAACTCGAATTAGTTTCAATTTCGTTTGAAGATGAGTTTTGTGCCCTTTTATTTCTATGTTCATTGCTGAAGAGTTGGAAGAACCTCGTAATGGCGTTAGCAACTCGATATTAGGGACTCTTACATTTAATTATGCGGTGAGTTGCATATTAAGTGATAAGAAGCGAAGAAAGGCCGTGAATGGAAGTTCGGGAACTTCTGCACTTTCAGTGAAGAATCGTGGCAGGACGATGGAAAGGGGAAAGGAAGAAGGGCAAGTCTAAAAGTTGAGGAAAATCACAAGGAAATATCCAAGGCTTCTATTGGAATTGAGGAAAGAAAGGTCGCAGGAAAAGTGAATGCAAACTTCTAAAGAAAGGCTCAGATGAGAAAACAGATGAAAAGGAAGCAAATGTGATGTCTACACAAGAACAAAAGGAACAAAGGATTTGTCTATCGGCAAACGAGAGCACAAATACGGATAGTTGGTTCTTAAATTCGGGGGCATCCTTTCATTGCACTTCAGGCTGGCATTACTTCAGCGAGTATGTTCAAGACAATCTTAGACATGTGACGGTGGGAAACGGTCAGCCGTGTAATATTGTTGGCAAATAGACGATCATCCTACAATCGTTAGGAAGAGATCAAATCAAGCTGAAGAATGCTAGGTATATTCCAGATTTGAAAATAAGTCTTATATCTACAATTCAGCTAGACAACGAGGGTTACATGATGGTATTTGGGAACTCTCGGTGGAAGATTTCCAAATGATCATTGGTGGTGCAAGGGGCAAGCTGAGTGGTTCATTGTATTCCTTCAGTGGGAGCAGTGGAGCTTCGGTTACATTAGCGACGGATTCGGAGATAGATTCGGAGACTTCATTGTGGCACAAACGATTGGGGCACCGCAATGAGAAGAACATGAAAATTCTTCAGGATAGGGGGCATCTTTCGGGGCTGGAAAAGGTGGAGTTGGGGCTTTGCGAGAGTTGCGTTTGCAGGAAGCAAAGTGCGCTTAGATTTCATATTGGAGGCGTAACTAAGAAGACCAAGAAACTGGAAATGGTTCATACTGACGTATGGGGTCCGGCCTTAGTGGAATCTTATGGAGGTAATCGGTATTTCATGACATTCATCGATGATGCAAGCCGGAAGATATGGGTGTATGCGATGAAGAAGAAATCCGATGTGTTTGGTATCTTCAAATACTGGATTGCGCAGATTGATAACCAAACGGGGGATAAGGTAAAATGCCTTAAGTCCGATAATGAAGGGGAATATTGTACACATGAATTCGATGTGTTTTTCACGCAGAAGGATCCTAGAGCGAGTGCGGAGCATGACCTTGGATGCAGATGTGCCAAAATTCCTATAGGCAGGAACTGTCGATGCTGTTGTGTATCTGATCAACAGAACCCCGGCGAGTGCGCTCGATGGAGGTATTCTGGAAGAAATTTGGTCAGGTAAACCGGTTAATTATACGCACCTAAAAGTATTTAGTTGTTTTGCTTATTCTTTGATCGATAAGGCAGAAAGGAGTAAACTTGGCTCAAAGTCTAAGAAGTGTGTTTTTATCGGCTATGGTGAAGATGAGTTCGGATATAGGCTGTAGGATTACACAAGTAAGAAGATAATAAGAAACCGAAACATCGTTTTTTATGAGCAGCAATTGTACAAAGAAGAAAAGCAAGCCAAAGATGGTGCAGATCGGAGTTAGTCGGGTTAGATGGAACTCAAGAGAGCAATCAGGTACCTGCAGGTGGAGATCAGAATATGGAGGAGACTGCAGTGCAGGATCAGGTTTAAGAACAGGTTGGTGACCATGTTCAGCAACCAGATTTACCAGTTCTGAGGAGGTCTACACGAGATTGGAGGCTACCTGATAGACTTGTTACCGACTTCGTTTTGTACACAGATTCGGGAGAGCACGAATACCTTGAAGAAGCAACAAGTGATGGTGATAGAAAGCAGAGTTAGCAATCTATGAATGAGGAGATGGATTCTTGAAGAAGAACCGTACGTGGGATCTAGTGAAGCAACCCAAAGATCGGAAAGCGTTGCTAAATAGGTAGGTGTACAGGATTAAAGATGAGGTTGATGGTGTGAAGCGGTACAAGGGTCGCTTGGTAGTCAACGGATATGCACAAAAATAAGAAATTGACTATCAAGAGATATGTTTCTCGTGGTAAAGATGACATCGATTCGGGTGATTTTCAGTATCATGGCGGTGGAGGATTTGCACTTAGAGCAGCTGAAAATGAAGACTATGTTCCTTCATGGAGACTTAGAGGGGAAGATCTATATGATGCAGCCACTGGGATACGAGGTGAAGGGAAAGAAACTATGGTGTGTAAACTACAAAAAAGCTTGTACGGCCTCAAACAAGCTTCAAGGCAGTGATATCTCAAGTTCAATCAGTTTATATTAGAGACAGGATTTATACGTTGTGAGTCAGATCACTGCGTCTATATTCATACTTTTGAGGATGGAGATTATCTGTAACAACTCCAATTTTAGTGTACAAAGATTTATTTAAAAGTTGATGTATACTTGGAGTAATTGCATTTCTGTGAGTACCATAAATATTTGTTTTGCTAATTAATTATAAGAAGGAGCTTGTAGCTCATTGGTAATACCTTACACTGCTGAACCAAGCCACCAGAGTTCAAGTCCCATACCCCCTATTATTTTTAATATTATTTTCTTTTTAAAATTTTAGAAGTTCAAGAGTCAACACGTGCTAAACCCATAAAACCCCACTACACCCAAAAATCTAACAGTACCAGAGGGATGATGAAGAGAAGAGGGTCACTCCGACCACCTGACTCGGCCGGAATCAGCGACTCAGCCGGCGGATCGGCCGACTCGGGCCGCCGCCGCCGGCCGGACCGCCGAGTCATCAACACCAAACTTGTGTCTTTTCAGCTCTCCTGCACCCCTGTATGGTTTAAATCCTCAGACCAGTACCTGAACTCTTTAAAACCCCTATTTACTCCATTTTAATACATTTTATCACATTTTATTACATTTTTTTTCAATTAAACCTTTCACCTACCCTAACCCTAGCCTTACCCTATAAATACAACCCCTAAACACACACACCTCACTCCAAAATTTTGAGCAAAACTCTAAAGAAATTTCCTAGAATCCTAGTGTATTTTTGAAGTAGCGAAAGGCGAAACTCCGGCGATTTTTCCGGCGACGAAACGACGCACCGGCGCCTCCTCCCGTTCCCTATTCCTCTTGTCTAAGTCCTAAACCCGTAAGTCCCACCTCCCTCTCTCTTTTGCTTCTCTAAAAACATCTTTTAATAAAATCCGACGGAATCGAAGTCAAAACCAATTTCCGATTCGGTTTCTTTCTAAAAATCCCACTTTTCTTAAACACAACCTATTAAACCATTAGATGTTGACTATTAATTATTAACAATCATGTTGAACAAGTTTCATGACAATCTAATTCATTTTATAACTTTTATCGTACTTTTTCACTAAAATACCCTGTAGTTTCATTTCGACATTAAATCATCACAATCTTGTCATACCTTTAAGTTAGATCACGAGGTAATGACCTACCTCCTCATACACTCATATGAAATATAGTACAATACTTTTTGGGAACATAGAATACGGGAAATGAATCTTTACATATAAATAACCTTTACTAATAAAACCATTTTTTACACGATTTAGTATTTTAAAACAAATCTTTGCAGAGCGCCGCTACAACCCATTTGAGGAACCCGTTCGGGATGGTGCAGATTACCGCACATCCTCGGGCTTAGTAGTGCGAGATTCAGACCTCCGCAAGAAGCATTCGGTCTCGAAAGATTTACAAAATACAAAATCTTAAGAAAATGAGATTTCTAGAAATATAATATATATTAAAAATTATTTTATATAAATATATACATATGTATAATTAAAATATCTATTTTGTGATAATATAAATATTCCAACTTTTTCTAAAATCACAAGAGTCACTTTATATTAAAATACCATGAATTCCATACAAGGTGCAATATTACAAATTAATACCCTATATTATGAAATTAGCTTAATTTCATTAGAAACATCACATATATAAAAATCTACATTTATTACAATTCTAAAGACGATAGTTAAACACTTGGGGTGTATTTTGAAAATTATACAAAAAGTAATTTTACATAAAACCCCCTCAAGTTCTATAAATTACCCTAAGGACCCTAGTAAATATAGGTTTATGCGGGACCAGTCTCTTAAGCCTCAGAGAGCTGGAGATATGGGTGCTTGCCTATCTAAAGTAGAAAACTGAACAATGGTGTAATCAATACAGTAATCATCTTTGAAAAAGACACAAATCATGCCGCCCATGTGCAGCGGTTACCGATAACATCAAAACAATCAGGACTTCAATTTCTTTTCTAATTATTCTGACTCAGACTGAGTCTCATTAAAAATCTGACTTCAATATGATTCAAGTACAATCTACAATCTACAATCCAACATGAATCCATATATTCAATATGTTCAAACAATTCAATCTATATTGACCGAACCGAACCATGGATATACTTCCATTTACATGATTCTCCAGTTACATTCATGATTCTACAGTTACATCTATTTACTGATATCATGGTTTCGGTAAGTCGTCCAATTATATAATCTATACAGTTTACAATACAAGACAATACAATACAACTATACAACAAGATATCTCGGGGTTTAAGGGGTAGATTGGTACGGAAGGTGTTAGAAGTGGCACGAA
This sequence comes from Agapanthus africanus, assembly GCA_030015575.1. Lineage (NCBI taxonomy): Eukaryota > Viridiplantae > Streptophyta > Magnoliopsida > Asparagales > Amaryllidaceae > Agapanthus > Agapanthus africanus. Next base: position 35,692,207 of record CM057349.1, on the reverse strand, counting down.
ACAGTAAAATTTAATACACCTAACCTGAATCCAGTTGTTGTTTTACCGTGGCATAAACGGTTCCTTGTACTACACTTGCCTCTAGTCTCTGGCATATAGAGACTCCTCTCGTATACACAGGCATCCTTCTGTACCAAACTACAAACAACATCGTTAACCATATAATACAACTTTAAAAGTTACCTTCTCTTTCTGTCTATTCTATTTCTCCCTTATCTTTGAGACTTACCGAGCGATTTGTTCGCTAACGACATTCTCTTTCTTTCTTCTTTGAATGTCGTCAGGTGATCTGGACACTCCGGAGATCGAGCCCACTAGTGAAGACTTTGACCACTTCATTGAAGACCCAGTGCTTTAGTTCATTGTACACTTTTATTTCAGTACTTTTCCTTTTCTGTTATGCCATTGTTTAGGCATTGCTTTCATTCAGTTGTATTTACTTTTCCATGCATTGTACAGAAAGAATGTAAATAAATAAAGTTGTTGTTTTATTATATCTTATCTCTTGTGCATTTATTTTATATTGCTTAGATACGCTTAGCGTATTTACTTCATAGTAAATACGTAGCGGCCTCGTTGCGTCCTATGCCCGTATACTGGGAAGTGGGGCGTGACAGGTTTTGTTGGTGGCCCATGCAGGTCAGAGCTGTATGAAACCCTACCATACAGTTCTGTTCTGTGTGAACAAACCTAAGCAATATAACACAAGAACCAGCAACTAAAACATTCTTTACAATTCATGTTCCTTGAATCTTATCATTTCACATACTTTGAATCTGTCCTAACCCAAAACTTTCTTCAAGGTTATGGATTCTCCAAACAACACCAGCACCAACTTCAACAATGCTCCACCTCCACTACCAATCACACCTGCCGTTCCTGCTCCACCCAACGAGCAAACGGTTCTTCTTGAGGCAATCTGCAGCCTCCTAGAGGGACAGCAGCAGCTCTTGAACCGTCCCGAGGCTGAAGCACCTAGGGTGAAGCAATGCAGAGCTTTACATCCCAAACAGTTCTCAGGAAAGGGGAGCCCACTGGAAGCTGAGGAATGGGCTTAGAGTATAGAAGATGATCTGGCAGCGGCACAAGTGCCAGAAATTGTTTGGGTTCGTGTTGCAAAATTACAGCTCACGGACAATACACGGAACTGGTGCAAGGCGGAAGAAAGCCGTCTTGAACAGCCCATTGAATGGAAGACTTTCCGCGATATGTTCGACGCTAAGTACTTCCCTGAGACTGCCAGGTTCGATATGGAACAGCAGTTCATTCATCTATAACAAGGTTCGATGTAGACCAAGTCAGTAGATGAATATGACGCTGAGTTCACCATGCTTAGTCGGTAAGATATGTCTCAATAATTCGAGTTGTTCAATATATCACATACTACACAGCTAACACAATACTTAAACAGATTTGCGGCACACTTGATACCGACGGACGAGATCAAAGCCCGTCGATTTCAACAGAGTTTGGATTCGGAGATCCAGGCTGCACTAGCCACAGGAGATTTTCCGACCCATGAATCGGCTCTGAAAGCTGTCCGCCGTTATGAGGTAGTGATAAAGGCGAGGGGCAGACCTCAGTCTACAGGAGTTAAGCGCCCTGTCAACCAAATGACAGGAAGAGCCTCGTCCAGGCCACCTTTTGTGCCAAGGCGACCGGGAGTACCAAACAACAGGCCCAGCCCAGCCTTTTGTAACTACTACAAGAGAAATAGGCACCTGGAGAATAATTGCCAGCGTGCGAACAACCTTTGCTTAGTCTGCGGTTCAGCTGCTCACGATATTGTGTCTTGTCCTCATAGACAAAACTTGTATGCTGCACCCAGGCCAGCAAACACTTACCCACAACGCCCAGCCATCCAAGCACCTGCTCCAAGACTTGCACTACCTACTCCACCACCTAGAGGACCACAAGCTGCACCTCCTCCTCGTCAGTTCCATCAAGCTCAAAGGAACGTTCCGAGGAATGCTCCTCAGGCTAGGAGGAATGTACCACGACGCCAGGCTTTCACGATGACAGTGGAAGAAGCTGAGACTACTGGCCAAGTTATCACTGGTAACCCTTTTCTTCTCAAACTTTTATTTCAGCCTTAATACCTACCCACAAATTTCCTATACCTAAAACATATCCCACATACCTTAGGTACAATCTTAGTGGCCTCACTACCTGCATAAGAACTGATCGATACTGGAGCATCTCACTACTTTATATCGCAATGGTTCGTCTGAACCCATGTGATTCCAGTCACACCGCTTGTATCCAGCTGGAATGTCAGTTCAGGAAGTGGCGTTCTAAAAGCAACAATGGGATACAGCTTGAGTCCAGTAGTCGTCTGCAGCAGAGAATTCTACGCTGACTTCAAAGTGCTGGACATACCGAACTTCGATGTGGTTCTAGGTATGGATTGGCTCGGAACTTTTTATGCTACCATCGACTGTCATCAAAGGAGGGTAGTATTTGAGATTCCAGACCATCCGGTCTTCTATTTCAAAAGCGGAGATCGTACCCTGGAGCCAAGTACATACAAAGCAAAGCCAAGGGAAGCAGTGATTGCAGCAACTCAAGCGCAGGAAGAATCAAGGCCAGAAGTGGTTCGAGAGTTCGACGACGTGTTTCCTAACGATATACCAGGTTTGCCTCCCGATCGAGCTCTTGAATTCAGCATTGATTTATTACCAGGAGCACAACCGGTGATCAAACCACCTTATCGATTAAGTCCGGAAGGTTTGAAGGAAGTCTGAACTCAGGACGAATTATTGGCGAAAGATGGATTCGTCCCAGCACTTTAAGTTGGGGATCACCTGTATTACTTGTGAAGAAGAAGGAAGGTTCATACAGAATGTGCATTGATTACAAAGCCTTGAACGAAGTCACTATAAAGAACAAGTATCCACTCCCGCGCATCGACGATTTATTCGATCAGCAAAGTGGATCTTTTGTTTTCTCTAAATTAGATCTTCGTTCAGGTTATCATCAGGTGAAGGTCAAGGAAGCTGATATTCATAAAACGGCTTTCAGAATTTGGTATGGCCATTACGAATTTCTAGTAATGCCATTTGGACTGACCAACGCACAAGCAATATTCATGAACATGATGAATCAAGTTTTCCGGGAGTACTTAGGCAGGTTCGTTGTCATCTTCATCGACGCATTCTGGTGTATTCCAAGAGTCGGAAAGAACATGCCGAGCATCTACGAATTGTCCTGAAAACTCTATGACAACATCAATTATATGCCAAGTATAGCAAATGTGAGTTTTGGCTAAATCAAGTTGGTTTTCTCAGACATATCGTATCAGGCGAAGGAATTTCTATGGATCCAGCGAAAGTTTCAGCAGTAAGTAAATGGCCGACACCAAAATCAGTGAAGGACATTCGAAGTTTCTTGGGTTTAGCTGGATATTACAGAAGGTACATTGAAGGTTTTTCAAAGATAGCAACACCCCTGACCAAGCTCACACGTAAAGATGAAGAATTTGTGTGGTCAGAAGCATGCGAACAGGCTTTCGTAGAACTCAAGTTAAGGTTGACATCAACGCCTGTTCTCGTAATACCGGATCAGTCTGGAGATTTCGAAGTACACTGTGATGCATCCGGTAAGGGATTAGGATGCGTTCTACATCAGCACGGTAAGGTTGTAGCTTATGCTTCAAGACAGCTGAAGACTCATGAGCACAATTATCCGATGCATGATTTAGAATTGGCAGCCGTCATCTTTGCTCTCAAGATTTGGCGCCACTATCTTCTTGGTGAACGAGTGAACATATACACAGATCATAAGAGTCTGAAATATGTGTTTACTTAGACAGAGTTGAATATGCGACAGAAACGATGGTTAGAACTCATGGCGGACTTTGACATCAACCTGCAATATCACTCAGGGAAGGTGAATGTGGTTCCAGATGCTCTTAGTCACCAACCATTAGCAATGCATCTCACCGCTCAGTGGAAGCTACAACAAGACTTGCATCAGATGGGGATTGAAATAGTCATGTCAGGCAACACTTCAAACTTGATGAATTTACAAGTTCAATCAACAATTGTTAATCAGATCAAAGCAGCTCAAGCAAGTGATGCTAAGTTGTAAAAGATCCGAGAACAAGTAGAGAATGGACTCAGAACAGACTTCATCATCCCTAAAGATGGATCTTTGAGATACGGCAGCAGGTTGTGTGTACCAAAAGGTCCTGTTCGGGAAGAGTTAATGAAAGAAGTTCACAGCTCTCCCTACTAAGTACACCCTGGATGTACAAAGATGTAAAAAGATCTACATCAGAATTACTGGTGGCATGGAATGAAGCGTGAAATAGCCAGAAGTGTCGCTAAATGCTTGGTGTGTCAGCAAGTAAAGGCTGAATATCACAGGTCCGAATTTCAAAAATATTCAAAGTCTGAAAAAGTTGATGGCTGGAAAATTCTCCATGAAAGATTTGGGAGCGGCAAAGAAAATTCTGGGTAGGAAGATCGTAAGAGATAGGAAACAGTGGAAGCTGTGGCTATTGCAAAAGGACTACATCGATAAGATTTTGAAGCGGTTCAATATGGACAAATCGAACCCGGTGTGTACGCGCCTTTAGCGAAACACTTCAAACTCAGTAAGGAGTTGTGCCCGACAACTCAAGAGTAAAAAGATGAGATGGCAAGCATGCCTTATGCATCTGCGGTGGGGAGTTTGATGTATGCAATGGTGAATACGAGACCAGATATTGCACATGCATTGGGAGTTGTTAGCAAGTATATGCAAAACCCGGGGAAGGAATATTGGAATGCGATGAAGTGGATTTTGAGGTATTTAAGAGGTACGTCAAGTCATTGCTTATATTTCGGGGTGACTTTCTAAAAGTGCAAGGTTACGTCGGGTGATCGAGATAGTAGGAAGAGCACAACGGGATATGTATTCACGGTTGGGAAAGCAGCGGTGAGTTGAGTCTCTCGACTGCAAAAGGTGGTGGTATTATCAAGGACGGAGGCTAAATACTTGACAATCACAGAATCCAGAAAGAAGATGATATGGTTGCGAGGGCTACTTGAAGAATAGGATAAGAAACAAGAATTCAATATCTTATGGAGCAACAGCAAAAGTGCGATACATTTGGCGAAAAATGAGGCATCTCTCTCTCAGGCGAAGCACATCAAGGTGCGGCACCATTTTATTCGCACAGCGATATAAGACGACGAGTTGGCACTGCAAAAGAACGGTAGAGAAAAGAATCTGGCGAATATGTTCACCAAAATCGCAGACAAAGACAAGCTGGAGCTCTGTTGCAGATTGGTGAATCTCTCCATAAAAATCTGATGAGGAGAGAGAAGAGCGGAGTCATGCAAAATCTACCAGCATTAGGAATCAAAGCTGAAGTGTCTCCAAATGGGAGATTGTTAATAATTGTGGAGAATACTTCAGGGCAGACATCTGGACGTGCACATGAGATCATATCAGAGCAACGACAGATGTCTGAAAGCCAGTAAAGAAGACGTCTAAAGAAGAACTAAGCCCAAGTACAGAGTATAGCCAGACGTCTGACCAAGTGTGGTTCAGACGTCTGGGTAAGCTTGAAACCCAGTCCAGACTATCGGCAGACGTCCGGTGGCAAAATGCCAGATGTCTGCACAAGACGCTGAAGAGATACAAAGTTAAGGCAAACGTCTGCCCAAGTGTGGGTCAGACGTCTGATGTCGTGATAATTGCTGTGAATCTTATTTTACCAAATTGTGATTTATCTCTATTTTGAGTAGGTTTAGGATTTGTCTATAAATAAGGACCTCTCATAAATATTTATACTGCCAAATTAAATCAAAATGAGGGACTATTGTATAGAGAGGATGACGGTTTAGATCTAGAGAAATTTGAGAGAAATCTCGTAAGGTTTACTCGTAGTGTACTTGATTCAAGATTATAGTGGACATTACAGATCTCGCTCTGTCGGGGACTAACCATACGGTAGGTGAAGCTCGTTAACAAATTCATCGTCTTTTGTTTGATTCTTATTTATTTATTTTCGCATCGTCATTAATTTTTCTTTTGTTGTTAATTGTGTGGTTGTTGTTATTGCGTGATTTGGTTTATCGTGGGTATTATTCCATGGATCTATTTCTCCCCCAACAGAGATTACATGTATCCACACAAGCAAAATGGAAAAATTAATTTCAAGACACAAAAATGTTTGCATGCCTTATAATAGTAAAGATATTGCAGCGATTGTCTTTTGGGGATAAACAGGTGAAATTATTTTTAAAACACAAAATATATTTATGAAAAGAGAATATCCATTCAGGGAATCCACCACCAACTCCTCACCTCGAGCTTAAGGAGGAGAGAGAGAGAGAGAATTTCAAACTGCTGAGCCTTGGGCACGTTTGCATGGGTAGGGTGCGCATGCACGTCCCCTCATCGATCCACTTGTGCTCCCCTCATTTGCATTCAACCCCTCAAGCTTCGTCCGTCCCTCTTTGGCAAGTGGTAACCGCATCGCCATGGTACCCTGCACTTTTGCATATTCCACCTTCCAACTTGCCTTAATTATCTCAACTTTAATTTCTTCGCTTTCATTTTGTATCTTTTTTCCTTGAACAGTAGACCTTTTGCAAAAAACGTTACCACTAAACTATATATTGGAAACTCGCCTAAATATTTGCAAATTAAAGAAACACAAACAAAGACTCATTTCCTTATTTGCAGTTCCAGATTTTCTACTTTTCTAACTAATGGTCTGTAAATAAGTATTTGGTCAGGCATGTCACAAGAAGAAAAATAAATTTCCCCCTGATGATGCTCACAAGCAGTGTCTCCTCAGATTACAACACGTAGCGGATAACGTGTCCTGAAAGGTATGGGAGTGGAATAAATGAGGACATTCCTAGGGATCCCCTTCTCGAGGAACGTATCCGACCTTGCGGGAGACCTCCCTGAATACATTCCATCTTCACCTAGGAAACTACCAACAGCTCGTCTCCGAGCCGCCTGACGTGCCGAACTTTCTCGGCCTCCCGGCTCGTCTTCGAGCTCCTGACGTGCCGAGCTTCCTCGGCCTCCCCCGATCAACCACGAACGTGGAGCCCATGCGTCCCGCAACGGTTCCACGTATATCGCCAGGACGAGATATCCGCCTTCCTACGATCCACGTCCCACGCTAGCACATCCCCCTATTAATGGACGTATCCCCCATTAATGAGCGCATCCCGCCATTCAAGACGAGAATAACGCTGGAACGTAACTGACGGCGGTGATCTCGCGCCTGCTCACTCCACGCAACCCCTATAGAAACTCCTCTCTCATACGACTCAGGTAACTCGAATTTATTTCAATACGCTGCTATTCTGCACCTATACCTCGGGTCTAACTTGACCGTCGGAGGGTCCTACGGTGGTCACCCACCCCGGAAATTCTTTGCAGGTAGCTAGGAGTCTAACAACAACCCATTGAGATCCACACTCAACAACTCTCAAAAACAAATTTCAGCCGTCAAAGACCGCCATCACAGGATCGACGGAGGACAGCATCTAAAGGAGATCCGAAGCCCCATCAGTTGGCGCCGTCTGTGGGAATGAAAGACTTTTTTTGTTCCACCATAAAAGATGATCTTCCGCTCTCGACCCAATGGCGAGCGACAACCGCGACGATCCAAATACGAGCCGCCACAACGGATGTGGGAACGGCCCGTCTCTTCCTCCTCCCAATGCCATCCACGCCTTGTCCGTCCTGATAGAAATGCTCACATCGCTCGTGGATGCTCTCGCCCGCGTTAAGGCGGAGGGCCCTACCCACCAGACCGCGGCTCCTTCTCCCCGGGAAAACGACGTCCGCCGAAGGACGGACGGGCACACTCAAGCCCTCAATCTCCCCTACCCTCATCACAGTGCCACCGAGCGCCGGCGGGCCGACTCCGGCCACCTGAACCCGCACACGGCGATTGATTCTATGACCCGCTAAGCACCGGACAGCTCAATGTCACGGTCCCAGGGAAGACTGGACCATCGCTCCAACGCCCGTCGCGCGTTCTCTCCCCCTAAGGAGGTGTCTGTCAGCTCGCCTGCTTCCAGGCATGACCGACGCCCCCACTCACGCCGGGATAGCGCGAACGACGAGCGCAGGGACTACTCGAGGAGGGCCTCGCCCGAGAATTTGAGACACTTGAAAAAGCGAAATTGAAGCCGCACCCTCGCACAAACCCGGAGCGGGGGTAGCCACCACTCCGACTATGCAGAATTCTCAGGGTATCACCACCGACTCGAAGCCCTCGAGAAGAAAATCGATGGCATACGACGGAACGGCCATGCGTCCGGCGAGGGGCCAGATACTCTGTCGATTCACTGACAAAGCCCTTTACAGAAGAGCTGCTGGCCGAGCACATCTCGCCCAGGAACAAACTGTTGGTGTATATGCCCTAGGGGCTATTATTGTATCATACTAGCTTGTATATTAGTTAATGGAAGCTTAAGATATTCACAGTTATATTAACAGTCTTGCTAAATATGGTAGTACGCTACTTGGTTTATATCTTAATATGTGTATATGTTATCATATCGTGAATACATATTGATAGAGCCCTTAGGATCTTGCTTGACTACCAGCGTTGTGATGGCAGTCACACTAGTGGGGGCTGGGTAGTCTACAAGCACATCCTTTTTCAGGTCCCTAGTCGTAGGATTATCGAGACAGGGCATCGATACTCCGGAGTAGACTAGTGTGTACGCTTCTCATCCCAGTTAGGGAGATGGTCTGTCCCACAGCCATCAGAACGTTGTACTGGAGATAGTATACAGGTGCTCGTTGGGTTACGGGTACACCGGACAGGACTCGCAGGGAACTGTTGGTTGATATTATACCCGTCATCAGTTAACAGTTCCTAGGTGACATGAGTACAGCATAGTCCGCAGACTTGACATTGCTGCTTCGTCTCGAGTGTGTTCCCACTGTTCTTAGATTGCTACCCTACCACGGCTCAAAGGAGTCGTGCGAACAGGTAGCAGTTGGGTGCAGTCCCGAAGCACTTGGAGGCAGTGGCGGTTAGATAGGATTCGTCTCTCCCGGTATTGGGAGTTGATATCGCGCTATGTTTGGAGAGCCATTACGCAAAGTCCCTGGCCAGGGCAAACGAGATTTACTGGTAGGATTTCTAGTAGCTTCTCAAGGTGTAATGGGCTTCACTCTGACACGACTTATACCGCTTTTAGGGGACTGACGCTTGCCGCCCCCTAGGCCCTGATATGCGATAGTCCTAGACGAACAGACCGGACTGTACGGAGATTGTCACATCAGGCTCAGTAGGAGTTCGGATGGGTTTCCTCATCGGCCTTCTTATCGACATCTACCTGGGGACCGTTACGTACAGCTAGTACCGATTGCGGCCTGTGGTTAAACCCACTGCCAGCGTAGTGTCGATTCTTTAGAGTCCCACACAGAGAGTTTCCCTGCTTCAGGCGAAACGATATAAAGGTCGTATGGTTTTACGACAGGGTTCAGACACATACGTGTTTTTAAGCACGTACGATGTTCGGACAGTTCATACTAGCAGGCTTTGGTTTAAACTAGATTCTAGTATTGGATTATTAGATTTATACAGTCTCAGTATTTCCGTGTTTTCATGGATGGGAGGGGCATTCTCGTTATTAGTCGAGAAGCTTCTAGAAGATTGATGAGTTAGAGCCTTAGGTAGAATTTGCATTAAATGGATTAGTGACTCATGGTGTGATTCATACAAATGAGTTAATGAAGCATTTATTGCTTAATGACTCATGAGATGATTCACCCAAAGAGAGTTAATGAAGCATGGTTGATATTATTATTATGTTATTCATTTAATAATTATCATACTTCATATATTCTAAAATGAGACATAATTCATGATCATTCTCACTCACACCTTCTCTTTCCTCAAGCTCTCTCTCTTTAAGAACTAACCATAATCCTCTCATGTGTTGAGATCCTAGGGTTAGCAAAACTAATAGATCCCTAATCCTCATCTATATATCCTCTAGGTTACCTTGATTAGCACTCATAGTCACCTAGTTACCTCAAGTGAGAGGTTAAAACTTGGAGAAGTAGCTCTCGGGTGGATCATCTATCACATCGAGGAGGCCAACGAGGAGGTGATCAACAAGAACAAGAAGGACTTGATTCATTAGGTATAATCATCTATCATAGTAGCTAATCACTTCTATATAGTTGTTAGTTAGGGTTTTGTTAGTTATATATATGCCTTAGAGGTCATTACTATACATACGATGTATATTGTAGTGGATGCTTGTACATATATAGGGAGGACTTTCTTGCTCGACATGATAGTACGCTATCTGGTTGTACTTTATCTTAATATGTACTCTGATTGTCTCTATGTTACATGTTGATAAAGCCCATAAGATATGTACTCGACTACTGGAACTATGATGAGATCATATTAGTGGGGCCACGGTAGTCGGCGAGTACATCCTATAAATGTTCCTAGTCGAGGGTGTACCGAGACAGGGCATCGATACACCAGAGTAGACTAGCGTATACGCATCTTGACCCATTTGATGGGCGATAGATGATCCCATATCCATCGGTGTTTGACATCAAGGATGGTGTACGGGTGCTCAGTGGAGACAGGGTACACTGGACGGACTCGCCGAGAACTCCCGGATGGTATTATACCTCACGTCAGATGGCAGTTCTCCGGTGACACTGGTTAGAGTATTCTGTTGACCCGAGATCGTCATAGAGTCTTGTGTGATTCCCACTGTGCTTTGATTTCCATCATACCATGTCCAAGAGGGCGTGCAAAAGGGTGGCTTTTGGGTACAGTCCCGAATCACATGGAGGCAATGAGCGATAGGAGGGGATTCGTCTCTCCCGGTATAGGGAGTTGATGTTGTGCTGTGTTCGATTGGCTATAAATGGAAATCCCTGACCAGGGTTGCTGAGATTTACTGGTAAGTGTTATCAGTAGTTTCTCGAACTGTTATAGACCTCATATCGACACGACTTATCAAGCTACTGGGGTCTGACGTTTACCACCCCTAGGCGAGATATGCGACATATCAGACGATGAGACCGGACTGTACGGGAGTGTTACTGATTGGATTCGCAGGAGAATGTACATGCTTGCTTGTTGATCTTCTGATCGCTCAATACCTAGGTAGCTGTTACGTTTAGCTGACCGCTTGCAGCTTGTGGGTGTTTGATATGATCATCACCTACTGCCGGCGTATTGACGATTCTTTAGAGTCCTACACAGAGGTTTCTTGACTCAGGCAAAACGGAGTAGGGGTACATATGTGATATGTGCAGGACCGAGGATAATGCGATATAAGATACCGTATTCTATTCTCGCGATATTTGATATCAGCCGGGTCATCGGATCAAGTGTTGATTCGATGAATCGGTAAATGATATATTAGTCGGTTATATGCGATATAGCCGGATTGTCGGATCAAGTGTTGATTCGATGATTTAATGTATAATAATATATATGATATATTAAATTACATTAACTAATATAAGCTCACTGAAAGATTCTTTTTCTCGCTCGGGTAATACATTGATATATATGCGATATATGTTAATTGTATTATTTTATTTTGTTACAAAATATATTATATATGTGATATATAATATTGTAACAAGTTATAATAACTAATGCAACATGATTAGTGGAGATTAAATAAGATTAGGGTTTGACTTGGGTTAGTCCATTCATGAACCTTCTAGAAGGTTTTCTTTTGTTTTGTGGTAAGATATTATGGTTGATATTTTAGTGACTCATAGTTAACCCAACCCAAACCCTTCACCCTTGGTTAATTCTCTACATTGGTTAGCCTTTTCATTTAGCAACCATGGTTGCATAAGTTATTATTATTACATTTTCATTATTCATCACAAAAGGATTCTTCATCTTCTTCCTTGAGTTCTTGATGGAAAAGCTTACTAGCTTTTTCATTAGTGATGAAAATGAGTGAGTTAATGAAAATAAATGAGAGCTAAAATCCTACTTCATCATCCTAATCTATCCTAGCCATTTAGATTAGGATGTTCACTTCATTTAGTGAGTGAGAGTTTGTGTTAATGAAACTTCAAGGTAGATCATCTTTGTTATCGAAGATCGAAAGAAAGCTTGCATCTTTCTCTTCGTGGAGCCTCTCTAGAGTCTGGGAACATGATGATCGCAGTGAAGGGACCTCAACACGGAGCTTTAGAAGTGAAGGACCGGACTACAAAGGTTGTAATCCCTAACTCTTAGATGTTAAAGTGTTTAACATGCTTTGTTTCGCCTAATCTCTAGTCTAAGATCATGGTTTAGGGTTGTTCGGCATGGCTAAATTTTAAATCGGGTATGGTTGATGCCTTATTGACCCTTGTGCGTGTGCCCAGTAACCCTACAGTGGTATCAGAGCCAAGCAAGAGCTTTAGGCGAAGTCTAGACGCAGTTTAAAGTCCGATCGAACCCGGAAACCCCGATTTATACCCTTCTCTGGAAATTTTATAAAAATGTTGATTTTTCATATTAAAAATATTCAAAAAATCAGCAGGGAATTCTAAGGATACATGTGAAACACGAGCCATTAATACGCTTAAAGCGCTGCGGAACCGCGGTAGGACCATGCCCTGCGCAGCGGATCCGCGGCGCTACAGTGCGATTATGGTGTTTTGTTTCCACAGTAACTTCTGTATGAATTTCCTGATTTTTCTGGGAATTTTTAATTATACTCAAGTGTTGAGTTTTCTGGGTTGTATTGCAAGCTCGTTGATTCGATCGGAAAGTATAACTTCGTTTAATTTGTCCGGGTAATTTTTAGAACGTGTTAAAAAGTTCGAACGGATATCAATAACTCACATTTTCCCCTGCCGGAAAATTTCCAAGCGTTGGATTTTTCCGTAGTTTAAGAACGTTCTAAGTCGTGCAAGTAACGCGGTGGACCCTCTAGAAGAACACAAATCTTAACTCGATTATGTGACCGTCTTGAACTGCCTCTAAACCTTAGGGTTTGGGGCAGTACGGCGTGCCACATGTGAGGCGTTGGCTTGACCCTTCTACGGCTGGGCCATTGGTACTGTGGTATGTGATGGATGTTTTTAAACTAATTTCAAGTGTTGAGAACTACCTGGGAAAACTTGGGTGTTTGATTATTCGATCGGAAGGTTTAGCATTGTCTATTTATCTGGAATTTGATACAATATTTGGAATCCACAAGTAATTATGAGATAACTAATTTGAATGTTATAAATCTAGCAGTTCAGTCTCAGATGATCGGTTGCCACGGAATTTTGATGTAATCAAAAGTCCGTCGCAATCACGTAGCGTACGCGGATACTCGCCGGGTAAACTTAACAGACAGCCACGCCCCATAGCCCCGACCAAGTGACTGTAGGAGAACACCGACGCCAAAAGCATCCGTTCGGGTGCTTGCGGCAGCGGTGTTCTGCCTTAGTGCACTTCGTCGACGGCATCGGGGGTGCGGCCGTCTACTAAAGTTTTCGACGAGCATTCGATCAGAATGTCGGGAATCTTGTTGAATTGCCCGACTTAATATTGAAAAGAGTTTTCGATAATGAGACTAAAATGCGGGGTTTATAATTGTTAGGCATGAGATTTCTAAGGAATTCATTTGGTTAGGCATGGGATGTCTAAGGAGGTTGCGGATTCCAACTGTTGTAGTATTACACTTTCTTTTCTGTGACCGTAAGTGTAGTATGTAGTTGTATCGCCGGTTTTCGTTGCTATACATCGACGACAATCAGTGTATGCATACTTACTTATGTTGATGACATGTGATGCTATGTGTTGCTGTGATATGTTATATTGGATCGTCGTGTTTGAGTAGCCGGGGGTTTTATGTGAGATGAGAGTTTTTCTTTTTCATTCATGTAAAATTCATTGTATGTAATATTCTTTTATTGGGGCACTTGCGGGCTGAGGATGATGTCACCATTGTATATTATTTACTTTTCCGCATTAGGTAGACCCAAGGAGGGGAGCACAAGTAACCGGGTTCTAGGGTACAGTGGGAGGCCATCTCAAGGAGTCGAGACCGGGTCTCCTAACCCTAGAATTGGCAGTGTTTCTTGCCGCTCTCGTAGGGGTCTAGGGATGTTGATTTGGCTATTCATCGTGACCGTGGAATCCGTGTTTTATACAGGCTCGAATTGAAAACACGGACAACCTAGTATATCCAATATTTCATATATGTTCTTCTGCTGCAATGTTCTGTGATGAGATCATATTACTGCCTGAGACGAATATTTATATTATATATATGAGATATATATTATATATTGTTGATTTCGTTTCATATCTGATGCTTGTGAAGCATATTAAAATGGGACTTCATTAATGAGATTAATGAAATAAAAGAAACCTAAAGATGTTGTAGAAACTTGTTTAAAAACTGGTAGCTCTAGTTCTTGCTTTGCATAGCGGTGTTCCTTGTAGAACATCCAGCACCTTATTCGATAAGGAAAGAGCCGAGATCCCTTCACCGGGAGTGACCTCTTTAGTGAAACCAGCAGATGCTACAAATTCGGTTTGTCTTTTGATTGCTTCTATAGTTCTTGCTTTGCACAGCGGTATTTATGAAATATGTTGCACCTTATTCGATGAGGAAAGAGCCGACGATCCCTTCATCGGGAGTGACCTCTTTAGCAAAACTAGAAAAGGACTCAAAAACATTCCATTTAAAATCACTCGATTCTACAATGATATCAAGTTCATTACGCAAAGGGTTTTCTTAAAAACCTGTCGTAGCCCTCCGTCATTTCAGATAAGTCCTACTTAGTATTCGTGCTATGTTTGTTGACCTCCATCAAGGCGTAGTGTGTCTGTTTATGCATATGATGCAGATTGTTTTAGGGTAGTCGTGCGGCCTTGTTGACCTCCGTCAAGGGTCGTGCGGGTGGGTTTAATTCAATCAGGAAATGACGGATAGAACTTGACTAGCAGTTTATGGTTTGTTGACCTCCGTCAAGGTCATAGGACGCTAGGGGTAAAATATTATTGGGAATTTCAAGTGTTGAAATTTGCAATGAGATTGCATTCCTTCTATGAGATAGTTGGATCCCGATACCCGCTGCGAGTAAGAGTTACTCCTTGGAGAGTTTTACACATTACAATTAGCTGATCAAGTAGGTGTCTAGAAAGGTGTTAACGGGGTTACGCCCCTGGGAAAACGAAGTTTACTTTAATTAGGTTCGTGCGAAAGCATGGGGAACCACCCTCAAAGTACTGGCACTAGCCTGGCTGAAAGATTGGCGAACTTGTAGCGTGTAATTAATCCCGGCTATTCTATCCTTTTAGGGTTTGAAGGAAGATTTGACTAAAACAGTGGGAGACATCGTGATTAGATATATTAGATAACCAATCTAATCTTGCAAGAGCATACGTTGAGTGTTTTCTTCTCTCTCTCTCTCCAGGTAGCGACCATATCACGCCTTAATCAAGATAATAATACGGATGTATTGACCGAACCCGCTTGTTATACTGAGCTGGGAAACGTTGGTCCCGCTCCAACTTATAATTGTTATAAGACAGAGAAGGAAATTGGGGATTACCAGAATTCCCGTGCCGCCCAAACGAAGAAAGTGCATGCTGATGCATCTTCTTCGGGTGTGTTCATTACACAGAACTTTTTCTCAATGTCCTTTACGTCCTGGGTATGAGATCCCGGATCAGGATACTACATATGTAATTTGTTACATGGGCTAAAGATAGGTAGAGAACTGAGAACGGGTGATAAGTTTCATGAGATAGAAAACGGTGCAAGTGTTGCAGCCAAGTCTGTTAGTAGTTATCACCCTGTATTAGCAAATACATTGATTCTGAACGAATGTTATTAAATACCGAACCTAATATACAACATCATATCAGTCTCTTTATTAGTAAAGAAGGATATAATTTTGTATTGTTGGATAATGTTTTGAACATTTCCTATATCAAGAGTTGATCGGTTCAGGCACGTTATCTAAAAGCATTACCGTTCTAAATCAAACTACAGTTCTTAGTATACAGAACACACATAAGAGAAAGAGTTCAGAAATGAACGAATCCTTCTTGAGTCATTGTAGACTAGGTCATATCAATACGACCCGACTAGCTAAGTTACATCTAGATGCATATTTAAATTAGTTTGAATTTATATCTTGTGAAATTTGCCGGTCATGTCACAAAGATAGATGACCATAGCTCTGTTTATTGGAAACAGAGAAAGAGTTAGTGAACTCTTGGGATTGATACATGCTGATGTATGATGGTCCCCTGTCTACACATGCCAAGATCGGTTCTTTGTACTTCATTACATTCTCTGATGATCTCTCAAGATTCAGACATATGTTCCTGTTGAAACACAAGTCCGAAGCTTTTGAGATATTCACAGAATATAAGTTAGAAGTAGAGAACCAAAAATAGGTATAAGTATTATGTCCTTTGATGAGATCAGGGAGGAGAATACTTGAGCACGGAATTCCTGAACTATTCTAAAGGAGAATGAGATTCTCTCACGGCATTACTCCTCCGTATACACCATAGCATGATGGTATATCGGGACGGAGCAATAGCACCCTATGTGATATGGTGTGCTCTATGATGAGTACTACTAAGTTTCCTATTTCCTTTTGGGAGTTATGCACTTAAGAAGTTGCATACCTATTGAATATGGTTCAAATCAAATCAGTTGCCTACCACTTCATATGTGATATGGAAAAGGAAGAGCCCATATCTTAAGTTTGTTAAGATTTGGGGTTGTCCGGCCTATGTCTGAAAAGCAAAATCCGGACAAGCTCGAGGTAAAGTCGGATCTGTGGAAGTTTGTTGGATATCCCAAGCATACGCAAGGGAATATCTTCTACCTAACCGAGGAACATAAATGTTTTGTTTCTCAACATGCCACCTTTGTGAAAGGGAATTTCTTGTGAAGAAATTAGTGGTCATGAGGTAGAACTGGAAAGAGTTCCAGCTATACAAAACTGCAGCTGATAATTTTGTAGAACCTGAAGGATTCAATAGTTTCCAACGAACCTCAGCCTCTCCGCCGATCTAGTAGGGTTCCTTACCCACCTGAGAGATACTTCGGTTTCTCTATGACAGTGGGAGCGAGGATTGCATCATGAGATGATGACCCAACTAGTTTCGAGCTGACCATCAGGAGTGGGACTCTGTAAGAATAGCTGGGTGCTTAGTGATCTGAGATGGAATCCTTATACACCAACAAAGTATGGACTTTGGTTGCTTTATCTGAAGGGTTAAATCCCCATCAGGAGCAAGTATATCTTAAGAAGATTACTTGGTGTACATGGAAAAGTTGAGACTTTCAAAGCTATGCTTAAGTCCATCCAGATCTTACTTGCCACTGCTACATACCATGACTACGATATCTGGTGGTTAGGTGTCATGACAGCTTTTCTAAATGATGATTTAGAAGAGAGCGTCTATAAGTACACAGCCAGAGGGCTTCATAGACAGTGGGAGCAGCGGAAACGTGTGCAAGATGCTTTATAGGATAAAGCAGGTATCGCGGAGTTGGAACATCTGTTTTGATGTGGTAGTCAAAGAGTTTGACTTCATCAAAATGGTAGATGAACCTTGTATATACAAAAAGATAGTAGGGAGTATGGTAGTGATCCTCGTAGAGTGCGTGGATGATATACTCTTGATAGGGAAGGAGTTTCCTATGCTACGATCGGTCAATCTCCGCTTATCACAAGGATTCTCCATATAGGATCAAAGTGATACCTCCTAAATCCTGGGTTTTGGATCTATGAGATAGTTCTAATTGAATGTTAGGATTCTCACTAGTTGTAGTGAGTTGGTATCAATCGATCCTGGGAAGAATCACTGGAAAGGTTCCAGGGTGATAAGGACGACTGAATGTCAGTCGCAGGTATTGTCTTTACCCTCAGTGGAGGGAAGGTATGTTGGAAGAGTTCCAAGCTAGATACCGTGACATACTAGACAATTAAAGGCAAGATACATCATTACCAAGGATGCTACCAAAGAGGCAGTCTGGATATATATAAGTTCATGAGATGAACTTCATTCCAACCATTGTGTGACAATGGAGTTATGGCTTTGGCCTAGGAACCCCCGTCCCATCAGAAATCCAGATATAATTCTTAGGCAGTATCACCTGATCATGGAGATGGTCGATCTCCAGGGAGATCGAGGTTAAGAGAGTAGACACAGAGGACAACAGCACGGATCCACTCACAAAGGCCTTTTTCCCAGTAGAGACTTTTATGGGATGGTTGAGTATGAGATACTTCAACCACAGCTAAATGTTGGGTACGTGATACCACAACAGATGGCCCTAGTGCAAGTGGGAGATTGTTAGTTATATATATGCCCTAGAGGCCATTACTGTACATACGATGTATATTATAGTGGATGCTTGGACATATATAGGGAGGCTTTCTTGCTCGACATGATAGTACGCTATCTGGTTGTACTTTATCTTAATATGTACTCTGATTGTCTCTATGTTACATGTTGATAAAGCCCTTAGGATATGTATTTGACTACTGGGATTATGATGAGATCATACTAGTGGGGTCACGGTAGTCGACGAGTACATCCTATAACTGTTCCTAGTCAAGGGTGTACCGAGACAGGGCATCGATACACCAGAGTAGACTAGCGTATACGCATCTTGACCCATATGATGGGCGATGGATGATCCCATATCCATCGGTGTTTGGCATCAAGGATGGTGTACGGGTGCTCAGTGGAGACTGGGTATACTGGACGGACTCGCCGAGAACTCCCAGTTGGTATTATACCTCACGTCAGATCGCAGTTCTCCGGTGACACTGGTACAGAGTAGTCTGTTGACCCGAGTTCGTCATAGAGACTTGTGTGATTCCCATTGTACTTTGATTTCCATCATACCACGTCCAAGAGGGCGTGCAAAAAGGTGGCTTTTGGGTACAGTCCCGAATCACATGGAGGCAATGAGCGATAGGAGGGGATTCGTCTCTCCCGGTATAGGGAGTTGATGTTGTGCTGTGTTCGATTGGCTATAACCGGAAATCCCTGGCCAGGGTTGCTGATATTTACTGGTAAGTGTTATCAGTAGTTTCTCGAACTGTTATAGACCTCATATCGACACGACTTATCACGCTACTGGGGTCTGACGTTTACCACCCCTAGGCGAGATATGCAACATATCAGACGACGAGACCGGACTGTACGGGAATGTTACTGATTGGATTCGCAGGAGAATGTACAGGCTGTTAGTGATATGTATGCCCTAGAGGCCATTACTGTACATTGGATGTATATTGTAGTGGATGCTGGGACATATATAGGTAGGACTTTCTTGCTCGACATGATAGTACGCTATCTGGTTGCTCTTTATCTTAACATGTATACTTTCTGTCTCTCTGTTACATGTTGATAAAGCCCTTAGGATGTGTACTCGACTTCCAGGACTATGATGTAGATCATACTAGTGGGGCCTGGGTAGTCCATGAGTATATCTTTCAATGTTCCTAGTCGTGGGAATATCGAGACGGGGCATCGATATTCCAGAGTAGACTAGCGTATATCTTCTCGACCCATGTGATGAGCGATGGATGATCCCATATCCATTGGTGTTTGACATCAGAGATGGTATGCGGGTGCTCAGTGGAGACTGTGTACATTGAACGGACTCGCCGAGAACTCCCAGATGGTATTATACCTCACGTCAGATGGCAGTTCTCTGGTGACACTGGTACAACTTAATCTGTTGACCCGAGATCGTCATAGAGTCTTGTGTGTCTCCCACTGTGCTTTGACTTCCACCCTACCACGGCTCTACTGAGTCGTGCAAACATGTGGTTTTTTGGGTACAGTCCTGATTCACATGGAGGCAATGAGCGATAGGAGGGGATTCGTCTCTCCCGGTATTGGGGGTTGATGTTGCGCTATGCTCGACTGGCCATAACTGGAAATCCCTGGCCAGGGTTGCAGTGATATACTGGTAAGAGTTATCAGTAGTTTCACGCCTATTATGGACCTTACATCGGCATGACTTATCAAGCTACTGGGGTCTGACGTTTACCACCCCTAGGCGAGATATGCGACATATCAGACGAACAGACCGGACTGTACGGTAAGTGTTATTGGTTGGATTCACAGGAGTGTGAGCGGGCTTGCCCGTTGATCTTCTGATCGCTCAATACCCGGGTGGCCGTTACGTTTAGCAGACCGCTTGCGGCTTGTGGGTGTTTGATATGATCATCACCTACTGCCGGCGTATTGACGAGTCTTTAGAGTCCTACACAGAGGTTTTCTGGCTCAAGCGAAACGAAATAGGAGCGCATATGAGATATGTGCGGGACCGAGAATAATACCAGTATGTGATACTGAATTCTATTCTCGCGATTTGTATCATCGGACGGTTATATGAGATATAGACGGGTTACCGAATCAAATGTTGATTCGATATATTGATACACTTGATATTAGTCGGTTATATGCAGTATGACCGGATCATTAAATCAAGTGTTGATTTAATGATTTAATGTATAATTATATATTAGATATATTACTTTACATTAACTAGTATTTGTTCACTTAAGATGGATTTTCTCACTTGATGAGAACATTGTATATGTGATATATTTTTGTGCACTAGTTTGTATCATATTTGATGATACATACAAACTTGGGTGTGTGTTTGCTTTAAACCATGTTTAGGTAAATGATTAGGGTTTTATATACTTTATTTATTTTATGAAAACAAAATGGTGGCTTTCTTATTTATTTGCTAGAAGCTTCAAGCATCTTTGAAAAAGGTCAAAACCATTTTGTTTTTATTCTTAAACCTAACCATTACCTAAACCCTAGTTTATTCTCTACATGAGTTAATCTCACCCATGGTTGCAACATGATAGCTTCACTTGATTATTCTTTTCACATAATTCCTTTTTCCATTCTTTTCTTCTTCTTCTTCATGAAGAAAAGAAAACCTTTCTTGAAAAATTTCAAGTGTTGAAATCAAGTGAGAAATCCAAATCCAAAGTGAACCCACTTCCTATTTCTTCATCCTCTACCACTTGCCATATTGTATAGGGTGTTTTCTTCACAAGTTTCATGACTTAGTGAAAATGGAGCTTGAGTTTAAGTCGCCTCGACGTAGATCGTATTCGGCATCGAAGTCAACTACCTAGCCCGCCCATTTCTCCGATGAAACCGACGCTAGAGTCCGGGATTCCGATGATCGCAGCGGAGGGACGTCAACACGGAGTTAGAGAAGTGGAGGACCGGATCTACAAAGGTTGTAGTCTCTTTCATTTAGCAATAAAGTTGTTTACTTGCACGTTTCGCCTTACCTCTAGTTAACGATCTAGCATTAGGGTTTCTCGGTACATATAAAATTTGATTTTGGCATAGTTGATCAGTTGTGGAACCTCTTGAGTGTGCCTAGGAACCCTACAGTGGTATCAGAGCCTAGCTAGAGCTTTAGGCGAAGTGTAGACGATGTTAGACGTCCGATCGAACCCGAAACCCTAATTGAAAACCCTTCTCTGTACAATTTTTCAAAACTGTGATTTTTGTGAATTAAAAATATGCAGAAAAATCGGCAGGGTTTTGTAAGAACTACTGTGCAAAACGTGCGCCTAATTCGATCATGGCGCCGCGGAACCGCGGCACGAGCATGGCTCGTGCGGCGGTTCCGCGACCGTACAGTCACCTTGTTCATTGCAGTTTGCACAGTAATGTCACTATCTGTCTCCTATGTTTTCTGGGTATTTTTATTTTATACTCAACAGTTGAGTTTTCTGGGTTGTATTGGGGACTCGGTGTTTCGATCGGGAAGTCTAACTTCGTCTATATGTTTTTCCGGATAATTTCAGAAAATGTTGAAAAGTTCGACCGGATATAAATACCCATTTTTTCCCCTGTCGGGAAATTTCCAAATGTTGGATTTTTCCGTGGTTTAAGAACATTCTAAGTAGTGCAAGTAACGCGATGGACCCTCTAGAAGACAACAAACCTTAACTCGATTATGTGACCGTCCTGAACTGCCCTTTAAACCTTAGGGTTTGGGGCAGTACGGCGTGCCACATGTGAGGCGTTGGCTTGACCCTTCTACGGCTGGACCGTTGGTACTGTGGCATGAAGTGAATGTTTTTTTAAACTTATTTCATGTGTTGAGCTGTTCCGGGAAAACTTGGGTGTTTGATTGTTCGATCGGAAAGTTTAACATTTTCTATTTATCTGGAATGTGATACAATATTTGGAATCCACAAGTAGTTATGAGATAACTGATTTGGATGTTATAAACATAGCAGTTTAGTCTCACTTGATCGGTTGCCACGGAATTTTGATGTGATCAAAAGTCCGTCGCAATCACGTAGCGTACGCGGATACTCGCCGGGTAAACTTAATAGACATCCTCGCCCTATAGCCCCGACCAAGTGACTGTAGGAGAACCCCGTCGCCGAAAGCATCGGTTCGGGTGCTCGCGGCAGCGATGTTCCGCCTTGGTGCACTTCATCGACGGCATCGGGGGTGCGGCCGTCTACTAAAGTTTGCGACAAGCATTCGATCAGAATGTCGGGAATCCTGTTGAATTGCCCGACTTGATATTGAAAAGAGTTTTCGATAATGAGACTAAAATGCGGGGTTTATAATTGTTAGGCATGCGATGTCTAAGAAATTCATTTGGTTAGGCATGCGATGTCTAAAGAGTTTACGGATTCCAACTGTTGTAGTTTTACACTTTCTTTCCTGTGACCGTAAATGTAATATGTGATATCGCCGGTTTCGTTGCTATATGTCAACGACAATTGGGATGGGCATATTTACTTACGTTGATGACATGTGATGTTATGTGTTACTGGATATGTTATATTGGATCGTCGTGTTTGAATAGCCGGGGGGGTTTTATGTGAGATGAGTGTTTTTCATTTTCATTCATGTAAAAACTTGTATGTAATATTCTATTATTGGGGCACTTCCAGGTTGCGGAAGATGTCAAGGTTGATGTATATTATTAACTTTTCCGCATTAGGATAAACCCAAGGAGGGGAGCACAAGTAACCGGGTTCTAGGGTCCAGTAGAAGACCATCTCGAGGAGTCGAGTCCGGGTCTCCTAACCCTAGAATTGGTAGGGTTGCTTGCCGCTCTCGTAGGGGTCTAGGGGTGTGGGATTGGCTATTCATCACGACCGTGAAATCCGTGTTTTATTCAGGCTCAAAATAAAACACGGACGTCCTAGTATATCCAATATTTCATATGATATTTTCTGCTGCGTTATCTGTGATGTGATCATGTGATTTGTTCAGATAGATATTGTATATAGTATATATGATATATTATATAGACGTTGCTTATGTTTTACACCCGCACCAGCCCTGCCTCGCTCTGGCGTTAGTTACCTAACCTAACGGTGCAGACGGGACATCGAGGCGAATACAGATGGCATAAGTGTACGTTATATTTATCTGTGATGTTTAGGTGGACTTAAATGATGGGACATTCATTAATGAGATTAATGAAAGAAAATAAACCTAAAAGATGTTGTGGAATTGAATTTCAAAAAAAAAAAATCAGGTAGCTACAGTTCTTGCTTTGCACAGTGGTATATATGATATATCCTGCACCTTATTCGATGAGGAAAGGGCCGACGATCCCTTCACCGGGAGTGACCCCTTTAGCAGTAACTGGCAGATGCTACAACCCTCGGTTTGTCTTTTGATTGCTTCTATAGTTTTTGCTTTGCGCAGCGGTATATATGATATATCCTGCACCTTATTCGATGAGGAAAGGGCCGACAATCCCTTCACCGGGAGTGACCCCTTTAGCAAAACTAGAAAAGCTTCAAAAACACTCCATTTAAACACCATTTGATTCCGCAACGAGATCAAGTTCAAAGCGTTAAAGGTTTTCTTAAAAAAACCATCAGCAACCCTCCGTCATTTTAAGAAGTAGAGTACTTAGTATTCGTGCTGTGTTTGTTGACCATAGTCAAGGCACGGTGTACGGTAGCTAAGTGATGTCTTCCTACGCCGCATATGATGCGATTAGTTAGGACAGACGCATGACTTTGTTGACCTTAGTTAAGGGTCATGTGGGTGGGTCTAATTAATCACGAAATGACGGGTAGAACTTGACTAGTGCTTATGATTTATTGACCATAGTTAAGGTCATAAGTGCTAGGGGTAAAAACCTTTATCGGGAGTTTCAAGTGTTGAAATTTGCAATGAGATTGCATACCTTCTATATGATAGTTGGATCCCGATACCCACTGCGAGTAATTGTTACTCCTGGGAGAGTTTTGCACTTTACAATTAGCCGATCAAGTAAGTGTCTAGAAAGGTGTCAACGGGGTTACGCCCCTGGGAAAACGAGGTTTACTTTAATTAGGTCCTGCAAAAGCACGGGGAACCTCCCTCAAAGTACCGACACTGGCCTGGCTGAAAGATTGGCGAACTTGTAGAGTGTAATTAATCCCGGCTAGTCTTTCCTTTTAGGGTTTGAAGGAAGATTTGATAAAAACAGTGGGAGCCATCCTGATTAGATAAAATATATAACCAATCTAATCTTGCAAGAGCGCACGCAGAGTGTTTTCTTCTCTCTCTCTCCAGGTAGCGACCATGTCACGCCTTAATCAAGATAATAATATGGATGTATTGACCGAACCCGCTTGTTTTACTGAGCTGGAGAACGTTGGTCCCGCTCCAACTTATAATTGTTATAAGACCGAGCAGGAAATAGGGGAGTACCAGGATTCCCATGCCGCCCAAACGAAGAAAGTGCATATGATGCATCTTCTTCGGGTGTGTTCATAATAAAGAACTGTTTCTCAGTATCCTCTACGCCCTGGGTATTTGATACCGGATCAGGATCCCGTATATGTAATCTGTTACATAGGGCTACAGAAAGGTAGAGAACTGAGAACGGGTGATAAGTTTCATGAGATAGAAAATGGTGGAAGTGTTGCAGCCAAGTTTGTTGGTCACTGTTACCCTGTATTACCAATACATTGATTTTGAACAAATGCTATTAGATACCGAACCTGATATACAAAATCATATCAGTCTCTTTATTAGTAAAGAAAGGATATAATTTTGTATTGTTGAATATTGTTTTGAACATTTCAAAAGTTGATCGGTTCAGGCACGTTATCTAAAAGCATTGTTCTAAATCAAACTACAGTTCCTAGTACACAGAACACACACAAGAGGAAGAGTTCAGAAATGAACAAATCCTTCTTAAGGTATTGTAGACTAGGTCATATCAATGCGACCCGACTGGCTAAAGTTACATTTAGATGCATATTTAAATCAGTTTGAATTTACATCTTGTGAAACTTGCCAGTCATGTCACAAAGATTAGATGACCATAGCTCTGTTTACTGGAAACAGAGAAAGAGTCAGTGAACTCTTGGGACTGATACATAGTAATGTATAGAGGTCCCCAGTCTACATATGCCAAGACTGGTTCTTTGTACTTCCTTACATTCACTGATGATCTCTCAAGATTCGGACACATGTTTCTGTTGAAACACATGTCTGAAGCTTTTGAGAAATTCAAAGAATATAAGTTAGAAGTAGAGAACCAATAAAGGTATAAGTATTATATCCTATGATGAGATCAGGAAGGAGAATACTTGTGCATAGAATTCCTGGACTATTCTAAAGGAGAATGAGATTCTCTCTCGGTGTTACTCCTCTGAATATACCACAGCACAACGGTGTATCGGAGCGGAGCAATCGCACCATATTAGATATGGTGTGCTCTATGATGAGTATTACTGAGTTACCTATCTCCTTTTGGGGTTTTGCACTTGAGAAGCTGCATACCCATTGAATTGGGTTCGAATCAAATCAGTGCCTACCACTCCATATAAGATATGGTATGGGAAGAGCCTATCTCTTAAGTAAGTTAAGATTTGGGATTGTCCGGCCTATGTCAAAAGCAAAATCCGGACAAGATCGAGGCAAGGTCAGTTCTGTAGAACTGGAAAGGTTCCAGCTATACAAAACTGCAGCTGATGATTTGACAGAACCAAAGGATTCAATAGTCCCCGACGAACCTCAGCCTCTCCGCCGATCTGGTAGGGTTCCTCATCCGCCTGAGAGATACTTCGGTTTCTCGATGACAGTGGGAGCAAGGATTGCATCATGAGATGATGGCCCAACTAGTTTCGAGCAGGCCATCAAGAGTGGGGACTCTGTAAGAATGGCTGGATGCTTAGCGATCTGAGATGGAATCCATGTACACCAACAAAATATGGACTTTGGCTGCTATATCTGAAGGGTTAAATCCCCATCAGAAGCAAGTATATCTTGAGAAGATTACTTGGTGTATATGGAAAAGTTGAGACTTTCAAAGCTAGACTTGTTAAAGGTTTTCGTGATCGACCAGGCGTGGATAATGATGAAACTTTTTGAGTGGCTGTGCTTAAGACCATCCGGATCCTACTTGCCATTTCTACATACCATGATTACGATATCTGGTGGTTGGGTGTCATGACTGCTTTTCTAAATATTGATTTAGAAGAGAGCGTCTATAAGTACACAGCCAGAGGGCTTCGTAGACAGTGAGAGCAACGAAAACGTGTGCAAGTTGCTTTACAGGATAAAGCAGGCATCGCGGAGTTGGAACATCTGTTTTGATGTGGTAGTCAAAGAGTTTGACTTCATCAAAATGGTAGATGAACCTTGTACATACAAAAAGGTAGTAGAGAGTAAGGTGGTCATCCTCGTATTGTATGTGGACAACATACTCTTGATAGGAAAAGAGTTTCCTATGCTACGCATGGTCAATCTCCGCTTATCACAAAGATTCTCCGTATAGGATAAAAGTGATACCTCCTAAATCCTGGGTTTTGGATCTATGAGATAGATCTAAATGGATATTAGGATTCTCACTAATTATAGTGAGATGGTATCAATCGATCCTGGGGAGAATCACTGGAAAAGTTCCAGGGTGATAAGAACGACTGAATGTCAGTCGCAGACATTGTCTTTACCCTCAGTGGAGGGACGGTATGTTGGAAGAGTTCTAAGCTAAATACCGTGGCAAACTAGACGATAAAGGATGGTAACATCGCTATTAAAGATACTACCAAATAGGCAATTTGGGTGTATATTGGTTCATGAGATGAACTAGGTTCCTACCATTGTGTGACAATGGAAGTGTGGCTTTGGCCCAAGGAACCCCGGTCCCATCAGTAACCCAGACATATTCTGAGGCAGCATCACCTGATCAATGAGATAGTTGATCTTCAGGGTGATCGAGGTTAGGAGAGTAGACTCGGAGGACAACACGGCGGATCCACTCACAAAGGCCTTTTCCCAAAGAGAGACTTTTATGGGATGGTTGAGTATTAGATACTGCAACCACTGCTACAGATGGCCCTAGTGCAAGTGGGAGATTGTTAGTCATATGTATGCCCTAGAGGCCATTACTGTACATTGGATGTATATTGTAGTGGATGCTGGGACATATATAGGTAGGACTTTCTTGCTCGACATGATAGTACGCTATCTGGTTGCTCTTTATCTTAACATGTATACTTTCTGTCTCTCTGTTACATGTTGATAAAGCCCTTAGGATGTGTACTCGACTTCCAGGACTATGATATAGATCATACTAGTGAGGCCTGGGTAGTCCATGAGTACATCTTTCAATGTTCCTAGTCGTGGGAATATATCGAGATGGGGCATCGATATTCCAGAGTAGACTAGCGTATATCTTCTCGACCCATGTGATGGGCGATGGATGATCCCATATCCATTGGTGTTTGACATCAGAGATGGTATGCGGGTGCTCAGTGGAGACTGTGTACACTGAACGGACTCGCCGAGAACTCCCAGATGGTATTATACCTCACGTCAGATGGCAGTTCTCTGGTGACACTGGTACAACTTAGTCTGTTGACCCGAGATCTTCATAGAGTCTTGTGTGTCTCCCACTGTGCTTTGACTTCCACCCTACCACGGCTCTACTGAGTCGTGCAAACAGGTGGTTTTTTGGGTACAGTCCCGATTCACATGGAGGCAATGAGCGATAGGAGGGGATTCGTCTCTCCCGGTATTGGGAGTTGATGTTGTGCTATGCTCGACTGGCCATAACTGGAAATCCCTGGCCAGGGTTGCAGTGATATACTGGTAAGAGTTATCAGTAGTTTCACGCTTGTTATGGACCTTACATCGGCATGACTTATCAAGCTACTGGGGTCTGACGTTTACCACCCCTAGGCGAGATATGCGACATATCAGACGAACAGACCGGACTGTACGGTAAGTGTTATTGGTTGGATTCACAGGAGTGTGAGCGGGCTTGCCCGTTGATCTTATGATCGCTCAATACCCGGGTGGCCGTTACGTTTAGCAGACCGCTTGCGGCTTGTGGGTGTTTGATATGATCATCACCTACTGCCGGCATATTGACGAGTCTTTAGAGTCCTACACAGAGGTTTTCTGGCTCAAGCGAAACGAAATAGGAGCGCATATGAGATATGTGCGGGACCGAGAATAATACCAGTATGTGATACTGAATTCTATTCTCGCGATTTGTATCATCGGACGGTTATATGAGATATAGCCGGGTTACCGAATCAAATGTTGATTCGATATATTGATACACTTGATATTAATCGGTTATATGCAGTATGACCGGATCATTAAATCAAGTGTTGATTTAATGATTTAATGTATAATTATATATTAGATATATTACTTTATATTAACTAGTATTTGTTCACTTAAGATGGATTTTCTCACTTGATGAGAACATTGTATATGTGATATATTTTTGTGCACTAGTTTGTATCATGTTTGATGATACATGCAAACTTGGGTGTGTGTTTGCTTTAAACCATGTTTAGGTAAATGATTAGGGTTTTATATACTTTATTTATTTTATGAAAACAAAATGGTGGCTTTCTTATTTATTTGCTAGAAGCTTCAAGCATCTTTGAAAAAGGTCAAAACCATTTTGTTTTTATTCTTAAACCTAACCATTACCTAAACCCTAGTTTATTCTCTACATGAGTTAATCTCACCCATGGTTGCAACATGATAGCTTCACTTGATTATTCTTTTCACATAATTCCTTTTTCCATTCTTTTCTTCTTCTTCTTCATGAAGAAAAGAAAACCTTTCTTGAAAAATTTCAAGTGTTGAAATCAAGTGAGAAATCCAAATCCAAAGTGAACCCACTTCCTATTTCTTCATCCTCTACCACTTGCCATGTTGTATAGGGTGTTTTCTTCACAAGTTTCATGACTTAGTGAAGATGGAGCTTGAGTTTGAGTCGCCTCGACGTAGAACATCTTCGGCATCGAAGTCAACTACCTAGCCCGCCCATTTCTCCGATGAAACCGACGCTAGAGTCCGGGATTCCGATGATCGTAGCGGAGGGACGTCAACATGGAGCTAGAGAAGTGGAGGACCAGATCTACAAAGGTTGTAGTCTCTTTCATTTAGCAATAAAGTTGTTTACTTGCATGTTTCGCCTTACCTCTAGTTAACGATCTAACATTAGGGTTTCTCGGCACATGTAAAATTTGATTTTGGCATGATTGATCAGTTGTGGAACCTCTTGAGTGTGCCTAGGAACCCTACACAGGCTTGCTTGTTGATCTTCTGATCGCTCAATACCTGGGTGGCTGTTACGTTTAGCTGACCGCTTGCATCTTGTGGGTGTTTGATATGATCATCACTTACTGCCGGTGTATTGACGATTCTTTAGAGTCATACACAGAGGTTTCTTGACTCAGGCAAAACGGAGTAGGGGCACATATGTGATATGTGCAGGACCGAGGATAATGCTATATGAGATACCGTATTCTATTCTCGCGATATTTGATATCAGCCGGGTCATCGGATCAAGTGTTGATTCGATGAATCGGTAAATGATATATTAGTCGGTTATATGCGATATAGCCGGATTGTCGGATCAAATGTTAATTCGATGATTTAATGTATAATAATATATATGATATATTAAATTGCATTAACTAATATAAGCTCACTGAAAGATTCTTTTTCTAACTCGGGTAATACATTGATATATATGCGATATATGTTAATTGTATTATTTTATTTTGTTACAAAATATATTATATATGTGATATATAATATTGTAACAAGTTATAATAACTAATGCAACATGATTAGTGGAGATTAAACAAGGTTAGGGTTTGACTTGGGTTAGTCCATTCATGAACCTTCTAGAAGGTTTTCTTTTGTTTTGTGGTAAGATATTATGGTTGATATTTTAGTGACTCATAGTTAACCCAACCCAAACCCTTCACCCTTGGTTAATTCTCTACATTGGTTAGCCTTTTCATTTAGCAACCATGGTTGCATAAGTTATTATTATTACATTTTCATTATTCATCACAAAAGGATTCTTCATCTTCTTCCTTGAGTTCTTGATGGAAAAGCTTACTAGCTTTTTCATTAGTGATGAAAATGAGTGAGTTAATGAAAATAAATGAGAGCTAAAATCCTACTTCATCATCCTAATCTATCCTAGCCATTTAGATTAGGGTGTTCACTTCATTTAGTGAGTGAGAGGTTGTGTTAATGAAACTTCAAGGTAGATCATCTTTGTTATCGAAGATCGAAAGCAAGCTTGCATCTTTCTCTTCATGGAGCCTCTCTAGAGTCCGGGAACATGATGATCGCAGCGAAGGGACCTCAACACGGAGCTTTAGAAGTGAAGGACCGGACTACAAAGGTTGTAATCCCTAACTCTTAGATGTTAAAGTGTTTAACATGCTTTGTTTTGCCTAATCTCTAGTCTAAGATCATGGTTTAGGGTTGTTCGGCACGGCTGAATTTTAAATCGGGCATGGTTGATGCCTTATAGACCCTTGTGCGTGTGCCCAGTAACCCTACAGGTTTAGCAAAGATCCGTAAAGTTAGTCGATGTTAGTTTAAACAAAATGATTGTTTTAGCTATTCCGCCTCCCCGCATCATGTGGGGTGTCTAACGTCGACTTACAGTGGTTTCAGAGACTCGCTAAATCATAACTAACTTGTTAGCAAAGTCGTTAGAAATTCGATCACAAAACGAACCCGAAAAAACATCATTTTCACCATGTTTCTGCCGATTTTAAAACGGGGTCTAAAAATTTTTCAAAGACCCTTAAAAATACAAGCAGGGAATTTTAAGAATTGTGAAGAAATTTGGGACTGTGACTCGACCAATGCGCCGCGGAACTGCCGCCGATCCAAGCGATCCGCCGCGGATCCGCGGCTGAGTTGACTCGGTGTCAACCCAAATTTGCTCAGTTATTCTTCTATGTTGATGTTGTATTTTCTGGGATGTTTTGTTTCTGGTCAAGTTTAATGTGCACAAAGAATTATTTGGAATAGAATCATTTGTGTTTGATTGATCGAAATTCTAAAATGTTTGGCTAACTTGATTATATCTGTGATGTGTTTAATGTGTTCGTAAACCTCCCCAAACTGCTAGTATGTCGGTTAGCAGGGGGTTGCACATTTCTGTAATGGTTTTTACTGGTTTGTGAATGTGGACTTGTTGGATTGTCGTGAATGGATAGCCGGGGATGTGAGACGAGTGTTTCTTTTATTCAAATGTAAATTGTAATTTGTTGTAATATTATTTTGCGGGGCACATCCGGATTGAGGTTGTAGCCACCGTTGTATTATTTCATTTACTGTTTTCTGCTCCTAGGATAGACCCAAGGTGGGGTGCACAAACTACCGAGTATTTTGAAGTGTTTAGTGGCCTACTCACGTCGTTGAGGGAGACCGCTTCACTTCGGATACTTGGCGGGTAGTTTGCCGTACCCGTAGGGGTCTCGGGTGGGGTTTTGGCTATTCATCGCGACTGTGTAATCCGTCTTTCTTTGCAGGCTCAAAAAGAATGCGGATTCGTAGAAAATCCAATATGTTCATCTATGATCTGGAATGCCTATTATTACGTCTGACGAATGTACAACATCTATATATGATATCTATTAGGCGTCACTTATGTTTTACACCCGCGCTAGCCCAGCCCCCGCTCTGTCGTTAGTTAAATAACCTAACGGGTGAATGACGGGGCCCAGTGGCGAATGCGGATGGCATAAGAGGACGTTGTATTTTCGTTGTTTTCTGCAGTGATAGGTTAATTGAGGGGACGCATTATATTAATGCAAAGAAAATAAACCAAAGTTGAATCGTTGGAACAGTTTAAAAGAAACCACTCGGTTATTTTTAAAACAGAAGATATTTTTAATTGTGGAGCTTAAACAACTCTTTTTAAAAGCTATCAGGTTCCTTCGATCATATCAAGTTCACTACGTTCACGGTTTCGCCAAAACCATTCGTAGCCCTCCGTCATTTTATTTGGGTATTCAGTAGTATTCAAGCTATGTATTTTGACCAACGCCAAGGCATAGTGTTTGGTAGCTGCTGGGTATTCATTTGTTGCATAGATAGATGAGTTAGTTTGGGACAGTCGTATTACCATTTGGCCAACGTCAGGGCTATGTACGGGTGGGTTCAAATTAACAAGATAATGATGGGTAGAACTTGACATGTGACTTATGACATTTTGACCAACGCTAAGGTCATAAGAGCATGGGGCAGAAATTTATATCGGGAATTTCTAAAGAAACTGAAATTTGCAAAGAGTTGCATACCATTTGGAGTGTGAATTTTGGTAGGATTCCTTCAGTTTTATCACACGATGATATTTGGATCCCGATCCTACTGTGAGTATCCGCTACTCATCAGGAGATTCGTCACTTAACGATCGATGCTATAAACCAAGTAGGTGTCCAGAAATGTGTCAGCGGGGCTACGCCCCCAGAGAAAAGAGGTTATTTAATTAAGGAACTTCGCGAAAGCGTCGGAAAACCTCTCTCGAAGTACCGACACCGGCCTGGCTGAACGGTTAAGCAAGTATTGTACGGTGAGAATAGTCCTGACTAGTTCTTCCTTTTTGGTTTGAGGAGGGATTCGAGAAACAGTGGGAGCCATCCAGTTTAGATAAACTAAAAACCACTCTAAACTTGCAAGAGCATCATGCTAAAATGTTCCCTCTCTCTCTCTCAATTGCAGCGACCCAGAACATGACAGGCCTTAAGTTACTATTAGATAAAAATATTTTGACAGGGTCAAACTATAAAAACTGGTTCCGGAATGTTAAGATGGCAATAACTTATGACAAATTGGGGTATGTCCTTACTACTAAGGCACTTGCTGTCCCTGGTCCAGAATCCAGTGTCGCGGATAAAGAAATCCGCAAGACCTGGGAGATAGACTGTGCGAAGGCCAAATGCATCGTGCTTACCTCTATGAATAATGAACATCAGAGGAGGCACGAGAATATGGATCTTGAATCCATATTTCTCCACACCAAGGAACTGTATGGAGAGCAATCTCGTATAGCTAGATACGAGACCTCGAAGAACTTGTTTCAGTCAAGGCTGGCCGTCGGATCATCTGTAGGAGAACATGTCCTTAAGATGATTGGCTATATAGAAGAGCTCACGGACCTCGGGACGACTTTAGAGAACGAGCTATATACAGACTTGGTTCTTCAGTCCCTTCTTTCCACCTACGCCCAGTTTATTCTGAATTTCAACATTCAAGGAAAAGAATTAGAACTTCCAGAACTCCTTAACATGTTGAGGAGTGCAGAGGGCACCTTGCAGAAAGCAAGGGAAACACCCACTATGTTTGTTCGCGGTGCTTCCTCTTCCGAGTCTAAGGCTAGGGCCAAAGGAAGGAAGAAGAAGGCCGCTACCAAACCAAGAGGTGGTGTTGGTAAGGTGGGAGCTAAGGGAAAAGCAAAGGTTACGGTGCCAATAGTGGAAAAGGACGAGTGCTTCCACTGTCGTAGAAAAGGTCACTGGAAGAAAAATTGCAAAGCTTGGATTGCCAAGAACCAGGACCCGAAGCAAGCTGTGGCTTCGACTTCAGGTGTGTTTGTAATTGAAAATTGTCTGTCGATCAACTCTACTTCCTGGGTATTGGATACCGGATCAGGATCTCATATATGCAATTCATTGCAGGCACTAAGAAACCGTAGAGTGCTGAAGGTTGGTGATATGACCCTCCAGGTTGCTAACGGAGCTAGCGTGGGTGCTGTGTCCGTAGGGGATTATCACCTTGGATTGACGAATGGACATATTTTGGTTTTACATAACTGTTTTTGTGTACCCAGTTTAACGTGTAATATCATATCAGTATCGTTGTTATCAAAAGAAGGTTATGATTTCACGTTTGTAAGCGATGTTGTTAACATCCACCTTAATCATGGTTTGATTGGGTCCGGTACACTAGATAACGGTATATATGTGTTAAACCAATTACAGATTTTCAATGTCCAGAACACACTAAAAAGAAAGTCTCCTGATATGAATCAGGCTTTCTTATGGCATTGTAGACTAGGTCACATCAATGAGACAAGTTTAACTAAGTTACATAGAGAAGCATATTTGGATCCATTCGAATATCAATCTTATGGCACTTGTCAATCATGTCTCAAAGGAAAGATGACAAAGACTCCATTCACTAGACATAGAGTAAGAGCGAGCGAGCTCTTAGGACTCATACACAGCGATGTATGTGGTCCAATATCTACACATGCAAGAGGTGATTTTTCATATTTCATTACTTTTACGGATGATTACTCTAGGTACGGATTCATTTTCTTGATGAAACATAAATCCGAGGCCTTTGAGAAATTCCAAGAATATAAAAATGAAGTAGAAAACCAAACCGGCAAAAGTATCAAGACACTGAGATCTGATCGAGATGGTGAATACTTAAGTGCCGGGTTCCTGGGTTACCTAAAAGAGAAAGGAATTCTCTCTCAGCTTACTCCTCCATACACTCCACAGCATAACGGTGTATCGGAAAGACGGAACCGAACCCTATTGGATATAGTACGTTCCATGATGAGTAATACTGAGTTACCGCGATCTTTCTGGGGTTATGCGCTAGAATCAGCTGCATATCTTTTGAACAGGGCTCCTACCAAGACTGTGCCTACCACACCATATCAGATGTGGAGTGGGAAGAAACCCTATCTTCAGTATCTGAAGATATGGGGAAGTCCAGCTTTTATTGAAAAGCAGCATGCGGACAAACCCGAGGCACGATCAGTACAATGTAAGTTTGTGGGATATCCAAAGAACTCCAAGGGGTATTTCTTTTATTACGCAGAGGAACAAAAGGTATTTGTTTCTCGTAATGCCTATTTTCTAGAACAGCAGATTTTAGAAAAGGAAACAAGTGGGAGCGCAATAGAACTGGAAGAAATTCCAGAACCACAAACTACTACTGAAAGTTTGGTAGAACCAGAAGTTCAAGAAGAACAGGACATTCTCGCACCCCTCCGCAGGAGTAGTAGGCCGTCTCATCCGCCTGAGAGATACTACGGTTTTCTCATAGACGGGGATAGAGAAGATTGCATCATTGATAATGATGAACCAACTAGCTTCCAGCAGGCCATCCAGAGCGGCGACTCAGTAAGATGGTTGGATGCAATGTGGAACGAAATGGAGTCCATCTACACCAAAAAAGTATGGACTTTGGACTTTGCTCCAGATGGGGTAAAACCCATAGGATGCAAGTGGATCTTCAAGAAAAAAATTAGTGTAGATGGACAGGTGGAAACCTATAAGGCTAGACTTGTTGCAAAGGGTTTTCGTCAAAGACCTGCTTTGGACTATGACGAAACTTTTTCTCCAGTGGCTATGCTCAAATCCATTCGTATCCTTCTTGCCATTGCCGCCTTCCATGATTATGAGATCAGGCAGATGGACGTAAAGACGGTTTTTCTAAATGGTAATTTAGAAGAGTGCGTCTATATGGATCAGCCAGAAGGTTTCAATCAGAATGGGAGCAGCGGGAAAGTGTGTAAGTTTCTTAAGTCCATTTATGGACTAAAACAGGCATCGCGGAGTTGGAACATCTGTTTTGAAGAAACGGTCAAAGAATATGACTTTATCAAAAATCCAGATGAACCATGTATATATAGTAAAATTGTAGCACGAACTGTCGTATTCCTCGTATTGTACGTGGATGACATTCTCTTAATAGGAAATGGCATTCCTATGCTACAATCTGTCAAAGGATTCTTGTCACACAGGTTCTCCATGAAAGACCTGGGTGATGCCTCTTACATTCTGGGGATCCGGATCTTTCGTGATAGATCCAAGAGGATGTTGGGACTTTCGCAGTCCAGGTATATCAACACTATACTGAAAAGATTCAGTATGGAAGATTCTAAGCGCGGTAGTTTGCCGGCTTGTCACGGAATCACCCTATCGAAAGCGATATCTCCCAAGACTGATTTAGAAAGGGATCGCATGTCAGTTATACCCTACGCTTCTGCGGTAGGCTCTATAATGTATGCGATGTTGTGCACCAGACCAGATGTAGCTTACGCACTGAGCGTGGTAAGCCGGTATCAGTCGGACCCAGGGGAGAAGCACTGGATAGCAGTAAAGAACATTCTCAAGTATCTGAGAAGGACTAAAGACATGTTCTTAGTTTACGGCGGAAAAGACCTCAAGATCGAGGCTTTTGCTGATTCCAGCTTCCAGAGTGACAAGGATGACTCCAAATCCATGTCAGGTTATGTTTTTACCCTCAATGGAGGGGCGGTGTGCTGGAAAAGTTCCAAGCAAGACACTGTTGCTGACTCGACGATGGAAGCGGAGTATATCGCTGCTTGCGATGCCGCAAAAGAAGCAGTCTGGATGAAGAAGTTCCTCACAGAACTTCAGGTGGTTCCATCCATTGTTGATCCAATACCTCTGTATTGTGACAACAACGGGGCTATAGCTTTAGCGAAGGAACCCAGGTCCCATCAGAAGTCCAGACACATCTTAAGGCGGTATCACCTTATCAGGGAGATCATAGATCACCGGGAGATCAATGTCCGGGGAGTTGCTACAGAGGAAAACACTGCAGATCCATTCACAAAGGCCTTGCCCCAGACTCAGTTTGAGAGGCAATTCGAGATGATAGGTCTTCGATACGCCAGTACATGGCCCTAGTGCAAGTGGGAGATTGTTAGTGTATATGCCCTAGGGGCCATTATTGTATCATACTAGCTTGTATATTACTTAATGGAAGCTTGGGATATTCACAGTTATATTAACAGTCTTACTAAACATGGTAGTACGCTACTTAGTTTATATCTATCTTAATATATGTATATGTTATCATATCGTGAATACATATTGATAGAGCCCTTAGGATCTTGCTTGACTACCAGCGTTGTGATGGCAGTCACACTAGTGGGGGCTGGGTAGTCTACAAGCACATCCTTTTTCAGGTCCCTAGTCGTAGGATTATCGAGACAGGGCATCGATACTCCGGAGTAGACTAGTGTGTACGCTTCTCATCCCAGTTGGGGAGATGGTCTGTCCCACAGCCATCAGTACATTGTACTGGAGATAGTATACATGTGCTCGTTAGGTTACGGGTACACCGGATAGGACTCGCAGGGAACTGTTAGTTGGTATTATACCCGTCGTCAGTTAACAGTTCCCAGGTGACATGAGTACAGCATAGTCCGCGGACTTGACACTGCTGCTTCGCCTCGAGTGTGTTCCCACTATTCTTAGATTGCTACCCTACCACGGCTCAAAGGAGTCGTGCAAACAGGTAGCAGTTGGGTGCAGTCCCGAAGCACTTGGAGGCAGTGGCGGTTAGATAAGATTCGTCTCTCCCGGTATTGGGAGTTGATATCGCGCTGTGTTTGGAGAGCCATTACGCAAAGTCCCTGGCCAGGGCAAACGAGATTTACTGGTAGGATTTCTAGTAGCTTCTCAAGGTGTAACGGGCTTCACTCCGATACGACTTATACCGCTTTTAGGGGACTGACGCTTGCCGCCCCCTAGGCCCGATATGCGATAGTCCTAGACGAACAGACCGGACTGTACGGAGATTGTCACATCAGGCTCAGTAGGAGTTCGGATGGGTTTTCTCATCGGCTTTCTTAACGACATCTACCTGGGGACCGTTACGTACAGCTAGTACCGCTTGCGGCCTGTGGTTAAACCCACTGCCAGCGTAGTGTCGAGTCTTTAGAGTCCCACACAGAGAGTTTCCCTGCTTCAGGCGAAACGATATAGAGGTCGTATGGTTTTACGACAGCGTTCGGACTCATACGTGTTTTTATGCACGTACGATGTTCGGACAGTTCATACTAGCAGGCTTTGGTTTAAGCCAGATTCTAGTATTGGATTATTGGATTTATACAGTCTCAGTATTTCCGTGTTTTCACGGATGGAAGGGGCATTCTCGTAATTAGTCGAGAAGATTCTTGAAGATTGATGAATTGGAGGCTTAGGTGGAATTTTCATTAAATGGATTAGTGACTCATTGTGTGATTCATACAAATGAGTTAATGAAGCATTTATTGCTTAATGACTCATGAGATGATTCACCCAAAGAGAGTTAATGAAGCATGGTTGATATTATTATTATGTTATTCATTTAATAATTATCATGCTTCATATATTCTAAAATGAGACATAATTCATGATCATTCTCACTCACACCTTCTCTCTCCTCAAGCTCTCTCTCTTCAAGAACTAACCATAATCCTCTCATGTATTGAGATCCTAGGGTTAGCAAGACTAATAGATCCATAATCCTCATCTATATCCTCTAGGTTACCTTGATTAGCACTCATAGTCACCTAGTTATCTCAGGTGAGAGGTTAAAGTTTGGAGAAGTAGCTCTCGGGTGGATCTTCTATCACATCGAGGAGGCCGACGAGGAGGTGATCAACAAGAACAAGAATTAGTACTTACTCGGTTGAAGATCGGCTTTGCTCCAAAAAGGATTGTTGATTTCTCGCTTGATTTAGTACTCAGTGATCTTGATTTTGGCTTTGGATTTGAATTAGGGTTACAAGTTGTGTCACTCAACTTGTGTTGGGAAATTGATGGAAGGATCAACAACTAACCAACAACCTTGAGAGTGAAGCCTTAGGGTCTTTTTTATAGCCTTGATTAGGATTAGCTTCCTTTAGAAGCTAGGTTAGGATTAGCTTCACTTGTAAGCTTGGTAGTTAGGTAGAAGGTTCTAGAGTTAGTTAGTTAATTGGCTTGCTTGAGAAGCTTTTGCTTGTACAAGAAGCTTGGCTGTTCGGACAGAAGCTTCTGGAGATTTCTGGAGAACGAAGTGGCTTGAAGAAGTCTGGCCAGTGAGTGGAGAAGCCTGAGATAGAAAACTGCTGACGTCACGCTTACTTGGCCGCAGATCCGCCGCGGGAAGGGCCTTTTGGCCGTGGATCCGCAACCCTTTGGAGGCTTCAGTGCATGATTTTCTCAGGTTGGGTTTGTGCTGACTTTTTGGCACTTTTCTGATATGTGGAATCTTCTAACTCTTTCTTGTTTTCTGCCAGATCTCAAGTCTTGGACTTAGCGTATTTTTATCAGTACTTTTAACTGTTTCGGCTCTTTTCCTGGAATTTCCTGCACGGATCCTCGAGACAAGTGTTGCGCTACACAAAGATTATGTGATGCAATAATAAACACTCAATTTCCCTCAAAATTTCGGTTTTAAAGTATAACACAAGTTATTTGGTATTTTACGGATGTTTTGCTAATATGTGTTATATTCACACCGAACACCTTTAGATGAGTGCAAATGGTAGAGAAATTGATGTGTTAAAAATGCAATATTTTCGACTGATCAGAGCACTTGGAGGAGAGTAGATCGCCGAGGAAGTAGGCGACCAAAGTGGCCCTCCACGCAGTCTATCACCACCTCATACGTCTGCTTGGAGCGATCGAGACAGTAAAAGTACAAGTCGTCACGAGAGATGATCTCCCCGATGGTAAAAATGCGCCTGGCCATCTTCAGAAAAGCAATGCTAGAAAGAAACCAACATGCCTTCGCTATTTATAGGCTCAACAAAAATCTTCCAAATCTTCCAATGGCCGAAATTTACTCACGCAGCGACGCGAATCACCGGATGTCTCAATTTACCGATATGGAACTGCCACGTGTCGGCCATGCCAGTCTTCATGAGTAGCTATGCGGGCCACAGAAGGTTGAACGACGCCCTCACTCCCGCCTATGCAGGCCATGAAAGGTTGAACGACGCCCCCACGAAGGCACAAAGGAGTCTCAAAATCCCTTCTCACGAGGCGGCCGAGCAGCTTCCTGCTCGGTCCATCTGCAGCGGGTAGCTTCCTGCCCAAGTAAGCAGTGGATCGAAAGCCCTCCTCACGAGGCGGCCGAGCAGCTTCCTGCTCGGTCCATCTGCAGCGGGCAACTTCCTGCCCAACTTACGCTGTGTATCGAAAGCCATCTTCGCTAGGCCACCGAGTAATTTCCTGCTCGGTCCATCCCTAGCAGGTAGCTTCCTGCCCATCAACGCTAAGAATCTAAAGCCCTCTTCACGAGGCCACCGAGTAGCTTCTTACTCGGTCCATCCCTAGCGGGTAGCTTCCTGCCCAACAGCGCTAAGGATCTAAAGCCCTCCTCTCGAAGCCACTGAGCAGCTTCTTGCTTGGTCCATCCCTAGCGGGTAGCTTCCTGCCCATCTACGTTAAGGATCTAAAGCCCTCCTCTCGAGGCCACCGATCAGCTTCTTGCTTGGTCCATCCTTAGCGGGTAGCTTCCTGCCCATATACGCTAAGGATCTAAAGCCCTCCTAACGAGGCCACCGAGTAACTTCCTGCTCGGTCCGTCTCTAGCGGGTAGGTTCCTGCTCATCAACGCTAAGGATCTAAAGCCCTCCTCTCGAAGCCACCGAGCAGTTTCCTGCTCGGTCCATCCCTACCGGGTAGCTTCCTGCCCATCTACGCTAAGGATCCAAAGCCCTCCTCTTGAGGCCACCGAGCAGCTTCCTGCTCGGTCCGTCCGCAGCGGGTAGCTTCCCCGATAACGCTGTGGATAGAAAGCCTTCACCACGAGGCAGCAGAGTAGAAAGGTAGATACTGACCTTCCTATACTAGGCCATCAACGCGCGATAGCCACCTCAACTCCGAGGAAATTGAGGGTACCGACCTTCCTACACTTGGCTCCATCGTATGTCGCTACTCGACGAACGGTCAGCAAATGCGGGGGAGGGGGCGTCCTCCCAACACTTACAAGATAAACAGACCTACGAGCTAAAAATACTTGCAGATTGGAGATTCAAATAAAAGTATACGAGCTAAAAGTACTTGCGCAGCAAGCAAACATTTGGGCAAAGGGAAAAGGAGCACATTATTTATAACCAAAAATAAATACAAGGTATTCTGGGCTCCTCAGCCTTACAAAAAATGCCCGGAGGCTTACAAAAATTTGGAAAAAGAAAAAAATCCCCAAGAAAGGAAAGCTCAGGCCGTCCTCTCGGGGAGGTTCTCACCCTGCTCAACGCCAGCCTTGGGGACCAAAACTGCGACCTCTGGGTCGGCGTTTGCACTGGCAGCCTCACCCTCAACGGCCGCCCCGGCAACTTCCCCCTACGGCTCCTCCTCGACCATGGGATATTTAGCACGGAGCTCGCTGAT
Organism: Agapanthus africanus; assembly: GCA_030015575.1. Classification (NCBI taxonomy): domain Eukaryota; kingdom Viridiplantae; phylum Streptophyta; class Magnoliopsida; order Asparagales; family Amaryllidaceae; genus Agapanthus; species Agapanthus africanus. Next base: position 35,650,804 of record CM057349.1, on the reverse strand, counting down.
ATCAATCCCCGGCACAGACTCCTTGATGGTGTCGAGGGCGATATACCACACGACGGTCGCGGATTCGGCGAGATCGGCGTAAAATTGGTCTGACGCCTTGTACGCCTCCACGGCCTTCTCCGCTCGGCACTCGGCGAGCTTCACCGCATCCAGAGCCACCCGGACATCCATCTTGAGGGCGTCCCTCGACTTCTTCACCGCGTAGTAGAAGCCGTTCACCTCCTCCAACTTGGCCTGAATAGCCCGGTTGGACTCATCTAGAAGCCGATGAGACTCCTTCAGCATGGAGTTCGTCAATCCCTCGGCGGTCAGACGAGTGTCAAGGAGAGCCGCCTTCTCCTCTGCTTTCCGCAGTTGGAGGCGGAGCTCCTCCTCCAACTTGGAGGACTCGCCCACCCTTTTCATGGCCGAGGCTACCTCCTTAGACTCCATGGCGACGAGGAGCGCGCAGTGGTGGAGGACCTGAAGAAAGCAACAAACAGGTTAGAATGCTCGAACCGAGGAAATAAGACTTAAAATAATTTCTGAGAAAAGTCAAGAACCGACCTGAACCGCCTCATGGGTTATAGCGGCCACCTGGGCCTTTATGTCCCCGGGGTATTTTAACCCCGGCCACCTGCTCCATGTCAAAAAGCAGGATGTCGGCAACCGACAGCCCCGATGGCACCTCAATGCAGAAGTCGCCCTCCTGCACTGGGGTCCCGGAAGGAGGCGGCCGGGAAACCGTCCGCTTTTGCCACTTGAGAGGGGCTTCGAAGGGCTCGGCCTCTTCCTCCTCCCCTCGCACCCGGGGCGCCGGGTCTCACGGATGCTTATGGCTCCCCCCACGGCGTTCATCTGGAACTCGAGGAGCGGCGGAAGGCTTTGACGGGAGAGTTGTCCACGGGGCTGAGCTCTGACTAGGTCGGGACGAGCTTGCGCCCCGGGTCTTCTTTCCTTGGGTCTTGGCGGCCAGGGTGGCTAGGATTTTTGCTCGGTCCATGGGCTCTGCAAAAAGAAAGACCACACAATCAAAAGGGGTTAGCAACACAAAAACAGCAAAGGAAATTTTGCAATGTCTAAACAAATCGTCTAAGGCCCTAACGTACCCAAGAAACGTGCAGGACTGAGCCCAGCCCAACTCAGTGCCTGCTCGGATAGCAGGACATCCGCCTGTTGGATCGGCTCGCACTGGGACACCACCCTCGCTTCGGGGGAAGTCGACTGCTTTGCCCTCGGGCAGTCTGCCCTATGCCAATGTGTAGGCACAGGCCAATCCTCGTCCTTAGGCGGCCCGACGAATATAAACTTCTCCTTCCATTCATGGATGGAAGAAATGACGGCTACTACCCCCGACCCGGCCACTCCGCCCTTACGTTTTTTGAATGAGAAATACACCCAGCTCGGCTCATCCTTACTGGTGCCGGGGTGATTCTTATAACAAAGGAAAGAGACAAGAAGAGTCGAGCTGAATGGGATATCTTCAAGTTTTAACCGGACCAGGAACCTGAGGAGAATTCTCCACGAATTCGGAGCTAGCTGGCCTGGGGCGAGATGAAAGCAACGAAGCACCCCGCAGACCCCAGTTGGTAAGGGCAGATGCATTCCTGCCCAGACGCTTCCAAATACAGGGCAATTTCCTTACCCTGCACCTGGTCCGCCCGTTCGCCCTCTTTAGCTAAACGGTTGGAATAGTTAGAGGGGATGTGTAATCGAGCCCGAATTTCGGAAAGCTCGTCCAGACTCTTCAAAACAAAAGGCACATCACGGGTGTTCCCGATGCGCACCTTGGAGGCCTTTACCGCTGCCCAACGCGAGCTACAGGGGTGGCCCTAACTCTAGGGGGTGAACCTAACACAGAGGACGAAGAAGAAGAACCCTCTTGGCTATCTGAAGCCGAAGAGGATGAAGCCCCACTGGACTCGACCCCAACAATAGGAGCATCATCGTCCGACTCTACCTTTACTGCCTCTACGGACTCCCCAGATGAAGACATCAAACCTGATTCAAAGGAAGGGCCTCACCGAGGTAAAATCAACAAGCGATCCGATCTAAAAGAAGGAGCACCGGGCAATCTTCAGCAACGAAAGAGAATTTGAGCAAAATATCAGCCTTTGGATGGTCCCCTCCTATTTATACACCCTAAAGGAGAACATCCTACGGCCCCGGTTGATTCCCGCCAAAACAAATATCGCGCCTAGCCACCGGCTGGGCTCTAAGTGACGATCGGCCATTTGGGACGTTTTTTCTACTGCAGGAGTAAGAGACAGCCTGTCACTTCCGCCAACCGACTTCCGATACGTGACCCGTATCCCAACTGGCGATCGGCTGGAACGGCGCCCCCTCTTTAAAGCGCGATCATTTCATTGATCCACTGACGCCATCGGGGATACGACGAGATGACATGTGGGCCCAAAGATCGAAACGACGTAACCACCAAACGCCACGCCATTTCCGGGCGATCCACATTATGATTCCTTGGCGCCAAAATGAGCAAAAGAAAAACCGAGCAGGTCACTCTCGACCTGATCAATGAATAGATTGGAACGAGAGTGGGGGGGGTTAATGATGATGCTCACAAGTGGTGTCTCCTCAGATTACGACACGTGGCGGATGACATATCCGAAAGGCTACTGGAGTGGAATAAATGAGTTGCATCGGAGGCATTCCTCGGGATCCCCTTCTCGAGAAACGTATCCGACCTTTCGGGAGACCTCCCTGAATACATTCCACCTTCACCTAGGAAACTACCAACAGCTCGTCTTCGAGCTTTCTCAGTCTCCTTGCTCGTCTCCGAGCCGTCTGACGTGCCGAGCTTTCTCGGCCTCCCGGCTCGTCTCCGAGCTCTTGACGTGCCGAGCTTCCTCGGCCTCCCGCTTCGTCTCCGAGCTCCTGACGTGCCGAGCTTCCTCGGCCTCCCGCTTCGTCTCCGAGCTCCTGACGTGCCGAGCTTCCTCGGCCTCCCGCTTCGTCTCCGAGCTCCTGACGTGCCGAGCTTTCTCGGCCTCCCTCGATTAACCAAGAGCGTGGATCCCATGCGTCCCGCAACAGCTCCGCGTATATCGCCAAGACGAGATATCCGCCTCCCCACGATCCGCATCCCACGCAAGCGCATTCCCCCATTAATGGGTGTATCCCCCATTAATGAGCGCATCCCACCATTCAAAACGAGGATAACGCTGGGGGCGTAACTGACGGCGGTGATCCACACGACCCCTATATAAATCCCTCTCTCAGACGACTCGGGTAACTCGAATTTATTTCAATACGCCGCAACTCTGCACCTATACCTCGGCTCTAACTTGATCGTCGGAGGGTCCTACGGTGGTCACCCACTCCGGTACTTCTTTGCAGGTAGCTCGGCGTCCAACAACAACCCATTGAGATCCACACTCAACAACTCTCAAAAACAAATCTCAGCCGTCAAAGACCGCCATCAAAGGATCGACGAAGGACAGCATCTGAAGGAGATCCGAAGCCCCATCACCCCCCACCCCCCTTTAGCTCCAAAGATAGTAGTTAAGAAACGAAACATTACATCTAAAGCTTTATAAGCTTACGGGTGCAAGACAAACAATTGATTTATACCATGTAGCATCTTCATAGAATTCAGTAGCAGCAGCAGCAACATTTCCCCCCACATATTTTGAGATAGGAATCCTTTTCCTTATGAGTTATCTCTTCCAAAGACGCCTTACATAATTGAATATGAAAGAAACAACTACATATTTTCATTAAACATTGCTGGTGAAAGGCGAATCCAAAATTATCTCGTTACAAATCTCTAACACGATACCGGCGAACCAATAATTGTTTTACACCATCCCATTTTAAGATGTGTAGCCAGACCGTCATTTGTTCTTCTAAATTTGTTGAAGGCAAGGACCAAAGCGCAAAATCCCCACAAAAAACTACAGAACAATTAAATCAATCCCTGGCCTCCCTGTACCAATCCGAAGCCCTAGCTAGATCCATTCATTCTCCTCCCAAAACCCCACTCTTGCATATACGTTACGTGTCAGCCACCTCCTCTCCACGTACCCTTCCTTCCCCACACGTACGCGCCACCTTTCCCTCCCCTCTTCCTTCTAATACCCCACCCGCCACCCGCCCATCTACGCACCGACCCCCATCACCACCCTCAATGTATCACTCTAGTGTGGTTGATGTGGCAAAAACACATGAGATCATGGCCAGGTTCCGATCCATCGCCCCCAAACCCTCCCTCCCCACCTCCTCCGGCCCCGGCCCCTGCCCCTCAAGCCCCGCCCCTGCCGCAGGGCCCACAAAAGACCCCGTCGTAATCAGCTCGTCCACCACCGCCCAGCCCTCCTCCTCCCTCCCTACAGCTGATTTCCCAGCGCGGCCGCCGTGGCAGGGCCGGTCGAGCAGGACCTGCTCAACAAGCTCCACAAGCCCCGGATCCTGGCCCCGCAGCCCGTCCGGCCCGTCGGGTCCGCCATCAGCATCCATGCCATAAAGCCGACGGACACGGCTGCGGCAAAGGCGGCAGGCGGAGTTGGAAACGGAGCTGGAGGCGGAAACCCTGCCAGCCGTCGTGTCGGACACAAGGAACAGGGTCAGGCTGGTGAACTCGGCGTACAAGGAGATTGTGGGCCAGCCCGAGTGCATGTGGCTCGACTCGGTTGTGAGCGGTGGCGGTGGTGGGTTCGGGATGAAGGCGCCGAGGATCAATGGGGAGGTGGTGCTGGACGTCCCGGAGGAATGCCCGGCGGGGTTTGAAGGGTTCGAGTGCAGGGTGAGGGTGGAGTGGGTGTGTGAGGGGAGGAGAAGGGCTGTGGAGGGTGCTTGTGATGTGGTTAGGGTTTGGTGCCAGCTGGGGAAGGACTACTTGTTCAAGTGGACGATCGGGGCTGATGAGAAGCGTGAAAAGAAAATTTAAAATTTTCTTCTTCTTGTGTTTTGCCTTGTATGTACATAACTATATATCTAGCAGAGTAGAGGAGTATATTTAACAGTATAATTACTGTAAGTGTGTGTGTGTGTGTGTCTATATATAGAGAGAGAGAGAGAGAGAGAGAGAGTTGGAGAATGGGAATTATGATAGTAATTACAGCTACTTGATCTGTGATTTGGAGATGCATGCAATGGAAAGATACATATATATGGTCCAATAACAAAGAAAATTAATGATTTGGGATTTTGATTTTGAGGGGAAGAAGAAACCTAAGCGACTTCCTCAGCTTTGGGGGGGGGGGGGGGGCGGGGCGGGCCTTCCACTTGAAGTTGTCTGCATGCATGCCAAAATAAAAGTTATTAAATTTGAAAAAAATAATCTTCACCATTATAATGCGAGCAATTCCAAATCTCAAATTAAGAGAAAAATGTACGAAAATAAAAGAATTCTTTAGTTCCAGGTTATCATGGCTAAAACTTTATATATATATATATATATAGAGAGAGAGAGAGAGAGAGAGAGAGTGAGTGAATAATGAAGGAAAGAGGCCATAGGAGGAAGAGAATTTCCTCCTGCGTCGAAAAAATACACCCTCCTTCGTTTTTTCCAATGATCGGCACCCACCATCTTCATCGTTATCATGTAAGATATGGGTATATCAAATTTCATATGATTCTACAACCTTTTCACCGCTGATTTAGTGGGTTCAAAATTAACGGTTTACCGACAATAGAACTTTTTACATTGTTAAATCAACGGTGAAAAGGTTATAGAATCGTATGAAACTTGACGTATCCACATCTTAGATGATAACGATGAAGATGGTGAATGCCGATCGTCGAAAAAAATAAGGAAGGAGGTAATTTTTCAACGTCATAGGAGGAAATTCCCTGCTATGGCATCTTTCCTCCATTATTCTCATATATATACACACACACACAAATTACATGTAGTATTTAATCACATCCATCTTTCACTTTCTGTAACCAACTGATCGTCTATCGATTTAACTGTATTGATTTAACTATATTGTATATGGTAAGAATTTAAATTTCAACATATGAGAGAAGGCCTGTTCGACCTGGAAAAAGTCGCATCTGACGAAATACTATCCAATCTACAAGAACATGTATGCATGAAACAAAGACCTGAGTCTTCCAACTAGAGATCAAATTGGTTCAACGGTGCGTGCCTGAAACAAGGTGAGCTCCATGCACTAAGCTCCTTTCACTGCGAAGCTAGCCATCAAAGATTCTAAGGTTCGTCAAGATGTCGAGTCAAGAATATTATAAACAGTTCTACGGTAAGTGAAGCTAGTCATCAAAGATTCTAAGGTTTGTTAGGATGTCGAGTCAAGAATATTTTAAATGGTTCTAGGGTAAGTTATAATCCTAAAGGACCAATAGCATGCCATGTTCTCTAGATACAAAAAGCACAGACAAACAAAACCAAGCTTGAAACAGATATTTTCCAAAGCTTTCATTATACATCCCATTTGTTACCTCGCTTCTAACACAACGGCATGTCTACTTAGACGACACAAGAATTCATGGTGGTAATGTTGGGAACCTATCTTCGAAAACCTTATGTTATATGTATAGATTATACACACACATACAGAGGAAATTGAAAAGAAACAGGCGATTTTCGGAATAACGATGGAACCAAGGACCTAAGCTTCCTCAGTTTTCGGAAGGCCTTTCCACTTGAAATTGTCCGCATAAGCTTTCGGCTGCATAAACACAAAGCGCAATTAAACTCAATAACATGCTTGCTTATGTGATGATATGCCAAACAATTCCAAGAATTTAGTGGTTAACATCAATGGGTCTTTTAAGTGCACACATTTAAATTGATAACTTAATACAAAAGATACAAAATTAATCTGCACAGAAACAACTTTAGTCAAAAAGTTCTCATTAAATGAGTAGCTTGAAGCAAAATGGAAACCAAACCAGGAGTTCTAGGCATATACTATTTAAGTATTAAATGATGTACCGTCACCTTAGCAAACATAGGATGTTTTATTTGGTAAGCTACTAAACTCTGGCTATCATACATTTCAATCTATTTAAAAAGCTTCTATTTCAGTAAAGTACACTAAAATACATTAACTATCGTAGATTTTCACTAAAATACCTTAAGTGCTACTTTGAGGGTATATTGGTGAAAAAAGCGATAGTTAAGGGTGATTTAGAGCAATTTACTCCGATACATATGATTGCAAATGGCAGAAGCCATGAGAAAGAAAATATCATGAAATTTAAAAAAATTTGACAGGCTTACTTTACTAAATGGTGACAGAGGACATTTATAATGGAATTAATAAAAAAAACAAAACCGGACATGGGGTTATAAGAAAATGGATCGGTACCCGGGGTTGTAGAGCTAAATGTATGGAACAAGATAGGATGTCCAATGTACATACTGCAAAACGACCAAGTGCATGTTAATTTTGATATGAATGCTTTCAAAGCATAGCCCTCACTGTCGAAAACGTGAAAATAACGGGCATCTAGAATGCTCTCGCAATTTCTGATGTTTCTAACTTGTTCATTCTACATTCATGCTTGTTGGCTTTAACTAGAGTAGTTTCAAACTCCTATATATTGCATAACTGCACCTTGTCACTTATCACAACTGGGTTCCATCTTTTCATCGAATGCATTAGGCATATCTTGTGCATCTGAAAAGAACAAAGTAGGGTCTTGGGGAGAAACCCGGGGTTATTATTAATGGAGACCCAATTCATGTTGTTCCTCTCAAATCACCTCTCCATGTGACTACCTCTCCTCTTTCCTTCAAATCACCTTTTAGGTCATCGCCAAAACTCAAATTCCGTTGTTTTTCTCAATACCCAGATGTTGGGTTTGGCCTCAAAATCCAATCTTTTTAATGCCCAAATCATCAAAGAACAAGAGAATGAAGAGTTCTCATGGCTCCATACTATGGCATTGCGTCAACTCTCACCATCGTTAATCAGCAGCACAACAATAATGAAAAAGAATTTTTCATCGGAAAAAAAAATCAGAGGAAAAAACTTCAAGCAATGGATATGAAAGACCACAAAAAATCTTCAAGCAAAGGTATTGATTTCCTATTTATCATGATTACAAGATAATTAGACGAGGGTCTGAAGTACGCTTAAAATCTCTAAATCTGTCTTTAATTTACAAATCATAAGAACCTATTTGCTGATATTTGGCTTAAGTGACTTGGATTTGTTTATTTTGCTTTAAAAATGATGCGTGCCTCAGGTTTAGAGAGAGAGAGAGAGAGAGAGATTGATGGAGGACATATGAGAAGACAGAAGAAAGGATTTTGGTTAACCAACATATGACAATTTCTTATTGGCTAAACCTATAAATGTCACATTCCTCACTGAACACTAATTAGGAGAAGAAAATTGAAAGCATTAAGGTAATTTTCAGGTTATATATATTGTTCCCTTATATATGGCATCAAGATCCCCCCACCCCCCTTTCCCTGCAAGCCATCTCGCCGGCAAGGCTAGGCGGGGTGGGCAAGCAGTCTCAGCCTCCCTACGATTCGCGCCAGGCCCCAGTAAAGAACCCATGAGACCTTGAAGCGATTATAATAAGGAAAGCTTTAGGGATTGGGGTTTTAAAGTGAATTAGGTATCCGGTTTTGAGTTTAGACCGGTGAACCTAGTATCCGAATTGACTTAAATAACCCGAATTCTTTACCTTCTCATCCAAAGCCCAAAAACCCAATTCAAATACTCGATTCCTCTCTTTTTTGTTTCCACACACACCCACCCCCCCCCCCCCGCGTCATCTCCTTCTGTCCCCTCCCCCACTCCCAACGGAAACGCGCTCGGTCTTCCCTCAAACGGCCATCGACGAAAGACCAAAGCTTTCAATTATTTTTCCATAGTGCTTCCAAAAGACAATAAACCTCTCAACTCTTCTTCTATTTGATTAAGCCTTTATTATATGTTGATTTATTTCAATTATTAGGGTTCAATTGTTTGTATGTCAGATTGACCCTAATTAATATTAAATTTAATCTTTAGAAATTAGGGTTTTATTTTTCCTTATTGGTTTTATAGTATAGGTTTCAATTGATGCAGGTCTCATAAACATATTATATAGTTTAATTTATGTAGCATCATTCGACTAACATACCATGTTTAAATAATTGGCAGTCTATCAACTATCAAATTTCGTTAATTCATTTAAACTTTGAAGTAAAAATTAGAGAATATAGTGTGTGTGTGTGTGTGTTGAGCGATGGAAAAACTCAAATTTTAGTATATTTTGTTTTAAATTTGCACTTTTAGTGGTATTTATCATATTTTTCTTAACTTTTAAGTATATTGCCACCCCCTAAAAAAGCCCTAAAGTCTAAATTATAATTCTTGACACCACCCCTGGGTAGTATGGTTTGTTCTCTAACAAAAGTTGTAGATTTAAATCCCACTACCTTCATGATTTTTTTAAATATTAACATGTGTATCAATAAAAAATTTATGAATCATTTCATGTATACGATACAAACTAATTAAAAAAAATTATCGTTCAATTTCAAACCGTAAGATGGTTTTTACATATCATTTAGTTGGATGTCTCGAGAAAACTCTACTATGTATGTCGTATCCCCTCTAACCAATATTTCTGCATACTGCCTCTATCCATAAACATGAAATTGTCACTCTCTCTCTACGCAATCGGCAAATGGCTAACTTCATCCTAATGGTTATTATTCAGGACAAAGATCTAAACAAAAAGAATATTATAGCTATATAATGTAAGTAGGTATAGGTATGTGTAATAAAATTATTGGTTAATAAATTAAAACATGCAACAACTATAATAAGAGAAATCTTACCGCAGCCCAAATAATTAAGCTAAACAAAGTGGATATGTCTATGGAGGTAATTTTAATTCCAAATAAGATTTAAAATTAGCTCAGCTCTCAAGTGTAACATAAAAGACACTATTAATACAAGATGGAGTAATAAACATAAAAGAAAACATACCTTCAAAATAGGAGTATGGTGGTTCTTAACCTGCAAAAAGGTACCATATGAACATTAAAATGTGTACCAAACGTAACAGAAATATATTAAAAATAGAGTCACAATATAATAGCCAATTGCAATCGCTGCAGTTAAAAAACAGCACTGAGACTAACATAAGGGCAAACAAAAATGACAGGAAAGCACCAAAAGAGACTAGGGTATAGCATATGCTATACTTTTGAGAAGATGGAACACCGAATTAAGTAGGTGCCTAAATATTTAATAGTGAGAATTACAAGTAGAAGAGAAGTGTTAAATATTGATGGTGGTTGGATGTTTGAAGAATGTTAATATAATTCAGCATGCAATTTTTGCCTCTAGTTTCTTACACCAGTCATGTTCCACATTGCGGATATATCATCCACATGAATCTTGTGATTCAAATATCATAGATGAATTGTCCTATAATCGGAGAAATACCTAGCAAATTTTTTCGTGTTTTGAGTACCTACACACCAGAATTAGAAGAGGAAGGATTCTCTAGTCTTTTGAAAGGAGCCATTACTCTGGGGTGAGGGTCGTTATACATACACGTGTAGATTAAGGGCATGATATGACTTCGTCCATAATTATTCTTATACAATACTGTCAAATTAACAGGTCAAAATCTGCACAGCTTTCGAGAAACTAATTTATATAAAATTTCGTCAAAGTTCACCTAGAGTACAATCAAATCAGACATGTAATCTTAGAGATCAAGTATCATATTCCAACAGAAGCATTTGAGATTGTTAAAGGCATCAAAATCATGGAATATTATGTTAGTAATGGCTAATTAGTTTCCATTTTAGAGAGATCTTTTAGTAGGTCAAATCTGAATAATTGTATTTCCATTTCTGGTAGATTATGTTTTCTATTTTTTGTATGCTCTATATCTCTATAAATAGAGTATTATGATATTAATAAAACCATCATGTTCTTATTTTCTAAGATGGTATAAGAACCCATGGCCCAATCCTTTATTTTTCAACTCTCTCCAACCAATATTTTAAACGACAGATATTGGCGTTGTGTCGGTCCAAAAATTTCGATATTGGATAGAAGAAATTTCAGTGATATTTTCTAAATATTGTATTCCACGGTTTTGTAGCATAAATTCCATTGATATAAGTTATGTTTTTGACAAAGATGTAATCGTTATAACTTATACAAATATAAATTATCGAAATAGAGAATATCGAATTCAAAAACAGGCAAAGCTTTGAGTCGAGGAAAAGTTGAAGTCGAAATCAAAGTCAAAGAGCGTTGATCGAGAAAGGGGTTGCGGTTGATGTCGAGAAAATCGAAATCAAAGTACATTGAAGATCTGAAGTCAGGCGAAGGATTTTCTTGTTGACGACCAAAATTGAAAGGAGACCAAAATCGTCTCTAAGATATCCAAAAAAGATGAGCCACCTCTGCGTGGATTTGAGAGAACATAGGATTAATAAGTTAACGGGTCAAATTTTATGTCCTAAAACCCAAAAAACCAAAAAAAAAGACCCATAACAAGATTTTTTAGTAAGTACGACATTACATTTCTGCCGATATACATAAATTTCGTAGATATACCGTATACCAAAATTTTAGACGCGGTGTTTTAAAAGGCGGCCATCTATACGCGTAGAAGAGCCGCACCGCACTGCATTAGACCGCTTAGTCGAGAATTATGCTAACGCTTGTATTCTTGTAAGTATACCCTATTTATTGTTACTTGGAGTGTAATATATAATAAATTGGAGGTTTCTTAGCACTATTAAACGCCGAGCGCTACCATGAGGGCCTTACATCGCCGATTTCGAGAGTCGCCGTCGGTTTCGTAGTTCTTCAAGTCGAACTTGAACCAATATCTCCACTTCAAACTTTGATATTATCTTCACTTTCAATCTTCAACTTCGAACCCATGTTCGACTACAAACTTCAACCATGCCAACACCGCCTTCGAGTTTCGACTTCTCTTTTGACCTTCGATCCTTTAACGACAGTGGGGTTTTTTTGCCTTTACTTATTTTGCTATTTTAAACTTAAAATCAGAGAGATTTAGCTTACACAATTAATTAATATTTAATTAAACTTTTTTAGATCTTCGAAAAATTGGCAGGATACTTCATTGGCAGTTTGTATTTAATTGTTAACACCTTTGAAAATACTTATTTAGACCGCTTCTATAAGTGAAAAAGAAACCAAAATAATTAACAATCAAATTAGAATCAAATATTTAACAAATAAACTTAAGAAAATAACAAAATTAACTCAAAATACATCTAAATTGATGTCAATGCAGCATGGGCGGCCCGTCTAGGCGCTCAGGCTCTTTGGCCGCACCGTTTTTTTGCCTCTTTTTAATCATTGTTCAGCAAGCATATTCTAAATTTCGGAAAAAGAAACAATTTATCAATTTCATGTCAATTAATCTTCAAAACCGAAATTTCGGCAACATGCGGATATCGGCCAACATTTAGAACACTGCCACCAACTAAAAGAAAAAAGTTAATTTTCATCTTTCGCTGCAAGATCTTTTTGTCATTCGCATGATACCCTCGAACTCCACTATCATCTTCAGAAATTGATCCGCTTCTGAAAACCAAAATTGGCTTTTCATTATGCCACATTCATCATAGTTATTCGTATACTTTTTGGCATCTTCTGCATCGAGCTTTCCAATCCTCTCCTCTATCGGTCTTTCAAGTCATCCACCAAGCCGGTTTCTCTGATCATCTTCTCGCTAGACATGTCTCTAGCAATAAGCTGCGATGTTTCTCTTTTGCAGCAACTCCGACTATTTCTAGAGACAAGCTCCTTTACCTCTCTTTCCGGCACTCCAACCAATTTTTACCTCTAAGGACAAGCTCGAGGCATCTATTTATCTTCCAAGATTGGTAACATATCGTTTAGATCATCCAACCATGGTATATGATCACTCAACATGGTAATAAATATGAATGATATTGTTTTAAATTATGCATATTTTCTTATTTAGAATGATATTTATCCTAATTAGGATTTCCTTGTAAACCCTAATTCAATCAATCAATTGGCATAAAACTATTGAATAAAACATCGAATTCCTATCCTTTACATGGTATCAGAGGTATAATACCTTATAAAAAACAATAAAACTTGATCACATTTATTTACATTCCATACTACCCATTCTATATCCGTTTGTGAATAAATAGATGTTATTAACCCTCTGTCTATTAATAAAGTACGGGCTCCAGGATTTCAGGTCAAATCAAAAACGGTGCAAAAACAACCACATTCTCCATATCTGTGACAAATTCTGGTGCTAACGACGGATGGAGGATGAAGCTACTCAAAACACAGACTTGGCTCAGCACGTGCACATGTATTGTAAACAAATAAGGTCATAAAACAAAAGTATCTATTGTTGACTTTAGCACTTTGAGCCACCGCTTTAATTCAAATCCAGAGCAATCTATAGAGATTCCTGACAAACTTGCTATCAAAACCCTACTCCAAAACCAAGACAAGGCCACATAACCAAATTGGATACATTTAGAGACAAAATGGCCACAAATTTGCGGCCATTTATTGGAGTCTTGGCCTGGGTTTTTGTGTGCGCATGCTATGATTGATATTGAATGGATAACACTTTGGGAATGGCAGTTCTAAGCCTCTATAAATAGAGGAACCAAAGAAAAGAGGAATATGTAGTTTTTAGGACATAAACTTTAGTGTAGTTTTAGTTTAGTTTGTAATTTGCTTTGTAATTCAAGTATAGTTCAAGAGTTATCTTATGTTATGAATATATATTTAGTTATTATATTTCATTATCAGTTTGATTAGTTATTATATGTTTGTCAGGAGATCTATAACTCTCTATATATAGTTGTATGAACTATTACTTTTTTCTTAAACCAATAAAATATTTCATCTTGATTATTTTCATGGTATCGGAGCTTTTAAAATAATTAAGTGGAAATCTTAATTTCCCAAAACTAAAACTAAAACCAAAACCCTAATTTTCCCAAATCCTAACATTAGTTTTCCGTCTGTAGCCCCTTATCCACAGATGTATCAACGTCGTAAAGTTGTACCACCCCCTCCCCCAATGATTCTTCTAACAATTCTTTTGCAGGTACTAATATGCAGTCCAATGATTCTGATTCTCCACCGCCGCTGCCTTCAGAAAAAGATCTCTTTTCCTATTGCATTACGCAAAGGTAAGTGTTCCTGTAGTACTGCGCATCCTATTTCTAACTTTGTTTCCTACCATAGACTGATACTATCTACTCGTCGGTTTGTTTCTTCCTTGTCTGCCATCACTCTCTATTCCACTGTTCAGAATGCTCTTCAGTACCCAGGTTGGCATGCAGCTATGTTAGAGCAGATTGCCGCATTGCACTCCAATTAGACTTAGAAATTGGTACCTCCGCCTTCAGACAAGAGGGTTGTTGGCTGTAGATGGTTTTTACGGTCAAGCAAAACCCAGATGGAGCGATCAACCGTCTCAAAGCTCGTTTGGTAGCCAAAGGATTTACTCGGCGGTATGGATTGGATTATATTGAGATTTTTTCACTAATTGCCAAATTAACATTGGTTCATGTTCTCGTAACATTGGTTGTTTCTAACACATGACCTCTTCATCAGTTTGATCTGAAGAATGTCTTTTTTAATGGCAATCTATTAGAAACTATTTATATGCAGCAGCCTCCGGGCTTTGAGCGACCGGAGAGTATGGTTTGTTTTCTACACAAATCGTTATATGGACTGAAGCAGTCACCGCGTGTCTGGTTTGAGAAGTTCGATATGATTTTACGACAGATTGGCTTCAAACGCAGTCGCGCCGACACATCTCTTTTTACGCATAATCGTTCTCAAGGCCGGATAATTGTGCTGGTATATGTTGATATTATCATCACCAGAGATGATTCTGCTAGCATCTCCAAACTGAAAAAACATTTGGTTTCACACTTTCATACCAAGGATCTTGGGCCACTTAGATATTTCCTAGGAATTGAATATCACGGAATTCTAATAAATTGCAGCTCTCAGCGCAAGTATGCACTTAATCTTTTATCTGAGTAGGATTTCTGAGATGTAAACCAACAAACATCCCTATGGATTTCTCGGTCAAACTATCTCGATTAAGCTCTCCCTCGAATCCTCCACTACCTGACGCAGGACGATATTGACGTCTAGTTAGAAAGCTTATTTACCTCAATGTCACTCGGCCAAACATTGCAAAGTGAGTCAGTATATGCAGAATCTTTTGACCTCTCATCTTAAGAAAATTGAGCATATTCTCAGATACATCAAAGGTTCTCCAGAACAAGGTCTTATTTACAAACCATCGTCTATGTTGTCGCTCACAGTCTTTGTGGATGCTGACTTTGCTGGATCCGTTGATCATCGTCGTTCCACGAGTGGCTATTGTGTTTTCTTGGAAGGAAACTTGGTTACATGGAAAAGTAAGAAGCAAAATGTAGTTGCCCGTTCTTCTGCAGAGACTGAGTATAAATATATGACGCATACTGTTGCTGAGTTGGTATGCTTTATCTCCTTTTGGCAGATCTTGGAGTTCATTCTTTCTGACTACACTCTACTGTGATAACAAAGCCGCAATTCACGTTGCTGAGAATCCAGTTTTTCATGAGTGGACCAAACATATCGAGATAGATTGCCACTTCATTCGTGAAAAAATGAAAAATAAAGTGGTTGCACTCCAGCATGTTTCCTCTGCAACTCAACTAGCAAATATTCTTACCAAAACTTTTCCTCGACCGATTTTTGCTCGTCTTCTGTCCAAGCTTTGGCATAATTGACATCTACGCTCCAGCTTGAGTGTTATGAATATATATTTAATTATTATATTTAGTTATCAGTTTGATTAATTATTATATATTTGTTAGGCGAGATGATCTATAACTTTTTATATATAGTTGTATAAACTATTACTTTCCTTTTAAGCTAATAAAATATTATCTTGATTATTTTCATCTTCTACTCCTAGCAACTTCATTTGTTTTAGCTTGGCAGAATGGGTTCAAGTTTAATCTCTCTTTTGATCATCTTGCTTTTACCTTCAAGGTATTGAAAGTTTGCTTTTGTTTGTAAGTTTGCTTTTCTATATGTAAGTTTGTTATTGTTCTCTTTTCATTTGTAGTTGTAATTTTATGTTCTCTTGTTTTCATTCCTTTCTTTGATTTATAAGTTGCAATGATGCAAAGTGAGATTCTTCTTCATTGAGGGGTAACTCTGATCGCTAGCAACCACTCTCTTTCTCTTCTCTTCTCTTTATAATATATTGATGTTCTTTCATTTCTCTTCTTTTTTTGTTAATATGAACACTTGTGAGAAGTTTTCTTGCCTTGCTAGTCTATAGACGGTTATTAATCACTACCTCTCCTTTAATCCACAATATCGAATTGAACTCCATCATAAGTGTTAGATGATAAAAGAGAATTCGGGTGCGATCTGGATGCGGAGAAGCGATCTGGGGGTTTAGGAGACGGAGAAGCGATCTGGGAGCGTCTATGTGAGGGCAATCGAGGCGAGGACGAGGATCTAGGGGTGAGGCAAGGAGAGAGGAGGTGACGGCAAGATTTTTTTGTTTTTTTTTATTTTTAAGGATTAAGGTTAGGATTTAGGAGACCAGCTCTGATACCATGTTAGATGATAAAAGAGAAAATATTTAGATACTTTATTATGTGACCGATGGTCTCTTTATATAGGAATTACAATTACTTGATACTCAAATATCATGGTACGGTGTACCCTAATAACAACATATTCTAAACTATTCCAACAATAAGCAAATGCAAACCTAATAAATCGGACATTTCATCCTCTAGATCTCATTTGAGACCCATGTTGACTTGATCCGACGATGGGAATAAGCAGTGATTGATTAAGTTGGAGGCTAGCAGCAAAGTTAAAAAATTGAAGGATAAGAAAACCTAGATGACGATCTTGCAAGTGGGCGGCTTAGCCTCATATACTTGCAAGTTCCAAGGATACGGATTTACGTTTGGAAGGCTTGCTTAGCAATCTGTTAATTTTCTAATCCACATCTCTTTACATTATTTCTAGCATATTTCTAACCTTAATTAGTTACTAGATTTGGTATATACTTTGACGGTTTATACTCCACTACCCAATCTGGTATGTGTTTGATATTCCGTTCTCACAATACCAACTTAGTAGCTAGCTAAGAACTTTAACTTTTTAAGTATGGATTAGCAAACCGTATTTTGGTAGGAAATGGATTGAAGGAGAAGCGTAGGAGTTATCATTGTTCATGTCTATCTAATTCCCATTCCTAGCCAGTATTTCTTCATTATACATTCTTAAAAACTTGTGACAACAAACAAACATTCTCAAAACATATTCAACAGCTTGTCTAAAGCAATTTAATCAAACATTCTTTTCCCTGAGGACTTGTTTATTGCAAGTGTTGGTTGCGGTATTTACTACTACTAAATTCCGTATTTTAAACTCACATTTCACATGCACGGAAAACACATCAACAAAATGGCGTCGTTGCCGGGGAAACGGTTTGCTTGATAACTTCGCTATTCGGGTTATTTTTTCTTGCTTTTGTGAATATATAAAAAAAATCAAAACCAAATAAAAATTTCAAAACCAAAACAAAATAAAAACTGAAAAACCATTCTTTAACTTTGCTTTCTGGATTTTGAATCTGCTTCAAGTTTAACCTGCTAATCCTTCCCTGGTGAACAGTGCATAGTTTTCATGTAATATTATCAATTTTTTAGCGATTCTTGAAGGCGGTTGGATTAAAGAGCTTCATATCTATCGAGCAAAACAACGCACAAGAACTTGAGAGAAAGAATGAGAATAGAGTGCCAAAGATACGGAGTAGATAGACTCTGATCAAGCGAAACAAAGTGAGAACCATCAGATCACGCTCACAAAACATCTCGAGCACAAATCACCGCAACGGGGGCTTCTTAGCCCTTTGGTAACTTGATTCTCCACCCTTTTTTCTCAAATCCGACATCTTCCACTATTTTGTATTTTTTGTAGGATTCTTTGCTTGCGCCGCTATAAAGAAAATAAATAAATAAATGCTTGCTTGATTTTTGTTTTAGATTTTTTATTGTTTAAATTGCATTTGCATAATACGGATTTAAGGGCACAACCAAATTCACATTAGATGGGGATTTCCTCACCCTTCCTAAACCGACAAAATCACAAAACATAAGCATTCACCTCTTTTTACTAAAAGCAATTAGAACCAAAGACCTAAGGACATTCGAACCCAATAAGGACAAGTACGGTTGAGGGTGACTCTCGTTCTATTTGACGCTATTTTGTGGTGTCTAAGAAAGGTTGTTCTGAGACGAAAGTCTCAAAAAGCAAAGGAGGTTCTTCAATTAAGGATCTTAGTGAAAACTTTAGAAAAGCTCCCTCCACTCGCTTGCACCGACCTGGCCACGTTTAGGGTTACATAGACTTGACTAACTTAGATACTCTATCTTGAAAGTCTAGAGGTTGTCTAGTTGACTCAGAAGACTCATAGTTGCTAGGTGTGACTGTTTTTGTTTTATTGTTTGTGTGGTTGTGTCTACTTATTTTCGCTTGTGTGTGTGTATGTGTATGTATGTATATATATATATATATATATATATATAAGAAAACACAAAATCTAAATAAATAAATAAATTGTGTCGATTTTCACGCACCTCTTTTCTTGATTTCGCCTCCTTACCCACACATTCTACACACGCTTGACAACACTAAACTCATCTAGTGTATGTCCGCTTGGGCTCAAGACCCTAGTGTCCAATTAGTCCGTGTTACCTTAGTCGCGACCGACTTTCCGATCGACTCCGAAATTGATGTCTACTTATCCTTTACCCTTACCGGTCGACTCTGTGGTCGACCCGACTTTTGCTCCTACACCTCTTTCACCCTTGCTTCATCCGAGATGACCGGTCCTCCACCTCTCGGTCAAAACGATCAAACTCTTACTCCACGCATCGCTCTTCATAACCGATGTTATCCTACACGTACATCTCTACCCAATTGCCTTGCTCTTCAACCTCCAAATGGTGGTAACTTCGAGATCAAGCCTTACTTTATCAACATTTTACCAAAATTCCACGGGCTCGAGTCCGAAGACGCTTACCTTTTCATCAACAAGTTCGATCAAGTTTGCTCAATGATGCGTACCACACAGTTGACTGACGACGGTATAAAACTTCGATTCCTACCTTTCTCTGCACCGCAACGAGTTCTATCTTTATTTGGGATAAATTAATAAGAGCCTTCTTGATAAAGTTTTGTTCAAATCACAAAACAGCACGCATCCGAATGAAAATAAATCAATTCACCAACTCCCTGGAGAACCTTGTAGAAATGCTTTGATCGTTTCAAAGACCTTTTGCAATGTCCTCATCACGGAATAGAAAAATGGTGACTCTACCTAATTATCTATGAGGGTATTGATGTTCTCACGCGTCAACTTCTTGAAACAATTTGTCAGTGCAACTTCATGTCTAAATCTGACGAAGGGTGGAAATTCTTAGAAGATCTTTCCGAACAAACCTGCAGTGGGAAACCACAAGACCCACCTCATCTTCTACTTCATCTAGAAAAGGGATCCATCATGTTGACGCCTCAATTACAATGAAAGTCGAGATAGCCACACTCCAAAGAAAACTTGAGGCGCTCAAAGGAAAATTTAACTCCTACCCAATTCCCAAAGTCCTTTCCTAAAGACCCGTGTGCTTGTTGTTCCGACCACGCGCATTTGATGAAAGAATATCCTTTGAATCCGACGTTTCAAGGTCAAGAGCAAATAAACACCGCTTTTCAAAATCAAAGACCTTGAAACGGTCCTTATATAAACCCAAATGGAGAAGTCATCCGAATTTTGCTTGGAACCAGAATCAGTCTTTTCAACGACTGGCTCCTCAACAAGCACCACCCTTTCAAGGGCAACCTTTTCAACAACAATTTCAAAATCCACAGGGTAGCAACTTTGCTCCCAACAACTTTCATCCACCGGTTCATAACTTTCCCCATAACAATTCCTTTGTTCCTCCTCCGATTCACAATGTTATTCAACCCGGTGTTGATGATAGGCGGAATTCCACGTTTGAGAACAGCCTTGAGCAAAGTTCGAGAACATGGCCGAAACCCCCGTTTCGGACCAGTCTCGAAGTAGACCGATCCGAAATATGGGTAAAAACTTGATATCGGCCAAAAGCTTCAATTTTACCCTAAAAATTGAAAAGAATCAATGTAGATACCTTAAAAGAGATGGAAATCTCTTCGAAATCAAAGATAAAAATGCTTGCAAGGGAAGAATTTGTTGGATCTGAGGAAATCTCGCCAAATTTGAGAAGATCTCGTTAAATACGATAAGTCCCCATCGAATCTGAGAGGTATTCGAGTTGATTGTGTGGCGGCGACTCGAGGTGAAGAAGAAGAGGAAGAAGAATGAGATGAGAAATTAGAGTTTCTTTTATGATATTTTAAATATGAAAGGTTATTAGGTATGGGTCTAGTTTTTTGGGTTTGATATGTTGGGTCAAGCTTGTTATAATGGGCTATTGGGCTTATATGCACTGTTTGGTTTAAGTCAGTGGATTTAGTGGATTTAGTTCAGATATTAGGTTTGTATATAAACATAGGTAATTAATAAAGGGTTATAGATTATTTTCAATATTGGGTCTCTTTTATTTTTACTCTTTTCCTTTCTCCCGTTTTCTCTTTTTCATTCCTTTTTCCCCTTTTCAATTATAAGCTATTTGAAATTACTTCCTTTGTAATCATGTCTACCGTATTTATTTGCTATAAATTGCATGCTATAATTCTGTCCGTTATATAATATATACAGAGTTTAATTTGCTAGCAGGTATAATAATTACCTACCATTTATAATAAGTTTTATATATAGAATTTGCGGTGCATATGCCTACCATAGATATGCTATATATTTCTCTATAAGAATACCTCCTATATATATCTAGTACACGAATATAATATTAATACCTAATTAAATTTCAAAAAAAAGAAGTGGGTATGATATATATTATATATATTAGTAAAAGATTACCATATATAAAGCGGTTATATATATATAAACCGAAACATGGACCGATACTACCGAAACTAAACGAAACCTACCAAAACTGAGTAATCTAGAAGGGACCGATACTGAAGCCGAGATCTCGAACCTTGGTGTTGAGGCCTTGAGAAGACCAACGCATCTCTACAAACGTTCATTCAATCGCAGGCACAACATAACGCTCATATCGATTCCCAACTTGCACAGTTTAATACTGTAGAGTGGGAGAGAAAGGAAAACTCCCATCTCAACCCATCGCTAATCCCAGTCGCCCGCAACAACATGCTCATTTGATTCAAGAGAATCAACCACATCATGTGGCTGCGATTACCATCTTGAGATCGGAACGGAAGATAGATAACAGGCTCAATGCCCCGCTTGTTGATGATAATACCGATAAAACTGATGCGCCATTGGTGAGTCCTTTTGGACCCGCGCCCGTTCCATCTCCCATTTCCTTTCCACCAAGCCTCGATTCTCCTTCGAATGAACCCATCTCAAATTCCACATACACACCTAATGCGGGATCCATTCCATCTCCGCAACCTACTCCACAAATGTTGGACACACCCGTTTTACAAAAAGCTCCTTTTCTAAACAGGTTGAGGTCCAATAACCCGAGTTCCCAAATGGAGAAAGTTATGAAGATGATTTAAGAGTAGATATCAACATTTCTCTCTTAGACGCAATTCAACAAGTTCCGGCTTACGCTAAAATTCTCAAAGAATTGTCTACTAAGAAGAGGAAAACACAAATGCCAAAGAAAGTTCTTTACATAGTAGTGTAACCGATGCTCTTGCTCGTTCTTTGTCCTAAAAACACAAGGACCCTTGGTGTCCTACTATTTCAATTTAGATTGGGAGTAAGAACATCGGTCGCACTTTCTTAGATCTTGGTGCTAGTATAAATTTGCTCCCCTTTTCAGTATATGAATTAGGCGTAGGATAGTTGAAACCCACGCGTTGCACTCTACAAATGGCTGACCGATCGATCATCCATCCTAAGGGAGAGTTGGAGGATGTGTTAATCAAAGTCGGGGAATTTATTTTTCCTGTTAATTTCATCATCTTAAATACACAACCTGTAACTAACCCCCGAAATCAGATTCCGATGATCCCCGGTCGACCATTTTTAGCAACTTCTAATGCGGCAATTAATTGTCGTGACGGATCTATGTCCTTAACTTTTGGAAACATGACTCTTAATCTCAATATTTTTAAGTTCGGTAATCAACCCTCCGAACCAATTGCAAATATATTGAATGTGTTCTGTTGATATTCTACCTACCAATAAGTGAGTTTGAGGAATTTTTGTTTGATTCCGTTGCTTTGGACACCGAGAATGTGTTTCTCTTTGATCTCATCGCTTCCGACAGCAATCGCACGCACGAGTGTTTCACTTTTTCTGACCATTTAGCGTCTTGGGATCCTGATGTTTTGATGTATCACCCGCTGAGTTTGAATCCTTTATGATCACGGATGAGTTAGTTGAACCATCCAACTTTGTGTCTTACACGCAATTTGAACCCTTCATGGAGTCCTACGAGATTGAGTGTCGCACCCGCTCTTCACTTTCTATCATTAACCCTCCAAATCTCGAATTAAAGCTTGTGCCCGCTCAACTCAAGTATGCTTTCTTGGGTGAAAACGGCACTCTTCCAGCGATTATTTCGGCCTCTCTAGTACCAGAGCAAGAGAAGGCCTTTCTTTCTATTCTACGATCAAACCGGGAAGCTTTTGGGTGGACAACGGCGGACATCAATCGATTAGTTCCCTGGTTGTGCAACATCATATATATATGATGGATGAAGCCAAACCCACCCGGGACCCATAAAGACGGTTAAATCTCGTCATGAAAGAGGCGGTCAAGAAAGAGATCGTCGGGTGCTTAGATAGTGATATCATTTACCCTATCTCGGACGGCAAATGGGTAAGTCCAATTCATGTTGTCCCCAAGAAATTCGGCATAACAACCATCGCAAATGAGGCAAACGAGTTAGCCCCGACTCGCATCCAAACCGGATGGCGAGTATATATTGATTATAGAAAACTCAATGCTGCAATGAGAAAAGATCACTTTCCTCTACCATTTATCGACCAAATGCTGGAAGATTGGCCGTGCATGAGTATTATTGTTTTTTGGACGGTTATTTTGGATATAATTAAGTTCCCATTGCACACGAGGACTAAGACAAGACCACTTTTACTTGTCCTTTCGGAACGTTTGCGTACAGTCGCATGCCCTTTGGGTTGTGCAACGCACCCGCTACTTTTCAGCGGTATATGATGGGGATATTCTCAGACATGGTCGAGAAAAATTTGGAAATATTCGTGGACTTCTCCATTTTTAGACTCTTTTGATGAGTACCTGCATTATCTTGACGTGGTCCTTGCCCGATTTAGGGACAAGAACCTCATTCTAAATTGGGAGAAATGTTATTTTATGGTTTAGGAAAGAATTGTCTTAGGGCATATCATTTCAAAGAATGGCATAGAAGTTGATAAGGCAAAAATTGATGTCATTTCAAACATCCTTCCTCCCACTTGCATTAAGGACATGCATTCCTTTCTTGGCCACGCCGGTTTTTATAGACGATTTATTAAGGATTTTAGCAAGATTGCTAGACCCTTGACTCTTCTATTGGCCAAGGATACCCCATTCCAGTTCAACTCAGATTGTGTGACCCCCTTCGAATCCCTCAAGCGTTCCTTAACGATTGCGCCCGTACTACATTCTCCATGCTGGAATCACCCATTTGAGATTATGAATGACGCATCCGACTTTGCTTGCTATTGGTGCAGTCATAGGACAGCACATCGATAAGATGGCACACGTAGTTTATTATACGAGCCGGATCTTGAACGATACTCAAATGAACTATACGACCAAGAAGAAATTCTTGGCTGTTGTATTCGATTTAGAAAAATTCAAGCCCTATCTGATCGTCACCCCAGTCGCCGTTTATACTATACTGATCATTCAGCTTTAAGGCACCTCTTTGCGAAGGATGCAAAATTCCGACTTATAAGTTGGATCCTTTTACTATAAGAATTTGACTTTGTTATCAAGAACAAAAAAGATATGAAAACGTAGTAGCCGACCATATTTCACGTCTTCCTTCTTCGCCGACTATTCTGTTGTTTATCGATGATTCTTTTATGGACGAACACCTCTTGATTGTATCCAGCGAACCATGGTTTGTAGATATAGTAAACTATCTTGCTACCGAGTTGTTACCTAGCGAATGGTCAAGTCAAGACAAGAGTAGATATTTTTTCCAAGTAAATATTTTTACTGGGACAATGCTTATCAGCTTAAATATTGTCCCAACCAGATAATTCGCCGATGTGTTCCCAATGTTGAAATCAAGAGTGTGTTAGCGTTTTGCCACGACTATGCATATGGTGGCCATTTCGGTGCCAGGAAGACATCCAAGAAAGTCCTACAATCCGGCTTTTATTGGCCGACGCTATTCAGAGATGCACATGAATATTGCAAGACTTGTACCAGATGTCAACAATTAGACCGAATCACGAAGAGAAACGAGATGCCGCTCCAACCAATCTTGGTTGTCGAGATTTTCGATGTATGAGGAATGGATTTCATGGGGTCATTTCCTAACTGTAAACACTCAAAACACATGCGGAACAAATTTTCATACCCTACTCAAACCTATTTTCAAAACCCTAAACTATAAATTAATGACAGTGACAAATTTTCAAGAATGGCTGCAGCATGTAGGAAGCATGAACTGGTTAATATAAAAAATATATATATAATAACAAATAAAAAATGTAAACTTTGGACAGTAGGAATTCTATATAAACCACCACCCATCCATTTCCCCCATCCCACAATAAAATGAAGTCCGAAGAAAATTGGTAAAGGATGAAAAGACAGAAAGAATAAGATGTAATTTAAGAGAAGATCCAAATTGAAAATCGATTGTAAGTAAATATCTATCCTTTTAAGTTTTTAAAATTCTCTTGAGATTAAATGATTTAGCAAAAATTAATTTTTCCAAAGAAAAAAATGCTAACCGGAGAACCCCGGAGTCGCCCCCACCGTCACCCTCTAGCCGCCGGCGTCGCTGTCGCTCATAATGGCTGACCCGTAGCTGCCCTTTCTCTTTCATGGGACTCCTTAAAAAGGAAACAGAAAGAAAACAGAGAAGAAACAGAGAGGAAAAGATAGAAAGCTATTAGAGAATGAAAGAAAGAGAGATTTATTATAAAAAGAGAGATATTTTTTTAGTTTGGGTTTGGGTTTGAAATGGGCTGGATTCTAATTCTACCCGACCCATTAACTTAAATATGATAAAAAGAAGAAATTTCGTTAGCATCCCTGATAATATTATGTTATGGTTTGAGCCCTTTACATATATTTCTGTAAACATTTAAGACCCTAAAAAAATTACATTCAGGACCCTCTTAATTCCATATTTCGCTATTTAACCCAAACTGTGAGTTAAAAAGTTTTATAAAATTTCACAAAAATCTTCAAAAATATTATTACCATTTTAGATATTTTTAAATGATATTTTAGATAATTAGAACCACTAATTAACTAGTTGATCTAACAAAATAATTATAGACTAAACCGAGGTTATACAATAGTTGTTAACAATATTATCATAATATTTTTTATAAAGGTCAAAAGCGAAATTAAAGGTGGGAACTTAGAGCCGTAAGAATGTTTAACTTCCCAAATAAATATTGTAAGTGGATTATCATATCTTGAAATTTATAATTCCCTCCTTCGATGTCATTGCTATATTCATCACATATTGTAGCTATTGATCTATCGTATGATATTCATAACTCTACACATGCACGTATTGTTATTGAAATATTGCTTTTGTGGCCTTGTATTTGGTTATGGACCATTATCTCATAATTCGATTATCCGTCCACTAGAGGTGCACCCCTAGGAATTTAAATAGCATATAACGTTGTGGTTGTGGGTGTGTGTTAGCTGTGCCAGTGCCCTGTGGATATCCCACTGCTGGTCTCGGGGATTTTATGATGTTTATTGCCGCTGTAAGCCGAATCCACCCATTGGTACAGAAAAGGGAGCCCATATGTTATATAACTGTTTAAATTTCATTTCTTTCATCGTATATATTAATATCACATATCTTGATTCCCTCACAGATTTATTAGCAATATTCAATTTTTTATTGTTGTGTTGTTTCATTCCAATAAGTTTGATGACATTCACTTGCTGAGCGCCATAGCTCACCCATCTTTTATGTAGCTGTAAATCAAAATTGCAGGATCAGATATATAAAGCTTGAAGTCAGTAGTGAATAAAGCTTGCCAAGTATATTTTGGACTTCAACAAGCCAAGACTTTAGTGAATAGCACAGTACTAGTTAAGTGGACGAATAAACTACACTTGTAAATCGTAAGTATGTAATTCAGTATTTCGAAATTATTGTATAATTTTGATGTAAAACCTTATATAAATATTATAATTGATGTTTTAGAGAAATAAACAAATTTTGTATCTGGAGAATTTAATTTAACAGGAAATGAGAATTAGGTCTCGCAGTCTCGCAGGATTTTGGAGGTTGCAATCGGCTGGCCGTGCTCTCATCTCGGGGCATGACAGCTTTATTGGTATCAGAGCATAGAATATAGATTTAGAACTTAGACGTTTGCATAGGCTATAGGTTTAGAACTTAGCCGTTATCGAATTTTACAAAAAAAACTAATAATAATAATAAGACTTTATATTTTGAGGTGAAGTATTATGATTTATGGTTTGCGGTCCAGAGAGTCGATTAACATAGTAAAAGATTATTAATTAATTTATGTAGTAAGTAAATCATTTTCAACCATATACTTCTTACTCAATCTTCTAAGCTAGTTTTATAATTTTGTATAACTTTAGGTATCGATGGCTAGAGCTCGAAATGCTACTAAAGCACCTCGAGGACGTCCTGCTGCTAGAAGGGGACGAGCAAACCCACCTGCCCCTCGTGCAAGAGGCACTCATCTTATACATGATTATTACGCGGAAGGTATCCAGCCTTCTCGTTTCGTTGCAGTTCCATGATGTTCGAGATCCTGTGGGATTGCCAGCGAGGATTTTGGGGCTTCTGTAGGTGCCGCAGCTCAACATGTCCCCACTAATGCTAGCGATACTCCTATTACAACTCCCGCTACTTCCATCCCAGCTATTGTTGCTCCTACTACAATTGCACCTGCTACAACTCATATTGCTACAATGCATGTTGATGTGTTGAATGTGTTCCCAGGCGGAATAACACCGGAGGTTCTTAATGGTGGTAACACAACAAATGTTGATGTTCAGTATAAAGCTTTAGATGCGATGTCTCGGGTGGTGAAAAGGCGCAAGGCATCCAGACTAGAAGAACTCAGAGCTGCATTTTTCGGACTTTAAGAAGTGGGGTCCTCCTTCATTCAAGGTTGGCCCAGATCCAGACACAGACGATACTTGGTTACAGGAGATTGAGAAGCACTTCAAAACTGCGAAGTGCACTGATGTAGAACAGGTCTGCTGCGCCATTTTCCTATTGAAATGAGAAGCTTATCATTGGTGGAAAACCATTGAAGGGACGGTAAGAAAAGAAGGGAAGATCCTTCCATGGGCGAGATTTCAAGTAATTTTTTAGAAGAAATTCCTTCCGATGTATGCAAAGATTAAGAAAAAGAGAGTTTATTGATTTAGTTCAGAACGGTATAGTTGCCCAATATGAAGCCAAATGTATTACTCTCTAAGTATTCGCCCGAGCTAGTTGTTGAGGAACACATCAAGATAGACAGGTTCGAGAGAGGACTGTATCCTTGGATTAAAGCGAGGGTCACTCCGCTTCTAAGACGTCTAAAGATGGGGCGGAAAGGACGAAAAGGGTCGAGAGAGAATTGGGGAGTTATCAGAGGAGTTGGGACCAGAGAACGAGATCACAGTCAATGGGTAGTCAGAGAACTGGTAATGGGCCTCCTAAGAAGCCAGTTTCAGGCATGGGACCAGTCTCATGCTTCTGCACATAGAAGCTGGACGCAGGGAGGCAGGCCAAGCGTCCAAAGGCATGACAAATCCTGCCATTTCTGCGGGAGGAACCACAAGGGTCAACCTTGTTGTACTCCAGGTCAATGCTTCGAGTGTAGTCGTAATGGCTATTATGCCAGAGAATGCCCGAGCAAGAAGAATCTGTCACGCCCCGCTTCCCATTAGACGAAAGTAGATACGTGACGAGGCCCGCAACGTATTTATTTACAGAAGGTCATTTTCCGGAATAAATACGCTAAGCGTAAAATAAGCAATATAAAATGACAAGATAATAAATATGAGATTAAAACTTCAACAAATTTATTTACATTCAACTTGATTCATTTACAATACATGGTTTTTAACTGAAAGAAAATACAAGAATTGAAACGCCTAAACAGGTAGCGTACATAAACTGATAAAAGTAACTGGTCTAGGCCTGGGTCTCGGTCTGATCGTGTTTTTCCTCTGAGATGTCTACTTCTTCAGTCTCCACGGTATCTAACGAACATTCCAAGAAAAACAGAGAAGGGTAGAATGTCCGTCAGCGAACTTTCGCTCGGTAAATCCCAAGGAATGAAGTGAAATATAAATTGTAATGATAAGGAAAAGATAAATCATGAACAATGGATTATGAATTATGATGTGTCAACATGTCGTTTAATGTAAACATGGCGAATTTATGTAGCTTGCAGTTGTATCATAATATAGGTGAACAAGTATGGTAATGAATGACAAATAGATAAGCATGATAGCATGAGCATGGCAATATAAAAGTAACATTGTCGTGTAGTGTAGGTATAGTGAACATGCAGTGAAAGTAAGTGTCTTAACAGGTCTCTACTTGGGTATTCTTATTTAACGTAAGTTCAATGGTGAATGTCAACCAATCTCAAGAGTGTTCTCGGACCCAACAGGCTGTAATCCAAGAGCAAGAAAACACAGGCCCTCATGATAGCTTGCTTGTGTCAGTAGACATGGATTCATGATCTAGTGGGACTCCTGAGATTTCGTTGGATTCACGCATGAACTACCCCAGCACCCCATGTATTCTACGTTACAGTTAAATTTACAGGCCTTGCTCGAATCCATGAATACATCAAGTGGCAAGATAGAGTTCAGGTCGATATCAAGTATTCATGTTAAGTATTCATGTATTCATGTCGAGTCGAGTCAAAACATGTACTCAGGTTTGATATATGTGTTTAAATTCATGCATTCAGATTCATGTTCAAGTATGCATGCTAGACTTTGGATTCATGTTTGAGTTGGATTCTGATTTGAGTTTGGTTTCAAGTTTGATTTAGACTCAGACTTGAGTCAGACACTTGTAACTGATTTAGATCTTGAATTAGGTTCAAGAGTTATCGGTAACTGCTGCACATGAATGGCAGGATTTATGTCTTTTTTCAAGACAATTACCGTTGATAACACCGTTAGGTTTTTCTATCTTAAATAGACAAGCACTCACTTTCTCCGGCTCCCTGAGACTCAAGAGAATTGATCCCGCTTAATCCTATATTTACTAAAGTCCTTAAATGTAATTTTATATAACTCGAGGAGGTTTTATGAAAAATATTTTTAATATAGTTTCAAAATAAAATCGAAAAATTATTTATATTCTTTAGGATTTCAATGGAAGTGTATTTTAAGAATTGAGGTATTTTGGTGATAATTATCTTAAATTGAATAGTTCATGGTATTGTGCTGTAAAGTTTGACTTGTATTGATATCTTGATGGTATTTTGATGAAACTTGTAATTCTTTTATTTGAAAAAATATAAGGTAATTATATTTTGAAAATATATGGGTTTATAATATGTATATAATTATTAAAAAATATAAGGTTATTATACCTATCGTCGAGTAGCAGTTCTCAGATGACATAAGTACAGCTTAGTCCGTCGACTTGACACTGCTACTTCACCTCGAGTGTGTTCTTATTGTTCTTAGATGACTATTCTACCACGGCTCAAAAAAGTCGTGCAAACAGGTAGTAGTTGGGTGCAGTCCCGAAGCACTTGGAGGCAGTGGCGGTTAGATAGGATTCGTCTCTCCCGGTATTGGGGTTTGATATCACGCTGTGTTCGGAAAGTCATTACACGAAGTCCCTAGGCAGGGCAAGCAAGATTTACTGGTAGGTACTCTAGTAGTTTATCAGGATGTTTTGGGCTACACTCCGGCACGACTTATTGTACTATTAGGGGTCTGACGATAACCGCCCCCTAGGCCCAATATGCGATACTCTTATACGAACAGACCGGACTGTACGGAAATTGTCACAGATAGGCTCAGTAGTTGTTCGGATGAGTTTGCTCATCGGCCTTCTTATCGACAGATACCTGGGTAGCCATTACGTGCAGCTAGTACCGTTGACGTGCTTGTGGTTAAACCACTGCCAGCGTACTGTCGAGTGTTTAGAGTCCCACACAGCGAGTTTCCCTGCATCAGGCAAAACATGTAGAGGTCGTATGGTTTTACGGCAGGGCTTCGATCACATACGTATACTTGTGCACGTATGATGTTCGGACGGATAATACTGGTGGGCTTTGGTTTAACCCGGATCCTAGTATCATATTGATGGAATATTTTCGTATTCGTATTTTTCGGAATACGGATACGTGTATATATGGATGAGGGGCATTCATGTAATTTACTCAAGATTGCTTCTAGAAGACACCTCACTTTGTATTTAATTTTTTGATTAAAAAGATAAATAAGATGGAGGATTTCATTAAATGAGGCATGGCTCTTGGTGACTCACTAGGTGACTCATGAAGCATGCTTAATATTTTAGTGAGATATTTATCTTATGCATTATTGGTATGGCTCATTATTCATCACAAACTAGCCATCTCATTCTAATGTTCTTGCTTCACTCTCTTCTCCTCAAGCTCCCATTTTTCTTCCTTTAACCCTAAATGTCTCTTGTTTTAAGAAACCTAGGGTATTTAGAGACAAAGTAATTCATCTACATTCTCTACATCATCTAAAACATCTAGTTTAGCAAACTAGGTACCTTAGTTACCTCGGATTTAAGGATGGAGCTCGGACTATAGACTCTCGGATGGATCGTTTTTGACTTGAGGAGACCGACGAGGAGGCCCGATCCGTATACGATCCGAGGAGCTTATGACGAGGACAGCAAGAAGACCCGAAGGACATGATATTATGAGGTATAACATTCTTTCCGAATAGTTAACCTCATACAGTTTAGCTAGTTATGGTTTAGTATCGATCATAGAGTTCAAGTCGGTGTTGCGAAGCCCATAAAAATCGTTTTTGCGTATTCCGCCTCCCCGCGAACCCGCGTGGTGCGCGACATCAACTTACACTGCCAACCTTGATCGAGCAAATTAAGAATGCACAAGTTGATGATCCCCAGCTGAAGAAAATTTGATTAGAAGTCGAGCAAGGACTTAAGCCAGAATTTATTGTTCAAGATGGTGTCCTTAAATTCGGATCAAGATTATGCATGCCTAATAACCTTGAATTAAAGCGAGTTATGGAAGAAGCGCATTCTACCATATATTCGATTCATCCAAGCAGTACAAAGATGTATCAGGATCTTCGGTATGTGTTTTAGTGGAATAACATGAAAAGAGAGATTGCTAGTTTCATGGCTCAATGCTTAACTTGTCGGCTGGTTAAAGCAAAGCATCAAAAACCTGCAGGTCTATTACAGTCACTCTATTCCAGAATGGAAGTGGACTAATATTGCCATGGATTTCATAGTTGGTCTACCTCGGTCCCGAAAAGGAAATGATGTCATATAGGTTATTGTTTATCGTCTAACCAAATCTGCTCATTTTCTCCCTTATAAGATGACGCATTCAATGGAGAAGATGGCTTCCTTATATATTGAAGAAATTATGAGATTGCATGGGGTTCCTAAGAAGATCCGTTCTGATAGAGATCGGCGATTTGTATTTTAGATTTTGGACAAGTTTGTATAAGGCGTTGGGCACCACACTAAAATTTACTTCATCTTATCATCCCGAGACAGATGGCCAATCTGAAACGACCAATCAGATTCTTGAAGACATGCTGCAAGCTTGTATTATGGACTTTGAAGGCAGTTGGGAAGAACATTTACCATTAGCAGAGTTCGCGTATAATAACAGCTACCAGACAAGCATAGAGATGGCACTGTTTGAGGCACTGTACGGTTGGAGATGTAGATCTCCAATTTGTTGGGAAGAGCTTAAAGAAAGAAAGCTCCATGGCGCCGTGGGAATGTACAACAAACCACTGAGAAGATCAGATTAATTCGGTGACCGATTATTGACGGCGCAATGCAGGCAAAAAAGTTACGCAGACAGACGAAGAAGACAATTAGAATTCCAGATCGGGGACTTCATCTTTCCTAAAAGTATCACCGTGGAAGGGAGTGATGAGGTTTAGGAAGTGAAAGTTGCGTCTGAGATATGTTGGTCTGTTTGAAATCTTCGGACGAGTTAGCGCCATTGCTTATAAAGTTTATGTCTCCTGAACTATCAGCTGTGCACAATGTATTCCATATATCCATGTTACATAAATGTGCTAGTCACATGTGTTAAAATATAAGCCACTTCATATCAGAGATGATTTGACATATATCGAGCATCCAGTACATATTATAGATCGGAAGGAGCAAATATTGCGTAGAAGAACGCTTCGTTTCGTGAAAGTCCTATGGAGAAACCATTCGATCAATGAAGCTACCTGGGAGAGCGAGGAGGAGATAATGGAAAAATATCCACCTGTTCAAAAATCAAGGTACTTGAATTTAGTTTCAAGAACAAAACTTTTATTAAGGGAATGATGTAAACACTCAATACATATGCAGAACAAATTTTCAAAACCTACTCAAACCTATTTTCAAAACCCTAATCTATAAATTTATGACAGTGGCAAATTTTCAAGAATGGATGCAGCCTGTGCGAAGCATGAACCGGTTAATATAAAAATATATATATAAAACAAATAAAAATGTAGAATTTGGACGCTAGGAATTCTATATAAACCCCCAACCATCCATTTCCCTCGTCAGATAATAAAATGTAGGAAGAACATTGATAAAGAGTGAAAAGAGAGGAAGGAGAAGAAATTTAAGAGAAAATCCAAATTGAAAATCAATTGTAAGTAAATATTTATCTTTTAAGTTTTTAGAATCCTCTTAAGATTAAAAGATTTAGCAAAAAAAAACCAACCGGAGATTGCCGGATCGTTGCTGGAGTCGCCACCACCGTCACCCCTTAGCCGCCGACGTCGTTGTCGTCGTTGCTCACACTGGCATTCTCTTTCATGGGATTCCATAAAAAAAAGATAGTAAAGGAGAACAAAAAAGAAACATAGAGGAAGAAAGAGAGAGAGCTATTGGAGAATGAGAGAGATGTTTATTATAAAAAGAGAAAGAGAGATTTTTTTAGTTTGGGTTTGAAATGGGTTGGATTCTAATTCTACCCGACCCGTTAACTTAAATACGATAAAAAGAAGAAAGTTCGTTAACACCCCTGATAATATTATGTTATGGTTTCACCCTTGACATATATTTCTGTAAACATTTAAGACCCTGAAAAAAATTACATCAGGACCCTTGTGTTAATTCCAGATTTCGCTATCTAATCCGAACTGAGTTAAAAAGTTCGATAAAAATTTCACAAAAATCTTCAAAAATATTATTACCATTTTAGATATTTTTAAATGATATTTTTTTAATTAGAACCACTAACTAGTTGGCCTAACAAAATAATTATAAACTAAACCGAGATTATACGAAAATTGTTAACAATATTATCATAATATTTTTTATAAAGGTCAAACGCGGAATTAAAGACGGGAACTTGAAGCCGTAAGAGTGTTTAACTTCCCAAATAAATATTGTAAGTGGATTATCATATCTTGAAATTTATAATTCCCTCCTTCGATGCCATTGCTATATTCATCGCATATTGTTGCTATTGAGTATCTATCGTATGATATTCATGACTATACACATGCTCATATTGTTATTGAAATATTGCCTTTGTGGCCTTGTATTTGGTTATGGACCATTATCTCATGATTCGATTATTCGTCCGCTAAAGGTATACACCTAGAAATTTAAGTAGCATATAACGTTGTGGGTGTGTGTGTTAGCAGTGCCAGCGCCCCGTGGAGATGCCGCTGTAGGCCTCAAGGATTTTATAATGTTTATCGCCGCTGTAGGCCGAACCTACCCATTGGTGCATAAGTGGGAGCCCATATGTTATATAACTGCTTAAATTTCATTTCTTTCATCGTATATACTAGTATATCTTGGTCCCCTCAAAGATTTATTAGCAATATTCAATTTTTTTATTGTTATATCGATTCATTCCAATAAGCTTTATGGCATTCACTTGCTGAGCATCATAGCCCACCCATCTTTTATGTGACTGTAAATCAAAAATGCAGGATCGGTTATATAAAGAAAGCTTGAAGCCGGTAGTGAATAAAGCTTGCCAAGTATATTTTGAACTTCAACAAGCCAAGACTTTAGTGAGTAGTATGGTACTAGTTTAGTGAGTGAATAAACTACACTTTTGTAGACCATAAGTATGTAATTCAGTATTTTAAAACTATTGTATAACTTTGATGTAAAACCTTATATAAATATTATAATTGATGTTTTAGATAAATAAACAAATTTTGTATCTGGAGAATTTAATTTAACAGGAGGTGAAAATTAGGTCTCACAGGATTTTGGAGGTTGCGACCGGCTGGCCGCGCTCTCATCTCGGGGCGTGACACCAACTCTTTTGAGAATCTTTACATTTTGCTTGCGATTGATTACGTGTCAAAATGGGTCGAGGTCATATCAAGCCAAACGAACGACAACAAGGTTGTCGTTGAATTTCTGAAAGACATCTATTCTCGGTTTGGTACGCCTCGTGCGATCATTAGCGACAATGGCACGTATTTTTGCAATAGGTCCTTCAGGGCCTTGATGTGAAAATATTCAACCACACACAAGCTATCGACACCCTAACACCCCAGACAAGTAGCTAAGGTTTCTAACCGACAAATTAAGTAGATTTTGGAGAAGACTGTTTCGAAGAATAGAAAGGACCGGTCTTCTAAGCTAACGGATGCTTTGTGGGCATTCTGGACGGCTTACAAGACCGATCTTAGGATGTCTTCATATCAGCTACTCTATAGAAAAGCTTGTCACTTGCCAGTCGAAATTGAGCATCGTGCGATGTGGGTCATCAAAGAACTGAACTTTGATCTTGGTCATGCGGGTAACTTTAGGAAGCTTTAAATGAATAAGTTGCAAGAGCTTCAAGATGAAACTATAACGCTGTTATGGTGAAGAACAGGACAAAGGTGTTTCATGATAAACACCTTGTGCGCAAAACATTCCACGTCGGTTAGTAAGTTCTTCTGTATGACACACGATTGCAACTCCATCCTGGTAAGCTTCGGTCTCAGTGCATTGTCCCCTTCGTCGTGCTGTGTGTGTATCCGCAAAAGGCCATAGACTTAGAAAATCCGAAAAACAGTTAGATCTTTAAGGTCACGGACATCGACTGAAACCGTTCTTTTCCGCTGACCCATCGAAAGAACTCATGTTAGTACATGAGCGGGTTTACGTCGATTGATCTTCCTCCATCCACTCCACATTTTGCTTTTCCCTGCAATAAACAGCAGTGACACTATTTCTGATAAGTATAGGGGGTATGTATCTGCATCACGTTTAATTCAGTTCAGAATTGCATTTGCATGTTTATTTCGAATTTTTCATTTATTTTCACAATTTTCCTTTCTTTGCACGTTTAAATTCTGTATTGCACCATGTTTAAAATTTCGTATTGCATATACATTAAAACCTATAAAAATTGAAAAATTTCAAAACAAAAAAACTTTCAATCAAGTTAGTAAATGAAAAATCGAAGGGTGACATGAAAAGTCGAAGGGTGACATGAACTAAGAACTGGTTTATTGACTGATGCCCAACATATGTGTATCTAAAGGCTTACTTTATGCTAATGATGAACTTAAATGCCATTTCACTTTCTCGAACTATGACGTTTTATGAGTATCTTCACCCCACATATGTTTGATATTGACACTGTGCTCATTGTCCATGCTTGATCACTGTTTCTGTCTGAAAATTCCACTCCTGAAACTATTTGACTCTGACCCTCTTGCTTCTTTATGCACTAGGTAGCTGTGATCCTTAGTTTGTTGTATTCATTGATTCTTATCATTATGGCGGTTGTTTTGATCTTTATACATGATATTGTTTTTATATGTACCTGCTTACCCAGCTAGATGTTTGTGCTCGATTCTGTTAACTTGCTTGCCTATAATAGAAAAAGTTGGGTCAATAAAAAGAAAAAAATAAGCAATCACTAGCTAAGGGTACATGTGTGGATGTCTCTTTCTTCACCCCCGCCAAGCAAGTGTTTACACCGAGTTAAAAGTACTCATGGTTCTTTGTGTGAAGATAATCTTGGCCACCGATAGAAACTCGGTCAAAGAGTTATCTGAATTCAAAAGTAAAAGGAGCAAATATGACATCATCTTTATAGCGCTTGCAAGTTCGCTTTCAAAACTCGAATTTCTATCTGGTTTGTATGGCGGCTTCTTTTTGAAAACATGTATGAATCATTGGTCTCTGGCTATCTTGATTTGATTGGTATATTGTAAACTTTGAATTATCAGTCATAGTGTACTAGTTTTGCTTAAGATTACCTCGGATCGTTAATAGTAGGGAATATGGAGTGAGTATGACAGTTGGATATTCATACATGGATAATGCGCACATGTTACCTGTTGTATGTGGGTTTAAATATCTTTATCTTCAACGAGAGTGAAACAAAAGATTTTACCGAGGCCTTATATTGTTTGGTCTTTTAAGAGACTATTATGTTTAGGCATTTCTCGTCATCTTCCTATTCATATTCTTGTTTACATTTTAGACGACTTAGATATTTCATGACCAAGGTCTCATATTTTCTGGATGTAATCCGCTGAAAACCCTGACGAAACAACACTCGTCCTTTAGGATAACCTAAAGGTTTAACGACTTGTTGCATATGCTAAGTGCAACCGTGATTCCTGCGAAAGTAAGTTGAGATTGTATTTCTTTTCAAATAAAGTTTTGCTCGAAGGCAAGTAAAAGATAAGTTTGGGGTACTTGTTCATCACATTTATCAGCATTCCATACTGCCCATTCTATATCCGTTTGTGAATAAATAGGTGCTATTAACTCTCTATCTGTTAATAAAGTACAGGTTACGGGATTTCAAGGTTTCAAATCAGAAACAGTGCAAAAACAAACACATTCTCCATAACTGTGACAAATCCCGGTGCTAATGACAAATGGAGGATGAAGCAGCTCAAAACACCAACTTGGCTCAACACGTGCACAGCACGTATTGTAAGCAAATGACTTAAGAGCATTTATGGTTGACTATAGAACTTTGAGCAACCACTTTAATTCAAATCCAGAGCAATCTATGGAGATTCCAGACAAACTTGCTATCAAAACCCTACTTTAAAACCAAGACAAAGCCACATAACCAACTTGGATACATTTAGAGACAAAATGGCCGCAAATTTGCGGTCATTTGACTTTATAGGGCCGCAAATTTGCGGTCATTTATTGGAGTCTTGGCCTGGGTTTTTGTGTGCACATGCTATGAACACTTTAGGAATGGCAGTTCTAAGCCTCTATAAATAGCAGAACCAAAAAGGAGGGATATGTAGATTTTGGGACATCAACTTTAGTGTAGTTTTAGTTTACTTTGTAATTTGCTTTGTAATTCAAGTATAATTCAAGAGTTATTATCTTCTACTTTGTCTAGCAATTTCATTTGTTTCAGCTTGGTAGAGTGGGTTCAAGTTTAATCTCTTTTGATTATCATGCTTTTCTTCCCTTCAAGGTTGTAAGTTTTCTTTTGTTTGTAAGTTTGCTTTTCTATATGTAAGTTTGTTATAGTTCTCGTTTCATTTGTTGTTGTAATTTTATGTTCTCTTGTTTTCTTTCCTTTCTTTGATTTATAAGTTGCAATGATGCAGAGTGAGATCCTTCTTCATTGAGGGATAACTCCGATCGCTAACAACCACTCTCTTTCTCATCTCTTTGTAATATATTGATGTTCTTTCGTTTCTTTTCTTTTTCTGTTAATATGAACACTTGTGTGTAGTTTTCTTGTTCTACAAGTCTATGGATGGTTAATAATCACTGCCTCTCCTTTAATCCACAATATCGAATTAAACTCCATCATAAGCAAACGCAAACCTCCTAAATCGGACATTTCATCCTCTCTAGATCTCATTTGAGACTAGCATATTGACTTGATCCAGCAATGGGAATAAGTTGTGATTGATTAAGTTGGAGGCTAGCAGCAAGGTTAAGAAATGGAAGGGTAAGGAAACTTAGGTGACGATTTTGCGAATGGACGGCTCAGCCTTCTATACTTGCAAGTTGCAAGGATACGAATTTGCGCTTGGAAGGCTTGCCTAAACTCGCAATCCGTCTGTTTTCTAATCCACATCTCTTTACATTGTTTCTAGCACAATTCTAACCCTAATTAGTCCCTAGCTTTGGTATATACGTTGACGGTTTATGCTCCACTACCCTATCCAGAATGTGTTTGATATTCCGTTCCAAGTTAGTAGCTAGCTAGGAACTTTAACTTATTAAGTATTATTTTGGTAGGAAATGGATTGAAGGAGAGGCGTAAGAATAATCACCGTTCATGTTTATCTAATTCCCATTCCTAGCAAGTATTTCTTCATTATTCGTTCTTAAAAACTTGTGACAACATTCTCAAAACATATTCAATAGCTCGTCTAAAGCAATTTAATCAAACATTATTTTCCTCAAGGAAGACCCGTACTCATCGCTTGTTTATCGCAAGTGTTGGTTGCGGTATTTACTACTACTCAATTTCGTATTTTAAACTCACATTTCACATGCACGGAAATCGCATCAACAAAACTCCATTAATTGTTTCTTTCAAATAAAACATTTTCATATCATTGATCTATTCCAAGACTGCCTCCTTTAAGTATGCATCGGATCTTTCTACGACACTTTTATGGGCGACATAGTCCCTCTTCTCCAGCATCTCCTTCTAACGAAAGAGGTTTCATGATGAGTATGCCTCGATTTTTAAGAGACTTCATGTGACGGTCCGCCTAGCATCACGAGAAAATGACTAGAGGCTTCAAGCCCGCCTTACTCAATACATCAAAAGACTGTTGCTCTTGTCATCTTAGTCTTTTGCAGACTCAATCAAGATACTGTCCAAATTCTCGATAGACAATCTACCATCAATTTGCGAGAAGATGTTAAAGGCATCAAAATCATGAAATGTTATGTTGCTAGTTATGGGTAATTAGTTTCCTAGAGATATCTTTTAGTAGGTCAAATATGAATAATTGTATTTTCATTTATAGTAGATGATGTCTCATATTTTCTGTACGCTCTATATCTCAATAAATAGAGCATTATAAATTTATAAAAATAATAAAATAATCATGTTCTCATTTTCTAAGAGAGAACTTTACAAAGTAATTAAAAAGTCCTATATTATCACCTCCCTTCACATTACCATGACATTTTCTCAAGTTTTTGTTTCAGCGGGCGAGCCACCAAACTGGGGGAAAATGAGGATGGCAGCATAATGAAAATTGTACGAACATAGAACTGGCTGTTCGACCAAAATGTGGAATCCAGACCAAAGTTATTTTCACAAGAAAGACCAACATATGATTGACAACTTAATTCTTATTCAAGTATCGCGGATTAAGCTACAAGGTGGTATTATTTGTTGTTAAACCAATCAAATCAAAAATAGTGGTTGCATGCTTGTACATTTAATCTAAACCAAAGATATTCTATGAAAATAATCATTTAATCAAGACACTTTGGTTTTTTGTTAATCAAATTGACACTATCAGCTAGGCTCGGCTAATGAAGCGAATCGCCAGTGAATCGATTCGCTTCGCCTCGTCGCTTCGTGATGACGTGGACGGATTTAGCGAATCGATTCGTCTCGCCGACAACGAATTGACGAAGCGAGCAGGTTTCCAACTTTTTCGACCGTGCTTCGTCGTAGTTCCCTCACCTAACTCTCCAACTCGCCTCGCTTCGCCATGAATCGGCAAGACTCGCCGATTCACCTCTTCTTGCTTCGCCTCATTGACCGATTCGCCACAGATTCGTCTCGAACTCGGCCGCCTGTTCGACGAATCGCTTCGTCTCGCCTCGGGTTCGCTTCGTCTCGCCTTGGAATTCCTATCCAACGGCCACTAACAGTCGGATCTAGGCATAGCGAGGCGAATTTCGATTCGCCTCACCTCGTAACGACTATAAACTGGCAAAAAATTCACCCCCCCCAAAAAACTTATAAATACCCCCCAACCCCATTTCTTCTCATTCCAAACTCTTTTCTCTTCCAAAAAAATAAAATAAAATAATTCGCATCTCTCTAAAAAATTTTAATCTCAATCTCTATTACTATTGTGGCAATGTAGATCTCTCTAAAGAATAAAAGCTCCAATCCAATCCTCCGACGGTTCGACCCCGGGTTTTCGAAGCTCCGAGTCTCCGATCGACCCATTCTTCTCTCTTTCTTATTTCTTGTTTTTAATTTATTATTTCTAATTTCTAATTTTCTACTCTTAACACTCTTTTTTTAACATTTAGTTAAAATATTGAAATGGAGGGTCCATCCAATACGCATCAAACCCAAATTCCTCATC
The DNA here is from genome assembly GCA_030015575.1 of Agapanthus africanus. NCBI lineage: Eukaryota > Viridiplantae > Streptophyta > Magnoliopsida > Asparagales > Amaryllidaceae > Agapanthus > Agapanthus africanus. The sequence goes on along the minus strand of CM057349.1, from coordinate 35,610,079 downwards.
CGAACAAGCGGAAGTAACCACCCATGCATCAAAAGAAGCTAAAAAACGTGTGACTGCTAGTGATATTTGGGATCACTATAAAATTGAATTTAGGGACGGTGTTAGATACACCGTTTACAAATATTGTGGTAATGCATATAAACACAAGGATAGTACTGCACCGGTAGTTTGAATAAACATGCAAAAAAAACACCGAAAGTGCCGGCACCGTTAGTTTGGAGGCTCTTTTAACCGGGTTCCACACGGCCATGGGACATGATGTAGATATTGATGCCTATGTTAAAATCGCTAGAAGTAATTTAGATGAAGTGTTTGACTTGTATGTTGCATGATCTTCTAATAGAATTAATAGACCACCGCTCTCAACCAGTTCGCGTGTTTCGACTTCAGCACTAGCACTTATTCAACAGAAAAAAAGGGCAAAAGGCTCGATAGCCTCATCATCGTCATCTTTAAATGAGTTATCGATATTTTTACAAACTGAGTCAGATGTAAATTTAACTATAAATGATTTTGATATTTTAGCCTGGTGGAAAAACCACGGACATTTGTATCCGATGCTTTCTACTATGGCCCGTGATTTACTAATCGTTTCAGTGTCCACAGTAGCGTCGGAAAGTGCTTTCAGTACAGATGGCAGGATATTAAGCGAGAAAAGATGCAGCTTGGCGCATGACACAATGAAGTGCATGATTTACTCGCAAGATTGGGAAGCAGCAACTGTCAGAAAACAAAATGCAATCATTTTGGACTCAGATTATCTATCTGAGGAGCTTACAGGATCGGACAAGACCAACACTGAAGTAGGAGGAACCACAACCGGCGCCGACGAGTAGTAAGATTTGTAATAATAGAAAAGGAACTACGTAGACTTGATTCCCTCTCATTGAGATCAATATTTTGGAGGGATACGTAGGCAGCCCGAGTGGGTTCGGTCTTTAATATAAAAAAACAAATTGTATTATGAAATTGTAATTTGATTAAGATTTTTTTAATACAAATACTTGTTTAAATTTCAAATTTTTAAGCCTGATTTTAATTTTTAAACTTTTTTTAAAAAAAATAGAACCGAGCCGGGCGAAAAATTCGCCTGGCTCGGCAAATTTGCCTCGCCTCGCGAACCAGTAAAGCGAAGCGAGCAGGTTCTGGCTTCGTTACTATTGCCCTCGTCTCGCCTCGCCGGCGAAGCGAGAAAAATTCGCTTCGTTGGTTAGACAAAGAAAACGAATTCTAAAGCAAATTGCTTCGGCTCGCTTCATTAGCCACACCTACTATCAGCAATGTATATTATTATTAGATTTCAGTATTTGTAAAAATATATATAATGCATATGGATTCTTCCAAACACTCAGACAACCTGCTATGCCAAGAATTAAGGTAAGCACTCAGATCTGCTTAAGAATTTACAAAAAACGTAAGATGTACAGTATCAGTAATGCCTTCATGGAGTTCAAGTAGTAGATTCACCATTGCAGTTCATATTTATCTCCTCAATGTAACATTTCTTTACACATCTACCATTACAAACTTTTGATTGGCCAAATAAACTAATAAAATTCTAGCATACATGTCACAAGAGAAAAAAGGGAATGTGATTTGATGATGTAGTTGATCACTTTAATCTATTTTTCACATTTTCTGTTTCAGACCTGCCTTGGCACTCTACTATTTGTTAATAAACATCGGAGTAAAATATAACCAAATAAGAGAAATGAAGAAACAAAAGGCGGTAATTCATTTGTTTCAAGCTTTATTCGCCTTTTTTCAGGTTTGGAAATCATAGATGAGTAAAGGATTAAAAATGCAGGTAGTCAGCAGCATAGGGACAACTTTGACAGAAAATTTTAAATAGACCCCCCAATGGTTCAAGGGGCATATCTCTAACAGCTACTAATATATAGCCAGTATCCGTGATTTTATCCGGTGTAAAAAAGTTTATGCTCGTCAAAGTTTAACATAAGAAAGGACGAGCAATGTGTACCACATAACGCCATCCGTGCTTCTCAGCAAATGCTTTTGCAGCTTCTTCACTGTCAAATGCAAGCCCAGCTTCACCTACATTGGCATATGGATCTCCTGTCGAAGTCCATCCCATCAATGGATTTTCCCATCTACATAAAGACAATGTACAACGAATGTGAATTAGATAATCTGCATTATCACTGTCACAGAAAATGAAGTTTGTCGATTTTGCTCCACATTTGGCCACGTCCTGCATGATTTTAGTGCCAGAGCATCAATAGGATCTTCAATTAATATACTCCAAAGATTCATAGCCACTTTCCAACTTTATTTATATTACACAAGCAGCAGCTTGGTACCGAAGTATAATTTAAAACTTATAGTGATAGTATTTAACAGATGGTCCATTTGAAGAGGAAAGGTTCATTCAACTTAATCCCACAACCCTAAATTTTGTTATGCATCCCTTCTTAACGCTGATTAAACTTATTAGGTGCAACAATCTTTTTAGTAACAAAAGTTGTGTATTTGCACCGCCACCTCCACTTATTGAAGTGCAATAGTTATGCATTTTTTAAAGGGCTTTTTTGATATAGGCCCTCTAAAACATTGGTATTTTGAAAAACACTCCTAAAACTTTATATTTTTGAATACAACCCCTAAAACTTCCCCGGTAACTAAAAACACCCATTTAATTAAGTTAATTAGGATTAATAATTGAATTAGAGTTAATATGTTGAATTGTGAGATGAAAAGTCCTATGTAACATCAAAACCCTCATCTCTTTTCATTTTTGTGCAAAACTCATTAGTCTTACTCTTACTCTTCCAACTTTTATGTTCAAGTTATCATTTTATCTTCTTAACGAAAATTTCTAAAGGTGCTAAGGATGATAATTAAGCATAGGGATCAATTTAGTTTAATTAAGAGTTTTAGGGGGTGTTTTTCAAAATAGCAATGTTTTAGGAGACCTATATAAAATACCTTTTTTTTTAAATAAGGGTTGAGTGATCACTATGATTTTACACGCTAAAGTCCCATAGTCAAATAAATTATCGTATCTGAGATGAACAAGAGTATAGATGCAGCAAATGAAATGTTGCTATCATAGTTTTTTTTAGTTTATTTGGACATGGGTGAAAACAATGAAATACGATAAAACAAAATGTATAAAGAAAACCCTTAAAAGAGAAACTTTGGAAAGGCTAAAACTACAATGTGTTCCACTCAAAAAGCATTGACGGAATATGATATACATGATGGAAACTTTGAAATGAAAACTAAATTGATGTATAATTCCAAGAATTAGATAGAAAAGAACGGCTATCCGAAGAGAGGGGGGCATTATTTGTAATACTTTTGTGTAGACAAAAATTGATTTTCCATTTTCCAACTTTTCCAGATCCCTGCTGTGATGCTGTCCGTGCTGGGGAATAGATAATGACCTGCCAATCACTATGCAGATGAGGTTAGAGGTGTGGTGTTGAAAAGAAAAGCTAGACATGGAGTTGAAAACAGCAGCGAACCAACAAAATGAAAAGCACTACTTATAACAAATAGGCTCAGATGCCGATAATATAAACATGCAAGAGGCCTGATCTCATAGTCGCTCTGGCAAGTATTAATTTTGTCCTACCAAGACAGAAAAAATCTAATAAATCATTGTTTAACATTCATGTTGTTCGTGGAAGAAAAAAAATTTGTTTATACTCAATTCAAGAAAGTTGATAAACATTGTAGTACGAGCATTCACATGATTTTGGCCTTCATTTCTAAGTAGCGACTTTATGGAGCTTGGCATTCTCAGAGGATAAGAGGTTTTCATCATGTTCCACGAGTGTTTCTGACTAGTCAATCATCAATAAATGGCTATAAAGGAAAAAAGAAGGGAAAACATATGATGTTATCATTGGCCTTAATTTATTCATAATTTCATATAGCATTTTGTTCTTATTGTTTTGCTGCCACAACTCCTCTTAGAGAAAACTCAGATTTTTCTCTCTATGAGACACCGATGAATACAACAATGATTACTTAGGACCAGCTTGCGAATTTGCGGCACCATAGTACCACCGCTTGACTCTTTGAATTGGTAGCCCAAAAGATACTCAAAATACAGATACAAAATTTCTTTTTGAGTGAGGCCGACAGTACAATAAGAGAACCATTCCTTCTCATGATATGAGTGGCAGGTTATGAGGGCATTTTGCTGATTATGAACACTTTAGGCTCCAAATCTTCACTCCACCATTCTACTTTTAAGACTATATATTCTCTAGTTTCATCCTTTTATACAATTTAAACTAACAAACAACATGCTACTTTATTTGAAATGACCTAGGAAAATAGTCATAACTAACACAAATAGACAAGGAGTTAATGTGACTCACAATTCAAGTCCATGGCAATTTGGAATTGTTTTTATATGGTCTACAAAAGATAAGCTTTTACTTTCAGTCAACTACAATCTCTCATATATAACGCCAACCCCCAGGGAGGGTTGGCCTTGAATTGACTGTAGGCTACTGAGGCCATCTGAAGCTCTCCAATTCAAAGTGAAAAAAAAAATACACACATAGAGAGAAATTTTATTCAGCACCCTAAGCATACACATCATTCACAATTCAAATTTTGAATACCACACCAAACTACGAGCCTAGCTGTGCATACTCTGAAGGTAGTGTAAATTTCCATTTCTATCTTATGCATGCTATTTGCAAATTTGAAAATTAATCTTTTAGCTCAAATAAAAATTCGGACTGGATTACGAAAGCCCAATTATTAATCGATTTAGTTACATAATACATTTATATGCAAAGATTTAGATAATATAGTAACTTCTCTATTAAAAGATTTCAAACCTGTTAAACATGAATTAAAAGTGACTAAATAAGATTACCCCATTCTTCAATTATTTTTTTCTATTTTCGGATATGATTTATATTATTTGCAGTCATCGAAGCAATTTGAATAGAGTTACACTGAATTTTAGTATAAATATGGACACAGAACTCATTATGGTGCCTAATGCAATCAACTCGAATGTTTTATGTTATCTGTCATTCTTTAAATTAATCTTCTTTAAACCAAACCAACCTCGAATGGTTAGCACATCTTTATACACATGCAACACACTGGCAGGTATTACAAAGTAAGTTCTCATTACAAAGATAACGGCAATGAATTGCTCTTGGCCTTTTTTTGAAATTGTATAGAACTTTAAATGGTCACGATTTGATCAACTTTTCAGTACAAATTCATAATGGGGTTCCAAAGACATATTGCAATCGTCTGATAGCCTATCTAACGGCTGAATGTTTTTGTGTTGTCGATTGGGCTCTTGTTATCCTCTTCTCGATTAATATTGCAAGCGATCAATTTGCGCTTGTATAACACAAGAGCAACCGTTCAAAATTCTCATAGATGATGTTGGAGGACGAAAGAGCTGTATTACATTACACTAAAGTTCCCAATAATTAAATAGCTTGATAATCTAAGCCATTTCTTTTTCGCAAGGCAAAGCATGTTTAGTGACTCAATTCGAAACTCTATCTTGGAATCTCCACAATATCAACAATAAAAGGAACAAAATGCCCATCAATTTATATTTTATATCACAACTACCGATTCTACACTAATTGTCAATTTAAAAAAAAGGCTTATTTTACCGGAACTACCATGTGGTTTGCCTGACTTGCTCAGAACCCTCAAACCTGACAGTTGGTTTTTACACTTTTCGGCCTCTTCCATCCCCAAATTGCCCTACTCTTCCTATATCATCAGCTTAAGAATTCTGGAGTAGTTGGGTCAATTCATATAAGAAAATAACTAAGGGCGTGGTGATGGGAAAATTCTACAGTGTACCGGCCTTACATACCCCAGTCATGAGAAAGAAATATATAAGCACACGACCGCATTTGGGCGTGAGTTGGGTAAACCCCAGGATGGTTTTGGTGAAATTAGCCAACAAAAACAAACGATCGAAAAAATAACCAAATTTGAGTGAATTAAGAGCTTAAGCAAAGGAAGGAAGATGGAGTTGGGGGATTAGGGTTTACCCTGCGATTGAGGTGCTCGTCAGGGATGCCAGAAACAATGCCGATCTCGCCGGGCTTGATCTCGACGAGCGCATCGGAAGAGAGCGATCTCGTGTGAGGGATCTGAGCTGAGCGCGATACGATGAGGCGAGCCATGGAAAAGCTTCGGTTTTGGAGAGGAGAGGCCGCCATTGATGACGATGCCTTCGATCGTTCCACTCTCCGTGGTGGTGATGAAAAAGCGAGAGAGAGAGAGAGAGAGAGAGGGAACAACGTAGAAGCAGCTGGAAACTTTAATGTTTCGGGTGTGGGTTTGCAGTTGATTTTGGGTTTGGATCCATATCTCGGAATACAGAATATAGCAACTCATAATATAGCTCAAGCCGGTATTTGGGTCTAAGGCCGCTTTGACAGCAAAGTTTCAGATGCCGATTTGGTTTAAGTTAAAATAAAACTGCAATAATGGGTTTTCCTTATATAACCTTGAAATCATGGTTTAGTTTGAACACAAAGTTTAAAAAAAAAAAAAGAAAGGAGAGAATTAAAACTTTTCAGAACTCTCAACCGTTTGGAGTTTGATGGAAAAAAAAAATGACGGTGTGGGCACTCGAAACTTTTTTAAAACCATGGTTTGTGAAACTCTATTTTGGTTGCCAAATATAAATCGGTTACAATTTTTAACGTTTAGCTTCGAAAAATCATTATCATAGTTTCAGAAATCGTAACCATGTTATTAGATAAGTCAATAGGTTGTCTCTGTTATATAAATAAGTATTGTGTATTTCTCAATAAAAATTAAGGTTTTTTTTACACCCTCCCCCAGTTAGCTATTTACGAAAAAGTATCACACTTTAGTTAATTACAAAAAAAAACTCTCATTCTATTAAGTTGCACAAAAAAGCCTTCCAGACATCCAAAAAGAGAGTATTCTCCATATATTCTGCTAACTCTATAAACTTTTAGCGGTTTTTGTTTATTTTTTAAAATAATTTAATTTATAATTAAAGTATTTAAAAAAATTAAAATATTAGGGATGAGTTATCGGCGACAAGACGGATGGGGCTCGGAAACTCATGGGAATCGAGGATTGGATGTATGGGCGGTGGAAAAGAAGGCACAGATGAGGACGTTGAAGATGTCATCGCAGAGGAGATGACAGTGGATTTAAGGGAGAGGAGGAAGAGCAGCGGCGGCGGAGGAGCGACGTCACGAATCGAGGGGGAAGGTCGAGACGGCGACTAAGGAGAGGAAGGGGGGGACAACTAAGATAGAGGGGGAGGGGGAGGTTGAGCTGGGCGGAGGTCGGGAAAGAAGGGGGAAGTCGATAGCGGAGGTCGGTAAAGAAGGACGGAGGTCGGAAAAGAAGGGGGAAGTCGATAGCGGAGGTCGGTAAAGAAGGATGGAGGTCGAAAAAGAAGGGGGAGGTCGATGACGGAGGGGGGAGGTTGAGCGGAAGTCGAGAAAGAAAAAGAAGATGTTGATGGTGGTGATTGAGGGAGGTGGTGATCAGGGGATGAAAAAGATGATGGGAGCGGAAGGGTGATGGTGGTGGCGTTGATGGTGATTGTGATGATTGATGGCAGTGATTGAGGTGGGGGCGGGAGATGAAGAAAATGATGGGCAGTGGAGTAGTGGTGACGGTGATGTGGTTATTAGGGTGGATGGGAGATGAAAAAGAAGATAGGGCAGCGGGGATGGTGATGGCGATTGTAATGATTGGGAGTGGAGGCGAGAGATGAAGAGGATGATGGAGGCGAGGGTGACGGAGGTGGTGATTAGGGGTGGGAGATGAAGAAGATGATTGGGACAGTGGGGTAGCGGTGGAGGTGATAGTGATGATTTGGGATGGGCTGGGAGATGAAGATGATGGGGTAGTGGTGATGGCGGTGGCGGTGATGGGGGATGAGGTGGGGGACGAAGAAGAAAATGGTGGCGATGATGGTGATGAAGATGATTGATTGATGCTAAAAAATTGATTCTTCTTTTAATTAAAAGAAAAGTAAAGAAGAGATGTTTTAGTAGTAAACTAACCACAATCAATAACGGTATCACATGTAGCTAGACCTTTAATGAGTACGGGTCGTCCTGTAACACTTTAGAATGCGGATAGTGTTAATTAAGCGATAATACGGGTTTTTAATGAAATTTAACTAATAAATATTTTCTTCACATTTTATTTAATTAATTAATATTTTACTCAATTATTTTTATACGTGCACGCACGTGTGCATATTGAATTAGGGTTTAAGAGGTGTTAACCATGCTCATATAGTCATGGCACACTTAACCCTCTCTTTTTATCATATTTTGCAAAATTTAACACTTTATCTATTTAAATTATTCAAACAAAGGTTATTGTTTTAAAATAAAGAAAAGAAAAGAGAATAGAAGAGAATAGAAGGGAATAGAAGAGAAGAAATGCTGAATTCTAGGGAGACTTAGGGGGGATAGCTGCCATCAATGGCCTTTATGAGGGGGAGAGTGAGTATAACCCTCACTTACACTCACCTCATTCACTTACACTCACATATACTCACCTCACAACACATATACACTCATTCCTTCACAAAATATCTCATTATCGCCTCACTCTCTCAATTATTAATCCCAACTCGGTTGCTCCTCTCTCTTTCACTACACATCAAGTTCTTCATTTAAATTATATGCTTGCATCGCAATCCAAATCCTAAATCTTTATCAACCTCACTAAAACCCTCTTTAAACCTGCTTGTGATGACTTGGAGCTTGGAAAGCTAGGATTTTTCCCAAGTTTTGGGTGAGGCGGTGATCTTTGACTCTTTATTAGGCTATATGAAGTTTGTATGCTTATTAGTTTCAGGTTCTAAATACTAAGTTATAGTTTCGTGCACATATCGTATTTTTAGGGTCTTTTTTCGAGTCACTGTGATCTGCTACGACCACGAATTTTTACTGGAAAAACTGGCAGTGTAGTAGTGTTGTACTAGTTGTCCTGATTGTTCACCTGAAGCACGAACCCAACCATGCACTGTTCGACCGGCGACAATTGGGGAAATTCCGGCGAGCTCGGCCCGATGGGGAATAGGGTGTTGGGTTTTTGTGGGTAGCTGTCTGTGTGCTATTCTAGATGTTTGGTACCGCTAGATTTTGATGTTTTGACGGTGGGTAAAATCTGGGATCGATTAGCTAGTTTTTAGTATTTCGACTACGTGCGTTACGATATCCGACACGATGTCCGACCCAGTTTCCGTGCTTCGCGTGATTTCTGCACTTAGGGTTGTTTTAGATTGTCGCTACACTCGTTAGCCACTAAGCGAACACTTGATAGGGTGTTAGAGTCGGTGCATCGATTTAAGCGTAGTATGTACGTATTATTGGTCGATTTCTAAGTTACACTTGTTATGTTTCGTATGTTAATAGGATCGCAGGCGGGGAATTCAGAAGCTGCGAAGAAACAAAAGCAAGTGGTTGGATTTACTTAGCTCGAGATTATCTGTGAGTAGATTTAACATCTACGGGGAAATCACCCGTATGGCGTTAAGCGTCAAGGCTAGATATGATATTATAGCTGCATGTTTATATGCATACATGTTGATTGTGCATGAGCATCATTGCATACCACTACTTGTTGTGCCTTGACTTAGTACCTAGTGGACACTGCACCATTACTGACGGTTCATGTTGCACGAGCACTAAATTGTATGTTATACCCACACCGTCGGTAATTGTCATGACACGCACAACCTATACGCATATGCGGTATTGTATTGTTATTGACATTTAGACATTGATTCTTGTTTTATTGCACATATGAAATGCATCGTGCATACCTAGCTACATGTACACCTTTATATGATGTTTTATTGGATTTGGAGAAATTTGGGAACCGCATCATATATTTAAAAACTGGATTCATTTAAAGGAACGGTTTTTCCTTGATATGCTCATATTACTGTTTTATCTTGCATATATTATATTTTCATGGATTTACGCATTGAGATACGGATTCATGTGATTTATGGATTTGAAAACCGTGGTATTATTTCAAGAAAGTATGCATTGTTTTGAAAATCCGGGTTCTCTTGATATGATATTTTAGTGCATCAACCATGAGTTTTCTCGGTTCTGAGACTTGTGTTAGAAATCCGATTCGAGGAGATAGATGATCCGTTGCGGGTTCATGGTGGACCCGGTATGGTATCCCGGGACAAGAAAGGTATGCTGTGCAGTAAACGATGAGCCTGGCAAAGGGACTACTACCTACCGGTGATAGTTTGGACCTGGCGGTTATCCGGAGGATACCGACCGGAGTCGTGAGATGAATACGGGCCGATCCGGACTAACGGAGCCCGAGTTATGTGGATTTACGCGTCGATGTTGGACACGGATTTTCATGATATTTCGAGTGTCGATATTGGGCACCCAGGTTCCATAAGATTTACAGGTATGAGGGCCGATCAAAGTGACAGCGTCCGAGGTATTGGGATTTTGGAGGTGTCGTTGATGGACACCGGGTTTTCCACGATAATGATTCATCGATGATGAGATGTTTTATCCCATATCCAGTAGTTATTTGATATGCATTGTTTCATGTAGTTGTAGTACCCTGATAGTGTACCTTGATCATGATTGTTGCATATCCATATTGCCATACTTATACTGTCAGATTGCATGTGATAGATTATCGCTGTATGATGTTACTTATTATTCACGAGTTGGCAACTCACTCCCGTTGTGCCACAGTGTTTTGCAGGCTTGACCCTCCGTATAGTCGCGGCAGGGCTTCTCATTTCTCTTATACGGATACCGCTACTGTCGGTCGTCATTTTGGATAAGTGGGTGGTTTTGTTGTTATCCGTATGATCTCATTGTGTATCTTATTGTATCTAGTACTCTCCATCCACCATTTTCATGTATATTGGCTTAGAGACAAGTTTGTGAGGATCAGTGTTGTATTATTTGTAACTTTGGGAGTCGAGCTCGTTCAGTCCACTGTTTTATTATGTTGTGATGTTATTTCACTTTCTTATTTCTTCATTACGGCGTCGTATATCTATATTATATAAACTCGTTGTGGTTGTTTCCGCCCGTGAGCGTGATTTTCTCCCGTTTAGGGATGCTTTACTTATATCCTGTGTTGTACCCGTTTCAGGGCTAGTTTTTACAAAGGAGGTGCTGCTGAAATTTTTAAGAAAATAAACTTAAGTTTTAAAGACTTTTACTTGATATTTCCAAATGTTTTTAACAGTATTTTTATCAGTTACTATTTTTGATGGTTTAGATTTCTGGGTTTTCGGCTTACTTAGATTGCGTTACGCCTATTGACGTCACGTAGTTTAAGTGCCGGTCACGTGCCAAACTTTGGATCGTGACAAAATTGGTATCAAAACGTTAGGTTTTACCTTTCGAAGTGTAGAAAGACCTTGGTATGATAGAGTAGCTGGTTTAAGCAGAGCGACATAGCGTGTGTATGTTCCGCGGCATACTTACGACACGGTACTCCGCCTAAGTGGCCTTAGGACTTGTTGGTTGAAATTCTTTCAGTGATTATGTACATCCTTGTGATTCGATTTCCATGTTCTTATCGAATCTTATTTTCATTTCCATCCATTATGTCGCCGAAGATTACGAGGGCGCAGAGAGAAGTCGCGAGAGCCGAGGTCAGGATAGGCTCGTCGGAGACGAGGACTGAATAGGGCGGTACGCTCGTTGTACAGGAGCAGGTTGATCCACCTTCGCTAGATTGTATTACTAGTCTGGAGGCCGGTATGCAGGATTTGCGCCAGATGATGAGGTTGTTAATTGAGGCCAGTCGAGCGCAGAGACAGGAGGTTGTCCCACCTGTTACAGGGACCGTGATGGTGCCTACTGTTCCGGTAGTCGTACCTGCAACTACGGAGGTTATCACCGTATCATTATCTGAGTTCATGAGGCTGAAGCCTCCGGTTTTCACTAGCACTGATGCAGCTGAGGATCCCCGTGTTTCCCCCAATCAGAGCAAAACTCTGTTTGAATTTCAAAAATTCAAAAATTGAAGCAACGCTTCAGATCTCTTGCGCTGCGCGCTGTAGGGTGTTTTTCGTCACCCCATTGAGATGGGAATACGCGCGCGCTTGTCAGGCGTACTACAGATTCCCCCTGCCTAGGGTAGGCCGGGGTTTAATGATTGTGGGGATCCGAATCTCCGGCAGCCGCGGACTAAGCTGCCGTTAATTACCCCTCGCCTTTGGAGCGAGGGAACCTCCGATTAACGGGTTAAACTGGTCATGCGAACTCAATGTGCAGTGTGCGTGTGTTTTGAAAGGGGGGTTTTGGAAATATCGGGAGCTAGGCAGAGTTTTTACGGGGGTCCCGCTACCCGGATAGCGGGCTGGGGGTCAAGGGGGCTAGCAGCCCCCTTGCGGGGTGCGGGGCAGCGCCCCGGCCCAAAAAATTTTGAGGGGGAGAATGTTGCGGAGTATGTGTGTGATAAATTTGTATACATATGTATATATGTATGTATGTACACAAAAAGAGGGGGAAAAGACATCCAAGGGATGCGCAGGTGCGCAAGCGCGCGCGCCACGTGCCGGCACGCGGGCGACTTGCGCACTTGCGCAGTTGCGCAAGCGCGCGCGCCACGTGCCGGCACGCGGGCGACTTGCGCTTGCGCAGGCGCGCGCGCCACGTGTCGGCACGCGGGCGACTTGCGCACTTGCGCACTTGCGCAGGCGCGCGCGCCACGTGTCGGCACGCGGGCGACTTGCGCACTTGCGCAAGCGCGCAGGTGAGGCACAACAGGCTTTTAGCCTAAAAAAATTTCTCAGAAGAGAAATCAGAGAGGAGTTGGACTCCTGAATGTGTTTTTTCTTCTTTTTTTTGGGGGTTTAGTGAAAGATGCTCTTCTTCTTCCTCCTGTTGCTTGCTGGATCTTGAAGATCAAGAGATGTGAAATCTCAAAATCTCTCCTTTTTAAGATCTGATGACAGATCCAAGTTCCCCTATGTGGGTTTTGTGGTGAAAAACTAATTTGTTTTGAAAAGGGAAGAGTAAAACTCTTGATTTAATTCAAAAGAAAGAAGAAGGTTTTGGAACCTTGGAGAAGGAAGAAAGAGCTCAGCTCTTAAGCTTTTTTTTTGGAGAGAGAAAAAAGTTGTCTGCTTTTTTTTTATTCATCATGTCGCCTTATATAGGCTTACATATTTACATATAGCCCCTCGGGCTTTGCAAAAATGGCATTTTAGCCATCTCATGGCTCATGTGCCATTTCATTTTTGCACATAAGCCATGGGCTTACAAAATATTGGCTTTATGCTCATTTTGCATACATTCATGTATAAAAAAAAATTACATAAAAATTATTTATCACATGATTTTGTTGTTGGCATGGGGAGGCTGGCCGCAGGCTCGACTTGGGCATGGGCCCGCTTGACCTGGGCTTGGGCCCACCTGGCTTGGGGTTGACCTTGACTTTGACTCGGTCAACGGGGGTGTAAATTTTTACCCCAACAAAGTGCCCCCCATCAATAAATGCACACCGCACATTTGAGTTGTGTGCATGAAATTGATGGATCTTGAAGCTGAACTTCGAGGTGGAACATCATTACGGAGGCGAAGCATTATCCCGGGGAGCATGATTCCCGTGGATCGGAGCATCATTCTGATTCGCGGAGCATAATTCCGGGGTCGGAGCATCATTCCGATTTGCGGAGCATGATTCCGGGGATCAGAGCATCATTCCGATGAGCGGAGCATAAATCCAAAGATCGGAGCATCATTCCGAAGGGCGGAGCATAATTCCAGGGGTCGGAGCATCATTCCGATTTGCGGAGCATGATTCCGGGGATCGGAGCATCATTCCGATGAGCAGAGCATAAATCCAAAGATCGGAGCATCATTCCGAAGGGCGGAGCATAATTCCAGGGATCGGAGCATCATTCCGATTTGTGGAGCATGATTCCGGGGATCGGAGCATCATTCCGATGAGCGGAGCATAAATCCAAAGATCGGAGCATCATTCCGAAGGGCGGAGCATAATTCCAGGGATCGGAGCATCATTCCGAAGAGCGGAGCATAATTCCGAGGATCGGAGCATCATTCCGAAGCGCGGAGCATAATTCCAGGGTCGGAGCATAATTCCATAGTTCGGAGCATCTTTCCGAAGAGCGGAGCATAATTCCAGAGATCGGCATACATTCTGACCGAAGCATGATTTCGATGCAGAGGTAGATTCCTAGGCGGAATATAATTCCGACAAGGGAGGCAAATATTCCGAGGCGAAGCATGATTTCGACACGGGGTATACTCTGAGACGGAGCATGATTCCGGCGTAGAGCTTGTTGGCTGACTTGATTCCGAGACGAAGCATAATTTCGACAGGGAAGGCAGGTACACCAAGGCGAAGCATCATTTCGACACGGGGTGCATTCTGAGACGAAGCATAATTCCGACGCAGAGCTTGCTAGTTGATTTGATTCCGAGGCGGAGCATAATTCCGGCAGGGAAGGTAGATATCATGAGACGAAGCATGATTTCAACACGGGCTAAATTCTGGGACAGAGCATGATTCCGCCGTAGAGGTTGTTGGTTTTACTTGATTTGGGTTGACATCAGCATCGCTACACTGGAATATGGTACCAGGAGCGAATCATCATTTGTCATGAGAGGATTTGGGAATTGGGGTTTTTGTTTGGCATCTGCATTGCTGCACTGGAATAATGCCAGGAGCAACTCATCATGTGCCCCGAGAGGATTTGGATTTGGTTGGTTTGGCATCTGCATTGCTGCATTGGAATAATGCCAGGAGCAACTCGTCATGTGCCCCGAGAGGATTTGGGAATTGGTGGCTTACGAGACAGGTTTAGATCCCTGTCACCTAAGGCTTTTCAATTTTATGGGCCGTGAGGGTCCCATAAAAGCATTTTCTCCCAACGAGTCGAAAGGACCTCGTAGGTATATTTTCTCCTTAGGAGTCGTGGGGACTCCTAAGTGTATTTGCTCATTTGTGAGTCATAAAGATCTCACGCGGGAATTTTCTCCTCACAAAGTCGAGAGGACTTTGCGAGTGCATTTCATTTCTTCTTTTTTTTTTACGAGTTTGCACCCTTTCGGGTTTTCACAAACTCGCCGGCAGTCTTGCTGTTTTTACTCACGGAGCCCTTTCGGGTTTTCATCCGTACCCATTTTGCTTGTGGACATACCGTTCTCTTTTTTTTTTTTTTGGAATCTTCCCTGCCGGTGGGACTTTGAATGTGGTCTCGCCGGTAGGACTTGGGAGAGATTGGGATCGTTTTACGCCCGTGGATTGTATACGGTTTTGCAGGATGTATGATCCAGACCGTAGGGCCAAAAACATTTCAGGACTTTGTTGGCGTCTGCATCGCTGCACTGGAATATGGTACCAGGAGCGACTCATCATTCGCCGTTGGTATGAGATTTGGAATTTGGTTGGCGTCTGCATCGCTACACTGGAATATGGTACCAGGAGCGACTCATCATTCGCCGTTGGGGATTGGGATTTGGAATTTGGTTGGCGTCTGCATCGCTACACTGGAATATGGTACCAGGAGCGACTCATCATTCGCCGTTGGGGGTTGGGATTTGGAATTTGGATTGCGTCTGCATCGCTGCACTGGAGCATGGTACCAGGGGCGACTCATCATTCGCCACTTGGGGATTGGGGAGCGATGGCTTAGGAGACAGGTTTGGATCCCTATCACCTAAGACTTTTCAATTTTATGGGCCGTGAGGGTCCCATAAAAGCATTTTCTCCCTACGAGTCGTAAGGATCTCGTAGGTGTATTTTCCTCTTAGGAGTCGTTTGGACTCCTAAGTGTGTTTTTCCTTGGTGAGTCGTAAGGATCTCACGAAGGTTTGTTCTCCTCATGCATCGTGAGGACACATGAGTGGGTCTTTCCAATGAAGCATAATTCCAAAGGCGGAGACCAGCCGCGTAACTGGTGGTTGCGGTGGGGCATGGGTATGCTGAGAATTATTTGAGCCCGTGGATTGTATACGGTAGTCAATTTGGGGATTGGCCGTAGGGCTGAAAGAATTTTGGGAAATTGGATTTTTGTTTGGCGTCTGCATCGCTGCACTGGAATATGGTGCCAGGAGCGACTCATCATTCGCCGTTTTTTTTTTGTTTTTTTTTTGTTGTTTTACCGCGATTGCTCTATCATTTCAGCTTTTTTTATCGCGAAGGTCGCGATTTCCCTATCATTTCGGCTTTTTATTCGCGGTTGCCCCATCATTTCGGCTTTATTTTCATTTTCATTTTTACTCGCTGATTTTTATTGCGAGTTGCCCCATTATTTCGGCTTTTCTTTATTTTTATTTTATTTACACATTTTTTTATTTACACTTTTTTTTATTTACACATGTATATATATATATATATATATTTTTACATTCCCAGTTTAACGACTTAGAGGTCGATTGTTCCCAGTTTAATGACGTGGTGGTCGATAGTTTTCAGAGAAAGGCAGATGCCTGAGAGAATCGATTTCACGAAGAACTTCGGTCTCCGTTTGTATGAAATTGGCGGTTGCAGCTTGACTGTTTGTTAACACGCCTTTGGACAGTTCTATCTCTCCTGCCTTGTATTGCTTTTCGACCCAATCTTTGAAGACGAAGCAGTCCTCAATGGCATGACCTATCACTCTGTGATAGGGGCAGTATTTGGGGTCGTCGGTCCTATTCGCTTCCTGCGGTCTTTTTGACTCTGGCAGTTGTAGACCGTTCTTCAGGGCATCTTTGAATATTTTACGGATTTTGTCCCTTCTGAAGGAATAGACCTTATCCAGCTTCTCTTTCAGTGGAGATTCTCCTCCCTCTCCGAACATTGGCTTCCGAGGCTGGTTGGCGCTAGGCCCGCTCAACCCTTGCTTATTTCGGTTGGCCAAGGCATTGAAAGATTCAGAATCGTCGGAATTTCCGCCTTTGCGATTATCGTCCTTTCGGTTTCTCCAGGACCTATTGTTATTTTGGGAATCCGAGGAGGACTCCTGCTTTGAGCGCTCCAGCATTTGAACTTTTCTGGTCAGTTCTTGGAATGTTTTGAGACCCGCGGTGCATAGAAACGGGGCCATCCAATTGTTGAGATTTCCGACAAGGAGACTGACAGATTGGTCCTGCTCTATCGGCGGTTCGCATTTGACGGAGAGATTGCGCCATTGGGTTATAAAATCCGTGCTGCTTTCGTTGTTCTTAGGCTTGGTCCTTACGAGTTCGGCAATGGTGATCTTATCGCTGACGCTCATGAACCTCTGCCGAAACAGAGACTCCATTTGGACAAAAGTTGTGACGGAGCCATCCGGTATGCTCGCGTACCAGTCGAAAGCAACATCGGTCAAGCTATTAACGAACTGGCGGAGGAGAAGCGCATCGTTTCCCCCAGTGTTCCCGCATGAGGCTTTGAAGTGGGCTATATGCTGATTTGCATTTCCCGTCCCATCGAATCTTCCGAATTTGGGGATGACATAGCCGCTAGGAAACTCTACCAGATCATACTGAGCAGGATATGGTCTCCCACTACTGCTGATATCTTTTTGCGCTTCGGCTTCGGCTACCAAGATTTTGACTTTGTTGGCAACCAAGTCCATGATTTGATCTTGAGTTAGCGGGCTACTGTCATCGGTAGCCAAGACATTTCCTGAGATAGGATGCGATTGACTTTCATGAGGTCCGCCCACTTTTGGATTTGAGGGAATAGGCGTCGGTTGCTTTGGGACACCGTTTCCCGGTTCATGAGCTGAGCCCTGTGCTTGATTGGGCGGCTGAGAGGCAAGTTGGGCCGTAAGCCGTAAGACGACATTTGTCAAGTCGTCGATCTTTGAGTAGAGTTTGGCCATCTCCTTATCTTTGCTTCTGAGCTGTTTTCGGAGCTCTTGGAGAAGTTGTTGCTCTGTGGTCTTAGGACGGAAAGTTGGATCATCTTCGCTTTCCGAGCCTGACTCCTCATGAATTGAGGGCTCTCTCTGCCTATCAGCCTCATCGAGAGGGTTTTCATCATCCAGCGGAGGCGGCTGTTCTTGGGAAGTGGCAACCACATTCAAGCCAGATTGGATTTGAGATGTGGTGGCCCCGTCCTTGCTCTTGCTGCGCGTGCCCACCACGTAGACAGTGTGGATAACACATTCAGCCATCCCCTCATCTTTGGCGGGGTAACCCTGTTCTTCGAAACTCATGAGGTTTAGCCTGGCAGTAGCCCTAGCCCTTTTGTTGGCTCTATATCTGAGCCTTTTCTCCCTCAGCTTCTCGATTTTGAAGGCTTGGCGGGCGTCTGCTACCCGGGAAGCCATTGTGAGTTGATCAGAGGGGAGCTTAGAGAAGACACCCGATCGAGCAGTGGTCAAGGGCACCGCTGGAGCTTGCTCGGGACGTGTTGTAGTTTTATTGGTGTTGATGGCCTTGCCCCCAGCTGGGGCCAAGGAAATTCGTTCAGACACCGACTTGCGTTTGGGTTGGGGCACCCTTGAGATCACCACATTTGGTCTCCTGCCTTTCGAGACCGGTTTGTCTGCCACCGGGGCTTGAGGAGCTGGGATGGCGCCAATTGGCATGAACACAATAGAGCCGAATGGTAGCAGCGGCTCCTCCCATTGTCGCCCGAGACTGGCCGGAAGGACCGTCCTAGAGTCTATCCTCATCGTGTAGGAGACGGGAGATGAGTTCATCATCGAAGACATCGTCGGAAGGTGATTGCTTGAAAATCTGCATGAAAAAGCATTATTTTTAGTATAAATACAGGTATGTATATTTATTGAGTTCGCATGAACGCTTAACCCGAAATATGGGAGGAGAGATTGGTCCCACCGGGCATGCCAGAAATCTGTAGGGTGTTTTTCGTCCCCCCATTGAGATGGGAATACGCGCGCGCTTGTCAGGCGTACTACAGATTCCCCCTGCCTAGGGTAGGCCGGGGTTTAATGATTGTGGGGATCCGAATCTCCGGCAGCCGCGGACTAAGCTGCCGTTAATTATCCCTCGCCTTTGGGGCGTGGGAACCTCCGATTAACGGGTTAAACTGGTCATGCGAACTCAATGTGCAGTGTGCGTGTGTTTTGAAAGGGGGGTTTTGGAAATATCGGGAGCTAGGCAGAGTTTTTACGGGGGTCCCGCTACCTGGATAGCGGGCTGGGGGTCAAGGGGTTGCGGGGTGCGGGGCAGCGCCCCGGCCCAAAAAATTTTGAGGGGGAGAATGTTGCGGAGTATGTGTGTGTATAAATTTGTATACATATGTATATATGTATGTATGTACACAAAAAGAGGGGGAAAAGACATCCAAGGGATGCGCAGGTGCGCAAGCGCGCGCGCCACGTGTCGGCACGCGGGCGACTTGCGCACTTGCGCAGGTGCGCAAGCGCGCGCGCCACGTGTCGGCACGCGGGCGACTTGCGCACTTGCGCACTTGCGCAGGCGCGCGCGCCACGTGTCGGCACGCGGGCGCCTTGTGCACTTGCGCAAGCGCGCAAGTGAGGCACAACAGGCTTTTAGCCTAAAAAAATTTCTCAGAAGAGAAATCAGAGAGGAGTTGGACTCCTGAATGTGTTTTTTCTTCTTTTTTTTGGGGGTTTAGTGAAAGATGCTCTTCTTCTTCCTCCTGTTGCTTGCTGGATCTTGAAGATCAAGAGATGTGAAATCTCAAAATCTCTCCTTTTTAAGATCTGATGACAGATCCAAGTTCCCCTATGTGGGTTTTGTGGTGAAAAACTAATTTGTTTTGAAAAGGGAAGAGTAAAACTCTTGATTTAATTCAAAAGAAAGAAGAAGGTTTTGGAACCTTGGAGAAGGAAGAAAGAGCTCAGCTCTGAAGCTTTTTTTTTTGGAGAGAGAAAAAAGTTGTCTGCTTTTTTTTTATTCATCATATCGCCTTATATAGGCTTACATATTTACATATAGCCCCTCGGGCTTTGCAAAAATGGCATTTTAGCCATCTCATGGCTCATGTGCCATTTCATTTTTGCACATAAGCCATGGGCTTACAAAATATTGGCTTTATGCCCATTTTGCATACATTCATGTATAAAAAAAAATTACATAAAAATTATTTATCACATGATTTTGTTGTTGGCATGGGGAGGCTGGCCGCAGGCTCGACTTGGGCATGGGCCCGCTTGACCTGGGCTTGGGCCCACCTGGCTTGGGGTTGACCTTGACTTTGACTCGGTCAACGGGGGTGTAAATTTTTACCCCAACACGCGCAGAGCGCCACGTGTCAAAAACTGACACGCCAGCGTAAGGGACGCTGCGCCCAAGGCAGCGCACCCCAATCAGAGTAAGGCTCTGTTTTAAAATTCAAATTTTAATAATAAAGAAAGCAATGCTTCAGATGACTTACGCTCTGCGCTGCGCGACACGTGTCAGCGCAGTTGCGCTGCGCTCTGCGCTGCGCGACACGTGTCAGCGCAGTTGCGCTGCGCTCTGCGCTGCGCGACACGTGTCAAGCGCAGGTGCGCTTGCGCCAACTGTACCAGAATTTAAACAATAAAATTTTAGAAAGATCTTTCTAATCTTATTAAAACAAGAAAATTATCTTCTATAAAACAGAAGCCCTAAGATCAAAAATCCAACGGTGGGAAAACACCCCTAAATCAACCAGAGAAAGATCTCTTTAACTGATTTAACAAATCAATTGGCCCTATATAAAGGCCCCTAGACTCCAAGTCTAAAATACACAGAGATACAGATACAGAACTCCTCTAAAAATTTTGAGAAGAGCTCGAAGAGAAAAAAGGTAAACCTTTGGAAAAAAGGAAGAAGTTCTTCTAAAAAGATCTGAGAACAAGATCAAGATCTTGAATAAAAAAATAATAATAATAAAAAAAAGAAATAATTTACTTCTTTATTAGATCTTTTGATCTATATAAAGGCATTGCCTTTTGATGAATCACTGGTTCTTGAAATTTGAGGTAGAACCTCTCTGGAAAAAGAAAAACTTGTTTTTTTGATCTAAATTTGATCGAGATATTAAACAGTGCCTTGCACTTTTGAAATCTGCACAGTTGCGCTCCTTGGATTGGCACAAGCCACCAGAGAGCGCCACGTGTCAATCGCAGAACAGCTGCTCCTTGCGCTTCTAAAAACAGAGCACTGCTCTTTTGGTTTGGCGCAAGTCACCAGAGCGCGCCATGTGTCAGCAGCGCACTAGCGCAGCGCACTGCGCTAACAGACTTACGCTCAGTAGAGCGTGACACGTGTCACCTCCACATGCGCTGGCGCATTGCGCTCTTTAATTGGCGCAAAGCGCCTGATAGGCCACGTGGCACACTGTCAGAAAAATAAATGTTGTGCATTATCAAATAAGAGCAGAGCCCAATTAAAAAGACCTAATAGGCCTAATAAAAATGCCATGCATTAATAAAAAAAAGGGGGAAGAGCCCAAATAAAAATGCCATGCAGGCCTAATACAAATGCTATGCATTATTAAACAGGGGCAGAGCCCAAATAAAGGCCTGACAGGCCAAACACAAATAAAATGTTAAACATTTTTAAATGGACTTAACCCAATTTTGGCCGTAAGTTCTCAAATGAAATTGAACTGAGCACAACTGCTCTCTCAAATCAATTTACATCCGGTTCAAGAGTACATCTCCGAACTCCTCTGATATTTGTCGTTGTAATCCTTCAACGTCGTCAGAGAGGCGACGGGTCCCGACAACCACATATTGCTACGGACCGTGGGGTCCTTAAACTCATGGACTAATGCGTCCTTCAACCAATATTCGTCCCCAAAATGGGAATGTTGGACCACCATGTCCCTAAACTGGCAATACGGATTGTGGGGTTCTTAAACTCATGGACTAATGCGTCCTTAAACCAATATTCGTCTCCAAAATGGGAATGTTGGACCACCATGTCCCTAAACTGGTAATACGGACTGTGGGGTCCTTAAACTCATGGACTAATGCGTCCTTAAACCAATATTCGTTCCCCAAATGGGAATGGTGGACCACCATGTCTCTAAACTGGCAATGGACCACTATGTCCCTAAACTGGAAAAATAGAGCCCCCAAATGCTCTTATGTTAGACCTAAACAATCCCGTTAAGTTGATCTTAGTCTCAAATTAGACTAACGTATCCTTAACAAACGTTTAAGTTGATCTTAGCCTCAAATATGGCTAACGTATCCTTAAACCAAAACCTCAAACCCAAATCTAAGAAAATACGGATTTGGACTAATCCACGTCCTACGGGCGACAACATAAATTAGTCTCCGTATACAATCCACGGGCAACCACAAACAAAACAAACACCCACGACACGAAATGACCATCTGGAGCAGGAGAAAGTTGTTACCGCGATGCGGTAGTGTAATTAACTGCAGGGGCTTGCGCCTGCAGGGAAGAGCATCCCCACAATCAAAAACCCCTTAAACGAGGGGGAATCTGACGAAGTCTGCTATATTGGCCGCATCCGTTTAAACCTTCGATACACGGTGCCATAAATCAACTTGGCATCTTCGGAGAGGTGGACGGATAGCACCAAATAGCATCTGCCCCGAATCTCAGGCAAGACGTCTCTACGTCGCGCCGCCATTCGGAGGGGAACAGATTCTGGCACGCCCGGTGGGACCTTTTCCTCTTTCCACTCCACACTTTGTGCGTCGTATTCGCGAACGAATCGCGGTTTGTTAATGGTTGCCCTCGGGTTTCAGGTTACTAAGATTTGGTCTCTTGCTTGGCGCAGAAATCAAACAACAATGGCGTTCAACCGCTTGAACTGCTCCAACTGCAAGTGCAACCGATGCTCCGCCTCACCTGGAGGTGTAGCCTATGGACCGCAGGCGGCATCACTATTCACGATGCCGGTGGAACAAATTACCCAAGCTACTACCGGTCTGTTTGAATTTCCGTTTTTGAATTGCGTTGGGGGAAATCTACCAAAGCTAGGCAGATAGATAGACTCCTTTCCCGCTGCTAAGGGAGAGCAAGAAACTAAATCGAATGATTGTTTTTTCACCAGTGCCCCTTTTTTGCGGGTATTAAGAGTCCTCTCACTAGACCATGCTCCCGCCAGCGAGCTTCACCATCCCTGTACCCGTATCGGAAGCTTCAAAGAAGTCGGTCTTCGATCGACTTGCTACTCCCACGGCCCCTCTCAACGGGTCGTCCAATTCCTCAGTCTTCACCAGGCTGAACTCGGGCTCCAAAGGGCCTACCAAGAAGCCCATAATACCTGAATTGGCCATCCCAAAGAAGATAGCTATTCTTGAAGCCGTCAAGGCAGCTTCTCCTCCCAGAGGGTCGGTCTTTGCATGACTGACTGCTCCCGTTCCCGCTCCCGCTCAGAAATCTGTGTTTGACCGGTTGGCACGGCTTCTCAACGGACGTCAGTCATCAAGAGGCTAACACCGGCAACAGCCCCCCACCTGAACAGGGGGCAAGATGAAGTCGTCACTGAACCAATCCCAACAACTCGTCATGCCCGACGTCGCCACTGGCGCCGGATAAGGAAGACTGGGGGCAACTCCCCCTCTGGACTAACTCCGCCAGCTCCAACAGTGGAAATTAATGCTGCTGTTCCAATCGGGAACAGCTTTGAGCTACTGAACAGGGTATGCAAGAATTCGCCAACTGCTATGCTCAAAAAGTCTCCTCCACCAGTAAAGACCGTCGTGGAAGCAAAACCAGAAAAGCCGGAGCAGTCTCCCCAACGGCTATCTTCCAGAGTCTACAAGACTTGGCAACGAGTCCGAGAATCGGTGATTGATCCGAACTTCTCCCATCAGCATAAGAAGTCGAAAGCCCAACAGGAAGACAACCGCCCTGTTAAGCAACGGAAGACGACGGCCACCTGGGTGCCCACAGCAACGGCCCCCTCAACTTCGATGGCCCACAAAAGAAGAAGGCAAGAGAAAATCCCCACGCCTGCGGCAAATGTCAAAGGCAGTGAACCCAAACGCCCTAAGTCTGGGGGCATGGTGGTACACACCGTCTACATGGCGTCCGGGAAAGAGGACAGCCATATATCCACAGGTCATAGACCGCTTACGCGATTGGTGACTAAAGCTCAAGAGCAGCAGCAGAAGCTCCAAGAAATGATGACTGCGATGGCCGTGCTCACCGGGCTAAAAGAAAACCCAGAAGCATCCTAGGATCAATGCCAGGAGCAAGAAACTGATGCCAAATTCCTTCGGAGAATACTGGAAAAGAAGGATAAAGAGGCTGCGGAACAAGCAGCCAATATAAAACGAATGGCCCTTCTGTTCCAGGACATGGTGGGTATGATGATCCAGCAGGATCCCCCAGCCGAAGATCCTCCGATTGTCCTTGAAGATGACGGAGGGGAGACATCTAATCCTCCTCCGGCCCTTTCAGCAGTCAAGGAGGAAACTATTTCCAAAGCTGCAATGGATGACTATATTGCTCAGCAGATACGAGTTCATCAGGCGAATGAGGCGGCTGGGCAAATTGTTAGAACCGGACGGCCCTACCCGGGCTGGTATGACCAAATCAGTTACCCGCCAGGATATACAATCCCTAAATTCCATGTGTACAAGAGGACATGGAATCCACATCAGCATGTCGCTCAATTCAGGGCCTTATGCGGCAACTATGGAGGCGATGGCAAACTGTTGCTTCGCCAATTCGTTGGCAGCTTAGCAGAGACGGTGTTTGAATGGTATTCGGGGCTACCTAACGACTCTGTCAAAACATTTGCGGAGATGGAGCTATTGTTTACACAAAGATTCGCGAG
Source organism: Agapanthus africanus (assembly GCA_030015575.1). Taxonomy (NCBI): domain Eukaryota; kingdom Viridiplantae; phylum Streptophyta; class Magnoliopsida; order Asparagales; family Amaryllidaceae; genus Agapanthus; species Agapanthus africanus. The sequence goes on along the minus strand of CM057349.1, from coordinate 35,585,422 downwards.
TGCTAGTGAACACACCCCGATCACCACATTGATCAACGCCAGGATAAGGCCAGGCGAAAGGTGGGTTCAATACGCAGCACGATGGCAGAATCTGTGGTCGAAATGCGAACAGCGGATCAAAGAAGCGCCGGCGGTGAGCATGTTCGCGGGCACTCTTGATCCGGAAGCGACCATCTCACAATTCATAATGTTCTTCAAGCCAACTACTTTCCAGGCCTTGATCGACAAGTTGGCCCAAATGGATCAGATGGGACATAAATCATCCCCTCCAAAGCCAGACTCTCGAAATGAGAAAGGAAAAGGGAAAGCGATCGTCGTCGCCAATACTCAACAACAGCTGAGCAACTCAAAGCCGGTTGTTCGCCAAAACAACGTGCGTCCACACCCATCCCTTGAGGAGAGGCTGGGACGTCCTTACTCGTTTCCTCGGAATAAAACAAGGAGACTGTTCGAGCTGACAGTGCGCAACAGACTCATCAATCTTCCGAGTCCAAAACGTCCGTTACAACCAGGCGATGTCAATGATCTTAATTATTGCCCTTACCACCAAGCGGTAAGCTATCCAATCGAAGATTGCTTCGTTTTCAAAGGCTGGATTGAGGACCAATACCAACAAGGCAAGTTCGCATTATCCGAAAATTGGAAGGTGAGCCCGCCACAACCTCATGCTCCTAAAAAGGTAGACACGCCGGGGGCATCGTGCTCTCTTATAAAAGAAACTCCATGGGAGATCGCTCTTTCGGCTAAAACTAAGAGAATACTGAATGATCTCCAAACGTGCCCGGCAATCAGGTGGAAAAATCCACTGGAACCCGATGTCGTAGAAGGGATGCTAAAGCCGCGCTCAACTCCAAAGATCAGTGGTGATAGCCAAAGCTCGCACACCCAGCCGTCGAAATCTTCGAAAAAGAAGAAGAAATCCAAAAAGCCCGTGAAGCCCGACGACAAGCGCACGGACCTGCAGAAACAAATTGACGTGCTGGAAGAGTATAACCAGAAAGCGTGGACTCCCATCACGCTCCAAGAGTTCCTCAGTCACGTCCTTCAGGAGGAAGATAATGGAGAAAGCTCGTCGGATGAATCTGAGGATTACGTGGCAAGTCGTCATGTGATCTCTCGCTCGTTTACAGACGATGAAAAAGCTTCTTGCACAGAGAAACTGGGGGTAGGTTCCGAACCAGAACTTTTAGGACCATCAGACAAAATGATTGATGCATTCCTAAACGAGGTCCGTCAGAAAAGCAAAGCCAATCGAGAGCGTGAACTGGCTATATTTGAAAAGGCCAAACGCCAATGACTGGAGGAAAAGGTCGAGACATCTTGAATGAAACAAAGCATCCCTATCACCAGCAAAAGCAAGCTTAAAGTAAAGAAACGATTCGCTAGGATCCTGGCAATAGGAATGAAGTTTTCCTCTTTCAAAGAAAATTCCCCTGGCAATATACGTCTTGATGAAGCGGAAATACTTTCTAACTTCTTCCTATACCATCAGAGGATTGCACACCCTACCGAGGAGTGCATAGCCTTTAAAAGCTGGCGGCAGGGATATGTTACCCATCGACGACACGTTCAACAAGTGAAGCGCAAGGATCGTCGGGAACGGAAAAGCACGACAGATGAGCGCGAAAGAGCTGCTGGCAACTGTCACATAGCCGGCACCAAGGGATCGCAGGTTATCACCTTTGGAAGCGACTCTGACGACGAAATCGCCCTCGGTCCTCTCTCCAAGGAATCCACCTCTGGCATAGAACATGCGAATATTTGCAGCAAAATCTAGCTGCGTAATTGTACGTTGACCTATGACCGAAACGTCGTTAAACTACTACCAACCCGCGGCATCCCCAAGCTGACGTGGTAAAAAAAAGAAAAAAAGAAAAGAAAAGAAAAGAAACGGTATGTCCATAAGCAAAATGGGCACGGATGAAAACCCGAAAGGGCTCCGTGAGTAAAAACAGCAGAGCTACCGGCGAGTGTTTGTGAAAACCCGAAAGGGCGCAACCTCGTTAAAAGACACTTACAGGGTCCTCTCGACCTTGTAAGGAGAAACCACCCGCGTGAGATCCTTACGACTCACAAGGGAGCAACACACTTAAGGATCCTCACGATTCCTAAGGAGAAATTACACTTGCGAGATCCTCACGACTCGTAAGGAGAACTCTCTTATGGGACCCTCACGACTCATAAGATTTGAAAGTCTTAAGTTACAGAGACCTGAACCTGTTCTTAAGAAACCCCCACAACCTTCGATATTGCCCTACAAGTGGCTCAATACTGACCCTTGTATACAATCCACGGGCGCGAATAAACATTTCCCCAGCAAAGACCCACCCGTGACTAGGGATATGTCCATATGGTGAACAACCCTTTTAAGTCCTCTCGACCTATAAGGAGAAAACCCTTTTGTAAGATCCTTACGACTTACAGGGGAACATGCACTTAGGAATCCTCACGATTCCTAAGGAGAAAACACACCTACGAGATCCTCACGACTTGTAGGGAGAAATACCTTTGTGAGACCCTTACGGCTCATGAAGTCAAAAGCCTTAGTCGACAGGACCCTAACCCTGTTTGCCAAGCCATCTTTGTTCGACATCGACAGTAGCAAATATGATTCGCTCCTGGCAATATCCCAGTTGTAGCGATGCTGATACCTAAATCGGTATCAAATTCCAAGTCCTTTCATGGCAAATGATGATTCGCTCCTGGCAATATTCCAGTCGTAGCGATGCTGATGCTGAAATTGGCATCAGATTCCAAGTTCCACACTCGCGATAAAAAAAAATAAGCGATCCACACATGCATACGAAATAGCCGAAATGATGGGGCAACTTGCAACAAAATCAGCAAGTAAAAATGTATGCATGCAAAATAGCCGAAATGATTGGGCAACTCGCAATAAAAAGCAGCGAGTGAAAATAAAAAAATAGCCGAAATGATTGGGCAACTCACAATAAAAAGCAGCGAGTGAAAATAAAATAAACAGCCGAAATGATTGGGCACCGCGAAAAATAGCCGAAATGATTGGGCAATCGCGATTTTCGCGATATAAAAAGCTGAAATGATAGAGCATCGCGGAAAGGAATAAAATAAAAAAAAATATATGTAATGAAATTTATGCCTTACAGGTGAGATCACATCGATCCCTGTATACAATCCAGAGGCACAAACAAAGAGGGAACCATACCTTCCCAACAGGCTTCACCAGAAAGCGAAGCCAAATCTCGACGGTTCATGGACAACCTAGAGACAACCTCGACATTTATTTCAATATTGCAGACACAATGTCAACAAACGAAGCAAAAGAAGATCCCTAGCTTCAGGGTCTCAACGTCGATATTGACAACTTAGAGATCACCAACGGCGTTTCTCCTCACTCCAACCAGACGCAGACATGACGTCAACAACCGATCTCAGAGTCGCAACGAAACGGAGCCACGACATAGTCCCTAGTTCCAAATCTTAACGGTAATATCTACAGCCTAAGAATCAGCAACGGCGTTCCTTCGCAGTCCAGCAGGATGCAGATACAACGTCAACGAAAGACCCCATGGTCGGAACAAAGCGGAGTGACGGCAAAATCCCGTCTCTACCTCAGCATTCGTCTCGTTACAGCAGACGCAATGTTAACAACGACGTTCCTTCGCAGTCCAGCAGGATGCAGATGCAACGTCAACGAAGACCCCATGGTTGAAACAAAACGGAGTGACGACAAAATTCCTAGCTCCAAGTCTCGACGGTTCATAGACAACCTAGAGACAACCTCGATTCAGGGAAATCAACGTCCTTGACGAGAGCACCTCGATTCGCATCGACCCACAGAGAAATCAGCGACTTTGCAGGAATACATCGATTCGTCTCAACCCCAGGGAAATTAGTGTCCTTGGCAAATACCTCGATTCAGGGAAATCAGCGTCCTTGACGAGAGCATCTTGATTCGCGTCGACCCGCAGAGAAATCAGTGTCTTTGCAGGAATACCTCGATTCGTTTCAATTCCGAGGAAATCAATGTCCTTGGCAATACCTCGATTCATGGAAATCAGCGTCCTTGACGAGTGCATCTTGATTCGCGTCGACCCGTAGAGAAATCAGCGTCTTTGCAGGAATACCTCGATTCGTTTCAACTCTGAGAAAATCAGTGTCCTTGGCAAATACCTCGATTCAGGGAAATCAGCTTCCTTGACGAGAGCATCTTAATTCGCGTCGACTCACAGAGAAATCAGTGTCTTTGCAGGAATACCTCGATTCGTCTCAACCCCAGGGAAATCAGTGTCCTTGGCAAATACCTCGATTCAGGGAAATCAGCGTCCTTGACGAGAGCATCTTGATTCGCATCGACCCACAGAGAAATCAGTGTCTTTACAGGAATACCTCGATTCGTTTCAACTCCGAGGAAATCAGTGTCCTTGGCAATACCACAATTCATGGAAATCAGCGTCCTTGACGAGAGCATCTTGATTCGCGTCGACCCGCAGAGAAATCAGTGTCTTTGCAGGAATACCTCGATTCGTTTCAACTCCGAGGAAATCTGTATCCTTGGCAAATACCACAATTCATGGAAATCAGTGTCCTTGACGAGAGCATCTTGATTCGCGTCGACCCGCAGAGAAATCGGTGTCTTTGCAGGAATACCTCGATTCGTTTCAACTATGAGGAAATCTGTGTCCTTGGCAATACCTCGATTCAGGGAAATCAGCGTCCTTGACGAGAGCATCTTGATTCACATCGACCCGCAGAGAAATCAGTGTCTTTGCAGGAATACCTCAATTCGTTTCAACTCCGAGGAAATTAGTGTCCTTGGCAAATACCTTGATTCAAGGAAATCAGCGTCCTTGACGAGAATATCTCGATTCGTGCCGACCCATAGAGGAATCAGTGTCTCTGCAGGGATATACAATGTCAGCAAAGCGGAGCCGCGGCAAAGTTCCCAGTTCCATGACTCGGTGGTGCACAGACAACCCAAAGTCAACCCTCGACTCCCTGTTGAAGCAATGCATTAACTCGGGAGTAGATCAACTCATCAATCACTTACGAGTTCTCTCGACTTGTAAGGAAGAAAATTCTCTTGTGCGATCCTTACAACTCTCAAGAGAAAACACACTTAGGAGTCCTCACGACCCCTAAGGAGAAAATACACCTATGAGATCCTCTCGATCCGTAGGGAGAAAAGTCTTTATGAGACCCTCACGGCTCATAGAGTTAAAAAGTCTTAGGCAGCAGATCTGAACCTGCGGCCTAAGCCATCACTATCTCTTGAAGAAGCCAAGACAGGAGGCTCGCTCTATCATCTAACGACCATGTTTACTAAGGTAGCATGCTGATAATAAAAGAAGGGAGAAAGCGCAGAGATGACACAAGACATTGCAAAAGAAAATATGTGTATCTTTATTCATGAATTCAATTAAGTACAAGGCGAATCGTATAAAAGAATAAAGAATGTATACATATTATTCAAAGATTACAAGTGTCTAATTGATACAAAGGCAGCTACTGAGAAGGAAGCGTCTTAAATAGCCTCATCAATTGCTCGCGCACTTCCTTCAATGCCTTCTCCTGATCTGCTGCCACCGCCAATTCTGCTTCCACCTGAGCCCGCTGCTGCAGGAAGGATGAAAGTCGCTCCTCAACTGCCTGCTGGGCTGCCTCTTGATTTGGTGCATCCCGCTCGACGACGTCAAGCTGCTGCCTCAGTGTTAACCCGTTAGAGATGCATCGCAGAAGGCCTTCAAAGATAACCTTCAACTGTGCAGCATTTGCATCCACCTGAGCATGCAGTCGGGCAGATTTGCTTGAAGTCTCTCCGCGCTCCTTACGCCTTAAAGCAACTTCTTGTTCAAGATGGCGGAAGTGAGAAGCGCTCTGCTCGATCCATGCCACCCGTTGAGTACTCGCGGCCAAGATCTCGGGGGCAGGACGCATAAGCTCCACTGATGCAGGCGGGCCTCGATCTCCCTGCAGTGATTAACCCAAGACTCGATGACGCCTTCATTATGAAAATTTGCAAGCATCGCCAGCATCGGATTAACTTCCACAACGAAATCTACGGCAGATGGGGGAGCTTCTGCGTCAAGCTCTACGATGCATCCACTCAGCATACTCAAACTCATTGCAGCACCCTTTGAGGATGGACGCCTAGAGAATGGGCCTGCCGGCATCGTGATGCGAGACTCGAAGGGGGCCGGAATCAGAACGACAACTGCAGAACAAAACACAATCAAATGACGATTCAAATAAATATAAGAAAGTCATCAAAGATGGAGTCTGCTATACCAGCCGCAGGAGGAGGCAAAGCCGGGAGGACCGGTGGCGCAACTGATCTTACATCTTCTCCTTCGATCTGTAGTACTGCAATCAGGGCAAGGAAGAATCAGAAATAATTCCATTATCGAAAAAAGAAAGGGCATTAATTGAAAACTATACTCACCAGCGCCATTGGAGGAAGCAAGCTCCGACGGGAAGGAGAAGTGTGGGTGCAGCACCTGATACAGGTGATCAAAAAGCACTCCTGCAAAGATACAATAGTACAACGTCAGTACATAAATTATGCAACACAAAAATGAAGCTGATAAGTCACAAATCTATACCTTCCAGCATTTGCGACGGTACGAGAGAGGGTAAAGATGTGGCCACCGTCAGGGCAGTAACTGACGGCGCTCCCTCGAGTAAAAGGGCATCAGCACTAGCTGCACCTGCGTTAGAAACAAGATAAGCCCTGTCAGAAAAGTTACAGAATAAAAAGAAGAAGGACGGTAACCCAAAATTTACCTGATAAGTCACCAGCCGAAACGGCGGCGTCTCCCTCCTCCATTGAAACGCTTTCACCTCCCGTTGCCTCGTCGCCAGACTCTACGGGAGCCGTCGTCACGCTCGTGACGCCAGGAGACAGCGGAGGACCGTAGGCGGGGAGAGCAATGATTGGAGCATTGCCAGACTCTTGAGAAAGAGCGGACGGCTCGTCCTCGGAAATCATGCCCATCTCACCCGCTACTCCCTCGGGCTCAACGGTCGCGGCCGTCTCGTCCACCGTTGCCATAGGGTCGTCGGTCTCGGCCGCTCCATCCGCTGCTTCCCCAGGCTCGGTTATAGCAGCCGTCTCATTTGCCGCTACCTCGCGCTCGGCAGTGGTGGCCATCTCGAGCATAGTAGGCGTGACTGTCTCATCAGCTACTAGCTCAGGCCCGACGACTACGGCTGCACCACATACCGTCGCTTCGGGATCAGCTGCCACCTTTTCCACCGTCCCCTCAGGCTCGACGGTTTCCGCCGCCCCTTCGGTTGGACTTGGCCCTGCAGGACAAGATATATAAGAACCAATAGGTTTACAATTCTTACAACAAAGTCTCGAAAGACACATTACCTGAGGTGGATCGATCGTTGGCCTCCCGAACTGCACGCATCGCCCGTCTATAAGTTGTAGACAAGGCGACCGGGGACTCTTCTGGAGGAGTAGTTGCGGGAGTAACAGTGCTTGGGCCCGCTCCCACGGCCAGAGCAGCGTTGCGCTCTTTCGCCTCGCGCCTCAAGCGCTTCCTCTCCTCCCGGGCCGTCACGACGGACCTCTTCGAAGCTTCCTTCATCAAGGCGTCATCGTCCACGTTCAGAGTTGCCTCCAGAGCCTTCAAGGCATCCCTCATCAGCTTTTTGAGTCGGGTCTCTCACGGCAGCCCCGAAGAGGCCGGGACTTCAGTAGCTGGCTCGGGAAGAGCCCCCGTATCGGCTTGCACAGAAGATCCCGCGACCCCTGCAAAAAGACAAAGAGAATATTAGATTGGCTATAAAAAAAAGGAGAATAAAGACTCAGTGAGCCGAGACATACCAACGCCCGACAGAGCGCGTTTCCTTTCCTCCTCCTGGAAAGTTTTGAGGGAAGCAGCGATAGCTTCTTCGGTGGTAATGCCTGTTAAAAAAAAAGGGAAAAGCATTAGTCAAACACAATGATAAAAGTACGATGCAATGACGGAAAAATACAACTAGTCATTACCCGATTGCGCGAGTTTGGCCAACCACGCTTCGAGCCTTGCCGATCGCTCAGAAGCCGCGATGGCGGCCGCCATATCGGTGTCTGCTGGATCTACGAAGAAACCCTCGTTGCTTCCGTACTCGCTTAGGCCTTTGATGAGAGGGGCCTGAGGCTCTAAGCCAAGGATGGCGTCAAGAGAAAGAACGAACTTCTTCTTCCTCTTCTGCGCGCGGATCCCGGTCGCCGCCAAAATCATCTTACGCTTCACAGGCACTTTAGGACGGTGGGTTTCGATGTCTGAGCCCACGCCAGACTCGGGCGAAACTATATTCACCGTCTCCACTGGAGCACGGGGCGCTGGGGGCGCGTCCACGGTATCACGAGGCGAAAATCCACACGGAGGGCTCAGCACGCGCGGTGGTTCAGCTCCAGCATCTCTCAGCGGAGGAACGACAGGGGTCCTTGGCTTCAGGGGAGCTTTGCGGTCGCTGCCGGGAGGCACACCCTTGCGGTCAACCAACAACCGCCTTTCTTCCTTAATAACGGCGCCTGTCGAATACTAGTACCACGCCGTATATGTATTGAGGATCTGTGGGACGCAAGTCGGCTCGCTGATGAAAAAGTGAGAGCCCGTATTCAAACGCATGAAGTGATGCAGCGCGCTCCGCATCCCTTCTTCAGTGGCAGCAGGTTCTAGCAAGAAAGCCTCCAATGGCACTCCTTGATTATAGCTCAGTTGCTGGGCAAAACGATGCGGGTTGTATCTCATGAAAAGCGCCGCATCATTTTGCCTAAACACCAGGAAACCCGGTCTGATAGAATATAAATGGAGGGTCTCCCGGGCTGTCAGAACTGAGGCCCCATCTTTAAAAATATCTTGCAATGACCGCACTGTGGTAGTAGACGCCTTTCCGATGGTTAACACTTTATCGGTGAAGGTCATCCCGTCTCCAACTGTGTGGGGACGAAGGAGCAAACCTCTGGCATGCCGTGGCGACGGAGTTACAATTGAGGCGCCGACCAATCGCATAATCCAAGGGAAGCTGCACCTGTCATAGAACGAAGTCCTTTTGTGCATACCAAAAACGCCAAGTGCATGTAGCTCAAGCCATGACATGAAGTAATGCATCGAGAAGATCACGTGCGGTGCTCCAGGTTCAGTAGCATCTGCCGCTTAACTAAGGCCGTGATACAGGTGTGCTAAGCCGGCGACTCCGACGGCCACTTTTACCCCAATGGTCATCTGGTGAGCTGGGTAAAAAACAGATGGCCTCATACGGCGAAGGTGCATCGGGAGCGCAAACCAGCTCAGCCATAGCCCATGAAATCCTAAGAAGAATGCGTCCTCATCCATCCCAGGGACTGCAACCTCCGCAAAAGGGACAACCACGGAGTTAGGAAGGAAGAAACCCTTCTGATCTACCTCCGTCGCTGGCAGGTTGTCCAAACCTAAACCGAAAGGGTCATCTAGCGTGGAAAACTTAGCAGCTTCCACCAAGAGGACTTTCGGGTGAAGGAAGCGAGCGATGAAATCCTCGAAATTAACCCCGCGACTCCCAGATTCGAGAAAAAGGTGCTCATAGATTTTCAACACTTTGATCAGACTAGGGAACTGATGTTGAACAACATTCTCCGGGGTAAGGCCCGTTATCACTGGCTTAGCACCGAAGACATATTCGTCCGTGGGAAGAAGCTCCTCGTAATGCTCCCCTATGACCGGTAAGCCGGAAACTTCTGTGAACTTCTCTAAAGAAATCGACACTTCCCGGTCCAGTGCGAGGAAAGTGTGAGTAGGGATATTCCACTTCTCCAAAAAAGCCTTAACCCACCAGGTGAGAAGCGTGGGATATTGGAAGAGAGAAGCATAAACAGCGGTGTACAACCTAAGCCTCATCAATTGCGACTTCTTCGCTGACAAGATGTAGCGAGCCCACGGCAGATAACCGATCGGATGACGGGGGATCAGACCTATATTATATGGTTGCCCCCAGGGTCGCGCCTCGCCTTGACAAATACGGCGTCCCAAGATATCCAAAACCATGGGAGGCTGAACGGGAATTGCAGCTATAGCGGGATGAAGAAGGCCATCTGAAGTCCAATCAACCATCTCCACGGCATACTTCACCGGGGGTGGGTTGGCATAATGGATCGCCATAATGGGCTCCGATGGTACTGCGCATGAAAAGCTCTGTCGACCCCTGATAATCTGATTGTACCATGACCCCCAAAGGTGAAGATTCTAATGTTCCGGATCATGGTCTCTGATCAAAGCTAGAACCTCTCGGTCTATAGGTGCTCCGGGGAATCCTCCTTCCGAGCGAACGAATGGGAATGAGGTATCAAAAGACATGTTGCCTGCAAAAGAAGAGGGACGGAGATCAACTGTCAGTATTATAATTTTTAATTTCTAACACTTGGAACTTTAAAAGTTGTACCACACTGCAATGCAGTGTAGAGGGGACCAAAGGGGGACCCACAAAATCTAGATGACAATGCATCAGTCAATAAGATAGCCCCATCATTGGATGGGACTGTCAATTGATGAGGAAATCCCCAAAAGAATATTCTTATTAAATGAGAAATCCCTTGAGACAAGGAGAAAATCTCCCTTTTCATAGCAAAGCTCTGTCACAGAGTGACACTTGTCAAACTCTGGTTACAAGGGAATAAAATTCCTTAAAGAGCCTAGCTCTGTAGTAATGATAAAAAAAATCCATCAAAGGAAAAATTAATTGCTAAAGAATTTTTAATTTTGAGATTTTAAAGATCCATGAAAACTCTTAAGAGTTTTTCATTTTTAGATCAAAAAGATCTATATTTTGTCCATGAGCAAAGCTCTGTTCATGGGTTAAAAACCTGAAACAAGATCTCTTTAGATCTATGGATTCTTAAGAGCAAGACTCTGTTGGTGAAACCCCAAAGGGGTTTTCTTTAGATCAAAGATCTATGAGAGCAAGGCTCTGTCAATTAAAATTAATTTAATTTAAATTAAAATTTTTACCTAAAAGTTTTAAGAGTTTAACTCTTGGAGTTCTTGAAAGTAAAGAGCAAGGCTCTGATGTTCTGAAAATAAAAGTCTTGAAGATGATGATCATCTGTGGAGGACCAAGGGTCCTATTTATAGGCGCTTAAGCGCCCCTTCAACTCCTGAGTTGACCTGACGGTTAGGATCTTGCCACCGCTGCACTCACGTGTGCGCCACGTGAGCGCAACGGTGGGGGGCATTTGTTTTCCCTAATTAGAGCAAAACTCTGTTTGAATTTCAAAAATTCAAAAATTGAAGCAACGCTTCAGATCGCTTGCGCTGCGTGCAGAGCGCCACGTGTCAAAAAATGACACGCCAGCGCAAGGGACGCTGCGCCCAAGGCAGCGCACCCAAATCAGACCAAGGTTCTGTTTTAAAATTCAAATTTTAATAATAAAGGAAGCAACGCTTTAGATGACTTGAGCTCTACGCTGCGCGACACGTGTCAGCGCAGCTGCGCTGCGCTCTGCGCTGCGCTGCGCTCTGCGCTGCGCGACACGTGTCAAGCGCAGGTGCGCTTGCGCCAACTGTACCAGAATTTAAACAATAAAATTTTGGAAAGATCTTTCTAATCTTGTTAAAACAAGAAAATTATCTTCTGTAAAACAGAAGCCCTAGGATCAAAGATCCAACGGTGGGAAAACACCCCTAAATCAACCAGAGAAAGATCTCTTTAACTGATTTAACAAATCAATTGGCCCTATATAAAGGCCCCTAGACTCCAAGTCTAAAATACACAGAGGTAGAGATACAGAACTCCTCTAAAAATTTTGAGAAGAGCTCGAAGAGAAAAAAGATAAACCTTTGGAAAAAAGGAAGAAGTTCTTCTAAAATGATCTAAGAACAGGATCAAGATCTTGAATAAAAAAATAATAATAATAAAAAAAAGAAATAATTTACTTCTTTATTAGATCTTTTGATCTATATAAAGGCATTGCCTTTTGATGAACCACCGGTTCTTGAAATTTGAAGTAGAACCTCTCTGGAAAAAGAAAAACTTGTTTTCTTTGATCTAAATTTGATCAAGATATTAAACAGTGCCTTGCACTTTTGAAATCTGCACTGTTGCGCTCCTTAGATTGGCGCAAGCCACCAGAGAGCGCCACGTGTCAATCGCAGAATAGCTGCGCCTTGCGCTTCTAAAAACAGAGCACTGCTCTCTTGGTTTGGCGCAAGTCACCAGAGCGCGCCACGTGTCAGCAGCGACTAGCGCAGCGCACTGGCGCAGCGCACTGCCCTAACAGACTTGCGCTCAGCAGAGCGTGACACGTGTCACCTCCACATGTGCTGGCGCATTGCGCTCTTTAATTGGCGCAAAGCGCCTGACAGGCCACATGGCACACTGTCAGAAAAATAAATGCTGTACATTATCAAATAAGGGCAGAGCCCAATTAAAAAGGCCTAACAGGCCTAATAAAAATGCCATGCATTAATAAAAAAAGGGGGCAGAGCCCAAATAAAAATGCCATGCAGGCCTAATACAAATGCTATGCATTATTAAACAGGGGCAGAGCCTAAATAAAGGCCTGACATGCCAAACACAAATAAAATGTTAAACATTTTCAAATGGATTTAACCCAATTCTGGCCGTAAGTCCTCAAATTAAATTGAACTGAGCACAACTGCTCTCTCAAATCAATTTACATCCGGTTCAAGGGTACATCTCCGAACTCCTCTGATATTTGTCGTTGTAATCCTTCAACGTCGTAAGAGAGGTGACGGGTCCGGACAACGACATATTGCTATGGACTGTGGGGTCTTTAAACTCATGGACTAATGTGTCCTTAAACCAATATTCGTCCCCAAAATGGGAATGTTGGACCACCATGTCCCTAAACAGGTAATACGGACTGTGGGGTCCTTAAACTCATGGACTAATGCGTCCTTAAACCAATATTCGTCCCCAAAATGGGAATGTTGGACCACAATGTCCCTAAACTGGTAATACGGACTGTGGGGTCCTTAAAATCGTGGACTAATGCGTCCTTAAACCAATATTCGTCCCCAAAATGGGAATGGTGGACCACCATGTCCCTAAACTGACAATGGACCACTATGTCCCTAAACTGGAACAATAGAGCCCCTAAATGCTCTTTTGTCGGATCTAAACGATCCCGTTAAGTTGATCTTAGTCTCAAATTAGACTAATGTATCCTTAACAAACGTTTAAGTTGACCTTAGCGTCAAATATGGCTAACGTATCCTTAAACCAAAACCCCGAACCCATATCTAAGAAAATACGGATTTGGACTAATCCACGTCCTACGGGAGACAACATAAATTAGTCTCCGTATACAATCCATGGGCAACCACAAACAAAACAAACACCTACGACACGAAGTGACCATCTGGAGCAGGAGAAAGTTGTTACCGCGATGCAGTAGCGTAATTAACTGCAGGGGCTTGCGCCTGCACGGAAGAGCGTCCCCACAATAAAAACCCCCTCAAACGAGGGGGAATCTGACGAAGTCTGCTACATCGGCCGCATCCGTTTAAACCTTCGATACACGGTGCCATAAATCAACTTGGCATCTTCGGAGAGATGGACGGATAGCACCAAATAGCATCTGCCCCGAATCTCAGGCAAGACGTCTCTACACCGCGCCGCCATTCGGAGGGGAACACCCCGGTCATTTATCGATCGGATGGCCAGGATCTGTCGTTCGCTGAGATGCTCCGACGCGAGATGGGTAGAGTTCGCGAGTTATCGTCTGGAGGGTCTTGCCCAGACGTAGTGCGAGTTTTTAGAGAAGGACAGAGCTGTAGGTCTTTCTCCTATAACCTGGGCTGAGTTCGTGACGGTTTTTCTGGCCCGTTTTCTCTCGCAGAGCATCAGGGATGCTCGAGCTCGCAGTTTCGAGGCGTTACGCCAGACTCCGGGTATGACGGTGGCAGAGTACGATGTTCAGTTTACCCAGCTATCTGTGTATGCTCCATATTTGGTGGACATTGAGGAGATGCGGATCAAAAGATTTGTATGAGGCCTGCTTACCCAGTTGTTCCTCGCTGTCAGCGCCCAGCATTGTGACATATGTGCAACAGCAGTAGACGCAGCCCTATTAGTTGAGGAGCGCCTTTCTGAGACTTCGGTCTTGCCTGAACCGAAGAGGGTTCGTACTGGTGTATCAGTGTAACAGCTCCATTTTTAGTGTACAAAAATTTGCTTAAAAATTTATGTATACTTGGGATATTTACATTTGCTGTGACTGCTTTAAGCAATTAATTAGCTCTTTAATTACAAGAAAGAGTTTGTAGCTCATTGGTAATACTTTGCACTGCTAAACTAAGTCACCATAGTTCAAATCCCATACCCCACATTATTTTTAATATTGTTTTATTGAACCTTTAGAATACCAAGGGTTTACACGTGCATATCTCACAAAAACCCTACTACACCCTGAAATGTAACTATACCAGAGAATAAACCAGCCGTCGGGGGAGGATTCCGGCCGCCTAACTCGGCCGGAATCGGCCGAATCGGCCGGCGAACCGGCCGACTCAGGCCGCTGGCCGAGTCACGACCGAGTCGCGGCCGAGTCGGCCGTTTCCGGCGACGACCCCAACACAAAAATGTGTCTTTTGGTCTCCCCTGTACACCTGCATAATTTATTTCCTCAGACTATTTCCAGAGCTCTTTTAAAACCCCAATTACTCCACTTTTAATATATTTATTTACATTTTTTCCCAATTAAACCTTTCATCTATCCTAACCCTAACCTAATCCTATAAATACAACCCCTGAACACTACCCTCTCACCCCAAAATTCTGAGCAAACTCTCAAGAAATTTCCTAGAACTCTAGTGTGCATTTGAGTGAGCAAGGAGGCGAAACTCCGGCGAATTTTCCGGCGACAATCCTAGGAGTTCCCGGTGACGAAACGGCGCACCGGAAACTACGTCCACTCCCTCTCCCTCTCCTCTTTAAGCTAAACCCATAAGTCCCACCTTCTTCCTTCTCTACTCTTTCTAAAAATATGAAATTCTAAAACTTGACGGAATTAGAGCAAATCCGATTTCCGATTCGGTTTCTTTCTAAAAATCCCACTTTTCTTAAACACAACCCTATTAAACCATTACATGTTGACTATTAATCATTAACAAATATGTTGAACAAGTTTCATGACAATCTATATCATTTTGTAACTTTTATTGCACTTTTCAGTAAAATACCATATAGTTTCATTTTGACATTAAATCATCACAATCTTGCTATACCTTTAAGTTAGATAACGAGGTAATGACCTACCTCCTCACAACACTCATATGCAATATAGCACAATACTTTCGGGAACCTAGAATACGGAAAAACGAAACATTTCAAATAAATACCATTTACTAATAAAACCATTTTTACAATATTTAGTATTTTACACAAATCTTTGCAAAGTGCCGCTACAACCCAATTTGGGGAACCCGACTGGGATGGTGCGGATTATCGCACGTCCCTGGACTTAGTAGTGCGAGATGCAGACCTCCGAAAGGAGCATTCGGTCTCGAAAGATTTAAAATACGAACATCTTAAGAAAATGAGATTTTTAGAAATATAATATATATATTAAAATTTATTTTTATAAATCTGTATATATATATATATATATATATATATATATATATATATATGTAATATCAAAAATACCTATTTTTGGTATAATATAAATACTTCAAATTTTCCATAATCACAAGAATCGCTTTACATTAAAATACCATGAAATCCATACAAGTTCAATATTACAATTAAATACCATGTATTATGAAAAATAGGTTATTCTCACTAGAAATGTCACAAAATATAAATCTACATTTATTACAACTTTAAAGACGATAATTAAATACTTGGGGTGTATTTTGAAAATTATACAAAAATATTTTTATATAAAACCCTCTCAAGTTCTATAAATTACCCTGAGGACCCTAAGTAAATATAGGTTTAAGCGGGACCAATCTCTTGAGCCTCGGCGAGCCGGAGAAGTGGGTGCTTGCCTATTTAAAGTAGACAACTTAACAACGGTGTTATCAATACGGTAATCGTCTTTGAAAAAGACACAAATCCTGCCGCCCATGTGCAGCGGTTACCGATAACATCAAAACAATCAGGACTTCAATTTACTTTTCTAATTGTCTGACTCAGACTTAGTCTCATTATAAATAACCCGACTTGAATATGATTCAAGTACAATCTACAATCCAACATGAATCCATGAATACATATATTCAATCTATTCAATCTGTATTGACTGAACCGAACCATGGATATACTTCTATTTACATGATTCCCCAGTTACATCCATGATTCTACAGTTATATCCATTTACTGATATCATGGTTTCGGCAAGCCATCCAATTATACAATCTATATTATAAGACAACACAATACAAATAATACAATCAAGATATCGCGGGGTTAAAGGGGTAGATTGGTACAGAAGGTGTTAGAAGTGGCACGAGACAGTAAGATTAAGACACCTAATCTATATTCCGTTGCTGTTGTACCGTGGCCCAACGGTTCCTTATACATTCCGTTTGCCCTAGTCTCTAGCATACAGAGACTCCTCTCGTATACACTGGCATCCTTCTGTACCAAGCTACAAACAACAGCGTTAACACCACATTATAACAATATAATACAACTTTAAAAGCTACCTTCTTATTCTGTCTATTTTATTTCTCCCTTATCTTTGGGACTTACCGAGCGATCTGTTCGCTGACGACATTCTCTTCTTTCTTCTTTGAATGTCGTCAGGTGATCTGGACACGTCAGAGATCGTGCCCAGCGCTGAAGACTTGGACCATTTCGTTGAAGACCCAGAGTTTTAGTTCATTGTACACTTTTATTTCAGTACCTTTCCTTTTCTGTTATGCCATTGTTTAGGCATTGTTTTATTTCAGTTGTATTTACATTTCCATACATTGTACAGAAAGAATGTGAATAAATAAAGTTGTTGTTTTATTATATCTTGTTTCTTGTGCATTTACTTTTATATTGCTTAAATACGCTTAGCGTATTTACTTCACAATAAATACGTAGCGGCCCAGTCGCGTCCCCTTCGCCGTACACCGGGAAGCGCGTGACAGGTTTTGTTAGTGGCCCATGCTGGTCAGAGCTGTATGAAACTCTATCATGCAGTTCTGTTCTGCGTGAACAACCTAAGCAATATAACACAAGAACCAGCAACTAAAACATTCTTTACAATTCATATTCCTTGAATTTTATCATTTTATATATTTTGAATCTGTCATAACCCAAATTTTTCTTCAAGGTTATGTATTCACCAAACAACACCAGCACCAACTTCAACAACACTCCACCTCCACTACCAATCATACCTACCGTTCCTGCTCCACCCACCGAGCAAACGGTTCTGTTTGAGGCGATCCGCAGCCTCTTAGAGGGATAGTAGCAGCTCTTGAACCGTCCCCAGACTGAAGCACCTGGGGTGAAGCAATTCAGAGTTTTGCATCCCAAACAGTTCTCTGTAAAAGGAAGCCCACTAGAAGCTGAAGAATGGGCACGAAGTATAGAAGATGATCTGGCAGCGGCACAAGTGCCAGATATAGCTTGGGTTCGTGTGGCAAAATTACAGCTCACGGACAATGCACGGAACTGGTGGAAGGCGGAAGAAAGCTGTCTTGATCAGCCCATTGAATGGAAGACTTTTCATGATAGGTTCGACGCGAAATACTTCCTTGAACTGCCAGGTTCAATATGGAACAACAGTTTATTCATTTGCAACAAGGTTCGATGTGGATCAAGTCGGTAGATGAGTATGACGCTGAGTTCAACATGCTCAGTCGGTAAGATATGTTTCAAATAATTTGAATTTTTAAATATCACTTACTACACAGCTAACACAATCCTTTAAACAGATTCACGGCACATTTGATACCGACGGACGAGATCAGAGCCCATCGATTTCAATAAGGTTTGGACATGGAAATCCAGGCTGCACTAGCCACAGGGAAATTTCCGACTCATGAGGAGGCTCTGACAGCTGCTCGCAGTTATGAAGCAGTGATAAAGGCGAGGGGCAGACCTCAGTCTGCAGGAGTTAAACGCCCTGTCAACCAGATGACAGGAGGAGCCTCGTCCAGGCCACCTTTTGTGCTAAGGCGACCGGGAGTACCGAACCTTCGTCCCAGCTCAGCCTTTTGTACCTACTGCAAGAGATCTGGACATGTGATGCAAGACTGCCGGCGAGCCAACCGTCTTTGCTTAGTGTGCGGCTCAGCTGCTCATGATATTGGATCTTGTCCTTATAGACAAAATCCAATTGCTGCACCCAGGCCAGCAAACACTTACCCACAGCGCTCAGCCATCCAACCACCTGCTCCAAGATTTGCACTACCTGCTCCACCACCTAGAGGACCACAAGCTGCACCTCCTCCTCGTCAGTTCCATTAAGCTCAAAGGAATGTTACGAGAAATGCTCCTCAGGCCAGGAGGAATGTACCAAGGCGCCAGGCTTTCACGATGACCGTGGAAGAAGCTAAGGCCACTGGCCAAGTTAGCACTGGTAACCATTTCTTCTCAACCTTTATTTCAGTCTTGCGACTTATCTACATACATTTTCCCATACCTAAAACATATCCCACATACCTTAGGTGCAATCTTAGTATCCTCAATACCTGCACTAGCACTGTTCGATACCGGAGCATCTCACTGCTTTATGTTGCAACGGTTCGTCCGAACCCATGTGATTCCAGTCACACCGCTTGTATCCAGCTGGAATGTCAGTTCAAGAAATGGCATTCTAAAGGCAACAATGGGATACAACTTGTGTCCAGTAGTCGTCTGCAGCAGAGAGTTCTATGTTGACTTCAAAGTGCTGGACATATCGAACTTCGATATGGTTCTAGATATGGATTGGCTTGGAACTTTTTATGCTACCATCGACTGTCGACAAAGGAGGGTAGTATTCGAGATTCCAGACCATCCGGTCTTCTATTTCAAAAGCGGAGACCGTACTCTGGAGCCAAGTACATACAAAGTGAAGCCAAGGGAAACAGTAGTTGCAGCAGCTCAAGCGGAGGAAGAATCAAGGCCAGATGTGGTTCGAGAGTTCGACGACGAGTTTCCTGACGATATATCTGGTTTGTCTCCCGATCGAGCTCTTAAATTCAGCATTGATTTAGTACCAGGAGCACAACCGGTGATCAAAGCACCTTATCGATTATGTCCGGAAGGTTTGAAGGAAGTCCGAAACAGTTGGACGAGTTACTGGCGAAAGGATGGATTCGTCCCAGCACTTCAAGTTGGGGATCACCTGTACTACTTATGAAGAAGAAGGAAGGTTCATACAGAATGTGCATCGATTACAGATCCATGAACGAAGTCACTATAAAGAACAAGTACCCACTCCCACGCATCGACGATTTATTCGATCAGCTAAGTGGATCTTGTGTTTTCTCTAAATTGGATCTTCGTTCAGGTTATCATCAGGTGAAGGTCAAGGAAGCTGATATTCATAAAACAGCTTTCAAAACTCGCTATGGTCATTACTAATTTCTAGTGATGCCATTTGGAGTGACCAATGCACCAGCAATATTCATGAACCTAATGAATCAAGTTTTCCGGGAGTACTTAGACAGGTTTGTTGTCATCTTCATCGACGACATCCTGGTGTATTCTAAGAGTCGGAAAGAGCATGCCGAGCACCTACGAATTGTCCTGGAAACTCTTCGTCAACATCAGTTATATGGCAAGTACAGCAAGTGCGAGTTTTGGCTAAATCAAGTTGGTTTTCTTGGACATATCGTATCAGGTGAAGGAATCTCTGTGGATCCAGCGAAAGTTTCAGCAGTTAGCGAATAGCCGACACAAAAGTCAGTGAAGGACATTCGAAGTTTCTTGGGTCTAGCTGGATATTACAGAAGGTTCATTGAAGGCTTTTCAAAGATAGCAACACCCCTGACCAAGCTCACACGTAAAGATGAAGATTTTGTGTGGTCAGAAGCATGCGAACAAGTTTTCGTAGAACTTAAGTCAAGGTTGACATCAGCGCCTATTCTCGTCATACCGGATCAATTTGGAGGATTCGAAGTGCATTGCGATGCATCCGGTAAAGGATTAGGATGTGTTCTACATCAGCACGGTAAGGTTGTGGCTTATGCTACAAGACAGCTGAAGACTCATGAGCGCAATTATCCGACGCATGATCTGGAGTTGGCAGCCGTCATCTTTGCTCTCAAGATTTGGTGCCATTATTTACTTGGTGAACGAGTGAACATATACACAGATCACAAGAGCCTAAAACATGTGTTTACTCAGAAGGAGTTGAATATGCGGCAGAGAAGATGGTTAGAACTCATGGCGGACTTTGACATCAACCTGCAATATCACCCAGGGAAGATGAATGTGGTTCCAGATGCTCTTAGTCGCCAACCATTAGCAATGCATCTCACCGCTCAGTGGAAGCTTCAACAAGACTTGCATCAGATGGAGATTGAAATAGTCATACCAGGTAACACTTCAAGTTTGATGAATTTACAAGTTCAATCAACCATTGTCAATAAGATTAAAGCAGCTCAAGTAAGTGATGCTAAGTTGTAAAATATCAGAGAACAAGTGGAGAATGAACTCAGAATGGACTTCATCATCCATGAAGACGGATCTTTGAGATACGGCAGCAGATTATGTGTACCAAAAGGTCCTGTTCGGGAAGAGTTAATGAAAGAAGCTCACAGCTCTCCCTACTCAGTACACCCTGGAGGTACCAAGATGTACAAAGATCTACGTCAAAATTATTGGTGACATGGAATGAAGCGTGAAGTAGCCAGAAGCGTCGCAAAATGGTTGGTGTGTCAGCAAGTAAAGGCTGAACATCACTGGACTGCTGGATTACTCCAACCGTTACCAATCCCAGAATGGAAGTAGCAACACATCACGATAGATTTTGTGACTGCTCTTCCTCGCAGCATAATGGGTAACGATGCCGTATGGGTCATTGTGGATCGACTCACAAAGTCGTCTCACTTCATCCCATTTCGAGTTGGCCAATCAACTGAGACACTAGCAAAGAAGTACATGGAGGTAATAATCTACTTAAGATTTAAACTCTTCATAATGCACTATCTATGATACCCATGAACTCATAAAGGAAATTGTGAGACTTAATGGAATACCGGTCTGCATTGTCTCCGATCATGACACGAGGTTCCGATCGCAATTTTGGCAGAGTCTGCAAGCAAGCTTGGGAAAGAACTTCAGCACGGCTTATCATCCACAAACAGATGGTTAGTCTGAGCGAACTATTCAGATCTTGGAGGATATGCTCAGAGCATGTATGTTAGACTTCAAAGGATCGTGGGAAGATCACCTACACCTTGTGGAGTTTTCGTACAACAACAGCTACCAAGCAAGCATAGGAATGGCACCTTTTGCAGCACTATATGGAAGGAGGTGTCGATCGCCATTAAGTTGGGACGACATCGGAGATAGAGAACTTCTTGGACCAGAGATGATAGTAGCGACTGTTGATGTGGTTCGTACTATCAGGGAAAATATGCGCATATCCCAAGATCGACAGAAGCACTGGGTTGATGCAAAGAGACGTTACTTGGAGTTCCAGCCAGGAGATCACGTATTCTTGAAGATATCTCCGAACCGCGGAGTGATCCGATTTGGAAGACGGGGTAAGCTAAGTCCGAGATATATTGGACCGTTCGACATATTCGAACGAGTCGGTGAAGTAGCATACCGCTTAGCACTTCCACCTTTATTGGAAGGAGTGCATAATGTGTTCCACATATCCCAACTTAGAAGGTATAAGAGTGACCCCAGCCATGTTCTTGATCATTCCGAGCTCACTATACAGTACGACTTATCTTGTGAGCAACAACCTGTGGATATCCTGGACAAGAAAGTGAAGACATTTCGGAACAAGGAAATCAATTTGGTTCGAGTGATGTGGAGAAAAGACACTCCAGGAGAGTCCACTTGGGAAAAGGAAGATGAAATACGTGCAAGATATCCATACCTCTTTGTAAACCAGTCCTCAAATAAAAGTTGTAAATTTCGAGGACGAAATTTTTGTAAGGAGGGTAGACTGTAACAGCTCCATTTTTAGTGTACAAAAATTGCTTAAAAATTTATGTATACTTGGGGTATTTACATTTGTGACTACTTTAAGTAATTAATTAGCTCTTTAATTACAAGAAGGGGCTTGTAGCTCATTGGTAATACCTTGCACTGCTAAACCAAGCCAGCAGAGTTCAAATTCCATACCCCACATTATTTTTAATATTGTTTTTTTTATCCTTTAGAATACCAAGGGTTTACACGTGCATATCTAACAAAAACCCCACTACATCCTAAAATATAACTGTACCAGAGGATAGACCAGCCGTCGGGGGAGGATTCCGGCCGCATAACTCGGCCGGCGAACCAGCCGACTCAGGCCACCGGCCGAGTCGCGGCCGAGTCGGCCGATTCCGGCGACGACCCCAACACAAAAAATGTGTCTTTTGGTCTCCCCTGTACACCTGCATAATTTATTTTCTCAGACCATTTCTAGAGCTCTTTTAAAACCCCAATTACTCCACTTTTAATATATTTTAATATGTTTATTTACATTTTTTTCCAATTAAACCTTTCATCTATCCTAACCCTAGCCTAACCCTATAAATACAACCCCTAAACACTACCCCCTCACCCCAAAATTCTGAGCAAACTCTCAAGAAATTTCCTAGAACCCTAGTGCGCATTTGAAGTGAGCAAAGAGGCAAAGCCCCGGCGAATTTTCCGGCGACAACCCTAGGAGTTCCCGGCGACGAAACGACACACCGGAAACTACATCCACTTCCTCTCCCTCTCCTCTGTACGCTAAATCCGTAAGTCCCACCTCCCCCCTTCTCTACTCTTTCTGAAAATACGAAATTCTAAATCTCGACGGAATCGGAGCAAATCCAATTTCTAATTCGGTTTCTCTCTAAAAATCCCACTTTTCTTAAACACAACCCTATTAAACCATTACATGTTGACTATTAATCATTAAAAAACATGTTGAACAAGTTTCATGACAATCTATATCATTTTGTAACTTTTATTGCTCTTTTTCAGTAAAATACCATGTAGTTTCATTTTGATATTAAATCATCATAATCTTGCTATACCTTTAAGTTAGATCACGAGGTAATGACCTACCTCCTCACAACACTCATATGAAATATAGCACAATAATTTCGGGAACCTAGAATACGGGAAAATGAAATATTTCAAATAAATACCATTTACTAATAAAACCATTTTTACAAGATTTAGTATTTTACACAATTCTTTGCAAAGCGCCGCTACAACCCAATTTGGGGAACCCGACTGGGATGGTGCGGATTATCGCACGTCCCTAAGCTTAGTAGTGCGAGATGCAGACATCCGCAAGGAGCATTCGGTCTCAAAAGATTTAAAATACGAACATCTTAAGAAAATCAGATTTCTAGAAATATAATATATATATTAAAATTTATTTTTATAAATATATATATATATATATATGTAATATCAAAAATACCTATTTTTGTTATAATATAAATACTTCAACTTTTCCAAAATCACAAGAATCACTTTATATTAAAATACCATGAAATTCATACAAGTTCAATAGTACAATTAAATACTATGTGTTATATAAAATAGGTTATTCTCATTACAAATGTCACAAAATATAAAATATACATTTATTACAACTCTAAAGACGATAATTAAATACTTGGGGTGTATTTTGAAAATTATACAAAAGTACTTTTACATAAAACCCCCTCAAGTTCTATAAATTACCCTAAGGACCATAGTAAATATAGGTTTTAGCGGGACCAATCTCTTTAGCCCCAGGGAGCCGGAGAAGTGGGTGCTTGCCTATTTAAGGCAGACAACTTAACAACGGTGTTATCAACACGGTAATTGTCTTTGAAAAAGAAACAAATGTTGCCGTCTATGTGCAGCGGTTACCGATAACATCAAAACAATCAGGACTTCAATTTACTTTTCTAATTGTCTGATTCAGACTGAGTCTCATTATAAATAACCTAAGTTGAATATGATTCAAGTACAATCTACAATCCAATATGAATCCATGAATACGTATATTCAATCTATTCAATCTGTATTGACCGAATCGAACCATGGATATACTTCCATTTACATGATTCCCTAGTTACATACATGATTCTACAGTTATATCCATTTACTGATATCATGGTTTCGGCAAGCCATCCAATTATACAATCTATATTACAAGACAACACAATACAAACAATACAATCAAGATATCACGGGGTTTAAGGGGTAGATTGATACGGAAGGTGTTAGAAGTGGCACGAGACAGTAAGATTAAGACACCTAACCTATATTCCGTTACTGTTGTACCGTGGCCCAACGGTTTCTTGTATATTTCGTTTGCCCTAGTCTCTAGCATACAAAGACTCCTCTCGTATACACTGGCATTCTTCTGTACCAAGCTACAAACAACAGCGTTAACACCACATTATAACAATATAATACAACTTTAAAAGCTACCTTCTTATTCTATCTATTCTATTTCTCCCTTATCTTTGGGACTTTCCGAGCGATCTGTTCGCTGACGACATTCTCTTCTTTCTTTTTTGAATGTCGTTAGGTGATTTGGACACGTCAGAGATCGAGCCCGGCGCTGAAGACTCGGACCATTTCGTTGAAGACCCAGAGCTTTAGTTCATTATACACTTTTATTTCAATACCTTTCCTTTTCTGTTATGCCATTGTTTAGGCACTGCTTTATTTCGGTTGTATTTACATTTCCATGCATTGTACAGAAAGAATGTGAATAAATAAAGTTGATGTTTTATTATATCTTGTCTCTTGTGCATTTACTTTTATATTGCTTAGATACAATTAGCGTATTTACTTCACAGTAAATACGTAGCGTCCTCGTCGCGTCCTCTGCCCGTATACTGGGAAGCGGGGCGTAACAATCAGCCCGTAGACAGATATTTAGACGCCGCGACGGGTTTCGTTCAGGTTATGGGAGTAGCAGAGGCTTGGAACGAGGCCAGTTGTTTAGCTCTTATCCCCAGGAGGGTCAGCACTCATCGTCTGGATGTTTCCGGTGCAGGAGTTTTTATCATCGCGTCAGGGATTGTACCGAGCCACGTGAGGATGAGGCAGCTGTACCACATGTTACCTTACCACCTTCTCCACCTTAGAGAGCGTTGCCTCTTGCGCCCGTTGTTGCTCCGCGTCAGACTTATGCTCAGAGAGGTCGTGGTCGCGGAGGGTTTGTTCAGAGAGGACTGGGTGGCATAGGTGGAGGACAGCCAGTTGCCGGTAGAGGGTAGGCTCGAGTGTTTGCTTTGACTCATCAGGACGCGCAGGCATCCAATGCAGTGGTTTCATGTACTCTTTTAGTATGTCCATTCGATGCACACGTATTGTTTGATCCGGGATCTATGCACTCGTATGTTTCTACACACTTCGTGCCGAGATTGGGCTGAGAGTCGTGTTTGCTAGATCGGCCACTTGTAGTGAGTACTCCTGTTGGAGAGTCTTTTGTTGCACGATTTGTGTTTCGGTCATGTTCCGTTCGTATTGGAGATAGGGTGTTGTCCGTCGACTTGATCCTTCTTGATATGCTGGACTTCGACGTTCTCCTGTGCATGGACTGGTTAGTTACGTGCTACGCGTCTGTGGACTGCCCTTTGCGCTAGTCGGCTTTTGAGGTTTTGTTTTCCCGGCGAGTCAGTTCTTGTTGTGCAGGGGGACGGTGGTGCCGCCCCTCACAGTTTGATTTCTGCCATTTGCGCTAGTCGGCTTTTGAGGAGGGGATGTCGGGGATTCTTAGCTTTCATTCGAGATACTGGAGCCACAGTAGATTCGTTGGACCAGGTCCCTATCGTGAAAGAGTTTCCCGACGTTTTTCTTAATGAGCTTCCTGGATTGCCGCCAGAGCGTGAGATTGAGTTTTGCATGTATTTGATCCCCGGCACGGGGCCTATTTCTATACCGCCTTACCGGATGGTCCCGGCGGTGCTTAAAGAGCTTAAGAATCAGTTGCAGGAGTTACTTGATAGGGGATTTGTGCATCCGAGTGTTTCGCCTTGGGGAGCTCCTGTTCTGTTCGTCAAGAAGAAGGACGGCAGTTTGAGCTTGTGTATTGATTATCGTCAATTGAACCGAGTTACGGTACGGAATAGGTATCCTTTTCCTCGCATTGACGATTTGTTTGATCAGCTCCAGGGTGCGGGACATTTTTCCAAGATTGATTTGAGATCAGGTTATCATCAGTTGCGGATTCGGAATGATGACATTCCGAAGACCTCTTTTCGTACGCGCTACGGGCATTATGAGTTTTTGGTGATATTGTTCGGAGTCACCAATGCCCCAGCAGCGTTCATGGATTTGATGAACCGGATTTTCAGGCCGTTCCTCGACCAATTTATTATTGTGTTTATTGATGACATTCTGGTTTATTCTAAGAGTCGAGAGGAGCATGAGCAGCACTTGAGGATTGCTTTGCAGACATTCAGAGAGCACCAGCTGTTTGCTAAATTCTCAAAGTGTGCCTTCTGGCTCGATAGTGTTGACTTCCTGGGTCATGTGGTTACGGGAGACGGTATTCATATGGACCCGAGGAAAATCGAGGCCGTACAGTTTTAGCCTAGACCTATATCAGTGACAGGGGTCCGCAGTTTTTTGGGCTTAGCCGGTTACTACCGCCGTTTCGTACAGGACTTATCGAGTATTGCTGCACCGCTGACCGGACTGACCAGGAAGGGGGTTCCTTTTCTTTGGACTGAGGCATGCGAGCAGAGTTTTCAGCAGTTGAGGACTCGGTTGACGACTGCACCGGTTTTATCTTTGCCTTTTGGATCGTGCGGCTATGTCGTTTACTGTGATGCTTCACGAGTGGGGCTCGGTTGTGTATTGATGCAGCATGATAGAGTTTTCGCATATGCTTTTCGGTAGCTAAAGAAGCACGAGCAAAATTATCCCACTCATGATCTTGAGATGGCCGCTGTGGTCTTTGCGCCTAAGATTTGCAGACACTACCTGTATGGAGAGTCGTATCAGATCTTCACGAACCACAAGAGCTTAAAATACATCTTCCAGCAACGGGATCTGAATTTGAGACAACGTTGTTGGATGGAGCTCGTGAAGGATTATGATTGTGAGATCCTTTATCATCCGGGCAAGACGAATGTAGTAGCTGATGCTTTGAGTCGTAGGCCCGGAGGTAGCTTGTCCCAGTTGAGCGTAGTTCAGAGACAGTCTCCTGCAGATTGGAAGATCTTGTGCGACAGCAGAGTACAGTTTGAGTTCGCTTCCACTGGGGGACAGCTTGCTCATGTCCGCGTCCGTCCACTTCTACTAGATCGTATTCGTGAGGCACAGTCTGTCGATGCCCGTTTGTCTGAGATTTTTGAGGATGTTTGGTAGGGTAGAGAGTCGGTATTATTGATTGATGACCAGGGTGTGTTGCATTTTAGGACTCGTTTATGTATACCAGATACCGAGGGGCTGAGGCGCGAGATCCTAGAGCTGGCACATCAGTCAGCTTATAGTGTTCATCCAGGTTCCACCAAGATGTATCGTGACTTGAGAGATATATACTGGTGGGAAGGGATGAAGAGATATGTTTCGGACATCGTTTCGAGGTGCCTGACTTGTCAACAAGTCAAGTCTGAGCATCTGAGACCGGCAGGAAAGTTGCAGCCTTTACCCGTTCTGAAGTGGAAATGGGAACAGATCTCTATGGATTTCGTTGTGGGTCTACTCAGGTCCGGTCGAGGGTATGGCTCCATTTGGGTAATTATTGACCGGTTGACGAAGGCGGCTCACTTCCTTCCAGTGAAGACCACTTTTGGTTATGCTCAGTATGCCCAGTTGTACATTGATGAGATTGTGCGTTTGCACGGCGTTCCCACATGCATCATATCCGACAGGAGCACCCAGTTTACTAGCCATCTCTGGCAGAAGTTTCAGGAAGTTTTGGGTACCCGATTGAGTTTTAGCACCACTTTCCATCCGCAGACCGATGGTCAGTCAGAGCGGACTATACAGACTCTGATGGATATACTTCGTGCGTGCGTGCTTGATTTTGGTGGCAGTTGGGATCGTCACTTGCCGTTGATAAAGTTCTCCTATAATAACAGTTACCACGAGACGATTTAGATGACACCTTTTGAGGCTTTATATGGTAGAAAATGTCGTTCGCCAGTCTGTTGGACCGAACTCAGCGAGAGCAGGATTTTGGGACCCCAGTTTGTTCAAAAGACTACGGAGAAAATTCAGTTGATTCAGGATAGGATGAGAATAGCCCAGTGCAGACAGAAGTCTTATGCCGACCGTCGTCGTCGCAGGCTCGAGTTCGCAGTGGAGGATCATGTATTCCTACGGATTTCTCCGATGAAGGGTGTGATGAGATTTTGGGAAGAAAGGAAAGCTTAGTCCCATATTTGTAGGTCCTCTTGAGATCCTTGAGCGAGTTGGTACCGTTGCTTATCGTTTGGCACTTCCGCCCAGTTTTCCTGATGTTCACCCCGTATTCCATGTTTCAATGCTTCACAAGTACCTTCATGACCCTTTTCACATGATTCAGCACCAGACCGTTCAGCTAGAGCGCGATCTTTCGTTCACTGAGTAGCCGGAAGTTATATTGGATCGGCAGGTCATGAAACTTCGGTCAAAGGTCTTGCCATCTGTGAAGGTTCTTTGGCGTGTCCCGAATAGTGAAGAGGTCACTTGGGAGGCCGAGAGCGAGATGCCGAAGAAATTCTCTCATCTCTTTGAAGGTACGCATAGTAAGATTTTTTTTAAATTCGGGGACTGAATTTCTTTAAGGGGGGAAGATTGTAACACTTTAGAATGCGGATAGTGTTAATTAAGCGATAATACGGGTTTTTAATGAAATTTAACTAATAAATATTTTCTTCACATTTTATTTAATTAATTAATATTTTACTCAATTATTTTTATACGTGCACATACGTGTGTATGTTGAATTGGGGTTTAGGAGGTGTTAACCATGCTCATATAGTCATGGCACACTTAACCCTCTCTTTTTATCATGTTATGCAAAATTTAACACTTTATCTATTTAAATTATTCAAACAAAGGTTATTGTTTTAAAATAAAGAAAAGAAAAGAGAATAGAAGAGAATAGAAGGGAGCAGAAGAGAAGAAGGGTTGAATTCTAGGGAGACTTAGGGGGGTGGCTGCCATCAATGGCCTTTATGAGGGGGAGAGTGAGAATAACCCTCACCTACACTCACCTCATTCGCTCACACTCACATACACTCACCTCACAACACATATACACTCATTCCTTCACAAAATATCTCATTCTCATCTCACTCTCTCAATTATTAATTCCAACTCAGTTGCTCCTCTCTCTTTCACTACACATCAAGTTCTTCATTTAAATTATATGTTTGCATCATAATCCAAAGCCTAAACCTTCATCAACCTCACTAAAACCTTCTTTAAACTTGCTTGTGATGACTTAGAGCTTGGAAAGTTAGGATTTTTTTCCATGTTTTGGGTGAGATAATGATCTTTGACTCTTTATTAGGCTATATGAAGTTTGTACACTTATTAGTTTCAGGTTTTAAACACTAAGTTATAGTTTCGTGCACATATCATATTTTTAGGGTTTTTTTTTGAGTCACTGTGAACTGCTACGACCACGAATTTTTACTGGAAAAACTAGCAGTGTAGTAGTGTTGTACTAGTTGCCATGATTGTTCACCTGAAGCACGAACCCAACCATGCACGGTTCGACTGGCGACAATTGGGGAAATTCCGGCGAGCTCGGCCCGATGGGGGAATGGGGTGTTGGGTTTTTGTGGGTAACTGTCTGTGTGCTATTCCAGGTGTTTGGTACTGCTAGATTTTAATGTTTTGATAGTGGGTAAAATCTGGGATCGATTAGCTAGTTTTTAGTATTTCGACTACGCGCGTTACGATATCCGACACGGTGTCCGACTCAGTTTCTGTGCTTCGCGTGATTTCTGCATTTAGGGTTGTTTTAAATTTTCGCTACACTCGTTAGCCACTAAGAGAACACTTGAGAGGGTGTTGGAGTTGGTGCGTCAATTTAAGCGTAGTATGTACATATTATTGATCGATTTCTAAGTTACACTTGTTATGTTTCGTGTGTTAATAGGATCGCAGACGTGGAATTCGGAAGCCGCGAAGAAAGGAAAGCAAGTGGTTGGATTTACTTAGCTTGAGATCATCTGTGAGTAGATTTAACATCTACGGGGAAATCGCCAGTTTGGCGTTAAACGTCAGGGCTAAATATGATATTATAGCCGCATGTTTATATGCATACATGTTGATTGTGCATGAGCATCATTACATACCATTACTTGTTGTGCCTTAGTACCTAGTGGACACTGTACCATTACTGACGGTTCATATTGCACGAGCACTAAATTGTATGCTACACCTACACCGTCGGTAATTGTCATGACACGCACAACCTATACACATATGCGGTATTGTATTGTTATTGACATTTAGACGTTGATTCTTGTTTTATTGCACATATGAAATGCATTGTGCATACCTAGCTATATGTACAACTTTATATGATGTTGTATTAGATTTGGAGAAATTTGGGAACCACATGATAAATTTAAAAACCGGATTCATTTAAAAAAACGGTTTTCCCTTAATATACTCATATTACTGTTTTATGTTGCATATATCATAGTTTCATGGATTTACGCATTGAGATACGGATTCATGTGATTTATGGATTTGAGAACCGTGGTATTATTTCAAGAAATTATGCATTGTTTTGAAAACCCGGGTTCTCTTGATATGATATTTCAGTGCGTCCACCATGAGTTTTCTCGGTTATGAGACTTGTGTTAGAAACCCGAGTCGAGAAAATGGATGATCCGTTGCGGGTTGATGGTGGACCCGGTATGGTACCCCAGGGGAAGAAAGGTATGTTGTGCAGTAGACGATGAGCCTGGCAGAAGGTCTGCTACCTACCGGTGATAGTTTGGACCTGGCGGTTATCCGGAGGATACCGACCGGAGTCATGAGATGGATACGGGCCGATCCGGACTGACGGAGCCCGTGGGCTGATCCGGACTGACGGAGTCTGAGTTATGTGGATTTATGTGTCGATGTTGGACACGAATTTTCATGATGTTTCGAGTGTCGATATTGGGCACTCAGGTTCCATGAGATTTACAGGTATGAGGGCCGATCAGAGTGACGGCGCCTGAGGTATTGGGATTTTGAGGGTGTCGTTGATGGACACCGGTTTTTCCACGTTGATGATTCATCGATGATGAGATGTTTTATCCCATACTCAGTAATTATTTGATATGCATTGTTTCATGTAGTTGTAGTACCCTGATAGTGTACCTTGATCATGATTGTTGCATATCCATATTGCCATAATTAAGCTGTCAGATTGCATGTGATAGATTATTGCTGTATGATATTACTTATTATTCACGAGTTGGCAACTCACCCCTGTTGTGCCACTGTGTTTTGCAGGCTTGACCCTCAGTATAGTCGCGGCAAGGCTTCTCATTTCTCTTCTACGGATATCGCTGCTGTTGGTCGTCATTTTGGATAGGTGGGTGGTTTTGCGGTTATCCGTATGATCTCATTGTGTATATTATTGTATCTAGTACTCTCCATCCACCACTTTCATGTATATTGACTTAGACACGAATTTGTAAGGATCGGTGTTGTATTATTTGTGATTTTGGGAGTCGAGCTCGTTCAGTCGACTATTTTATTATGTTGTGATGTTATTTCACTTCCTTATTGCTTATTCCTTCGCTACGGCATCGTATATCTATATTATATAAACTCGTTGTAGTTGTTTCCGTCCGTGGGCGTGATTTGCTCCCGTTTAGGGATGCTTTATTTATATCCTGTGTTGCACCCGTTTCGGGGCTAGTTTTTACAAAGGAGGTGCTGCCGAAATTTTTAAGAAAATAAACTTAAGTTTTAAAGACTTTTATTTGAGATTTCCAAATGTTTTTAACAGTGTTTTTATCACTTACTACTTTTGATGGTTTAGATTTATGGGTTTTCGGCTTACTTAGATTGCGTTACGCCTGTTGATGTCACGTGGTTTAAGTTCCGGTCATGTGCCAAACTTTGGGTCGTGACACGTTCTCTAGGATTCATGGAATTTTATCATTTTTGCTTTAGATCGGTTGAAAGAAACAGTAAAGAATATCAAGAAAATAGTTCAAGATTTAGTTGAAGTAATAGTTTCAAGAAAATCAAGAAATTTTTTTCAAGAAAGGAAATCAAGAAAATGTTCAAGATCCAATTATCAAGAAAATATGAAGAAGGCTTGTAGAATTAGATCGGATTTAGTAGCCATGGATGACTAATAAAGATAACTCATTTAATCTATTGACAGTTTAACACTAGATTGATGGCGATGAATGCGGATTAGGGTTTTTTTGAAAGAAACTAGGGTTTCTTCACCATCGTCCCTTGTCCTTTCATTGATTCCATTCGTTTTCTAGTCCTTCACAAAAAGATCGTCAATCTTATGTCAAATCGTGGTCAAGATTATCAAGAATTTGATATCGCGCCCGATGAGGATGTTAACGATTCTTTTGCGAAAGTTTGTAAACTTCATAAGACTAAAAAAAAGTATAGAATTTTATCATCCATCAATCTACCCTAATCCTACGAATCCTATCAAGCGGAGATTTACTCGCGCATCATGAAAATCGAAGAAAGATTAGAGGAAGAATTCATAATGCGGAAATTTAAAGAAAGCGAAAATGAAACTAATTATCACCTTTATTATTCAACTTCAAATTACAAATTCTTCAATCCAAGATTACAAGAAGTATTGCTCTCGATCACTCCCTTGAAGAGGTAATTTTTCCATCGATCTTCACGTCGCTCGATCACCGCGAGACTTGGACCTGTCGTGGATCGCGTGCTCATTGATGATGATCGGCTTCGTATAAAGGAGTCTTGAATGATGCCGCTCGATGAATTTCTCAATGATTCTTGATCTTGGATCTTAGATTTGTTGAATTTATTAGCTCTTTTCTTGATTTGATATGATCAAGAACTAGGATAAATTGGAAAAGAAATTCGAATCTTTTTAATGTAGCCCTATATTCTTTTTATAGCCCCTAATCAAGCTTCCCCAACAAGTTAGGTTGTTACAAAGAAACTTCCAGAACAAGCTAAGTTGTTACAAAGAAACGTCCTCAACAAGCTAGATTGTTACAAAGAAGCTTCCATAGAACTCCCGAACCCCAGTCCCTGAATCGGTAGCGGATCCGCGGCGACTCGGCCTGACCCGGCCGCGGTTTCGCGGCCTATTGGTGAGCTCGTTGCTTCAAACTTCTGTGGTCTTATTCTGTTGATCTCTGGGTCTTTATGTAATATCTGGAATCTTCTTATCTTTTCTGAATTTCTGCCAGTATTTGATTCTTCGAGTTTCTTATATTTTATCAGCAGATTCCCGATTCCCGATATCTGACCTGAGCTAATCTTGCACAAGATCTCAATGAAGAACGTGAGATATAAAATATTACGCGTAAAAATATTAAACATACAATTTCCTTCATAATATTGATTATAATGTATAACACATGGTAAATGATATTTTGCAGATGAACTTCTAATATGTGTTATATTTATAGCAAATACCTTTAGATGATTATGAAATGTAAGAAAATTGTCATGTTAAAAGTGCACTATTTTCGACTGAACAAATTCCCCCAAACTTGACTTTGATCGCCCCGAGCGAACTTTATTTATCCAAGAGAACGAGAAAAATAGAAAAAAAGAAAAAAAAATAACTAGCACACTTTCGTAGGCAACACGATTGCACTGAGCACGTGCAACAAGCCTTTAAACCTCTAGGTGTCCTTAGTAGGAGGAGTGTTGTCTCCTGAGGGTTTTCAGTGGATTGCACCCACAAAATCATATAATAAAAGAAAAACTGTGAAAGTTACATATAAAAATAAGAATTATAAAAGAAAGAATTTGAAAGTCAGAGTTTTCAACTACACTGGCTTTTCGGTTGTCATGAGCCCTATCTTAATAGTTATGAAAAGATGTTAGAAATCACATCATTTCTCAATAAAACATCGCCTTTATTCTTCATCCCTATCTTTCCTCCAAATACCGATCATATACCCTTACGTATGTGTAAAAGACATCCCTACACTTGGAGAATTCAATTCAAGCTATCATACTCTTGTCCATCTACCTCAGTACTTTTTAGTCGGTGAATATTTTAGATGGAATTGCTCACACATTCTTCATGCGACCGTTAATACTTCTTGAGGTACTAACCGACCGATTACTAAATGTGCTCACTTATTAGGCATAATTAGCAATTTTCTCGTCTTACAACACCTAAGGTTTAGCAGCGACTCCCAAACCAGTTGGTCTAAGGCACTAGGTGATAAAGCACCCTCGCTATATTTATTTTATGCTGCCTTGGTGATTACAAAACCAGTGTTCATTTTTCTTCACTATTTTATACTTTTATGCATCATTTATTATTTTCTTCGTACTTTGTCTTTTAGACAAGAGTATTTCAAGGTATTCTCTACTAACTCGAGTTTCAAGACGTGTGTAAGTGCGTATAGTAGGGTATCAACGTTAAAATGTTTGGTTTTTAGAATAGGAACTATTTTTCGGACTTATTTTTATCCTCAGATTAGTGACTTCCTTCATCTTACTAACCCTTGGGACAAGGCTCATAACTACTTATTACAAGTTTCGTTTCAGAAAACATCTAATTTTCTTGTTTTTCTCAAACTCTTCCAATCTTTCAAATGTAATTTTTTACTTTCTAATCTTTTATTATAAAAGAAAAATTTTAAAATTTTTTGTGCTTATGCAAAGTGTATAATGCAAAGTAATGCGTAAATAAGCACACACCTCCCCCAAACCTGTTTACAGCAGTGTTCTCATTGTTGTTATCTTTTAAATCTCAAAGCCTGTAGGCTTGGGAGGAAAAGTAATTAACGAGGACGAGAATAAATGAAAGTGAGAATCTCCCCCAAACTTATTTTTAATCATATGGACATTCAGTTAGGTCCTTTTTAACTCACCTCTATTCTTATGATGAGACAATATTATCAAGATATGGAGGTGAGGCGGAGGAAATTTAGTTATGATAAAGTGGCTTCTGTAAAAACAGGAGCTCCTCCGTGGGGTCAGTGGAAAAATACGGTTTTAATACCCATTCACTTTAAAAATTTAACCGTTTTTAATATTGTCAACTTCAACTGCCCCATGCGGGTATACATACCGCACCACAAATGGTCCTTTCCAACGAGATTTTGGCTTACCCGCATGAAGATGGAGACGGAAATCGTAAAGAAGGACTTGTTGTCCCGGGATAAAAGTTTTTCTCAAAATATTTTTATCGTGAAATACTTTACTCCGGTTTTTTACTATAACCGTATTATCGCAACCTTCATCGCGGAGTTCGCTCAGCTCATTTATTTGCAGCTTCCGAAAGGTGCAGGCTTGATTTAAATCGAGGTTAAGTTCTTTAATGGCTCACATTGGTTTATGTTCGATCTTGACAGGAAGGTGGCAAGCCTTTCCAAACACTAGGCGGTAAGGAGATATACCAAGATCAGTCTTATAAGCGGTACGAAATGCCCAAAGAGCATCCGTCAATTTGGTTGGCCAATATTTTCGGTTTTTAGAAACCGTCTTCTCCAAAATTTGTTTGATTTGCCTATTGGAAATCTTAGCTT
This sequence comes from Agapanthus africanus, assembly GCA_030015575.1. Classification (NCBI taxonomy): domain Eukaryota; kingdom Viridiplantae; phylum Streptophyta; class Magnoliopsida; order Asparagales; family Amaryllidaceae; genus Agapanthus; species Agapanthus africanus. Next base: position 35,549,735 of record CM057349.1, on the reverse strand, counting down.
TCCCGCTTGTTTGGGGATGATAGGGCGTAGAAAGTTTATGCTTGATTGAATATTTCCGCATTAAAGTCTCGAAAGACCGATTATAGAAATGCGTCTCATTGTCGCTAATAATAGCGCGAGGGTGTCTAAATCGCGAAAAGATATTTTTTAAGGAACTTAACAACAACCTTGTTGTCATTAGTGCGACGCGGTATTGCTTCCACCCATTTTGAGACGTAATCAACTGCTAACAAGATATATAAATTCCCAAAAGAGTTGGGAAAATGGCCCATAAAATCAATATCCCAAACGTTAAAAATTTCTACAACCAAGATAGGTTGGAGTGGCATCTTATTTTTTCGAGAAATCCGACCCGTGTGTTGAACCGTGGACAAGTTTTGCAATGATAAAATGCATTTTTGAATAATGTAGGCTAGTAAAAACCATATTGCAAAACTTTTTCCGCCATTTTACGTGGACCAAAGTGACCACCACATGCCTGATCATGACAGAAAGACAAAACACTCTTGAATTCATTATTAGGGACACATCTGCGAATGATTTGGTCGGGACAATACTTACACAAATAAGGTCCATCCCAGTAAAAATGCTTTAGTCGGGATAGAAATCGATGATTGTTTTGTTTGGACCATTCGCTGGGAATAAGTCCCGTTGCTAGATTATTCACAATATCCATGAACCAAGGTTCGCATGATACGGTCAAGAGCTGTTCGTCAGGGAAAGAGTCGTTTATTGGCAAGGTCACAGTAGGTGAAGAAGAGACGCGTGAAAGATGGTCGGCTACTATGTTTCCACATCCACTCTTATCTCGTATGACAAGGTCGAATTCTTGTAATAACAGGATCCAACGTATTAACTTGACCTTAGCATCTTTCTTTGGTAAAAGGTGTTTTAGTGTGGAGTGATAAGTGTAAACCACTATCGGTGAGCCAATCAAGTAAGGCCTGAATTTTTCTAATGAAAATACAACTGCCAAGAGTTCTTTCTCGGTAGTTGTATAATTAATTTGGTCATCATTTAAGGTCTTACTTGCATAATAAATTGCATATGGCATCTTATCAATATGTTATCCTAAGACCGCACCAATAGAAAAATCGGATGCATCACACATTGGCTCAAACAGGTAGATCCAATCAGGAGATGATAGAACAGGGACTATAGTGAGAGATCTTTTAAGTGATTCAAAAGCAGCCTCACAATTCAAATCGAAGTGAAATGTAGTATCCTTGGCTAAGAGAAGAGTTAAAGGTCTAGCAATTTTGCTAAAATCCTTAATGAATCTCCTATAAAATCCTGCATGATCAAGGAAGGATCATATATCTTTGACGCATTTAGGATGAGGAAGGTTATGGATGACATCTATTTTAACTCTGTCTACCTCAATGCCTTTTCGTGAAATGACATGTCCAAGCACGATACCTTCTTGGACCATGAAATGACATTTTCCCCAATTCAAAGTTAAGTTCTTATCCTTACAGCGGGTAAGAACTGCATCAAGATAACGTAGGCAATCCTCAAATGAGTCCCCAATTATAGAGAAATCGTCCATGAAAATCTCCAGAAAATTCTCGACCATATCTGAGAATATCCCCATCATACACCGCTGAAATGTAGCAGGAGCATTGCATAACCCAAAGGGCATACGTCTATAAGCAAAGGTACTGAAAGGACAAGTAAATGTTGTTTTATTTTGATCCTTTTCGGCGATAGGGACCTGGTTATAGCCAGAGTATCCGTCCATGAAACAATAATATTCAAGTCCAGCTAATCGTTCCAACATCTGGTCAATGAAAGGTAGAGGGAAGTGATCTTTCCTCGTTGCGGCATTGAGTTTCCTATAATCAATAAATACACGCCACCCAGTTTGGGTGCGTGTTTGGATCAACTCATTAGCCTTATTAGTCATGACCGTGATGCCAGAATTTTTAGGGGCCACATGAATAGGACTTACCCATTGGCTATCAGAGATTGGGTAAATTATAACACTATCTAGGCACTTGACGATTTCTTTCTTTACCGCCTCCTTCATGACGGGATTTAATCGTCTTTATGGATCTCGGGTTGGTTTGTCTTCATCCATCAAATGTATATGATGTTCAACAATGAAGAGACTAATTCCTTTGATGTCTGCCATTGTCTAACCAAATGCTTGCTGATTTGATCTCAAGACCATCAAAAGAGCATTCTCTTGCTCTAAAGCTAGAGAAGCGGATATGATCACGGGCAAAGACCTATTCTCACATAAATATGCATATTTAAGATGAGAAGGTAACAGTTTGAGATCTAATGTCGGCGGAGAGACAATAGAAGATGGGGTAAGGGAATGATATTCGGATTCCCTAAGAAGTTCATAACCTGCATAGGATATTGACTCGGATAGCGCTACTGACTTTTGTGATGAGTCAAAAGGTTCAAACTCGTGGGTGGACTCGTCAAAGGTGTCTTCACTATAATAATGTGCTAAATCAAACAATGATGTACTAATGGCGTCGAGATCATTATAGCAAAGTTCATCAACCTTGCAGCTTTCGGGAGCTATCTCGTGGACAGAACAGACATCAAGTAAATGAGTAGAAGGTTCAGATGGTTGACTTCCTAGCTTGTAAATGTTAAGCTCAATTGTCATTTTTCCGAAGGTTAGGTTCATAGAACTGTTACGACAATTAATGACAGCATTAGAAGTGGCTAAGAAGGGTCGACCGAGAATCACCAGAATTTGGTTCCGTGGGTTCACTACAGATTGTGTATCTAAAGCAATAAAGTCATCAGGGAATATAAATTCCCCGACTTTTATCAACACATCCTCAAACTCACCCCTAGATTTGGTGATAGATCGATCTGCCATCTGGAGAGTGCAGTGGGCAGATTTCAACTCTCCAACACCTAACTGCTCGTAGACAGAGTAAGAAAGCATGTTAACACTAGCACCAAGGTCGAGTAGAGCATGATTAATATTTTTACCCCCAATAGAAATAGAGATTGCAGGACAGCCAGGGTCCTTACGTTTCTTTGGTAATTGCTGGGTAAAATCCGTGCTAACATTACTCGCACTTTTTTCGGCACTTGAGTTCTTCTCTTCCTAGTGCATAAGTCCTTAGGTATTTTCACAAAAGCCGGAACTTGTTGGATAGCATTTAGGAGAGGGATATTTATGTTAACCTGTTTAAACATTTCCATAATCTTCTCCATTTGTGCGTTAGGTTTGTTGGCCCTTAACCTATTTGGATAAGGCGCTTTATCAATAATAGTTGAGTCCAACATTTATGGAGAAGTTCATGTGGGTAGAACGGATCCCAGAATTGGAGTGGGGATCGTTTCAAGTTGACTCAACGAGGTGGGTGGAGGGTTCGAGCTAGGGGAAAACAGAGAATCGGCTCGGAAGAAGATGGACTAGATGAAATAGGGACAGAAGTGAAAGTGGAAGCTAGGGTGTCATTGATTGATTCATCATTATCAACCTGTTCACCGACTTGGTTATTCAGTACTCTTCCGGATCTCAACGTGGTAATGACATTCACATTATGATATTGTGAGTGGCCAGGATTCGGTAAGGGTTGAGATGGAAGTTCCCTTTTCTCTCTAGCACTCATTGCGGCATTTAATTGTGCAATTTGTGCTTATATTGATTTTATACTCTCACCGTGGGAGGCGGAGTCCTTCTTTATGGTATCGATAGAAGACCTTATATCAGCCGACATTTGCATGGAATGTTTCATAAACAAATACAAGGTTCGTTCGAGTGAAGATGAGTTTTCGGTACCGGCCGTTTGGAAAGAATTATTATAAGGTGCAGAATTATTGGCAGGATTTTGAAAAGTTTGTGGTTGAAAGGGGTACTGATTCTGTGGTGGTTGCTGTTGCTATAGAGGAAACCTTTAATAGTTATTTTGGTTTGGAACCGTATTTTTAGTTTGGTGTTGGTTCCAAGCAAAATTAGGGTGGTTCCTCCAACTTTGATTATATGTAGAAGAATAAGGATGTTTCTAGGTCGCTGCTGAAAAGCAGCATTAGTGTATTCTTGTTGGCTATAGTGCCCTTAAGGCAATTATCATAGTCGTAGGTAGGCGATTGTGATAATTGAGGGAGGACCTATACCGGTAGAACAATCTTACTCGACATGATGGTATGCTATCTGGTCTGTCTTTATCATCATGTACATGTTGATAGAGCCCATAGGATTCTTGCTTGACTACTAGTATTATGATGGCGATCATATACGTGGGAGCTGGGGTTTATAAGCACATCCTTAAATGTCCCTAGTCGCGGGAGTATCGAGACTGGGCATCGATACTCCAGTGTAAACTAGTGTATACTTATCCAGACCCTGACGAGGGGCGGTGGCCGGTCTCATAAGCCATTGGTGTCAGTTGTTCATCTAAGATAGTATACAGATGCTCATTGAGTTATGAGTACACTGGACGGACTCGCCGGGAACATACTAGTTGGTATTATACCTATTGTCAGATAGCAGTTCCCTGGTGACATGTGTACAGGTTAGTCTGTCGACCTGAGATCGTCATTTGTCTCGTGTGAGTTCCCACTGTGCTTTGATTACTACCTTACCACGTCTCAAAGGAGTCGTGCAAACAGGTTTTAGTTGGGTACAGTCCTGAGCTACATGGAGGCAGTGAGCGGATCGTCGGGGATTCGTCTCTCCCGGTATTGGGGGTTGATGTCGCGCAGTGCACGGGTGGCCATCACCAGAAATTCTTGGCCGGGGTATACGAGAATTACCGATCCAGGATCGATAGTTTCTTAAGTGGTGATGGGTTTCATACCGACATGAATTATCGTGTTATTAGGGGTCTGACTTTATCCACCCCCTAGACTCGATATGCGATACTCTTAGACGAACAGACTGGACTGTACGGATATTGTCACTGTCAGGCTCAGTAGGGGTTTGGATGAATTTGCTCGTCGGCCTCCCTTTCGCTCAATACCTGGGTAGCCGTTACGTACAGCTAGTGCCGCTGACGTGCTTGTGGTTAAACCCACCGCCAGCGTATTGATGAGTCTTTAGAGTCCCACACAGAGGGTTTTCACGGTTCAGGCGATACGATGTAGATGACGTATGTTGGTACATACAGATGTCCGATTAAATATATGTACAGGCTACACATACTTTAATCGGACGGTTGATAATACTAGCGTTTTAAGATTAAGCCGGATTATTAAATCAGGTTTTGATTTAATAATTTATATATATATATATTTATATATATGTATTCTAGTATTATTGTTCACTATTCTCTTTCTCTCTTGGCTATTCGTATTTTTGTACGAATACGCGTATGTATATTTCGATACGTGTACCGGGTTGTATTCCGTATTTATACGGAATAGTTTCTAGAAAATGTCCACCTCATTAATTGATTTTCTTTTTTAGAAAATTAATTTGGGAAATGAGGTGGAGGGGGTGAGGTGGCATGAACATTGTTTTAGCATGTAGAGAGGTATGGCCACACATTGTTTATTAGGAAAATGGATGAGATATTTTTGGGTATGAGAGGGGGGGCAGCCACTTGATGATATGGGCTTGGCTCATTATTTTCTCCACTTGATATTCTTCACTTGCTCACTCTCACTCACACTCATAAAAGACTTAGCCATTTTTTCTTTAGTTGCTCATGCTATGTTTTCTTCACCTTCTTCATCTTCTATGGTTGCTCCCTTGAGCAATTGTGATGAGACAAAAATATAGTGCCACATTCCTACACCTCCACTCTCCATTGATAGCAACCTTAGAGCGTCGGTTCCCTCGTTTGGCGAGGCTGAAGCTTGTGCCGTTTCCTTTATGTGGATCATCTTAGATGGAGGAAGACCGGCAACCAAACTCGATCCAGACGACCACTAGGAGCTTGGAATGAAGACCGAAAGATACGGATCGATTGGTATAACCATTCTATCTTCTTTTTATATGCTTTCTAGTATAGGGTTTAGGGTAGATCCGGGCATCGGGTAATGGTAGCGCCGTTTTAGTAAATTTTTGTTCTGTATTTGGCCACGATTTGATGGCCGGGGCGCTGCCGTAACCTTACAGTTCTTGACCTTGAAGTGGAGAATTCAAAGGAAATTCTTCCGTCAGATGTGATGGATCGGAACAGCATCCACATACGGTTTTAGGGAGCGTCACCTGGTTTTGGGAGGCTAATAAAAATTTGTTTTCATTGCTTCGAGTTTCTTTTGCATTGCTGCCATTTCGGATTTTACTGTTATGGAAACATCAAGTTGATGGATATCTCCCCTAGATGATGGTGGACTAACGCTTTCCCATTGCAAAGTGTTTTCTGCAAAATCTTCCAAGAATTTCCAGGCTTCACCATCGTCTTTAGACATGAAATTGCCTTGACACATAGTTTCAAGCATCTGCTTTATCGTTGGATTAATGCCCTCATATATAATTCGGCATAGATCCCATCTATGGATTCCGTGATGAGGACATTGGACAAGCAGATCCTTGAACCGTTCAAAGCATTTCCAAAATGGTTCATTGGGAAGCTGGGTAAACTGGTTGATTTCGCTCCGAACACGGGTGGTCTTATGATTGGGATAAAATTTCTTAAAAAATACTATAACGAATTCATCCCAATTGGAAATAGAGTGTGCGATTGTGTTATAAAGCCACTTTTCAGCTAAATCGCACAAAGTAAATTGGAGAAGTCATAAACGCATAGCATCCATAGAAAGTTCTGAAGTGCCCATCATAACACATACGTTTTCGAATTTGGTGATAAAAACGTATGCGTATTCAGACTCTAGACTGTGAAATTTAGGCAAAAGATTGATAAAGTGTGGTTTGATTTCAAAATTATTCCCATTGGCTGGTGGAATAGAAAGACAAGTAGAAAGAGGACCACGTATAGGGTAGCATCTCTTTTAGAGAGATATACGCGGTAGATTCTGCGCACCTGCGGATGGTGGCAGAGTGGTGTTATTAAAATTTTATGGAGAATCGTCCATCTCGGGGGATGTTGTGGGTGGTGAGGAAAAAGAAGATAAAGAAATACCGACTTCGGAGTTGATAGAAGAAACGCGGACAAAACAGGCACTAGAATCCCGTGTCCAGCCGAACATGCACTAAGCAGGTTCAGCGCAAGTGGCAGCGTTAATTTTTAATTTTTATTTTTTTTATCTAAACTAAAAAGAAAAGTTTGTTTTGAAAAAGGCGGATTTAGACAAATCACAAAAATGCACAATCAACCCTAGATCTAAGGTCACCTAGGTCAAGTCACTAGACCGCTCCTAGACTTTCAGAAGACAAATCGCAGGATCAATACTATACTGCTTCTTTATCCCTCTTGTAGTAAGATAAGTGCCAGGTAAGTGGGAGGTATCCGCTATACGAATCACCGTAAATAGCGGGTCTAATTAAGTAACCACTTGCCTTAGGCACACTTGCCTAGACACCACAAAAGAAATGCGGATAAGCAGTAGATTACCCATGACCTTCCTCTGTCCTAATTGAGAAAGACGGTCTTTAGAGTCTTGGTCTAGATATTTTTTAAGTAATGAAGGGTGATGCGGATGCTAGTTTTGTGATTTGTGGGGCTTAGGAGGGTAATGAAATCCCCACCTAATCTGAATTTGGTCTTTGCCCCTTAATTTTCCGTATTACAATATGCAAAAATAACCAATATCAAAACACACAACAAGGAATTTTTTTAAGCGGAGAATTTTTGTAAAGAATCCTGCAGAAATTTTTTTATTGGACTTTTTAGAGGAGAGAAGAGAAGATAAGAAATAAACCAGAGAAAAATGAAGCCAAGAATCACTTATCCCACCGCGGTTCCGCTGCAAAATAGCCCTAATGCCGCGGTTCCGCGGCCAATATGAGAATTCTTGAAAATATTTTTTCCTATACTTGCTTCACTTGCTCCTCCAGTCTTGATGAAATGCTCTGAATATTTATCTCCCTGCTACAGTGATTTCAGATCCCCTTGCTAACTTCACACACTAATCGTTAAGCACATGATGTGTTCTTGATTTATATTTCAATGTAATAATAATACTTCAATCCAAATAGCAAGAAAGAACAAATTACGCACGTATCCCCGACAACGGCGCCATTTGATTGGAGCTCAAATAATGATTCTTCTTTTGATTAAAAGAAAAGTAAAAGAAGCAAAGAAGAGATGTTTTAGTAGTAAAGTAACCGCAATCAATAACGGTGTCGCTTGTAGCTAGACCTTTAGTGAGTACGGGTCGTTCTCTGGGATTCGTGGAATTTTATCGTTTTTGCTTTAGATCGGTTGAAAGAAACAGTAAAGAAAATCAAGAAAATGGTTCAAGATTTAGTTGAAGTAATAGTTTCAAGAAAATCAAGAAATTGTTTTCAAGAAAGAAAATCAAGAAAATGTGCAAGATCTAATTATCAAAAAAATATGAAGAAGGCTTGTAGGATTCGATCAGATTTAGTAGCCATGGATGACTAATAAAGATGACTCATCTTATCTATTGATAGTTTAACACAAGATTGATGGCGATGAATGCGGATTAGGGTTTTTTTTGAAAAAAACTAGGGTTTCTTCACTATCGTCCATTGTCCTTTCATTGATCTCATTCATTTTCTAGCCCTTCACAAAAAGATCGTCAATCTTATCTCAAATCGTGGTCAAGATTATCAAGAATTTGATATCGCGCTCGATGAGGATGTTAACGATTCTTTTGCGAAAGTTTGTAAACTTCATAAGACTAAAAAAAGTATAGAATTTTATCATCCATCAATATACCTTAATCCTACGAATCTTATCAAGTGGAGGTTTACTCGCGCATCATGAAAATCGAAGAAAAATTAGAGCAAGAATTCATAATGCGGAAATTTAAAGAAAGCGAAAGTGAAACTAATTATTACCTTTATTATTCAACTTCAAATTACAACTTTTTCAATCCTAGATAACAAGAAGTATTTCTCTCGATCACTCCCTTAAAGAGGTAATTTTTCCGCCGATCTTCATGTCGCTCGATCACCGTGAGTCTTGGACCTGTCGTGGATTGCATGCTCGTTGATGATGATCGATTTCGTATAAAGGAGTCTTGATATCGCTCGATGAATTTCTCAATGATTCTTGATCTTGGATCTTGGATTTGTTGAATTTGTTAGCTCTTTTCTTGATCTGATCTGATCAAGAACTAGGATAAAATTGGAAAAGAAATTCGAATCTTTTTAATGTAGCCCAAGGTCCTTTTTATAGCCCCTAATCAAGCTTCCCCAACAAGCTAGGTTGTTACAAAGAAACTTTCAGAAAAAGCTAGGTTGTTACAAAGAAGCGTTCTCAACAAACTAGGTTGTTATAAAGGAACTTTCAGAGAACTCCCGAACCCCAAGTCCCTGAATTGGCCGTGGATCCGTGGTGACTCGGACGCAGTTCCGTGGCCTATTGGTGAGCTAGTTTCTTCAAACTTCTATGGCCTTATTCTGTTGATCTCTGGGTCTTTATATGATATCTGGAATCTTCTTATCTTTTCTGAATTTCTGCCAGTATTTGATTCTTCGATTTTCTTGTATTTTATCGGCAGATTCCTGATTCCCGATATCTGACCTGAGCTAATCTTGCACAAGATCTCAATGAAGAATATGAGATACAAAATATTATGCGTAAAAATATTAAACATACAATTTCCTTCATAATGTTGATTATAATGTATAACACATGGTAAATGATATTTTGCAGATAAACTTCTAATATGTGTTATATTTATAGCAAATACTTTTAGATGATTAAGAAAAGTAAGAAAATTGTTATGTTAAAAGTGCACTATTTTCTACTGAACAATGATAATCAAGGAGGAGTGGAAGGGGTAAGGAGGATGGAAAGGGAGGGAGGAGGTCGGGGTGTCGGCGGCGGCGGCGAAGTGGAGGAAAGAGAGGGAAAGGCCATTAGGGTTAGGCAAGTGTTAGAATTCGTTAATTGAGTTTAGAATTTAGTTAATTAAGTTTTTAGTAATTAACTTTTTTAAGGATTTAAAAATAGAAAAAAATAAAACCAATGGATGGAAACTGTCAAAGGGGAATTTTTGTGGAATTTAAAAATTTTGGATTTTTTTGTAATTAGCTAAAATTGTAGGGCTTTTTTGTAAATAGCTAACTTTCGAGGGCGTTTATGTAAAAAACCCTAGAAATTAAAAGGAAAAAAAGAAAGAGGGATTGAACTGGTTCGAACTTGTAATAACCAATATCTCACATTTGTAATTTCCATATTTCTAAAAAAAATCATTTAAAATCTTTCCAAAATATTTTCTATATTTTCCCTTTTATCCATTCTATTTTTCCTTATATATTTTCTTTTCTATTTTTCACTAAAACCCCCAAGCCCAGCCCATGACAGCCGCACCCAAACCCAAACCCAAGCCTTAACTTTTCACCCTCTCTTTATTCCTCTCTCTTTCTCTTCTTCCCTCTTCTTCACCCACGTCGCCAACGTCCCCTGTACGACATGCCCGCCTCACGACTTCGCCTTACCCTCAACCGCTCCCACAAGATCCATGCAACTCCCTTCATCTCTCTCAACAACCGAACCCCTCCCTTCTTTCTTTATCTCACTCACTCTATTAATCCATAGCTCTATCCCTCACTTTCACACCACCAAGCAACCGCTGCCGCCGAGCCCTTCCCCCACCTCACACCACCGTCTCCTCTGTTGATCTCGTCGCAGCAACATCCATGCCACCCCCTTCCGGCGACCGAGCCCGCCACACCACTCCTCCCATGAAACCCATCTGCACCAACCTCCAGCTCCCGTTACTTCCAAACACCACCTCATACTACCACCGACCACGTCGACGCCAACGAGCTACCACCTGGACTGCAGCCACCTCGACACCAGCACCTCCTCCGAACTCGCCAACCAACACACAACCCCACAATGCCGTGCCCTACTTTCAACTCGTCGGCCGCCCTCCACCTTCGTCTCCTCCCTTCTTTCCTACCCAAGCCACTGCCTGCTCCACGCCTGCAACTGTCGCCTGCACCACGAGCGCCTCCGCCTCCTCCTCCTTCCTCGCTCACCTTACGCCATCACCGTCGGCGACCCCAGAGTAACTCCGACCTCCTCCATGACTCCCTAACACTTCCGACGACCCACCGCAAACAGTCCTCTCGAGCTCCTCACCCCGTTGCAACCCATCGCCGGTAGTATCCTCGTCGTCATTGCCTCCTTGCCGCTGCCACCATGCCACAACCGCGCTAACCCTGTGCCACCTGTCTCCCCCAATCAGAGCAAAACTCTGTTCAAAATTCAAATTTTGAAATGAAACAACGCTTCAGAAGCAGCGCACCACATGCAAAGCACGTGTGCGCTAGCGCTAAGAGCGCTGCACTTAAGCAGGGCACCACGTGCAAAGCACGGGTGCGCTAGCGCTAAGTGCGCTGCCCTCTAAGCAGCACACCACGTGCAAAGCACGGGTGCGCTAGCGCTGGAACTAAAACCTCCCCACCGTCAGATCAAAGATCCAATAATAATGATGAATCATTAATTAATTAGAATTAAATTCTGTTAAGGAAAGATTCCTCAAAATCTTTCCAAACAACAAGATTGTGCTCTGTAAATCAGAGCACCGTTGGATCAATGATCCAATGGTGATTAAAAAATCACCAAAAGTGCAGAATAAATTCTGTATAGAAAAGATTTCCCAATCTTGTTAATAACAAGAAGATTACTTTCTGTAAATCAGACCTTGGATCAAAGATCCAACGATGGGAAATTCCCCAAATCAATTGAAGAAAAGATCTCCTTAACTGATTGAACTAATGAGCTTGCCCTATAAAAAGGCCCCAAGACTTCAAGTCTCAGGACAGAAGCATAGAGAGGAACTCCCCCATAAGCTTTGAGAGAATCTCAGAAAGAAGAGCCAAGCTCTCAATAGTAGAACTTCTTTTCTTCAAAGTAAAAGAATAGAGAGATGAAATCATCTCATAATTGAAAAAAAAGAACTTACTTCTTTAAAGATCATAGATCTACAAGACCAAGGTCTTTCACAAAAAGATCAAGAGATCTCATCATAAAATAAAAAAAAGAAGAACATAATTCTTCTCACAGATCATAGATCTATAAGACAAATTGCCTTTTACAAAAAGAGATCATGAACATCTCATTATAAAATAAAGGGGGAGGGAATAATTCAATTCTCTTAAGGATCATAGATTCATAAAGGCAAAGCCTTTCATCAATACAAGAGATTGAAGCATCTCTTATAAAATAAGAACTTTTGTTCTTAGGATCTTGAGACAAAGTCTCTTCTAAGGGAGAATTTATTTTCCATATCATAAAATTGATCAAATACGCTTCTGCGCTCTTGGACCGGCGCTCAGCGCCAAGCGCACCACGTGTTACTCACGTGTGCGCCACTCAACAGTTAGCGCTTTGCACTCTTGAACTAGCGCTTTGCGCTTATGGACTGGCGCTCAGTGCCAAGCGCACCACGTGCTCCTCACGTGTGCGCCACTGAACTAATAATGCTTTGCGCTCATAAATTAGCGCAATGCGCTCACAGACTGGCGCAAAGCGCCAAGCGCACCACGTGCTCCTCACGTCTGAGCTACTCAGCAGAAGCGCACTGCGCTCTTTGATTGGCGCAAAGCGCCAAGCGCGCCACGTGTTTCTCACGTGTGCGCTGATAGAATATAAATTGTTCTTTAATAAAGTCCCAGAGCTATGATGAATGCTCAGCATTCAATAAAAGACAAAAACATTGTCAGAATTTAAATCAATGCTCAATATTGTCAAATGTTTAACATTCTAACTGAATGGACCGATCCCAAAGTGGCCATAAACCCCTCGATCAGATTAATTGAGCCCACATGCTCATAAATCTTTAATCTTAGTCCTAAATTGGACTGTAGATCTCCCAACCAATATCGGTTCAAGGGTACATCTCTTCACTCTTCTGATATTTGTCGTTGTAATCCTTCAACGTCTTTAGAGAGGTGACGGGTCCCGACAACCATACATTTCACAGACTATGACGTCTTTAAACTGGACTGTGGGGTCCTTAAGCCCATGGACTATGATATCCTTAACCTCGGACTGTGGGGTCCTTAAGCCCATGAACTATGATGTCCTTAACCTCGGACTGTGGGGTCCTTAAACCCATAGACTATGATGTCCTAAACTTCGGACTGTGGGGTCCTTAAATCCATGGACTATTATGTCCTTAACCTTGGACCACCATGTCCTTAAACTGGTAATCGACCGCAATGTCCCTAAACTAAACAACAGAGGCCAAATGCTCTCTTGTTGGATCTAAATGATCCCGTTGAGTGGATCTTAGTCTAAAATTAGACTAACGTATCCTCAACGAACGTTTAAGTTGATCTTAGTCTTAAATGAGACTAACGTATCCTTAAACCCAACCCCAAACCCAAATCTAAGAAAATACGGATTTGGACTAATCCACGCCCTACGGGCGACAACATAAATTAGTCTCCGTATACAATCCACGCGAAACCAAAAACAAAACAAACACCTACGACACGAAGTGACCATCTGGAGAAGGAGAAAGTGGTTACCGCGATGCGGTAGCGTAATTAACTGCAGGGGCTTGCGCCTGCAGGGAAGAGCGTCCCTACAATCAAAAACCCCTCAACGAGGGGGAATCTGACGAAGTCTGCTACATCGGTCGCATCCGTTTAAACCTTCGATACATGGTGTCATAAATCAGCTTGGCATCTTCGAAGAGGTGGACAGATAACACCAATTAGTATCTGCCCTCGAATTTCAGGCCCGGACGTCCCAACGTCCCGGTCGCGTCTTTCGGCGGGGCACAGATTCTGGCATGCCCGGTGGGACCTTTTCCTCTTTCCACTTCACACTTCGTGTGTCGTGTTCGCGAAGGAATCGCTGTTTAATATGGTTGCCCTTGGGTTCAAGGTACTAAGATTGGGTTTTGCTCTCATGCAGAAAAAAGAAATGTCCTCTAATTGCTCCAGCTGCAACTGCAACTTCCGTTCCACCTCATCTAGAGGTGTAACCTATGGGCCCCAAGCAGTCTCCCTTTTCATAATGCCAGTGGAGCAGGTAACTCAAGCCACCACTGGGCTATTCTTCGGGACCATGCCCCCACCGATGAGCTTCAATGCCCCCACCGATGAGCTTCAATACCCTTGTACCATTGCAAGAAGCTCCGAAGAGCTCGGTCTTTAATCGGCTCATAACTACTGCGGACCCTCTCAACGGGTCGTCCAACTCCAACGTCTCAGTCTTTGACAGACTGGGCCAAAACTCCAACGGGGCCGTGAAGAAGCCTGCGATACCAGAAAGGGTTATCCCAAAAAGGATAGCCATTCCTGCTCTCGAAGTAGTCAAAGCGGTTTCTCCTGCCAAAAGGTCGGTCTTCACAAGACTGACTGTTCCGGCTCCCACTCCAGGCGAAGTCCTCAAAGCTGATTCCCCTGCCTAGAGGTCTGTCTTTGACAGATTGGACATTTCTTCTCAACGGACGTCGGTCTTCTAGAAGCTTACGCCAGCGACAACCCTTCGCCAACACAGGGGGTATGAGGAAGTCTCCCCTACAGTTGAGACAATCCCAACGGCTGGACATGCTCGACGTCGCCACCGGCGCCGAGTAAGGAAGGCTGGGGGCAACTCTCCTTCTGGACTGACTCCGCCGGCTTCAACGGTGGAAATCGATGTTGCTGTTCCAACTGGGAACAACTTTGAACCGCTAAGGAGGGTGCGCAAAAACTCTCCGACTGCCGTACTGAAGAGATCTCCTCCACCTGTGGAGAATGCTACAGAAAAGAAGCCGGAGCAGCCCCCTCAGCGGCTGTCATCCAAAATTTACAAAGTCTGGCGCCAGGTCCAGGAATCGGTGATTGACCAGGATTACTCTCGCCGACCAAAGAAGATTAAAGCTCAGCAGGAAAAGAGCCATCACGTGGTACTACAGAAGATGTCATTCGTCTGGGTGCCCACTGCAACGGCTCGCTCAACTTCAACCGCTCATAAGAGAAGTATGCCAGAGAAAGCCACTGTGACCGTAGCGAACCGCAAGGACGCTGAATCTAAACGCTCCAAGTCCGGGGGCATGGTAACACATACCGTTTATATGGCTTCTGGAAAAGAGAAAAGCCGTGCTTCTACGGGTCATCGACCGTTTACCCGATCGATGACAAAGGCTCAGGAGCAACAGCAGCAGAAACTTCAGGAGATGTTGACCGCAATGGCCGCACTCATTGGGCCGAAAGAAAATCCAGAGACCTCAGAGCAACGTCAAGAACAAGAAATTGATGCTGAATTCCTCCGAAGAATGCTCGAGAGGAAAAAAAAAGAGGTCGCAGACCAAGCAGCCAATAAAAAATGAATGGCGCTCCTCTTCCAAGACATGGTTGGGATGATGATACAACCGGATCTTCTGGCTGAAGACCCTCCGATTATCATTGAAGACGACAGAGGGGAGACATCGAACCCTCCTCCGGCTCTTTCAGCAGCCAAGAAGGAGACCATCTCCAAGGCCGCTCTGGATGATTATATCGCTCAGCAAATATGAGCTCATCATGTGAGCGAAACGGCCGGGCAGATCGTTAAGACTGGATGACCCTATCCAGGCTAGTATGACCAAATAAGGTACCCGCTGGGATATACGATCCCTAAATTCCATGTATATATAGGGACGGGCAATCCCCACCAGTATGTCGCCCAGTTCAGGGCTCTATGTGGCAACACTGGAGGTGACGATAAACTGCTACTTCGTCAGTTTGTCGGCAGCTTGTCGGAGACGGCGTTTGAGTGGTATTCCGAACTCCCAAATGAATCTGTCAAAACTTTTACAGAGATGGAATTGCTGTTCACTCAACGTTTTGAGAGCGCTAGCGAACGTACCCCAATCACAACACTGATCAATGCCAGGGTGAAGCCTGGAGAGACATGGGTGCAGTATGCAATACGGTGGCGGAATTTGTGGTCGAAGTGCGAGCAGCGCATCGAAGAGGCGCCTATGGTAGGCATGTTCATGGGTACTCTCGATCCTCAGGCGGCCATTTCCCAATTCATGATGTTTTTCAAGCCGACCACTTTCCAGGCCTTGATTGACAAGCTGACCCAAATGGACCAGATGGGCCACAGGCTTTCCTCTTCGAAGTCGGAGCCTCGAAACGAAAAAGGGAAGGGGGAAGCGACCTTCGTCGCCAATACTCAACAATAGCCGAGCAACTTAAAGCCGGTTGTTCGCCAAAACAACGTGCGTCCACGCCCATCCCTGGAGGAGAGACTGGGATGTCCTTACTCGTTTCCCCGGGATAAAACGAGGAGACTGTTCGAGCTAACAGGGCGCAACAGACTCATTAATCTGCCGAATCCAAAACGTCCGTTGCAGCCAAGCGATATCAACAATCCTAATTACTGCCCTTACCACCAAGCAGTAAGCCATCCAATCGAAAATTGCTTCGTCTTCAAAGGTTGGGTTGAGGACCGATACCAACAGGGCAAATTCGCGCTATATAAAAAATGGAAGATGAACCCGCCACAACCACATGATTTGAAAAAGATGGACATGCCGGGGGCATCGTGCTCATTCATAGAGAAAGCCCCTTGGACCGAAAAGTCCGTAAACTAAAAATTTGCCTCGAATACGGAAACGACGGACCGAAACGTCCCTAAACTAATGATGGACCACTATGTCCTAAAACTGGCTAATGACCGAAATGTCTTTAAACTACTACAAACTCGCGGCATCGCCAGGCTGACGTGGTAAAAAAAAAGGTACGTCCACAAACAGGATGGGCACGGATGAAAACCCGAAAAGGCTCCGTGAGTAAAAATAGCAGGACTACCGGCGAGTTTTGTGAAAACCCGAAAGGGCGTAATCTCATTAAAAGACACTTGCAAGGTCCTCTCGACCCTGTAAGAAGAAACCACCCGCGTGAGATGCTTATGACTCATAAGGGAGCAACACACTTAGGAATCCTCACGATTCCTAAGGAGAACTTACACTTACGAGATCCTTACGACTCGTAAGGAGAATTCCCTTTTGAGACCCTCACGGCTCATAGGGCTCAAAAGCCTTAAGTTACAGGGATCTGAACCTGTTCTTAAGCCATCACAATCTCCAATTTTGCCCTACAAGCGTCTCGACCCTTGTATACAATCCACGGGCGCGAATAAACATTTCCCTAACAAAGTCTCACCAGCGACTTGGGATATGTTTACACGGTGAACAACCCTTGTAAGTCCTCTCGACTTATAAGGAGAAAGCACTCTTGTAAGATCCTTACGACCTGTAAGAGACCATACACTTAAGACTCCTTACGATTCTTAAGTAGAAAACCCACTTACGAGATCCTCATGACTCGTAGGGAGAAATACCTTTATGAGACCCTTACGGCTCATGAAGTCAAAAGTCTTAGTCGACAGGATCCTAACCTTGTTTACTAAGCCACCTTTGTTCGACATCCACAAAGGCAAATGATGATTCGCTCCTGGCAATATCTCAGTTGTAGCGATGCTGATGCCTGAATCGGTATCAAATCACAAATTCGCAGCGAAAAGCCAGCGAGCCATAAATGCATATGAAATAGCCGAAATGATGGGGCAACTTACATAAATCAGCAAGTAAAAAAAATATATGCATATAAAATAGCCGAAATGATTGGGCAACTCGCAATAAAAAGCAGCGAGTAAATAAAACAAATAGCCGAAATGATTGGGCACCGCGAAAAATAGCCGGAATGATTGGGCAATCACGACTTTCACGATATAAAAGCTGAAATGATAGAGCATCGCGAAAAGAAAAAATATATAAAATGAAACTTTTTGCCCCACAAGTAAGATCACATCGATCCCTGTATACAATCCAGGGGCACAAACAAAAAGGGAACCACACCTTCCCCATAGGCTCCATCCGAAAGAGAGCCAAGTCTCGACGGTTCACAGACAACCTATAGACCACCTTAACATTCGTCTCGTTACAGCAGACGCAACGTCAGCAAAGTGAAGTGATGTCAAAACCCCAGCTCCACCTCAACATTCGTCTCGTTACAGCAGACGCAACGTCAACTAAACGGAGTGACAACAAAATCCCAACTCCACCGCAGCATTCGTCTCGTTACACCAGATGTAATGTCAACGACGACATTCCTTCGCAGTCCAACAGGATGCAGATGCAACGTCAACGAAAGACCTCACGGTCGAAACAAAATGGAGTGACGGCAAAATCCCAACTCCACCTCAGCATTCGTCTCGTTACACCAGACGCAATGTCAACAACGGCGTTCCTTCACAGTCCAGCAGGATGCAGATGCAACGTCAACGAAAGACCTCACGATCGAAACAAAGCGGAGTGATGGCAAAATCCCAGCTCCACCTCAGCATTCGTCTCATTATAGCAGACGCAATGTCACCCTAGGGTCAAAACAACGGAGCCATGGCAAAGTCCCTAGTTTCAAATCTCGACGGTTCACCAACAACCTAGAGACAACCGCGGCATTCGTCTCGATACAACAGACGCAATGCCAGCAAACGAAGCAAAGGCCAAATTTCTAGCTTCAGGGTCTTGACGGCAACTCATATAAAACCTGAAAGACTATCGGAGATCACCCACACCAGCGCGGAGTGGTCACCACCTCGACGTTCGTCTCGATACAGCAGACGAGATGTCACTACAGCGTTCTTCCTCCAACAGGATTCAGACACGCCAAAGAAAACGAAGCGATGGCTAAATTCCTAGCTTCAGGGTCTTGACGGCAACTCATATAAAACCTGAAAGACTATCGAAGATCATCCCATACTAGCGTGGAGTGGTCACCACCTCGACGTTCGTCTCGATATAGCAGACGAGATGCCACCACAGCATTCTTCCTCCGGCAGGATTCAGACGCCACATGTAACATTTTAAAAATAATTAAATAATTAATTAAATAAATAAAATCGTTTAAGTGAATTTTATAATTTTCGGTAAAGTAAAACGTAGTTTTTATAAAACTAAACCGTAATTATTTTTCACTATGAATTTAAAAATACCTATTTTAATTATGTTATTACTAGTAAATGGTGTTTATTTAGCCACTTATAAATTTTTAGTTTAATTAAATATTTTTCTTAAATTAATTATTTTAAATATTAACATAAGCTTTATTTTTACACTAAATTAGTGTAAATTACAAATTTGAATGGGTTAAATTTAAAAAAATGAATCATTGCATCTTAGAATCAAGTGTGTTTCATGCAAAATTTATTTTCAAAATTTTACAATGGTTCTAGACCATTCTAGGTCAAATGGAGTGAAGAAAATAAAGAATTTTTAAATAAATTCATGAAAAGACTTAATTGTGTGATATTTCTGTAAAACCTTCTACACTTTTCTTCACCTTTTCTCACTCTCCTCTCTTTTCCTCACCTCATGGCCGGCCTCACCTCCATGGGCAGCCCCAAAATTTTCCCCCCATCATTTTTGCATTAAAAATCATCAAAAATCATCAAAAATTCAATAAAAAATCCACAAAATCCTAATAAATTCTTACCCTCTATTCTTTGCTCATATTTACATGGATTTTGGAGATGGAAAGCATTCATTTTGGAGGCTTATTTTCATGTTTGGATTTCATGCAAAATCCATTTAGATGTGATACTGTGAAATTTTCTTTAAAAGTATCGAAATCGGGTAAGTTTGCAAACTAGAATTTTCAAACTAATATAAATTAGGGTGTTAAAAATATAGTGATGGTTTATATAGTCTAGTTATGCTAATTAATGAATATTATGACCATTAGTTTCTTTTAAACATCAAGTTTTGAAGTAAAACGGTAAATTGGTGTTTTCAGGTTTTACGAAATCGGACGATTTGATCGATTTTTAGGGTTTCGATGGATTAAATCATGTTTTATATTATAAGTAATGAGTTTTTAAACTACAAGTTGTTTGCTGATGTTTATCTCGATCAATCGGCATTTGTACGCCTACATCGAGCGATATTTGGTTCTTTTGCATGAGCGGGACATAGGTTTTAACCTATGCGCGTTCCGTGTGTCGTTTTGATTTTTGTCCGTGATTCAGTTTACGATACTATATATATGTTTGCGTATAGGTACCCCTCACGTGGACTGCGGGCGATGAAGAAGAGGATGGCGACATCATTTTCGGCAGACAAGGACCAGGTGAGTAGATGTATATCTAAGGGGGGGGAAGTCGGGTGGATGGCGTTTAGCACCCCCGCAAACGTAGAATAGGGATAGTACTTATTATCATTAGGAAGCCAGATGTGACTTTAGATTCTTGATGAGTAGGACCCTAGTAATGACCCTAGGTTAGACTAGACTGATTTAGAAAGACCATACCAGAGGATGAATACCTTGGAAGAGATTCGTAGGTTTCAGGTAGATACACACACACGCACACACTGAGACTCAACGTGGTGTATACGTGTATGTATATATATATATATATATATATATATATATATATATATATATATAGGACTAGGTGTAGGTATATATATATATACACACACACACAATACGTATATGTAATACAAGGATGTGATATGATACACGGGGATGAAACAATATAACTGGGCTGATGCCGTGATTCTTGGCTATACAGTCGTGTTATGATGTTAGCGGATCATTAGAAAATAAGATAATGGATTTGTATACTTGAACAATAATAAAGGGTGGTGATGATATTGAAGTAAATGGGACTCTAAAATAGAACCAGGACCGTAACCTGTGCCTGAAATTCTGATATGATATCATATAGGCGTGACTTGATTACGACATCATATAGGTGTGACTTGATTTCGATATCATATATGTGTGACTTGATTACGATATTATATAGGTGTGACTTGATCACGATATGATACATATGACATGATATTTCTGAGGATAAATTAACGATATATATTTATGCCGACAATGATATATGATTGATGTATGCGATTACAGTATAGCACATTGATCTTGACATGTGTTGATGATGATATTATACGAATGATGAGACACGTAGGTGATACTTGACCCGTACCCCGATATTGGGATGCCGTACGATGGATTTTACCGTACGAGGCATAGATATGATGATTGATCCGCACTCTTGATTCGAGGAATCCGTACTACGTACATGACGCTATTGAGACTGGATCGCGTACTATTAGAGATATGGATTCAGAGCTTAGGTGGACTCTTATTTCTTATTGACTAGTTTCTTAGGTTTAGTTCCTTAGGAGGTTAGATGGACACTAGTTTAGGCTCGAGTCATATATTTGTAGTTATACTTGTATATCACAGATGAGTGGTTATTACACATCCGTCTTTACATTCATACCGTAATCATAATGGTGCATGTTCATTCATATATTTCTATAATCAGAATAAAACTTTGCCTGTTAGGACACCAGCACCATTACCAACGATGCGCATATTCCACACACACTTATTTGCCGGCTCACACACATCATCATCGATAATTGCTATGTCACGTACACTTTAAATCATATTATCTTTTATTGATACAATCAGCTAACAGCTAGATCGATATAATATTGTGATTACTCTCTGGTGTTAGTAGAGATATGGTATTTATTACTTAGACATTTCATGTATTCGCATTTTCATGTTATCATGCAGTATTATGGGGCATATGCCGACACTTATCTTATACTTACTCATGATTTTGGGATTTTGGATTTCTATGAGATTTCTGGATTTTTGGGGAAAACCGCAAGAATATATAAAAACTTCTCTCTCTCTCCTCCTCTCTTTTTAAAACATAAGATGCGGTTTTCTCGTGATGTATGTGTCGTCCACCATGAGATTTCATGTTTTCTGTTGGATTTCGAGACCCGATTCGAGGAGTGGATGAACCGTCTCGGGTACATGGTGGGCCCGGTATGGTACCCCGGGGCAAGAAGATCGAGTTGTAGACGATGAGCCTGGCAGGGGAGGACTACTTACCGGTGATGTCTGGCGCGGCGGATATCCGGAGGATACCGACCGTTGTCGTGAGATTTGATGATATGGGCCGATCCGGACTGACGGAGCCCGAGATATTGAGACTATGAGAAATTGAAATTATGAGGTATTGAGACTTGAGATTTACATATTTTGTGTCGATACTTGACACGGATTTCCATGGATTTCATCGTTGATATTTCAGATTTCTATACACATTTTACCATGATAAAAGTTAAAGATTTCTTATACAGATATATCTAGATTTCAGGATTGATTATTTCACATTCATGGTGCATGCATACTCATTCACATGACATAGTTCTATATGAGGCACTGATACGAGTACGGAGTATTTGCACTTACACGTAGCTTATTATCCTGTCTTTACTTGATGACTAGTAGTATATTAGTATATTATTATGACCTAAGACAGCGTCGTGCATTCGATTTCTTTTTGCAGATATTTTCTACTCACGAGTTGGCAACTCACCCCCGTTGTGCCAAATTTTATTACAGGTTCGATGTACAGGTTTTCCTGGTAGCTTGCTGGCATATCTTTTCATTCAGGATGATTTGCACGGTAGGTTGGTTCACTTGTATCTGGACCGCCATTGTACTTTTATTATTTCATTTGTATCTAGAAAACTCCATTAACCAAACTTGTATTGCTTGATAGTTTACTGGTTCAGTTGTTTATTTCGACCTTAGAGTCGCACTTGTATTATTATGATATCTGGGGGTTTTGTTTTCTTTTGAGTTTTGAGCCTCTCCCTTTGGCGTTGTATATTATTGTGCATTGATGTGGTTGTTTCCGCCTTTTGGCATAGAGCTAGCTCCCGTTTGGGGATGCTTTTTATTATTTGTATACATATTATTCTTGTTTGTACCCGTTTGGGGCCAGTTTTTACAAAGGAGACTCTGCCGAAATTTTTGAGAAAATTGGATGTTGCTTTTAAACTTGTTTTCTACATGTTTTCCTTTACTTCTTCTTCTTT
Organism: Agapanthus africanus; assembly: GCA_030015575.1. NCBI lineage: Eukaryota > Viridiplantae > Streptophyta > Magnoliopsida > Asparagales > Amaryllidaceae > Agapanthus > Agapanthus africanus. The sequence goes on along the minus strand of CM057349.1, from coordinate 35,526,860 downwards.
TTATGGTTTAGATTTCTGGACTTCGGCTTAGGTTCTGTTGCACCTCTAGACGCTTCGTAATCTAAGTGCCGGTCACGTTCCGTACTTTCAGGTCGTGACAAACTTGGTATCAGAGCGCTAGGTTTAACCTTGTATATGTCTAGGGTGACCCTTGGTTGATGGAGTAGGCGACTTAGGTAGAGTGACGTACCGTGGGTATGATCCGCGGCATACTTACGATACGCTACTTTTCTTAAGTATCCTTAGGATGTACATTTGTTTGCACCGCATTTCATTTGTTCCTTTGATCTATCTTCGTCGATATCGGAGGGTGGTTTCTGTTACCACGGGCGCACGGGCAGAAGGAGCTGCGGCTCGAATGCGATAACCATTAGGGTATCGGTTATTCTTGAGGATTGAAGCATTGTTTAGCGTGCGGGAGAAGGGTATTCACATGCCGTCCAGACGAAGTTAAAGGATTCGAACGATTGTCAGAAACCCATTTTCCCAAGTTTAAAGTATTCGGAAGAACATGCAGGTATTTTGATGGACCCTCTAGAAGAATGAAACCCTAACTCGACATAATGACCACGAGAACGCGCTTGAACCTTAGGGTTTACGGAAGTTCCGCGGTGCCATTAGTGAGGCTTGGGTTTGCCTTTCTACGGCTGGACCATCGATACTGGGGTATGTACCGGATATTTTTAAACTGTACTTGAGTGTTGAGCTCTCGGGAAATTATGGGATTTTGATGGATCGATCGAAAAGTTTAATGTAGTCCGGATATCAGGTGATGGGATCGACTACGTGGGAGACTTTAGATATGAGTATTGCCGTTGGTAGCGCAGTCAGCACACCTATGAAGCGACAAGTTCGAAGCAGTCGACACCAGAGGAAAGGGGGAAAGAGGCGCACATTGACGATAGTGTTTACGATTGTGATTTGGTGATTTGAATTTCATATTTCCGTTGATCGTATTTTTTTTTTGGTATTTTGAGGATTTTGTTCTACGATTGGTATTTCTTATGTGTGCATTCATTACATTCTATTCGTGCTTCATATATCAGTTGTATTGATGTTGTTTTGTACATACCCAGTACACTTGATTTGGTTTTATACATTTTGAGATTTTGATTTGATTTCGTGCATATGGGTTACACATGATTTTGACATATGCTTCGACCTAGTTTTCATGCATTTTCGTTCTGTGATTTTGATTTTGATATTCGGTGTATGTTTTCGTGCACTATGTGCATCTGATTGAGATTCTTCCGCACATTCGGTGCACCTGATATGATTTGTGCACACCAGATGCACTAAATCGTGGTTTTGTGCAGATTAGATGTACCTGATATTAGAGTCGTGCACGCCCGTTGCACTTGATAGATGTTTTTGGTGCACACCTGTTGCACTCAGTTTTGTTTTTGTGTGAATTCGTGGCATCTGTATTTGGTTTCGATTTTAGTACGCACCGGACGCACATGATATTTTTATGATGTGATTGGGATTGATTTCAGTTTGATCAGTATGTTTTTATAATCATTACAATTGATTTGGTAACCAGGCGGGACGTGTATGTTAAATAAAAGATATATATATATATATATATATATATATATATATATATATATAGCTATTTTTTTTAAAAATAAACGTCCGCTACTTATGCCATGGCACGTGCATCACACGACGATTTTCAAAAGGGGTTCTTGCATGCTTCTTTATCCAGATGTTTGGACGATTTTACTATGATGCGCACAATATATAAGTTGTAGTTTTGATATATATTATGTTGGTTTTCATATTGGGTTTTGGTATTTTATTTTCGCCATAACTCCGATGATTGTGTTATGCTTGACGGAGTTGATTTTAGTTATGTATTGATGATTTCGGAGCCCCGACGATTTGAGTGTTTTGGCTGAATGTTTTAGTAATTGGGAGGAGTTTTAATTTAAATTCGGGGACCGAATTTCTTAAAGGGGGGAAGATTGTAACATTTTAAAAATAATTAAATAATTAATTAAATAAATAAAATCGTTTAAGTGAATTTTATAATTTTCGGTAAAGTAAAACGTAGTTTTCATAAAACTAAACCGTAATTATTTTTCACTATAAATTTAAAAATACCTATTTTAATTATGTTATTACTAGTAAATGGTGTTTATTTATCCACTTATAAATTTTTAGTTTAATTAAATATTTTCTTAAATTAATTATTTTAAATATTAACATAAGCTTTATTTTTACACTAAATTAGTGTAAATTACAAATTTGAATGGGTTAAATTTGCAAAAATGAACCATTTCATCTTAGAATTAAGTGTGTTTCATGCAAAATTTATTTTCAAAATTTTACAATGGTTCTAGACCATTCTAGGTCAAATGGAGTGAAGAAAATAAAGAATTTTTAAATAAATTCATGAAAAGACTTAATTGTGTGATATTTTTGTGAAACCTTCTACACTTTTCTTCACCTTTTCTCACTCTCCACTCTTTTCCTCACCTCATGGCCGACCTCACCTCCATGGGCAGCCCCAAAATTTTCCCCCCATCATTTTTGCATTAAAAATCATCAAAATTCATCAAAAATTCAATAAAAAATCCACAAAATCCTAATAAATTCCTACCCTCTATTCTTTGCTTATCTTTACATGGATTTTGGAGATAGAAAGCATTCATTTTGGAGGCTTATTTTCATGTTTGGATTTCATGCAAAATCCAGTTTAGATGTGATATTGTGAAATTTTCCTTAAAAGTATCGAAATCGGGCAATTTTGTAAACTAGAATTTTCAAACTAATATAAATTAGGATGTTAAAAATATTGTGATGGTTTATATAGTCTAGTTATGCTAATTAATGAATATTATGACCATTAGTTTCTTTTAAACATCATGTTTTGAAGTAAAACGGTAAATTGGTGTTTTCAGGTTTTACGGAATCGGACGATTTGATCGATTTTTAGGGTTTCGATGGATTAAATCATGTTTTATATTATAAGTAATGAGTTTTTAAACTACAAGTTGTTTGCTGATATTTATCTCGATCAATCGGCGTTTGTACGCCGACATCGAGCGATATTTGGTTCTTTTGCATGAGCGGGACATAGGTTTTAACCTATGCGCGTTCCGTGCGTCGTTTTGACTTTTGTCCGTGATTCAGTTTACGATACTATATATATGTTTGCGTATAGGTACCCCTCACGTGGACTGCGGGCGATGAAGAAGAGGATGGCGACATCATTTTCGGCAGATAAGGACCAGGTGAGTAGATGTATATCTACGGGGGGAAGTCGGGTGGATGGCGTTTAGCACCCCCGCAAACGTAGAATAGGGATAGTACTTATTGTCATTAGGAAGCCAGATGTGACCTTAGATTCTTGATGAGTAGGACCCTAGTAATGACCCTAGGTTGGACTAGACTGATTTAGAAAGACCATACCAGAGGATGAATATCTTGGAAGAGATTCGTAGGTTTCAGGTAGATACACACACGCACACACTGAGACTCGATGTGGTGTATACGTGTATATATGTATGTGTGTGTGTATATATATATATATATATATATATATATATATATAAGACTAGGTGTAGGTATATATATATACACAATACGTATATGTGATACAAGGATGTGATATGATACACGGGGATGAAACAATATAACTTGGCTGATGCCGTGATTCTTGGCTATACAGTCGTGTTATGATGTTAGCGGATCATTAGAAAATGAGATAATGGATTTGTATACTTGAACAATAATAAAGGGTGGTGATGATATTAAAGTATATGGGACTCTAAAATAAAACCCGGACCGTAACCTGTGCCTGAAATTCTGATATGATATCATATAGGTGTGACTTGATTATGACATCATATAGGTGTGACTTGATTTCGATATCATATATGTGTGACTTGATTACGATATCATATAGGTGTGACTTAATTACGATATGATCTACGTGTGACTTAATCACAATATGATACATATGACATGATATTTCTGAGGATAAATTAACGATATATATTTATGCTGACAATGATATATGATTGATGTATGCGATTACAGTATAGCACCTTGATCTTGACATGTGTTGATGATGATATTATACGAATGATGAGACACGTGGGTGATACTTGACCCGTACCCCGATATTGGGATGCCGTACGATGGATTTTACCGTACGAGGCATAGATATGATGATTGATCCGCACTCTTGATTCGAGAAAGCCGTACTACGTACGTGACGCTATTGAGGCTAGATCGCCGACTATTAGAGATATGGATTCAGACCTTAGGTGGACTCTTATTTCTTATTGACTAGTTTCTTAGGTTTTGTTCCTTAGGAGGTTAGATGGACACTAGTTTAGGCTCGAGTCACATAGTTGTAGTTATACTTGTATATCACAGATGAGTGGTTATTACACATCCGTCTTTACATTCATACCGTAATCATAATGGTGCATGTTCATTCATATGTTTCTATAATCAGAATAAAGCTTTGCCTGTTAGGACACCAGCACCATTACCGATGATGCGCATATTCCACGCACACTTATTTGCCGGCTCACACACATTATCATCGGTAATTGCTATGTCACGTACAATTTAGATCATATTATCTTTTATTGATACAATCAGCTAACAGCTAGATCGATATAATATTGTGATTACTCTCTGGTGTTAGTAGAGATATGGTATTTATTACTTAGACATTTCATGCATTCGTATTTTCATGTTATCATGCAGTATTATGGGGCATATGCCGACACTTATCATATACTTACTCATGATTTTGGGATTTTGGATTTCTATGAGATTTCTGGATTTTTGGGGAAAACCGCAAGAATATATAAAAACTTCTCTCTCTCTCCTCCTATCTTTTTAAAACATAAGATGCGGTTTTCTCGTGATGTATGTGTCGTCCACCATGAGATTTCTTGTTTTCTGTTGGATTTCGAGACCCGATTCGAGGAGTGGATGAACCGTCTCGGGTACATGGTGGACCCGGTATGGTACCCCGGGGCAAGAAGATCGAGTTGTAGACGATGAGCCTGGTAGGGGAGGACTACCTACCGGTGATGTCTGGCGGATACCGACCGTTGTCGTGAGATTTGATGATATGGGCCGATCCGGACTGACGGAGCCCGAGATATTGAGATTATGAGACATTGAGATTATGAGGTATTGAGACTTGAGATTTACATGTTTTGTGTCGATGCTTGATACGGATTTCCATGGATTTCATCATTGATGTTTCAGATTTCTATACACATTTTACCATGATAAAAGTTAAAGATTTCTTATACAGATATATCTAGATTTCAGGATTGGTTATTTCACATTCATGGTGCATGCATACTCATTCACATGACATAGTTCTATATGAGGCACTGATACGAGCACGGAGCATTTGCACTTACACGTAGCTTATTATCCTGTCTTTACTTGATGACTAGTAGTATATTAGTATATTATTATGACCTAGGACAGCGTCGTGCATTCGATTTCTTTTCGCAGATATTTTCTAATCACGAGTTGGCAACTCACCCTCGTTGTGCCAAATTTTATTACAGGCTGGCAGCTTGCTGGCACATCTTTTCATTCAGGGTGATTTGCACGGTAGGTTGGTTCACTTGTATCTGGACCGCCATTGTACTTTTATTATTTCATTTGTATCTAGAAAACTCCATCAACCAAACTTGTATTACTTGATAGTTTACTGGATCAGTTGTTTATTTTGACCTTAGAGTCGCGCTTGTATATTATGATATCTGGGGGTTTTGTTTTCTTTTGAGTTTTGAGTCTCGCCCTTTGGCGTTGTATACTATTGTGCATTGATGTGGTTGTTTCTGCCTTTTGGCGTAGAGCTAGCTCCCGTTTAGGGATGCTTTTTATTGTTTGTATATATATTATTCTTGTTTGTACCAGTTTAGGGCCAGTTTTTATAAAGGAGACTCTGCCGAAATTTTTGAGAAAATTGGATGTTGCTTTTAAACTTGTTTTATGTTTTCTTTTACTTCTTCTTCTTTTTATGATTTAGATTTCTGGGTTTCGGCTTACTTAGGTTCCATTGCGCCTCTAGACGCTTTGTAATCTAAGTGCCGGTCACGTTCCGTACTTTCGGGTCGTGACATCACAATCAAACAATGGAGCCATGGCAAAATACCTAGTTCCAAACCTCGACGGTTCACCAACAACCTAGTGACAACCGTGACATTCGTCTCGATACAGCAGACACAATGCCAGCAAACGAAGCAAAGGCTAAATTCCTAGCTTCAGGGTCTTGACGACAACTCATTTAAAGCCTGAAAGACCATCGGAGATCATCCCACACCAGCGCGGAGTGGTTATGACTCATCGGGGCTCCCCAAAATGGGCCTAACCTCAAGTAAAAAGCGGCATGGCAAAATTCCTAACGCTTGCTCTTCCAACGGTCAAATTGCCTAGGAAGATTGCTTGAAGACGTCTTGTCCAGCCCCGAAGGGATCAGAGACACGACAGTCGTAAGGCTACTCGAACAGCAAGATTGCCTATCAAGGGATACATCAGCCAACGCGACGGTACGATAAGCAAAACCCTAGTACCACAGACCCTAACAGACCTCTGTCGTAAAGAGCAGAGGTTAACTGTGACGTTAGGACATTCTTGCGAGAACTTCTCGACTCGTGAGGAAATTAGTGCCTTTGCGAGAACTTCTCGATTCGTCTCGACTCGTAAGGAAAAGCCTTAGGCGATGAGGATAAGGACCTGTTTTCTAAGCACTGGGGCCCTACAAGTCGGTCCAAAATGGACTCTTGCTTACTATTCACGGGCCACACTCTCCAAAGTCGAATCTCGACAAGGAGGGAAACAACCACTTACGAGTCCTCTCGACTTGTAAGAGGGAAAGTTCTCTTGTGAGATCCTTATGACTCTCAAGAGAAAGCGCACTTAGGAATTCTCACGATTCTTAAGGAAAAAATACACTTACGGGATCCTCTCGACCTGTAGGGAGAAAATTCTTTATGAGACCCTCACGGCTCATAAAGTTGAAAATCCTTAGGCAGCAGATCTTAACCTGCTTCCTAAGCCATCACTACCTCTCGAAGAGTTCAAGACGGAATGCTCTCTATCATCTATAGGCTACGCTTACTAAGGTAACATGCCGGCAACAAAGAAAAGAGAAGAAAGCAGTAATAGAACAAAAAAATATGTATTTTTTATTCATGAATTCAATGCAGTACAAGTTGGATCGTATGAAAAAATAAAAAATGGATACATGTTATTTAAAGATTACAAGCAAAACAGCGACTGAGAAAGAAGCGTTTTCAACAAGTCCGCAAGCTGCTCTCGCACTCCTTTCAGTGCCTTCTCGTGATCAGCCGCCGTGGCCAGCTCCGCTTCAATTCGAGCCCTTTGCTGCAAGCATGATGAGATCTTCTCATCGATTTCCCATTGGGCAGCTTCGCGACTCTGCGTAACCTGCTCAATAGAGTTGAGCTTCCGCCTCAATACAAGCCCATCCGAGATACATTGCTGTAAGGTGTCAAAAGCAGCTCTCAGTTGCGTGGCGTTCGCTTTAACTTGGGCGCGCAGCCGGGCAGATTCATTCGAAGCCTCCTCGCGTTCCTTCCGCCTCAAGGTCGCTTCTTGTTTGAAATGGCGGAGGAAGGACACACTCTGCTCGACCCATACAGCCCGCTGGGAGTTCAAAGCCTGAATTTCAGGAGCAGGATGCATAAGCTCAAGCTCATGCAGGCATGCCACAATCTTCCTGCAGTGGTTAACCCAAGACTCAACGACACCTTCGTTATGGAAGTTCACAAGCATCGCCAGCATTGGATTAACCTCGGCAGTAAAATCTACAGCAAACATAGGGGCCTCCGCGTCAAGCTCCTAGATGTAATTGCTCAACATACTCAGACTGGTCACAGCGCCTTTTGAGGATGGACGTCTGGAAAAGGGCTCTGCCGGCATTATAACGCGAGACTCGAACGGGGCTGGAGTCGATGTGACCGCTGCAAAACAAATCACTATCAGATGTCGGCTTAAGAAATAAAAAAAATACATGAACAAAAGAGTCTATTATACCGGCTGCAATAAGGGGCAGGGCTGGGAGTTCCGGTGGCGCGGCGATACCCTTGACCCCTCCTTCAATTTGTAAGGCTACGAGCAACGCAAAGAAGAATTAGCAATAACGTGACTACCCGTTAAAGAAAAGAAAGGATGTCGGTTAGAAAAGATACTCACCGACACCAGCGGGCGGACTAATCTCCGACTGGAAAGAGAAGTGCGGGTTCAGCACCTGATACAAATGATAAAAAAGAACTCTTGTGAGATCACGATGATACATGGTTAGTACACGAAAAATTCTGTCCCCGATTTAAATTTATCACAAACTCATACCTTCCAGCATTTGAGAAGATATAAGAGAAGACGGAGGGGCAACGACCGTCAAAGCAACAACTGGTGGTGCTTCTTCAGGTATCACAACCTCAGCGCTTGCCACACCTACATTCGAAAGGAAAGGAACAGAAAGGATTGCGAAACGAAAAGAGTGCAGTGACCCGAGACCTACCAGACAGGTCATCAACCAGAACCGTGATGGGAGCATCGCCAAGCATCATGACTTCTTCAATCTCATTTGCGGGGATGGTTTCGCCGCCCGTAGCTTCGTCCCCCGATTCCATGAGAGCTGTCGTGACACTCGCGACGCCAGGAGATGGCAGGGAACCACAGGTGGAAAGAGAGGCAATTGGAGCAGTCCCGGACTCCTGGGAAAGAGTATCCACTTTGGGCTCAGTAGTTGTCGTCATTTTACTCGCCACCTTCTCACCAGGACTTGGCCCTGCAGGATAAGATATATGAGAATCTAGAGATTAAAGCTTTGACAAAAAGGCTCAGTGTTAAGTTACCTTGGGTCGGCATTTCAATTGCTTCCCGAGCCGCATGTGCCGCCTGTCTGTGAGCGGTAGACAGGGTACCCAGAGCACCCTCTGAAGAAGCAGGGACAGGGGAAGCAGTGCTTGAGCCTGCACCCATGGCCAAGGAAGCGTTGCGTTCTTTTGCTGCACGCCTCCTGCGCTTCCTTTCCGCCCTGGCCATCAGAGCCGATCTTCTCAAGACCTCCGTCAAGGAGACGTCATCGTCCGCGACAGGAGTTACCTCTGTAGCCGTTATGGCGTCCGTCATCTGTTGCTTAAGTGAAGCTTCTTTCGGCAATACCGGCGGAACTGGGACTTCGGTAGCCGGCCTTAGAAGCATTTCTGCACCGCCCTGCGAAGTCGGTACCACACCTGGAATAACCTGAGTAGAGGTAATCCTTATAATAAGATGAAAAGGAGGGGTCATATTACCCATAAGAAACGGGAATTGAGACGCGGTGAACCGAAATGTACTGATGCCTAAGGATGCTCGAAGCCTTTCCTCCTCCTCAAAAGTCTTGAGAGAAGCTGCGAGAGCTTTTTCAGTGGAGATGCCTGTTGAAGGAAAAGTGTCAGTCAAAACATGATAATAAAAATGTAATGCAATGACAAAAAGATACGGCTGAGGTTTACTTGAATGTGCAAGGATGACCAGTCCCGCCTTGTGGCTTGCTGATCGCTCGGAAGCTGCAATAGAAGCCTCGAGGTCGGTATCATCTGACGCTATGAATAGGCCTTCGTTGGTCCTATACTCGCTCAGGTCCTCGCTATAAGGAGCATGAGCCTTCTGGCCGAGTACAATATCGACAGAAAGAATCGACTTCTTCTTCTTCTTCTTCTGTGGTCGAGTACCAGTCGCCGCTAGCACAAGCTTACGCTTGGTGGGCACCTTGGGACGACGAGTCCCGATATCTGAACCCACGCCAGACTCGGGAGACGCCACAGTCACCGTTTCCACGGGAGCACGGGGTATCGGTGGTTCAGGCCTATCATGCGGGACCTCGACCGCAGCGACTTCTCTTAAGGGAAGATGGACAATGGTCCGTCGCTTCAGAGGAACATTTGGGTTACCAGCCGGAGCGGTGCCCTTGCGATCAAGCAGCAATCGTTTCTCCTTCCTAATGACGACGTCCATAGAATGTTGATACCACGCCACATACACATTCAGGGCCTTCGGAACACAGCTCGGTTCACTAATGAAGAAGTTGGATCCCGTGTTCAGGCGCATAAAATGATGCAGCGCGCTTCGTATACCTTCTTCGGTAGCAGCAGGTTCTGCCAAGAAAGCCTCAAGCAGGATGCCCTGATTGTAGCTTAGCTGCTGGGCGAAACGATGCTGGTTGTATCTCATGAACAACGCCGCATCATTCTTCCTAAATACAAGAAAGCCTGTCCTGAGGGAGTACAGATGAAGAATCTCCCAAGCTTTCAACACAGAGGCCCCGTCTTTAAAGATGTTCTGCAATGGCAGCAAGGTCTTCACGGATTCCTGGCCGACGGTCAAGATTTTGTCGGTGAAGGACATACCATCTCCAACCGTGCGTGGGCGAAGGAGTAAACCCCTAGCTTCCCGCGGTGTCGGACTTACGATGGATGCGTCGACTAGCCGCATTATCCAAGGGAACTTACATCTATCATAAAAGGAAGGTCTTCTAAGGATACCGAAGACCCCAAGCACGTGCAACTCTAGCCATGAGGTGAAATAATGCATTGAGAAGTTGGCGGGCTGCACCCCTAGCTCAGTGGTATCCGCTGCCAAGCTGAGGCCGTGATACAGGTGGGCTAACCCAGCAATCCCGATGGCCACTTGTATTCCGGCAACCATTCGATGCGCGGGGTAGAAAACAAACGGCCTCATGTAGCGAGGGTGCATGGGAAGCACGAACCAGCTTAACCATAAACCGAGAAACCCTAAAAAGAACGCTTCCTCATCGACGCCCGGAGCGGCAATTTCCGAAAAGGGGACGATCGCGACGTTAGGAAGAAAGAAATCCTTTTGATCAGCTTCCAATATTGGCCGGCGATCCAAACCAAAGCCGAAAGGATCGTCAAGTTTGGCAAACTTTTCACCTTGACGCGATAAAACCTCCGCACGGAGAAAACGAGCGATAAAATCCGTAAAAGTAACCCCGCGGCCTCCGGATTTGAGAAAGAGGCTCTCATACATATTCAACACCTTTATCAAGCTTGGAAATTGGTGTTGAATGGCGTTCTCTGGGGTAACACCCATCACCACTGATTTGGTGGCAAAAATATACTCATCCGGAGGAAGCAGCTCCTCGTAGTGCTCTCCCCCAACGGGTAAACCAGAAATCTCGGCAAATTCCTCCAGAGAAATGGAGACTTCTCTATCCAATAAGAGAAAGGTGTGGGTCGGGATGTTCCATTGTTCGAGAAACGCCTTGATCCACTATGTCGGAGGTGCAGAATACTGGAACAAGGAAGCATAGATCGCAGGGTACAATCCAAGCTTCAGCAGCTGTGATTTCTTTGCCGATAAGATATATCGGGCCCACTGCAGGTATCCGGCCGGGTGACGGGGAGTTAGTCCTATGTTGTAGGGTTGTCCCCAAGGGCGCGACTCGCCCTGACATATGCGCTGCCCTAGAGTGTCCAAAGCCACCGGCGGCTGCACGGGTACTGCGGCAATAAAGACAGAAGGAGACCTTCCGAAATCCAGTTCACTTCCTCCACAGTATAGCTTATCGGGGGTGCATCTGCATAAGGGATCGCATAGATAGGCTCCGAGGGTGTCGCACAAGAAAAGCTCCGGCGGCTTCTGATAATCTGATCGTACCATCTACCCCATAGATGAAGACTCTTGTGCTCTGGGTCATGGTCTTTAATCAGCGCAAAAACCTCTCGGTCTACGGGCGCTTCGGGGAATCCGCCTTCTGAGCGGACGAACGGGAAAGAAGTATCGAAAGACATAGTACCTGCGCGGAAAAGAACAAATTTTCAGCCGCCAATGCTACAATTTTAGTTCTGTAACTAGGTACTTTAAATCGGTGCCACACTGCAATACAGTGAAAAGGGACCAAAAGGGACCCACATAATCAAGATGACATTGCATCATTAATAAAACAGCCTCATCATTTGATGAGGCTGTCAATTAAATGAGGAAATCCTCAATTGATTCTCATATAATGAGAATTCATCTTGCCAGGGAGTAAATCTCCCTTTGAGAGCAGTGCTCTGTGACAGAGTGACATCTGTCAACTCTAATGATGAAGGAATAAAAATTCCTCAAGAGCCTTGCTCTGTAAAAAACGATGGAATAACCATCAGAAAATTTAAAATAAGAGTTTTAATGAATTAAAAATTCTGAAATCTATGAACAAACTCTAAGAGTTCTCCATGAGCAAAGCTCTGTTTATGGGCTAAGAAACCTCATGAAAGATCTCTTTAGATCTATGGGTTCAAGAGAGCAAAGCTCTGTTAATGAAACCTTAAAAGGGTTTTCTTTAGATCAAAGATCTATGAAGAACAAAGCTCTGTTAATGGGTAAAACCCTAGATTATTAAAAGGTCCTTTAAAAAGATTTAATCTTTACCTAATATTTTGATAGAGTTCTGTCCTTAAGAAAGTTCTTAAGCCAAAGAGCTATGCTCTGTAAGAGAATAAAAATTCTCAGAAAGAAGAAGATGAACAGAAATCATCCTAAGGGCTAAGGGTCCTATTTATAGGCACTGAGATGCCGTTTTAACTTCTGAGTTGATCCAAGGGCGCAGATACTGCCACCGCTGCACTCACGTGTGGGCCACGTGAGTGCAACGGTAGGGGGAGGGGCATTTGTCTCCCCCAATCAGAGCAAAACTCTGTTTAAAATTCAAATTTTGAAATGAAGCAACGCTTCAGAAGTAGCGCCAAGTGTGCTCCGCCATAAGCAGCGCACCACGTGCAAAGCACGTGTGCGTTAGCGCTAAGAGCGCTATGCTCTGAGCAGCGCACCACGTGCAAAGCACGTGTGTGCTAGCGCTAAGTGCGCTGCCCTCTAAGCAGCGCACCACATGCAAAGCACGGGTGCGCTAGCGCTGGAACTAAAAGCTCCCCATCGTCAGATCAAAGATCCAATAATAATGATGAATCATTAATTAATCAGAATTAAATTCTGTTAAGCAAAGATTCCTCAAAATCTTTCCAAACAACAAGATTGTGCTCTATAAATCAGAGCACCGTTGGATCAATGATCCAATGGTGATTAAAAAATCACCAAAAGTGCAGAATAAATTCTGTATGGAAAAGATTTCCCAATCTTGTTAATAACAAGAAGATTACCTACTGTAAATCAGAAGCCCTTGGATCAAAGATCCAACGATGGGAAATTCCCCAAATCAATTGGAGAAAAGATCTCCTTAATTGATTGAACTGATCAGCTTGCCCTATAAAAAAGCCCCAAGACTTTAAGTCTCAGGACATATAGAAGCATAGAGAGGAACTCCCCTATAAGTTTTGAGAGAATCTCAGAAAGAAGAGCCAAGTACTCAATAGAAGAACTTCTTTTCTTCAAGGTAAAAGAACAGAAAGATGAAATCATCTCATAATTGAAAAAAAAGAACTTACTTCTTTAAAGATCATAGATCTACAAGACCAAGGTCTTTTACAAAAAGATCAAGAGATCTCATCATAAAATAAAAAAAAAGAAGAATATAATTCTTCTCACAGATAATAGATCTATAAGACAAATTTTCTTTTACAAAAAGAGATCATGAACATCTTATTATAAAATAAAGGGGGAAGGAATAATTCAATTCTCTTAAGGATCATAGATCTAAAAAGGCAAACCCATTCATCAATACAAGAGATTGAAGCATCTCCTATAAAGTAAGAACTTTTGTTCTTAGGATCTTGAGACAAAATTTCTTCTAAGGGAGAATTTATTTCCCAGATCATAAAATTGATCAAATGCGCTTCTGTGCTCTTGGACTGGTGTTTAGCGCCAAGTGCACTACGTGTCACTCACGTGTGCGCCACTCAACAGTTAGCACTTTGCGCTCTTGAACTAGCGCTTTGTGCTCATGGACTGGCGCAGCGCCAAGCGCACCACGTGCTCCTCACGTGTGCGCCACTGAACTAATAGCACTTTGCGCTTATAAATTAGCGCAATGCGCTCACAGACTGGCACAAAACGCCAAGCGCACCACGTGCTCCTCACGTGTGCGCTACCCAGCAGAAGCGCACTGCGCTCTTTGACTGACGCAAAGCGCCAAGCACGCCACGTGTTTCTCATGTGTGCACTGATAGAACATAAATTGTTCTTTAATAAAGCCCCAGAGCTATGATGAATGCTCAGCATTCAATAAAAGACAAAAATATCGTCAGAATTCAAATCAATGCTCAGCATTATCAAACGTTTAACATTCTAACTGAATAGGCCGAGCCCAAAGTGGCCATAAACCCCTCGATCAGATTAATTGAGCCCACATGCTCATAAATCTTTGATCTTAGTCCTAAATTGGACTGTAGATCTCCCAACCAATATCGGTTCAAGGGTACATCTCTTCACTCCTCTGATATTTATCGTTGTAATCCTTCAACGTCTTCAGAGAGGTGACGGGTCCCGACAACCATACATTTCACAGACTATGACGTCTTTAAACTGGACTGTGGGGTCCTTAAGCCCATGGACTATGATGTCCTTAACCTCGGACTGTGGGGTCCTTAAACCCATAGACTATGATATCCTTAACCTTGGACCACCATGTCCTTAAACTGGTAATCGACCGCAATATCCCTAAACTAAACAACAGAGGCCAAATGCTCTCTTGTTGGATCTAAATGATCCCGTTGAGTGGATCTTAGTCTAAAATTAGACTAACGTATCCTCAACGAACGTTTAAGTTGATCTTAGTCTCAAATGAGACTAACGTATCCTTAAACCCAACCCCAAACCCAAATCTAAGAAAATACAGATTTGGACTAATCCATGCCCTACGGGCAACAACATAAATTAGTCTCCGTATACAATCCACGGGCAACCAAAAACAAAACAAACACCCACGACAGGAAGTGACCATCTGGAGAAGGAGAAAGTGGTTACCGCGATGCGGTAGCGTAATTAACTGCAGGGGCTTGCGCCTGCAGGGAAGAGCGTCCCTACAATCAAAAACCCCTCAACGAGGGGGAATCTGACGAAGTCTGCTACATCGGTCGCATCCGTTTAAACCTTCGATATATGGTGTCATAAATCAGCTTGGCATCTTCGGAGAGGTGGACGGATAACACCAATTAGCATCTGCTCTCGAATTTCAGGTCCGGGCGTCCCAACGTCCCGGTCACATCTTTCAGCGGGGCACACCACCGCAGCACTTACACTGTGCCATGATCGTGCCTCCGCTGTGCAAGCCCCCGTGCCCATTTCCCTGAACCACCATGCCAACTTCAAGTCACCCTCGTGCCCAACTCCGCGCTACTCCGTGCCCAACACCGCACCACCTATATGCCCACTCCCATGTCGCGCCGTGCCACACCCGCCCCATGCATGAGCCAAGACCGTGCCCAGTACCATATCACACCCGCATCGTCACCACGCCCACTACCGTATCACGCCCGCATCGCCACCGCGTCCAGTATTGGGTCACCATGCATCGCGCATGCGCTACGCACCGTGTCCAGCATCGCGCCGTCTCATGTGTCGAGACGAACTCTGCACGTTCGTTTCTTCTATATCAGCGACCAAGGCAAGTGAAAACCCTTCACTTGTTTACCATGCTATCGTAATAGTTAAATAATATATATATATATATATATATATATATATATATAGTTTGCGAAGATAATATCGAATAGTGTACTATAATCATTAATTTAGTGCTTGGGACCCGACTTGGGTCGATTATGCCATAGTGATATCATATATAAATTCATGAATTGATTTCACGTTAATCAAGTAAAAGTAATCGATATTTCGATCGATAACTGTGTGCATAGCCTAGGTATTCAATATGGAACTCTAAGTGAAAACATGTTTTAAAATGATAGAACTTGTGATTAATAAACTCCTTTACTGATTATGAATGTCCCGTATGAATTTGGAATTAAAATATCATAGTTTCGCCCTTGAAATGATGCCCCGATAACTGACACGAAAACTAGAATTTACTGAACCTATCGCCGTATTAAACTCATAATAAATTGCATATATATCATATCGTGGCATTCCATGGCTCATATTGAAGCCAACGGAATAATCTACATCTCTCCGTAATTAGTTACTGGATTAACATGTTACGCTAATGAAAATGGGATAGAAATACGGCTCTGGACTGCAGTCCGGAATAACAACTTCTATTGATACCTGATTTGAGACACCTATATATCCCTGTAGACATCTGAAAATACGCGGAGTCCTATATCTTCGCGTAGATAATTAAGTTAGATAACTTATGGTTCTGGTCTCATTCAATTTTACTGCCGTTTGATATTTTAAATATATTTTAGATCGTCGACATGTCGTGCCGTTTTCTGCAGTGACAGTTTATACGCATTGAGATTAAATTGAACATATCTTCCCGTAGTTATCGATGATCCGTTTATTGCATTGGAAACCTAACAAATAGGGATAGATTTTATTCAACTGGAGCAATCTTTTTTTTTCTTATCATAACTTATAGAAAACTGTGCTTGAAGTTGGACTTACAATTCTGAAACTGGAATTCCAGTTGCTTACACCAATTCTAAAATGAACATAACTGCTTAATTGAAAAACTTATTGATATGAAACTAATTTTACTACTTAGATAATAAAATATAATTCATATGCCTTTTATATTGTTTGCTCAATTTTGCACGTATGATTTATAGTAAATTTTGCAAGTTATATGACACTGGCTGTCATATTTTATTCGTATCATATTTGATTGCATTCTTATCATATCATGTAACTGTTATACCCTCATTGAATAGTGGTCATATATATTGATATCCTAGTAAACGTTTTACATTACCAGGTGGTAAGTGTTGGTGATTGGATTGTGGCAAATACATTAGTGTAAAAGCGTGATTGAATAATAGAAGTGACACATACTTATACATAATCAGCGGAACCATTTAATTTTTGCATTGTCGACGTCTATGGAACATATACAAGTGTAACTATAACAGTATGAGATGGGTATGGAAGCACTTATATTAGTGCCATAGGTAAGAAATCGAGAACTGTCCACTTATCTTGGATACCAGTCGAGACGTGCTTGGTGGAGACCGTGTCTCTAATTCTTGCGTAGACTTGTCATGGAGCGACTAGTATTCAGATTCGTGGTCAGTGTTTGATATAGATCATGGGGTGTAGGGTAGTTTGAGTGTGAATTCGATCAACGGAATTTCAGGAGTCCCATTGTCGGCATATTTTGTGATTTCATGATATTGTTACTGATCGTATTATTGATTCTTACTGATCATGATTCGGGCCCGTGTTTCCTTGCCCCTGGGGCTTATCCTTTGGTTGAGAATACTCCTACAGTAGTTGACGCTCATACTCGGACTGACGATAAATTTAGTGACCTGGACCTTGAGACTTTGAGGCTGAAATAACATTATATTGATTATTGACTTGATATACCTGCCTTACCATTACATGTACTGGTTATTTCATGCTCATGTCATTATTCTATACTTACTGCTTTATGTTTACTATCATTTCACATTATATATGTATATATTGTTGTTGTGTCACTCTGACGACCTAAGTGTGCATGCTCAGAGTGGAAGAAGTGGACCCGTCGGATTTCAAGACGACCGTGGATATCTAGATCAGTGAGCCGGCTCTATCGTTCTTTTCATTATCACCGGTTAGTTGCTGTATTTGCTGCACTCAGTTTCCTTTTCAACTGATAGTTTTAGTGACTGTATTATCTCATTATCTGTGTTGTATTACTGTTACCATGTACTACCAAAGGCTGAAGTGTGATTACGACAGAATATTTCCTCGACCGTAGGAACATGGTTGGCTTAGTCACCCATCGTATTCTGTATTTTGGGAAGCGGGGCTTGACAAAACTGATACTTGACCCAAAAATATTAGAATTGTTGGAGATAGTGTCCTCAAAATCAATTATTGGATCGCAGGTACGTGATTGCAATGATTGAGGCATGACCTATACCGATATGACAGTCTTGCTCGAGATGATAGTATGCTATCTGGTTTGTCTTTATCATCATATACATGCTTTAGTTCACTGTTGCATGATGATAGAGCCCATAGGATTCTTGCTTGACTACCAGTAGTATGATAGCGATCATATACGTGAAAGCTGGGGTCTATGAGCACATCCTTAAAAGTGTCCCTAGTCGTGGGAGTTTGGAGACAGGGCATCGATACTCCAGAGTAGACTAGTGTATACAGTCGAGACCCCGACGAGGGGCGGTGGCCGGTCTCACAAGCCATTGGTGTCAGTTGGATCACCTAAGATGTATATAGGTGCTCATTAGGTTATGAGTACACCGGACAAGACTCGCCGGGAACATGCTAGTTGGTATTATACATATCGTCAGATAGCAGTTCCCTGGTGACATGTGTACAGGTTAGTTTGCCGACCTGAGATCGTCATTTGTCTCGTGTGAGTTCCCACTGTGCTTTGATTTATACCCTACCATGCTCATAGGAGACGTGCAAACAGGTATTTTTTTAGTACAGTCCCGAGCCACATGGAGGCAGTGAGCGGATCGTCGGGGATTCGTCTCTCCCGGTATTGAGGGTTGATATCGCACAGTGCACAGGTGGCCATCACTAGAAACCCTCGGCCGAGATAGTGGAGAATTACTGATTTGGATCAGTAGTTTCTCAGGTGGTGATGGGTTTCATACCGACACGATTTATCGTGTTATTAGGGGTCTGACTTTATCCACCCCCTTAGACTCGATATACGATACTCTTTAGACGAACGGACCGGACTGTACGGATATTGTCACTGTCAGGCTCAGTAGGGTTTATGGATGAGCTCGCTCGTCAGCTTCCCTTCCAATCAATATATAGGCAAACGTTACGTACAGCTTGTACCTCTGACGTGCTAGAGGTTATACCCAGTGCCAGTGTGTTGATGAGTCATTAGAGTCCCCCACAGACAGTTTCCCAAGTTCGAGCGAAACGTTGTAGAGGCCGTATAGTTTTATGGCAAGGTTCGGAAAATACACGTGCGTTTTCGCACGTGTTATTTTTCGGGCAGATAATACTGATCGGCTTTGGTTTAAGTCGGATCCGAGTATTATACTCTGTAGATATAATATCTTTGTCTCAGTTGCATTTGTATTCGGTCGTAATACAAATGCGGGTATGTTTATACTGATACGGGGTTATCCTGAAATTCGTTTCGGGATCACTTTTGGAAGTTGCCAGTTTCCAGTTTTCTATCAGCCGTATTTAACATTCGGTTAAATGCGGATTTATCTTTTCTTCTTGAGGGTGAGTCATGAGGTGAGTCATGAGTGTGGAATGTTCTAGAATGGTGACTAGGTAAGTGACTCATTAGGTTACATTAATGAGTTGATGAGGTTTTTAAGTGAGTCACCTTTTGCATTAAAGTTTCTTGTAATGCTTAAGGATATTTGTTGTTGATCTTTTGCCTTGTGGTCACTCTCCCCTCTCCTACACTCACCCCCTCCTTGATAAATAGTGGCCGGCCATTTCTTGTAGGGATTATGGTTGTGATTGGAAAAAAGATATAAGTTTTGGGTGCATAGAAATTAGATATGATTCATTTCTCATTTCCATCCGATCCAAAAGGCAACTTCATTAACCGTTCGTCCATAGCCTTGGACGTAACGAGACAAAGTGTTCTACTCATTCTCTACAACATCTTGGTCATCTCTTTTAGCAAACTTGACAACCGAGTTGCCTCGGTTCAGAGACGGGAGCCTATTTAAAGATCCGTCGACGTGGTGCCACCTGGACGAAAAGACCGGAGATTCAGGAGATCGGAGCAGCCGCAACAAAGCGTAGGATGATGGTTGAAGACCGAAGGACTCGGATCATTCGGTATAACATTTCTACCCACTTTATAGTTTGTTAGTTTAGCTTTAATGGCAGATCCGGGTTACGGTACGCGATAGCGCCAGTTTGTAAAAAGTTTTTGTTCCGCATTTGGCGTCTGTTAGACGGCCGGGGCGCTACCGTGGACTTACAGTGATATCAGAGCCTCACCATTAAGCTATACTAACTTGTGCTAACGTGTTTAAAACATCGATCGAACGGATTTTCGAAAACCGCAAAATTACATGTTAAAGTTTCTGTCGATTTTAAAAAGTGTCTAAAAATTATTTTACATATCACAGAAAACATAGCAGGGTTTTTTAAGCAAACGGGGAAATTTTGAGCACGTGATCCCACGTGACCGCTGCGGATCCGCGGTCAAACCTAGGGTTTGACCGCGGAACCGCGGCAGTACTGTGGGGACAGTGCATCAAAATTCTCCAGTAGGCTTTCCTTGGGAAATTGTGGTTTTTGGTACTGTTCATTTGGGCCTAGATTTTGTTACTGTACAGCAGATGTACTTGTGGCCCACTTCGGGAAATTTGGTCGATCGAAATTTTAAATTTGTTAGTTTGCAGTATTTACATTATATCTCCGACATGGAATGTCATTTGATCGGTAAACCGCGTATGATTGCTATAGTTCCTTTAGACGGGTTTGCGAACGTGACATTCGCGTTGATGTTCTGTATTGTGCTGTATTGTTGCGGATATGTCGTGGTGGATAGCAGGGTGCAATGATAGTGCAGTTTGGTTTTATTTGTACATTTGATATTGCGGGTCGAGCATCCAACATGTGGACTGCCATTACTGCTTGTTGTATAATATTCTTTTGGGGCACGACCGGGTTGAGGTCGATGTACCCATTGTACATATTTTTATTTCTGTACTAGGTTTACCCCGCGACGGAGTGCACGGATAGCCGGATTCTAGAGGGCAACGGGTCCGTATCTCATGGCTTTGAGAGGCAGAGGGACCTCACTCTAGAATTGGCAGACTATTCGCCGCACTCGTAGGGGGTACATGTTAACCCAAGGAGGGGTGCTCAAGCTACCGGATTCCATGAAGTGCCGGGTGTTCCATTCACTATGCTGTGGGGGACTACCTCGCTTCAGGTTTTGGCGGGTAACTTGCCGCACCCGTAGGGGTCTAGGTTTCATTGCACAGGCTATCCACACGACCAGGGGAACGTCGGGTTTCAGTAGCGGCTCTGTGAAACCCGGGGATCCCAGATTATCTGTATTGTTCTGTGATGCTTATTGCTTTTCTGTAATGTTGCATATTATCACGCCTGGAGCGATTATTGTATATTGGTATATATACTATTAGATGTTGTATATGTTTTACATCCGCGCTAGTCCAGCCCCCGCTCTGTCGTTAGTTAAGTAACCTAACGGGTGATGACGGGACCCAGTGGCGAATGCGGATGGCATATACGTACATTTTATTTTCATTCTTTTCTGGTGTGATTGATTGATGGGACTGCATTGATTCTTATCAATGCAAGGATAAAACAAACCTATATTTGATGTTGTTGGAACAAATTTTAAAAGGTGTTATTACAAAGACATTTCCTTTTGTTTTGCATAGTGATATTCAGTTGGAATATCCTGCACCTCATTCGACGAGGCAAGGGACGAGATCCCTTCACCGGGAGTGACCCCTTGGGCAGAGGTTTACGTCAGGGTAATAACTTCACTATAGTCGATTACAAGTTGCTTTGCATCGTGATATTCAGTTGGAATATCCTGCACCTCATTCCACGAGGAAAGAGCCGAGATCCCTTCACCGGGAGTGACCTCTTTAGCAAAAGGTTTTCGCCACTATATTTTTATAAAAAGCTATCGGGTTCCTTCAACGAGATCAAGTTCATTACGTTAAAGGTTTTTTCGCCAAAAACCAGCCATAGCCCTCCGTCGTATCTTATGAATGGTCAGTAATATTCAAGCTATGTTTGTTGGCCTTCGTCAAGGCATAGTGTTTGGTAGTTGCTGGGTATTCATTTGTTGTATAGATAGATGTGTTGGTTTGGGACAGTCGTATAGCCTTGTTGGCCTTCGTCAAGGGCTTGTACGGGTGGGTTCAAATTGACCTGGACAATGACGGGTAGAACTTGACATGTGACTTATGATTTGTTGGCCTTCATCAAAGTCATAAGAGCATGAGGCAAAAATTACATCGGGAGTTTCAAACATACAGGAAACTTGCCAGATATGCGCATACCTTTTGGAGTGTGATAACTTGAGTGGCTTCCATCAAGTTATCATGCGATGATAGTTGGATCCCGATTCTCACTGATGAGTTGGTTTACTCTTCGGGTGATCCCGACTAATTCTTCTTTCAGGTTTGGAGGAGAATTTGAGATTATAGTGGGAGGTTTCCTGATTAGATAAACTGATAACCATTCTGATCTAGGTTAGAGTGCACGCAGAGTGTTTCTTTTCTCTCTCTCTTTTGGCAGCGACCTTTGACCAACCCTAGACTATGACTCAGTGACCAAGTTGACCGAACCTTCTTAATATATTGGCTTTTGGATTGTCTAAAGTTGCATAAGTCATTGCCGCTCCTTCTTTTACCCTTTGCTTTTCTCAGAACACCCCGTATTACTACGGACATCCACTTCCATTGGATAGATCCATCGTATGGTTATATACGAACTCGAAGGGATTTCTTCGAGGATGGATCCAAGTTCAGGAGAAATAGAATTAGTTTGTTCAGTTGTCTTTTATTAACACCTTCTCTCAGGTTGCGAGGGCTCCTTAGTTTAGAAGAGTACACCTATTACGCTTATTGGATAGTCTTATTCCAGACCATAGGCAGGTACCGAAAGGTAGGGAATGGAGAAAACCAATTAGCTTAAGTAAGGTGTGCAGAAGGTAATATGTAAAGACAAAATAAAGGGATTAGAAAGAGGGCAAAGTAAATTGCGACTGTTATCATTCACGACCAAACCGCGTACTTCATCGCCACTCCTATTTCACATTTGCTTTTTTCCCCAGTTCGGGAGAAATAGAATAAGGTATTATTCAGTTGTCTTTTATCATCATCTTCTCTCAAGTTGCGAGTACTCCTAGGATTAGGAGAGTACACCTATTATGCTTACTGGATAGTCTTCTTCCAAACCATAGGCTGGTGCCGAACGGTAGGGAAGGAAGAAAACCATTTAGCCTAACGATGGTGTACAGAAGGTAACGACTAAAGACAAATAAAGGGATTTGGAGAGATGGCAAAGAAATATACGGTTATAGTCTTGAATTAGATTATGGAAGAGGCATTACTAAGAATACCAGGATACCCCTATGAAACATTTTCATGTTTCAGTGCATTGTTAAAGGAAAACTGATTTCCCGATTAGATACTTACTCCAGGGTATGTATTTACCAGGTTTCATTCTCATATCTGTATGGTTTTACAGATGATGAGTGGGAGTAAGTTATTGGGAATAAGGTGATCATCCTCATTATATCAGAATTCGTTGTAATTGGTGATATTTGAGGAAATCGCCTGGGTACAGTTTTCAACCTACGATGTACAGGTTTTGAGTTATTCAACTCAGCGGACTTTTACAGAGTATTGTATGTTGTCCAGTGTCCGTCAAGACAAAGGGGTAGGTCCTCGTGCTATGTTCTATTTACTTGTGACTTCTCTAGTTTTTAGACAAGTGATTCGTAGAAATACAATGTCTAAGTTTTGAGAAGTTGTGGGTATAAGAATAAAGTAGAGAACCAGATGTCGCAAGTATCGGGATTCTTCAAAGAAATCCAAGATATAGATTCTTGTGATTAGTATTCAGATGATAGTAATGGTTTTGAGAAACTTGTTTCTCTTTCAGGTTGCTCATAATTGGATGTATTCCTAAGTTGAGTAATGCTGATTAGCCTCTCTCCATTAAGTTGATATGCACTGGAGACAGTTGCATGATTAGAATCTGGTTCCAATTAAATAAGTGCCAAAAGTTTCTATATTGGATATAGAATGGTTCATATCTTAACGATGTTAAGGTACGGGGAGCTGTCCAGCTTATGCTTAAAACCAGACACTGGATAACTCAAGGCACATTTCTGTAATGGCAGTTTGTGGGTTGACCCTGGCTTTGACGAGGGTTGACTTTCTACCATCTGGAAGATCAATAGTGATATTGTTCTTGACTCGCCACAGTTTTAGTAAAAATGGATTTTTTCAGAAAACAGTAGTGGGAGTATGGTAGAACTGGAAGTGATTCCAGAACCGCAAACGATTACGGAAAATTTAATAGGACCTATATATTCAATCAGGTTTGACATTCCATTAGCCACTCCGCAGACATGGTGGGTAACCTCAGACACCCGAGAGGTACTCCGGTAGCCTCAAGGACGGTGACAGGGAGGTTCTTGTTTACCCAGACTTAACACTACTGTTGTTCCAGGCTATGAGACCCGGCAGGAGGCTAAGTATAGCGTCGTTCTAAACTAGCTTTAGAAGTGTACGTATATATTATTCTGCCGGAGGGTTGTCATAGTCAGTGGGAGCTGCGGAAGCATAGTGGGCAAGTAGCTTATTGTTAGTTATATGTATGCCCTAGAGGCCATTACTGTACATTGGATGTATATTGTAGTGGATGCTGGGACATATATAGGGAGGACTTTCTTGCTCGACATGATAGTATGCTATCTGGTTGCTCTTTACCTTAACGTGTATACTGATCGTCTCTCTGTTACATGTTGGTAAAGCCCTTAGGATATGTACTTGACTTCCTGGACTATGATGCGGATCATACTAGTGGGGACATGGTAGTCCATAAGTACATCCTTCAAAGTCCCTAGTCGAGGGTGTATCGAGACGGGGCATCGATATACCAGAGTAGACTAGCGTATACCTTCTCGACCCATACAGATGGGCGATGGATTATCCCATATCCATTGGTGTTTGACATCAGAGATGATATACGGGTGCTCAGTAGAGACTGGGTACACTGGACGGACTCGCCGAGAACTCCCAGATGGTATTATACCTCACGTCAGATGGCAGTTCTCTGGTGACACTGGTACAGAGTAGTCTGTTGACCCGAGATCGTCATAGAGTCTTGTGTGGTTCCCACTGTGCTTTGATTTCCATCTTACCACGTCCAAGAGGGCATGCAAAACGGTGGTTTTTGGGTACAGTCCCGAGTCACCTGGAGGCAATGAGCGATAGGAGGGGATTCGTCTCTCCCGGTATAGGGAGTTGATGTTGCGCTGTGTTTGATTGGCTATAACAGGAAATCCCTGGCCAGGGTTGCTGAGATTTACTGGTAAGTGTTACCAGTAGTTTCTCGAATTGTTATAAATCTCATATCGACATGACTTATTGAGCTATTGGGGTCTGACGTTTACCACCCCTAGGCGAGATATGCGACATATCAGACGATCAGACCGGACTGTACGGTAGTGTTACTGGTCGGATTCACTAGAGTGTGAGCGGGCTTGCTCGTCGATCTTCAGATCGCTCAATACCCGGGTGGCCGTTACGTTTAGCAGACCGCTTGCGGCTTGTGGGTGTTTGATATGATCATCACCTGCTGCCGGCGTATTGACGAGTCTTTTGAGTCCTACACAGAGGTTTCCTGGCTCAAGCGAAACGAAATAGGAGCGCATATGAGATATGTGCGGGACCGAGAATAATACGAGTATGTGATACTGTATTCGATTCTCGCGATGTGACATTGATCGGTTATATGTGATATAGCCGGGTTATCGGATCAAGTGTTGATTCGATAAGTTGTTACTAATGATACTAGTCGGTTGTGTGCGACATGACCGGATCATTGAATCAAGTGTTGATTTAATGATTTAATGCATAATTATATATTTGATATATTACTTTGCATTAACTAGTATCGGTTCACTTTAAATGGATATTCTCACTCGGGTGTGCGCATTACATATGCGATATGATTTTGTGCACACGTTTGTATCATGTTTGATGATGCATGCTTTTTGGTTAAGTATAAAGAATTAAACCAAGGTTAAGTTGTTGATTAGGGTTTTACTTATTCATTTATCTTATTTATTTATTCATTTTTGAATAAATTGGAAGATAAATGAATGGTGGCTACTTTTGTTTTTAGTTGAAGTTTCATGAAGCTTTGACTTGTTGACCTTTTGTTCTCATCCTTAACCCTAACCATTCAACCCAACTTAGTCAATTCTCTACACTTAACTAAGGTTAAGATTATGATAAGTATTCTTTTATTTATCTATTTTCAAATAACTTATCATATTCTTCATCTTCTTCTTCTTCTTCTTCACTTCAAGAAAAAGCTTCACAAGCTTTAATGGCAAAGTGAGAATTAGAGTGAGAAATCCAATTCTAAAGTTTATCCACTTCCTATTTCTTCATCCTCTACATCTTGCCAAGTAGTAGAATGTGTTTCCTTCACAAGTTTTCATGACTTGGTGAAGGTGGAGCTTGATCTTTCGATGCCTCGACGTAGATCATCTTCGGCATGGACATCGACGACCTAGCTTGCCCATTCTCCGACGAAGCCGACGCTTGAGCCCGGATTTGATTTGAACAGCGGAGAGGACCTCGTTGCGGAGCTATGGAGGTGGAGCACCGGATCTACAAAGGTTGTATTTCCGTATCTTGTAGTTAAGTGTTAACTAGTTAGCTTTTTCGCCTAGTTTTCTAGCAAACGATCCGTAGTCGGGTCTCTCGGCACCGTTAAAATTTGAAAATGGCATGTTCGATGCCTTGTGAGACCTTACTAGAGTGCCTAAGAACCCTACAGTGGTATCAGAGCCTAGCTAGAGCCTTAGGCGAAGTCCAGACGGAATTTGAAACCCGAACGAACCCGAAACCCACACCCGAGAATGCTCTCTGGACATTTTTGAAATATCTGGATTTTTGTGAATTAAAAATTGCTAAAAAATTCAGCATAGAAAAATATGAATTACGATGCAAAAATTGAGAGGTGAACAGTAAAACTTGCGGCGGAACCGCGACATAAGCCCTGCTTATGCGGCGGTTCAGCGGTCCCATGATGACGTCAGCTCCTCATTTCTGCACAGTAATTCCTGATAAATTCTTCTGAGTTTTCTGGGAATTTTTAAAAATTATTCCAAAGTTGAATTTTCTGGGTTGTTTTGGGAATTCGATCGTTCGATCGGAGTATCAAATTTTGTCTGTGTGGCTTTCCGGATAAATTTTAGAATATGTTAAAAAGTTCGACAGGATATAAATACCCAACTTTTCCCCTGTCGGGAAATTTCCAAGCATTGGATCTTTCCGTAGTTTAACGACGTTCTAAGTAGTGCAAGTAACGCAATGGACCCTCTAGAAGACAACAAACCTTAACTCGATTATGTGACCGTCTTGAACTGCCCTTTGAACCTTTGGGTTTGGGGCAGTACGGCGTGCCATATGTGAGGCGTTGGCTTGACCCTTCTACGGCTGGACCGTTGGTACTGAGGCACGAACGGAATGTTGTTAGACTTATTTCATGTGTTGAGCTGTATCGGGAAAACTTGGGTGTTCGATTGTTCGATCGGAAAGTTTGACATTTTCTATTTATCCGGAATGGGATACAATAATTGGAATTCACAATAAGTTATGTGATAACTGAATGAATGTTATAAACGTAGCAATTTAGTCTCAGCTGATCGGTTGCCACGGAATTTTGATGTGATCAAAAGTCCGTCGCAATCACGTAGCGTACGCGGATACTCGCCGGGTAAACTTAATAGACAGCTTCACTCCATAGCCCCGACCAAGTGACTGTAGGAGAACCCCGTCGCCGAAAGCATCCGTTCGGATGCTCGCGGTGGCGGTGTTCCGCCTTGGTGCACTTCGTCGACGGTATCGGGGGTGCGGCCGTCTACTGAAGTTTGCGACGAGCATTCGATCAGGATGTCGGGAATCTTGTTGAATTACCCGACTCGATATTGAAAAGTGTTTTCGATAATGAGACTAAAATGCGGGGTTTATAATTTGTTGGAGATAGTGCCCTCAGAGTCAATTATTGGGTCACAGGCACGTGATTGCAATGATTGAGGGGAGGACCTATCCCGGTAGGACAGTCTTACTCGAGATGATAGTATGCTATCTGGTTTATCTTTATCATCGTGTACTGCTTTAGGTGACCTTACGAGTCGCTATTACATGTTAATAAAGCCCCTAGGATTCTTGCTTGACCACCAGCAGTATGAGGGCGATCATATAAGTGGGAGCTGGGGGTCTACAAGCACATCCTTAAAACGTCCCTAGTCGTGGGAGATTCGAGACAGGGCATCGTTTCTCCAGAGTAGACTAGTGTATACAGTCGAGACCCCGACGAGGGGCAGTGGCCGGTCTCACAAGCCACTGGTGTCAGTTGGTTCACCTAAGATGTATACAGGTGCTCATTGGGTTATGAGTACACCGGACAGGACTCGCCGGGAACCTGCTAGTTGGGATATACCAGACGTCAGATAGCAGTTCCCAGGTGACATGTGTACAGGTTAGTTCATCGACCTGGGATCGTCATTTGTCTCGTGTGAGTTCCCACTGTACTTTGATTACTACCCTACCACGGCTCAAAGGAGTCGTGCAAACAGGTTTTAGTTGGGTACAGTCCCGAGCCACATGGAGGCAGTGAGCGGATCTGCAGGGGTTCGTCTCTCCCGGTATTGGGGGTGAGGTCGTGCTGTGTCTAGGAGAGCCAGAACATGAAAAGTCCTTGGCCAAGGCAGGAGATTTGCTGGTAGGTATTCCAGTAGTATCTCAGGGTGTTCTGGGCTACACTCCGACACGACTTGTACCGCTTTTGGGGGTCTGACTTTTACCAACCCCCTAGGCCCGCCATGCGATACTCGTAGACGAACGGACCGGACTGTACGGATATTGTCACTGACAGGCTCAGTAGGGTGTCAGGATGAGTTCGCTCATCGACGTCCCTTTTGGTCAATAGCTGGTGGCCCGTCACGTATGGCTAATACCTCTGACGTGCTAGTGGTTAAATCCACAGCCATAGTATTGACGAGTCTTTAGAGTCCACCACACAGACAGTTACTCAAGTTTCGGGCGAAACGCTGTAGAGGCCGTATGGAGATATGGCAGGGTTCGATCAGATACGTGCGGTATTGCACGGATCGTGATCGGACGGTTTTTGCTAGCCGGCTTTGGCTTAAGCCGGATACTAGTATTAGATAGTGTAGTTTTGTCTCTTTGCATTTGTGTTCAGTGGGAATACAAATGCGGGCATGTATTTGCAGTAGCGGGGTTTTCCTGTAATTTATTATGGGATCGGTTTTATGAAGTTGCCAGTTTGCATTCCGTTCCGACCGGTTTTCCTTCATTCCTTCTCGGTCGGACTTTCTTGTTGGAGGGTGTTAATTGCAAGTTTGCAATTAACTTTGTAGTGAGGGGCTTTCTTGCATATGTTGCTTATGATGAGACTTGCTTCATCATGAGATTCCTTATTGGTCTCTTCTTGGCTTTTCATTTGATGGTTTGTGAAAGGAAATGGTTGTGACCATTTTCTTTAAGTTTTTTCCATTCTATTATGATATATTCTTTCTTGCATTTTTCTCTCTCCAATCTCATTCTTTCTTTGGGTGGGCCGGCCACTTTTGTGAGGAAGGAGAGAGAGGTTGATTGGTGATATGTTTTATTCTACATCTCATTTCATGCTTTGATGCTTGCAATAATCCCAAGCTTCTCTCATTCATTCATTCTCCTCCTCAAATCCCTCTTCCATGGCAACCTCATAAACCCCAAGAGACAAGCTTCTACACTATTTCTATAGCAAGCCTTGGACGCGTCGGCTAGCCAACTTCGCGTCCGAGTTGCCTCGGTCAAGAGGCGGGAGCCCGTAAAAGATTCCGGCTACGTGGTGCTTTTCCGACGAGCGAGGAGGTGACGGAGATTCCGCGGGAGATCGGAATGGAGACGAAGACCGAAGGACACGGATCGCTTGGTATAGCATCTCTACTCTTTTCTTATTTGCTAGCTAGCTAGGTTAATGGCCCGATCCGGGTAAAAAGTCCGCGGTGGTGCCGTTTTGCAAAGTTCGCAAAGTTTTTGTTTTCCGCGTTTTCCGGCGTCGGATCGACGGCCGGGGCGCCCCCGCGGGCTTACAATGGTATCAGAGCCACGCCATTAACTTAGCCTAGCATGGTCTAGTGTGTTTAAAACCCGATCGAACAAAATCCCCAAAATCCGTATTTTCCATGCATATGTTTCTGTCGAAATTTTTTCAAGCTCCAAAAATTTTTCAGGTCACTGAAGAAACACAAGCATAAAATTCTAAGACATCTGGTGAAATTTGGTGCACTGATCTCTTAGTACGGCCGCGGAAGCGCGGCCAAACCCATGGTTTGGCCGCGGTTCCGCGGTGGGAAGGTTTCATCACTGCACCAAAATTTCTCAGTAGGCTTTGGACTTGGAAATAGGGCTTTTGGGATATTATTTTTGGGCCCAGTTTTTCTGTAAGTGCTACAGTTCTTTTTGGGGGCCCACTTTGATAAATTTGTTCGATCGGATATTTTAAACATGCCAGTTCACAGTTTTTTTCATTATATCTGCGACCGTGAATGTCACTCGATCGGTAAATCCGGTCTAACTGCTATAGCCCGGTTAGACGGATTTGCGAACGTGACTTTCACGTTGATGCTCTGTGATTGTACTGTGTTGTTGCGGATCGGTCGTGGGGGATAGCCTGGTTGCAGTGGTAGTACAGTTTTGTTGTATTATGTACATTTGATATTGCGGGGCGAGCGTCCGACATGTGGACTGCCGTCACTGCCCGTTTGTATTATTATTTTGGGGCACGACCTGGTTGCGGTCGATGTACCCGTTGTATGTATATTTTACTTTCTGTACTAGGTTTACCCCGCGGAGGGGTGCACGTGTAGCCGGGTTCTGGAGGGCAACAAGCCCGCATCTCATAGCGTTGAGACGGAGGGGGCTTCACTCTAGAATTGGCGGGCTATTCGCCGCACTCGTAGGGGGTACAGGGTTGACCCAGGAGGGGTGCCCAAGTTACCGGATTCCGTGAAGTGCTGGGTGGTCCATTCACGTTGCTGAAGGGGGCTGCCTCGCTTCAGGTTTTGGCGGGTAACTTGCCGCGCCCGTAGGGGTCTAGGATTTCATTGCACAGGCTATCCACACGACCAGGGGAACGTCGGGTTTCAGCGGCTCTGTGAAACCCGGGGATCCCAGATATCTGTATTGATCTGTGTTGCTATACATTTCTGTGTTGCTGCATTTTTATCACGCCTTGAGCGAAAATTATATATTATATATATTAGTAGATGTTGTATATGTTTTTCATCCGTGCTAGTCCAGTCCCCGCTCTGTCGTTAGTTAGCTAACCTAACGGGTGATGACGGGACCCAGTGGCGAATGCGGATGGCATATACGTACATCAGTATATTTTCGTTCTTTGTGGTGTGATCAATTGATGGGACTGCATTGATTCGGATCAATGCAAGATAAACAAACCTATTCTGATGTTGTTGGAACACTTTTTCAAAAGGCTGTTATTGCAAGGGCGTTCTCTTTTGTTTTGCATCGTGGTATTCAGTTGGAATATCCTGCTCCTCAGTCGACGAGGCAAGGGCCGAGATCCCTTCACCGGGAGTGACCCCTTGGACAAAAGTTTGCGTCAGGGCATTAACTTCATTATAGCCGATTACTTTTGCTTTGCACCGTGGTATTCAGTTGGAATATCCTGCACCTCATTCTACGGGGAAAGAGCCGAGATCCCTTCACCGGGAGTGACCTCTTTAGCAAAGGTTGTCGTCACTATATTTTTTAAAAGCTATCCGTTCCTTCAACGATATCAAGTTCATTACGTTAAAGGTTTTCGCCAAAAACCATTCGTAGCCCTCCGTCATTTCATATGGATGGTCAATAGTATTCAAGCTGTGTATGTTGGCCAAAGTCAAGGCACAGTGTTTGGTAGCTGTTGGGTATTCATATGCAGCATAGATAGATGCGTTGGTTTGGGACAGTCGTACTGCCATTTTGGCCAAAGTCAAGGGTATGTACGGGTGGGTTCAAATTAACCAGGAAAATGACGGGTAGAACTTGACATGTGACTTATGATATGTTGGCCAAAGTCAAGGTCATAAGAGCATGGGGTAGAAATCCACATCGGGAGTTTCAAAAGTACTGAAACTTGCCAGATATGCGCATACCTTCTGGAGTGTGATAACGTGAGCGGATTCCGTCACGTTATCATGCGATGAGAGTTGGATCCCGATTCCCACTGATGAGTTGGTTTACTCCTCGGGTTATCCCGGCTAATTCTTCTTTCAGGTTTGGGGAAGAATTTGACGTTACAGTGGGAGGTTTCCAGATTAGATAAATTGGTAACCATTCTGATCTAGGTTAGAGTGCACGCTGAGTGTTTCTTTTCTCTCTCTCTGGCAACGACCATTGACCCGACCCTAGACTATGACTCAGTGACCAAGTTGACCGAACCTTCTTAACACTGGCTTTTGGATTGTCAGAGTTGCAGACCTTTTTGCCACTCCTACTTTTACCCTTTTCTCCGGGACACCCCGTATTACTACGAACGTCCACTTCCATTGGACAAAACCATCGTATGGTTATATACGAACTCGAAGGACTTCGAGGATGGTTTCCGGTTCTGGAGAAAACGAATAGGACTATTCAGTTGTCTTTACCTTTTACCTTCTCTCAGGTTGCGAGTACTCCTTGGTTTAGGAGATAGTACACCTATTACGCAAATTGGATAGTCTTCTTCCAAACCTTAGGCTGGTGCCGAACGGTGGGAAATGAAGAAAGCCAATTAGCCTAAACGGTGTACAGAAGGTATTAAGTTCAGACAAAGCAAGGGATTAGTAAGAGGGCAAAGTAAATTGCGACTGCTATTCACGACCAAACCATGTACTTCTTTGTCAATCCTAAATCACCTATGAATTAAGTTCATTCGGTTGTCTTTTATCCTCACCTTCTCTCGCATTGCGAGTGCTCCTAGGATTAGGACAGTACACCCATTATGCTTATTGGATAGTCTTCTTCCAAACCATAGGCTGGTGCCGAACGGTAGGGAAGGAAGAAAACCATTTGGCCTAAAGGGGTGTACAGAAGGTAATGACTAAAGACATGTAAAGGGATTTGGAGAGGTGACAAAGAATTATACAGTTATAGTTGTGAATCTGGATAATGGAAGAGGCATTACTAGGAATACCAGCATACCCCATCGAAACATTTCAATGTTTCAGTTTCACTGTGTACTGTTAAAAGAAAACTGATTTCCCGATTACATACTTACTCCAGGGTATGTATTTACCAGGTATGAGTCTCACATCTGTATGGTTTTACAGATGATGAAGGGGAGTAAGTTATTGGGAATTAGGTGACCATCCTCATTATATCGGGATTCGTTGGAATTGGTGATATTTGAGGAAGCCACCTGGGTTGTTTGCCGGTCGGCAGATAATTGGTTTTGAATATCCGTTGTTATGCACCGATTTCAAATTGATATATCTGTACGTCTATTTTTATAGAGTGAGATATACCTTTCTGAAATTATGTCTATGACATTTACCTATATCAGTGGATGGTTAGGTAAGGAGCATTGAACAGCGGTGTAATTCTTCTTAACCAAAAGTACAGTTTTCAACCTACGACACACAGTGAATGAGTCACCAGACTCAGGGGACGTATACAGAGTATTGTATATTGTCCAGTGTCCATTAGGACAGAGGGGTAGGTCCTCGTACTATATTCTGTTTACTTTTAACTTCTCTAGTTCTTAGACATGTGTTTCGTAGAAACACAGGGTCTAAGTTTTGAGGAGTTGTAGGTATAAGAGTAAAGTAGAGAACCAGGTGTTGCAAGTATCGGGATTCTTCAAGGTGATCGAAGATGTAGATACTTGTGAATGGTATTCAGTTGGTAGTAATGATTAAGAGAACTAGCTTCTCTTTCAGGTTACTCATAATTGGAAGTACTCCTAAGTTGAGTAACGCTGATCGGCCTCTCTTCCATTTAATTGACATGCACTGGAGACAGCTGCATGATTTGAATCTAGTTCAATTAAATCAGTGCCTCTGTTTCTTGGATATAGAACAGTTCATATCTTGACATTGTTAAGATACGGGGAGTTGTCCGGCTTATGCCTAAAACCAGACTCTAGACAACTCAAGGCACGTTTCAGTAGTGGCTGTTTGTGGGTTGACCCGGGCTATGACGAGGGTTGACTTTCTACCATCTGGAAGATCAATAGTGATATTGTTCTTGACTCGCCACAGTTTTATCAAAAATGGATTTTTTTTTTCAGAAAACAGTAGTGGGAGTATGGTAGAACTGGAAGTGATTCCAGAACCACAAACGATTACTGAAGATTTGATAAGAACCTAAAGATTCAATCTGGTTTGACATTCCATTAGCCACTCCGCAGATAAGGTGGGTAACCTCAGGCACCCGAGAGGTACTTCGGTATGCTCAAGGACGGTGGCAGGGAGGTTCTTGTTTACCCAGACTTGCCATTGCTGTTGTTCCAGGCTGCGAGACCCGGCGGGAGGATGAGTATAGCGTCGTTCTAAACTTGCTTTAGAAGCGTACGTGTATATGACTCTGCCAGAGGGTTGTCGTAGTCAGTGGGAGCAGCGGAAGCATTGGTGGATATCAGGCTTATGTCTATTTATAGACTTAAGCAGATATAGCGGAGATAGATCATCTATTTCTGATGTGACAGTCAGAGGTTTGACTTCATCAGAATAAGGGATGGATCTGTTAAAAAGGTAGTAGGGTGTGATGTCCTGGTGTTTGATGACATACACAGAGTAGGAAGTGATATTCCTATACTACGATCGGTTATACTTTGGTCATCACACGGTGGTTTCTCCACATAGGACTTGGATATTATATCAGACATTCTGGTTACTAGATTTATGGTTTTAGATTTAGATTTGGGTGGTTTCCCAATCTGGGTACTTTGACCGCATTCTATGAGTATTTAGAATGGACGACTCCTGGCACGGTAGTGTACCTGCAGGTAATGGAGTCACCCTCTCTAAAGGTGTCTTACAGACTAAAGGGGAGAGGGATACGCATGATTGACAGATCACTTGCTTAGGCAATTGAGTCAATCATGAGATGTCAAGTACCACACCAGATGTTGTTCTTGCAGTAGGTGCAATAAGTTGATATTGATCCAATCCTGGAGAAACAGTCGGAAGCAGTTTTAGAACATAAGTTGATGTTCTAGGGATATGATAACGGCAGTCTTCTTCGGGAGACAGTTATCATTCCAGGCTTCCAAGGTGACCTGGATGGCAGAATGGCTGTCAGAGTTATAGTTTTCCCTCTGACGAGGGGCAGTATTTTGGACAGATGATCCAAGTGGATACTGAGGGAAGGCATGGCGCAGGATACTGATTAAGTTCAGTTGACGATACAGTCTAAGAAGTTTGGATTTGGAGTTCACTTATGAGCTAGGTCCCATCAGACATCCAGACATTCTAAGACAGGTATTGCTCATTTCGGGAGATAGTTTTCTCTGCGAACATGAGATATAGAGAGACATAGAAAGAAACATCAAAGCGGATCCACTCACTGAGGCTATTCCTCGAACGCAATAGTTTCGCAAACGGGATTTGTGAGACTGACTAGTAGAGGAGTTGGGTGTTCGGTATCACACGGGCTGTGAGTATGCGACATCGCAATAATTAGCCTCGAGTGCAAGTGGGAGATTGTTGGAGATAGTGCCCTCAGAGTCAATTATTGGGTCACAGGCACGTGATTGCAATGATTGAGGGGAGGACCTATCCCGGTAGGACAGTCTTACTCGAGATGATAGTATGCTATCTGGTTTATCTTTATCATCGTGTACTGCTTTAGGTGACCTTACGAGTCGCTATTACATGTTAATAAAGCCCCTAGGATTCTTGCTTGACCACCAGCAGTATGAGGGCGATCATATAAGTGGGAGCTGGGGGTCTACAAGCACATCCTTAAAACGTCCCTAGTCGTGGGAGATTCGAGACAGGGCATCGTTTCTCCAGAGTAGACTAGTGTATACAGTCGAGACCCCGACGAGGGGCAGTGGCCGGTCTCACAAGCCACTGGTGTCAGTTGGTTCACCTAAGATGTATACAGGTGCTCATTGGGTTATGAGTACACCGGACAGGACTCGCCGGGAACCTGCTAGTTGGGATATACCAGACGTCAGATAGCAGTTCCCAGGTGACATGTGTACAGGTTAGTTCATCGACCTGGGATCGTCATTTGTCTCGTGTGAGTTCCCACTGTACTTTGATTACTACCCTACCACGGCTCAAAGGAGTCGTGCAAACAGGTTTTAGTTGGGTACAGTCCCGAGCCACATGGAGGCAGTGAGCGGATCTGCAGGGGTTCGTCTCTCCCGGTATTGGGGGTGAGGTCGTGCTGTGTCTAGGAGAGCCAGAACATGAAAAGTCCTTGGCCAAGGCAGGAGATTTGCTGGTAGGTATTCCAGTAGTATCTCAGGGTGTTCTGGGCTACACTCCGACACGACTTGTACCGCTTTTGGGGGTCTGACTTTTACCAACCCCCTAGGCCCGCCATGCGATACTCGTAGACGAACGGACCGGACTGTACGGATATTGTCACTGACAGGCTCAGTAGGGTGTCAGGATGAGTTCGCTCATCGACGTCCCTTTTGGTCAATAGCTGGTGGCCCGTCACGTATGGCTAATACCTCTGACGTGCTAGTGGTTAAATCCACAGCCATAGTATTGACGAGTCTTTAGAGTCCACCACACAGACAGTTACTCAAGTTTCGGGCGAAACGCTGTAGAGGCCGTATGGAGATATGGCAGGGTTCGATCAGATACGTGCGGTATTGCACGGATCGTGATCGGACGGTTTTTGCTAGCCGGCTTTGGCTTAAACCGGATACTAGTATTAGATAGTGTAGTTTTGTCTCTTTGCATTTGTGTTCAGTGGGAATACAAATGCGGGCATGTATTTGCAGTAGCGGGGTTTTCCTGTAATTTATTATGGGATCGGTTTTATGAAGTTGCCAGTTTGCATTCCGTTCCGACCGGTTTTCCTTCATTCCTTCTCGGTCGGACTTTCTTGTTGGAGGGTGTTAATTGCAAGTTTGCAATTAACTTTGTAGTGAGGGGCTTTCTTGCATATGTTGCTTATGATGAGACTTGCTTCATCATGAGATTCCTTATTGGTCTCTTCTTGGCTTTTCATTTGATGGTTTGTGAAAGGAAATGGTTGTGACCATTTTCTTTAAGTTTTTTCCATTCTATTATGATATATTCTTTCTTGCATTTTTCTCTCTCCAATCTCATTCTTTCTTTGGGTGGGCCGGCCACTTTTGTGAGGAAGGAGAGAGAGGTTGATTGGTGATATGTTTTATTCTACATCTCATTTCATGCTTTGATGCTTGCAATAATCCCAAGCTTCTCTCATTCATTCATTCTCCTCCTCAAATCCCTCTTCCATGGCAACCTCATAAACCCCAAGAGACAAGCTTCTACACTATTTCTATAGCAAGCCTTGGACGCGTCGGCTAGCCAACTTCGCGTCCGAGTTGCCTCGGTCAAGAGGCGGGAGCCCGTAAAAGATTCCGGCTACGTGGTGCTTTTCCGACGAGCGAGGAGGTGACGGAGATTCCGCGGGAGATCGGAATGGAGACGAAGACCGAAGGACACGGATCGCTTGGTATAGCATCTCTACTCTTTTCTTATTTGCTAGCTAGCTAGGTTAATGGCCCGATCCGGGTAAAAAGTCCGCGGTGGTGCCGTTTTGCAAAGTTCGCAAAGTTTTTGTTTTCCGCGTTTTCCGGCGTCGGATCGACGGCCGGGGCGCCCCCGCGGGCTTACATAATTGTTAGGCATGCGATTTCTAAGTAATTCATTTGGTCAGGCATGCGATGTCTGAGGAGGTTGCGGATTCCAACTGTTGTAGTTTTACACTTTCTTTTCTGTGACCGTAAGTGTAATATGTGATATCGCCGGTTTCGTTGCTATACGTCAACGACAATTGGGGTGCGCATATTTACTTACGTTGATGACATGTGATGTTATGTGTTGCTGGATATGTTATATTGGATCGTCGTGTTTGAATAGCCGGGGGTTTTTATGTGAGATGAGTGTTTTTCATTTTCATTCATGTAAAAACTTGTATGTAATATTCTTGGGGCGCTTCCAGGTTGCGGAAGTTGTCACCGTTTGTATATTATTTACTTTTCCGCACTAGGATAGACCCAAGGAGGGGAGCACAAGTAACCGGGTTCTGGAGTCCAGTAGGAGACCAACTCGAGGAGTCGAGTCCGGGTCTCCTAACTCCAGAATTGGTAGGGTTGCTTGCCGCTCTCATAGGGGTCTAAGGGTGTGGGTTTGGCTATTCATCGCGACCGTGGAATCCGTGTTTTATACTGGCTCGTATTGAAAACACGGACGTCCTAGTATATCCAATATTTCATATGATTCTTCTGCTGCGATATCTGTGATGTGTTCATGTGATGTTCTGTGATAGATACAGTATATAGTATATATGATATATTATATAGATGTTACTTATGTTTTACACCCGCGCTAGCCCTGCCCTGCTCTGTCGTTAGTTACCTAACCTAACGGTGCACGAGGGGACATCGAGGCGAATGCGGATGGCATAAGTGTACGTCGTATTTATCTGTGATGTTTAGGTACTTAAATGATGGGACTTCATTAATGTGATTAATGAAATAAAAGAAACCTAAGATGTTGTAGAATCGAATTTCAAAATAAAAACAGGTAGCTACAGTTCTTGCTTTGCACAGCGGTATATGTGATATATCCTGCACCTTATTCGATGAGGAAAGGACCGAGATCCCTTCATCGGGAGTGACTCCTTTAGCAATAACTGGCAGATGCTACACACTCGGTTTGTCTTTTGATTGCTTTTAAGAGTTTTTGCTTTGCACAGTGATATATATGATATATCCAGCACCTCATTCGACGAGGAAAGGACCGACGATCCCTTCACCGGGAGTGACTCCTTTAGCAAAACTAGAAAAGCCTCAAAAGCACTCCATTTTAAAATCATTTGATTCTACAACGATATCAAGTTCATTACGCAATAGGTTTTCAGAAAAACCTGTCATAGCCCTCCGTCATTTCAGATAAGTATTAGTTAGTATTCATGCTGCGGTTGTTTGGCATGCGTCAAGGCGTAGTGTACGGTAGCTAACTAGTGCTTATCTGCCAGCATATGATGCGATTGGATTAGGGTATTCGTACAGCGTTGTTTGGCATGCGTCAAGGGTCGTGCGGGTGGGTTTAATTCAATCAAGAAATGTACGGGTTGAACTTGACTAGCAGACTATGGGTTGTTTGGCATGCGTCAAGGTCATAGCAAGCTAGGGGCAAAATATTATCGGGAATTTCAAGTGTTGAAATTTGCAATGAGATTGCATACCTTCTATGAGATAGTTGGATCCTGATACCCGCTGCGAGTAAGAGTTACTCCTGGGAGAGTTTTATACATTACAATTAGCCGATCAAGTCGGTGTCTAGAAAGGTGTCAACGGGGTTACGCCTCTGGGAAAACGAGGTTTACATTAATTAGGTTTGTGCGAAAGCACGGGGGACCTCCCTCAAAGTACCGACACTGGCCTGGCTGAAAGATTGGCGAACTTGTAGTGTGTAATTAATCCCGGCTAGTCTTTCCTTTTAGGGTTTGAAGGAAGATTTGATAAAAAGCAGTGGGAGCCATCCTGATTAGATAAAATAATAACCAATCTATTCTTGCAAGAGCGCACGCTGAGTGTTTTCTTCTCTCTCTCTCCAGGTAGCGACCATATCACGCCTTAATCAAGATAATAATACGGAATATTGACCGAACCCGCTTGTTATACTGAGCTGGGGAACGTTGGTCCCGCTCCAACTTATAATTGTTATAAGACAGAGCAGGAAATTGGGGATTACCAGATTTTCCGTGCCGCCCAAACGAAGAGAGTGCATGCTGATGCATCATCTTCGGGTGTGTTCATTACAAAGAACTGTTTCTCTGTATCCTCTACGTCCTGGGTATGTGATACCAGATCAGGATCCCAGATATGTAATATGTTACATAGGGCTACAGAAAGGTAGAAGAACTGAGAACGGGTGATAAGTTTCATGAGGCAGAAAACGGGGCAAGTGTTGCAGCCAAGTCTGTTGGTCACTGTCACCCTGTATTACCAATACATTGATTCTGAACGAATGCTATTAGATACCGAACCTGATATACAAAATCATATCAGTCTCTTTAGTATTAAAGAAATGATAAAATTTTGTATTGCTGGATAATGTTTTGAACATTTCCTATATCAAAAGTTGATCGGATCAGGCACGTTATCTAAAAGCGTTGATGTTCTAAATCAAACTACAGTTCTTAGTATATGGAACACACATAAGAGGAAGAGTTCAGAAATGAACGGATCCTTCTTAAGGTATTGTAGACTATGTCATATCAATGTGACCCGACTAGCTAGAGTTACATAAAGATGCATATTTAAATTAGTTTGAATTTACATCTTGTGAAACTCGCCAGTCATGTCACAAAGATAAGATGACCACAGCTCTGTTTATTGGAAACAGAGAAAGAGTTAGTGAACTCTTGGGATGATACATGTTGATGTATGTAGGTCCCCTGTCTACACATGCCAAGACTGGTTCTTTATACTTCATTACGTTCTCTGATTATCTCTCATGATTCAGACATATGTTCCTGTTGAAACACAAGTCAGAACCTTTTGAGATATTCACAGAATATAAGTTAGAAGTAGAGAACCAAAATACGGGTATAAGTATTATGTCCTTTGATGTGATCGAGGAGGAGAATACTTGAGCACGGAAATCCTGGTCTATTCTAAAGGAGAATGAGATTCTCTCTCAGCATTACTCCTCCGTATACACCATAGCACGATGGTATATCGGGGTGGAGCAATCACACCCTATTTGATATGGTGTGCTCTATGATGAGTACTACTGAGTTACCTTTTTCCTTAAAGGGGTTATGCACTTGAGAAGTTGCATACATATTGAATAGGGTTCCAATCAAATCAGTTGCCTACCACTTCATATGTGATATGGAATGGGAAGAGCCCATGTCTTAAGTTAGTTAAGATTTGGGGTTGTCCGGCCTATGTCTAAAAGTACGATCCGGACAAGCTCGAGGCAAAGTCTGTAATGTAGAACTGGAAAGGTTCCAGCTATACAAAATACAGCAGATGATTTGGTACAACCAAAGGATTCAGTAGATGCCAACGAACCTCAGCCTCTCCGCCGATCTAGTAGGGTTCCTCACCCACCTGAGAGATACTTCGGTTTCTCTATGACAGTGGGAGCGAGGATTGCATCATGAGATGATGACCCAACTAGTTTCGAGCTGGCCATCGAGAGTAAGACTCTGTAAGAATGGCTGGATGTTTAGCGATCTAAGATGGAATCCATGTACACCAACAAAGTATGGACTTTGGTTGCAATATCTGAAGGGTTAAATCCCCATCAGGAGCAAGTATATCTTGAGAAGATTACTTGGTGTAGATGGAAAAGTTGAGACTTTCAAAGCTAGACTTGTTAAAGCTTTTCGTCATCGACCAGGTGTGGATAATGATGAAACCTTTTCAAGTAGCTATGCTTAAGTCCATCCAGATCTTACTTACCACGGCTACATACCATGACTACGATATCTGGCGGTTGGGTGCCATGACTGCTTTTCTAAATGATGATTTAGAAGAGTGCGTCTGTAAGTACACAGCCAGAGGGCTTCGTAAACAGTGGGAATAGCGGAAACGTGTGCAAGATGTTTTATCTGATAAAGCAGGCATCGCGGAGTTGGAACGTCTGTTTTGATGTGTTAGTCAAAGAAGTTGACATCATCAAAATGGTAGATGAACCTTGTATAAACAAAAAGGTAGTAGGGAGTATGGTGGTGATCCTCGTAGAGTACGTGGATGACATACTCTTGATAGGAAAGGAGTTTCCTATGCTACGCCCGGTCAATCTCCGCTTATCACAATGATTCTCCATACAGGATCAAAGTGATACCTCCTAAATCCTGGGTTTTGGATCTATGAGATAGATCTAATTGGATGTTAGGATTCTCACTAGTTGTAGTGAGATGGTATCAGTTGATCCTAGGGAAAATCACTGGAAGTGTTCCAGAATGATAAAGACGACTGAATGTCAGTCGCAGGCATTGTCTTTACCCTCAGTAAAGGGACGGTATGTTGGAAGAGTTCCAAACTAGATACCGTGACATACTAGACGATAAAGGCTGGATACATCGCTATTTGAGATGCTACCAAAGAGGCAGTCTGGATGTATATTTGTTCATGAGATGAACTTAGTTCCTCCCATTGTGTGACAATGGAGTTGTGGCTTATGCCAAGGAACGTCCGTCCCATCAGTGATCCAGACATATTCTAAGGCAGTATCGCCTGATCATGGAGATAGTTGATCTCCAGGGTGATCGAGGTTTGGAGAGTAGACTCAGAGGACAACACAGCGGATCCACTGACAAAGGCCTGTTCCCAGAGAGAGACTTTTACGGGATGGTTGAGTATGAGATACTACAACCACTGCTACAGATGGCCCTAGTGCAAGTGGGAGATTGTTAGTTATATGTATGCCCTAGAGGCCATTACTGTACATTGGATGTATATTGTAGTGGATGCTGGGACATATATAGGGAGGACTTTCTTGCTCGACATGATAGTATGCTATCTGGTTGCTCTTTACCTTAACGTGTATACTGATCGTCTCTCTGTTACATGTTGGTAAAGCCCTTAGGATATGTACTTGACTTCCTGGACTATGATGCGGATCATACTAGTGGGGACATGGTAGTCCATAAGTACATCCTTCAATGTCCCTAGTCGAGGGTGTATCGAGACGGGGCATCGATATACCAGAGTAGACTAGCGTATACCTTCTCGACCCATACAGATGGGCGATGGATGATCCCATATCCATTGGTGTTTGACATCAGAGATGATATATGGGTGCTCAGTAGAGACTGGGTACACTGGACGGACTCGCCGAGAACTCCCAGATGGTATTATACCTCACGTCAGATGGCAGTTCTCTGGTGATACTGGTACAGAGTAGTCTGTTGACCCGAGATCGTCATAGAGTCTTGTGTGGTTCCCACTGTGCTTTGATTTCCATCTTACCACGTCTAAGAGGGCGTGCAAAACGGTGGTTTTTGGGTACAGTCCCGAGTCACATGGAGGCAATGAGCGATAGGAGGGGATTCGTCTCTCCCGGTATAGGGAGTTGATGTTGCGCTGTGTTTGATTGGCTATAACAGGAAATCCCTGGCCAGGGTTGCTGAGATTTACTGGTAAGTGTTACCAGTAGTTTCTCGAATTGTTATAGACCTCATATCGACACGACTTATTGAGCTATTGGGGTCTGACGTTTACCACCCCTAGGCGAGATATGCGACATATCAGACGATCAGACCGGACTGTACGGTAGTGTTACTGGTCGGATTCACTGGAGTGTGAGTGGGCTTGCTCGTCGATCTTCAGATCGCTCAATACCCGGGTGGCCGTTACGTTTAGCAGACCGCTTGCGGCTTGTGGGTGTTTGATATGATCATCACCTGCTGCCGGCGTATTGACGAGTCTTTAGAGTCCTACACAGAGGTTTCCTGGCTCAAGCGAAACGAAATAGAAGCGCATATGAGATATGTGCGGGACCGAGAATAATACGAGTATG
This sequence comes from Agapanthus africanus, assembly GCA_030015575.1. Classification (NCBI taxonomy): domain Eukaryota; kingdom Viridiplantae; phylum Streptophyta; class Magnoliopsida; order Asparagales; family Amaryllidaceae; genus Agapanthus; species Agapanthus africanus. Next base: position 35,483,350 of record CM057349.1, on the reverse strand, counting down.
TGATACTGTATTCGATTCTCGCGATGTGACATTGATCGGTTATATGTGATATAGCCGGGTTATCGGATCAAGTGTTGATTCGATAAGTTGTTACTAATGATACTAGTCGGTTGTGTGCGACATGACCGGATCATTGAATCAAGTGTTGATTTAATGATTTAATGCATAATTATATATTTGATATATTACTTTGCATTAACTAGTATCGATTCACTTTAAATGGATATTCTCACTTGGGTGTGCGCATTACATATGCGATATGATTTTGTGCACATGTTTGTATCATGTTTGATGATGCATGCTTTTTGGTTAAGTATAAAGAATTAAACCAAGGTTAAGTTGTTGATTAGGGTTTTACTTATTCATTTATCTTATTTATTTATTCATTTTTGAATAAATTGGAAGATAAATGAATGGTGGCTACTTTTGTTTTTAGTTGAAGTTTCATGAAGCTTTGACTTGTTGACCTTTTGTTCTCATCCTTAACCCTAACCATTCAACCCAACCTTAGTCAATTCTCTACACTTAACTAAGGTTAAGATTATGATAAGTATTCTTTTATTTATCTATTTTCAAATAACTTATCATATTCTTCATCTTCTTCTTCTTCTTCACTTCAAGAAAAAGCTTCACAAGCTTTAATGGCAAAGTGAGAATTAGAGTGAGAAATCCAATTCTAAAGTTTATCCACTTCCTATTTCTTCATCCTCTACATCTTGCCAAGTAGTAGAGTGTGTTTCCTTCACAAGTTTTCATGACTTGGTGAAGGTGGAGCTTGATCTTTCGATGCCTCGACGTAGATCATCTTCGGCATGGACATCGACGATCTAGCTTGCCCATTCTCCGACGAAGCCGACGCTTGAGCCCGGATTTGATTTGGACAGCGGAGAGGACCTCGTTGCGGAGCTATGGAGGTGGAGCACCGGATCTACAAAGGTTGTATTTCCGTATCTTGTAGTTAAGTGTTAACTAGTTAGCTTTTTCGCCTAGTTTTCTAGCAAACGATCCGTAGTCGGGTCTCTCGGCACCGTTAAAATTTGAAAATGGCATGTTCGGTGCCTTGTGAGACCTTACTAGAGTGCCTAGGAACCCTACAATTATGTCTATTTATAGGCTTGAGCAGATATAGCGGAGATAAGATCATCTATTTTTTGATGTGAAAGTCATGGTTTTGACTTCATCAGAATAGGGGATGGATCTGTTGAGAAGGTAGTAGGGTGTAATGTCCTGGTATTTGGATGACATACACAGAGTAGGAAGTAAAATTCCTATACTACGATCGGTTGTACTTTGGTAGTCACACAGTTGTTTCTTCACACAGGATATGGATATAATATCTGACATTCAGGTTACTAGATCTATGGTTTTAGATCTAGATTTGGGTAGTTTCCCAATTTGGGTACTTTGACAGTATTCTAAAAGTATTTAGAATAGATGACTCCTGGCATGGTGGTGTTCCTGCAGGTGATGGAGTCACCCTCTCTAATGGTGTCTTACAGACTAAAGGGGAGAGGGATATGCATGATTGACAGATCACTTGCTTAGGCAATTGAGTCAATTGTGAGATGTCAAGTACCACACCAGATGTTGTTTTTTCACTAGATGCGATAAGTTTATATTAATCCAATCCTGAAGAAACATAAGGAAGCAGTTTTAGAACATAAGTACATGTTCTACGAATTTGATGACGGCAGCCTCCTTCAGGAGACGGTTATCATTCCAGGCTTCAAAGGTGACATGGATGACAAAGTGATTGTCAGAGTTATAGTTTTCCCTCTGACAAGGGACAGTATTATGGACATGTGGTCCAAGATGATACTGTGGGAGGCATGGTGCTGGATACTGATTAGGTTCAGTGATCGATACAGTCTAAGAAGTTTGGATTTGGAGTTCATTTATGAACCAGGTCCCATCAGATATGCAGACATATTCTAAGATAGGTATTAATCGATTCGGGAGATGGTTTTCTCCGCGAACTTGAGATTAAGAGAGACATAGAAAGAAACATCAGGGCGGATCCACTCACTGAGGCTATTTCTCGAACACAAGAGTTTTACAAACTAGTTTTGTGAAACTGATTAGTAGAGAAGTTGGGTGTTCGATATCACATGGGCTGTGAGTATGCGACATCGCAATAATTAGCCTTAAGTGCAAGTGGGAGATTGTTGGAGATAGTGCCCTCAAAGTCAATTATTGGATCGCAGGTACGTGATTGCAATGATTGAGGCAGGACCTATACCGATATGACGGTCTTGCTCGAGATGATAGTATGCTATCTAGTTTGTCTTTATCATCATATACATGTTTTAGTTCACTATTGCATGATGATAGAGGCCATAGGATTCTTGCTTGACTACCGGTAGTATGATGGCGATCATATACGTGGAAGCTGGGGTCTATGAGCACATCCTTAAAAGTGTCCCTAGTCGTGGGAGTTTCGAGACAGGGCATCGATACTCCAGAGTAGACTAGTGTATATAGTCGAGACCCCAACGAGGGGCGGTGGCCAGTCTCACAAGCCATTGTTGTCAGTTGGATCACCTAAGATGTATACAGGTGCTCATTAGGTTATGAGTACACCGGACAGGACTCGCCGGGAACATGCTAGTTGGTATTATACATATCGTCAGATAGCAGTTCCCTGGTGACATGTGTACAGGTTAGTTTGCCGACCTGAGATCGTCATTTGTCTCGTGTGAGTTCCCACTGTGCTTTGATTTATACCCTACCACGCTCAAAGGAGACGTGCAAACAGGTATTTTTTGGATACAGTCCCGAGCCACATGGAGGCAGTGAGCGGATCGTCGGGGATTCGTCTCTCCCGGTATTGGGGGTTGATGTCGCACAGTGTACAGGTGGCCATCACTAGAAACCCTCGGCCGAGGTAGTGGAGAATTACTGATTTGGATCAGTAGTTTCTCAGGTGGTGATGGGTTTCATACCGACACGATTTATCGCGTTATTAGGGGTCTGACTTTATCCACCCCCCTAGACTCGATATGCGATACTCTTTAGACGAACGGACCGGACTGTACGGATATTATCACTGTCAGGCTCGGTAGGGTTTATGGATGAGCTCGCTCGTCAGCTTCCCTTCCAATCAATACATAGGCAAACGTTACGTACAGCTTGTACCTCTGACGTGCTAGAGGTTATACCCAGTGCCAGTGTGTTGATGAGTCATTAGAGTCCCCCACAGACAGTTTCCCAAGTTCGGGCGAAACGTTGTAGAGGCCGTATGGTTTTATGGCAAGGTTCGGAAAATACACGTGCGTTTTCGCACGTGTTATTTTTCGGGCAGATAATACTGATCGGCTTTGGTTTAAGCCGGATCTGAGTATTATACTGTGTAGATATAATATCTTTGTCTCAGTTGCATTTGTATTCGGTCGTAATACAAATGCGGATATGTTTATACTGATACGGGGTTATCCTGAAATTCGTTTCGGGATCACTTTTGGAAGTTGCCAGTTTCCAGTTTTCTATCAGCCGTATTTAACATTCGGTTAAATGCGGATTTATCTTTTCTTCTTGAGGGTGAGTCATGAGGTGAGTCATGAGTGTGGAATGTTCTAGAATGGTGACTAGGTAAGTGACTCATTAGGTTGCATTAATGAGTTGATGAGGTGTTTAAGTGAGTCACCTTTTGCATTAAAGTTTCTTGTAATGCTTAAGGATATTTGTTGTTGATCTTTTGCCTTGTGGTCACTCTCCCCTCTCCTACACTCACCTCCTCCTTGATAAATAGTGGCCGGCCATTCCTTGTAGGGATTATGGTTGTGATTGGAAAAAAGATATAAGTTTTGGGTGCATAGAAATTAGATATGATTCATTTCTCATTTCCACCCGATCCAAAAGACAACTTCATTAACCGTTAGTCCATAACCTTGGACGTAACGAGACAAAGTGTTCTACTCATTCTCTACAACATCTTGGTCATCTCTTTTAGCAAACTTGACGACCGAGTTGCCTCGGTTCAGAGGCGGGAGCCCGTTTAAAGATCCGTCGACGTGGTGCCACCTGGACGAGAAGACCGGAGATTCAGGAGATCGGAGCAGCCGCAACAAAGCGTGGGATGATGGTTGAAGACTGAAGGACTCGGATCGTTCGGTATAACATTTCTACCCACTTTATAGTTTGTTAGTTTAGTTTTAATGGCAGATCCGGGTTACGGTACGCGATAGCGCCAGTTTATAAAAAGTTTTTGTTCCGCATTTGGCGTCTGTTAGACGTCCGGGGCGCTACCGTGGACTTACAAGAATTCAAATATGATTGGCCACGAGATGTTTTTTCTTTGAGAAAAATAGTTCTAGGCCTCGAGGAATAAAAAGATGATAGGCTTAAACCACTAGGATTTAAAAAATTTGACAGAACCCTCCGATACATAATTTTCATGTTTGACAGTTCATAGCCTTTTACCAATTTATTATATACCCAATTCTCTGTTAAATATGACTACACGAAGTTTGTTAACAACCACACATATTAAGTGTCACGCCCCGCTTCCCAAAATACGTAAGCACGGCACGTGACAGAGCCAACCATGTTACATGTGGTTAGGAATCATCCCTCCACAGTCACATTATAGCTGTCTATCGGATATCAAGAACAGTAAAATATAAAACTAACTAACACATGTCCATCAACCAGAGAAAATCAAATCAAGAAAATGCATGTAGCGGAAACGAATCAAATCCAATAAACAATATCTGAATCATGTCCCAATATGGGCTCATATTAAAAGAAATAAAACTATGAAAATAAACAAACAAAACATCTCTAATAATGCACGTTCAATTCCTCATTGCTCGGCTTGATTGTTAAAGTACTCTTGATCTGCCTGCGATAAAATTAAAAGAACTGGGCCATGCAAACCCCAGACGTCAGTGCGTCATAAATATCAAAGAAGCAGTAATAACTAGGATATGATGATATAATTAAACATGAATATAAATAATAACACAGGTATAAAATAGTGAGGTGTAGGTATGTGATGTGTATCCTAGAGTCTGTGCTTGTAGGTTATCTATTCTACAAGTCTTTGAAATCAATTTAATGGAATCGTCGATATAGCTCAATAGTATCCCGTGCGTGCCCGGGACCACGGTCAAGATTCTCGGGCTGAATCCGAGTCATGCCGCTAGGCAGTAAACATGTAACATATACAGATGAATGATGTCAGCAGCATCATCCCGGGGCTGGCCGAGCCCGTAAAGACTGATCAATATAAGTATCGAACTGTTGAGTCATAAGTCAGGTTTCATTATTGATTTCCCTTTACCCCCAAGGTTATGTGTTCAAGTCAGGCATTGATGATGTAAATCTAATGCCAACACAGGATCAAGCAGGTACAGGTTTTGTCTAAGTAGAAAACAAGTTACGTCTGTCAGGACAACAAGTCAGGATTGTCGGCATTAGTAATAATATCCAGGTAATAAGTCAAGTAGTATGTCGTGAACATGTCATGTGATGTATATTAACCAAATAGATGCCAAATGTGAAACTGTAACGAATATTCAGAAACGACAACCACAATGAATGCCAGGATGCATATACATCTATCTGTAATAGCCATTATACGTTCACAACCATGTATGATGCAAACTAGATAGCATGTTGAACTAATATAGTAGTATAATGTTATCATGATGTTCCGGCATGCAACTAGATAAACAATTATCAGTACGGATACGAACGGATATCGTAAAACTGTAAATCTGTAATATTTGTTGTTTAATAAAACACATGTACTATTTTTTTCATATAGATATCGATATAATAACATAGCATGTTGCAAGTTAAACTTGCCTGATCGGATCTCACGACGGGATATGGAGGTTACGTCCGACGTCGGATAAACGTCGTGATGCAAACTTACACGCACAGGACTGGACCTGGCTGATCAGTGACGTGATGTGATGATTAGGCTGGACGACAACGGTGACTGGGTCATCAGGATCATCGATGACGCGTATGAAGCTGGCGAGACGGTCGGAAAATCAAGAAAGAAAGAAAGAAAGAAAGAAAGAAAGAAGAAGAATAGGGCTGCTGGTGTTGAGTTCTAGGGACAGAGAATAGAGGAGAAGATGATGGCAATGATGGGGAGTATGGTTTTCTTGAGTTGGTGTCGGGTTCTTGCAGCCGAGGGTTGAAGGTGGTGGTTTGTGGTGTCGGGGATGGAGAGGGAGGTGAGGAGGGCGAGGGGACGGGGATGAGGAGGTGGTGGTGATGATGATGAGTCTCCGGTGAGATTGGAGTTTCTGGGATTAGGTCGCGGGTTGTCATTGATGGTTGTGGTGGGTGCAAGGTGCTCTTAGGAAGGAGAGGGGAGAGGAGGTGGTGAAGGTGACGATGAGGGCGAGGAGACGAGGGCGAGGTGATCGTCGGCGACGGTGCAGACGTGGGCTAGGGTTTGGGTTAACTCGTTGCGAGGGGAGAAGAAAGAGAAAGGAAGAGAGAGAGAGTTGGTGAGGGTTTTTTAAGGTTTAATATATATATATATATATATATATATATATATATATATATATATATATATATATAAAAGTTTAGAAAAAGAGAGATAGAGGGATAGAGAGAGAGAACGCGAAAGAGAGAGAGAATAGGATATAATAATTTAGTTATATATATATATATACTGTATAAATAACAGTTAGTTTTAAAATATTATAATATATATTTTGGGTTTAAACAGCTGATATCAAAATATTCCGAATATTACCCGGGTCTTACCTAAAAATCTAATTTTAAAATATTGAGAATATACGTAAAAATTAAAACTATAATGCGATGTCCGGTCAGTAAAATTGCATACCCAAGTACGGATCTATGTAAATATACGCAGCGATCCAAACGAGTTTGTTTTAACAATTTAGATGTGAACACGATGCATGGATGCAAACATATAATATGGGGTATGATAACCTACCTTGCTAGATATGAAAATACATTAATTGATTATTATTTGTATTATTTAAAAGATATGTGGATACAAAATATTATATATGTGTATATAGAATCTAGATGTGCATGGATCTTCTGTACTAGCAAATATAAACGTAATCTTGAATCATGATGGATTTCAAACATGCGGGTCGGGTCGAATACTAACCACAGTTACCAATTGCACTATCCGCACCCAAAAACAATAATAAACAAGAAGTTGTCACATGATTTGAAATACCCCAAGATAAAATATAGTATACATGCACTAGGGTGTTACATTATACCCAACTACAAAAAAAAATTGTCCTCGAAATTTCCTGAACAAGAAAAGACAAGAAAACACGGATATAAGAAAAGAGGTGTGGAAACTTTTGTTGGATCTTATCTTCACGTTCCCAAGTAGATTCTCCGTATAAACGATTCTCCCATGAAACAAGTCTCACCTCCTTTTCTCCAAGATCCAGCCAACAGAGAGGAGGAAGAAGGAGACCCAAAAAAAAAAAACCACTTTGGGAAGATCCAAGGCTCAAGAGAAGATCTAGGGCTCAAGGAAGAAGAAAGGGGTCCCCTTTCATCATCTTCGAAAATCTCTTGGGAGTTTAACTCCGGGGAGAAAAATCTTTCTTTTTAGGAGTTTAACTTCAAAAGTCAATTGGGAGTATAACTCCCAGTACAGGGGCTAAGCCCCTTTGTCCTTTTTAGGAGTTTAACTCCAAAAGTCAATTGGGAGTACAAATCCCAGTATAGGGGCTAAGCCCATTTTTCCCGCCGCCGCCCAACGCCCGCGCCGGGCACGTGAGGCGCCGGCGCCCAGCTCCTGTGAACCGGGCACGTAAGGCACTGGTGCTCACGCATCCTTTGGATGCTATTCTCCCTTTTTTATATACACACCTTACAACACTTTCCCCGTTAGAAAAAATTTCTAACGGGGCGCCGCCTCGCACCCCGTAAGGGGGCTGCTAGCCTCCTTGATCCCCAGCCTGCTATCCGAGTAGTGGGATCCCCGTAAACTCTGTGAGGCCCTTGATATACTTAAGATCGCTTAAAACATAACACAAGCACACTGCACATTGAGTTTACATGACCAGTTTGACCCGTCAATCGGAGGTTCCTTCACTCCAAAGGCGATGGGTAATTAACAGCAGCTTAGTCCGTGGCTGCCAAAGATTCGGATCCCACAATCAATAAACCCCAGCTTACCCTAGGCAGGGAATCCGTAGTACGCCTGACAAGCGACGCGTATTCTTATCTCAATGGGGTGATGAAAAACACCCTGCAGATTTTGGCACGCCCTGTGGGACCTTTCTCTTCTCTTATATCTTGGGTCAAGCTTTCATGCGAACTCATTTAACATATATACCGATGTTTGTACTAAAATAATGCTTTTCCGTGCAGCAATTGACTTTCAACGACGATATCTTCTAAGATGAATTCAGCTTCCGACGCGACCCCGATCCAGTACGTGGTCAAGATTAATGCTCGTGTAGTTCTCCCTACAAGTCTCAGCCAGCAATGGGAGGAGCCACCCCGTCAATTTGGTTCCGTCATCATCTACCCTGCCGGGAGTGCTCATCTGGCGGAGGTCATGGCAAGCCAAGCGACCAAACTGACCTTAAGGGGCAGGAGGCCAAACGTTGTGGTCGCTGAAGCATCCCACCCCAAATGCAAATATGTATTCAAATGGCTCTCCACTATTCCGACTGGGGGAAAGGCCGTCAACACCAATGGAGTCACAAAGCATCTCCAGCAAGCTCAGACGATGCCTTGACAATCGCGCGAACAGGCATCTTCTTTGGACTCTCTGTCAATCGGTCTACGACGTCTTCCCGAAGAGCCGAAGTCTGCTAAGTGCCTAAAAGAGAAAAGTTAAGGCAGAAGTGGCTCGGGTATCAAGCCAACAAGAGGGCCAAGACTTCGGCCAAGTAGAATCTTGTGAGGTTCCAAGAGCAGGGTTACTCTGTGACGACGGCTGAGTCGGCCATAAAAGTAAGCAATTCCTTCGAACCTCTAAGGTTGGTTCAGAAAAATGCTATGATCGCAAGAATCAAGAAGACAGCGGTCCGAACAATGCTACAATGAGATTTGTCCTACCCCAAAAGAGAAAGCATGACACCCTCTCTTCATGAGTCTATCAGGCGCTCTGTGCCATGCGAAATGAAGGGTTCCTAGGCACACTAATGAGGTCTCACAAGGCATCAACCATGCCAATTTCAAATTTTTCATGTGCCGAGAAACCCTAATACGGATCGTTAACTAGAGAAAATGCGAAACATGCAACTAGTTAACAACTTAACTAAGTGAACGGAAATACAACCTTTGTAGATCCGGTCCTCCACCTCCATAGCTCCGCCTTGACATCCCTCCGCTGCGATCATCGGATGCCGGACTCTAGTAATGGTTTCGTCGAAGAAATGATCGGGCTAGGTCGCCGACTTTGATGCCGAAGATGATCTACGTCGAGGCAACACAAGATCAAGCTCCAACTTCACCAAGCCATGAAACTTGTAAAGAAAACACCCTATACTACTTGGCAAGTGGTAGAGGATGAAGAAATAGGAAGTGGGTTCACTTTAGAATTGGATTTCTCACTCTTTTCATGAAATCACCATTGAAGGTTGCAAGCTCTCTTCTTCTTGAAGAAGAAGAAGAAGAAGAAAAAGAATATCATAAGTATTTTTAAAAATAGGAAAAATATGATACTTATCATATTTGCAACCATAGTTAGGTGTAGAGAATGAACCAAGGTTAGGTGAATGGTTAGGGTTAGGGAAAGAAACAAAATGGTCAACCATTTCAAAGCTTCATGAAGCTTCAAAGATAATCCAAAGTTAGCCACCATTTTATTTCTTTCTAAAATGAATAAATAAATAAATGAATAAGTAAATGAAGCAAATGAAACCCTAACCATTGACCAACCATGGTTTAAACCAAACACACAAACTTTCATGTATCATCAAACATGATACAATCAAATGCACAAAAGTATATCACATATACAATGTGCACATCAAGTGAGAAAATCCTTTTTAAATGAACCAATACTAGTTAATGCAAAGTTATATATCAAATATATAATTATGCATTAAATCATTAAATCAACGCTTGATTTAACGATCCGGTCATATCGCATATGACCGACTAATATCCAATGTATCGACTTATCGAATCAATCCTTGATTCGATAACTAGGTTTTATCGCATACAACCAATCGATATATTCATCGTGAGAATAGAATACGGTATCACATACACGCATTATTCTCGGTCCCGCACATATCTCATATGTGCTCCTATTTCGTTTCGCTTGAGCCAGGAAACCTCTGTGTAGGACTCTAAAGACTCGTCAATACGCCAGCAGCAGGTGATGATCATATCAAACACCCACAAGCCGCAAGCGGTCTGCTAAACGTAACGGCCATCCGGGTATTGAGCGATCAGAAAATCGACGAGCAAGACCACTCACACTCCTGTAAATCCAACCAGTTACACTTACCGTACAGTCCGGTCTGTTCGTCTAATATGTCGCATATCTCGCTTAGGGGTGGTAAACGTCAGACCCCAATAGCTCGATAAGTCGTGTCGATATGAGGTCTATAACAGTTCGAGAAACTACAGGTAACACTTACCAGTAAATCTCAGCAACCCTGGCCAGGGATTTCCGGTTATAGCCAATCGAACACAGCGCAACATCAACTCCCTATACCGGGAGAGACGAATCCCCTCCTATCGCTCATTGCCTCCATGTGATTCGGGACTGTACCCAAAAACCACCGTTTTGCATGCCCTCTTGGACGTGGTAAGGTGGAAATCAAAGCTCAGTGGGAATCACACAAGACTCTATGACGATCTCGGGTCAACAGACTACTCTGTACCAGTGACACCAGAGAACTGCCATCTGACGTAAGGTATAATACCATCTGGGAGTTCTCGGCGAGTCCGTCCAGTGTACCCAGTCTCTACTGAGCACCCGTATATCATCTCTAATGTCAAATAATAATGGATATGGGATCATCCATCGCCCATCTGTATGGGTCGAGAAGGTATACGCTAGTCTACTCTGGTATATCGATGCCCCGTCTCGATACACCCACGACTAGAGACCATGAAGGATGTACTTATGGACTACCATGTCCCCACTAGTATGATCCGCATCATAGTCCAGGTAGTCAAGTACACATCCTAAGGGCTTTGCCAACATGTAATCAGAGAGACAATCAGTATACACGTTAAGGTAAAGAGTAACCAGATAGTATACTATCATGTCTAGCAAGAAAGTCCTCCCTATATATGTCCCAGCATCCACTACAATATACATCCTATGTACAGTAATGGCCTCTAGGGCATACATATAACTAACAATCTCCCACTTGCACTGGGGCCATCTGTAGCAGTGGTTGTAGTATCTCATACTCAACCATCCCTTAAAAATCTCTCTCTGGGAATAGGCCTTCGTGAGTGAATCCGCCGTGTTATCCTCTGAGTCTGCTTTCCTAACCTCGATCACCCTGGAGATCAACTATCTCCATGATCAGGTGATACTGCCTTAGATTATGTCTGGGTCACTGATGGGACCGTGGTTCCCGGGCCAAAGCCACACTTCCATTATCACACAATGGTAGGGACCTAGTTCATCTCATGAACCAATATACACCCAAACAACCTCTTTGGTAGCATCATAAGTAGCGATGTATCCAGCCTTTATCATCTAGTATGCCACGGTATCTAGCTTGGAACTCTTCCAACATACCGTCCCTTTACTGAGGGTAAAGACAATGCCTGCGACTGACATTCAGTCGTCCTTATCACCCTGAAACCTTTCCAGTGATTCTCCCCAGGATCGATTGATACCATCTCATTACAACTAGTGAGTATCCTAACATTCAATTTGATCTATCTCATAGATCCAAAATCCAGGATTTAGTAGGTATCACTTTGATCCTATATGGAGAATCCTAGTGATAAGCGGAGATTGACCGAGCGTAGCATAGGAAACTCCTTCCTTATCAAGAGTATGTCATCCACTTACTCTACGAGGATCACCACTATACTCCCTACTACCTTTTTGTATATACAAGGTTCATCCACCATTTTGATGATGTCAAACTCTTTGACTAACACATCAAAACGGATGTTCCAACTCCGCGATGCCTGCTTTATCCTATAAAGTATCTTGTGCACGTTTCCGCTGCTCCCACTTTTTACGAAGCCCTCTGGCTGTGTACTTATAGACTCTCTCTTCTAAAACATCATTTAGAAAAGCAGTCATGACACCCAACCACCAGATATCGTAGTCATGGTATGTAGCCGTGGCAAGTAGGATCTGGATGGACTTAAGCATAGATCCTTAGAAAAGGTTTCAACATAATCCTTATCTGGTCAATAATGCAAACCTTTTAACAAGTCTAGGTTTGAAAGTCTCAACTTTTCCATCAACATCAAGTAATCTTCTCAAGATATACTTGCTCCTGATGGGGATTTAACCCTTCAGATATAGCATCCAAAGTCCATACTTTGTTGGTGTACATGGACTCCATTTCAGATCGCAAAGCATCCAGCCATTCTTACAGAGTCACTACTCTCGATGGCCTGCTCGAAAATAGTTGGGTCATCATTTCATGTTGCAATTCTCGCTCCCACTGTCATAGAGAAACAGAAGTATCTCTCAGGTGGGTGAGAAACCCTACTAGATCGGCGGAGAGGCCGAGGTTCGTTGGTAACTATTGAATCCTTTGGTTTTATCAAATCATCTGCTGTAGTTTGTATAGCTGGAACTTTTCCAGTTCTACATTACAGACCTTGCCTCGAGTTTGTCCGGATTTTGCTTTTAGACATCGGCCGGTCAACCCCAAATCTTAACTAGCTTAAGACATGGGCTCTTCCCATACCATATCTCATATGGAGCGGTAGGCTGTGATCTAATTCGAACCTAATTCAATAGGTATGCAGCTTCTCAAATGCATAACCCCCAAAAGGAAACAGGTAACTCAGTAGTACTTATCATAGAGCACACCTTATCATATAGGGTGTGATTACTCCGCCCCGATATACCATCGTGCTATGGTGTATACGGAGGAGTAATGCTGAGAGAGAATCTCATTCTCCTTTAGAATAGTCCAGGAATTCCGTGCTCAAGTATTCTCCTCCTTGATCACATCAAAGGAAATAATACTTATACCCGTATTTTGGTTCTCTTCTTCTAACTTATATTCTGTGAATATCTCAAAAGGTTCGGACTTGTGTTTCAACAGGAACATAGGTCTGAATCTCGAAAGATTATCAGAGAATTTAATGAAGTACAAAGAACCGGCCTTGGCATGTGTAGACAGGGGACCTTACATACATCAACATGTATCATCCCAAGAGTTCACTAACTCTTTCTCTGTTTTCAGTAGACAGAGATATGGTCATCTTATCTCTTTGAAATGACTGGAAAGTTTCACAAGATGTAAATTCAAACAGATTTAAATATGCATCTATGTGCAACTTAGCTAGTCGGGTCGTATTGATATGACCTAGTCTACAATACCTCAAGAAGGATCCGTTCATTTTTGAACTCTTCCTCTTGTGTGTGTTCTGTATACTTAAAAACTGTAGTTTGATTTAGAACATCAATGCTTTTAGATAACGTGCCTGAACCGATCAACTTTTGATATAGGAAATGTTCAAAACATTATCCAACAATACAAAATTATATCCTTTCTTTACTAATAAAGAGACTGATATGATTTTGTATATCAGGTTCAGTATCTAATAACATTCGTTCAGAATCAATGTATTGGTAATACAGGGTGACAGTGACCAACAGACTTGGCTGCAACACTTGCCCCGTTTTCTGTCTCATGAAACTTATCACCCGTTCTCAGTTCTTTACCTATCTGTAGCCCATGTAACAAATTACATATGCGGGATCCTGATCCGGTATCTCATATCCAGGACGTAATGAATACTGAGAAACAGTTCTGTATAACGAACACACCCGATGAAGATGCATCATATGCACTTTCTTCGTTTGGGCGGCATGGGAATCTTGGTATTCCTCTAATTTCCTGCTCTGTCTTATAACAATTATAAGTTGGAGCGGGACCAACGTTCCCCAGCTCAGTATAACAAGCGGGTTCGGTCAATATTCCGTATTATTATCTTGATTAAGGCGTGATATGGTCGCTACCTGGAGAGAGAGAGAAGAAAACACTCAGCGTGCGCTCTTGCAAGATCAGATTGGTTATTATTTTATCTAATCAGGATGGCTCCCGCTGTTTTTATCAAATCTTCCTTCAAACCCTAAAAGGAAAGACTAGCCGGGATTAATTACACACTACAAGTTCGCTAATCTTTCAGCCAGGCCAGTCTCGGTACTTTGAGGGGGGTCCCCCGTGCTTTCGCACGAACCTAATTAATGTAAACCTCGTTTTCCCAGAGGCGTAACCTCGTTAACACCTTTCTAGACACCTACTTGATCTGCTAATTGTAATGTGTAAAACTCTCCCAGGAGTAACTCTTACTCGCAGCGGGTATCGGGATCCAACTATCTCATAGAAGGTATGCAATCTCATTGCAAATTTCAACATTTGAAATCCCCGATAATATTTTTCCCCTAACGTGCTATGACCTTGATGAAAGCCAACAAACCATAGCCCGCTAGTCAAGTTCAACCCGTACATTTCTTGATTGAATTAAACCCACCCGCACGACCCTTGACGAAAGCCAACAAAGCCGCACGACTACCCTAATCCAATCGCATCGTATGCAGCAGATAAGCAGCATATAGCTATCGCACACTACACCTTGACGAAAGCCAACAAATATAGCATGAATACTGTATACAACTTTTCTGAAATGACGGAGGGCTACGACAGGTTTTTCTGAAAACCTATTGCGTAATGAACTTGATATCGTTGTAGAATCAAATGATTTTAAAATGGAGTGTTTTTGAGGCTTTTCTAGTTTTGCTAAAGGAGTCACTCCCGGTGAAGGGATCGTCGGTCCTTTCCTCGTCGAATGAGGTGCGGGATATATCATATATATCGCTGTGCAAAGCAGAAACTATAGAAGCAATCAAAAGACAAACCGAGGGTTGTAGCATCTGCCAGTTATTGCTAAAGGAGTCACTCCCGGCGAAGGGATCTCGGTCCTTTCCTTATCGAATAAGGTGCAGGATATATCATATATATCGCTGTGCAAAGCAAGAACTGTAGCTACCTGTTTTATTTTTGAAATTCGATTCTACAATATCTTTAGGTTTCTTTTACTTTCATTAATTATATTAATGAAGTCCCATCATTTAAGTACCTAAACATCACAGATAAATACGACGTACACTTATGCCATCCGCATTCGCCTCGATGTCCCCTCGTGCACCGTTAGGTTAGGTAACTAACGGCAGAGTGGGGCAGGGCTAGTATGGGTGTAAAACATAAGTAACGTCTATATAATATATCATATATACTATATACAATATTTATCACAGAACATCACATGATCACATCACAGATATCGCAGCAGAAGAATCATATGAAACATTGGATATACTTGGACGTCCGTGTTTTCAATACGAGCCAGTATAAAACACGGATTCCACGGTCGCGATGAATAGCCAAACCCACACCCCTAGACCCCTACGAGAGCGGCAAGCAACCCTACCAATTCTAGGGTTAGGAGACCCGGACTCGACTCCTCGAGTTGGTCTCCCACTGGACCCTAGAACCCGTCACTTGTGCTCCCCTCCTTGGGTCTATCCTAGTGCGGAAAAGTAAATAATATACAAAAGGTGACATCTTCCGCAACCTGGAAGTGCCCCAATAAAAGAATATTACATACAAGTTTTTACATGAATGAAAATGAAAAACACTCATCTCACATAAAAACCCCCGGCTATTCAAACACGACGATCCAATATAACATATCCAGCAACACATAACATCAGATGTCATCAACGTAAGTAAACATGCGTATTCCAATTGTCGTTGACATATAGCAACGAAACCGGCGATATCACATATTACACTTACGGTCGCAGAAAAGAAAGTGTAAAACTACAACAGTTGGAATCCACAACCTGCATAGACATCGCATGCCTAATCAAATGAATTCCTTAGACATCGCATGCCTAACAATTATAAACCCCGCATTTTAGTCTCATTATCGAAAACACTTTTCAATATCAAGTCGGGCAATTCAACAAGATTCCCGACATCCTGATCGAATGCTCGTCGCAAACTTCAGTAGACGGCCGCACCCCCGATGCCGTCGACGAAGTGCACTAAGGAGGAACACCGCTGCCGCGAGCACCCGAACGGATGCTTTCGGCGACGGGGTTCTCCTACAGTCACTTGGTCGGGGCTATGGGGCATGGCTGTCTATTAAGTTTACCGGCGAGTATCCGCGTACGCTACGTGATTGCGACGTACTTTTGATCGCATCAAAATTCCGTGGCAATCGATCAAGTGAGACTAAAGTGCTATGTTTATAACATTCAAATCAGTTATCTCATAACTGCTTGTGGATTCCAAGTATTGTATCCCATTCCAGATAAATAGAAAATGTTAAACTTTCTGATCGAACAATCAAACACCCAAGTTTTCCCGAAACAGATCAACACATGAAACAAGTTTAAAAACATCCAGTTCATGCCTCAGTACCAACGGTCCAGCCGTAGAAGGGTCAAGCCAACGCCTCACATGTGGCACGCCGTACTGCCCTAAACCCTAAGGTTCAAAGGGCAATTCAAGACGGTCATATAATCGAGTTAAGGTTTGTTGTTTTCTAGAGGGTCCATCGCGTTACTTACACTACTTAGAACGTTATTAAACCACTGAAAGATCCAACACTTGGAAATTTCCCGACAGGGAAAAAGGTGGGTATTTATATCCGGTCGAACTTTTTAATATATTCAATAATTATCCGGAAAACACATAGACAAGATTAGACAATCCGATCGAATCCATGAGTTCCCAAAACAACCCCAGAAAACTCAACTCTTGAGTAAAAGTTAAAATATCCCAGAAAATTCAGCACTTTCAGATAGACATTACTGTGCAAAAATTATTAAATAATGACACTATATGGCCGCGGAACCGCCGCCTGAGCCAGGCTCTTGCCGCGGTTCCGTGGCGGTTTAGTGGAATCAGACGGTCGTTTTGCACAGTAACTCTTATAAAACCCTGCTGATTTTTCTGCATATTTTTAATTTAGAAAAATCCACATTTTCAAAAATTGGACAGAGAGGGGTATGAATTAGGGTTTCGTGTTTCGTTCGGGTTTCTAACTTCGTCTATACATCGCCTAAGGCTCTAGCTAGGCTCTGATACCACTGAAGAGTTCCTAGACACACTAATGAGGTCTCACAAGGCATCAACCATGCCAATTTCAAATTTTTCATGTGCCGAGAAACCCTAATACAGATCGTTAACTAGAGAAAAGGCGAAACATGCAACTAGTTAACAACTTAACTAAGTGAACGGAAATACAACCTTTGTAGATCCGGTCCTCCACCTCCATAGCTCCGCCTTGACGTCCCTCCGCTGTGATCATCGGATGCCGGACTCTAGTAATGGTTTCGTCGAAGAAATGATCGGGCTAGGTCGTCGACTTTGATGCCGAAGATGATCTACGTCGAGGCAACACAAGATCAAGCTCCAATTTCACCAAGCCATGAAACTTGTGAAGAAAACACCCTATACTACTTGGCAAGTGGTAGAGGATGAAGAAGTAGGAAGTGGGTTCACTTTAGAATTGGATTTCTCACTCTTTTCATGAAATCACCATTGAAGGTTGCAAGCTCTCTTCTTCTTGAAGAAGAAGAAGAAGAAGAAAAAGAATATCATAAGTCTTTTTAAAAATAGGAAAAAATATGATACTTATCATATTTGCAACCATAGTTAGGTGTAGAGAATGAACCAAGGTTAGGTGAATGGTTAGGGTTAGGGAAAGAAACAAAATGGTCATCCATTTCAAAGCTTCATGAAGCTTCAAAGATAATCCAAAGTTAGCCACCATTTTATTTCTTTCTAAAATGAATAAATAAATAAATGAATAAGTAAATGAAGCAAATGAAACCCTAACCATTGACCAACTATGGTTTAAACCAAACACACAAACTTTCATGTATCATCAAACTTGATACAATCAAATGCACAAAAGTATATCACATATACAATGTGCACATCAAGTGAGAAAATCCTTTTTAAATGAACCAATACTAGTTAATGCAAAGTAATATATCAAATATATAATTATGCATTAAATCATTAAATCAATGCTTGATTTAACGATCCGGTCATATCGCATATGACCGACTAATATCCAATGTATCGACTTATCGAATCAATCCTTAATTCGATAACTAGGTTATATCGCATACAACCAATCGATACATTCATCGCGAGAATAGAATACGGTATCACATACACGCATTATTCTCGGTCCCACACATATCTCATATGTGCTCCTATTTCGTTTCGCTTGAGTCAGGAAACCTCTGTGTAGGACTCTAAAGACTCGTCAATACGCCGGCAGCAGGTGATGATCATATCAAACACCCATAAGCCGCAAGCGGTCTGCTAAACGTAACGGCCACCCGGGTATTGAGCGATCAGAAGATCGACGAGCAAGCCCGCTCACACTCCTGTAAATCCAACCAGTAACACTTACCGTACAGTCCGGTCTGTTTGTCTGATATGTCGCATATCTCGCCTAAGGGTGGTAAACGTCAGACCCCAATAGCTCGATAAGTCGTGTCGATATGAGGTCTATAACAGTTCGAGAAACTACAGGTAACACTTACCAGTAAATCTCAGCAACCCTGGCCAGGGATTTCCGGTTATAGCCAATCGAACACAGCGCAACATCAACTCCCTATACCGGGAGAGACGAATCCCCTCCTATCGCTTATTGCCTCCATGTGATTCGGGACTGTACCCAAAAACCACCGTTTTGCACACCCTCTTAGACGTGGTAAGGTGGAAATCAAAGCACAGTGGGAATCACACAAGACTCTATGACGATCTCGGGTCAACAGACTACTCTGTACCAGTGTCACCAGAGAACTGCCATCTGACGTAAGGTATAATACCATCTGGGAGTTCTCGGCGAGTCCGTCCAGTGTACCCAGTCTCTACTGAGCACCCGTATATCATCTCTGATGTCAAACACCAATGGATATGGGATCATCCATCGCCCATATGTATGGATCGAGAAGGTATACGCTAGTCTACTCTGGTATATCGATGCCCCGTCTCGATACACCCACGACTAGGGACCATGAAGGATGTACTTATGGACTACCATGTCCCCACTAGTATGATCCGCATCATAGTCTAGGTAGTCAAGTACACATCCTAAGGGCTTTTCCAACATGTAATCAGAGAGACAATCAGTATACACGTTAAGGTAAAGAGTAACCAGATAGCATACTATCATGTCGAGCAAGAAATTCCTCCCTATATATGTCCCAGCATCCACTACAATATACATCCTATGTACAGTAATGGCCTCTAGGGCATACATATAACTAACACGAAAGCAGTGGGGCAAATCCAGAAAAGAAGCACCAGCACCACTCAAGAACCTGGTCAGGCTAGCCGTCTTCAGTCGATTGCCCGTTATCGAAAAAGAAGGGCCACAACATCAGTCCGCAAAATCAGCTGCCAATAATGAAAAGACAGCTGGATATGTTATCCATATGGTCTATATAGCGAGTGCACGTCCCAATGACAACATGCGCAGCAAAAGAAAGGATGGGACCACCACATCCCAAGCCCAATCTGGCTTGAATGTGGTTGCCGTTTCCCAAGATCAGCCACCTCCGCTGGATGATGAAAACCCTCTTGATGAGGCCGATAGGCAGAAGGAACCCTCAGTCCATATGGAGTCAAGCTCGAACAGCGAGGAAGAGCCGATTTTCCGCCCCAGGACCGCAGAGCAAGAGACGCTTCAAGAGCTTCGAAAACAGCTCAGGAGCAAAGATAAAGAGATGACCAAGCTCTACTCAAAAATTGATGACTTGACGAATGTTGTGATGCATCTCATGGCTCAAATTGCTCGGGCGCTTTCCAACCAAGCACATGTCTCTACTCATGAGCCGGGTGATGACAACTCGAAGAAACCAATGCCTGTCCCCTTGGGTCCAAGATTGGGTGAGCCGCACGAAAGCCGGCCACATTCCGCTTCTGGGGATGCCTTTGCCCCAGATAGCACCATCCCGCTAACACAAGATCGAATAATGGATTTGGTCACCAGTAAGGTTAAAACATTTATGGCCGAAGCGAAACCCAGAAAGAAATTAGCAGTAGTGGGCGGCCATATCCCGCACAGTACGATCTGATCGAGTTCATGAGCGGCTACGCCATTCCCAAGTTCGGAAGATTTGACGGGACGAGAAACACAAATCAGCACATCGCCTATTTTAAAGCGTCGTGCAGAAATACAAGGGGCAATGATGCGCTCCTTCTTCATCAGTTTGTCAATAGCCTGACCGGTGTTGCTTTTGATTAGTACGCGAGCATACCAGACGGATCCGTCATTACTTTACCCAAATGGAGTCTCTATTTGGGCAAAGGTTCATGAGTGCCAGTGATAAAATCTCCATTGCTGACCTTATGAGAACTAAGCTAGGAAACAACGAAAGCAACACAGACTTTATTGCTCGATGGCGCAACCTCACTGTCAAGTGCGAACCGTCGCTAGAGCAGGACCAGTCTGTGTTAGTTATATGTATGCCCTAGAGGCCATTACTATACATAGGATGTATATTGTAGTGGATGCTTGGACATATATAGGGAGGACTTTCTTGCTCGACATGATAGTATGCTATCTGGTTGATCTTTACCTTAACGTGTACACTGATTGTCTCTCTGTTACATGTTGGTAAAGCCCTTAGGTTGTGTACTTGACTACCTGGACTATGATGCGGATCATACTAGTAGAGACATGGTAGTCCATAAGTACATCCTTCACAGTCCCTAGTCGTGGGTATATCGAGACGGGGCATCGATATACCAGAGTAGACTAGCGTATACCTTCTCGACCCATACAGATGGGCGATGGATGATCCCATATCCATTGGTGTTTGACATCAGAGATGATATACGGGTGCTCAGTGAAGACTGGGTACACTGGACGGACTCGCCGAGAACTCCCAGATGGTATTATACCTTACGTCAGATGGCAGTTCTCTGGTGACACTGGTACAGAGTAGTCTGTTGACCCGAGGTCGTCATAGAGTCTTGTGTGGTTCCCACTGTGCTTTGATTTCCACCTTACCACGTCCAAGAGGGCATGCAAAACGGTGGCTTTTGGGTACAGTCCCGAGTCACATGGAGGCAATGAGCGATAGGAGGGGATTCGTCTCTCCCGGTATAGGGAGTTGATGTTGCGCTGTGTTCGATTGGCTATAACAGGAAATCCCTGGCCAAGGTTGCTGAGATTTACTAGTAAGTGTTACCAGTAGTTTCTCGAATTGTTATAGACCTCATATCGACATGACTTATCGAGCTATTGGGGTCTGACGTTTACCACCCCCAGGCAAGATATGCGACATATCAGACGATCAGACCGGACTGTACGGTAAGTGTTACTGGTTGGATTCACAGGAGTGTGAGCGGGCTTGCTCGTCGATCTTCTGATCGCTCAATACCCGGGTGGCCGTTACGTTTAGCAGACCGCTTGCGGCTTGTGGGTGTTTGATATGATCATCACCTGCTGCCGGCGTATTGACGAGTCTTTAGAGTCCTACACAGAGGTTTCCTGGCTCAAGCGAAACGAAATAGGAGCGCATATGAGATATGTGCGGGACCGAGAATAATGCATGTATATGATACCGTATTCCATTCTCGCGATGAATGTATCGATTGGTTGTATGTGATATAACCTAATTATCGATTCAAGGATTGATTCGATAAGCCGATACATTGGATACTAGTCGGTGATATGCGATATGACCGGATCGTTAAATCAAGTGTTGATTTAATGATTTAATGTATAATTATATATTTGATATATTACTTTGCATTAACTAGTATTGGTTCACTTTAAATGAATTTTCTCACTTGATGTGCACATTGTATATGTGATATACTTTTGTACACTAGTTTGTATCATGTTTGATGATACTTGCTCACTTGGGTTTGTGTAAAGATTAAACCATGGTTATATGAATGGTTAGGGTTTTGATTATTTACTTAGTTATTTATTTATATATTCATTTTGGAAATTATTAAGGATGGTGGCTTATTTTGTTTTTATGTTGAAGCTTCTTGAAGCTTTGAACAAGTCCACCATTCTTATCTCATCCTTAACCCTAACCATTCCAACTAACCTTGGTTTAATCTCTACACTTGACCATGGTTTACATTATGATAAGTATTCATTTTCTTTTCATTTTAAATAACTTATCGTAATATATTATCTTCTTCTTCTTCATCTTCTACTTGAAGAAGACCTAGACTTCATCAATGGTGATTGATGAAAAAGAGTGAGAAATCCAATTTTAAAGTCTACCCACTTCCTATTTCTTCATCCTCTACCTCTGCCAAGTAGTAGAGTGTGTTTTCTTCATAAGTTTCATGACTTGGTGAAGTTGGAGCTTGATCTAGCGATGCCTCGACGTAGATCATCTTCGGCATCGTCGTCGATGACCTAGCCCGCTTTTTCTCCGATGAAGCCGACGCTAGAGCCCAAGATCCGATTTGTACAGCGAGGAGACATCATCGCAGAGCCATGGAGGTGGAGAACCGGATCTACAAAGGTTGTATTTCCGTTTACTCTTAGTAAAGTAGTTTACTAGTTCTAGTTTTCGCCTATATATCTAGCCAACGATCCGTAGTCTAGGGTTTCTCGGCACCCCTAAAATTTGAAATTGGCATGGTTGATTTCTTGTGAGACCTCTTGAGAGTGCCTAGGAACCCTACAGTGGTATCAGAGCCTAGCTAGAGCCTTAGGCGATGTGTAGACGATGTTAGAAACCCGATCGAACCCCGAAACCCTAACTTTTAACCCTCTCTGGACTTTTTCTGAAAAAGTGGTTTTTTCCAAATTAAAAATGCTTAAAAAATTCAGCAGGTAATTCTAAGAATTACGGTGCAAAAATTACCTAATGATCTGTCTAAAGCGCGGCGGATCCGCGGCATTAGCCGCCTATTGCGGCTGTTCCGTGTCCATTTTGTCTCTTCAGTCAACCATTTTTGCACAGTAACTCCTATTTAACAGTGCTGAGTTTTATGGGTATTTTTAATATTTATTCAAGAGTTGAATTTTCTGGGGTTGTTTTGGGGATTCGATTGTTCGATCGGATTATCAGATTTTGTCTATGTGGCTTTCCAGATATTTTAGAATATGTTAAAAAGTTCGACCGGATATAAATACCCAATCTTTCCCCTGCCGGAAAATTTCCAAGTGTTGGATTTTTCCGTGGTTTAAAGACGTTCTAAGTAGTGCAAGTAACGCGATGGCCCCTCTAGAAGACAACAAACCTGAACTCGATTACGTGACCGTCTTGAACTGCCCTTTGAACCTTCGGGTTTGGGGCAGTACGGCGTGCCACATGTGAGGCGTTGGCTTGACCCTTCTACGGCTGGACCGTTGGTACTGAGGCACGAACTGAATGTTTTTAGACTTGTTTCATGTGTTGATCTGTATCGGGAAAACTTGGGTGTTTGAATGTTCGATCGAAAAGTTTAACATTTTCTATTTATCTGGAATGTGATACAATACTTGGAATCCACAAGTAGTTATGAGATAACTGAATGAATGTTATAAATCTAGCGGTTTATTCTCACTTGATCGGTTGCCACGGAATTTTGATGTGATCAAAAGTCCGTCGCAATCACGTAGCGTACGCAGATACTCGCCGGGTAAACTTAATAGACAGCCTCACTCCATAGCCCCGACCAAGTGACTGTAGGAGAACCCTGTCGCCGAAAGCATCCGTTTGGGTGCTCCCGGTAGCGGTGTTCCGCCTTGGTGCACTTCGTCGACGGTATCGGGGGTGCTTCCGTTTACTGAAGTTTGCGACGAGCATTCGATCAGGATGTCGGGAATCTTGTTGAATTGCCCGACTTGATATTGAAAAGTGTTTTCGATTTTGAGACTAAAATGCGGGGTTTATAATTGTTAGGCATGTGATGTCTAAGGTATTCATTTGATTAGGCATGCGATGTCTGTGCGGATTGCGGATTCCAACTGTTGTAGTTTTACACTTTCTTTTCTGTGATCGTAAGTGTAATATAGGATATCGCCGGTTTCGTTGCTATATGTCAACGACAATTGGGATGCGCATATTTACTTACGTTGATGACATGTGATGTTATGTGTTGCTGGATATGTTATATTGGATCGTCGTGTTTGAATAGCCGGGTTTTTTTTATGTGAGATGAGTGTTTTTCATTTTCATTCATGTAAAAACTTGTATGTAATATTCTTTTATTGGGGCACTTCCAGGTTGCGGAAGATGTCACCTTTTGTATATTATTTACTTTTCCGCATTAGGATAGACCCAAGGAGGGGAGCACAAGTAACCGGGTTCTGGGGTTCAGTGGGAGACCAACTCGAGGAGTCGAGTTCGGGTCTCCTAACCCTAGAATTGGCAGGGTTGCTTGCCGCTCTCGTAGGAGTCTAGGGGTGTGGGATTGGCTATTCATCACGACCGTGGAATCCGTGTTTTATACTGGCTCGTATTGAAAACACGGACGTCCTAGTATATCCAATATTTCATATGTTTCTTCTGCTGCGATATCTGTGATGTGATCATGTGTTGTTCTGTGATAGATATAGTATATAGTATATATGATATATTATATAGACGTTACTTATGTTGTACACCCGCGCTAGCCCTGCCCTGCTCTGTCGTTAGTTACCTAACCTAACGGTGCACGGGGGGACATCGAGGCGAATGCGGATGGCATAAGTGTACGTCGTATTTATCTGTGATGTTTAGGTATTTAAATGATGGGACTTCATTAATGTGATTAATGAAAGAAAAGAAGCCTAAGATGTTGTAGAATCAAATTTTAAAAAAAACAGGTAGCTACAGTTCTTGCTTTGCATAGCGGTATATATGATATACCCTGCACCTTATTCGATGAGGAAAGGACCGAGATCCCTTCACCGGGAGTGACTCCTTTAGCAATAACTGGCAGATGCTACACACTCGGTTTGACTTTTGATTGATTCTATAGTTTCTGCTTTGCACAGTGATATATATGATATATCCCGCACCTCATTCGACGAGGAAAGGGCCGACGATCCCTTCACCGGGAGTGACCCCTTTAGCAAAACTAGAAAAGCCTCAAAATCATTCCATTTTTAAAACTTCATTTGATCCTACAACGATATCAAGTTCATTACTCAATAGGTTTTCAGAAAAACCTGTCGTAGCCCTCCGTCATTTCAGATAAGAACTGTTTAGTATTCGTGCTGCGTTTGTTGGCCTTTGTCAAGGCGTAGTGTGCGGTAGCTGAATAGTGATTATCTACTTATGCATATGATGCAGATTGTTTCAGGGTAGTCGTACGACTTTGTTGGCCTTTGTCAAGGGCCGTGCGGGTGGGTTTGATTCAATCAAGAAATGACGGGTTAAACTTGAGTATCATGCTATGATTTGTTGGCCTTTGTCAAGGTCATAGGACGCTAGGGGCAAAATATTATCGGGAATTTCAAGTGTTGAATTTTGCAATGAGATTGCATACCTTCTATGAGATAGTTGGATCCCGATACCCACTGCGAGTAAGAGTTACTCCTGGGAGAGTTTTACACATTACAATTAGCCGATCAAGTAGGTGTCTAGAAAGGTGTCAAAGGGGTTACGCCTCTGGGAAAACGAGGTTTACATTAATTAGGTTCGTGCGAAAGCACGGGGGACCTCCCTCAAAGTACCGACACTGGCCTGGCTGAAAGATTGGCGAACTTGTGGTGTGTAATTAATCCCGGTTAGTCTTTCCTTTTAGGGTTTGAAGGAAGATTTGATAAAAAGCAGTGGGAGCCATCCTGATTAGATAAAAGAATAACCAATCTATTCTTGCAAGAGCGCACGCTGAGTGTTTTCTTCTCTCTCTCTCCAGGTAGCGACCATATCACGCCTTAATCAAGATAATAATACGGAATATTGACCGAACCCGCTTGTTATACTGAGCTGGGGAACGTTGGTCCCGCTCCAACTTATAATTGTTATAAGACAGAGCAGGAAATTGGGGAATACCAGATTTCCCGTGCCGCCCAAACAAAGAGAGTGCATGCTGATGCATCATCTTCGGGTGTGTTCATTACAAAGAATTGTTTCTCTGTATCCTCTACGTCCTGGGTATGTGATACCAGATCAGGATCTCAGATATGTAATCTGTTACATAGGGCTACAGAAAGGTAGAGAACTGAGAACAGGTGATAAGTTTCGTGAGGCAGAAAACGGGGCAAGTGTTGCAGCCAAGTCTGTTGGTCACTGTCACCCTGTATTCCAAATACATTGATTCTGAACGAATGTTATTAGATACCGAACCTGATATACAAAATCATATCAGTCTCTTTATAAGTAAAGAAATGATAAAATTTTGTATTGTTGGATTATGTTTTGAACATTTCCTATATCAAAAGATGATCGGTTCAGGCACGTTATCTAAAAGCATTGATGTTCTAAATCAAACTACAGTTCTTAGTATATGGAACACACACAAGAGGAAGAGTTCAGAAATGAACGAATCCTTCTTGAGGCATTGTAGACTAGGTCATATCAATGCGATCCGACTGGCTGAAGTTACATTTTAGATGCATATTTAAATCAGTTTGAATTTACATCTTGTGAAACTTGCCAGTCATGTCACAGAGATAAGATGACCATAGCTCCGTTTACTGGAAACAGAGAAAGAGTTAGTGAACTCTTGGGATGATACATGTTGATGTATGAAGGTCCCCTGTCTACAAATACCAAGACCGGTTCTTTGTACTTCATTACTGTAACGACTCTAAAATTTCTATATCTTCGTATTAATAAAATTCTGTATTTGTATATTTGGTATATTTTTATTTCCATGTTATTAGTTATATTTAATCCCTTCATCTACTTTTCGCATCTAAGTATTTTCTAAAACTCATTTCTTTTTACCCAAACTTATTCTTTAAGTCCAATTCCTTTCTTTTCATTCCCATTCTCTACAGCCTAAGCCCAGCTTCCATTTTCTAAAAAAAATTTCCTTTTCTTTTTATCCAAATTCATTTACTCAATTTCTCTTTAAATAACACCCAAATCCAATCTTATTTTCATTTATAAAACTATGAGCCCAAAAGCCCACTTTCTTTTCAAGCAACCGCATATATTTAATTCTAATTAAATATGTGCATGAACAACCTTATAGCTCATTGGTTAAGTCCTTGCATTGTTATTCCATAAGTCACATGTTCAAATCCCCATTCTTGCAATTATTTTTTATCATTTTTTATTCTTCCCATAACCTACAAATGAGACCTTTCATTTCCAAAATGAATGGTGACCTTTCATTTCTCTTTTAATTCTCATGTTAAATGCATATATTATTATTCACCATTACAACATCTTTATTTGTCCTCCTCCATCTTTTCCTTCCTCATATTTTTCTATCTCTCACTTCTTCCTCTTCACCAAGATGACAAGAAGAAGAACATGAAGAAGTCTTCAAGAAGGTCTCGCTAGTAACGCGAGGCTATCGGCGGATAGACAAGCCCGGTGACAATACCGGCTTGTGCATGTAAGTCCCTTCTCTCTCCTTTTCCCCCACCTCTTATTTTCCTCTTGTCATGCATCGTGAACCCTCTATTCTTTTCATATCATAATCCATAAGAGAAGATACACATAAACATATACATATACATATACATAAGTTTAGATATATATGATTCTATATGGTTTAATAATATCTTATTATCTCTTGTTCAAATTAAAGTATTTTTAATTCTTTGTTCATGGCTAGGAATGTTTATTACAACTTGTGAGAACACAAATTTCATGCCACAATATATCTATAATGTCACATGAAATCGGTTTGTTTATTAAAAGAAAAATAGAAGCCTGCATAAAATACTAGTTAATCTTTCTGCCGATTTTAGTATACACATCAATACCTTTAGTTTTAAAATAATTTTTATAAATTAATTTTTAACTCTGAAAATTTCAGAAAATTTACATATGATAGAATATATTATTTTGTATACGCTGTAAAAATTTTAGATCGATCCGCAAAACGGTTTAGGAATTACATCGTATTTATTCACTGATCGTAAAACAGAATACTGCAGTTATCGGTCAACTTCTAGGACATATAACTTGGTATAACGTTATCCAAATTGAGCAAACTCAGGTGTTTTTGATATCTACATCGAATGATCTATATTTTCTTAGTTTTATAGTTTTATTGAAAACCCATCTAAGATAAAGAAAACTGCGTTACAATATTAACTGACGGATCTGGACAGAATCTGTTCCGATTCGCACACTGTTTTTAAATTGGACATAACTCGAACACCCGATGTCCGTTTGTGACAAAATTTAGATGTGTAGATGCACCATTGATAGAACTATAATTTTCTGTATATTATATTACTTAGGAATGCATGAAACAACCTGATATAGGCTTTGCAATAGAATATATAGTTGCTGTCCAGAAATCTGAATTTCTGTTTTAAACGCTGATATTAAAATGATCATAACTAGAGCTTCAGAAATCCAAATCTTATGAATCTTAGTGTTTTAGATAAGTAAATCGAAAGACCTAAAAGTTTATAATAATTTTCATAACCTGAAAACAGATAAAAATTAACTCAAACCGCGTTTTAAAAATATGTGACGGTGCCGAATAGATTCTGATCTGTTTTGCGCGACGATACGAAAACATATATATCTCTCAAACCGGTAGTCGTATTTAGGTGAAAGTGGAACTCACGCATGCACAACATTTAGATCCATATTTCTGTTTATATTCCGCATTCGTTCAACTTGATTAATTAGTCGTACATAATATTTCTTTACAGCATTGTTTATGGTAGTTACTCGAATAATATACTTGACCCATTTCATGCTATTCGAACATGTATACATATTTGTCTTGATCATTAAATTGTTGTATGTACATAAAGACGGTAATTAAATACTTGAGTTGTATTTTGAAAACTATACAAAAGTATTTTTACATAAAACCCCCTCAAGTTTTATAAATTACCCTAAGGACCTTAGCAATTATAAGATTTCGATTCACATTTCTGATTGTCTGACTCGGGTTTGAGTCTGATTAATCTGACTTGAATATGATTCAAGTCAATTTATAAACTACAAGATTCCAACTCAATATGAATACATGAATCCCAGAATCCTGTTAACAATCATTACAACTTGACTGAATCAAATCATGGATATACATCCATTATTCCGTTATTCCATTTACCTGATTATGCAGTTACAACATGTTTACTGATATCATGGTTTTGATCAGTCATCCAACTTATACAATACAATACTACAATACAATCATAACACTACGGGGTTTAAGGGGTAGACTGGTACGGAATATGTTAAAGGTGGCACGAGGTGGTCACTTAAGACGTAATTACATCCATGCCGTTGTTCCGTGGTATTATCGACGGAGCCTTGTACTACAGGTTACCAAAGTCCCCGGTGTAAGTGGGACTCCCTTCGTATACACTGGCATCTTCTGTACCAGGCTACAAACAACAGCGTTAATACAACATTACAATATTATAATACAACATTAAAAGCTACACTCTCCCTTTCTTACTCTCTGTCTATTCCTCTCTTATCTTTGGGACTTACCGAGCGACCTGTTCGCTGACGACATTCTGTTTCTCTCTTCTTTGAATGTCGTCAGGTGATTTGGACCCGGCCGAGATTGAGCCATCGCAAGAAAACTTGGAGCAGTTTACTGAAGACCCTGCACTGTAGTTTCATTGTACACTTTTCCTTTCTGTACTTTTCATTTCCTGTTATGCCACTGTTTAGGCATCTTTTATTTCAGTTGTATTTCCTTTCATGTATTGTACAAAGAATGTTAATAAATAAAAGTTGCTGTTCTTTTTATACTCTTGTCTCTTGTGTAATATTTTATATTGCTTAGCTACGCTTAGCGTATGTACTTCTGAGTACATACATAGCGGACCTCGTCGCGTCCACTTCGCCGTACACTGGGAAGCGGGGCGTGACAGGTTTTGTTGGTGGCCCATGCAGGTCAGAGCTGTATGAATCCCTGTCATGCAGTTCTGGTCTGCGTGAACAACCTAAGCAATATAACACAAGAACCAGCAACTAAAACATTCTTTACAATTCATATACCTCGAATCTTACTATTTCAAATTCTTTGAATCATATTCCTTGAACCTTATTCTTTGAATCTATCCTAACCCTATTCTTACTTTTCCTCAACTCTTTTCAAATCTTTCGCATTCTTTCGTTCTTTCACATATTTTTCAAACATTATCAATAGTTCTATTACCAAACTTTTCTTGAATCCGTTACACTTTCCTTTTACAAATTTCGAGGACGAAATTTTTATAAGGAGGGTAGAATGTAACGACTCTAAAATTTCTATATCTTCGTATTAATAAAATTCTGTATTCGTATATTTGGTATATTTTTATTTCCATGTTATTAGTTATATTTAATCCCTTCATCTACTTTTCGCATCTAAGTATTTTCTAAAACTCATTTCTTTTTACCCAAACTTATTCTTTAAGCCCAATTCCTTTCTTTTCATTCCCATTCTCTACAGCCTAAGCCCAGCTTCCATTTTCTAAAAAAAATTTCCTTTTCTTTTTATCCAAATTCATTTACTCAATTTCTCTTTAAATAACACCCAAATCCAATCTTATTTTCATTTATAAAACTATGAGCCCAAAAGCCCACTTTCTTTTCAAGCAACCGCATATATTTAATTCTAATTAAATATGTGCATGAACAACCTTATAGCTCATTGGTTAAGTCCTTGCATTGTTATTCCATAAGTCACATGTTCAAATCCCCATTCTTGCAATTATTTTTTATCATTTTTTATTCTTCCCATAACCTACAAATGAGACCTTTCATTTCCAAAATGAATGGTGACCTTTCATTTCTATTTTAATTCTCATGTTAAATGCATATATTATTATTCACCATTACAACATCTTTATTTGTCCTCCTCCATCTTTTCCTTCCTCATATTTTTCTATCTCTCACTTCTTCCTCTTCACCAAGATGACAAGAAGAAGAACATGAAGAAGTCTTCAAGAAGGTCTCGCTAGTAACGCGAGGCTATCGACGGATAGACAAGCCCGGTGACAATACCGGCTTGTGCATGTAAGTCCCTTCTCTCTCCTTTTCCCCCACCTCTTATTTTCCTCTTGTCATGCATCGTGAACCCTCTATTCTTTTCATATCATAATCCATAAGAGAAGATACACATAAACATATACATATACATATACATAAGTTTAGATATATATGATTCTATATGGTTTAATAATATCTTATTATCTCTTGTTCAAATTAAAGTATTTTTAATTCTTTGTTCATGGCTAGGAATGTTTATTACAACTTGTGAGAACACAAATTTCATGCCACAATATATCTATAATGTCACATGAAATCGGTTTGTTTATTAAAAGAAAAATAGAAGCCTGCATAAAATACTAGTTAATCTTTCTGCCGATTTTAGTATACACATCAATACCTTTAGTTTTAAAATAATTTTTATAAATTAATTTTTAACTCTGAAAATTTCAGGAAATTTACATATGATAGAATATATTATTTTGTATACGCTGTAAAAATTTTAGATCGATCCGCATAACGGTTTAGGAATTACATCGTATTT
Organism: Agapanthus africanus; assembly: GCA_030015575.1. NCBI lineage: Eukaryota > Viridiplantae > Streptophyta > Magnoliopsida > Asparagales > Amaryllidaceae > Agapanthus > Agapanthus africanus. Next base: position 35,451,590 of record CM057349.1, on the reverse strand, counting down.
ATTCACTGATCGTAAAACAGAATACTGCAGTTATCGGTCAACTTCTAGGACATATAACTTGGTATACCGGTATCCAAATTGAGCAAACTCAGGTGTTTTTGATATCTACATCGAATGATCTATATTTTCTTAGTTTTATAGTTTTATTGAAAACCCATCTAAGATAAAGAAAACTGCGTTACAATATTAACTGACGGATCTGGACAGAATCTGTTCCGATTCGCACACTGTTTTTAAATTGGACATAACTCGAACACCCGATGTCCGTTTGTGACAAAATTTAGATGTGTAGATGCACCATTGATAGAACTATAATTTTATGTATATTATATTACTTAGGAATGCATGAAACAACCTGATATAGGCTTTGCAATAGAATATATAGTTGCTGTCCAGAAATCTGAATTTCTGTTTTGAACGCTGATATTAAAATGATCATAACTAGAGCTTCAGAAATCCAAATCTTATGAATCTTGGTGTTTTAGATAAGTAAATCGAAAGACCTAAAAGTTTCTAATAATTTTCATAACCTGAAAACAGATAAAAATTAACTCAAACTGCGTTTTAAAAATATGTGACGGTGCCGAATAGATTCTGATCTGTTTTGCGCGACGATACGAAAACATATATATCTCTCAAACCGGTAGTCGTATTTAGGTGAAAGTGGAACTCATGCATGCAAAACATTTAGATCCATATTTCTGTTTATATTCCGCATTCGTTCAACTTGATTAATTAGTCGTACATAATATTTCTTTACAGCATTGTTTATGGTAGTTACTCGAATAATATACTTGACCCATTTCATGCTATTCGAACATGTATACATATTTGTCTTGATCATTAAATTGTTGTATGTACATAAAGACGGTAATTAAATACTTGAGTTGTATTTTAAAAACTATACAAAAGTATTTTTACATAAAACCCCCTCAAGTTTTATAAATTACCCTAAGGACCTTAGTAATTATAAGATTTCGATTCACATTTCTGATTGTCTGACTCGGGTTTGAGTCTGATTAATCTGACTTGAATATGATTCAAGTCAATTTATAAACTACAAGATTCCAACTCAATATGAATACATGAATCCCAGAATCCTGTTAACAATCATTACAACTTGACTGAATCAAACCATGGATATACATCCATTATTCCGTTATTCCATTTACCTGATTATGCAGTTACAACATGTTTACTGATATCATGGTTTTGATCAGTCATCCAACTTATACAATACAATACTACAATACAATCATAACACTACGGGGTTTAAGGGGTAGACTGGTACGGAATATGTTAAAGGTGGCACGAGGTGGTCACTTAAGACGTAATTACATCCATGCCGTTGTTCCGTGGTATTATCGACGGAGCCTTGTACTACAGGTTACCAAAGTCCCCGGTGTAAGTGGGACTCCCCTCGTATACACTGGCATCTTCTGTACCAGGTTACAAACAACAGCGTTAATACAACATTACAATATTATAATACAACATTAAAAGCTACACTCTCCCTCTCTTACTCTCTGTCTATTCCTCTCTTATCTTTGGGACTTACCGAGCGACCTGTTCGCTGACGACATTCTGTTTCTCTCTTTTTGAATGTCGTCAGGTGATTTGGACCCGGCCGAGATTGAGCCATCGCAAGAAGACTTGGAGCAGTTTACTGAAGACCCTGCACTGTAGTTTCATTGTACACTTTTCCTTTCTGTAATTTTCATTTCCTGTTATGCCACTGTTTAGGCATCTTTTATTTCAGTTGTATTTCCTTTCATGTATTGTACAAAGAATGTTAATAAATAAAAGTTGCTGTTCTTTTTATACTCTCGTTTCTTGTGTAATATTTTATATTGCTTAGCTACGCTTAGCGTATGTACTTCTGAGTACATACGTAGCGGGCCTCGTCGCGTCCACTTCGCCGTACACTGGGAAGCGGGGCGTGACAATTACATTCTCTGATGATCTTTCGAGATTCAGACCTATGTTCCTGTTGAAACACAAGTCAGAACCTTTTGAGATATTCACAGAATATAAGTTAGAATTAGAGAACCAATACGGGTATAAGTATTATGTCCTTTGATGAGATCAAGGAGGAGAATACTTGAGCACGAAATTCCTGGACTATTCTAAAGGAGAATGTGATTCTCTCTCAGCATTACTCCTCCGTATACACCATAGCACGATGGTATATCGGGGCGGAGCAATAGCACCCTATGTGATATGGTGTGCTCTATGATGAGTAATACTGAGTTACCTGTTTCCTTATTGGGAGTTATGCACTTGAGAAGCTGCATACCTATTGAATATGGTTCAAATCAAATCAGTTGCCTACCATTTCATATGTGATATAATAAGGGAAGAGCCCATATCTTAAGTCAGTTAAGATTTGGGGTTGTCTGGCCTATGTCTAAAAGCAAAATCCGGACAAGCTCGAGGCAAGGTCTGTAATGTAGAACTGAAAATATTCCAGCTATACAAACTGCGGCTGATGATTTGACAGAACCAAAGGATTCAATAGTTCCCGACGAACCTCAGCCTCTCCGCCGATCTAGTAGGGTTCCTCATCCGCCTGAGAGATACCTCGGTTTCTCGATGACGGTGGGAGCGAGGAATGCATCATGAGATGATGACCCAACTAGTTTCGAGCTGGCCATCAGGAGTGGGACTCTGTAAGAATGGCTGGATGCTTAGTCATCTGAGATGGAATCCTTATACACCAACAAAGTATGGACTTTGGAGGCTATATCTGAAGGGTTAAATCCCCATCAGGAGCAAGTATATCTTGAGAAGATTACTTGGTGTAGATGGAAAAGTTGAGACTTTCAAAGCTAGACTTGTTAAAGCTTTTCGTCATCGACCAGGCGTGGATAATGATGAAACCATTTCAAGTGGCTATGCTTAAGTCCATCCAGATCCTACTTGCCACGGCTACATACCATGACTACGATATCTGGCGGTTGGGTGCCATGACTGCTTTTCTAAATGATGTTTTAGAAGAGAACGTCTATAAGTACACAGCCAGAGGGCTTCGTAGATAGTGGGAGCAGCGGAAACGTGTACAAGATGCTTTATAGGATAAAGCAGGTATCGCGGAGTTGGAACATCTGTTTTGATGTGGTAGTCAAAGAGTTTGACTTCATCAAAATGGTAGATGAACCTTGTATAAACAAAAAGGTAGTAGGGAGTATGGTGATGATCTTCGTAGAGTACGTGAATGACATACTCATGATAGGGAAGGAGTTTCCTATGCTACGCTCATTCAATCTCCGCTTATCACCATGATTCTCCATATAGGATCAAAAGTGATACCTCCTAAATCCTGGATTTTGGATCTATGAGATAGATCTAATTGGATATTAGGATACTCACTAGTTGTAGTGAGATGGTATCAGTCGATCCTGGGGAGAATCACTGGAAGGGTTCCAGGGTGATAAGGACGACTGAAAGTCAGTCACAGGCATTGTCTTTACCCTCAGTAAAGGGACGGTATGTTGGAAGAGTTCCAAGCTAGATACCGTGGCATACTAGACGATTAAGGCTGGATACATCGCCACTTAAGATGCTACCAAAGAGGAAGTCTGGGTGTATATTTGTTCATGAGATGAACTTAGTTCCTCCCATTGTGTGACAATGGAGTTGTGGCTTATGCCAAGGAACGTCCGTCCCATCAGTGATCTAGACATATTCTAAGGCAGTATCACCTGATCATGGAGATAGTTGATCTCCAGGGTGATCGAGGTTAGGAGAGTAGACTCAGAGGACAGCACGGCGGATCCACTCACAAAGGACTTTTCCCAGAGAGAGACTTTTATGGGATGGTTGAGTATGAGATACTACAACCACTGCTATCAGATGGCCCTAGTGCAAGTGGGAGATTGTTAGTTATATGTATGCCCTAGAGGCCATTACTATACATAGGATGTATATTGTAGTGGATGCTTGGACATATATAGGGAGGACTTTCTTGCTCGACATGATAGTATGCTATCTGGTTGATCTTTACCTTAACGTGTACACTGATTGTCTCTCTGTTACATGTTGGTAAAGCCCTTAGGATGTGTACTTGACTACCTGGACTATGATGCGGATCATACTAGTAGGGACATGGTAGTCCATAAGTACATCCTTCACAGTCCCTAGTCGTGGGTATATCGAGACGGGGCATCGATATACCAGAGTAGACTAGCGTATACCTTCTCGACCCATACAGATGGGCGATGGATGATCCCATATCCATTGGTGTTTGACATCAGAGATGATATACGGGTGCTCAGTGAAGACTGGGTACACTGGACGGACTCGCCGAGAACTCCCAGATGATATTATACCTTACGTCAGATGGCAGTTCTCTGGTGACACTGGTACAGAGTAGTCTGTTGACCCGAGGTCGTCATAGACTCTTGTGTGGTTCCCACTGTGCTTTGATTTCCACCTTACCACGTCCAAGAGGGCGTGCAAAACGGTGGCTTTTGGGTACAGTCCCGAGTCACATGGAGGCAATGAGCGATAGGAGCGGATTCGTCTCTCTCGGTATAGGGAGTTGATGTTGCGCTGTGTTCGATTGGCTATAACAGGAAATCCCTGGCCAGGGTTGCTGAGATTTACTGGTAAGTGTTACCAGTAATTTCTCGAATTGTTATAGACCTCATATCGACACGACTTATCGAGCTATTGGGGTCTGACGTTTACCACCCCTAGGCAAGATATCCGACATATCAGACGATCAGACCGGACTGTACGGTAAGTGTTACTGGTTGGATTCACAGGAGTGTGAGCGGGCTTGCTCGTCAATCTTCTGATCGCTCAATACCCGGGTGGCCGTTACGTTTAGCAGACCGCTTGCGGCTTGTGGGTGTTTGATATGATCATCACCTGCTGCCGGCGTATTGACGAGTCTTTAGAGTCCTACACAGAGGTTTCCTGACTCAAGCGAAACGAAATAGGAGCGCATATGAGATATGTGCGGGACCGAGAATAATGCGTGTATGTGATACCGTATTCCATTCTCGCGATGAATGTATCGATTGGTTGTATGCGATATAACCTAATTATCGATTCAAGGATTGATTCGATAAGCCGATACATTGGATACTAGTCGGTGATATGCGATGTGACCGGATCGTTAAATCAAGTGTTGATTTAATGATTTAATGTATAATTATATATTTGATATATTACTTTGCATTAACTAGTATTGGTTCACTTTAAATGGATTTTCTCACTTGATGTGCACATTGTATATGTGATATACTTTTGTACACTAGTTTGTATCATGTTTGATGATACTTGCTCACTTGGGTTTGTGTAAAGATTAAACCATGGTTATATGAATGGTTAGGGTTTTGATTATTTACTTAGTTATTTATTTATATATTCATTTTGGAAATTATTAAGGATGGTGGCTTATTTTATTTTTATGTTGAAGCTTCTTGAAGCTTTGAACAAGTCCACCATTCTTATCTCATCCTTAACCCTAACCATTCCAACTAACCTTGGTTTAATCTCTACACTTGACCATGGTTTACATTATGATAAGTATTCATTTTCTTTTCATTTTAAATAACTTATCATAATATATTATCTTCTTCTTCTTCATCTTCTACTTGAAGAAGACCTAGACTTCATCATTGGTGATTGATGAAAAAGAGTGAGAAATTCAATTCTAAAGTCTACCCACTTCCTATTTCTTCATCCTCTACCTCTTGCCAAGTAGTAGAGTGTGTTTTCTTCACAAGTTTCATGACTTGGTGAAGTTGGAGCTTGATCTAGCGATGCCTCGACGTAGATCATCTTCGGCATCGTCGTCGATGACCTAGCCCGCTTTTTCTCCGATGAAGCCGACGATAGAGCCCAAGATCCGATTTGTACAGCGAGGAGACATCATCGCAGAGCCATGGAGGTGGAGAACCGGATCTACAAAGGTTGTATTTCCGTTTACTCTTAGTAAAGTAGTTTACTAGTTCTAGTTTTCGCCTATATATCTAGCCAACGATCCGTAGTCTACGGTTTCTCGGCACCCCTAAAATTTGAAATTGGCATGGTTGATGCCTTGTGAGACCTCTTGAGAGTGCCTAGGAACCCTACAGTCTGTCAGCCTCCTCATTGGGAACCTCAGCAATTGGATGGTTCCATTCTTGTGTATAGCAGTCCTCAAGACGTTTCAGGAGCTAATCAAGAAAGTCTAAATGCTGGAACGCTCGAAGCAAGAGTCTACCCCGGACTCTCAGAGAGGAAAGACTTGGAAAATCAAGCGGCACGACAACCGTAGAAGCGGGAATTCTAGCAATACCAATATCTTTAATGCGTCTGACAATGAAGACAAGCGATAGGCAGACGAATCCAAAACCAAACGGTCTCGAAAGCTAGTGCTGGGAAGAGAAAGGCCTTCCTTAGAGGAGAAAAAGAACAAGGTTTACTCTTTCAGAAGGGACAAGATCCGCAAGATTTTCAAAGATGCCTTGAACAACGGTCTACAATTGCTAGAGTCAAAAAGACCCTACGAAGAAAAAATGACCGACAATCCCCTGTATTGCTTGTACCATAGAGTAGTGAGCCATGCGATCGAGAATTGCTATATTTTCAAAGAATGGGTCGAGAAGCAGCATAAGACCGGAGAGATCGAGCTGTCTAAGAGTGTGTTGGTGAAAAACCAAGTTGCAACCACCAAATTTATACAGACAGAAGCTAAAGCTTTTTGGGAGCAGACAGCTGAATCCGCTGTCCCGAGAAATGAATCCGACTCGCTGCAACCTCCATGGAGCATGCATATCTCTAATAAGATGAAGAAAATGCTAAAACTACTTCAGAAAGAGCCCAAAACAGAATGGGAAGGGCAGAAGGAGCCCACCGTTCCAGCTACCAATTTGGCTCAATCAGGCTCAAAATCTAAAAAGCTCAAGAAGAAGAAAAGTGCGGCTCGACGCGAAAAAGAGTCTGCAGAGAGATCGACCATTCAAAAATATATCGATTCGCTCGAAGACTATGAACAAAAGGAAAGAACTCTAATTCAATTGAAGGAGTTTTTCCCCGTAGAAGCGGCTGAGATTCCAGAGGAGCTAGAATAATACTCTGATAATGAGATCCCTATAGTGACCTGCTACGTCGTCCACCTTGGTAGCGACTCTGAGGAAGAACTCTGTTTTCCCGAGGAGGACGAGGAGCTCACCATGAAGGCCAACCAAATTCAGCTCAGAAGCGGCAAGGCTCTACCGCCAAATCAAGGCAATGCCCCAAAAGGGAAGGAAAAGTAAGTTGCTAATGAAGAAGATGGCAGAAAGACGGCTCATTAAAATTCGAGTCCTTCCTCGGTGGACTATAATGTCTTGGTTCATATCCGAAAGCTTCCTTCTCTCCTGAGCATTTACGATGCCTTGGTCCTATCTAAGGAGCTTAGAGATGTTCTCATTTATGCTCTACAAAACCCCTAGCGGAACCAGGCTCGTTTTGCGGAAATTAATATGAAAGAGGCCCAATACACTCTTCATACAATTGCTTTCACATTTAAGGATGAATACCTGTTACCGGGGACAGCTGAGCATAACCGACCGCTTTACGTGACAGGGTACAACGATGTAGATTGGATTAATTGCATATTGATTGATTCAGGGTCCTAAGTGAACATCATGAACTTGCGGACTCTAAAGAGTTTATCAATGGACATCCGACACCTGTCAAGGTAGAGGATTTTCATTCAGGGTTTCAATCAAAACTGCTAGCAAGTTTTGGGATTCATAGCTTTACCGATCAGGTTTGGGGACCTGCAAACCGAAGCTACGATATATGTGATCGAAGCCGACACGTCCTATACGATCCTCTTAGGACGACCATGGCTTCACGATTATGGCATCATTCCGACAACTCTCCATCAGTGCATGAGGTATACCAAAAATGGCGAAGAAAGACACATTGACGGGGACATCCAGCCATTCGGTGTGCATGAAGTCCGATACGAGGATTATCGGTACTTTGTGAACCTCCAAAGTGCCGAGCCACAGCTGACCAAAGACAGAACGGCCCCGAAACTCAAAAGCAAATCTACACCGGCAGTCACTTTCAAAAGAAAAAACCCCTATATATGCCCGAGTTTCGGCAGTGACACTGATGAGTCCGACACTGGAAGTCCATCCTTCCGTTACACTCGCCCTCATTTCGGTAGTGATTTGGATAAGTCTGATATTGAAGGCTCATCTGGAAGCAAAATTTGCCTTCGTTTAGGCAGTGACACTGAAGAATCAGAAGAAGAGGATTCGTCTTGCAACAGCTGTGCAAATCGGGCTCTCATGCAATAAGCGAAGCTAAGAGACCTTCGAAATTACGGAAGGGTCCCTAACCATCACGAGAGTGCCGGAGTAGATGTGCAAAGAGCTCGATGCATTTTCAGTCTCCACCGTGGACCAGCTGAAGACCTTCTACGTTCCCGGAAGAAAGAGTGGACAGAAGGGCATCCTGTTTTATGGGTCAAATCCTATCGTGCACCCGGACGATTTGTCTGTCACGTGCCTTCCCTATGAAAGAGGCATAAGAGCCATCCTAAATCCCAGATACTATGCGCCTGAGATGCGGGAATATTTTAAAAAGTGCGGGTGTCGGCTATATCAAACGGATTCCGAAGCGAAGTTTTATAAAGGTCTGTGGCATCTGCCTCAGGTCCGAGCACTCATCGATGTACGAATCCCAGATAGACGGGGCATGGGTTTAATTCCACCTTATGTCAAGTCGTGCTACATGATCCATATTGGTGAAGCCGACAAAGAGTCAAATGATGACGATGAGCTAGCCGAGCAGAAGAAGCCCCTCGAGAGCTCGAAGATGGCGGATAAGCAACCTTCGACGAGCTAACCGAGATTGACTTGGGAATGCCCGCTAATCTAAGGCCGACCTACATCAGCTCACTCTTATTAGAGAAAATGAAAGAGCAGATAATTGCTCTGCTGCATGAGTTCTCCGACTGCTTCGTGTGGACGTATAAAGAAATGCCTGGTCTTTCCCTTGAGGTAGCCGTGCATAAGCTGGCTATTTCTCCTGATGTCAAGCTTGTCAAACAAGCTCCTCGAAGAATGAGAAGAGAACTGGAAGAAAAGGTCATCGAGGAAACCAAGAAACTCATCGATGCCAGTTTTATCAGAGAAGAGAAATATGCGGACTGGATCACATGCATCGTCCCAGTGAAAAAGAAGAATGGACAGATACGAGTTTGCATTGATTTCAGGGACCTCAACAAGGCATGCCATAAAGATGATTTCCCGCTTCCGGTAATGGAAATGATGGTCGAAGATACCTCAAATTACGAGCTGTTCACTTTCATGGATGGTTCGTCTGGGTACAATCAGATAAAAATGTCACCTGAGGATGAGAAGCATACAACATTTTGAACCCCGATCAGCATATACTATTACAAAGTGATGCCATTCAGACTGAATAACGCAGGTGCTACATATCAAAGGGCAATGACCAAAATCTTTGATGACCTAATCCATAAAATTGTCGAATGTTATGTTGACGATTTGGTCGTCTAGACTAAAACCAAGGCCGATCACATCCAAGATCTCAGGACCGTTTTCATCAGACTGAGGAAATACGATCTGAAGATGAATCCTTTAAAGTGTGTTTTTGGCATGCCATCGGGAAAATTCCTGAGCTACATAGTCTGACATCGAGGGATCGAAGTTGACCCATCAAAGATAAAGGCCATCATGGAGATGCCCTCCGAAGAATCTGACGTAGCTGAGATCTTTTCAAGACAAGCTTGCTTATATATGAAGGTTTATCTCAAATTTATCAGGGAGATGTATGCTTTTCTCAAAGCTCATGAAGAAAGCAATTCCTTTTGTCTGGGATGCCGAATGTCAAGAAGCGTTTGAAAGTATCAAACAGTATCTGTTGCACCTCCAGTACTGGCTGCTCCCGTTCCAAATAAATCGCTGATTCTCTACACTGCCACGCTCGATGAATCACTCGGCGCACTCCTTGCCCAGAATAACGAGGAGGGAAAAGAAAATGCCCTCTACCACCTTAGTTGAACTTTAGTCGGGAAGGAACATAACTATTCCCTCATCAAAAAGCAGTGCCTGGCCCTAATATTTGCCGTGAAAAATCTAAGACACTATCTTCTCGCTCATCGAGTTATGCTGATCTCCAAGGTCAATCCGCTCAAACACTTAATGACCAAAGCAAGTCTAGCCGGTAGAATAGCAATATGGGCTATCATGCTGCTTGAATTTGACATAATCTATACTCCTCAGAAAGCAGTAAAAGGGCAAGCCTTCACCGAATTCCTTGCTGCTCCTCCCATACCAGAAGGGTCACCGCTCAATTACGAGTTATCCGACGAACAAGTGTTGTATCTCAAGGATGACAAGCATGTTGGGAGCTCTACTTCTATAGAGCCTCATCAATAAGGACCTCCAGTAAATTAAATCTCCCAGAGATAAAAGCAGGGATAGGATTCGTGTTCGTCACGCCATCGGGAGGAACCCTACGACGTTTTTTCGCTCTCACCGAGCCTCGCACAAACAACGAGGCTGAGTACGAAGCTCTGATAGCTGGTCTGGAGCTTGCCATAGAAATAGGAATCTTTCGGCTACGGGTTTACGGTGACTCCCAGCTTGTCGTCAACTAAGTGAGCGGCGACTACAAGATATATAAGGCCGAGTTAGCTCGATATAGAAGCCGGGTGGCGGAACTCTTGAAAAGGTTCACCCACATTGAACTAATGAGAGTCCCTAGGGTGTTGAACGGAAAATCCGACGTACTTGCTCACTTAGCCAAAGAGATGGCTGATCCCGAAACGGATGAAATTCTGATCACAGTCAGGAGCCGGCAAATTCTGCCTCCGGTCTCTTTACAAGAAGAGGAAAGCGCAGAACAAAAGGGCAATCTTGCCGAAGAAGTTCTGATCATTCAAGAGGAGCCCGATTGGAGAGATCCCTTCATAGAGTACCTCCGATACGATAAGCTGCCCGAAGAAAAATCTGCAAGGGTTCAGCTGAAGAAGAGAGCTCTCTGATACGTGTTTGTAACTAATAAGCTATACCGCAGATCATATGACCAACTCTGGCTCTGGTGTTTGTCATTGGCCGAAACCCAAAAAGTCATGAAAGAAGTTCACTCGGGCGTCTGTAGGGCTCACCAGTCCGGCCCCAAAATGCGGCTTCAGATCAAACGGTTTGGATATTACTGGCCCACCATGATAAGGGATTGCGAAAAGCATGCAAAGAAATATCATCTCTGCCAAATTCACGGTGATTTCATTCACAAGTATCCCAATCCATTTTATCTTATGGTGGCGTCGTAGCCCTTTGAAATTTGGGGCACCGACTTAGTTGGCCCAATTGATCCTCCATTATCCAAAGGCTACCTATTCATATTGGCTGCAATAGACTACTTCTCCAGATGGGCTGAAGCTGTCCCGCTAAAAGAAGTCAAAACAGAAGATATTCTGACGTTCTTCAGACAAAATATTTTATACCGCTTCGGTACGCCAAGAAGGATCATTTCTGACAACAGGCCTTTTTTTCAAGAGCTTCAAAATATCATGGTTCACTACTCAGCACAAGATAGACTGGAGATATTTCTCCGTCTATAATCCAAGGGAGCCGAAGCCTTTAATAAAACTCTATGCAAGCTCCTGAGGAAAAATACTTCAGCCAACAAGGGAGACTGGAATCTCAAATTTCACGAGGCGTTGTGGGCATATCGTACCATGCACCGTACTCCAACTCAGTCCACTCTATACTCATTACTCTTCGGAGTGGAGACGATTCTCCCCCTCGAAGTTGGAGTTCCAAGCTTAAGAATAGCCGTTCAGCACGAGTTGATGGAGAAGGAAAATGTGCTCCTTCGGCTCGAAGAGCTCAACGCCCTCGAAGAAAAGAGGATCGTAGTACAACAAAATCTGGAGCTGTACCGAGCCCAATTGTCATGGGCCTATGACAAGATGACCCGTCTCCGCGCTTTCAAGAACGACGAATTGGTGTTGGCCCTCAAAAGGCCAATCATCCCCAATCGACATGCCAAGCGAAAATTCGAGCAAAATTAGGAAGGGCCATACATCATCGAGAAAGTGTTCGGCGGAGGATCCTACCATCTAATAAGCACCGAGGGAGAAAGGCGCATGCCACCCAACAATGGCCGATATCTCAAGAAATCCTATCAGTGAATGCTCCAAGTCACAGATGAATTGAGTATACCGGCCCTACGGTCGGGATCATACATCCTATTAAACCGTATACAATCCACGGGCGTATACGACCCCTATCTCTCCCAAAGTCCTACCGGCGAGACTACATTTAAAGTCCCACCGGTGATGAAGCTAAAAGAAAAACGGTATGTCCATAAGCAAAATGGGCACGGATGAAAACCCGAAAGAGCTCCATGAGTAAAAAAAACAGGACTGCCGGCGAGTTTGTGAAAACCCGAAAGGGCGCAAACTTATGAAAAGAGATAAAATACACCCGCAAAGTCCTCTTGACCTTGTGAGGAGAAAATTCTTGCGTGAGATCTTTACGACTCACAAAGGAGAAACACACTTAGGAATCCCCACGATTCCTTGGGAGAAAATATACCTACGAAATCCTCTAGACTCGTAGGGAGAAAATGCTTTTATGAGACCCTTACGGCTCATAAAATTGAAAAGCCCTAGGTGATAGGGATCTAAACCTGTCTCCTGAGCTATTGCTCCCCAACGGGCAATGGCAAATGATGAGTCACTTCAGGTATTTCTTCAGTGTTAGCGGTGTTGATGCCGACCAAAAACCCAAATCCCAAGTCTTCCTAGGGCAAATGATTAGTCGCTCCTGGCATTGCTTCAGTGTTAGCGGTGCTGATGCCGACCAAAAAACCAAATCCCAAGTCTTCCCAGGACAAATGATGAGTCGCTCCTGGCATTGCTTCAGTGTTAGCAGAGCTGATGCCGACCAAAAACCCAAATCCCAAGTCTTCCCAGGGCAAATGATGAGTCGCTCCTGGCATGCTTCAGTGTTAGCGGTGCTGATGCCGACCAAAAACCCAAATCCCATGTTTTCCCAAAGGCAAATGATGAGTTGCTCCTGGTATTATTCCACTGCAGCAATGCGGATGCCAAACAAAATCTAAATTCCAAGTTCCTCTCAAATTCAAAAATCCTGCCAAATAAGGTAGAAATCACACAGATCAAATCAAAGTCCCACCCGGCCGCACCTCTAAGCTTGAAAGTCCCGCTGGACAGGTAGGGAACTTCTAAAACAAACCAAACCAAACAAATCAACCCCGACACCGCAATAAGCGAAGCAAGTCAACTTCAATCCCGACATCGCAAGAAGCGGAGCAAGTCAACTTCAACCCCGATATCACAGAAAGCGGGGCAAGTCAAATCAAATTCCGACACCGGAAAAAGCGGGACAAGTTAAATCAAATCCCGACACCGCAAAAAGCGGAGCAAGTCAAATCAAATCCCGACATCGTAAGAAGCGTAGCAAGTCATCGACCGTCCAAGTCGCAAAAATGGCAGCACCGACCGTCAAAGTCGCAAAAATGGCAGCACCGACCGTCCACGTCGCTAAAATGGCGCGTCGACTGTCCATGTCGCTAAAAGGGCAGACCGACTGTCCACGTCGCGAAAAGGGCAGCATCGATCTCCACGTCGTCAAAATGGGAACCAAATCAAATCAACCCCACATGAAAGAAGATCCATCAATTTCATGCACACGGCCGATATATGTGTGTGCATTTATTGATAATGGCACTTTGTTAGGGTCAAAAATTATATCCCGGTTGACCAAGTCAAAGTCAGTCAACCCCCAGCCAAGCGGGCCCAAGCTTAAGCGAAGTGGGCCGAAGTCCAAGTCAAGATCAAGAATGGAAGGGGTCGGCTCCATACCAAGAATGAAACAATAAATTAGTTCAATACAGTTTTTTAGAAATAAATGTATGAAAAATGGGCAGAAAGCCAAAATTTTGTAAACCGCATGGCTTATGTGTAAAAAGAAATAAGCACATAAGGCATGGGGTGCCATTTGGCAAAGCCCAAGGGGCTATATGTAAAGTGTGTAGCCTATAAAGGCAAACATGATGAAAAAATCAAGGACGATTTTTTCATTCTCTCAAAAAATTCTAAGGTTTCTGTTACTCCTTCTCCTTCGTTCTAAACCTTCTTACTTTTTTTTGAATTAAATCAAGAGTTTTACTCTTCTTTTAAAAAAAAATAGTTTTTCACCATAAAACCCTTGAAGGGAAGCTCAGATTTTCCATCAAATCGCCAAAATGGGTGATTTTTAAGTCTCACCCCCTTTTCTCCAAGATTCAACCAACAGAGAGAAGGAAGAAAGAGACCCATTTCCAAAAAAAAACCCACTTTGGGAAGATCCAAGGCTCAAGAGAAGGTCTAGGGCTCAAGGGAGAAGAAAGGGGTCCCCTTTCATCATCTTCGAAAATCTCTTTGGAGTTTAACTCCGGGGAAAAAAAGTCTTTCTTTTTAGAAGTTTAACTTCAAAAGTCAATTGGGAGTACAACTCCCAGTACAGGGGGTAAGCCCCTTTGTCTTTTTAGGAGTTTAACTCCAAAAATCAATTGGGAGCACAACTCCCAGTATAGGAGCTAAGCCTCTTTTTCCCGCACCGGGCAAAAGTCACATAAGGCGTCGGTGCCCGGCGCCCGCGCGCCGGGCACGTGAGGCGCCCGGCGCCGGTGCCCCGCCCGCGCATCAGGCACGTGAAGCGCCAGCGCCCAGTGCTCACATGCTGGGTATGTGAGGCGCTGGCGCCCACGCGTCTTTTGGACGCTATTCACCCTTTTTTATATACACGCTCCATAAGACTTTCCCTGTTAGAAAAAATTTCTAATGGGGCACTATCCTGCACCACGCAAGGGGCCTGCTAGCCCCCTTGACCCCCAGCCCGCTATCCGGATAGCGGGACCTCCGTAAACTCTGCGAGGCCCCCGATATACCCAAGATCCCTCAAAACACAACAAACGCACACTGCACATTGAGTTCGTATGACCAGTTTGATCCGTTAATCGGAGTTTCCTTCGCTCCAAAGGCAAGGTAATTAATGGCAGCTTAGTCCGTGGCTGCCGGAGATTCGAATCCCCATAATCAATAAACACTAGCCTTCCTAGGCAGTGGAATCTGTAGTACGCCTGACAAGCGATGCGTATTCCTATCTCGATGGGGTGACAAAAAACACCCTACAAATGTTATCGATCAAGGACGATTGTACTTGCAACTGTATCAACTGTCCCGAAGAATTCAATAGTATAATCTCCAACTCGAACCTTTGAAGATAAACTATAATCTCCTTCTGCACTATCAACATACGTATTGCTGGCAATCGATTTAGAGCATCCAGCACTATATTAACTTTTCCCGAATGGAATTTTAGATCAAGATCATAGTCAGCCATCAGCTCCAATCATCTATGCTGTCTCATATTGAGCTCTTTCTGTGTGAACACATACTTTAGGCCTTTATGATCGGTAAATACTTCTACCCTTTCACCCAATAAGTAGTGTCTCCAAATCTTCAAAGCAAAAATCACTGCTGCTAGTTCCAAATCTTGAGTTGGGTAGTTCTTCTCATGAGTCTTCAATTGTCTCGACGCATAAGCTATGATCTTCTTATGATATATTAGAACACATCCCAAGCCTTTTCTAGATGCGTCGCTGTGAATAACCAACCCTCCGGAACCGTCTGGCACTGTCAAGATAGGAGCGGTGGTCAATTTTTGCTTCAATGCTTCAAAAGCTGACGCACATCTCTCCGTCCATACGAACGGTACCTCCTTTCATATTAGCTTGGTCATTGGTACTGCTATTCGAGCGATGTTCTCCACAAACCTTCTATAATATTCGGCAAGCTCAAGAAAATTTTTGATCTCCCCTACGTTCTTTGGAATTGGCCAATCATGAACAGCTGCAATCTTTTCAGGGTCAACGGCAATTCCATCTTCGGATACAACATAACCTAAGAACTTCACTTTTCAAGCCAAAACTCGCACTTGCTCATATTAGCATATAACCTTTCTTGTCTCAATGTTTGCAGTGCGATTCTGAAGTGTTCTGCATGCTCTTCTTTGTTCCTCGAATAGACCAGAATATCATTAATAAACACCACTACGAACTGGTCCATGTACGATGAAAAGATTCGGTTCATCAAGTCCATAAATATTTCCGCTGCATTAGTAACTCCAAATGGCATCATTAAGTACTCGTAATGCCCATATCGAGTTCGGAACGCTGTCTTGCAAATATCTTCTGATTTCACCCGAACTTGATGATATCTGGATCGCAAATCCAACTTCGAGAATACCCTTGCGCTATCGAGTTGATCGAATAATTCGCCGATGCGAGGGATTGGGTACTTGTTCTTAATAGTCACCCGGTTTAATTCTCGATAATCAATGCACATCCTCCGCGTTCCATCCTTCTTCTTGACTAGAAAAACTGGAGCTCCCCATGGTGAACCACTGCTGCGAATCTAGCCATTCTCTAGCATTTCAGTAACCTGTTTCTTTACTTCTTCTAGCTCCACTGGTGCCATCGGATAATAATCCTTTGAAATCGGCGCTGAATAAGATCAATCGCAAACTCTATATCTCATTTTGGTGGTAAACCCGAGATGTCCTTGAATACATCCATAAACTCTCGAACTACTGCCGGCGCTTCCTCTTTGTCTACTTCCATCGACGAAAGAATTACACTTGTCGGCCTAACCCCAAATTCGAATGGCCCGACAGATCTACTACGTCCTGAAAATATAAACTCCGGATGTCCGGAAATCTGGAAAATCACTTTCTTTGCCCTGCAATCGATGTGAGCATGGAAAGTGCCAAGAAAATCCATTCCTAAGACAACATCATAGCTGCCAGTATCAATCACCAAGAAATCTGCGAATAACTCTCGTCCGCAGATAACAATCAAACAATCCTTGCACTCACTACTAGATATAATTTTCCCATTCCCAGTGTGTATGTCCCAACAACTAGACAGAGCCGAGTGTGAAATAGAGTGTGCACTAATAAACTTGGACGGCATAAAGCAATGGGATACGCCTGAATCGAATAATGCCAATGCGGGGAAATTATAAACGGGTAAGATACCTGAAACAACTTCGTCTGAAGCTTTGGCCTCCTCGGCCGTCAAAGTGAAGGCCCGTGCTTGATTAGGCCTTTGAGTAATCTGTTTCTGCCCATGAATCTGTTTCTGCGGTGGCGTCTGAATATCGTCCCTCAATCGTAGCTTTGAAGGGCAAGCATTGATGGTATGGTCAGCTGATCCACACATTAGACAAAGTCCAAGCCTTCTTCAACAGTCCTTCTGTAGATGTCCGGGTAGACGGCAAAAGTCATAAATCACACTTCTTTTCTGATTGGATACAACATGCTTCTTCATAGGTACAACGCCTCGTTTGTTCACCGGAATGCTTCTGCGTACAGGAGCTCTGTTTAGCGTAAACGCCGGCTTCCGCACTACGACATCTTGCTGTTGAGTACTCTTTGCTTTCACCGATAAACTCTACTGCTCCTTGGCTGCCTTGAGAACTTGGGAGAAGGTGGTCAATCCCAGAGATATGATGTGTCTCTGAATCTCTACATCCAAACTATGTATAAACCTTCATGCCCTATCTACCTCGTTGGTAACCAAAGGTCCCGCAAATCGACTGAGCCGAGTCCACTCAGCCGCATACGCATCAATGGATCTGCCAATCTGCTTCAAGCTAATGAACTTCTCTTCCATTTCTTCTCGAGCAGTTTGCGGAAAGAACTTCTCCAAGAAACTCCATGAAAACGTTGCCCAACTGATCGAGTTGTGCAGACGGCTCTCCTCTACGAGCCACCACTCGCGAGTGTAATCTACTAATTGGATGCGTACAACATCCACCATTTTTTCATCTGGAATCTGCACGGTGACAAGCAGGTTCTCTGTGTCAACTAGCCACTGCTCCGCTGGCAATGGCTCTTCCAATTCTGTAAATATGGATGGGCCGAGCTTTCTAAAGTCCTCCACGGTGCGTCATGCTGTCCTGGCCTGGGTGCTACTGCAACTACGGACTGCTGGACTGTCCGCAAATTATCCTGGAAAGCCTCGACCTGCCGCTGATTCAGCTCAGTTTGCCGCTTCTGGTTTTCAAGCATACCACGTATAACTCCAAGCAGTGCGGCGTCATCAACACACCTCTGGAAAGACCGCAAATCTCTATCCGCCATCATTCTGAAACCAAGACACTGAAGAGGATTAGCAATGGTAAACAGGATTCAATAAACAAGATAGCTATAAATTCAAAACTGGTAAGATAGTAATGTGGCAGGACATATTCCTAATTTCGGGTTTCATGGTTAGTGTATTGGGTTCAATACCCAACTACAAAAGAACCAAACTCGATTGACCCTAAATCCTAGGGTTTTGATACCAAACAAACCCTGTCACGCCCTGCTTCGCAAGATACGTAAGCACGGCACGTGATAGAGCCAACCATGCTACCTGTGATTAGGAATTATCCCTCCACAGTCACATTACAGCTATCTATCGGATATCAAGAACAGTAAAATATAAAACTAACTAACACATGTCCATTTGCCACAGTAAATCAAATCAAGAAAATGCATGAAGCGGAAACAAATCAAATCCAATAAACAATATCTGAATCATGTCCCAATATGGGCTCACATCAAAAGAAATAAAATTACGGAAATAAACAAACTAAATATCTCTAATAATGTACGTTCAATTCTTCATCGTTCGGCTTGATTGTTAAAGTACTCTTGATCTGCCTGTGATAAAGTTAAAGGAATTGGGCCATGCAAAACCCAGACTTCAGTACGTCATAAATATCAAAGAAACAATAATATCCAGGATATGATGATATAATTAATCATGAATATAAATAATAACACAAGTATAAAATAGTGAGGTGCAGGTATGTGATGTGTATCCTAGAGTCTGTGCTTCTAGGTTATCTATTCTACAAGTTTTTGAAATCAATTTAATGGAATCGTCGATGTAACTCAATAGTATCCCGTGCGTGCCCGGGACCACGATCAAGATTCTCGAGCTGAATCCGAGACGTGCCGCTAGACAGTAAACTGGTAACATGTACAGATGAATGATATTAGCAGCAGCATCCCGGGGCTGGCCGAGCTCATAAAGACTGATCGGTATAAGTATCGAACTGTTGAGTTACAAGTCAGGTTTCATTATTGATTTCCCCTTACCTCTAAGATTATGTGTTCAAGTCAGGTATTGATGATGTAAATCTAA
This sequence comes from Agapanthus africanus, assembly GCA_030015575.1. Taxonomy (NCBI): domain Eukaryota; kingdom Viridiplantae; phylum Streptophyta; class Magnoliopsida; order Asparagales; family Amaryllidaceae; genus Agapanthus; species Agapanthus africanus. The sequence goes on along the minus strand of CM057349.1, from coordinate 35,432,360 downwards.
TGCCAACACATGATCAAGCAGGTACAGGTTTTGTCTATGTAGAAAACAAGTTACGTCCGTCAGGACAACAAGTCAGGATTGTCGACATTAGTAATAATATTCAAGTAACAAGTCAAGTAGTGTGTCATGAACATGTCATGTGATGTATATTAACAAAATATATGCCAAATGTGAAACTGTAACCAATATTTAGATACGGTAACCACAATGAATGCCAGGATGCATATATATCTATCTGTAATAGCCATTATACGTTCACTACCAAGTATGATGCAAACTAGATAGCATGTTGTACTAATATAGTAGTATAATGATATCATGATGTTCCGGCATGCAACTAGATAAACGGTTATCAGTACGAATACGAATGGATATCGTAAAACTATAAATCTGTAATATTTGCTATTTAATAAAACTCATGTACTATTTTTATTCATATAGATATCGATATAATAATAAAGCATGTTGCAAGTTAAACTTGCCTGATCGGATCTCATGACGAGATACAGATGCTACGTCCGACGTCGGATAAACGTCACGTTGCAAACTTACACGCACAGGATTGAACCTGGCTGATCAGTGACGTGACGTGATGACTAGGCTGGACGACGACGGTGACTGGGTCGTCCGGATCGTCGGTGATGGGTGCGACTCCGGCGAGACGGCCGGAAAATCAAGAAAGAAAGGAAGAAGAAGAAGAAGAATAGGGTTGCTGGTGTTGAGTTCTGGGGACAGAGAACAGAGGAGAAGATGACGACGACGATGGGCAGTAGGGTTTTCTTGAGTTGGTTTTTGGGTTCTTGCAGCCGAGGGTTGAAGGTGGTGGTTTGTGGTGCCGGGGATCGGAGGGGGGGTGAGGAAGGCGAGGGGACAAGGACGAGGAGGTGGTGGTGACGACGGCGAGTCTCCGGCAAGGTTGGGGTTTCTGGGATTGGGTCGCGGGTTGTAATCGGGGTTGTGGTGGGTGCAGGGTGCTCTCGGGAAGAAGAGGGGAGAGGAGGTGGTGAAGGTGACAATGAGGGTGAGGTGATCGGCGGTGACGGTGCAGACGTGGGCTAGGGTTTGGGTTAACTCATCGTGAGAGCAGAAGAAAGAGAGAAGAAGAGAGAGAGAAAGAGTTGGTGAGGGTCTTTTAAGGTTTAATAATATATATAAGTTTAAAGAGAGAGAGAGACAGTGGGATGGAGAGAGAGAGAGAGAGAAGGGATAGAGATACTGAGAGAGAGAATAAGATATAATATATATATATATATATATATATATATATATATATATGAGGTTAATGTATATATATATGAGGTTAATGGAGGAAAGGTGCCATAGGAGGGGATTTCCTCCTATGGCGTCGAAAAAATGCACCCTCCGTGATTTTTTTCGACGATTAGCATACATCACATCCATATTTATCATCTAAGATGTGGATACACCAAATTTCGTAAGGATACGACAGCGACCCGGCCGTCAATCTGAGGCCAAATGCGGAATAAAAACTTTTCAAACTGGCGCTAATGTAACCATAAACTACGGATTGTGCCATTAACCGTATACTAGTAAACTGTAAAGGGGTTTAAGATATTATACCGATTGATCCGTGTCCTTCGGTCTTCATTCTCTTCCCCTAACTTGTTGCGGTTGCCCCAACGAAATTCGCTCTCCGGTCTCGCTTGTCGAAGAAGCACCACGTCGAGGAATCTTTATACGGAATCCCGCTTCAAACCGAAGCAACTCGGACATCAAGTTTGCCAAAAGAGATGACCAAGATGAAATAGAGAAAGTGTGATTATTTTGTCTCAATACACTCTAAGGTTCTCAATACATGAGAGGGATAAAGTGGAGGTTGAAGAAGATGCCCATGGTGGAACTTATGAGCTCAAGAAATGAAAACCAAGTGAACAAAAAACCTAGCCCCCAAAACAAAAGAGATGGTTGCCTTCTTTTGTTCAAGTGAGTGTTTAGATATTTTGTGGTGTGAAAATGAGCCTCACACACTTACAAGATATCTCTACACTCACACACTTACAAAATAACTAAAAGGCTCACATAAAATATCTTAGCCATGACAAAACCATGTCATGCCAAGAATGAGTCACAAATTCCACCACATTAAAGATTTAATCTAAATGTTTAAATCAAGAAAAGAACATGGCATCAACTAAAGAAATCTTGTAACGAATTACAAGAATACCCCTCACCTGTATATACATACCCGCATCCGTATTCCGATTGAATACGAATACTACGAGACGAAAGTAATCCAACAATCTAATACTAGGATCCGGCTTAAACCAAAGCCCACTAGTATGATCCGTCCGATCATGATCCGTGCACGAGTGCACGTATATGATCGAACCCTGCCATAATATCATACGGCCTCTACAATGTTTCGCCCGAACTTGGGAAAACTTTTTATGGGGGACTCTAAAGACTCGTCAATACGCTGGCAGTGGGTTTAACCACAAGCACATCAGTGGAACTAGCCGTACGTAACGGCTGCCCAGGTATTGAGAAAAAGAAAGGCCGATGAGCGAACTCATTCTGAAACCCTACTGAGCCTATCAGTGACAATATCCGTACAGTCCGGTCCGTTCGTCTATGAGTATCGCATATCGGGCCTAGGGGTGGAAAATGTCAGACCCCTAATAGCTGTATAAGTCATGTCGGAGTGTAGCCCAGAACACCCTGAGAAACTACTAGAATACCTACCAGTAAATCTCACTTGCCCTGGCCAGAGACTTTGTGTTATGGCTCTCCAGACACAGCGCGATATCACCCCCAATACCGGGAGAGACGAATCTCCTGACGATCCGCTCACTGCCTCCATGCGGTTCGGGACCGTACCCAACTAAAACCTGTTTACACGACTCCTTTGAGCCGTGGTAGGGTAGAATCAAAGCACAGTGGGAACTCATATGAGACAAATGACGATCTCAGGTCGATAGACTAACTTGTACACATGTCACCAGGGAACTGCTATCTGACGATAGGTACAATATCAACTAGCATGTTCCCGGCGAGTCCGTCCGGTGTACTCATAATCCAATGAGCATATGTATACGTCTTAGGTGAACCAACTGACACCAATGGCTTGTGAGACCGGCCATCGCCCTTCGTCGGGGTCTCGATCCGTATACACTAGTTTACTCTGGAGTATCGATGCCCTGTCTCGAAACTCCCTCGACTAGGGACCTTTTAAGGATGTGCTTATAGACTACCCAACTCTCACGTATATGATCGCCATCATACCGCTGGTATTCAAGCAAGAATCTTATGGGCTCTATCAACGTGTAATTGTGATCTGTAATGTCATTTAAAGCATGTACACGATGATAAAGACAAGTCAAATAGCAAACTATCATCTCGAGTAAGACTGTCCTACCGGTATAGGTCCTCTCTCAATCATTACAATCACATGCCTGCGATTTAATAATTGATTTTGAGGGCACTATAGCCAACAATGTGATTATACCATTTTTTCACCGTTGATTTAGTTGGTGCAAAATTAATGGTTTACTGACAATAGAACTTTTTACATTGCTAATTCAACGGTGAAAAAGTAGTGGAATCATATGAAATTTGGTGTATGCATATCTTAGATGATAATGATGATGATGATGGATGCCGATCGTCGAAAAAAATGGCGGTGTTGTATTTTTTCGACACCATAAGAGGAAATCCCCTCCTATGGCCTCTTTTCTCCGTATATATATATATATATATATATATATATATATATATATATATATATATATATAAGAGTTAGTCTTAAAATATTATAATATATATTTTGGATTTAAACAGCTAATATTAAAATACTCCGAATATTGTCCGGGTCTCATCTAAAAATCTAGTTTTAAAATAATATACGTAAAAATTAAAACCGTAATACGATATCCGGTCAGTAAAATTGCATACCCCTAAGTACGAATCTACATAAATATACGCAGCGATCCAAACAAGTTTGTTTTAACAATTTGGACGTGAACATGATGCATGGATGCAAACATATGATATGGGGTATGATAACCTGCCATGCGAGATATGAAAATATATTATTTGGTTATTATTTGTATTATTTAAAAGATATGTGGATACAAAATATTATATATGTGTATATAGAATTTAGATGTGCATGGATCTTCTGTACTAGCAAAGATAGACGTAATCTTGAATCATGATGGATTTCAAACATGCGGGTTGGGTCGGATACTAACCACAGTTATCAATTGCACTAAAACAATAATAACAAGAAATTGTCGCAAGATTTGAAATACCCCAAAATAAAATATAGTATACATGCACTAGGGTGTTACAATAAGTGGAGCAAATAGTTAACGGTTATGTATGGTAGTTTAAAAATGACAGTTTGACCGGCAGACCTGACATGCATATGAAGGCACATGGAAAGAGAAAGAAGGGCATTATAGGTATTTAATAAATTGTTCAAAGGCTTAAAAAAGTTACAGACCTACAAACATGAAAAGTATGTATAAGTGACTTTTGTCAAACTTTTTAGACCTCAGGACCCGCGTTCCAGTCCTAGGGGTCCTACTATATTTCCATTTATCCTTGTCCTTTTGGGAGCCATGTGTGTTTTTAAATTTCATTTTCTTGGCTTGTTAGAATATAAAGATATGCACAGGAAATTCAAAGTTTCAGTGGTGCAATGGGACATATTTTAAGATGGTACCAAAATAACTAAGTCCAAATCTCACCTGTGGTGTATTTAAATAGTTTGTTTTTAAAAATTATGTAGTATGTGAACGTTTAGCATTAAATCATTTTTAATATTATTTAAGTTCCTACGTGATGATGCTCAATATTGGCGATCTTCATGATCAGGACACGTAGCAGATGATATGTCCCAAGACCCAGAAGAAAGGGCCCATAGAGGCCGACCAGGCCACCCTTGTACCCGACCTGCAAGCACAAGCTGGCCCTTCTCGGCCCCCCCTGCAAATTGGCCTCCTCGGCCCCTCAGCTCGCCCCGAACTGCCACAGGACCAAGACTCCTCGGCCTCTTGCTCGTCTCCGAGCTCCCCAGCCGAGGCCGTCTTCCTCGGTCCCTCCGACCGACCAACTCCACTACTCACAGGCGTAACCGCTGCTCCGCAAATCTCGCCATGCACAGATTCTCTGCCAGCAGCGTCCTACGTTCCACATCATCACGATCCCCATTAATAGGCGATCCGCTCTTTACACGGACGTGACGTTGGGAGCGTAACTACCGGTGAGATTCTCGCGCCTGCTGCTGCGTGCCGCCGCCGCTATATAAACCCCCATCACAGAGGGGTCAAGTAAGCCATTTTTTACCACTTAGCCGTTACTTCGCTCGGATCTCATTCTAACTTGATCGTCGGAGGGTCCTCGGTGGTACCAAACCATCCCGGGACTTATTTACAGGTACTCGGCGTTAAACTCCTTAAATCACCAATCTCCTCAAAACCCATTGAGACCCACACGCAATAGGAGATCACCCTCCAGAATCTACCGGGAGATCGACGTAAGACAACATCTGAAGGAGACCCGAAAAGGACCTCCATCAGTTGGCACCGTCTGTGGGAAAACAAAACTCCACAAAAACAAAAGTTGGCCTTCCGATCTCCGTCCACATGGCGTGCGGTCACCGTGAAGATCCAGGTACCAGCCGCCACCTCTCCCTCATCGGAGGCGCGGATGAACCTCCTCCGGCGACCGTCATCAATGCCCTCGCTAGTCGATAGACCGACTAAAGTCCAAACGGCCAGGCCAGGGCCCCAGATCGCCGCTCCCCCGCCTCCAGAAGACTCTACCCTCGTCGGCACGGCTGACCACCGGCAGGCTACGTCCCATGGCCACAGATCTCACGGGCCGATACTCATCCACTGGGCGATCATTGAGCTTCCTCTGGCGGAATCGAAACGACGCGACCCTCGCCTCCCCACACAATCGATGCGCGTGCTACGCGCACGTTCACCGCGACCGTTCATGTTCCCCATACCTGTAAATGGATGGTCGGGCGAAACCTCATGAAGAATCAGCCGAGCAGCTACCCTGTTCGGTTATCCCTGGCGGGTAGCTTCCCTACTGCAACGCCAGGGATCAGAAAGCCCTCCCAGAGGCAGTCGAGCCCGACTCTCGCTCGGCTATCCCTGGTGGGTAGCTTCCCTACCGCAATGCCAGGGATCAGAAAGCCCTCCCAGAGGCAGTCGAGCCCGAGGAGGATGAGAATACTTGAGCACGGAATTCCTGGACTATTCTAAAGGAGAATGAGATTCTCTCTCAGCATTACTCCTCCGTATACACTATAGCACGATGGTATATTGGGGCGGAGCAATCACACCCTATATGATAAGATGGGCTCTATGATGAGAACTACCGAGTTACCTATTTCCTTTTGGGAGTTATGCACTTGAGAAGCTGCATACCTATTGAATAGGGTTCAAATCAAATCAGTTGCCTACCACTTCATATGTGATATGGAAAGAGCCCATATCTTAAGATGGTTAAGATTTGGGGTTGTCCGGCCTATGTCTAAAAGCAAAATCCGGACAAGATCGTGGCAATGTCAGTTCTGTAGAACTGGAATGGTTCCAGCTATACAAACTGCAGCTGATGATTTGACAGAACCAAAGGATTCAATAGTCCCCGACGAACCTCAGCCTCTCCGCCGATCTAGTAGGGTTCCTCATCCGCCTGAGAGATACTTCGGTTTCTCGATTACAGTGGGAGCGAGGATTGCGTCATGAGATGATGACCTAACTAGTTTCGAGCAGGCCATCAAGGGTAGGGACTCTGTAAGAATGGCTAGATACTTAGTGATCTGAGATGGAATCCATGTACACCAACAAAGTATGGACTTTGGTTGCTATATCTGAAGGGTTAAATCCCCATCAGGAGCAAGTATATCTTGAGAAGATTACTTGGTGTAGATGGAAAAGTTGAGACTTTCAAAGCTAGACATGTTAAAGGTTTTCATCATCGACCAGGCGTGGATAATGATGAAACCTTTTTCAGTGGCTATGCTTAAGTCCATCCAGATCCTACTTGCCACGGCTACATACCATAACTACGATATCTGGTGGTTGGGTGTCATGACAGCTTTTCTAAATGATGTTTTAGAAGAGGGCGATTATAAGTACACAGCCAGAGGGCTTCGTAGACAGTGGGAGCAGCGGAAACGTGCAAAAGTTGCTTTATAGGATAAAATAGGCATCGCGGAGATGGAACGTCTGTTTTGATGTAGTATTCAAAGAGTTTGACTTCATCAAAATGGTAGATGAACCTTGTATATACAAAAAGGTAGTAGGGAGTATGGTGGTGATCCTCGTAGAGTACGTGGATGACATACTCTTGATAGGGAAGGAGTTTCCTATGCTACGCTCAGTCAATTTCCGCTTATCACAATGATTCTCCATATAGGATCAAAGTGATACCTCCTAAATCCTGGGTCTTGGATCTATGAGATAGATCTAATTGGATGTTAGGATACTCACTAGTTGTAGTGAGATGGTATCAGTTGATCCTGGGGAGAATCACTGGAAAGGTTCCATAGTGATAAGGACGAGGTAAAAGTCAGTCACAGGCATTGTCTTTACCCTCAGTAAAGGGACGGTATGTTGGAAGAGTTCCAAGGTAGATACCGTGGCAAACTAGACGATAAAGGCTGGATACATCGCTACTTAAGATGCTACCAAAGAGGCAGTCTGGATGTATATTTGTTCATGAGATGAACTTAGTTCGTCCGATTGTGTGACAATGGAGTTGTGGCTTATGCCAAGGAACGTCCGTCCCATCAGTGATCCGAACATATTCTGAGGCAGCATCACCTGATCAGGAGATGGTTGATCTCCAAGGAGATCGAGGTTAGAAGAGTAGACTCAGAGGACAACACGGCAGATCCACTCACAAAGGCCTTTTCCCAGAGAGAGACTTTTATAGGATGATTGAGTATGAGATACTACAACCATTGCTATCAGATGGCCCTAGTGCAAGTGGGAGATTGTTAGTTATATGTATGCCTTAGAGGCCATTACTATATATAGGATGTATATTGTAGTGGATGCTGGGACATATATAGGGAGGACTTTCTTGCTCGACATGATAGTATGCTATCTGGTTGCTCTTTACCTTAACGTGTACACGGATTGTCTCTCTGTTACATGTTGGAAAAGCCCTTAGGATGTGTACTTAACTACCTGGACTATGATGCGGATCATACTAGTGGGGACATGGTAGTCCATAAGTACATCCTTCAAGGTCCCTAGTCGTGGGTGTATCGAGACAGGGCATCGATATACCAGAGTAGACTAGCGTATACCTTCTCGACCCATACAGATGGGCGATGGATGATCCCATATCCATTGGTGTTTGACATCAGAGATGATATACGGGTGCTCAGCGGAGACTGGGTACACTGGACGGACTCGCCGAGAACTCCCAGATGGTATTATACCTTACGTCAGATGGCTGTTCTCTGGTGACACTGGTACAGGTTAGTCTGTAGACCCGAGATCGTCATAGGGCCTTGTGCGATTCCCACTGTGCTTTGATTTCCACCTTACCACGTCCAAGAGGGCGTGCAAAACGGTGGTTTTTGGGTACAGTCCCGAATCACATGTAGGCAATGAGCGATAGGAGGGGATTCTTCTCTCCCGGTATAGGGAGTTGATGTTGCGCTGTGTTCGATTGGCTATAACCGGAAATCCCTGGCCAGGGTTGCTGAGATTTACTGGTAAGTGTTACCAGTAGTTTTTCGAACTGTTATAGATCTCATATCGATACGACTTATCGAGCTATTGGGGTCTGACGTTTACCACCCCTAGGCAAGATATGCGACATACCAGACGACGAGACCGGACTGTACGGTAAGTGTTACTGGTTGGATTCACAGGAGTGTGAGCGAGCTTGCTCGTTGATCTTCTGATCGCTCAATACCCGGGTGGCCGTTACGTTTACCAGACCGCTTGCGGCTTGTGGGTGTTTGATATAATCATTACCTGCTACCGGCGTATTGACGAGACTTTAGAGTCCTACACAGAGGTTTCCTGGCTCAAGCGAAATGAAATAGGAGCGCATATGAGATATGTGCGGGACCGAGAATAATACCAGTATGTGATACTGAATTCTATTCTCGCGATTTGTATCATCGGACGGTTATATGAGATATAGCCGGGTTACCGAATCAAGCGTTGATTCGATACATTGATACACTTGATATTAGTCGGTTATATGCAGTATGACCGGATCATTAAATCAAGTGTTGATTTAATGATTTAATGTATAATTATATATTTGATATATTATTTTACATTAACTAGTATTGGTTCACTTAAGATGGATTTTCTCACTTGATGTGCACATTGTATATATGATATAGTTTTGTGCACTAGTTTGTATCATGTTTGATGATACATGCAAACTTGGGTGTGTGTATGCTTTAAACTATGATTAGGTTAATGGTTAGGGTTTGATTTATTTATTTATTCATTTATTTATTTATTCTTTTTGGCAAGAAATGAAATGGTGGCTTTCTTTGGATTTATTTTGAAGCTTCATGAAGCTTTGACCATTTTGTTTCTTTCCTAAACGTAACCATTCACCTAAACCCTAGTTTAGTCTCTACACTAATTAAACTCACCTATGATTGCATTATGATAACCATCACTTGATTTTCTTTTTGAAAATTAATTCATATTCTTTTCTTTCTTCTTCTTCTTCTTCATGAAGAAAGAAAACCCTTTCTTGAAAATTATCAAGTGATGAATCCAAGTGAGAAATTCAAATCCAAAGTGTACCCACTTTCTATTTCTTCATCCTCTACCACTTGCCATGTTGTATTGGGTGTTTTCTTCACAAGTTTCATGATCTAGTGAAGATGGAGCTTGAGTTAGAGTTGCCTCGACGTAGATCATATTCGGCATCGAAGTCAATGACCTAGCCCGCTCATTTCCCCGACGAAACCATCGCTAGAGTCCGGGATCCCGGTGATCGCAGCGAAGGGACGTCATCACGGAGCTAAAGAAGTGGTGGACTGGATCTACAAAGGTTGTATTTCCATTCACTTAGTAGTTAAGTTGTTAACTAGTTGTTGTTTCGCCTAATTTCTTGTTAACGATCTAGCATTAGGGTTTCTCGGCACATAATTTTTGAATTTGGCATGGTTGATGCCTTGTGGAACCTCTTGAGTGTGCCTAGTAACCCTACAGTGGTATCAGAGCCTAGCTAGAGCCTTAGGCGAAGTGTAGACGATGTTAGAAATCCGATCGAACCCCGAAATCCTAACTTTTAACCCTCTCTGTAAATTTTTGTAAACTATGGAATTTTATGAATTAAAAATATGCAGAAAAATCGGCAGGGTTTTATATGAGTTACTGTGCAAAACGAGCTTCTAAATCGATTAAGTAGCCGCGGAACCGCGGCACTAGCATGGCTCGTGCGGCGGTTCCGCGGCCGTACGGTCGCTTCTTCCATTAAATTTTGCACAGTAATTTCTTTATTTTATTCCTGAGTTTTCTGGGAATTTTTAATTTGCACTCAAGAGTTGAGTTTTCTGGGTTGTATTGGGGACTCGGTGTTTCGATCGGGAAGTCTAATTTCGTCTATGTGTTTTTCCGGGTTTTTGTAGATTATGTTAAAAAGCTCGACCGGATATAAATACCCACTTTTTCCCCCGTTGGGAAATTTCCAAATGTTGGATTTTTCCGTAGTTTGATAACGTTCTAAGTAGTGCAAGTAATGCGATGGTCCCTCTAGAAGACAACAAACCTTAACTCGATTATGTGACCGTCTTGAACTGCCTTTTGAACCTTAGGGTTTGGGGCAGTACGGCGTGCCACATGTGAGGCGTTGGCTTGACCCTTCTACGGCTGGACCGTTGGTACTGTGGCATGAAGTGAATGTTTTTAAACTTATTTCATGTGTTGAGCTGTTTCGGGAAAACTTGGGTGTTTGATTGTTCGATCGGAAAGTTTAATATTTTCTATTTATCCGGAATGTGATACAATATTTGGAATCCACAAGTAGTTATGTGATAACTGATTTGAATGTTATAAACATAGCACTTTAGCCTCACTTGATCGGTTGCCACGGAATTTTGATGTCATCAAAAATCTGTCGCAATCATGTAGCGTACGCGGATACTCGCCGGGTAAACTTAATAGACAGCTACACCCCATAGCCCCGACCAAGTGACTGTAGGAGAACCCCGTCGCCGAAAGCATCCGTTCGGGTGCTCGCGGCAGCGGTGTTCCGCCTTAGTGCACTTCGTCGACGGTATCGGGGGTGCGGCCGTCTACTAAAGTTTGCGACGAGCATTCGATCAGAATGTCGGGAATCCTGTTGAATTGCCCGACTTGATATTGAAAAGTGTTTTCGATATAGAGACTAAAATGCGGGGTTTATAATTGTTAGGCATGCGATGTCTAAGTAATTCATTTGATTAGGCATGCGATGTCTAAAGAGATTGCGGATTCCAACTGTTGTAGTTTTACATTTCTTTTTCTGTGACCGTAAGTGTAATATGTGATATCGCCCGTTTCGTTGCTATATGTCAACGCTAATTGGGATACGCATGTTTACTTACGTTGATGACATGCGATATTATGTGTTGCTGGATATGTTATATTGGATCGTCGTGTTCGAATAGCCGGGGTTTTTTTTTGTGAGATGAGTGTTTTTCATTTTCATTCATGTAAAAACTTGTATGTAATATTCTTTTATTGGGGCACTTCCAAGTTGCGGAAGATGTCACCATTTGTATATTATTTACTTTTCCGCACTAGGATAGACCCAAGGAGGAGAGCACAAGTAACCGGGTTCTGGAGTCCAGTGGGAGACCAACTCGAGGAGTCGAGTCCGGGTCTCCTAACTCTAGAATTAGTAGGGTTGCTTGCCGCTCTCGTAGGGGTCTAGGGGTGTGGGATTGGCTATTCATCACGACCGTGGAATCCATGTTTTATACTGGCTTGTATTGAAAACACGGACGTCCTAGTATATCCAATGTTTCATATGATATTTTCTGCTGCGTTAACTGTGATGTGATCATGTGATTTGTTCAGATAGATATTGTATATAGTATATATGATATATTATATAGAAGTTACTTATGTTTTACACCCGCGCTAGCCCTGCCCCGCTCTGCCGTTAGTTACCTAACCTAACGGTGGACGAGGGGACATCGAGGCGAATGTGGATGGCATAAGTGTACGTCGTATTTATCTGTAATGTTTAGGTGACTTAAATGATGGGACTTCATTAATATGATTAATGAAAGAAAAGAAACCTAAAGATGTTGTGGAATCGAATTTCAAAAATAAAATAGGTAGCTACAGTTTCTGCTTTGCACAGTGGTATATATGATATATCCTGCACCTTATTCGATGAGGAAAGGGCCGACGATCCCTTCACCGGGAGTGACCCCTTTAGCAATAACTGGCAGATGCTACAACTCTCGGTTTGTCTTTTGATTGCTTCTATAGTTTCTGCTTTGCACAGCGGTATATATGATATATCCTGCACCTTATTCGATGAGGAAAGGGCCGACGATCCCTTCACCGGGAGTGACCCCTTTAGCAAAACTAGAAAAGCCTAAAAAACACTCCATTTTAAAATCATTTGATTCTACAACGATATCAAGTTCATTACGCAATAGGTTTTCAGAAAAACCTGTCGTAGCCCTCCGTCATTTCAGATAAGTAGTAGTTAGTATTCGTGCTACGTTTGTTGGCCTGCGTCAAGGCGTAGTGTGCGGTAGCTAACTAGTATTTATCTGCTTATGCATATGATGCAGATTGGATTAGGGCAGTCGTGCGACTTTGTTGGCCTGCGTCAAGGGTCGTGCGGGTGGGTTTAATTCAATCAGGAAATAACGGGTTGAACTTGACTAGCGCACTATGGTTTGTTGGCCTGCGTCAAGGTCATAGGACGCTAGGGGCAAAATATTATCGGGAATTTCAAGTGTTGAAATTTGCAATGAGATTGCATACCTTCTATGAGATAGTTGGATCCCGATACCCACTGCGAGTAATTGTTACTCCTGGGAGAGTTTTACACTTTACAATTAGCCGATCAAGTAGGTGTCTAGAAAGGTGTCAACGGGGTTACGCCTCTGGGATAACGAGGTTTACTGTAATTAGGTCCATGCGAAAGCACGGGGCACCTCCCTCAAAGTACTGACACTGGCCTGGCTGAAAGATTGGCGAACTTGTAGCGTGTAATTAATCCCGGCTGGTCTTTCCTTTTAGGGTTTGAAGGAAGATTTGATAAAAACAGTGGGAGCCATCCTGATTAGATAAAAATAATAACCAATCTGATCTTGCAAGAGCATACGCTGAGTGTTTTCTTCTCTCTCTCTCCTGGTAGCGACCATGTCACTCCTTAATCAAGATAATAATACGGATGTATTGACCGAACCCGCTTGTTATACTGAGCTGGGGAACGTTGGTCCCGCTCCAACTTATAACTGTTATAAGACAGAGTAGGAAATAGGAAAATACTAGGACTCCCATGCCACCCAAACGAAGAAAGTGCATAAGATGCATCTTCTTCGGGTGTGTTCATTACAAAGAACCGTTTCTCTTTATCCTCTACGTCCTCGGCATTTGATACCGGATCAGGATCCCAGATATGTAATCTGTTACATAGGGCTATGGAAAGGTAGAGAACTCAGAACGGGTGACAAGTTTCATGAGACAGAAAACGGTGCAAGCGTTGCAGCCAAGTCTGTTGGTCACTATCACCCTGTATTACCAATACATTGATTCTGAACGAATGTTATTAGATACCGAACCTGATATACAAAATCATATCAGTCTCTTTATTAGTAAAGAAATGATAAAATTTTGTATTGTTAGATAATGTTTTAAACATTTCCTATATCAAAAGTTGATCGGTTCAGGCACATTATCAAAAAGCATTGATGTTCTAAATCAAACTACAGTTCTTAGTATACGGAACACACACAAGAGGAAGAGTTCAGACTTGAACGATTCCTTCTTGAGGTATTGTAGACTAGGTCATATCAATGCCACCCGACTAGCTTAAGTTACATTGAAGATGCATATTTAAATCAGTTTGAATTTACATCTTGTGAAACTTGCCAGTCATGTCACAGAGATAAGATGACCATAGCTCTGTTTACTGGAAATAGAGAAAGAGTTAGTGAACTTTTGGGATTGATACATGCTGATGTATGAAAGTCCCCTGTCTACACATGCCAAGACCGGTTCTTTGTATTTCATTAGATTCTCTGATAATCTCTCAAGATTCAGACATATGTTCCTGTTGAAACACAAGTCCGAACCTTTTGAGATATTCACAGAATATAAGTTAGAAGTAGAGAACCAAAACGGGTATAAGTATTATGTCCTATGATGAGATCAGGGAGGAGAATACTTGAGCACGGAATTCCTGGACTATTCTAAAGGAGAATGAGATTCTCTCTCAGCATTACTCCTCCGTATACACCATAGCACGATGGTATATCGGGGCGGAGCAATCACACCCTATATGATAAGGTGTGCTCTATGATGAGTACTACTGAGTTACCTATTTCCTTTTGGGAGTTATGCACTTGAGAAACTGCATACCTATTGAATAGGGTTCAAATCAAATCAGTTGCCTACCACTTCATATGTGATATGGAAAGAGCCCATATCTTAAGATGGTTAAGATTTGGGGTTGTCCGGCCTATGTCTAAAAGCAAAATCCGGACAAGATCTTGGCAATGTCAGTTCTGCAGAACTGGAATGGTTCCAGCTATACAAACTGCAGCTGATGATTTGACAGAACCAAAGGATTCAATAGTCCCCGACGAACCTTAGCCTCTCCGCCGATCTAGTAGGGTTCCTCATCTGCCTGAGAGATACTTCGGTTTTTCGATTACAGTGGGAGCGAGGATTGCGTCATGAGATGATGACCTAACTAGTTTCGAGCAGGCCATCAAGGGTAGGGACTCTGTAAGAATGGCTAGATACTTAGTGATCTGAGATGGAATCCATGTACACCAACAAAGTATGGACTTTGGTTGCTATATCTGAAGGGTTAAATCCCCATCAGGAGCAAATATATCTTGAGAAGATTACTTGGTGTAGATGGAAAAGTTGAGACTTTCAAAGCTAGACATGTTAAAGGTTTTCATCATCGACCAGGCGTGGATAATGATGGAACCTTATTCAGTGGCTATGCTTAAGTCCATCCAGATCCTACTTGCCATGGCTACGTACCATAACTACGATATCTGGTGGTTGGGTGTCATGACAGCTTTTCTAAATGATGTTTTAGAAGAGGGCGACTATAAGTACACAGCCAGAGGGCTTCGTAGACAGTGGGAGCAGCGGAAACGTGCACAAGTTGCTTTATAGGATAAAGTAGGCATCGTGGAGATGGAACGTCTGTTTTGATGTAGTATTCAAAGAGTTTGACTTCATCAAAATGGTAGATGAACCTTGTATATACAAAAAGGTAGTAGGGAGTATGGTGGTGATCCTCGTAGAGTACGTGGATGACATACTCTTGATAGGGAAGGAGTTTCCTATGCTACGCTCAGTCAATCTCCGCTTATCACAATGATTCTCCATATAGGATCAAAGTGATACCTCCTAAATCCTGGGTCTTGGATCTATGAGATAGATCTAATTGGATGTTAGGATACTCACTAGTTGTAGTGAGATGGTATCAGTTGATCCTGGGGAGAATCACTGGAAAGGTTCCATAGTGATAAGGATGACTGAAAGTCAGTCACAGGCATTGTCTTTACCCTCAGTAAAGGGACGGTATGTTGGAAGAGTTCCAAGGTAGATACCGTGGCAAACTAGACGATAAAGGCTGGATACATCGCTACTTAAGATGCTACCAAAGAGGCAGTCTGAATGTATATTTGTTCATGAGATGAACTTAGTTTCTCCCATTGTGTGACAATGGAGTTGTGGCTTATGCCAAGGAACGTCCGTCCCATCAGTGATCCATACATATTCTGAGGCAGCATCACCTGATCAGGAGATGGTTGATCTCCAAGGAGATCGAGGTTAGAAGAGTAGACTCAGAGGACAACACGGCGGATCCACTCACAAAGGCCTTTTCCCATAGAGAGACTTTTATGGGATGGTTGAGTATGAGATACTACAACCATTGCTATCAGATGGCCCTAGTGCAAGTGGGAGATTGTTAGTTATATGTATGCCCTAGAGGCCATTACAATACATAGGATGTATATTGTAGTGGATGCTGGGACATATATAGGGAGGACTTTCTTGCTCGACATGATAGTATGCTATCTGGTTGCTCTTTACCTTAACGTGTACACTGATTGTCTCTCTGTTACATGTTGGAAAAGCCCTTAGGATGTGTACTTGACTACCTGGACTATGATGCGGATCATACTAGTAGGGACATGGTAGTCCATAAGTACATCCTTCAACGTCCCTAGTCGTGGGTGTATCGAGACAGGGCATCGATATACCAGAGTAGACTAGCGTATACATTCTCGACCCATACAGATGGGCGATGGATGATCCTATATCCATTGGTGTTTGACATCAGAGATGATATACGGGTGCTCAGCGGAGACTGGGTACACTGGACGGACTCGCCGAGAACTCTCAGATGGTATTATACCTTACGTCAGATGGCAGTTCTCTGGTGACACTGGTACAGGTTAGTCTGCAGACCCGAGATCGTCATAGAGCCTTGTGCGATTCCCACTGTGCTTTGATTTCCACTTTACCACGTCCAAGTGGGCATGCAAAACGGTGGTTTTTGGGTACAGTCCCGAATCACATGGAGGCAATGAGCGATAGGAGGGGATTCGTCTCTCCCGGTATAGGGAGTTGATGTTGCGCTGTGTTCGATTGACTATAACCGGAAATCCCTGGCCAGGGTTGCTGAGATTTACTGGTAAGTGTTACCAGTAGTTTTTCGAACTGTTATAGACCTCATATCGACACGACTTATCGAGCTATTGGGGTCTGACGTTTACCACCCCTAGGCAAGATATGCGACATATCAGACGACGAGACCGGACTGCATGGTAAGTGTTACTGGTTGGATTCACAGGAGTGTGAGTGGGCTTGCTCATTGATCTTCTGATCGCTCAATACCCGGGTGGCAGTTACGTTTAGCAGACCGCTTGCGGCTTGTGGGTGTTTGATATGATTATCACCTGCTACCGGCGTATTGACGAGTCTTTAGAGTCCTACACAGAGGTTTCCTGGCTCAAGCGAAACGAAATAGGAGCGCATATGAGATATGTGCGGGACCGTGAATAATACCAGTATGTGATACTAAATTCTATTCTCGCGATTTGTATCATCGGACGGTTATATGAGATATAGCCGGGTTACCGAATTAAGTGTTGATTCGATACATTGATACACTTGATATTAGTCGGTTATATGCAGTATGACCGGATCATTAAATCAAGTGTTGATTTAATGATTTAATGTATAATTATATATTTGATATATTACTTTACATTAACTAGTATTGGTTCACTTAAGATGGATTTTCTCACTTGATGTGCACATTGTATATATGATATAGTTTTGTGCACTAGTTTGTATCATGTTTGATGATACATGCAAACTTGGGTGTGTGTATGCTTTAAACTATGATTAGGTTAATGGTTAGGGTTTGATTTATTTATTTATTCATTTATTTATTTATTATTTTTGGCAAGAAATGAAATGGTAGCTTTCTTTGGATTTATTTTGAACTTCATGAAGCTTTGACCATTTTGTTTCTTTCCTAAACCTAACCATTCACCTAAACCCTAGTTTATTCTCTACACTAGTTAAACTCAACCATGGTTGCATTATGATAACCATCACTTGATTTTCTTTTTGGAAATTAATTCATATTCTTTTCTTTCTTCTTCTTCTTCTTCATGAAGAAAGAAAACCCTTTCTTGAAAATTATCAAGTGATGAATCCAAGTGAGAAATCCAAATCCAAAGTGAACCCACTTCCTATTTCTTCATCCTCTACCACTTGCCATGTTGTATTGGGTGTTTTCTTCCCAAGTTTCATGACCTAGTGAAGATGGAGCTTGAGTTAGAGTTGCCTCGACGTAGATCATCTTCGGCATCGAAGTCAATGACCTAGCCTGCTCATTTCCCCGACGAAACCATCGCTAGAGTCCGGGATCCCGGTGATCGCAGCGAAGGGACGTCATTACGGAGCTAAAGAAGTGGTGGACCGGATCTACAAAGGTTGTATTTCCATTCACTTAGTAGTTAAGTTGTTAACTAGTTGTTGTTTCGCCTAATTTCTAGTTAACGATCTAGCATTAGGGTTTCTCGGCACATAATTTTTGAATTTGGCATGGTTGATGCCTTGTGGAACCTCTTGAGTGTGCCTAGTAACCCTACAGTCAAGCCCGACCCTCGCTCGGCTATCCCTGGCATGTAGCTTCCCTACCGCAACGCCAGGGATCAGAAAGTCCTCCCAGAGGCAGTCGAGCCCGACTCTCGCTCGGCTATCCCTGGCGGGTAGCTTCCCTACCACAACGCCGGGGATCAGAAAGCCCTCCCAGAGGCAGTCGAGCCCGACCCTCGCCCGGCTATCCCTCCCAGAGGCAGTCGAGCCCGACCCTCACCCGGCTATCCTTGGCGGGTAGCTTCCCTACCGCAACGCCGGGGATCAGAAAGCCCTCCCAGAGGCAGTCGAGCCCGACCCTCGCTCGGCTATCCCTGGCGGGTAGCTTCCCTACCGCAACGCCAGGGATCAGAAAGCCCTCCCAGAGGCAGTCGAGCCCAACCCTCGCTCGGCTATCCCTGGCGGGTAGCTTCCCTACCGCAACGCCAGGGATCAGAAAGTCCTCCCAGAGGCAGTCGAGCCCGACCCTCGCTCGGCTATCCCTGGCGGGTAGCTTCCCTACCGCAACGCCAGGGATCAGAAAGCCCTCCCAGAGGCAGTCGAGCCCGAGGATCCCTCGCTCGGCTATCCTTCAGGACAAAAGCCCTCGCCAAGAGGCACCGGGCAGTAACCCTGCCGGGCCAAGGGTCCTTGGTAGGCTTCATACAGCCCCTCCCGCGTCAAGGACCAAAGTCCTCCCAGAGGCGGTCGAGTCCTTGCTCGGCTATCCCCGGCTGGTAGCTTCCTACCACAACCGACAGGGATCAAAGTCCTCGCCAAGAGGCACTGAGCAGTAACCCTGCTCGGTCCCCGTCCTGAAGGATCAAAGCCCTCGCAAGAGGCAACCGAGCAGCTACCCTGCTCGGTCATCTCCGGCTGGTAACTCCCTACCCATGACCCCAGGGATCGAAGCCCTCACAAGAGGCATCCGGGCGGCTACCCCGTTCGGTCATCCCAGGCTGGTAGTTGCCTACCCATGACGCCAGAGATCAAAGCCCTCACCAAGAGGCAACCGCACAGCTTCACTGCCCGATCTTCCTTAATGGGCTTCTTACAACCCCTCCAATGCTAAGGATCAAAGCGCTCGCCAAGAGGCAACGAGCAGCTACCCTGCTCGGTCATCCCCGGCTGGTAGGTCCCTACCCACGACGCCAGGGATCCAAGCCCTCGCCAAGAGGCACAGAGCAGCTACCCTGTTTGGCCATCCTCAGCAGGCCTCTCACGGCCCCTCTCATGCTGAGGATTGAAGCCCTCACCAGAGGCCGCCGAGATCCTTCCTGCTCGGCGCATCCCTAGCGGGCATCCTCCTGCCCATCAGACGCTGAGGGTCTGAAGCCCTCATCGCGAGGCCGCCGAGATCCTTCTTGCTCGGCGCATCCCCAGCGGGCATCCTCCTGCCCATCAGACGCTGAGGATCTTAAGCCCCCACCGTGAGGCCGCCGAGTTCCTTCTGCTCGGCGCATCCCCGGCGGGCGTCCTCCTGCTCATCAGACGCTGAGGATCTGAAGCCCTCTTCGCGAGGCCGCCGAGCCCCTTTCTGCTCGGCGCATCCCAGCAGGAAGCTTCCTACCCAACAAAGACAAGGATCAAAGTCCTCCTTAGAAGCAGCCAAGCGGCTTCCCCGCTCGGCTATCCCTGGCCGGTAGCTTCCTTACTCGCAACGCCATGGATCAAAGCCCTCGCTAAGAGGCAACTGCGCAGCTTCACTGCCCGGTTATCCTTAGCAGGCCTCCTACGACCCCTCCAATGCTAAGGATCGAAGTCCTCCTTAGAGGCAGCCGAGCGGCTTCCCTGCTCGGCTATCCTTGGCCGGTAGCTTCCCTACCCGCAACGCCAGGGATCAAAGCGCTCGCAAGAGGCATCTGAGCGGCTACCCTGCTCGGTCATCCCAGGCTGGCGGTTGCCTACCCACGAAACCAAAGATCAAAGCCCTCGCCAAGAGGCAACCGCGCAGCTTCACTGCCCGGTTATCCTTGGCAGGCTTCTTACAACCCCTCCAACACTAAGGATCAAAATCCTCCTAAAGGCAGCCGAGCGGCTTCCCTGCTCGGCTATCCCTGGCTGGTAGCTTCCCTACTCGCAACGCCAGGGATCAAGGCCCTTGCCAAGATCAACCGAGCAGCTTCCCTGCTCGGTCATCCTCAGTAGGCATCGTCCTGCCCAACAGACGCTGCAGGTTTGTAGCCCTCATAACGAGGCCACTGAGCCCATCACATGCAGCGGACTCGAAGCCCCAACAAAAGACATCAGGTCTATCCAAGTCTGAGTAATCCCCCCTCGACTTCGGGGCCATGGAGATGCCTCCTTCTCAGCAGCGCTTGGCACACTTGGCAGGTGATCGAAGTCAACTCGACGATCGATTGCTCCACTTGTCGTTCCCGCACTGGACCGCGTCCCATTAGACGCTACGGGTCTGCACACATCGTGTCGGCCAACTGACGCTTGACACGTGGACCCTCGCTTCAGTGGCAGGATGCACGAACCGACCCACTTTCCTTAAATGCAGAGATCTCACCCTAATTCGCTGGCAGAAACGATAGCTGACAGCCCGGGGACGCGTCCCGACGAAACTTTAGGAGGGAGCTTACCCCGGGCGGTCCGGCAGTCCACTGCTGACCCGACCCGCTAGCTGGTCGGGACAAGAGTAGAGGGCTAATGATGATGCTCAATATTGGCGATCTTCATGATCAGGACATGTGGCAGATGACATGACCCAAGACCCAGAAGAAAGGGCCCACAGAGGTCGACCAGGCCACCCTTGTACCCGACCTGCAAGCACAAGCTGGCCCTCCTCGGCCCCTCTGCAAATTGGCCTCCTCGGCCCCTCAGCTCGCCCCGAGCTACCACAGGACCAAGACTCCTCGGCCTCTTGCTCATCTCCGAGCTCCCCAGCCGAGACCGTCTTCTTCGGTCCCTCCGACCGACCAACTCCACCACTCACAGGCGTAACAGCCGCTCCGTAAATCTCGCCACGTGCAGATTCTCCGCCAGTAGCGTCCTACATTCCACGCCATCACGATCCCTATTAATGGGCGATCCGCTCTTTACACGGGCGTGGCGCCGGGAGAATAACTACCGGCGAGATTCTCGCGCCTGCTGCTGCGTGCTGCCGCCGCTATATAAACCCCCATCACAGAGGGGTCAAGTAAGCCATTTTTTACTCCACTTAGCCGTTACTTCACTCGGATCTCGTACTAACTTGATCGTTGGAGGGTCCTCGGTGGTACCAAACCACCCCGGGACTTCTTTGCAGGTACTCGGTGTTAAACTCCTCAAATCACCAATCTCCTCAAAACCCATTAAGACCCACACGCAACAGGAGATCACCCTCCAGAATCCACCGGGAGATCGACGTAAGACAACATCTGAAGGAGACCCGAAAAGGACTTCCATCACTACGAGAGCAACTAGATTTGAAGTATATGTCACTTTGCTTTAGAATTTCCACAGACAATGTGAAAATTTGGGTGTAGTGGGTGAAGATACTCATATATGGGAATTCCCTAGATCACGACACGTAGCAGATAACACGTCTTCCACGTAAGCCCTCTAGATTTCTGGGAGCTACTGAACTGGAAAGTATGATGCATTGGGGACATTTCCTGACGCCTTGCCTCCGAGATTGCACCTGACCTTTTAGAGGACCTCCTCGGAGTACGTTCCCCTTCGGCTGACCGTTGGCCAATAGCTCGTCTCTAAGCTATCCTATAGCCGAGAATCCTTAGCTCACCTACTCGTCGCCGAGCTATCCAATATCTGAGATTTCTCAGCGTTCCTGTTTGTTCAGGAGTACAGAGCACCAGCGTCCCCGTAACGACTTCGCGTATCTCGCCACGACGAGATCTCCGCCACCCCACATCCCGTATCTCGTCATTAATGAGTGAATATCTCGTCATTAATGAGCGTATCTTACTATTAATGGGCGTATCCCGCCATCAACGCGAACGTGAAGCAGGGACGTAATGGACGGCGAGAATCTCGCATTGACTCGCTCTATGCGACCTATAAACCCTTTTTCCAGACGACTCAGGTAACGAAAAAATTAAATCCCACTATGCTTATCTATTCCTCAGCTTGATTGTCGGAGGATCCTACGGTGGTTTCCCACCCCGGGATTTCTTTTACAGGTAGCTCGGCGTTAACAACAACCAACAACCTATTGAGATCCACACCAAATCTTCACCACCAATCTTAACCATTCAGCCGTGCTAGCCTCAAGATCGACGGGGGCCAACATCTGTGGGAGATTCCGACGTCTATGAGTTGTCGTCTGTGGGAACTTCTTTTCCACCGTAAAAAAGTTGATCTTCAGCATTCGATTCGATGGCCAACGATCATTGCAACGAAGATCCCAGCATGAGCCATCCCGTCCTCCGTAATGGAAGTAGGGGCAGTTCTACTCCGCCTTCCAACGTCGTTGAAGCCTTATCTATACGGATTGACAGACTCACGGCGATGGTGGACGTGCTCGCTTGTGTCCAAACCGCCGGCCATGCCTGCTAAGCCGCTGCCCCTGCTACACAGAACGATGGCGTGCACGAGGCGGTAGAGGGGCGCGTTCAAGTTCTCGGCCTTGCTCGTGCCAATCTCGACGTCACGGAACACCGGCATGCTGATTCCGACAGTTGTAATCCACATACGAGGAATGACTCCATGACTCGGTGGGCACCGAACAGTCTAACTCCGAGGTCTTAAGACCAACCAAATTATCACTTCAACGCTCGCCGCTCCCTCTCATCCTACGAAGAGACGTCGGTCAGGTCGCCTAATTCCAGAGAAGATGGAAGTCACAATACTTATCGAGGCCACGCACATGGCGTGTGTCAGAGCAAACCACGAAGGGTTCATCCTGAGAATCTGAGGAACGTGATGGAGAGGATCCGAAGCCGCTCCATCGCAAAGGCCTGAAGTAGAGACAACATGTACTCCAATTATGGAGATTCCTCAAGGTACCAACAGCGAATCGAGATTCTCGAGAAGAAGATCGAGGACATGTGGCTCGCCATCTGTTCACCCGGAGGATCGGCAAAGTACTCCGCGGATTCTCTCACGAGGCCCTTCACGGAGCAGTTACTAAGTGATCGGGTCTCATCTCGGAACAAACCATCCAAGGTGGACCTCTTCGACAGGAAGTCCGACCCAAAGGACCACTTGGACGCGTTTACGGTGGGCATGAGCTTCTATAATAACTCAGACACGGCTCAGTGCCGAGCCTTCCCCACCACCCTCATCCGGGCTGGATGAGATTGGTTCCGCGACCTTACTCCATGTTCAATCTCAACCTTCGACGAGATGGCTACTCAGTTCCTCGGTCATTTCGTCGGCAACCGATGACAGAAGAGGATGGTTTAATACCTATTCACCGTCAAGAGAAAGGACAGGGAATCTTTTAAGGGTTATGTCACCCAGTTCTATAATACCCTCTCAGAGGTACCCGAGCACCGGGACGAGATGGTCATCAACGCCCTGAGATCCGGTCTTAGGCATAAAGAGTGGCTCTACTCTTTTGCATTAGCGCAACCTAACACCATGCCCGAGGTAAAAGTCT
Source organism: Agapanthus africanus (assembly GCA_030015575.1). Taxonomy (NCBI): domain Eukaryota; kingdom Viridiplantae; phylum Streptophyta; class Magnoliopsida; order Asparagales; family Amaryllidaceae; genus Agapanthus; species Agapanthus africanus. Next base: position 35,408,486 of record CM057349.1, on the reverse strand, counting down.
GGACCGAGCAGGAGATCTAACTTGAATCTAAAGTGAACGCCAACCTTCCCCACGGGGACCGAACAGACCGAAAGAAACGGGACCGAGAGGAGAAGAAAAAGACTGATCGTCCGAAACCTTATTCTCCGAGGTTTCACGAGTACTCTCCTCTGAATGTCTCTCAGGATGACCTGCTAAAGGAGGTAAAGAGCGAGATATTTTTCAAACTCCCGCCGATGATACAAAGGCCGGATAAGTGACTCCGCGGCCCATACTGTGCCTTTCATCGGTTATAGGAGCTCACGATTGAGAACTGCAAACAGCTCCATGATTATATCGAGGAGCTAATCCGCTTCGGTCGCCTAGCGAAGTACCTACGAGACAAACGTCATGCAGATCGGGAGCAAGCAGACCAACCCCCAACCGGAGAGTTGACGGTCTGACAGATCATGGTCGTCTCTGTTGGCCCGACCCCGAGCAACGAGGACATCCGCCGTATTCGGTCGGTCATGACCTTAGGTGATCCCCCCTCCAAGAAGTGTAAAACGGTTTCTCCTATCACCTTCACCAAGAAGACATTCATGGCATATCCATCCTGCATAATGACCCCCTGGTGATCATGGCCTGGGTAAATCGGTATGAAGTCAGGGGGATCTTCGTCGACTCAGGAAGCTTGGCGGATATCCTATTTTACGACTACTTCCAGTGTATGGGATTAGATCCGTCCGTTCTCCAACTTACCATGCACATTGACTCCGGATTTACTAACCACTCCATCCAAACCAAGGGAATGATCACTCTCTCTTTCAACATTGGGGAGGCCGGAAGAACACGAACAATGTTGGTGACTTTCATCGTCGCCCGAGTTCCTTCATCTTATGGCATCCTATTGGGTCACCCCACCTTAAACGCCCTTCAACTACAGATCTTGACCTACCACCTTGCGCTCAAGTTTCCTCTGGGCAATGGGGGAATAGGCCGGGCCTACGGAGATCAGCAAACCGCTAGGGTATATCTCATCTCGACGCTGCCCGAAGACAAAGAAGTTGATCTATTCGAGTGACCATGCGATCCTGAGGAATCGCTGGATACACGTGATGACAAGAAGGAGATCCGGGGTTCCCCAGGGAAGGCTTTGTCCGAGGTCCTCCTCAAGGCTGGAGACAACAGCCGAACTGTACAGATCGGCTCCCACTTGACCGGGGAAATTTGGGACAACCTTATCCATTTCCTCCGAAACAACTCCGATGTATTTGCTTAGACCTTCACAGATATGCAAGGGATCGATCCTAATATGATCTCCCACAAGCTCGGAGTCGACTCAAAAGCTCGGCCGGTCCGACAAAAGAAAAGAAGCTTCGCGCTTGTCAAACAGAAAGCGATTGAGGAGGAAGTGGACCGACTACTCACGGCTGACTTTATCAGAAACCTGAACTACTTGGCTTGGCTAGCCAATGTAGTCATGGTCAAGAAAGCGAATTGGAAGTGGCGCATGTGCATCGACTTTACCAATTTGAACAAGGCTTGCCTGAAAGACAACTATCCGCTCCTTCAGATAGATCAGCTGATGGATAGCTCTGCTGGTCACGAGCTGCTAAGCTTCATGGATACCTTCTCCGGTTATAATCAAATCCGGATGAACCCGGCGGACGAAGAGCTCACCGCCTTCACCACCAATCATGATTCTACCGCTACAAGGTAATGCCCTTCAGCCTAAACAACGCTGGGGCAACATACTAACGGTTGGTCAACAAGCAGTTCAAGCCACAGATCGGGAAGAATATGGAAGTCTACGTCGATGACAAGTTCGTGAAATCCACCCTGTCAGCCGGGCATACCGTGGACCTTGGCGAGACCTTTGAAGTCCCGTGAAAGTACAAAATGAAGTTGAATCGAGCCAAGTGTGCTTTCGGCGTCACGGGCAGAAAGTTTCTCGGATTCATGGTCATACACTGAGGAATCGAGGCAAACCCAGAGAAGATCAAGGTCATCATTGACATGGCGGTGCCCAAGAGCAACGTATAAATCATGCGGCTCACAGGCAGGGTGGCCGCTCTGAGTCGATTCATGTCCAGATCCGGCGAAAAGTGCCTACCTTTCTTTAGAGCCTTAAGGAAAATCCCCGGGTTCGAGTGGTCCGAGAAGTGTCAAGTCACCTTCGAGCAGCTCAAGACTAATCTGTTGACGCCACCGCTTCTCACCCGACCAGTCGAGGGGGACGAGCTGCTGCTATTGTTGGCCGTCTCCGACCAGGTAACCAGCTCCATACTCATAAAAGAAGCCGAGGGGATACAGAGGCCAGTCTACTACGTTAACCATATTTTCAAAGACGTAGAGGTCAGATACTCGGCCATTGAAAAGATGGTCCTGGCACTCGTCGTCTCCTCCGCGAAACTTCGGCACTGTTTCCTGGCTCATACGATCCTCGTTCTCACTGACCAACCCCTGAGGAACATCCTCGATTCTCCCGAGTCGTCGGGCTGCTTGGAGAAGTGGAGCTGGGAGTTCTCGTAATTTGACATCTAATACCAACCATGGAAAGCCATCAAAGCCCAAACCCTCGCCGATTTCGTGGTTGAATGTACCATTCCTAATAGAGAAAAAGCGTCGACACGAGATCCAAACCTACAACACTCAGTCGAAGAAAAGCTCAGTCCGATTTCGGACTGGGTACTCTATGTAGAAGATTCCTCCACAGAGGAAGGAAGTGGGGCTGGGCTGGTCATCCGTGACCCCATTGAAGTTAAGATGGAATACTCTCTGCGATTCGACTTCAAGGCCTCAAACAACGCCGGGGAATATGAAGCCTTATTGGTCGGCCTATGACTTGCCTCGGGAGCGGGGCTAAAGAAAATTAGAATTCACAGTGACTCCACATTGGTCGTCGGCCAAGTGACCAGACGATTCGAACCCCGAGAATCTCTAATGATGAAATACCTCGCTGAGGTGAAAAGGCTATAGAAATTTTTTGATGAGGTCCAAATAGAACAGGTTCCCCGAAGCATGAACGTCAAAGCAGATGCCTTGAGCAAGCTCACCTTCTCCTATTCGGCCAATCACAAGAAGAACATTCTCTTCGAAGTCCTATCGTGACCCAGCATTGAAGATAAAGGAGTAATACACCGGATCTACACCACTCAATGGAGTATCCCAGATTGGAGAAAGCCCATAGTGGAGTTCCTCAAGAACGGAGTTCTCCCCGAAGACCGAATGGAAGCACGCCGGCTCTGCATGAAAGCTCGCCACTTTATATGGAGCAAAGGAAACTTATACAAAAAGTCGTACACCTAATCTCTACTCAGATGCGTCGATTCCGACGAAGCTGAGTACGTTTTCCAAGAGATACACAAAGGAGTCGGAGGCACACATCAGGGAGCCCGCAGTCTAGTTCAAAAGATGCTGCTACATGGGTATTATTGGTTGACCATCCACAGCGACGGGGAAAAGATCGAATGAAGGTGCAACTGATAACACTTATCAGTTTATATACATAGTGATGGCCATCGATTTGTGTTTGTAATCATGTCCTGAATAGCGCGACATCAACTCCCTATACCAGGAGAGACGAACCCCCTCGAATGCTCACTGTGTCCACATGCTTCGGGACTATACCCAACAAAAATCCGTTTGCACGGCTCCTTTGAGCTGTGGTATGGTAGAAGTCAAAGTATAATAGGAACACACATGAGACACTATAACGATCTCAGGTCCTAGGGACTACCCTATACATATGTTACAAGAGAACTGCTACCTGACATTGGTATATTACCAAATAGGAGTTCTCGGTGAGTCCTTCCAGTGTAACTTATCTAATGAGCACCTATATACAATCCTCGACGTTAAACACCAATAGCTGTAGGATCAGCTATCGCCCTCCAACCGGGTCAGGAAACGTACACACTAGACTAAACTGGAGTTCCGATACCCGGTCTCAATACTCCTACGACTAGGAACATTTATGGATGTGCTTAATTACTACTTAGGCCCTACTAGAATGATATTTATCATCGTCCTGGTAGTCAAGCAAAATCCTAAGGTTTTATCTCATGTCTAAATGATATATGATATAAATAAATCATATCACATGAATGATAAAGACAAACCAGATCGTATACTACCATCTCGAGTAAAATTATTCTCTCATATAGGTCCTCCTTCAATTACAATAATTGCCTTGAGGGCACCCATATCTAACAATCTCCCATTTGCACTTAAGGTCAATTATTGCGGTATCTCATACCTAACTTCTGTACTGACAGTTTCACAAACTGTGTTCGAGAACTAGCTTTAATGAGTGGACGTGGCATAGTGCATCTCTATGTTTCTCCATGAATCTTAACTTCGCAGAGATCAAATATCTTCCGAACCGAGCGATACCTGCCTTAGTATTTGCCTGGACAGACGATGAGATCTTGTTCATAAATGAATAATTATATCTAGCGAATTCTCAGGCGATATCCTTTGCTGATTCACAATCAGCATCTAGTGCCATGCTACCTCAGTATCCTACTTGGAACTTTTTCTAATATACCGCTCCTCAAAAGAAAGTAAACTTATAACTCGCGATAGATGCTCTATCTCCCATGTTTCCTGAGAAGCTAGAATCGTTAACTACCTCCTTCAGGAGGCTGCCATTACCATATTCCAAGAACATCAAATGCTTTTCACTGCTACCCTATGTTTCTTCAGGATTGGACTGATATCCATATTCTATATGGAGAGACACATGTGATCACCATTGTTTTAACGATTTGCAGCATATGAACATTACTTCTTATCATGGGTATGTCATCCACATACCATATAAGAAATCTGACAACACTTCCTATTACTTTCTTACATATACCAGGTTCATCTCTCATTTTCATAAAATCAAACGCTTTGACCGTATCATTAAAAAATATGATCCTTCTCTACTATGCCTGCTTTAGTCTAAAGATAGATTTAAATAACTTGCACACTTACCGCTTGTCACGCCCCACTTCCCAAAAGAGCGGTAACGGCACGTGACAAGCCCGCGACGTATTTATTCCGAGAAGGTCCTTTCTCGAAACAAATATGCTAAGCATATATAAGCAATATAAAATGACAAGAAAAGACATGATAATGAAAATCCAACTTTATATATTTACATTCCTAACTTTCATAAGTTTCAAACTGAATATTTGATGTCTGAAAACAAAGATATATAAAAGAAAGTGCCTAAACAAGTGGCATACTGGAAATAAAAGCTGAAAAGAAAGAACTAGTAGTCAGTCTACTCCGAAAGCTGAGAGTAATCCTCCTGACTCGGCTCGATCTTGTCAATCTCTAGATCATCTGACGAACATTATAAGGAAACAAAAAAATGGGTGGAATACCTGTCAGCGAACTTACGCTCGGTAAGTCTCCATGAAAAATGAGATGTGAATGTATATAAATGAATATGCGGGGTGACATGTGATATAGTATGAATGGAAATAAAACATGAACAAGTATAACATAGTAATGTTAATGGCAACTAGGTAAGCATGGCAAACAAGTATAACATGGCCGTGGAGTGTAGATAAGTGAACATGAAGTGAATGTAAGTGTCTTAAAAGGTCTCTAAAAGGGTAAAAGTAACTAACGTGAGTTCAAGTGTGGATGTCAACCAAGTTTAAGAGTATTCTCGAACCCAAGGCTATCGTCTAAGGGTAAGGAATCACGGGCCCAAAATAGCGGGACTTTAATTATTATTAATATGTTCCAAAACTAGCAGGCTATCATTCAGTAGTTTAGAAATACGGGCCCTCATTCGTGAATTCGTGATTTGTACCATTTCAGTCCGGTACAATAGCAACATGATTTGTACCGTTTTATCCCGGTACCACAGCAACATGATTTGTATTATTGGGACTCATGAGATTCCATTAGATTCATACTCAAACTATCCCAATACCCCGTGTATATTAGTTTATGATTAATATTACGAGTCTTGATCGAATACATGAATACAAAAGGTGATGTACGATATCAAGTTTTTAAGATTGAGTTCATGTAGTCATGTTAAGTGTAAGTCATGCCAATTGTACTCATGGTTCAAGTCAAGCTGGTTCAAGTGTACATATTGAGTTCAAGTATTCATGATTGAGTCGTGTCAAGATGTAGCATGTAATGGTTTAATTACAAGTTATATAGATAAAAATAAATAAGCAATCACAGAACATGATATGAGATAAGTATACAGGTAACGTCCAAAAACAATGTTGTAAATAAGTATTGTGTATGACTAATCAATCAAGTCAATCAATTTAAAAATATAAACAGTAATATAGATATAAGTGTTGTGCACACATGAGTTCCAGTCTCGCCTAAATATGACTGCCAGTTAGGGAGATATACCCGTTTTCGTATCGTCGAGCAAAACAGATCAGAATCTGTTCAGCACCATCATATATTTTTGGGTTTCAGGTTACAAAAATTATTAGAAAATTATAGGTCTTTCGATATGCTTATCCAAAACACTAAGATTAGCGCGATTTCGATTTCTGAAGCTCTAGTTATGATCATTTTAATATCTGCGTTTAAAACAGAAATTCAGATTTCTGGACAGCAACCATATGTTATATTGCAAAATCTATATCGGGTTGTTTCATGCGTTTATAAGTAATCTAATATATATAAAATTATAGATCTATCAATTGTGCATCTACACACCTAAATTTTGTCACGAACGGACTCGTGAGTTCGAGTTATGTCCTATTTTAAAACAGTGTGCGAATCAGGACAGATTCAGTCCAGATTCATCACTTAATATTGTAACACAGTTTTCTAAATTTTACGTCGGTTTTCAGTAAAATGTTAAAACTAAGAAAATCTAGATATTTCAATGTAGATGCCCAAAACATCTGAGTTTGCTCAATTTAGTCATCGGTATACTAAGTTATGTGTCCTACAATTTGACCGATAACTGCAGTTTTCTGTTTTACAAACAGTAAATAAAAACGATGTAATTCCTAAACCGTTATGCGGTTTGATCTGAAATTTTTACAGTAGATTTAGAATTCTATCTATTATTTATCCTAATGTTTTAAGAATTTCCAGAAGTGGAAATTAATTTATAAAAATTATTTTAAAGATAAAGGTTTTGTAGATCGTATTTGAAAATGATAAATGTATGGTATTTATTTATAACTTTGTTTTCTTGTATGCAAAAGTAAATATAAATAATTAAAATTTCAGCGACAAATAATATGAATTAACATATGTGAAGTAAATATATGATCCAGTCATGATTGACCGTCTAAAACAACAATTTATGCACCAGATTAACGCTATGGAGTTATAATATGCAATTACAGAAACCAAAACACATTCTAAGAAACAAAGTCCCTTATGCAATAATTTAATTCAAGATAAATTATATTCCATACATGAAGTAATAGTGATTACTAATAAATATGATAAAAATTGTGTTAAGAAAACCAATTTCATGAAGTAATAGTGATTACTAATAAATATGATAAAAATTGTGTTAAGAAAACCAATTTCATAAGGAATTTTACGATATTGTAAGTTGATATGGTGAGACATAATAGGAGGTAAAAATTCAAACAGTAAGATTTGAGTAGAGGGGAAAGGATGAGACTTACATATACAAGTCGGTATTGTCACCGGGCTTGTCTATTCGCTGACAGCCTCGCGTTACTAGCGAGATCTTCTTGAGAATTTCTTCATGCTCTTTTTCGAGAAATCTAGATGAAGAGGGAAATGAGAAATAATAGAAATGTGTGATGAAAAAAAGAAATATGAGTGACATATAAAAAAAGTTTATGGCCACAATAATTCCAATTAATTGTAGCTTATAACTATTCTAATTATTTTGGTAGTTAAAAAGAAGATGAAATAAAAGATCTCATTTGTAGGTTATGAGAAAAATAAAAATTGATAAAAAATAATTGCAAGAATGGGGATATGAACATGCAACCTACGGAATAACAAGATAAGGTCTTAACCAATGAGCTATAAGATTGTTTATGCACATATTTAATAAGAATTAAGTATATGTTGTTGCTTGAAAAAAGAGTGGGTTTTGGGCTCATAGTTTTATAAAAGAAAATGAAAATAAGATTGGATTTGGGTTATGGGCTGGGCTAGGTCTTGCGTTTAATTTGAAATAGGTTAAGATTTAGTTTAAAGATAGGTTTAGGAAAAATAGATGGAATAATAAAATAATATATTTAATAGAAAACAAAATATACGGAAAATACTAAGAATAAATAAATACAATATTTTAATAAAGAAAGGAAACACGAATGTATAGTAATATTGGGGTCGTTACACTGCTGCTCCCACTGACTAAGATAACCTACTAGCAGAGTCATATACATGTACACTTCTAAATCCAATTTAGAAAGACATTATAGTCATCCACATGCCGGACATCATAGCCATGAAAGACAACATTGGTAAGTTTTATCCGTATGGAATTCAGCACAGACACTGAAGTAATAGTTTCATCACAATCCACAACGGGTATTTGATAAAAAAAAATTTCTACAAGTCTAGTCTTATTAGGTCAGTACCTTTCCATTTGCAGTATTCTCGAAAGATCTACTTACTCCTTATGGGTTTTATCTCTTCAGGAGCACCCAACAAAGTCAACATTTTGTTGCATTGCATAGAGTCCAACTAGCATAGCTCGGTATCCAGCCATCAATCAGAAGTCACGACTTCACATGACCTGCTGATAACTAGTAGGGTCATCATTACATGATGCATGCTTCCTTGTCACCGTTAGCGAAGAAACCTTAGTACCTCTTAGGTGGCTGAGGTCACCTACCAAATCTGCGGAGTTGGCTAAGAATTATTAGGGTCAATTGAATCTCCAGGTTTTATTAAATCCTCAATAACCGTTTGTGGTTCTGAAACCACCTCCAGTTCTACCGTACTCCCATTAATTTCTTCTGCAAGAAATTTCTTTTCTAAAAAGGTGGTATGTCGAGAACAAAACAACTTTTGATTTACAAAATGGTAGAAAGTTAAACCCTTGTCAATGCCTGGGATAACCCACAAACCGTCATTACTGAAACGTGCCTTGAGTTTATCCGAATTCTGGTTTTAAGTATAAACCGGACAGCTCAACATCTTAACAGTCTTAAGATGATAACCTATTCTATATCACATATAGAATTTGAGGCACTGATTTAGGTGGAACCAGTATCAATTGATATGCATATATTCCTAGTGTATTCCTTTATTGAAAAAGGCAATTCGGTATTACTCATCATGGAGCACACCTACGGATGAGCAATCTGAGAGAGAATCAAATTCTCGATTATATTACTACGGAATACCTAGCATAAATATCCACATTTTCGAACACTTCGAAGAATATTAATATTTCCAACAATTAGTTCTCTACTTTATTCCTATATCTTATAAACTTCTCAAAATCTTTGGTTTTGCATTTCAAAAAGAATGTGTGTCTAAAACCAAAGAACTCATAATAAAATTGAAAGAAGTATGGGTACCAAGCTCTTGTCCATGTGGACATTGGACAACATACATCATTATGTATAAACCTTATGAGTTCACTAACTTATACTCTCTGTGTTATAATATGAAAACTGTATTTTGGTTAAGAATGTACATCCTGTTTTTCAATACACCTTACCCAATTATCAAATGATAAAGGCAAATATTCATAACATAATTTTGACAATTTATATCCCACTTTATCAAATGAAGAGACGGATATATCAGTTTTTTAAAGTTGGTGCATAATAATAGATATTCAAAACCAAAAGTTTGCTGAAAGGCAAAACCATGTGATTTCCCCAATAGCAACAACTGCTCCGATATCTGATATTGAGGATCAAATCATCTTTTCCAATATTCTAATCCTTCTCAGCATCTGTAACAACTTATAGATGTAGGATATTAATCCGGTATCTATATACCCAGGAGTTAGAATTAATTGGAAAACGGTTTTCGATTACAATCACATAGAATACATGAAATATCAAAATATTTCAAGGGGTGGTCGGGTATTCCAAGTAATACCTCTTTCATTGCCCCAGGTCATAATAGTAGTTGCGTTTTCCTTTCCACTCATTTCGTCCCTTATTGTTGTTTCTTTGTCTTACCTCATATATAACTAACTTATGCTAGTTGGTTTTCTTCTTACCCTTCCTGTCAGCTCCAGCATCGGAATTGGAAGAAGACTATCCAACAAGCGTAACTGGTATATTCTCCTTATATAAGGAGCTCTCAAACTTGAGATAAAGTGGAGAGAAGAGAAAAATGAATTGTATCAAATACAATTCACTTTCTCTAGAACCTGCGGCCATTCTCGACAGAAACAATTTCTTCAAGTTCGTATTTAACTATACGATAGCCTTTCAAGCAATATGGATTTCTATATTGGATACAGAGTGTTCTGAAGGAAGCAAAATGGGAAGTGGTAGGGGGTTAGGACATATGCGACTTTGTCGTGAAATAGGGTAATCATGACATTCCAAAACTATTGATTGTAAAATGGCTTAATAACTTAGTTTACGAGTTTTTAGTTTAGGGTTAGTCTAAGGTCGTTGCCAGAGATAGAGAAAAGAAACACCCGTCGTGCACTTTATCAAGATTAGATTGGTATATTTATCTCATCAGGATGGCTCCCACTGTTCCGTCGAATCCTCCTTCAAATCCTAAAAGGGGAATTAGCCGAGATCATACCTTAAGAGTAACTATTACTCACAGTAGGAATTGAGATCCAAACTATCATGAAGTGGTAACCTTGACGGAGTCAACAAGTCACCCCCACACCATAGAAAGTATGAAATCTCATTGCAAATTTCAACACTTGAAACTCTCGATATAGGTTTTTACCCCTGACGGCTTATGACGTTAACGAAGTCAACAAATCATAAGTCGCTTGTCAAGTTCAACCCGTTATTTCGTGATTAATATAGACCCACCCGCATGACCCTTAACAAAATCAACAAAGTCGTACGACCGTTCTAACTAATCGCATCACATGAAAGTAGGAAGACATCACTTAGCGACCGTACACTATGCCTCAACGAAGTCGACAAATGTAGCATGAATACTAAGTACCCTACTTTATGAAATAACAAAGGACTACGGCTGGTTTTGAAGAAAACCTTTAACATAATAAACTTGATCTAATTGTAGAAACTGAGTGGTTTTGCATATTTATAGTTATATAGACTATTACTAAAGTGCGGATTCCCCATGAAGGGATCAGGGCTCTTACCTCATTGAATGAGGTGCAGGATATTCCTAACCGAATATCTCGATGCAAAGTAAAAGACTACGATTATACAATTTGTAAATTTATAGTAATATAAACTTTTGCTTAAGAATGAACTCTCGATGAAGGGATCAAGGCTCTACCCTCGTCGAATGTGGTGCATGATATTCCTAACTGAATATTTCTGTGCAAAGCAAAAGATTTGACTATAACACCATAATATTTGATATTTGGTTTCTACAACGTGTTTTAGGTTTATTATCTTTGCATTAATCCGAATCAATGCAATCCCATAAAAAAAGATAATCACATTACCTAGTATCTACTCATACAATCACAGAAAAGTATGAAAAGAAAATAAAATGCACATATACGCCATCCGCATTTGCCACGGAGCCCTGGGTATTCACTGTAAGGTTACTTAACTTATGGCAGGGCCGGAGCAGGGCTAGCACGGGTGCAAAACGTATATAGCATTTATTTATATCAGACACACACACACACACACATATATCATATATACCGCTATATATATATCTGTTAGTGATATATGCTCTAGAGGCCATTATTGTATAGTACTGAATTGTATATTACATTTTGGAAGCTTGGGATACATACAGATATAATAATAGTCATGCTCAACATGATAATATGCTTTCTGGTTTGATTTTATCTTAATATGTGTATATGTTTCTTTTAACGTATCGCTAATATATGTTGATAGAGCCCTTAGGATCTTTGCTTGACTACCAGCGTTGTGATTGCAGCCACACTAGTAGGAGCTGGGTAGTCTATAAGCACATCCTTAAACTTGTTCATAGTTGTAGGATTATCAAGACTGGGCATCAATACTGCAGAGTAGATTAGTGTATACGCTTCTTATCCCCGTCAGGGGAAGTGGTCTGTCCTATAACCATTGGTATATGGTACCAAAGATAGTATACATGTGCTCATTAGATTATGAGTTACACTGGACAGACTCACTAGAAACTGCTGGTTGGTATTATACCTATCGTCAACTAGCAGCTCCCCGGTGACATGAGTACAGGTTAGTCCATTGACTTGACATCACTATTCGTCTCGAGTGTGTCCCATTGTACTTAGATTACTACTCTACCACGGCTCAAATGAGTCATGCAAACAGGTAGTAGTTGGGTGCAGCCCCAAAGGACTTGGAGGTAGTAGGGGATAGAAGGGATTCGTCTCTCCTGGTATTGAGAGTTGATATCGCGCTGTGTATGGTTAGCCAATGCACAAAGTCCCTCGTTAGGGCAATTGAGATTTACTGGTAGGTACACCAGTATTTTCTCAAGGTGTATTGAGCTCCACACCGACACAACTTATTGCGCTATTAGGGGTCTGATGTTTGCCATCCCCTAGGCCCGATATGCGATACTCTTAGACGAACAGACCGTACTGTACAGAGAATGTCACCTATAGGCTTAGTATGGTTTTCAGACGAGTTATCGTGTTGATCTTCCCGTCGACAGATACCTGGGTAGCCGTTATGTACAACTAGTGCCACTGACGTGCTTACGGTTAAACCCACTGCCAGCGTATTGTCGAGTCTTTAGAGTCCCACACAGAGGTTTTCCCGGTTCAGACAAAATGGTGTAGTTTGCATATGGTTTTACGCAGGGGTGTTCGATTGAACACGTGTATTTATACACGTGCTTTAATCGAACGGTTTAGTAGTACTAGCAGGTTTGAAAGACAGCCAGTTTTGATGCTTGTATTATATTGTTCTCTTTTGGGTATTTGTATTTTAACACGAATACGGTAGTTATATAAATACGTGTATTTGTATAGATACGGGTATTTGTGCTTTGATACAAATACATGTATTTATTTCTAAAAATGAATACGCGTATTTTGTATTTTTGGTACAAATACAATATTCGTATTTTGGTAGAAATATGGTATACGTATTTATTCGGGTATGGGTATACGTGTTTATATACTTACATTTATATTTATAAGTGTTTTTATATGTGTACCTAGTGAGGTGGCTACACTCTCTCACTCACCTCTCCATCATTTAATGAAGAGCATGTGGGCTTGTGACTCACCCTAGTGAGTCATTTGTCCACCCACTCTTTTGTTTTAATGATGTAGAGACAAGTATGAGAGTGTGAGATATTTTCATAAGAGTGTGGTTGATTTTTATCAAGTGAGAGTTTACTCTAGTAGCCATCTTCATCTTCTTCTTCTTCCTCATCAATTCTCTCTCTTGAGTTGTGAGGATTAAAAGAGAGCATTTAGTTTCACAAACTACATCATTCTAAGTATCTTATCTTGGTAAGACTTGATCTTTAGTTTCTTCGGACGAAGCTATCGCTTGAATCGGTATCCTCGGGTGGATCGTCTTTGACACGGAAGATCGGCTTCGAGAGCTCGTTCCATTAATCTAAGGATCTTGTAGAGTCCACCTTTCAAGATCCGAAGGACTGTCTACAAAGGTTATATTCTCAACCGAGTAGTTAAAACTCTAGTTAGGGGTTGCTTAGTATAGTGTTTGGGCTTGTATCCTAGGGATTTAGTGTTATGTGCTCATGATTTTAAAGTTTTTGATTCCGAATAGCCGTAGTTGACTCAACAAGGAGCACATATACACTTACACTAGTATAAGAGCCTACCCAAACACTTAACTAACAGAATAGACAAACTTTAGAGTTTCGAAACCGAAATAGTTCCGTAGCGATAAATCTGAATCCAAGTTACTGTCGATTTTTTCCGAGCCTCTAAATTTTTTTTAAACAATTGCAGAGTGCTCTTTATGATGTAACTAGAACACCAGAGAAAAACACGACACTAATTCCAAAATTCACCCGCCAGATTTCCTCAAAGTCCCGATATAGGCGGTTTTACTGTAGCATTTTGTCTCATGTTTCTTGTGGTGTTTTGTACTCTTGGATTTAGGATTTATGGTATTGTTTGATTTTGCCCAGATTTCATCTATTTTTATCTTTGTGCTTAGGCAATACGGAGTGTTTCTAAGTTAAAATTCTAAAATCGTTTATTCGTTTTAAGTTCGTATATGTGTTTCTAAACGTCGACTAATTGTTATACGTCGATTAGTAGGGGTTGCACATATCTAGTATCTTGTTTGTGGTTTGTGGATATGATGTATTAGATTGTCGTGATTGAATAGCCGGGGGATGTGAGAAGAGTGTTCTTTTCTTTCATTCATGTAATTTGTAAAGTGATGTAACATTCTTTTGTGGGGCACATCCGGATTGAGGTTGTAACTACCGTTGTATTATTTCATTTACTTTTTCTTGCACCTAGGATAGACCCAATGTGGGGTGCACAAACTACCGGGTTCTTGAAGTGCCGAGTGGCCTATTCATCTCATTGAGCGAGGTTGCTTCACTTTAGGGATTTGGCGGGTAGTTTGCCGCATCCGTAGGGGTCTAAGGCGAGGGTTTGGTTATTCATCATGACGTGGAATCCGCTTTTCGTTCTAGGCTAAAATGAAAAACGGAAATCCTAGTATATCTAATAGATTTATCTGTGTTACTTGTGCTGTGTTCTATGATCTGGAAGGGTTATTATTGCGTGAGACGAATGGCTATATATATAGATTATATATATAATAAACATTTCTTATGTTTTGCACGCGCGCTAGCCATGCCCCCGCTCTGCCGTTAGTTAAGTAACCTAACAGTGCATGAAGGGGCCCTATGGTGAATGCGGATGGCATAAGCATACATTCTATTTTCATTTCTTTCTGCAATGATAGGGTTAAATGATAGGACCGCATTAATATTGTTTAATGCAAAGAAAACAAAACAAAGTTAAATCGTTGGAAAAATTTCAAAACCACTCGGTTTTCTTTAAAAATAACTTTTAAATACGGAGCCTAAACCACTCCTTTTAAAAGCTATCATGGTTTCTTCGACTATATCAAGTTCGTTACGTTCACGGTTTTCGCAAAAACCAGCCGTAGCCCTCCATCATTTCAGATGGGTATTCAGTAGTATTCAAGCTATGTATTTTGAGCTTCGCCAAAATATAGTGATCGATAGCTATTGGGTATTCATCTATAGTATAGATAGATGGGTTAATATTGGATAGGCGTACAGCTATTTTGGTCTTAGTCAAGAGTTTGTACGAATGGGTTCAGATTAATCTGGACAATGACGGGTAGAACTTGACTTGCGTTTTATAATATTTTAGCCTTCGTCAAGGTCATAAGCGCCTGAGGCAAAAATCCATATCGGGAGTTTCAAAAGAAAAGGAAACTTGCTAGTTTTGCATACTATCTGAAGTGTGATGATTTTGGTAGGATTACTTCAAAGTTGTCATACAATGATAGTTGAATCCCGATCACACCATGAGTTTTATTACTTCTCGGGGAGAGTTTTTCACTTTACAATCAATACTATAAACCAAGTAGATGTCTAGAATGGTGTTAGCGGGGCTATGCTTCCAGGGAAAAGAGGTTATTTAATTAAGAAACTTCACGAAAGTGTTGTAAAACCTCCCTCGAAATACCGACACTAGCCCGGCCGAAAGGTTAAGCAAGAATTGAAGGGTGCGATTAATCCCGACCAATTCTTCTTTTATGGTTTGAAGGGGGATTTGAGGAAACAGTGGGAGCCATCATGTTTAGATAAACTAATAACCAATCCAAACTTGCAAGAGCATCATACTGAGTGTTTCTTCTCTCTCTCCTAATTGGAGCGACCAAGATGACCGGGCTTAATTACTATTAGATAAAAATATATTGACGGAGCCAAACTATAAAGATTGGCTAAGAAATTTCCAGATGACCATTACCTATGACAAGCTGGGCTACCTCCTTACTACCAAAGCTCTGCCGTCCCTGGTCCAGATTCCACTGTCGCGGATATTGAGATCCGCAAGACATAGGAATTAGACTGTGCGAAAGCCAAGTACCTCATGCCGGCCTCAATGGATAATGAACACCAGAGGCGGCACGAGAAGATGGACTTAGTTTCCATCTTCCTCCACACCAAAGATTTATATGGAGAGCAATCTCGTATCGCAAGATACGAGACCTCGAAATAATTATTTCAGGTGAGGTTGGCTATCGGGTCATCTATAGGGGACTACGTCTTTAAGAAGATCAGCTATATTGAAGAGCTCGCGGACCTTGGGATCATATTGGAGAACGAGTTATACACAGACTTGATTCTACAGTCTGTTCCCTCTACCTATACCCAGTTTATATTGAATTTCAATATTCATGGGAAGGAAGCTACACTTCCAGAGCTCCTCAACATGTTTAGGAGTGCAGATGGCACTCTAAAGAAAACCAGGGAGACACCCGCTCTACTTATTGGGGAATCTTCTTCCTCTAGATCCAAGGTGAAAGCCAAGAGGAAGAAGAAGAAGGTCCCTATTAAGCCGAAAGGCGGTGTCGGTAAGGTACAGGGAAAGGCAAAATTTGGAGGGCCGACAGTAGGTAAATAGGAATGCTTCTATTATCAAAGGAAAGGTCATTAGAAGAAGGACTATAGGGCTTGGAAAGCCAAGAACTAGGATTCGAAACAAACTGTGGCTTCGGTTTCAGGTGTGTTTATGATTGAAAATTGTTTGTCAATCAACTCTACTTTCTAGGTATTGGATACCGGTTCAGGATCTTATATCTGTAATTCATTGCAAGCACTAAGAAACCATAGAGTTGGCAGGTGATATGACCCTTAGGGTTGCTAACAGAGCCAGCGTGGATGCTGTTTCCGTAGGGGAATATCATCTAGGGTTGACAAGTGGACACATTTTGGTTTTGCGTAACTGTTTTTGTGTACCTAGTTTGACATGTAATATTATTTCTGTATCTTTATTATCTAAACAAGGTTATGATTTTACATTTATAAGCGATATTGTAAATATTCACCTTAATCATGGTTTGATTGGGTCAGGTACACTAGACAACGGTATACACGTATTAAATCAACACCAGGTTTTCAATGTCCAGAACAAACTTAAAAGAAAGATTCCAGAATTAAATCAAGCTTTATTATGGTATTATAGACTAGGTCATATCAATGAAACACGGTTGATGAACTTATATAGAGAGGGATATTTGGATCCGTTTGAATATCTGTTTTATGCTGTTGGCTATAGTGTCCTCAAGTCAATTATTGGATCGCAGGCACGCGATTGCGATGACTGAAGGAGGACCTATACCGGTAAAACAGTCTTACTCGAAATGATAGTATACTATCTGGTTTGTCTTTATCATCATGTATCTGCTTTAGGTGGTTTTACTGATCACTATTACATATTGATAAGGCCCTTAGGATTCATGCTTGACTACCTGCAGTATGATGGAGATCATATACGTGGGAGCTGGGTGATCTATAAGCACATCCTTAAATGTCCTTAGTCGTGGGAGTTTTGAGACTGGGCATCAATACTCCAGAGTAGACTAGTGTATACTGATCGAGACCCCGATGAGGGGTGGTGGTCGGTCTCACAAACCATTGGTGTTAGTTTATTCATCTAAGATGTATACAGGTGCTCATTAGGTTATGAGTACACCGGACGGACTCGCCGGGAACCTGCTAGTTGGTATTATACCTATTGTCAGATAGCAGTTCCCTGGCGACATGTGTACACGTTAGTCTGTCGACCTGAGATCGTCATTTTTCTTGTATGAGTTCCCACCGTGCTTTGATTACTATCCTACCACGGCTTAAAGGAATCGTGTAAACAGGTTTTAGTTGGGTACAGTCCCGAGCCACATGGAGCTAGTGAGCAGATCGTCAGGGAATTCGTCTCTTCCGGTATTGGGGGTTGATGTCGCGTTGTGCACGGGTGGCCATCACCAGAAATCCTTGGCCAAGGTAGTCGAGAATTACTGATCTAGGATCGGTAGTTTCTCAGACGGTGATGGGTTTCATACCGACACTGAATGTCAAGTTGTCAGGGGTCTGACTTCATCCACCCCCTAGACTCGATATGCGATACTCATAGACGGACGGACCGGACTGTACGGATATTGTCACTGTCAGGTTCAGTAGGGGTTTCAGGATGACTTTGCTCGTTGGCCTCCCTTTCGCTCAATTCCTGGGTAGCCGTTACATACAGCTAGTGCCGCTGATGTGCTTGTGGTTAAATCCACTGCTAGCGTATTGACGAGTTTTTAGAGTCCCACACAGAGGGTTTCCCTGCTTCGGGCGAAACATTGTAGAGGCCGTATGGTTTTATGGCAGGGTTCAATCAATACGTGCACTTGTGCACGGATCATGATTCGGACGGATAATACTAGCGGGCTTTGGTTTAAGCCGGATCCTAGTATTATATTGTTGGATTATTTTCGTCTCGTTGTATTCGTATTCTTTCGGAATACGGATACGAGTATGTATATACGGATGAGGGGTATTCTTGTAATTCTATTACAAAATTACTTTAGAAGTTGCTATTTCATTTCTTTTTTGCATTATAAATTTTGGTTTAAATGTTTATGTGAGTGGAAGTGTGACTCATGGTTTGGCATTGATTCATGCATGTGCACTTGGTGACTCATGGTGATGAGTCATGGTGGCATGATGAATCTTTTGTTGTATTGTGAGCATGGGAAAAGTAAGGCAGATATTTTTTTGGCAAGGCTTTTCTTGAATTGATATATTAGCTCACAACAAATACCACTCAAGAACTTAGCCCATTTTCTTCACTTGCCTTTTTCTATGCTTCACACTTCTCCCATGGCATCTTCTTCTACCTCCACCCTATATGTCTCATGTGTTGAGAAACCTATGGTGTATTGAGACAATCTAATCACAAACACTCTCTACTTTATCTTGGCTATCTAGGGTGGCAAACTAGATACTCGAGTTGCCTCGGTTTTGTGGTCGGAGCCTGTATTACATACTCTCAAGGTGGATCGTCTTCGATGGGGGAGACCGGAGATCAAACTTGATCTAGGAAGCCGTGAGGAAATTGGGACAGAGGTTGAAGACCGAAGAACACGGATCATTCGGTATAACTTTTCTAAACTCCTTTGCATATAACTAGTGTAGGGTTAATGGTAGATCTACGAAATACGGTTTCATTAGCGCCGGTTTTTAAAAGATTTTGTTCCGTATTTTGCCACGGATTGATGGCCGGGGCGCTGGCGTAATACCAACATGGTATCAGAGCCAACCCGTTAACCTCATACTAGTTGATTTAGACGATATTAAAATATTGAAACCGAAACAACTCCGAAACAATACCAACTTGTATTCTAATTTCTGTCAATTTTATTTTAGTCTTCTAAAAATATTTAAACAATTGCAGAAGACTACTTGTGTGACTACTAGAACACCCACCAATTACGAGCCCTAAATGACTTGCATGGCCGGCGAGAATTGGATAAAATCCGGCCTGGCCGATTTTTGTAATGATTTGGGACTTGAGTTTTGGTGTGTTGTCTAGTCTCTGGAATATTGGTTCAGTGGTATTGTTTGTTTAGCCCAGTTTGGATATGGTGTTATCCTTTAGTTTGGGGGTAATTCGGGGTGTTTCAAAGTCGATATTTAGACACTGTTTGAATGTTTACAGTACATACGTTACTATCTGCGACCGTGAATGTCATTAGAGCGGTACAACTTGTCTTATTGCTATATGTCTTTAAAACGGGTTTGTGAACGTGACATTCACGTTGATGTTCTGTATTGTGGCTAAATCGTCATGGTGTATAGCTTGAGTGCAGTGATAATACAGTTTAGTTTCATTTGTATATTGGATATCGCGGGGCGAGCGTCCGACAAGTGGGCTGCCGTCACTGCTTTCTTGTATATTATTTATTTGGGGCACGACCGGGTTGAGGTCGATGTCACCGTTGTACATATTTTCTTTTCTGTACTAGGATTTCCCCATGGTGGAGTGCACGGATAGCCGGGTTCTAGAAGGAGACGGGTCCGCATCTCATGGCGTTGAGACGTAGGGGGCCTCACTCGAGAATTGGTGGGCTATTCGCCGCACTCGTAGAGGGTATAGGTTGACCCAAGGAGGGGTGCTCAAGTTACCGGATTCCGTGAAGTGTCGGGTGGCCCATTCACTTTGATGAAGGGGATTGCCTCACTTCTGGTTTTGGCAGGTAACTTACCGCGCTCGTAGGGGTCTAGGTTTTCATTGCACAGGCTATCCACATGACCAGGGGAACGTCGGGTTTCACTTGCGGCTCAAAGGAAACCCGGGGCTCCCAGATTATCAGTATTGTTCTGTGATGCTTATAGCTATTCTGTGATGTTGCATATATCATGCCTGAAATGATTATTATATATTTATATATATACTAGTAGATGTTGTATATGTTTTGCACCCGTGCTAGTCTCGTCCCCGCTCTGTCGTTAGTTAAGTAACCTAACGGGTGATGACGGGGCCCAGTGGCGAATGCGGATGGCATATACGTACATCATATTTTCGTTCTTTTCTGGTGTGATTAATTGATGGGACTACGTTGATTCCGATCAATGCAAGGTAAACAAACCTATATGATGTTGTTAGAAATTTTTTTCAAAAGTTGTTATTAAAAGGACGTTTTCTTTTGTTTTGCACAGCAGTATTCGGTTATGAATATCCAGCACCTCATTCCACGAGGCAAGAGCCGAGATCCCTTCATCGGGAGTGACCTCTTAGGCAGAAGTTTGCGTCAGGGTAATAACTTCACTATAGTCAATTATTTTTTCTTTGCATCATGGTATTCAGTTTGGAATATCCTGCACCTCATTCGACGAGGAAAGAGCCGAGATCTCTTCACCGGGAGTGACCTCTTTAGCAAAAGTTTTCGCCACTATATATTTGTAAAACCACTTGGATTCCTTCAACGATATCAAGTTCATTACGTTAAAGGTTTTTGGTCAAAAATCAATCGTAGCCCTCCATCATTTCTTACAGGTATTACTTAGTATTTATGATATGTATGTTGACCTCTGTCAAGGCATAGTGCTTGGTAGCTGGGTAATGCTTGTTTGTTGCATAGATATGCGATTAGTTAGGACAGTCGCACGGTCATTTTGACCTCTGTCAAGGGCATGTACGGGTGGGTCTAAGTTAATCCAGGACAATGACGGGTTGAACTTAACTTGCGACTTATGATATGTTGACCTCTGTCAAGGTCATAAGTCGCTTAGGGTAAAAATCACATCGGGAGTTTCAAACACACAGGAAACTTGCCAGGCATGCGCAGACCTTCTGGGGTGTGATAACTTGAGTGGATTCTATCAGGTTATCATACGATGATAGTTGGATCCCGATTCTCACTGATGGGTTGGTTTACTCCTCGGGTGATTTTAGATGATCCCGACTAATTCTTCTTTCGGGTTTGGAAGAGAATTTGATGATACAGTGGGAGACATCCTGATTAGATAAAGTGATTAATTATTCTGATATAGGTTAGAGTGCACGCTGAGTGTTTCTTTTTTCTCTCTCTCTCTTTGGTAGCGACCATAGCCCGACCCTAAACTAGAACTCATAAACCAAGTTAACCGAACCTTCTTAAAACACACTGGCTTTTGGATTGTCAGAGTTGCATACTTCATTGCCATTCATACTTTTACCCTTTGCTTTTCTCCGGAACATTCCGTATCACTACGAAGATCCACAGTTATTGGATACGACCATCGTATATTTACATACGAACTCAAACAAACTTGTTTCAGATTCGAGAATGGTTTCCGGTTCTGGAGAAATTGAATAGGACTATTCAGTTGTCTTTTCCTTTTACCTTCTCTCAGCTTATGAGGGCTCCTAGGATTAGGAGAGAGTACACCTATTGCGCTTGTTTGATAGTCTTCTTTCAAACCATAGGCAGGTGCCGAAAGGTGGGGAAGGAAGAAAACTAATTAGCCTAAGTATGGTGTACAGAAGGTAATAAGTAAAGACAAATAAAGGGATTAGAAAGAGGGCAAAGTAAATTGTGACTGCTATCATTCATGACGAAATCTGTGTATTTCATCGCCACTCCTACTTCACCTTTGAATTTCTCCAGAACATCCCGTATCACTACGAAAATCTGCATTTATTGGATAATCCATCGTATAGTTATATACGAACACGAAGGAACTTGTTCCAGTTCGAGGATGGATTCTGGTTCAGGAGAAATAGAATAAGGATTATTTAGATGTCTTTTATCTTTACCTTTTCTCAGGTTGCGAGGGCTCCTGGTATTTAGGAGAGTACAACTATTACGTTTATTGGATAGTCTTCTTCCAAACCATAGGTTGGTGCCGAATGGTAGGGAAGGAAGAAAACTATTTAGCCTAAGGGTAGTGTATAGAAGATAATGAGTAAAGACAAATAAAGGGATTTGGAGAGATGGCAAGGAAATATAAGGTTACAGTCATGAATCTGGATAATAGAAGATGCATTACTAGGAATACCCGGCTACCCTTTCAAAACATTTTCATGTTTCAGTTTCACTGTGCGTTGTTAATTGAAAACCGATTTCCCAATTAGATCCTTACTCCAGGGTGTGTATTTACCAGGTTTGACTCTCACATCTGTATGGTTTTACAAATGACGAGTGGGAGTAAGTTATTAGGAATTAGGTGATTATATCCTCATTATATCGGAATTCTTTGTAATTGGTGAAATTTGAGAAAATCACCCGGGGTTTTGCCTGAAGGCAAATATTTAGTTTCGAATATCCGTTATTATGCACCAATTTCAAACTGATATATCTGTACGTTTATTTTATAAAGTGAGATATAACTTTTTGAAATTATGTCCATGGCATTTACCTATATCAGTTGATGATTGGGTAAGGAGCATTAAACAGCGATGTAATTCTTTTTAACCATAGTACAGTTTTCAACCTACGACACACAGGGTTTGAGTTATTCAACTCAGGGGACATATACAAAGTATTGTATGTTATCCAGTGTCCATTAGGACAAAGGAGATGGTACTCGTACTATATTCTGTTTACTTGTGATTTCTCCAGTTTTAGACAAGTATTTCTTAAAAATATAAGGTCCAAGTTTTGAGAAGTTATAGGTACAAGAATAAAATAGAGAACCATGTGTTGTAAGTATCAAGATTCTTCAAGGTGATCGAAGATGTAGATACTTGTGTTTGATATTCTATTAATAGTAATAATTTTGAGAACTTGCTTCCCTTTCAGGTTACTCATATATGGATGTACTCCTAGTTGAGTAATGCTGATCGGCCTTCTTCCATTTAGTTGACATACACTGGAGACAGCTGCATGATTTGAATCTGGTTCCAGTTAAATTAGTGCCTATGTTTCTATATTGTATATAGAATGGTTCATATCTTAACGATGTTAAGGTATATGGAGTTGTCCGGTTTATGCTTAAAACCAGACTCTGGATAACTCAAGGCATTTTTCAGTAATAGTAGTTTGTGGGTTATCCCGGGCTATGATGAGTGTTAACTTTCTACCATCTGGAAGATCAATAGTGATATTGTTCTTGACTCGCCACAATTTTAGCAAAATGGATTTTTTCAAAAAACAGTAGTGGGAGTGGTAGAACTGGAAGTGATTCCAGAACCATAAACAATTATTGAAAGTTTAATAGAACCTAAAGATTCAACTGGTTTTGACATTCCATTAGCCACTCCGCAGAAATGGTGGGTAACCTCAGGCGCCCAAGAGGTACTTCGGTATCCTCAAAGACGGTGACAGGGAGGTTCTTGTTTACCCAGACTTTCCATTACTGCTGTTCTAGACTATGAGACCCGGCAGAAGGATGAGTATAGCGTCGTTCTAAACTAGCTTTAGAAGTGCACGTGTATATGACCCTGACAGAGGGTTGTTATAATCAGTGGGAGCAGCGGAAGCATAGTGGACAAGTAGATGGTGTCTGTTTATAGACTAAAGCAAGTACAACGGAGATATATCATCTATTTTTTATGTGAAAGTCATAGGCTTTGACTTCATTAGAATAGAAGATGAATCTGTTAAGAAGGTAGTAGGGCGTGATGTCCTGGTATTTGGATGACATGCACTTTGTAGGAAGTGAAATTCCTATACTATGGTTGTCACATAGTGGTTTCTCCACATAGGATATGGATATTATATAAGGCATTCTGGTTACTAGATCTATGGTTTTACATCTAGATTTGGGTAGTTTCCTAATCTGGGTACTTTAAAACTATTTTAAAGGTGTTTTGGAATGGATGACTCCTGGCATGGTGGTGTACCTGCAGGTGATGGAGTCACCCTCTCTAAAAGTGTCTTACAGACTAAAGAGGAGAGGGATGTGCATGATTGGCATATCACTTGCTTAAGCAATTGAATCAATCATGAGATGTAAAGTACCACATCAGATGTTGTTTTTGCACTTGCTACAATAAGTTTATATATTAATCCAATTCTGGAGAAACGCTCGGAAGCAGTTTATAAATATAAGTGGATGTTCTAGGGATATGGTAACGGCAGCCTCCTATCTGGAGACGCTTATCATTCCAGCTTTCCATGATGACCTGGATGACAGAGTGACTGTCAGAGTTATAGTCTTCCCTCTTGATTGAGGGGCAGTAGTTTGGACAGGTGGTCCAAGCGGATATTGAGAATGGCATGGCGCAGGATACTGATTAAATTCAGTAGACGGTACAGTCTAAAAAGTTTTGCTGGATTTGGAGTTCATTTGTGAACTGGGTCCCATCAGATATCCAGACATATTCTAAGACGGGTATTGCTCATTTCGGGAGATGGCTTTCTTCACGAACTTGAGATAAAGAGAGACATAGAAAGAAATATTGAAGCGGATCCACTCACTGAGGCTATTTCTCGAACGCGATAGTTTCACAATAAAGCTTTTTGAAACTGATTAGTAGAGAAGTTGGGTGTTCGGTATCACACGGGCTGTTAGTATGCGACACCGCAATAATTAACCTTAAGTGCAAGTGGGAGATTGTTGGCTATAGTGCCTTCGAGTTAATTATTGGATCGCAGGCACGCGATCGCGATGATTGAAGGAGGACCTATACCGGTAGAACAGTCTTACTTGAGATAATAGTATGCTATCTGGTTTATCTTTATCACCATATATCTGCTTTAGGTGGCTTTACTGATCACTATTACATGTTGATAGAGCCCTTAGGATTCATGCTTGACTAGCTGCAGTATGATGGCGATCATAACGTAGGACCTGGGTGATCTATAAGCACATCCTTAAATGTCTCTTGTTGTAGGAGTTTCGATACTGGGCATCGATACTCCAGAGTAGATTGGTGTATACTGATCGAGACGCCGACGAGGGGCGGTGGCCGATCTCACAAGCCATTAGTGCTAGTTTGTTCACCTAAGATGTATACAGGTGCTCAATGGGTTATGAGTATACCGGATGGACTCGCCGGGAACCTGCTAGTTGGTATTATACCTATTGTCAGATAGCAGTTCCCTGGTGACATGCGTACAGGTTAGTCTATCGACCTGAGATCGTCATTTTTCTCGTGTGAGTTCCCACTGTGCTTTGATTACTATCCTACCACGGCTCAAAGGAGTTGTGCAAACAGGTTTTAGTTGGGTACAGTCCCGAGCCACATGGAGGCAGTAAGCAGATCGTCAGGGAATTCGTCTCTCCCAGTATTGGGGGTTAATGTCGCGTTGTGCACGGGTGGCCATCATAAGAAATCCTTGGCCAAGGTAGTCGAGAATTACTGATCTAGGATTGGTAGTTTCTCAGGCGGTGATGGGTTTTATACCGACACTGAATGTCAAGTTGTTAGGGGTCTGACTTCATCCACCTCCTAGACTCGATATGTGATACTTATAGACGGACGGACCGGACTGTACGATATTGTCACTGTCAGGCTCAGTAGGGGTTTCAGGATGAGTTTGCTCGTCGGCCTGCCTTTCGCTCAATACCTGGGTAGCCGTTACGTACAGCTAGTGCCGCTGACGTGCTTGTGGTTAAACCCACTGCCAGCGTATTGACAAGTTTTTAGAGTCCAACACAGAGGGTTTTCCTGCTTCGGGCGAAACGTTGTAGAGGCCTTATGGTTTTATGGTAGGGTTCGATCATATACATGCACTTATGCACGGATCATGATTCGGATGGATAATACTAGTGGGTTTTGGTTTAAGCCGGATCCTAATATTATATTGGTGGATTATTTTCGTCTCGTTGTATTCATATTCTTTCGGAATATGAATACGGGTATGTATATACGGATGAGGGGTATTCTTGTAATTCTATTACAAAATTACCTTAGAAGTTGCCATTTCATTTCTTTTTTGCATTAAACATTTTGATTTAAATGTTTATGTGAGTGGAAGTGTGACTCGTGGTTTGGCATTGATTCATGCTTGTGCACTTGGTGACTCATGGTGATGAGTCATGGTGGCATGATGAATCTTTTGTTGTATTGTGAGATATTTGTTGTGAGCATGGGAAAAGCAAGGCATATATTTTTTTTGGAAAGGCTTTTCTTGAGTTGATATATTACTTCACAACAAATATTACACAAGAACTTAAGCCCATTTTCTTCACTTGCCTTTTTCTATGCTTCACACTTCTCCCATGGCATCTTCTTCTACCTCCACCCTATATGTCTCATGTGTTGAGAAACCTAGGGTGTATTGAGACAATATAATCACAAACACTCTCTTTTTCATCTTGGCTATCTAGGGCAGCAAACTAGATACTCGAGTTGTCTCGGTTTTGAGGTCGGAGCCCGTATTACATACTCTCAAGGTGGATCATCTTCGATGGGCGAGACCGGAGATCAAACTTGATCAAGGAAGCCGCGAGGAGCTTGGGACCGAGGTTGAAGACCGAATGACACAGATCATTCGGTATAACCATTCTAAACTCCTTTGCATATAACTAGTGTAGGGTTAATGGTCGATCCGCGGAATAGGGTTTCGTTAGCGCCAGTTTTTAAAGTTTTTGTTCCGTATTTGGCCACGGATTGATGGCCGGGGCGCTGGCGTAATACCAACATGTGCATCTTGTCAATCTTGTCTCAAAGGAAATATGACAAAGATTCCGTTCACTAGATACGGAGTAAGAGCCACCGAGCTCTTGGGACTCGTACACAGCGACGTGCGTGGTCCAATGTCTACATATGCAAGAAGTGGATTACGAGCAATGGAGAGGATTGCATCATCAATGATGATGAGCCGACTAGTTTCCAGCAGGACATTACGAGCAGAGACTCAGTAAAGTGGATGGATGCAATGCGGATTGAAATGGAATCCATGTACACTAACAAAGTTTGGACTTTGGACATTGTACCTCAAGGGATAAAACCCGTCGGCTGCAGATGGATCTATATAAAGAGGATTGGTGTAGATGGACAGGTTGAAACCTATAAGGCTAGACTTGTAGCAAAAGGTTTTCGTTAAAGACCTGCCTTGGACTATGATGAAACCTTTTCTCTAGTGGCTATGCTTAAATCCATTCGGATCCTACCTGCCATTGCTGCCTTCCATGATTATGAAATTTGGCAGATGGACGTAAAGACCACTTTTCTGAATGGAAATTTGGAAGATTGTGTTTATATGGATCAGCCAGAAGGTTTAATAGAGATTGAGAGCAGCGGAATAATGTACAAGTTGCTTAAATTTATTTATGGATTAAAGCAGGTATCGCAGAGTTAGAACATTTGCTTTGATGAGACGGTCAAAGAATTTGACTTTATCAAAAATCCAGATGAACCATACATTTATAGTAAGATTGTAGCGAGAACTGTAGTATTACTCGTCTTGTGTTACAATCAGTCAAAAGATTCTTGTGTCATTCAAACCCTAGGGAGAAGCACTACATAGCAGTTAAGAACATTCTTAAGTACCTGAGAAGGACTAAGGAGATGTTCTTCGTGTACGGCTGTAAAGACCTCCAGATCGAGGCATTCGCTGACTCCAGCTTCCAGAGTGACAATGATGACTCCAAATCCATGTCGGATTATGTCTTCACTCTCAATGGAGGGGCGGTCTATTGGAAGAGCTCCAAACAAGATACCGTTGTTGACTCGACAATGGAGGCAGAGTATATCGCTGCTTATGACGCCGCGAAAGAAGCAGTCTGGATGAGAAAGTTCATAACAGAACTTCAGGTGGTTCTGTTCTTTGTTGACCCAATACCTTTGTATTGTGACAACTACGGGGCTATAGCTTTAGCGAAGAAACCAAGGTCCCATCAGAAGTCCAGACATATCTTGAGACGGTATCACCTGATCAGGGAGATCGTGGATCACCGGGAGATCGAGGTGCGGAGAGTAGACACGGAGAACAACACTGCGGATCCACTCAGAAAGGCCATCTCTCAGACGCAGTTCGAGAGGCTATTCGAGATGTTAAGTCCGTGATATGCCAATACATGGCTTTAGTGCAAATGGGAGATTGTTTGTGATATATGCCCTAGAGGCCATTATTGTATAGTACTGGATTGTATATTATATTTTGGAAGCTTAGGATATATACAAATATAATAATAGTCTTGCTCAACATAATAGTGTTAGTGTTTATGCCCTAGAAGGCCATTACTGTATCATACTAGTTTGTATATTACTTAATGGAAGCTTGGGATAATCACATCTATATAACAGTCTTGCTAAACATTGTAGTATGCTACTTGGTTTTTCTATCTTAATATGTGAGTATACGTATTGATAGAGCTCTTAGGATCTTGCTTGACTACCAGCGTTGTGATGGCAGTCACACTAGTGGGGGCTGGGTAGTCTACAAGCGCATCCTTATTCAGGTCCCTGGTCGTTGGATTATCGAGACAGAGTATCGATCTCCGGAGTAGACTAGTGTGTACGCTTCTCATCCCAGTTGGGGAGATGGTCTGTCCCACAGCCGTCAGTACGTCATACTGGAGATAGTATGCAGGTGCTCCTTAGGTTACGGGTACACCGGACAGGATTCACAGGGAACTGTTGGTTGGTTTTATACCAGTCGTCAGTGAACAGTTCCCAGGTGACATGAGTACAGCATAGTCCGCAGACTTGACACTGCTACTGCGCCTCGAGTGTGTCCCACTGTTCTTAGATTGCTACCCTACCACGGCTCAAAGGAGTCGTGCAAACAGGTAGCAGTTGGGTGCAGTCCCAAGCACTTGGAGGCAGTGGCGGTTAGACAGGATTCGTCTCTCCCGGTATTGGGGGTTGATATCGCGCTGTGTCAGAGAGCCATTACGCAAAGTCCCTGGCCAGGGCAAGCGAGATTTGCTGGTAGGTTCCAGTAGTTTCTCAGGGTGTAATGGGCTTCCCTCCGACATGACTTATACCGCTATTAGGGCACTGACGCTTGCCGCCCCCCTAGGCCTGATATGCGATAGTCTAAGACGAGCGGACCGGACTGTATGGAGATTGTCACATCAGACTCAGTAGGAGTTCGGATGGGTTTCCTCATCGGCCTTCTTATCGACATCTACCTGGGGACCGTTACATACAGCTAGTGCCACTTGCGGCCTGTGGTTAAACCCACTGCCAGCGTAGTAGTCGAGTCTCTAGAGTCCCACACAGAGAGTTTCCCTACTCCAGGCGAAACGATATAGAGGTCGTATGGTTTTACGACAAGGGTTCGGACGCATACGTGTGTTTACGCACGTACGACTTTCGGACAGTTTTTACCAGTCGGCTTTGGTTTAAGCCAGTTACTGGTATCCGGTTATTGGATTTATACAGTCTAAAGTTTTTCCGTATTTTTGCGGAAAGGAGGGGCGTTCTCGTAATTGCGCGAGAAGCTTCTAGAAGATGGTGACTAAGGAGGTTTAGGTGGCATATACATTGAATGAGATTAGTAAGTCATATGGATGATTCATCCATGTCATTAATGCTTCATAATTGCTTAATGACTCATGGAGATGAATCACCACAAGATATTTATCAAGCATGGTTGTAAAATGATTTTTTTTTCTTTTCTTAATAAAAAGAAATGCTTGATATATATTATGATAACTCATTCTTCTCACTTCACTATTATCTTCATCTTCTCTCTCCTCAAGCTCTCCCTCTTCAAACCCTAATCCTCCCCTCTTATGTGTTGAGTACAAGGATTAGTTAGACTAATTAAAGCATAACCCTCACTCTATATCACCTAGCTTCTTTGATTAGCACTTAAAGAAGGTTAGTTGCCTCAAGTTTAGAGGCTAAGCTTGGAGTAAAGCTCTCGGGTGGATCGTCTACTACTTCGAGAAGGCCGAGGAGGAGGAGGAGTTCGTAAAGACGAAGGACACGGTTCGTTAGGTATAATCCCTTTACATAGTAGTTGTTAACTTCTATGTTTCTTGTTAGTTATCGTTTAGCTTCGATTCAAGCGGTTAGTCGATGTTTGTTCACTAAACAAGTTCGTTTTTGAAAATTCCGCCTCCCCACAAGTACTGGGGTGTTGTACATCGACTTACAGTGGTATCAGAGCCTCGCTAAACAATAAATAACTTACTTGCAAATTTGTATGAATTTCGAACGGAAAAAACGAAACCGGAAAACCCCGAAATCACTAGTTTCTGTCGAATTTTAAATGAAGTCCTAAAATTTTTCAGGAAGGTTCAGAAAGCTTAAAAAGACAGTAGAAGAACACCCAAGAAATTTGGGCCCCTGAATCGCCTAAAGCGCCGCGGAACCGCGGCGGATCGCACCGATCCGCCGCGCTTCCGCCGCCGAGTTGGCGATTCAGGAACCCAAATTTCCTATGTTGCTTCTCTGTGATGTTTGGTATTTTCTGGAATATTTTATTTTTGCTCAGGTTTCAGATTTACAGAGAAGTATTGGAGCAAAATTAAAAGTGTTTAATCGATCGAAATTATACAGTATTTGCTTGATGGATTATATCTGTGTTTGTATAATGTGTTCGTAAACCTCCCCTAACTGCTAGTATGTCGGTTGGCAGGGGGTTGCACATTTCTGTAATGGTTTTTACTGTTTGTGGGTATGAACTGTGTTGGACTGTTGTGATGTATAGCCGGGGTTTTGTGATGGGTTATTATTTAATTCATTTGATGTAAATGTAATTTGTTGTAATATTATTTTGCGGGGCACAACCCGGTTGCGGTTGTAGCCACCGTTGTATTATTTCATTTTACTGTTTTTGCTCCTAGGACAGACCCAAGGTGGGGTGCACAAACTGCCGGGCGGATAGTTTGCCGTACCCGTTGGGGTCTTGGGTGGGGTAATGGTTATTCATCACAACTGTGTAATCCGTCTTTTGTGGCAGGCTCGAAACAAACACGGATTACTTGCAAATCCAATAAAGTTCATCTGTGATCTGGAATGCCTATTATTGCGTCTGACGAATGTACAATATCTATATATGATAGCTATTTAGACGTCACTTATGTTTTACACCCGCGCTAGCCCAGCCGCCGCTCTGTCGTTAGTTAAGTAACCTAACGGGTGATGACGGGACCCCGTGGCGAATGCGGATGGCATAAGAGGACGTTGTATTTTCGTTGTTTTCTGCAATGATAGGTTAATGATGGGACGCATTATCTATAATGCAAAGAAAAACAAACCAAAGTTTAATCGTTGGAACAATTTAAAAGAAACCACTCGGTTAATTTTAAAAACAGATATTTTTAAATGCGGAGCTTTAACCACTCCTTTTAAAAGCTATCAGGTTCCTTCGGTTATATCAAGTTCACTACGTTCACGGTTTCGCCAAAACCATTCGTAGCCCTCCGTCATTTCATTTGGGTATTCAGTAGTATTCAAGCTATGCATTTTTGGCCAAAGTCAAGGCATAGTGTTTGGTAGCTGCTGGGTTTTCATTTGTTGCATAAGATAGATGAGTTAGTTTGGGACAGTCGTATTACCATTTGACCAAAGTCAGGGGTATATACGGATGGGTTCAAATTGACAAGATAATGACGGGTAGAACTTGACATGTGACTTATGACATTTTGACCAAAGCCAAGGTCATAAGAGCATGGGGCAAAAATATATATCGGGAATTTTTAAAGAAACTAAAATTTGCAAAGAGTTGCATACCATTTGGAGTTTGATGAATGTTGGTAGGATTCCTTCAACATTATCATACGATGATATTTGGATCCCGATCCTACTGTGAGTATATGCTACTTATCAGGAGATTCGTCACTTAACGATCAATGCTATAAACCAAGTAGGTGTCCAGAAAGGTGTCAGCGGGGTTACGCCCCCAGAGAAAAGAGGTTATTTAATTAAGGAACTTCGCGAAAGCGTTGGAAAACCTCCCTCGAAGTATCGACACTAGCCTGGCTGAACGGTTAAGCAAGAATTGTACAGTGAGAATAGTCCTGGCTAATTCTTCTTTTATGGTTTGAGGAAGGATTCGAGAAACAGTGGGAGCCATCCA
The DNA here is from genome assembly GCA_030015575.1 of Agapanthus africanus. NCBI lineage: Eukaryota > Viridiplantae > Streptophyta > Magnoliopsida > Asparagales > Amaryllidaceae > Agapanthus > Agapanthus africanus. The sequence continues at coordinate 35,376,072 of CM057349.1, read as the reverse complement.
GTTTAGATAAACTAAAAACCACTCTAAACTTGCAAGAGCATCATGCTAAAGAGTTTTCTTCTCTCTCTCCTAATTGCAGCGACCCTGAAAATGACTGGACTTAAGTTACTTTTAGAGAAAAATATACTGACAGGGCCAAACTATAAAGATTGGCTGCGGAATGTCAAAATGGCTTTGACCTATGACAAATTGGGGTACGTCCTCACCGCTACGGCACCTGCTGTCCCTGGTCCCAAATCCAGCAATGCGGATAAGGAAATCCGCAAAACCTGGGATTTAGATTGCGCGAAAGCCAAGTGCATCGTGTTTGCCTCAATGAACAATGAACATCAGAGGAGGCACGAGGATATAGGCCTTGATGGCATATTTCTCCATACAAAGGAACTTTATGGAGAGCAATCTCGTATAGCAAGATACGAGACCTCTAAGAACTTGTTTCGAGCGAGGTTGGCTGTCGGGTCATCGGTAGGAGAACATGTCCTAAAGATGATCGGCTATATTGAAGAGCTCGCAGACCTTGGGACGACTTTGGATAATGAGCTCTATACAGAACTTATTCTCCAGTCCCTTCCTCCCACCTACGCCCAGTTTATCCTGAACTTCAACCTTCAAAGAAAAGAAGTTGAACTTCCGGAACTCCTGAACATGTTAAGGAGTGCAGAGGGCACCTTGCAGAAAGCAAGGGAAACACCCGCTATGTTTGTTAGCGGTGCATCTTCTTCCGGGTCCAAGGCTAGGGCCAAAGGAAGGAAGAAGAAGGCAGCCAACAAACCTAGAGGAGGTGTTAGTAAGGTGGGAGGGAAGGGAAAGAAAAAGTTTGCGGTACCGGTAGTTGGCCAGGATGAGTGCTTCCATTGTCACAGGAAAGGGCACTGGAAGAAGGATTGCAAGGCGTGGAACGCCAAGAACCAGGAACCGAAGCAAGCTGTGGCTTCGACTTCAGGTGTGTTTGTAATTGAGAATTGTCTGTCGGCAACTCTACTTCCTGGGTATTGGATACCGGATCAGGATCTCATATTTGCAATTCATTGCAGGCACTGAGAAACCGTAGAGTGCTGAAGGAAGGTGATATGACCCTAAAGGTTGCTAACGGAGCTAGCGTGGGAGCTGCGTCCGTCGGGGATTATCACCTAGGATTGACGAGTGGACATATTTTGGTTTTACATAACTGTTATTTTGTACCAAGCTTAACGTGTAATATCATATCAGTTTCCTTGTTATCAAATAAAGGTTATGATTTCACGTTTGTAAGAGATGTTGTTAACATCCAGCTTAATCATGGTTTGATTGGGTCCGGTACCCTAAATAACGGTATATATGTTTTAAACCAACTCCAAATTTTCAATGTCCAGAACACACTAAAAAGAAAGTCTCCAGATTTAAATAAAGCTTTCTTATGGCATTGTAGACTGGGTCACATCAATGAGAGAAGGTTGACTAAGTTGCATAGAGAAGGATATTTGGACTCGTTCGAATATCAAACTTATGACACTTGTCAATCTTGTCTCAAAGGAAAGATGACAAAGACTCCATTTACTGGACAAGGAGTAAGAGCGAGCGAGCTCTTAGGACTCATACACAGCGATGTATGCGGTCCAATGTCTACACATGCAAGAGATGGTTTTTCCTATTTCATTACTTTTACAGATGATTACTCAAGATACGGATTCATTTATCTGATGAAACATAAATCCGAGGCTTATGAGAAATTCCAAGAGTATAAGAATGAAGTAGAAAACCAAACCGGCAAAAGTATTAAGACACTGAGATCTGATCGAGGTGGAGAATACTTAAGTACCGAGTTCCTAGGTTACCTAAAAGAGAAAGGAATTCTCTCTCAGCTTACTCCTCCATACACTCCACAGCACAACGGTGTATCGGAGAGACGGAATCGAACCCTATTGGATATGGTACGATCCATGATGAGTAATGCTGAGTTACCGCGATCTTTCTGGGGTTATGCACTAGAGTCAGCGGCATATCTTTTGAACAGGGCTCCTACCAAGACTGTGCCTACCACTCCATATCAGATGTGGACTGGGAAGAAACCCCATCTTCAACATATGAAGATTTGGGGATGTCCAGATTTTGTTAAAAAGCAGCATGTGGACAAGCTCGAGGCACGATCAGTAAAATGTATGTTTGTGGGATATCCAAAGAACTCCAAGGGATATTATTTCTATTACGCAGAGAAACAAAAGGTTTTTGTTTCTCGTAATGCCCATTTTCTGGAAATTCAGTTTTTAGAAAAGGAAATAAGTGGGAGCGAAATAGAACTGGAAGAAATTCCAGAACCACAAACTGCTACTGAAAGTTTGGTAGAACCAGGAGTTCAAGAAGAACAGGACATTCCCGCACCCCTCCGCAGGAGTAGTAGGCCGTCTCATCCGCCTGAGAGATACTACGGTTTTCTCATAGATAGGTATAGAGAGGATTGCATCATAGATGATGATGAACCTACTGACTTCCAGCAGGCCATCCAGAGCGGCGACTCGGTACGATGGCTAGATACAATGCGGACCGAAATGGAGTCCATGTACACCAACAAAGTATGGACTTTGGCCTTTGCTCCAGATGGGGTAAAACCCATAGGATGCAAATGGATCTTCAAGAAAAAGATTGGTGTAGATGGACAGGTGGAAACCTATAAGGCTAGACTTGTTGCAAAGGGTTTTCGTCAAAGACCTGGTTTGGACTATGACGAAACTTTTTCTCCAGTGGCTATGCTCAAATCCATTCGGGTCCTTCTTGCTATTGCTGCCTTCCATGATTATGAAATCTGGCAGATGGACGTAAAGACGGCTTTTCTGAATGGAAATTTAGAAGAGTGCGTCTATATGGATCAGCCAGAGGGTTTCAATCAGAGTGGGAGCAGCGGGAAAGTATGCAAGCTGCTTAAGTCTATTTATGGACTAAAGCAGGCATCGCGGAGTTGGAACATCTGTTTTGATGAGACAGTCAAAGAATATGACTTTATTAAAAATCCAGATGAACCGTGCATATATAGTAAAGTTGTAGCCAGGAGTGTCGTATTCCTCGTCTTATACGTGGATGACATTCTATTGATAGGAAATGACATTCCCATGCTGCAATCTGTCAAAGGATTCTTGTCACACAGGTTCTCCATGAAAGACCTGGGTGATGCCTCTTACATTATGGGGATCCGGATCTATCGTGATGGATCCAAGAGGATGTTGGGACTTTCGCAGTCCAGGTATATCGACACTGTACTGAAAAGATTCAGTATGGAAGATTCTAAGCGCGGTAATCTACCGGCTTGTCACGGAATCATCCTCTCCAAAGAGATGTCTCCCAAGACTTCTTTGGAAAGGGAACGCATGTCTATTATACCCTACGCTTCTGCGGTAGGCTCTATAATGTATGCGATGTTGTGCACCAGACCAGATATAGCTTACGCACTGAGCGTGGTAAGCCGGTATCAGTCAGACCCAGGGGAGAAACACTGGATAGCAGTAAAGAACATTCTCAAGTACCTGAGAAGGACTAAGGAGATGTTCTTGGTTTACGGCGGAAAAGACCTCAGGTTGGAGGCCTTTGCTGATTCCGGCTTCCAGAGTGATAAGGACGATTCCAAGTCCATGTCGGGTTATGTCTTTACCCTCAATGGAGGGGCGGTGTGCTGGAAGAGCTCAAAGCATGACACCGTTGCTGACTCAACGATGGAAGCGGAGTATATAGCTGCTTGCGATGCTGCAAAAGAAGCAGTCTGGATGAAGAAGTTCCTAACAGAACTTCAGGTGGTTCTTACCATAGTTGATCTAATACCTCTGTATTGCGACAACAACGGAGCTATAGCTTTAGCGAAGGAACCAAGGTCCCATCAGAAGTCCAGACACATCTTAAGGCGGTATCACCTGATCAGGGAGATCATTGATCGTCAGGAGATCGAGGTTCGGAGAGTTGCTTCCGAAGAGAACATTGCTGATCCATTCACGAAGGCCCTACCTCAGATTCAGTTCGAGAGGCTACTCGAGATCATCGGTCTTCGATACGCCAGTACATGGCCCTAGTGCAAGTGGGAGATTGTTAGTGTTTATGCCCTAGAAGGCCATTACTGTATCATACTAGTTTGTATATTACTTAATGGAAGCTTGGGATAATCACATCTATATAACAGTCTTGCTAAACATGGTAGTATGCTACTTGGTTTTTCTATCTTAATATGTGAGTATACGTATTGATAGAGCTCTTAGGATCTTGCTTGACTACCAGCGTTGTGATGGCAGTCACACTAGTGGGGGCTGGGTAGTCTACAAGCACATCCTTATTCAGGTCCCTGGTCGTTGGATTATCGAGACATAGCATCGATACTCCGGAGTAGACTAGTGTGTACGCTTCTCATCCCAGTTGGGGAGATGGTCTGTCCCACAGCCGTCAGTACGTCGTACTGGAGATAGTATGCAGGTGCTCGTTAGGTTACGGGTACACCGGACAGGACGCACAGGGAACTGTTGGTTGGTTTTATACCAGTCGTCAGTGAACAGTTCCCAGGTGACATGAGTACAGCATAGTCCGCAGACTTGACACTGCTACTTCGCCTCGAGTGTGTCCCACTGTTCTTTGATTGCTACCCTACCACGGCTCAAAGGAGTCGTGCAAACAGGTAGCAGTTGGGTGCAGTCCCGAGCACTTGGAGGCAGTGGCAGTTAGACAGGATTCGTCTCTCCCGGTATTGGGGGTTGATATCGCGCTGTGTCAGAGAGCCATTACGCAAAGTCCCTGGCCAGGGCAAGCGAGATTTGCTGGTAGGTTCCAGTAGTTTCTCAGGGTGTAATGGGCTTCCCTCCGACACGACTTATACCGCTATTAAGGGACTGACATTTGCGCCCCCCTAGGCCCGATATGCGATAGTCTAAGACGAACGGACCGGACTGTATGGAGATTGTCACATCAGACTCAGTAGGAGTTCGGATGGGTTTCCTCATCGGCCTTCTTATCGACATCTATCTGGGGACCGTTACGTACAGCTAGTGCCGCTTGCGGTCTGTGGTTAAACCCACTGCCAGCGTAGTAGTCGAGTCTCTAGAGTCCCACACAGAGAGTTTCCCTACTCCAGGCGAAACGATATAGAGGTCGTATGGTTTTACGACAAGGGTTCGGACGCATACGTGTGTTTACGCACGTACGACTTTCGGACAGTTTTTACCAGTCGGCTTTGGTTTAAGCCAGTTACTGGTATCCGGTTATTGGATTTATACAGTCTAAAGTTTTTCCGTATTTTTGCGGAAAGGAGGGGCGTTCTCGTAATTGCGCGAGAAGCTTCTAGAAGATGGTGACTAAGGAGGTTTAGGTGGCATATACATTGAATGAGATTAGTGAGTCATATGGATGATTCATCCATGTCATTAATACTTCATAATTGCTTAATGACTCATGGAGATGAATCACCATAAGATATTTATCAAGCATGGTTGTAAAATGATTTTTTTTCTTTTCTTGATAAAAAGAAATGCTTGATATATATTATGATAACTCATTCTTCACACTTCACTATTATCTTCATCTTCTCTCTCCTCAAGCTCTCCCTCTTCAAACCCTAATCCTCCCCTCTCATGTGTTGAGTATAAGGATTAGTTAGACTAATTAAACCATAACCCTCACTCTATATCACCTAGCTTCTTTGATTAGCACTTAAAGAAGGTTAGTTGCCTCAAGTTTAGAGGCTAAGCTTGGAGTAAAGCTCTCGGGTGGATCGTCTACTACTTCGAGAAGGCCGAGGAGAAGGAGGAGTTCGTAAAGACGAAGGACACGGTTCGTTAGGTATAATCCCTTTACATAGTAGTTGTTTAGTTCTATGTTTCTTGTTAGTTATCGTTTAGCTTCGATTCAAGCGGTTAGTCGATGTTTGTTCACTAAATAAGTTCGTTTTTGAAAATTCCGCCTCCCCACAAGTACTGGGGTGTTGTACATCGACTTACAAATAGTATACTATCTTGTTTGATTCTATCTTAACATGTGTAAATATTTCTTTTAACTATCGCTAATATATATTGATAGAGCCCTTAGGATCTTTGCTTGACTATTAGCGTTGTGATGGTAGTCATATTAGTGTGAGCTAGGTAGTCTATAATCATTTCCTTAAACTTGTCCCTAGTCATAGGATTATCGAGACTGGGTATCGATACTTCAGAGTAGACCAATGTATACGCTTCTTATCCCCATCAGGGGAGGTGGCATGTCCTGCAGCCATTGGTATACGATACCAAAGATAGTATACATGTGCTCATTGGGTTATGAGTTACATTGGACGGACTCGCTGAAAACTGTTGTTTGGTATTATACCTATCGTCAGTTAGCAGCTCCCCGGTGATATGAGTACAGGTTAGTCCGTTGACTTGACATCACTATTCGTCTCGAGTGTGTTCCCACTGTACTTAGTTTACTACTCTACCACGGCTCAAATGAGTCATGCAAACAGATAGTAGTTGGGTGCAGCCCCGAAGCACTTGGAGGTAGTATGGGATAGAAGGGATCCGTCTTTCCTGGTATTGGGAGTTGATATCGCGTTGTGTACGGTTAGCCAATACACAAAGCCCCTGGCCAGGGCAAGCAATATTTGCTGGTAGGTATACCAGTAGTTTCTTAGGGTGTATTGCACAAGTATTATTTCCATTTATCGCAACATCACACTTCCGCACGGGAGCTATTTATTTCGCGAGAATCCAACACATTCTAACACACCAACATCTCAGACTCACTTGTGCAACCCGGTCAAATTGAACACTTCAATTCGTCAGCGTTAAGCACCACGTATCGCATATGTGTTCAGACCATAATATTGCATTATTATATTCCCCATTCTTTTTCTTTTTATAAATAAACAGGTGTTTTTGACGCATGTCTGCTACATGTTACAGGTTACAGGTTCTTGGACAGAAAATAGTGAAAACGATGTAAAGACGATGAAAAAGTGGACTTTAACCAATAAACAGAAGATCTTGATCAAGCCTACATAAGAAACAGTTCACAAAGCAAGGTTCAAGACGTCGATACAAAACCACGGTTAAAGTCTTCAACAATGTTCACTGGAAAATCTGGAAGAGAGTCAGAAGCTAAATTGAGAAAAGAGATAAAGAAGTAGGAAGAACAGAGAGCCAGGAACCAACACAAGAAGTTTCAACAGCCAACTCCATTGTTTGGCCGTGGAACCGCGGCCAAACTATGCCTCGGGCCACGGTTCCATGGCCATATAGGGCCCATATGCAAATTAGTTTTTACCATATGTTGTGACGGCGCTGACTAGTCAACCTAGGGCTATTTTTGTAAATTTAGACATGCGGATCAAAATGTAACCTAGGATTTCCTATTCTCTATAATTAGGAACTCTAAACATTGTAAACTTTATGCCTCCTTTTAATAATAAAATAAGAATTCTTTATGGAGAGCATCGGTGCCTCTTTTTGATTCAGAAATTCAGATCTGACAAACCTGCTTTGATGATTGGAGAGAGCCATCTGTAAGTAGATTTAATTAATTGTTCTAGTTTAGATTTTAATTTTTTGCCCTAGGTAGATTTAATTCTTTGCCCTAGGAAATTGTTTAGAGTTAGCTTTGGGAAAGGCTTTTAAGAGATGAGATCTCTCATCCCTTTCTTACCCATCTTATATTTTTATTAGGACTCCATGCATACACGCACACACCGCGCCCTAAGGCATCCTACCCCTCGAGGTAACGATGATACCGTAGTATAAAGGCCCGGTTGTGCGCATTTTCCATGGAGGTTAGGGTAAGGATCTCTAAAGGAAGGACAAGAACCTAGAGGAAGGAACACCTTCCCGAATGGATCTAATCCCCTTTATTGATAATTATCATAACTCCTCATAGATCTTCATTCGGGTATAGAAAGCGTTGATATTTACTTGCATTTCCAAACCATCCCTAAACCTAACCCTAGCAAGACTAGATCTAGTTAATCTTAGATAGATAGATTTAGATTTTAGATTTAATAATCAATCTGAACACCCTTCGGAATTAACTCGTTAGCACGATTAGGAGATTCACAACATCCCTGTGGACCGACTCGTACTCACCGGCTAGCTTCATGCGACGCCGTTCTTGATTGCGGTAATAGATAGTTTTTGAGATCAAATCAAATGGCACCATTGCCGGGGATGGCGTAGAAATTTCCTTTTTGCAATTTCGGGTTAATCTTAATAAAATAAAAAATCATAAAAATCTGAAAAATCATAAAAAATATAAAAATATTTCATCTGTTATTTTTGGAAGGGATACTTTGTTGTTTGAATTTTGCAGGATATACAAAATCGGATCTGGAAAAATTCAGAGTTCGAAACAGAAAAGGATACATCAAAACAGAGAGGGATTACAACTACAGAACAACAAAAATTTTTTGGAGCCCTGAAGCCTCCATCCCACCGCTAAACCGCGGCTTAAGCACGCTACCGCCGCCTTTCCGAGGCCCTCTTGCATCATCATCGCGAAATTTTTGCATGGTTTGTTTTCTATTTCTTCCCTCTGCAAATACCTATATATTTTTTGTCAAATCTTCTGCAGGATTTATTGCGCTTAAAAAAAATCTTCCCTTCCATATAACAAACTTGTGCAAGATTTTTGCGATTTGTTTAAATTAGAAATAGATTGCAAGTAAATTTTCTGTTGCATATTTTTTCTCGAAAATCTTTTTGCAACAAAACTTTTCCAAATAAAGATAAAATGAAAAAGGAAAATTTTTATTAGAAAACTTGCAAACCTTTGCCGCAAATAAATCCTTGCACCACCACCCAACTTTCTTTCTTTCACCCTATCTTCTTCTAACATGGGTACCTCACATAATAAATCATTAGCCGAACTTTGGTATCCCGAACCTAATTTTGCGTCGTACGTCAATTTGTTCGGTCAATTTAAAGACGATCCTTCCTTGCCTAAAATATCGTTGAAAGATCAAATAGAGGCATCTAGGAGAAATAGTTTGACCTTTCAACCCACTTTGTGTCAACCAAGTCAATCTTTACCACTTCCATATGTTGATACCTCTTTTTTAAGTCCTTCTGTCACTCCTATGCCGATGTCCATTGCTGAGCATATTGCTCAATCTCGCAGTCGATCTTTCACCCCTCTCACTCATCTAGTTCTAGGGATCCACACGATTATTCACCTTGTTATCCATATGTTGACCCTACCCCTGCCCAACCACCTACTTCCTACCAGTCCTACCCGACCTTACCACCTTCACTAGACACTGTTTCTACACAGCCTGTAGGGAGTTTTGCATATCCACACGATTTCGAATCTTTTACCGAAACCCCCTTACCACCTAAGTCTAGTTTGGAAGATTCGTTGGAGGATTATATCTTAGCAACAAACAAAATGACTAGGAATGTGGAAGCGTCCGTGGCCGCCCTTATGCAACCTAGTGAAACGGTAGCTAGTTTCCCGCTAGCTTCAAATTTTTCAATGTATAAGGAGGCGGTTGGACAGAGTGAGAATGAGAGAGGATTTCCAAATCAAACCCACCCTTACCCAATTGAAGCCCACAACTTCGGTTTTCCATCGAATGTCCTAAATGATTCACAAGTTGAAAATAAAAATGAGTTGTGTGATTTTGTAGTGTTTGATTTGCCAAATTGTGAGGAACCCCTTTCGAGTGAAACCGCACCTAATCCTTTCGATCTTTACACCTCCCATCTAGAACCTAAATCGATAGATATCCATGCTTTTGATGAGGTGTCTAAAGAAATTAATTTTCACTTGATTGAGGATATAGACGCCGGGAATATTTCGGATGATGAACCTATCGATTTAATTAAAATTTTATGTTCAAATCATCATCCTGGGTTATTAAATGTTTCTCCCGAATCTCATATGCGTCTTGATTTTGATGATAATGGTATGGATGAGTTGAATATTGAGGAGAATTATGAGGATAGTAGTGAGGAGAGTTTTAAGGATCATATTGAGGTTGAACCATTTCTGTTTGATGTGTCTGATTTTTCAATTCATCCTCCTGAACCTTTGACTGTTATATCACCCTCCCTCCTTTACATCGTTCCGACCACGCTTGACGACTGTGAGCTTGAAAACTTTTCCTTTGAATCTGACACAGTTCTCACAGACGATAACACCTACGAGGGTTTCACTTTTTCGGACGATGTTGATGTCTCCCCGCCCGAGTTTGAGTCCTTTACATTTTCTGATGAGTTAGTTGAACCATCAGACTCGGTTGCTTACAGTAGTTTCGAACCATTGATGGAATCTTTTAAGTTCGAGACAGTTTACCACGGTGAGAATGAGACTATCCCTAATTCACTTCCTTTCGTCGTTCCTATCGTTCCGACCGAACAAGTGACCGTTACGCTTTCATCTCCAATACCAAGTTCGGCGTACCCATGTTTTCTTGCGAATCTTGAGGGATTTGATCCCATTTCTCGACGGGTTGATAGGTTAGCACAATCGCTTTTAACATATCGGTCATCACATATTGCGCTAATTTTTTCACTCGATTTACACCCTCAAGATCGCGCGACCCTTCTTTCTCCTTTCCGCCATTCTTCTCCCCTACCGAGACCATATTCTCTTCTTCTCACACGGTCTCGTGTGTTTCTCTCTTTTCTTTCTACCCCATTCTTTCACCAACTAGATCAGTACCACGATAAGATTTTTGAATGGTTGGTGCCAACCTTTGGCTTGTGTAAGGCCAAGCTTAAGTTTGGGGGGAACCTTGTTATATATATGTATATATATTTTTTGTTTTCTTTTTCTATATAAAAAATAACAAAAAAAATTCAAAACAATAAAATAAAAAAAAATTTATAAATAAATAAACAGGGGAGTGCCGACAATTTTGACCCTCTTGGTTTAGCATGACAGTGAGGACACTGTCAAGTTCAAGTTTGGGGGTATGCACGGTACGTCGTCTTCCTTCGCATTCATGTGTACATATTTTTGAATTTGCATACTTATATGAAAAACCATAAAAATTGAAAAATTTCAAAAATTATAAAAATTTATGTATTCAATTTTGGCTAATTGACTTGAGTTTGACAGATAGGTTAACTGGCTAGGAACAACTAGATCTTAGACTTAGTAAATTTAAAACCCTAAAAATAACCTTCCTTAAAGTTTAACGGTAGAGAGTATATGTCTTTGTAGTTTATTTAGAAATAGGCAAATTTTGGGTTCACTTCTTGGGCTAAGTCAAATAAAGGAAAAGTATTGATGTTCTTATTAGAGTATAAGTTTGAAAAATAGTTCCTAGCTTAAATCTAGATTCTGAAAACGTATACCCTACAATTTGCACAATCACGCACCTTGAAACTTGGAATAATAGAAGAGACCTTGAAATGCTCTTGTCTAAAGTCCTTAGTATGAAGAAAATAAAAGAAAATACAAGTGTGAATAAAGAAAAAAATGAACACTGGTTTTTGTGATTACTTAAGGCTGTAAAAATAGAAAAATATTTAGCGAGGGTACTTCATCACCCAGTGCCTTAAACCAACTGGTTTGGGAGTCACTGCTAAAGCCTTGGGTGTTGCAAGACTAGGAAGTACGCTTTAAAGTGCTAACGCATCTTGTAATCGGTCGTTGGTACCTCAAGAAGTATTAACGGTCGCATGAAGGATGTGTAAGCAAAATTCAATTAAAAATTCACCTACTAATAAGTACTTTGGACAACGGACGAGAGTATGATTGCTTGATTTGAATTTCCAAGTGTAGGGGTGACTTTTACACACACGTAGGGATATGTGATTGGAGTTTAGATGAGAGAAAGGAGTGAAGAATAGAACTTGTATCTTTAATAAGGGTTGATAGAAATTCCTAAGTGGAGATGGAACCCTAGAAGGAAAACTTAAGAAATGCCGAAAGCTAAGTAGGTCTGCAAAACATATATGTAGGGTTCCTAGGCACACTAGTGAGGTCTCACAAGGCATCAACCATACCAATTTTAAAAATTAGGGGTGCCGAGAAACCCTAATACGGATCGTTAACTAGATGTCGAGGCGAAAAATGCAACTAGTAAACTGCTTTACTAAGAAAACGGAAATACAACCTTTGTAGATCCGGTCCTCCACCTCCATAGCTCCGCAATGAAGTCTCCTCGCTGTCCAAATGGAAACATGACTCTTGCATCGGCTTCAGCGGAGAAAAGCGGGCTAGGTCATCGACGACGATGCCGAAGATGATCTACGTCGAGGCATTACAAGATCAAGCTCCACCTTCACCAAGCCATGAAAACTTGTGAAGGAAACAACCTATACTACTTGGCAAGAGGTAGAGGATGAAGAATTAGGAAGTGGGTTCACTTTAGAATTGGATTTCTCACTCATTTGCTCAAGTTGCCATTGTTGAAGCAAGCTTTCTTCAAGTGAAGAAGAAGAAGAAGCAAGAAAGAATATGATAAGTGTTAATTAAAAATGGAAAAGAAAATCAATCCTTATCATATTCAAACCATGGTTATGTGTAGAGACTAAACTAGGGTTAGTGGGAATGGTTAGGGTTAAGCATGAGACAAAATGGTGACTTAGTCAAAGCTTCATGAAGTTTCAACATACAAACAAACAAAGCCACCATTTTCCCTTTTTCTTTTCCAAAATAAAATAAATGAAATAAATAAAATAAATGAATAAGAAAATGAAAACCTTAACCATTACACAACCATGGTTTAATCTTTACACAAACCCTAGTGAGCATGTATCATCAAACATGATACTAACTTGTGTACAAAAGTATATCACATATACAATGTGCACAATCCAAGTGAGAAAATCCATTTAAAGTGAACCAATACTAGTTAATGTAAATTAATATATCATATATATAATTATACATTAAATCATTAAATCAACACTTGATTTAACGATCCGGTCATATCGCATATAACCGACTAATATTCAATGTATCGGCTTATCGAATCAATCCTTGATTCGATAACTAGGTTATATCGCATACAACCATTCGATACATTCATCGCGAGAATAGAATACGGTATCACATACACGAATCATTCTCGGTCCCGCACATATCTCATATGCGCTCCTATTTCGTTTCGCTTGAGCCAGGAAACCTCTGTGTAGGACTCTAAAGACTCGTCAATACGCCGGCAGCAGGTGATGATCATATCAATCACCCACAAGCCGCAAGCGGTCTGCTAAACGTAACGGCCACCCGGGTATTGAGCGATCAGAAGATCGACGAGCAAGCCCACTCATACTCCTGTGAATCCAACCAGTAACACTTACCGTACAGTCCGGTCTCGTCGTCTGATATGTCGCATATCTCGCCTAGGGGTGGTAAACGTCAGACCCCAATAGCTCGATAAGTCATGTCGATATGAGGTCTATAACAGTTCGAGAAACTACTGGTAACACTTACCAGTAAATCTCAGCAACCCTGGCCAGGGATTTCCGGTTATAGCCAATCGAATACAGCGCAACATCAACTCCCTATACCGGGAGAGACGAATCCCCTCCTATCGCTCATTGCCTCCATGTGACTCGGGACTGTATCCAAAAACCACCGTTTTGCACGCCCTCTTGGACGTGGTAAGGTGGAAATCAAAGCACAGTGGGAACCACACAAGACTCTATGACGATCTCGGGTCAACAGACTACTCTGTACCAGTGTCATCAGAGAACTGCCATCTGACGTGAGGTATAATACCATCTGGGAGTTCTCGGCGAGTCCGTCCAGTGTACCCAATCTCCACTGAGCACCCGTATATAATCTCTGATGTCAAACACCAATGGATATGGGATCATCCATCGCCCATCTGTATGGGTCGAGAAGGTATACGCTAGTCTACTCTGGTATATCGATGCCCCGTCTCGATACACCCACGACTAGGGACTTTGAAGGATGTACTTATGGACTACCATGTCCCCACTAGTATGATCCGCATCATAGTCCAGGTAGTTAAGTACACATCCTAAGGGCTTTACCAACATGTAACAGAGAGACAATCAGTATACACGTTAAGGTAAAGAGTAACCAGATAGCATACTATCATGTCGAGCAAGAAAGTCCTCCCTATATATGTCCCAGCATCCACTATAATATACATCCTATGTATAGCAATGGCCTCTAGGGCATACATATAACTAACAATCTCCCACTTGCACTAGGGCCATCTGTTAGCAGTGGTTGTAGTATCTCATACTCAACCATCCCATAAAAATCTCTCTCTGGGAACAGGCCTTTGTGAGTGGATCCGCTGTGTTGTCCTCTGAGTCTACTCTTCAAACCTCGATCACCCTGGAGATCAACCATCTCCATGATCAGGTGACACTGCCTTAGAATATGTCTGGATCACTGATGGGACCGGCGTTCCTTGGCATAAGCCACAACTCCATTGTCTCACAATAATTGGAACGTAGTTCATCTCATGAACCAATATACACCCAGACTGCCTCTTTGGTAGCATCTTAAGTAGCGATGTATCCAGCCTTTATCGTCCAGTATGCCACGGTATCAAGCTTGGAACTTTTCCAACATACCGTCCCTCCACTGAGGGTAAAGACAATGCCTGTGACTGACACTCAGTCGTCTTTATCACCCTGGAACACTTCCAGTGATTCTTCCCAGGATCAATTGATACCGTCTTACTACAACTAGTGAGGCTCCTAACATCCATTTAGATCTATTTCATAGATCCACAACCCAGGATTTAGTAGGTATCACTTTGATCCTATATGGAGAATTATTGTGATAAGCGGAGATTGATCGAGCGTAGTATAGGAAACTCCTTTCTTATCAAGAGTATGACATCTACGTACTCTACGAGGATCACCACCATACTCCCTACTACCTTTTTGTTTATACAAGGTTCATCTACCATTTTGATGATGTCAAACTCTTTAACTACTTCATCAAAACAGACGTTCCAACTTCGCGATGCCTGCTTTATCCTATAAAGCATCTTGTACACGTTTCCGCTGCTCCCACTGTCTACGAAGCCCTCTGGCTGTGTACTTATAGACGTTCTCTTCTAAAACATCATTTAGAAAAGCAGTCATGGCACCCAACTTCCAGATATCGTAGTCATGGTACGTAGCCGTGGCAAGTAGGATCTGGATGGACTTAAGCATAGCTCCCTGGAAAAGGTTTCATCATTCTCCACGCCTGGTCGATGATGAAAATCTTTAACAAGTCTAGCTTTGAAAGTCTCAACTTTTCCATCTACACCAAGTAATCTTCTCAAGATATACTTGCTCCTGATGGGGATTTAACCCTTCAGATATAGCAACCAAAGTCCATACTTTGTTGGTGTACATGGATTCCATCTCAGATCGCTAAGCATCCAGCCATTCTTACAGAGTCCCACTCCTGATGGCCAGCTCGAAACTAGTTGGGTCATCATCTCATGATGCAATCCTCGCTCCCACTGTCATAGAGAAACCGAAGTATCTCTCAGGTGGGTGAGGAACCCTACTAGATCGGCGGAGAGATTGAGGTTCGTTGGAAACTATTGAATCCTTTGGTTCTGTCAAATCGTCAGCTGCAGTTTTGTATAGCTGGAACATTTCCAGTTCTACATAACAAACCTTGCTTCGAGCTTATCCGGATTATGCTTTTAGACATAGCCCGGACAACCCAAATCTTAACTAACTTAAGATATGGGCTCTTCCCTTTCCATATCACATATGAAGTGGTAGGCAACTGATTTGATCTGAACCCTTTTCAATAGGTATGCAGCTTCTCAAGTGCATAACTCCCAAAAGGAAATAGGTAACTCAGTAGTACTCATCATAGAGCACACCTTATCATATAGGGTGTTATTGCTCCGCCCCGATACACCATCGTGCTATGGTGTATACGGAGGAGTAATGCTGAGAGAGAATCTCATTCTCCTTTAGAATAATCCAGGAATTCCGTGCTCAAGTATTCTCCTCCTTGATCTCATCATAGGATATAATACTTATACCCGTATTTTGGTTCTCTACTTCTAACCTATATTCTGTGAATATCTCAAAAGGTTCGGACTTGTGTTTCAACAGGAACATATGTCTGAATCTTGAGAGATTATCAGAGAATGTAATGAAGTAAAAAGAACCGGTCTTGGCATTTATAGACAGGGGATCTACATACATCAACATGTATCATCCCAAGAGTTTACCAACTCTTTCTCTGTTTCCAGTAAACAGAGCTATGGCCATCTTATCTCTGTGACATGACTGGCAAGTTTCACAAGATGTAAATTCAAATAGTTTTAAATATGCATCTATGTGCAACTTCAGCTAGTCGGGTCGCATTGATATGACCTAGTCTACAATGCCTCAAGAAGGATTCGTTCATATCTGAACTCTTCCTCTTGTGTGTGTTCCGTATACAAAAGAACTGTAGTTTGATTTAGAACATCAATGCTTTTAGATAACGTGCCTGAACCGATCAACTTTTGATATAGGAAATGTTCAAAACATTATCCAACAATACAAAATTATATCCTTTCTTTACTGATAAAGAGACTGATATGATTTTGTATATCAGGTTCGGTATCTAATAACATTCGTTCAGAATCATGTATTGGTAATATAGGGTGACAGTGACTAACAGACTTGGCTGCAACACTTGCCCCGTTTTCTGCCTCATGAAACTTATCACCCGTTCTCAGTTCTTTGCCTATCTGTAGCCTATGTAACAAATTACATATCTGGGATCCTGATCTGGTATCACATACCCAGGACGTAAAGGATACTGAGAAACAGTTCTCTGTAATGAACACACCCGAAGATGATGCATCAGCATGCACTCTCTTCATTTGGGCGGCACGGGAATTCTGGTAATCCCCAATTTCCTGCTCTGTTTTATAACAATTATAAGTTGGAGCAGGACCAACGTTCCCCAGCTCAGTATAACAAGAGGTTCGGTCAATAATCCGTATTATTATCTTGATTAAGGCGTGATATGGTCGCTACCTGGAGAGAGAGAGAGAAGAAAACACTCAGCGTGAGCTCTTGCAAGAAAAGATTGGTTATTGTTTTATCTAATCAGGATGGCTCCCACTGCTTTTTATCAAATCTTCCTTCAAACCCTAAAAGGAAAGACTGGCCGGGATTAATTACACACTACAAGTTCGCCAATCTTTCAGCCAGGCCAGTGTCGGTACTTTGAGGGAGGTCCCCCGTGCTTTCGCACGAACCTAATTAATGTAAACCTCGTTTTCCCAGAGGCGTAACCCCGTTGACACCTTTCTAGACACCTACTTGATCGGCTAATTGTAATGTGTAAAACTCTCCCAGGAGTAACAATTACTCGCAGCGGGTATCGGGATCCAACTATCTCATAGAAGGTATGCAATCTCATTGCAAATTTCAACACTTGAAATTCCCGATATTTTTGCCTCTAGCGTCCTATGACCTTGACGCAGGCCAACAAACCATAGTGCGCTAGTCAAGTTCAGCCCGTCATTTCCTGATTGAATTAAACCCACCCGCACGATCCTTGACGCAGGCCAACAAAGTCGCATGACTACCCTAATCCAATTTGCATCATATGCATAAGCAGATAAATACTAGTTAGCTACCGCACACTACGCCTTGACGCAGGCCAACAAACGTAGCACGAATACTAACTACCACTTATCTGAAATGACGGAGGGCTACGACAGGTTTTTCTGAAAACCTATTGCGTAATGAACTTGATATCGTTGTAGAATCAAATGATTTTGAAATGGAGTGCTTTTGAGGCTTTTCTAGTTTTGCTAAAGGAGTCACTCCCGGTGAAGGGATCGTCGGTCCTTTCCTCGTCGAATGAGGTGCAGGATATATCATATATATCACTGTGCAAAGCAAAAACTCTTAAAAACAATCAAAAGACAAACCGAGTGTGTAGCATCTGCCAGTTATTGCTAAAGGAGTCACTCCTGGTGAAGGGATCTCGGTCCTTTCCTCTTCGAATAAGGTGCAGGATATATCACATATACCGCTATGCAAAGTAAGAACTGTAGCTACCTTTTTTATTTTGAAATTCGATTCTACAATATCTTAGGTTTCTTTTCTTTCATTAATCACATTAATGAAGTCCCATCATTTAAGTACCTAAACATCACAGATAAATACGACGTACACTTATGCCATCCGCATTCGCCTTGATGTCCCCTCATGCACCGTTAGGTTAGATAACTAACGGCAGAGCGGGGCAGGGCTAGCGCGGGTGTAAAACATAAGTAACGCCTATATAATATATCATATATACTATATAAAGTATCCATCACAGAACATATCACATGATCACATCACAGATATCGCAGCAGAAGAATCATATGAAATATTGGATATACTAGGACGTCCGTGTTTTTAATACGAGCCAGTATAAAACACGGATTCCACGGTCGCGATGAATAGCCAAACCCACACC
Organism: Agapanthus africanus; assembly: GCA_030015575.1. Lineage (NCBI taxonomy): Eukaryota > Viridiplantae > Streptophyta > Magnoliopsida > Asparagales > Amaryllidaceae > Agapanthus > Agapanthus africanus. The sequence goes on along the minus strand of CM057349.1, from coordinate 35,357,742 downwards.
CCTAGACCCCTACGAGAGCGGCAAGCAACCCTACCAATTCTAGAGTTAGGAGACTCGGACTCGACTCCTCGAGTTGGTCTCCCACTGGACTCCAGAACCCGGTTACTTGTGCTCCCCTCCTTGGGTCTATCCTAGTGCGGAAAAGTAAATAATATACAAACGGTGACATCTTCCGCAACCTGGAAGTGCCCCAATAAAAGAATATTACAAACAAGTTTTTTTACATGAATGAAAATGAAAAACACTCATCTTACATAAAAACCCCCGGCTATTCAAACACGACGATCCAATATAACATATCCAGCAACACATAACATCACATGTCATCAACGTAAGTAAATATGCGCATCCCAATTGTCGTTGACATATAGCAACGAAACCGGCGATATCACATATTACACTTACGGTCACAGAAAAGAAAGTGTAAAACTACAACAGTTGGAATCCGCAACCTCTTTAGACATCGCATGCCTAATTAAATGAATTCCTTAGACATCGCATGCCTAACAATTATAAACCCCGCATTTTGGTCTCATTATCGAAAACTCTTTTCAATATCAAGTCGGGCAATTTAGCAAGATTCCCGACATCCTGATCGAATGCTCGTCGCAAACTTTAGTAGACGGTCGCACCCCCGGTACCGTCGACGAAGTGCACCAAGGCGGAACACCGCTACCGGGAGCACCCTAACGGATGCTTTCGGCGATTGGGTTCTCCTACAGTCACTTGGTCGGGGCTATGGGGTGAGGCTGTCTATTAAGTTTACCCGGCGAGTATCCGCGTATGCTACGTGATTGTGACGGACTTTTGATCACATCAAAATTCCGTGGTAACCGATCAAGTGAGACTAAAGTGCTATGTTTATAACATTCATTCAGTTATCTCATAACTTATTGTGAATTCCAATTATTGTATCCCATTCCAGATAAATAGAAAATGTTAAACTTTTCGATCGAACAGTCAAACACCCAAGTTTTCCCGATACAGATCAACACATGAAACAAGTCTAAAAACATTCAGTTCGTGCCTCAGTACCTACGGTCCAGCCGTAGAAGGGTCAAGCCAACGCCTCACATGTGGCACGCCGTACTGCCCCAAACCCGAAGGTTCAAAGGGCAGTTCAAGACGGTCACATAATCGAGTTAAGGTTTGTTGTCTTCTAGAGGGATCATCGCGTTACTTGCACTACTTAGAACGTTGTTAAACCACGGAAAAATCCAACACTTGGAAATTTCCCGACAGGGGAAAAGGTGGGTATTTATATCCGGTCGAACTTTTTAACATATTCAAAAATTATCCGGAAAGACACATAGACAGAATTTGATAATCCGATCGAACATTCGAATCCCCAAAACAACCCAGAAAATTCAACTCTCGAAAAATATTAAAAATTCCCAGGAAAACCAGCACTGCAATTTATGAATTACTGTGCAAAATTCGATGCCACATAAGACAAAACCGCCGCGGAACCGCCGCACGAGCCATGCTCGTACCGCGGAACCGCGGCTCATTGATGGAATTAGGCATACGAATTTTACAGTAACCCTTAGAATTTCCTGCTGATTTTTCTGCATATTTTTAATTTCGAAAAACTCCAGATTTTGGAAAAAGTCCAGAGAGCATGTTTGTGTTAGGGTTTCGGGTTCGTTCGGGTTTCAAACTTCGTCTACGCATCACCTAAGGCTCTAGCTAGGCTCTGATACCACTGTAGGGTTCCTGGCACACTAGTGAGGTCTCACAAGGCATCAACCATGCCAATTTCAAAAATTAGGGGTGCCGAGAAACCCTAATACGGATCGTTAACTAGATGTCTAGGCGAAAAATGCAACTAGTAAACTACTTTACTAAGAGAACGGAAATACAACCTTTGTAGATCCGGTCCTCCACCTCCATAGCTCTGCAATGAAGTCTCCTCGCTGTCCAAATGGAAACATAACTCTTGCATCGGCTTCAGCGGAGAAAAAGCGGGCTAGGTCATCGACGACGATGCCGAAGATGATCTACGTCGAGGCATCACAAGATCAAGCTCCACCTTCACCAAGCTATGAAAACTTATGAAGGAAACACCCTATACTAGTTGGCAAGAGGTAGAGGATGAAGAAATAGGAAGTGGGTTCACTTTAGAATTGGATTTCTCACTCATTTGCTCAAGTTGCCATTGTTGAAGCTGTAAGTACGCGGCGGCGCCCCGGCCGTCTAACAGACGCCGATATGCGGAACAAAACTTTTACGACTGGCGCTATCGCGTACTTTATCCCGGATCGTCCATTAAAGCTAAACTAAAAAATTTGTAAAGAGGGTAGAATTGTTATACCGAATGATCCGAGTCCTTCGGTCTTCAACCATCATCCCACGCTATGTTGCAACTGATCCGAACTTGCTTGATCTCCTATTTCGTCGTCCAGGTGGCACCACGTCGACGGATCTTTAAACGAGCTCCCGCCTCTGAACCGAGGCAACTCGCTCGTCAAGTTTGCTAAAAGAGACGACCAAGATGAAGTAGAGAATGAGTAGAATACTTTGTCTCGTTACGTCCAAGGTCACGGACGAACGGTTATAGAGGTTGCCATTTGGAATCGGATGAATGGAAATTGAACTAGAAATGAAATTTCCATACACAAGTTATCATAATCTTTTCTCACAAAATGAAAACATCAAGTGAAGTGAGAGGAGAGAGAGGGCCGGCCACTACAAAAAGAAGAGGGAGGTGAGTGTAGGAGCTTCAAGTGGTGACCATAAGAAATGATAGTTATCATAACAAAAAAATGAAAGAATGACTCATTATCAAGCATTAAATGGAACCAATCACAATTAACCTTGTCATCCTCCATCATTAATGAACCATTAATGACCTAAGTGAGTCACTAGCCTTGTCATCACTTCTAGAACCTTCTAGAAGCATGACTCACTCAGATGACGAAAAGAAAAATCCGTATTTGACCGAATGTCAAAATACGGCTGATAGAAAACAGGAAACTGGCAACTTCCAAAAATCATCCCGAAACGAATTTCAGGATAACCCCGTATTGGTATAAACATACCCACATTTGTATTACGACCGAATACAAATGCAACTGAGACAAAGATATTATATCTACACAGTAAAATACTGGGTTCCGGCTTAAACCAAAGCCTACCAGTATTATCTGCCCGAAAACTGACACGTACGAAAACGCACGTGCATTTTCCGAACCTTGCCATAAACCCATACGGCCTCTACAACGTTTCGCCCGAACTTGGGAAAGTGTCTGTGGGGAACTCTAATGACTCATCAACACACTGGCACTGGGTATAACCCTAGCACGTCAGAGGTACAAGCTGTACGTAACGTTTTGCCTATATGTTGATTGGAAGGGAAGCTGACGAGCGAACTCATCTATAAACCCTACTGAGCCTGACAGTGACAATATCTGTACAGTCCAGAACATTCGTCTATGAGCATCGCATATACGGCCTAGAGGGTCGGTAAACGTCAGACCCCCAATAGCTGCATAAGTCGTGTCAGAGAGCAGCCCAGAACACCCTGAGATATTACTGGAATACCTTCCAATAAATCTCGATTACCCTGGCCAGGGATTTCGTGTAATGTCTCTCCTAAACACAGCGCGATCTCACCCCCAATACCGGGAGAGACGAATCCCCGAAGATTCGCTCACTTGCCTCCAATGTGGCTCGGGACTGTACCCAACTAAAACCTGTTTGCACAACTCCTTTGAGCGTGGTAGGGTAGTAATCTAAGCACAGTGGGAACTCACACGAGACAAATGACGACCTCAGGTCAATGAACTAACCTGTACACATGTCACCAGGGAACTGCTATCTGACGATATGTATAATACCAACTAGCATGTTCCCGGCGAGTCCTGTCCGGTGTACTCATAACCTAATGAGCACCTGTATACATCTTAGGTGATCATACTGACACCAGTGGCTTGTGAGACCGGCCACCGCCCCTCGTCGGGGTCTCGACTGTATACACTAGTCTACTCTGGAGTATCGACGCCCTGTCTCGAAACTCCCACGACTAGGGACTCTTTTAAGGATGTGCTTATAGACCCCAGCTCTCACGTACATGATCGCCATCATACTGCCGGTAGTCAAGCAAGAATCCTATGGGCTTTCTCATGATGATAAAGACAAACCAGATAGCATACTATCATCTCGAGTAAGATTGTTTTATCGGTATAGGTCCTCCCTCATTCATTGCAATCACGTACCTGCGATCCAATAATTGACTTAGAGGGCACTATATCCAACAATCTCCCACTTGCACTTAAGGCTAATTATTGCGATGTCGTGTACTCATAGCTCGTGTGATACCGAACATCCAACTCCTCTACTAATCAGTTTCACAAAGCTCGTTTGCAAAACTGTTGTGTTCGAGAAATAGCCTCAGTGAGTGGATCCGCTTCGTTGTTTCTTTCTGTATCTCTCTATATCTCAACTTCACGGAGAATACCATCTCCCGAATTGAGTAATACATGTCTTAGAATATGTCTGGATATTTGATGGGACCTAGTTCATAAATGAACTCCAAATCCAAACTTCTTAGACTGTATCGATCACTGAAACTAATCAGTGTCCAGCACCTTGCCTCCCACAGTATCCTCTTGGACCACCTGTCCATAATACTGTCCATCGTCAGAGGGAAAAACTATAACCTTGACAATCACTCTGTCATTAATGTCGCCTTTGAAGCCTGGAATGATAACCGTCTCCCGAAGGAGGCCGTCGTCATCTAATCCGTAGAACATTCACTTATGTTCTAAAACTGCTTCCTAATGTTTCTCCAGGATTGGATTAATATAAACTTATTGCATCTAGTGCAAAGACAACATCTGGTGTGGTACTTGACATCTCGCGATTGACTCAATTGCCTAAGCAAGTGATCTGCCAATCATGTACATCCCTCTCCCTTTTAGTCTGTAAGACACTTTCAGAGAGGGTGACTCCATCACCTGCAGGTACACCACCATGCCAGGAGTCATCTATTGTAAAATACTATTAGAATACTGTTAAAGTACTCACATTGGGAAACTACCCAAATCTAGATCTAAAACTATAGATCTAGTAACCAGAATGTCAGATATTATATCCATATCCTTTGTGGAGAAATAACTGTGTGACGACCACGGTACAACCGATCGTAGTATAGGAATTTTACTTCCTACTCTGTGTATGTCATCCAAATATCAGGACATCACACCCTACTACCTTCTTAACAGATTCATCCCCTATTCTGATGAAGTCAAACCCATGACTGTTACATCAAGAATAGATGATCTATCTCCGCTATTCCTGCTCAAGTCTATAAATAGACACTAGCTACTTGCCTACCATGCTTCCGCTGTTCCCACTGACTACAACAACCCTTTGGCAGAATAATATATACGTGTACTTCTAAAACTAGTTTAGAACGACGCTATACATTTCCTCCTGCCGGGTCTCATAGTCTGGAACAACAGTAGTGTCAAGTCTGGGTAAACTAGAACCTCCCTGTCACCGTCCTTGAGGCTACCGGAGTACCTCTCGGGTGTCTGAGGTTACCCACCATATCTGCGGAGTGGCTATTGGAATGTCAAACCTGATTGAATATTTAGGTCCAATTAAACTTTCCGTAATCGTTTGCGGTTCTGGAATCACTTCCAGTTCTACCATGCTCCTACTACTGTTTTCTGAAAAAATCCATTTTAATAAAACTGTGGCGAGTCTTGAACAATATCACTATTGATCTTTCAGATGGTAAAAAATCAACCCTCGTCAAAGCTAGGGTCAACCCACAAACTGCCATTACAAAAACGTGCCTTGAGTTATCCAGTGTCTGGTTTTAAGCATAAGCTGGACAACTCTCCTTACCTTAACATCGTTAAGATTTGAATCGTTCTATATCCAATATAGAAACTTTGGCACTTATTTAATTGGAACCGGATTCAAATTATGCAGCTGTCTCCAGTGCATAATTACTTAATAGAGAGAGGCTGATCAGTATTACTCAACTTAGGAATCTATCCAATTATGAGTAACCTGAAAGAGAAACAAGTTTCTCAAAACCATTACTATCAATTGAATACTAATCACAAGAATCTACATCTTCAATTTCTTTGAAGAATCCCGATACTTGCGATACATGGTTCTCTACTTTATTCCTATACCCACAACTTCTCAATATTTAGACAATGTATTTCTACGAAACACTTGTCTAAAAACTAGAGAAGTTACAAGTAAACAGAATGTAGCATGAGGACCAACCCCTTTGTCCTGACGGACACTGGACAATATACATTACTCTGTATAAGTCCACTGAGTTTAATAACTCATAACCTGTACGTCGTAGGTTGAAAACTGTTTCCAGGCGATTTCCTCAAATATCACCAATTACAACGAATTCCGATATAATGAGGATGATCACCTAATTCCCAATAACTCGCTCCCACTCAACATCTGTAAAACCATGCAGATGTGAGAATCGTTCCTGGTAAATACATACCCTGGAGTAAGTATCCAATCGGGAAATCAGTTTTCTATTAACAATGCACAGTGAATATGAAACATAAATATGTTTTGTAGGGGTTTCCTGGTATTCCTAGTAATGCCTCTTCCATAATCCAAATCATGACTTTAACCGTATATTTCCCTGCCATCTTTCCATTTCCCTTTATTTGTCTTTAGTCGTTACCTTCTGTACACCATCATTAGGCTAAGTGGTTTTCTTCCTTCCCTACCGTTCGGCACCAGCCTATGGTTTGGAAGAAGACTATCCAGTAAGCATAATAGGTGTACTCTCCTAATCCTAGGAGTACTCGCAACTTGAGAGAAGGTAATGATAAAAACAACTGAATAATACTTTATTCCTATTTCTCCTGAACCAGAATCCATCCTCGAAAAAATGTCCTTCGAGTTCGTATATAACCATATTTATCCAATGGAATTGGATATTCGTAGTGATACGGGTTGTTCTGGAGAAATCAAAAGTGAAGTAGGAGTGGCGATGAAATACGTGATTTGGTCATGAATGTAAATAGTCGCAATTTACTTTGCCCTCTTTCTAATTCCTTTATTTTGTCTTTACATATTACCTTCTGCACACCCTACTTAGGCTAATTGGTTTTCTTCATTCCCTACCGTTCGGCACCAGCCTATGGTTTGGAAGAAGACTATCCAATAAGCGTAATAGGTGTACTTTCCTAAACCATGGAGCCCTCGCAACCTGAGAGAAGGTGATAATAAAAGACAATTGAATAAACCAATTCTATTTCTCCTGAACCTGGATCCATCCTCGAAGAAGTCCCTTCGAGTTCGTATATAACCATACGATGGATCTATCCAATGGAAGTGGATGTCCGTAGTAATACGGGGTGTTCTGAGAAATACAAAGGGTAAAAGAAAGAGTAGCAATGACTTATGCAACTTTAGACAATCCAAAAGTCAGTATATTAAGAAGGTTCGGTCAACTTTGGTCACTGAGTTATAGTCTAGGGTCGGTCAAAGGTCGCTGCCAAAGAGAGAGAGAGAGAAGAAACACTCTGCGTGCACTCTAGCCTAGATCAGAATGGTTATCACTTTATCTAATTAGGAAACCTCCCACTGTTTTCTCAAATTCTCCTCCAAACCTGAAAGAAGAATTAGTCGGGGTTACCCGAAGAGTAAACCAACTCATCAGTGAGAATCGGGATCCAACTATCATCGCATTATAACTTGATGGAAGCCACTCAAGTCAACACACTCCAGAAGGTATGCGCAAGTCTGGCAAGTTTCTTGTATGTTTGAAACTCCCGATGTAATTTTTATCCCATGCTCTTATGACCTTGACGTAGGCCAACAAGTCATAAGCAACATGTCAAGTTCTACCCGTCGTTGTCCTGATCAACTTAAGTCATCGTACAAGCCCTTGACGTAGGCCAACAAGGTGTACGTCTGACTTAAACTAATGCATCTATCTATGCAACAAATGAATACCCAGCAGCTACCAAACACTATGTCTTGACGTAGGCCAACAAACATAGCTTGAATACTACTGACCATCCATAAGAAACGACGGAGGATTACGGCTGGTTTTTGGCGAAAAACCTTTAACGTAATGAACTTGATCTCGTTGAAGGAAACTGATAGCTTTATAAAAATATATAGTAGCGAAAACCTTTTGTTAAAGAAGTCACTCCCGGTGAAGGGGTCTCGACTCTTTCCTCATGGAATGAGGTGCAGGATATTCCAACTGAATACCGCTATGCAAAACAAAAGGAAACGTCTTTGTAATAATTTTAAAATTTGTTCCAACAACATCAATTATAGGTTTGTTTTATCTCGCATTGATAAGAATCAATGCAGTCCCATCAATCAATCACACCAGAAAAGAACGAAAATAAAATGTACGTATATGCCATCCGCATTTGTCACTGGGTCCCGTCATTACTCGTTAGGTTAGTTAACTAACGATAGAGCGGGGACTGGACAAGCGCGGGTGCAAAACATATACAACATCTAATAGTATATATACTAATATACAGTAATCGCTCCAGGCATGATAATATGCAACATCACAGAAAAGTAATAAGCATCACATAACAATACAGATAAACTGGGATCCCCGGGTTTCACAGAGCCGCTACTGAAACCCGATGTTCCCCTGGTCGTGTGGATAGCCTGTGCAATGAAACCTGGACCCCTACGGGTGCGGCAAGTTACCCGCCAAAACCTGAAGCGAGGTAGTCCCCACAACATAGTGAATGGAATACCCGGCACTTCACGGAATCCGGTAAATTGAGCACCCCACCTTGGGTCAACCTGTACCCCCTACGAGTGTGGCGAATAGTCTGCCAAATCTAGAGTGAGGTCCTTTTGCCTCTCAATGCCATGAGATACGAACCCGTTGCCCTTTAGAATCCGGCTATTCGTGCACCCCACCGCGGGATAAACCTAGTACAGAAAATAAAAATAGTACAATAGGTACATCGACCGCAACCTGGTCGTGCCCCAAAAGAATATTATACAAACAGGCAGTGACGGCAGTCCACAAGTCGGACGCTCGCCCCGCAATATCAAATGTACAAATAAATTTAAACAACACTATCATTGCACCCTGCTATCCACCACGACAAATCCGCAACATTACATCACAACACAGAACATCAACGCGAATGTCACGTTCGCAAACCCGTCTAAAAGAACTATAGCAATCAGACGCGGTTTACCGATCAAATGACATTCCCGGTCGGAGATATAATGAAAATACTGAAAACTAACATGTTTAAATTTCGATCGACCAAATATCAAAAAAGTGGGCCCCACTGCTTACTGGTGAACAGTAACAAAACCTGGGCCAAAACAATATTTACCAAAAACCCCAAAATCCATCAGAGAGCCCAACTGACAAAATTTGGGAGCACGTGCTCCCCACGTGGCCGCGGTTGCGCGGCCAAACCATGGGTTTGGCCGCGCTTCCGCGGCATCTTGGGGGGATCACGACCCCAAATTTCGTCGTAGTTCTTAGAAAACCCTGCTCTGATTTTTAAGACATCCAGAAATAATTTTTGAGACCATTTAAAATCAACAGAAACTGTCGGGCTAGGATTTTGCAATTTTCGATTTCCGGTCGGATCGATGTTTTAAACGCGTTAGCACAAGTTAGTATAGCAAAATGGTTAGTCTCTGATACCACTGTAAGTACGCGGCGGCGCCCCGGCCGTCTAACAGACGCCGATATGCGGAACAAAACTTTTACGACTGGCGCTATCGCGTACTTTATCCCGGATCGTCCATTAAAGCTAAACTAACAATTTGTAAAGAGGGTAGAATTGTTATACCGAATGATCCGAGTCCTTCGGTCTTCAACCATCATCCCACGCTATGTTGCAACTGATCCGAACTTGCTTGATCTCCTATTTCGTCGTCCAGGTGGCACCACGTCGACGGATCTTTAAACGGGCTCCCGCCTCTGAACCGAGGCAACTCGCTCGTCAAGTTTGCTAAAAGAGACGACCAAGATGAAGTAGAGAATGAGTAGAATACTTTGTCTCGTTACGTCCAAGGTCACGGACGAACGGTTATAGAGGTTGCCATTTGGAATCGGATGAATGGAAATTGAACTAGAAATGAAATTTCCATACACAAGTTATCATAATCTTTTCTCACAAAATGAAAACATCAAGTGAAGTGAGAGGAGAGAGAGGGCCGGCCACTACAAAAAGAAGAGGGAGGTGAGTGTAGGAGCTTCAAGTGGTGACCATAAGAAATGATAGTTATCATAACAAAAAAATGAAAGAATGACTCATTATCAAGCATTAAATGGAACCAATCACAATTAACCTTGTCATCCTCCATCATTAATGAACCATTAATGACCTAAGTGAGTCACTAGCCTTGTCATCACTTCTAGAACCTTCTAGAAGCATGACTCACTCAGATGACGAAAAGAAAAATCCGTATTTGACCGAATGTCAAAATACGGCTGATAGAAAACAGGAAACTGGCAACTTCCAAAAATCATCCCGAAACGAATTTCAGGATAACCCCGTATTGGTATAAACATACCCACATTTGTATTACGACCGAATACAAATGCAACTGAGACAAAGATATTATATCTACACAGTAAAATACTGGGTTCCGGCTTAAACCAAAGCCTACCAGTATTATCTGCCCGAAAACTGACACGTACGAAAACGCACGTGCATTTTCCGAACCTTGCCATAAACCCATACGGCCTCTACAACGTTTCGCCCGAACTTGGGAAAGTGTCTGTGGGGAACTCTAATGACTCATCAACACACTGGCACTGGGTATAACCCTAGCACGTCAGAGGTACAAGCTGTACGTAACGTTTTGCCTATATGTTGATTGGAAGGGAAGCTGACGAGCGAACTCATCTATAAACCCTACTGAGCCTGACAGTGACAATATCTGTACAGTCCGGAACATTCGTCTATGAGCATCGCATATACGGCCTAGAGGGTCGGTAAACGTCAGACCCCCAATAGCTGCATAAGTCGTGTCAGAGAGCAGCCCAGAACACCCTGAGATATTACTGGAATACCTTCCAATAAATCTCGATTACCCTGGCCAGGGATTTCGTGTAATGGCTCTCCTAAACACAGCGCGATCTCACCCCCAATACCGGGAGAGACGAATCCCTGAAGATCCGCTCACTTGCCTCCAATGTGGCTCGGGACTGTACCCAACTAAAACCTGTTTGCACAACTCCTTTGAGCGTGGTAGGGTAGTAATCTAAGCACAGTGGGAACTCACACGAGACAAATGACGACCTCAGGTCAATGAACTAACCTGTACACATGTCACCAGGGAACTGCTATCTGACGATATGTATAATACCAACTAGCATGTTCCCGGTGAGTCCTGTCCGGTGTACTCATAACCTAATGAGCACCTGTATACATCTTAGGTGATCGTACTGACACCAGTGGCTTGTGAGACCGGCCACCGCCCCTCGTCGGGGTCTCGACTGTATACACTAGTCTACTCTGGAGTATCGACGCCTTGTCTCGAAACTCCCACGACTAGGGACTCTTTTAAGGATGTGCTTATAGACCCCAGCTCTCACGTACATGATCGCCATCATACTGCCGGTAGTCAAGCAAGAATCCTATGGGCTTTATCATGATGATAAAGACAAACCAGATAGCATACTATCATCTCGAGTAAGATTGTTTTATCGGTATAGGTCCTCCCTCAATCATTGCAATCACGTATCTGCGATCCAATAATTGACTTAGAGGGCACTATATCCAACAGAAGCAAGCTTTCTTCAAGTGAAGAAGAAGAAGAAGCAAGAAAGAATATGATAAGTGTTAATTAAAAATGGAAAAGAAAATCAATCCTTATCATATTCAAACCATGGTTATGTGTAGAGACTAAACTAGGGTTAGTGGGAATGGTTAGGGTTAAGCATGAGACAAAATGGTGACTTAGTCAAAACTTCATGAAGTTTCAACATACAAACAAACAAAGCCACCATTTTCCCTTTTTCTTTTCCAAAATAAAATAAATGAAATAAATAAAATAAATGAATAAGAAAATGAAAACCTTAACCATTACACAACCATGGTTTAATCTTTACACAAACCCTAGTGAGCATGTATCATCAAACATGATACTAACTTGTGTACAAAAGTATATCACATATACAATGTGCACAATCCAAGTGAGAAAATCCATTTAAAGTGAACCAATACTAGTTAATGTAAATTAATATATCATATATATAATTATACATTAAATCATTAAATCAACACTTGATTTAACGATCCGGTCATATCGCATATAACCGACTAATATTCAATGTATCGGCTTATCGAATCAATCCTTGATTCGATAACTAGGTTATATCGCATACAACCATTCGATACATTCATCGTTAGAATAGAATACGATATCACATACACGAATCATTCTCGGTCCCGCACATATCTCATATGCGCTCCTATTTCGTTTCGCTTGAGCCAGGAAACCTCTGTGTAGGACTCTAAAGACTCGTCAATACGCCGGCAGCAGGTGATGATCATATCAATCACCCACAAGCCGCAAGCGGTCTGCTAAACGTAATGGCCACCCGGGTATTGAGCGATCAGAAGATCGACGAGCAAGCCCGCTCATACTCCTGTGAATCCAACCAGTAACACTTACCGTACAGTCCGGTCTCGTCGTCTGATATGTCGCATATCTCGCCTAGGGGTGGTAAACGTCAGACCCCAATAGCTCGATAAGTCGTGTCGATATGAGGTCTATAACAGTTCGAGAAACTACTGGTATTACTTACCAGTAAATCTCAGCAACCCTAGCCAGGGATTTCCGGTTATAGCCAATCGAACACAGCGCAACATCAACTCCCTATACCGGGAGAGACGAATCCCCTCCTATCGCTTATTGCCTCCATGTGACTCGGGACTGTACCCAAAAACCACCGTTTTGCACGCCCTCTTGGACGTGGTAAGGTGGAAATCAAAGCACAGTGGGAACCACACAAGACTCTATGACGATCTCGGGTCAACAGACTACTCTGTACCAGTGTCACCAGAGAACTGCCATCTGACGTGAGGTATAATACCATCTGGGAGTTCTCGGCGAGTCCGTCCAGCGTACCCAGTCTCCACTGAGCACCCGTATATCATCTCTGATGTCAAACACCAATGGATATGGGATCATCCATCTCCCATCTGTATGGGTCGAGAAGGTATACGCTAGTCTACTCTGGTATATCGATGCCCCGTCTCGATACACCCACGACTAGGGACTTTGAAGGATGTACTTATGGACTACCATGTCCCCACTAGTATGATCCGCATCATAGTCCAGGTAGTCAAGTACACATCCTAAGGGCTTTACCAACATGTAACAGAGAGACAATCAGTATACACGTTAAGGTAAAGAGTAACCAGATAGCATACTATCATGTGGAGCAAGAAACTCCTCCCTATATATGTCCCAGCATCCACTACAATATACATCCTATGTATAGCAATGGCCTCTAGGGCATACATATAACTAACAATATATAATCTTAAGTTAAATGATAAGGAAGTGTGAAGAATATGGGTGGATAATTTGCGAGTCGACGATAATAGAATTCCTTGTTAGGAAACCTAATTGGAAAACAAAAGTTGAAAAGCCAAATTGATAGGATTTTGTGGGTAGTATCCGCTGAAAACCCTCAGGAGACAACACTCATCCTACTAGGGACACCTAGAGGTTTAACGGCTTATTGCACGTGCTCAGTGCAATCGCGTTTCCCTGCGAAAGTGCGGTTAGGATTTTAGTGAATAAAAAATAAGTTTGCTCGAGGACGAGCAAAAGATAAGTTTGGGGGTATTTGTTCAGACCATAATATTGCATTATTATATTCCCCATTCTTATTCTTTTTATAAATAAACAGGTGCTTTTGACGCATGTCTGCTACATGTTACAGGTTACAGGTTCTTGGACAGAAAACAGTGAAAACGATGTAAAGACGATGAAAAAGTGGACTTTAACCAATAAACAGAAGATCTTGATCAAGCCTACATAAGAAACAGTTCACAAAGCAAGGTTCAAGACGTCGACACAAAACCACGGTTAAAGTCTTCAACAATGTTCACTGGAAAATCTGGAAGAGAGTCAGAAGCTAAATTGAGAAAAGAAATAAAGAAGTAGGAAGAACATAGAGCCATGAACCAACACAAGAAGTTTCAACAGCCAACTCCATTTTTTGGCCGCGGAACCGCGGCCAAACCATGCCTCGGGCCGCGGTTCCGCGGCCATATAGGGCCCATATGCAAATTGGTTTTTACCATATGTTGTGACGGCGCTGACTAGTCAACCTAGGGCTATTTTTGTAAATTTAGACATGCGGTTCAAAATGTAACCTGGGGTTTCCTATTCTCTATAAATAGGAACTCTAAACATTGTAAAATTTATGCCTCCTTTTAATAATAAAATAAGAATTCTTAATGGAGAGCATCGGTGCCTCTTTTCGATTCAGAAATTCAGATCTGACAAAGCTGCTTTGATGATTGGAGAGAGCCATCTGTAAGTAGATTTAATTAATTGCTGTAGTTTAGATTTTAATTCTTTACCCTAGGTAGATTTAATTCCTTGCCCTAGGAAATTGTTTAGAGTTAGCTTTGGGGAAGGCTTTTGAGAGATGAGATCTCTCATCCCTTTCTTACCCATCATATATTTTCATTAGTACTCCATGCATACACGCACACACCGCGCCCTAAGGCATCCTACCCCTCGAGGTAACGATGATACCGTAGTATAAAGGCCCGGTTGTGCGCGTTTTCCATGGAGGTTAGGGTAAGGATCTCTAAAGGAAGGACAAGAACCTAGAGGAAGGAACACCTTCCCGAATGGATCTAATCCCCTTTATTGATAATTATCATAACTCCTCATAGATCTTCATTCGGGTATAGAAAGCGTTGAGATTTACTTGCATTTCCAAACCATCCCTAAACCTAACCCTAGCAAGACTAGATCTAGTTAGTCTTAGATAGATAGATTTAGATTTTAGATTTAATAATCAATCTGAACACCCTTCGGAATTAACTCGTTAGCGCGATTAGGAGATTCATAACATCCCTGTGGACCGACCCGTACTCACTGGCTAGCTTCATGCGACGCCGTTCTTGATTGCGTTAATAGGTAGTTTTTGAGATCAAATCAATATGCCGACGAGTTAAACCAATTAAACACTTTAATCGTCTTAACTCATCACTCATGAAATCACAAAAAAACAACATCGAGGCAAAACCGTTAATTCAACACTTGAAAAAACACTATTCACTCCGACATAGAAAACCGTTAATTCGTGCGTATCGCATACACCGATGATACAACTAAATTAAACACTTTATTCTAGTTCATACTATCATAAATGACTAGCGAATCCAACAAATTTTTAAGTCGAAGCGAAGAATTCGAAAATTGAAAACACTATTCACCTCGACACTAAATCAGCACTTTTTGGCTCAGAAACGCGTCGAAACGAACTCAAAACTCGTCGAAACTTCGCATGGACCTCGAGGAAAAAATTAAATACCATTTTGAAATGTTCTCAAGGGTGGCATGACCTTTGGCCACCATTACGGTGGCCAGAGGCCATGCCAGACCCGAGAGTACCCATATGGGTGCTCTCAGGCATCATCCCCCGGAGCACTTTGAATAGAGCACTTTGAATAGACCCCCTCCGTAGCGTTCCATAGCGGTATAAGTTATGTACATCACATCTACAATGTCCGAGCACGACAAATAGAGCCGAAAAGAATTGATTTAAGTCAATGTTTGAAAACAAGTGAACACTTCATATTGATTCAAAAGTTTTGGATTTCAAATTGGCCAAAAACAAGTAATAGTCTTTCGGTATGGCTCTGATACCACTGCCTGTTTGTATATTATTCTTTTAGGGCATGACCGGGCTGAGGTCGATGTACCCGGTGTATGTATATTTTATTTTCTATACTAGGATTACCCCGCGGAGGGGTGCACGGATAGCCGGGTTCTAGAGGGCAACGGGCCCGCATCTCATGGCATTGAGACGGAGGGGGCTTCACTCTAGAATTGGCGGGTTACTCGCCGCACTCGTAGGGGGTATAGGTTGACCCAGGAGGGGTGCCCAAGTTACCGGATTCCGTGAAGTGCCGGGTGGTCCATTCACGTTGTTGAAGGGGGCTGCCTCGCTTCAGGTTATGGCGGGTAACTTGCCGTGCCTGTAGGGGTCTAGGATTTCATTGCACAGGCTATCCATACGACCAGGGGAACGTCGGGTTTCAGTAGCGGCTCTATGAAACTCGGGGATCCCAGATATCTGTATTGTTCTGTGATGCTTATTACATTTCTGTGATGTTGCATTTTATCACGCCTTGAGCGAATATTATATATTGATATATATACTAGTAGATATTGTATATGTTTTGCATCCGCGCTAGTCCAGTCCCCGCTCTGTCGTTAGTTAAGTAACCTAACGGGTGATGATGGGACCCAGTGGCGAATGCGGATGGCATATACGTACATCATTATTTTCGTTCTTTATTGGTGTGATCAATTGATGGGACTGCGTTGATTCGGATCAATGCAAGCTAAACAAACCTATTTTGATGTTGTCGGAACAATTTTTCAAAAAGCTGTTATTGCAAGGGCATTCTCTTTTGTTTTGCACAGTGGTATTCGGTTATGAATATCCAGTACCTCAGTCGACGAGGCAAGGGCCGAGATCCCTTCACCGGGAGTGACCTCTTGGACAGAAATTTGCGTCAGGGCAATAACTTCACTATAGTCATTTACTTTTGCTTTGCATCATGGTATTCAGTTGGAATATCATGCACCTCATTCTACAGGGAAAGTGCCGTGATCCCTTCACTGGGAGTGGCCTCTTTAGCAAAGGTTTTCGCCACTATATTTTTATAAAAGCTATCCGGTTCCTTCAATGATATCAAGTTCATTACGTTAAAGGTTTTTCGCCAAAAACCATTCGTAGCCCTCCGTCATTTCAGACGGATTGCACATAGTATTCATGCTATATTTGTTGTCTAAAGTCAAGGCATAGTGTATGGTAGCTATTTGTTACTCTTCTGCAGCATAGATAGATGCGTTGGTTTGGGACAGTCGTACTGCCTTATTAGCCAAAGTCAAGGGTAGGTACGGGTGGGTTCAAATCAACCTGGAGAATGACGGGTAGAACTTGACATATGACTTATGATTTGTTGGCCAATGTCAAGGTCATAAGAGCATGGGGTAAAAATCACATCGGGAGTTTCTAAAGAAAATGAAACTTGCCAGATATGCGCATACCTTCTGGAGTGTGATATCGTGAGTGGATTCCATCATGTTATCATGCGATGATAGTTGGATCCCGATTCCCACTGATGAGTTGGGTTACTCCTCGGGTGATACCGACTAATTCTTCTTTCAGGTTTGGAGGAGAATTTGACGTTACAGTGGGAGGTTTCCTGATTAGATAAATTGGTAACCATTCTGATCTAGGTTAGAGTGCACGCTGAGTGTTTCTTTTCTCTCTCTTTGGCGGCGACCATGACCCGACCCTTGACTATGACTCAGTGACCAAGTTGACCGAACCTTCTTAAAACACTGGCTTTTGGATTGTCAGAGTTGCAAACCTCATTGCCACTCCTACTTTTACCCTTTTCTCCAGGACACCCCGTATTACTACGAACGTCCACTTCCATTGGATAAAACCATCGTATAGTTATATACGAACTCAAAGGAATTTATTCGAGGATGGTTTCCGGTTGTGGAGAAAACGAATAGGACTATTCAGTTGTCTTTTCCTTTTTACCTTCTCGCAGGTTGTGAGTGCTCCTTGGATTAGGACAGTATACCTCACGCAAATTGGATAGTCTTATTCCAAACCATTGGCAAGTGCCGACCGGTAGGGAACGAAGAAAACCAATTAGCCTAACGATGGTGTACAGAAGGTATTATGTAAAGACAAGTAAATGGATTAGAAGGAGGGCAAAGTAAATTGCGACTGCTATGCACGACCAAACCAAGTATTTCATTACCACTCCCACTTGACCTTTGTATTTCTCCAGGACACTCCGTATCACTACGAAGATCCACAGTTATTTGGATACTCCATCGTATG
The DNA here is from genome assembly GCA_030015575.1 of Agapanthus africanus. Taxonomy (NCBI): domain Eukaryota; kingdom Viridiplantae; phylum Streptophyta; class Magnoliopsida; order Asparagales; family Amaryllidaceae; genus Agapanthus; species Agapanthus africanus. The sequence continues at coordinate 35,339,654 of CM057349.1, read as the reverse complement.
GTTATATACGAACTCGAAAGGAACTTGTTCCACTTCGGGGATGGATTCTGGTTCAGGAGAAATAGGAATAAGGTTTATTCGGTTGTCTTTTATCTTCATCTTCTCTCGCATTGTGAGTGCTCCTAGGATTAGGACAGTACACCCATTATGCTTATTGGATAGTCTTCTTCCAAACCATAGGCTGGTGCCGAACGGTAGGGAAGGAAGAAAACCATTTGGCCTAAAGGGGTGTACAGAAGATAATGACTAAAGACATATAAAAGGATTTGGAGAGATGGCAGAGAAATATACGGTTATAGTTGTGAATCTGATAATGGAAGAGGCATTACTAGGAATATCCAGATACCCCTACGAAACATTTCAATGTTTCAGTATTCACTGTGTACTGTTAAAAGAAAACTGATTTCTCAATTAGTCCTTGCTCCAGGGTAGTATTTATCAGGTTTGATTCTCACATCTGTATGGTTTTACAGATGATGAGTGGGAGTAAGTTATTAGGAATTAGGTGATCATCCTCATTATATCGGAATTCGTTGTAATTGGTGATATTTGAGGAAATCACCTGGGCTGTTTGCCGGACGGCAAATATTTGGTTTTGAATATCCGTTGCTATGCACCAATTTCAAATTGATATATCTGTACGTCTATTTTTATAGAGTGAGATATACGTTTTTGAAATTATGTCCATGACATTTACCTATATCAGTGGATGGTTAGGTAAGGAGCATTAAAACAGCGGTGTAATTTTTCTTAACCATAAGTACAGTTTTCTTAACCATAAGTACAGTTTTCAACCTACGACACACAGGGAGTGAGTTATCACACTCAAGGGACTTGTAAAGAGTATTGTATATTGTGTTGGAGATAGTGCCCTCAAAGTCAATTATTGGATCGCAGGTACATGATTGCAATGATTGAGGCAGGACCTATACCGATATGACAGTCTTGCTCGAGATGATAGTATGCTATCTGGTTTGTCTTTATCATCGTATACATACTTTTGTTCACTATTGCATGATGATAGAGCCCATAGGATTCTTGCTTGACTACCAGCAGTATGATGGCGATCATATACGTGGGAGCTGGGGTCTATAAGCACATCCTTAAAGAGTCCCTAGTCGTGGGAGTTTCGAGACAGGGCATCGATACTCCAGAGTAGACTAGTGTATACAGTCGAGACCCCGACGACAGGCGGTGGCCGGTCTCACAAGCCACTGGTGTCAGATAGTTCACCTAAGATGTATACAGGTGCTCATTAGGTTATGAGTACACCGGACAGGACTTGCCGAGAACATGCTAGTTGGTATTATACATATCGTCAGATAGCAGTTCCCTGGTGACATGTGTACAGGTTAGTTTATCGACCCGAGATCGTCATTTATCTCGTGTGAGTTCTCACTGTGCTTAGATTACTACCCTACCATGCTCAAAGGAGTTGTGCAAACAGGTTTTAGTTGGGTACAGTCCCGAGGCACATGGAGGCAGTGAGCGGATCGTCGGGGATTCGTCTCTCCCGTTATTGGGGGTTGATGTCGCACAGTGCACGGGTGGCCATCACTAGAAACCCTCGGCCGAGGTAGTGGAGAATTACTGATTTGGATCAGTAGTTTCTCAGGTGGTGATGGGCTTCATGCCGACACGATTTATCGCGTTATTAGGGGTCTGACTTTATCCACCCCCTAGACTCGTTATGCGATACTCTTTAGACGAACGGACCGGACTGTATATACATTGTCACTGTCAGACTCAGTAGGGTTTATGGATGAGTTCGCTCGTCAGCTTCCCTTCCAATCAATACATAGGCAACCGTTACGTACAGCTCGTACCTCTGACGTGCTAGAGGTTATACCCAGTGCCAGTGTGTTGATGAGTCATTAGAGTCCCCCACAGACACTTTCCTAAGTTCGGGCGAAACGTTGTAGAGGCCGTATGGTTTTATGGCAGGGTTCAGAGAATGCACGTGCGTTTACGCACGTGTCATATTTCGGGCATATAATACTGGTGGGTTTTGGTTTAAACCGGATCCGAGTATTATATTGAGTAGATATAATATATTTGTCTCAGTTGCATTTGTAATCGGTCGTAATACAAATGCGGGTATGTTTATACTGATACGGGGTTATCCTAAAATTCGTTTCAGGATCGCTTTTGGAAGTTGCCAGTTTTCAGTTTTCTATCGGCCGTATTTAACTGTCGGTTAAATGCGGATTTATTTTTCTTCTCTCGGGTGAGTCATGAGGGTGAGTCGTGGTTCTAGAAGCTTCTAGATTAGTGACTCATCTTGGCATTAATTGTTGCATTAATGAGTTGATGAGGTGTATTAGTGACTCATTCTTTTGCATTGATGTTTTTGTTCTTGCTTAGATATTTTCTCTTGATCTTTTGTTATGATAAGCATCATATCCTTGTGGTCACCCCCTCCTCTCTCCTACCCTCACCTCCCTTTTGCTATATAGTGGCCGGCCCCTCTCTCATGAGAATGGCCAAGTGACTAGGGAAAAGATTATGATAGATTTGTGTATGGAAATTTTCATATAGCTCAAATTCTTATCACCCGATTCCAAAAGGCAACTTCATTAACCGTTCGTCCATAGTTTTAGACATAACGAGACAAAGTGTTATACTCATTCTCTACATCATCTTGGTCGTCTCTTTTAGCAAACTTGACGACCGAGTTGTCTTGGTTCAGAGGCGGGAGCCCGTTTAAAGATCCGTCGACGTGGTGCCACCTGGACGAGATGAATGGAGATTCTAGAGATTGGAGCAGCCACAACAAGCGTGGGATAATGGTTGAAGACTGAAAGGCTCGGATCGTTCGGTATAACATTTCTACCCACCTTGTAATTTGTTAGTTTAGCTTTAATGGCAGATCCGGGTTACGGTACACGATAGCGCCAGTTTGTAAAAAGTTTTTGTTCCGCATTTGGCGTTTGTTAGACGGCCGGGGTGCTACCGTGGACTTACAGTGGTATCAGAGCCTCACCATTAAGCTATATTAACTTGTGCTAACGCGTTTAAAATATCGATCGAACGGATTTTCGAAAACCGCAAATTCCAGGGTTATAGTTTCTGTCGATTTAAACAGTGCCTAAAAATTATTTTACATATTGCAGAGAACTAAGCAGGCTTTTTAAAGAATAACAGAGAAATACGGTCCACTGAATCGTCCGTACGACCGCGGAACCGTGGTCAAAGCCTAGCTTTGACCGCGGAACCGCGGCCGTATTGGTGTTTCAGTTGGTCATTTTTCTCCTGGTGATTCTTTGTTGGAAAATGTGGTTTCTGGTAAAGTTCTTTTGGGCCCGGTTTTTATTACTGTACAGCAGATGTACGTGGGGCCCATTTCGGGAAATTTAGTCGATCGAAATTTTAAACTTTTTAGTTTACAGTATTTACATTATATCTCCGACCGGGAATGTCATTTGATCGGTAAACCGCGTCTAATTTCTATAGTTCTTTTAGACGGGTTTGCGAACGTGACATTCGCGTTGATGTTCTGTGTTGTGCTGAAATGTTGCAGATTTGTCGTGGTGGATAGCAGTGTGCAATGGTAGTGCAGTTTGGATTTAATTGTACATTTGATATTGCGGGGCGAGTGTCCAACATGTGGACTGCCGTCACTGCCTGTTTGTATAATATTCTTTTGGGGCACGACCGGGTTGAGGTCGATGTACCTGTTGTACATATTTTTATTTCTGTACTAGGTTTAACCTACGACGGAGTGCACGGATAGCCGGGTTCTGGAGGGCAACAGGTCCGTATCTCATGGCTTTGAGAGGCAAAGGGACCTTACTCTAGAATTGGCAGACCATTCGACGCACTCGTAGGGGGTACAGGTTGACCCAAGCAGGGGTGCTCAATTTACCGGATTCCTTGAAGTGCCGGGTGTTCCATTCACTATGCTGTGGGGGACTACCTCGCTTCAGGTTTTGGCGGGTAACTTGCCGCACCCGTAGGGGTCTAGGTTTTCATTGCACAGGCTATCCACACGACCAGGGGAATGTCAGGTTTTAGCAGCGGCTCTGTGAAACCCGGGGATCCCAGTTTATCTGTATTGTTCTGTGATGCTTATTACTTTTCTGTAATATTGCATATTATCACGCCTGGAGCGATTATTGTATATTGGTATATATACTATTAGATATTGTATATGTTTACACCCGCGCTAGTCCAGCCCCCACTCTGTCTTTAGTTAAGTAACCTAACGGGTGATGACGGGACTCAGTGGCGAATGCGGATGGCATATACGTACATTATATTTTCGTTCTTTTCTGGTGTGATTGATTGATGGGATTGCATTGATTCTTATCAATGCAAGGATAAAACAAACCTATATTTGATGTTGTTGAAACAAATTTTAAAAGGTGTTATTACAAAGATGTTTACTTTTGTTTTGCATAGCGGTATTCAGTTGGAATATCCTGCACCTCATTCGACAAGGCAAGGGCCGAGATCCCTTCACCGGGAGTGACCCCTTGGGCAGAAGTTTACGTCAGGGTAATAACTTCACTACAGTCGATTACAAGTTGCTTTGCATCGCGGAATTCAGTTGGAATATTCTGCACCTCATTCCACGAGGAAAGAGCCGAGATCCCTTCACCGGGAGTGACCTCTTTAGCAAAAGGTTTTCGTCACTATATTTTTATAAAAAGCTATCAAGTTCCTTCAACGAGATCAAGTTCATTACGTTAAAGTTTTTTCGCTAAAAACCAGCCGTAGCCCTCCGTCATTTCTTATGGATGGTCGTAGTATTCAAGCTATGTATTTTGACCTAACGCCATGGCATAGTGTTTGGTAGCTACTGGGTATTCATTTGTTGCATAGATAGATGAGTTGGTTTGGGACAGTCGTTCTGCCATTTTGACCTAACGCCAAGGGCATGTGCGGGTGGGTTCAAATTGACCTGGATAGTGACGGGTAGAACTTGGCATGTGACTTATGATATTTTGACCTAACGCCAAGGTCATAAGAGCATGGGGCAAAAATAACATCGGGAGTTTCTAAAGAAACTGAAACTTGCCAGATATGCGCATACCATCTGGAATGTGATAACTTGAGTGGCTTCCATCAAGTTATCATGTGATGATAGTTGGATCCCGATTCCCACTGATGAGTTGGTTTACTCTTCGGGTGATCCCGATTGATTCTTCTTTCAGGCTTGGAGGAGAATTTGACGGAACAGTGGGAGGTTTCCTGATTAGATAAAGTGATAACCATTCTGATCTTGGTTAGAGTGCACGCAGAGTGTTTCTTTTCTCTCTCTCTTTGGCAGCGACCTTTGACCGACCCTAAACTATGACTCAGTGACCAAGTTGACCGAACCTTCTTAAAATACTGGCTTTTGGATTGTCCGAGTTGCATAAGTCATTGCCGCTCCTTCTTTTACCCTTTGTATTTCTCAGAACACCCCGTATTATTACGGATATCCACTTCCATTGGATAGATCCATCGTATGGTTATATACGAACTCGAAGGGACTTCTTCGAGGATGGATCCGGGTTCAGGAGAAATAGAATTGGTTTATTCAGATGTCTCTTTTATTATCACCTTCTCTCAGGTTGCGAGGGCTCCTTAGTTTAGGAGAGTACACCTATTACGCTTATTGGATAGTCTTATTTCAAACCATAGGCTGGTGCCGAAAGGTAAGGAATGAAGAAAACCAATTAGCCTAAGTAGGGTGTGCAGAAGGTAATATGTAAAGATAAAATAAAGGGATTAGAAAGAGGGCAGAGTAAATTGCGACTGTTATCATTCACGACCAAACTGCGTACTTCATCGCCACTCCTATTTCACCTTTTCCTTTTTCCTAGTTCGGGAGAAATAGAATAAGGTATTATTCAGTTGTCTTTTATCATCACCTTCTCTCAAGTTACGAGTACTCTTAGGATTAGGAGGGTACACCTATTATACTTACTGGATAGTCTTCTTCTAAACAATAGGCTGGTGCCGAAAAATAGGGAAAGGAGAAAACCATTTAGCCTAATGATGGTGTACAGAAGGTAATGAATAAAGACAAACAAAGGGATTTGGAGAGATAGCAAGGAAATATACGGTTAAAATCATGAATTGGATTATGGAAGAGGCATTACTACAAATACCAGGATACCCCTACGAAACATTTTCATGTTTCAGTGCGTTGTTAAAGGAAAACTGATTTCCCGATTACATGCTTACTCCAGGTTATGTATTTACCATGTTACATTCTCATATCTGTATGGTTTTACAGATAATGAGTGGGAGTAAGTTATTAGGAATTTGGTGATCATCCTCATTATATCGGAATTCTTTGTAATTGGTGATATTTGAGGAAATCACCTGGGTACAGTTTTTCAACCTACGACGCACAGGTTTTGAGTTATTCAACTCAGTGGACTTATACAGAGTATTGTATGTTGTCCAGTCTCCGTCAGGACAAAGGGGCAGGTCCTCGTACTATGTTCTGATTACTTGTGACTTCTCTAGTTTTTAGACAAGTGTTTCTTAGAAATACAATATCTAAGTTTTGAGAAGTTTTGGGTATAAGAATAAAGTAGAGAACTAGGTATCGCAAGTATCGGGATTCTTCAAAGAGATCGAAGATGTAGATTCTTGTGATTGGTATTCAGTTAATAGTAATGGTTTTGAGAAACTTGTTTCTCTTTCAGGTTACTCATAATTCGATATATTCCTAAGTTGAGTAATGCTGATTAGCCTCTCTCCATTAAGTTGAAATGCACTGGAGACAGTTGCATGATTTGAATCTGGTTCTAATTAAATAAGTGCCAAATGTTTCTATATTAGATATAGAATGGTTAATATCTTAACGATGTTAAGGTACGGTAAGTTGTCCAGCTTATGCTTAAAACCAGACACTGGATAATTCAAGGCACGTTTCTGTAATGGCAGTTTGTGGGTTGACCTTTGTTTTGACGAGGGTTGACATTTCTACCATCTGGAAGATCAATAGTGATATTGTTCTTGACTCGCCACGGTTTTATTAAAATGGACTTTTTCATAAAACGGTAGTGGGAGTATGGTAGAACTGGAAGTGATTCCAGAACAGCAAACGATTACGAAAAATTTAATAGGACCTATATATTCAATCAGGTTTGACATTCCAATAACCACTCCGCAGATATGGTGGGTAACCTCAGACACCCGAGAGGTACTCCGATAGCCTCAAAGACGGTGACAGGGAAGTTCTTGTTTACCCAGACTTGACACTACTATTGTTCCAGACTATGAGACCCGGCAGGAGGATAAGTATAGCGTCGTTCTAAACTAGCTTTAGAAGTGTACGTATATATTATTCTGCCAGAGGGTTGTTGTGGTTAGTGGGAGCAGCGGAAGTATAGTGGGCAAGTAGCTTATGTCTATTTATAGACTTGAGCAGATATAGCAGAGATAGATCATCTGGTTTTGATGTGACAGTCATAGTTTTGACTTCATCAGAATAGGTGATGGATCTGTTAAGAAGGTAGTAGAGTGTGATGTCCTGGTACTTGGATGACATGCACAGAGTAGGAAGTAAAATTCATATACTACGATCGGTTGTACTTTAGTCGTCACACAGTTGTTTCTCCACAAAGAACATGGATATAATATCGGACATTATGGTTACTAGATCTATGGTTTCAGATCTAGATTTGGGTAGTTTCCCAATGTGGGTACTTAGACAATATTCTAAAAGTATTTAGAATAGATGACTCCTGGCATGGTGGTGTACCTGCAAGTGATGGAGTCACCCTCTCTAAAGGTGTCTTATAGACTAAAGGGGAGAGGGAAGTGCATGATTGGCAGATCACTTGCTTAGGCAATTGAGTCAATCATGAAATGTCAAGTACCACATCAGATGTTGTTTTTGCACAAGATGCGATAAGTTTATATTAATCCAATCCTGAAGAAACATAAGGAAGTAGTTTTAGAACATAAGTGTGTGTTCTACGGATTTGATGATGGCAGCCTCCTTCGGGAGACGGTTATCATTCCAGGCTTCGAAGGTGACATGGATGACAGAGTGATTGTCAGAGTTATAGTTTTCCCTATAATGAGGGACAGTATTATGGATAGGAGGTCCAAGAGGATACTGTGGGAGGCATGGTACTGGATACTGATTAGGTTCAGTTATCGATACGGTCTAAGAAGTTTGGATTTGGAGTTCATTTATGAACTAGGTCCCATCAGATATCCAGACATATTCTAAGACTGGTATTACTCGATTCGGGAGATGGCTTTCTCTGCGAACTTGAGACTAAGAGAGACATAGAAAGAAACATCAAGGCGGATCCACTCACTGAGGCTATTTCTCGAACACGAGAGTTTTACAAAGTAGCTTTGTGAAACTGATTAGTAGAGAAGTTGGATGTTCGGTATCACGCAGGCTGTGAGTATGCGACATCGCAATAATTAGCCTTAAGTGCAAGTGGGAGATTGTTGGAGATAGTGCCCTCAAAGTCAATTATTGGATCGCAGGTACGTGATTGCAATGATCGAGGCAGGACCTATACCGATATGACAGTCTTGCTCGAGATGATAGTATGCTATCTGGTTTGTCTTTATCATCGTATACATGCTTTTGTTCACTATTGCATGATGATAGAGCCCATAGGATTCTTGCTTGACTACCAGCAGTATGATGGCGATCATATACGTGGGAGCTGGGGTCTATAAGCACATCCTTAAAGAGTCCCTAGTCGTGGGAGTTTCGAGACAGGGCATCGATACTCCAGAGTAGACTAGTGTATACAGTCGAGACCCCGACGAGAGGCAGTGGCCGGTCTCACAAGCCACTGGTGTCAGATAGTTCACCTAAGATGTATACAGGTGCTCATTAGGTTATGAGTACACCGGACAGGACTCACCGAGAACATGCTAGTTGGTATTATACATATCGTCAGATAGCAGTTCCCTGGTGACATGTGTACAGGTTAGTTTATCGACCCGAGATCGTCATTTGTCTCGTGTGAGTTCTCACTGTGCTTAGATTACTACCCTACCATGCTCAAAGGAGTTGTGCAAACAGGTTTTAGTTGGGTACAGTCCCGAGGCACATGGAGGTAGTGAGCGGATCGTCGGGGATTCGTCTCTCCCGGTATTGGGGGTTAATGTCGCACAGTGCATGGGTGGCCATCACTAGAAACCCTCGGCCGAGGTAGTGGAGAATTACTGATTTGGATCAGTAGTTTCTCAGGTGGTGATGGGCTTCATGCCGACACGATTTATTGCGTTATTAGGGGTCTGACTTTATCCACCCCCTAGACTCGATATGCGATACTCTTTAGACGAACGGACCGGACTGTATATACATTGTCACTGTCAGGCTCAGTAAGGTTTATGGATGAGTTCGCTCATCAGCTTCCCTTCCAATCAATACATAGGCAACCGTTACGTACAGCTCGTACCTTTGACGTGCTAGAGGTTATACCCAGTGCCATTGTGTTGATGAGTCATTAAAGTCCCCCACAGACACTTTCCTAAGTTCGGGCAAAACGTTATAGAGGCCGTATGGTTTTATAGCAGGGTTCAGAGAATGCACGTGCGTTTACGTACGTGTCATATTTCGGGCATATAATACTGGTGGGTTTTGGTTTAAACCGGATCCGAGTATTATATTGAGTAGATATAATATCTTTGTCTCAGTTGCATTTGTATTCGGTCGTAATACAAATGCGGGTATGTTTATACTGATACGGGGTTATCCTGAAATTCGTTTCAGGATCGCTTTTGGAAGTTGCCAGTTTTCAGTTTTCTATCGGCCGTATTTAACAGTCGGTTAAATGCGGATTTATCTTTTCTTCTCTCGGGTGAGTCATGAGGGTGAGTCGTGGTTCTAGAAGCTTCTAGATTAGTGACTTATCTTGGCATTAATTGTTGCATTAATGAGTTGATGAGGTGTATTAGTGACTCATTCTTTTGAATTGATGTTTCTTGTTCTTGCTTAGATATTTTCTCTTGATCTTTTGTTATGATAAGAATCATATCCTTATGGTCACCCCCTCCTCTCTCCTACCACCCTCTTGCTATATAGTGGTCGGCCCCTCTCTCATGAGAATGGCCAAGTGACTAGGGAAAAGATTATGATAGATTTGTGTATGGAAATTTTCATATAGCTCAAACTCATATCACCCGATTCCAAAAGGCAACTTCATTAACCGTTCATCCATAGCTTTGGACGTAACGAGACAAAGTGTTCTACTCATTCTCTACATCATCTTGGTCATCTCTTTTAGCAAACTTGACAACCGAGTTGCCTCGATTCAAAGGCGGGAGCCCGTTTAAAGATCCGTCGACGTGGTGCCACCTGGACGAGATGAATGAAGATTCTGGAGATCGGAGAAGCCACAACAAGCGTGGGATGATGGTTGAACACCGAAGAACTCGGATCGTTCGGTATAACATTTCTACCCACTTTGTAATTTGTTAATTTAGCTTTAATGGCAGATCCGGGTTACGGTATACGATAGCGTCAGTTTGTAAAAAGTTTTTGTTCTGCATTTGGCGTCTGTTAGACGGCCGGAGCGCTACCGTGGACTTACATATTGTCCAGTGTCCATTAGGACAGAGGGATTTGTACTCCTACTATATTCTGTTTTACTTGTGACTTCTCTAATTCTTAGACATGTATTTCGTAGAAATACAAGGTCCAAGTTTTGAGAAGTTATAGGTATAAGAGAAAAGTAGAGAACCAGGTGTTGCAAGTATCGGGATTCTTCAAAGTGATCGAAGATGTAGATACTTGTGTATGGTATTCAGCTGATAGTAATGATTATGAGAACTTGCTTCTCTTTCAGGTTACTCATAATTGGAAGTATTCGTAAGTTGAGTAATGCTGATCGGCCTCTCTCCATTTAGTTGACATGCACTGGAGACAGCTGCATGATTTGAATCTGGTTCAATTAAATTAGTGCCTCTGTTTCTGTATTGGATATAGAACAGTTCATATCTTAACGATGTTAAGGTACGAGGAGTTGTCCGGCTTATGCTTAAAACCAGACTCTGGATAACTCAAGGCACGTTTCTGTAATGGCTGTTTGTGGGTTGACCCGGGCTATGACGAGGGTTGGCTTTCTACCAGCTGGAAGATCAATAGTGATATTGTTCTTAACTCGCCACAGTTTTAGTAAAAATGGATTTTTTCAGAAAACAGAAGTGGGAGTATGGTAGAACTGGAAGTGATTCCAGAACCGCAAACGATTACTGAAAATTTGATAAGAACCTAAAGATTCAATCTGATTTGACATTCCATTGGCCACTCCGGAAATATGGTGGGTAACCTCAAGCACCCGAGAGGTACTCCGGTAGCCTCAAGGACGGTGACAGGGAGGTTCTTGTTTACCCAGACTTGCCATTGCTGTTGTTCCAGACTGTGAGACCCGGCAGGAGGATGAGTATAGCGTCGTTCTAAACAAGCTTTACAAGTGCACGTGTATATGATTCTGCCAGAGGGTTGTCGTAGTCAGTCAGAGCAGTGGAAGCATAGTGGACAAGTGGCTTATGTCTATTTATAGACTAAATCAGATACAGTGGAGATAGATCATCTATTTCTGATGTGACAGTCATAGGTTTGACTTCATCGGAATAAGGGATGGATCTTTTAAGAAGGTGGTAGGGTGTGATGTCCGGGTATTTGGATGACATACACAGAGTAGGAAGTGAAATTCCTATACTACGGTCGGTTATACTTTGGTTGTCACACAATGGTTTCTCCACATGGAACGTGGATATTATATCAGACATTCTGATTACTGGATCTATGGTTTTAGATCTAGATTTGGGAAGTGTCCCAATCTGGGTACTTAAACAGCATTCTAAAGGTGTTTTAGAAAGGACGACTCCTGGCACGGTAGTATACCTGCAGGAGATGGAGTCACCCTCTCTAAAGGTGTCTTACAGACTAAAGGGGAGAGGGATGTGCATGATTGGTAGATCACTTGCTTAGGCAATTGAGTCAATCATGAGATGTCAAGTGCCACACCAGATGTTGTTTTTGCAGTAGGTGCAATAAGTTGATATTGATCCAATCCTGGAGAACGGATCGGAAGCAGTTTTAGAATATAAGTGGATGTTCTAGGGATATGATAACGGCAGCCTCATTCGGGAGACAGTTATCATTCCAGGCTTTCAAGGTGACATGGATGACAGAGTGACTGTCAGAGTTATAGTTTTCCCTCTGACGAGGGGCAGCAGTTTGGACAGGTGGTCCAGGCGGATACTGAGGGAGGCATGGCGCAGGATACTGATTAAGTTCAGTTGACGATACAGTCTAAGAAGTTTGGATTTAGAGTTCATTTATGAGCTAGGTCCCATCAGATATCCAGACATATTCTAAGACAGGTATTGCTCATTTCGGGAGATGGCTTTCTCCGCGAACTTAAGATAAAGAGAGACATAGAAAGAAACATCTGAGCGGATCCACTCACTGAGGCTATTCCTCAAACGCAATAGTTTCGCAAACAGGTTTTGTGAGACTGATTAGTAGAGGAGTTGGGTGTTCGGTATCACACGGGCTGTGAGTATGCGACATCGCAATAATTAGCCTTGAGTGCAAGTGGGAGATTGTTGGAGATAGTGCCCTCAGAGTCCATTATTGGATCACAGGCACGTGATTACAATGATTGAGGGAGGACCTATGCCGGTAGAACAGTCTTACTCAAGATGATAGTATGCTATATGGTTTATCTTTATCATCGTGTACTGCTTTAGGTGACCTTACAAGTTACTATTGCGCGTTGATAGAGCCCTTAGGATTCTTGCTTGACGGCCAGCAATATGATGGCGATCATATACGTGGGAGCTGGGGTCTATAAGCACATCCTTAAAAGGTCTCTAATCGTGGGAGTTTTTGAGACAGGGCATCGATACTCCAAAGTAGACTAGTGTATACAGTCGAGACCCCGACGAGGGGCGGTGGCCGGTCTCACAAGCCACTGGTGTCAGTTGGTTCACCTAAGATATATACAGGTGCTCATTGGGTTATGAGTACACCGGACATGACTCACCGAGAACATGCTAGTTGGTCTAATACCTGACGTCAGATAGCAGTTCCCTGGTGACATGTGTACAGGTTAGTTCATCGACCCGAGATCGTAATTTGTCTCGTGTGAGTTCCCACTGTACTTTGATTACTACCCTACCACGGATTAAAGGAGTCGTGCAAACAGGTTTTAGTTGGGTACAGTCCCGAGCCACATGGAGGCAGTGAGCGGATCTTCAAGGGTTCGTCTCTTACGGTATTGGGGGTGAGGACGCGCTGTGTCTAGGAGAGCCATTACACGAAGTCCTTGACCAAGGCAGGAGATTTACTGGTAGGTATTCCAGTAATATCTCAGGGTGTTATGGGCTACACTCCGACACGACTTGTACCGCTTTTGGGGATCTGACTTTTACCAACCCCCTAGGCCTGCCATGCGATACTCATAGACGAACGGACCGGACTGTACGGATATTGTCACCGACAGGCTCAGTAGGGTGTCAGGATGAGTTTGCTCATCGATGTCCCTTTTGGTCAATACCTGGTAGCCCGTTACGTATGGCTAATACCTCTGACGTGCTAGTGGTTAAATCCACAGCCAAAAGTATTGACGAGTCTTTAGAGTCCCCCACAAGCGCTGTAGAGGCCGTATGGAGATATGGCAGGGTTCGATCAGATACGTGCGGTATTGTACGGATCATGATCGGACGGATAATACTAGCGGGCTTTGGTTTAAGCCGGATCCTAGTATTGTACAGTGTAGATTTTGTCTCTTTGCATTTGTATTCGGTCGGAATACAAATGCTGGTATGTATATACAGTCGCGGGATTTTCCTGTAATTTATTACGGGATCAATTTTTTGAAGTTGGCAGTTTGCATTCCGTTCGGCCAATTTTCCTTTGTTCCTTCATGGCCGGATTTTTTATGTAGGAGGGGGCTTATTTGCAAGTGTGCAAATTATCAAATGTGGAGGGTTCTTTGTGGCATTTGGTTTATATGATGGTTCAAGCATCTTTGCTTTTTCATTCATCATGGTTTTGCATTAATGAGAAAGGATTTGTGATTAGATTGATTTGGTTTTGAGTGTGACTAAATTTCCTTGTTATCACCCATTTCTTTATGGTCACCACACACTCTCTTGTGCTCACCCCCTTGAGATTTTTCCTCCTCTTTTTAGTTAAGGGCCGGCCACACTTTATGAGGGAGAGAGGTTCTTTTTTTTGGTGTGGGGAAATTGTTCATCTCATATTATTTTGCTTACACCAAAATTCTCAGGTTCATCTCCATTGTTCATTCCTCTCTCTAAAAGGCAACTTCATACCCCCATGAGACAAACCACTCTACACTTAGCCTACAGCATTCTTGGACACGTCGGCTCGCCAAATTCGTGCCCGAGTTGCCTCGGTCCAGAGGTGGGAGCCTGTAAAAGAACCCGGCGATGTGGTGCCCTTTCCGACGAGGAGATGAAGACCAGAGATTCCACGAGGAGATCGGGATGGAGGCCGAAGACCGAAGGACACGGATCGCTCGGTATAGCTTTCTACCCATTCTCTAGTTTGCTAGCATTAGGTTAATGGCCCTATCCGTGTTTTAAAGTGCGCGGTAGTGCCGGTTTACAAGTTTTAGAAAAGTTTCGTTTCCGCATTTTGGCCTCGGACAGAAGGCCGGGGCGCTACCGTGCACTTACATTGGTATCAGAGCCACACCATTAACCTAGTCTAGCTTGCTCTAACGTGTTTACAAGTTCGATCGAACGGATTTTCCAAAAACCACGTTTCCATGTCAAGTTTCTGTCGAATTTTTCCAGTGCTCTAAAAATTATTTGGTACATTATAAAAATACGTGCAACGTTTTTTATGCATTCTGTGAAAATTTGGTAGCTCGATGGCACTGTTTCACCGCGGAACCGCGGCCAAACCCCCGCATTGGCCGCGGTTCCGCCGCCATTTAAACTGTTCACAGCATCAAATTTTTACAGTGGGCTTCTGATATGGAAATAGGGTTTCTGGTATGTTCTGTTTGGGCCCAGATTTATTTTAAGTGTTACAGTTTTGCTTGGGGCCCACTTCGGTAAATTTAGTCGATCGAAAATTTTAAACATGTTAGTTCACAGTATTTACATTATATCTGCGACCGTGAATGTCACTTGATCGGTAAATCCTGTCTAACTGCTATAGCCCTTTTTGACGGATTTGCGAACGTGACATTCGCGTTGATGTTCTGTATTGTGCTGTGATGTTGCGGATTTGTCATGGTGGATAGCCTGGATGCAATGTTAGTACAGTTTGGTTATTTATGTACATTTGATATTGCGGAGCGAGCGTCCGACATGTGGACTGCCGTCACTGCCTGTTTGTATATTATTCTTTTGGGGCACGACCGGGCTGAGGTCGATGTACCCATTGTATGTATATTTTATTTTCTGAACTAGGATTACCCCGCGGAGGGGTGCACGGATAGCCGGGTTCTAAAGGGCAACGGGCCCGCATCTCATGGCATTGAGACGGAGGGGGCTTCACTCTAGAATTGGCGGGCTATTCGCCGCACTCGTAGGGGGTATAGCTTGACCCAGGAGGGGTGCCCAAGTTACCGGATTCCGTGAAGTGCTGGGTGGTCCATTCACGTTGCTGAAGGGGGCTGCCTCGCTTCAGCTTTTGGCGGGTAACTTGCCGCGCTCGTAGGGGTCTAGGATTTCATTGCACAGGCTATCCAAACGACCAGGGGAACGTCGGGTTTCAGTAGCGACTCTATGAAACCCGGGGATCCCAGATATCTGTATTGTTCTGTGATGCTTATTACATTTCTGTGATGTTGCATTTTATCACGCCTTGAGCGAATATTATATATTGATATATATACTAGTAGATGTTGTATATGTTTTGCATCCGCGCTAGTCCAGTCCCCGCCCTGTCATTAGTTAAGTAACCTAACGGGTGATGACGGGATCCAGTGGCGAATGCGGATGGCATATACGTACATCATTATTTTCGTTCTTTATTGGTGTGATCAATTGATGGGACTGCGTTGATTCGGATCAATGCAAGCTAAACAAACCTATTTTTATATTGTTGGAACAATTTTTCAAAAAGCTGTTATTGCAAAGGCGTTCTCTTTTGTTTTGCACAGTGGTATTCGGTTATGAATATCCAGCACCTCAGTCGACGAGGCAAGGGCCGAGATCCCTTCACCGGGAGTGACCCCTTGGACAGAAGTTTGCGTCAGGGCAATAACTTCACTATAGTCGTTTACTTTTGCTTTGCATCGTGGTATTCAGTTAGAATATCCTGCACCTCATTCTACGGGGAAAGAGCCGAAATCCCTTCACCAGGAGTGACATTTTAGCAAAGGTTTTCGCCACTATATTTTTATAAAAGCTATCCGGTTCCTTCAACGATATCAAGTTCATTACGTTAAAGGTTTTTCGCCAAAAACCAGTCGTAACCCTCCGTCATTTCAGACGGGTAGTACGTAGTATTCATGCTATGTTTGTTGGCTAAAGTCAAGGTATAGTGTATGGTAGCTATTTGTTACTCTTCTGCAGCATAGATAGATGCGTTGGTTTGGGATAGTCGTACTGCCTTGTTGGCAAAAATCAAGGGTAGGTACGGGTGGGTTCAAATCAACCTGGAGAATGACGGGTAGAACTTGACATGTGACTTATGATTTGTTGGCCAAAGTCAAGGTCATAAGAGTATGGGGTAAAAATCACATCGGGAGTTTCTAAAGAAAATGAAACCTGCCAGATATGCGCATACCTTCTGGAGTGTGATAACGTGAATGGATTCCATCATGTTATCATGCGATGATAGTTGGATCCCGATTCCCACTGATGAGTTGGTTTACTCCTCGGGTGATCCCGACTAATTCTTCTTTCAGGTTTGGAGGAGAATTTGACGTTACAGTGGGATGTTTCCTGATTAGATAAATTGGTAACCATTCTGATCTAGGTTAGAGTGCATGCTGAGTGTTTCTTTTCTCTCTCTCTTTGGCAGCGACCATGACCCGACCCTTGACTATGACTCAGTGACCAAGTTGACCGAACCTTCTTAAAATACTGGCTTTTGGATTGTCAGAGTCGCAAACCTCATTGCCACTCCTACTTTTACCCTTTTCTCCAGGACACCCTTTATTACAACGAACGTCCACTTCCATTGGATAAAACCATCGTATGGTTATATACGAACTCGAAGGAATTTATTCGAGGATGGTTTCCGGTTCTGGAGAAAACGAATAGGACTATTCAGTTTTCTTTTCCTTTTTACCTTCTCTCAGGTTGCGAGTGCTCCTTGGATTAGGATAGTACACCTATCACGCAAATTGGATAGTCTTCTTCCAAACCATAGGCAAGTGCCGACCGGTAGGGAATGAAGAAAACCAATTAGCCTAACGATGGTGTACAGAAGGTATTATGTAAAGACAAGTAAAGGGATTAGAAGGAGGGCAAAGTAAATTGCGACTGCTATTCACGACCAAACCAAGTATTTCATTACCACTCCCACTTCACCTTTGTATTTCTCCAGGACACTCCGTATCACTACGAAGATCCACAGTTATTTGGATACTTCATCGTATGGTTATATACGAACTCGAAAGGAACTTGTTCCACTTCGGAGATGGATTCTGGTTCAGGAGAAATATGAATAAGGTTTATTCGGTTGTCTTTTATCTTCATCTTCTCTCGCATTGCGAGTGCTCCTAGGATTAGGACAGTGCACCCATTATGCTTATTGGATAGTCTTCTTCCAAACCATAGGATGGTGCCGAACGGTAGGGAAGGAAGAAAACCATTTGGCCTAAAAGGGTGTACAGAAGATAATGACTAAAGACATATAAAGGGATTTGGAGAGATGGCAGAGAAATATACGGTTATAGTTGTGAATCTGATAATGGAAGAGGCATTAGTAGGAATACCCGGATACCCCTACGAAACATTTCAATGTTTCAGTATTCACTGTGTACTGTTAAAAGAAAACTGATTTCTCAATTAGTCCTTGCTCCAGGGTATGTATTTATCAGGTTTGATTCTCACATCTGTATGGTTTTACAGATGATGAGTGGGAGTAAGTTATTGGGAATTAGGTGATCATCCTCATTATATCGGAATTCATTGTAATTGGTGATATTTGAGGAGATCGCCTATGCTGTTTGCCGGATGGCAAATATTTGGTTTTGAATATCCGTTGCTATGCACCAATTTCAAATTGATATATCTGTACGTCTATTTTTATAGAGTGAGATATACCTTTTTGAAATTATGTCCATGACATTTACCTATATCGGTGGATAGTTAGGTAAGGAGCATTAAAACAGCGGTGTAATTCTTCTTAACCATAAGTACAGTTTTCAACCTACGACACACAGGAAGTGAGTTATTACACTCAAGGGACTTGTACAGAGTATTGTATATTGTCCAGTGTCCATTAGGACAGAGGGGTTGGTACTCGTACTATATTCTGTTTTACTTGTGACTTCTCTAATTCTTAGACATGTGTTTCGTAGAAATACAAGGTCCAAGTTTTGTGAAATTATAGGTATAAGAGTAAAGTAGAGAACCAGGTGTTGCAAGTATCGGGGTTCTTCAAAGTGATCGAAAATGTAGATACTTGTGTATGGTATTCAGCTGATAGTAATGATTATGAAAACTTGCTTCTCTTTCAGGTTACTCATAATTGGAAGTATTCGTAAGTTGAGTAATGCTGATCGGCCTCTCTCCATTTAGTTGACATGCACTAGAGACAGCTGCATGATTTGAATCTGGTTCAATTAAATCAGTGCCTCTGTTTCTGTATTGGAGATAGAAAAGTTCATATCTTAACGATGTTAAGGTACGGGGAGTTGTCCGGCTTATGCTTAAAACCAAACTCTGGATAACTCAAGGCACGTTTCTGTAATGGCTATTTGTGGGTTGACCCGGGCTATGACGAGGGTTGGCTTTCTACCATCTGGAAGATCAATAGTGATATTGTTCTTAACTCGCCACAGTTTTAGTAAAAATGGATTTTTTTAGAAAACAGAAGTGGGAGTATGGTAGAACTGGAAGTGATTCCAGAACCGCAAACGATTACTGAAAATTTGATAAGAACCTAAAGATTCAATCTGATTTGACATTCAATTGGCCACTCCGCAGATATGGTGGGTAACCTCAAGCACCCGAGAGGTACTCCGGTAGCCTCAAGGACGGTGACAGGGAGGTTCTTGTTTACCCAGACTTGCCATTGCTGTTGTTCCAGACTGTGAGACCTGGAAGGAGGATGAGTATAACGTCGTTCTAAACAAGCTTTACAAGTGCACGTGTATATGATTCTGCCAGAGGGTTGCCGTAGTCAGTCGGAGCAGCGGAAGCATAGTGGACAAGTGGCTTATGTCTATTTATAGACTAAATCAGATACAGCGGAGATAGATCATCTATTTCTGATGTGACAGTCATAGGTTTGACTTCATCGGAATAAGGGATGGATCTGTTAAGAAGGTGGTAGGGTGTGATGTCCGGGTATTTGGATGACATACGCAGAGTAGGAAGTGAAATTCCTATACTACGGTCGGTTATACTTTGGTTGTCACACAGTGGTTTCTCCACATGGAACGTGGATATTATATCAGACATTCTGGTTACTGGATCTATGGTTTTAGATCAAGATTTGGAAAGTGTCCCAATCTGGGTACTTAGACAGCATTTTAAAGGTGTTTTAGAATGGACGACTCCTGGCACGGTAGTATACCTGCAGGAGATGGAGTCACCCTCTCTAAAGGTGTCTTACAGACTAAAGGGGAGAGGGATGTGCATGATTGGCAGATCACTTGCTTAGGCAATTGAGTCAATCATGAGATGTCAAGTACCACACCAGATGTTGTTTTTGCAGTAGGTGCAATAAGTTGATATTGATCCAATTCTGGAGAAATGATCGGAAGCAGTTTTAGAACATAAGTGGATGTTCTAGGGATATGATAACGACAGCCTCATTCGGGAGATAGTTATCATTCCAGGCTTCCAAGGTGACCTGGATGACAGAGTGACTGTCAGAGTTATAGTTTTCCCTCTGACGAGGGGCAGCAGTTTGGACAGGTGGTCCAGGAGGATACTGAGGGAGGCATGGCGCAGAATACTGATTAAGTTCAGTTGACGATACAGTCTAAGAAGTTTGGATTTGGAGTTCATTTATGAGCTAGGTCCCATCAGATATCCAGACATATTCTAAGACAGGTATTGCTCATTTCGGGAGATGGCTTTCTCCGCGAACTTGAGATAAAGAGAGACATAGAAAGAAACATCTGAGCGGATCCACTCACTGAGGCTATTCCTCGAACGCAATAGTTTCGCAAACGGGTTTTGTGAGACTGATTAGTAGAGGAGTTGGGTGTTCGGTATCACACGGGCTATGAGTATGCGACATCGCAATAATTAGCCTTGAGTGAAAGTGGGAGATTGTTGGAGATAGTTCCCTCAGAGTCAATTATTGGATCACAGGCACGTGATTGCAATGATTGAGGGAGGACCTATGCCGATAGAACAGTCTTACTCAAGATAATAGTATGCTATCTGGTTTATCTTTATCATCGTGTATTGCTTTAGGTGACCTTACAAGTCATTATTGCGCGTTGATAGAGCCCTTAGAATTCTTGCTTGACGGCCAGCAGTATGATGGCGATCGTATACGTGGGAGCTGGGGTCTATAAGCACATCCTTAAAAGGTCCTTAGTCGTGGGAGTTTTTGAGACAGGGCATCGATACTCCAGAGTAGACTAGTGTATACAGTCGAGACCCCGACGAGGGGCGGTGGCCGATCACACAAGCCACTGGTGTCAGTTGGTTCACCTAAGATGTATACAGGTGCTCTTTAGGTTATGAGTACACCGGACAAGACTCGCCGGGAACATGCTAGTTGGTCTTATACCTGACGTCAGATAGCAGTTCCCTGGTGACATGTGTACAGGTTAGTTCATCGACCTGAGATCGTCATTTATCTCGTGTGAGTTCCCACTGTACTTTGATTACTACTCTACCACGGCTGAAAGGAGTCAAGCAAACAGGTTTTAGTTGGGTACAGTCCCGAGCCACATAGAGGCAGTGAGCGGATCTTCAGGGGTTCGTCTCTTCCGGTATTGGGGGTGAGGTCGCGCTGTGTCTTGGAGAGCCATTACAGGAAGTCCTTGGCCAAGGCAGGAGATTTACTGGTAGGTATTCCAGTAATATCTCAGGGTGTTCTGGGCTACACTCCGACACGACTTGTACCGCTTTTGAGGGTCTGACTTTTACCAACCCCCTAGGCCTGCCATGCGATGCTCATAGACGAACGGACCGGACTGTACGGATATTGTCACCGACAGGCTCAGTAGGGTGTCAGGATGAGTTCGCTCATCGACGTCCCTTTTGGTCAATACCTGGTAGCCCGTTACGTATGGCTAATACCTCTGATGTGCTAGTGGTTAAATCCACAGCCAAAAGTATTGACGAGTCTTTAGAGTCCCCCACAGACAGTTTCTCAAGTTTCGGACGAAACGCTGTAGAGGCCGTATGGAGATATGGCAGGGTTCGATCAGATACGTGCAGTATTGCACGGATCATGATCGGACGGATAATACTAGCGGGCTTTGGTTTAAGCTGGATCCTAGTATTGTACAGTGTAGATTTTGTCTCTTTGCATTTGTATTCGGTCGGAATACAAATGCGGGTATGTATATATAGTAGCGGGGTTTTCCTGTAATTTATTACGGGATCAGTTTTTTGAAGTTGGCAGTTTGCATTCCGTTCGGCCAGTTTTCCTTTGTTCCTTCATTGCCGGATTTTTTATGTAGGAGGGGGCTTATTTGCAAGTGTGCAAATTATCAAATGTGGAGGGTTCTTTGTGGCATTTGGTTTATATGATGGTTCAAGCATCTTTGCTTTTTCATTCATCATGGTTTTGCATTAATGAGAAAGGATTTGTGATTGGATTGATTTGGTTTTGAGTGTGACTAAATTTCCTTGTTATCACCCATTTCTTTATGGTCACCACACACTCTCTTGTGCTCACCCCCTTGAGATTTTTCCTCCTCTTTTTAGTTAAGGGTCGGCCACACTTTGTGAGGGAGAGAGGTTCTTTTTTTTGGTGTGGGGAAATTGTTCATCTCATATTATTTTGCTTACACCAAAATTCCCAAGTTCATCTCCATTGTTCATTCCTCACTCTAAAAGGCAATTTCATACCCCCATGAGACAAACCACTCTACACTTAGCCTGCAGCATTCTTGGACACGTCGGCTCGCCAACTTCGTGTCCGAGTTGTCTCGGTCCAGAGGTGGGAGCGCGTAAAAGAACCCGGCGATGTGGTGCCCTTTCCGACGAGGAGATGAAGACCGGAGATTCCTCGAGGAGATCGGGATGGAGGCCGAAGACCGAAGCACACGGATCGCTCGGTATAGCTTTCTACCCATTCTCTAGTTTGCTAGTATTAGGTTAATGGCCCGATCCGGGTTTTAAAATGTGTGGTAGTGCCAGTTTACAAGTTTTAGAAAAGTTTTGTTTCCGCCTTTTGGCCTCGGACAGACGGCCGAGGCGCTGCCGTGCACTTACAGTTCCCACTGTGCTTTGATTTCCTCCCTACTACGGCTCAAAGAATTCGTGCAAACAGGTGGATTTTGGGTACACTCCCGAGTCACATAGAGGTAATGAGCGATAGGAGGGGTTTCGTCTCTCCTGATATTGGGAGTTGATGTTGCGCTATTCTCGATTGGCTATAACAGTAAGTCCCTGGCCAGGGCTGATGAGATTTACTGGTAAGAGTTATCAGTAGTTTCTCAAACCGTTATGAGCTATACATCGGCATGACTTATCAAGTTACTGGGGTCTGACGAATCCACCCCTAGACTCGATATGCGACATATCAGACGAAGAGACGGAACTGTACGGTTAGTATTACTTATAGGCTTCATGAGAGTTTGGACAAGCTTGCTTGTTGATCTTCTATTCGCTCAATACCTAGGTAGCCGTTACGTCTATCTAGTACCACCGACGACTTATGGGTAACTAATGTGATCATTACCTACTGCTGGCATATTGACGAGTCTTTAGAGTCCCACACAAAAGTTTCCTATTTCAAGCGAAACGAAGTAGGACACATGTGCTGATATGTGCGGGGGCCTGTTTAAATACGTGTATGTGATACCGTATTCTAATCCGGTGATTATTTGTTATCGGTTAGATTATATGTGATATAACCAAATTATTGAATCAAGTGTTGATTTGATAATATAATATACAGATAAATGATATTAGTCGGTTATATGTGATATAACCGGATTATTAAATCAAGTGTTGATTTAATAATATAATATTTATTTATATTTGATATAATTATATATTAACTAATATTAATGCTCACTAATTATTTTGTTTTCTTAATATATATATATATATATATATATATATATATATATATATATATATATGCATATATTAATATATGCGTATATGCATACATATATTAATATATGCGCGTGTGTGTGTGTATTATGAAGTATGGCATGGATTTTCTACCTTTAGAAAATAGAAAAAGAGGTGGAAAATTGGGAGACTTATAAAGGAATGGGCGAAGCATAGCTTTGCATTATTTTATTTCATTTGTGTACACTATTGAAGTATGGTTGAAATTTATTATTGCAATTTATTCTATGCTTCAATAAGTGAACTCATTTAAAGAAGCCATTCTACACTTGTTCATTTTTCTAGAGTTCATTTTTCTCTAGCTTATTTGCCCTAGCCATTTTTGAGCTCTCTCCATTTTCTATCTTCTTCTTCCTCCACCTCAAACCCCTAACTGAAAACATAATTCAACAAGATTTATCGATGAGGGTGTATCGAGACAGGGCATCGATATTGTAGTTGAGGGTGTATCTTCGGTTAATCATTTTCCTAGTTGAGGGTGTATCGAGACAGGGCATCGATATTCCAGAGTAGACTAGCGTATACGCTTCTTGACTCATATGATGGGCAATGGATGATCCTACATCCATTGGTGTTTGACATCAAAGATGGTATACGGGTGCTCAGTGGAGACTGGGTATACTCAACGGACTCGCCGAGAACTCCTAGTTGGTATTATACCTATCGTCAGATAGCAGTTCTCTGGTGATACTGGTACAGGTTAGCCTGTAGACCTGAGATCGTCATGGATTCTTGTGTGATTCCCACTGTACTTTGATTTTCACCTTGCCACATTCAAGAGAACATGAAAAATGGTGGCTTTTGGGTACAATCCCGAATCATATGGAAGCAATGAGCGATAGGAGGGGATTCGTCTCTCCCGGTATTGGAGGTTGATGTTGCGCAGTCTCGATTGGCTATAACAGGAAGTCCTTGGCCAGGGTTGATACGGAGATCTAATGTTAAGTGTTATCAGTAGTTTCTCGACCCGTTATGAGCCTCACATCGGCACGACTTATCGGTTACTGGGGTCTGACGTTTACCACCCCTTTACTGGATATGCGACATATCAGACGAAAAGACCGGACTATACGGTAGTGTTACTGACAGGATTTACAGAATTATGAGCAGGCTTGCTTGTTGATCTTCTGATCGCTCAATACCCGGGTAGCTGTCACGTCCAGCTAGTACCACTGACGGCTTGTAGGTGCTTGATATGATCATCACCTACTGCCGGCGTATTGACGAGTCTTTAGAGTCCTACACAGAGGTTTACTGGCTCAGGCAAAACGAAGTTGGAGCACATATGTGATATGTGCGGGACCGAGATTAATACGAGTATGTGATACCGTATTCTATTCTCGCGATTTGAGATATCGGTCGGTTATATGTGATATAGCCGGGTTATCGAATCAAGTGTTGATTCGATAATTTGATACATATTATATTAGTCGGTTATATGTGATATAGCCGGATTATTAAATCAAATGTTGATTTGATAATTTAATGTATAATTGTATATTTGATATGCTAATTTACATTAACTAATATTTGCTCACTTACACTTTTCTTTTCTCATATGTGCACACTTAATATATATGTGATATATATTATTTTTGTTTTCTTTTTTGTGTCATGCTTGATGATACACACTACATGGGTGTATGAGACTTATACCATGCCATTAGATTATTAGGGTTTTATTTATTTAATGCAAATTTAAATTGGTGGGGATTAAGCATGGTTGCAAGCTTTAGAAGCTTGTGGAAACCCTTGACTTAGTCCACTAAATTTGTCTTGCATTAGATATTTATTAACCTAACCATAATCTTTAGCCACGGTTTATTCTCTTCATGAGTTATATGTGATATGAACTCACCCATGGTTGCGATTCACTCTCTCATCCATTATTTGCTTCATCTTCTTCATTGAGATCTTTAGCTTTCTCAAGGTGAAGAAATAGAGTGAGAAAATTAATTCTAAAGTGAGCAAAAATCCTACTTCATCATCCTTTGCTGGATTAGCCATTTAGTTTAGGGTGTTAGCTTCACTAATCCCTAATTAGTGAAGAGATAGCTTGGGTTGGTGTCTCCTCGACGTAGATCATCTTCGGCCTTGAAGACTCCATTCAAGCTTGTTCCTTTCATCTTGTGGAGCCACTCTAGAGTTCGGAAGATCGCTACTTGGAGCGAGGAGACTACTACACGGAGCTATTGAAGTGAAGGACCGGTCTACAAAGGTTGTATTTCTTGTTCACTTAGTTGTAAAGTTGTTTACACTATGTATTGTCTAAATCTCTAGTTAAGATTCTAGCATTAGGGTTCTGTAGCATGGCAAAAATTTGAATTTGGCATGGATGATGCCTCCCAAAACCTTACTGTCATGCTAGGTAACCCTATAATGGTATCAGAACCAGGATAGAGAATTACACGATGTTTGTTAGATTACGAAACCGAAACTATTCTGAAACTTGAAACAATAAAACCTAGTTTCTGTCTAATTTTTTAAGTCGTCGAAGAAATTTTTAAGCAACTGCAGAATGTTATGTGAGATGTAACATGAACACTGGACAAATACAAACCCAATTGGACGGTTTTGACCCGGCCACATTCATCAAAATTCTGAGCTGGCCGACCCCCTGTGCTCAGTTTTGGTTCGTATTCGTTTGGTGTTCTGGTCTCTGGGTTTTGGTGTTTCAGGTGTTGCTTTGTTTTTTCTAAAATTGCATGAGATGTTAATTTTCTATAAAGGCCATTCGAAGTGTTTCGTAGTCGTAATTCTAACATTGTTTCGAGTTATCTAGACGGTGTTAAAAAGTTTGAACGGATATCAATAACCCAGTTTTTCCCTCGACGGAAAATTTTCCAAGAGTTGGATTTTTGTCAAGTTAAAGAACATTCAAAATTTATGCAAGTAATGCAATGGACCCTCTAGAAGAACGAAATCCTAACTCAATTCTGCAGGGTTCCTTAGGGCGGCAGCAAGGTTTCGGGAGGTATCGTCCATACCAATTTCAAAAAGTTGCCATTCTAGCTAACCCCAACCCCAGAATCTTTACTAGAAAATCGGACGAAAATATATGTAAACAACTTTACATCTAAGTGAATGAGAAATACAACCTTTGTATACCGGTCCTTCACTTCTAATGCTCCGTGTAGTAGTCCCTTCGCTGCAAGTCATGAACACCCGAACTCTAGAAAGGGTTCTCCCGGAGAAATGGACAAGCTTGCTCGAAGTCTTCGAGGCCGAAGATGATCTACGCCGAGAAGACTCAAGCTCATACTACCTCTTCACTAATGATGAAATTAGTGAAGCAAACACCCTAAACTAAATGGCTAATAGTAGAGGATGATGAACTAGGAAATGAGCTCACTTTTTTTTCTTTTTCTCACAATATTTTCTCCCCTTGAGAAAAGCTAGTAAGCTTTCTCAATGAAGAAGAAGATGAAGTGATGAAGATGAGAGAATGAATTCATGTTGTGAGAATAACAACCATGGGTAAGTTAGTGTCATACACTAACCCATGTAGAGATTAAACCATGGCTAACAATATTGGTTAGGTTAATAAATATCTATAACTAAAACAAAAGGAGTGGACTTGGTCAATGGTTCCACAAGCTTCTACAAGCTTCAACCATGTGACTTAATTCCGCTAATTTTGATTTACTTTAAATAAATAAAACCTTAACATTATTATTAGTATGGTGTAAGTCTCATACACCCATGAACCATGTGGCATCTAGCATGACACAAAAGTTGTATATTAATATATATCACATATATACTAAGTGTACATAAGTGAGAAAAAGAAATGTTTAAGTGAGATAATATTAGTTAATGTAAATTAATATATCACATATATAATTATACATTAAATTATTAAATCAACACTTGATTTAATAATTCGGCTATATCACATACAACCGACTAATATCAAATGTAACAATCCATCGAATCAATACTTGATCAGATAACCCAGCTATATCACATATAACTGACCGATATCATATATCGCGAGAATAGAATGTGGTATCATATATGCGCATTAATCTCGGTCCCGCACATATCACATATGTGCTCTTACTCCATTTCGTATGAACCAGGAAATCTCTGTGTTGGACTCTAAAGACTCGTCAATACGCCGGCAGTAGGTGGTGATCATATCAAATACCCACAAGCCGCAAGCGGTCTGCTAAACATAACGGCCACCCGGGTATTGAGCGATCAGAAGATCAACAAGCAAGCCTGCTCATACTCCTGCGAATCCAATCAGTAACACTACCGTACAGTCCGGTCTCTTCGTCAGATATGTCACATATCTCGCCTGGGGGTGGTAAACGTCAGACCCCAATAGCTTGATAAGTCATACCGATGTGAGGCTCATAACAGGTCGAGAAACTACTGGTAACACTTACCAGTAAATCTCAGAAACAGCCTTGGCCAGGGACTTCCTTTTATGGCCAATCGAGCACAGCGCAATATCAACCCTCAATACCGGGAGAGACGAAATACCCTCCTATCGCTCATTGCCTCCATATAACTCGGGACTGTACCCAAAAACCACCGTTTTGCACGTTCTCTTGAATGTGGTAAGGTGAAAATCAAAGCACAGTGGGAATCACACAAGTCTCTATGATGATCTCGGGTCAACGGACTAACCTGTACCAGTGTCACCAGAGAACTGCCATCTGACGTGGAGTATAATACCATCTAGGAGTTCTCGGCGAGTCCGTCCGGTGTACCCAGTCTCCACTGAGCACCCGTATATCATCTTTAATGTCAAACACCAATGGATATGGGATCATCCATCGCCCATCTACATGGGTCGAGAATGTATACGCTAGTCTACTCTGGTATATCGATGCCCCGCCTCGATACGCCCACGACTAGAGACATTAAATGATGTACTCACAGACTACATTTGTCCTACTAGTACGATCCGCATCATAATCCAGGTAGTCAAGTACACATCTTAAGGGCTTTATCAACATGTAACAGAGAGACAATCAATGTACATGTTAAGATAAAGAGTAATCAGATAGCATACTATCATGAAGAGCAAGAAAGTCTTCCCTATGTATGTCCAAGCATCCACTATAATATACATCAAATGTACAATAATGGCCTCTAGGGCATACATATAACTAACAGATTTTATGATCGTAAGAACCGCCGCCAAACCCTAGGGTTTGCGGTAGTTCCGCGGCGCTATAGGTGAGGCAAGGGTTGACCCGTCTACGGTTAGTTCATAGGTACCGTGGCATAAACTAAGTATTTTTAAACTACGCTCAAGTGTTAAGCTCTATGGAAAATTTTGGGTGTTTGTTGATTCGATCGGAATGTTTAACATTGTTTAGCTTTTTGTGGAATGTGATACAATATTTGGAATTCATTTTGTTAGACATGAAATCCAAAGTATGTGATATTCAGGTTTATGATGTCTAAGGTGATTGTGGATTCCAAATGTTGTAGTTTGACATTTTCTTTTTTGCGACCGTAAGTGTAATATGTGATGTATCGCCGGTTTCATTGCTATATGTCAACGACAATTGGGATGCGCATATTTACTTACGTTGATGACATGTGATGTAATGTGTTGCTGTGATATAT
The DNA here is from genome assembly GCA_030015575.1 of Agapanthus africanus. Taxonomy (NCBI): domain Eukaryota; kingdom Viridiplantae; phylum Streptophyta; class Magnoliopsida; order Asparagales; family Amaryllidaceae; genus Agapanthus; species Agapanthus africanus. Next base: position 35,310,695 of record CM057349.1, on the reverse strand, counting down.
TATATTGGATCGTCGTGTTTTGAATAGCCGGGGGTTTTATGTGAGATGAGAGTTTTTATTTTCATTCATGTAAAATTCATTCTATGTAATATTCTTTTATTGGGGCACTTCCGGGTTAAGGATGATGTCACCATTGTTGTATATTATTTACTTTTCCGCATTAGGATAGACCCAAGGTGGGGAGCACAAGTAACCGGGTTCTAGAGTCCAGTGGGAGACCATCTCGAGGAGTCGAATCCGGGTCTCCTAACTCTAGAATTGGTAGGGTTGCTTGCCGCTCTCGTAGGGGTCTAGAGATGTGGGTTTTGGCTATTCATCGCGACCGTGGAATGTGTGTTTTATACTGGCTTAATTTAAAATACGGAATTCCTAGTATATCCAATATTTCATATGTTATCTTCTGCTGCTGATATTCTATGATATGATTACTTTTTATGCGTGAGACGAATGCTTTATTATTATATATATGATATATAATAAACGTTGCTTATGTTTTGCACCCGCGCTAGTCCCGCCCCGATATGCCGTTAGTTAAGTAACCTAGCGGTGCATAACGGGACACTGTGACGAATGCGGATGGTATAAGCGTATGTTGTATTTTCGTTTCTTCTGTGATGGTTAGGAAGAATAAATGATGGGACTTCATTAATGAGATTAATGAATGAAAAAAAACCTAAAAGATATTGTAGAATCAAATTTTCAAAAAGGGTAGCTCTAGTTTTTGCTTTGCATAGTGGTATTCCTTGTAGAATATCCAGCACCTTATTAGATAAGGAAAGAGCCGAGATCCCTTCATCGGGAGTGACCTCTTTAGCAAAAGCTAGCAGATGCTACAACTCACTCGGTTTTGTTTTTGATTGCTTCTATAGTTCTTGCTTTGCATAGTGGTATTTGTGAAATATCATGCACTTTATTCGATAAGGAAAGAGCCGAGATCCGTTCACCAGGAGTGACCTCTTTAGCGAAACTAGTAAAAACCTAAAAAACACTCCTTTAAAAAATCACTCGATTCTACAATGATATCAAGTTCATTACGCAAAAGGTTTTTTAAAACCTGTCGTAGCCCTCCGACATTTCAGATAAGTAATATTTAGTATTCGTGCTTTATTTGTTGGCTTTCATCAAGGCGTAGTGTGCGGTAGCCACTTGCTGCTTATCTGCTGCATATGATGCGATTGTATTAGAGTAGTCATACAGCTTTGTTGGCTTTCGTCAAGGGTCGTGCGGGTGGGTTAAATTCAATCATGAAATATACGGGTTGAACTTGACTAGCGGACTATGGTTTTTTGGCTTTCGTCAAGGTCATAGGACGTTAGGGGTAGAATATTATCGGGAAATTCAAGTGTTGACATTTGCAATGAGATTGCAGACCTTCTATAAGATAGTTGGTTCCTGATACCCACTGCAAGTAAGAGTTACTCTTGGGAGAGTTTTACACATCAAAATTAGCCGATCAATTAGGTGTCTAGAAAGGTGTTAACGGGGTTACGCCGCTGGGAAAACGAGATTTATTTTAATTAGGTCAGTGCAAAAGCACGAGGAACCTCCCTCAAAGTACCAACACTGGCCTGGCCGAAAGATTGGCGAACTTGTAAAGGTGTAATTAATCTCGGCTAGTCTTACCTTTTAGGGTTTGAAGGAAGATTTGATAAAAACAGTGGGATCCATCCTGATTAGATAAGATAATAACCAATCTAATTTTGCAAGAGCATACGCTAAAGTGTTTTTTTCTCTCTCTTTCCAGGTAGCGACCATGTCAGGCCTTAATCAAGATAATAATATGGATGTATTGACCGAACCCGCTTGTTATACTGAGCAGGGGAATGTTGGTTCCGTTCTTTATTATAATTGTTATAAGACTGAGCAAGGAATATGGACATATCCGGATTCCTACGTCACCCAAACGAAAATTAAACATGTTGATGCATCTTCTTCGGGTGTGTTAGTTACCGAGAACTGTTTCTCAGTACACTCTACGTCCTGGGTATTAGATACTGGATCGGGATCCCACATATGTAATATGTTGCATGGGTTAAGGAAAGGTAGAGAACTGGGAATGGGTGATCATTCCGTAAGAGTAGGGAATGGTGCAAATGTTGCAGCCAAAGCAATTGTCGAATATCTCCTTGTATTACCAAATGGTAATACATTGATTCTGAACGAATGCTATTATAAACCGACCCTGATATGCAATCTTATATCAGTTTCTTTATTAAGTAAAGAAGGATAAAATTTTGTAGTACAAGATAATGTTATGAACATCTTCCAGAATCAAAAGTTGATTGGATCAGGCTTGTTAAATAATGACATATACGTTCTAAATCAAACCATAGTTCTTAATATACAAAACACACACAAGAGGAACAGTTGAGAAATGAATGAATCCTTCTTGTGGTATTGTAGACTAGGTCATATCAATGCGACATGACTAGCTAAGTTACATAAAGATGGATATTTGAATCCATTCGAATTATCATCTTATGAAACTTGCCAGTCATGTCTCAATGGCAAAATGACCAAAACTCCGTTTAGTGGACACGGAGAAAGAGATACGGAACTCTTAGGACTGATACATAGTGATGTGTGCGGTCCCATGTCTACACATGCCAGGAATGGTTTCTCATACTTCATTACATTCACTGACGATCTCTCAAGATACGGACATGTGTTCCTGTTGAAACACAAGTCTGAAGGATTTGAGAAATTCAAAGAATATAAGCACGAAGTCGAGAACCAAACGGGTAAAAGTATTAAAATCCTACGATCTGATCAGGGAGGAGAATACTTGAGCACGGAATTCCGTGACTATCTAAAAGAGAATGGGATTCTCTCTCAGCTTACTCCTCCGTATACACCACAGCACAACGGAGTATCGGAGCGAAGGAATCTCACCCTATTGGATATGGTGCGCTCTATGATGAGCACCGTTGAGTTACCTATTTCCTTTTGGGGGTATGCACTGGAGACAACCATGCACCTATTGAATATGGTCCCTACCAAATCAGTTCCTACCACTCCATATGAGATAAGAGACCATGTCTTAATTATGTTAAGATATGGGGTTGTCCGGCCTATGTCAAAAGGCACAATCCGGACAAACTCGAGAGAAGGTCTGTTCTGTGCAAGTTTGTAGGATATCCTAAAAACTTACAAGGGTATATCTTCTACCACACCGCGGAACAAAAGGTGTTTGTTTGTCAACATGCCACCTTTTTAGAAAAGGAATTTCTTGTGAAAGAAATTTGTGGCGAGGAGGTAGAACTGGAAGAGTTCCAGCAATACAAACTACGACAAAAGTTTTGGTGGAACCAGAGGATTTAGTAATCTCCAACGAACCCCAGCCTCTCCACCGATCTTGTAGGGTTTATTTCTCCCAATCAGAGCAAAGCTCTGTTTTGAATTTCAGAATTCAAAAATTGAAGCAACGCTTCAGATCCCTTGCGCTGCGCGCTGCGCGCCACGTGTCAAAAGCAGACACGCCGGCGCCAGGAGCGCTGCGCCCTAGGCAGCGCACCCCCAATCAGAGCAAAGCACTGTTTCAAAATTCAAATTTTAAAATTGAAGTAACGCTTCAGATCCCTTGCGCTCTGCGCTGTGCTCCACGTGTCAAACGCAGGCGCGCTAGCGCAGTTGCGCTGCGCTCTGCGCTGCGCGCCACGTGTCAAACGCAGGCGCGCTCGCGCCAAGTGCGCCAGCGCTGGAATTAAAAGAATTCCCCACCGTTAGATCAAAAGATCTAATAATAATAAATTATTAATTAATCAGAATTAAAATTCTGTTCTAGAAAGACCTTTCCAATCTTGTTGAAAACAAAAAGATTATCTTCTGTAAAACAGAAGCCCTAGGATCAAAGATCCTACGGTGGAGAAACATCCCCAAATCAATCAGAGAAAGATCTCTTCAACTAATTTAACAAATCAATTGGCCCTATATAAGGGCCCCAAGACTTCAAATCTCAAATAGAAAAATCCTCTGCAAACTTTGAGAAAAACTCAAAGAGAAAGAAAGGCAAGCCTTTGAGGAAAGAAGATCATTTCTTCATCTTTAAAGGTAAAGAACTATGTTCTTGAATAAACAGAGATGAAATCATCTCATTAAAAAAAAAGAACCCTCTTCTAAAAAGATCAAAGACCTAAGAACAAGATCAAGGTCTTCAATAAAAAAAGAAAAGATCAAAAAGATCTAATTATAAAAAGACTAAAAGAAGTACTTTTACTTCACAGATCTTCTGATCTACAAAGGCAGAGCCTTTTCATAAAAAAACAAGAACTTTGGTTCTTGGATCTTGAGGCAATGCCTCCTTTGAAGAGAAAAAACTTGTTCTTTGATCTTAAATTTGATCTGACGCGATTTGCGCTATCGGAAAGTGCTTTGCACTCTTGAACTGTGCGCTGCGCACCACGTGTCAACCACAGACACAGCTTGCGCTTTGCGCTCCTGAAAACAGAGCATTGCGGTCTTGGGTTGGCGCTCAGCGCCAAGCGCGCCACGTGTCATTCACTGGTGCACCCTTAAACTGGCGCAGCGCACTCATAAAGCGCAGTGCGCTAACAAACCAGCGCTGAGCGACACGTGTCACCCTTATGTGCGCTAGCGCAATGCGCTCTTTAATTGGCGCAAAACGCATGATGCGCCACGTGGCGCGCCATCAGAACATACCTTGTTCTGATAAATGCTATGCATTTAATTCCAGAGGAAATGTCAGAGCCCAATTAAAAGGGCAAAGCCCAAATAAAGGCCTAACAGGCAGAATAAAAATAAAATGTTAATATTAAACATTTTTAACCGGACTTAGCCCAATTTTGGCCATAAGTCCTCAATTTAAATTGAACTGAGCCCAGCTGCTCTTCCAATCAACTTACACCCGGTTCGAGGGTACATCTCTTTACTCCTCTGATATCTGTCGTTGTAATCCTTCAACGTCGTCAGAGAAGTGACGGGTCCCGACAACCACACATTGCTACGGACTGTGGGGTCCTTAAACTCATGGACTATGATGTCCTTAACCTCGACCGTGATGTCTTAAAACTAACATCGGACTGTGGGGTCCTTACACTCATGGACTATGATGTCTTTAACCTCGACCGTGATGTCTTAAAACTAACATCGGACTGTGGGGTCCTTAAATTCACGGACTATGATATCCTTAACCTCGACCGTAATGTCTTAAAACTAACATCGAACTGTGGAGTCCTTAAATCCACGGACTATGATGTCCTTAACTTCGACCGTGATGTCTTAAAACTAACAACGGACTGTGAGGTCCTTAAACTCATGGACTATAATGTCCTTAACCTCGACCGCGATGTCTTAAAACTAACAATGGACGGTAATGTCCTTAAACTAATTATCAACCGCAATGTCATTAAACTAAACAATAGAGCCCAATTGCTCTCTTGTCGGATCCAAACGATCTCATTAAATTGATCTTAGTCTAGAATTAGACTAACGTATCCTTAACACACGTTTAAGTTGATCTTAGCCTCAAATAAGGCTAACGTATCCTTAAACACAACCCCCCAAACCCAAATCTAAGAAAGATACGGATTTGGACTAGTCCACGTCCTACGGGCGATAGCATAACTTAGTCTCCGTATACAATCCACGGGCAACCAAACACAAAAAAAACACCCACGACACGAAGTGACCATATGGAGAAGGAGAAAGTTATTACCGCGATGCGGTAGCGTAATTAACTGCAGGGGCTTGTGCCTGCAGGGAAGAGCATCCCTACAATCAAAAACCCCTCAAGCAAGGGGGAATCTGACAAAGTCTGCTACATCATTCCCATCCGTTTAAACCTTCGATACACGGTGCCATAAATCAACTTGGCATCTTCGGAGAGGTGGACGGATAGCACCCATTAGCATTTGCCCCGAATTTCAGGCGAGACGGACCCACGCGGCCGCGTCTCCCTGATTCGGAGGGGAACAGAATCTGGCACGCCCGGTGGGACCTTTTCCTCTTTCCACTCCACACTTCGTGTGTCGTGTTCGCGAACCAATCGCAGTTTGCTAATGGTTGCCCTGGGGTTTCGAGGTACTAAGATTTGGCGTTTTGCTTGGTGCAAAAAGCAAAGAATCAAAGGCATTCACCTGCTCAAAGTGCTCCACATGCAGCTGCAACTCGCGTCCTGCCTCAACTGGTGGTGTAGCCTACGGGTCCCAAGCGGCTTCCCTGTTCACGATGCCCCGTGGAACAGGTCACTCAAGCAACCACAGGGCTATTTTTCGGGATCATGCTCCCGCCAACGAGCTTCACCACTCCCGTGCCCGTTCCAGAAGCTCCTAAGAAGTCGGTTTTCGATCGACTTACAACTACTGCGGCCCTTCTCAACGGGTCGTCCAGCACCAACACCTCAGTCTTCTCCAGATTGGGCCAAAATTCCTGTGGGCCCACAATGAAGCTTGCAATCCCAGAGAAGGTTATTCCGAAGAAAGTAACCAACCCTGCTCCCGAAGTCGACAAGGCGGCTTCTCCTGCCAAGGGGTCGGTCTTTACAAGATTGACCGTCCCAACTCCCACTCCCGCTCCTGCTACTCAAAGGACGTCAGTCTTTAACAGGCTGACACCAGCAACGGCCCTTCACCTGAACAAAGGGCAAGACAAGGCCATCCCTATCACTGAGCCAACTCCATCAGCTCGACATGCTCGACGTCGCCACTGGCGCCGAGTGAGGAAGGCTGGAGGCAACTCCCCTTCTGGGCTAACTCCACCAGCCTCGACGGCGGAAATTAATGCTGCTGTTCTAACTGGGAACAGTTTTGAGCTGCTAAATAAGGTGCGTAGGAATTCTCCTACCGCCGTACTGAAAAGATCTCCTCGTTCGGTGGAGAATGTTGCGGAAACAAAGCCAGAACAGTCCCCTCAGCGGCTGTCCTCCAAGATCTGCAAAGTCTGGCGTCAAGTCCAAGACTTAGTGGTTAATCAAGATTACCCTCACCGACAAAAAAGGGCGAAGGTTCAACAAGAATAAAGCCATCCTGCCAAACCACGAAAAGATACCTGGGTGCCCGCCGCGACGACCCTCTCAACTTCGACCGCTCATAAGAAGAGAAGGCCGGAGAAGATCCCCGTGCCTGCGACAAAAGTCAAAGGCACTGAACCCAAACGCCCTAAGTCTGGGGGCATGGTGATCCATACTATTTACATAGCATCCGGAAAGGAAGATAGCCGTGCTTCTACGGGCTACTGACCACTCATCCGATCCATCACAAGAGCTCAGGAACAGCAACAGCAGAAGCTCCAGGAGATGCTGACTGCAATGGCAGCACTCACCGGCTAAAAGAAAGCCCGGAGGCGTCATCGGAACAACATCGCGAACACGAGACTGATGCGGAGTTCCTTCGGAGAATGCTCAAAAAGAAGGACAAGGAGGCTGCGGAACAAGCGGCCAATATAAAGAAAATGGATCTTCTCTTCCAAGACATGGTGGGCATGATGATCCAGCCGGATCCCCCAGCCGAAGATCCTCCAGTAATAATTGAAGATGATAGAGGAGAAATATCGAATCCTCTGCCGGCTCTGTCAACGGCCAAAGAGGAAACAATCTCTAAAGCTACCCTGAATGACTATATTGCTCAGCAAATAAGAGTTCACCAGGCAAATGAGGAAGCCGGCCAAGTTGTCAAAACTGGGCGACCATATCCGGGTTGGTATGATCAGATAAAATACCCGCCGGGCTACACGATCCCGAAATTCCATGTTTACAAGGGGACAGGCAATCCCTATCAACATGTCGCCCAATTCAGGGCTCTTTATGGCAACACCGGCGGTGATGATAAGCTCTTGCTTCGCCAATTCGTCGGCAGCTTATCGGAGACGGCGTTTGAGTGGTACTCTGAGCTTCCAAACGACTCCGTCAAAACTTGCGCAGAGATGGAGTTGCTATTCACCCAGCGATTCACGAGTTTCAGCGAACGCGCCCCAATAACGGCGTTGATTAATGCAAGGGTGAAGCCGGGCGAAACATGAGTTCAATATGCAATCCGATGGCGGAACATGTGGTTGAAGTGCGAACAGTGCATCGAAAAAGCACCAGCGGTGGGCGTGTTCGTGGGCACCCTAGACCCTCATGCAACTATTTCACAGTTCATGATGTTCTTTAAATCGACCACGTTCCGGGCTTTAATCGATAAGCTAGCTTAGATGGATCAAATGGGTCACAGACCGTCTCCCCCGAAGCCGGAACCTCGGAACGACAAGGGTAAAAGGAAGGCGACCTTCATTGCGAACACCCAACAGCAGCCCAGTGCCCTAAAGCTAGCGGATCAACTGGAGGAGAGACGGCACTATTACAATGAGAAAATGAAGCGTCCTTACTCATTCCCACGGGACAAAATGAAGAGGTTGTTCGAGTTGGCGGTGCGCAACAGGCTTATCAACTTGCCAAACCAAAGACGACCACCACAACCCAGCGAAGTGAATAATCCCAATTATTGCCCTTACCACCAAACAGTAAGCCACCCGATCGAGGATTGCTTCGTCTTTAAGGGATGGATCGAGGATCAGTACCTACAAGGCAAGTTTGCGCTGTCTGAGAAGTGGAAAGTAAACCCACCACAACCGCACACTCCTAAGAAGACGGACACACCGGGGGCAACGTGTTCTTTTGTTAAAGAAGCTCCATGGGAGGTCGTGCTTTCAGCCAAAACCAAAAGGATGTTGAATGATCTCTAGACATGCCCGGCGATCAGGTGGAAGAATCCGTTAGAACCCGAGATCATCGAAGGAACGCTGAAGCCACGCCCAACTCCAAGGATTGGTGGTGATAGCCAAAGCGTTCATGCTCAGCCGTCGAAATCTTCGAAAAAGAAGAAGAAATCAAGAAGCCCATGAAGCCTGGCGACAAGCGCACGGACCTACAGAAACAGATTGACGTGCTGGAAGAGTACAATCAGAAGGCGCAAACCCCAATCACGCTTCAAGAGTTCCTCGGCCACGTCCTTAAGGACGAAGATGATGGAGAAGACTTGTCGGATGGATCTGAGGATTACGTAGCAAGCTGCCATGTGATCTCTCATTCATCGCTAGACAATGAAGAAGCTCCCTGCACAGAGAGACTGGGGCAGGTCTCGAGCCGGAACTTCTATGGCCGTCAGACGAAATGATCGACGCCTTCCTGAATGAAATTCATTTGAAAAGTAAAGCCAATCGGGAGCGTGAGATGGCCATATTTGAAAGAGCCAAACGCCGACGACTAGACGAAAGAGTCGAGACACTTCCGCTGAATCAAGGAACATCCGTCGTGGATAAAAACAAGTTCAAAATGAGGAAAACATTTGCTAAAGCCATATCAATGGGAATGAAGCTACCACCCTCTGAAGGAAACACTCCTGGTGAAACAGAAACACATCCTAGCTACTGCTTATATCATCGAAAGATTTCGCATCCTACCGAAAAGTGTGACGCTTTTAAAAGATGGTGGCAGGGATATGTTGCTCACCGGCAACATTTTAAGCAGACGAAACGCAAAACTCGTCGGGAGCAAAGAAGTGCGACCGAGGAGAATAAAAGAATTACTGGCAACTGCCGCACAGTCAACACCGGGGGATCGCAGGTTCTCACCTTCGGGAGCGACTCTGATGAGGAAATGGCTCTTGGCCCTCTCTTTAAAGAATCCACCTTGGGGAAAGAGGAAGAACCGAAGGCCTGTGAAAATATTCAGCTGCGCAACCGCACGCTTCCAGAAAAGAATCTTGGACCCACGGATAGAAAAGATAAGGGAAAAGAAAAGGTCTCTGAGGATATCGCCCTGGATGACCAAGTCATGAAAGAGCTGACTGCCAAGGACCCGCCAAAGAAGAACAAGGTGGACTACAACGTTCTGGCGCACTTGAGAAAGTTACCCTCGCAACTCAGCATTCTCGACGCCCTTTTACTATCCAAAGAAGCGAGAGATTCATTGATAAGGCGCTACAAGATCCAGAGCAATTCCAAGCCTTTCTCGCCGAAGAAAAGATGAAGAACGAGCTGGAGGAAGTACACACAGCCGATATCACCTTCAGCGATGAAGACCTCCTCCTTGGGATGTGCGAGCACAACCGTCCCCTCTATGTCTCAGGATACTGCTACGATATAAAGATAGGAAAAATCCTAATCGACAATGGGTCTTCCGTCAATCTTCTCAACGTGCGAGTGTTAAAGGAAATCTGCATGAGCATCCAGCATCTCGCTCGTGATAAAATCACCATCTCTGGTTTTGACTCCCAGTCATCGCGGACTCTCGGGTCTGTGATATTGACATTATGATTCGGGCTACTTGTCACGGACATTAAATTTCATGTCATTGACGCCAAGACATGCTATAACGCTTTGCTCGGCCGGCCTTGGTTACACGAGTACAATATCATCCTATCTACACAACATCAGTGTATGAAATACTTTAAGGATGGTCTCGAGTATACCGTAACAGGAGAGCTGAATCCATTCTCTGTGAACGAAGTCCGCAAATACGAAGATGCAAAATACTTTTTGCTAGATTTCGAGGACATGGAAAGATGTCACAAACCGGAGAACAAAGCTGTCACCACCATTCCAGTCTTCGGGAGTGATACTGAAGAAGAGGAAGCGATAGTTTATTCAGGTCCACCCCAGCATAACAAGCCGGGACCGGCCGCTCCTATGTTGATCTTTGGCAGCGACTTGGAAGATGAGGTCCATGCTATATTCTCTGTTCGGCCACCAATACAAGCATTCGCTGGTGACAATCAGAGTTTGCAAATTACCATGATTCCGCGGGAGCACTACAAAGATCTCGACGCACTTGAAGCTTATAGTGTGCAAGAGCTACCAACATTTTACGTCTCTCCCAGGCGAAAAGGCGAACAGGCAATCCTATTCTACCGATCCACGGAAACAAGAGTGGAGAAAGAAGTTTGGCATGGTGCCGATTCTACGCTCGATAGGCTCCAGCCCATCCGTCTGCCTAGATATTACACAGAAGGCTTGAAAAGGCTATTGAAGCGCCAAGGGATACCTTTCAAACAGACCGCTCGAAAAGCTAAGTTCTATGACAGGATCTGGAACGTTCCCGGAACTCAGTGCAAGTTGCCCAATGGAAGAATGGAAATGATCGGGCTTGGATATGTTCAGTCCAAGAAACGGGAGCTACTCCGCGACTGCTACGTCGTATATAACATTGATGAAGAAGGAGATGCTCAATGGGAGAATGCTAATCCTGAACCAGATAGAGCCCCCGACGTGAAAATGTCCAGTCCGTCGTTCGAAGAACAAATGGACAAGCTTATAAGGGAAGCAGGTCAGAAGGTTCGAGACGACCATAATCACGAAATGGCCATCTACGAGAAAGCCAGGACGCAACGCCTTCTTCAACAGGCTGCGACAGATGAAAATGCTCCTCCCTGTCAACCCGTCATTCAAAGGGCCCGATGCAGAGGCAGAAACAAGTCAAGAGCGGAAAAGGCGTTCGACAGCGACAAAGCGGGACCAAGAAGTCACGCGATCGGGAATCGAGCGGTCCGGATTTGTCCCTTACGAAGAAGATGAGTCGAGCATACTCTTTTCCTCAAGACAAAACAAAGCAGATACTTGATCTTGCCATAAGACATTAAATGCTGACGCTCCCGGAGTCTAAACGCCCCGAGTAAGCTAACGAGATCTCTCACCCAGACTATTGCTCTTATCACCGAGCGATAGGACATCCTCTCGAAGACTGCTTCACCTTTAAGAATTGGGTCGAAAACCAATATCTGCTCGGCAAATTCGCTCTATCCAGCAGCTGGAGAGTAACCCCACCGCAGAAGCATGAATCCAAATCCGCGAGAGTAGAACCAGATCAACATTGGTCATGGAACCGAGCTCGTACTTGTTATATGATAACACTATCAAAAGAAGAGCCTGAGAATATGGATGACCTCCCCTGGTGCTTCGAAAACAATGATGACGAGGTGATCTCAGAGTTTCCACCGGCGCCAAAAGAGCTGGAAGATGGAATACATACCACTGCAGATAATCTCAAGAAAATTGATTTGGGGACGACAAATGACCCGCGACCGACATTCGTCAGTAAGTTGCTGTCTGAGGAAAGGGTAGCTACACTAAAAGACGTACTAATGCAGAATAAGGATTGCTTCGCGCGGAACTATTCCGAAATGCCAGGACTAGACCCAGAGATTGCTGTCCACAAACTGGCAATATCCCCGAACGTCAAGCCAATCAAACAAGCACCGAGAAGAATGTGTCTTGAGCTTGAGATAAGTATCAACGCCGAGGTCAAGAAGCTAATCGACTCCGGCTTCATCCAAGAAGTTCAGTATCCTGACTGGATCGCCAACATCGTCCCAGCGATGAAAAAGAATGGGACGATGCACATCTGCGTAGACTTTAGGGATCTCAATAAAGCCTGCCCGAAAGATGATTTCCCAGTACCGGTCACTGAGCTGATGATAGATAACACGTCCACTCACGAAGTCTTCTCCTTCATGGACGGCTCATCAGGATATAATCAGATAAAGATGCATCCCGAAGACCAGAAGCACACCGCTTTCCGGACCCCTTTGGGTATATTCTGCTACAAGGTGATGCCTTTCGGTCTAAAGAACGCCGGTGCCACCTATCAAAGAGCCATGACGAAGATCTTCGATGACCTCATACATGAAATCGTCGAATGTTATATCGACGACCTCGTGGTTACAAGCAAATCATATGAGGAACATCTCGAACATCTGAAGATCATATTTCAACGCCTTCGGCAATATAACTTGAAGATGAACCCACTCAAATGTGCGTTCGGGGTGTCCTCAGGTAAATTCCTAGGATTCATCGTCCGACATTGAGGTATCGAGATAGATCCGTCAAAGATCAAGGCGATCATGGAAATGCCTCCGCCAAGGACTCTCAAGCAACTGTGGTCTCTCCAAGGAAAGCTCGCATATATCCGGCGATTTATAGCCAATCTTTCAGGGAAGTGCTGTCCTTACAGTCACCTGATGAAAAAGGGAACCCTGTTCGTCTAGGATCACAAATGCCAAGGCGCACTAGACGAAATCAAGCAGTATCTGCAGAACCCGCCAGTGTTGACCGCTCCGGTCAAGGGAAAGCCCCTCATTCTTTATACAACAGCCCTCGAAAGTTCTTTAGGCGCATTATGGGCACAAGAGAACGACCAAGGGAAAGAAAGAGCTCTCTATTACTTGAGTCGAGTTCTCCTGGGGGTAGAAAGCAATATTCTCCCATCGAAAAACACTGCCTGGCGTTGATCTTCGCGATAACAAAACTCCGGCACTATGCATTGGCACATGAAGTCCGTCTCATATCGAAGGTGGATCCTCTCAAGTATTTGATGTCAAAGGTCATATTGACGGGGCGACTCGCTAAATGGGCCTTGCTCTTGATGGAGTTCTCAATAATTTATCAGCCTTTTAAGACAGTGAAAGGCCAGGCCATCGCCGACTTCCTCGTTGAACATCCGATACCGGCTGATTCTCCCTTGAATTGCGAACTGCCAGACGAACATGCGTTTGACACGATCGACAGAAGTGGTACCCGGTGGGAACTTTATTTTGATGGAGCGTCTTCCATGAAAAAGCGCAAACAAAACACGCCCATAATCAAATCAGGGGTAGGCCTTATCTTCGTGACCCCACAAGGAGAGATAATACGCTTCACCTTCTCCTTGACAGAGCCGAGGACGAACAATGAAGCCGAATACGAAGCTCTAATAGCAGGCCTGGAGATCGTCATTGATATGGGAATTGAAAACCTCCCATATATGGAGACTCCCAACTGGTCGTTAGTCAAGTAAATGGTGACTATCAGACGTGCAAACAAGAGTTGGTGAAGTACGGCGAAAAGGTGCAGCAACTGTTGACCCAGATTCCTTCCTACACCCTCGAAAGCATACCGCGTGCGGAAAATAGCAAAGCGAATGCATTAGCCAAGCTCGCTAAAGAACTGGCCGACGAGAACCTTGATGACGTGAGGATCATTATGCAAAGCTGTCGGGTTCTTGCACCGGCAGAAATATCTCCGGGGTTGTCCGAAGAAAAAGGAGCGATTGAGCAAATGGCTATGCAAATAAAGGACCAGGAAAAGGCTGAGGATTGGAGAGAAGTCTTTATAGATTACTTCAAATCTCGTCGAATGCCTGAAGATGCGTCCTCAAAACATTAGCTCATGAAGCGAGCCCTATCTTTCGCCTTCGTCAATGATACTCTGTACAAGAGGTCGTTTGACTCTCTGTGGTTGAGATGCCTGGGACCTGAAGAGGCGACGAGAGTCGTCCAAGAAACTCATGACGGACTCTGCGGTTCTCACCAAGCCAGGCCGAAGATGAGGTTGAAGATTAAACGGATGGGTTATTATTGGCCCACGATGATCCAGGACTGCCTCGAGTATGCGAAGCAGTGCCACTCGTGCCAGATTCATGGGGACTTTATCCATCAACATCCAAATCCACTACATCCAACGGTGGCTAGCTGGCCGTTCGAGATGTGGGAAACTGACATAATCGGCCCCATCGAGCCAGCATCGTCCAGAGGACATCGATTTATTTTGGCGACGACTGATTACTTCTCCAAATGGGCAGAAGCAGTACCGCTGAGGGAGGTGAAGACGGAGAATATCCTCCATTTCTTCAAGACACACGTCATTTATCGGTTTGGAACTCCGAGACGGATCATATCCGATAACGGGCCAGCCTATAGAAACCACAAAATCAGCCGCTTCGCACAACAACATAACATAGACTGGAGATATTCATCAGTCTATAATCCCCGAGCCAACGGTCTAACGGAGGCTTTCAACAAAACCTTAACGAAGATCGTGAAAAAGACGGTGTCCCGAAATAAGAAGGACTGGCACGAGAGACTACATGAAGCTCTCTGGGCGAACCGGACTACATTTAAGACGGCTACGAACACAACGCTGTACGAATTGGTATTCGGTACAGAAGCAGTATTCCCTCTCGAGATAGAGTTACCTTCTGTACGAGTGGCAGTCCATTACAAGCTGACGGACGAAGAGAACGCTCACCTTCGGCTTGAGGAGATTGATGCCCTTGATGAAACCCGGCTCATAGCGCAACAAAATCTGGAGGCTTATAAAGCAAAGATGATGCGCTCTTACGAAAGATTGACTAGGCCGAGGACATTCCGCCAAGGCGAACTCATGCTAGTGGTCAAAAGACCTATGATCCCCAATCGCGCCAAGCGGGGAAAATTCGAGCCAAACTATGAAGGCCCGTTCATCATAGACAAAGTCTACCAGGGTGGAGCCTATCTACTCATGGACATGCATGGTGAAAGACCTTTCAGACCAATAAACAGTCGCATCCTGAAGAAATACTATGCTTGACGAGTCACGGCCTAGGTCAATGATAGATGACGACGACTATGTCCACTCGTTATCTTCCTAAGCCCAAACTCTATAAGTAGTAACCGGCTTACTTTACAACGGACCGAAACGTCCCTAAACTAACAATGGACCGAAACGTCCTTAAACTAACAACGGACCATTATGTCCTAAAACTAGCTGTTGACCGAGATGTCGAAAAACTACGGTGGATTGCAGCATCCCAAAACTGATACAAAAAGAAGAATAAAAAAAATAATAATAAAAAAAGGGAAAGAAAACGGTATGTCCATAAGCAAAACGGGCACGGATGAAAACCCGAAAGGGCTCCGTGAGTAAAAACGGCAGGGCTGCCGGTGAGTGTTTGTGAAAACCCGAAAGGACGCAACCTCGTTAAAAGACACTTGCAGGGTCCTCTCGACCTTCTAAGGAGAAATCACCTGCGTGAGATCCTTACGACTCATAAGGGAGCAACACACTTAGGAATCCTCATGATTCTTAAGGAGAAATTACACCTGCGGGATCCTCTCGACCCGTAGGGAGAACCCTCTTATGAGACCCTCCCGGCTCATAAGATTCAAAAGTCTTAACTTATAGAGACCTGAACCTGTTCTTAAGCAGCCCCCACAACCTCCAATCCTGCCCTACAAGCGGCTCAGTGCTGATCCTTGTATACAATCCATGGGCGCGAATAAACATTTCCTTAACTAAGTCCCATCCGTGACTAGGGATATGTTCGCACGATGAGCAACCCTTGTGAGTCCTCTCGACTTATAAGAGGAAAACTCTCTTGTAAGATCCTTACGACTTATAAGAGAACATACACTTAGGAATCCTCACGATTCCTAAGGAGAAAACACACCTACGAGATCCCCATGAATCGCAGGGAGAAATACCTTTGTGAAACCCTTACGGCTCATAAAGTTAAAAGCCTTAGTCGACAGGATCCTAACCCTGTTCGCTAAGCCATCTTTGTTCGATATCGACAGAGGCAAATGATGAATCGCTCCTGGCAATATCCCAGTTGTAGCGGTGTTGATGCCGAAATCGGTATCTAATCCCAAGCTTGCAGCGAAAAGCCAGCAAGCCACACATGCATATGAAATAGCCGAAATGATGGGGCAACTTGCAACAAAATCAGCAAGTAAAAATGTATGCATGCAAAATAGCCGAAATGATTGGGCACCGCGAAAAATAGCTGAAATGATGGGGCAATCGCGACCTTCGCGATATAAAAGCTGAAATGATAGAGCATCACAGAAAGAAATAAAATAAAAAATAAAAATGAAATTTATGCCCTACAGGTGGTATTACATCAATCCCTGTATACAATTCACGGGCGCAAACAAAGAAGGAATCACACTCCTCCTTCCCAGGTTTCATCAGATGAAGAAGCCAAATCTCGATGGGTCACAGATAACCTGGAGATCATCTCAACATTCGTCTCAGCAAACACAAACATCAAGCAAAGTGGAACAGCAGTAACTCCTAGTTCCATGACTCGGCGGTGTACAGATGACCGAGAGTCAAATCCCAACTCCATGAAATGCGGATATAATCAACGAATTTCCTGGTCACGTGAAACACGGATAACGTCACTTCTGACCCCGTGGAAAATGTCCAGAGCGGATCCTGGTCCTCGCAGAGCACGGTAGTGAACCCATGTGAAGCATCCAGAGCGGAGCCTAGTCCTCGCTGAACACGGCAGTGAACCCATGGGAAGCATTTAGAGCAAAATTCCTGGTCATATGGAATGCGGATAACGTCACTTCTAACCCCGTGGAAAACGTCCAGAGCGGAGCCTAGTCCTCGCCGAATACGGCAGTGAACCCGTAGGAAGCATCTAGAGCAAAATTCCTGGTCACGTGGAACGTGGATAACGTCACTTCTGACCCCGTGGAAAATGTCCAGAGCGGAGCCTAGTCCTCGCCGAACACGGCAGTGAACCCGTGGGAAGCATCTAGAGCAAAATTCCTGGTTACGTAGAACGCGGATAACCTCACTTCTGACCCCATGGAAAACATCCAGAGCGGATCCTGGTCCTCGCAGAGCACGGAAGTGAACCCGTGTGAAGCATCCAGAGCGGAGCCTAGTTCTCGCCGAACACGGCAGTGAACCCGTGGGAATCATCTAGAACAAAATTCCTGGTCACGTGGAACGTGGATAACGTCACTTCTGACCCCGTGGAAAACGTCCAGAGCGTATCCTGGTCCTCGCAGAGCACGGCAGTGAACCCGTGTGAAACATCCAGAGCGGAGCCTAGTCCTCGCCGAACACGGCAGTGAACCCGTGGGAAGTATCTAGAGCAAAATTCCTGGTCACGTGGAACGCGGATAACGTCACTTCTGACCCCATGGAAAATGTCCAGAGCGGATCCTGGTCCTCGCAGAGCACGGAAGTGAACCCGTTTGAAGCATCTGGAGCGGAGTCTGGTCCTCGCCAAACACGGCAGTGAACCCGTGGGAAGCATCCAGAGCAAACATCGGACTGTGAGGTCCTTAAACTCACGGACTATGATGTCCTTAACCTCGACCGTGATGTCTTAAAACTAACAATCAACCATAATGATTTTAAACTAATTTTACCTTGGTTCAAGGGTACATCTCGCCACTCCTTTGATATTTGTCGTTGTAATTCCTCAACGTCTTCAAAGAGGTGACGGGTCTCAACGACCACACATTTCACGGACTGTGGAGTCCTTAAATCCACGGACTATGATGTCCTTAATCTCGACCATGATGTCTTAAAACTAACATTGGACTGTGGAGTCCTTAAATCCACGGACTATGATGTCCTTAACCTCGACCGTGATGTCTTAAAACTAACATTGGACTGTGGAGTCCTTAAACTCACGGATTATGATGTCCTTAACCTCGACTGTGATGTCTTAAAACTAACATTGGACTGTGAAGTCCTTAAACTCACAGACTATGATGTCCTTAACCTCGACCGTGATGTCTTAAAACTAACATTGGACTGTGAGGTCCTTAAACTCACGGACTATGATGTCCTTAACCTCGACCGCGATGTCTTTAAACTACGGTATCCTGGAAAACGTCCAGAGCGGAGCCTAGTCCTTCCAAACACGGCAGTGAACCCATGGGAAGCACCCAGAGCAACCCCTGACTCCGTGAAATGCTGATAAGGACAACTTCACCCATCACTTGTGGGTCCTCCCGACTCGTAAGGAAGAAAATTCTCTTGTGAGATCCTTACGACTTTCAAGAGAAAACACACTTAGGAATCCTCACGATTCTTAAGGAGGAAATTACACCTACGAGATCCTCTTGACCGATAGGGAGAGAATTCTTTATGAGACCCTCACGACTCATAAAGTTGAAAAGTCTTAGGTGACAGATCCTAACCCTGTTTTCTAAGCCATCGCCACTCCACAAAAGAGCCTAAGACTGACAACTATATGCTATCTACAGACCACACTTGCTAAAGTCACATGGCAAACAACACAGCAAGAAAGAAGAAAGCAGAGAAATGACACAAGACATTACGAAGAACGTGTATCTTTTATTCATGAATTCGATTGGGTACAAAATACATCATATGAAAGAATAAAAGAACAAATACATTTTATTCAAAATTACAAAGGGTACAAAATTTTTATTGAGAGGAAAGCGCTTTCAATAATCCAATCAGCCCCTCGCGCACTTCCCTCAGCCCCTCTTCCTGATCGGCTGCCGCGGCCAACTCCGCTTCGACCTGGGCTCGCTGCTGCAAGGAAGACGAGAGTTGTTCCTCGACGGCCCGCTGAGCTGCTTCACGATCTTGTACATCACGCTCAACGACATCGAGCTTCTGCTTCAATGTTAACCCATCAGAGATACATTGCAGAAGGCCTTCGAAGATAACTTTCACCTGGGCAGCGTTCTCGTCGACCTCAGCATGCAGTCGAGCAGACTCGCTTGAAGTTTCTTTACATTTCCTTCGCTTTAAAGCCACTTCTTGCTCAAGATGGAGGAAGTAAGAAGCGCTCTGCTCAATCCATGCCACCCGTTGAGTGCTCATAGCCAGGACCTCGGGTGCGGGACGCTTAAGCTCGAGCTCATGCAAGCAAGCCTCGATCTCCCTGCAGCGATTAACCCAAAACTCAACGATGCCCTCACCATGAAAGTTCATGAGCGTCGCCAGCATAGGGTTAACCTCTGAGGTAAAATCCGCAGCAGATGTGGGAGTCTCTGCGTCGAACTCCTCGATATACTTGCTCAGCATGCATAGGCTGGTTACAGCACCTTTAGATGATGGACGCCTGGAGAAGGGCCCGGCCGGCATTATAATACGAGACTCGAACGAGGTTGGAGTCAATGTGATTCCTGCAAAATAAATCATAATCAGAGGCCGGCTCAGGAAATGAAGAAAACACACAAAACGTAGAGTTTACTATACCGGCTGCAGGAGGGGACAGAGCTGGGAGTACTGGTGGCGCAACGACAGCCTCGTCCCCTCCTTCGATTCATAAGGATACAAACAATATAAAGAAGATTTAGCAATAATGCGACTGCCCGTCAAAGAAGAGGACGTCGTTTAGAGAAAATACTTACCGACACCAGCAGGTAGACTAATCTTTGACAAGAAGGAGAAGTGTGGGTGCAACACCTGGTACAGGTGGTCAAGAAGGACTCCTGCAAAAACGTGATGACGCGACGTCAGTACATGAATTATACGCCAGAGGGATAAGGCTAATGGGTTACAAATCCATACCTTCCAGCATTTGCGACGGTGTGAGAGAAGGCAGAGAGCTGGTCACCATCAGGGCGGTAACTGACGGCGCTATCTCGAGCAGCCTGATTTCAACACTAGCCACACCTGCATTAGAAGCAAGATAAACTTTATTAGGAAATATTGCAGAATAAAAGAGAAGAAGGATGGTAACCCAAAATTTACCTGATAAGTCGCCGGCCGGAGCCGTGACGAGGGCGTCACTTGATACAACGGTAGCGTCTCCTTCCTCCATTGGGGTAGCCTCACCTCCCGTCGCCTCATCCCCTGACTCCACAGGAGCCGTTGTCACGCTCGCGATGCTGGGAGACGACAAGGAACCGTAGGCAGGGAGAGCGATAATCGGAGCGGTGCCCGACTCTTGAGAAAGAGCGGCCATCTCATGCTCAGCAATCCTGCCCGTTTCGCCCGTTACCATCTCGGGCTCAGTGGTCCCAGCCGTCTTGTCCATCACTACCGTAGGCTCGTCCGCAGCAGCCGTTTTATCCACTGCTGCCTCAGGCTCGGCCGTAGCAGCCGTCTCACCCGCCGCCACCTCGGGCTCGACAATGGTATCCATTTTGGGCATAACGGTCGTGACTGTCTCGTCAGCCACTAGCTCGGGCCCGGCAACTATAAGTACATCGCCTACCGTCATCTCGGGTTCCACATCTACCTCCTCCACTACCCCCTCAGGCTAAGCGGTCGCCACCACTCCTTCAATAAGACTCGGCCCTGCAGGACAAGATATATAAGAACTGGTAGTTTAAAGCTTTAACAACGAGACCTCAAAAACACATTACCTGAGGTGGATTTACCGCTGGCTTCCCGAGCTGCACGTGCCGCCCGTCTATGAGCAGTAGACAAGGCGACCGGGAGCTCCCCTGAAGGAGTAGCAGCGGGAGTAATGGCGCTTGACCCTGCTCCCACAGCCAAAGTAGCGCTGCGCTCCCTTGCTACGCGCCTCAGGCGCTTCCTTTCCTCCCGGACCGTCATGACAGACCTTTTGGAAGCCTCCTTCAGCAAAGCGTCGTCATCCGCATTCAGGGTTACCTCCAGAGCCGTCAAGGCGTCCATCATCGATTTTTTAAGTAGGGCCTCTTGCGGCAATCCCGAAGAATCCGGGACTTCGGTAGCTGGCCCGGGGAGAATTTCCGCATCGGCTTGCCAGGTAGGTCTTGTGGTCCCTGCGATAAGACAAAGAGAGGGTCAGACTACTCATAAGAAATGGAAGAAGAAACATAGCGAACCAAAATGTACCAAGGCCTAAGGATGCTCTAAGTCGTTCCTCCTCCTCGAAAGTCTTGAGAGAAGCAGCAAGGGCTTCTTCGGTAGAAATGCCTATTAAAGAAGGAAAAGCGTTGGTCAAAAACAACGATAGAGGTATGATACAATGACAAAAAAAATACAACTAATGATTATCTGATTGCGCGAGTTTAGCCAACCACTCGTCGCGCCTTGCCAATCGCTCGGAAGCTGCGATGGCAGCCGCCAGATCAGTGTCATCTAGCGGCGTGAATAGGTCGTCGTTGGTCCCGTACTCACTCAAGCCCTCGCTATAAGGAGCATGAGGTTCCTGACCAAATACAACGTCAGCAGAGAGGATCGACTTCTTCTTTCTCTTCTGCGCACGAACTCCGGTCGCAACGAAAATCAGCTTACACTTCGTGGGCACCTTAGGACGGCGGGTCCCGATATCCGAGCCCATGCCAGATTCGGGTGAAACCACGTTTACCGTCTCCACGGGAGCACGGGGCGCTGATGGCACGTCCACAAGATCACGGGGCAATCCATGCGTAGGGCTTAGCACATGTGGAGGCTCAACTCCAGCATCTCCTCATAGTGGAGGAGGGATAGGGGTCCTTCGCTTTAAGGGAATGTTGCGATCGCTGGCGGGGGGCGCACTCTTACGATCAAGCAGCAGCCGCTTCTCTTCCCTGATGACAGTGCCCATCGCGTACTATACCCGGCCCCATATACGTTTGTTGGATATAGTTCCCTCAGAGTCAATTATTAGATTACAGGCACGTGATTGCAATGATTGAGGGAGGACCTATACCGGTAGGACAGTCTTACTCGAGATGATAGTATGCTATCTGGTTTATCTTTATCATCGTGTACTGCTTTAGGTGACCTTACGAGTCGCTATTACACGTTGATAGAGCCCCTAGGATTCTTTCTTGACTACCAGCAGTATGAGGGCGATCATATACGTGAGAGCTGGAGTCTATAAGCACATCCTTAAAAGGTCCCTAATCGTGGGAGTTTCGAGACAGGGCATCGATACTCTGGAGTAGACTAGTGTATACAGTCGAGACCCCGACGAGGGGCGGTGGCCGGTCTCACAAGCCACTGGTGTCAGTTGGTTCACCTAAGATGTATATAGGTGCCCATTGGGTTATGAGTACACCGGACAGGACTCGCCGGGAACCTGCTAGTTGGTATTATACCTGACGTCAGATAGCAGTTCCCTGGTAACATGTGTACAGGTTAGTTTATCGACCTGAGATCGTCATTTGTCTCGTGTGAGTTCCCACTTGCTTTGATTACTACCCTACCACGCTCAAAGGAGACGTGCAAACAGGTTTTAGTTGGGTACAGTCCCGAGCCATATGGAGGCAGTGAGCGGATCTGCAGGGGTTCGTCTCTCCCGGTATTGGGGGTGAGGTCGCGCTGTGTCTAGGAGAGCCAGTACATGAAAAGTCCTTGGCCAAGGCAGGAGATTTACTGGTAAGTATTCCAGTAGTATCTCAGGGTGTTCTGGGCTACACTCCGACACGACCTGTACCGCTATTGAGGGTCTGACTTTTACCAACCCCCTAGGCCCGCCATGCGATGCTCATAGACGAACGAACCGGATTGTACGGATATTGTCACTGACAGGCTCAGTAGGGTGTCAGGATGAGTTCGCTCATCGATGCCCCTTTTGGTCAATAGCTGGTGGCCCGTCACGTATGGCTGATACCTCTAACGTGCTAGTGGTTAAATCCACAGCCATAGTATTGACGAGTCTTTAGAGTCCACCACACACACGGTTACTCAGGTTTCAAGCGAAATGCTGTAGAGGCCGTATGGAGATATGGCAGGGTTCGATCAGATACGTGTGGTATTGCACGGATCGTGATCGGACGGATTTTACTAGCCGGCTTTAGTTTAAGCCGGATCCTAGTATTAGACAGTGTAGATTTTGTCTCTTTGCATTTGTATTCAGTGGGAATACAAATGCGGGCATGTATATGCAGTCGCGGGGTTTTCCTGTAATTTATTACGGGATCAGTTTTCTGAAGTTGCCAGTTTGCATTCCGTTCCGGCCGGTTTTCCTTTGTTCCTTCACGGCCGGACTTTTTTGGTGGAGGGGTTATTTGCAAGTTTGCAAATAACTTTTTGTGGAAGGGGTTCTTTGCATATTGAGGGCTTCATGATGGTTCTTTCATCATTAGATGCCTTTTGCATCACTTGACTTGCATTTATTGTAATGGGGCTTGATTAGGTTTTTTGAGGTGAGATTATTTGATCATTTATCTACACATTTTCTTTCTTGCATTATTCATTCTTTTTCCCACCCACCATATGAGGGGCCGGCCACTTTTAAGAAGGGGAGGATGAGAGAGGTTTCATTAAGTGTAGGAATTGCTCATCTCATTTCTTTCTTGGCTTGCCAAAAATTCCAAACCTCTCTCCATTGTTCATTCTCTTTCTCCACCTCCACAACAACAAGGCATCTTCAAACCCCAAAAGAGACAACCATTCTACACTTGTCTACAGCAAATCTTGGACGCGTCGGCTAGCCAACTTCACGCCCGAGTTGCCTCGGTCTAGAGGTGGGAGCCCGTAAAAGAACTCGGCTACGTGGTGCCCTTTCCGAAGAGGAGGTGATGGACGGAGATTCCGCGGGAGATCGGGAGTGGAGACGAAGACCGAAGGACACGGATCGCTTGGTATACTTCTCTACCCATCTTGTATTTTGCTAGTAGCTAGGTTAATGGCCCGATCCGGGATTAAAGTGCGCGGTGGTGCCGGTTTGCAAGTTTCGCAAAGTTTTTCATTTCCGCGTTTCCGGCGTCGGATCGACGGCCAGGGCACCGCGCGGACTTACAACGTTGAGGGCCCTTAGAATGCAAGTCGGCTCGCTAATGAAGATGTGGGAGCCTGTATTTTACCGCATAAAGTGATGCAGGGCACTCCGTATCCCCTCTCTGGTGGTCGCAGGCTCTTCCAAAAACGCCTCCAGTAGTACCCCCTGGTTATAACTTAGCTGCTGGGCGAAACGATGGGGGTTATATCTCATAGAAAGCGCCGCCTCATTTTGCCTGAATACGGGGAAGCCCGGCCTGATGGAGTATAGATGTAGACTCCCGGGCTTTCAACACGGAGGCCCCATCCTTGAAATTGTCGCGCAACGCCAGCACCGCTTTGGAGGTTTCCTGGCCGATTGTCAGGACCTTGTCCGTAAAAGACATACCCGCTCCGACCGTGTGCGGACGAAGAAGCAACCCCCTAGCCTCCCACGGAGGCGGATTCACGATAGAAGCACCGATTAGCCGCATAATTCTCGGGAATCTGTACTTCTCGTAAAACGAGGGTCTTTTGTGAATACCAAATACCCCGAGCACGTGCATTTCCATCCACGAAGTAAAGTAGTGCATCGGGAAATTGGCAGCTTGCACCCCCGGTTCAGTTGTGTCCGCCGCCATGCTAAGACCATGGTACAGGTGGGCCAGCCTAGCAATCCCGATGGCCAATTGTATGCCAGCCACCATTCGATGTGCTGGGTAGAAGACGGACGGCCTCATATAGCAAGGGTGCATGGGGAGCGCGAACCAGCACAACCATAGCCCCAGAAACCCAAGAAAGAAAGTCTCCTCGTCGATGCCCGGAGCAGCGATTTTCGACAAAGGGATGATTGCGGCATCGGGGAGATAAAAGCCTTTTTGATCGGCTTCCAGTGTTGGTCGACGATCTAAGCCAAGGCCGAAGGGGTCGTCGAGCTTGGCAAATTTTTCGCCCCGTTGGGATAGAATCTCCGGTCGAAGAAAGCAGGCAATGAATTCTGCGAAACTAACTCCCCGGCTTTTCGATTCCAAGAAAAGACTTTCGTACATATTAAGCACCTTTATCAGACTCGGAAATTGGTGCTGAATAGCGTTAAGTCTAACACCAACGGCTTGGTGGCAAAAACGTATTCGTCCGGAGGAAGTAGCTCCTCATAGTGCTCCCCCCTCACTAGCAAACCGGAAATCTCAGCAAATTCTTCTAGAGAGATGGAAACTTCCCTGTCCATTAGAAAAAAGGTATGGGTGGGGATGTTCCATTGCTCCACGAACGCCTTAATCCACCACGTCGGAGGAGCAGAATACTCGAACAGCGAGGCGTAAACTGTAGGGTATAGACCGATCTTCAGCAAATGCGCCTTCTTTGCTGACAAAATATACTTGGCCCACTGCAAATACCCTGCCGAGTGTCGAGGGGTCAACCCGATGTTGTAGGGTTATCCCCAAGGGCGCGACTCGCCCTGGCATATGCGTCGTCCCAAAATATCCAAGGCTGCCGGCAGCTACATGGGTATGGCAGCAATCGAGGGTTGAAGAAGACCCTCCGAAATCCAGTTAACGACCTCCACGGCATAGTTCACCGGGGGTATATCTGCGTATGAGATCGATGAGATCGGATCCGATGGCGTCGCACAAGAGAAGCTTCGGCGACCTTTAATTATTTGGTCGTACCACCTACCCCACAGGTGAAGGGTTTTGTACTCCGGGTCATAATCCTTAATAAGAGCAAGAACCTCCCGGTCTACCGGTGCTTTAGGGAATCCTCCCTCTGAGTGGAAAAACGGGAATGAGAGATCAGAAGACATGTCGCCTGCAAGAAAGAAAGAAATTCAATTATCAGTGTTATAATTTAATTTTTTTTTAAAATCCCGACGCTCGGCACTTTAAAATTTGTACCACACTGCAATGTAGTGGAGAGGGGACCAAAGGGGGACCCACAAAATCCAGATGACAGTGCATCAATTAATAAGACAGCCTCATCATTGGATGAGACTGTCAATTAATGAGGAAATTCTCAAAGAATATTCTCATTGAATGAGAAATCCTTCGAGACAAGGAGAAAATCTCCCTTTCAGAGCAAAGCTCTATAACAGAGTGACACTTGTCAAACTCTGGTTACGAGAGAATAAAATTCCTTAAAGAGCCCAGCTCTGTAATGATGATGGAAAATCCATCGAAAGTTAATGAAAATTAATTCCTGAGAATTAAAATTCTGGGATCTTAAAGATCCATGAAAAACTCTTAAGAGTTCTTCATCAAAATATCAAAAGATCTATATATTGTCAAAAGAGCAGAGCTCTAACCCATGGGCTAAGAAACCCTAAGGAAAAATCTATTTAGATCTATGGGTTCATGAGAGCAAGGCTCTGTGTACGAAACCCTAAAGGGGTTTTCTTTAGATCAAAAGATCTATGAGAGCAAGGCTCTGCTAATGGGTAAGAACCCCAATTTATTAGAATTAATTTAATTTAATTTAATTTTTACCTAAATCTAGTAAAGTTCTAACTCTTGAAAGTTCTTGGAAAGAAGAGCAAGGCTCTGAGATAAAAAATTCTTGAGGAGAAGATGATAATCATCTGAGGACCAAGGGTCCTACTTATAGGCGCTGAAACGCCTCCTCAACTTCTGAGTTGATCCAAGGGCTCAGATGTTGTCACCGCTGCACTCACGTGTGCGCCACGTGAGCGCAATGGTGGGGGGCATTTGTTTCCCCCAATCAGAGCAAAGCTCTGTTTTGAATTTCAAAATTCAAAAATTGAAGCAACGCTTCAGATCCCTTGTGTTGCGCGCTGCGCGTCAAAAGCAGACACGCCAGCGCCAGGAGCGCTGCGCCCTAGGCAGCGCACCCCCAATCAGAGCAAAGCTCTGTTTCAAAATTCAAATTTTAAAATTGAAGCAACGCTTCAGATCCCTTACGCTCTGCGCTGCGTGCCACGTGTCAAACATAGGTGCGCTAGCGCAGTTGCGCTGCGCTCTGCGATGCCCTCCACGTGTCAAACGCAGGCGCGCTAACGCAGTTGCGCTGCGCTCTGCGCTGCGCGCCACGTGTCAAACGCAGGTGCGCTTGCGCCAAGTGCGCCAGCGCTGGAATTAAAAGAATTCCCCACCGTTAGATCAAAAGATCTAATAATAATAAATTATTAATTAATCAGAATTAAAATTCTGTTCTAGAAAGACCTTTCCAATCTTGTTGAAAACAAGAAGATTATCTTCTGTAAAACAGAAGCCCTAGGATCAAAGATCCTACGGTGGAGAAATATCCCCAAATCAATCAGAGAAAGATCTCTTCAACTAATTTAACAAATCAATTGGCCCTATATAAAGGCCCCAAGACTTCAAGTCTCAAATAGAAAAATCCTCTGCAAACTTTGAGAAAAACTCAAAGAGAAAGAAAAGCAAACCTTTGAAGAAAGAAGATCATTTCTTCATCTTTAAAGGTAAAGAACTATGTTCTTGAATAAACTGAGATGAAATCATCTCATTAAAAAAAAAAAAAGAACCCTCTTCTAAAAAGATCAAAGACCTAAGAACAAGATCAAGATCTTCAATAAAAAAAGAAAAAGATCTAATTATAAAAAGACTAAAAGAAGTACTTTTACTTCACAGATCTTCTGATCTACAAAGGCAGAGCCTTTTCATAAAAAAACAAGAACTTTGGTTCTTGGATCTTGAAGCAAGGCCTCCTTTGAAGAACAAAAACTTGTTCTTTGATCTTAAATTTGATCTGACGCGTTTTGCGCTACCGGAAAGTGCTTTGCACTCTTGAACTGTGCGCTGCGCACCACGTATCAACCACAGACACAGCTTGCGCTTTGCTCTCCTGAAAACAGAGCACTGCGCTCTTGGGTTGGCGCTCAGCGCCAAGCGTGCCACGTGTCATTCACTGGTGCACCCATAAACTGGCGCAGCGCACTGATAAAGCGCAGTGCGCTAACAAACCAGCGCTTAGCGCTGAGCGACACGTGTCACCCTTATGTGCGCTAGCGCAATGCGCTCTTTAATTGGTGCAAAGCGCATGATGCGCCACGTGGCGCGCCGTCAGAACATACCTTGTTCTGATAAATGCTATGCATTTAATTCCAGACAAAATGTCAGAGCCCAATTAAAGGGGCAAAGCCCAAATAAAGGCCTAACAGGCAGAATAAAAATAAAATGTTAATGTTAAACATTTTTAACCAGACTTAGCCTAATTTTGGCCATAAGTCCTCAATTTAAATTGAACTGAGTTCAGCTGCTCTTCCAATCAACTTACACCCGGTTCGAGGGTACATCTCTTTACTCCTCTGATATATGTCGTTGTAATCCTTCAACGTCGTCAGAGAGGTGACGGGTCCCGATAACCACACATTGCTACGGACTGTGGGGTCCTTAAACTCATGGACTATGATGTCCTTAATCTCGACCGTGATGTCTTAAAACTAACATCGGACTGTGGGGTCCTTAAACTCATGGACTATGATGTCCTTAACCTCGACCGTGATGTCTTAAAACTAACATCGGACTGTGGGGTCCTTAAATTCACGGACTATGATGTCCTTAACCTCGACCGTAATGTCTTAAAACTAACATCGGACTGTGGAGTCCTTAAATCCACGAACTATGATGTCCTTAACCTCGACCGTGATGTCTTAAAACTAACAACGGACTGTGAGGTTCTTAAACTCATGGACTATGATGTCCTTAACCTCGACCGCGATGTCTTAAAACTAACAATGGACCGTAATGTCCTTAAACTAATTATCGACCGCAATATCATTAAACTAAACAATAGAGCCCAATTGCTCTCTTGTCGGATCTAAACGATCCCGTTAAGTTGATCTTAGTCTAGAATTAGACTAACGTGTCCTTAACACACGTTTAAGTTGATCTTAGCCTCAAATAAGGCTAACGTATCCTTAAACACAACCCCCCCAAACCCAAATCTAAGAAAGATACGGATTTGGACTAGTCCACGTCCTACGGGAGACAGCATAACTTAGTCTCCGTATACAATCCACGGGTAACCAAACACAAAGCAAACACCACGACACGAAGTGACCATATGGAGAAGGAGAAAGTTGTTACCGTGATGCGGTAGTATAATTAACTGCAGGGGCTTGCGCCTGCAGGGAAGAGCGTCCCCACAATCAAAAACCCCTCAAGCGAGGGGGAATCTGACAAAGTCTGCTACATCGGTCGCATCCGTTTAAACCTTCGATACACGGTGCCATAAATCAACTTGGCATCTTCGGAGAGGTGGACGAATAGCATCCATTAGCATCTGCCCCAAATTTCAGGCGAGACGGACCCGCGCGGCCGCGTCTCCGTGATTCAGAGGGGAACAGGGTTCCTCATCCACCTGAGAGATACTACAGTTTTCTCGTTGATGGTGGGAGCGAGGATTGCATTATGAAAGATGATGACCCAACTAGCTTCGAGCAGGCCATCACGAGAGGTGACTCTATGAAATGGCTGGATGCAATGCGATCTGAGATGGAATCCATATACACCAACAAAGTATGGACTTTGGAAGTTGCTCCTGAAGGGGTAAAACCCATTGGGAGCAAATGGATCTTTAAGAAGAAACTTGGTTTTGATGGAAAAGTTGAGACTATCTAAGCTAGACTTGTTGCAAAAGGTTTTCGTCAACGACCGGGTGTGGATTATGATGAAACCTTTTCTCCAGTAGCTATGCTTAAGTCCATCCGGATCCTACTTGCCATCGCTGCATCCCATGACTACGAAATCTGACAAATGGATGTTAAGACCACCTTTCTAAATGGTGATTTAGAAGAGTGTGTGTACATGACTCAGCCAGAGGGTTTCGTAGACAGTGGGAGCAGCGGAAAGGTGTGCAAGCTGCTTATATCCATCTACGGGTTAAAGCAAGCATGCAGAGTTGGAACATCTGTTTTAATGTTGTAGTCAAAGAGTTAGATTTCATTAAGAACGTAGATGAACCTTGTATATACAAGAAGGTGGCAGAGAGTAAGGTTGTCTTCCTCGTATTGTACATGGATGACATACTCTTGATAGGAAATAATGTTCCTATGCTGCACTCGGTCAAGCTTTTCTTATCACATAGATTCTCAATGAAAGATCTAGATGATGCCTCCTACATCTTGAGGATTAAGATCTATATAGATAGATCTAAACGGATACTGGGATTGTCCCAATCCAGGTATATTGACACCATACTAAAGAGATTTAGTATGGAAGAATCCAAGCGTGGGAATTTACCCACGATCACAGGACTCACTCTCTCCAAAGAGATGTCTCCCAAGACTGATTTGGAAAGAGCTCGCATGCAAGGGATACCCTATACTTCGGCAGTAGGCACTATCATGTACGCGATGCTATGTACCAGACCCGATATAGCATACTCACTAAGTGTAGTGAGTAGGTATTGTAGGGTTCCTAGGCACACTAATGAGGTCTCACAAGGCATCAACCATGCCAATTTCAAATTTTACATGTGCCGAGAAACCCTAATACGGATCGTAGACTAGAATTTTAGGCGACAAAAGAAACTAGTTAACAACTTAACTACAAGAACGGAAATACAACCTTTGTAGATCCGGTTCTCCACCTCCATAGCTCCGTGATGAAGCCCCCTTGCTGTCCAAAAAAAATCCCGGGCTCTAGCGTTGGCTTCATCGGAGAAATGGGCGGGCTAGGTCGTCGACTTCGATGCCGAAGATGATCTACGTCGAGGCATCACAAGATCAAGCTCCCACTTCACCAAGTCATGAAATTTGTGAAGAAAACACCATATACTACTTGGCAAGAGGTAAAGGATGAAGAAATAGGAGGTGGGTTCACTTTAGAATTGGATTTCTCACTCATTTTCACTAGTTACCATTGATGGTAGCTAGCTTTTTCTTCTTGAAGAAGAAGAAGAAGATAAAGATAATATTATGATGAGTTAATTGAATAGAGAAGAATAATCAACCTTATCATAATATAACCATGGTCAAGTGTAGAGAATGAATCATGGTTAAGTGGAATGGTTAGGGTTAAGCATGAGACAAAATGGTCACTTGGTCAAAGCTTCATGAAGCTTCAATATCAAACAAAGAAAGCCACCATTTTCTCTCATTATCTTCATTTGCCAAAAAGAAACAAATTATAAATAAATAGATAAATGAATAAGTAAAGGAAATGAAACCCTAACCATTCTTATAACCATGGTTTAATTCTTTACATAAACCCAAGTGAGCATGTATCATCAAACATGATACAAACAAGTGCACAAAAGTATATCACATATACAACTTGTGAACTTCAAGTGAGAAAATCCATTTAAAGTGAACCAATACTAGTTAATGCAAAGTAATATATCAAATATATAATTATGCATTAAATCATTAAATCAACACTTGATTCAATGATCCGTTCATGTCGCACACAACCGACTAGTATACAATGTATCGTTTTATCGAATCAATCCTTGATTCGAATACTAGGTTATATCGCATACAACCATTCGACACATTCATCGCGAGAATAGAATACGGTATCACATACACGCATTATTCTCGGTCCCGCACATATCTCATATGCGCTCCTATTTCATTTCGCTTGAGCCAGGAAACCTCTATGTAGGACTCTAAAGACTCGTCAATACACCGGCAGCAGGTGATGATCATATCAAACACTTACAAGCCGCAAGCGGTCTGCTAAACGTAACGGCCACCCGGGTATTGAGCGATCAGAAGATCGACGAGCAAGCCCGCTCACACTCCTGTGAATCTAACCAGTAACACTTACCGTGCAGTCCGGTCTGATCATCTGATATGTCGCATATCTTGCCTAGGGGTGGTAAACGTCAGACCCCAATAGCTAGATAAGTCGTGTCGATATGAGGTCTATAACAGTTTGAGAAACTACTGGTAACACTTACCAGTAAATCTCAGCAACCCTGGCCAGGGATTTCCGGTTATAGCCAATCGAACACAGCGCAACATCAACCCCCTATACCGGGAGAGACGAATCCCCTCCTATCGCTCATTGCCTCTATGTGACTCGGGACTGTACCCAAAAACCACCGTTTTGCACGCCCTCTTGGACATGGTAAGGTGGAAATCAAAGCACAGTGGGAACCACACAAGACTCTATGACGATCTCGGATCAACAGACTACTCTGTACCAGTGTCACCAGAGAACTGCCATCTGACGTAAGGTATAATACCATCTGGGAGTTCTCGGCGAGTCCGTCCAGTGTACCCAGTCTCCACTGAGCACCCGTATATCATCTCTGATGTCAAACACCAATGGATATGGGATCATCCATCGCCCATCTGTATGGGTCGAGAAGGTATACGCTAGTCTACTCTGGTATATCGATGCCCTGTCTCGATACACCCACGACTAGGGACCTTGAAGGATGTACTTATGGACTACCATGTCCCCACTAGTATGATCCGCATCATAGTCCAGGTAGTCAAGTACACATCCTAAGGGCTTTACCAACATATAACAGAGAGACAATCAATGTACGCGTTAAGGTAAAGAGCAACCAGATAGCATACTATCATGTCGAGTAAGAAAGTCCTCCCTATATATGTCCAAGCATCCACTACAATATACATCCTATGTATAGTAATGGCCTCTAGGGCATACATATAACTAACAATCTCCCACTTGCACTCGGGCCATCTGATAGCAGTGGTTGAAGTATCTCATACTCAACCATCCCATAAAAGTCTCTCTCTGGGAAAAGGCCTTTGTGAGTGGATCCGCCGTGTTGTCCTCTGAGTCTACTCTCCTAACCTCGATCTCCTTGGAGATCAACCATCTCCATGATCAGGTGATACTGCCTTAGAATATGTCTGGATCACTGATGGGACCGACGTTCCTTAGCATAAGCCACAACTCCATTGTCTCATAATGGTAGGAACGTAGTTCATCTCATGAACCATTATACACCCAAACTGCCTCTTTGGTAGCATCTTAAGTAGCGATGTATCCAGCCTTTATCGTCTAGTTAGCCACGGTATTTAGCTTGGAACTCTTCCAACATACCGTCCCTCCACTGAGGGTAAAGACAAACCTTTGACTGACATTCAGTCGTCTTTATCACCCTGGAACACTTCCAGTGATTCTTCCTAGGACCAATTGATACCATCTCACTACAACTAGTGAGAATCCTAACATCCAATTAGATCTATCTCATAGATCCAAAACCCAGGATTTAGGAGGTATCACTTTGATCCTTTATGGAGAATCATTGTGATAGGCGGAGATTGATCGAGCGTAGCATAGGAAACTCCTTCCCTATCAAGAGTATGTCATCCACGTACTCTACGAGGATCATCACCATACTCCCTACTACCTTTTTGTATATATAAGGTTCAACTACCATTTTGATGATGTCAAACTGTTTGACTACTTCATCAAAACAGATGTTCCAACTCCGCGATGCCTGTTTTATCACATAAAATATCTTGCACACGTTTCCGCTGCTCCCACTGTCTACGAGGTCCTCCGGCTGTGTACTTATAGACGCTCTCTTCTAAAACATCATTTAGAAAAGCTGTCATGACACCCAACCACCAGATATCGTAGTCATGGTATGTAGCCGTGGCAAGTAGGATCTGGATGGACTTAAGCATAGCCACTGGAAAAAGGTTTCATCATTATCCACGCCTGGTCAATGACGAAAACCTTTAACAAGTCTAGCTTTGAAAGTCTCAACTTTTCTATGTACACCAAGTAATCTTCTCAAGATATACTTACTCCTGATGGGTATTTCACCCTTCAGATATAGTAACCAAAGTCCATACTTTGTTGGTGTATAAGGATTCCATCCCAGATCGCTAAGCATCCAGCCATTCTTATAGAGTCTTACTCCTGATGGCCAGCTCGAAACTAGTTGGGTCGTCATCTCATGATGCAATCCTCGCTCCCACTGATATAGAGAAACAGAAGTATCTCTCAGGTGGGTGAGAAACCCTACTAGATCGGCGGAGAGGCCAAGGTTCGTTGGTAACTATTGAATTCTTTGGTTCTTTCAAATCATCAGCTGCAGTTTGTATAGCTGGAACATTTCCAGTTCTACATAACAGACCTTGCCTCGAGCTTGTCCGGATTTTGCTTTTCAGACATAGGCTGGACAACCCCAAATCTTAACTAACTTCAGAGATGGGCTCTTCCCTTATCATATCAAATATGAAGCGGTAGGCAACTGATTTGATTTGAACCCTATTCAATAGGTATGCTGCTTCTCAAGCGCATAACCCCCAAATAGGAAACAGGTAACTCAGTATTACTCATCATAGAGCACACCTTATCACATAGGGTGTGATTGCTCCGCCCCGATATACCATTATGCTATGGTGTATACGGAGGAGTAATGCTGAGAGAGAATCCCATTCTCCTTTAGAATAGTCCAGGAATTCCATGCTCAAGTATTCTCCTCCTTGATCATATCAAAGGACATAATACTTATACCCATATTGGTTCCCTACTTCTAACTTATATTCTATGAATATCTCAAAAGGTTCGGACTTGTGTTTCAACAGGAACATATGTCTGAATCTAAAGAGATCATCAGAGAATGTAATGAAGTACAAAGAACCGGTCTTGGCATGTGTAGACAGGGGACCTACATACATCAACATGTATCGTCCCAAGAGTTTACCAACTCTTTCTCTGTTACCAATAAACAGAGCTGTGGTCATCTTATCTCTGTGACATGACTGGCAAGTTTCATAAGATGTAAATTCAAACAGATTTAAATATGCATCTAAATGTAACTTCAGCTAGTCAGGTCGCATTGATATGACCTAGTCTACAATGCCTCAAGAAAAATTCGTTCATTTCTGAACTCTTCCTCTTGTGTGTGTTCTGTATATTAAGAACTGTAGTTTGATTTAGAACATCAATGTTTTTAGATAACGTGCCTGAACTGATCAACTTTTGATATAGGAAATGTTCAAAACATTATCCATCAATACAGAATTTTATCATTTCTTTACTAATAAAGAGACTGATATGATTTTGTATATCAGGTTCGGTATCTAATAGCATTTGTTCAAAATCAATGTATTTGGAATACAGGGTGACAGTGACCAACAGACTTGGCTTCAACACTTGCCCCGTTTTCTACCTCATGAAACTTATCACCCGTTCTCAGTTCTCTACCTTTCTGTAGCCCTATATAACAGATTACATATCTGGGATCCTGATCCGGTATCATATACCCAGGATGCGGATGATACTGAGAAACAGTTCTTTGTAATGAACACACCCGAAGATGATGCATCAGCATGCACTCTCTTCGTTTGGGCGGCACGAGAATTCTGGTAATCCCCAATTTCCTGCTCTGTCTTATAACAATTATAAGTTGGAGCGGGACCAACGTTCCCCAGCTCAGTATAACAAGCGGGTTCAGTCAATAATCCGTATTATTATCTTGATTAAGGCGTGATATGGTCGCTACCTGGAGAGAGAGAGAAGAAAACACTCAGCGTGCGCTCTTGCAAGAATAGATTGGTTATTATTTTATCTAATCAGGATGGCTCCCACTGCTTTTTATCAAATCTTCCTTCAAACCCTAAAAGGAAAGACTAGCCGGGATTAATTACACACTACAAGTTCGCCGATCTTTCAGCCAGGCCAGTGTCGGTACTTTGAGGGAGGTCCCCCGTGCTTTCGCACGAACCTAATTAATGTAAACCTCGTTTTCCCAGAGGCGTAACCCCGTTGACACCTTTCTAGACACCTACTTGATCGGCTAATTGTAATGTGTAAAACTCTCCCAGGAGTAACTCTTACTCGCAGCGGGTATCGGGATCCAACTATCTTATAGAAGGTATGCAATCTCATTACAAATTTCAACACTTGAAATTCCCGATATTATTTTGCCCCTGGCGTCCTATGACCTTGACGCAGGCCAACAAACCATAGTGCGCTAGTCAAGTTCAACCCGTCATTTCCTGATTGAATTAAACCCACCCGCACGACCCTTGACGCAGGCCAACAAAGTCGCACGACTACCCTAATCCAATCTGCATCATATGCATAAGCAGATAAATACTAGTTAGCTACCGCACACTACGCCTTGACGCAGGCCAACAAACGTAGCACGAATACTAACTACCACTTATCTGAAATGACGGAGGGCTACGATAGGTTTTTCTGAAAACCTATTGCGTAATGAACTTGATATCGTTGTAGAATCAAATGATTTTAAAATGGAGTGTTTTTTAGGCTTTTCTAGTTTTGCTAAAGGAGTCACTCCCGGTGAAGGGATCGTCGGTCCTTTCCTAGTAGAATGAGGTGCGGGATATATCATATATATCACTGTGCAAAGCATAAACACTTAAAAGCAATCAAAAGACAAACCGAGTGTGTAGCATCTGCCAGTTATTGCTAAAGGAGTCACTCCCGGTGAAGGGATCTCGGTCCTTTCCTTATCGAATAAGGTGCAGGATATATCATATATACCGCTGTGCAAAGCAAGAACTGTAGCTACCTGTTTTATTTTTGAAATTCAATTCTACAACATCTTTAGGTTTCTTTTCTTTCATTAATCACATTAATGAAGTCCCATCATTTAAGTACCTAAACATCACAGATAAATACGACGTACACTTATGCCATCCGCATTCGTCTCGATGTCCCCTCGTGCACCGTTAGGTTAGGTAACTAACGGCAGAGCAGGGCAGGGCTAGCACGGGTGTAAAACATAAGTAACATCTATATAATATATCATATATACTATATACAGTATCTATCATAGAACATCACATGATCACATCACAGATATCGCAGAAGAATCATATGAAATATTGGATATACTAAGACGTCCGTGTTTTCAATACGAGCCAGTATAAAACACGGATTCCACGGTCGCGATGAATAACCAAACCCACACCCCTAGACCCCTACGAGAGCGGCAAGCAACCCTTACCAATTCTGGAGTTAGGAGACCCGGACTCGACTCCTTGAGTTGGTCTCCCACTGGACTCCAGAACCCGGTTACTTGTGCTCCCCTCCTTGGGTCTATCCTAGTGCGGAAAAGTAAATAATATACAAAGGGTGACAGCCTCCGCAACCTGGAAGTGCCCCAATAAAAGAATATTACATATAAGTTTTTACATGAATGAAAATGAAAAACACTCATCTCACAAAAAAAACCCCGGCTATTCAAACACGACGATCCAATATAATATATCCAGCAACACATAACATCACATGTCATCAACGTAAGTAAATATGTCCATCCCAATTGTCGTTGACATATAGCAACGAAACCGGCGAAATCACATATTACACTTACGGTCACAGAAAAGAAAGTGTAAAACTACAACAGTTGGAATCCGCAACTTGCATAGACATCGCATGCCTAATCAAGTGAAATACTTAGACATCACATGCCTAACAATTATAAACCCCGCATTTTAGTCTCATTATCGAAAACTCTTTTCAATATCAAGTCGGGCAATTCAACAAGATTCCCGACATTCTGATCGAATGCTCGTCACAAACTTCAGTAGGCGGCCGCACCCCCGACGCCGTCGACAAAGTGCACCAAGGCGGAACACCGCTGCCGCGAGCACCCGAACGGATGCTTTCGACGACGGGGTTCTCCTACAGTCACTTGGTCGGGGCTATGGAGTGAGGCTGTCTATTAAGTTTACCCGGCGAGTATTCGCGTACGCTACGTGATTGCGACGGACTTTTGATCACATCAAAATTCCGTAGCAACCGATCAAGTGAGACTAAACTGCTATGTTTATAACATTCATTCAGTTATCTCATAACTACTTGTGAATTCCAATTATTGTATCACATTCCAGATAAATAGAAAATGTTAAACTTTTCGATCGAGCAATCGAATACCCAAGTTTTCCCGAAACAGATCATCACATGAAATAAGTTCAAAAACATTCACTTCGTGCCTCAGTACCAACGGTCCAGCCGTAGATGGGTCAAGCCAACGCCTCACATGTGGCACGCCGTACTGCCCCAAACCCTAAGGTTCAAAGGGCAGTTCAAGACGGTCACATAATCGAGTTAAGGTTTGTTGTCTTCTAGAGGGTCCATCGCGTTACTTGCACTACTTAGAACGTCTTTAAACCTCGGAAAAATCCAACACTTGAAAATTTTCCGGCAGGGGAAAGATTGGGTATTTATATCCGGTCGAACTTTTTAACATATTCAAAAATCATCCGGAAAACACATAGATAAAGTTTGATAATCCGATCGAATATACGAACTCCCAATACAACCCCAGAACACTCAACTCTTGAGTCAAATTAAAAATTCCCAGAAAATACAGCATTAAAATGTAAGAATTACTGTGCAAAAAGTACTGGGAGAAGGGACAAACTTGCCGCGGAACCGCCGCATTAGCCATGCTAATGCCGCGGTTCCGCCGCACTGTAGTGGAATCATGATCTCGTTTTTCACAGTTTTTCTTAGAAAACCCTGCTGAATTTTCTGCATATTTTTAATATTGAAAAATCCACATTTTCAAAAATTGGACAGAAAGTGGTCTCGGATTAGGGTTTCGGGTTCGTTCGGGTTTCAAACTTCGTCTGCGCATCGTCTAAGGCTCTAGCTAGGCTCTGATACCACTGTAGGGATCCTAGTCACTCTAATGAGGTCTCACAAGGCATCAACCATGCCAATTTCAAATTTTGCATGTGCCGAGAAACCCTAATACGGATCGTAGACTAGAATTTTAGGCGACAAAAGAAACTAGTTAACAACTTAACTACAAGAATGGAAATACAACCTTTGTAGATCCGGTTCTCCACCTCCATAGCTCCGTGATGAAGCCTCCTTGCTGTCCAAAACAAATCCCGGGCTCTAGCGTTGGCTTCATCGGAGAAATGGGCGGGCTAGGTCGTCGACTTCGATGCCGAAGATGATCTACGTCGAGGCATCACAAGATCAAGCTCCCACTTCACCAAGTCATGAAACTTATGAAGAAAACACCCTATACTACTTGGCAAGAGGTAGAGGATGAAGAAATAGGAGGTGGGTTCACTTTAGAATTGGATTTCTCACTCATTTTCACTAGTTGCCATTGATGGTAGCTAGCTTTTTCTTCTTGAAGAAGAAGAAGAAGATAAAGATAATATTATGATGAGTTAATTGAATAGAGAAGAATAATCAACCTTATCATAATATAACCATGGTCAAGTGTAGAGAATGAATCATGGTTAAGTGGAATGGTTAGGGTTATGCATGAGACAAAATGGTCACTTGGTCAAAACTTCATGAAGCTTCAATATCAAACAAAGAAAGCCACCATTTTCTCTCATTATCTTCATTTGCCAAAAAGAAACAAATTATAAATAAATAGATAAATGAATAAGTAAAGGAAATGAAACCCTAACCATTCTTATAACCATGGTTTAATTCTTTACATAAACCCAAGTGAGCATGTATCATCAAACATGATACAAACAAGTGCACAAAAGTATATCACATATACAACTTGTGAACTTCAAGTGAGAAAATCCATTTAAAGTGAACCAATACTAGTTAATGCAAAGTAATATATCAAATATATAATTATGCATTAAATCATTAAATCAACACTTGATTCAATGATCCGTTCATGTCGCACACAACCGACTAGTATACAATGTATCGTTTTATCGAATCAATCCTTGATTCGAATACTAGGTTATATCGCATACAACCATTCGACACATTCATCGCGAGAATAGAATACGGTATCACATACACGCATTATTCTCGGTCCCGCACATATCTCATATGCGCTCCTATTTCATTTCTCTTGAGCCAGGAAACCTCTGTGTAGGACTCTAAAGACTCGTCAATACGCCGGCAGCAGGTGATGATCATATCAAACACCCACAAGCCGCAAGCGGTCTGCTAAACGTAACGGCCACCCGGGTATTGAGCGATCAGAAGATCGACGAGCAAGCCCGCTCACACTCCTGTGAATCCAACCAGTAACACTTACCGTGCAGTCCGGTCTGATCATCTGATATGTCGCAAATCTTGCCTAAGGGCGGTAAACGTCAGACCCCAATAGCTCGATAAGTCGTGTCGATATAAGGTCTATAACAGTTCGAGAAACTACTGGTAACACTTACCAGTAAATCTCAGCAACCCTGGCCAGGGATTTCCGGTTATAGCCAATCGAACACAGCGCAACATCAACCCCCTATACCGGGAGAGACGAATCACCTCCTATCGCTCATTGCCTCTATGTGACTCGGGACTGTACCCAAAAACCACCGTTTTGCATGCCCTCTTGGACGTGGTAAGGTGGAAATCAAAGCACAGTGGGAACCACACAAGACTCTATGACGATCTCGGGTCAACAGACTACTCTGTACCAGTGTCACCAGAGAACTGCCATCTGACGTAAGGTATAATACCATCTGGGAGTTCTCGGCGAGTCCGTCCAGTGTACCCAGTCTCCACTGAGCACCCGTATTTCATCTCTGATGTCAAACACCAATGGATATGGGATCATCCATCGCCCATCTGTATGGGTCGAGAAGGTATACGCTAGTCTACTCTGGTATATCGATGCCCTGTCTCGATACACCCATGACTAGGGACCTTGAAGGATGTACTTATGGACTACCATGTCCCCACTAGTATGATCCGCATCATAGTCCAGGTAGTCAAGTACACGTCCTAAGGGCTTTACCAACATGTAACAGAGAGACAATCAATGTACAAGTTAAGGTAAAGAGCAACCAGATAGCATACTATCATGTCGAGCAAGAAAGTCCTCCCTATATATGTCCAAGCATCCACTACAATATACATCCTATGTATAATAATGGCCTCTAGGGCATACATATAACTAACAGGTTTCAAGCAGATCTAGGAGATAGTCACTGGACAGCTATAAAGAACATTCTCAAGTAATTGAGAAGGACTAAAGAGATGTTCTTAGTGTATGGTAACGGAGAACTCCAAGTGGAGTCCTTTACCGATTCGCGCTTCCAGAGTGATAAGGACGACTCTAAGTCGATCTCAGGATTTGTCTTTACCCTCAATGGAGGGGCGGTTTGTTGGAAGAGTTCCAAACAGGAAACCGTGGCAAACTCGACGATGGAGGCTGAATACATCGCTGCCAACGATGCTGCCAAAGAGGCTGTTTGGATGAAGAAGTTCATAAACGAACTTGGAGTGGTTCCGTCCATCGAGCATCCAATACCTTTGTATTGTGATAATAATGAAGCAGTGGCTTTAGCCAAGGAACCCAGGTCCCATCAACGATCCAGGCATATTCTGAGGCAGTATCACCTGATTCGAGAGATAGTTGATCGCCGGGAGATCGAGGTCAAGAGAGTTGAAATGAAGAAAAACACAGCGGATCCACTCACGAAGGCCATACCCCAGATAAAATTTGAGAGACTCTTCGGGATGTTATGTATGAGATACTACAACAACTGGCCTTAGTGCAAGTGGGAGATTATTAGTTATGTGTATGCCCTAGAGGCCATTATTGTACATATATATTATAGTGGGTGCTTGGACATATATAGAGAGGACTTTCTTACTCGACATGATAGTATGCTATCTAGTTGCTCTTTGTCTTAACATGTAGACTTGTATTGTGATACTGTCTTGCTCTCACATGTTCATAAAGCCCTTAGGATGAGTACTTGACTTCTAGGACTATGATGGAGATCATACTGGTGGGGCCAGGGTAGTCCACAAGTATATCCTTTAATTGTTCCTAGTCGAGAGTGTATCGAGATAGGGCATCGATATTCCAGAGTAGACTAGCGTATACGCTTCTTGACCCATATGATAGGCAATGGATGATCCCATATCCATTGGTGTTTGACATCAAAGATGGTATACGGGTGCTCAGTGGAGACTGCGTACACTGAACGGACTCGCCGATAACTCCTAGTTGGTATTATACTTATCGTCAGATAGCAGTTCTCTGGTGACACTAGTACAGTTTAGTCTGTAGACCCGAGATCGTCATAGAGTCTTGTGTGATTCCCACTGTGCTTTGATTTTCACCTTACCACGTTCAAGAGAACGTGCAAAACGATGGCTTTTGGGTACAGTCCCGAATCATAAGGAGGCAATGAGCGATAGGAGAGGATTCGTCTCTCCCGGTATTGGGGGTTGGTGTTGCGCTGTGCTCGATTGGCTATAACAGGAAGTCCCTGGCCAGGGCTGATAAGGAGATCTACTGTTAAGTGTTATCTGTAGTTTCTCGACCCGTTATGAGCCTCACATCGGCACGACTTATCGGTTACTGGGGTCTGACGTTTACCACCTCTACACTAGATATACGACATATCAGACGAAGAGGCCGGACTTTACGGTAGTGTTACTGACAGGATTTACAGGAGTATGAGCAGGCTTGCTTTTGATTTTTTGATCGCTCAATACCCGGGTAGCCGTTACGTCCAACTAGTATCGCTGACGGCTTGTGGGTGCTTGATATGATCATCACCTACTGCCGACGTATTGACGAGTCTTTAGAATCCTACACAGAGATTTACTGGCTCAGGAAAAACGAAGTAGGAGCACCTATGTGATATGTGCGGGACCGAGATTAATACGAGTATGTGATGCCGTATTCTATTCTCGCGATTTGAGATATCGGTCGGTTATATGTGATATAGCCGGGTTATCAAATCAAGTGTTGATTCGATAAATTGATACATATTATATTAGTCGGTTATATGTGATATAGCCGGATTATTAAATCAAATGTTGATTTGATAATTTAATGTATAATTGTATATTTGATATGCTAATTTACATTAACTAATATTTGCTCACTTACACTTTTCTTTTCTCACATGTGCACACTTAATATATATGTGATATATATTATTTGTGTTTTCTTTTTTGTGTCATGCTTGATGATACACACTACATAGGTGTATGAGACTTATACCATGCCATTAGATTATTAGGATTTTATTTATTTAATGCAAATTTAAATTGGTGGGAATTAAGCATGGTTGCAAGCTTTGGAAGCTTGTGGAAACCCTTGACTTAGTCCACTAAATTTGTCTTGCATTAGATATTTATTAAGCTAACCATAATGTTTAGCCATGGTTTATTCTCTACATGAGTTATATGTGATATGAACT
Source organism: Agapanthus africanus (assembly GCA_030015575.1). Classification (NCBI taxonomy): domain Eukaryota; kingdom Viridiplantae; phylum Streptophyta; class Magnoliopsida; order Asparagales; family Amaryllidaceae; genus Agapanthus; species Agapanthus africanus. Next base: position 35,267,566 of record CM057349.1, on the reverse strand, counting down.
CACCCATGGTTGCGATTCACTCTCTCATCCATTATTTGCTTCATCTTTTTCATTGAGCTTTCTAGCTTTCTCAAGGTGAAGAAATAGAGTGAGAAAATTAATTCTAAAGTGAGCAAAAATCCTACTTCATCATTCTCTACTAGATTAGCCATTTAGTTTAGGGTGTCCACTTCACTAATCCCTAATTAGTGAAGAGGTAGCTTGGGTTGGTGTCTCCTCGACGTAGATCATCTTTAGTTTCGGAGACTTCATGCAAGTTTGTTCCTTTCATCTTGTGGAGCCACTCTAGAGTCCGGAAGATCACTACTTGGAGTGAGGGGACTACTACATGGAGCTATTGAAGTGAAAGACCGGTCTACAAAGGTTGTATTTCTTATTCACTTAGTTGTAAAGTTGTTTACACTATGTATTGTCCAAATCTCTAGTTAAGATTCTCGTATTAGGGTTATATAGGAGGGCAAAAATTTGAATTTGGCATGGACGATACCTCCCGAAACCTTGCAGTCGTGCTAGCTAACCGTACAAAAACAGATATTGGGTATTTCAATTATTGAAATTTGTAATGAGATTGCATACCATCTATGAGATAGTTGGATCCCGATACCCACTACGAGTAAGAGTTACTCCTGAAAGAGTTTTTCACTTTATAATTAGCCGATCCAGCAGGTGTCTAAGAAAGGTGTTAATAGGGTTATGCCCCTGCGAAAATGAGGTTATTTAATTAGTTCCATGCGAAAGCATGGGGAGACTCCCTCGGAGTACCAATACCTGCCTGGCTGGCCGATTAGCGAACTTGTAGGGTGTAATTAATCCCGGCTAATCTTACCTTTTATGGTTTGAAGGAAGATTTGATAAAAACAGTAGGAGCCATCCTGATTAGATAAAATAATAACCAATCTAATCTTGCAAAGAGCACATGCTAAAGCGTTTTCTTCTTTCTCTCTCCAAGTAGCGACCAATGACATGCCTTAATCAAGATAATAATATGGATGTATTGAATGAACCCGCTTATTATACTGAGCTGAGGAACGTTGGTTTCGCTTTTTCTTATGATTGTTATAAGTCTGAGCAAGGAATAGGGGAATACCCGGATTCCCATGCCACCCGAACGAATAAGGAGCATGTTGATGCATCTTCTTCGGGTGTGTTCGTTATCGAGAACTGTTTCTCAGTTTTCTCTACATCCTGGGTATTGGATACCGGATCAGGATCCCACGTTTGTAATTTTTCACGTGGGTTAAGAAGAGGTAGAGAACTGGGAAAGAGTGATATGTCTCTCAATGTAGTGAACGGTGCAATTGTTACAGCCAAAGCAGTTGGCGAATATCACCTAGTATTACCAAATGGTAATACAATGATTCTGAACGACTGTTTTTACGTACCAAATATGATGTGCAATATTATATCAGTTTCTTTGTTACATAAAGAAGGATATAACTTTGTATTGGAGGATAATATTATGAACATTTTCCTAAATCAAGTGTTGATTGGGTTTTGTACGCTATGTAAAGGTATATACATTCTAAATCAAACTACAGTTCTAAATGTACAGAACACACACAAGAGGAAAAGTTCAGAAATGAACGAAGCCTTCTTGTGGCATTGTAGACTAGGTCATATCAATGCGACAAGACTAGCTAAGTTGCATAAAGATGGACATTTGAATCAGTTCGAATTTATATCTTATGAAACTTGCGAGTCATGTCTCAAAGGGAAGATGACCAAAACTCTATTTACTGGACAAGGAGAAAGAGCTACTGAACTCTTGGGACTGATATATAGTGATGATGCGGTCTCATATCTACACATGCCTGGAATGGTTTCTCATACTTCATTACATTTACCGAAGTTCTCTCAAGATACGGATATGTGTTCCTGATGAAACACAAATCTGAATCTTTTGAGAAATTCAAGAAATATAAGTGCGAAGTAGAGAACTAAACGGGTAAAAGTATTAAATTCCTACGATCTGACCGTGGAGGAGAATACTTAAGCACGGAATTCCAAGACTATTTAAAAGAGAATGGGATTCTCTCTCAGTTTACTCCTCCGTATACACCATAGCACAACGGAGTATCGAAGCGGAGAAATCGCACCCTATTAGATATGGTGCGCTCAATGATGAATGTTGCTGAGTTACCTATTTCCTTTTGGGGACATGCACTTGAGACAACTGCATACATATTGAATATGGTTCCCACTAAATCCGTGCCTACCACTCCATATGAGATATGGAAACGGAAGAGACCGTGCCTTAATTTTATTAAGATATGGGGTTGTATGGCTTATGTGAAAACACAAAATCCGGACAAGCTCGAGACAAGGTCAGTTCTGTGCAAGTTTGTAGGATATCCCAAACATTCATGAGGGTATATCTTCTACCACACCGAGGAAAAAAAGGTGTTTGTTTCTCGACATGCCACCTTTTTAGAAAAGGAATTTCTTGTGAAAGAAATTAGTAGCAATGAGGTAGAACTGGAAGAAGTTCCAGCTACACAAACTATAACTGACGATTTGGTAGAACCAGAGGATTCAATAGTCCCTGACGAACCTCAGCCACTCTGCAGATCTAGTAGGGTTCCTCATCCACCTGAGAGATACCACGGTTTTCTCATAGGCGGTGGGTGCGAGGATTGCATCATGGAAGATGAAGACCCAACTAGTTTTGAGCAGGCCATCACAAGTGGAGACTTTGTAAAATGGCTAGATGCTATGCGATCTGAGATGGAATCCATGTACACCAACAAATTTTGGACTTTGGAAGTTACTCCTAAAGGGGTAAAACCCATCGGGAGCAAGTGGATCTTTAAGAAGAAAATTGGTGTAGATGGAAAAGTTGAGACTTTTAAAGCTAGACTTTTAGCAAAATGTTTTCGTCAACGACCAGGTGTCGGCTATGATGAAACCTTTTCTCCTGTAGCTATGTTTAAGTCCATCAGGATCCTACTTGCCATTGCTGCATACCATGACTACGAAATCTGACAGATTGACGTCAAGACCGCTTTTCTAAATGGTGATTTAGAAAAGAGCGTGTACATGACAATGCCAGAGGGCTTCATTGAGAGTGGGAGCAGCAGAAGTGTATGCAAGCTGCTTAAATCAATCTACAAATTAAAGCAGGCATCGCGGAGCTGGAACATCTCTTTTGATGAAGCTATCAAAGTGTTTGACTTTATAAAAAATGTAGATGAACCATGTATATACAAGAAGGTAGTAGAGAGTAAGATTGTTTTTCTCGTATTGTATGTGCATGACATACTCTTGATAGGAAATGATATTGCTATGCTACACTCGGTCAAGCTCTTCTTATCACACAAGTTCTCCGTGAAAGATCTGGGTGATGCCTCCTACATCTTGGGGATAAAGATCTATAGAGATAGATCTAAATGGATGTTGAGATTGTTCCAATCCAGGTACATAGACACCATACTAAAGATGTTTAGTATAGAAGATTCTAAGCGTGGTAATTTACCCGCTTGTTCAGAAATCACTCTCTCCAAAGAGATGTCTCTCAAGACTGATTTAGAGAGGGCTCGCATGCAAGCGATACCCTATACTTCGGCAGTCGGGTCTATCATGTATGCGATGTTATGTACCAGACCAGATGTAGCTTACTCACTGCGTGTAGTGAGTAGGTATCAAAAGCACTAGACAGCTGTAAAGAACATGTAGGGTTCCTAGGCACACTAATGAGGTCTCACAAGTGATCAAACATGGCCAATTTAAATTTTACAGGTGCCGAGAAACCCTAATACGGATCGTTAACTAGATGTATAGGTGATGCGATGCAAATAAAAGAATTTATAGCTAAAGGGAAGGGGCTACAACCTTTGTAGATCCGGTCCTCCATCTCCATGGCTCCGTGATGAAGTCCCCTCGCTGTCCAAGTCGAATCCATGACTCTAGCATCGGCTTCATCGGAGAAATGGGCGGGCTAGGTCGTCGACTTCGATGCCGAAGATGATCTACGTCGAGGCAACTCAAGATCAAGCTCCAACTTCACCAAGCCATGAAACTTGTAAAGAAAACACCCTGTACTTGTAACGCCCCACGCCCCAGTACAGATGGTATTGTCCGCTTTGGCCGAAACCGCACGGTTTTTCCCTTTAGAGCGAACCGGACCCGACCAGGGGCCACTTCCCAGGAGGTCACCCATCCCAAGACTTCCCTGGCCCGAGCACGCTTAACTACGGAGTTCTCAAGCTCCTGTAGTTCCGGTTCTCTTAAAAGGCGCCTCTGTAATTGAGGGTACTACTTGGCAAAAGGTAGAGGATGAAGAAATAGGAAGTGGGTTCACTTTGGAATTGGATTTCTCACTCATTTTCACAAGTTGCCATTGATGGAGGCAAGCTTTCTTCATTTGTTGAAGAAGAAGAAGATGAAGAAAGAATATGATAAGTTATTTCAAAATAGAAAATAATATCAATACTTATCATATACCAACCATGGTCAAGTGTAGAGAGTGAACTAGGGTTAGGTTGAATGGTTAGGTTAAGGAAAAGAACAAGAATGGTCAAGCTTTCAACACTTCAAGAAGTTTCAACAAAACAACAAAATAAGCCACCATTCCTTTTATTTTCCAAAAATGAATAAGTAAACAAAACCCTAACCATTCATATAACCATGGTTTAATCTTTACACAAACTCAAGTAAGCATGTATCATCAAACATGATACAAACAAGTGCACAAAAGTATATCACATATACAACTTGTGAACTTCAAGTGAGAAAATCCTTTTAAAGTGAACCAATACTAGTTAATGCAAAGTAATATATCAAATATATATAATTATACATTAAATCATCAAATCAACACTTGATTCAATGATCCGGTCATGTCGCATATAACCGACTAGTATCCAATGTATCGACTTATCGAATCAATCTTCGATTCGATAACTAGGTTATATCGCATACAACCAATCGATACATTCATCGCGAGAATGGAATATGGTATCACATACACGCATTATTATCATTCCCGCATATATCTCATATGCGCTCCTATTTCGTTTCGCTTGAGCCAGGAAACCTCTGTGTAGGACTCTAAAGACTCGTCAATACGCCGGTAGCAGATGATGATCATATCAAGCACCCACAAGCCGCAAGCGGTCTGCTAAACGTAACGGCCACCTGGGTATTGAGCGATCAGAAGATCGACGAGCAAGCCCGCTCACACTCCTGTGAATCCAACCAGTAACACTTATCATACAGTCTGGTCTGTTCGTCTGATATGTCGCATATCTCGCCTAGGGGTGGTAAACGGCAGACCCCAATAGCTTGATAAGTCATGCCGACGTGAGGTCCATAACATTCATGAAACTACTGATAACTCTTACCAGTATACCACTGCAACTCTGGCCAAGGATTTCTTGTTATGGCCAGTCGTGCATAGCGCAACATCAACCCCCAATACCGGGAGAGACGAATCCCCTCCTATCGCTCATTGCCTCCATGTGAATCGGGACTGTACCCAAAAACCACCTGTTTGCATGACTCAGTAGAGCCATGGTAGGGTGGAAATCAAAGCACAGTGGGAGACACACAAGACTCTATGACGATCTTGGGTCAACAGACTAAGCTGTACCAGTGTCACCAGAGAACTGCCATCTGACGTGAGGTATAATACCATCTGGGAGTTCTCGGCGAGTCCGTTCAGTGTACCCAGTCTCCACTGAGCACCCGCATACCATCTCTGATGTCAAACACCGATGGATATGGGATCATCCATCACCCATCATATGGGTCGAGAAGATATACGCTAGTCTACTCTGGAATATCGATGCCCCGTCTCGATATTCCCTCGACTAGGAACATTGAAGGATGTACTCATTGACTACCCAGGCCCCACTAGTATGATCTGCATCATAGTCCTGGAAGTCGAGTACACATCCTAAGGGCTTTATCAACATGTAACAGAAAGATAGAAAGTATACATGTTAAGATAAAGAGCAACCAGATAGCGTACTATCATGTCGAGCAAGAAAGTCCTACCTATATATGTCCCAGCATCCACTATAATTTACATCCAATGTACAGTAATGGCCTCTAGGGCATACATATAACTAACAGAACATTCTTAAGTATTTGAGAAGGATAAAAGAAATGTTCTTGGTGTATGGTAACGGTGAACTCCAAGTGGAGTCCTTTACCGATTCGAGCTTCCAGAGAGATAAGGACGATAGTAAGTCGGTTTCAGGTTTTGTCTTCACTCTCAATGGAGGGGAGGTATGTTGGAAGAGTTCCAAGTAAGATACCGTAGAAGACACGACGATAGAGGCTGAATACATCGCTGCCAACGATGCTGCCAAAAAGGCTGTCTGGATGAAGAAGTTCATAGCTGAACTTGGTGTGGTTCCAACCATTGAGCATCCAATACCTGTGTATTGTGATAACAATAGAGCTGTGGCTTTGGCCAAGGAACCCCGGTCCCATTAGCGATCCAGACATATTCTTAGGCGGTATCACCTGATCCGGGAGATAGTAGATCGATGGGAGATCGAGGTCAGGAGAGTTGACACGAAGGACAACGTAGCGGATCCATTCATGAAGGCCCTCCCCCAGACGCAGTTTGAGAGACTTTTTGGGATGTTGGGTATGAGATACTATAGCACATGGCCTTAGTGCAAATGGGAGATTTTTAGGAATATGTATACCTTAGAGGCCATTATTGTATGATATAGTGGATATAGAGGATTTTCTTGCTCGACATGATAGTATGCTATCTGATTGCTCTTTATCTTAACATGTACACTTCTATTATTATACTATCTCTCTGATACATGTTGATAAAACCCTTAGGATGTTAGCTTGACTACCAGGACTATGATGCAAATCATACTACTAGGACTTGTGTAATCCACAAGCACATCCTTTAATTGTTCCTACTCGAGGGAGTATCGAGACAGGGCATCGATATTCCAGAGTAGACTAGTGTGTACGTTTCTTGACCCTGTAGGGAGCGATGGTTGATCCCATAACCATTGGTGTTTGACATCAAAGATTGTACACAGGTGCTCATTAGAGAATGAGTATACCGAACAGGACTCACCGAGAACTCCTAGATGATACTATACCTATCGTCATATAGCAGTTCTCTGGTGACACTGGTACAGATTAGTCTGTAGACCTGAGATCGTCATAGAGTCTTGTGTGGTTCCCACTGTACTTTGATTTCCTCCCTACCATGGCTCAAAGGAGTCGTGCGATCAGGTGGATTTTGGGTACAGTCCCGAGTCACATGGAGGTAATGAGCGATTGGAGGGGTTTCGTCTCCCCCGGTATTGAGTTGATGTTGTGCTATGCTCGATTGGCTATAACAGTAATTCACTGTCCAGGGTTGATGAGATTTACTGGTAAGAATTATCAGTAATTTCTCGAACCGTTATGAGCCATACATCGGCATGACTTATTAAGTTACTGGGGTCTGACGAATCCACCCCTAGACTCGATATGCGACATATCAGAAGAAGAGACCGGACTGTACGGTAAGTGTTACTTATAGGCTTCATGGGAGTTTGGACAAGCTTGCTTATTGATCTTTTATTTGCTCAATACCTGGGTAGCCGTTTCGTCCAGCTAGTACTGCTGACGGCTTGTGGGTAACTGATGTGATCATTACCTACTGCTGGCGTATTGACGGGTCTTTAGAGTCCCACACAGAAGTTTCCTAGTTCAAGCGAAACAAAGTAGGGCACACATGCTAATATGTGCGGGGGCCTGATTAAATACGTGTATGTGATATCGTATTCTAATCTGGCGGTTATTTATTATCAGTTAGGCTATATGTGATATAACCGAATTATTGAATCAAGTGTTGATTTGATAATGTGATATACAGATAAATGATATTAGCCGGTTATATGTGATATAACCGGATTATTAAATCAAGTGTTGATTTAATAATATAATATATATTTATATTTGATATGATTATATATTAACTAATATTAATGCTCACTAATTATTTTGTTTTCTTAATATATGTATATATGATATATACATATATTAATATATATATATATATTATAAAGCATGGCATGGATTTTCTATTTTTAGAAAATAGAAAAAGAGGTGGAAAATTGGGAGACTTTTAAAGGAATGGGTGAAGCATGGCTTTGCATTATTTTATTTCATTTGTGTACACTATTGAAGTATGGTTGCAATTTATTATTGCAATTTATTCTATGCTTCAATAAGTGAACCCATTTGAAGAAGCCATTCTACACTTGTTCATTTTTCTAGAGTTTATTTTTCTCTAGCTCATTTGCCCTATCCATTTTTGAGCTCTCTCCATTTTCTATCTTCTTCTTCCTCCGCCTCAAAGCCCTAACCCTCATATGTGATGTGAACCATATTCATTTTTCTAGAGTTCATTTTTCTCTAGCTCATTTGCCCTAACCATTTTTGAGCTCTCTCCATTTTCTATCTTCTTCTTCCTCCACCTCAAAGCTCTAACCCTCACATGTGATGTGAACCATAGGACTTTGTATCAACCTAGTGAGCTTAGAACCCCTACTTCACCATCCTACACTTGATTAGCACTTAAGTTTAGAGTGTTTCCTTCACTAAAGAGAGTTTAGTGAAGAGGTAGCTTGGATTAGAGGAACTTCAAGTGGATCATCTTTGACACGAAGATCATGAAGTAAGTTCATGCACTTCTTCAAGTGGAGCCTAGAGGAGTCGTAGGGACTACTACCGGGAGCTATAGAAGAGATGGACTAGGTCTACAAAGGTTGTAATATCTTTCTCTTAGTGTAAAGCTCTTAATATATCATGCTTAACACTAATCATCTAGTTTGATCCTTAGTTAGTGTAGCTTAGCACCCCAAATTTTTTAAAATTGCATGCTTGATGCCGGTTTAAACTTCATGGTGGTGCTAGGGTAAACTTTCAATATATATACCGGCTAACATCAATAAACACCCGATTAAAATACGTGTATCAAATACACGTGTTTAATCGAACTCATGTACGTAACCCTATATGTGCCCTACATCATTTCGCATATGCTGGCTCTATGCGGGACTCTAAAGACGTGACAATATGCTGGCAGTAGGTTAGGATCATATCCATAACTCACAAGTACGTCTGCGATACTAGCTGCATGTAACGGCTACTCAGGTATTGAACGAAAAAAGATCAACGAGTAAGCTCATCTGAACCCTGCAAAGTCTATCAGTGACATTACCGTACAGTCCGGTCTCTTCGTCTAAGAGTATCACATATCGGGTCTAGAGTTTGGAATCTGTCAGACCCCAATAACTCGATAAGTCGTGCGACAGAGGACTCATAACCAACCAGAGATACAACTGATAACACTTATCAGTTTATCTCCACCGCGATAGCCATCGACTTGTGGTTGTAGTCTTGTCCTGCATAGAGCGACATCAACTCACTATATCGGGAGAAACGAATCCCCTCAAACGTTCACTGCCTCCACATGCTTCGGGACTATACCCAACAAAAATCTGTTTGCACGACTCCTTTGAGCCATGGTAGGGTAGAAGTCAAAGTATAATGGGAACACACATGAGACAATATGACGATCTCAGGTCCTAGGGGCTACCCTATACATATGTCACAAGAAAACTGCTACCTGACATTGGTATATTACCAAATAGGAGTCCTTGGTGAGTCCTTCCAGTGTAACTCATCCAATTAGAACCTATATACAATCCTTGATGTCAAACATCAATAGTTGTACGATCAGTTATTGCCCTCCAACCGGGTCAGTAAATGTACACACTAGTTTAAACTGGAGTACCGATGCCCAGTCTCGATACTCCTACAACTAGGGACATTTAAGCATGTGCTTATTGACTCTTAGGCCCTACTAGTATGATCTCCATTATCGTCCTGGTAGTCAAGCAAAATCATAGGGCTTTTTCTCATGTCTAAACGATGTGATAGTAAATAAAACGCATCACATGAAAGATAAAAATAAACCAGATAATATACTATCATTTCGAGTAAGATTGTTCTCTCATATAGGTCCTCCTTCAATAACAATAATTGCTTTGAGGGCACCTATATCCAACAAAGACAACTAAAAGCAAATCGACAGGAGTGCCTGGGAGGGGGTTAAGGCTCCACTATTTATAGCCTCAACGAAAATTCCCCAACGGTAGAGATCCTCTCCCACCAATTCGCGAATTACAGAGTATCACATCCACCTAATAGGGTGCTGCCATATGACACCCGACTATTGGTCGCCTCTCTTTCACACGGATCCGGGAAGATTTAAAGACGCCTTCGAGAGATTCACACGGATCTTGAGATACCCGCCATACGCCACGTACCATCGGGAATTAGGGTGGCGCGAACATCGACGTCATAGCAATCCAACCGTCCGTTGACCAAACCCGGCCAAATTCAAGTCGAATAGATTCCTGCTCGGAAGCCCTCTAATGAGGCCATCGAGTAGCTTCCTGCCCGACTAAATTAAAGTCAAGTAGATTCCTGCTTGGAAACCCTCTCACAAAACCGCCTGGCAGCTTCCTGCCCAGCTAAATTCGCAACGAGTAGATGTCACGACCCAGAAATGGCACGTGACCGGCATTTGGACCTCGTAAAGTCTATAGGACCCCATCGTAACCTAAGTAAGCCGAAAACCCAAAAATCTAAACCTTTTTAAGGAAAATAGCGAAGGCGAAGTTTTGAAAAGGTATAAATGAAATCAAGTAGTTTCTTATAAAATATAAATAAGTTCGTTTGAAATACAAGCGTGTAATATACTAAAGTTTGAAAACATTTTCGTCATTTGAAATTTGGGAAGCACCTCCTTTGTAAATTTTGATAAAAACAGGTACATAATCAATAATAATATGGCATCCCCAAGCGGGAGCTAGCTTTTCACCAATTGGCGGAATCACAACCGCGCAATTTGAAATATACGACTCCTAAGACGAAGATCAATCACAGAAGGAAATAAATAAAACCAAAACATTTTCAAATCCAATATAAGAATATATACAAGCCATGACTCTAAGTGTAAAAGAATATATAAGTCTCTGGTTTCTAAGTCTACCAAATATACATAGTCTAGTTGATGTAGTTTTAACTAGATACAAAGAAATATAAAAGTATGCAAGGGTGGTTACACTCTGAATTGTAACCCACCTACCCAAGCAATCACCCAAAAGAAGCTGTGTGCCAGCAAGCCGCTACTGATCCGAGCGGTCGATCCTGCAAGAAAACTATGGCACAACGGGGGTGAGTTGCCAACTCGTGAATAGAAGACATCATCAGGTAGAAATCGAATGTATGATGAACTCCTAAGTCATACAATAATAATAATATAATACCGTGTGGTAACGAGGGTGATCATGTATACATAACTATAATAATAATAATATCGTGCATGTGTCAATATACGGTACCATGTCATTTGTGTCATATATATGTATATATGTGTATCATCCAGCGTGTGTCCATCAACGACACATCAAATCATCATAAAACCTTAGTGCCCGGTATCGACACTCGAAATTATCATAAAATCCGTGTCCAGCATCGACACGTAAATCCTCATATCTTAGGCGCCGTCTCATCAGATCGGCCCTTATATTCATCTGTCTCATATCACTCCAATCGATATACTCCGGATATCCGCCGAATCCAGTACAATCACCAGTAGCTAGTGTTCCCCTGCCAAGATCAATGCCATTCTATACGATCTTCTTGTCCCGGGGTACCATACGGGGTCCACCATGTACCCGCAGACGGTGACTCCTCACTCCTCGAATCGGGTAATCATCATAACTCAGCACTGAGAAATCCCATGGCGGACATTGAAATATCATATCAAGAGAAACCGCGTTTTTAAAACAATAATAAGTTTTTAAAATATATCTACGGTTTCTCAAATCCAGAAATCTCATGAAAACAGAATCTCATAAGCATGTAGCAATAATGAAACAATATGTACAGGCACATAACAATACTGTAATGCATAGCAAGTGTGTTCATATGAGCGTGTCGTTTAACTAGGTAAGGTAGTGTAATAACAGAATTAGTATGTATGGTACTGAGTACTAAACAATAACTAAAATGCTACAGGTTATAAGGTGATATGGTGACATAGCGATTTCTAATGTGTACGTGGCATGGAAATTACCGATGATGTGTGTGTGAGCCGGCAAGTAGGTGTACGTGCAACATGTGCATCATCGGTAATGGTGCTTGTGTCCTAGTAAACGAAGTCACGTACAGATAGGGTATAAGGCATATACAAAAATAAGAAATCATAGCGTGAGCATAAACAGAATAAAGAAATCGTAAACGCGAACAATATAAAGATACGCAACTACATATGAGCCATACAGTTATAGTTTAAAATAGCACGAATCGTTGTTTATAGAAAAATAGGGAGCTACGATATTTTTTGAGAAAGATACCATTTGAAAAGTCGTAGGGTCCCTTGAAGTTATCATTTAAAAGTACATAACGATTCGTTAGTTTTGAAAATAGGTATGGCTCTAAATATATCCTAATATCTACTTAAGTGATTTAAAAACAATATTTCTCGAGTCGATATATAAGTCGGCAATTTATCATCATCATATCACGTACGGTATAATCCATCGTACGATATCATCAATCAATATTACGGATCTATCGTCACGTACATCATCTCGAATCATATCATCATATATCATCTCATGTCATCATGTATCATATCATATCACGTCATCTCATATCATCATATCCAATCATATCGACTCGTATCATCAAATCGGATCATATCCTCATCTCATCATATCATCATATTTATATATTTATATAAGTAGATATAGTTCATAGGTTAAAGAACAGCACTAGGGGTATAACTTTTACTTGTTAAGAATATGTATGCCCTAGAGATCATTATTGTATATTATAGTGGATGCTTGGACGGACACACACACACACACACAGAGGACTTTCTTGCTCGACAAAATAGTATGCTATCTGGTTGCTCTTTATCATAATATGGGCACTTGTTTTAGTTTACTATTTCACCGATACATGTTGATAAAGCCTTTAGGATGTTTTGCATGACTACTAAGACTGTGATGTAGATCATACTAATGGGGCTTGTGTCGTCCGCAAGCACATCCTTGAAGTATTCCTAGTCGAGGGAGTATCGAGACAGGGCATCGATATTCCAGAGTAGACTAGTGTGTACGTTTCTTGACCCTGTATGGGGCGATGGTTGATCCCACAGCCATTAGTGTTTGACATCAAAGATTGTACACAGGTGCTTATTGGAGACTGGGTACATTGAACAGGACTCGTCGAGAACTCTTAGATGGTACCATACCTATCATCAGATAGCAGTTCTCTGGTGACACTTGTACAGATTAGTCTGTAGACCCGAGATCGTCATAGTGTCTTGTGTAGTTCCCACTATGCTTTGATTTCCTCCCTACCACCGTTCTACTGAGTCATACAAACAGGTGGTTTTTGGGTACAGTCCCGAGTCACATGGAGGCAATGAGCAATAGGAGAGGTTTCGTCTCTCCCGGTATTGGGAGTTGATGTTGTGCTATGCGCGATTGGCTATAACCGCAAGTCCCTGGCCAGGGTTGATGAGAATTATTGATAAGTGTTATCAGTAGTTTCTCGGTTGGTTATAGGCTACACATCGGTATGACTTATCAAGTTATTGGGGTCTGACGATTCCACCCCCAAGACTCGATATGCGACATATCAGATGAAGAGCCTGGACTGCATGGTAAGTGTTTCCTATAGGCTATACGGGAGTTTGGACAAGTTAGCTTGTTGATCTTCTATTTGTTCAATACCTGGGTAGCCGTTACGTCCAGCTAGTACCGCTGACGGCTTGTAGGTGTTTGATATGATCATTGCCTACTGCTAGAATATTGGCGAGTTTTTAAAGTCCTACATAGAGATTTCTTAGCTCAAGCAAAGCGAAATAGGGCATATATAAAGATATGTGCGGGAGCTTGATTGAATACGAGTATATGATACTATATTCTAATCTAGCGTTTTTGATATTAGCCGGATTATATATGATATAACCGGATTATTGAATCAAGTGTTGATTTAATAATTTGATATATATATATATATATATATATATATAAACTAATATAATGCTCACTTTAATTCTTTTCCTCTATATACATATATTATTTATATTTGATATAAACAACATATATTTTGTTGTATCATGGTTGATGATACATCATTGTTGGATGTATGAGAGAATCATATTGAGTTGAGGATAAGTTCAAAAGGATTTCTTTTATGAATTTACAAAGAAAACAATGAGTCATTAACTATAGAAACTTGGTGAACTTTGGAGAGCCTTGTTTAGAAGATGACTCATTATTTCTTTTCCTTATTCATATAAGTTTGTCCTTTTCTCTTGCTTATCCTTACCCCAAGCTCACCCTCTCATGATCTTCTTCTTCTTCTTACTTCACTTGCAACACTATTCATGCAATAAGAAAAATAAGAGAAGAATTTTTAGTGAGAAAAATCCTTACTTCATCAACCTAAACTACTTAAGCAAATTAGTATAGGTTGTTCTCTTCGCTATTTCATAGATTAGTGAAGTGTAAGCTTGAGTGTGAGAAGTTTCGAGGTGGACCATCTTCGACGACGAAGACTTCGAGCAAGCCCGTTCAACCTTTCAAGTGGAGTCAAAGAAGAGTTCTAGGACATCCTTCAAGTAGAATTATCGTCCGCAAACTACAACTGGACACTGATCAAATCCCATAGTTGCTTTCAGAACTCCATTCCCGGAACTGACATTCCAGCTTGAAATGAGTGGCTTCACGGGAATCGCATACGTTCCAACAAATAGTTAGGACATGAAGCAGTGTGACGCTCTAGTGTCGAAAAGTGCGAGTGCAGGAAAGGTGGCTACTAGTATAGTACCTAAGTTGTGTGAGTTTGGGCTTAGATATAGGAAAAGTATAGTGATATACAAGAATTGAAAAATCGAAAGGATGGGAGGTTACCAATGATGACTTAGCATGTGGCTTCGGCCTCCTCGACCGTCATTGTAAAAGCCCGACGTCGTGGTACGTTCCACCTTGCTGGAGGAACATTCTTCTGTCCTTGGGGCATGTTTCTTTGTGCCTGATGGAATTGACGTTGAGGCTGTGCAGGAGGTCCACATAGAGCTGGTGCCGGGAGAGCTAGACGAGGTGCAAGAGCCTGAATGGCTGGCTGCTGTGGAACTGTGATTGCAGGTCTGGGTGCTGGAGCTGTGTTGAAACGATATGGACATGCTCCTATGGCGTGAGTGGAAGTGCCATAAGCCAAACACAGGCCATTTGCACGCCTGCAGTCCTTCGCCAGGTATCCCATCCTCTTGAAGTAGAAACAAAAATCTGGACTGGACCGGTTAAACGATCCTCCCGGTCTCCTGGGTGCAAAAGTTGGCCTAGAAGAGGCTCCTCCTAATATCTGGGTGGCAGGGCATTTCACACCGGCAGTCTGCGGTCTGCCCTTCTTCTTCACAACTGCCTCATAGCGTCGAGCAGCCTTCAAAGCAAGTTCATGTGCTGGGAAATCCCCTGTAACGAGTGCAGCTTGGATTTCCGGGTCCAACCCTTGCTGAAATCGTCATGCCCGGATCTCAGCGGTAGGAATTAGGTGTGCAGCGAACCTGTTACGACCTTGTGTTAGCAATGTAATGAGTGAGATCAGGAATTTGAATTTGAGACAATATCTTACCTGCTAAGTATGGTAAACTCAGTATCGTATTCATCCACAGATTTGACCTACATCGAGCCTTATTGTAGATGGATGAACTTTTGTTCCATGTCAAAACGGGCATTCTCAAGGAAGTACTTCGTATCGAACAGATTGCGAAATGTCTTCCACTCTATCGGTTGGGTGAGACAGCTTTCTTCAGCCTTCCACCAGACTCTAGCATTGTCTATCAGTTGCAGCTTAGCAACTCTCACCCAGGCAATATCTGGCATTTGGGTTGCTGCCAGATCATCTTCAATCGATTGAGCTCATTCTTCTGCCTCAAGTGGGCTCTCTTTCCCAGAGAAATGTTTTGGGTGCAATGCCCGAAATTTTTTTACTCCGGGTGCCTCGGCTTCAGGGCGGTGCATGAGGATAGCAGTCTGCTGCTGCTGACCCTCCAAAAGGCTCTTGATAGCCTTAAGTAGTACCGTTTGCTCGTTGATGGGAGCTGTAACGGTAGGTTGTGGTGGTAGAGTAGGCGGTGAGGTATTGCCATTGACATTGGTAATGGTGTTGTTAGGAGAATCCCTGACCTTTATAGAAAAAGGAATGGTTAGGAGAAATTAGAAATGTAAGGAATGTATAGTTGCTGATTCTTATAATTCTTGTGATATATTTCTTAAGACTTCATGCAGAACTGACCTGCATGGGCAGCTAACAAAATCTGTCACGCCCTGCTTCCCAGTAGACAGAAATGGTGACGTGGCAGGCCACAATGTATTTACTAAGAAATAAATACGTTAAGCGTAATTAAGCAATATATAAAAATGTATAAGAATGATAAGTGATTTAAAATAAAACAATACCTTTTTTACATTCATCTTTACATACAACTGTTTAAAAAGAAAAGATACAATGAGTAAAGCAGTGCCTAAACAATAGCATACAAAATGAAAGTGCAGGTGAACTAGTAGTCAGGCTGAGTGGTGAGCTGGTCCAAGTCCTCCTGGCTAGGCTCGATCTCTTGAGAGTCCGGTCCTCCTGACGAACATTCCAAAGAAAGAAATAGAAAAGAATGTCGTCAGTGAAATACCGCTCGGTAAGTCCCAAAAGAAAAAAGAGAAGATGGTATATAAAGTGAGAATGAACAAGTAAAATATATGAATGATTACTGGTATATGATAGTTATTATAACGTGATTGTTTGTAGTTTGGTAAAGAAGGTATTCATGTATACGAGAGGAGTCCATCTTACCCCGTGGACTATGGTAACATATAGTATAAGGCCTCGTCATAACCTACGGGACAACGGCACGAGAATTCATATAAGTGTCTTTTAAGTGACCTCTTGTGCCACGATATTCGTTCCGTACCAATCCACCCCTTTATTCCCGCGTATTGTATTGTATAGATTTTTTTACAAGTCTTGCCGAAACCATGGATACAAAATGTTCAAGTAGTCATGTTCAGGATGTAGTCATGTATTCAAGTAGTCAAGTCAAGAGATAACCATGATTCCGTCAAGTCAAGTCAAGTATACATGTTTGATATTGATATTTAGATTCAGGTATTCATGTTCATGATTAAGTATTCATGTTTGATTTTGGATCCAGGTTTGAATTGGACTCAGATTGAGTCAGACACTTGTAAACAGATTTAGCTCTTGAATTAGTTTCAGGAGTCATCGGTAACTGCTGCACATGGATGGCAGGATTTGTGTCTTTTCCAATAAAATTACCATTGATAACTCCATTAAGTTGTCTACCTTAAATAGGCAAGCACTCATTTTCTCCATCTTCCTAGGATTCAAGAGAATTGATCCCGCTTAAATTTATATTTACTAAAGTCCTTAAATATTGTTTTATATATCTCGAGGGGGTTTTATGAAAAATATTTTTAATATAGTTAAAAGTAAACCTCGAGGGTGATTGGTATTACTTAGGGTTTTCATGAGTATGGATTTTAAGTATTTGGGTATTATAGTGATATACACTTAACTTGGAAAGTTCATGATATTTTATTAAAAAACTTGTCTTTTTTGGTATCTTGATGGTATTTTATTGGCAAACTTGTTAATCTTTCATTTTGAGAAAAATTATAGGTTTATTATATTTGAAAATATAGCTTTATAATTTTTATATAATTTTTAAAAATTAATTTTATTTTATTTAGAAAATTCGTATTTCTTAAAAACGTATTTAAATCCTTTCGAGATCGAATGCTCCGTGAGGAGGTGTGCATCTTGCTCTACTAGCCCAAGGATGTGCAATAATGTGCACCATCTATTAGTAGGTCCCCTAAAGAGGGTTGTAGATAAATAATCGCAAAGAAAATAAAATACTGAGTTAAAAGAAATCCGGTTTTAGATTTATATGGTATTTTATTGTAAAGTATTCTTCGTAACAAATATTCATACAAAAGAGCCATCGTGCTATGAAACCAAGTGTGCGTGTAGGGTAGGTATTACCCCGTGAAGTTTTTCTAAAGGTATTGTTTTAATGAATACTAAAAGAGGTGTTTATAAAGTTCAAGGCATTTTAATGAAAATGTTTTACTATGATTGTTTCACATCAGAATTTTGATGAAATTTGATTCTAAACATTAGGATTTAAGGTTACAAGTGATGTAGTAAAATTAGATTGATTAAATTGTAAAAGAAAAGGGAGTTATATGTTTTTAGAAAAGAAGATATCGGTAATAACTCCACTTTTACCGATATAAAATTTGAAGAGTAATTTCAATAGAAAGAAGGAGATTTGGAATGGACTTACGGTTTAGAAAACTTAAAGAAAGGTTAGAAAGGAAAGGGTGTCATCGCGGGAGCTCCGGAATTAGCTTCTATCTTCGCTGGAACCAACTTGCTCGCTAACTCCACTTTACTTCACTTGCACCAGAAACTTTTTAGAGAGTTTTGTCTAGAATTTTCAGAATGGTATTGAGCCAAGGTAAGGGGGTATTTATAGTGGAGAATTAGGGTTTGGGAATTAAAATTGTGGATTAAAAAATATTAAAATGGTGTTTAATTGTGAAATGTAAGGTCTCTGTTTGATTGCAGGGAAATCAAACAGCGTAGAGAGGTTAGAGGTAGATGAAGAGGTGTGTGTGCAAAGCCCGGGCTTCATTGGCCTCATCCTGACCATCCCTGCCGGTTTTTAAGCACATTTGGCCGGTCGATCTCGAGAGTTGGGTCTCGAGATTTGTGCCACCTGATCAAATCCCTGTTTACTCCATTTTCTACATGTTTGATTTTTCTGAACTTTTCATTTCCCGTGTATTGCACGTGAAATCTTTTGGGCTTCCAAAAAGTTAAAAAGAAAAATCAGAAAAAATAATTGTGTCTGATGGGAATCGAATATAGGGGCCACGTCACAGCAATGCAAAGGCTTTACCAGTGAGCTACAAGTTGTTTCTTACTGTTATTTCAGAAAAGTAACTTATAACTCAAACTCAAGCCGTAAAAACTCATTTCTTGTATATTAACAGAAAATTTTCGTACAAAGATTTCAGTGTTTCTACCCTCATAAAAATTATGTCCTTGAAATTTACAATTTACATAGGGACTAATTTTCAAATAGATAAGGGTATCTTGCATGCATGTCTTCTTCTCATTCCCATGTTGATTCTCTTGGCGAATCCTTTCTCCACATCATTTGGACCAAGTTTACTTCCTTGTTCTGCAGTGTCTTCACCTTTCGGTCCAGGATCTCAACGGGTTGTTGCTCGCATGTTAGATCAGTCTGTACTATGAGCTCTGAGTGATCAAGTATGTGACTGGGGTTGCTCACATATCGTCGTAGCTGGGATATATAGAACATGTTGTGCACTTCTTCCAGTGAGAGTGGTAGTGCTAAACAGTATGCCACTTCTCCAACTCGTTCGAGTATACCGAACGGTCCTATGCATCTTGAACTTTGCTTACCCCTCTTGCCAAAGCGGATCACTCCTCGATTTGGGGATATCTTTAGAAAAACATGGTCTCCAGGTTGGAACTCCAGATGTCGACACTTTGCATCTGCCCAATGCTTCTGTCAGTCTTGGGCTATGCGCATTTTTTCCCTGATCGTGCGAACTACGTCTAGAGTTTCCACGATCATCTCTGGTCTAAGTAGTTCACGATCTCCGATGTCATCCCAACTTAGCGGTGAATGACACTTCCGCCCGTAGAGCGCTGCGAATGGTGCCATTCGGATGCTTTCCTGATAGCTATTGTTGTATGAAAACTCCACAAGGTGTAGGTGATCTTCCTATGAACCTCTGAAGTCCAACATACAAGCTCTTAGCATGTCTTCCAGAATCTGAATTTATCGCTCAGATTGTTCGTCTGTTTGTGGATGATAAGCTGTGCTGAAATTCAGACTCATTCCCATGCTAGCTTGCAGACTTTGCCAGAATTATGATCGGAATCTGGTATCACGATCGGAGACGATGCAAATAGGTACTCCATGTAATCTCATGATCTTCTGTATGAGTTCATGGGTATCAAATATAGTACATCTTGAAGGTTTAAATCTTACTTTAGATTTATGCTTACCTCCATGTACTTCTTTACTAACGTCTCAGTTGATTGGCCAACTCGAAATGGAATAAAGTGAACCGACTTGGTGAGTCGATCCACAATAACCCATATTGCGTCGTTACCCTTCGTACTGCGAGGAAGGGCAGTCACGAAGTCCATGGTAATGTGCTGCCATTTCCATTCTGGGATTGGTAACGGTTGAAATTGACCAGCAGTTCTGTGATGTTCAGCCTTCACTTGCTGACGCACCAAACACTTGGTTACGCTTCTTACTACTTCGCGCTTCATTCCATGCCACCAGTAGTATTGCCGTAGATCCTTATACATTTTCATACCACCGGGATGTACAGAATAAGGAGAGCTGTGAGCTTCTTTTATCAACTCTTCTCGAACTGGGCCGTTTGGTACATATAATCGACTTCCATATCGCAAGCATCTATCTTCATGGATGATGAAGTCAGTTCGAAGTCCACTTCCTACTTGTTCTCGGATCTTTTGTAGCTTAGCATCATTTACTTGAGCTACCTTGATCTGATTGACAAGAGTGGACTAGACTTGTAAGCTCATCAAATATGAAGCGTTACGTGGCATAACTACTTTGATCGCCAATCCGTGCAATTCTTGTTGTAGATTCCACTGAGCGGTAAGGTTCATTACTAATGGCTGGCGACTAAGTGCATCATGAACTACATTCACCTTCCCATGATGATATTGTAGGTTGATGTCGAAGTCCGCCATGAGTTCTAGCCATCTTCTCTGCCACACGTTTAGTTCCTTCTAAGTGAATAAATACTTCAGACTCTTATGGTCAGTGTGTATATCCACCCGTTCACCCAAATGATAGTGGCGCCAAATCTTAAGTGCGAAAATGGCGGCCGCCAAATCCAGATCATGTATTGGATTGTTGTGCTCATGTACCTTTAGCTGTCTTGATACAAAAGCCACAACTTTTCCATGCTGGTGTAGAACATATCCTAATCCTTTACCGGACGCATCACAATTCACAACGAATCCTTCATATTGATCCGATATTACAAGAATAAGAGCAGTGGTTAATTTTGACTTGAGTTCTACAAAAGCTTTTTCACATGCTTCTGACCACACGAATACTTCATCTTTACGTGTGAGCTTGGTCAGGGGTGCTGCAATCTTTGAAAAGCCTTTAATGAATCGTCGGTAGTATCCTGCTAATCCCAAGAAACTTCATATATCTTTCACCTTCCTTGGTGTCGGCCACTCACTGACAGCTGACACCTTAGATGGATCTACTGAGATTCCTTCGCCTGAAATAATATGTCCGAGAAATCCGACTTGATGTAGCCAAAATTCACACTTGCTGTACTTAGCGTAAAGCTGATGTTGTCGCAATGTCTCCAGGACAATCCGTAAGTGCTCGGCTTGTTCTTTCCGATTCTTTGAATACACCAGGATATCGTCGATGAAGATGACAACGAATCTGTCTAAGTACCTTCGGAAAACTTGGTTCATCTAGTTAATGAAGACCGCAGGTGCATTGGTCACTCCAAATAGCATTACGAGATACTCATAATGACCATATCGAGTCCTAAACACCGTGTTCGGAATATCGGACTCTTTGACCTTCACCTGATGATAACCCGAACGAAGATCTAGCTTCGAAAATACACAAGACCCACTTAGTTGATCAAAAAGGTCATTGATGCATAGTAGTGGATACTTGTTCTTAATCGTCACTTCGTTCAGAGCTCGATAATTCACACACTTCCTGTATGAACCTTCTTTCTTCTTCACGAGTAACACTGGAGATCCCCAACTTGAAGTACTGGGACGAATCTAACCTTTCTTCAGGAGTTCGTCCAACTGAATACGGATCTCCTTCAATCCTTCAGGACTTAGCCGGTACGGATCTTTGATTACTGGTTGCGCACTAGGTAGTAAATTGATACTAAACTCAAGAGCTCGATCGGGAGGCAAACCTGTGATATCTTCAGGGAACACATCCTCGAACTCTCGAACCACTTCGGTCTTTTCTTCTTTTGCCGGGAGAAAAACACTTCTGCATCCTTTGGTTTAGCACGGTATCTTCCTGGCTCCAAAGTTCTATCTCTACTCTTGAAATAGAAGACTGGGTGATCTGGTATCTCAAATACTACTCTCCTTTTACGGCAGTCAATAGTAGTATAGAATACTCCCAACCAATCCATTCCCAACACAACATCGAAATTTGGAATGTCCAGTAATTTGAAATTCGCCTAGAATTCTCGTCCGCAAACTACAACTAGACACTGATCAAACCCTATAGTTGCTTTCAAAACTCCATTCCCGGAACTGACATTCCAGCTTGAAATGAGTGGTTTTACGGGAATCGCATGCGTTCTCACGAATCGTTGGGACATGAAACAGTGTGAAGCTCCAGTGTCGAAAAGTGCGAGTGCAGGAAGGGTGGCTACTATTATAGTACCTAAGTTGTGTGAGTTTGGGCTTAGATAAAGGAAAAGTATAGTGATATACGAGGATTGAAATATTGAAAAGATGGGAGGTTACTAGTGATGACTTGGCCTGTGGCTTCGGCCTCCTCGACCATCATTGTAAAAGCCTGATATCATGGTACATTCCTCCTTACTGGAGGCACATTCCTCTGTCCTTGGGGCATGTTTCTCTACCCTTGAGGCATGTTTCTGTGTGCCTGATGGAATTGACGTTGAGGCTGTACAGGAGGTCTACATAGAGCTGGTGAAGGAAGAGCTAGGCGAGGTGCAGGAGCATGAATGGCTGGCCGCTGCGGAACTATGATTGCGGGTCTAGGTGCTGGAGCTGTGTTGAAAAGATATGGACATGTCCTATGGCGTGAGTAGAAGCGCCATAAACCAAACACAGGCCATTTGCACGCCTGCAGTCTTTCGCCAGGTGTCCCGTCCTCTTGCAGTAGAAACAAAAGTCTGGACTGGACCGGTTAAACGATCCTCCCGGTCTCCTGGGTGCAAAAGTTGGCCTAGAAAAGGCTCCTCATAACATCTGGGTGACAGGGCGTTTCACACCGGCAGTCGGCGGTCTGCCCTTCTTCTTCACAACTGCTTTATAGCGTCGGGCAGCCTTCAAAGCAAGTTCATGGGTTGGGAAATCCCCTGTAGCGAGTGCAGCTTGGATTTCCGGGTCCAACCCTTGCTAAAATCGTCATGCCCGGATCTCAGCAGTAGGAATCAGGTGTGCAGCGAACCTGTTACGACCTTGTGTTAGCAGTGTAATGAGTGAGATTGGGAATTTGAATTTGAGACAATATCTTACCTGCCAAGTATGGTAAACTCAGCATCGTATTCATCCACAGACTTGACCCACATCAAGCCTTATTGTAGATGGATGAACTGCTGTTCCATGTCAAAACGGGAAGTCTCAGGGAAGTACTTCGCATCGAACAGATCGTGAAATGTCTTCCACTCTATTGGTTGGATGAGACGACTTTCTTCAGCCTTCCATCAAGCGCTAGCATTGTCTGTCAGTTGCAGCTTAGCAACTCTCACCCAGGAAATACCCAGCACTTAAGCTGCTACCAGATCATCTTCAATCGATTGAGCCCATTCTTCTGCCTCAAGTGGGCTCTCTTTCCCAGAGAAATGTTTTGGGTGCAGTGCCCGAAATTGTTTGACTCCGGGTGCCTCGGCTTCAGGGCGGTGCATGAGGATAGCAGTCTGCTGCTGCTGACCCTCCAGAAGGCCCTGTTGGGGTCGAAAATTGCACCCCGGTTAACCAAGTCGAATTCAAAGTCAACCCCAAGCCAAGTGGGCCCAAGCCCAGATTAAATGGGCCCATGCCCAGGTCGAGTCCGAACATGAAGCGGCCGGCCCTCCTCCATGCCAAAATAAAAAGTCATGTAATAAATAATTTTTATGTAATTTTTTATGCATGAATGTAAACAAAATGGGCATAAAACCAAATTTTTCTAAGCCCATGGCTTATGTGCAAAAAGAAATGGCACATGAGCCATGGGATAGGCAAAATGCCATTTTGAAAAGCCCAAAGGGCTATATGTAAATATGTAAGCCTATATAAGGCAACATGATGAAAATATCTAAAATAACTTTTTCATTCCCCCAAAAACTAGGGTTCTTTGTGCCTCCTGCTTCTTCTCCAAGGTTCTAAACCTTCTCATTTCTTTTGAATTAAATCAAGAGTTTTACTCTTTCTTTTCCAAAACTAAATAGTTTTTTACCACAAAACCCACAAAGGGGAACTCAGATCTTCCATCAAATCTCAGAAAGGAGAGATTTTTGAAATCTCGTATCTCTTGATCTTCAAGATCCTGCCAACAGAGGAGGAAGAAGGAGACTCATTTCCAGAAACCCTACTTTAGGGAAGAACTAGGGCTCAAGGGGAGAAGCCCTTCATCAGCTCCAAAACATCTTAGGAGTTCAACTCCTCAAGAATATATATATATATATATATATATATATATATATATATATATATACACACACATATACAAAATAATATTTTTTTTCCTTTCTGAAGCATAGCTTCTGGTGCAGGGACAAAGTCCCATTTCTGCTTGACGCCCAGCGTCTAGCGCCCAGAGCACTTGAGCTCACGTGCCGAGCACGTGGCGCGCCCAGCGCCCAGAGCGCTTACGCCCACGTGCCGACACGTGGCGCGCCCAGCGCCCAGAGCGCTTGCGCCCACATGCCGACACGTGGAGCTCCTGGCGCCCAGAGCGCCTGGCGCCCAGAGCGCTTGCGCCAACGTGCAGACACATGGCGCGCCCAGCGCCTAGTGCGCTAGCGCCCAGCGCTTGCGTGCCATGCACACGAGGCGCTAGCCCCACGCATCCTTTGGATGCCTTTTCCCCTTTTTTTTATATATATGTACATATATATATATATACATACATATGTATACATATACACACATTCACATACTCCACGACACTGTCCTCCATTAGAAAAAATTTCTAACGGGACGCTGCCACGCACCCTGCAAGGGGGCTGCTAGCCCCCTTGACCCCCATCCCGCTATCCGGGTAGCGGGATCCCCGTAAAAACTCTGCGGGGCCCCCGATATATCCAAAACCCCTTCAAAACACAACACTACACATTGAGTTCGCATGACCAGTTTAACCCATCAATCGGAGGTTCTCTCGCTCCAAAGGCGAGGGGTAATTAACGGCAGCTTAGTCCGAGGCTGCCGGAGATTCGGATCCCCACAATCATTAAACCCCGGCCTACCCTAGGCAGGGGGAATCTGTAATGCGCCTGACAAGCGCGCGCGTATTCCCATCTCAATAGGGTGACGAAAAACACCCTACAGATTCTGGCACACCCGGTGGGACTTTTCTCTCCTCCGATATTTCGGGTTAAATGTTCATGCGAACTCAATCAATATACATATCGAATGCATGTACTGAAATCATACTTCTTTGTGCAGGTTAAAAAAATTCAAATTGCAATCTCCGGACGCAGCGAAAATGTCTCTAAGGACAAGCTCAGCTCTCGACACAACTCCCGTCTCCTGCACGATGAAGATGGACTCCAGGACAGTCCTTCCGGCCAGTCTCGGGCAACAATGGGAGGAGGAGCCTCTACCATTTAGCTCTATTATGTTCGTGTCAGCTAACGCCGTCCCATCTCCTCAAGCTCCGGTAACAGACAAACCGGTCTCAAAGGGGAAAAGGACGAATGTCATGGTCGCGAAGGCGCCCCAACACAAACGCAAGTCAGTGTTTGAACGAATTTCCTTGGCCCCAGCTGGGGGCAAGACCATCAACACCAACAAAGCAACAAGGTATCATGGGCAAGCTCCAGCGGTGCCTCTGACAACTACTCGATTGGGTGTCTTCTCTAGCCTCCCCATCACTCAGCCTATGGCGGCTTCCCGAAGAGCAGAAGCCTGCCAAGCGCTCAAGGTAAAGAAGCTGAGGCAGAAGCGGCTCAGACACAGAGCCAACAACAAGGCTAGGGCTTTGGCCATGTTAAAATTTATGAATTTCCAAAGCCCGGACCGCTCTGCGAAACCAGCTGCCGGCGATGAAAGAATGGCTGAATGTGTTATCCACACTATCTACATGGCCGGACATGAAGAAACGAACCCTCCTCTTCTTCACAGCCATGGTGATGATATAGTTGACGCTACCCAGCATCGGCTCGATCTAAATGATGAAGAGCCTGCTCAGGCCGATAAGCCAGAGGAGCCCGTGGTTCTTGCGGAATTGTGCTCAGGCAATAAAGATGACCCGGTTGTCATAACCGGAACTACAGAACAAGCGTTATTCCGATAGCTTCAGAGGCAGCTTCAGGATAGGGATGAGAAGTTAGCCAAGGTACAGTCCAAGGTTGACGAATTGGCAAACGTTGCGGCAGATCTCGCGACCCAAGTCCCCCGATTGCAATTACAGCAGAATCAAATTTTGGTTCATGAGCCAGGGACTAATACCCGGAGGCAGCCGACTGATACCCCCTTCAACCTAAGAGAGGAGCGCCTTCGTGAAAAACGGCTGCAATCAGTCTCCAGTCCTTCCGATATATACGCCGGGGGGAATCGCCTCTGAAAGAAAAACTGGAAAAAGTCTATTCCTTCGAAAGGGAAAAAGTCCACAAGATATTCAGGGACGCCCTAAGAAACGGTCTACAACTGCCAGAGTCAAAAAGACCGTAGGAAGCGAATCTGATCGACGACCCCAAATACTGCCTCTATCACAGAGTGATAGGTCATGCTATTGAGTACTGCTTCGTCTTCAAAAATTGGGTCGAAAGGCAATACAAAACGGGAGAGATAGAACTGTCTAAAGGCGTGTTAGCAAACAGTCAAGCTACGACCGCCGATTCCATACAAATGGAGACCTAAGCCTTTCGGGAACCTAATCCTCTCAGACATGTGCCACTATCTGAAAAGGGCGAACCAAAGACTGATCGGCCTCAAGAACCAGCATCAGTAAGGGCACCTACTCTAATGGAGAGAAAGCAGAAGGTGTACTCTTTCAGGAGGGAGGATGTCCGCAATATATTCGAGAAAGCCTTGAACAACGGTCTGCAATTGCCTATTCCGAAGAGGCTACATGAAATGAATATGACCGGCAATCCCGTATACTGCCCATACCATAGAGTGCTGAGTCATACCATTGAAGACTGCTGTGTTTTCAAAGATTGGGCAGAGGACCAATATAAGCTTGGAAAAACCTCACAATCCTCGGATGTATCGGCAAGCCACAGAGCTAGGTCATCAAAACAGCTCCGCCAAGATCAAAGTTCAAGGAGCTGTGATAAGCAAAAGGGACCACCACGTCGTTAAACTGGGAACACCAGAGGACCACCACGTCGTTAAACTGGGAACACCAGAGGACCACCATGTCGTTAAACTGGGAACAATTGACCACCACGTCATTAAACTGGGAACAGTCGACCTCTAAGTCGTTAAACTGGGAATGTAAAAAAAATGAAATAAACAAAAAAAAATGTGTAAATAAAAGAAAAATAAAGAAAAGCTGAAATGATGGGGCAACCGCAAATAAAAGCCGAAATGATAGGGCAATCGCGATCTTCGCGATAAGAAAAGCTGAAATGATAGAGCAATCGCGGTAAAACAAAAACAAAAACAAAAAAAACAACGGCGAATGATGAGTCGCTCCTGGTACCATGTTCCAGTGCAGCGATGCAGACGCCAACAAAAATCCAATTTTTCAAAATTCCCTCGGCCTTACGGTTGGTCCCTATGCTGACCACCGTATACAATCCACGGGCTCAAATAATTCTCATCATACCCATGCCCCACCGCAATCACCAGTTACGCGGCTGGTCTCCGACCTTGGAATTATGGTCCATTGAGAAGACCCACTCATGTGTCCTCACGATACATGAGGAGAACAAACCTCTGTGGGATCCTTACGACTTACAAAGGAAAAACACACTTGGAAGTCCTCATGACTCCTAAGGAGAAAATACACTTACGGGATCCTTACGACCCATAGGGAGAAAATGCTTTTATGGGACCCTTAAGGCCCATAAAATTGAAAAGCCTTAGGTGATAGGGATCTAAACCTGTCTCCTAAGCCACCGCTTCCCAATAAGCAACAGCGAATGATGAGTCGCTCCTAGTACCATATTCCAGTGAAGAGATGCAGACGCCGTCCAAAACTCAAATCCCCAAGTGGAGAATGATGAGTAGCTCCTGGTACCATATTCCAGTGCAGCGATGCAGACGCCGTCCAAAACTCAAACCCCAACGGCGAATGATGAGTCGCTCCGGTACCATATTCCAGTGCAGCGATGCAGACGCCAACAAACTCTCGAAATTCTTCCGGCCCTACGGTCTGGATCTTACATCCTGCAAAACCGTATACAATCCACGGGCATAAAACGATCCCTATCTCTCCCAAGTCTTACCGGTGAGACCACATTCAAAGTCCCACCCAAAAATAAAAAATAAATAAAATACATAAATAAATAAAATAAAAAAATGGTATGTCCACAAGCAAAATGGGCACGGATGAAAACCCGAAAGGGCTCCGTGAGTAAAAACAGCAGGACTACCGGCGAGTTTGTGAAAACCAGAAAGGGCACAAACTCGTAAAAAAAAGAGATGAAATGCACTCGCAAAGTCCTCTCGACTTTGTGAGGAGAAAATTCCCGCGTGAGATCCTTACGACTCACAAAGGAGCAACACCCTTGGGGGTCCTCACGACTCCTAAGGAGAAAATACACTTACGGGATCCTTACGACCCGTAGGGAGAAAATGCTTTGTGAGACCCTTACGGCTCACGAAATTGAAAAGTATTAAGTGATAGGGACCTAAAACCTGTCTCCTAAGCCATCGCTTCCTGATAAGCAAGCGCAAATGATGATTCGCTCTTGGTACCATATTCCAGTGTAGTGATACTGATGCCAAGCAAAAACCAATTCCCAAATCCTCCCGGGGCAAATGATGAGTTGCTTCTGGCATTATTCCAGTGCAGCGATGCAGATGCCAAACCAAAACCAATCCCAAAATGCTCCCAAAGACAGATGATGATTCGCTCCTGGTACCATATTCCAGTATAGCGATACTGATGCCAACCCAAATCGCTTCGGATCAGAGCGTCGACCGTCCATGTCGTAACAAGGGCAGTGCAGGCTTCCCATAAATCGGGAACCCAAATCGCTCCGGATCAGAGCATCGACCATCCATGTCGCAAAAACAGCAGTGCAGGCTTCCCACAAATCAGGAACCAAAATCGCTCCGGATCAGAGCGTTGACCGTCCATGTCGCAAAACGGGCAGTGCAGGATTCCCACAAATCGGGAATTAAATCGCTCCGGATCAGAGCGTCGACCGTCTATGTTACAAAAAGGGCAGTGCAGGCTTCCCACAAATTGGGAATCCAAATCACTCCGGATCAGAGCGTCGACCGTCCATGTCGCAAAACGGGCAGTGCAGGCTTCCCACAAATCGGGAACCAAATCGCTCCAGTTCAGAGCGTCGACCGTCCATGTCGCAAAAACGGGCAATGCAGGATTCCTACAAATCGGGAACCAAATCGCTCCGGATCAGAGCGTCGACCGTCTATGTCGTAAAAAGGGCAAAGCAGGCTTCCCACAAATCGAGGACCCAAATCGCTCCGGATCAGAGCGTCGACCGTCTATGTCGCAAAAAGGGCAGTGCAGGCTTCCCACAAATCGGGAACCCAAATCGCTCCGGATCAGAGCGTCGACCGTCTACGTCGCAAAAAGGGCAGTGCAGGCTTCCCACAAATCGGGAACCCAAATCGCTCCGGATCAGAGCGTCGACCGTCTAAGTCTCAAAAAGGGCAGTGCAGGCTTCCCACAAATCGGGAACCCAAATCGCTTCGGATCAGAGCGTCGACCGTCCACGTCGCAAAAACGGCAGTGCAGGCTTCCCACAAATCGGGAACCAAATCACTCCGGATCAGAGCGTCGACCGTCCATGTCGCAAAAAGAGCAGCACAGGCTTCCTACAAAGCAGGAACCAGATCACTGCGGGCCAGGAAAAGTCTACCACGGACACTCCATCTCGGAGACGCATCAAGCGTCGACCGTCCATATCGTAAAAAGGGCAGTGCATCTCAAAAAGTGGGAACCAAAGTAACTCGCCTCCACGCGAAAGAAGATCCATCAATTTAATGCACACGACCCACATATGTGGTGTGCATTTATTGATGGGGGCACTTTGTTGGGGTCGAAAATTGCACCCCGGTTGACCAAGTCGAAGTCAAGGTCAACCCCAAGCCAAGTGGGCCCAAGCCCAGATTAAGTGGGCCCATGCCCAGGTCGAGTCCGAACATGAAGCGGCCGGCCCTCCTCCATGCCAAAATAAAAAGTCATGTAATAAATAATTTTTATGTAATTTTTTATGCATGAATGTAAACAAAATGGGCATAAAGCCAAATTTTTGTAAGCCCATGGCTTATGTGCAAAAAGAAATGACACATGAGCCATGGGATAGGCAAAAAACCATTTTGAAAAGCCCAAGGGGCTATATGTAAATATGTAAGCCTATATAAGGCAACATTATGAAAATATCTAAGAAAACTTTTTCATTCCCCCAAAAACTAGGGTTCTTTGTGCCTCCTGCTTCTTCTCCAAGGTTCTAAACCTTCTCATTTCTTTTGAATTAAATCAAGAGTTTTACTCTTTCTTTTCCAAAACTAAATAGTTTTTTACCACAAACCCACAAAGGGGAACTCAGATCTTCCATCAAATCTCAAAAAGGAGAGATTTTTGAAATCTCATATCTTTTGATCTTCAAGATCCTGCCAACAGAGGAGGAAGAAGGAGACTCATCTCCAGAAACCCACTTTGGGGAAGAACTAGGGCTCAAGGGGAGAAGCCCTTCATCAGCTCCAAAACATCTTAGGAGTTCAACTCCTCAAGAATATATATATATATATATATATATATATATATATATATATATATATATATACAAAATAATATTGTTTTCCCTTTCTGAAGCATAGCTTCTGGTGCATGGACAAAGTCCCCTTTCTGTTTGACGCCCAGCGTCTAGCGCCCAGAGCGCTTGCGCTCACGTGCCGAGCACGTGGCGCGTCCAGCGCCCACGTGCCGACACGTGACGTGCCCGCCCAAAGCTCTTGCGCCCACGTGCCGAGCACGTGGCGAGCCCAGCGCCCAGAGCGCTTACGCCCACATGCCGACACATGGCGCGCCCAGCGCCGAGAGCGCTTGCGCCCACGTGCCGACACGTGGCGTGCCCAGCGCCGAGAGCGCCTGTGCCCACGTGCAGACACGTGGCGCGCCCAGACCACGTGCAGGCACGTGGCGCGCCCAGCGCCCGGAGCGCCTGCGCCCACGTGCAGGCACGTGGTGCGCTCAGCGCCCGGAGCGCCTGCTCCCACGTGCAGGCACGTGGCGCGCCAGCGCCTGCGCCCACGTGCCGACACGTAGCACGCCCAGAGCGCTCGCGCCCAGCGCCTAGTGCGCTAGCGCCCAGCGCTTGCGTGCCTTGCATGCGAGGCGCTGGCCCCACGCATCCTTTGGATGCCTTTTCCCCTTTATATATATATATACATACATATGTATACATACACACACACACACATACTCCATGACACTGTCCTCCGTTAGAAAAAATTTCTAACGGGGCGCTGCCCCGCACCCCGCAAGGGGACTGCTAGCCCCCTTGACCCCCAGCCCGCTATCCGGATAGCGGGACCCCCGTAAAAACTCTGCGGGGCCCCCGATATATCCAAAACCCCTTCAATACACAACACTGCACATTGAGTTCGCATGACCAATTTAACCCGTCAATCGAAGGTTCCCTCGCTCCAAAGGCGAGGGGTCATTAACGGCAGCTTAGTCCGCGGCTGCCGGAGATTCGGATCCCCACAATCATTAAACCTCGGCCTACTCTAGGCAGGGGGAATCTGTAATGCGCCTGACAAGCGCGCGCGTATTCCCATCTCAATGGGGTGACAAAAAACACCCTACAGGCCCTTGATAGCCTCAAGTAGTACTGTTTGCTCGTTGATGGGAGCTGTAACTGTAGGTGGTAGTGGTAGAGTAGGCGGTAGGGTATTGCCATTGACATTGGTACTGGTGTTGTTGGGAGAATCCATAACCTTGATAGAAAAAGAAATGGTTAGGATAGATTCAAGAAATTAGAAATGTAAGGAATGTATAGTTGCTGATACTTATAATTCTTGTGATATATTGCTTAAGACTTCATGCAGAACTGACCTGCATGGGCCGCCAACAAAACCTGTCACGCCCCGCTTCCCAATAGACGGAAATGGTGACGTGGCAGGCCGCAACGTATTTACTAAGAAATAAATACGTTAAGCGTAATTAAGTAATATATAAAAATGTACAAGACTGACAAGTGATATAAAATAAAATAGTAACTTTATTTACATTCATCTTTATATACAACTGTTTGAAAAGAAAAAATACAATGAGTAAAGCAGTGCCTAAACAATGGCATACAAAATGAAAGTGCAGGTGAACTAGTAGTCAGGCTGAGTGGTGAGTCTAAGTCCTCCTAACTAGGCTCGATCTCCTGAGAGTCCGGTTCTCCTAATGAACAATCCAAAGAAAGAAATAGAAAAGAATGCCGTCAGCAATCTAACGCTCGGTAAGTCCCAAAAGAAGAAAGAGAAGATGGTATATAAAGTGAGAATGAACAAGTAAAGTATATGACTGATTACTGGTATATGATATTATTATAGTGTGGTTGTTTGTAGTTTGGTAAAGAAGGTATTCATTTATATGAGAGGAGTCCATCATACCCCGTAGACTATGGTAACATGTAGTACAAGGCCCCGTTATAACCCACGGGACAACGGCACGAGAATTCAAGTTGGTGTCTTTTAAGTGACCTCTCTTATCACGATATACGTTCCGTACCAATCTACCCCTTTATCCCTACGTATTGTATTGTATAGATTTTGTTTACAAGTCTTGCCGAAACCATAGATACAAAATGTTCTAGTAGTCATATTTAGGATATAGTCATGTATTCAAGTAATCATGTCAAGTTATAACCATGGTTCTGTCAAGTCAAGTCAAGTATATATGTTTGATATTGATGTTTGGATTCGAGTATTCATATTCATGATTAAGTATTCTTATTTGATTTTGGATTCAGGTTTGAATTAGATTCAGACTGAGTCAGACACTTGTAAACGGATTTAGCTCTTAAATTAGGTTCGGGAGTCATCGGTAACTGCTGCATATGGACGGCATGATTCGTGTCTTTTTTCAAGACAATTACCATTGATAACTCCGTTAAGTTGTCTACCTTAAATAGGCAAGCACTCACTTTCTCCGGCTCCCTGGGACTCAAGAGAATTGATCCCGCTTAAATCTATATTTACTAAAGTCCTTAAATATTGTTTTATATATCTCGAGGGGGTTTTATGAAAAATATTTTTAATATAGTTAAAAAGTAAACCTCGAGGATGATTAGTATTACTTAGGGTTTTCATGAGTATGGATTTTAAGTATTTGAGTATTTTAGTGATATACACTTAATTTGGAAGTTCATGGTATTTTATTGAAAAACTTGACCTTTTTGGTATCTTGATGGTATTTTATTGGCAAACTTGTTAATCTTTCATTTTGAGAAAAATTATAGGTTTATTATATTTGAAAATATGGCTTTATAATTATTATATAATTTTTAAAAATTAATTTTATTTTATTTAGAAAATCTATATTTCTTAAAAACTTATTTAAATCTTTCCGAAATCGAATGCTCTGTGAGGAGGTCTTCATCTCGCTTTACTAACCCAAGGATATGCGATAATCCGTACCATCCATTAGCGGGTCCCTTAAAGAGGGTTGTAGATTCACAATCGCAAAGGAAATGAAGTATCACTTTAAAAGTAATCCGGTTTAGGTTTATGTGGTATTTTATTGTAAAGTTTTCTTCGTAACAAATATTCATACAAAAGAGGCATCATGCTATGGAACCAAGTATGCATGTGGGGTAGGTTGTTACCCCTTGAAGTTTTCCTAAAGGTATTGTTTTAGCAAATACTAAAATAGGTGTTTATAAAGATCAAGCTATTTTAATGAAAAAGTTCTATTATGATTGTTTCACATGAGAATTTTGATGAAATTTGATTCTAAATATTAGGGTTTAAGGTTATAAGTGATGTAGTAAAATAGATTGATTAAATTGTAAAGGAAAAGAGAGTTATATGTTTATAGAAAAGAAGATGTCGGTAATAACTCCACTTTTACCGATATAAAATTTGAAGAGTGATTTCAATAGAAAGAAGAAGATTTGCAAAGGACTTACGGTTTAGAAAACTTGAAGAAAGGTTAGGAAGGAAAGGGTGTCGTCGTGGCGTCGTGGGAGCTCCAGAATTGGCTTCGATCTTCGTCGGAACCAACTTGCTCGCTAACTCCACTTTACTTCACTTGCACAAGGGAGAACCGCTTTTTAAAATAGTTTCAGTTTTCAAAGACATCTTGCGGCTCCCAATTCTATGAAAATCATATCGAATCATATGTGAAATGAACTACAGTATAATGATCATGGCAATTCTACAGTGAGTGTGTCATGGCAATTACTAATGGTGTGTGTGTAACATGCAGATTAGTGCTCATGCAACATGAACCGTTAGTAATATTGCGGTGTTCTATCAATTCTAAGTTTACATACATATAGCAAGGGATGCAGTATGCAACAACAGTATCCATGAACAGTCAATGTAGGTAAATGCAACATGTAGCCATAAGGTCATATCATCCCTGACGCATAACGCCATGCGGGCGATATCCCCGTAGATGTTAAATCTACTCACCGAAGTCTCGCGCTAAGTGTAGCCGACGACTTGCTTTCCCTTCTTCGCAGCGTCCGTCTCACTCGCCTGCGAACCTAGAATTACACAATATATCACACATAAGCTCAAATCCACAAAAACGCGATATTAAGTCAAACTAGAAACTCGCGTCGCAAACCAAGCGCGCGTGTGCGCGATTCGCTAAAACGTGTGATTACGCGCCTGAAACTATCCCGACGCGTCGCGATACGCAGAAACCCCAAACCCACACATGTATCACGCGTGTCGTGAAGGTTTAAAAATACGAGAAACAGGTATTTAGCTCCAGATTTTTCTACAGCAACATTTAAATAAAATTGCACATACCATGAGTCTAAGGATAGCAGCAGACACCTATAGAGCCAAACCCAAACCCATGTCCCCCCATCTGGCCGCAATTTGCGGCCAGAACCAATATTTCGGCGGCCTGAACATAGCATATGGGGGTCGTGTTCTACAATGGGATCAGCACCTCACAACTATACTGCAGTTATCTCAAATTTATTCTGCACTCACTGGGTCGATAGCAGTTTGCAAAAAGCTAGAATTTGCTTAAAAACGATGAATTTGCATCAAATAACAATCTGGTGGTATTTTAGTGCAATTGGGGGCTAAGCTAGGTTAACATGGCCCTAACAACACTCCATCAACTTACTTTAACCAATACACACTTCACTTGATCAAAGTTCCCACTAATTACCACATATCGCACTAAAACGCACCATTAATCACTAATCGAAGCTAAGCTACATTAACTAAGCAAACTAGGGGGTAAGTTCAAGAAGTATACCCCACACTCGACCCTAGGGAGCTGGAGGAAGAAGAAGGAGTAGAGGGAAGGAGCTGCAGCTGAAGTTGTTGTTGTTGCTGCTACTCACTGCTGCTGCTGCTGTGCTGTGTTGCTGCTGCTGCTGTGCCTGCTTGCTGCTGCTGCTGTGCTTGCTTCTACTGCTGTGGATGTGGGTGTGTGAGTGTGAGAGTGAGAGGTTAAGAGAAATGAGCACAAGAATGAGAGGAAAATGATAACTCCCAATGTCAACCCCTCCTTTCTCTCTCATCATTAAATGCAAGCATGGGCTTTGCCATGATGCATTCTCTCTCTCTCATTCTCTCAAGTCAACACCCCAAAACAAAAATTCAAATTAAAACAACCATAAATTAACTAAATAGACATAATTAAAACCCAAAAGACTTAATCCCCATTATTAAACCCACCATGGTTGCTAATCATGGTATAATCCTCATTTTAATCCCTAGTTTACATGCACAAGTGTGTGCAAGCCTAGGAAAATTCTAGGAAAATATTTATTAAATTTGGAAAAATATTTGAAACCCAATTTGGTAAACTTTTTTATTAAAAACCCTTTATTTAAATATAATTAGCCACAAAACACATCTTAAGGTGTTACAATCCCCCCCCCAAAAGAAATTCGTCCCCGAATTTGAAAATATAAGGCTACGCATACCTTCAAAGAGATGAGGGAACTTGTTCCGCATCTCGCCCTCGGCCTCCCAAGTGATCTCTTCGCCACTCGGGCTGTGCCAAAGCACCTTCACTGATGGAAAGACCTTCGATCTAAGTTTCTTCACCTGCCGGTCCAA
The DNA here is from genome assembly GCA_030015575.1 of Agapanthus africanus. Taxonomy (NCBI): domain Eukaryota; kingdom Viridiplantae; phylum Streptophyta; class Magnoliopsida; order Asparagales; family Amaryllidaceae; genus Agapanthus; species Agapanthus africanus. Next base: position 35,231,050 of record CM057349.1, on the reverse strand, counting down.
TAACACAACTGGCTGCTCGGTGAACGAAAGGTCACGCTCAAACTGAACGGTCTGATGCTGAATCATGTGCGAAGGGTCATGTAGGTATCTGCGAAGCATCGACACGTGGAACACGGGGTGAACATCTGGGAAGTCGGGTGGAAGAGCCAAACGATAAGCTACTGCGCCCACACGCTCGAGGATCTCGAAGGGACCTATGAATCTGGGGCTAAGCTTCCCCTTCCGTCCAAACCTCATCACTCCCTTCATCGGAGAGACCCTCAGAAAAACGTGATCTCCAACTGCGAATTCTAATCTGCGGCGGCGCCTGTCGGCATACGATCTCTGCCTGCTCTGAGCTGTCCTCATCCTGTCTCAAATCAGCTGTATCTTCTCGGTCGTCTCCTGTACGATCTGGGGCCCCAAAATACTGCTCTCACTGAGCTCTGTCCAGCAGACGGGCGATCTACATCTCCTCCCATACAGAGCCTCGAAAGGTGCCATCTGAATAGTATCCTGAAAACTATTGTTGTAGGAGAACTCCACCAAGGGTAAATGATGATCCCAGCTACCACCAAAGTCTAAAACGCACGCTCGGAGCATGTCCTCGAGAGTCTGAATCGTCCGCTCTGACTGGCCGTCGGTCTGCGGATGAAATACTGTGCTGAAACTCAAGCGTGTGCCCAAAGCCTCCTGAAGTCTCTGCCATAGTCGGCTGGTAAACTGGGTGCCTCTGTCAGACACGATACATGTCGGGACTCCATGCAGTCGTACTATCTCATCGATGTAAATCTGGGCGTACTGAGCAAATCCGAAAGTCGTCTTCACTGGCAGGAAGTGAGCCACTTTCGTCAAACGATCTACGATCACCCAAATGGAGTCATACCCTCGCCTAGTCCTGGGTAGACCCACAACAAAATCCATCGAGATCTGCTCCTACTTCCACTCTGGAATGGGTAACGGCTGTAGCTCTCCCGCCGGCCTCTGGTGCTCGGCCTTAACCTGCTGACAAGTCAGGAATCTCGACACAAAATCTGCGATGTCCCTTTTCATTCCGTCCCACTAGTAAACATCTCTCATATCATGATACATCTTGGTGGAACCGGGATGGACACTGTACACCGATCGATGTGCCTCCTCAAGAATCTCACGTCGCAGCCCCTCAGCATCTGGTATGCACAGTCTAGTCCTAAATCTCAGCATCCCCTGATCATCGATCACGAACTCGGAAAATCTGCCCTGTCCAATCTGTGTCCTGATCTCTGAACATCGGTCATCACTGTGCTGTGCCTCATGTATACGGTCAAGCAACTGTGGGCGTGCACGAACATGCGCAATCTGTCCTCCGATCGGCGTGAACTCGAACTTTACTCGGCTGTCGCATAAAATCTGCCAATCTGCCGACGACTGCCCCTGTACTGCGCTCAAAAAAGATAGACTACCCCCGGGCCTCCTGCTCAAAGCATCCGCCACTACATTAGCCCTGCCCGGGTGGTACAAGATCTCATAATCGTAGTCCTTCACTAACTCCATCCATCGGCGCTGTCTAAGGTTCAGGTCCCGCTGCTGAAATATATACTTTAAACTCTTGTGATCGTGAATACCTGGCACGACTCGCCATATAGGTAATGTCGCCAGATCTTAAGTGCAAAGACCACTGCAGCCATCTCCAAATAGTGAGTAGGGTAGTTCTGTTCATGTTTCTTCAATTGCCGCGAAGCATACGCGATCACCCTGTCATGCTGCATCAGTACGCACCTTAGCCCCACTCGAGAAGCATCACAATAGACCACAAATCCGCCTGATCCTGAAGGCAATGCTAACACCGGTGCCGTAGTCAGCCGAGTCCGTAGCTGCTGAAAACTGTGCTCACACTCCTCCGTCCAATCGAAAGGAACTTCCTTCCGGGTCAACCTGGTCAAAGGTGTAGCAATACTGGAGAAGTCCTGCACAAATCGCCTGTAGTAACCGGCCAACCCCAAAAAGCTGCGAATCTCCGTAACTGATGTGGGTCTGGGCCAACACTGAACGGCCTCGATCTTCCTCGGGTCTACACATATACCGTCTCGTGAAATCACATGCCCCAAGAAGTCTACGCTGTCCAGCCAAAAAGCACACTTGGAGAATTTGGCGAAAAGCTGATGCTCCCTCAAAGTCTGCAGTGTAATCCGCAGGTGCTGCTCGTGCTCCTCTCTGCTCCGGGAATACACCAAGATATCGTCAATGAATACTATGATGAACAGATCCAGATATGGCCGGAAAATACGGTTCATCAAGTCCATGAATGCTGCTGGTGCATTGGTGAGTCCGAACGACATCACCAAAAACTCATAATGGCCGTAGCGCGTACGGAAAGCTGTCCTAGGAATGTCCTCCTGTCGAACCCGCAGCTGATGATAGCCCGATCGTAAATCGATCCTCGAAAAGTATCCTGCCCCCTGAAGCTGGTTGAACAAATCTTCGATGAGTGGCAAAGGATATCTGTTCCGCACTGTAACCCTGTTCAGCTGGCGGTAGTCGATACACAGACGCAAACTGCCTTCCTTCTTCTTGACGAACAGGACTGGAGCACCCCAAGGAGAAACATTGGGTCGAATAAGTCCCTTATCCAGCAAATCTTGCAACTGACCTTTCAATTCTCGAAGTTCCGCCGGGGCCATCCGATAAGGCGGTATGGAAATAGGCCCCGTGCCAGGAACCAAATCAATACAGAAAGAAATATCGCGCTCGGGCGGTAGCCCAGGAAGCTCGTCAGGAAACACATCAGGAAACTCGCTAACAACCGGAAGCTGGTCCAACGGAACCTCTGTAGCGCTAGCATCGCAAACATAGGCGAGAAATCCCAGACATCCCTTCCTCAAAAGCTGTCCTGCGCGAAAAGAAGAAATCACACTGTGAGGGGCGGCACTACGGTCCCCCAACACAAAAAAAACCGACTCGCCGGGAAAACAGAATCTAACTGTCTTCTCACGAAAGTCCACAGAAGCATAGCACGTGGCTAACCAATCCATGCCCAAAAGAACGTCGAAGTCCAACATCTCAAGAAGGATCAAATCGACAGGCAACTCTCTCTCGCCAATACAGACGGTACAGGATCGGAACACGTGCCTAGCAACAAACGACTCTCCCATGGGAGTGGTCACAACAAGCGGCTAACAAACGGCTCTCCCATGGGAGTGGTCACAACAAGCGGCTGATCAAGCAAACCAGACTCTCTACCCAAACTCGGCACGAAGTGTGTGGATACGTACGAGTGCGTGGATCCGGGATCGAACAATACGTGTGCATCAACCGAACACACTGGAAGGATACCTGAAACCACCGCATTGGACGCATGCGCGTCCTGATGCGTCAAAGCAAAAATCCACGCCTGTCCCCCACCTGTGACAGACTGCTTTCTGCCTCGGTCATCCCGTCCTCTCTGAGCAACTCCTCCATGCCCACGACCTCTCTGTGTATGAGTCTAACGCAGAGCAATGGTAGGTACAACAGGCAACGCCCTCTGGGGTGGTGAAGGTGGTAAAGTAACATGCGATGCTGCCGCTTCCCTCCGGTGTATCTCAGGACAATCTCTTGTTAGAGATAGTACCCTCAGAGTCAATTATTGGATCACAGGCACGTGATTACAATGATTGAGGGAGGACATGTCCCAGTAGGACAGTCTTACTCAAGATGATAGTATGCTGTCTGGTTTATCTTTATCATCGTGTACTGCTTTAGGTGACCTTACGAGTCGCTATTACACGTTGATAGAGCCCCTAGGATTCTTGCTTGACTACCAGCAGTATGAGGGCGATCATATACGTGAGAGCTGGAGTCTATAAGCACATCCTTAAAAGGTCCCTAGTCGTGGAAGTTTTCGAGACTGGCATCGATACTCCATTAGTAGATTAGTGTATACAGTCGAGACCCCGACGAGGGGTGGTGGCCGGTCTCATAAGCCACTGGTTTCAGTTGGTTCACCTAAGATGTATGCAGGTGCTCATTGGGTTATGAGTACACCGGACAGGACTCGCCGGGAACCTGCTAGTTGGGATTATACCAAAAGTCAGATAGCAGTTCCCTGGTGACATGTGTACAGGTTAGTTCATCGACCTGAGATCGTCATTTGTCTCGTGTGAGTTCCCACTGTACTTTGATTACTACCCTACCACGGCTCAAAGGAGTCATGCAAACAGGTTTTAGTTGGGTACAGTCCCGAGCCACATGGAGGCAGTGAGCGGATCTGCAGGGGTTCGTCTCTCCCGGTATTGGGGGTAAGGTCGCGCTGTGTCTAGGAGAGCCATTACACAAAGCCCTCGGCCGAGGCAGGAGATTTACTGGTAGGTATTCCAGTAGTATCTCAGGGTGTTCTGGGCTTCACTCCGACACGACTTGTACCGCTTTTGGGGGTCTGACTTTTACCAACCCCCTAGGCCCGCCATGCGATACTCATAGACGAACGGACCGGACTGTACGGATATTGTCACTGACATGCTCAGTAGGGAGTCAGGATGAGTTCGCTCATCGACGTCCCTTTTGGTCAATAGCTGGTAGCCCGTCACGTATTTACGAGTCTTTAGAGTCCACCACACACAGTTACTCAGGTTTCGGGCGAAACGCTGTATAGGCCATATGGAGATATGGCAGGGTTCGATCAGATACGTGCGGTATTGCACGGATCGTGATCGGACGGTTTTTACTAGCCGGCTTTGGCTTAAGCCGGATCCTAGTATTAGACAGTGTAGATTTTGTCTCTTTGCTTTTGTATTCAGTGGGAATACAAATGCGGGCATGTATATGCAATCGCGAGGTTTTCCTGTAATTTATTACGGGATCATTTTTTCTGAAGTTGCCAGTTTGCATTCCGTTCCGGCCGGTTTTCCTTTGTTCCTTTGCGGCCGGACATTCTGATGGAGGGGGTTATTTGCAAGTTTGCAAATAACTCTTTGTGGAGGTGTTATTTGTGAAATGGGAGATTATGAAAGTATCTTTTGATACCATTCTTTTCTATCATCATTTCTTGCTTTATTGTGATTAGAATTTGATTTGATATGGTTATCATTTCCTTTTGATGTGGTCACCTCTTTGAGTTTCCTACACTCACCTCCCTTGTTGGATTATTGTTTTTCTCTCCTCCATTCCTAGAAGGGGGGCCGGCCACTCTTGAAAGAAAATGAGAGAGTTCATTTTATATGTGAGGGATTGATTCATCTCATATTCATTCTTTGCTTGCTAAAATTCCAAACCTCTCTCCATTGTTCATTCTCTTCTCCACCTCCATCCCCCATGGCAACTAAACCCCAAAGAGACATAGACTCTACACTTATCTACAGTAAGTCTTGGACGCGTCGGCTAGCCAACTTCGCGCCCAAGTTGCCTCGGTCCAGAGGTGGGAGCCCGTAAAAGAATCCGGCTACGTGGTGCCCTTTTCGACGAAGAGGTGACGGACAGAGATTCCGCGGGAGATCGGAGTGGAGACGAAGACCGGAGGACACGGATCGCTTGGTATAGCTCTCTTCCCTTCTCTTGTTAGCTAGCATTAGGTTAATGGTCACGATCCGGGTATATTGTCCGCGGTAGCGCCGGTTAAAGTTAAGAAAAAATTTTGATTCCGCATTTTGGCCTCGAGTAGTAGGCCGGGGCGCTGCCGTGGCGCTACATGGTATCAGAGCCACGCCATTAACCTAGTCTAGCTTGGTCTAGTGTGTTTAAAACATCGATCGAACATTTATCCCAAAACCGCATTTTCATTCCATGTGTTTTCTATCGAAATTTTTTTAGCTCCAAAAATTTTTCAGGTTGTTTCATAATGATGTACATGGAATTATAAGAACACTGTGAAAATTTGGTAGTTTGATCCCTCCATACGACCGCGGAACCGCGGCCGTAACCCCTATTTGGCCGCAGTTCCGCCGCAGTATTGAGTCTTCACTTCACCAATTTTTTGCAGTGGGCTTTTGGGCTGAAAATAGGGGTTTTGGTATATTCTTTTTGGGCCCAGAATTTCTTTATGTGCTACAGTAATGCTTGGGGCCCACTTGGTATAATTTGATCAATCGGATATTTTAAACACATTAGTTCACAGTATTTACATTATATCTGCGACCGTGAATGTCACTTGATCGGTAAATCCTGTCTAACTGCTATAGCCCGGTTAGACGGATTTGCGAACGTGACATTCACGTTGATGTTCTGTGATTATGCTATGTTGTTGCGGATTGGTCGTGGGGATAGCCTGGTTGCAGTGGTAGTACAGTTTAGTTTTATATGTACATTTGATATTGCGGAGCGAGCGTCCGACCTGTGGACTGCCGTAACTGCCTGTTTGTATTATTCTTTTGGGGCACGACCAGGTTGCGGTCGATGTACCCGTTGTATGTATATTTTTTACTTTCTGTACTAGGATTGCCCCACGGAGGGGTGCACGGATAGCCGGGTTCTAGAGGGCAACGAGCCCGCATCTCATGGCATTGAGACGAAGAGGGCTTTACTCTAGAATTGGCGGGCTGTTCGCCGCACTCGTAGGGGGTACAGGTTGACCCAGGAGGGGTGCCCAAGTTGCCGGATTCCGTGAAGTGATGAGTGGTCCATTCACGTTGCTGAAGGGGGCTGCCTCGCTTCAGGTTTTGGTGGGTAACTTGCCGCGCCCGTAGGGTCTAGGATTTTCATTGCACAGGCTATCCACACGACCAGGGGAACGTCGGGTTTCAGTAGCGGCTCTATGAAACCCGGGGATCCCAGATATCTGTATTGTTCTGTGATGCTGGTTACATTTCTGTGATGTTGCATTTTATCACGCTATGAGCAAAAATTATATTATATATATATATATATACTAGTAGATGTTGTATATGTTTTGCATCCGCGCTAGTCCAGTCCCCGCTCTGTCGTTAGTTAAGTAACCTAACGGGTGATGACGGGACCCAGTGGCGAATGTGGGTGGCATATACGTACATCATTATTTTCGTTCTTTTGTGGTGTGATCAATTGATGGGACTGCGTTGATTCAGATCAATGCAAGATAAACAAACCTATTCTGATGTTGTTGGAACATTTTTCAAAAAGCTGTTATTGCAAGGACGTTCACATTTGTTTTGCATCGTGATATTCAGTTGGAATATCCTGCTCCTCAATCGACGAGGCAAGGGCCGAGATCCCTTCACCGGGAGTGACCCCTTGGACAAAAGTTTGCGTCAGGGCAATAACTTCACTATAGCCGATTGCCTTTTGCTTTGCATCATGGTATTCAGTTGGAATATCCTGCACCTCATTCTACGGGGAAAGAGCCGAGATCCCTTCACCGGGAGTGACATCTTTAGCAAAGGGTTGTCGTCACTATATTTTATAAAAAAACTATGCAGTTCCTTCAACGATATCAAGTTCATTACGTTAAAAGTTTTTCGCCAAAAACTAGACGTAGCCCTCCGTCATTTCTTACAAATATTACTTAGTATTCGTGCTGCGTTTGTTAACTGTGTCAAGGCGTAGTGTGCGGTAGCTAAGTAGTGTTTGTTTGTAGCATATTAATGGGATTGGTTAGGACAGTCGTGCGGCCTTGTTGACTGTGTCAAGGGCTCGTACGGATGGGTTTAATGCAATCCAGGATAATGACGGGTTGAACTTGACTAGGACTCTTTGATTTGTTGACTGTGTCAAGGTCACTTGGGTCCTAGGGGTAAAAATCACATCGGGAGTTTCTAAAGAAACTGAAACTTGCCAGGCATGCGCATACCTTCTGGAGTGTGGTGACTTGAGTGGATTCCGTTAAGTTATCATGCGATGATAGTTGGATCCCGATTCCCACTGATGAGTTGGTTTACTCCTCGGGTGATCCCGGCTAATTCTTCTTTCAGGTTTGGGGAAGAATTTAACGTTACAGTGGGAGGTTTCCAGATTAGATAAAGTGATAATCATTCTGATCTAGGTTAGAGTGCACGTTGAGTGTTTCTTTTCTCTCTCTCTTTGGCAGCGACCATTGACCCGACCCTAGACTATGACTCAGTGACCAAGTTGACCGAACCTTCTTAACACTGGCTTTTGGATTGTCAGAGTTGCGGACCTCTTTGCCACTCCTACTTTTACCCTTTTCTTCAGGACACCCCGTATTACTATGAACGTCCACTTCCATTGGAAAAAACCATCGTATGGTTATATACGAACTCGAAGGGATTTATTCGAGGATGGTTTCTGGTTTTGGAGATAACGAATAGGACTATTCAGTTGTCTTTTCCTTTTACCTTCTCTCAGGTTGCGAGTACTCCTTGGTTTAGGAGATAGTACACCTATTACGCAAATTGGATAGTCTTATTCCAAACCCTAGGCAGGTGCCGACCGGTAGGGAATGAAGAAAACCAATTAGCCTAAACGGTGTACAGAAGGTATTAAGTTAAGACAAAGAAAGGGATTAGAAGAAGGGCAAAGTAAATTGTGACTAATATTCACGACCAAACCAAGTATTTCGTTACCACTCACACTTCACCTTTGTATTTCTCCAGGACACTCCGTATCACTACGAAGATCCCAAGTTTATTGGATAATCCAACGTATGGTTATATACGAACTCGAAAGGAACTTGTTCCAGTTCGGGGATGGATCCTGGTTCAGGAGAAATAGGAATAAAGTTTATTCGGTTGTCTTTTATCTTCACCTTCTCTCGCATTGCGAGTGCTCCTAGGATTAGGACAGTACACCCATTATGCTTATTGGATAGTCTTCTTCCAAACCATAGGCTGATGCCGAACGGTAGGGAAGGAAGAAAACCATTTAGCCTAAAGGGGTGTGCAGAAGGTAATGACTAAAGACATATAAAGGGATTTGGAGAGATGGCAAAGAATTATACGGTTATAGTTGTGAATCTAGATAATGGAAGAGGCATTACTAGGAATACCCAGATACCCCATCGAAACATTTCAATGTTTCAGTTTCACTGTGTACTGTTAAAAGAAAACTGATTTCCCAATTAAACACTTGCTCCAGGGTATGTATTTACCAGGTATGATTCTCACATCTGTATGGTTTTACAGATGATGAGTGGGAGTAAGTTATTGGGAATTAGGTGATCGTCCTCATTATATCGGAATTCGTTGTAATTAATGATATTTGAGGAAGTCACCTGGGTTGTTTGCCGGACGGCAAATATTTGGTTTTGAATATCCGTTGTTATGCACCAATTTCAAATTGATATATCTGTACGTCTATTTTTATAGAGTGAGATGTACATTTTTGAAATTATGTCTATGACATTTACCTATATCAGTGGATGGTTAGGTAAGGAGCATTGAACAGCGGTGTAATTCTTCTTAACCATAAGTACAGTTTTTAACCTACGACACACAGTGAATGAGTTATTAGACTCAAGGGACTTGTACAAAGTATTGTACATTGTCCAGTGTCCATTAGGACAGAAGGGTTGGTCCTCGTACTATATTCGGCTTACTTATGACTTCTCTAGTTTTTAGACAAGTGTTTCATAGAAACACAAGGTCCGAATTTTGAGAAGTTATAGGTATAAGAGTAAAGTAGAGAACCAGGTATTGCAAGTATCGGGATTCTTCAAGGTGATCGAAGATGTAGATACTTTTGTATGGTATTCAGTTGATAGTAATGATTAAGAGGACTTGCTTCTCTTTCAGGTTACTCATAATTGGAAGTACTCCTAAGTTGAGTAATGCTGATCGGCCTCTTTCCATTTAGTTGACATGCACTGGAGACAGCTGCATGATTTGAATCTGGTTCAATTAAATCAGTGCATCTGTTTCTATATTGGATATAGAACAGTTCATATCTTGACGTTGTTAAGGTACGGGGAGTTGTCCGGCTTATGCTTAAACCAGACTCTGGATAACTCAATGCACGTTTCTGTAATGGTTGTTTGTGGGTTGACCCGGGCTATGACGAGGGTTGACTTTCTACCATCTGGAAGATCAATAGAGATATTGTTCTTGACTCGCCACAGTTTTAAATAAAAATGGATTTTTTTCAGAAAACAGTAGTGGGAGTATGGTAGAACTGGAAGTGATTCCAGAACCGCAAACGATTACTGAAGATTTGATAAGAACCTAAAGATTCAATCTGATTTGACATTCCAGTGGCCACTCCGCATATATGGTGGGTAACCTCAGGCACTCGAGAGATACTCCGGTAGCCTCAAGGACGGTGGCAGGGAGGTTCTTGTTTACCCAGACTTGCCATTGCTGTTGTTCCAGACTGTGAGACCCGGCAGGAGGATGACTATAGCGTCGTTCTAAACTAGCTTTAGAAGTGTACGACTATATGACTCTGCCAGAGGGTTGTCGTAGTCAGTGGGAGCAGTGGAAGCATTGGTGGACATCAGGCTTATGTCTATTTTTAGACTTAAGCAGATATAGCGGAGATAGATCATCTATTTCTGATGTGACAGTCATAGGTTTGACTTCATCAGAATAGGGGATGGATCTGTTAAGAAGGTAGTAGGGTGTGATGTCCTGGTATTTGGATGACATACACAGAGTAGGAAGTGATATTCCTATACGACGATCGGTTATACTTTGGTTGTCACACAGTAGTTTCTCCACACAGGACTTGGATATTATATTATACATTCTAGTTACTAGATCTATGGTTTTAGATCTAGATTTGGGTGGTTTCCCAATCTGGGTACTTTGACAGCATTCTATGAGTATTTAGAATGGATGACTCCTGGGACGGTAGTGTACCTGCAGGTGATGGAATCACTCTCTCTAAAGGTGTCTTACAGACTAAAGGGGAGAGGGATGTGCATGATTGGCAGATCACTTGCTTAGGCAATTGAGTCAATCATGAGATGTCAAGTACCACACCAGATATTGTTCTTATAGGAGATGCAATAAGTTGATATTAATCCAATCCTGGAGAAACAATGGGAAGCAGCTTTAGAACATAAGTGAATGTTCTAGGGATTTGATAACGGCATTCTCCTTCGGGAGACAGTTATCATTTCAGGCTTCCAAGGTGACCTGGATGGCAGAGTGGCTGTCAGAGTTATAGTTTTCCCTCTGACAAGGGGCAGTATTTTGGACAGGTAGTCCAGGTGGATACTGAGGGAAAGGCATGGCGCAGAATACTGATTAAGTTCAGTTGACGATACAGTCTAAGAAGTTTGGATTTGGAGTTCATTTATGAGCTAGGTCCCATCAGACATCCAGACACATTCTAAGACAGGCATTGCTCATTTCGGGAGATGCCTTTCTCCGCGAACTTGAGATAAAGAGAGACATAGAAAGAAACATCACAGCGGATCCACTCACTGAGGCTATTCCTCGAACGCAATAGTTTCGCAAACGAGATTTATGAGACTGACTAGTAGAGGAGTTGGGTGTTCAGTATCACACGGGCTGTGAGTATACGACATCGCAATAATTAGCCTTGAGTGCAAGTGGGAGATTGTTGGTGATAGTGCCCTCAGAGTCAATTATTGGATCACAGGCACGTGATTACAATGATTGAGGGAGGACCTGTCCCAGTAGGACAGTCTTACTCAAGATGATAGTATGCTATCTGGTTTATCTTTATCATCGTGTACTGCTTTAGGTGACCTTACGAGTCACTATTACACGTTGATAGAGCCCCTAGGATTCTTACTTGACTACCAGCAGTATGACGGCGATCATATACGTGAGAGCTGGAGTCTATAAGCACATCCTTAAAAGGTCCCTAGTCGTGGGAGTTTTCGAGACTGGGCATCGATACTCCTTTAGTAGAGTAGTGTATACAGTCGAGACCCCGACGAGGGGCGGGGGCCGGTCTCACAAGCCACTGGTGTCAGTTGGTTCACCTAAGATGTATGCAGGTGCTCATTGGGTTATGAGTACACCGAACAGGACTCGCCGGGAACCTGCTAGTTGGGATTATACCAGACGTCAGATAGCAGTTCTCTGGTGACAAGTGTACAGGTTAGTTCATCGACCTGAGATCGTCATTTATCTCGTGTGAGTTCCCACTGTACTTTGATTACTACCCTACCACGGCTCAAAGGAGTCGTGCAAACAGGTTTTAGTTGGGTAAAGTCCCGAGCCACATGGAGGCAGTGAGCGGATCTGCAGGGGTTCGTCTCTCCCGGTATTGGGGGTGAAGTCGCGCTGTGTCTAGGAGAGCCATTACACAAAGCCCTCGGCCGAGGCAGGAGATTTACTGGTAGGTATTCCAGTAGTATCTCAGGGTGTTCTGGGCTTCACTCCGACACGACTTGTACCGCTTTTAGGGGTCTGACTTTTATCAACCCCCTAGGCCCGCCATTCGATACTCATAGACGAACGGACCGGACTGTACGGATATTGTCACTGACATGCTCAGTAGGGAGTCAGGATGAGTTCGCTCATCGACGTCCCTTTTGGTCAATAGCTAGTAGCCCGTCATGTATGGCTAATACCTTTGACGTGCTAGTGGTTAAATCCACAGCCATAGTATTGACGAGTCTTTAGAGTCCACCACACACAGTTACTCAAGTTTCGGGCGAAACGCTGTAGAGGCCGTATGGAGATATGGCAGGGTTCGATCAGATACGTGCGGTATTGCACGGATCGTGATCGGACGGTTTTTACTAGCCGGCTTTGGCTTAAGCCGGATCCTAATATTAGACAGTGTAGATTTTGTCTCTTTGCTTTTGTATTCAATGGGAATACAAATGCGGGCATGTATATGCAATCGCGGGGTTTTCCTGTAATTTATTACGGGATCAGTTTTTCTGAAGTTGCCAGTTTGCATTCCGTTCCGGCCGGTTTTCCTTTGTTCCTTTGCGGCCGGACTTTCTAATGGAGGGGGTTATTTGCAAGTTTGCAAATAACTCTTTGTGGAGGTGTTATTTGTGAAATGGGAGATTATGAAAGCATCTTTTGATACCATTCTTTTCTATCATCATTTCTTGCTTTATTGTGATTAGAATTTGATTTGATATGGTTATCATTTCCTTTTGATGTGGTCACCTCTTTGAGTTTCCTACACTCACCTCCCTTGTTGGATTATTGATTTTCTCTCCTCCATTCCTAGAAGGGGGGCCGGCCACTCTTGAGAGAAAATGAGAGAGTTCATTTTATATGTGAGGGATTGATTCATCTCATATTCATTCTTTGCTTGCTAAAATTCTAAACCTCTCTCCATTGTTCATTCTCTTCTCCACCTCCATCCCCAATGGCAACTAAACCCCAAAGAGACATAGACTCTACACTTATCTACAGCAAGTCTTGGACGCGTCGGCTAGCCAACGTCGCGCCCGAGTTGCCTCGGTCCAGAGGTGGGAGCCCGTAAAAGAATCCGGCTACATGGTGCCCTTTTCGACAATGAGGTGACGGACAGAGATTCCGCGGGAGATCGGAGTGGAGACGAAGACCGGTGGACACAGATCGCTTGGTATAGCTCTCTTCCCTTCTCTTGTTAGCTAGCATTAGGTTAATGGTCACGATCCGGGTATATTGTCTGCGGTAGCGCCGGTTAAAGTTAAGAAAAAATTTTGATTCCGCATTTTGGCCTCGAGTAGTAGGCCGGGCGCTGCCGTGGCGCTACATCTCTAACGAGGTGAAGTAGACTGCCGCATCTAAAGCAACCCCGCGACGACTGTTGACTCTACCGTAGATATGAACTAAACATCTGGCCTCATCCCGAATCTGTTAGTGTTTATGCCCTAGAAGGCCATTACTGTATCATACTAGTTTGTATATTACTTAATGGAAGCTTGGGATATTCACATGTATATAACAGTCTTTCTAAACATGGTAGTATGCTACTTGGTTTTTCTATCTTAATATGTGAGTATACGTATTGATAGAGCTCTTAGGATCTTGCTTGACTACCAGCGTTGTGATGGCAGTCACACTAGTGGGGGCTGGGTAGTCTACAAGCACATCCTTATTCAGGTCCCTGGTCGTTGGATTATCGAGACAGAGCATCGATACTCCGGAGTAGACTGGTGTGTACGCTTCTCATCCCAGTTGGGGAGATGGTCTGTCCCACAGCCGTCAGTACGTCGTACTGGAGATAGAATGCAGGTGCTCGTTAGGTTACGGGTACACCGGACAGGACTCACAGGGAACTGTTGGTTGGTTTTATACCAGTCATCAGTGAACAGTTCCTAGGTGACATGAGTACAGCACAGTCCGCAAACTTGACACTGCTACTTCGCCTCGAGTGTGTCCCACTGTTCTTAGATTACTACCCTACCACGGCTCAAAGGAGTCGTGCAAACAGGTAGCAGTTGGGTGCAGTCCCGAGCACTTGGAGGCAGTGGCGGTTAGACAGGATTCGTCTCTCCCGGTATTGGGAGTTGATATCGCGCTGTGTCAGAGAGCCATTACGCAAAGTCCCTGGCCAGGGCAAGCGAGATTTGCTGGTAGGTTCCAGTAGTTTCTCAGGATGTAATGGGCTTCGCTCCGACACGACTTATACCACTATTAGGGGACTGAGGCTTGCCGCCCCCCTAGGCCCGATATGCGATAGTCTAAGACGAACGGACCGGACTGTATGGAGATTGTCACATCAGACTCAGTAGGAGTTCGGATGGGTTCCCTCATCGGCCTTTTTTTCGACATCTACCTGGGGACCGTTACGTACAGCTAGTGCCGCTTGCGGTCTGTGGTTAAACCCACTGCCAGCGTAGTAGTCGAGTCTCTAGAGTCCAACACAGAGAGTTTCCCTACTCCAGGCGAAACGATATAGAGGTCGTATGGTTTTACGACAAGGGTTCGGACGCATACGTGCGTTTACGCGCGTACGACTTTCGGACAGTTTTTACCAGTCGGCTTTGGTTTAAGCCAGTTACTGGTATCCGGTTATTGGATTTATACAGTCTAAAGTTTTTCCGTATTTTTGCGGAAAGGAGGGGCGTTCTCATAATTGCGCGAGAAGCTTCTAGAAGATGGTGACTAAGGAGGTTTAGATGGCATATGCAATGAATGTGATTAGTGAGTCATATGGATGATTCATCCATGTCATTAATGCATAATAAATGCTTAATGACTCATGGAGTGAATCATCACTAGATATTATCAAGCATGGTTGCTAAATTCATTTCTTATTCTTTTCTTGAAAAAAGAAATGCTTGATATATATCATGTTATCTCACTATTCTCATATCATTATCTTTATCATCTTCTCTCTCCTCAAGCTCTCCCTCTTCAAACACTAATCCTCCCCTCTCATGAGTTGAGTACAAAGGATTAGTTAGACTACTTAATCCATAACCCTCTCTATATTTCACCTAGCTTCTTTGATTAGCACTTAAAGAAGTTTAGTTGCCTCAAGTTTAGAGGCTAAGCTTGGAGTAAAGCTCTCGGGTGGATCGTCTACTACTTCGAGAAGGCCGAGGAGGAGGTGGAGTTCGCAAAGACGAAGGACACGATTCGTTAGGTATAATCCCTAAATATAGCAGCATAGAAACTCTATGTTTTAAGTTAGTTATCGTTTAGCTTCGATTCAAGCGGTTAGTCGATGTTTGTTCACGAAACAAGTTCGTTTTTGAAAATTCCGCCTCCCCACAAGTATTGGGGTGTTGTACATCGACTTACAGTGGTATCAGAGCCTCGCTAAACAATAAATAACTTACTTGCAAATTTGTATGAATTTCGAACGGAAAAAACGAAACCGGAAAAGCCTGAAAACTTCAGTTTCTGTCGATTTATAAATGAAGTCCAAAAATTTTTCAGGGATGTTCAGAAAGCTTGAAATGACAGTAGTAGAACACACAAAAAATTTGGTCCCCTGAATCGCCTACGGCGCCGCGGAACCGCGGCAGATAGCACAGATCCCGCCGCGCTTCCGCAGCCGAGTTGACGATTCAGGGACCCATTTTTCTTGTGATGGTTCTCTGTGATATTTGGGATTTTCTGGAATATTTAATTTTTGCTCAGGTTTCAGATTTGCAGAGCAGTATTGGAGCAAAATTAAATGTGTTTAATCGATCGAAATTATACAGTATTTGCTTGTTGGATTATATCTGTGTTTGTATAATGTGTTCGTAAACCTCCCCTAACTGCTAGTATGTCGGTTGGCAGGGGGTTGCACATTTCTGTAATGGTTTTACTGTTTGTGGATATGAACTGTGTTGGACTGTTGTGATGTATAGCCGGGGTTATATGATGGGTTATTATTTAATTCATTTGATGTAAATGTAATTTGTTGTAATATTATTTTGCGGGGCACATCCAGGTTGCGGTTGTAGCCACCGTTGTATTATTTCATTTTACTGTTTTTGCTCTTAGGACAGACCCAAGGTGGGGTGCACAAACTGCCGGGCGGGTAGTTTGCCGTACCCGTTGGGGTCTTGGGTGGGGTAATGGCTATTCATCACAACTGTGTAATCCGTCTTTTGTTGCGGGCTCAAAACAAACACGGATTACTTGCAAATCCGATAAAGTTCATCTGTGATCTGGAATGCCTATTATTGCGTCTGACGAATGTACAATATCTATATATGATAGCTATTTAGACGTCACTTATGTTTTACACCCGCGCTAGCCCAGCCCCCGCTCTGTCGTTAGTTAAGTAACCTAACGGGTGATGACGGGACCCCGTGGCGAATGCGGATGGCATAAGAGGACGTTGTATTTTCGTTGTTTTCTGCAATGATAGGTTAATGATAGGACGCATTATCTATAATGCAAAGAAAAACAAACCAAAGTTTAAATCGTTGGAACAATTTAAAAGAAACCACTCGGTTAATTTTAAAAACAGATATTTTTAAATGCGGAGCTTTAACCACTCCTTTTAAAAGCTATCAGGTTCCTTCGGTTATATCAAGTTCACTACGTTCACGGTTTCGCCAAAACCATTCGTAGCCCTCCGTCATTTCATTTGGGTATTCAGTAGTATTCAAGCTATGCATTTTGGCCAAAGTCAAGGCATAGTGTTTGGTAGCTGCTGGGTTTTCATTTGTTGCATAAGATAGATGAGTTAGTTTGGGACAGTCGTATTATCATTTGACTAAAGTCAGGATTATATACGGATGGGTTTAAATTGACAAGATAATGACGGGTAGAACTTGACATGTGACTTATGACATTTTGACCAAAGCCAAGGTCATAAGAGCATGGGGCAAAAATATATATCGGGAATTTCTAAAGAAACTGAAATTTGCAAAGAGTTGCATACCATTTGGAGTTTGATGAATGTTGGTAGGATTCCTTCAACATTATCATACAATGATATTTGGATCCCGATCCTACTGTGAGTATATGCTACTTATCAGGATATTCGTCACTTAACGATCAATGCTATAAACCAGGTAGGTGTCCAGAAAAGTGTCAGCGGGGTTGCGCCCCCAGAGAAAAGAGGTTATTTAATTAAGGAACTTCGCGAAAGCGTTGGAAAACCTCCCTCGAAGTATCGACACTGGCCTGGCTGAACGGTTAAGCAAGTATTGTACGGTGAGAATAGTCCTGGCTAATTCTTCTTTTATGGTTTGAGGAAGGATTCGAGAAACAGTGGGAGCCATCCAGTTTAGATAAACTAAAAACCACTCTAAACTTGCAAGAGCATCATGCTAAAGAGTTTTCTTCTCTCTCTCCTAATTGCAGCGACCCTGAAAATGACTGGACTTAAGTTACTTTTAGAGAAAAATATACTGACAGGGCCAAACTATAAAGATTGGCTGCGGAATATCAAAATGGCTTTGACCTATGACAAATTGGGGTACATCCTCACCGCTACGGCACCTGCTGTCCCTGGTCCCAAATCCAGCAATGCGGATAAGGAAATCCGCAAAACTTGGGATTTAGATTGCGCGAAAGCCAAGTGCATCGTGCTTGCCTCAATGAACAATGAACATCAGAGGAGGCACGAGGATATGACCCTAGATGGCATATTTCTCCATACAAAGGAACGTTATGGAGAGCAATCTCGTATAGCAAGATACGAGACCTCTAAGAACTTGTTTCGAGCGAGGTTGGCTGTCGGGTCATCGGTAGGAGAACATGTCCTAAAGATGATCGGCTATATTGAAGAGCTCGCAGACCTTGGGACGACTTTGGATAATGAGCTATATACAGACCTTATTCTCCAGTCCCTTCCTCCCACCTACGCCCAGTTTATCCTGAACTTCAACCTTCAAGGAAAAGAAGTTGAACTTCCGGAACTCCTGAACATGTTAAGGAGTGCAGAGGGCACCTTGCAGAAGGCAAGGGAAACACCCGCTATGTTTGTTGGCGGTGCATCTTCTTCCGGGTCCAAGGCTAGGGCCAAAGGCAGGAAGAAGAAGGCCGTCCCCAGACCTAGAGGAGGTGTTAGTAAGGTGGGAGGGAAGGGAAAGAAAAATTTTGCAGTACCGGTAGTGGGCCAGGATGAGTGCTTCCATTGTCACAGGAAAGGGCACTGGAAGAAGGATTGCAAGGCGTGGAACGCCAAGAACCAGGAACCGAAGCAAGCTGTGGCTTCGACTTCAGGTGTGTTTGTAATTGAGAATTGTCTGTCGATCAACTCTACTTCCTGGGTATTGGATACCGGATCAGGATCTCATATTTGCAATTCATTGCAGGCACTGAGAAACCGTAGAGTGCTGAAGGAAGGTGATATGACCCTAAAGGTTGCTAACGGAGCTAGCGTGGGAGCTGCGTCCGTCGGGGATTATCATCTAGGATTGACGAGTGGACACATTTTGGTTTTACATAACTGTTATTTTGTACCAAGCTTAACGTGTAATATCATATCAGTTTCCTTGTTATCAAATAAAGGTTATGATTTCACGTTTGTAAGAGATGTTGTTAACATCCACCTTAATCATGGTTTGATTGGGTCCGGTACTCTAAATAACGGTATATATGTTTTAAACCAACTCCAAATTTTCAATGTCCAGAACACACTAAAAAGAAAGTCTCCAGATTTAAATAAAGCTTTCTTATAGCATTGTAGACTGGGTCACATCAATGAGAGAAGGTTGACTAAGTTGCATAGAGAAGGATATTTGGACTCATTCGAATATCAAACTTATGACACTTGTCAATCTTGTCTTAAAGGAAAGATGACAAAGACTCCATTTACTGGACAAGGAGTAAGAGCGAGCGAGCTCTTAGGACTCATACACAGCGATGTATGCGGTCCAATGTCTACACATGCAAGAGGTGATTTTTCCTATTTCATTACTTTCACGGATGATTACTCAAGATACAGATTCATTTATCTGATGAAACATAAATCCGAGGCTTTTGAGAAATTCCAAGAGTATAAGAATGAAGTAGAAAACCAAACCGGCAAAAGTATTAAGACACTGAGATCTGATCGAGGTGGAGAATACTTAAGTGCCGAGTTCCTAGGTTACCTAAAAGAGAAAGGAATTCTCTCTCAGCTTACTCCTCCATACACTCCACAGCACAACGGTGTATCGGAGAGACGGAATCGAACCCTATTGGATATGGTACGATCCATGATGAGTAATGCTGAGTTACCGCGATCTTTCTGGGGTTATGCGCTAGAATCAGCGGCATATCTTTTGAACAGGGCTCCTACCAAGACTGTGCCTACCACTCCATATCAGATGTGGACTGGGAAGAAACCCCATCTTCAACATATGAAGATTTGGGGATGTCCAGCTTTTGTTAAAAAGCAGCATGTGGACAAGCTCGAGGCACGATCAGTAAAATGTATGTTTGTGGGATATCCAAAGAACTCCAAGGGATATTATTTCTATTACGTAGAGGAATAAAAGGTTTTTGTTTCTCGTAATGCTCATTTTCTGGAAAATCAGTTTTTAGAAAAGGAAATAAGTGGGAGCGAAATAGAACTGGAAGAAATTCCAGAACCACAAACTGCTACTGAAAGTTTGGTAGAACCAAGAGTTCAAGAAGAACAGGACATTCCCGCACCCCTCCGCAGGAGTAGTAGGCCGTCTCATCCGCCTGAGAGATACTACGGTTTTCTCATAGATGGGGATAGAGAGGATTGCATCATAGATGATGATGAACCTACTGACTTCCAGCAGGCCATCCAAAGCGGTGACTCGGTACGATGGCTAGATGCAATGCGGACCGAAATGGAGTCCATGTATACCAACAAAGTATGGACTTTGGACTTTGCTCCAGATGGGGTAAAACCCATAGGATGCAAATGGATCTTCAAGAAAAAGATCGGTGTAGATGGACAGGTAGAAACCTATAAGGCTAGACTTGTTGCAAAGGGTTTTCGTCAAAGACCTGGTTTGGACTATGACGAAACTTTTTCTCCAGTGGCTATGCTCAAATCCATTCGGGTCCTTCTTGCTATTGCTGCCTTCCATGATTATGAAATCTGGCAGATGGACGTAAAGACGGCTTTTCTGAATGGAAATTTAGAAGAGAGCGTCTATATGGATCAGCCAGAAGGTTTCAATCAGAGTGGGAGCAGCGGAAAAGTATGCAAGCTGCTTAAGTCCATTTATGGACTAAAGCAGGCATCGCAGAGTTGGAACATCTATTTTGATGAGACAGTCAAAGAATATGACTTTATCAAAAATCCAGATGAACCGTGCATATATAGTAAAGTTGTAGCCAGAAGTGTCGTATTCCTCGTCTTGTACGTGGATGACATTCTATTGATAGGAAATGACATTCCTATGCTGCAATCTGTCAAAGGATTCTTATCACACAGGTTCTCCATGAAAGACCTGGGTGATGCCTCTTATATTCTGGGGATCCGGATCTATCGTGATAAATCCAAGAGGATGTTGGGACTTTCGCAGTCCAGGTATATCGACACTATACTGAAAAGATTCAGTATGGAAGATTCTAAGCGCGGTAATCTACCGGCTTGTCACGGAATCACCCTCTCCAAAGAGATGTCTCCCAAGACTGATTTGGAAAGGGAACGCATGTCTATTATACCCTACGCTTCTGCGGTAGGCTCTATAATGTATGCGATGTTGTGTACCAGACCAGATGTAGCTTACGCACTGAGCGTGGTAAGCCGGTATCAGTCAGACCCAGGGGAGAAGCACTGGATAGCAGTAAAGAACATTCTCAAGTACCTGAGAAGGACTAAGGAGATGTTCTTGGTTTACGGCGGAAGAGACCTCAGGTTGGAGGCCTTTGCCGATTCCGGCTTCCAGAGTGATAAGGACGATTCCAAGTCCATGTCGGGTTATGTCTTTACTCTCTGTGGAGGGGCGGTGTGCTGGAAGAGCTCCAAGCAGGACACCGTTGCTGACTCGACGATGGAAGCGGAGTATATAGCTGCTTGCGATGCCGCAAAAGAAGCAGTCTGGATGAAGAAGTTCATAACAGAACTTCAGGTGGTTCCTACCATAGTTGATCCAATACCTCTGTATTGCGACAACAACGGAGCTATAGCTTTAGCGAAGGAACCAAGGTCCCATCAGAAGTCCAGACACATCTTGAGGCGGTATCACCTGATTAGGGAGATCATTGATCGTCAGGAGATCGAGGTTCGGAGAGTTGCTTCTGAAGAGAACATTGCTGATCCATTCACGCAGGCCCTACCTCAGATTCAGTTCGAGAGGCTACTCGAGATCATTGGTCTTCGATATGCCAGTACATGGCCCTAGTGCAAGTGGGAGATTGTTAGTGTTTATGCCCTAGAAGGCCATTACTGTATCATACTAGTTTGTATATTACTTAATGGAAGCTTGGGATATTCACATGTATATAACAGTCTTGCTAAACATGGTAGTATGCTACTTGGTTTTTCTATCTTAATATGTGAGTATACGTATTGATAGAGCTCTTAGGATCTTGCTTGACTACCAGCGTTGTGATGGCAGTCACACTAGTGGAGGCTGGGTAGTCTACAAGCACATCCTTATTCAGGTCCCTGGTCGTTGGATTATCGAGACAGAGCATCGATACTCCGGAGTAGACTGGTGTGTACGCTTCTCATCCCAGTTGGGGAGATGATCTGTCCCACAGCCGTCAGTACGTCATACTGGAGATAGTATGCAGGTGCTCGTTAGGTTACGGGTACACCGGACAGGACTCACAGGGAACTATTGGTTGGTTTTATACCAGTCGTCAGTGAACAGTTCCCAGGTGACATGAGTACAGCATAGTCCGCAGACTTGACACTGCTACTTCGCCTCGAGTGTGTCCCACTGTTCTTAGATTACTACCCTACCACGGCTCAAAGGAGTCGTGCAAACAGGTAGCAGTTGGGTGAAGTCCCGAGCACTTGGAGGCAGTGGCGGTTAGACAGGATTCGTCTCTCCCGGTATTGGGAGTTGATATCGCGCTGTGTCAGAGAGCCATTACGCAAAGTCCCTGGCCAGGGCAAGCGAGATTTGCTGGTAGGTTCCAGTAGTTTCTCAGGGTGTAATGGGCTTCGCTCCGACACGACTTATACCGCTATTAGGGGACTGACGCTTGCCGCCCCCCTAGGCCCGATATGCGATAGTCTAAGACGAACGGACCGGACTGTATGGAGATTGTCACATCAGACTCAGTAGGAGTTCGGATGGGTTCCCTCATCGGCCTTCTTATCGACATCTTTGGGGACCGTTACGTACAGCTAGTGCCGCTTGCGGTCTGTGGTTAAACCCACTGCCAGCGTAGTAGTCGAGTCTCTAGAGTCCCACACAGAGAGTTTCCCTACTCCAGGCGAAACGATATAGAGGTCGTATGGTTTTACGATAAGGGTTCGGACGCATACGTGCGTTTACGCGTGTACGACTTTCGGACAATTTTTACCAGTCGGCTTTGGTTTAAGCCAGTTACTGGTATCCGGTTATTGGATTTATACAGTCTAAAGTTTTTCCGTATTTTTGCGGAAAGGAGGGGCATTCTCGTAATTGCGCGAGAAGCTTCTAGAAGATGGTGACTAAGGAGGTTTAGGTGGCATATGCAATGAATGTGATTAGTGAGTCATATGGATGATTCATCCATGTCATTAATGCATGATAAATGCTTAATGACTCATGGAGTGAATCATCACTAGATATTATCAAGCATGGTTGCTAAATTCATTTCTTATTCTTTTCTTGAAAAAAGAAATGCTTGATATATATCATGTTATCTCACTATTCTCATATCATTATCTTTATCATCTTCTCTCTTCTCAAGCTCTCCCTCTTCAAACACTAATCCTCCCCTCTCATGAGTTGAGTACAAAGGATTAGTTAGACTACTTAATCCATAACCCTCTCTATATTTCACCTAGCTTCTTTGATTAGCACTTAAAGAAGTTTAGTTGCCTCAAGTTTAGAGGCTAAGCTTGGAGTAAAGCTCTCGGGTGGATCGTCTACTAGTTCGAGAAGGCCGAGGAGGAGGTGGAGTTCGCAAAGACGAAGGACACGATTCGTTAGGTATAATCCCTAAACATAGCAGCGTAGAAACTCTATGTTTTAAGTTAGTTATCGTTTAGCTTCGATTCAAGCGGTTAGTCGATGTTTGTTCACTAAACAAGTTCGTTTTTGAAAATTCCGCCTCCCCACAAGTATTGGGGTGTTGTACATCGACTTACAGAATCTCTGCCACTCCCCGTACCTGAACGATACCTGTCGCGGCGTCTGAATGTCTGTCTCCGTGCGGATATACTAGTACGAACTCTCTTCGGCTCTGGAACTAATGAAGTCTCAGCAAGGCGCTCCTCGACTAATAGGGCTGCGTCTACCGCTGGTGCATATGTCTCGTAATGCTGCACGCTGATCGTAAGGAACAGTGGTGTAAGCAAGCCTCGAACAAATCTCTTGATTCGCAACTCCTCGGTAGCCACTAAATACGGGGCATAAACTGATAGCTCTGTAAACAACACGTCATACTCTGCCACTGACATCTCCGGAGTCTGGCGTAAAGACTCGAACCTGTGTGCCCTAGCATCTCTGACACTCAGTGGGAGAAAGCGGGCAAGGAATAATGCCACGAACTCTGTCCAGGTCATAGGAGGAAGACCTGCTGCTCTACCCTTCTCAACTGATTCGCACCACTTCTGCGCAAGACCTTCCAGGCGAAAGCTCGCGAACTCAACCCATCTCGCGTCTGCGCATCTGAGGGAACGGCATATCCGAGCCATCCTATCAATGAAAGACTGTGGGTCCTCGGCTGTATCGGTGCCTGTGAAGACCGGAGGCTTCAGCCTCATAAACTCTGATAGCGATACTGTAATCACCTCCGTGGCTGCAGGGGCAACTGGCTATACGGTCGGTACCATCACGGTCCCTGAGACGGGTGGAGCTACCTCTGGTCGCTGTGCTCGAAGTGTCTCAACTAGCGATCCTATCATCTGGCGCATCTCCTGTATACCAGCCCTTAGCGTGGCGATCTGATCTGTCATAGGAGGAACAGTCTGCTCGGGTACAACGGGTGCACTGCCCGGATCAGTCCTCGTCTCGGACGAGTCAACTCGAATCTCGGCCCTCACGGCCGCTCTCTGCGCCCTAGTAGTCTTTGGCGGCATAATGGCTGAAAGGAAAATAGGATTCGATAAGGATGCAGAAATCGAATCGCAAGAATGTATATACTCAAGGAATTTAAATCAATAAGTCCTAAGGTCGCTTTGGCGGAGTACCGTGTCGTGAGTATTCCGCGGAACATAGGCACGCTACGCCACTCTGCTTCAGCTACCTACTCCATCATACCAAGGTCATCCTACACTCCGAAAGGTAAAACCTACGCTCTGATACCAACTTTGTCACGACCCGAATGTTTCGACTCGTGACCGGCACTTAACCACGCAACGTCTACAGGCATAACGTGACTAAGTAAGCCGAACCCAGAAATCAAAACCATTTAAAAGTAGCAAGTGTTGAAAACATTTAATTAAGACATTTAGAAAACCTTAAATAGTTCAATAAGTTCTTTAAAGTTACGTCATCATTTAAATAATTTTAGCAGCATTTCCTTTGTAAAAGTAACCCCGAAATCGGGTATAAAACAGGATATAAGTGAAAATGAGATATAATGAAACAAAGCATCCCCAAACGGGAGCAATCACGCCCAACGGCGGAAACCATCACCACAAGAGTAATATACGACACCGTAGCGAAGAATGAGCAATAAGTAAACATCACAGAGTAATAAACTGCATATATAAACAGTCGGCTCCCACGAGCTCGACACCAGAATACAAAAATATACATCATCGTCCTCACACTGTCTCTAAGTCTAGTACATATATGGTAGATGGAGGATACTAGATACAAAAGGGGGTACAATAAAAGTAATCAGATACCACAACCCACCTAATAGCAAAATAGCTCTCGCACCAACTGTAGTGGTATCCGTAGCCAAAAGATGCAAAAGGCAGCCTGCCGCGACTACTCTGAGGGGCAACCTGCAAATACTGTGGCACAACGGGGGTGAGTTGCCAACTCGTGAATAGAGATAACATATAAAAGTAATCGCGAGCATGCACGTACTGCGCTACTCTATCATATGCCAGAAGGTAAGATCTATATGCAACAAGCAGTAGGTGCAATGATCATGCAAATGCTCTGTCAAGTAAAATAACTACAGGATGAGATACATGATAATCAATGCTGAGCATGGGATAAACAACATCTACATGGAATATCAACGTGGAAAAATAATCGGTGCCCAAAACTGCACCTAAATCCCAAACAACTCAGGCGCCGGCACTCCCATCGGCCCTCAAATCCTGTAAATCTCTGAAAATCACGAGTGCCCATCATCGGCACTCAAATATCATAAATACTCGTGTCCAGCATCGACACGCAAATCCTCATATATCGGGCTCCGTCAGTCCGGATCAGCCCATGGGCTCCGTCTGCGGTATCGGCCCTTGGCCCCGGCAGTACGGATCATCCCGCATTCATCTGTCGACTCTGGTCAGTATCCTCCGGATAACCTCCAGGTCCAACCAATCACCGGTAGGTACTTGCCATCCTGCCAGGCTCATCGTCTACGCCACGAAAAACATTTCTTGCCCCGGGGAACCATACCGGGTCCACCACGAAATCGCAAACGGATCATCCAACTCCTTGAATCGGGTTTCAAACACACGTCTCAGCACCGAGAAAACGCATGGTGGACGCACCAAAATATCATATCACGAGGAACCGGGTTTTCAAATAGTGCATCTTTTCTTAAATAATTCCACGGTCCTCAAAACCAGAAATCACATGGAAATCCAACACCAATGAGTAAATCAAATGCGATGTGCTATGTACATCAAGTCGTAATATAGGTACAAGGGAGAACAGCTTTTTAAAATAGTTTCAGTTTTCAAAGACATCTTGCGGCTCCCAATTCTATGAAAATCATATCGAATCATATGTGAAATGAACTACAGTATAATGATCATAGCAATTCTACAGTGAGTGTGTCATGGAAATTACTAACGATGTGTGTATAACATGCAGATTAATACTCGTGCAACATGAACCGTTAGTAATAGTGCGGTGTTCTATCAATTCTAAGTTTACATACATATAGCAGGGGATGCAGTATGCAACAACAGTATCCATGAACAGTCAATGTAGGTAAATGCAACATGTAGCTATAAGGTCCTATCAGCTCTGACGCATAACGCCATGCGGGCGATATCCCCGTAGATGTTAAATCTACTCACCGAAGTCTCGCGCTAAGTGTAGCCGACGACTTGCTTTCCCTTCTTCGCAGCGTCCGTATCACTCGCCTGCGAACCTAGAATTACACAATATATCACACATAAGCTCAAATCCACAAAAACGCGATATTAAGGTCAAACTAGAAACCCGCGTCGCAAACCAAGCGCGTGTGTGCGCGATACGCTAAAACGTGTGATTACGCGCCTGAAACTACCCCGACGCGTCGCGATTCGCAGAAACCCCAAACCCACACAAGTATCACGCGTGTCGCGAAGGTTTAAAAATACGAGAAACAGGTATTTAGCTCCAGATTTTTCTACAGCAACATTTAAATAAAATTGCACATACCATGAGTCTAAGGATAGTAGCAGACACCTATAGAGCCAAACCCAAACCCATGCCCCCCCCCATCTGGCCGCAATTTGCGGCCAGAACCAATATTTCGGCGGCCTGAACATAGCATATGGGGGTCGTGTTCTACAAATGGGATCAGCACCTCACAACTATACTGCAGTTATCTCAAATTTATTCTGCACTCACTGGGTCGATAGCAGTTTGCAGAAAGCTAGAATTTGCTTAAAAACGATGAATTTGCATCAAATAGCAATCTGGTGGTATTTTAGTGCAATTGGGGGCTAAGCTAGGTTAACATGGCCCTAACAACACTCCATCAACTTACTTTAACCAATACACACTTCACTTGATCAAAGTTCCCACTAATTACCACATATCGCACTAAAACGCACCATTAATCACTAATCGAAGCTAAGCTACATTAACTAAGCAAACTAGGGGGTAAGTTCAAGAAGTATACCCCACACTCGACCCTAGGGAGCTGGAGGAAGAAGAAGGAGTAGAGGGAAGGAGCTGCAGCTGAAGTTGTTGCTGCTGCTGCTACTCACTGCTGCTGCTGCTGTGCTGTGTTGCTGCTGCTGCTGTGCCTACTTGCTGCTACTGCTGTGCTTGCTTCTGCTGCTGTGGATGTGGGTGTGTGGGTGTGAGAGTGAGAGGTTGAGAGAAATGAGCACAAGAATGAGAGGAAAATGATAACTCCCAATGTCAACCCCTCCTTTCTCTCTCATCATTAAATGCAAGCATGGGCTTTGCCATGATGCATTCTCTCTCTCTCATTCTCTCAAGTCAACACCCCAAAACAAAAATTCAAATTAAAACAACCATCAATTTACTAAATAGACATAATTAAAACCCAAAAGACTTAATCCCCATTATTAAACCCACCATGGTTGCTAATCATGGTATAATCCTCATTTTAATTCCTAGTTTACATGCACAAGTGTGTGCAGGCCTAGGAAAATTCTAGGAAAATATTTATTAAATTTGGAAAAATATTTGAAACCCAATTTGGTTAACTTTTTTATTAAAAACCCTTTATTTAAATATAATTATCCACAAAACACATCCTAAGGTGTTACATCTTCTATCACATCCCTGCCTGTGAAGTCATATGGCTTCAGCTTCGTAAACTCTGGAGGCGACATCTCGTCAATCTCAGCAATAGCTGGTTCATCTGTCTGCACGGTAAACAACACTACGATCTCTGGAGTAGGCTATACGTCAACAGTCCTCTCAATCTGACCGGCCTCATGCAATGGCCCGATCATCTGTTGCAGATCCCGAACGCTCGTCTCAAACGAGAAATCCTAGTATAACGATAAATCAACCTGCTCTTGTGTCACCGAAGTAGCATCGTGTCAGTCCTCGTCCCTGACGAGCTCGTTCTGACCGCATCTCTAACCGCGGCTCTCTCAGCTCGCGTAGCCATAGTGACAAGAACCATAAACAAATATCGATGAGGATAGATCATAATAACGAATAGAAATATGGATCTCAAGATATACACATCCTAAGGTTACTTAAGCGGAGCAGTGTAACGTAAATATGCCGCGTAACATAAACACGGTACGTCACTCTACTTGAGTTACCTACTCCATCAACCAAGGTCAACCTACGTAACGAAAGTTCGGGTCTAATACCCCTTCAGTCAAGTCTAAGTTCCGCAAGGTCAAGCCTAGGTTCCGAAATATACGCCCTAGACTCCGCATAGTCAAACCTAGACTCGAACCAAAGTTAAACGTAACGCTCTGATACTAATTTTATCATGACCCGGAAATGACACATGACCGGCACTTGGATTACGTGAAGTCTATAAGGCCCCACCGTAACCCACGTAAGCCGAAAACCCAGAAATCTAAACCTTTTTAAGGAAAATAGCGGAGATGAAGTTTTGAAAAGGTATAAATGAAATCAAGTGGTTTCTTTTAAACTATAAATAAGTTCGTTTGAAATGCAAGCGTGTAATATACTAAAGTTTGAAAACATTTTCGCCATTTGAAAATTGGGCAGCACCTCTTTTATAAATTTTGATAAAAACAGGTAAATAATCAATAATAATATGGTATCCCCAAGCGGGAGCTAGCTCTTCACCAATTGGCAGAATCACAACCATGCAATATGAAATATACGATGCCCAAGACGAAGATCAATCACAGAGGGAAATAAAGAAAACCAAAACATTTTCAAATCTAATATAAGAATATATACAAGCCATGACTCTAACTCTGAAAAAATATACAAGTCACTGGTTTCTAAGTCTACCAAATAAACATAGTCTGGTTGATAGGGCTTTTAACTAGATACAAAGAAATAGAAAAGTATACAAGGGTGGTTACGCTCTGAACTGTAACCCACCTATCCAAGTAGTCACCCGAAAGAAGCTGTGTGCCAGCAAGCTGCTACTGATCCAAGCGGTCGATCTTGCAAGAAAACTATGGCACAACGGGGGCGAGTTGCCAATTCGTGAGTAGAAGACATCAACAGGTAGAAATCGAATGTATGACGATCTCCTAGGTCATACAATAATAATAATATAATACTGTGTGGTAACAAGAGTGGTCGTGTACACATAAATATAATAATAATAATATCATGCCTGCGTCAATATATGGTACCATATCATCTGTGTCATATATATGTATATATGTGTATCATCCAACGTGTGTCCATCAACGATACATCAAATCATCATAAAACCTGAATGCTCAGCATCGACACTCGAAATCATCATAAAACCCGTGTCCAGCATCAACACGCAAATCCTTATATCTCAACCGCCGTTTCATCGGATTGGCCCTTATATTCATCTGTCCCATACCAGTCCGGTCGGTATCCTCCAGATATCCGTCGAGTCCAGTACTGTCACCGATAGGTAGTGTTCCCATGCCAGACTCAACGCCTTTCTATACGATCTTCTTGCCCTTGGGTACCGTACCGTGTCAACCATGTACCCACAGACGGTGACTCATCACTCCTCGAATCGGATAATCATCATAGCCCAGCATCGAGAAATATCATGGTGGACGTTGAAATATCATATCAAGAGAAACCGCGTTTTTAAAACAATCATATGTTTTTAAAATATATCTGCGGTTCTCAAATCCAGAAATCTCATGAAAACAGAATCTCATAAGTATGTAGCAATAATGAAACAATATGTACATGTTGGGTTTCTTAGCACTCTCACTAGGTTTTATAAGGTATCTGGTATGCAGTTTTAAAAAATCTAGAGAGCAAAACAACCCAAACCAAGGATCTAACTAGAGAATTAGGGTAAAACTATACAAGTAAACATCTTTACTCTAAGTGAACAAGAAATACAACTTTTGTAGACCGGTCCTTCACTTCTAAAGCTCCGTGTAATAGCCCCTTAGCTCCAAGTGGTGGTCTCCCGGACTCTCGTTAGGCTCCACTAGGCGAAAGGAACAAGCTTGCTTAAAGATCTTCGAGGCCGAAAATGATCTACGTCGAGAAATCTCCAACTCAAGCTACCTCTTCACTAATGGAGAATTAGTGAAGCAAACAACCTATACTAAATGGCTAGTTTGGTATAGATTGATGAAGTAGGAATTTTGCTCACTTTAGAATTATTTTTCTCTCTCTCTTTCTTCATCTCAAGAAAAACTAGAGAGCTAAACTGAGATGAAGAAGAAGATGATGTGGTGAATAATGGCAATCATGGGTGAGAAAATATCACAAAAGATATTTGTAGAGACTTAACCATGGCTAAAAATAATGGTTGGGTTGATAAATATTTAGAGTAAAACAAAATTAGTAGACTAAGTCAATGGTTTCTACAAGCTTCTACAAGCCTCCAACACATGACAATTTCCACCTAATTTTGTTTATTCCCTAAATAAATAATCACCATAATTATCTCAAGTATGGTATGAGTCTTATACACCCATGTATAATGTATCATCAAGCATGACACAAAAAGAATACATTAATATATATCACATATATATTAAATGTATAGGTAGAAAATAAATTCTTACGTGAGTTAATATTAGTTAATATATATTAATATATCAAATATATAATTATATATTAAATTATTAAATCAACACTTGATTTAATAATCCGGCTATATTATATATAACCGACTAATATCATTTATATCAATTTATCGAATCAACACTTGATTCAATAACCCGGCTATATCTCATATAACCGATCGATATCATTTATCGCGAGATTAGAATATGGTATCTCATACACATATTAATCTCAGTCCTACACATATCACATATTTGCCCTACTTCGTTTCGCTTAAGCCAGGAAACCTCTGTGTATGACTCTAAAGACTCGTCAATACGCCGGCAGTAGGTAACGATCATATCAGTTACCCACAAGCCGTCAGCGGTACTAGCTGGATGTAACGGCTACCCGGGTATTGAGCGATCAGAAGATCAACAAGCAAGCGTGTCCTTACTCCACTACCGTACAGTCCGGTCTCTTCATCCGATGCGCCGCATATATAGCCTGGGGGTGATAAACGTCAGACCCCAATAGCTTGATAAGTTATGATGATGTAAGGCTCATAACGGTTTGAGAAACTACTGATAATACTTACCAGTAAATCTCAGCAACCCTGGCTAGGGATTTTCTGTTATGGCCAATCGAGCACAGTGCAACATCAACCCCCAATTCCGAGAGAGACAAAACCCCTCCTATCGCTCATTGCCTCCATGTGACTCGGGACTATATCCAAAACACCACCTATTTGCACACTTTTTTGAACGTAGTGGGGTGGAAATCAAAGCACAGTGGGAATCGCACAAGACTCTATGATGATCTCAGGTCTACAGACTAACCTGTACCAGTGTTACCAAAGAACTGCTATCTAACAATAGATATAATACCATCTAGGAGTTCTCGATGAGTCTTGTTCGGTGAACCCAGTCTCCGCTGAGCACCCGTATACAATCTTTGATGTCAAACACCAATGGATGTGGGATCATCCATCGCCCATCAAATGGGTCAAGAAACGTATACGCTAGTCTACTCTGGAATATCGATGCCCTGTCTCGATACTCTCACGACTAGGAACAATTAAAGGATGGACTTATTGACTACCCTGGCCCTACTAGTATGATCTCTATCATATTCCTGGTAGTTAAGTACACATCCTAAGGGTTTTATCAACATGTAAGAGAGAGAGGATAAAGATACAAGTATACATGTTAAGATAAAAAGCAACCAGATACTATCATGTCGAGCAAGAAAGTCCTCTCTATATATGTCCAAGCATCCACTATAATATAAAAATCATGTACAATAATGGCCTCTAGGTCATACATACAACTAACAATCTCCCACTTGCACTAAAGCCAGTTGTTGTATCTCATACCCAACATCCCGAAGAGTCTCTCAAACTGTATCTGGGGTATGGACTTCGTGAGTGGATCCGCCGTGTTATTCTTCGTGTCAACTCTCTTGACCTCGATCTCCCGACGATCAACTATCTCTCGGATCAGGTGATACTGCCTGAGAATATGTCTGGATTGCTGATAGGACTTGGGATCCATGGCTAAAGCCACTGCTCCATTGTTATCATAATGCAAAGGTATTGGATGCTCGATGGATGGAACCACACCAAGTTTGGTTATGAACTTCTTCATCCAGACAGCCTCTTTGGCGGCATCGTTGGCAGCGATATATTCAGCCTCCATCGTCGAGTCTGCCCAGTATCTTGCTTGGAACTCTTCCAACATACCGCCCCTCCATTGAGGGTAAAAACAAAACTTGAGACTGACCTAGAGTCTTCCTTATCATTCTGGAAGCTCGAATCGGTAAAGGACTCCACTAGGAGTTCACCGTAACCATACACCAAGAATATTTCTTTAGTCCTTCTCAAGTACTTAAGAATGTTCTTCACAGCTATCCAGTGATTCTCCCCAGGATTTGATTGATACCTGCTTACAACACTAAGTGCGTACGCTACATCCTATCGGGTACATAACATCGCATACATGATAGACCCAACTGCCGAAACATAGGGTATCTTTTGTATGCGAGCCCTCTCCAAATCAGTCTTGGGGGACATCTCTTTGGAGAGAGTGATTCCTGAGATCGTGGGTAAATTCCCACGCTTGGAATCTTCCATACTAAATCTCTTTAGTATGGTGTCAATGTACCTAGATTGGGACAATCCCAACATCCGTTTAGATCTATCTCTATAGATCTTAATCCCCAGGATGTAGGAGACATCACCCAGATCTTTCATGGAGAATCTTTGTGATAAGAAGAGCTTGACCGAGTGCAGCATAGGAACATCATTTCCTATCAAGAGTATGTCATCCACGTACAATACGAAGAAAACAACCTTACTCTCTGCAACCTTTTTGTATATACACTGCTCATCTATGTTTTTGATAAAGTCAATCTCTTTGACTGCCATATCAAAACAGATGTTCCAACTCCGCGATAGCTGCTTCAATTCATAGATTGATTTAAGCAGCTTGCACACCTTTCCGCTGCTCCCACAATCTACGAAGCCCTATGGCTGAGTCATGTACATGCTATCTTCTAAATCACCATTTAGAAAAGCGGTCTTGACATCCATCTGCCAGATTTCGTAGTCATAGTATGCAACGATGGCAAGTAGGATCCGGATGGACTTAAGTATAGCCACTGCAGAAAAGGTTTCATCATAATCCACACCTAGTGGTTGACGAAAACCTTTTGCTACAAGTCTAACTTTGAAAGTCTCAACATTTCCATCTACACCAAGCTTGCTCCCAATGGGTTTTACCCCTTCAGGAGCAACTTTCAAAGTCCATACTTTGTTGGTGTACATGGATTCCATCTCAGATCGCATTGCATCCAACCATTTCACAGAGTCCCCACTCATGATGGCCTGCTCGAAACTAGTTGGGCCATCATCTTCTATGATGCAATACTCGCTCCCGCCGTCAATGAGAAAATTGTAGTATCTCTCAGGTGGATGAGGAACTCTACTAGATCTGCGGAATGGCTGAGGTTCGTCGGGGACTATTGAATCCTCCGGCTCCACCAAATCATCAGCTGTAGTTTGTGTAGCTGGAACTTCTTCTAGTTCTACCTCATTACCACTAATATCTTTTATAAAAAATTCCTTTTCTAAAAAGGTGGCATGTTGAGCAACAAACACCCTTTGTTTCTCACTATGGTAGAAGATATATCCATATGAATTCTTTGGATATCCCACAAACTTGCAAAGAACTGATCTTGCCTCGAGTTTGTCTGAATTTTGTTTTTTGACATAGGCCGGACAACCCCATATCTTAACTCGTTTAAGATATGGTCTCTTTCCACTCCATATCTCATATGGTGTTTTAGGCACCGATTTAGATGGAACTTGATTCAATAGGTATGCGGCTGTCTCCAGTGCATAACCCCAAAAGGAAATAGGTAACTCGGCAGTACTCATCATAGAGCGCACCATATCTAATAAGGTGCGATTCTTCCGCTTTGATACACCGTTGTGCTGTAGTGTATACGGAAAAATAAGCTGAGAGAAAATCCCATTCTCTTTTAGATAGTCTAGGAATTCAATGCTTAAGTATTCTCCTCCCCGATCGGATCGAAAGATTTTAATACTTTTACCTGTCTGGTTCTCAACTTCATGCTTAAATTCTTTGAATTTCTCAAAAGTTTCAGACTTGTGTTTCAACAGGAACACATGTCCGAATCTTGAGAGATCGTCAGTGAATGTTATAAAGTACGAAGAACCATTCCTGGTAAGTGTAGACATAGGACCGTATACATCACTATGTATCAGTCCCAAGAGTTCAGCAGCTCTTTCTTCGTGTCTAGTAAACGGAGTTTTGGTCATTTTGCCTTTGAGACATGACCGGTAAGTTTCATAAGATGTAAATTCGAACGGGTTCAAATATCCATCCTTATGTAACTTAGCTAGTCGTGTTGCATTGACATGACCTAGTCTACAATGCCACAAGAAGGATTCATTCATTTCTGAACTTTTTCCTCTTGTGTGTGTTTTGTACGTTAAGAACTGTGGTTTGATTTAGAACGTATATGCCATTACTTAACGAGCCTGATCCAATCAACTTTTGATTTAGGAAAATGTTCATAACATTATTCTGCAATACAAAATTATATCCTTATTTACTTAATAAAGAAACTGATATAATATTGCATATCAGGTTCGATATATAATAACATTCGTTCAGAATCAATGTATTACCAGTTGGTAATACAAGGTGATATTCGCCAACTACTTTGGCTGCAACATTTGCAACATTCCTTACTCTTACAGAATGATCACCTATTCCCAGTTCTCTACCTTTCTTTAGCTCATGTAACATATTACATATTTGGGATCCCGATCCGGTATCTAATACCTAGGACGTAGAGTGTACCGAGAAACAGTTCTCGAAAACAAACACAACCGAAGAAGATGCATCCACATGCTCATTTCTCGTTTGGGTGGCGTGAGAATCCGGATATTCCCTTATTTCCTGCTCGGACTTATAACAATTATAAAATATAGTGGAACCAACGTTCCCCAGCCCAGTATAACAAGCGGGTTTGGTCAATACATCCATATTATTATCTTGATTAAGGCATGTCATGGTCGCTGGAGAGAAGAAAACACTTTAGCGTATGCACTTGTAAGATTAGATTGGTTATTATTTTATCTAATCATGATGGCCCGCACTGTTTTTATCAAATCTTCCTTCAAACCCTAAAAAATAAGACAAGCCGGGATTAATTACACCCTACAAGCTCGCTAATTTTTCAGCCAGGCCAGTGTCGGTACTTTGAGGGAGGTTCCCCGTGCTTTCGCACGGACCTAATTAAAATAAACCTCATTTTCCCAGAGACATAACCCCGTTGACACCTTTCTAGTCACCTACTTGATCGGCTAATTGTAAGGTGCAAAACTCTCACAGGAGTAACTCTTACTTGCAGTGGGTATCGGGATCCAACTATCTCATAGAAGGTATGCAATCTCATTGCAAATTTCAACACTTGAAATTCCTAATATCTTTTTCCCCAAGCGATTTATGACCTTGACAAGGTCAATAAACCATAAACCGCAAGTCAAGTTCAACCCGTTCATTTTCTGATTGAATTAAACCCACTTGCATGACCCTTGACAAGGTCAACAAGGCCGTACGACTACCCTAATCCAATCGCATCACATGCTTACAGATAAGCACCAATCAGCTACCGTACACTATGCCTTGACAAGGTCAAAAAATGCAGCACGAATACTAAATAGCAATTATCTGAAATGACGGAGGGCTACGACGGGTTTTTAAGAAAACCTTTTGCGTAATGAACTTGATATTGTTATAGAATCAAGTGATTTGAAAAGGAGTGGTTTAAGCTCCGCTTTTAAAATCGAATAGTTTTCAAAACAAACCGAATAGGTTGTAGCATTTGCTAGCTTTTTCTAAAGAGGTCATTCCCGGTGAAGGGATCTCGGCTCTTTCCTTATCGAATGAGGTGTTGGATATTCATCAAGGATTACCGCTATGCAAAGCAAGAACTAGAGCTAACTTTTTGAAAATTTGATTCTACAGCTTCTTTAGGTTTCTTTCCTTTCATTAATCTCATTCATGAAGTCCCATCATTTATGCTTCCTAAGTATTACAAAAGAAACAAAAATACAACGTACGCTTATGCCATCCGCATTCGTTTCGGGGTCCCGTCATGCACCGTTAGGTTAGTTAACTAACGGCGGAGCGGGGGCAGGACTAGTGCAGATGCAAAACATAAACAACGTTTATTATATATCATATATATAATATTAAGCATTTGTCTCACGCAGTTATATGATCTCATCACAGAACATTGCAACAGAAGTCAACATATGAAATATTGGATATACTAGGAGTTCCGCGTTTTAAATTAAGCCAGTAAAAAGCACAGATTCCACGGCCATGATGAATATCCAAAACCACATCCCTAGACCTCTACGAGAGCGGAAAGCAACCGTGCCAATTCTAGAGTTAGGAGACCCGGTCTCGACTCTTCGAGATGGTCTCCCACTGGACTTTAGAACCCGGTTACTTGTGCTCCCCACCTTAGGTCTATCCTAATGCGAAAAAGTAAATAATATACATCAATGGTGACATCATCCTCAACCCGGAAGTATCCCAATAAAAGAATATTACATACAAATTTTTACATGAATGAAAATGAAAAACTCTCATCTCACGCAAAAACCCCCGGCTATTCAAAACACGACGATCCAATATAACATATCACACCAACACATAACATCACATGTCATCAACGTAAGTAAATATGCGTATCCTAATTGTCATTGACGTATAGCAACGAAACCGGCGATACACCACATATTATACTTACGGTCGCAGAAAAGAAAGTGAAAACTATTAGAATCCGCAACATCCTTAGACATCATAAACCCGAAATATCACATATTTTGGATTTCATGCCTAACCATATGAATTCCTTAGATATCATAAACCCGGAATATCTTATATTCCGAATTTCATACCTAATCTTATAAACCCCGCATTTTAGTCTCAATATTGAAAACACTTTTCAATAACCAGTCGGGCAATTCAACAAGATTCCCGACAACCTGATCGAATGCTCGTCGGAAACTTTAGTAGATGGCCACACCCCCGATGCCGTCGACGAAGTGCACATAGGCGGAACACCACGGCCGCGAGCACCCGGGGGGATGCTTTTAGCAACGGGGTTCTCTTACAGTCACTTGGTCGGGGTTATGGGGCGTGGCTATCTAGTAATGTTACCCGGCGAGTATCCACGTACACTACATGATTGTGATGGAGTTTTGATTTATATCAAAACCCCATGGCAACCGATCGAATGGGACTAAATTGCTGGATTTATAAAATTCAAATTAGTTTTCATAAAACTAATTATTGTAGATTCCAAATATTGTATCACAAATCACAGATATCTAGACGATATTAAATATTTCGATCGAATTAACAAACTCTCAAAATTTCCAGAGACCTCAACACTTGAGTCACAGTTAAAAATACCAAGACAGTGCCCCAAGCACCTACGGACCAACACAAGAAGCCACGCTCCCTGCCTCACCAAAGGAACCGCAGAACCGCCGCTAAAGGCATGCTTTGGCCACGCTTTCGCGGCCGTTTGGTCGAGTTAGGCCGTCGTTTTTATTGTAGGTCCATAGAATACCCTGCACAATTTTTTGAATACTTTTAACTTGGAAAAATCTAACATTTGGAAAAATTTCCAGAGAGCATAAGAAATATGGAGTTTTGATGTTCAATTGAATTGTTTAACGCCATCTAGGTTACCCTAAAACTCTAGCTTGGCTCTGATCCACTGTTGGGTTCCTTAGCACTCTCACTAGGTTTTATAAAGTATCGGGTATGCAATTTTAAAAAATCTAAAGAGCAAAACAACCCAAACCAAGGATTTAACTAGAGAATTAAGGTAAAACTATACAAGTAAACATCTTTACTCTAAGTGAATAAGGAATACAATCTTTATAGACCGGTCCTTCACTTCTAAAGCTCCATGTAGTAGTCCCTTACCTCCAAGTAGTGGTCTCCCGGACTCTCGTTAAGCTCCACTAGGCGAAAGGAACAAGCTTGCTTAAAAATCTTCGAGGCCGAAGATGATCTACGTCGAGAAATCTCCAACTCAAGCTACCTCTTCACTAATGGAGAATTAGTGAAGCAAACAAGCTATACTAAATGGTTAGTTTGGTATAGATTGATGAAGTAGGAATTTTGCTCACTTTAGAATTATTTCTCTCTCTCTCTTTCTTCATCTCAAGAAAAATTAGAGAGCTAAATTGAGATGAAGAAGAAGATGAAGTGGTGAATAATGGCAACCATGGGTGAGAAAATATCATAAAAGATATTTGTAAAGACTTAACCATGGCTAAAAATAATGGTTGGGTTAATAAATATCTAGAATAAAACAAAATTAGTGGACTAAGTCAATGGTTTCCACAAGCTTCTACAAGCCTCCAACACATGACAATTTCCACCTAATTTTGTTTATTCCCTAAATAAATAATCACCATAATTATCTCAAGTATGGTATGAGTCTTATACATCCATGTATAATGTATCATCAAGCATGACACAAAAAGAATACATTAATATATATCACATATATATTAAATGTATAGGTAGAAATAAATTCTTAAGTGAGCTAATATTAGTTAATATATATTATTATATCAAATATATAATTATATATTAAATCATTAAATCAACACTTGATTTAATAATCCGGCTATATCACATATAACCGACTAATATCATTTATATCAATTTATCGGATCAACACTTGATACAATAACCCGGCTATATCTCATATAACCGACCGATATCATATATAGGGAGATTAGAATACGATATCTCATACACATATTAATCTCGGTCCCGTACATATCACATATGTGCCCTACTTCGTTTCGCTTGAGCCAGAAAACCTCTGTGTAGGACTCTAATGACTCGTCAATACGCCGGCAGTAGGTAACGATCAGTTACCCATAAGCCGTCAGCGGTACTAGCTGGACGTAACGGCTACCCGGGTATTGAGCGATCAGAAGATCAACAAGTAAGCTTGTCCATACTCCCGTGAATCCAATAAGTAACACCACCGTACAGTCCGGTCTCTTCATCTGACTATAATATACAATCATATACAATAATGGCCTCTAGGGCATACATACAACTAACAGTACAGGTACAGAACAATACTGTAATGCATAGCAAGTGTGTTCATATGAGCGTTCCGTTTAACTAGGTAAGCAAGTGCAATAATTGAACTAGTATGTGCGGTACTGGGTACTAAACAATAACTAAAATGCTACAGGTTATAAGGTGATACAGTACATAGTAATTTCTAATGCGTACGTGGCATGGAAATTACCGATGATGTGTGTGTGAGCCGGCAAGTAGGTGCTCGTGAAACATGTGCATCATCGGTAATGGTGCTTGTGTCTTAGTAAACGAAGTCACGTACAGATAGGATATAAGGCGTATGCAGAAATAAGAAATCGTAGCGCGATCATAAACAGAATAAAGAAATCGTAAACGCGAATAATATAAAGATACGCAACTACATAAGAGCCATACAGTTATATTTTAAAATAGTATGAATCGTTGTTTTTTGAAAAATAGGGGCTACGATATTTTTTGAGAAAGATACCATTTGAAAAATCGTAGCTTTCCTTGAAATTATCATTTAAAAGTGAGTAACGATTCATTAGTTTTGAAAATAGGTATGGCTCTAAATATATCCTAATATCTACTTAAGTGATTTAAAAACAATATTTCTCGAGTCGATATAAAATTCGGCGATCCATCATCATCATATCACATACGGTATAATCCATTGTACGATATCATCAATCAATAGTACGGATCTATAGTCATGTTCATCATCTCGTATCATATCATCATATATCATCTCATATCATCATGTATCATATCATATCACGTCTCCTCATATCATCATATCCAATCATATCGACTCATATCATCAAATCGGATTATATCCTCATCTCATCATATCATTATATTTATATATTTACATAAGTAGATATAGTTCATAGGTTAAGGAACGACACTAGGGGTATAACTTCTACTAAGTTTACTACTATCGCATATAGTATTTTGGTAACCATATAGACTAGGTATACATATCTGATATATATATATATAACTAGTATCCAAGTACTACGGTTGCGGCGGTGCTATACGCCATCCACCCGACTTCCCCCGTAGATATACATCTACTCACCTACAACGCCTCGCTCTAGTCGATCCCGACGGATGTTTTGTCCTCTTTCATCATCCCGGAAGTCCACGCGCTTGTACCTACAAATCAAAGTATATCGTATCGCATCAAAATCAAATTCGAAAACCGACACGACACGCGAAGCGCACATAGGATAAAACCTATGGTCAACACACGCTAAAATGACAAAATACTATCTGACATTGACGTACGAACGTCGAACGATCAAGTCACATCAAGAAAATCCAAAAATTCAAGTTTCAAATATCGAAAAACATTGCCAAAACCAACTCAAAATGCTCCCAGATTTTGGCACAGGTAGTCTGGGACAAAACAAACAATACAGTGGCTAAGTTATAAAGAGTGTGAACTACATGCCAAACCCCAACATCTAAATCCAAAATTCAACCGCCAGAAAGTGCTACAGTAACCGCCGGTGGCGGTTGAATTTTGGAATTTGGGTCTAGTTCTTCTGTGGTGGTCTCCTAGTGGACTAATCAGGTCAACATAATTGTTTGTTTATCTTGCAAGCGCCACGTGCGCACCACGTACGACGCACATGAGCCCGCCACGTTGTTACAACTCCAATTTTAGTGTACAAAAATTTGTTTAAAAATTAATGTATACTTGGGGTATTTGCATTTATTCTGATTACTACAAGTAATTGTTTTGCTTTTTAATAGCAAGAAGGAGCTTGTGGCTCATTGGTAAGACCTTGCACTGCTGAACCAAAGCACCAAAGTTCAAATCACATCCCCCATATTATTTTTTAATATTGTTTTATTTTGAATTTTTAAAAGTCCAAGGGTCTACACATGCATAACTCGTAAAAACCCCACTACACATGTAAAACAAACTGGACCAGGGGGAAGACCAAGCGACGACAGACCGACGGCGACCGACCCCGGCCTGACTCGGCTCGGATCGGCCGGCGACTCGGCCGACTCGGCCGCCGCCGCGCCGAGTCGTCAACACAAAAGCCATGCCTTTTCACCTCCCTATCACTCCTTCATACTTTAATTCCTTGGATTGGTTCCATAGCTCTTTAAAATCCCATTAGACCCTATTTTTATTACAAATTAATACAATTTTCAATACACCCCTTCGCCTAACCTTATCCCTAGCTTTACCCTATAAATACCACCCCTAGACACACACACCTCACTCACAATTCTGTCCAAATTCTCAAGAAATTCCTCTAGAAATTTTAGTGTGCAGTTGAAGTTAACAAAGGGCGAAATTTCGGTGATTTTCCGACGACGACCCTAGGAGCTCCCGGCGACGAAACGACACACCGGCGCCTCCTACCATTTTCTCTTCCTCATCCCTAACCTACAAACCCATAAGCCCCACCTCCCTCTTCTCTATTCTTTTCTAAAAACATATATTTCTAAAACCCGACGGAATCGGGGTTAATCCGATGTCCGATTCGGTTCTTCCTAAAAATCTCACTTTTTCTTAAATACAATCATACTAAACGCTTAAATGTTAACTATTAAACATTAACAAGTCATATTGAACAAGTTCCATATCAAAAGGATTTCTATTTCAATTTCTATCGTATTTTTTCACTAAAATACCATATAGTTTAATTTTGACATTTAAAACATCACAATCTTGCTATATTTTTAAGTAGATCACGAGGTAATGACCTGCCTCCTCACACACTCA
Source organism: Agapanthus africanus (assembly GCA_030015575.1). Classification (NCBI taxonomy): domain Eukaryota; kingdom Viridiplantae; phylum Streptophyta; class Magnoliopsida; order Asparagales; family Amaryllidaceae; genus Agapanthus; species Agapanthus africanus. The sequence continues at coordinate 35,188,878 of CM057349.1, read as the reverse complement.
TATGCAACATAGCACAATATCTTTCGGGAACATAGAATACGGAAAAACGGAACTTTACTTATAAATACCACTAACTATTAAAACCGTTTTCTATAAGATTACGTATTTTTTATAAATCTTTGCAAATCGCCGCTACAACCCATTTTGGGGAACCCGATTGGGATGGTGCGGATTATTGCACATCCCTAGGCTTAGTAGTGCGAGATGCAGACCTCCACAAGGAGCATTCGGTATCGAAAGATTTAAAATACAAATATCTTAAGAAAATAAGATTTCTAGAAATATAATATATATTAAAATTATTTTTATATAAATATATATATATATATGTATATGTATCATTAAAATATCTATTTTTGTGATAATATAAATATTCCAACTTTTTCTAAAATCACAAGAATCGCTTTATATTAAAATACAATGAATTCTATACAAGTTCAATATTACAATTAAATACCCTATATTATGAAATTAGGTTATTTTCATTAGAAATATCATAAATATAAAATCTACATCTATGACAATTCTAAAGACGATAATTAAATACTTGGGGTGTATTTTGAAAATTATACAAAAGTATTTTTACATAAAACTCCCTCAAGTTCTATAAATTACCCTAAGGACCCTAGTAAATATAGGTTTAAGCGGGACCAGTCTCTTGAGTCTCAGGGAGCCGAAGATATGGGTGCTTGCCTATCTAAGGTAGACAACTTAACAACGGTGTTATCAACACGGTAATCGTCTTTGAAAAAGACACAAATCCTGCCGCCATGTGCAGCGGTTACCGATAACATCAAAACCTAATTCAGAACTTCAATTTCTTTTCTAATTGTTCTGAATCAGACTGGGTCTTATTATAATAATCTGACTTGAATATAATTTAAGTACAATCTACAATTACAATTCAACATGAATCCCTGAATACATATATTCAATCTATTCAATCTGTATTGACTGAACCGAACCATGGACAAACTTCCATTTACATGATTCTCCAGTTACATTCATTTACTGATATCATGGTTTCGGCAAGTCATCCGTTTATACAAGACAATACAAGTTACAATACAACACAAACAATACAAATAAGACATCACGGGGTTTAAGGGGTAGATTGGTACGGAAGGTGTTAGAAGTGGCATGAGACTGCAAGATTTAAGACACCTAACCTATATTCTCTTGATGTTATACTTCCATTTGCCTTAGTCTCTAGCATATAGGGACTCCTCTCGTATACACTGGCATCTTTCTGTACCAAGCTACAAACAACAGCGTTAACATTAATTACAACTTTAAAAGTTATACTCCCTCTCTTACTCTCTGTCTATTATCCTTATCATTTATCTTTGGGACTTACCGAGTGATTGTTCGCTGACGACATTCCTTCTCTTTCTTCTTTGGAATGTTGTCAGGTGATCTGGACACTCAGGAGATCGAGCCTACTAGTGAGAACTTGGATCAGCTTACCTACGACCCAGAGCTCTAGCTTCATTGTACATATTTTTATTTCAGTACTTTTCATTTCTGTTATGCCACTATTTAGGCATTGCTTTTATTCATATGTATTTACTTTTCCATGCATTGTACAAAAGAATGTTAATAAATAAAATTGTTGTTCAGTTATATCTATTGTCTTTGTCTCTTGTGCATTTTCATTTATATTTCTTAGATACGCTTAAAGTATTTACTTTACCGTAAATACATAGCGGCCTCGTCGCATCCCCTTCGCCGTATACCGGGAAGCGAGTCGTGACAGGTTTTATTGGTGGCCCATGCAGGTCAGAGCTGTATGGAACACTATCATGCAGTTCTGTTCTGCGTGAACAACCTAAGCAATATAACACAAGAACCAGCAACTAAAACATTCTTTACAATTCATGTTTCTTGAATCTTATCATTTCATATACTTTGAATTTATCCTAACCCAAAATTTTTCTTTCAAGGTTATGGATTCCCCAAACAACACCAGCACGAACTTCAATAACACTCCACCTCCACTACCAATCACACCTACCGTCCTTGCTCCGCTCAACGAGCAGACGGTTCTGCTTGAGGCAATCCGCAGCCTCCTCGAGGGATAGCGACAACAGACTGCTCTTTTAATGAACTGTCCCGAGGCAGAAGCACCTAGGGTGAAGCAATTCAGAGCTTTGCACCCAAAACAGTTCTCAGGAAAGGAGAGCCTACTGGAAGCTGAGGAATGGGCTCAGAGTATCGAAGATGATTTGGCAGCAGCCCAAGTGCCAGAGGGAGCTTGGGTTCGTGTTGCGAAACTGCAGCTCACGGACAATGCACGAAATTGGTGGAAGGCGGAAGAAAGCCGTCTTGAACAACCCATCAAATGGAAAACTTTCCGCGACATGTTCGACGCTAAGTACTTCCCTGAGACTGCCAAGTTCGACATGGAACAGCAGTTCATCCATCTGCAACAAGGTTCGATGTGGACCAAGTCAGTAGATGTGTATGATGCTGAGTTCACCATACTTAGTCGGTAAGATATGTCTCAATAATTCGAATTTTTAAAATATCACATACTACACAGCTAACGCAATCCTTTAACAGATTTGCGGCACACCTGATACCGACGGATGAGATCAGAGCCTGTCGATTTAAACAAGGTTGGGATTCGGAGATCCAGGTTGCACTGGCCACAGGAGATTTTCCGACTCATGAATCGGCTCTGAAAGCTGCCCGCTGTTATGAGGTAGTGGTAAAGGCGAGGGGCAGACCTCAGTTTACAGGAGTTAAGCGCCCTGCCAACCAGATGGCAGGAGGAGCCTCGTCAAGGCCACCTTTTGTGCCAAGGCGACTGGAAGTACTGAACAACAGGCCCAGCCCAGCCTTTTATACCTACTGCAAGAGAACTGGACATATGATGAAAGATTGTCGGCGAGACAACCGTCTTTGCTTAGTCTGCGGCTCAGCTGCTCATGATATTGGGTCTTATCCCCAAAGACAAAACCCAGTTGCTGCACCCAGGCCAGCGATCAATTACCAGCAGAGACCGGCCCTTCAAGCACCTGCTCCAAGACTTGCACTACCTGCTCCACCACCTAGAGTACCACAAGCTGCACCTCCTCCTTGTCAGTTCCATCAAGCTCAAAGGAACATTCCAAGAAATTCTCCTCAGACCAGGAGGAATGTACCACGGCGCCAGACTTTCACGATGACCGTGGAAGAAACTGAGGCCACTGGCCAAGTTATCACTGGTAACCCTTTTCTTCTCAACCTTTCTTTCAATTTTGCTACTTATCTACATACTTTTCCCTATACCTAAATCATATCCCATATACCTTAAGTACAATCTTAGTAGCCTCACTCCCTGCACTAACACTCTTCGATACTGGAGCATCTTACTGCCTTATGTCGCAACGGTTCGTTCGAATGCGATTCCAGTCACACCGCTTGTATCCAGCTGGAATGTTAGTTCAGGAAATGGTGTTCTAAAGGCAACAATGATATACAGCTTGTGTCCAGTAGTCGTCTGCAGCAGAGAATTCTATGCTAACTTCAAAGTACTGGACATACCGAACTTCGATGTGGTTCTAGGTATGGATTGGCTCGAAACCTTTTTTGCTACCATCGACTGTCGTCAAAGCAGGGTAGTATTTGAGATTCCAGATCATCCGATCTTCTATTTCAAAAGTGGAGACCGAACCCTGGAGCCAAGTACATACAAAGCGAAGCCAAAGAAGATAATGATTGCTGCAACTCAAGCAGAGGAAGAATCAAGGCCAGAAGTGGTTCGAGAGTTCAACAACGTGTTTCCTGACGATATATCAGGTTTGCCTCCCGATCGAGCTCTTGATGTCAGCATTGATTTAGTACCAGGAGCACAACCGGTGATCAAAGCACCTTATCGATTAAGTCTGGAAGGTTTGAAAGAAGTTCGAACACAGCTGGACGAATTATTGGCGAAAGGATGGATTCATCCCAGCACTTCAAGTTGAGGATCACCAGTACAACTTGTGAAGAAAAAAGAAGGTTCATACAGAATGTGCATCGATTATAGAGCCTTGAACGAAGTCACTATAAAGAACAAGTATCTGCTACCACGTATCGACGATTTATTCGATCAGCTAAGTGGATCTTGTGTTTTCTCCAAATTAGATCTTCGTTCAGGATATCATCAGGTGAAGGTCAAGGAAGCTGATATTCATAAAACGGCATTCAGAACTCGCTATGGTCATTACGAATTTCTAGTGATGCCATTTTGAGTGACCAACGCACCAGCAATATTCATGAACCTGATGAATCAAGTTTTCCGGGAGTACTTAGACAGGTTTGTTGTCATCTTCATCGATGACATCCTGGTGTATTCTAAGAGTCGGAAAGAACATGCCAAGCACCTACGAATTGTCCTGGACACTCTACGACAACATCAGCTCTATGCCAAGTACAGCAAGTGCGTGTTTTGGCTATATCAAGTTGGTTTTCTTGGACATATCGTATCAAGAGAAGGAATCTCTGTTGATCCAGCGAAAGTTTCAGCAGTAAGCAAATGGCCGACACCAAAGTTAGTGAAGGACATTCGGAGTTTCTTAGGTTTGGCTAGATATTACAGAAGTTTCATTGAAGGCTTTTCAAAGATAGCAACACCCCTGACCAACCTCACACGTAAAGATGAAGATTTTGTGTGGTCAGAAGCATGCGAATAGGCTTTCGTAGAACACAAGTCAAGGTTGACATCAGCGCCTATTCTCATTATACCAGACCAGTCTGGAAGTTTCGAAGTGCACTGTAATGCATCCGGTAAGGGATTAGGATGTGTTCTACATCAGCACGGTAAGGTTGTGACTCATGCTTCAAGACAGCTGAAGACTCATGAGCGCAATTATCCGACACATGATTTGGAATTGGCAGCCGTCATCTTTGCTCTCAAGATTTGGCGCCATTATCTTCTTGGTGAGCGAGTGAACATATACACAGATCACAAGAGTCTGAAATATGTGTTTACTCAGAAGGAATTGAATATGCGGCAGAGACGATGGTTAGAACTCATGGCGGACTTTGACATCAACCTGCAATATCACCTGGGGAAAGTGAACGTGGTTCCAGATGCTCTTAGTCGCCAACCATTAGCAATGCATCTCACCGCACAGTGGAAGCTTCAACAGGACTTGCATCAGATGGAGATTGAAGTAGTCATGCCAGGTAACGCTTCAAATTTGATGAATTTACAAGTTCAATCTACCATTATCACCCAGATCAAAGCAGCTCAAGCAAGTGATGCTAAGTTGCAAAAGATCAGAGAACAAGTAGAGAATGGACTCAGAACAGACTCATCATCCATGAAGACGGATCTTTAAGATACGGCAGCAGATTATGTGTACCAAAAGGTCCTGTTCGGGAAGAGTTAATGAAAGAAGCTCACAGCTCTCCCTACTCAGTACACTCTGGAGGTACAAAGATGTACAAAGATCTATGTCAGAATTACTGGTGGCATGGAATGAAGTATGAAGTAGCCAGAAGCGTCGCTAAATGTTTGGTGTGTCAGCAAGTAAATGCTGAATATCACAGGACAGCTGGACTACTTCAATCGTTACCAATCTTAGAATGGAAGTGGCAACATATCACAATGGATTTTTTGACTGCACTTCCTCGCAGCACAAAGGGTAACGATGCATTATGGGTCATTGTGGATCGACTCACAAAGTCGGCTCACTTCATCCTATTTCGAGTTGGCCAATCAACTGAGATATTAGCAAAGAAGTACATGAAGGTAATAATCTACTTAAGATTTAAACTCTTCAAATATGTACTATCTCTGATACCCATAAACTCATACAGGAGATTGTGCGACTTCATGGAGTACCGGTCTGCATTGTCTCCGATCACGACACCGGATTCCGATCGTAATTTTGGCAGAGTCTGCAAGCAAGCTTGGGAATAAGTCTGAACTTCAGCATGGCTTATCATCCATAAACAGATGGTCAGTCTAAGCGAACTATTCAGATCTTGGAGGATATGCTCAGAGCGTGTATGTTAGACTTCGGAGGATCGTGGGAAGATCACCTACATCTTGTGGAGTTTTCGTACAACAACAACTACCAAGCAAGCATAGGAATGCCACCATTTGCAGCACTATATGGAAGAAAGTGTCGATCACCATTAAGTTGGGATAATATCGGAGATAGAGAACTTCTTGGACCTGAGATGATAGTAGCAACTGTTGATGTGGTTCGTACTATCAGAGAAAGAATGCGCATAGCCTAAGATCAACAGAAGCATTGGGCTGATGCAAAGCGACGTCACTTGGAGTTCCAGCCAGGAGATCACGTATTCTTAAAGATATCTCCAAACTGCGGAGTGATTCGATTTGGAAGACCGGGAAAGCTATGTCCGAGATACATTGGATCGTTTGACATACTCGAACGATTCGGTGAAGTGGCATACCGCTTAGCACTTCCACCTTCATTGGAAGGAGTGTATAACGTGTTCCACATATCCCAACTCAGAAGGTATGTGAGTGACCCCAGTCACATTCTCGATCATTCCGAGCTCACTATACAGCCTGACTTATCTTGTGAGCAATAACCTGTAGGGTTCCTAGGCACACTAATGAGGTCTCACAAGGCATCAACCATGCCAATTTCAAATTTTACAAGTGTCGAGAAACCCTAATACGGATTCGTTGACTAGAGTTTAGGCGAAAAGTAAAACTAGTTAACATATTAACTAAAAGAAAGAGACTACAACCTTTTTAGATCCGGTTCTCCACTTCCTTAGCTCCACGTAGACGTCTTCTCGCTGTCCATATCGGATCCCGGACTCTAGCATCGGCTTCATCGGAGAAATGGACGGGCTAGGTCGTCGGCTTCGATGCCGAAGATGATCTACGTCGAGGCAACTCTAGATCGAGCTCCAACTTCACCAAGTCGTGAAACTTGTGAAGAAAACACCTTATACTACTTGGCAAGAGGTAGAGGGTGAAGAAATAGGAGGTAGGTTCACTTTATAATTGGATTTCTCACTCTTTTTCTCAAGATGCCATTAAAGCTAGTAAGCTTTTCTTCTTATCAAAGATGATGAAGAAGAAGAAAGAATATGATAAGTGTTGCTTTAAAATGAAAATACTATCAATACTTATCATATCCTAACCTTGGTTAGGTGTAGAGAAAAGACCATGGTTAGTTTGAATGGTTAGGGTTAAGCATGAAGACAAAATGGTCACTTTAGTCAAAGCTTCATGAAGCTTCAACAACAAACAAAGAAAGCCACCATTTTCTCTTTTATCTTTTCCAAAATAAATAAATAAATAAGTAAGTAAGGAAAAGAAAAACCCTAACCATTACATAACCATGGTTTAATCCTTACACATACTCAAGTAAACATGTATCATCAAACATGATACAATCAAGTGTACACAAAATATATCACATATACAATGTGCACATCAAGTGAGAAAATCCTTTTAAAATGAACCAATACTAGTTAATGCAAAGTAATATATCAAATATATAATTATACATTAAATCATTAAATCAACACTTGATTCAATGATCCGGTCATGTCGCACATAACCGACTAGTATCCAATGTATCGACTTATCGAATCAATCTTTGATTCGATAACTAGGTTATATCGCATACAACCATTCGAAACATTCATCGCGAGAATGAAATACGGTATCACATACACGCATTATTCTCGGTCCCGCACATATCTCATGCGTTCCTATTTCATTTCGCTTGAGCCAGGAAACCTCTGTGTAGGACTCTAAAGACTCGTCAATACTCCGGTAGCAGATGATGATCATATCAAGCACCCACAAGCCGCAAGCGGTCTGCTAAACGTAACGGCCACCCGGGTATCGAGCGATCAGAAGATCGACTAGCAAGCCCGCTCACACTCCTGTGAATCCAACCAGTAACACTTACCGTACAGTCCGGTCTGTTCGTCTGATATGTCGCATATCAAGTCTAGGGGTGGTAAACGTCAGACCCCAATAACCAATAAGTCATGCCGATGTGAGGCTCATAACGGGTCGAGAAACTACTGGTAACACTTACCAGCAAAACTCTGATCATCCCTGGCTTGGGACTTCCCTGTTACGGCCAATCGAGCACAGCGCAACATCAACCCCCAATACCGGGAGAGACGAAACCCCTCCTATCGCTCATTGCCTCCATGTGACTCGGGACTGTACCCAAAAACCACCGTTTTGCATGCCCTCATGGACGTGGTAAGGTGGAGATCAAAGCACAGTGGGAATCACACAAGACTCTATGACGATCTCGGGTCTACAGACTAACCTGCACAAGTATCACCTAAGAACTGCCATCTGACGTGAGGTATAATACCATCTGGGAGTTCTCGGCGAGTCCGTCCAGTGTACCCAGTCTCCACTGAGCACCCGTATACCATCTCTGATGTCAAACACCAATGGATATGGGATCATCCATCGCCCATCTCATGGGTCGAGAAGCATATACGCTAGTCTACTCTGGTATATCGATGCCCCGTCTCGATACACCCACAACTAGGGACCTTGAAGGATGTACCTATGGACTACCATGTCCCCACTAGTATGATCTGCATCATAGTCCAGGTAGTCAAGTACACATCCTAAGGGCTTTACCAACATGTAACTATAAGACAGTTTAAAGAGACAAGTGTACATGTTAAGATAAAGAGCAACCAGATAGCATACTATCATATCGAGCAAGCAAGAAAGTCATCTCTATATATGTCCAGGCATCCAATATAAAATACATCATCTATACAATACTGGCCTCTAGGGCATACATACAACTAGCAATCTCCCACTTGCACTAGGGCCAGCTGCTGTAGTATCGCATACCGAGCATCCCAAAGAGTCTCTCAAACTGTATCTGGGGAATGGCCTTCGTGAGTGGATCCGCCGTGTTGTTCTTCGTGTCAACCCTCCTGACCTCGATCTCCCGGCGATCAACTATCTCCCGGATCAGGTGATACCGCCTTAGAATATGCCTGGATCGCTGATGGGATCTGGGTTCCTTGGCTAAAGCCACCGCTCCATTGTTATCACAATACAAAGGTATTGGATTCTCAATGGATGGAACCACTCCAAGTTCAGTAATGAACTTCTTGATCCAGACAGCCTCTTTAGCAGCATCGTTGGCAGCGATGTATTCAGCCTCCATCGTCGAGTCTGCCACGGTTTCCTGCTTGGAACTCTTCCAGCTAACCGCCCCTCCGTAAAGGGTAAAGACAAATCCTGACTGCGACTTAGAGTCGTCCTTATCACTCTGGAAGCTCGAATCGGTAAAGGACTCCACTTGGAATTCTCCGTTACCATACACCAAGAGCATCTCTTTAGTCCTTCGCAAGTACTTGAGAATGCTCTTCACAGCTGTCCAGTGACTCTCTCCAGGATCAGCTTGATACCTGCTTACTACACTTAGTGAGTATGCAACATCGGGTCTGGTACATAGCATCGCGTACATGATAGAGCCTACAGCCGAAGCATAAGATATCCCTTGCATGCGATCTCTCTCCAAATCAGTCTTGGGAGACATCTCTTTGGAGAGAGTGACTCCAAAGATCGTGGGCAAGTTCCCACGCTTGGATTCTTCCATACTAAACCTCTTTAGTATGGTGTCAATGTACTTGGATTGGGACAATCCCAATATCCGTTTGGATCTATCTCTATAGATCCTGATTCCCAATATGCAGGAGGCATCACCAAGATCTTTCATTGAGAATCTTTGTGATAAGAAGAGCTTGACTGATTGCAGCATAGGAATATCATTTCCTATCAAGAGTATGTCGTCCACGTACAATACGAGGAAGACAACCTTACTCTCTGCCACCTTCTTGTAAATACAAGGTTCATCTGGGTTTTTGACGAAATCAAACTCTTTGATAACGACGTCAAAGCAGATGTTCCAACTCCGCGATGCTTGCTTTAATCCATAAATGGATTTAAGTAGCTTGCATACCTTCCCGCTGCTCCCACTGTCTACGAAGCCCTCTGGCTGAGTCATGTACACGCACTCTTCTAAATCACCGTTTAGAAAGGCGGTCTTAACATCCATTTTCCAGATTTCGTAGTCATGATATGCAGCGATGGCAAGCATGATCCGGATGGATTTAAGCATAGCCACTAGAGAAAAGGTTTCGTCATAGTCCACACCTGGTCTTTGACGAAAACCCTTTGCAACAAGTCTAGCTTTGAAAGTCTCCACTTTCCCATCTACACCAAGTTTTTTCTTGAAGATCCATTTGCTCCCAATGGGTTTTACCCCTTCAGGAGCAACTTCCAAAGTCCATACTTTGTTGGTGTACATGGATTCCATCTCGGACCGCATAGCATCCAGCCATTTCACTGAGTCCCTACTCGTGATGGCCTGCTCGAAGCTAGTTGGGTCATCATCCTCCATGATGCAATCCTCGCTCCCACCATCCATGAGAAAACCGTAGTATCTCTCAGGTTGGCGAGGAACCCTACTAGATCGGCGGAGAGGCTGAGGTTCATTGGGTGCTACTGAATCTTCTGGTTTCACTAAATCTTCAGTTATGGTTTGTGTATCTGGAACTTCTTCCAGCTCTACCACTTTGCCACTAATTTCTTTTTCAAGGAATTCCTTTTCTAAAAAGGTGGCATGTCGAGAAACAAACACTTTTTGTTCCTCTGCATGGTAGAAAAGATATCCATGTGAATGTTTGGGATATCCCACAAACTTGCATAGAACTGACCGTGCCTCGAGTTTGTCCGGATTTTGCCTTTTGACATAGGCCGGGCAACCCCATATCTTAACTCGTTTAAGACATGGTCTCTTCCCACTCCATATCTCATCTGGTGTAATAGGTACAGATTTAGTTAGAACTTGATTCAATAGGTATGCTGCTGTTTCCAGCGCATATCCCCAGAAGGAAATAGGTAACTCAGCTGTGCTCATCATAGAGCGCACCATATCTAATAGGGTGCGGTTCCTCTGTTCTGATACAACGTTGTGTTGTGGTGTATATGGAGGAGTCAGCTGAGAGAGAATCCCATTCTCTTTTAGGAAGTCTAGGAATTCATTGCTCGAGTATTCACCTCCTCGATCAGATCGAAGGATTTTAATACTTTTTCCGGTTTGGTTCTCGACTACATGTTTATATTATCTAAATTTCTCAAAAGCTTCTGATTTGTGTTTCATCAGGAACACATATCCGAATCTAGAGAGATCGTCAGTGAATGTAATGAAGTACGATGAACCATCCCTGGCATGTATAGACATGGGACCGCATACATCACTATGTATCAGTCCCAAGAGTTCAGTAACTCTTTCTCCGTGTCCCGTAAACGGAGTTTTGGTCATCTTGCCTTTGAGACATGACTGGCAAGTGTCATAAGATGAAAATTCAAACGGATTTAAATATCCATCCTTATGCAACTTTGCTAGTCGTGTCGCATTGATGTGACCCAGTCTACAATGGCACAAGAAGGATTCGTTCAGTTCAGAACTCTTCCTCTTGTGTGTGTTTGTTATGCTCAGAACTGTTGATTGATTTAGAACATAAATGCCATTGCACAACGTGCCTGATCCAACCAACTTTTGGTTACGAAAAATGTTCATAACAATATCCTGTAATACAAAATTATATCCCTCTTTACTCAATAAAGAAACCGATATAATGTTGCATATCAGGTTCGGCATGTAATAGCATTCGTTCAGAACCAAAGTATTACCAGTAGGTAATGCAAGGTGATATTCCCTGACAGTCTTAGCTGCAACAATTGCACCATTTCCAACTCTAATGTCTTTATCACCTTCTCCAAGTTCTCTACCTTTCCTAAGCCCATGTAACTGATTACATATATGGGATCTTGACCCGGTATCTAATACCCAGGACGTAGGGCAGATGGAGAAACAGTTCTCTGTAATGAACACACCCGAAGAAAATGCATCAACATGTACTTTCTTCATTCGGGTGGCTTGGGAATCCTGGTAATCCCCTATGTCCTGTTCATTCCCATAACTCTTATAAGAAAGAACGGAACCAACGTTCCCCAGCACAGTATAACATGCGGGTTCAGTCAATACATCCATATTATTATCTTTATTAGGGCATGACATGGTCGCTACCTGGAGAGAGAGAGAGAAGAAAACACTTTAGCGTATGCTCTTGCAAGATCAGGTTGGTTATTATCTTATCTAATCAGGATGACTCCCACTGGTTTTTATCAAATCTTCCTTCAAACCCTAAAAAGAAAGACTAGCCGGGATTAATTACACCCTACAACTTCGCCAATCTTTCAGCCAGGCCAGTGTCGGTACTTTGAGGGAGGTTCCCCGTGCTTTCGCACGGACCTAATTATAGTAAACCTCGTTTTCCCAGAGGCGTAACCCCGTTGACACCTTTCTAGACACCTACTTGATCGGCTAATTGTAATGTGCAAAACTCTCCCAAGAGTAACTCTTACTCGCAGTGGGTATCGGGATCCAACTACCTCATAGAAGGTATGCAATCTCATTGCAAATTTCAACACTTGAAATTCCCGATAATGCTTTTGCCCCTTGCGTCCTATGACCTTGACAAAGGCCAACAAATCATAGGCTGCTAGTCAAGTTCAACCCGTCATTTCTTGATTGAATCAAACCCACCCGTACGGCCCTTGACAAAGGCCAACAAGGTCGTACGACTACCCTGAAACAATCTGCATCACATGCACAAGCAGATAAGCACTATTCAGCGACCGCACACTACGCCTTGACAAAGGCCAACAAACGCAGCACGAATACTAAACAGTTCTTATCTGAAATGACGGAGGGCTACGACAGGTTTTTCTGAAAACCTATTGCGTAATGAACTTGATATCGTTGTAGAATCGAATGATTTTTAAATGGAGTGTTTTTTAGGCTTTTTCTAGTTTTGCTAAAGGGGTCACTCCCGGTGAAGGGATCGTCGGCCCTTTCCTCATCGAATGAGGTGCGGGATATATCATATATATCGCTGTGCAAAGCAAAACTCCAAAAACAATCAAAAGCAAACCGAGTGTGTAGCATCTGCCAGTTATTGCTAAAAGAGTCACTCCCGGTAAAGGGATCTCGGTCCTTTCCTTATCGAATAAGGTGCGGGATATATCATATATACCTCTGTGCAAAGCAAGAACTGTAGCTACCTTTTTTATTTAAAATTTGATTCTACAACATCTTTTAGGTTTCTTTTCTTTCATTAATCACATTAATGAAGTCCCATCATTTAAGTCACCTAAACATCACAGAACATATCACATGATCACATCACAGATATCGCAGTAGAAGAATCATATGAAATATTGGATATACTAGGACGTCCGTGTTTTCAATACGAGCCAGTATAAAACACGGATTCCACGGTCGTGATGAATAGCCAAACCCACACTCCTAGACCCCTACGAGAGCGGCAAGCAACCCTACCAATTCTAGAGTTAGGAGACCCGGACTCGACTCCTCGAGTTGGTCTCCTACTGGACTCCAGAACCCGGTTACTTGTGCTCCCCTCCTTGGGTCTATCCTAGTGCCGAAAAGTAAATAATATACAAAGGGTGACATTTTCCGCAACCTGGAAGTGCCCCAATAAAAGAATATTACATACAAGTTTTTACATGAATGAAAATGAAAAACACTCATCTCACATAAAAACCCCAGGCTATTCAAACACGACGATCCAATATAACATATCCAGCAACACATAACATCACATGTCATCAACGTAAGTAAATATGCGCATCCCAATTGTTGTTGACATATAGCAACGAAACCGGCGATATCACATATTACACTTACGGCCACAGAAAAGAAAGTGTAAAACTACAACAGTTGGAATCCGCAACCTCTTTAGATATCGCATGCCTAATCAAATGAAATACTTAGACATCACATGCCTAACAATTATAAACCCCGCATTTTAGTCCCATTATCGAAAACTCTTTTCAATATCAAGTGAGACTAAACCGCTAGATTTATAACATTCATTCAGCTATCTCATAACTGTTTGTGAATTCCAATTATTGTATCCCATTCCGGATAAATAGAAAATATTAAACTTTCCGATCGAACATTCGAACACCCAAGTTTTCCCGAAACCGTTCAACACATGAAATAAGTTCAAAGATATTCACTTCATGCCTCAGTACCAACGGTCCAGCCGTAGAAGGGTCAAGCCAACGCCTCACATGTGGCACGCCGTACTGCCCCAAACCCTAAGGTTCAAAGGGCAGTTCAAGACGGTCACATAATCGAGTTAAGGTTTTTTGTCTTCTAGAGGGACCATCGCGTTACTTGCACTACTTAGAACGTCATTAAACAACGGAAAAGTCCAACAATTGGAAATTTCCTGGCAGGGGAAAGATTGGGTATTTACATCCGGTCAAACTTTTTAACATATTCTAAAATATCCGGAAAAACACAGACAAAATTTGATAATCCGATCGAATCTTCGATTCCCAATACAACCCCAGAATACTCAACTGTTGAGTGCATATTAAAAATTCCCAGAAAACTCAGTACCTAAAAACATGAATTACTGTGCAAACAATGGAGGCAAATCCCATCAACTAGCCGCGGAACCGCCGCAGAAGCCAGGCTTCTGTCGCGGTTCCGCAGCGCTATAGACACATCATGAGTAAATTTTTGCACCGTAATTCTTTGAATTCCCTGCTGAATTTTTTAAGCATTTTTAATATGGAAAAAACCCAGTTTTTGAAAAAAGTCCAGAGAGCAATTTGGGTTTAGGGTTTCGGTTCGATTCGGATTTCAAACGTCGTCTACACTTCATCTAAGGCTCTAGCTAGGCTCTGATACCACTGTAGGGTTCCTAGGCACACTAATGAGGTCTCACAAGGCATCAACCATGCCAATTTCAAATTTTACAAGTGCCGAGAAACCCTAATACGGATTCGTTGACTAGAGTTTAGGCGAAAAGTAAAACTAGTTAACATATTAACTAAAAGAAAGAGGCTACAACCTTTGTAGATCCGGTTCTCCACTTCCTTAGCTCCACGTAGACGTCCTCTCGCTGTCCATATCGGATCCCGGACTCTAGCATCGGCTTTATCGGAGAAATGGGCGGGCTAGGTCGTCGGCTTCGATGCCGAAGATGATCTACGTCGAGGCAACTCTAGATCGAGCTCCAACTTCACCAAGTCGTGAAACTTGTGAAGAAAACACCCTAAACTACTTGGCAAGAGGTAGAGGGTGAAGAAATAGGAGGTGGGTTCACTTTATAATTGAATTTCTCACTCTTTTTCTCAAGATGCCATTAAAGCTAGTAAGCTTTTCTCCTTGTCAAAGATGTTGAAGAAGAAGAAAGAATATGATAAGTGTTGCTTTAAAATGAAAATAATATCAATACTTATCATATCCTAACATTGGTTAGGTGTAGAGAAAAGACCATGGTTAGTTTGAATGGTTAGGGTTAAGCATGAAGACAAAATGGTCACTCTAGTCAAAGCTTCATGAAGCTTCAACAACAAACAAAGAAAGCCACCATTTTCTCTTTTATCTTTTCCAAAATAAATAAATAAATAAGTAAGTAAGGAAAAGAAAAACCCTAACCATTACATAACCATGGTTTAATCCTTACACATACTCAAGTAAACATGTATCATCAAACATGATACAATCAAGTGTACACAAAATATATCACATATACAATGTGCACATCAAGTGAGAAAATCCTTTTAAAATGAACCAATACTAGTTAATGCAAAGTAATATATCAAATATATAATTATACATTAAATCATTAAATCAACACTTGATTCAATGATCCGGTCATGTCGTACATAACCGACTAGTATCCAATGTATCGACTTATCGAATCAATCTTTGATTCGATAACTAGGTTATATCGCATACAACCATTCGAAACATTCATCGCGAGAATGAAATACGGTATCACATACATGCATTATTCTCGGTCCCGCACATATCTCATATGCGCTCCTATTTCGTTTCGCTTGAGCCAGGAAACCTCTGTGTAGGACTCTAAAGACTCGTCAATACTCCGGTAGCAGATGATGATCTTATCAAGCACCCACAAGCCGCAAGCGGTCTGCTAAACG
This sequence comes from Agapanthus africanus, assembly GCA_030015575.1. NCBI lineage: Eukaryota > Viridiplantae > Streptophyta > Magnoliopsida > Asparagales > Amaryllidaceae > Agapanthus > Agapanthus africanus. The sequence goes on along the minus strand of CM057349.1, from coordinate 35,172,860 downwards.
TAACGGCCACCCGGGTATCGAACGATCAGAAGATCGACTAGCAAGCCCGCTCACACTCCTGTGAATCCAACCAGTAACACTTACCGTACAGTCCGGTCTGTTCGTCTGATATGTCGCATATCAAGTCTAGGGGTGGTAAACGTCAGACCCCAATAACCGATAAGTCGTGCCGATGTGAGGCTCATAACGGGTCGAGAAACTACTGGTAACACTTACCAGCAAAACTCTGATCAGCCCTGGCCAGGGACTTCCATGTTAGGCCAATCGAGCACAGCGCAACATCAACCCCCAATACCGGGAGAGACGAAACCCCTCCTATCGCTCATTGCCTCTATGTGACTCGGGACTGTACTCAAAAACCACCGTTTTGCACGTGATTAGTCGAAAATATTGTATTTTTAACACGGCAATTTCCTCATCATTTGCATTCATATAGAAATGTTCAGCATTCATATTTCACATATTAGCAAAACTGTTGCAAAATATCAGATTACATGTATTAGACTCTTAAACCGACACTATAAAGGAAATTAACCGCATTTCATGGCATCGCATCATCCCTACATTTGCGCAACACTTGTTTTGAGATCTGTGCAGGAAAATCCAGAAGAAAGGCCAAAAATGTACATGGTACCGATCAAACATTACGTCAACTCAATAATTTCTGATCTGGTATCAATCCAAAAGGGAAAATACAAATCAACATATCAGAGGAAGCCCAAAATGTTAGCCAAAGACCATTGCAAAAAGATCAAAGCCCAAGCCTCCAACATGGCCGCGGAACCGCGGCCGGAGCCTGCTTGCGCCGCGGTTCCGCGGCTGTTTTGCCACGTCATCCACCAAATTTTGGGCTATAATGCTTCTCTAAGGGCTACACTTCAGCAAGACATGTTAATTTCCAGAAGACTCCAGAGACTTCTGCCAGATCAGCAAACCCTTGTTCTTACACTAAACTAAGCCTTGTATTCTAGAAACTTCTTCTTAAACCCTAGCTTAAACCCTAAGCTAAACCTAACAAACTCTTTCTAGAAGTCTTTCAACAAACTTTTGGAGGGAACTCAAAGACTTAGGGTTTGGGAGATCTATAAATAAGACCCTAGGCTCACTTGTAAAAGGGACTTGATCTTTTGATTAGTTGATTTTAGTAGTCAATTTAGAGCCATTCTATCTCTCTCTTCATCTTTTTCTTCCACAAATCTAGTGAGAGGATTTGTGTGAAACCCTAACCCTAATTCCAATCAAAAGCCAAGATCCCGAGTACCCATCAAGCAAGAAGCCTTGCAACCTTTTATGAGCCGAGCCGATCTTCAACGGAGCAAGTGGTCCAAAGCCGATCCACGACTCACGGAGCCGAGCGACGCCAATTCAACAATTTAGTTCTTCCTCTTGTAGTTCTTGAGCGACTGTAATCAAATTGTTGATATAAATAAAAGGTGGTATTCTTTTATCTTGTTTTCTTTAAATTCTCGCATCATGATATCTTTTCAATTCTTGAATACTTTCTGTGTGATGATGTTTGAGTAATACTCCGCTCGTCAAGGAGTCGAGACGATCAATAGAATGATGATGTAATATATCTTAAATCGATTCTTGAATCCTACGAGTTTTGTAAACCCTAGCAAGTTCAAGAATTGACGACCCAATTCGTTGCGATGCTTTCTTGATTGATATCGCTCGAGATTGGGAAGTTACGATCGTTTCTTGAAATTGTTAGAGGCTAGAATGTGAATGATATCGATGAAAGAACAAGGGTTAAACGATGAAACCCTAGTTTCATCAAGAAAGCCCTAACTCTCATCGATCATCATCGATCTAGTATCAATCCTTCGAAGGACAAGAACACGAAATCTTGATATTACATCACATCTATAGATCCGATCGATTCCTACGAGCCTCATTTATACATTTTGGTTGGAAATATTATCAAAACCCCAATTCTTGATTGTTTATCAGTTTCTTGATTCTTGATTAAATATCGTGACACCTGAATCAATTGATATTCTTGAATCATGTTTTCTTTTCTTTTCAATTAACTTTTCGATTCAAACAAAGCAAATATAAAAACGAATCGCACAATCCCTGTGGACGATCCGCACTCGCTTACGATCTACAACTGACACCGTAGTTGATTGCGGTCAAATATAATTCTTTGATAGTGAGTTCTTATTACAATTTTCTAAATACCGATACAAGATACTATTATCGATCAAATGAAACCGTTATCGGGAAACAATTGATTCGATACTTGCTTTTTACAAACACATTCGAGAATTACACTAAATCAAAATGGCGCCGTTGCCGGGGATCGCGCGCTAATTCGTTTTATATCAAAGTTTGAATTGAAAGATTTATTTCATTGTGATTTTTGAGATCAAAATTCGTGCAAACCCTAAACGATTTGTTGTGGTTCATTGCAAGGAAATCTGGAGCTGTTTGGAAACTGAAGAAAATTTTTGGAAAATACCAGAGAGCAGTGGGAGTCTACAGAAGCTCCCTGAAAAAATTTTGTGGGGTGATCTCATCAAGAGACCGCGGAAGCGCGGCATTAGAGGGTATTTGCGGCGGAAACGCGGCAATCCTGGGGGATCTCTGCAAAATTTTTGCTTCAGGTGAATTCTTACCTTCTCCTCTCTCCTCTTTTAGCTCCAACTAACAAATTGCTGCAGGATTCTTTGCAAATAATCGCAGCGCCGCAAAAGCAAAATTAAATTTGTGCGTGATTTTGATTTTTTGGTTGTTTGCATTCTAAATACGGAAATTAAGGGGCACGGCCAAATCCAAATTAGGTGGGGATTTCATTACCCTTCCTAGGCCCCGAAAACCACAAAACTTGCATCCGCATTGACCCACATTAACTAAAAGAAATCTAGAGAAGACTCTAAAGACTGTCGCGCTCAATTAGGACAAGAGAAGGCCGTGGGTAATTCATTTCTTATCCGCGTTTTCTTGTGGTGCCTAAGGCGAGTGTGTCTAAGGCTAGTGGTTTTTAATTAGGCCCACTACTTACGTAGTGGAGTACCTTCCCACTTACCTGGCACTTATCCGGCCACAGGGGGATAAAGAGGCAGTGGAGGATTCTATCCTGCGACTTGTCTTTTGGCAGTTAGGAGCGGTCTAGAGCCGGACCTAGGTGACCACTAGATTCTAGGGTTTGTGTGCTGCATTTGTTTTGTCGCATCATTTTTTCAAAAAAAAAAAAATCCGTCCCTTTTTCAAAGCAAGCACCGCATTCATTCATTACCCCTAATTATAAGTCAACACTGCCACTTGTACTAACCCTTTTTAGTGCAAGATAGGCTGGACACGGGATTCTAGTGCCCGTTTAGTCCGCGTACCCTTTATCGACTCCGAAGTCGATATTTCTCCATTTACCTTTCCTTTACCTACTACCACACCCACACCGATGGATCCGAATCCATCAAACTTCTTTAACCCTAATCTGCCACCGTCCGTTGGTGCGCAGAATCCACCCCGCATCTCTTTCCAGGAGAGGTGCTACCCTATTCGAGGTCCTCTTTCGACCTGCTTATCCACACCACCAGCCAATGGGGATAACTTTGAGATTAAGCCCCAGTACATCAATCTTTTACCCAAATTCCACGAACTCGAGACTGAGGACGCTTACGTTTTCATTACCAAATTTGAAAACGTATGCGCAATGATGGGTACGTCACAACTTTCAGTGGATGCGATGCGTCTACGACTTCTTCCATTTACATTGTGTGATATAGCCGAGAAGTGGCTATATAACACTACCGCACACTCTATTACGAATTGGGAAGAATTCGTCGCTGCATTCCTTAAGAAATTTTACCCAATACAAAAGACAGCTCGAATCCGTAGTGAACTGAATCAATTTGCCCAGCTCCATGCTAAACCATTTTCAAAATGCTTTGAACGTTTCAAGGATCTATTGGTTCAGTGTCCTCATCACGGCATCCCGAGATGGGAATTGTGCCGAATCATTTATGAGGGCATTAACCCAAACACTAAACAGAGCCTTGAAAACATGTGTCAAGGTACTTTTATGACCAAAGATGATGGGGAAGCTTGGAAGTATTTAGAAGAGTTCGCTGAAAAATCACTACAGTGGGAGAGTGGAACCCAACCATTGAATAGGGGTGGCGTACACCAAATAGATGTGTCCATAGGTGTTCGAGCTGAAATGGCAGCAATGCAAAAGAAGCTTGACGCTATGGAACACAAATTTGCAGCAGCCTCCCTAAACCCAGTATCACTCCCCAAAACTGTTTATGGGTGCTGTTCTGATCCGTCTCATTTAACTGAAGAATGTCCATTAAACTCTGCGTTTCAAGGTCACGAGCATTCTAATGCCGCATTTCAAAGACCTCGAAACGATCCATATTCTTCCACGTACAATCAGGGTTGGAGGAATCACCCTAATTTTGCTTGGAACCAAAGCCAATCTCAAAACACGGTTCCGAACACGAATAATTTTCAAAGGGTTCTTCCTCCACCACAACAGCAACCCCTTCAACTCACTCAGCACCCCTATCTGTCACAAAATTTCCGAAACCAGGGCAACACTCCTGCACAGTCTAATCCTATGCAGTCCTGTTCTGACGAGTTCTCTCAATTCACTCAAACCATGAAATCACTTTTATCAAATTTCATAGAGGTTTCGACTGAGATTAGATCTTCCGTCAGTGAGATAAAGAAAAACTCAGCGTCCCAAGCTAAGAGTATCAGATCGATGGAAGCTGAAATCGCACGCCTAAAAGCCGAAATGAGTGCGAGAGAAAAAGGGAAACTTCCCTCTCAACACCTACAGAATCCTGGGCATTACAATGTAAATGCCATCACAACGTTGAGATCGGGAAGAGTGCTGAACAATCATGTCGGGGAAGGTATTGATGATACTGAAAATCATATCAACACCCCGGCTGAGACCTTTCCACACACACACACTTCTCCTTCTGATCCTTCTTCTTCTACCACACCATCTTCTCGCGAGCCTATTCTCCATTTCCCATTAGGCTCGACACCTTCTCCCAACCCTTATAGTTCTCCACAGACGATCCCCACACCTCTTTTGGGACCGCGTCTACCCCCTCTTCCTTCTCCTATGATGGACCCTGCGCTTATTGCGAAAGCTCCTTACCCGAACCGGTTAAGGGCTAATAGAACGAGTCCTCATATGGAGAAAATAATGGAAATGTTCAAACAGGTTAATATCAATATCCCTCTCCTAGATGCTATTCAGCAAGTCCCCGTTTATGCGAAAATTCTTAAGGACTTGTGCACTAGGAAGAGGAAGACTCAAGTGCCGAAGAAGGTCTTCATGTCTAATAATATTAGCACTGCTTTTATACCCCAGCTACTAAAGAAACGTAAGGACCCAGGATGTCCTACAATATCGATTTCGATTGGGGGTAAAAACATAAATCGTGCTCTTTTAGACCTTGGCGCAAGTGTTAACCTGCTCCCTTATTTTGTCCATGAGCAATTAGGGATTGGAGAGCTGAAACCTGCTCACTGCACTCTCCAGATGGCAGACCGATCTATCACCAAACCAAGGGGTGAATTAGAGAATGTATTGATAAAGGTCGGGGAATTTTTTTCCCTGTAGACTTCATTGTGCTCGACACACATCCTGTAGCAAACCCCCGGGGCCAAATTCCGGTGATTCTGGGTCGTCCTTTCCTTGCCACTTCCAACGCTGTTATAAACTGTAGAAATGGTTCAATGAACTTATCATTTGGAAATATGACCATTGAACTAAATATCTACAAAGTTGGAAGTCAGCCATCAGAACCCTCTGCTCATATTTTAGATGTGTGCTCTGTCCATGAGATCGCTCCCGATAGTTGTGGAGCTGAGGAACTTTGCTTTACTGATCTCGACGACATTACCACATCTCTGTTTGATTTCACACATGATCTTAGTGAGGACACTTTACCTACACTTGAGTCCTGCACTTCTGACTTTTCTCCACCCGAGTCTGTATCTTTCACAGGCTCTGAGCTTCTTTGTAAATCCAAAAATCACTCAATGATCCCTCCTTCTATCATGTCTCCGCCTGAGTTAGATCTCAAAATTTTACCTTCTCACCTTAAATATGCATATCTGGGTGAGAATGAGTCTTTACCGGTTATCATATCCGCTTCTCTTGCATCAGAGCAAGAAAATGCACTTTTATCGGTATTGAGATCTAACAAAGAGGCGTTTGGTTGGAGTATGGCGGACATCAAAGGGATTAGTCCCTTGATAGTTGAACATCATATACATGTGATGGATGATGCCAGACCAACGCGAGAACCACAGAGATGAATCCCGTCATGAAGGAAGCGGTCATGAAAGAGATCGTCAATGCTTAGATAATGGTATTATATACCCCATCTCCGATAGCCAGTGGGTGAGTCCTATACATGTCGTTCCTAAGAAATCCGGCATCACTGTTATAACCAATGAGGCAAATGAGTTGATTCAGACACGCGCCCAAACTGGGTGGCGTGTATGTATTGATTATAGAAAACTCAATGCTGCCACAAGGAAAGACCACTTTCCTCTACCATTCATTGATCAGATGCTGGAACGCTTAGCGGGACGAGAGTATTATTGTTTTATGGACGGATACTCAGGCTATAATCAGGTCCCCATCACCAAAAAAGATCAAGATAAAACCACTTTTACTTGTCCTTTTGGTACCTTTGCTTACAGTCGCATGCCCTTTGGGTTATGCAATGCTCCCGCTACCTTTCAGCGGTGTATGATGGGGATATTCTCTGATATGGTGAAGAATTTTCTGGAGATCTTTATGGAAGATTTCTCGATTTTTGGAGACTCTTTTTCTGATTGCCTAGCAAATCTTGACGCTGTTCTTACTCGTTGCAAAGAGAAGAACTTGACTTTGAACTGGGAAAAATGCCATTTTATGGTCCAAGAAGGAATAGTACTTGGACATGTCATTTCACAGAAAGGCATTGAGGTTGACAGAGCTAAGATAGATGTCATTCAAAACCTCCTTCATCCCAAAAGCGTCAAAGATATTCGATCTTTCCTTGGCCATGCGGGCTTTTATAGGAGATTCATTAAGGACTTTAGCAAAATTGCTAGACCTTTAACTCTTCTCCTGGCCAAGGATACGACCTTCCATTTTGACTCGGACTGCGAGACAGCTTTCGACTCACTTAAACACTCACTCACTTCAGCCCCCGTGCTATCATCACCAAACTGGGACTACCCCTTTGAGCTGATGTGTGACGCATCTGATTTTGCAGTAGGTGCAGTCTTAGGACAGCACATTGAAAAGATGCCACACGTAATATACTATGCAAGTAAGACCCTGAATGATGCGCAAATCAATTATACAACCACCGAGAAAGAACTTTTAGCGGTTGTATTTGCATTAGAAAAATTCAGGCCTTACTTAATTGGCTCTCCTATAGTTGTGTATACTGACCATTCCGCTTTAAAACATCTTCTGGCAAAGAAAGATGCAAAAGGTCGACTAATACGTTGGATCCTTCTGTTACAAGAATTCGATCTTGTTATCAAAGATAAGAAAGGATGTGAAAACGTAGTAGCTGACCATCTTTCACGCATCATTTCTTCCCCTGTGACCCTGCCGATTAATGACTCGTTCCCTGACGAACAACTCTTGAGCATATCCGCTGAACCATGGTTCAGGGATATTGTGAACTATCATGCCACGGGACTTATACCGAGCGATTGGTCAAAACAGGACAAATATCGTTTTCTATCCCAAGTAAAACACTTTTACTGGGACGAGCCCTATTTGTTTAAATATTGTCCTGATCAGATCATTCGCCGGTGTGTCCCGAATGAAGAATTTAAGAGTGTTCTTTCATTTTGTCATGATCAGGCCTGTGGGGGTCACTTTGGTCCTAGAAAGACAGCGGAAAAGGTTCTGCAATGCGGGTTTTATTGGCCGACCTTATTCAAGGACGCATTTGAGTATTGCAAAACCTGTACACAATGTCAGTATACGGGTAGAATATCCCAGAGAAATGAAATGCCTCAGCAACCCATCTTGGTTGTTGAAATATTTGATGTTTGGGGCATTGATTTTATTGGTCCTTTTCCCAACTCCTTTGGGAATCTGTACATATTGCTGGCGGTTGATTATGTCTCAAAATGGGTAGAAGCCATTCCATGTCGCACTAATGACAAGAAAGTTGTCATTAAGTTCTTGAAAGAGAATATCTTTTCGCGATTTGGACACCCACGCGTTATCATTAGCGATAATGGGACGCATTTCTGCAACAGATCTTTTGAGACTCTGATGCGAAAATACTCAATCAACCACCGACTTTCTACACCCTATCATCCCCAAACAAGCGGGCAGGCTGAAATCTCAAACAGACAAATCAAACTTATCCTGGAGAAAACTGTTGCTAAAAATAGAAAAGACTGGTCGACCAAACTGACGGATGCTCTTTGGGCATTCAGGACTGCATATAAAACCGACCTAGGAATGTCTCCATATAGGATAGTGTTTGGGAAAGCATGTCATTTACCCGTCGAGATAGAGCATAAAGCATTGTGGGCTATAAAAGAAATAAATTTTGATCTAAACCTTGCTTGCAACTTTCGGAAGCTGCAAATTAATGAGCTAAGCGAACTCCGCGATGAAGCTTATGATAACGCTGTAATCACAAAGAATAGGACTAAGGTTTTTCACGATAAAAACATTTTGAGGAAAACATTTTCACCTGGTCAACAAGTCCTTCTTTATGATTCACGACTACACCTTCACGCGGGTAAGCTCCGATCTCGATGGAAGGGACCTTTTGTTGTGCGGTCTGTATACCCGCACGGGGCAGTAGAAGTAGAAAATGTTAAAAACGGCACCTTTTTCAAAGTAAATGGACATAGACTTAAGCCGTATTTTTCCGCTGACTCCACGGAGGAGCTCTTGTTCTTACAAGAGCCAGTTTATTTGGATTAAAATTCCTCCGTCTCACCTTCATGTCCAGTATATCATTGCATCATTTTTTGAATGAAGGTGAGTGAAAAGAGTAAGTTTGGGGGAAGTTCTTCACTTATATATTTTGCCCCCGCTAATAATTCCCCCCAGGCTTACAGTTTTGTAGGTATAGCGGTTGGCAACAGTGAGGACAATGTTGAGAACAGGTTTGGGGGAGGTTTGTGCTTATTTTTGCATCATTTGCATAAGCACAAAACATTTCTTTAAGAATCTATAAAAAAAATTTCAAAACCCATAAAAATTTAAAAAAATTTCAAGTATAAAAATATTTACACTTTTTGTACATAAATAAGATAATAAAAGTTTAGATAGTGAACAATTACATCCATGAGATTGGAAAAATTTTAGAAAACTAAGAAAATTAGAAGTTTTCTTATACGAACTAGTAATAAGTAGTTATGAGCCGTTGTCCCAAGGGTTAGTAAGATGAAGGACGTCACTAATCTGAGGATAAAAATAAGTCTGAAAAATAGTTTCTATTCTGGAAGCCAAACATTTTGAACGTGGCTACCCTGCTATTCGCACTTACACACGTCTTAAAGCATGGGATAGTAGAGGATACCTTGAAATGCTCTTGTCTTTAAGCCGATGTATAAAGGAAATAAAAAGAAAAAAAATGAATAAAGAAAATATAAGTGGTGAAAAAAAAATGAACACCGGTTTTGTTATCACCAAGGGCAATAAAAAATATATAGCGAGGGTGCTTCTTCACCTAGTGCCATAAGGCCAACTGGTCTGGGAGTCACTGCTATGCCTGAGGTGGTGCAAGACGAGGAAAATACACCAAGTAAGTAAGCACAGGAGTAATCGGTCGGTTAGTACCTCAAGAAGTATTAACGGTCGCATGAAAGTGTGTGAGCAATCTCATCTAAATATTCATTAATTAAAAAGTACTGAGGCTGATGGGCAAGAGTATGATAGCTTGAATTGAATTCTCCGGGTGTAGGGATGTCTTTACACACACGCAGGGTTATATGATAGATGTTTGGAATAAAAATAGGAATGAAGAATAAGACGATGTTTTATTGAGGGAGGACGTGATTTCTAACATCTTTTCATAACCATTAAGATAGGGCTCATGACAACCGAAAAGCTAGCTTAGTTGGAAACCCTAATTTTCAAAGCTTTTCTTTTACAATTCTTTTCTTTAAATGTAATATTCATGATCTTTCTTTTATTATTGAATTTTGTGGGTGCAATCCGCTGAAAACCCTCTGGAGACAACACTCCTCCTACTAGGGACACCTAGAGGTTTAAAGGCTTGTTGCACGTGCTCAGTGCAATCGTGTTGCCTACGAAAGTGTGCTAGATAGTTTTTCTCTTTCTTTATTTTCTCCTTCTCTTTTTAATAAAACAGTTCGCTCGAGACGATCGAAATTAAGTTTGGGGGAATTTGATTAGTCGAAAATATTGTATTTTTAACACGGCAATTTCCTCATCATTTGCATTCATATAGAAGTGTTCGGCATTCATATTTCACATATTAGCAAAACTGTCGCAAAATATCAGATTACATGTATTAGACTCTTAAACCGACACTATAAAGGAAATTGACCGCATTTCATGGCATCGCATCATCCCTACATTTGCGCAACACTTGTTTTGAGATCTGTGCAGGAAAATCCAGAAGAAAGGCCAAAAATGTACATGGTACCGATCAAACATTACGTCAACTCAAAGATTTCAGATCTGGTATCAATCCAAAAGGGAAAATACAAATCAACATATCAGAGGAAGCCCAAAATGTTAGCCAAAGACCATTGCAAAAAGATCAAAGCCCAAGCCTCCAACATGGCCGCGGAACCACGGCCGGAGCCTGCTTGCGCCGCGGTTCCGCGGCTGTTTTGCCACGTCATCCACCAAATTTTGGGCCATAATGCTTCTCTAAGGGTCTACACTTCAGCAAGACATGTTAATTTCCAGAAGACTCCAGAGACTTCTGCCAGATCAACAAACCCTTGTTCCTACACTAAACTAAGCCTTGTATTCTAGAAACTTCTTCTTAAACCCTAGCTTAAACCCTAAGATAAACCTAACAAACTCTTTCTAGAAGTCTTTCAACAAACTTTTGGAGGGAACTCAAAGACTTAGGGTTTGGGAGATCTATAAATAAGACCCTAGGCTCACTTGTAAAAGGGACTTGATCTTTTGATTAGTTGATTTTAGTAGTCAATTTAGAGCCATTCTATCTCTCTCTTCATCTTTTTCTTCCACAAATCTAGTGAGAGGATTTGTGTGAAACCCAAACCCTAATTCCAATCAAAAGCCAAGATCCCGAGTACCTATCAAGCAAGAAGCCTTGCAACCTTTTATGAGCCGAGCCGATCTTCAACGGAGCAAGTGGTCCAAAGCCGATCCACGACTCACGGAGCCGAGCGACGCCAATTCAACAATTTAGTTCTTCCTCTTGTAGTTCTTGAGCGACTGTAATCAAATTGTTGATATAAATAAAAGGTGATATTCTTTTATCTTGTTTTCTTTAAATTCTCGCATCATGATATCTTTTCAATTCTTGAATACTTTCTGTGTGATGATGTTTGAGTAATACTCCGCTCGTCGAGGAGTCGAGACGATCAATAGAATGATGATGTAATATATCTTAAATCGATTCTTGAATCCTACGAGTTTTGTAAACCCTAGAAAGTTCAAGAATTGATGACCCAATTCGTTGCGATACTTTCTTGATTGATATCGCTCGAGATTGGGAAGTTACGATCGTTTCTTGAAATTGTTAGAGGCTAGAATGTGAATGATATCGATGAAAGAACAAGGGTTAAATGATGAAACCCTAGTTTCATCAAGAAAGCCCTAACTCTCATCGATCATCATCGATCTAGTATCAATCCTTCGAAGGATAAGAACACGAAATCTTGATATTACATCACATCTATAGATCCGATCGATTCCTACGAGCCTCATTTAGATTCTTGACATTTTGGTTGGAAATATTATCAAAACCCCAATTCTTGATTGTTTATCAGTTTCTTGATTCTTGATTAAACATCGTGACACCTGAATCAATTGATATTCTTGAATCATGTTTTCTTTTCTTTTCAATTAACTTTTCGATTCAAACAAAGCAAATATAAAAACGAATCGCGCAATCCCTGTGGACGATCCGCACTCGCTTACGATCTACATCTGACACCGTAGTTGATTGCGGTCAAATATAATTCTTTGATAGTGAGTTCTTATTACAATTTTCTAAATACCGATATAAGATACTATTATCGATCAAATGAAACCGTTATCGGGAAACAATTGATTCGATACTTGCTTTTTACAAACACATCCGAGAATTACACTAAATCAGCACGCCCTCATGGACGTGGTAAGGTGGAGATCAAAGCACAGTGGGAATCACACAAAACTCTATGACGATCTCGGGTCTACAGACTAACATGCACAAGTGTCACCTGAGAACTGCCATCTGACGTGAGGTATAATACCATCTGGGAGTTCTCGGCGAGTCCGTCCAGTGTACCCAGTCTCCACTGAGCACCCGTATACCATCTCTGATGTCAAACACCAATGAATATGGGATCATCCATCGCCCATCTCATGGGTCGAGAAGCATATACGCTAGTCTACCCTGGTATATCGATGCCCCGTCTCGATACATCCACGACTAGGGACCTTGAAGGATGTACCTATGGACTACCATGTCCCCACTAGTATGATCTGCATCATAGTCCAGGTAGTCAAGTACACATCCTAAGGGCTTTACCAACATGTAACTATAAGACAGTTTAAAGAGACAAGTGTACATGTTAAGATAAAGAGAAACCAGATAGCATACTATCATATCGAGCAAGAAAGTCATCTCTATATATGTCCAAGCATCCAATATAAAATACATCATCGGTACAATACTGGCCTCTAGGGCATACATACAACTAACACAACCTGTTGAGATCCTGGACAGGAAAGTGAAGTCATTTCAGAACAAGGAAGTCAACTTGGTTCGAGTGTTGTGGAGAAAAGACACTCCAGGAGAATCAACATGGGAAAGGGAAGATGAAATGCGTGCAAGATATCCTCACCTCTTTGTAAACTAGTCCTTAAAATAAAAGTTGTAAATTTCGAGGATGAAATTTTTGTAAGGATGGTAGACTGTAACAACTCCAATTTTAATGTACAAAAATTTGTTTAAAAATTAATGTATACTTGGGGTATTTGTATTTACTATGATTACTACAAGTAATTATTTTGCTTTTTAATAGCAAGAAGGAGCTTGTAGCTCATTGGTAAGACATTGCACTGCTGAATCAAAGCACCAGAGTTCAAATCTCATCCCCCACATTATTTTTTAATATTATTTTATTTTGAATTTTTAGAAGTCCAAGGGTCTACACGTGCATAAATCGTAAAAACCCCACTACACATGTAAAACAAACTGGACCAGGGGGAAGACCAAGCAACGACGGACCGACGGCGACAAACCCCGGCCTGACTCGGCCTGGATCGGCCGGCGACTCGGTCGACTCGGCCGTCGCCACCGGCCGGACTCGGCAGGACCGCCAAGTCGTCAACACAAAAGTCATGCCTTTTCATCTCCCCATCACTCCTGCATACTTTAATTCCTTGGATCGGTTCCAGAGCTCTTTAAAATCCCATTAAACCCTATTTTTATTACAGATTAATACAATTTTCAATACACCCTTCACCTAACCCTAACCCTAGCTTTACCCTATAAATACCACCCCTAGACACACCCCCTTCACTCACAATTCTGTCCAAACTCTCAAGAAATTCCTTTAGAAATTTTAATGTGTAATTGAAGTTAACAAAGGGCGAAATTTCGGCGATTTTCCAACGACGACCCTAGGAACTCCCGGCGACGAAACGACGCACCGACGCCTCCTGCCGTTTCCTCATCCTTATCCCTAACCAACAAACCGATAATTCCCACCTCTCTCTTCTCTATTCTTTTCTACAAACATGTATTTCTAAAACCCGACGGAATCGGGGTTAATCCGATGTCCGATTCGGTTCTTCCTAAAAATCTCACTTTTTCTTAAATACAATCATACTAAACCCTTACATGTTAACTATTAAACATTAACAAGTGATATTGAACAAGTTCCATATCAAAAAGATTTCTATTTCAATTTCTATCGTATTTTTTCACTAAAATACCATGTAGTTTAATTTCGACATTTAAAACATCACAATCTTGTTATAACTTTAACTAGATCACGAGGTAATGACCTACCTCCTCACACACTCATATGCAACATAGCACAATATCTTTCGGGAATATAGAATACGGGAAAATGAAACTTTACATATAAATACCACTAACTATTAAAACAGTTTTCTATAAGATTACGTATTTTTTATAAATCTTTACAAAGCGCCGCTACAACCCATTTTGGGGAAGCCGACTGGGATGGTGCGGATTATCGCACATCCCTGGGCTTAGTAGTGCGAGATGCAGACCTCCGCAATGAGCATTCGGTCTCGAAAGATTTAAAATAAAAATATCTTAAGAAAATGAGATTTCTAGAAATATAATATATATTAAAATTATTTTTTTATAAATATATATATATATATATATATATGTATCATTAAAATATCTATTTTTGTGATAATATATATATATTCCAACTTTTTCTAAAATCACAAGAATCACTTTACATTAAAAAACCATGAATTCCATACAAGTTCAATATTACAATTAAATACCCTATATTATGAAATTAGGTTATTTTTATTAGAAATATCACAAATATAAAATCTACATCTATGACAACTCTAAATACGATAATTAAATACTTGGGGTGTATTTTGAAAATTATACAAAAGTTCTTTTACATAAAAAAAACCCTCAAGTTCTATAAATTACCCTAAGGACCCTAGTAAGTATAGGTTTAAGCGGGACCAGTCTCTTGAGTATCAGGGAGCCGGAGATATGGATGCTTGCCTATCTAAGATAAACAACTTAACAACGGTGTAATCAACATGGTAATCGTCTTTGAAAAAGACACAAATCCTGTCGTCCATGTGCAGCGGTTACCGATAACATCAAAACCTAATTTAGGACTTCAATTTCTTTTCTAATTGTTCTGACTCAGACTAAGTCTCATTATAATAATCTGACTTGAATATGATTCAAGTACAATCTACATTTTACAATTCAACATGAATCCCTGAATACATATATTCAATCTATTCAATCTGTATTGACTGAACCGAACCATGGATATACTTCCATTTACATGATTCTCCAGTTACATCCATTTACTGATATCATGGTTTCGGCAAGTCATCCATCTATACAAAACAATACAAGTTACAATACAACACAAACAATACAAACAAGACATTGCGGGGTTTAAGAGGTAGATTGGTACGGAAGGTGTTAGAAGTGGCACGAGACTGCAAGATTTAAGACATCTAACCTATATTCCATTGTTGTTGTACCGTGGCATAACGATTCCTTGTACTTCCATTTGCCTTAATCTGTAGCATATAAGGACTCCTCTCATATACACTGGCATTCTTCTGTACCAAGTTACAAACAGCAGCGTTAACACTAATTACAACTTTAAAAGTTATACTCCCTTTCTTACTCTCTGTCTATTATCATTATCCTTTTACTTTGGGACTTACCGAGCGATTGTTCGCTAACGACATTCCTTCTCTTTCTTCTTTGGAATGTTTCCAGGTGATCTGGACACTCAGGAGATCGAGCCTACTAGTGAGGACTTGGATCAGCTTGCCTACGACCTAGAGCTCTAGCTTCATTGTACACATTTTTATTTCAGTACTTTTCATTTCTGTTATGTCAATGTTTAGTCATTGCTTTCATTCAGATGTATTTACTTTTCCATGCATTGTATAAAAGAATATTAATAAATAAAGTTGTTGTTCAGTTATATCTGATGTCTTTGTCTCTTGTGCATTTTCATTTATATTGCTTAGATACGCGTATCGTATTTACTTCACCGTAAATATGTAGCGGCCTCGTCGCATCCCCTTCGCCGTACACCAGGAAGCGGGGCGTGACACACGTGCACACCACGTGCAATGCACTTGCGCCCACCAAGTGCGCAACAAGTGCGACGCACGTACTCCCGCGCCGTGCGTCCGCCATGTGCAACGCACGTGCGCCCAACACGTGCGACGCACGTGCGCGCGAACGCAAAGAAACCATTTTCAAGCAGTTAGAAGTTTAAGCTCTAACCTGTTCTTCCCTCCGATGAATAGGACATGGTTCAAAGGGTACATCCCTCCACACTTTCGATATATGGCGCTGTAATCTCTCAGCGTCGTCGAAGAGGTGGTGGGTCCCAACGACCAATAATCTCTCTTTCTAAATAAGGAGGAGAGACCCCCCGTAAGTTTCTGTAAAAATACATAAGGCTCTCAAAAGGTTCCACAAAATAACAAAGAATTTAATTTTCAAATAAAGAAGATTGTCTCCATTCTCAAAACCCTAAGTAAAGAAAATATCGAGATCAAAATATCTCTTTTACCTAACATATCTAAGGGTTTAAAGAACTTAGTTCTTTCTATAGATTTGAAATCCGCAAGACAAATCTCTCACAAGTTGAGAATTTAATTCTCATCGGAAAGATCTTGTTCTTGAGAATCAAAAATTCAGGAAAGAACAATATTGAAAAGAAAAAAGATAGAGTTCATAATACTCTAGGAACTTAGTTCTTTCAAATCAAGAATTTAATTCTTTAAAGTACCCGATTCAAGATCCTCAAAATAGTGATCTTGGTGATCCTTAATGGTCCAAACATCATTAAAAGAGGTTTAACCTCTCTGAAAATATGAACATGGAAAATATGGAGTTCATAATACTCCAGAAACTTAATTCCTTCAACTCAAGAACTTAGTTCTTAAAGAAATGATCCTAGATCCTCAAAATAATGATCTTGGTGATCGTTAATGGTCAAAATACCATTAACAGAGATTTAAATTCTCTAAAAATATCAACAGAGATTAAATCTCCAAAAACATAGCGCCTCACATGAAACACATGTGGACGCCTGAAAAAATTAGTGCTTAGCACTGTGCAGCGCCTCACGTGAAACACACGTGGGCGCCATAAAAAGCTAGTGCTTAGCACTAATGTAGCGCCTCACGTGAAACACACATGGGCGCCACAAAAAAACTAGTGCTTAGCACTATTTCAGCGCCTCACGTGAAACACAGGTGAGTGCTTAGCACTACCGGGTAGTAGAGAAACCCAGTCTTAACCCAAATTGGTCAAGTTTGCTTAGGTTAAACCTCTTTGATTCTTCAAGCGAGCCCATATGCTCGTGATTTCCAAACTGATCCTAGACTCAAATATGACTAATGATCTCTTATTGATAATGTCCAAAATGATATTCATCCCATATCTCCTAAGGTAATCTTAGTCTTAAATAAGGCTAATGATTCTTAGATGATCCACCATGATCTTTTCCCTAAAATACGAGATTTGGTTTAAAGGTAAATCTCTCAATACCTCTGATATATGTCGTTGTAATTTCTCAACGTCTTTAGAAAGGTGACGGGTCCCGACAACCAACATCTCCTTCCATCCTACATTAATGCACTTCCAAATTGACGTGCACCCCTCAAATCGGATCGCACCCCAAATTGGGTGCATTCCATGTCACCATCGTTCACTCCACCACGTAACAAATACATGTGCCCTCAAGATGGAATAATAGACCGAGATGTCCTTAAACTAATTTTCACCCCAAACACGGCCATAATGGACCGAAATGTCTTTAAACTAATCTTTGTCCCAAAATGGGAATGTTAGACCGAAATGTCCTTAAATTAATATTCGTCCCAAACATGGCGATAATAGACTGTGATGTCCTTAAACTGAAATAATTGATCCGTTGTTAGTTTAGGGATATCTCGGTCCAGTCTTTCGGCGGTGAACAGATTCTGGCACGCCCGGTGGGAACTTTTCCTCTTTCCAATCCACTCTTCGTGCGTCGTGTTTTTCCGCGATTAAATAATCGTGGTATATATGTTTGTTGTTGCTCTTGGGTGATGAGATACTGAAGCTAGTGTTCCATTTTTCTTAGAATGGCGTTTGCTTCCACTCATCACAACTCAAGCTCTGTCACATCTGGTGGAGTCAAATATGGGCCACTTGCAGTCTCAAGTCTCTGCAATCCGTCTCTTTAAGAAATGAAGGGGCTTCTCTTTGGTTCTATGCTCCCACCTCCCACCTTTGATACCTCAACGCCGAAGGAGAAATCCCAGAAGAAGTCTGTCTTCCACAGGCTGGCTACTCAAGTTTCTACTTTGCCGATGGAATCGATCTCCAAACAACTTGTACCTCCCAAAGGTCATGGTCGACGCAGGGGGAAGAATATTCAAGCTCTCAAAGAAAATAGGGGGTAGGCTCAGAAAAATCCTGAGGCTAATCAAATTCCGGCCATAAGAAACGGTCGACGTCGATATCGGCGTCTTACAAAACAAGCTGGGATCAGCTCTCCATCAGCGTTGACTCCACCTGCTTCAACTCTGATGATGAATGCTGCTGTTCTAACTAGGAACAGCTTCAAACTGCTGCGAAAGGTCAGACAAAATTCTCCCACCACAGTATTGAAGAAATCTCCGCAGTCCGTGGAAATCCAACGAGAGCAGAAACCATTTCGCTCCCTAAAAGAACTTTCCTCATCTATATATAAGTTGTGGAAGCAGGTGAAGGACTCAGTCGCCAACCGCGGCACTTCCCCTAAGTGTCAGCTAAACTCTGACAACTCCCTTTCCAAATACAAGGGGAATCATCCCAAGGCGGTTCCAGCTACAACGGTTCCTCCTAAAACCAAAGCGGCTTCTCATAAAAAAAGAGGCCTGATAAAGCCCAAGTGCTCGAGGCAAACTCCGAGGGTCAAATCTTGAAATGCCCCAAGCCTGGGGGTATAGTAGTTCACACAGTCTACATGGTGAACTCTAAAGACGATGGTCACACTTATACTGGTCATGGACCTCAAACTCGGTCCCTGACAAAGGTTCAACTGCAACGTGAAAAGCTACAGGAGATGCTTGCTCAGGTGGCAGCACTCGCTAATCCATCTTCTAAAGCAAATCCTAAAGACGCGCCTGGAGAAAGAACAGGGCAAGAGTCGGATATTGACTTCCTAAACCGCGCTCTCAAAAAGAGAGATAAAGAAGCGGCAAAAATGTCCGTTAAAATGAACCAAATGGCCTTTTTGATCCAGAATATAGCTGGAATGATGGTTCAATCGGAGCCACTGGAAGATGAACCGCCGGTAGTCGCTCTCAAAGATAAGGGTGACATTGAATATTCTCTGCAAGCCTCATCAATGGCTGAAGAGGAAATGATTCCAAAAGCAAAGCTGGACGAATATATAGCTCAGCAAATGAAAGCTTACTACGCCAGTGATACTACAAATAGATCGATCAAGACTAGTCAACCATATCCGGCATGCTATGATCAAATACAGTACCCGCCGGAGTACACACTTCCAACGTTCTACATGTACAAAGGAACTGGAAATCTTCGCTAGCACATCGCGCGTTTTAAATCCATGTTCGGCAACATTGTAGGAAATGACATATTGCTCCTCCGACAGTTCGTCAGCAGACTGACATCATCGCCTTCGAATGGTACGCGGGACTCCTAAATGATTCTGTAAGAACCTTCAACGATATGGATATGCTCTTCTGTCAGAGGTTCGCTAGTGTGAATAAACACACTACCATAGCAGCGTTGGTCAACGAAACAGTTGGACCAAATGAGACCTGGGTTCAATATATTACTTAATGGTGAAATCTCTGGTCAAAATGTGAGCAACGCATCGACGAAGCTGCAGCCGTGGGAATATTCATAACCACCCTTGACCCAAATTCAAACGTGTTCCATATATGGTCTTTTTCAAGCTGAAAACCTTCCAAGAAGTCATGGATAAAATGGCTTGATTGGATCAAATGAGCCAAGACTCTTCCTCATCTAATGAAAATAAATGATAAGCAAAGGCAATGTGGCATTTGTCGCTAACGCTCAACAAAAATGAGCGGTTCTGAAGCAATTTGTCACCAAAATAGCGACGGCGTGGGTACTCACTCCTCCTGAAATATACACAGGGGACATATTCCTCACTGGCAGAAGAATCTCTACGTGGGATGGTCATTTCTTCTCAAAGAACAGAAAGAATATCAAGGGATCTATAAGCGGGTCCTGCAATCATCTGGAATATTCCACTTGAACCAAAAACCATGGGAGGGATGTAAAATCCATGTCCTGCTCTGAATCAGTTCATTCTTCCAGGAAGGAGGAAGACTCGGCAGAAGGAATGACGTGATATCTCGTTCCTTCGTATATGACGAAGACGTTCCATCAGTATCGGAAAGCGACTTTGATGAACAGGGGGTAAGTGTCGTTTAAAATACGCCGTATTTCCCGCAAAACAACCTGATTGCTGCGATGGTAAAATAAGCAGTCCAAGAGGATGAAGGCAGTCTAAGGTGCGAAGTGTCCATGCATACAAAAGACATGCAACAGCGCCTCAGTAAGCAAGCGTTGGAAGGAATGAGTTATGTAACATCTCGACCGAATGAAAAAGAACGGACCGAGAAGTCCCTAAACTAAAATTTCGCCTCAAACATAACGATAACGAACCGAGATGTTCTTAAACTAACAATGGACCGAGAAGTCCTTAAACTAAAATTTCGCCTCAAATATGGCGATAACGGACGGAGATGTTTTTAAACTAACAACGGACCGAGAAGTCCTTAAACTAACTATTCGCTTCAAACATGGCAATAATGGATTGAAATGTCCTTAAACTAGCACATCGCCCCCAAATACGGTGATATGCTCTCTTGAGATCTATATTTCAATCGAAGTCTTAGTAGCAAAGATTGTAACTTAAGTCCCACTGGCTGCACAGCTATCCAGTAATGAAGCCACCCCAAAGTCCTACAGACAAATTGATAGGCACTTGTAGCGAAACTACTCTTAGGCAATCCATCGTTAAAAAAAGGGTATGTCCACAAGCGAAATGGGTACGGATGAAAACCCGAAAGGGCGCCGTAGGTAAAAATAGCAGGGCTACCGATGAGCTTGTGAAAACACGGAAGGACGCAATCTCGTAAAAAAAAGGTATGTCCACGAGCGAAATTGGCACGGATGAAAACGTAAAAGGGCGCCGTGAATAAAAGCAGCAGGGTTACCGGCGAGTTTGTGAAAACCTGAAAGGGCGCAATCTCGTTTAAAAAAATAAACAAAAAAAAGAAGAAAAAAAAAGAAAAACGGTATGTCCACAAGAAAAATGGACACGGATGAAAACCCGAAAGGACGCCGTGAGCAAAAACAACAGGACTGCCGGCGAGTTTGTGAAAATCCGAAAGGGCGCAATCTCATTTAAAAAAAAGAGAGAGAAAAAGAAAAAGAAAAAAGAAAAATGGTATGTCTACAAGCAAAATGGGCACGGATGAAAACCCGAAAGGACACCGTGAGTAAAAACAGTAGGTCTGCCAGTGAGTTTGTGAAAACCTGAAAAGGGCGCAAACTCGTAAAATAAAAAAATTCATGTGCAGTTGCAAGATCCTCTCGACCTTGTGAGGAGAAAAAAAAAACATGCGTGAGATCCTTACGACTCACAAAGGAGCAACATATTTAGGAATCCCCACGATTCCTAAGGAGAAAGTACACCTATGAGGTCCTCACGACTCGTAGAGAGAAATACCTTTATGAGACCCTTACAGCTCATAAAGTCAAAAAGCCTTGGTCGATAGGATCCTAACCCTGTTTGCCAAGCCACCTTTGTTCAAATCAGCAAAGGCAAATGATGAGTCGCTCTTGGCAATCTTCCAGTCGTAGCGATGTTGATGCCTAAAAAGGTATCAAACTTCAAGTCCGCTCACGGCAAATGATAATTCGCTCCTGGTAATATTCCAGTCGTAGCGACACTGATGCCGAAATTGGTATCAGGACCCAAGTCCCCGACTCGCAACAAAATCAGCGAGCAAAAAAATGTATATGAAACGGCCGAAATGATAGGGCAACTCGTAATAAAAATCAGCGAGCAAAAAATATATGTATATGAAACAGGCGAAATGTTTGGGCAACTCGCAATAAAAAATAGCAATTAAAAAAACGATATAGCCGAAATGATTGGGCAATCACGACTTTCGCGACATAAAAGCTGAAAAGATAGAGCATCGCGGAAAGAAATAAAAAAATGAAAATGAAACTTTTCTGCCCTGCAGGTAGATCCACACCGACCCCTGTATACAATCTATGGGCACAAATGAAAGAAAGGGTACCATATTTTCCCACCAGGCTTTATCAAAAGGAAAGCAAGATTTTAATGGCAACATATACAACTTAGAGGTCATCCCGACGTTCTTCTCATTCCGACAGGACGCAGATGCAACGTCAACAAAGCTCCAAGGATCCAAAACAAAAAAGGAGTGATGGCAAAATCCTAACTCCAGCTCGACGTGCTTCTCATGCTAACAGGATGCAAACGCAACGTCAATAAGGACCCAAGGGCCAAATCAAAGTGGAGCGATGGCATATTCCTAGCTACAGATCTTGACGGCGACATTTACAGCCTAGAGATCAACTCAACGTGCTTCTCATGCCAGCAGGGTGCATACGCGACGTCAACAAGGACCCAAGGGTCGAATAAAAAAGGAGTGATGTCAAAATCCTAACTTCAGCTTGACGTGCTTCTCATGCCAGCAAGATATAGACGCGACGTCATCAAAGACCCAAGGATCAAACAAAACAGGAGTAATGGTAAAATCCCAGCTCCAGCTCGACGTTCCTTCTCGGTGCAGACGCGGCATCAACAAAGGATCCAAGGAGCCAAATCAAAAAGCAGTGACGGCAAAATCCTAACTCCAGCTCGACGTGCTTCTCATGCCAGCAGGATGTAGACGCAACGTCATCAAAGACCCAAAGGTCAAATAAAAAAGGAGTAATGGAAAAATCCCAGCTCCAGCTCGACATTCCTTCTCGGTACAGATGTGACGTCAACAAAGGCTCTAAAGAGCCAAATCAAAAAGGGGTGACGGAAAAATCCTAGCTCCAAGTCTTGACGGTACATATACAACCTAGAGACTATTCCTGTGTACCCTCCCTCCTCATTCCAACAAGGGCAAACACGACAATCAAATAAAAGTGAGGTGGTGGCAAAATCCTAATTTCAGGTCTTAATGGCAATATCTAAAGCTTAGAGATCACCCCGACGTTCTTCTCATTCCAGCAGGATGCAGACGCAACGTCAACAAAAGACCCAAGGGTCAAAGCAAAAATAAAGCCATGGCAAAATTCTACTTCCAAGTCTTGACGGTATATATACAACCTAGAGACTATCCCGGCATTCCCCCTCATTTCAACAGGATGCGAACATAGCTATCAAATGAAATTGGAGTAATGGCATATTCCTAGCTCCGGACTTCAACTGCAATACACGCAACATAGAGGTCCTACAGATGTCTATCCTACTTCAGCAAAGGATCGGCGCGATATCGTTAAAGCAAAAAAAAAAAAAGAAGCGAAGTGACAGTATATTCCCAGCTTCGGATCTTAACGGCAACTCATATAAGGTTTAAAAGACCATTGGAGATCATCCCACCCTAAAAGGGTGCGGTTATGGCTCATCGGGGCTCCAAATTGAACCTAACCTTAGGTAAAAAGCGTCATGGCAAATTCCTAACGTTTGCTCTTCCGACAGTAATATGCCCTAAGGAGATTACTTGAAGACGTCTTGTCCAACCCCCGAAGGGATCAGAGACACGACAGTCGCGGGGCGACTCGAACAGCGGCTTAAAGACTGCATATTAAGGAATATAATAGCTAACGTGATGATACCATGGACTAAAACCCTAGTACCACAAACCTAACGGACCCCTATCAAAAAAGGGGGTTATCTATATTTCACGTTGGGATACACCTGCGAGATCCTCTCGACTCGTCTCGACTCGTAGGGGAAAACATCTTTATGAAACTCTCATGGCTCATAAAGGTGAAAAGCCTTAGGCGACGGGGATATCAACATGTTCCTAAGTACGGTGGTCCTACAAGTAGGTCCAAATTGACTCTTATATACTATCCATGGGTCACATTTTCCAAACTCGCATACTGATGAGGAGGAGAAACCACTTACGAGTCCTCTCGACTCGTAAGGGGAAAATTCTCTTGAGAGATCCTTACGACTCTCAAGAGAAAACACACTTAGGAGTCCTCACGACTTTTAAGGAGAAAAGACACCTACGAGATCCTATCGACCCGTAGGAAGAAAAGTTTTTATAAGACCCTCATGGCTCATAAAGTTGAAAAGCCTTAGGCGACAGATCTAAATCTGTTTCCTAAGCCATCGCTTCCCTACAAAAAATTTCAAACTGACTCTTGTACACTATCTACGGGCCACATTCGCCAATAAAGTGAAGAAGCCACTTGCGGGTCCTCTCGACTCGTAAGGAGAAAATACTTGCGTGAGATCTTTACGACTCACGAAAGTGAAAGACACTTAGGAATCCTCATGATTTCTAAGGAGAATACACACCTATGAGATCCTCACGACTCATAGGGAGAAAAACCTTTTTGAGACCCTTACGGCTCATGAAAATGAAAAAGTCTTAGGCGACAGGGACCTAAACCGGTCTCCTGAGCCATCAATTCTATGGAGATGCATAACTTTGCACTACTTAATCCATATACATACCTACGTTGGTAAAGTAGTGGGGGCATTTTTTCCGCCAAAAATTTCTGCGCAAAAGAGCCCAAGGTATTAAATGGCAGCAATACGCTTAAGAAAATACAAACCAGTACTTTCCGGGCTGTATTTTGCCAAACTCCTGAACGAGAATCAGGTAAATTCTGAAGGCATCGAAAGTGTCTCGAAAAGTTCTTCGATTTAATATATTATGGGCGTCATAACTTTTCCGGAATCAAAAGTTATGAGTAAATGTGTTATGCACGTATAATCTAAGTAATTCTCTACTACATGGGGGATACATTTTTAGTCCCACATCGAGAAAAAGAGAGATCCCTTCTCTACCACTCCCCTATAAATAAAAGGGGATACCTCTTAGAAAAAATAGGATTCAATCCTCAAAGAATCTTAGTTCTCCAAGTTAGGGCCTTAGCTGCCCCCTCCATAATGCGTATATGCGCAACCGCCATATGCGCTACGTGCAACGCACGTCCACCTGCCACATGCGCACCACGTGCGAGGATTCAATTCTCAAAGGAGCTTAGTTCTCCATATGAGCTTAGTTCTCCAAGTTAGGGCCTTAGTTGTCCCCTCATAATGCACATATGCGCAAGCGCACGTGCGCCCGCCATGTGCAAGGATTCAATCCTCAAATGAGCTTAGTTCTCCAAGTTAGGGCCTTAGCTGCCCCCCATGATGTGCGCCCGCCACGTGCGACGCACGTGCACTTTCCAAGTGCGCACCAAGTGCGACGCACGTGCGCCCACTAAGTGCGCAACACGTGCAACGCATGTGCGCCCAACACGTGCGCGAACGCAAAAAAACCTTTTTCAAGCAGTTAGAAGTTTAAGCTCCAACCATTAACAGAGATTTAAGTTCTCTAAAAATATCAACAGAGATTAAATCTCCAAAAACATAACGTCTCACGTGAAATACACGTGAGCGTCTGAAAAAGTTAGTGCTTAGCACTAGTGTTGCGCCTCACGTGAAACACACGTGGGCACCACAAAAATCTAGTGCTTAGCACCAGTGCAGCGCCTCACGTGAAACACACGTGGGCGTTACAAAAAAAACTAGTGCTTAGCACTATTTCAGCGCCTCACGTGAAACACACATGAGTGTTGTATAACTGAGTGCTTAGCATTACTGGGTAGTACAGAATCCCAGTCCTAACCCAAATTGGCTAAGTTTTTTGAAGTTAAACCTCTTTGATTCTTCAAGCGAGCCCATATGCTCGTGATTTTCAAACTGATCGTAGTCTCAAATATGACTAATCATCTCTCATTGATGATATCCAAAATGATATTTATCCCATATCTCCTAAGGTAATCTTAGTCTCAAATAAGGCTAATGATTCTTAGATGATCCACCATGATCTTTTCCCTAAAATACGGGATTTGATTTAAGGGTACATCTCTCCACACCTCTGATATATGTCGTTGTAATTCCTCAACATCTTCAGAGAGGTGGCGGGTCCCGACAACCAACAACTCCATCCATCCTACATTAATGCACTTCCAAATTGACGTGCATCCCTCAAATCGGATCACACCCCAAATTGGGTGCATTCCATGTCCGTATCGTTCACTCCGCCACGTAATAAATACATGTGCGCTCAAGATGGAATAATGGACTGAAATGTTCTTAAACTAATTTTCGCCCCAAACATGGCCATAATGGACCGAAATGTCCTTAAACTAATATTCGCCCCAAACATGGCGATAATGGACCGAAATATCCTTAAACTAATATTCGCTCCAAACATAGCGATAATGGACCATAATGTTCTTAAACTAAAATAATTGGGCCCAAATGCTCATATATTTTAAGTCGATCTTAATCTCAAATCAGATTAACGGTCCTTAAATAAACCAAACCCAAATCTAAATTATACGGATTTGGACTGATCCGCGCCCTATAGGCGGCGACATAAAATAGTCTCCGTATACAATCCACGGGCAACCAAAATAAAACAAACACACACAAAACGAAGTGAACTGTTGAATAAGGAGAAAGTGGTTATCGTAATGCGATAACGTAATTAACTGCAGGGGCTTGCTCCTGCAGGGAAGAGCGTCCCCATAATCAAAAACCCCTCACAAACGAGGAGAAATCTGATGAAGTCTGCTACAACGGTCGCATCTGTCCAAACCTCCGATATATAGTGCCATAAATCAACTTAGTATTTTCGGAGAGGTGGATGGATAAGTCCAAATAGATATGCCCCCAAATTTAGGTAAGACAACCCATTCCAGTTCGTCTCTATTTTCGGCCATGAACAACCTTTAGTGATAGCGAACGTTCATAGTGATTTATAGCGAACTTTGTATTCTCGAACGTGAGTGGTATTGGATTAGTTTTGTCAAGTACGCTGGTGATAAGTGATTGATAGGTGAAAGTGAATAGTGCAATGAAAGTGAATAAGATTGTGATTTGGCGCGTGCTTGTACATAAATAGTCCTATACGTATAGTTATTGTGATCTGGGGAAAAGAGGAAATTAAGGCGGAATTGAACTCGTATTTAGCGAGATACAGTGACTTAGAGGATGATCATTCAATATTAGTGATGTATATATATACATTAGGTCGTGAGCCTAGCGGCATGGCTGTAGGGTTATGTCTCGGGCAACAGTGGACCGTAGTCTTGGGCACACACGAGCCCCTTGTTAAACACGAGCATTCTTTTCTACCGATTGATTTCAATTAACTTAGTGACTGATAAGTAGTGACATACACATTGTGTGGATTGCTGACATAATACATATACCGTACAGTTCATATTCACTTGATATTCATTATTCTCATGTTTCTGTACTCTGCCGCACATTTCATGTTTAATAACATTGTACACACACTATATATTTATTGTTATATGTGTCGCCCTGCCGATCTGAGTGTGCATGCTCAGAGGACAAAGTAGACCCTGATAAGAGCAGGACCTGCCATTTGAGATCGCGGAGGTTTAGACCGCGACATCAGCGCTATTGCCACAAGAACACTGTTACTTTTTTTGGTTAGTTATTTCTTTTATGCAAATAAATGTATTCTGAACTCTGTTATTTTAATATAATAAAGTTGTGAACCGTGATTTTATTTACTCTAGTGTTGTGTTTACTGATTATCATGTAATACTAAAAACCGAAGTGTGATTACGGCGGGATTATTCCTTGACCGTAAGAGCATAGCTGGCCTAGTCACCCCTCGCATTCCGTATTTTAGAAAGCGGGACATGACAAACACCGTGACATTCCCAGGCAATCCACTGCACAAAATCCTCGGCACCAAACTAGATAGAGAAAACCGGGCAGACTACTCTTGATCAGACCTATAAATAGGTCGGAACAAGAGTGGAGGGCTAATGATGATACTCAAATGTGGGAATTCCCCAGATCACGACACGTAAAAGATGACGTGTCTTCCACGTAAGCACGCTAGATTCCTAAGGACTACAGAGCTGGAATAAATATGATGCATTGGGGACATTTCTCGGCGCCTCGCCTCCGAGCTTGCATGCGACCTTTTAGAGGACCTTCCCGGAGCACGCCCCCCTTCGGCTGACCGACAGCCAATAGCTCGTCTTCGAGCTATTCTATAGCTGAGACTGTTCAGCTCATTTGCTCGTCCTCGAGCTATCCTATATCTGAAATTTCTCAGCGTCCCTGTTTGGCCGGGAGCACAGAGCACGAGTGCCCATGTAACAGCTCCGTGTGTCTCGCCACGACAAGATCTCCGCCACCCCACGTCCCGCATCCTACACTCGCGTATCTCGCCATTAATAAGCGTATCCCGCCATTAACGCGAACGTGACGCGGGGGCGTAATGGACGGCGAGAATCTCGCATCGGCTCACTCCATGCGACCGCTATATAAACCCCTTTTCCAGACGACTCAGATAACGAAAAAATTGAATCCAATACGCCGCTACTCTGCTCATCTATTCCTCGGTACTTACTTGATCGTCGGAGGCTCCTATGGCGGTTTCCCATCCCGGAACTTCCTTTACAGATAGCTCGGCGTTAACAACAACCAACAACCCATTGAGATAGACATCCAATCTTCACCATCAATTCAACCGTTCAGTCTTGCTGGCCGCAAGATCGACGGGAGACAACATCTGAGAAAGATTCCAACCTCCATCGGTGGGAGATGGGAGTGAAGAAATTTCCTTATATATTTTTTAAGTTTGTTTGGAAAAAGACAAAATTTAATGTGTTTTTGAGTTCTAATAGTAAAGATAATGGTACTGAAGGAACAGCCGTAATAAGATTTCAAATATTCCACTGCCCATGATAAGAATTTTCCTTTTCTTCCGGAAATCAATCGGTCCACTCAAATAAAACCACAACATCAAGGTAATCGATATACCACCCCCCTTTTCGTTTCACTCACGCTCTCTCTCCCGCTCTCTTTCTCTCTCTCTTTCTCTCTCTCTTTCAACAGCATCACGAATCTTTCAACCGAAACCAGATCCCTTCTCAAATCGCACCACCGCCTTCATTCTCCCCCAAATCGAAACCCTAACCCTAGAAAGAAGAAATTCAATCCATGGCGTCTCCTCCCTCGTTGATCGACTTCCCCGAAGAAGTCCAGCTCAGCGTCCTTTCCCACCTCTCCCCGCTCCAGCCCTCCGCCGTCGCCTGCACCTCCCGCCACTTCGCCTCCCTCTGCTCCCCCAAGTCGCCGACCTCCTCCGACCTCTACCTCTCGATGTACCGCCGCCGCCGGGATCCAAAACCCTAGTCTCCAGCTGGACCGCAAACAACAACTTCCCCCTCCTCTACAAGAACCTCGACCGCTGGGACCCACTCCTTGGCTTCGGGCGCCAAATCGGAGGCACCGCGAGCAACCCGCGGTCGCCACCTCTCGTCCTCTTCGAGTGGGGCAGATCCTTCATCACGGCGTCGAGGGTCTCCGCCTCGGGCGAGGCCGGGAGCTACAACGTCGTAAAGACGCCGTTTTTATGGCTGGGGATCTCCAAGGACGGCGAGCCGGTGAGCTTCTTATCGGATCCGGAAGCAGATTCGGACCTGGTGCCGGTCAGCGTGAGCTTCATGGGGGAGAAACATATGGTGGTGGAGGAGAGCAGCGGCAGCTTGGATTCGAGGAAGGATGTGGATTTTAAGGTCTCGGGATCGCCGCCAGATCAGGTGACGATCGAGGTTTATCGGTATTTCACGAACCAGACGAGCCCGATCGGGGAGAAGGGAATGAGGAAGCAGAGGAAGAAGAAGATTGGGAGAGGGAAGAGGTGGGAGGCCGAGCATTTTGTCAAGATTGTGAATTCCTGCCCGAGCCCGGCAAGGCCTTTGCAAGGGCTTTGGAAGGTAATTGGCTTTTTTCGTTCTATCGGAATTTGCTATATGTTGGAAAGATTGAGCCTTTAGGTCGGTTGAGTGTTGAGGTTGGATATCTGAGAGATCTGAGGAGAAACTTAAATGCAGACTAGGTAAAAAGGTTACTTGCATGCCTACGCGCATGTGTATTCAGAGTGTGACTTGTGAACACATAGCTAGATGTATGCAGCCGGAATCCCATGTCAGCCTCTTAGTAGGCTTGCATGCGAGTAGCACCTAAAACTTCGCGTTACCAAATTTATTGATAACATCAAACCTAGCAAGTGCAATAATGACGGGTATTTTTGCAACTTAGGGCATGTTTGTTTAGACAGAAGTAACATGGAAGTAAGGTTATACATGGAAGTAAGCTTACTTAATCCTTCTCTTTAATACTTTCAAAAAGTAATAACATATAACTATTAAAAAAGTACCTTTTGTGTTTGTTTTCTTTATGAAAGAAACCTAGAAAGTTGCTTCATTTTTTGCTTCTTCAAAAAACATACAAACAAATATTAGAAGTAAGATTTAAGTTTACTTCCATGACAATTTTTTTTGGAAGCTAATTCATTTTTACTTCCGGTTCTTCTAGTACTTTTGGCAACCAGGGCCTATTTGGTTTGCCGGAAGTAGTATTGAAGTAGTTTCTAAAAAAGTTGTCATGAAAGTAGATCTAAATCTTATTTCTAATGTTTGTTTGTATGTTTTTTGAAAAAGGAAGTAAAAAATGAAGAAACTTCTTAGGTTGCTTTCATAAAGCAAACAAACACAAAAAGTATTTTTTAATAATAATATATTACTACTTTTTGGAAGTAATAAAGAGAAGGATTAAATAATTAATTCTTTTCTAATTCCTTAAGCTCCGTGATTGCTTTCCATCCAAAATGAGGGAAAGAAAATTTTGGAAGTAAGCATGTTACATATGATCTGCCTCATTACCATGAAGTAACTTCCAAGCTTACTTCCGTGCAAACAAATATGCCCTTACTCAAGTTTGGAGTGATAGATCAATAGGTGAAGGCACGATAGGTATAGGAAGGAAACTAGATAAATGATGTTTGAGAAAGTGAACAATTACTCATTTAACAAAGTTGCTGGTCCTGAGGGAGAAAGCAATTTATATAGGTGGCCCCAAAATTTTGAAAATAATGAGAACATAACGAAGATGGATAAGCAAGACAAGAAGCAAAAAAAATAATGCTGTTGGGTCATTACCAACTTAATCATGATTTTATATGACATTTTACAGTCATCAACTGATAATTGAGTTAAAAATCAATAATATGTGCATATTACATGGATAAAACATGGATAGTAAATGAACATTCATGAAGATCTGTTTGAAAATTTGAAGTTAAAGATATCATGGATGATCCGCTATAATCTGTGAGCGGTTCCATGGGTTAGTTCTCTTAGAAGAATCTGTTGATTTACATGATAAGCATTTGGATGGGCTGAGGTAATAATAATACCTAGCATTTAAATTAACTTATGCTTACAGTATAATGAATTACATCATCAGTCCTCTGTTCTAAATGTGAGAAAGCTTCTTTGTTGATCCCATGTTTCTTGTAATGAAAATACGACTAGAAGTTGTGCAACTAATTTTAATAAAATACTCTTAATGTTGTTTTCCACTGAATTACCTTTAAATTTTTTTTTCACAGCAAACACCCTTAAACTTTTCAATGGATTTTTCCCTCACAAAAATACCCTTTGCTGTGAATGTTACTTAAGGGCGTTCTACTGTTCTAGTGAAACTTTTCCTATTTATAAAGCAATAGGATCAGATCAATGCATCTTATTGATAATATTTCATCTATTGCCTAGCGGAGTTTGCATTTTCCTGAAACAACATTCCTATAATAGGGAGCGAAAGCATGAACTTGGATTTATATCTCGTATCGTATGATGACATTGGTGGTATAACTTGCCGACGAGTTGGCAATTCGGGAGAACCTTTTTCTGGCTATTACCCTGTATTCTGGACTTCAAACACTACATTTCTTAATTCCCCATTTTCTGGAAAGAGCAGGATATTTATATTAGCCGTCAACACTTGGCTCCGAATCATTGTGACACCGATCATGGGGTCATCTCTCGAATCCTCTATATCAACTCGAGTTATGATTTGGTGCTACCGAATTTGACTGGATCTTCTGGTGATCCACGGAATGTCGAGGGCAGGATATGGGTTTATGAGGGTGGGAATTTCGGGTTTGGGTTTCGAAGGAATAATTTGATTGTCGATTTGAAGCACATTACGATTGATGGGTGTCTACTCGACACTGTCGTGGATCGTGGCAGCAGTTCAAGTCCTTAGGCCCCTGTAGGTTTATGATGTACCAAACTTTGCTTGTGTTTATAGCTAGCCATAGCTTGCATGGTTCTATGATCTGCAAGTAGTAAGATCTTTGGTGAATAAATCAATGGTTATTTTATCTTGTTGTAAAATTTGTCTTTCTGTTTTTGTAACTTGTGAGATCTCATTTGATATTTAATTAACTTTCATATTATTGTGGTGGCTGATTATTTTCTAAGGTGAAAGAATGATATGTAAATGAGTTTAGCATTGTCTTGAGAAATTACATGTGCCCTGCACAACATAATCCTTGTTATAATTTAAATTCACAAACATATAATATTTGTAGGGTAATCATGTACATTACTTGGTTGTGTTTATTACAAGTTGGTGTTCAATGGTCATTGGATTTGTAAAATTTATGATGAATAATTTCCGTCCTCAACATGGCTTTCATATTGGAGTTCAGAAACTTTCGTTCTATGAGCTCAAAAGTTGAGACAACCGGAGTTTGATAAACATCTATCCAACCAAAGTTTTTTGAACTCCAAGGCCTTGTTTGGATATGGAGTTGGGATGTCTATTTTGAAAGTTGCGATAACTGTAGTTATCTAAACTCCAAAATTTGGAGTTTAGGTAACTCCGAAGTTTACCACGTATCAAACTTAAATATTTAACCGGAGGTAGGACCATGCAAACTAGAGTTTGCCTCATCTCTCACTCCACTTAAACCCCTGTTATCCTAACTCCATACCCGAACATGGCCCTTTTTCATTACGGGTTTTTTGCTCAATGTGATGATCCTAATTTCCTTTGTTTATTTTCTTTATCTAAGGTCTTTGACCATAACCGTTATCAATCTCTTCTTTTTTCCTCCATGTCTATTCCTCCGAAAACATACAGAGATACAGTCGCTGAGGTCAACCATGGTTATTCGCTGCTGCGGCCGTTGCTGCACCAAAGTGGGCATAGCCTGTGTTTTTTAGATAAAGTTAACTTGGGCTGAGCTAGCTAGGGCTGGGACTGGGGCTGGGGCTGGCGACCGGGTTCCTATCCAATTCTAGATCATTATATCTCCTTTTTGGAATAATTCATGTCCTGTTAACTAGAGATCGATTTATTTCTATTTCTAAAGATTTATTTCTATTTCTAAAGACTGACACGTTTATGTTGAAGTTTATGGATTTGGAACCTCTGCTATTTGGTTCCTTGCCATTACGCTGCTCTGGAAGTATCCTGACCGTACATCACACATGCAAAGCACATGAAATACACCAACATCAAAGGCTCTATGTTTTACACTGTTTGGCAGCCGATCGTGACCGTTAATTTTAAGATCAAAAAATTCCTGACCGTTAATCTTAATAGCAGGGAATACCGGAGTGAGAATAGCAAGGCACTCCTTTATATAGCATAAGCAGTGTTATGGAGCATTGGCAATTAATACTAAAACGTTGCCTACGCATCCATTAATTGTTTACTGAAGTCATGATAATGTTGCATCAGCAAACAGTAGTCCTCATTTATTTACATATACATCTCCAAGTTACCAAGAAATATAAGGGTAGTTATCTATCCACAACATGCACCTTTTAATCTTATCTAATCTAATATTTATTGCGTTTTGCTTGTATGAGTCTACCAGCTATAATTAACCATTCGGTTGTTGTTGCTATATTATTTTGAGGCTTTTATCTTAGGTTACAATGGGACTGCAGGGGCATGTAGGCCCATAACCGCAGTGTCCAGGCTGAAGGTCCCGTGGGCTTAGAGGTTTATGTGCAAAAAAACCTATGAGCCCTATGGGTGGGCTGCAGTCTCGACACTGCAGTGGACATGGAATGTCCTTGCAGGCCCTATTTGCTTTTCCATGTTAAACCAAGTTATCTTTATTATTATAACCCAAAATTTTTGGATGGTGATGCAATTATTACATCATTTTTACAATAGAAATAATTAGAAAAAAGGGAAAAATTACTACAAGCAAAAATGATCAACTATATTATACATCTCATCTTAATAAAAAAAAAATGAAATATATTCTCTCATTCAATATGGCAACATCAAGCGTTTTTAAATGTTTTTTTATTTCAAAATTCAAACCTCCCTCTCTTATTCTCTCTCTCTCACACACACATGCACTCTGATTTATTAGTAAATAAAAGGAAAAAAATTCAAACATGTGTATCATAAATTTGAACAATTTATAGACAGCCTCTTAAAGATTTCATTTTTTTCGTTTTTTAAATTTTTTATATCTTTACCCATGACATCTAATATATGCACACGTGTATCGTACATGCAAAATACTAGTTATTCTTATATCTCACCTTGTTGTTAGATTATATTTTTATAATCTCTCAACTAATCATAAGTTTGGAGTTGTTTGTGCCTCGGAGATTCTTACCTGACATGCTATTTAATTACAGATTTAAAAATGCTGCTACGTATTACGTAAAATGTTCAGGTTTTGCCCAAAAGACTCTCAATCGGAATCCGTGGGGGTGTTAGAATATTTTATCATTTAATAATTTGCAAATAATTTATTCACTGTGTTCCTCAACCAGTTTTTCAGACTTTGTAAATATTCATTTTTATCAGAATATATTGAACAAGGCATCATACTTTTTCCTTAAAAAGAAAAAATTATATTGCTATTTGGCAAATGTTGATCACGAAAAACTGCATTTCAATACCGCTCATTCGATAATATGAATAATCGGTGTTATTAATCCGTGTCTGCTCAATAAATACAGAATACAGGTATTCGTGACAAAACACTGGAAACACACTCAACATGCACGGAAACGACATATTTGAGCCAATACTGCAACCAGAACGGATAGCCAATCTTTATTCAAGAAGTTTTAGCAGCAAAACAAATGTGCATAACAAAAAGATGCAGATGGTCCAACATGTACAAATACAAGTGTGAACTTTGCTTAAAACGGGTGCATGAACCAGCCATAATGCATGTGTATGTGTGAACACATTTGATGCAAGTGGGCAAATAGATAAGCAAGTGGGCTTGGTATGATGGGTAATGAAGGCGTGATGTGATATTTAAAAGTTTGATCATTTTCCTTCCAATACTTCAGATTAAAATCCAAGTTGCTACAAAATAAATAAATTGCCATAGAGAGATGGCGGAGTTGTCAGGAGATCACACAACAAATACGGCCCCAAAGCCGCCGATCTGGCCCCCGGTTTGTTCATTTGAGCCATCAATTGCGGCCCCACTTGCTCCATTTTGGCTCGAATTTTTTCTGGGCACTCCTACCAGTCACATCACCTCATTTTTATTGTTTATTTTTTGTGATGAGATCCCTATAAATACTAGAACAGAGAGCAAGCAAGAAACTACTTTTTGATGCCACTTTAATCCTAAATTTTGTCAATTTAGTTCGAGTCTTTGCGCATAGTAGTTTAGTTAATTTTGAGTTTTTTATTTTTATTTGATCTTGCAAGCATAAGAGCTTATAAGTTTAGATTTTAGTATTTGAATTCATTATCTTTTACTTGTTATTGCACTTCAATAAAACTTCAATTTCATGCACCTGGTTCCTAGTATTTTCTTACTTTTACTTTACTTGCAATGTTTCTTTTGATATTTTCTGTCTTGTTTTTTCTTTTTCTTTATGAAATAATTTGTGAGTAATTTTCTTAGGGAAAGAGAAGGGTGGTGTTTGAGTTAGGATTTCTCTTCACCTTTTCCTTTGCCCGACACCTTGCAAATTGAACTCCGACTAAAACTCACGCAATCTGCTCCCTTAGACACCTCTATCCTACATGATAGCAATGATTCCTAATTGAGACCGGTTGTGTTTGGGGCCGAAGGTGAGAGATAAGAGACAAGAACGGAAGGACAAGAGTCAATAAGTACAGATTTAGTGCACAACGCAAATACCTTACTTAAGCAGCCTAATCCACGTCATTGCCGATTATCCTAACGTCAATAGTCAAGAGAGGAACACAATAAAGTGTACGGATTTTCCTAACTTAAACTAACCTCGCTCTATTCCTAACAAGCGTTCTTTTGAACATATACACAACACATAGGTTGGTGACGAACAATCCGGCCTTTTGACTTAACTCGTTAGAACAAGAAGCGAAATGCATATTTCTCCCTGCGAGCGACCCGTACTTATCTCGATTAGATACGTGCGTTATTGTCTTGATTGCGGTTGTCACGTCCCGCTTCCCAAAATACGGAATACGAAGGGTGACAAGGCCAGCCATGCTCCTACGGTCAAGGAAATATCATGCCGTAGTCACACTTCGGTTTCTAGCATTACGTGGTAATCAGTAATCATAGCAAAAGTAATGAGAAATGCAGTCACTAATATTACCAAAACAGATACAAAACTAACCAGTTATAAATCAAGGAAAAGACAGCGCTAGCGTGGCTGATCTAGATGTCCGCAATATACTCGAGTTACGATAGATCCTGATCCGAGCTAAGTCCACTTCTCACTCTGAGCATGTATACTCAGGTCGTCAGAGCGACACAATAGCAATATATACATATATAATGTGCAATGATGATAAATATAAAGCAGTAAGTATAGAACAATGACGCGAGCATGAAATAATCGGTACATGTAACGATAAAGCAAGCGTATCAGATCAGTAATCAATGCAATGTCCATGTCACTAAGGCTATCAGTCTCTAAGTCTCACTGTTCAGGTCACTAAACCTATCGTCAGTCCAAGTGTGAGCGTCAACCACCGCAGGAGTATTCCCAACCCAAGGATAGGCCCAGGGGCAAGGGAATATGGGCCCGAATCACGCTTACTAATAATCAGTAATATCATCCATACGACTCCCGAAATCGCTATATATATGCCGGCAGTGGGACTCCTGAGATTCCGTTGATCGAACTCACACTCAAACTACCCCACACCCAGTGGTCTACATCAAACACCGACCATGAACCCAAATACTAGTCGCTCCATGACAAGCCTACACGAGAACTGGAGACAAGGTCTCCATCAAGTATGTCTCGACTGGTATCCAAGATAAATGGACAGTGTTCGACGTCTTACTTATGACACTAATATAAGTGCTTCCATAACCATCTCATTCCAGTTATAGTTATACTTATATATGTCCCATAGGCGTTGACAACGCAATAATTATTTGGTTTCGCTGATTGTGTACAAGTACGTGTCACTTCACTTATTCATTCACGCTTTTACACTAACGTACTTGCCACAATCAATCAGTAACATTTATCACTTAGTAATGTAACACATCACTAGATTATCAATGTATAT
The DNA here is from genome assembly GCA_030015575.1 of Agapanthus africanus. NCBI lineage: Eukaryota > Viridiplantae > Streptophyta > Magnoliopsida > Asparagales > Amaryllidaceae > Agapanthus > Agapanthus africanus. Next base: position 35,135,318 of record CM057349.1, on the reverse strand, counting down.
GACCACTATTCAAATGAGGGTATAACCACTACATAATATGATAAGAATGCAATTAATTATGATACGAATAAAAATATAGCAGCCAGTGTCATACCACTTGCAAAATGTACTGTAAATCACACGTGCAGAATTAAGCAAAACAATATAAAAGGGGTAAGCAGTATATTTAATTATCTGTCCATAAAAATTCGTTTCGTGTCAATTGGGTTTCAGGTTTGCTAGTTATGGTCATTTCATTTTTAGTGTTTACTGCTGGAAATCCAATTTCTGAACTGGAAGTCCGTTTTGTAACACGTTTTACTCCCTTCTCGGAGTATAATTAGGCGACGCTACTGTTCAACTAATTGTAGGGATATGAGTTAACTTTACAGCGCAGGAGACAGATCAACAATAGTCATCTTCGTTTAGGAGTTATGATCAGATTACTGATGAAGATTGCAAACTGAAATGGCAGAAATCTGCCGTACGAGTCATCCATTTAAAATATGATTTAAATACCAAATGATACTAGAATTTAGTGAAACCAGTACAATTCGAAAGCTAAAACAATTGTCTACGCAGAGATAATTGACTCCGCATACTATCACAATTAAACATTAAGGTTTCAGGTATATAAATACATGTCAAGTGTAAGTTCCTGCTCTGGACTGCAGTCCAAGGTCAGGTAAGTTTTTTGTTTTCGATGTTCATAGGATATATCTAACAGTAAAGATACACGTCGTGTTAAAATATTATGCAGTACCCTTCGCAACGAACCTAGACACGCTGTGATTGGATTTTTCTGGAATTAATCATGAATTTAACAGTGTCAAGTGTTCGGTAAAACGTAAGTTTCAGTATAGACATTAGAGCATCACTTTATGCGTGAAAACGACTTCAATTTGCCACCGAATTCCTACAGAGTGTTTGTTAATACTATCAGGGTCTAAATATCATGATTTCCGCCATATGTTATTTAGTTATCGTTTATAGTTCACATCAAATACTTAGGGTAGCATCCGGAAAACAACCGAAACACTAGTTTTCTTTAACCAATTGAATTTAAATATTATCCATATAGCCTCTATGTAATTCTAACGCAGTAATAAGCCCTAATCAAGCTCCAATCAATAAAACCGTACTATGGTTCACAATGCAATTTCAACGGGGGTTACGATTTAAATATAGTTATATATACACATCAAGTTATTATGAAATTGCTTCTACTCATGTTTAAAATAGCATGATAAACAAGTGAGGGATTTCTCTTGCCTTAGTCGCTGATATAGCAGCGATGAACGTGCAGATTATGTGTCTCGACACACGAGCCAATGATAAACGTCGCGGAACCGGCACTGCGTGACGCGAGGTTCGAGCGCGATAGAGGTTGCGACGGTCGTGTGCGATGTTGCAACGGCGACTGCGTTGATCACCATGACGACTACAGAGACTGAAGTCACGGCTTGGACGGCAATGACGGTTACCGGAACAGCGGCTATTGGCGATCGATGCAAGTGCTCGATGAAATGACGGAACTCGATTTTGGCATCGATGAAGCACGAAGTTCGGTTGCGGCTCGAGGTGCAAAGAGGTCGTCTCGATGCGATGGAGGCTCGGCGATGGGGTTCTCGGGTGCACTGCAAGGGGGCTTGGGTCGACGTCAAGGTGGCTATTGTAGGAGTTGGTCTCGGGTCTGGGTGCTCAGCTTGTAATGGGGTGAGGGAGAAGGATCCGGAGGTTGCGGCGAGCCCAGGGAGCTCGTGGCGGTCGTGGCGGATGTCAGAGGTGCGCTGGGGTCACCGGTGGTTGAAGTGGAGCTCGGGGCGGGTTGGATGCTTGGTGTTGCTGCAGGGTTAGGTTGTTGATGATGGTGGCAGTGGTTGTTGATAGCGTTCTCGAAGTGGTGGTGGGTTCTGGAGTTGGGTGAGAAGATGGGGAGCTCAGCTAGGTGTCGCGATAGTGACGGTAGATGTGCGTGGTGAAGGCGAGGTCGTCGGTGGTGTTGGATCGGCGATGAGGGGAGATGGAGCTCGGGGTCTGTAGCCGAAGAGTTTGTGGGGGTGATCAGTGTCGTCGGTGATTAGGAGAAGACCGGTGGTGCAGTGGCGAGATCATTTTTCCATTTTGTTTTACTTAATTGGTCGGAGCTTGAGCTCGTCGGTGTCTAAAGAGGGGTCATGGCGAGCGAAGGTGATAACAAGGTCGAGGTAGGGGTCCTTGCAATCGGAGGAGGAAGGGGTGTTGGGAAGAGAGGAGAGAGACGTTGAGGTTGTTGAGAGAGAGGCGAGGCAGGCGAGAGGATCGCGAAGAGGAGCGGGTCGTGGGGGGAGGGTAGCGCGAGGTAGGCGGGAAAAGAGAAGGGGAAAGAGAGGAAGAAGACGTGGGCGTGGGAGTAGGGAGTTCGGGTCGGGTCGGTGTTAGGTCCACGTTACCCACCCCGGTCCTTTCGGGGAGACGGAATAGGTAAAAATTAATTTTTTCTCACAAGGTAACATGGACCAACCATGAAGGATCTTTACTAAACAAAAACTAACATGCGAACAACAAGTTCTAGCTACTATGTTGAATGGTTATACCTAAATCTTGAACTCCTTCTCTTCTAGTTGTGGTCCTCCTTCTTGCTTGCTCCTTGGAGTGGTGTAGACGGCTCCTCCTCTTCGTCTTCTCTTTGCCGAAAAAAGATCCACCCGAGGGCCTCTACCTTGAGCTCCTACCTCAACCAAGAGGTAACTAGAGTGCTTGGTTTGCTAGACAAAGAACCCTAGAAAGAGTAGAGAGATGTTTTGATGGTTTAGTCTCAAAAGCTTATGGTTTTCAACACATGAAACACTTAAGTTTTGAGAGAGGAAGAGGGAGAGCTTTTTCAAGAAAGAGAAAGAGCATGAGAGAATGAACTAGAATAATACAACCATGCTCTCATATGAGAGAATATGAAATAATAATAATAACAAAAGAAAATTGTGATGGTTAGTTTGGAATGACCATTATCATTTCATAATAAATGCAATTTGCAAGAATCAAGAAGTATCTTGCAAGTGAAATGATGATGGACAAAAGGTCAACAAAAGTCAACCGGTCAACCAAAGTCAAAAGGTCAACAAAAGTCAAATGGTCAACCTAACCATGGCACAATTATCCTTAATTAATATCATTAATCATATTTCTCATTCTCATTAGGGTTTAGAAAAAGTCAACTGTCAAAAACCCTAATGAGTTTCCTCTGTCTCTGTCAACTGTGCATACACACCCGCATCCGTGTTCCGAGGAACACGAATACAATGAGACAAAACCAATCCCAAAACAAATACTAGGATCTGGCTCAAACCAAAGCCCGCTAGTAATAACTGCCCGGACACCAAACGTGCACAAGTGCACGGATGTGAACGAACCCCGTCGCAAAACTATGCGACCTCTACTCTGTTTTGCCCAAAAGCGAATAACCCTCTGTGTGGGACTCTAAAGGCTCGACACTACGCTGGCAGTGGGTTTAACCACAGGCCGCAAACGGTACTAGCTGTACGTAACGGTCCCCAGGTAGATGCCGATAAGAAGACCGACGAGGTGAACCCATCCGAACTCCTACTGGGCCTGAACGTGACAATCTCCGTACAGTCCGGTCTGTTCGTTTAAGAGTATCGCATGGCGGGCCTAGGGGAGCGGTAAACGTCAGTCCTCTAATAGTGGTACAAGTCGTGTCGGAGTGTAGCCCAGAACACCCTGAGAAACTACTGGAAACACTACCAGTAAATCTCGCTTGCCCTGGCCAGGGACGACTATGTGTAATGGCTCTCCTAGACACATCGCGATATCAACTCCCAATACCGGGAGAGACGAATCATGTCTAACCGTCACTGCCTCAAGTGCTTCGGGACTGCATCCAACTACTACCTGTTTGCACGACTCAATAGAGCCGTGGTAGGGTAGTAATCTAAGAACAGTGGGAACACACTTGAGGCGAAGTGACAGTATCAAGTCAACGGACTAAACTGTACTCATGTCACCTGGGAACTGTTAACTGACGATAGGTATAATACCAACTAACAGTTCCCGACGAGTCCTGTCCATTGTACTCATAACCTAACGAGCACCTGCATACTATCTCCAGTACGACATACTGATGGCTGTGGGACAGACCATCTCCCCTGCTGGGACGAGAAGCGTATGCACCAGTCTACTCTGGAGTATCGATGCCCTGTCTCGATAATCCTACGACTAAGGACCTGTATAAGGATGTGCTTATAGACTATCCAGCCTCCACTAGTGTGATCGTCATCATAACGCCGGTAGTCAAGCAAAGATCCTAAGGGCTCCATCAATATGTATTAGAGATATGTTAAAAGAAACATATATACATATTAAGATAGAAACAAACCAAGTAGCATACTACTATATTGAGTAAGAATGTCGTAAACCCGTATATATATATATATATATATATATATATATATATATATATATATATTCCAAGCCTCCAAAATGTATTATACAAACTAGTACTATACAATAATGGCATCTAGGGCATACATATCCATCAGTCGGGTCGGGTTCGGATAGGGAACGGGCTTGGGTTTGGGTTTAGGTTAGAAAAATAGAAAGGGGTTAGAGAAAATATAAAAAATATATTTAGAAAATATAGGAAATATTATTTGTAAAAAATTTTAATAGAAAAATTTTAGGGAAAGCAATTTTTTAAAATACAGAAGATATTCATAGGGAAACTGGGTATTACTTCATACCCCACTTACATAAAATTTCGTCCTCGAAATTAGAATAAACGATAAGCTATAAAATGCCATACAAAAAGCAACAAAAATAAATCAAATACTACTATGTAGCGATTTACGCCAAAAGTAACTAGATGAAAATCAAAGATTTATATATGTATAAGAAATAGCGCAGGTAAAAAAATAGTCACAGGTAAACACAAGGCATAACCATTTATAATAATAAACTATATATACAATACTAGAAAAATAGAATAACAATAATAAACAATAGTAAAAGATTGGCTGATAAGCCTTAAGAACGAAAACTACTTTGGTGAAACTACAACTCAAATAATAACTTTAGAATACTTATATGGTAAAAGTGTCGAAAATAGAACGAAGAATAAGTGAGCTAGTAATGAAAGCAACAAAAACGATATGTAACTAAAAGCATTGATAAGAAACAATTGAAATTTCCTTCCTTTTTTTTAACTTGATAAGATATATTTAAAGTGTGGATATATTAGTAGTTTAAAACGGAAAAAGAATGAACCTTATATTGAATTTATAACATTATGAATGTAAGGGGAAAATATAAGAACAATATGTAACTTAGAGTAATATTATAAAAGGGATATGAAGCGATAAGATAAACAAATCATAGCACGACGACGACGAGTAAGGAAATCGTATACATGAAATAACCAAGAACGAAAACATCATAGACAAAACATATGGAATAAATATGACTAGTCGCCAAACTAGATAACAATAGATAAAGTAAAGACAAGGACTAGTTTATATATAAAAAGTCCGGAGAAAATAAAATATAAGGAAATAATGATAAACCGAGACAGAGATGATATTGATATGAAATAAATAAACAAACTACTATCAAGCGGAATAACGATAATTGTATCAGAGAACATAGAAAATGAAGTATATTCATAAGTAACCAAACAAAAATATGAAAATGAAAAAATAGCTAGCATAAACAAGAATAAAGCAGAGAGAAAATATGTAGATAATCAAGATAATTGTTAGTTATATGTATGCCCTAGAGGCCATTACTGTACATTGGATGTATATAGTAGTGGATGCTGGGACATATATAGGGAGGACTTTCTTGCTCGACATGATAGTATGCTATCTGGTTACTCTTTACCTTAACGTGTATATTGATTGTCTCTCTGTTACATGTTGGTAAAGCCCTTAGGATGTGTACTTGACTACCTGGACTATGATGCGGATCATACTAGTGGGGACATGGTAGTCCATAAGTACATCCTTCAAAGTCCCTAGTCGTGGGTGTATCGAGACGGGGCATCGATATACCAGAGTAGACTAGCGTATACCTTCTCGACCCATACAGATGGGCGATGGATGATCCCATATCCATTAGTGTTTGACATCGGAGATGATATACGGGTGCTCAGTGGAGACTGGGTACACTGGACGGACTCGCCGAGAACTCTCACATGGTATTATACCTTACGTCAGATGGCAGTTCTCTGGTGACACTGGTACAGAGTAGTCTGTTGACCCGAGATCGTCATAGAGTCTTGTGTGGTTCCCACTGTGCTTTGATTTCCACCTTACCACGTCCAAGAGGGCATGCAAAACGGTGGTTTTTGGGTACAATCCCGAATCACATGGAGGCAATGAGCGATAGGAGGGGATTCGTCTCTCCCGGTATAGGGAGTTGATGTTGCGCTGTGTTCGATTGGCTATAACCGGAAATCCCTGGCCAGGGTTGCTGAGATTTACTGGTAAGTGTTACCAGTAGTTTCTTGAATTGTTGTAGACCTCATATCGACACGACTTATCGAGCTATTGGGGTCTGACGTTTACCACCCCTAGGCGAGATATGCGACATATCAGACGACGAGACCGGACTGTATGGTAAGTGTTACTGGTTGAATTCACAGGAGTGTGAGCGGGCTTGCTCGTCGATCTTCTGATCGCTCAATACCCGGGTGGCCGTTACGTTTAGCAGACCGCTTGCGGCTTGTGGGTGTTTGATATGATCATCACCTGCTGCCGGCGTATTGACGAGTCTTTAGAGTCCTACACAGAGGTTTCCTGGCTCAAGCGAAACGAAATAGGAGCGCATATGAGATATGTGCGGGACCGAGAATAATGCGTGTATGTGATACCGTATTTCATTCTCGCGATGCATGTATCGAATGGTTGTATGCGATATAACCTAGTTATCGAATCAAGGATCGATTCGGTAAGCCGATACATAGGATACTAGTCGGTTATATGCGATATGACCGGATCGTTAAATCAAGTGTTGATTTAATGATTTAATGTATAATTATATATTTGATACATTACTTTGCATTAACTAGTATTGGTTCACTTTGAATGGATTTACTCACTTGAAATGCACATTGTATATGTGATATATTTTTTTGTGCATATGATTGTATCATGTTTGATGATACATTCTAGCTTGGGTTTGTGTAAAGAATTAAACCATGGTTGGTTAGTGATTAGGGTTTCATTTCATTTACTTATTCTTTTATCTATTTATTTATTTATTTCTTTTAGAAAAGAAGAAAAGAGAATGGTGGCTTGTTTTGTTTGCTTGTTGAAGCTTCTTGATGCTTTGAACAAGTCCACCATTCTTGTCTCTTCTCTAACCCTAACCACTCATCCAACCTTAGTTAAATCTCTACACTAAACCATGGTTGAAGAGATGATAAGTATTCACTTTTATTTTTCTTTTTAAAAAGAACTTATCATATTCATTTCTTTCTTCTTCTTCTTGATGAGCAAGAAAGAAAAGCTTTCTACTTCAATGGCAACTTGAGCAAATGAGTGAGAAATCCAATTCTAAAGTGAACCCACTTTCTATTTCTTCATCCTCTACCTCTTGACAAGTAGTATAGGGTGTTTTCTTCACAAGTTTCATGACTTGGTGAAGTGGGAGCTTGATCTTGTGATGCCTCGACGTAGATCATCTTCGGCACGAAGCCGACGACCTTGCCCGCCCATTTCTCCGATGAAGCCGATGCTAGAGTCTAGGATCCGATTTGTACAGCGAGGAGACTTCATTGCGGAGCTATGGAGATGGAGAACCGGATCTACAAAGGTTGTATTTCCGTTCTTTTAGTTAAGACATTAACTAGTTTCTTTTATCGCCTAGACTTCTAGTTAACGATCCGTATTAGGGTTTCTCGGCACCCGTAAAATTTGAAATTGGCACGGTTGATGCCTTGTGAGACCTCTTGACAGTGCCTAGGAACCCTACAGTGGTATCAGAGCCTAGCTAGAGCCTTAGGCGATGCGTAGACAGAGTTAGAAATCCGATCGAACCGAAACCCTAACCCTATACATGCTCTCTGTACATTTTTGAAAACTGGGTTTTTTCCAGATTAAAAATGCTTAAAAAATTCAGCAGGGAATTCTAAGAATTACGGTGCAAATTTTTCCCAGAGATCATTCCAAAGTGCGGCGGAACCGCGGCAGAAGCCTGGCTTCTGCGGCGGTTCCGCGGCCACATGATGACATTATCATTTCCTGTTTGCACAGTAACTCCTATTTTATTATGCTGGATTTTCTGGGAATTTTTAATATTTATTCAAGAGTTGAATTTTCTGGGGTTGTTTTGGGGATTCGATGATTCGATCGGATTATCAGATTTTGTCTATGTGGATTCCGGATAATTTTTGAATATGTTAAAAAAGTTCGACCGGATATAAATACCCAATTTTTCTCCTGTCGGGAAATTTCCAAGAGTTGGATTTTTCCGTGGTTTAACGACGTTCTAAGTAGTGCAAGTAACTCGATGGACCCTCTAGAAGACAACAAACCTTAACTCGATTATGTGACCGTCTTGAACTGCCCTTTGAACCTTAGGGTTTGGGGCAGTACGGCGTGCCACATGTGAGGCGTTGGCTTGACCCTTCTACGGCTGGACCGTTGGTACTGAGGCACAAACTGAATGTTTTTAGACTTGTTTCATGTGTTGATCTGTATCGGGAAAACTTGTGTGTTTGAATGTTCGATCGGAAAGTTTAACATTTTCTAATTATCTGGAATAGGATACAATAATTGGAATTCACAAGTAGTTATGAGATAACTGAATGAATGTTATAAACATAGCAGTTTAGTCTCACTTGATCGGTTGCCACGGAATTTTGATGTGATCAAAAGTCCGTCGCAATCACGTAGCGTACGCGGATACTCGCCGGGTAAATTTAATAGACAGCTTCATTCCATAGCCTCGACCAAGTGACTGTAGGAGAACCCCGTCGCCGAAAGCATCCGTTCGGGTGCTCGCGGCAGCGGTGTTCCGCCTTGGTGCGCTTTGTCGACGGCATCGGGGGTGCAGCCGCCTACTAAAGTTTGCGACGAGCATTCGATCAGAATGTCGGGAATCTTGTTGAATTGCCCGACTTGATATTGAAAAGTGTTTTCGATATGAGACTAAAATGCGGGGTTTATAATTGTTAGGCATGCGATGTCTAAGGAATTCATTGGATTAGGCATGCGATGTCTAAAGAGTTTGCGAATTCCAACTGTTGTAGTTTTACACTTTCTTTTCTGTGACCGTAAGTGTAATATGTGATATCGCCGGTTTCGTTGCTATATGTCAACGACAATTGGGATGCGTATATTTACTTACGTTGATGACATGTGATGTTATGTGTTACTGGATATGTTATATTGGATCGTCGTGTTTGAATAGCCGGGGGTTTTTATGTGAGATGAGTGTTTTTCATTTTCATTCATGTAAAAACTTGTATGTAATATTCTTTTATTGGGGCACTTCCAGGTTGCGGAAGATGTCACCCTTTGTATATTATTTACTTTTCCGCACTAGGATAGACCCAAGGAGGGGAGCACAAGTAACTGGGTTCTGGAGTCCAGTGGGAGACCAACTCGAGGAGTCGAGTCCGGGTCTCCTAACTCTAGAATTGGTAGGGTTGCTTGCCGCTCTCGTAGGGGTCTAGGGGTGTGGGTTTGGCTATTCATCACGACCGTGGAATCCGTGTTTTATACTTCGTATTGAAAACACGGACGTCCTAGTATATCCAATGTTTCATATGTTTCTTCTGCTGCGATATCTGTGATGTGATCATGTGATATGTTCTGTGATGGATACTGTATATAGTATATATGATATATTATATAGGCATTACTTATGTTTTACACCCGCGCTAGCCCTGCCCCGCTCTGTCGTTAGTTACCTAACCTAACGGTGCACGAGGGGACATCGAGGCGAATACGAATGGCATAAGTGTACGTCGTATTTATCTGTGATGTTTAGGTACTTAAATGATGGGACTTCATTAATGTGATTAATGAAATAAAAGAAACCTAAGATGTTGTAGAATCGAATTTCAAAATAAAACAGGTAGCTACAGTTCTTGCTTTGCACAGCGGTATATATGATATATCCTGCACCTTATTCGATGAGGAAAGGACCGAGATCTCTTCACCGGGAGTGACTCCTTTAGCAATAACTGGCAGATGCTACAACCCTCGGTTTGTCTTTTGATTGCTTTTAAGAGTTTTTGCTTTGCACAGTGATGTATATGATATATCCCGCACCTCATTCGACGAGAAAAGGATCGACGATCCCTTCATCGGGAGTGACTCCTTTAGCAAAACTAGAAAAGCCTCAAAAACACTCCATTTTAAAATCATTTGATTCTACAACGATATCAAGTTCATTACGCAATAGGTTTTCAGAAAAACCTGTCGTAGCCCTCCGTCATTTCAGATAAGTAGTAGTTAGTATTCGTGCTACGTTTGTTGGCCTTTGTCAAGGCGTAGTGTGCGGTAGCTGACTGGTGCTTATCTGCTTATGCATATGATGCAGATTGGGTTAGGGTAGTCGTTCGACCTTGTTGGCCTTTGTCAAGGATCGTGCGGGTGGGTTTAATTCAATCAGGAAATGACGGGTTGAACTTGACTAGCATCCTATGGTTTGTTGGCCTTTGTCAAGGTCATAGGAGGTTAGGGGCAAAATATTATCGGGAATTCAAGTGTTGAAATTTGCAATGAGATTGCATACCTTCTATGTGATAGTTGGATCCCGATACCCGCTGCGAGTAATTGTTACTCCTGGAAGAGTTTTACACATTACAATTAGCCGATCAAGTAGGTGTCTAGAAAGGTGTCAACGGGGTTACGCCTCTGGGAAAACGAGGTTTACATTAATTAGGTTTGTGCGATAGCACGGGGGACCTCCCTCAAAGTACCGACACTGGCCTGGCTGAAAGATTGGCGAACTTGTAGTGTGTAATTAATCCCGGCTAGTCTTTCCTTTTAGGGTTTGAAGGAAGATTTGATAAAAACAGTGGGAGCCATCCTGATTAGATAAAATAATAACCAATTTATTCTTGCAAGAGCGCACGCTGAGTGTTTTCTTCTCTCTCTCTCCTGGTAGCGACCATATCATGCCTTAATCAAGATAATAATACGGATTATTGACCGAACCCGCTTGTTATACTGAGCTGGGGAACGGTGGTCCCGCTCCAACTTATAATTGTTATAAAACAGAGCAGGAAATAAGGGGAATACCAGAATTCCTATGCCGCCCAAACGAAGAAAGTGCATATGATGCATCTCCTTCGGGTGTGTTCATTACAAAGAACTGTTTCTCTGTATTCTCTACATCCTGGGTATTTGATATCGGATCAGGATCCCAGATATGTAATCTGTTACATAGGGCTACAGAAAGGTAGAGAACTGAGAACGTGTGATAAGTTTCATGAGGCAGAAAACGGGGCAAGTGTTGCAGCCAAGTCTGTTGGTCACTGTTACCCTGTATTACAGTACATTGATTCTGAACGAATGTTGTTAGATACCGAACCTGATATACAAAATTATATCAGTCTCTTTATTAGTAAAGAAATGATAAAATTTTGTATTGTTGGATAATGTTTTGAACATTTCCTATATCAAAAGTTGATCGGTTCAGGCACGTTATCTAAAAGTATTGATGTTCTAAATCAAACTACAGTTCTTAGTATATGGAACACACATAAGAGGAAGAGTTCAGAAATGAACGAATTCTTCTTAAGGTATTGTAGACTAGGTCAAATCAATGTGACCCGACTAGCTAGAGTTACATAAAGATGCATATTTAAATTGGGTTGAATTTACATCTTGTGAAACTCGCCAGTCATGTCACAAAGATAAAATGATCATAGCTCCGTTTACTGGAAACAGAGAAAGAGTTAATGAACTCTTGGGATGATACATGTTGATGTATGTAGGTCCCCTGTCTACAAATGCCAAGACCGGTTCTTTATACTTCATTACGTTCTCTAATAATCTCTCAAGATTCAGACATATGTTCCTGTTGAAACACAAGTCCGAACCTTTTGAGATATTCACAGAATATAAGTTAGAAGTAGAGAACCAATACGGGTATAAGTATTAAGTCCTTTGATGTGATCAGGGAGGAGAATACTTGAGCACGGAATTCCTGGATTATTCTAAAGGAGAATGAGATTCTCTCTCAGTATTACTCCTCCGTATACACCATGGCACGATGGTATATCGGGGCGGAGCAATCACACCCTATATGATATGGTGTGCTCTATGATGAGTACTACTGAGTTACCTATTTCCTTTTGGGAGTTATGCACTTGAGAAGCTGCATACCTATTGAATAGGGTTCAAATCAAATCAGTTGCCTACCATTTCATATGTGATATGGAAAGAGAAGAGCCCATGTCTTAAGATGGTTAAGATTTGGGGTTGTCCGGCCTATGTCTGAAAGCAAAATCCGGACAAGCTCGAGGCAAGGTTAGTTATGTAGAACTGGAAATGTTCTAGCTATGCAAACTACAGCAGATAATTTGGTAGAACCAAAGAATTCAGTAGATTACCAACGAACCTCAGCCTCTCCGCCAATCTAGTAGGGTTCCTCACCCACCTGAGAGATACTTCGGTTACTCGATGACAGTAGAAGTGAGGATTGCATCATAAGATGATGACCCAATTAGTTTCGAGTAGGCCATCGAGAGTAGGGACTCTGTAAGAATGGCTTGATGCTTAGCGATTTGAGATGGAATCTATGTACACCAACAAAGTATGGACTTTGGTTGCTGTATCTGAAGGGTTAAATCCCCATCAGGAGCAAGTATATCTTGAGAAGATTACTTAGTGTACATGGAAAAGTTGAGACTTTCAAAGCTAGACTTGTTAAAGGTTTGCATCATTGACCAGGTATGGATCATGACGAAACATTTTCTAAGGAGCTATGCTTAAGTCCATCCAGATCCTACTTGCCACGGCTACATACCATGACTACGATATCTGGTGGTTGTGTGTCATGACTGCTTTTCTAAATGATATTTTGGAAGAGAGCGTCTATAAGTACACAGCCAGAGGGCTTCGTAGACAGTGGGAGCAGCGGAAACGTGTGCAAGATGTTTTATGTGATAAAGCAGGCATCGCGGAGTTGGAACATCTGTTTTGATGAGTTAGTCAAATAGTTTGACATCATCAAAATGGTAGATGAACCTTGCATATACAAGAAGGTAGTAGGGAGTATGGTAGTGATCCTCGTAGAGTACGTGGATGACATACTCTTGATAGAGAAGGAGTTTCCTATGCTACGCTCGGTCAATCTCCGCTTATCACAAGGATTCTCCATAAAGGATCAAAGTGATACCTCCTAAATCCTGGGTATTGGATCTATGAGATAGATCTAAATGGATGTTAGGATACTCACTAGTTGTAGTGAGACGGTATCAATCGATACTGGGGAGAATCACTGGAAGTGTTCCAGGGTGATAAAGACGACTGAATGTCAGTCACAGGCATTGTCTTTACCCTCAGTAAAGGGACGGTATGTTGGAAGAGTTCCAAGCTAGATACCGTGGCATACTAGACGATAAAGGCATGATACATCGCTACTTAAGATGCTACCAAAGAGGCTGTTTGGGTGTATATTGGTTCATGAGATGAACTACGTTCCTACCATTGTGAGACAATGGAGTTGTGGCTTATGCCAAGGAACATCGGTCCCATCAGTGATCCAGACATATTCTAAGGCAGTATCACCTGATCATAGAGATGGTTGATCTCTAAGGGATCGAGTTTAGGAGAGTAGACTCAGAGGACGACACGGCGGATCCACTCACGAAGGCCTATTCCCAGAGAGAGACCTTTATGGGATGGTTGAGTATGAGATACTACAACCACTGCTATCAGATGGCCCTAGTGCAAGTGGGAGATTGTTAGTTATATGTATGCCCTAGAGGCCATTACTGTACATTGGATGTATATAGTAGTGGATGCTAGGACATATATAGGGAGGACTTTCTTGCTCGACATGATAGTATGCTATCTGGTTACTCTTTACCTTAACGTGTATACTGATTGTCTCTCTGTTACATGTTGGTAAAGCCCTTAGGATGTGTACTTGACTACCTGGACTATGATGCGGATCATACTAGTGGGGACATGGTAGTCCATAAGTACATCCTTCAAAGTCCCTAGTCGTGGGTGTATCGAGACGGGGCATCGATATACCAGAGTAGACTAGCGTATACCTTCTCGACCCATACAGATGGGCGATGGATGATCCCATATCCATTGGTGTTTGACATCGGAGATGATATACGGGTGCTCAGTGGAGACTGGGTACACTGGACGGACTCGCCGAGAACTCCCAGATGGTATTATACATTACGTCAGATGGCAGTTCTCTGGTGACACTGGTACAGAGTAGTCTGTTGACCCGAGATCGTCATAGAGTCTTGTGTGGTTCCCACTGTGTTTTGATTTCCACCTTACCACGTCCAAGAGGGCGTGCAAAACGGTGGTTTTTGGGTACAGTCCCGAATCACATGGAGGCAATGAGCGATAGGAGGGGATTCGTCTCTCCCGGTATAGGGAGTTGATGTTGCGCTGTGTTCGATTGGCTATAATCGGAAATCCCTGGCCAGGGTTGCTGAGATTTACTGGTAAGTGTTACCAGTAGTTTCTCGAATTGTTGTAGACCTCATATCGACACGACTTATCGAGCTATTGGGGTCTGACGTTTACCACCCCTAGGCGAGATATGCGACATATCAGACGACGAGACCGGACTGTACGGTAAGTGTTACTGGTTGGATTCACAAGAGTGTGAGCGGGCTTACTCGTCGATCTTCTGATCGCTCAATACCCGGGTGGCCGTTACGTTTACAGACCGCTTGCGGCTTGTGGGTGTTTGATATGATCATCACCTGCTGCCGGCGTATTGACGAGTCTTTAGAGTCCTACACAGAGGTTTCCTGGCTCAAGCGAAACGAAATAGGAGCGCATATGAGATATGTGCGGGACCGAGAATAATGCGTGTATGTGATACCGTATTTCATTCTCGCGATGAATGTATCGAATGGTTGTATGCGATATAACCTAGTTATTGAATCAAGGATCGATTCGGTAAGCCGATACATAGGATACTAGTCGGTTATATGCGATATGACCGGATCGTTAAATCAAGTGTTGATTTAATGATTTAATGTATAATTATATATTTGATACATTACTTTGCATTAACTAGTATTGGTTCACTTTAAATGGATTTACTCACTTGAAATGCACATTGTATATGTGATATATTTTTTTGTGCACATGATTGTATCATATTTGATGATACATTCTAGCTTGGGTTTGTGTAAAGAATTAAACCATGGTTGGTTAGTGATTAGGGTTTCATTTCATTTACTTATTCTTTTATCTATTTATTTATTTATTTCTTTTAGAAAAGAAGAAAAGAGAATGGTGGCTTGTTTTGTTTGCTTGTTGAAGCTTCTTGATGCTTTGAACAAGTCCACCATTCTTGTCTCTTCTCTAACCCTAACCACTCATCCAACCTTAGTTAAATCTCTACACTAAACCATGGTTGAAGAGATGATAAGTATTCATTTTTATTTTTCTTTTTAAAAAGAACTTATCATATTCATTTCTTTCTTCTTCTTCTTGATGAGCAAGAAAGAAAAGCTTTCTACTTCAATGGAAACTTGAGCAAATGAGTGAGAAATCAAATTCTAAAGTGAACCCACTTCCTATTTCTTCATCTTCTACCTCTTGCCAAGTAGTATAGGGCGTTTTCTTCACAAGTTTCATGACTTGGTGAAGTGGGAGCTTGATCTTGTGATGCCTCGACGTAGATCATCTTCGGCACGAAGCCGACGACCTTGCCCGCCCATTTCTCCGATGAAGCCGATGCTAGAGTCTAGGATCCGATTTGTACAGCGAGGAGACTTCATTGCGGAGCTATGGAGGTGGAGAACCGGATCTACAAAGGTTGTATTTCCGTTCTTTTAGTTAAGACATTAACTAGTTTCTTTTATCGCCTAGACTTCTAGTTAATGATCCGTATTAGGGTTTCTCGGCACCCGTAAAATTTGAAATTGGCATGGTTGATGCCTTGTGAGACCTCTTGACAGTGCCTAGGAACCCTACAAAAATGTGTATAAGAGAAACTAAACAGTTAATAAACATAACTTTAGGAGTTAAATAAGAGATCACTAATAAACTAACTAAATATAAACGATAACATTATAATAGAATGCTAAAGTAAAATAGAGTAGTAGTTAAATTGAGGTGGCATTCTGTAGTTAAAAGTAGAGCAAAGTCCAAACAAGAAATATGAAGAATAACATGACATATCAAGAAGAATAACAAAAAGAAAAGTATAAGTATGGAAAATTCACCAGAAAGTAAAGTATACAATGTAAATCAAAACAATTGAAAGGCTTGGAAATAGTATAGAACTTTGGGACAGTAAGTAAAACTAAAAATACTTACTAACACATAATGAAAATCTAACTAATTTATAAATAGGCAAAACTCTAAATTTAAAATAGTAAATGTTACTAATTATAACTATGTCAACAGAAAAATAATACTAGTAGTATACAGTAGACTAGCCGGAGAATGGATTGCGGTATCTATATCGAAGATCGGTGCCGTGAGCAAGCATCCGAATGGAAGAAATGTGAAGAGGAATTGGGTTGTCCATAATGATATAAAGATAAAATATGAAAATCGGATTCAAAATCAGGGAGAGATATAAGTTAACAAAGAGTATAGGGTTTGCCAATTTTAGACAGGGGTATGCGACAAAATATAACCTAATCGAAAAAGAGAGTCAGGGATGCGGTGACGAACCATAGTGTCAATTAAGTTTAGGGTATAAACATAGTGAGTCAAACAAAAATAGGTCATCACAATGCACAACTGTATTGCATTCAACTAAGAGGTTCAACAGATACAAGATTTAACGAAAGAAAACAGCTACTAAATAGAGTAACACTATCTTTATTGAAAGCAGGAAAGGTGATAACTCTGCGTCGATATCTAAATCTCTGCAATCTCGTAAAGCAAGTCTGAATCTTGTGTTGGGTCCGTTTCATCCTCGAAATTCAAGATACGAAAACAACCAAGTCGCTCAAGTAGATGTGGGAGGTGTTGACGAATCTCCTCCATGCAGCTCTTTCCTTCAAGGGTAAACATCGATAAGATGCCCGTCAGATCCACAAATTAAGCATTGCCCTTTGGCCCGGCGACAGTCCTTTTGAAATTGTTCTGGCCTCTTGCAATAACCACAACATTGGGTTCTTTGGTGCTTCTGTTGCTGAGAAACAAATGGACACTTCATCTGCACACCAACTCGTTGTTTGACAGGGATTCCCCTAAGATTAGGGGGTCCCGCTGGTGCCTGAGCCATTTGCCTTCTTAATCCTTCGGCCAAGAGATCGTTGGTTCGTTCCTGGACTTCCATCAAGCCTTGCAGTGCATCCAAAATCCCGGCGGTCTGATTCTGGGGAATGGAGGTGGAAGGAGAGTCGTTGGAAGCCATGGTCCTGAAACAACAAATTTTCGGACGGCATAAGACACAAGGTATAAGAATCAGAATAAGATATAGAATTGACAACGAAACAAAAATTTGTGGTGAGGTGAAACTCAATCGAGCGGAAATCAAATGTAGAACTCCAAGTCACTCAAGTAGAGTGCTTCCTGGTAACTATGCTGCAGTTCATAGTTACAATCGCATAACTCAACTAAGTCACCCAAAACTCTAGCGGATGAAGTCAAAATATAACTTGACAAACTATAGGGATTCTAGTCAAGGATAACAAGTTTACAATCTGGACCGAATGGGCGACTTAAATTGTCAAGCTTTATTCAGAAACTGTAATCCCAATCTAAACCTGGCTCTGATACCAACAAAACCATATCACGCCCCGCTTCCCAAAATACGGAATACGAGGGGTGACAAGGCCAGTCATGCTCCTACGGTCAAGGAAATATATTGCCGTAGTCACATTTCGGCTTCTAGCATTACGTGGTAATCAGTAATCATAGCACAAGTAATAAGAAATGTAGTCACTAATACTGTAATAAGAAATGCAGTCACTAATACTACCAAAACAGATACAAAACTAACCAGATAGAAATCAAGGAAAAGACAGCGCTGGCATGACTGATCTAGATGTCTGCAATATCCTCGAGGTACGACAGATCCTGATCCGAGCAAAGTCCACTTCTCACTCTGAGCATGCATACTCAGGTCGTCAGAGCGATACAATAGCAATATATACATATATAATGTGTAATGATGATAAACATAAAGCAGTAAATATAGAACAATGAAGCGAGCATGACATAACCGGTACATGTAACGATAAAGCAAGTATATCAGATCACTAATCAATGCAATGTCCATGTCACTAAGGCTATCAGTCTCTAAGTCTCACTGTCCAGGTCACTAAACCTATCGTCAGTCCAAGTGTGAGCGTCAACCACCGCAGGAGTATTCCCAACCCAAGGATAGGCCTCAGGGGCAAGAAAACACGGGCCCAAATCACGCTCGCTAATAATCAGTAATATCATCCATATGACTCTCGAAATCGCTATATATATGCCGGTAGTGGGACTCCTGAGATTCCATTGATCGAACTCACGCTCAAACCACCCCACACCCAATGGTCTACATCAAACACCGACCATGAATCCAAATACTAGTCGCTCCATGAAAAGTCTACGCGAGAACTGGAGACAAGGTCTCCATCAAGCATGTCTCGACTGGTATCCAAGATAAATGAACAGTGTTCGACGTCATACCTATGACACTAATATAAGTGCTTCCATAACCGTCCCATGCCAGTTATAGTTACACTTATATATGTCCCATAGGCGTCGACAATGCAATAACTATTTGGTTCCGCTGATTGTGTACAAGTACGTATCACTTCACTTATTCATTCACGCTTTTACACTAACGTACTTGCCACAATCCAATCACTAGCATTTATCACTTGGTAATGTAACACGATCACTAGGTTATCAATGTATATGACCACTATTCAAATGAGAGTATAACTGCTACATAATATGATGAGAATGCAATTAATTATGATACGAATAAAAATATAGCAGCCAGTGTCATACCAGTTGCAAAATTTACTATAAATCACACGTGCAGAATTAAGCAAAACAATATAAAAGGGGTAAGCAGTATATTTAATTATCTGTCCATAAAAATTCGTTTCGTGTCAATTGGGTTTCAGATTTGCTAGTTATGGTCATTTCATTTTAAGTGTTTACTGCTGGAAATCCAATTTCTGAACTAGAAGTCCGTTTCGTAACACGTTTTACTCCCTGCTGGGAGCATAATTAGGCGACGCTACTGTTCAACTAATTGCAGAACTATGAGTTAACTTTACAGCGCAGGAGACAGATCAACAATAGTCATCTTGGTTTAGGATTTATGATCAGATTACTGATGAAGGGTGCAAACTGAAATGGCAGAAATCTGCCGTACAAGTCATCCGTTTAAAATATGATTTATATACCAAATGATTCTGGAATTTAGTGAAACCAGTTACCATTGGAAAGATAAAATAATTTTCTACGCAACGATAATTGTCTCCTCACACTATCATAATTAAAAATTAAGGTTTCAGGTGTATAAATGCATGTCAAGGGTAAGTTCTTTTCTGGACTGCAGTCCAAGGTCAGGTAAGTTCTTTATTTTCGATGTTCATAAGATATATCTAACAGTAAAGATATACGTCGTGTTAAATATTATGAAGTACCCTTCGCCACGAACCCAGGCACGCTGCGATTGGATTTTTCTGGAATTAATCATGAATTTAACAGTGTTAAGTGTTCGGTAAAACGTAAGTTTCAGTATAGACATTAGAGTATCACTTTATGCGTGAAAACCACTTCAATTTGCCACCGAATTTCTACAGAGTGTTTTTTTAATACTATCAGGGTCTAAATATCATGATTTCCGCCATATGTGATTTAGTTATCGTTTATAGTTCACATCAAACTCTTAGGGTAGCATCCGGTAAACGACCGAAACACTAGTTTTTTTAACCAATTGAATTTAAATATTATCCATATAGCCTCTATGTAATACTAACGCAGTAATAAGCCGTAATCAAGCTCCAATCAATAAAACCGCACTATGGTTCACTATGCAATTTCAACGCTGGTTACGATCTAAATATAGTTATATAAATACATCAAGTTATTATGAAATTGCTTAAAGTCATGTTTAAAATAGTATGATAAACAAGTGAGGGATTTCACTTGCCTTGATCGCTGATATAGAAACGACGAACGTGCAAATTATGCGTCTCGACACATGAGCCAACGATAAACGTCGCGGAACCGGCACTGCGTGACGCGAGACTCAAACGCGATAGAGTTTGCGACGAACGTGTGCGATGTTGCGACGGCGACTGCGTTGATCACCGTGACGGCTACAGAGACTGAAGTCACGGCTTGGACAGCGATGACGGTTATCGGAACAGCGGCGATCGGCGATCGATGCAAGTGCTTGATGAAATGACGGAACTCGATTTTGGCGTCGATGAGGCACGGAGCTCGGTTGCGGCTCGAGGTGCGGGAGGCAGCTCGATGCGATGGAGGCTCGGCGATGGGGTTCTCAGGTGCACTGCAAGAGGACTTGGGTCGACGTCAAGGTGGCTATTGTTAGAGTTGGTCTCGGGTCTGGGTGCTCAGCTTGTAATGGGGTGAGGGAGAAGGAGCTGGAGGTTGCGGCGAGGTCAGGGAGCTCGTGGCGGAGGTGCGCTAGGGTCGCCGGTAGTTGAAGTGGAGCTCGGGGGCGGGTTGGATGCTTGGTGGTGCTGCAAGGTTAGGTTGTTGATGATGGTGGCAGTGGGTGTTGATGGCGTTCTCGAAGTGGTGGTAGGTTCTCGAGTTGGGTAAGAAGAAGGGGAGCTCAGCTAGGTGTCGCGATGGAGACGGTAGGTGTGTGTGGTGAAGGCGAGGTCGTCGGTGGTGCTGGATCGGCGATGAGAGGAGACGGAGCTCGGGGTCTGTAGCCGAGGAGTTTGGGGGGGGGGGATCGGTGTCGTCGGTGGTTAGGAGGAGACCGGTGGTGCAGTGGCGACTTGAGCTCGTCGGTGTCGAAAGAGGGGTCATGGCGAGCGAAGGTGATCACGAGGTCGAGGTGGGGGTCCTTGCAATCGGAGGAGGAGTGGGTGTTGGGTAGAGAGGAGAGAGACGTTGAGGTTGTTGAGAGGGAGGCGAGGCAGGCGAGGGGATCGCGAAGAGGAGCGGGTCGGGGGGAGGGGGGGTAGTGCGAGGTAGACGGGAAAAGAGAAGGAGAAATGGAGGAAGAAGACGTGGATGTGTGAGTGGGGAGTTCGGGTCGGGTCGGGTTCGGGTAGGGAACGGGCTTTGGTTTGGGTGAGAGTAGAAAAATAGAAAGGGGTTAGAGAAAATATAAAAATTATATTTAGAAAATATAGAAAATATTATTTGTAAAAATTTTAAACAGAAAAATTTTGCGGAAAGTACTTAATTAAAATACGGAAAATATTCATAAAGAAACTGGGTATTACAGTAGTATTTTAGAACTTCATGGGACGCTATTTTTCATAACAATCAGAAAACAATATGAAATCAATCATTAAATGATAGATTAACAATGGCCACATGAATGTACATATGTTATTGTTTTAAGGAAAATGAAAATGTTGTGGCCTGACTTTTTCCTGTGTCAAAAAGTCCTAATCACACGTATGCAGCAGTCTATATAATAGAATTTGGATCAATTCAACTAACTGCAGTTTGTAGCCTTGTCCAAGTTACACCAATTCAAACCTTGAGAAATTTATAACCAAATATAAACAAAAGAACCTTATAATTTTAATTAAACAATTAATACCCAGACAGACTCCTACATATAAATTCCCTTACAAAATAATCATCATAGACTAAGAATTTTCATACATTTTCACATTCCATTGCCAAAACTCAACAAAAATGTGCAGCTGTGGCACATCAAAGTTGGCTCTCATGGACCTCGGAGACCCTCCGTCGCCACCGAAAGCATTGAAAAAGAAGCACAACAAGAACCCTTACGCCGCCTGCGGACTCGACAAGTTCTCTAAAGTCCTCGCCGAGCTCGAATCGAGACGAGAGAAGATCATGTCGATCACGGGGCCTCAGGCTCTGATAAGGTTCGTGTACGACAACACACACGACTGGGTCCCGATCATAGTAAGGCCGAAACCAGAGAAGAAGAAACTTAAAGCGACGACACGAATTGAGATCAAAGAGACATCGGAGAAAGGAGCCGTCGTCAAGAAGAGAAGGATGAAGGGGAGTGAGAAGAGATTGCCATGGTTGGGGTTGAGAGGTAGTTCATGTTATAATTATGATATTCTTTTGGTCATGGTGGTGGTTTTGGGGGGGGTGGTGATATTTGGGAGGGTGTTTGCCATTTGTTGCACCTGTGTTTGGTGGTATATGATGCCTGTGGTTATAATGAAGGAGAAGGCTGTGAATAATAAGAGGAAGGACTATGGAAGGAGATTGAATGATAGGAGATTAATTAATAAAAGGGTAGTAATTTTGTGAAGATCATAGGTGATGCTTCTTCTTTGCTTTGTAATTTTGTTTTTTTTCCTTCGTTTTTTTTAATCTTTTGTTAGGATTTTTTAAGGTAAGTTCATGCATGTAAATTATCTCTGAGACCAAGTACATGTAGGGTTTCATTGGGATCAATCCCCAACCTCAAAAACTTTGTTTTTGATTTCTGTTTATCTCTTGGTTTTTTATTTTTCCTTGAGGCTTAAATGGAAGGTGATGCTATAAAAATAAGGGTAAATTGCCAAAAAGCCCCTGGCCCCATTCAGAAAGCTGTATAAAAATCCCTAGGCTTTTGGAACTGGTCAAAAAAACCCTGGGCCCATCGTAAATCCGTATATAAGTTATCTGTAGCATATAAGTTATCTGTAATATATAGGTAGTAAGCAGCTGCTTGTAATAACTAATCACTTGTCTATAATATCTAAGCAGTGTAAGAAATATACGGACCTAAATGAAATCCAGCCCAGAAGTATTTTACAAAGATTTTCAACGGTCAGTCGATCCTAGCAATTTCGAAAATTACAGGGATTTTTTACAACTCTCTAGTGGTTTCTGACATCTCTCACATGGCCTGGGGGCTTTTTGACAATTTACCCTTAAATTAATGAAATACCTTAAAGTCCGAATGGGGGTTGAGACGAGATGGTAAATGACAACAAAGGAGGCGAACATATATTGAAGATTTTCATATATTGAAGATTTTCTTTGTTCTTGACACTGGCCTGTGAGCCCTAACCTAAACACACAGCACACACAACACATCCATGCACACCACACACTTTTTTTTGACGGCCCGTAAGCTATAACCTAAAGCACAGACCACACATAACACGCCCGCACACACCACACAACACACACGCAACGAGAGGACCCACGAATTTGCTCCGAAAGCATTAATTTATGGTTACTTCGTCATTTGGGTTCTTGGAGTTCGAACCCTGCATCCTCCCCAAAAGAGAAATTGCCCATACCATCGGAGCTAATGCTCAAGTGATACCGAAGATTTTGAAAAGGCAAGAACAAATAACAAAGAAATCATCGGAATCGGAGTTTGGGGCTTTAGCGTACTTTCTCCAATGCCTGAGTTAGTAACGACATGTCGGAGTGTTGGGGGTTTAACATATACAAGATCAAAACTTGCATAGTGATTATATTCTTCTTCTCTCAAGATAGATTTTTAGGCTAATATGATAATAGAAAAATCTTTGTTGAATCATGTGACGACAATTATTCGAATTCATACTTCTCAATAATGAATGCAACTATACAAAATGATAGATTCTTACCCTCATTTCATATGGTACAAAAATATTATATTTCAAATTCTCAGTATTTTAGCCACCATGTATCGGATGATGAAAAATATGTGAAAATTACAGAATTTCAAGAATCAAATTGAGCACTAATTAATATAATTTCTAGAGAAGAGAACATGTGATGCGGAAAAACAAATAAACATTGCCAACTTGGCCATATGGCAAGCAACCAAACAAGCACGCCGTCTTATTCTAATACTATGCCTAACATGCATAAATTTTTCAACATCTAACAAAGTTTTAGCTAGATTGTTCGGCGACATGGATCATGAAATTTCAAGTTTCTTGTACATGTTTCAAAGCCCCCCCTCTATTCCTGCACATTTTTAGAAGCCTGAAAATCCTGTCTCATGCATTAACCATCTAAAAATGCTTAAGCAATAACTAGAGGAGATATTGATTGTGAAAAATGTGAGTAGCAAAAAAGAAAATTTCAAGACTGAAGCATAGTAACAAGACTAGTGTCTGTAATCAAGCGTACAAGAAGAGAGAACCAAACACTTCAGTTGTTAGCATTGGCAAATGCGTTGATGGCTTAAGTTTTTTATCACGCACAAGTTAATGATGCCATTAAGAACATAGACAAGTTTCCATTTTGGCCTATGCGAAGAATGCGAGTTATTTCTAATGCCATTAAAATAGGCATGTTAGCAGCATGCATTAACTGCTGTCTCTCACAAGCACAGTTCAAATCACAAGCCACTTAAAAGCACGCATTATATGTTAGTTTGACTAACTCCGCCGATGTGGTGCATAAACATCTTATTCATCCATAGTTTGTCATAAATAAGGATTCTTTTGTACAAGTCTCTCACACTAGAGCTGTTACACATTAGTCCTTCAATCTCAATATTTGCTCTTAGGTTCCTCATGTCAATTTACGACATCCATATTTCTTATCTTAGGTTAATGGATATTCCGTTTCTGTAAATTAATATGTTTTTCTTTTATCATTATGGCTCTCTCTTTTCCTTCTTTTCTTAATCTAACTCACCTAAATGATGCCCTAAACCTTTTTATATCACTTCTAAACCTGAATTTCACACTTCCATTTTTTTCAAGTTCCCCAAGGTTCTACTTCTTTCCTCCAGCAAAATGATAATTACTTGTGTATGCTTAGGATATCACTATACGAGTATAGGGTAAGGTCAATTTGGGAAGGATTAGGCAATTGTTGCCCAACTTGAATAACTACTTAGATTAAAAGGACTTCAAACCAATATTAAGATTCAAGCAACTAACATTGTACTAGCTCTAAGTTGAGGGACTTGTATTGGAAACCCCAAAAGATAATAATTTCTAGTGAGAGCAAACCATGACATCATGAAAAGAAGAATAACAACTAGTGGTGTCTCAAACAATGAAAGAATGATAGAAATTTTATGTTGATAACTTCCAAAGATAGTCTATGAACCTACCCTGAATCTTTTTGTCCGTGGACTATTGGAGATTGAATGAACAATCTGTGGCTGATGTCTTGGAGCTTCATTTCTTGTATATCGTGCTGACGCAGGCAAGGAAGACCTTTCTTGCATGTGACTTCTTGCAGCACCTCGCTGATGTTCAAAGAAACCGTCTCTGTCCCAAGTTACTTCGTAGTCCACTTTGAGACGTGATCCTTCCTGTATAGAACCAGATAATAATTATTATTTTTATTTTTTGAGTTGACCATCGTGAATTTACATATTGGAGAGCAAAATCAGGAGCTACGCTCCTTAGGAGGTATCTTCCTTGTTGGACCAGTTCTACAAAACATAAATTGAAGAGTTGTAGTACAACATCCATTTATGCTGAATCAGTAGTAAACAAATATTCAAAGGAGCAAAACATAGCGATAACACAGAATTCTTTACCAAAATAGACATTTGCTGGTATAGATCAGGGGTTTTGTACTTTTGTGTTGGGAGATTCCATGCAGAGAACAAATACAAAAAAGAAGAAAAAATGAATAATTTTCTAAGAAAAAAAGCATACGATGTCCAGCATCTATGAAAGTAAATCTAACTGACAAAATATAGAAATAAATTGAAATAAATCTTTCTCAAAAGGAAGAGCGGTCATTTTCTGTAAGTTCTTGTGCCAAATGGAAGGTGAAAATTCCTCAATGGTGATGCCTACATATAGTAGCTAGTGATGGTACGAGACTCCAATCAAAAGAGTAAATTTGCCCATTTGATAACCACTATCCAAGATTATATAATAAGATACAACACGCTTGTATTAGGTTTATACCTTCTGCATCGAACGGCCACACAACACCTTCATTGCATTATAGAAATCATCGTAATCCTCAAATTGAACCCAGGCCTTGCAGGTAAGTCCAGAAATAATATCCTCTTCATTGCATTATAGCAACATTAAGGTTTCTAATTGATTCAAGTAAACGATG
Source organism: Agapanthus africanus (assembly GCA_030015575.1). Classification (NCBI taxonomy): domain Eukaryota; kingdom Viridiplantae; phylum Streptophyta; class Magnoliopsida; order Asparagales; family Amaryllidaceae; genus Agapanthus; species Agapanthus africanus. The sequence goes on along the minus strand of CM057349.1, from coordinate 35,109,042 downwards.
TCAAAGGACATTGCACATAATGGATCAAAATATGCAGTCTGATGATGATAAATAAAAGATAATGAACCATCATTGAATGCAAACTACCCTAGATGGTCTGGGTTTTAAAATGGGACAACGAATGTTGAGAATTAGGCATAATTTCACTACACTACCATAAACCATACCCGTTTTCACTGAACTATAAACTATTAAGGACTTCATAAATTACAAGTACCAAAAACTTTTATATAAACACTACCCGGTTTTCATTAAACTACCATAACATCGTATTACAAATTCTGTTGACGCCATTACATTTGTTTAGTAAGACGGGGGTATAATACATTTTAAAAAGGGTAATGATAATTCAAAGGTCATGGAAAGTACAATTATGATTAGGTATATTTTCCATAACGACATGCGTTTAATGTGAAAAAGGTCATGGAAGGAGATCAAAATGAAGACAAGAATGCATCTCTCTCACTCTCTCTCTCTCGCGCATATATATATATATATATATATATATATATATATATATATATAGAGAGAGAGAGAGAGAGAGAGATGTGTGTGTGTGTGTGTGTGTGTAGGATAGGATAGGAAAAATGTCAACAGTTTCCATAATAGCAGAATCATATAAGAAATTTCCATTTTGAAGGAAGAGCGGGAACAAGTACCTAATTTTTCCAAGCACTGAAAAGATAGTATGTGTAACCAACATTGAGGGCTTGGATGATACTCTTGGCTCAGCAAACCATCGTGAAGGAACACCTTTTACGATAACAGTGTCAGGACGCCAAGCCACACCTCTTGAAGAATTCCCTGTAAATTGATATTGCCATGAGAAAAGATTTCACACTATTAACTCCAAATTTCAGTTTGTATACACTTTACTATGTATAATTGGGTAGAAGTTTGGATGTTTGCTTCTTTTAGGGCCTGATTGGAGGGAGCCCCATTACTGTAGTAAAAGACGCAATATGCCTTTTGTTCCCTTAAATTGCTAGTTATATGTTTTGCAGCGGCCAAAAAAGATTTGCCAGGTTAGTTGAGCACAGCCTTGAACAAGCAAAATGGACGAAAAAGATTCATATAGCCAACAATAATAGTTTGGGATAAATGATTATTGTTGTTAAAGTGTCTGGTTAGATGTAAGGGTAAATTGCACAAAACCCAGCTGTAGAATACCCAGTATAGCACTTGTCTCCCCCCCCCCCCGCCAATATATATATATATATATACATATACATATACATATAGAAGAAAAAAGGTCCTAGGAGGCTTTTTCGTTAGGTGGCGTCAAAAATATATACTATCCACGATTTTTTTCGACGATCGGCACTATCATCATTTTTATCATGTAAAATGTGAATACACCAAATTTCATGTGTTATGAATATAATTAGTAATTAGCTTTAGTCTCACTTCGGCTATAATAGGAGAGGTGCTCTATGACCTTCCATTTATATATACATATATACATATATAGGAACTCAAGTTTAATTAAGAAAATAAAATATTTCTTCTTGATACTTTTCATGCTATCAGAGTTTTGAAAAGAATTGAGAGACCCTAATTTTCCCAAAACCCTAACCATAATCCTCTTTCCCATGCCCTAGCCGTCTCTCCTCATGCCTTGGCTGCCTCATTCCCTCTCCTCAGCCCTCACCACTAGCCACCTCTCCTCATGCCCTAGCCGCCACCTCCCTTCTCTTCAGCCCTCACCACGTCACACCCTGCACCCGCCTACGCCACACCCGCATCACGCCGCACCCACACCACGCACCAGCACCCGCCTCCTCTAGCACCACACACCAGCACCAGCACCATGCCTCATGCACCCGGATCGCAGCCTCCATGCCCGCTACACTTTGCTTGTAGATAGCCTCCACCAATGATGTTGCCTCCTCCATGCTTATCGCAACCCTCTCGAACCCTAGTCCTAGCCCTCGCCAACAGCCACATAGTCGTCTCCGCTTCTCTCGGTTAATGACGATGATCTATTGGATCATCTTGCTCTGACTTTTTCATGCTTGTACTCGCTTGGATGTTAAACATCCTTATTCTCGCTCTTGTGATTTACCTCTGCACCATTCATCATGAATCGGTCTTAATTATTACTCGTGGTCGTCCTCCTATTACCGCTCGTGGTCGTGGTTCCCGTGGGCGTGGTCGTGCCGGCCTTTATTGTGCTTATTGCGGTGGCAATAAGCATCGCGAAGACTGGTCTTGAAAAAAGCATGCTACCCTGAGGATACACTTACAGCTCACCAAACATTCATACCAGTTGCTACTGACCGACCTTCCTCTTCTGCCGGCCATTTATCTTTATCCAGTGTTGAGTGGGGCTAGTTGCGTCGTCTACTCTCTTCTGTACCTCCTGCCAACCTTCCTATTTCATCAGGTATATCGTTCTTTTCTTATTCTAATTCGTGGGTCGCTGATTCCGGCGCATCACATCACATGTCTCGTGATGGTGATCTTGCTTCTAATCCTTACAAGTTTATTTCCATGGCCGATGGTAATACCACACCTGTCTCTGGCTCTGCTGATTTATCACTTCATTTTTATACCTGAAAAATGTTTTAATTGTGACATCTTTAAAACAAAACCTCTATTTGTCAGCTTACAAATGATTCTAACTACTCCGTACTATTATATCTCACTTTGTAATACAGAACCTTCTGCCGAAGCAGCGGATTGGTGGGGAAATGAAAAGAATGGACTGTACTATGTTGATCATCTTCCCAGTACGTATGCAGCTGTCTCTACTATCCAGTGGCATCGATGACTTAGTTACCCTCCTCTTAATTCTTTACGTACCATGCTGCATTCTCTTATTTTATCAGAATTCAGTTGTGAATCATATATTCTTGGTAAACAACATCACTCCTCTTTTCCTCCAGTTAATAAAAGACATGGTTTACCTTTTGTTTTAGTTCACCTCGATATTTAGGGTCTTTTTAAATTTCTAAGTGTGTTTGGTTATAAATATTTTATGACATTTATCAATGATCATTCACGCATGACTTGGTCATATCTTCTGCGTAATAGGTCTGGATTTTTGTCTACCTTTAAAATCTTCGTAGCTGAGATTAGTAATCAATTTGGTGTTTCTGTAAAGGTTCTTTGTTCAGATAATACTAAAGAGTATATTAGCACGAACTTTCCTGCATTTTGTCAGACATGTGGCATATTGCATCAAACTTCTTGTTCTTATACTCCTAACCAAAATGGAATTGCTGAACAAAAGAACCGATATTTGCTTGAGATAACTCGTTCTCTTCTTTTGCATATGCATGTCCCTAAACGATTGTGGAATTTTGCGGTCTTAGCTGGGTTTTTTATATCAATCGTATGCCTTCTCCGGTCCAAAGCAACCAGTCCCGTTTCTCTGTTTTGTTTCCACAGGGCAACATCTTTCCTATTCCTCCTAAGGTGTTTGGTTGCCTATATTATCCTCATATTCTAGGTCCTCAAGTAGACAAACTTGATCCTCGTGCTACTCGTATGATGTTTGTAGATTACTCACGATACCAGAAAGGATATGTTTGATTTGACCCCACCACTTCTAAAGTTTGTACTTCATATGATTTGACTTTCTTAGAAGATTAGGCATATTTTCCACCACTTGTCAAAGACCCCACTTCTACTGTCTCTATGTTCCTCACCTACCTTCTTCGGAACTTGATTCGTCTGTTCGACCTGTGCGCCCTAGTTTTACGCTTGTGTCCCCTTATCCATAAGTGTATCATCGTCGTGACCCAAAAGTTCCATCCCTCCCACCATTTCTACTCCTAACAATTCTTCTGCAAGTACTCCGATACAGTCCACCAGTCCTACTCCTCCACCACCACTGCCTTCAGAAGATCTCTCTTTCTATTGCGTTACGCAAGGGTAAGCATTCCTGTACTACAGCATATCCGATTTCTAATTTTGTTTCCTATCATAAACTGACACCATCTGGTAGTCAATTTGTTTTTTCCTTGTCTACTATCACTCTTTCTTTCTCTGTTTAGGAAGCTCTTCAGCACTTAGGTTGGCATACAGCTATGTTATAGGAGATCGCCGCATTGCGCTCTAATCAAACTTGGAAATTAGTACCTCCACTTTCAGATAAGAAGGTTGTCGGCTGTCGATAGGTCTATACTATAAAGCATAATCCCGATGGGACGATTGACAGTCTCAAAGCTCGATTGGTGGCCAAAGACTTTACTCGGCAGTATGGATTGGATTATGTTAAGATTTTTTCGCTAGTTGCCAAATTGACCTCTGTTCTTATATCCTTGACTGTTTTTAAGGCATGGACACTTCATTAGCTGGATGTGAACGTCTTTCTTAATGGCGATCTTTCAAAGATTGTTTACATGCAGAAGCCTCCTGGATTTGAGCGACCGGAAGAGTCTATGGTTTGTTTCCTACATAAATCGTTATACGGATTGAACCAGTCACCGCATGTCCGGTTTGAAAAGTTTAGTATGGTCTTATGATAGATTGGCTTCAAACGCAGTCGCGCCGACACATCTCTCTTTACACATAGTCGTTCTCAGGGCAAGATGATTGTGCCCGTGTATGTTGACGATATTATTATTACTGAAGATGATTCTGCTAGCATCTTCAAAATGAATAAATATTTGGCTGCATACTTCCATACCAAGGACTAAGCCCAGATAATGAAGCGAATCGATGGCGAATCGATTCGCTTCGTGGTGATGTGGATGAATTTGTCGAGGCGATTCGCCTCGCCCGCCATGAATTGGCGGAGCGAGCAGGTTTCCAACTTTTCCGGCGGTGCTTCGTTGTAGTTTGCCTCGTCCAACTCGCTGATTCGTCCCGCCTCATTGACCGATTCGCCACGAATTTGCCTCGAACTCGCCACCCAACGGTCACAAACGGCCGCATGCTCGACGAGTCGCCCCGCCTCGCCTTGGAATTCCCATCCAACGGCTCTTAATGGTCGGATCCAGGCGCGATTCGCCTCGCCTCGCCTCATAACAGCTAGAAACGGGCAAAAAATTCAAAACCCCGCAAAAACCTATAAATACCCCCAAACCCCATTTCTTCTCGTTCCAAACCCTTTTCTCTTCCAAATAAAATTCTCATCTCTAAAAAAATTAATCTAAATCTCTAATACTATTGTGGCAATTTCCATCTCTTTAAAGAATAGAAGCTCTGATCCGATCCCCCGACAGTCTAATTCTGAGTTTTCGAAGCTCCGAGCCTTCGATCGACCCATCTTCTCTCTTTCTTGTTTCTTATTTTTAATTTCTTATTTTTAATTTTCTACTCTTTTTTAACATTTAGTTAAAATATTGATATGGAGGGTTCATCCGATATGCATCAAACCCAAATTCCTCATCCCGAACAAACGGAAGGATCCACCCATACATTAAAAGAAGCTAAAAAACGGGCGACTACTAGTAATGTTTGGGATCACTATAAAATTGAATTTAAAAACGGTGTTAAATACGTCGTTTGCAAATATTGTGACAATACATATAAACACAAGGATAGTGCCGGCATCGGTAGTTTGAATAAACATGCAAAAAACCCTTAGAAGCCCCAGCCGGTTCCTCCACTACACAAACACAAATTGGTTTCGCCGGTCAAGATCTTTTTCAATATAATTATGATTTAAATGTTTCAGAAATGGCAAGATATGTTATGGCAGATGTACATGTTCTCAGATTCGGAGAAAGCACGGATTTTGAGCGGTATGTTCAAACAGCGTTGTAACTGGCATTCCAAAAGGTTCCAAGGACTACGCTTAAAAGTCATTTTAGTCTCTACAATGATGGTAAACATGTATTAATTGCTACTCTTGCTTCTTTAGATACTGGTATTTCATTAATTTTTGATATTTGGATGGATAGAAGGGAACTTCCTTGGATGTGTATTACTGTACATTGGATAGATTCTAACTGGTTTTTGCAAAAAAAGAATTATAGCTTTTAGACAATTTCCATACCAGCACAGTAATTTTCATATAATTTCTCAAATTAGATCTATTTTAGAAGAATATCATTGTGTAAATATATTTTTTTCTATTTCTTTCGATAATACTAACAACAATAATTCTGCTATTGATGAACTCATTAGGCTATGCAAACAAATTTGCAATGGTCGTTTTTTCCATATTCGTTGTGCATGTCATATACTTAATCTTGCTGTACAGGATGCATATACCGTATGTAATACAAATATTCAAACAATTAAAAATGCATGTATGTTTATTAAAAGTTCTGGAAAAAAAAGCTAAATACAAAACTAGATGCCTAGCTGCAGGTGTAAGGCCGTCTCTTAAAAAAGATGTGGCCACCAGGTGGAATAGTACATATGACATGCTTCGTATTGCATTAAAGACCGCCGGAATTATTAGTAACATATGGAATGAACAAATGCCTGTAGAAAATCACTTAACACCCGATCATGGGACGATTGCAGGTCTTTTTAAAGATTTTTTTATGACTTTTAAAATAGCAACCGAACGGTTTTCTGCTGCGCATACCCCCACTTCTCATATTCTTGTCTCTGAATTGTATAATATAGCTAATTGTTTTGCTTGTCACGTCGAAAATCCAATACTTCACCATCCGATATTTACCATGCTAGCTAAGATTTCTAAATATTGCTCTGAAGTTCCAATTATTTACTGTTTATGTTCGGTAATGGACCCTAAAATTAAATTAGAAAGTTTAGAAGCTCTTTTAACCGGGTTCCACACGACCATAGGACATGGTGTAGATATTGATACCTATGTTATTATCGTTAGAAGTAATTTAAATGAAATGTTTGATTTGTATGTTGCGCGATCTTCTTTTGGTAGAACTAGTAGACCACCGCCCTCAACCAGTTCGCGTGCTTCAACTCGAGCTTTAGCACTTATTCGTCAGAAAAAGGGCAAAAGGCCCGATAGCCTCATCATCAATATCTTTAAATGAGTTATCAATATTTTTACAAACTGGGTCAGATATAGATTTAACCATAGATGATTTTGATATTTTAGCCTGGTGGAAAACCACGGGCATTTATATCCGGTGCTTTCTACTATGGTCCGTGACTTACTAACCGTTCCAGTGTCCACAGTAGCGTCGAAAAGTGATTTTAGTACAAATGATATGATATTAAACGAGAAAAGATGCAACTTGGCGTACGACACAATGAAGTGCATGATTTGCCCACAAGATTGGAAAGTAGCAGCCGTCAGAAAACAAAATGCACTTACTTTGGACTCGGATTATCTACGTGAGGAGCTTACAGGATCGGACGAGACCAACACCGAAAAAGGAGAAACCACAACCGGCGCCGACGAGTAGTGAATAAGATATGTAATAGTAGAAAAAGAACTACGTAGACCTGATTCTCTCTCATTGAGATCAATATTTGGAAGGGATACGTAGGCAGTCCGAGTGGGCTCGGTCTTTAATGTTAAAAAAAAACAAATTGTAGTATGAAATTGTAATTTGATTAAGATTTTTTTAATATAAAAACTTGTTTAAATTTCAAAATTTTAAGCCTAATTTTAATTTTTAATATATTTTTAAAAAAAATAGCAACCGGGCCGAGCAAAAAATTCGCCTGGCTCGGCAAATTTGCCTCGCCTCGTGAACCGGCAAAGCGAAGCGAGCGAGTTCTGGCTTTGTTATTGCTGCCCTCGCCTCGCTTAGCCGGCCAAAACGAACGAATTCCGTAGCAAGTTGCTTCGGCTCACTTTATTAGCCATGCTTACCAAGGACCTTGGGCCACTTAGATACCTCATTGGAATTGAAGTATTACGGAACTCTGGTAGATTACAGCTCTCTCAGTGCAAGTATGTACTCGATTTTCTATCTGAGACAAGACTTCTGGGATATAGACCAGCAGACACTACTATGGATTCCACAGTCAAGCAATCTCGAGGTAAAGTGAGTCGGTATATGCAGAATATCTTGACCTCTCACTTTAAGGCATTTGAGCATATTCTCATATATATCAAAGGTTCTCCAGGACATGGTTTTCTCTGCAAACCATCTATTTTGTCGCTCACAGTCTTTGCAGATGCTGACTTTGCAATATCCATTGATGATCAGCATTCCTCTAGTGGCTACTGTGTTTTCTTGGAAGGAAACTTGGTTACGTAGAGTAAGAAGCAGATTGTAGTGGCTCGTTTTTCTGCGGGGGTTGAGTATAGATCCATAACGCATACAGTAGCTGATAATGCTCAATATTGGCGACACTTAAGATCGGGACACGTGGCGGACGGCACGTCCCGGAACTCAGAAGAAAGGGCCCACAAAGGCCGACCATGCCACCCCTATACCCGACTAACCAGCGCGAGCTAGCCCTCCTCGGGGCTCCCCGTGGATTGGCCTCCTCGGCCCCTCAGCTCGCCCCAAGCGACCACAAGACCAAGTCTCCTCGGCCTTCTCGCTCGTCCCCGAGCCCCTCGCCGAGGCCGTCTTCCTCGGACATCCGACCAGTTCCGCCGCGCACAGGCGTAACCGCAGCTTCGCGAATCTCGCTATGCGCGGATTCTCCGCCAGCAACATCCCACGTTCCACGCCTTCACGATCCCCATTCATAGGCGATCCGCTCTCTACGCGGGCGTGACGTCGGGAGCGTAACTGCCGGTGAGATTCTCGCGCCTGCAGCTGCGTGCCTCCACCACTATATAAACCCCCATCACAGAACGGTCAAGTAAGCTATTTTTACTCCACTTAGCCGTTACGCTGCTCGGATCTAGTACGAACTTGATCGTCGGAGGGTCCTCGGTGGTATCAAACCATCCCGGGACTTCTTTGCAGGTACTTGACGTCAAACTCCTCCAATCACCAAATCTCTTCAAAACCCATTGAGACCCATACACTGTTGGTGTATATGCCCTAGAGGCCATTATTGTATCATACTAGTTTATATATTACCTAATGGAAGCTTGGGATATTCACCTTGTATAGACAATCTTGCTCAAAATGGTAGTATGCTACTTGGTTTGTTTCTGCTTTAATGTGTACATGTGTTTATTTTAGTATATCACCTATACACATTAGTAGAGCCCTTAGGATCTTTGCTTGATTACAAGCATTGTGATGGCAGTCACACTCGTGGGGGCTGGGTAATCCACAAGCACATCCTTATACAGGTCCCTAGTCGTAGGACTATCGAGACAGAGCATCGATACTCCGGAGTAGACTAGCGTATGCGCTTCTCATCCCAGCAGGGGAGACGGTCTGTCCCACAGCCGTCAGTACGTCGTACTTGAGATAGTATGTGGGTGCTCGTTAGGTTACGAGTACACTGGACAGGACTCGTCGGGAACTGATTGGTTGGTACTATACCTATCGTCAGTTATCAGTTCCCAGATGACATGAGTACAGCTTAGTCCGCTGACTTGACACTGTCACTTCGTCTCGAGTGTGTTCCCACTGTACTTTGATTACTACCCTACCACGGCTCAAAGGAGTCGTGCAAACAGGTAGTAGTTGGATGCAGTCCCGAAGCACTTGGAGGCAGTGACGGTTAGACAGGATTTCTCTCCCGGTATTGGGAGTTGATATCGCGCTGTGTCAAGGAGAGCCATTACACACAGTCGTCCCTGGCCAGGGCAAGCGAGATACACTGGTAGGTTTCCGGTGCTATCTCAGGGTATTCTGGGCTACACTCCGACACGACTTGTACCGCTATTAGGGGACTGACGTTTACCGCCCCCCTAGGCCCGCCATGCGATATTCTCAGACGAACAGACCGGACTGTACGGAAACTGTCACATTCAGGCTCAGTAGGAGTTCAGATGGGTTTCACCTCGTCCGTCTTCTTATCGGCATCTACCTGGGGGGCCCTTACGCACAGCTAGTGCCGCTTGCGGTCTGTGGTTAAACCCACTGCCAGCGTAGTGTCGAGTCTTTAGAGTTCCACACAGAGAGCTATTCGTCTTTAGGCAAAAGAGTAGAGGTCGCATGGTTTTGCGACAGGGTTCGGTCACATCCGTGCACTTATGCACGTTTTAATGTCCGGGCAGTTATTACTAACGGGCTTTGGGTTAAGCCATATCCTAGTATACATTTTTGGGATTGATTTTATCTCGTTTGCATTCGTGTTCCTCGGAACGCGGATACGGGTGTGTATGCACGGTTGACAGAGACAGAAACAGAGGATTCTCATTAGGGTTGTTGACTGTTGACGTTTGCTAAACCCTAATGAGAATAAGAAATATGATTAATGATAATTAAGTATTATTGTGCCATGGTTGGGTTGAAAGGTTGACTTTGTTGACCGGTTGACTAGCTTGGACTTGTTGACCACCATCATTACTATGGCTATCATTTCATGCAAAGACTTTTGCTTGCTTATTTGTTCACACATTGCATTTAATGCATGAAATGATATTGCCTTTTGATATGATGATAACCATCACATAATACTCAATTATCATGATGTGTTATGATGCTTTTGGATTATGAGAGCTTGGATGGCAAAAGACTTGCTCATTCTTTCATTTCATTTCTCTCTCTTGCTCAAGCTCTCTCCCTCTTCCTCTTGCTCTCTCTCTAGCTCAAGGCAACTCCCTCTCATGAGTTGAGAACCATTGCCTTAGAGATAAAAGAAAACCCATATCACTTCTCTACTCATCCTAGTTCACAAGGTTTAGCAAGCCAAGTGTTCTAGTTTCTTCAAGTTTGAAGTAGAAGCCAAAAGGTAGAAGCTTTCGGGTGGATCCATCTTCGGCGCGAGGAGACGACGAGGTGAGGCCGATCCGACCATCGCAACGAGTTGAAGACGAAGGAGTTCAAGTTAAGGTATAACCCCCTAACCGAGTAGGTAAAACTCCTAGCTAGGTTGTTAGGTAGTTGTTTAACAAAGATCCGTATTTTGAGTCCATGTTACCACCCTAGAAAAATTGTATTTTCACTATTTCCGCAACCCCAAAGAACCGGGGACAGGTAGCATGAACTTACATACACAATAGGGGATCCCCTCCAGAATCCACCGGGAGATCGACGGAAGACAACATCTGAAAGAGATCTGAAAAAGACTTCCATCAGTTGGCGCCGTCTGTCGGAAAGCAAACTCCACAAAAACAAAGTTGGCCTTCCGATCTCCGTCCACATGGCAAGCGACCATCCTGAAGATTCGGGTACCAGCCGCCGCTCCCTCACCGGAGGCACGGATGAACCCCCTCCGGCGGCCATCATCCACGCCCTCGCCAGCCGAATAGATCGGCTACAATCCCTTGTGGAGGCGCTTGTCCGTACCCAAACGGCCGGGCCTGGCCCCAGATCGCCGCTCCTCCGCCTACGGAATGCTCTGCCCCCGTCGGCACGGCCGACAACCGGCGGGCTGCGACTCCCACCCACGAGTCCCACAGACCGATACTCCCTGAGACCCGTTGGACGCCTTGCGGCTCCACCCCCAGGCCCGCCGCCGGAGCACCACGCCTCGAACCTCTTCGCGACCCTTGCCCCCTGAGGAGATGTCGGTCACCTCACCCGCCCACAGGCATGACCGACACCCACTCCCCCGACGGCGTTGCACAGAAGGGGCTCACCACGACGACTCGAGAGCCACCGCGCCCGGGATCTGAGGAACCTCATCGAGAGGAACCGGAGCCGTGCCCAGACGCAGGTCTCCCACAGCAGAAGCCAGGGATCACGAGACGCGAGTCCTCAGGGTACCACGGCCGACTCGACGCCCTCGAGAAGAAGATCGAGAGCATGCGTCGGGAAGGTCACCTCTCGGCCGACGGGGCCGAGTACGCCGCCGACTCGCTCACCAAACCATTCACCAAGGAACTGCTCGCTGTCCACGTCTCCTCGAGCAACAAACCCCCGAAGGTCTCTCTATTCGACGGGAAAACCGATCCCAAAGACCATTTGGATGCTTTCACCGCGGGAATGAGCTTCCAGGACCATTCCGATGCCGCCCAGTGCAGGGCATTCCCTGCCACCCTCATCCGTTCTGGTCGGGACTGGTTCCGAGGACTCGAGCCTCGCTCAATCTCGACCTTCGATGAGCTGGCTACTCAGTTCCTCGGCCACTTCGTTGGAAACCGTCGGCAGAAGCGCACGATCGACTACCTCTTCACAATTAAGAGTGGAGACAAGGAGACGTTCAAGGCTTACATCACTCGCTTTTACAACGCCCTCCTCGAGGTTCCCGAGCACCGAGACGAAACCGTCGTCACGGCGCTCAGATCTGGCCTGAGGCACAAGAAGTGGCTGCGCTCCTTTGCGTTGGCACAGCCTAAGACCATGGCCGAGGTCAAGGTATGGACTGAGCGTGAGGTTCAGCTAGAGTCCGAGGTGAACGCGAACCTCCCCCTGGCAGAACGACCCGACCAGAAGAAAAGGGCTCGGGAGGAGAGGCCGGAGCGTCAGCAGCCCTATCACCCGAAATTCCAGGAGTACACCCCGCTCAACGTCTCCCTCGCAGTGTTACTAGAGGAGGCCCAAGGCGAAAGGTTCTTCAAGTTCCCTCCAATCCCACGTCAGGCCTCAAAGCGGACCCGGGGCCCTTACTACGCCTTCCACCGGACGCTGGGCCACGCCACCGAGGATTTCAAGCAACTCCAGGACTACATCGAAAAGCTCATCCGATCGGGGCACCTCGCCGCCTACTTAAAGGATAAACGGCAGGCCGACCGCGAGCAGGAGCAGCGTCCTCCTCCCACCGAGCTGACCATCGGCCAGATCATGCTTGCTTCCGCGGAGAACCAGTCTGGCACCCGGAGTGCCCCGTACCCAGCGCCAGGCACGGAGACCAGCAAGCCTCCAGGAAGCACGGGCCATGCTGATAGGATCATATATTAGCCTGTACTTTTCTTTTGGGGCTATGTAAACTCTCCCTAGGGTTATTGTCAATTTAATAAAGATCAACCGAACGTTACGAGGAAAGTAGAAAAGGTCTTATTTATTCAAAAAAGGGGGTATTATGGGCTCCTCGGCCGTACATACAAAAAGAAAAAAAAATTATTATTACAACAGCGGGGGAAAATGGTGCAGAGAGCACTGCTCGTGATACTCGGTAAAGATCTCCGCCAGTCGAGGCCTCGCGAGATCCAACCTCTCCCCTCAGTTCCCCCGCACGTGTTAATCCCAAGCCTCAACTCGTAGCACTCGCGGACGAGCGCCTCCGAGCGAGCCAGCCGGTTCGCGGAGATCAGGCCGAAGCGCCTCAGAGACCGCGGCTTGCCCACGGCCTCGTCATAGAGCTGCTCGGACAGGGGGTTGTAAAGCACCGGCGACGCCCTCCAGATGGAGTACATCAGCAGCTGCAGCAGGGAGGAACGTCGGGGGAGCAGCCAGCCGAAGTGGTCCTCGATACTCCCGCACACCAACTGCACCGTGTCCTCGGTGCAGTTCTGGTCATATAAGTACACGTCTTCGAAATTGATGATCTCGGAGATAGTAAAAGGGAAGTCATGCATTCTCAACACTCTGTTTGCAAGGAGAGGAAGGTTTAGTACTCCTTCAGCCTTATATAGCCCGCTGCGCCCCCAGAGGAACTCAACGGTCACCCGCTCTCATCCAAGGAGTCGCTGCCACGCGGCGATCATCAAGCCGCCTCCGACGGAATCGAAGCGACGCGGCCCTGGCGCTTCACCTCCCCCCGCATTCAATGCGCATGCTAACCGTTCATGTTCCCCAAATGTATGGTCGGGCAAAACCTCTTGAAGATTCAGCCGAGCAGCTGCCCTGCCCGGTTATCATCAGCCGGCCTCCTCAGGCCCCCTAGCGCTAAAGGTCAAAGCCCTCACCAAGAGACAACCCAGCAGCCGCCCTGCTCGGTTATCCCTGGCGGGTAGCTTCCCTACCGCAACGCCAGAGATCGGAAAGTCCTCCCAGAGGCAACCTAGCAGCTACCCTGCTCGTTCACCCCTGACGGGTAGCCTCCCTGCCGCAACGCCAGGGACCAAAAGCCCTCACCAAGAGACAACCTAGCAGCTGCCCTGCTCGGTCATCCCCGGCGGGTAGCTCTCCTACCGCAACGCCAGAGATCAAAGCCCTCACCAAAAGGCAACCCAGCAGCTGCCCTGCTCAGTTATCCATGGCGGGTAGCTCCCCTACCGCAACGTCGGGATCAGAAAGTCCTCCCAGAGGCAGTCGGGCCCAACCATCGCTCGGCTATCCCTGGTGGGTAGCTTCCCTACCGCAACGCCAGGGATCAGAAAGTTCTCCCAGAGGCAGTCGAGCCCAACCATCGCTCGGCTATCCCTGGTGGGTAGCTTCCCTACCTCAACGCCAAGGATCAGAAAGCCCTCCTAGAGACAGTCGAGCCCAAGGATCCCTCGCTCGGCTATCCTTCAAGACAAAAAGCCCTCGCCAAGAGGTACCGGGCAGTAACCCTATCCGGCCAAGGGTCCTTGGTGGGCTCCTACAGCCCCTCCCGCGCCAAGGACCAAAGTCCTCCCAGAGGCAGTCAAGTCCTTGCTCGGCTATCTCCGGCTGGTAGCATCCTACCACAACCGATAGGGATCAAAGTCCTCGCCAAGAGGCACTGGACAGTAACCCTGCTTGGTCCCCGTCCCGAAGGATCAAAGACCTCGCAAGAGGCAACCGGGCAGCTACCCTGCTCGGTCATCCCAGGCTGGTAGTTACCTACCCACGACACCAGAAATCAGAAGCCATTGCCGAAGGGCAATGGAGCAGGTTCCATCCATCCTCGGCGCAAATAAGACGGACAACCCTCTGCCCACCACACGCAGAGGATCCGAGCTGCCAACTAAGGACACCAGGTCTATCCAGGTCTCGAGCGATCTCCCCTCGACTTCGGGGCCATGGAGACGCCTTCTCCTCAGCAGCGCTTGAATCAACTCGACGGACGATCGCTAGGCAAATAACCGACCTGACATGGAAGCCCAACAGCGCGAGAAGAAAAAAAAAATTACAAGCAAGCCAATGAAACCAAAGAAAAAAATTTATTACTAAAAGGTAGTCTTTACAGAGGGTATTTTTGGCTCTCCAGCCTCACAAAATGCCCAGAGGCTTGCAAAATTCCAGACGCAGCAAAATAAAAAGGAGGGGGAAGATGGGGACTTTAGGCCTCGAGGCCAGGAGCGACCTCGAGACCCTCGACATCCACCACGAGGCGAGCTGGTCCTCAGCGACTTCCTCGCCATTAATCTCCTGCCCCTGCCCGCTGGTGTCCGCGAGGGGTACTGGGCCTGGAGCTTTTCGTCAACGAACCCCAGCATCCGGGCCTTAACGGCGTCGAGGGCCTCGTGCCGGATGAGGGTCGTGACGACGGCCAGGTCATCATAGTAGTCTTTCGACTTCTTGTAGCCCTCCACCGCCTTCGCCCCTGAGAGGTCGGCCAACTTGGCCGCCCTCAGGTCGGTCGACTTCGCCCACTCGGCCGCCGCCCCCAGCTCCTTCCGAAGGGTTTTCACTGTCTTCTTCAGGTTGCTGGCCAGCACCTGAGCGTCCTCAAGCTTGGCCTTAGCAACCGCGGCGGCCTCGCGGTGCCGGGCAACCTCCCGCTTCCCGGCCTCCACCTCACCCTCCAGGGCGACGACCCTCGCCTTCATCACCTCCAGCTCCCGCTTGGAGCTCTCTTCCAGCGAGGCGAGCTGGCCCGCAGCTTTCATCGCCAGGGCTACCACCTCGGCTTCCATGCGCAAGGCGAGGGCGACGTGCTGAAGGACCTGAAAGGCAGAAAAGAGATCAGGAAGATGAGAGAGGCACCGAACCTCAAAGAATAATAATAATGAAAGACAAGCGCTTATCTGCACGGACTCCCGGGCGATGGACGCCAGCTGAGCCCTGAAAGTCCCCCCGGGGACTCTACTCCCGGCCGATGCCTCTATCTCATTCAGCAGGCTATCCGCGACGGATATCCCCGAAGGCACGGCGAACTGGAGACCACCTTCCTCCACCGTGATCGACGAAGACGGTCCCCGGGTAGATCTCCTCTTGAGCGGCCTTGAAGGGGAGCCGGTCTCCTCCTCCGAGGCCGGGTCCTCCAGAATCCGAGCCCGCCTCCGACCCGACTTTCTGCTGGGCCCCGGGGCGAGATTCGGCTCCGAGCACTCGCGGGACGCTACCGCCGGGGGAGAAGGAGCCGGGGCAGGCTGTGAACGGGAAGAGCCGGCGCCCCCAACCTTCGCAACCGGCCTCGGCTGGCGCATTGAAGCCCGAAGCAAGTCCATGTCCATGAGTCCTGCATAGAACCAAGTGTAGAGGGAGTCAGCGACACTGGCAATATACGAACTAAACAAAACCTAAACTTACCAACAAACTCAACGGGGCTGAGCCCGGCCCAACTCAGAACCCTCTCAGATAACAGCACGTCGAAACGGGGGATGGGATCCCACAACGCCACTCTCACCGCGATGGGGTCACTGGACTGGTTCCCCGGCAAGTGCTTCTCTCTCAACCACTCTGTAGGCACGGGCCAGTCCTCGCCCTCGGGAAGGAAACGAAGAAGAACTTCTTCTTCCAGTCATGAATGGAAGAAGGCAGGGCCACAACCCCCGTCCCGGCGGCGCCCCCTGGTCGCTTTCTGAAAGAGAGATAAACCCACCTCGGGTCGCCTACTCGACCACCGGGGTGATTTTTGAAGACGAGAGAAGAATCAAGAAGGGAAAGGCTGAAGGGGATCGCCTGTAACTTCAGGCGGACCAGGAACCCGAGGAGAATCCTCCATGAGTTTGGCACCAACTGACCGGGGGCTAATCCGAAGAAGTTCAACGCTTCAACGACCGTAGGAGAGAAGGGCAGATGCATTCCACCCCAAAATGCTTCCAAATACAGGGTGATCTCCCTGTCCCAAACTTGGTCTGCCCTCTCTCCCTCCTTGGCCAGGCAGAGCGTATAGCGTGGGGATGTGGAAGCGAGCCCGAGCGTTGGCAAGCTCGTCATCATGCCTTATCCAACACAAGGCGCTAGAAGCAGCATCTACCGCCTCCTCCCTGGGGGCTGCCCCCGCCACATGATCCCGGGAAGAGGAGCCAACCCCTGCCCCCGGGAGAACTCAGGCTCACCTAAAGGGTTCCTAAAACCTACCTCAACGACATCTACTGACTCGACAAGAGAAGACATCTAACCTTGGGAAGAATGATCCTCGGGGAACGAAAGTGGAAGGAAGAAGACGAGCGCCGAACAACCGAGACTTGGAACGGGAAATATGAAGGAGTAGGGGCCCTGGAATGGGCCCCACCCCTATTTTGTCGCCACAAGCGACCTCATCCGACGGTGCCCTTCATCTCCCGCCAAGACGCCTCCTCGCATTCAACGGCCCCGATTGCTCCACTTGTCGTCCCCACACTAGACCGCACCCTTTTAGGCGTCGCGGGTCTGCACACGTCGCGTCAGCCAACCGACGCTCGACACGTGGGCCGTCACTTCAAAGGCAAGATACACGAACCGGCGCACCCTCCTTAAATACGGGGATCTCGTCCTGATTCGCTGGCAGAAAAGACAGCCCGTGGTCCGGGGACGCGTCCCGACGAAACCTTAGGAGGGAGCTCGCCCCGGGCGGCCCGGCGGTCCACTCCTGACCCGACCCGCTGGCTGGTCGGGACAAGAGTGGGGGGCTAATGATAACGCTCAATATTGGCGACCCTTAAGATCGGGACACGTGGTGGACGACACGTCCCGGAACTCGGAAGAAAAGGGCCCACAAAGGCCGACCATGCCACCCCTGTACCCGACTGGCCAGCGCGAGCTAGCCTTCCTCGGGGCTCCCGCAGATTGGCCTCCTCGGCCCCTCAGCTCACCCCGAGCCGCGACAAGACCAAGTCTCCTCGGCCTTCTCGCTCGTCCCCGAGCCCCTAGTCGAGGCCGTCTTCCTCGGACATCCGACCAGTTCCGCCGCGCACAGGCGTAACCGCAGCTCCGCGAATCCGCCATGCGTGGATTCTCCATCAGCAACATCCGACGTTCCACGCCTTCACGATCCTCATTCATAGGTGATCCGCTCTCTAAGCGGGCATGACGTCGGGAGCGTAACTGCCGGCAAGATTCTCACGCCTGCTGCTGCGTGCCTCCACCACTATATAAACCCCCATCACAGAAGGGTCAAGTAAGCTATTTTTACTCCGATTAGCAGTTACGCTGCTCGAATCTAGTACTAACTTGATCGTCGGAGGGTCCTCGGTGGTATCAAACCACCCCGGGGCTTCTTTGCAGGTACTTGGTGTCAAACTCCTCCAATCACCAAATCTCCTCAAAACCCATAGAGACCCACACACAACAGGAGATCCCCTACAGAATCCACCGGGAGATTGACGGAAGACAACATCTGAAGGAGACCTGAAAAGGACTTCCATCAGTAGCTGAGTTGGTATAGCCCTTCTGACAGATCTTGAGGTTCTCTCTTCTCTTCCGACAACACTTTTCTGTGATAACAAAGCAGCGATCCACATTGTTGAGAATCCAGTTTTTCATTAGAGAACGAAGCATATAGAAATAGATTGCCACTTCATTCGTGACAATATGACAAACAAAATGGTTGCACTACAACATGTTTCTTTTTCGGCTCAACTGGCAGATATCCTCACCAAACCTCTTTCCTCAATCGGTCTTCACTCGTCTTCTGTCCAAGCTTAGCATGATCGACATTTATGCTTCAGCTTGCGGAAAGTGTTATGAATATAATTAGTAATTAGCTTTAATCCCACATCGGCTATAATAGGAGAGATGGTCTATGACCCTCCCTATATATATGTGTATGTAGGAACTCATGTTCAATTAGAAAAATAAAATATTTCTTCTTGATTCTTTTCAATGTGATTTCACCATTTTTTCACCGTTGAATTAACAATGTAAAAAGTTCTATTATCGGTAAACCGTTAATTTTGCGCCCACTAAATCAACGGAGAAAAATTGATGGAATCACATGAAATTTGGTGTATCCACATCTTACATGATAAAGATGATGAATGGCGCCGATCATTGAAAAAACCACGGAAGGTGTATTTTTTTAACGTCATAGGAGGAAACTCCCTCCTATGGCATATTTCCTCCATTATCCTATATATATATATATATATATATATATATAAATATATATATATATATATTTGAGAATAATGAAGAAAGGCCTTAGGAGGCTTTTTCGTTAGGTAGCGTCAAAAAAATACTCTCTGCAATTTTTTTCGACGGGCGACACCCATCATCATCTTTATCATGTAAGATGTGGATACACCAGTTTTCATGTGATTCCACCATTTTTTCACCGTTGAATTAGCAATATAAAAAGTTTTATTGTCGGTAAACCGTTAATATATATATATATATATATATATATATATATATATATATATTACTTCGGGCACCCACCAACTCGGTGGCAAAAACACTAAAAAGAACACTCGAATCCTGCTATAAACAACCAAATGATCGTGATTTAACTATAGTACTTGTTTGTGTGGTTTATACTTTAGAGTATAATTTGAGTGCTTTTTAGGGTTTTGATCGATGGACAAAGGGGGTGTTTGTGCTAATAAATCACCGGGGGCTATAAGTACTATAAAGGTAAATTATTGTGGGGTTTCTGCAATTAACCCTAGATGTAATTTTTGTTTAATAGAAAGACCAATACCTTTCATTCTTTTCCAACTACGACACTAGGTGTTGTGCACATGTTGAGCTCGCAGCTCAATTCCAAGTATTTAAAGAAAAAGAGTTTTGACCATGTAATTAAACCCAAAAGTATAATATAAAACACCAGACTTTAGTGACTTTAGCTTTCAGTCTGAACCACATGTAACTCCAAACATAGAAAACCAAACAATGTAAAAGAGTACGAAGAATATTGCCCTCCAACAAATTACATAAAGAAAACGTGCATTAACTTATTTAGTTTAGTTTCCACCCAAAGGTACCAATCCTTTCCGGATACAATCATTGCCGTCCTTACTCCTCACTTTCAAAAGTAACCATATTGAGAAATAACTAAAGTAAATACAACAACGAGTCAACAACAAGCCTTCATCCCAGAATTTTGTGGTCGGATATATGAATCTTTCTCTTTCATTTTGCTCAGTTATGTACTGTCTCCTCAGTTAAATTAACAATTAACATATTAATCTTAATTGCCTCTATCCATATTCGTCTGGATCTACCCCTGCCCTTGGCTGGATATTAACTACAATTTTGTCACTTTTCAGTAACCAGAGCTTTGATTGGTCTATGTTGCACATGTGACTTTAGTTTTTAGTCAGAACCACATATAACTCAAAACATACGGAACCAAACAAGCCGTAACTCAAATGATGTATAAGAGTGAAGAATATTGCCCTCCAACAAATTACTTAAAGAAAATGTCCAACTTAGTTTAGTTTCCACCGAAAGGTACCAAATCCTTTGTCCACAATCTTTTCCGGATACAATCATTGACGTCCTCACTCCTCACTTTCAATAGTAATCATGTTGAGAAATAACTAAAGTAAATACAAGTATCGTCTCCTCAGTTAAGTATCATCTCTTAAGTTAAATTAACAATTAACATATTGATCTTGATTGCCTCTATCCATGTTCGTCTAGATCTACCCCTGCCCTTGGTTGGGCATTAACCACAATTCTGTCACTTCTTCGAACCAACTTCTTCGAACTAGAGCTTTGATTGGTCTATGTCGTACATATGACCAAACCATCTCAATTGACCCTCTGTCGTCTTATCATCTATGGGCCTCTAACTTATTACGGATACACTCATTTCCTGTCCTATGTTTTAGTGTTATTAGCATTCATCCATCTTAACATTCTTATTTCAACCGCTCATTTTTTGGACATGATGTTTCTTAATTGCCCAACATTCTTGATTCATAAAGAAGTGCCGGCCTTATCGTTATTAGCAATAATGAAATTCCAGCTTTCAAAAGCAAAGACAAGGTCAAGGCTTTCATGTGGTCTCCAAGAAAAGGTGAGTTTCTACGAAGAGAAAAGCTAAAGTGAATGCAAAATTTTGAGTTTTGTGGGAACAAAATTCGATATTCAGCTCGATCTCGATTTTCAGCTCAAGTAAATGCAAACTGGGGTTAGGGATTTCTTACGATAGAACTCCTCCCAATCTCGCTTAACCCCCTCGAAATCCTCCTCCTTGGGGACCTCAACCCTCATCTCGAACCCAACCCCTTCGATATTCAGCTCGATCCCCTCCAATCTCTCCAAAAACCTCGCTTTCCACTCCAAGAACCTCTTCTCAGCCCCATCATCATCATCATCATCATCATCCTTCAAAAACCCTAAATATCTCACATAGAGAGTCCCGAACGCGACAGGATCGTCTCTCTTGCGCTTGTTGAGGTCGGGGCGCTTCTTGACGGTGAGGTCGTCGTCGTCGGGGACGGAGGGGGCGAGGGAGGAACGGAGGAAGGAGAGAAGGGAGAGCTTCAGCCGCCACTCGTCGATGGGTCTCACCGCAGGGTCGGAGCGGTGGAAGGCGAGGCGGAGCTTCAGGGGAGGGGCTAAAGAGAGGCCATTGCTGAGCTCGAGAGGCTCGCCGGTGGAGATCATTTGTTTGGGGGTTTTGAGTGAGCTTGGGCTCTTCAGCAAGGCTTGGGTTTAATAAGGGTAAATCACACTAAAATACCCTCAATTATCACTGTTTTCCGCACCTTTTTTTATATAAACCACTAAAAATCTTATATTTTCAAAAACGACCATAAAGAACAATAATTTTTAAAACAACCCCTGAAACTTGTAACTTAACTAAAGACTGCCCTAAGGTTAAGATGGGAGCCAGCTTTGTTATGTTGAGCTGTTAGGAGGGAACAAAAATACCATTTTGCTCCTAAATGGCTATAACCTCTCTTTAAAAACCCCATCCCCTCTTCCCCTGTTTTTTTAAGAGGCGGCTGCAGTAAATTTTATATTGCTTCTCGTACGTTAATAGACTTCCAAATTCAAGTCTCCAAATTTACATCTCACATTGAAACCAAGAACTAGCATCTTCATGCTCAATCTCTGGTTGGATGCCGCTATTCCTTAGATCGGCTGATGATGTTGATGATGAAGATCTCGGCGGTGATTTATGAATTATACACAGCAGCCAAGGACGATGAGATCAAAACGCTGGTCGTATCTCTCTCATCATGCCATCCAATTCAATGAGCTCTATCCGTCTCTTTCAAGTGTCGTAAGAAAACCAGATTGAGATTGCACTTATTGATTCAATCACCTGTCGGAGATAAGATTAAAAACATGTTCTAAAATTATCTTGCCACTATGAACAATTGATGGAAAAGTTTGAATGAATTTGATTGCTTCTACGGTTAAACAAGCAAACTATTGCCATAGATACTCTCTCCTTCCTTTCAATCCTAATGTCATCTTCCTCTCAATCCGGTATATCGAGCAATTTCTCTTATAACTAGAACATAAGAATATGCGGCAAGAAAACTAAAAATCATTTATTAGAATGTCCGCATCATTTCAGTAATTTTGTTGCATTTAACTTACAATCTTCATTCCAAGATTTGAAATATCAAAGTTTTGGATTTTATATGGAATATGCTAAATTTATTAGGAGTGATATATAAGAAAACCCCTCGCCATTTTTCTTTGTAGTTTTGGACCCAAAACTCGTTTTCGCAAACATCCACGCTTAGCTGCGACAACTTTAATCAAAAAATCTCAACGAAGATCAGAATCAATGGCGCTGTGCTCGTGCTTTGGCCCATCGAAGGCGCAGCGAGAAGCGGAGCGCCTCGAATCGCAAGAAGCCCGCTCTCGCGCCGCCGAGGCTGCTCAAAAGAGGTACCAATAATTTTTTCCCAAATTCAAAAACCCTAATTTCTCAAATTGCTTCCTTTTTCCTTGGATTTTGATCGCGGATACGATCGCAGGCAAGAGCAGTTCGAGAAGTCGGCGGCGGGAAGGGCGGTGAAAGCGCAGATGGCGGCCGCGGCCGCGGCTAAGCAGTCGAATGCTTCTAACAAAGGGGAGCCTGTCCTCAAGGTGATTGATTTGGATTTGATTTTGGGATCTTTCTATAAATTGTTTGGGCTCAAAATTTGATTTTTGACTTAAAAGGTTCATATTTTTTTTGGTGGTGCAGTGGCAAATGGGGTGATTGGTATGTGATTGAAGCGGTTGATAATAAGTGTGTAAGTTCTTCAATTTATAAATTTGATGCTATTATGCATATGAACATCTATTTTTTCCAAAGAGCTCTTGCAAATGAATTGACTGATTTATTGTTCGTCATTGTAACATCTAATAAACACTCTTGTGCTTTGGGCTAATTTTCCATTAATTCTCTTAAGCAATCCCCTCTCTCCCACTCCCAAACTTTCATTCCGTTACCAATTACCCCTGCCATTGACCAAATGACCAAACTACTCCCTTTCCGAGCTGAACTAAAATTTGATATTGTTTTTGTTACTCGACTATAAACAACCCCAAATTCATAACAGGGCACCCAAATTCCTCAATCCTCGTCAATGACGGGTTAATGGTTCTAACTGAAAAAGAGAGAGGTCATTTTAATGAAGAAAAAGAGGGGGGGGGGGGGCTCAACTGGGGGAAGGATATGTTGGAATAAACAAGTTATAAGAGAAGTCACCTCGCATGACTTTTTCCTATTATTTTCCCTCACAAATTAACACAATAAACTACAGGGTGTTTTCGAAGTAGCAGAATGAAAGTTTTTTTGTGTGGTTTTTCGGGGGGGGGGGTGTTTTTGCATAACGGAATCAGTTTAGATAGGTTCTTGGGAATTAGCCGAAGCCACATGGTTGTTTATAGGAAATAAACCTAATTCTAAATGACCGGTTTCTTCTTTCAAATTCTCACATATTAAGGAAAACATCCAGTAGGAGAAAGATAAAATATAATTGCTACAGGAAATTGTGTTCAACCCAACAAAACACATTTGCTAACCATATCGATGAAATTGAGAACTGCATTTAACCTATCCACGCTTTTCGTTGCGCCATCTCTCTTATCTCGGAATCTCAGATATATCAACTCTTATGCCAAATTGCTAAGGTTTAAGCAGTCGTATGGTTATATTTTGCTTTAGAAGTATTTGCTTGACTCAAATCTTAGAGGATGATGAATTGGATTGATAATAAAAACTTCAGCAACATTAAAGGGCAGTCAGCTCATTAGCTGATCAGATGATGGCTTGGCCTACTTTGGCTTTTTGATCATTTTTACTCGGCACCACTAACATAGTCTAAACAATGATTTAGAAAGTGGGAGAGTACTAGTGCCCGAGAGATTTTTACTTGAGTTTAAAATCTTATAACTCATGATCAGATACATTCCAACTATTGTAAGAAACAACAGAAAAGAAATTGAACATGAAAATGTTATTATCTTAACTCTCTCTAATAAATCTCTTTTCGAGTCAAAACTAGGTATAACTTTTTACATTGACTTGCTTAAGTCAGCTTGTCTAGCTTATAGATTATACGGTTTATGCCCATGTAATTTGCTATACTAGAAAAGAGCTATAGGGTGTTTGTTGATTGGAGAGACTCACTCGTCTGCAGCGCGCCTCCATGCTTTAAAGTGTCATTTGTCGTTGGAACTGTATAATTTTCAGTTAGCTCAGTTCCAAAAGTAACTGAATGCAAGAGATCAGAATAATGTAGTTTTAAGTTACAATACAATGAAACATCGGCACACAGCTCGAAGTACTGAAGTTTAAGTTGTATGCATTTGGAATTAAATTCGACTACAAGCAGCCCTGCACACTCTTAAGTAAGGGGGAGATGATAAACTTCTTGCAGGAATTCCATTCATACTGAGACATGCTTGTATGCGTATGTATGTTCGCGTAATCTTTCTAAAAAATGAACCTGCATTTTGTGATCGAGATGGAGTTATTTCTGTTTCTCTGCACTTGTTGCATGTATATTGTCATTCCCTGCTCTTTAAAATTATCATGCTTGATCTGTGAATTGGTCAAAGAACTAACTATCATATCTTTATCTTCACAGGCTTGTGTGATGTTTATAAGGAGAAATGCTTTTATGCAAAAATGGCATCTTCACGGATAAATGCTTAAATGATAATCTGTATCTTTGTAAATAATTGTTATTGAGTCTCTGATTTTCTCCTGCTGTAGCCATGAGAGTTTAATTTGTTCATGGGCACTCAGTAAATACCCAATAATTGTGAAAAGATGCATTACCTTTTTACTTAATACTTGTTTAATCGTTTTGAAAAGTCACATGAAGAATTCTAGACTTATGTTAACTTTCAACTGTTTTGAGCTTTATGGCAATATACTGCAATCTCATGTACAGATACTGTGTTCATTCATTTGTTTCATGGAATTCAACTTGGGATCTAGCTTTGCTTCTTATTTTTGGCCATCATCGAGTATTTCTTCAATATGAGTCGTGACAATAAAAGGATCGGGAAAAATAAAAAAAGATGCCTGATGCAAAAACCCAATGAAACATGCAGTCTAAAAACTACATTTATATAAATAATTACAGAGATATATTTTGTTGAATTTGTAATATATAATTCCACACACCTGTGTCTGGTAGAAAAATAAAACGCGACATGTTAAGATATCTCTCACAATTATATTTTCCTCATTATTTGATGTAATACGTGCTTCGAAAAGGGGATACACCATCATTAATTCTATCTTGCTTCCATGTCTCTAATATATCCAAAGCTGATGGTGCTTTCGAGAACGAACTCTCGATATCAGCAGTTAAAAAGTCAAGTGACGAATCACAAATAGAAGAATCTGAGTTCCTCTCTCTAAGCTTCAACCCCTTGGAACTTTCATCAAAGGTAAAGTCTTCTGCATTAATATCTCTCGGAACATCAAGTATAAGGTTGATCTCAGATGGAATTTGCCCATGGGATTTCACTGATTTTATAAAATTTGGAACAGGGTCTTCCATCACAAGGTTACTACTATTATAATCGAGATAGTTTGATAAATTCTGCAGTTTTTCTTTATCGATTCGCTCCAAGATGTTTGTCCACTGGCTTTCACTAACTTGCATTGAAGCATGAGCCATGCCATTGATGATAGTAACCGTTCTCTCGAAATTTTGTTGCAAGATTGTATTGTTTATCATTTCGGTGAAAAGCGATTTGTGAGGAATTTCTCCAGTTTCCAAAATTGAGTCAATTGCGTGTTCCAGTAAATGCCACTGTAGGAAAACCAAAATAGAAGTTGGTGCATTTTCTTTCTCAATAAGAGGTTTGGATTGCTTACAAACCTTTATAACTGCTAAAAGATTGTGGTATGTAATTGGCAATCACTAAGCTCATGGTACCGCCTTGCAATCTATAAAGGGTTAATTGCTTAATTCTCAGTGCAAACAACCTTGTACCACTCACATCCCCCTCCAGTAATTTATTAGTGCAAACAACCTATCTGTTCATCCACCAAACCACCCCCCCCCCACAAAAAAAAAAAAAAACTCAAAATTCCACTCTAAACATAAATTTTATTTATTAAAAAAACAACAAAAAAGCTTCTACGCTTAAATTAGACAATAATTTGAGTTGTTGACAGCTGAATTGAGTGTTTTTTGGGTTTTGATCACAAGCGGGGGGTATTTGTGCTAATAAATTACTTGGGAGGATCAGGTGCTATATGGGAAAAACTACATGTTTGTTTTGTGAAATTAACATGTTTAATAAATATGAAAACACTGAAAGGTCATGGTATTTTAGCGTAATTCAAGCATCGAAGTAAATCTTTTAGTATGACTATACAATTTTTAGTTTAAAAAAACCAACAATTTACCTTTCCAGCTCGAGATGCTGCAACTAGCAACCTTGCATGTTTGCTTTGATCTAGTCGAAAACCACAAAGGGCTGTCTCCTTGTAAACAAACTCAAAATATTCCCATTGTTGAGCCAAGGCAGATGCCTCAAGCATTGAGTTGTACGTAAATTCATCAGGTTTTAACTCTGTACCGTTATCATTAATCGATTCAAATAATTGTCTGGCTCTTGCAAACATGTCGCTCTGGCTATAAACTTTGAGCATAGCATTTATTGTACCAATGTTAGGAATAGCGTGGTCTTTCATGTACTCGAAAATTGAGATGCAGTTGTGAGTGTGTCCTCCATCGAGAGAAGATAGAATCATGCCTGTGAATGTTACCTCCAACGGCTTAGAACGAGGAAGCCTTTTTAACTTTTCAACCTACATATGTGATTTTAAATCATGTAACGCCACACTCAAACCCGATCCAATTAAGGCATGCTTCTTAAATTGCAAAATAAGTTGGGAAAAGAAAAAGAGATCCAAGAACTTATTAACACGAGGCATCATGTGTTAAATGTACACAAACCCTAAAAATGGGAAAACATGCCATATACACCTAATTGCTATATATTCTTAGGATAATGGAGAAAAGGTACCATAGGAGGGAATTTCCTATTATGGCGTCAAAAAAATACGCCCACCATGATTTTTTTCGACGATCGGCATCTATCATTATCATGTAAGATGTGGATACACCAAATTTCATGTGATTCCATTATTTTTTCACCGTTGATTTAGTGGGTGCAAAATTAACAGTTTACCGACAATACAACTTTTTACATTGCTAATTCAACGGTGAAAAAGTGGTAGAATCACATGAAATTTGGTGTATCCACATCTTAGATGATAAAGATGGTGTTGATAGGTGTCGATCGTCGAATAAAATGGCGGTGGATATAGATTTTTGACGCAGCCTAACGAAAAAGCCTCCTAGGGCCTCTTTTCTTCATTATTCTCATATTCTTATACCTCATACATTCTATTTAGCATATTCAAACCAAGTTTAGACCCTCTGACCTGGAAATTTTGAAATGTTGCAATAAGAACACAATAGGATAATATAACTTAAAAGAAAACAATAGAACATGTCTAACTCTTAAATGGGAATTTCTATAATACCATAATGTAAAATTTTCCCCCGATGCACCATCTTGTAGTTGTTGTTAAGCATTCTTTTGTACATGTGTTCATCTAATCATCTAAGCCTTTCCACATCTAATGGGGTCGGCTATGAAGCAAGGCCCTACGAAAATATGACGAAATTTCAAAAACTGGTTGTGATGCCAAATCTATCTTAAAACTATGGTTAAATTCATGAACAAGCTATAGATAAGAGAAGGCTTGCCATAATTTTCAAAGACCAGATAGTCACCTCCAAATTCTTCGGGCTGGTAACAAGTCTAGAATACTGAGGGAGGATGATAGATTCTTCTGTAAGGAATTATCTTCAACTCAAAGGCACATATAAAGCTATCAGTGAAACAGAACACATTTCCACAAAGAACTGGTTCTTGCTCTGAGCATTAGTCGCATTGGTAGAAGAATAGAAGGCGTGTGGCATGAATGCATAAGAAACATACCTTTGATATAATTAGAGGAACACATGTAGAAAACCAAAAGTGCTTTTAAAAAAGATTAATGACAATCTAACAAAACTGTTATCATTTGCATCAAGGTTCTATCTTACTGAATTAATATAAGATAGGTAAAATAAGGTCTGGTAAGAGTGTTATTATTCGAACAAAAGGCAATATTATACCAGTTCAACACACCTCTGCCAAAGCATCTTGCCATCTTCCCTTGTTGCAAAGGCAACATGCTAATTCATAATAAACGCTAGCTGTTCCAACCACTCCTCTTCGTTCCATGTCCCTGACTGCCTCAACCGCTTCATCTACTTTACCCTCTTCCCCAAACGTTTGCACGAGAACTGAATTTTTTTTATTGGCAACAAAGTCACTACGTAATGAGCAATTTCAAAAATGAATAAAAATTATAGTATCGCTACCTTTATAAGTCAATGCTCTTGTGGCCAGACCACCTCTCCTCATTGTCTCAAAATATTTGTGAACCCGGTCGTACTTCCCTGATTTCAGCATCACCTTTTAACAAGCATTGGCTGTAAGACTAAAGATGCAAAATTTAATCTGAGGATAATAAATAAAGTACTGTGCACATATATTTAGAAATGCTTCATGCTACATTATTCATCCGAGGCTCACATTTCTTTAGGGAAAATGGTTGTCCTCGTTTAAATTTACACATAACTGTGCACTCCAAAACCATGCAAAAATACTTCAAAAATGCGCAAGTCTTGTTAGATAAACTTGGGTTGATGCTAGAGAACCTGCAGGGTCGAAGCATAGCTAGGATGTTTGCTGGGTCAAGCACAAAAGTTGGTAATAAATGCTTGGCTATAAGTCTTCTATCGTAGTAAAATTAAACAAAACTAGTATTTTGGATGCACATGTGTATTAAAATAAAGTTTTGATGTTGGATTTTAATCTTAACTAAACCTCTATAAAAATCTATTATCTTGATTAAAAATCTTCAACAATATTTTCAAATCTTTTGTCTACATGCTAATATATACACCCACTTGTATTGCACGTGCAAAAGGTTGATGATGTGGGCCACCTTAGGTTAAAGGATTTTTCTCGTTTTTCTGAATACTTATTTTTAATTAATTGTGAAAGCACCACGGGCCCTCCCCCTCCTCTTCTGGTTATAATAGTAGAAATTTGGAACTTCAAGTGAATGATGAGGCGAGAAAATATTTTTGTTACAATATTTATAATCATTTTATAGGTGTGGTTTGTTTTGTATAATTGCTTTATATCTGTATTATTTTCTAGATACTCACAAAACTAATTTTTAGAGTACATAGAATTTAATTCAGAGGATGGCGTGGAATGATGATGTGGGCATTGATCAGTCAAATTTACTGCATATTTTAATAGACATTTCCCCTACTATTATTAACTACTAAAAGGTATTAATTGTAAATTAAGAACATATGTGGGTTTATTTGTAAAAACATTATTATCATATGTTTATTCATTAATAATTAATATAATTAAGGAAAATATATGCATATAATATTTAAATAAAATATTCATACTAAAATATGCATATCATATCAAATATTCCTAAGATATCATATCATATAATTGGTTGAAATAATATCTCAAATAAAATAAATACTACTAATAAGATGATTTGAGATATTGTGCAGATATTATAAAAGATTAGCTCAGATCTGAACTATGAGTAGGAGATCCACAACAAATCAAAATATCAAACCAAATTTGCCGAATATTAGGAGCCAGTCGAAGAATCTCGCAACGGTAGAAGCTAAGATCAATATTTTCAGAATATTTTTATCAAGAGAATTTCCAAATATCAAGAGAAGAAGTCACGAGAGATCTGGAGGCGTAAACTCACCAGCCGGCGGCGGATCCGCGGTCAATATGGGGTATAGGCGACGGTACCGTGGTTTATTATGAGCCCTAGGATCTGAAATCACAGGAGCATGATCGTATTTATATCTACTCCAATATAGTATCTATGGTTTCTAATTCCAGAGACTATATAAAGGACCGTGAGCTGTCTATCAAAAGCATTCCAAATTCAACATTCATCTATCCATCGATCGAGGGATCTAGCGAGCAACTAGGTTTTTTGTAATTTACTTTTTCAGTAAGCAATTTTGTAATGCACTATTTGATCAATAAATGTAGTCTTTTTTTTTAATTTTTGTCGTATTTACTTTCTGCACTTTACTTTCCGCATTTACTTGCTGCACTTTATTTTCCGCATTACTTTTTGTACCTACATTCCGCAATTTTAATTTTTAATTATGGATTCATTTATCTTCCACCTCTTTTTTAAATCGCTAATATCCATGAGCGAGTAAATTCTTGCTTGCTAGGGTTTATAAGATATGGTAGAATAATGGATGGAAACTATAGCGTAAATTCTTTTTAAAAGTTTTAATTTTTATAAACTTTAGCAAAATGAATGTTAACTCTCTTATCGGGCGCGCTATCAATTCATGATAGTCATGACCACGATTTGAGATTAGTTAATACTCGTTTCGTTAAGGGCTTGAGATAAATATGGATCAATGGATGGGCAAGGGGCGGTAGAGGGAAACCCTAATTCCCTCCAAGAACCCTAATCCACATTCATCGCTATCTCTCTAGTATTAAACAATTAAAAGATAAAAAGATTTATATTTTTTACTCCATCCATTAACTACCAAGTCCTATAAACCCTACACGCCCTTCTATTATAAACTTTTCATCCATTCTTAATAGAAACGACAACAATCCCTCCTCTCTTTTATCAACTCGTCTAAAACAAGCGAAATAGTTCATTGTTTCTTTGTGAACGACCCGTACTCAATAGCGGCTAACTATTGCGACACCGTTATTGATTGCAGTATTTAAAACACACAGACACAGTTTTTCACAATCAATCGGACATCCTTAAAGTAAAGGATTTTTCTCAAATTTTTCATTTTTTGCCTTTTGAAAAAAACGTGAGCACCACACCCACCCCTCCCCTTTGCATCATAATAGTAGAGAAGATATGTGAATATACCCTATGGAAAGTCTCGAGAAAGAGGGGTTAAGAATTTGCTCCAAAGAATTGAACTTAATTATAGAATTACATCTATAGGCATAAAAGACAATGGGCAAAAAGAGTAGTCCATTAACCATCAAATAATAAGATCATTCCAATTGTTTTCCAGGTTTGAAATGCACATCCACATAAGATGAGATTTGCCCTAAATTGTAAGATGGAACTTTTTTTTGAAGGTAAAATAGGATCTGTTTAAAAGAATTTTTGAAGGCAAAAGACAATTTTATAAGCTACAGTTGGTTATTAAACATCCTTACACTGAGAGCAGCATAGGAGCAAATGCAGATGACATTGACTCGTGATATAGAATGAAAGACAATAAGTCTTGAGGAAAATCATCAGTGACTTTAATAGAGAACTATCTGATGGAAAATAACAGACATTGTCAGGCGTGCCTGGCACTATCTGGCAGTCAAGGTCCCTAGGCATATTAATGTCAAGAATGATCTTAAAAGAAAGTACTGTTGGGTGTTACCTCCATTGCTAAGCCATAAGTTGTTTCAGTTGGTTTTAGTCCGCTAAGTCGCATCTGTTGCAGCACCCAAGATACTCCTTTCCACTGATGACTAGGGACACACGCATTCAGCACCTGACAACATATAGACGACAATATCCAAAATTTCTTTTCAGGTTACAATTTAATATGTAAAGCAAACATTAGCAAAGGGATGCTCACGGCGTTATATATGATAATATCAGGTTCCAATCGTGGATCCCAACTTTTGTTCTTCATGTTCTTGATATTTTTGGATGGTTTCTGCCTCATGCATTCAATGATACTAATTAACTCATTCACAAGACCAGCTTGACCAAGCATAACAGCGATCGCATGGTATGCAGCCAAATCTGGATATAGCTTGCCATCACCCTGTATTCAATCAAAGCAGGTATAAGAAAATAGGTTAATGGTCCAAAAGCCTCCTGTAGTTTACCATGTATAGCACTTATACCCCCTCAAGTGATATATTAGCGCAAACACCCCCTCTGCTCATCCGCCATACCCTCAAAAGCGCTCAAATTCTACTTGAAACAATACAAACAGGTTCTAGAGTTAAATTAAACAGTAATTTGAGTTTGTTATAGTGTTTTTTAGTGTCTTAAATGGTTTTGGTAGATGAACAGAGGGGCTCTGATAAATCACTTGAGGGGGTATAAGCTCTATACAAGGTAAACTACAGGGTGTTTCTGCAATTAGACCAAAGAAAATAAAAATAAAACCATATGTATCAGCAAGTCATTTCTAAATCCAGAGATTTTCGAAAGCAAAGAGTAGGAGATAAACAGTGAATTACTCGCATATAATTGAATATCTGGCTAGCTTCGCTGTACCTCCTTGCCTTGCCGAGAACAGATAAGAGCTTTGTGTATACAAACCTAACATAGATCAAAGTTAATCAACATCTGACTAGATTTTTTATCTATCTAAACGTGATCGGATCAGCAAAATTCAAGCTTAAACTTGTTAAAGTAAGAACCGTTTTACAAATCACACCTGCTTTTGTGATGTTCGTAATCCTTTTGGTTGTAAACCCATTCCACAACGGACATTGCAAGTTTCCAATTTCCTTGTTTGCCAAGCCTTTCAATTATTCTAAGTAAATGCATCTCTGAAAAGATTATACCCGATTGCTTCATCACCCTTGAAAACTTCCAATCTTGTATGCTTAGGTTTGTATAGCTTAGCCTGCAACACAAGTTTTTAGAAGCTGCAATATCTTATTTTGTAACATCTAACAATAGGCAGAGAAATATATGAGGAACTGCATAGTCTGATTAATAGTTTCAAGGGACTATTTGGTTGAGTGTAATTGGAGACTCAAAATATTGTTGTTCCAATGTGTATTTGTTGCTCCAATGTATCGTTGTTGTTGCTCAAACGTGTAGTTGAAAACTTGAAACCACGATTTGTGTCAGAACTTTGGCAAAAATACAATTTGAGTCGGAAAACATGTGGTTGAAACTACACTCAAGTCGAATGCTTTTGCAGCTATGACAGTTGGACTGTAAAAGTTAGAGGAACAAATTAGTTATGGCTTGCAATTGCATCCAACCAAACCCATAGTTTGCAATACATATAGTTAGAACGACAATTCAACAATATTAAAAAAATGACAACTATAGTGGTTGGATTTGCATGCAGTTGCAAATGCATTACCTTTCCATCTAAGGAGATGTTTGGTTAAGCAACAAAAAATAAGTGCAACATTTGCATGCATCATTTGTTGCAAAAAGAAAGGGTCCAAATCCAATGTTTGGTTATCTTCAAGTTCTGTGATTGGATTTATAAATCCAAACCATTTTTTGTGTTGGGTTGAACAAAAAATAAAGGAAATGCAACATCTGTAGCAAATTTGTATATGTGCAAAGCTTATGTGGTATCTATAATTATTACTATGCTCACCGTTCCCAAAACCGCAACTCTTGTTACAACCAAATTGAGTGCAGCAAATGTTGCAAGAATTTGATGCTTTTTGCATCTCCATTTCCATTTCCATTCCAACTCAAGTTTGTTGCTAACCAAACATATGAAATGGAGATTTTTTTGCAACAAATGTTGAATGCATCTCCATTTCCTAGCTACCAAACAACCCCTAAGTATGACTAATACCAAGTTAAAGGCATGTCAAGGTTTAGTCATATAACTCCTTGAAATATAATTCCACAGAAGCACAATAATAAGTAAAAGTCTAAATTTCACCAACATACAATGAAATGAATCAGCTTTTCTTTTCCAGAAATTACCATATACTTTATAAATTGGATAATGCTTGAAGTCCATAATATTTATTGGGTAAATTGCTATATAATCCCCAAGGCTTCACCTTTATTGCATTTGCACTTCAATACCTTTATGATTTGTTCCATGCATATAAATACCCTAAAGTTCACTTCGTTATTAGCTAAATACCTTCAGATAACCTCCAATTAGTATATATGCAAATACCTAACCAATACCTTAGTAAAGTATGTTGTAAGATTAAGGAAAAGCTGATGATGGTGCTTTTTTTTTTCAGATATTACCATAAACTTTATAAACCGGAAAATGCTTATAACGTCGTTGTATTGAGCAACATTGTCCATGATCAAAATACATGCACACATACAAATATCCGACACAAAATGTCATAAGATCATACCTTTTCACTAAAACTGAATCTCCTCATCATCGCTTATATTTTCCCTCAATCTAACCCCCTTCCCCTCCATCATCTCCCCAATTTCTTCAACATCATCATCAAGAACCAACCTCCCCCATTTCTATCCTCCAAAAACCTCTCCGGGTTAGGTTCAAATAATAGTTATACAACTCCTTGAAATATAAGTATGCACATTCACATGATAAACAAAGTATAATATGTTCCAATGCACGTGCACAGGAACATATCCTGCGAATGGCCTCAAAAGGGCAGGTGGGGTAAGGGGGTTCCAACCAAATGAGTAGGACCCACACCCGCCCTTGTGAGACACATCCATAGGAAATGTTCATGTGCATGTGCACAGGACCATTTTCTTCGTAAACAAAAGGCTAAACTTCACTAAAATACCATGAAGCATCATCTCCTTTTCAGAAAATACTGTTAACTAATAACTATAGAATGAAAAATGCTCAAAGTTTTTCGAAATTATTTGCCGCTGACAAAGTTTATGGCATTTATCTTAAGATCGTTGATGAGACTGCTAATCATTATATCATTGCATTAAGATAAGCAGCATTGTCCATGATCAAAACACAAAGCATAAAATGGCAAAAAGATCATACCTTTTCACTAAAAACCGAATCTTTTCATCTTCGCTAACATTTTCCCTCAATCTAACCCCCTTCACCCCTCCATCATCACTTCCCCCAGCTTCTTCGACATCGTCATCGAGAACCCACCTCAACCCCTCGCCATTCCTCTCCTCCAAAACCTCCCTCAGCTCGTCCAAGTGCTCCCCTTTCAGCTTCCCAACGCCAAAACCCTCCAACTCGAAGCCCCCCTTCCTCTCCCATGGCTTCCCCTTGAGCTCCAAGTGATCCGCAATCGCTCTGTACTCGGCCTTGATCGACTCGAAGCGGGAGTCGTCGTTGTCGTCGTCGATTTGGGGCTGGGATTGGGCGAGCTTTTTGGATCTGCGATTGGATTTCTGGATCTGTTTCTTGCGGAGAGCGTGGAGGATCTTGGGGGTTGGGGTCACTCCCTTTTTAATGAGGTTTTGCTTGAGGAGCTCCGTGTTGGGTTTTGGTGAGGAAGGAGGGAGGAGTGGAGAGCGAGGGAGGGAGAGCTCCATGAGAGGGAGAGATGGATAGGTTGCACTAAAATAACCTTAAATATTGTGGATGTTAACTAAAATGCCTTAAAAGTTTTTTATTACACTTAAATACCTTAAACTATGCTTTTTGATTTTAAAAGGGTTTTCAAACCCCATCAAAGTAGCTCTTATCCCGTGTTTGGAAAGTTTGGAAAAATAGTTCCAGGGATTTTATTTGGGATAAATATATGTCTAAAGCCGAATGCATTTCTCTATTAATGAAATTCCGGACATGGTTGGATAATTTGGGGTAGAAATATACATTAAATACGTACATTTTCTTTTAATGCATGATTGAGCTAAGATATTTTCTCTCTTTTTTTTGAAAGAGAGAGAAAAGTAAAGAAACCAGCACCGTTTTCGAAAAGATAGAGAGAAAGACAAGTTAAGGAAAAAATTAGGCCCGAAATTAAAAAAAATTTAATCCTGGGAGCTATTTGACGTCCCCTTCCCCCTCCTCTAAATTTACCCATGAAAACACACCATCGAAACAGGCTTTTTTAAGATAGCTCCAATACAGAGTGACGGATGTCGGATGTCGGATCTCGTCAAGATATTACCTTCCGTAGATCTGCTGCGAGCGATGATGGACGGCTGAGATTGAGTTAGAGGTTGCCTCCTAAAGCGTGTGGATCTCAATGGGTTTGAGGTTGATGTGACCGAGCTACCTGCAAGGAAGTCCCAGGGTGGTTGTGCCACCGAGGACCCTCCGACAAGTTAGACCGGATATTTGAGCAGAGTAACGGCCTACTGAGGAAAGAATGACTTACTTGAACCGTCTGAAAGAGGGGTTTATATAGTGGTGGCAACAGGCAGGCAGGCGCGAGAATCACGCCGGCCATTACGCTCCCGGCGTCACGCCCGCGTGATGGGCTGGATCTCCCATTAATGACGAGACAGGCTCGTTAATGGGGGATCATGATGGCGTGGAACGCGGGACGTGGCCGGCGGATATCTCGCGCATGGCGACATTCGCGGAGGTGAGGTGGTTGCGCCTGCGATAGGTGTCGTTGGTCGGTCGATGAGACCGAGGAATATGAGCTCGGCGGGAGGCTCGGGGACGAGCGGGAGGCCAAGGTATCTTGGTTCCGCAGTAGCCCGGAGACGAGCTGAGAGGGCCGAGGAGGTCGATTGTGCAGGGGCTCGGAGGTGAGCCAACGGTTGTTTGCAAGGCGGGCACAGGAAAGGTGTGGACGGTCGCAGAAGGTCGGCTACGTCCATGGGTCGTAGACCCGGGGTATTTTACCGACGTACAGTCCCTGGTCCTTTCTTGCTAGTTTCGGGACACGTCATCTGTTATGTGTCACGATCTGGGAGATCGCCGATATCGAGCATCATCATTAGCCCCCCACTCTCGTCCCGACCTGTTCATGGGTCGGGTCGAGAGTGGTCTGCCGGGTCACCCGAGGTGAGCTCCTTTTCGTAGATATCGTAAGCGTGCCTTCCCGGGCAATCGGTTGTATTTTCTTGATGACGTCAGCGGATCAGGGTCCAGATCCTACATTAAAGAGGATGCGCTGGATCGTGCGTACGTTCACCGGAGTGCCAGCCCACGTGTCTGGCGCTGGTTGGCTGAAGTGACGGGCCGCAGATTTCCGACGTCCGATGGGGTACGACCAATGCGCGTGCAGCCGGTGGAGCGATGGTGGTCGTCGAATGCAATGAGTCGTTTCGGCGGGAGATGACTGTCGCCGTTGGATGTGTACACCGGTAGATATAAATAGAGGTGGGGCCCTCATCAGGGCCCATACCGCTTCCTAATTTCCTCGTCCAGAGTCTCGTTGGCTCGGCGCTCTCCTTTTTAGGTCGGATCTCTGCGTTTTCTCTTCTGAGGACTCATCCTCTCCACCAGGTTAGATGTCTTCTTGTGAAGAGTCTGTAGAAATAGATCGGGTAGAGTCTAAGGAGTCCCCTGTAGATTCTCCTCTTCATCTTCTGCTTCTTCTTCTTCTGAGTCGAGACATTTCCCCCCTTGGCAGAATAAATGGACCAATCCAGGATTCTTGCTGCCCTCGGTGCCCTGTCCCGGAAGAGAGTCGAGGGCGTGGCCGTGCCTCGGGCTGGCCCGAGTTCTACACCAAGGGAGCTGCAGGCGACGAGGCCATCTGTCTCGACCCGAGCCCCCGATGATTGTCGTGGCGGCGGCCAAAGGCGTCCGCGGGTTCCCGAACCCCGGATGAGGTAAGCGGAAGAGGACGAAGACGAGGTTCCTCTTAAGAGGAAGAAGATGATTTCTCGCGTGCCACCGACTGAGATTCCCGAGGGGATTCCTGTGCAGGAGGGGGACGCCTGCTTCGTAGTCCCGTCCGAGCTTTCCGTTAATGCCAGCCTGCTCGCTGATATGGAAGAGTCGGCCGGAGGCAAGATTCCGCGGGGAACACTGAGGGCCCAAGTGGCAGCTATAGCTCAGGAGGCGGTGCAGGTACGTACTCCCTTATGTGTTATTTGTTGGGATTCTTTAGCACCTTACTGGGTTTTCACAGCAACTACCATGCTATATTTAAAAATTCTAATGTGCTAATCAATCCTAAGCTAGGATCAAGCTAAAGTAAATAGACAAAATGAAACATGTAATCAACCATTACAAGTAGTGAGCAACGAATACAACCTTTATAGACCGGTCCTTCACTTCTAAAGCTCCGTGTTGACGTCCCTTCGCTGCGATCATCGAACTCCTGAACTCTAGTGATGGTTCACATGAAGAAATGGACGGACTTGCTCGATACCTTCAAAGCCGAAGATGATCTACGTCGAGGAGACTCAAACCCAAGCTAACTCTTCACTAGGTGACGAACTTTGTGAAGAGAACACCCTAAACTAAATGGCAAGTAGTAGAGGACGATAAAGTAGGAAGTGAGCTCACTTTAGATTTTATTTTCTCACAATATTTCTTCATTAATCCAAAACCTAGAGAGCTTTGGAGTTGTGAAGAAGAAGATGAAGATGAGAGCAACCAAATGAATGAGAATGAGTTATGCAACCATGGGTGAGTTAGTATCTCATACTAAACCATTGTAGAGACTTAACCATGGATTAATTATAATGGTTGGGTTTAAAATATCTTAGTAAAACAAAATGAGTGGACTTTGGTCAATAGTCTACAAGCTTCATGAAGTTTCAAGCCATGACCAATTTTCCACCTCATTTTGATTTACCAAGATAAATAAAAAACCCCACATTATATGTAAGCATGGCGTAAGTCACACACACACCCAAGTTTGCATGTATCATCAAGTATGACACAAACATGTACACAAGCATATATCACATATATACTTAATACATAATCAAGTGAGAAAAACAATCTTAAGTGAGCCAATACTAGTTAATGTAAAGTAATATATCAAATATATAATTATACATTAAATCATTAATCAACACTTGATTTAATGATCTGGTCATATCACATATAACCGACTAATATCTTGTATCAATCTATCGAATCAACACTTGATTCGATAACCCGGCTATATCGCATATAACCGACCGATGATGCAAATCGCGAGAATAAAATACGGTATCACATACGCGTATTAATCTCGGTCCCGTATATATCTCATATGTGCTCCTACTCCGTTTCGCCTGAGCCAGGAAACTTCTGTGTAGGACTTTGAAGACTCGTCAATACGCCGGCAGTAGCTGATGATCATATCAAACACCCACAAGCCGCAAGAAGCGTGCTAAACGTAATGGCCACCCGGGTATTGAGCGATCAGAAGATCAAGAAGCAAGCTTGCTCATACTCCTGCGAATCCAATCAGTAACACTTACCGTACAGTCCGGTCTCTTCGTCTGATATGTCGCATATCTCGTCTAGGGATACTAAACGTCAGACCCCAGTAACTCGATAAGTCATGCCGATATGAGGCTCATAACGGGTCGAGAAACTACTGGTAACACTTACCAGTAAATCTCTGAAACAGCCCTGGCCAGGGACTTCCTGTTATAGCCAACGAGCACAGTGCAACATCACCCCCCAATACCGGGAGAGACGAATCCCCTCCCATCGCTCATTGCCTCCATGTAACGCGGGACTGTACCCAAAAACCACCGTTTTGCATGTTCTCATGAACGTGATAAGGTGGAAATCAAAGCACAACGGGAATCACACAATACTCTATAACGATCTCGGGTCGACAGACTAACCTGTACCAGTGTCACCAGAGAACTGCCATCTGACGTGTGGTATAATACCATCTGGGAGTTCTCAGCAAGTCCGTCCAGTGTACCCAGTCTCCATTGAGCACCCGTGTATCATCTCTGATGTCAAATACCAATGGATATGGGATCATCCATCGCCCATCTACATAAGTCAAGAAGCTATACGCTAGTCTACTCTGGTATATCGATGCCCCGTCTCGATACACCCACGACTAGGGACATTAAAGGATGTACTTACCGACTACCTTTGTCCTACTAGTATGATCTGTATCATAATCCAGGTAGTCAAGTACACATCCTAAGGGTTTTACCAACATGTAACAGAGAGACAATCAATATACAAGTTAAGATAAAGAGTAACCAGATAGCATACTAAAATGTCGAGTAAGAAAGTCCTCCTTATATATGTCCAAGCATCCACTACAATATACATCTCATGTACAGTAATGGCCTCTAGGGCATACATATAATTAACATTATTTTGAGCGTCCTTTTTTCAGTTCGAGCGTCTCTAAGTTTCTCTGCTGTATTTCATCAGGTCCTTCAGCACTGCGCTATCGTTGCTCGCATGGAGGCCGAGGAGACTGCCTATGCTGTGAGGTTTGTGGAGGAGTCTTCTTCAGAGGCCGAGGACCTGTGACTCGAGCTACGTCTGGAGAGGAGAGGATGGCCGTTCTCGAAGCCCAATTGGCCGCCGGGGAGCTTCACCGTCTCAAAGTGTCGGGAGTCCTATCACCGGCTAAGTGAGTCCCACCGAGCCATCGAGACTAAGTTGGCAGAGCTGGATGATCGCTATGCAGTAGTGAAGAGGGTGAAGGATGCCAGCAGACGGGATGCCGAGGCTGCGCTTCAGGCGGTGAAGGTTGCCGATGTTCGAGCTCGAAAGGCGGTCGTCGATTACAAGGGGTCGGACCAGTTTTACGCCGACCTCGGCTAAGCCTCTGCCATTGTATGGCACGAAACTCTTGATGCCGTCAAGGTGTAGTTTCCGGAGTTTGCGAACGATGAGATCCGCGCTCGGGTCCCACTTTCGGCGGTCATGCCTTCGGCAGATGGTGATGAGGGAGGGGCTGCTGCTAAAGCGGAAGCCCCGGCTCTTGGGGATGGTACCGAGGAAGGTGAGGTCTAGGCGGGGCTTGCGGCCTGAACATGTTGGCTTTTCCTTTTTCTCTCTCTTTTTGTAAGCTTCCGAGCAATTTGGTAAGGCTGGGGAGCCCAGAGTACCTTGTAAAAGATTTTGGAAGTAGTTTGAATGAAACTTAGTCTTTTTCTTCTACGTGACAATGCTTTTTCTGCGTGAGTACTTGAGCTTGTCGGTTCTGACCTCGATCAAGCGTTAGGCCGCAGGTCGACGGCCTGTGTTATAGATAACGATCGCCCTTCGAGTGCTTGTCGGTTAATTACTGTGAAAGAAGGTCGGTGTCCTCCAGCCCCCGGAGTCGAGGCGGTGATCGTTTATTTGAACAGTTTGGAGGAACCTTTGTTGCAAGAAGGTTGGTGCTTTCCAAAGAATTGGCTGAGCGTTGTTGCTTCTTGGGGCCTCTTGGCGAGGGCTTTGATCCTTAGCGCGGGTTGGGCCATAAGAAGCCTGCTAAGAGTGGACCGAGAAGGGTTTCTGCCCGGTTGCCTCTTGGCGAGGGCTTATATCCCTGGCGTCGTGG
Organism: Agapanthus africanus; assembly: GCA_030015575.1. Lineage (NCBI taxonomy): Eukaryota > Viridiplantae > Streptophyta > Magnoliopsida > Asparagales > Amaryllidaceae > Agapanthus > Agapanthus africanus. The sequence continues at coordinate 35,067,625 of CM057349.1, read as the reverse complement.
GGTAGTGAACTACCAGCCGGGGATAGCCGAGCAGGGTAGCCGCTCGGCTGCCTCTTGGTGAGGGCTTCGATCCCTGGCGTTGTGGGGTAGGGAACTACCAGCCAGGGATAACCGAGCAAGGGCGAGACCTGTTGCCTCTTGGTGAGGGCTTTGATCCTTAGTGCGGGAGGGGCCGTAGGAGGCCTACTAAGGATGGGCCAAGCAGGGTTGCTGCCCGGTGCTTCTTGGCGAGGGCTTGGGTCCTTAAGGACGGGCCGAGCAGGGTTGCTGCCCGGTGCCTCTTGGCGAGGGCTTTGATCCTTAGCGCGGGAGGGGCCGTAGGAGGCCTGCTAAGGATGGGCCGAGCAGGGTTGCTGCCCGGTGCCTCTTGGTGAGGGCTTGGATCCTTAAGGACGGGCCGAGCAGGGTTGCTGCCCAGTGCCTTTTGGTGAGGGCTTCGATCCCTGACGTTGCGGGGTAGGGAACTACCAGCCAGAGATAACCGAGCAAGGGTGAGCTCGGTTGCCTCTTGGTGAGGGCTTCGATCCTTGGCGTTGCGGGGTAGGGAACTACCAGCCAGGGATAACCGAGCAAGGTCGAGCACGGTTGCCTCTTGGCAAGGGCTTCGATCCCTGGCGTCATGGGGTAGGGAACTACCGGCCAGGGTAGCCAAGCAGGGTAGCTTCTCGGCTGCCTCTTGATGAGGGCTTCGATCCTTGGTGTTGTGGGGTAAGGAACTACCAACCAGGGATAACCGAGCAAGGGCGAGCCCGGTTGCCTCTTGGAGAGGGCTTTGATCCCTGGCGTTGCGGGGTAGGGAACTACCAGCCAGGGATAGCTAAGCAGGGTAGCTGCTCGGCTGCTTCTTGATGAGGGCTTCGATCCTTGGCGTTGCGGGGTAGGGAACTACCAGCCAGGGATAACCAAGCAAGGGCGATCCCGGTTGCCTCTTGGCGAGGACTTCGATCCCTGGCGTTGTGGGGTAGGGAACTACCAGCCAGGGATAGCCAAGCAGGGTAGCTGCTAGGTTGCCTTTTGGTAAGGGCTTTGATCCCTGGCGTTGTGGGGTAGGGAACTACCAGCCAGGGATAACCGAGCAAGGGCGAGCCCGGTTGCCTCTTGGCGAGAGCTTGGATCCTTAGCGCAGGAGGGGCTGTAAGAGGCCTGCTAAGGATGGACCGAGCAGGGTTGCTACCCGGTTACCTCTTGGCGAGGGCTTGGATCCTTAAGGATGGGCAGGGCGGGGTTAATGCCCGGTGCCTCTTGGCGAGGGCTTTGATCCTTAGCGCGGGAGGGGCCGTAAGAAGCCTGCTAAGGACGGGTCGAGCAGGGTTGCTGCACGGTGCCTTTTGGAGAGGGCTTTGATCCTTAGCGCGGGAGGGGCCGTAAGAGACCTGTTAAGGACGGGCCGAACAGGGTTGCTGCCTGGTGACTCTTGGCGAGGGCTTTGATCCTTAAGGACAGGCCGAGCAGGGTCACTGCCCGGTGCCTCTTGGCGAGGGCTTAGATCCCTGGTGTCGTAGGGGTAGTGAATTACCAGTCCGGGATAGCCGAGCAGGGTAGCCGCTCGGCTGCCTCTTGGCAAGGGCTTCGATCCTTAGCGCGGGAGGGACCGTAAGAGGCTTGCTAAGGATGGACCGAGCAGTGAGACTGCCCAGTTGCTTCTTAGCGAGGGCTTAGATCTCTGGCGTCGTGGGGTAGTGAACTACCAGCCCGGGATAGCCGAGCAGGATAGCCACTCGGCTGGCTCTTGGTGAGGGCTTCGATCCTTAGCACGGGAGGGGCCGTAAGAGGCCTACTAAGGATGGGCCGAGCAGGGTTGCTACCCGGTGCCTCTTGGAGAGGGCTTGGATTCTTAATGACGGGCCGAGCAGGGTTGCTTCCCGGTGCCTCTTGGCGAGGGCTTTGATCCTTAGCGCGGGAGGGGCCGTAGGAGGCCTGCTAAGGATGGGCCGAGCAGGGTTGCTGCCCGGTGCCTCTTAGTGAGGGCTTGGATCCTTAAGGACGGGCCGAGCAGGGTTGCTGCCCGGTCCCTCTTGGTGAGGGCTTCGATTCCTGGCGTTGCGGGGTAGGGAACTACCAGCCAAGGATAACCGAGCAAGGGCGAGCCCGGTTGCCTCTTGGTGAGGGCTTCGATCCTTGGCGTTGCGGGGTAGGAAACTACAAGCCAGGGATAACCGAGCAAAGGCGAGCCCGGTTGCCTCTTGGCGAGGGCTTCGATCCTTGGCATTGCGGGGTAGGGAACTACCAGCCAGGGATAGCCAAGCAGGGTAGCTACTCGGCTTCCTCTTGATTAGGGCTTCGATCCTTGGTGTTGCTGGGTAGGGAACTACCAGCCAGGGATAATAGAGCAAGGGCGAGCCCGGTTGCCTCTTGGCGAGGGCTTCGATCCCTGGCGTTGCGGGGTAAGGAACTACCAGCCAGGGATAGCTAAGCAGGGTAGCTGCTTGGCTGCCTCTTGATGAGGACTTCGATCCTTGGCGTTGCGGGGTAGGGAACTACCAGCCAGGGATAACCGAGCAAAGGAGATCCCGGTTGCCTCTTGGCGAGGGCTTCGATTCCTGGCGTTGCGGGGAAGGGAACTACCATCCAGGGATAGCCAAGCAGGGTAGATACTCGGCTGCCTCTTGATGAGGGCTTCGGTCCTTGGCGTTTTGGGGTAGGGAACTACCAGCCAGGGATAACCGAGCAAGGGCGAGCCCGATTGCCTCTTGGCGAGAGCTTGGATCCTTAGCGCAGGAGGGGTCGTAAGAGGCCTGCTAAGGATGGACCGAGCAGGGTTGTTGCCCGGTTGCCTCTTGGTGAGGGCTTGGATCCTGAAGGATGGGCCGAGCAGGGTTAATGCCAGGTGCCTCTTGGCTAGGGCTTTGATTCTTAGCCGGGAGGGGCCGTAAGAGGCCTGCTAAGGACGGGCCGAGCAGGGTTGCTGCCCGGTGCCTCTTGGCTCGGGCTTTGATCCTTAAGGACAGGCCGAGCAGGGTCACTGCCCGATTCCTCCTGGCGAGGGCTTAGATCCCAGGCTTCGCGGAGTAGTGAATTACCAGCCCGGGATAGCCAAGCAGGGTAGCCTCTCGGCCGCCTCTTGGCGAGGGCTTCGATCCTTAGCGCGGGATGGGCCGTAAGAGGCCTGCTAAGGATGGACCGAGCAGCGAGACTGTCCGGTTGCCTCTTGGCGAGGGCTTAGATCCCTGGCATCGTAGGGTAGTGAACTACCAGCCCGGGATAGCCGAGTAGGGTAGCCGCTCGGCTGCCTCTTGGTGAGGGCTTCGATCTTTAGCGCGGGAGGGGCCATAAGAGGCCTGCTAAGGATGGACCGAGCAGTGAGGCTGCCTGGTCGCCTCTTGGCGAGGGCTTAGATCCCTGGCGTCGTGGGGTAGTGAACTACCAGCCTGGGATAGCCGAGCAGGGTAGCCGTTCGGCTGCCTCTTGGTGAGGGCTTAGATCCCTGGCTTCGTGGGGTAGTGAACTACCATCCAGGGATAACCGAGAGAGGGAGAGCCCGGTTGCCTCTTGACAAGGGCTTCGATCCCTGGCGTTGTGGGGTAGCGAACTACCAGCCAGGGATAGCCGAGCAGGGTAGCCGCTCGGCTACCTCTTAGTGAGGGCTTCGATCCCTGGCGTTGCGTGGTAGGGAACTACCAGCCAATGATAGCCGAGCAGGGTAGCTGCTCGGCTGCCTCTTGACATTCTGTCCGGCCTTCCCGGTGTGAGTATCGGGAAGAGGTCCAGTCGCGGGCGACACGTGTCATGAACGCGTGGGGGAGGCGAAGCGCCGGAGCCACGTCGTTTCGGTTTCACCGAGAAAGGCTCTATGTCTGCCGCGTGGCGGTACAGTTGTCGGTGAAACGAGCGACTATTGGACTCCTTGGGCGTTGTGTGCTACAAAACGGAGGGAACGTTGATCACCCCTTCCTTCGCATCCAAAACGTAAGAATGGAGGACTTCCCTTTCACCATCCCCGACATCGTAAACTTCGAGGACGTGTACCTCTACGATCAGCACTACACCGAGGACACGATGCGGTTAGTGATAGGCCGCATTGAGGATAATTTCGGCTGACTGCTTTCCCGGTGCCCCCCCTGCTCCAGCTGTTGATGTACTCCATTTGGAGGGCATCGCCGGGGCCCTACAACCCTTTGTCCGAACAGCTGAAGGACGAGGCGGTTGGTAGGCTAAGGTCATTGCGGCGCTTCGGTCTGATCTCCGCGGGTCGGCGGGATCGCTCGGTGGTGCTCATCCTTAAGTGCTACCAATTAAGGCATGATGCCGACGTTCGCGGGTGGCATCAGAGGTAGGGGTCTGAGGCCGCGACGGCTCGACTGGCGGAAATATCCTCGGAGTACCACGAGCAATGTTCTCTGCACCCCCTTCCCTCGCTATTGTAATTTTTCTTTTTTTGATGTACGGCCGAGGAGCCTATAGTACCCTTTTGAATAAACAAAACTCTTCTTTTTGCAATGTTTTATTGATCCCTTCTTATTATATAAACAGAAAGATCTCGAGAGAAGTTTTACATTGCCTTAGTAAAAGAAGTACACGCTAGTAGATGTTCTTTTTGTTGGTACGGTTTGAGCTTCTCGGCGGTGTAAGGCCGTCAAAAACGATCGGCTCGGTTTCCCTGGCCTTCATCCATGGATGGCTGTTGGCCTCCACGACCGGCGTGGGGTGCCGAGCCTCGTAGGTACTCGACGTACCCCCCGCCGACATGACCATAATTTGGCCGATTATCAACTCGCCGGGAGGAGGACGTTTCTCCTGCTCGCGGTCAGCTTGCCGCTTGTCTCGCAAGTACGCTGCCAGGTGTCCTAAACGGATGAGCTCCTCGATGTAGTCTCGGAGCTGCTTACAGCTCTCTGTGGAGTGGCCTTGCGACCTGTGGAAACCACAGTAGGGGCCCCGAGTGCGCTTTGCCGCCATGCGCGAGATCGGGAGGAGCTTGAAGAACCCCTCACCCTTAGCCTCCTCTAGCAGTACCGTCTGGGAGACGTTGAGCGGGGTGTAATCTTGAAACTTCGGGAAGTAGGGCTTTGGCCGCTCAAGTCTCTTTCTCTCTTCCTTTGCCTTTTTCTTTTGGTCAGTTTGCTCTGCCCCGGGGAGATTTGCATTCACATCGTATTCTAGCTGGATCTCACGCTCGGTCCAGGCCTTTATCTCGGCCATGGTCTTAGGTTGCGCTAGTGCAAATGTGCATAACCACTCTTTGTGCCTAAGACCAGACCTAAGTGCTGTAATGACCGTCTCGTCCCGATGTTCTGGGACCTCGAGAAGGGCGTTGTAGAAGAGGGTGATGTACCCTTTGAACGTTTCTTTGTCCCCGCTCTTGATTGTGAAGAGATGGTCGACGGTCCGTTTCTGCCGTTTGTTCCCGACGAAGTGGCCGAGGAATTGGGTGGCCAGCTCGTCGAAGGTTGAGATCGAGCGTGGCGTGAGTCCTCGGAACCAGTCTCGTCCGGAGCGGATGAGAGTGGCCGGGAAAGCTCGGCATTGGGCGGCGTCGGAGTTGTCTTGGAAGCTCATTCCTGCGGTGAATGCGTCCAAATGGTCCTTCGGGTCAGACTTACCATCGAAGAGAGAGACCTTTGGGGGCTTGTTCCGGGAGGAGACATGGACGGCGAGCAGCCTCTCGGTGAAGGGTTTTGTGAGCGAGTCGGTGGCGTACTTAGCCCCGTCGCTCGAATGATGACCTTCTCGATGCATACCTTTGATCTTCTTTTCGAGGGCGTCGAGTCGGCCATGGTATCCCGACGATTCGGCACATTTCGATCTTTGGCCTCTGTAGTTAGAGACCTGTGTCTGGCCGCGGCTCTAGTTCCTTTTGATGAGGTTCCTTACGTCCCCTGGCGAGGTAGTTTTCGAGCTGTCGTGACGAGTCCCGTCCGCGCGACACCGTCGAGGGAGAGGGTGTCGGTCATGCCTCGGTGTAGGCGAGCTGACCGACACCTCCTCGGGAGGGACAGGGGCGCGATGAGGCTCGGGGCGAGGCACTCTGGCGATGGACCTCGGTGTTGAACTGTGGGGCGCCCAGCGGGTCATGGAATATGTTGGCCCGGGAGATCTGTGGCCGTAGGAGGAAGCGAGGCGGTGGTCGGCAGTGCATACGCGAGCAGAGTCTTCTCTCCCTCTGTAGGGGTCCTGGTCCTTAGGTGGGGGAGCGGTGACCTGGGGATCTTGGCCTGCCGTTTGGACACGGATGGGCGCATCCACGACGGATGCGAGCCGATCTATCCAGGCGGCTAGGGCGTTGATGGCGTTCGGGGGAGGAGGTTCGTCGGCACCTCCGTTGTATGGGAGGTGGCGGCTAGTGCTTGGATAGTCGCGGTGATCGCTCACCATTGAATTGAGATCGGAAGATGAACTTTGTTCAGTGGAATCAAGAGTTTCCCACAGACGGCGCCATGGCAGATGTCGGATCTCGTCAAGATGTTACCTTCCGTAGATCTGCTGTGAGCGATGATGGACGGCTGAGATTGAGTTGGAGGTTGCCTCCTGAAGCGTGTGGATCTCAATGGGTTTGAGGTTGATGTGACCGAGCTACATGCAAGGAAGTCCCGGGGTGGTTGTGCCACCGAGGACCCTCCGACGATCAAGTTAGACCGGATATTTGAGCAAAGTAACAGCCTAGTGAGGAAAGAATGACTTACTTGAACCGTCTGAAAGAGGGGTTTATATAGTGGTGGCAACAGGCAGGCAGGAGTAAGAATCACACCGGCCGTTACGTTCTCGGCGTCACGCCCGCGTGATGGGCGGGATCTCCCATTAATGACGAGACAAGCTTGTTAATGGGGGATTATGATGGTGTGGAACGCGGGACGTGGCCGGCGGATATCTCGCGCATGGCGAGATTCGCGGAGGTGAGGCGGTTGCGCCTGCGAGAGGTGTCGTCGGTCGGTCGATGAGACCGAGGAATATGAGCTTGGCGGGAGGCTCGTGGACGAGCGGGAGGCCGAGGTATCTTAGTTTTGCGGTATCCCGAAGACAAGCTGAGAGGGCCGAGGAGGCCAATTGTGCAAGGGGCTCGGAGGCGAGCCAACGGTTGTTTGCAAGGCGGGCACAGGAGTGGTGTGGTCAATCGCAGAGGGTCGGCTACGTCCATAGGCCGCATACCCGGAGTATTTTACCGACGTACCGTTCCTGGTCTTTTCTTGCTAGCTTCGGGACACGTCATCTGCCACGTGTCACAATCCGGGAGATCACCGATATCGAGCATCATCATAGAGGAAAAAAGAAATCTAGCATTGTTATCTAGTAGATTTGATGTATCCAAGCATGTCTTTAAGGATAAATTCATCATCACAATCCGAGCGCTTTTTCTCATCCATATAGAGCCGTCTATGAAGCAAAACTTCAATAAGACCTCACGAAGTTTTGCGACCATCAATAAGGTATTAAGATAGTCAAAACGAATAGAGATTGTGAGATGTTACTATTGTATCTTTAGCGTGGGATGTTTTCTGCTTTTGATGTGTTTTGTTTTGTAGAAGCATCTATGCACGATGGCTCATTATATAAGGACTCCTTGGATTAAATGCACTCGTTTAAATCTTTTTAATGAAGCAAGAGGGCTAATGATCACATCTTAAGCACTAAAAAAATTTTGCCATGTTTTTGCCTGATGGAAAAGAAGAAGAAAATCTTGGCCGGAGTATAACCTTGGATTCCACACATTTAAGATTTGGATCGTCTAAACTTGAAAACATGTAGTTTACCCCAAAAATCCTGACAGGATTAATTTTTCTATCTGTTGGCTATTGGGCTTCACCCGGCCCAATACCCGACCCTTCTAGTGGCGGTTTAATTTAATCTAATTAATACAATAACAACAACTGAGCCTTTTATCCCAAGCTTATGGGGTAGGCTACATGAACCAACATGAGAATCACCCCGGGTCCATCACATGAATCCTCCGCCTCCATTCACTCCTACCGAACAATATACTTTCATTGAGGCCTTTGGCAACCATATCTTTTCGTATCACCTCCATCCATATTTTCTTCGGTCTCCCTTTCGTCTTTTTGATATTTCCTATATCGAGAGTATCCATTTATCGAACCAGTGCTTCCATAGGTCTGCGTCGCACATGACCAAACTATCTTAGTCGTTTTTCCCGCATCTTCTCCTCCACAGGTGCTATACCAACTTTTGCACGAATATTCTCATTTCGCACCTTATCTTTCTAGTGTTACCACACATCCAACGAAGTTTGCGCATCTCCGCTACGTGTATCTTCTGTGTATGATTCTTCTTAGGAGCCCAGCATTCTGTACCATATAATAAGGCAGGCCGAATAGCGTTCCGATAAAACTTTCCTTTCAACTTTAACGGAAAGTTACGATCACACAAAATCCCTGTTGCACTCTGTCGGGACCCGGTTCCTGTTCATGGAGCAAAGTGCCACACAGAACAAAGCGCCATGCCAATTGTCATATCAAAGGGGCGGGGGCCACCTCTTGAATCCGTGGGGGCCACCTCTAGAGTCCGTGGGACCTACTGTAGAACAATATGGAATTTTCGGAACACATTTCGAAAGAGAACCGAACTGCATTATAAATATAGTGATACCACCCTCAGGCGTCTTCTAAGTGAATCGGCAGTACAGGAGCTTAAGAACTCCGTAGTTAAGCATGCTCAGGCCGGAGAAGTTTTGGGATGGGTGACCTCCTGGGAAGTGGCCCCTGGTCGGGTTCGGTTTGGTTCGCTCTAAAGGGCAAAACCGTACGGTTTCGGCTAGAGCGGATAATACCATTTGTACTAGGGCGTGGGGCGTTACATTTATGGTGGCCCATGCAGGTCCCTCAGTAGTAGGTCTGTGGTTCGAGGACGAACCATTGTTCAAAGGCGGGGAGAATATCGGGACGCGGTTCTTGTTCACGGAGCAAACTGCCACACAGAACAAAGTGTCATGCTAATTGTCATACCAAGGGGGCGTGGGCCACCTCTTGAATCCGTGGGGCTACCTCTAGAGTCCGTGGGACCAGGGAATCTTCGGAACACATTCCGAAAGAGGACCGAACTGCATTATAAATATAATGATACCACCCTCAATTACAGAGGCGTCTTTTAAGCGAATCGGCACTACAGGAGCTTGAGAACTCCGTAGTTAAGTGTGCTCGGGCCAGGAAAGTCTTGGGATGGGTGACCTCTTGGGATGTAGCCTCTGGTCGGGTCCGGTTCGCTCTCCTCCATTTCAACCAACCAACTTGGATCCTTTGATTAATATCGTTATCGATATCCCCATCCTTTTGGATGATAGAACTTAGATATCTAAACTGATCGCTCGGTGATATCTCTTGCCCTTCCAATATTATACCAATATGGTTTTGACTTCTTAGTTTGCTAAATTTGCAATGCATATATGCTGTCTTGGACCTGCTCAATCTAAACCCCCGAAATTCCAACGTTTGCCTCCATAACTCCAATTTGGCATTAACCCCTGCTTTCGTCTCATTTACTAGAACAATATCATCAGCGAATAACATACACCAAGGTGTCTCATCTTGGATAGTTCTAGTAAGCTCATCCATCACGATGGTAAACATGAATGGACTTAATACAGATCCTTGATGTAAACCAATTGTAATCGGAAAATCACTTGTTAGGCCGCCGTAAGTTCTGACATTTGCCACTACTCCATCGTACATATTCTTGATTATGTCAATATACTTGATGGGGACCCCCTTCTTCATCATTGTCCCCCATAATACCTCTCTAGGTATCTTGTCGTACGATTTCTCTAAATCAATAAATATCATATGCAAATCTCTTCTCCTCTCTTGAAAACGCTCGACAAGTTGACAAAGCAAATGAATAGCCTCTGTCGTCGATGGTTCAGGCATGAACCCAAACTGATTCTCTATTATCTTAATATCCTTCCTTAGCCTGTGTTCAATCACTCCCTCCCAAAATTTTATGGAGTGACACATAATTTTTATTCCACGGTAGTTTGAGCAACTTTGAATATCACCCTTGTTCTTATAGATAGGTACAAGGGTAATTTTTCTCCATTCATTTGGTATCTTTTTAGTCTGCCAAATCTTATTAAATAGATCTGCCAGTCATTTAACGCCTATTTCTTCTAAGTATCTCTAAATCACGATAGGAATTCAGTCTGGACCAACCGCTTTTCTTAATCTCATTCTTTTCAAAACTTCTTTAACCCCGGCTAGTCTTATTTTACACATGAAATCACAGTTTAAATCTTGAGATTGAATGACAAGTCCATCCAAATTCTTAGTAAAGCTCTTATTGAACAATTTGTCAAAATAATCTCTCCACCTTTCCTTAATATCCCCATCTCGAACTAAAACCTTCTGATCTTCATTTTTGACACACTTCACCGCACATAAGTCTTTGGTCTTCCTTTCCCGCATCCGAGCAATCCGGTATATATCATTTCCAGCCTCTTTAGTGTCTAACCTCTCGTACACTTCTTTGTAGACCTTAGGTTTGGCTTCCTGAATAGCTTTCTTAACTTCCTTTTTAGCAATTTTATACTTCTTAAATCTCTCCGCATCTCTGCTTTTCTTCAAATTTTTATAAGAATCCCTATTAATTTTAATAGCAGCCTTTACTTCACCATTCCACCACGATGTGTCCTTAAATGGTGGAGCACCACCTCTCGACTCACCAATTAGATCTCTAATTACTCTCTTGATACAACTAGCCATTTTGTTCCATGTTCTGTCTGAATCATCTTCAGACCGTCAATCCGCCTCTTGAACTACACGATCTATAAAAGCCTTTTGGTTACATTCCTTCAATCGCCACCATTTAATTGTAGGCTCTACCTTACGTCTAATCTTTCTAGGCCCTCTTCTAAATCGGAAATCTAGAACTAAAAGTTTATGTTGAGTGGTTACACCTTCACCTGGCACTGCCTTACAGTCGATACAACAATCTCTATCTATCCTTCTCATCAGAAAAAAGTCTATTTGATTTGCACTTGATCTACTCCTAAAGGTGATAAGGTGAGACTCTCTTTTGCTAAGCTAAGTATTTGCTAAGATCAAGTCATAAGACAAGGCAAAATCTAGAATCGAGCTACCTACTTCATTCCTTTGTCCAAAACCAAAACCTCCATGGATAGTATCAAAACCACTACGACTAGTATCTACATGTCCATTGAGATCACCACCAATAAATAACTTCTCTCCACTATGTATCATTTGCACTATCTTGTCTAAATCCTCCTAGAATAGACACTTACTTGCATCATCAAGACCTATCTGTGGTACATAAGCACTAATAATATTAAGGATCTTCTCACTTAGAATAAGCTTAACCAGTAAAACTCTATCATCTTTCCTCTTAATCTAATCTATATTCTCAAGTAACCGTCTATCTATGATAAGAGAAATGAGAAATCTAAGAGATTACTAAGGTTTGACCCGTCGTCTTCTCTTCTCCAAGTTCTATCAAGAGTTGGCTTGTGAGGTGATCACGTGGGAGATTCTAGCTCATCAAGGATGTGGTTTCTCCCCGTCTGTTGCAAGGAGGCGAAAATCAAAGTTTTTTGTGGTAACGTGAGCGAGAATAACGATCCTACCACTTTCGGGCTAAAGTAATTCTTATAGAACAAGATTTTCTTTTTCCGCTGCCATGATTTAATATTAAGATCTACGCGTCTAAATGCAACATTGATGTCAGAACCTTCAATGCTCACGTATGTAGTTAGATCTATATTTTAAAAATTATAGTAACTCAAAGTTGCGGTTTTTTTGATCTAAAAGTTAGATCAAATTTTTTATCAATTTTTATAAATCTACAATTATTAGGGTGATTGATGGAAATAGATTTTTAGATCTATTTAATTTTTTCATGCATCATATATCACTTAAATTAGATCTATCTTTTTGTGATGTTGTGATGATTAAACAATTTGTTCGGAGATTCCAATATACCCTTTTCACTCGGGAAAGCAACTGACGCCTATATTCTTTGTTTCTTGATGTGAAGATTGGTCATGAATCAAAATTGTGAGAATATTTTTTTTGTTAAAAATTGGATCTTATTTGTAAATTTCTTTGGGTAAAATTTTATGATGGCTGGGCCATATTTTTGGGAAAAACAAACCCTAACCCTAATTTCTTTTGGGATAAAATTGTTAGATATTTTAAATTTTGGTAAGGACTAAAATATTTTATTCAAAAGAACATTAATTTGGATTTAATGAAAAAAAATTTCTGGAATTTTTTAGATGTTAATAAAAAACTTTTTTTGTTCTGAAAAAAATCAAAAAAAGTATAAGAAGGCAGGGCAGCAGCGGCTGCGCCGCCGCTCCCATGAGCAGGCCTCGTGAGAACAACAGCCACAGCGCCTGCGCAAGGCGCATGCGCTGGGATGCATGAGCCCACTCGAGCTGTGCTCAGAATTTTTTCCGAGCTCGGTTTTAATCAATTTTAAAAATAAATAAATCAAATAAATTATTTCTGTTTTTTTGGAAAAAAATTTCCTACTTAAAGTCTTCTATAGGTTATGAAATTACACTATTTTAACTCTAAGAGTTATATGTTTTTCGGAGTTTTTTCCTTCACCAAAAGTTTCAAAATTTACCCACACATTAAATCTTGGAGATTGTATGGATGGTTTGGTCCAATGGGAGCGTCCGCAGTGCGTGCCAATTTTACGAGAAACGAAAAACCCTAATAAAACGGACAAGATTAAATAGGTTAGTGTAATAAAAAGTGAAATTTGTTAGATTATTTTATTGTATATTGTGAGTGCATGACACACTTAATGAATAAAGATGCATGCTGCATTCATTAATAAAATCTGATAAGTTTCAAGTGGGAGATTTCATGATAGAAGCATGAATTAAGATTCAACCATCCTATCTATTCCACTTCTAGAAATCTTTAAACTATTTTTCAATCATTTTAAGAAAATCTTAAATTTAATATTTTTGAAGGATGTGGTTGGGATAGGCTGTCTTCTTTTTCTTCAGGGTGTAAGTTTATTGTTTTTGCTAAGATGGGTTGAAGACGAAGCGTTCTTTAAGAAATAATGATACTCCATTAAAAGTCAATAGTTTTAACGCGCTTAAAATTAATTTTTTGTCTTAAACAGATGACTTCTAAAACGATTATCGCTGATCGCACCAAGGGTGACAAGCTAAACGGTGATAATTTCTTCAAAATGGCGTCGAAAGATCCGATTCCTATTGAATGAGCAAGAAATGCAAGACTGTATTGAGATAGAAATGCCTGAACCAAAGCAGAGCTTCACTCAGCAGCATAAGAGGGCTGCAGAGCAGTACAAGAGCTGGGTCCAGAAAGATCGTTCGGCGTGGTATATCATGTTAGAAGCGACGAGGAACTATCTCATCGGTGAGTTTGAAGACTATCCGACAACGAAGAGACTATAGGAGGCTCTTGAGGCTCGTTTTGGACATGTCTCACCGATGCGGATCCGAGCGTTGACTATCAAGCTGGATTCGTACAAGATGACTGCAGGGCAAGACATCAAGTTTCATCTTCGAGTGATGATATCGATGATCAGGGATCTTTAAATTGCTGGAGCTGCATTCAGCAACAAGCAGCAAGTTCAAGCCATTATCCGGGTTCTGTCCGATTCCTGGGATGATCTCAAACTCCTTTTAGCCTATGCCGAGAACGTGAATAGGTTCGAGGACGTAAAGACTAAAGTTGAGTTTGAAGCGGAGCATAGGGATGCCCTCAAGGCTAAGATGCCATCATCCTTAGCTATGGAAGCTGAAGGCTTCAAGCTGAAGGCCAAGAAACCTAGACGCAATGGGTTCTATAAGGAATCGAACAAAGAGGCGAATGATGAAAATGTGAAGCCCAAGAAGCCCGCGAAGCGCGGGAAAAGATCATCTAAGAGGAATGCCTGCTTCAACTGTAGGTATCTAGGTCACTTTACTTGTGATTGCAAGGGGCCTAGAAAGGTAAGCTCTCGCTTTTCTCACTATACAACATTAGTTGCTAGTACAGTGTTGATGGCCGACTCTACAAATTTATGGATTGTAGATTCGGAAGCCACGGACCACATCTCTCGAGACAGGGAAGGGTTCGTAAAGAAGAGTACTTGCTGGGAGCCGAAAGATTTACATGGGGAACGAGTCGTATGTCGAGATGCAGGGCATTGGGATGTATCGTCTACCCATGAGTTCAGGGAACAAGTGGCTTCTCCATGACGTTTTATATGCTCCAAGGATGCGGTGAAACCTTTTATCAGTGGCTAAGCTAGTTAGCATAGGATTTAGCGTTTTATTTTAAATAATTCTCTATTTTGTGTTGGATGCCTCATAAATAGCCTTATTAGTTTGAATTGTGACTCTTTTGGCAATAAAAACGTTTTATTTGCTTATTCGTATGCTGTGAATAGTTTTGTAGATGAATCTATATTTTGGCATAGCAGGCTAGGTCACATTGAAAAGGATAGGATGATAAGGCTTGACAGGGGCAGCCTACTTGGCATACTTTCCAAGGTCGATCTGTCCACGTGCGAGTATTGTCTCACAGGTAAGGCCACTAGGAAGCCATTCGGAATGGAAAAGAGAGTGAGTGCTCCATTGCAATTCATTCACTTTGACATATGCGGACTAGTCAACGTGAAGGCACATCGCGGTGCATTTTATTTCACTACCTTCATAGACGATTACTCACATTATGGATACGTGTTTTTTATTTCCCACCAATTTGAAACCTTGGATTGTTTTAAGCGCTATATCAGCGAAGTGGAAAATCAATCGAGCAAAAGTATTAAGGCTTTGCGCATGGACTGTGGAAGGGAATATCTGTCGGATCAGTTCAGGAAACTGTGTAAAGAGAAAGGGATCATCAGACAGCTGACGACGTCCTACACTCCGCAACAAAATGGTGTTACAGAGAGACGAAATAGGACATTGCTGGATATGGTTAGGAGGATGATGGAGAATTCCAATCTTCCTATATCGTTTTGGGGAGATGCGTCGATGAAAGCAGCTTATGTTCTTAATCGAGTACCTTTTAAATCGGTTCAGTCCATACCCTACGAGTTATGGACAGGCAATAAGCCAGTGTTGGATCACTTACATCCATGGGGGTGCGCTGCCTATGTGCACAACACTTCACGTCGGTATTGGAAGTTAGGCCCTAGAGGGAAAAAGTGTATATTTATTCGCTATTCCAAATACTCTAAGGGATATGTGTTCTTAGGTGAGCATGACGATAGGACTGTGATCAAGATTGAGTCACGAGATATCGAATTCCTAGAAGAGGAATTTCCATAAAAAGAGGAAGTAGATAGAGATTTGGGGTTGTATGAAGTCGAGGAGACCACCGATCATCCAGAATTGGAAGATGAATCGTTTCCTCTACTGCCTGAGGACAGTGTGAGTAAGATACCGGCAGGTGACTCGGACCCATTTGCGGAATCTCAACCGCCTCATAGATCGTCCCGTGGACAAGTACCTCTTCGATCCTTTGAGATCAAGAAGGAAGTGTTCATGGTTGCGCTGCATG
Organism: Agapanthus africanus; assembly: GCA_030015575.1. NCBI lineage: Eukaryota > Viridiplantae > Streptophyta > Magnoliopsida > Asparagales > Amaryllidaceae > Agapanthus > Agapanthus africanus. Next base: position 35,052,188 of record CM057349.1, on the reverse strand, counting down.
ATGTTGCGGAACCCAAGTCCTACGAGGACGCTATTTCAGGACTTGCAGCAGAAGAGTGGAAGGCCTCAATGGAGGAGCTTGAGTCCATGAGGAAGAATCAAGTCTGGGACTTAGTGGATCTTCCTACCAGACGCAAAACCATTGAGAACAAGTGGGGTTTCAAGGTTAAGCAGAAGGCGGATGGGACAATCGAGCGTTGCAAGGCATGCTTGGTGGCGAAGGGGTTCACCCAAAAGAGTGGTGTGGACTATGATGAGACATTTTCCTCGGTGGTAAAAATTGTCTCCGTTCGCCTAGTTTTAGCTTCAGTAATGTAGATGGATCTTGAATTAGTCTGGATGGACATCAAGACAGCTTTTCTGTAACACCCTAGTACATTTATACTATATATTTTGGTATTTTAAATCTTGCGGTAAAATTATTTACTATTGTTGCTTTTGGCTTGTGAATGATGCAATAGTAGCCGTGATCATTATCTGACCCGACCCGCATGTTTGAAACCCAATATGGTGCGAGGTTATATAAAATATTTGCTAGTACAGTGTATCCATGTGAATCGAGTACTAAATATATATAAAATATATTTTAAGCTCTACATATCTCTTTATAATACAAGATAAGAACAAATAATATCCTTTTCTATCTAGCCTTGCATGGCAAATTACCCCACATCAGGTTGTTGCGCATATATATGATGTTCATATCCTCAGTTATAGACAGACAAATAATTAGAAATTTCTAGTATATTTACGTAGATTTTAGTGGGGGTATATGTATTTAATTACAGAATATTGTATTATGATTAAAATTCTTACGTATGCTCTTTATATTTAAAAACTATATTTTTGAAGGGAGGCAGGTAATATTTAGAGTGATATGGTATTATCTGTAAAATCATACAATATATATATATATTATATTCCTATAACTATAATATATATAACAGTATATATATATATTATATTATTAAACTTTTAATTTTTTAAAAAGAAAACACACACTCTCTCCCTCTCCCCGTCCACATCTCTCTCACTATCTCCTTATATATATACATATATATTAATAATATAATTATTATAAAAACACACACACACACTCTCTCTCTCCCCGTCTCAATCTCTCTCCTCTCTCTCTTCCTCTCGCCCGAACCCTAAACCATGCCCTCCCCGTCTCTTCGCCGTCCCCATCTCATCATCATCAGCACCCTCATCTCCTCCTCTTCCTCTTCGTCACCTCCTCCTCCTCCTTCCCCGAAAGCTCACCGAGCCGATCCCATGCCGAGAACCCACCACCTTCTCCCTCATTGATCTCATCACCGGGACCCGACCGCCACCATCACCTTCCCTCTTCTCGTCAGCATCACCAGAGCACCCACAGCACCATCTCATCACCTTCTTCTCCGTCTTGTTTTCCCCGATCACCAGCCTAACCCTTCACCGCCTACGGCACCTTGCCGTCGACCTCGGTCCCCAGCACCTCGTCACCGACCAACTCCCTCTTCTTTCCTCGCCACGCTAAAAATCCAGAGAACCCCATCAACCCATCTCTTCTTCTTCTTTTCTTCTTCTTCTTCTTCTTTTCCGACTTCACCGGAGTTGGTTACTGCCGACGAGTACGATCCAGATGACCCCAGTCACCGTCGTCGTCTAATCTAGTTACCATGTCACACAGTTGTTCAGTAAGGTCAAGTCCTACATACATGGGTTTTGCCTTGTATCGTTATTCGGCGTTCGGAACGTGATATCCGTATATTCGTCATGATTTCGATCAGGCAAGTTATAAACTTGCAACATGCTATTTTGTTTATATTTATATGAGTAATTATAGTAGATGTATTCTAATGTTCAACAAGTATTATCAATTTACAGTTTTATAGCATCGGTTTGTATCCGTACCAATAATGGTATTATCTAATTGCATGCTGGATCATCATCATATTATTATAATACTATACCAGTTCAGTTTTTTATATAGATTGCCATATACCTGGTAGCAGACGTAAAACGGTTATTACAGATAATACATATACATCATGGGCGTTAGTCATGGTTACCACATTTAAATATTGGTTACAGTTTTCCATATGGTATCTAGTTTGTTTATTATATATTGCCTGACTTGTACACAAGATATTACTAGACCTGTTACTTGGATCATTCGCTAATGCCGACAATCCTGACTGGTTATCCTGACGGACGTGACTTGTTGTCTAGATAGACAAGACCTGTACCTGCTTGATCCTGTGTTGGCATTAGACTTATATCATCAATACTTGCCTTGAACACAAAACCTGGGGGTAAGGGGAAATCAATAATGAAACTTGACTTATAACTCAACAGTTCGATACTTTCTAGAGACTGATCAGTCGATATGGGCTTCGGCCACGGAATGATGCTGCTGACATCATTCGTCTGTACATGATACCTGTTTTTACTACTTAGCGGCACGTCTCAGATTCAGCCCCGAAAGTCTTGACCGTGGTCCCGGGCATGCACATGATACTATTGAGTTACATCAACGATTCCAGTTAATTGATTTCAAAGACTTGTAAAATAGATAATCTAGAAGCTCAGACTTTAGGATACACATCACATACATATAGCTCACTATTTTACACCTATGTTTATTAGTTATACCCATGTTTAATCATAGCATCATATCCTGGTTATTACTATTATTTTGATATTATGACACACTGACATCTGGGTTTTGCATGGTCCAGTTCCATTGACCTTGTCGCAGGAAGATCGGGGGTATTTTAGCAAGAAAGCCGAGCAATGAGGAGCTAAAAGTTTAGTTCTAGATATGCTTAGTTTATTTTATTTCCGTAGTTTTATTTTATCGATGTGATCCCATAAGGGACGTGATTCAGATATTATTCTTTATTGGATCTTTATTCGTTTCCGCTATATACACTTCTTGACTTTTATTTATTGTGGCAGATGGACATGTGTTAGTTAGATTTTCTTTACTGTTCTTGATATCAGATTGACAGCCGTAATGTGATTATGGAGGGATTATTCCTAGCTATAGATAGCATGGTTGGCTCTGTCACGTGCCGTATTTACGTATTTTGGGAAGTGCGGCATGGCATTTTCTTTATAGAGAACTGGAAGAGGGGATCTATATGGATCTGCCAACTGGTTTCAAAGCCAAAGGCCTCGAGCGTAAGGTATGCAAATTGAGGAGGTCTATTTATGGCTTGAAACAGTATTTCAGAGTCTGGTATTTTCGATTTCATAAAACCGTACAAGGATATGGTTTTAAGATGATCGATCAGGACAATTGTGTCTACCTACGACAAATTGGTAAGAGTTACGAGATTCCATCTTTGTATGTCGATGATATCTTACTGGCAGTGGACAACATGGAGACCATAAATGCCACTCAGAATTGGCTGTCCTCTACCTATGAGATGAAGAACATGGGTGATGCCCGGTTCATGTTCGGGATTCAGATTCTGAGGGACCGCTCCAAGAGGACCCTAGGTTTGTCTAAGGAGACTTACATTAGGAAAGTCTTGGAACAGTTCGGCATGAACGGTTGCAAACCCATTATGACACCAATTGCAAAGAATCATGTGCTAAGTCTAGAACAGTGTCCCAAGAATGAAACGGAGAAAAGGTTGAAGCAGAATGTTCCTTATAGGAGCGCTATCAGGAGTCTCATGTATGCTATGGTTTGTATAAGACCCTATATATCTTATGCAGTAGGACTGATGAGCAGATATCAGTCCAACCCCGGTGTTGCTCATTGGAAGAGGGTGAAGCGGACCTTGCGGTACCTAAGTGGGACAGCCCACTATACTTTGTGCTATGGCAGATCAGACACTCGTCTGCAGGGTTTTACAGATGTCGACTGGGCCGACGATCTGGATGAGCGAGCGTTCACGTCGGGATATTCATTCTTACAAAATGGCGGCGCCATCTCTTGGTGTAGTAAGAAGCAGAATTGCATTTCCCTTTCCACCATGGAGGCAGAATACATGGTATCCTGTACTACGGCACAAGAGGCAGTTTGGTTACACAGATTCTTGGAGAATATGACTATAGTGCCACATGCGAAGGATATGACGATCCTTAATTACGATAGCATGTCGGCCATTGCGTACTCGAAGGATCCGAAATACCATAGCAAGTCAAAGCACATTCAAATTCGATTCCATTTTATTAGAAGGCGGGAGAAAGAGGAAGTCAAGCTGCAGTACATCCCTATGGATCAGATGGTCACAGACCCATCGACGAAGGGAATTGCTGAGGAGCATTTTGTACAGCATATTAGGGCCTTAGGGCTATGTCCTTGGTGACGACCATGTATTTAGACATGTAGTGACTTCCTATTGCGTTTGACATTATTCATTTGTGTGTGGCGACTTTATAGACATATATTTTATGATTGATGGTGTGTTGCTTTCTTTCTTTATAATCAGAGATCGATATGTCTATTTTGTTTGACTATTTCTGGTATGGAGTGGAAGTTTAAGTGTATAAGGTACATGAAGTGTACAGGGTACACGATGTGTGCAAGGCATACATTTAAACAAAGATACGTCAGCGGGTAGGAACTCTCCCTCACACAAGAGATCTCCTTTGTGTTAGGGAAGCATACAAAGGTGAGACTACGTGCAAAACGTCATCTGCTCGGAGAAGTGATCATATTGTTGCATACAGGGTATGGGGATAATGGGAGCGCTTAACAGAGTCGTCTTGACTGGGTTAGGATGAGGTTGCAATGTGCTATATGCCGAGCGACCTAAGTGGTTATCCCAAGGCCACTTTACCTGTTTTACATATAGCCGGACTAGGGGCCTGACTCGTCACATGGGGTGTGAGCTTGTCGAGAGAATTTAGGCATATCGTAAGGAGATATGGCCGGGCAAGTCAATCACAAGGTGATTGGACTTGGGTCCATAAGGTATAACTTTAATTGCGTATGCTCTCAGGGAGAGAATTTTATACCGCAGCACGTTGCCAAACGACGTGCGCTAAGACCATGCACATAAGGAGGTTGAGGGATGGATTCTATCTCCCTCATTGTGTGAGTCCTTATGACGACCTCCTTCACGGAAGGACGTGAAGTCAATATACCCTTAGCGACACTGGGCTGTCTGGATAGGCATGTTATGAGTGTCTGCTACTTTGGCTGCTGTTTCCTATTGCGATGACTATATATTGCACATTCGGGACAGTGTCAGGAAAGCAGATAAATAGCAGACCTAGCTATTCAGAGTCGGAGGAAGATCCATTGGGATGTCTCCTGATTGCATCACAGATGTATACGCCAAGTAGGATGGATGGTATATTTTTCGACTTCTGTGTCACGACGGTAGCCCGTGGATAGTATATGCCAAGCTATTTTACTTGCCATAGGGCAGGTCTGAAGGGGTATTATATTTGTTGACTTTTGTGTCACGAATGTTGACCGTGGATAGTATATGGGAGACTAATATAATGTAGTATTCCATAGGGCAGAGGATTTGTATGGGTTAACTTCTATGTCACAACAGTAGCCCGTGGATTGTATATGGTGTAGGGTTGCTAGGCACGCGCACAAGGGTCTACGAGGCATCAACCATGCCCGATTAAAAATTAGCCATGCCGAACAACCCGAAGCCGGATCTTTAAACTAGGGTTTAGGCGAAAACATGCATGTAAAACTCTTTAACACTAAGTGAGAGGGATTACAACCTTTGTAGATCCGGTCCTTCACTTCTTAAGCTCCATGTTGAGGTCCCTTCGCTGCGATCATTGTATTCTGGACTCTCGAGAGGCTTCACGAAGAAAATGATACAACCTTTGCTTCCGATCTTCGATACAAAGATGATCTACCTTGAAGTTTCGTTAACACAAGCTAACACTCATAATATGAAGTGAACACCCTCATCTAAATGGCAAGGATAGATAAGGATGATGAAGTAGGATTTTTTCTCTCATTTATAATCTTTTTCTCACTCATTTTCATCACAAAAGAAAGCTTTTTCATGAAGAAACTCTAGGAAGAAGAAGAAGATGAAGATGATAACCTCTTTCCTTTTGTGATGAACAATGAATTATTTTAGTGGTTACAAATCTAACCAAGGGTTAAGCATGAGAGAGTTAACTCTTGTAGAGAGTTAACTAGAGTTAATGGTTTGGATTGGGTTAACATAATATCTCCACAAAAAAATCAAGCAACCACAAAGTCAAAGCTTCATGAAGCTTCATGGAAGCTTCATGCAAAAGCTAACCCTAATCCAAACCCTAACCAAGTTTAAACCCTAATCCATTGTTAAATTTGTAACCCTAACATGTTACAATATTATATATCACATATACAATATATTTTGTAACAATAGAAAATAATACAATTAACATATATCGCATATATATCAATGTATTATCCCGTGAGAAAATGAATCTTTTAGTGAGCTAATATTAGTTAATGTAATTTAATATATCATATATATTATTATATATTAAATTATCGAATCAACACTTGATCCGACAATCCGGCTATATCGCATATAACCGACTAATACGATGACCCGGCTATATCACATATACCCGGCCGATATCTCATATCGCGAGAATCCAATACGGTATCACATACCGCATTATCCTCAGTCCCGCACATATCACATATGTGCTCCTACTCCGTTTTGCCTGAGTCAAGAAACCTCTGTGTAGGACTCTAAAGAATCGTCAATACGCCGGCAGTAGGTGATGATCATATCAAACACCCACAAGCTGTAAGCGGTCAGATAAACGTAACAGCCACCCAGGTATTGAGCGCTCAGAAGATCAACAAGCAAGCCTGTACATTCTCCTGTGAATCCAAACAGTAACACTCCCGTACAGTCTGGTCTCGTCGTCTGATATGTCGCATATCTCGCCTAGGGGTGGTAAACGTCAGACCCCAGTAGCTCGATAAGTCGTGTCGATATGAGGTCTATAACAGTTCGAGAAACTACTGATAACACTTACCAGTAAATCTCAGCAACCCTGGCCAGGGATTTCCGGTTATAGCCAATCGAACACAGTACAACATCAACTCCCTATACCGGGAGAGACGAATCCCCTCCTATCGCTCATTGCCTCCATGTGATTCGGGACTGTACCCAAAAGCCACCTTTTTGCATGCCCACTTGGACGTGGTATGATGGAAATCAAAGCACAGTGGGAATCATACAAGACTCTATGACGATCTCGGGTCAACAGACTACTCTGTACCAGTGTCACCGGAGAACTGCCATCTGACGTGATGTATAATACCATCTGGGAGTTCTCGGCGAGTCCGTCCAGTGTACCCAGTCTCCACTGAGCACCCGTACACCATCCTTGATGTCAAACACCGATGGATATGGGATCATCCATCGCCCATCATATGGGTCAAGATGCGTATACGATAGTCTACTCTGGTGTATCGATGCCCTGTCTCGATACACCCTCGACTAGGAATAGTTATAGGATGTACTCGTCGACTACCGTGGCCCCACTAGTATGATCTCATCATAGTCCCAGTAGTCGAGTACATATCCTAAGGGCTTTATCAACATGTAACATAGAGACAATTTGAGTACATGTTAAGATAAAGTACAACCAGATAGCATACTATCATGTCGAGCAAGAAAGTCATCCCTATATATGTCCAAGCATCCATTACAATATATATCGTATGTACAGTAATGGCCTCTAGGGCATACATATAACTAACAATCTCCCACTTGCACTAGGGCCATCTGTTGTGGTATCACATACCCAACAACCAGCTGTGGTTGAAGTATCTCATACTCAACCATCCCATAAATGTCTCTACTGGGAAAAAGGCCTTTGTGAGTGGATCCGCGCTGTCGTCCTCTGTGTCTACTCTCCTAACCTCAATCTCCCTGGAGATCAACCATCTCCATGATCAGGTGATACTGCCTAAGAATTATATCTGGATTTCTGATGGGACGGTAGTTCCTTGGCTAAAACCACAACTCCATTATCACACAATGGTAGGAACGAAGTTCATCTCATGAACTTATATATATATCCAGACTGCCTCTTTGGTAGCATCCTTGGTAACGATGTATCTTGTTTTTAATCGTCTAGTATGTCACGGTATCTAGCTTGGAACTCTTCCAACATACCGTCCCTCCACTGAGGGTAAAGACAATGCCTGCGACTGACATTCAGTCGTCCTTATCACCCTGGAACCTTTCCAGTGATTCTTCCCAGGATCGATTGATACCATCTCACTACAACTAGTGAGTATCCTAACATCCAATTAGATCTATCTCATAGATCCAAAATCCAGGATTTAGGAGGTATCACTTTGATCCTATATGGAGAATCATTGTGATAAGCGGAGATTGACCGAGCGTAGCATAGGAAACTCCTTCCCTATCAAGAGTATGTCATCCACGTACTCTACGAGGATCACCTCCATACTCTCTACTACCTTTTTGTATATACAAGGTTCATCTACCATTTTGATGAAGTCAAACTCTTTGACTACCACATCAAAACAGATGTTCCAACTCCGCGATGCCTGCTTTATCACATAAAATATCTTGCACGCGTTTCCGCTGCTCCCACTGTCTACGAAGCCCTCTGGCTGTGTACTTATAGACGCTCTCTTCTAAAACATCATTTAGAAAAGCAGTCATGACACCCAACCACCAGATATCGTAGTCATGGTATATAGCCGTGGCAAGTAGGATCTGGATGGACTTAAGCATAGTTTTGAAAGTCTCAACTTTTCCATATACACCAAGTAATCTTCTCAAGATATACATGCTCCAGATGGGGATTTAACCCTTCAGATAAAACAACCAAAGTCCATACTTTGTTGGTGTATATGGATTCCATCTTAGATCGCTAAGCATCCAGCCATTCTTATAGAGTCCCACTCCTGATGGCCAGCTCGAAACTAGTTGGGTCATCATCTCATGATGCAATCCTCGCTCCCACTATCATAGAGAAAACCGAAGTATCTCTCAGGTGGATGAGGAACCCTACTAGATCGGCGGAGAGGCTGAGGTTCGTTGGTTACTGTTGAATCCTTTGTTCTATCAAATCATCTGCTATAGTTTGTATAGCTGGAACCTTTCCAGTTCTACATAACAGACCTTGCCCCGAGCTTGTCCGGATTTTGCTTTTAGACATAGGCCGGACAACCCCAAATCTTAACAAATTTAAGATATGGGCTCTTCCCTTTCCATATCACATATGAAATGGAAGGCAACTGATTTGATTTGAACCCTATTCAATAGGTATGCAGCTTCTCAAGTGCATAACTCCCAAAAGGAAATAGGAAACTCAGTAGTACTCATCATAGAGCACACCATATCACATAGGGTGCTATTGCTCCACCCCGATATACTATCGTGCTATGGTGTATGCGAAGGAGTAATGCTGATAGAGAATCTCATTCTCCTTTAGAATAGTCCAGGAATCTCCGTGCTTAAGTATTCTCCTCCTTGATCTCATCAAAAGACATAATACTTATACCCGTATTTTGGTTCTCTACTTCTAACTTATATTCTGTGAATATCTCAAAAGCTTCGGACTTGTATTTCAACAGGAACATATGTCTGAATCTTGAGAGATCATCAGAGAATGTAATGAAGTACAAAGAACCGGTCTTGGCATATGTAGACAGGGGACTTTCATACATCAGCATGTATCAATCCCAAGAGTTCACTAACTCTTTCTCTGTTTCCAATAAACAGAGCTGTGGTCATCTTATCTTTGTGACATGACCGGCAAGTTTCATAAGATGTAAATTTAAACTCATTTAAATATGCATCTAAATGTAACTTCAGCTAGTCGGGTCGCATTGATATCACCTAGTCTACAATGCCTCAAGAAGGATTCGTTCATTTCTGAACTCTTCCTCTCGTGTGTGTTCTGTATACTAAGAACTGTAGTTTGATTTAGAACGTCAATGCTTTTAGATAACGTGCCTGAACCGATCAACTCTTGATATAGGAAACGTTCAAAACATTATCCAACATTACAAAATTATATTATTTATTTACTAATAAAGAGACTGATATGATGTTGTATATCAGGTTCGGTATCTAATAACATTTATTCAGAATCAATGTATTCTGGTAATACAGGGTGATGGTGACCAACAGACTTGGTTTCAACACTTGCATCGTTTTCTGTCTCATGAAACTTATCACCCGTTCTCAGTTCTCTACCTTTCTGTAGCCCATGTAACAGATTGCATATGCGGGATCCTGATCCGGTATCTCATACCCAGGACGTAAAGGATACTGAGAAACAGTTATCTGTAATGAACACACCCGAAGAAGATGCATCAGCATGCACTTTCTTCGTTTGGGCGGCACGGGAAATCTGGTATTCCCTAATTTCCTGCTCTGGCTTATAACAATTATAAGTTGGAGCGGGACCAACGTTCCCCAGCTCAGTATAACAAGCGGGTTCGGTCAATATATCCGTATTATTATCTTGATTAAGGCGTGATATGGTCGCTACCTGGAGAGAGAGAGAAGAAAACACTCAGCGTATGCTCTTGCAAGATTAGATTGGTTATCTAATATATCTAATCAGGATGTCTCCCACTGTTTTAATCAAATCTTCCTTCAAACCCTTAAAGGAAAGACTAGCCGGGATTAATTACACGCTACAAGTTCGCCAATCTTTCAGCCAGGCCAGTGTCGGTACTTTGAGGGAGGTCCCCCTTGCTTTCGTACGAACCTAATTAAACTAAACCTCGTTTTCCCAGAGGCGTAACCCCGTTAACACCTTTCTAGACACCTACTTGATCGGCTAATTGTAATGTGTAAAACTCTCCCAGGAGTAACTCTTACTTGCAGCGGGTATCGGGATCCAACTATCTCATAGAAGGTATGCAATCTCATTGCAAATTTCAACACTTGAAATTCCCGATAATATTTTGCCCCTAGCGTCCTATGATCTTGACAGAGGTCAACAAACCATAGGCTGCTAGTCAAGTTCAACCCGTCATTTCTTGATTGAAGTAAACCCATCCGCACGACCCTTGACAGAGGTCAACAAGATCGCACGACTATCCTAAATCAATCACATCATATGTTTATACAGATAAGCACTAATCAGCTACCGCACACTACGCCTTGACAGAGGTCAACAAACGCAACACGAATACTAAATACTACTTATCTGAAATGACGGATGGCTACGATAGGTTTTTAAGAAAACCCTTTGCGTAATGAACTTGATATCGTTGTAGAATCGAGTGATTTTTAAATGGAGTGTTTTTGAGGCTTTTCTAGTTTTGCTAAAGGGGTCACTCCCGGTGAAGGGATCGTCGACCCTTTCCTCATCGAATAAGGTGCAGGATATATCATATATACCACTATGCAAAGCAAAAACTCCAAAAGCAATCAAAACCGAAGGGTGTAGCATCTGCCAGTCATTGCTAAAGGGGTCACTCCCGGTGAAGGGATCTCGGCCCTTTCCTTATCGAATAAGGTGCAGGATGTTCTACAAGGAACACCGCGATGCAAAGCAAGAACCGTAGCTACCTGTTTTTGAAACAAGTTTCTACAACATCTTAGGTTTCTTTTAGTTTCATTAATCTCATTAATGAAGTCCCATTTTATTATGCTTCACAAGCATCTCATTTGAAACGAAATCTGCAATATAACATATATCTCATATATATAACATAAACATTCGTCTCAGGCAGTAATATGATCTCATCACAGAACATTGCAGCAGAAGAACATATCTGAAATATTGGATATAGTAGGACGTCCGTGTTTTCAATACGAGCCTGTATAAAACACGGATTCCACGGTCGCGATGAATAGCCAAACCCACATCCCTAGACCACTACGGGAGCGGCAAGTAACTCTGCTAATTCTAGGGTTAGGAGACCCGGTCTCGACTCCTCGAGATGGTCTCCCATTGGACCCCAGAACCCGGTTACTTATGCTCCCCGCCTTGGGTCTACCTAATGCGGAAAAGTAAATAATATACAATGGTGACATCATCCTCAGCCCGGAAATGCTCCAATAAAAGAATATTACATACAAATGAATTTTACATGAATGAAAAAGAAAAACTCTCATCTCACATAAAACCCCCGGCTATTCAGAACGCGACGATCCAATATAACATATCACAGCAACACATAATATCTCATATCATCAACGTAAGCAAGTATGCGTATCCCGATTGTCGTTGATATATAGCAACGAAGCCAGCGATACACCACATACTACGCTTACGGTCATAAAAAAAAAGTGTAAAACTACAACAGTTGGAATCCGCAACCTCTTTAGGCATTGCATGCCCAACCAAATGAATTCCTTAGATATCGCATACCTAACAATTATAAACCCCGCATTTTAGTCTCTTTATCGAAAAAACTTTTCAATATCAAGTCGGGCAATTCAAAAAAATTCCCGACATCCTGATCGAATGCTCGTCGCAAACTTTAGTAGACGGCCGCACCCCCAGATACCGTCAACAAAGTGCACTAAGGCGGAACACCGCTGCCGCGAGCACCCGAACGGATGCTTTTGGCGACGGGGTTCTCCTACAGTCACTTGGTCGGGGCTATGGGGCGTGGTTGTCTATTAAGTTTATCCGGCGAGTATCCGCGTACGCTACGTGATTGCGACGGAGTTTTGATAACATCAAAATTCCGTGGCAACCGATCATCTGAGACTAAAGTGCTATGTTTATAACATTCAAATTAGTTATCTCATAACTACTTGTGGATTCCAAATATTGTATCACATTCCAGATAAATAGACAATGTTAAATTTTCCGATCGAATAATCAAACACCCAAGATTTCCCCAATATAGCTCAACACTTGAAATCAGTTTAAAAACATCCATCACATGCCACAGTACCAATGGTCTTGCCGTAGAAGGGTCAAGTCAACGCCTCACATGTGGCATGCCGTACTGCCACAAACCCGAATGTTTAGAGGCAGTTCAAGACGGTCACATAATCGAGTTAAGGTTTGTTGTCTTCTAGAGGGTCCACCGCGTTACTTGCACGACTTAGAACGTTCTTAAACTCGAGAAAAAATCCAACTTTTGAAAAAATTTCCGACAGGGGAAAAAGTGAGTTATTGATATCCGTTCGAACTTTTTAACAGTTTCTAAAAATTATCCGGACAAAACTAAACAAAGTTAAATTATCTGATCGAATCAACGATTCCCCAATACAATCCTAGAAAACTCAACACTTGAGTGGAATTAAAAAATTCCCAGAAAAAAATAACAAGAAAGGACGTAAGAATAATTACATGAAATTCCAGGGACTAAGTCACAATTTGGGCCGCGGAACCGCCGCCGAACCCTTGGTTTGGCCGCGGTTCTGCGGTCATATTTGCGAATTAGAGGACCGTACTTCACAGTAATTCTTAATTTTTCCTGATTATTTTTCTGAGCATTTTTAATTCATAAAAAACCACATTTTTGAAAAATGTACAGAGAAGGGTAAACATCAGGGTTTTCGGGTTCAATCGGACTTTAAACTTCTTCTAGACTTCGCCTAAAGCTCTAGCTTGGCTCTGATACCACTGTAGGGTTGCTAGGCACGCGCACAAGGGTCTACGAGGCATTAACCATGCCCGATTAAAAATTAGCCGTGCCGAACAACCCGAAGCCGGATCTTTAAACTAGGGTTTAGGTGAAAACATGCATGTTAAACTCTTTAACACTAAGTGAGAGGGATTACAACCTTTGTAGATCCGGTCCTTCACTTCTTAAGCTCCATGTTGAGGTCCCTTCGCTGCGATCATCGTGTTCTGGACTCTCGAGAGGCTTCACGAAGAAAATGATGCAACCTTTAGTTCCGATCTTCGATACAAAGATGATCTACCTTGAAGTTTCGTTAACACAAACTAACACTCATAATATGAAGTGAACACCCTCATCTAAATGGCAAGGATAGATGAGGATGATGAAGTAGGATTTTTACTCTCATTTATAATCTTTTTCTCACTCATTTTCATCACAAAAGAAAGCTTTTTCATGAAGAAACTCTAGGAAGAAGAAGAAGAATGAAGATGATAACCTCTTTCCTTTTGTGATGAACAATGAATTATTTTAGTGGTTACAAATCTAACCAAGGGTTAAGCATGAGAGAGTTAACTCTTGTAGAGAGTTAACTAGAGTTAATGGTTTGGATTGGGTTAACATAATATCTCCACAAAAAAATCAAGCAACCACAAAGTCAAAGCTTCATGAAGCTTCATGGAAGCTTCATGCAAAAGCTAACCCTAATCCAAACCCTAACCAAGTTTAAACCCTAATCCATTGTTAAATTTGTAACCCTAACATGTTACAATATTATATATCACATATACAATATATTTTGTAACAATAGAAAATAATACAATTAACATATATCGCATATATATCAATGTATTATCCCGTGAGAAAATGAATCTTTTAGTGAGCTAATATTAGTTAATGTAATTTAATATATCATATATATTATTATATATTAAATTATCGAATCAACACTTGATCCGACAATCCGGCTATATCGCATATAACCGACTAATACGATGACCCGGCTATATCACATATACCCGGCCGATATCTCATATAGCGAGAATCCAATACGGTATCACATACCGCATTATCCTCGGTCCCGCACATATCACATATGTGCTCCTACTCCGTTTTGCCTGAGTCAAGAAACCTCTGTGTAGGACTCTAAAGAATCGTCAATACGCCGGCAGTAGGTAATGATCATATCAAACACCCACAAGCTGTAAGCGGTCAGATAAACGTAACAGCCACCCAGGTATTGAGCGCTCAGAAGATCAACAAGCAAGCCTGTACATTCTCCTGTGAATCCAAACAGTAACACTCCCGTACAGTCCGGTCTCGTCGTCTGATATGTCGCATATCTCGCTTAGGGGTGGTAAACGTCAGACCCCAGTAGCTCGATAAGTCGTGTCGATATGAGGTCTATAACAGTTCGAGAAACTACTGATAACACTTACCAGTAAATCTCAGCAACCCTGGCTAGGGATTTCCGGTTATAGCCAATCGAACACAGCACAATATCAACTCCCTATACCGGGAGAGACGAATCCCCTCCTATCGCTCATTGCCTCCATGTGATTCGGGACTGTACCCTAAAGCCACCTTTTTGCATGCCCTCTTGGACGTGGTATGATGGAAATCAAAGCACAGTGGGAATCACACAAGACTCTATGACGATCTCGAGTCAATAGACTACTCTGTACCAGTGTCACCGGAGAACTGCCATCTGACGTGATGTATAATACCATCTGGGAGTTCTCGGCGAGTCCGTCCAGTGTACCCAGTCTCCACTGAGCACCCGTACACCATCCTTGATGTCAAACACCGATGGATATGGGATCATCCATCGCCCATCATATGGGTCAAGATGCGTATACGCTAGTCTACTCTGGTGTATCGATGCCCTGTCTCGATACACCCTCGACTAGGAACAGTTATAGGATGTACGCGTCGACTACCGTGGCCCCACTAGTATGATCTCATCATAGTCCCAGTAGTCGAGTACATATCCTAAGGGCTTTATCAACATGTAATATAGAGACAATTTGAGTACATGTTAAGATAAAGTACAACCAGATAGCATACTATCATGTCGAGCAAGAAAGTCATCCCTATATATGTCCAAGCATCCATTACAATATACATCGTATGTATAGTAATGGCCTCTAGGGCATACATATAACTAACATATGGTAGATAAATTTGTTAACCTGCCATAGGGAAATGTTTGATTTATTTTCGTCTTTTGACTTCGATGTCACAAAGGGTAGCCCATGGATTGTATATGGAAGCTGATTTTAAGCTAGCCATAGGGCAGTTTTGGTTAGGTATATAGAATTATTGACTTCTGTGTCATGAAAGTTGGCTTCTATGCTACGACAGTTGCCCGTGGATTGTATACAGCAGGTTGATATAATGCAGCCTACTGTAGGGTGGATTACGTTTTGGTTGTAATATATTTATTGACTTTTGTGTCACGACGGATGCCCGTGAATAAGTCAATTTTAGACTAGCCATAGGGTAGTTTTGGGATGGGTAGATATACTTATTGACTTATGTGTCACGATATACACCAGTGAATTGCATATGGAAGATGATTTTAGACTAGCCATAGGAAAGTTTTTGGGATTTGCATATGATAAGTGTTAGAAAAAGCTTTGGTAGCAAGTGTGGGACCTCTGGGGGGTGTCTGCCGTTGAATTTGGTAGGGATGGAGACTTATGGAGGGAGACACCATTGGAATTGGTAAAGACGGAGACCTCTGGTGTTCTCCGCCATTGAATTTGGTGGAGACAGAGCCATCCGACATTGAATTTGGTGGAGATAGAGCCCTATGAGGGTCTCTGTCATTGAATTTGGTAGGAGTGGGAGCCTCTGGAGGGTCATGGCCATGGTTTTGGTAGGGAGTGGGGGCCTCCAATGATCTCCGACACAGTTTTGGTAGGGAGCGGGGGCCTCTAAAGGTCACCGCAATTGTTTATTTTCATGGGGGTACCCGCCATTGATTATGATATTAACAAAAATATTTAAATCTTTGTCCTGTGGTTCATGTCCGGTATGTATGTGCGCATTTTGTTGCATTTGTTTATTTTCGACCCATGTATATGTCCACGGAGTCCATTATGGGGAAAATCTCGTGGTGGATAACTCAAAGTGAGCATCTGTATACATGGGGATAACTACGAGAAGCATCCGACGGAGCATAACTTTTGCAAGAATCCAGTAGTTTAATTTTACAGCCGTTATGAGGCTTTTGAAGTTTTTCGAATCATTGAGCAAGTTCAAAACAAGGTCTTATAACTTTGCATTTTGGGGACATCAAGCATCCAACGAATCTCAAACAATTGCAGAGAGTGTCATTCGAATCGAGTGAGAATTTGTAGAGAAGAGGAGCCTTGTTGCTCGTACTTATATGAGTTCAAACTCTTCTCTTCTTCTTCTAGAAATTTTGATCTTTCAATTGCTTTTGGTGCTATTCGGTGATCCAACAGTGGCCTTTTGTGAGTTTTTTGTAGTTCAGAGTGATTTTTTGATGACTTAGAGTAATTCTTTTTTATTATCCCTTCCTTGTAGGCATCTGTTGGATATGGTGCCCTCAAGGAAATTATTCTTATTGCAGGCAGGCGATTATGATAATTGAAGGAGGACCTATATTGGTAGAACAGTCTTACTCGAGATGATAATAGTTTGACTTTATCATCATGTACATGTATTATGTTGTATTGTGTATCACTATTAAATGTTGATAGAGCATGTAGGTTTCTTGTTTGACTACCAGGGTTATGATGGCGATCATACATGTATGGCCTGGATAGTCCATAAGCACATCCTTAAATGTCCCTAGTCGTGGGAGTATCGAGACTGGGTATTGATATTCCAGAATAGACTAGTATATACTTTTCTTGACCCGGACGAAGGGCGATGGCCAGTCTCACAGCCATTGTTGTTCATCAGTCACCAAAGATTGAGTACAGATGCTCATTGGGTTATGAGTTATACTGGACGGACTCGCTGGGAATATGCTGTTGGCGTTCCTAACGCCCTGGCCGCTAACTACGGCCGTTGCGGAACGAAAAACTTTAATTTTTAAAAACTTGGCGCTAGAAACGACTACCTAGAATCCAACCAAACATTAAACTAGTAAACTAGAGGAGTTCTAGCTACTCTAAAAGAGGGTTATACCAAAAGATTCGTGTCCTTCGGTCTTCTACCCTCTTTCTTAGCTCCATAGGGTCTCCGTGATCGAGCTTGACCGCAGGTCTTCCTCCGTCAAAGATAATCCATCCGAGAGATGTTGTTCATGGCTCTAGCTCTACACAAAAAACCTAGTGGAGCAACTAAAGGCTCTAGATTGCTAATCTAGAGTGTCTAGTGATGTAGTGTATTGTTCTAGTAATTTTTCTACCTCTCTTCACCCTTGATTCTCAACTCATGAGAGTGTAGAGTGAAGAGGAAGAAGGATCTCTAGAATGGAAAGAGAAAGAGAATGGTGTAATGAAAAAATCTCTTCACAAAACAAATAATGTAAGCATGGTTTTATCAAAATGATTTTTTAAAAACCAATCATACTTGAATAGTGTAGACAAATGAATTATAAATTCATTTATTTACCCTATTCAATCATGCTTCACACCATTCTTTTTGCCGTCTCACCCCTCTACCTCATTTCAATTTTCAAGAAAAGAAAAACCAAGGAAATAAGGTTTCCTCCTTCTAGAATGTTTTTCGTATAAATACGGAACACACTCTACCGTATATACATATCTGTATTCGTATCAAAATACGAATACCCATAGAGATAGAATAATACAAAGAATATATTATTAGAATATACATATCGAAATATGCATATATAAATTATTAAATCAATACTTGATTTAATAATCCGGCTTAATCCTAAGCCGGCTAGTATAATCAATCGTCCGATCGAAAGCCCGGATAACACTAGAATATACATATCAAAATATGTACATATAAATTATTAAATCAATATCTGATTTAACAATCCGGCTTAATCCTAAGCCGGCTAGTATTATCATTCGATCGGAACCCTGTACGTATCAAAATATGGCCACTACATCAATTCTCCTGAACCAGGAAAACCCTCTGTATAGGACTTTAAAGACTCGACAGCATGCTGGCAGTAATCACAAGCACATAGTGGTACTAGCTGTACGTAATGGCTACCCAGGTACCTGTCGAAAGGAAGGCCGACGAGCAAGCTCATCCGAACCCCTACTGAGCCTATCCGTGACAATCTCCGTATAATCCGGTCTCTTCGTCTAAGAGTATCACATACCGAGTCCAGGGGGCAGTAAATGGCAGATCCCTAATAACCTGATAAGTCGTGTCGATTTGGTTTAGGACCAATCCGAGAAACTATTGATTTAACCATCAGTAAATTTCAACTGCCTTGGCCATGGTCTTATGGTTCTGGCCAACCGGATACAGTGTAATATCGACTCCTAATACCAGAAGAGACGAATCCCTAACAATCATTCATTGCCTCCATGTGGCTCGGGACCGTACCCAACCAAAACCTGTTTGCATTACTCTGTGGAGCCGTGGCAAGATGGTGATTAAAGTACAGTGGGAACTCACACGAGACAAATGATGATCTCAGGTCTAAAGACTAATATGTACTCATGTTACCTGAGAACCGCTATCCGACGATAGGTATAATACCATCTAGAGGTTCTCGGCGAGTCTGTCCAGTGTACTCACCCTATTGAGCACCTGTATACAATCGTAGGTGATCACAACAACTGCTGTGGGACCAACCACCTCCCCTTGTCAGGGTCTAGAAACGTATATACAAGTTCTGGAATAACGATGCCCGGTCTTGATACTCCTGCAACTTAGGATATTTAAGGATGTGCTTATGGACTGCCCAGCTCCCACAAGTATGATTGCCATCATAACGCTGGCAGTCAAGCAAAATCCTACGGGCTTTATCAACATGTATCAGTTATATGTGATATCGAGTATAACATATGCACATGTTTAGATAAAGACAAACCAAAATAGTATAGTTCTGTGAAGAGTCTTTATCAACATTTATAAACAATACAAAGAAGTAAGAAAAACAAATACATATGTTCAGATAAAGACAACGCAAATAGTATACTATATATAACTGAGCAAGATTATCCTTTACATACATATCCCCAGCATCCTATACGATACATGCCTCTAGGGAATACATATGATTTATGTACTTTATGAAATTCTCTGGCCAATTCATACATATCCCTAGCATCCTATACAATACAGGCCTCTAGGACATACATATCCAATAATCTCCCACTTGCACTAAGGCCTGTAATTGACGTACCGAACGCCCAACTATTGGATATAGTGCTCTCAAGACAATTATCGTAATCGCATGTAGGAGATTATGATAATTGAGGAAGGACCTATACAGGTATAACAGTCTTACTTGAGATGATAGTATGCTATATGGTTTTTCTTCATCGTTGATGAAGCCCGTAGGATTGTTGCTTGACAACCAATATTATGATGACGATCATATATATGGGAGCTGGGATGTTCGTAAGCTCATCTATAAATGTCCCTAGTCGTGGGAGTAGCGAGACTAGGCATCGATATTCCGGAGTAGACTGGTGTATATGTTTCTAGACCCCGACGAGGGGCGGTGGCCGGTCTCACAAGCCATTGGTGTTGTGACACCTAAGATAGTATACAGGTGCTCACTGGCGGTGAGTACACCGGACGGACTTGCCGAGAACTTCTAGATGGTATTATATCTATCGTCAGATAGAAGTTCTCAGGTGGCATGAGTACGGGTTAGTCCTTTGACCTGAGATCGTCATTTGTCTCGTGTGAGTTCCCACTGTACTTTGATTACTGCACTAACACGGCTTAAAGGTGTCGTGCAAATAGGTTTTAGTTAGGTACAGTCCTGAGCCACATCTAGGCAGTGGTCGATTGTCAGGGATTCATCTCTCTTGGTATTAGGAGTCAATGTCGTGCTGTGTTCAGTTGGCTATCACTAGAAATCCGTGGCTACGGTGGACAAGATTTACTGATAGTTGATCAGTAGTATCTCTGTTGGTGATGAGCTTGACTCAGACACGACTTATCGGGTTAGTAGGGGTCTGACGTTATCTACCCCTAGACCTGATATACGATACTCTTTGACGAAGAGACCGGACTGTACGAAGATTGTCATATTCAGGTTTAGTAGGGTAAGGACGTACTTGATTGTCGACCCCCCTTTCGGCAAGTACCTGGGTAGCCGTTACGTACAGCTAGTACCGCTGACGTGCTTGTGGTTAAACCCACTGCCAACGTATTATCGAGTCTTTAGAGTCCCACACAGATGGTTTTCCCGTTCCAGGCGATAGCTGTAGGAGCCGTATGTTGGTATGTGCAGGGGTCCGATTATATACGTGTACGAGATACACAGACTTTAATCAGGCGGTTGATAATACTAGCCGGCTTAGGATTAAGCCGGATTATTAAATCAGGTTTTGATTTAATAATTTACAAATGTATTTTGATACATATATTTTAGTATAATTGTTCACAATTCATTTTCTCTCTTTGGTGCTATCCGTATTTTTATACGGATACGCGTATATATAGCGATACATATACCAGGTGAAGTATTCTGTATTTATACAGGAATGGTTCAAGAAGAAGGACACCTCATATTTGTTTTTATTTTTAGAAAAACAAATGAGAAAATGATGTGGAGATGAGGTGGCATGAGCATGTAGAGAGGTATGGCTTGGTGTGATCATTTATGGTCATTTATTGGGCTCACTATTTGAGCCATGGTGGTAAAAAAAATGTGGAGCCATTATTATTCTTTCTACACTTGCATTGGATGATGATTTATTCATTCTAGAGTTGATGCTTCATCAGAGTGAAGACTTAGCCATTCTCTCCTTACCTCCTTCTTCTTCCTCTTGCTCACTTAAGCTTGAGATTATGAGAGAAATTTTTAGTGAAAAAATCCTACATCACCCACCATCCATCCCTAGCAAGTTTGAATCGTCGGTCGGAGTCTCTTTCGGTTTCTCTCGGGTGGATCTTCTTCGGCGAGGGTGATCGACTTTCAAGCGTGATCCCGACGGCTACAAGCTTGGAGGGGTCTTCCACAATTGGATGGACATGCATCGAAGGTTGTAATTTCTGCATCCTTGTATTTCTAGTTTGCTAGTTTAAGATTTTGGATCGATTTCTTGGGTTATGGGTGTTTGGTGCTCGCAAAAAGTTTTTATTTTTGCTTCCGCCTCGGCCGCGGTTTCCGCGGCGCGGGCACTGTAATACCCGGTTCCTTTATATACACCAATAGCCGTATTTTATAAAATGGGTTTTACTTACAAATATATTTACTTATATCTATAAATTATTTGTAGTATTTTAAATCCCCAACCCTTTTTATTCTCCATATATATATATTTTCCCTCTCCCTTAACCCAAATCCCACAGCCAATCCAAATTAATTTTATTAACATTAAAATCCCCAGCCCACTTTTCCCATTCAATTAAATCCCTCAGCCCAACACCCATTTTCCCTTTTTATTAATAAATCCTTAAAGCCCAGCAGCCGGCCCCTTTTCCATTCTCTTATTGTTTATTTTTATTTTTATTTTGCAACCCCGACCCAGCCTTTCTCAGGCCCAAACCCCTTGGCCCGCTCACCCAAACCCGACCCGGCCCACACCCTACTCTTCTTCTTCCCCAACGGCTCTTTCCTTTTCCCCCGCTCACGCGATCTGCTTTCCTCGCCAATGCTCGCGCCCACGTCACAGCGCCGTTGCCCATGCCCCCGCGACCTCAACAACGACTCCCTCGACTTCCTCAAACTCCTCGTCTCAACCTCACTGCTCCCTCTAACTCTCATCACTTTCTCCTTCCTCCTCTCCATCGCTCCCAACTCCCAGCCGCACCATCTCACGACCCACTGCACCCCGACGACGACGACGACCACCCAAAATCTCCTTGTCGTCCTCCCTCACATCTCTCTCCTCTTCACCCACTACTCCACCCCTTGCCTGCATACCCAACCCACAGTCGAGCTCAAGCCCCCTGCACGCCCTCCGCCACCGAGTCTCCCCCGCAGCCCCGACCTCGTCATCATCGTCGTCGCCTCGTGATCGTCGCCAACTCACCCTCGCTATTATGACCTCCCCGCTTCCAGCTGTGCCCTCCACGTCCTCTACCCGACCCCTGAGCTCCCCATCACCTCCAACTCGAGCTCCTTCCCTTGCCGGCCCTCCTCCTCCGAGCTTCGAGCTCCTTCCCAATGACTCAACTCCGATCCACCTCCAGCGCCACCTCCTTCCTCACCCATAGCCGAGCATCCCCCTCACCTCAACTCCTTAAACCTTCGATCACCCCCTACCTACCCGAGTTCCCTTCGTCCATTGCCGGCGAGACTTCATCTTCCCCGAGAAAGCCCTGCATCCAAGCCCCCTTCAGCCGCTGCCTCCTTTGCCATCACAACACAGCTGCACCCACGAGCCCCCTTGCTGCGCAGCATCAACTTCGAACCCAAGCTCGAACAGAGGCCAAACCGTAGCCGCGCTCGCGTCGTTGTGCTTCCCATGCCCGTATTCGTGCCACCATCATCATCGCTATAGTGATCGTCGATTCATCGCAGGCAAGTATTTTTACTTGCTACATGCTAATCTATTCATGTTACAAATTCAAATCGTATAAATTGCAAACTTACAATTCACGATAACTTATATGATATATCTGTTCGATGTATGATCTCAATGAAAATATTCATCTAATTTGACGGAATTGGATTGTCTATGCTGGCCCATGTAGCGATGAATACTGTGTATAAATTTCACTGGAAAATACGACTGTTAATGACTAAAATGAATACCCCCAAATATACCCGTAAAACTAGAAATTTCCCGTATCTGAAAGTTGTTAAAATCACCATAAATTATGTACATACTGGAATGATGCGTTCGAAGGCTTAAATCTAATTTGACTCGACGAACTATAACCCTATGCAAGTTTCTAATGGTTTCTGTACTTAAATTGTGACGATATTTGGATCGGAGTGCGGATCTGGACTGCAGTCCAGAGCGACTCTGGTTACTGTTTACTGTTCCATAATGTGTGCCACCTGATTTCCTGAACTCTTATGTTGCAGAACTTTGCAGTTTATTAAAGGTGAATTTGTTATCTAAATAACACAAGTGGTTTCATTCCATTTCATCGTCGTTTGCTATTTAATTTGTAAATAAAAAGGGCAGGACGTATAACAGTCCAGAACAGATTCAGAAGTGACAAACTAGTGATAAACAGTGTGTAACTTTCGACGTACTGACGCGATTGAGAATCCGTCTATTGGGTTGAATACCCTACTGAAAACTCTAGATATCATTAAACTGTAGTATCGCTAAATTCTGATCCCTACTGGGGTTAAAATGCGTTGCGAAACGGACTTCCGATTCTGAAACAGGATCTCCAGCCGTGAACGCTTAAAATGAAATGGCCATATCTAGTGATCCTGAAACCCGATTGATGTGAAACCAAATTCGCCGGATAGATAATCACACATACTACTTATCACCTGTTCATTGTTTCGCTAAATTTTGGCATATATTATTTATGATAAATTATGCAAGTGGTAGGACACCGACATATGACATCTTAATCCTGCCTTCCATATTGTTTTCTCATCACATCATATGTATATGTTATCGCATTAGTAGCTTGGTGATCATGTGCATTACCCAGTGTTAGGTATTAGTGGTGATTGTGGCAAGTACGTTAGTGTTCGTGCATGAGTGGATAAGTGAAAGTGACACGTACTTGTACACAATCAGTGAACCCTATTATTCTATTGCATTGTCGACGTCTGTGGGACGCGTGTAAGTGTGACTATAAGTGGTATGAGACACTTATGGAAGCTCTTGCATGGGTGTCACAGATAAGACACCAGACACTGCCCATTTATCTTGGGTATTAGTCGGGACGTGCTTGATGGAGATCCTGTCTCCAGTTCTCACGCAGACTTGTCATGGACCGACCGGTATTTGAGGTTATGGTTGGCGTTTGATGTAGACCACGGGGTGTGGGGTAGTTTGAGTGTGAGTTCAACAGAATCTCGAGAGTCCCATGCTGGCTTATATATATGGAGATATATGGAGATTTACAGGGTACATGATTATTACCGTGAGTTATATTTTGGGCCCGTGGTCCCTTGCCCTTGGGTCCTACCCTTGGGTGGAGGACACTCGCGAGTGGTTGACTCTCACACTTGGACCGACGATAGGCTTAGTGACCTGTACAGTGAGACTTAGAGACTGATAGGGATAATGGCATTGATATACATTACTTACTGTGTTGACATACCTGGCATACTATTTTACTGCTTTACTGTTCACCTGATCTATTGGACACTTCATTGGTTACTCCATGTTCATATCTGTACCGTCTTGATTTACTGTTATATATCTATTATCACTGTTCGAGTTGCCACTTGCATCTTTATATATATATTGCTACCGTGTCTCTCTGACGACCTGAGTATGCATGCTCAGAGTGAGGAGTGGATCTAGCCTGGACCAGGACTAGACGTACATCGCGAACATCTTGATCAGCTATCCAGAGCTATACTCTTTTTACCTCCATCAGGTCAGTTTTTTGTATTTGTTTTGTTTCAGATACTGCATTTCTCATTACCTATGCGTTGTTTACTGATTACCACGTAAAGCTAGAAGCCGAAGTGTGACTACGACAGAATATTTCCTTGACCGTAGGAGCATGGCTGGCCTTGTCAACCCCTCGTATTCCGTATTTTGGGAAGCGGGGCATGACAGGCACCGAACCCCAACATAGTCTCAGAGCTACTCCATAAACCTTAACTAACTAGTTTGCACTTATTTAGAGTTTTGATCGACGGATTTTTCCGAATCGCGTTTCTAATAACATGCCCGCTGTTTGAATTTTAAAGTTGTTCAAAAAATTGTTCAGCTTGCGTTAAAATGATGTGCAGGCAAAACTAGAGACCGGAAAGAAATTTGGGTACATAAGCCCAAAATTAGACCGCAGAGCCGCCGCCTAACGTGTCATTTGGCCACGGTTCCGCGGTCGTATTTTGGACATTGTGACCCAAAATTTTTCTAGTGCTCTATATTGTGGAAATATGATTTTTGGTATATTTGGTTTTGGCCCAGATTTTTTTGAGTATTATTTGTACTTGGGGCTAATGCAGAAAGTTTTAATCGATTGAAATTTTGAATTCATGGTTTTCAGTGCATTTGTTAGTTTCTGCGACCGTGAATATCATAGCGCGGTATAATCCGACTGGTTGCTATATGTACGATCAGACGGATTTACGAACATGATATTTGCATTAATGTTCTGTATTGCACTGATGTTATGGATGGATTGCCGTGATGGATAGCCTTGTGTGCAATATTAGATGTACGGTTCAGATTCATTTGTATATTCATTATTGCGGGGCGAGCGTCCAATATGTAGATTGTCGTTTCTGCCAGTTTGTATATTCTTTCATTGGGGTACGACCAGGTTGAGGTCGTTGTTACCCTTGTATATATTTTTCTTTTCTGTACTAGGATTACTCCGCGGAGGAGTGCTCGAATAGCCGGGTTCTAGAGGGCAACGGGCCCGCATCTCATGGCATTGAAACCGGGGGGCCTTACTCTAGAATTGGCGGGCTATTCGCCGTACTCGTAGGGGGTATAAGTTGACCCATGGAGGGGTGTTCAAGTTATCGGATTCTGTGAAGTGCTGGGTGGCCCATTCACTTTGTTGATTGGGGTTGCTTCACTTCTAGGACTGACGAGTAACTTGCCGTACTCGTAGGGGTCTAGGTTCTTCATTACACTGGCTATCCACACGACCGGGGAACATCGCGTCTCATTTATGGCTCAAATGAAATGCGGGGCTTCTAGATTATCCGCTATTCCATATTGTTGTTCGCATGCCTATGATGATTTTTATCTTCCTGTGATGACTATTATCTGCCTGTGATGTTGAGATATATATATATATATATTATATTTAGTAGATGCTTCTATATATTTTGCATCCGCGCTAGTCCTTTCCCCGCTCTGCCGTTAGTTAAGTAACCTAACGGTGCATGACGGGGCCCATGGCGAATGCGGGTAACATATAGAAAGCATGCTATTTTGGTTTTTTCTTTTGTGGCTTGGAAACTTAAAATGATGGGAACGCATTATCAATATAATATAAGTAAAATAAACCTAAATGATGTTATCAGAACCAATTTTAAAACTACTCATTTTTTTTTCAAAACTCATAGTCGTATTCTTTTGCTTTGCATAGAGGTATTCGGTTAGGAATATCCCGCACCTCATTCTATGAGGGAAGAGCCTTGATCCCTTCACTGGGAGTTCGCTCATAAGCAAAGGTTTATGTCACCAGTTTTAAAAAAGCGGAGCTTAAAACACTCCATTTCAAAGACACTCGAGTTCTTTCAACGATATCAAGTTCATTACGTTAAAAGTTTTTCGCCAATAGCCCTCAGTCATTTCAGATTAGCATTACTTAGTATTCGTGCTACGTATGTTGACTGTGTCAAGGCGTAGTATACGGTAGCTCTGTGATACCTTTCTGTCGCATGGATATGTGGATTGGTTAGGACAGCTGTGTAACCATTTTGACTGTGTCAAGGGTATTATGCAGGTGGGTTTAATGCAATCAAGATAATGACGGGTTGAACTTGTCTAAGACCCTTTGATATGTTTACTATGTCAAGGTCACTTGGATCCTAGGGGCAAAAACCATATCGGGAGTTTCAAATATACGGGAAACTTTCCATGCATACGCATACCTTCTGGAGTGTGGTGACTTGAGTGGATTCCATCAGGTTGTCACATGATGATAGTTGGGTCCCAATTCCCACTGATGAGTATGTATTATTCCTCAGGAGATTTTTCACTTCACAATTAGCTAACCTATTAGGTGTCTAGAAAGTGTTAACAAAGTTACGCCTCTGCAGAAATAGGGTTATCAATTAGGTCCATGTGAAAGCACGGGTGACCTCCCTCGGAGTACCAACACTGGACTGGCTGAACGGTTAGTGAACTTGTAAAGTGTAAATGATTCCGACTAATTCTCCTTTTAGGGTTTGAAGAAGAATTCGAGGAAACAGTGGGAGACATCCTGATTAGATAAAGTGATAACCAATCTAATCTTGATAGAGTGCACGCTGAGTGTTTCTTTTCTCTCTCTCTGGTACAGCGACCCATGACTTACCTTAAAAACTCATGAACCTAGTTAACCGAACCTTCTTACACCCTTGAGCTTTGACTTGTCTTGATTTGCGATAAAGTCACATATATCCCTGCTATTCCTACTTTACCTTTGCATTTCTTCAGAACACTTTGTATCACTACGATGATCCATATCGCTTGGAACGGCCATCGTATAGTTACATACGAACTCGAAGAAGTTACTTCAGTCGAGGATGGCTACAGATTCTGAAGAAATTGAATAGGATTATTCGGTTGTCTCTTCCCTTTACCTTCTCTCAGGTTGCAAGAGCTTCTTGTATTAGGAGAGTACACCCATTACGCTTATTAGATATTCTTCTTCCAAAACTTAGGCTGGTGTCGAAAGGTAGGGAAGGAAGAAAATCAATTAGCCTAAGTGCAGTGTACAGAAGGTAAGATATAGAGACATATAAAGGGATGGAAGTGAGGGCAAAGGAAATTGCGACTACTGTCATGAATCTGGATAATGGAAAAAGGCATTACTAGAAATACCTGATCACCCCTAATGAAACATTTTCATGTTTTAGATTTTCTGTGTAATTGTGAAAGAGAACCGTTTTCCTAATCAATTCTGACTTCAGGGTATGTATTTACCAGATTTGGATCTTACATCTGTATGGTGTTACAGATGTTGAGTAGGAGTAGAATATTGGGAAATGGGCGATTTGATCCTCAATATCGGAATTCGTTGCAATTGGTGATATTGGATTAAATCACCTAGCTTTGCCTGACGACAAATATT
Organism: Agapanthus africanus; assembly: GCA_030015575.1. Taxonomy (NCBI): domain Eukaryota; kingdom Viridiplantae; phylum Streptophyta; class Magnoliopsida; order Asparagales; family Amaryllidaceae; genus Agapanthus; species Agapanthus africanus. The sequence continues at coordinate 35,023,688 of CM057349.1, read as the reverse complement.
TAGTTTCGAATAACCGTTGTTATACACCAAATTTTAAAATGAAATATCTGTACCTTTATTTTATAAAGTAAGATATACATTTTGAAAATTGTGTTATAAACATTTACCTTTATCAGTTGAGGATGAGGTAAGGTGTATTGAATAATGGTGTAAGATATTTTTAACTAAGATACAGTTTTCAATTTACAAAACACAGAATTTAAGTTAGTATACTCTTGAGACTTATACATGGAAATGTATGTTATCCAGTATCCTTCGAGACAAGGGGTTGGTACTCTTACTTCATTCAGGTTTACCTATGAGTTCTTTGGTTTTAGACACGCAATCGCTGCAATGCAATGTCAAAATTTTTGAGAAGTTTATAGGTATAAGAATAAATTAGAGAACCATACGTTGGAAGTATCATGATTCTTCAAGGTGATCGAAGATGTAGATACTTATACTAAGTTTTCCATCATAGTAATATTGAGAACTTGATTCTCTCGCAGGTTACTCATCCGTGGATGCGCTCCTTGATGAGTAATGCTGTATTGGCCTTTTTTTCCATTAGGTGATATGCACTTGGAAACAACTGCATGACTTTTGAATCTGGTTCCATCTAAATTAGTGCCTTGATTCTATATGGACATAGAATGGTTACATATCTTGAGGTTATTGAGATATGGAGTTATCCGGTTTTTATTTAAAAGCAGAATCCGGACAAACTCAAGGCACGCTTCGGTAATGGCGATTTGTGGATTATCCTAAGTATTCGCTAGGATTTTGCTTCTACCATTTTCAAGATCAATAGTTACATTGTTCTTGACTCGCTACTTTTTTATAAAAGGAATCTTTTTACAAAAGAAATCAGTGGGAGTATGGTAGAATTGGAAGTGATTCCAGAACCAAAAACGGTTACCGAAAATTTAGTAGAACCTAAGAATTCAATTAGATTTGATAAACTATTAGCCACTCCGCAGATTTTAGTAGGTGACCTCAGACACCCGAAAGATACTTCGGTTTTCTCGTAGACTGTGACAAGGAGGTCAGCATCATGGTGGTGATGGCCCTACTAGTTATCAGTAGATCATAGAAATTTGTAACTTCCAGATGATCAGATACTTCATATCCAAGATGGACTCCATGGACTTCAGCAAATCATGGATTTTAGACTTTACTGGGTGCTCCTGAAGGGGTAAAACCTATTAGGAGCAAGTAGATCTTTCAAGATCTGTGCAGGTGGAAAGGTACCAACCTAATAAAGCTAGACATGTTGTAAATAGTTTTCATCAAATACCTATTATGGATTGTGATGAGACTTTTACTTCAGTTCTATACTGAAACCTATACAGATATGCCTTGGCACTGCTATTCCCCCTACTTGTTATCAGCAGGTCATAGGAAGTGATAGCTTCCGGATGACCAGATATTTCATATCCAAAATGGACTCCACGCACTTCAGCAAATTATGGATTTTAAACTTTTCTGGGTGCTTCTAAAGGGGTGAAGCCCATTAGGAGAAACTGGATCTTTCGAGATCTGTGCAGATGGAAAGGTACCAATCTAATAAGGCTAGAATTGTTGTAAAGAGTTGTTCCCGCCAAAAAAAAAAATTTCTTTTGCGCAAAAGAGCCCAAGGTATCAAATGGCAGCGATACGTTTAAGAAAATATGAACCAGTATTTTCCGGACTGTATTTTGATAAACTCCCGAATGTGAAATAGCTAAATTCTGATGGTATCAAAAGTGTCTCGAAAAATCCTTCGATTTGATATATTATGGGCTTCATAATTCATCCGGGATCAAAAGTTATGAGCAAATATGCTATACACGTGTAATCTAAGGAAGAAAATGCGAACCGGTATTTTCCGGGCTGCATTTTGACAAACTCCCGAATGAGAAACAGCTAAATTCCGATGGTATCGAAAGTGTCTCAAAAAATTCTTCGATTTGATATATTATGGGCCTCATAATTTATCCGGGATCAAAAGTTATGAGGCATCACGTGCTCACACGTGACCGGGCATCACGTGCCCACACGTGACCGGGCATCACGTGCCCACACGTGACCATTTACAGGCAAAGCCTGTAGGCACTGAATAAAATAAATAATTGAAAATAATTAATCAGTGGGGTCACGTGCCAACACGTGATGGGCCTTTAAACCCACTGAAAAGAATTAAAAATATAATAAAATAACAAGGAAAAACCCCAATGGGGCATCACGTGCCAACACGTGACCAAGGGTCACGTGCTAACACGTGATAATTCCTGAGTTCTTTAAAACAACATAATTAAATTCTGGTCAAATGCTTAATCAGGGGGTCACGTGCCAACACGTGATGGGTTCCTAAAGATTTACGAATTAATAGAATTAAATTCTAATTAAGAGGGAATCAAAAAGCCTAACTGGAAAAATATTTCTCTAAATCTTTCCAAACAAAAAAGACGGTGCTCTGTAAAATGGAGCACCGTTGGATTAAAAATCCAATGGTGATTAAAAATCATTAATTTATGGAAAGATTTTATACAAGGAAAGATTTCCCTGAAATTTGCCAAGAATGACAGATAAAAGATCTTTTGGATTAAAAATCTAATAGTGAATAAAATTCACTGAGTGATCTAAAAGATCATGTTGGTTACAAAATCAATTAAAATCTTTCAATGAAAGATTGTCAAAATAAATTGATTCTTTTCTTTCTCCTATAAATAGGAGACAAGAAGAGAAGAGAAGGGATCTATTTTTTTTGGGAGACAGCAACAACAGAGAGAAAAAAGTGAGGAGAATTTAATTCTCAAGAGAGAAAAAAAGATCACTTCAGAGAAAAGAAACCCTAGGTGAGAAAGGGGAAAGAGATCAAAGTTCCATAAAAAAAAGAGAATTTAATTCTCAAGTTTAAGAGTTTAACTTTTCTGAATAAGAACTTAGTTCTTCTTTTGGTTGAAAATCTGCAGAAGCAGATCTCCCCACAAGTTGAGAATTTAATTCTCATCGGGGAGATTCTGCCATCCAGATCCAAGACTTAGAGGGAGAATTTGAGTTTAAGGAATTTAATTCCCCCAAATTCATAGGAATTTAATTCCTCCAAATAAAACTAGGGTTTAACCCTATATGAGAATTTAATTCTCTCAATTTCACAGGAATTTAATTCCTCCAAATAAAACTAGGGTTCAACCCTGCATGAGAATTTAATTCTCCAAAAATTCATAGGAATTTAATTTCTATAAAAAAACAGAATTAGGGTTTAACTCTGCAGAGAATTTAATTCTTAAAATAAGAGACTTAAAGCTCTCCATGCACGTAAAGAACTTGGTCACGTGGTAATACGTGACCCCTATTCTCAATGATCAGAAAGGAAAGAACAAAACTAGGTCACGTGTTCCCACGTGACCCTTAAACAGACTCCCCAAAATGAGAAGGAAAAAAGCTTGGAGGCAATGCCTCATGTGCTTACACGTGACCCTCATAAATGAAGAGAACAAAGCCAAAGGCAGTACTGATTTTGGGCGCCCTCACGTGTCCCCACGTGACCCCTAATAAACACTTTAATAATCAATACATGGATACCCATCACGTGCCAACACGTGAAGGTCTGAAGATTAAAAGTGTTTAACACTTATTTGAATATTCTGATAATAAAATAAAAGAGGTATGGCCCCATCTTCAGGCGCCTCACGTGACCCCACGTGACCCTTTCCTTTCTAGTGTTTAACACTATTTTGAGCATTTTGTCTCCAGTGTTTAACACTGTTTTAAATACATCACGTGAGAACACGTGACCGCCAGATGTCCTCTAGTGTTTAACACTATTTTAAAACCAGCTTAGCCCAAATTGGCTAAGTTTTCCAGAGGCAGATCTCCCCTTCAAATGGGCCTTAAAATCCAGAGCTATAATGTTTAGTGCTCAGCCAAAGACAAAATGTTATCAGAGCCCTTAAACTCTTGTTTAGCATTGCTAAATAATAAGGGGCTGAACCCAGACAAATGTTCAATAGTCCAATAAAGGGCCAACATTTCAAACTTAATTGGACTTAGCCCAAATTGGCCATAAGTCCTCAATTCAGATTTAACTGAGCCAATGTGCTCATAATCTAATTAATTGATCTTAGTTCCAAATTGGACTACAGATCTCCCAATCAACTTTGGTTCAAGGGTACATCTCTGAACTTCTCTGATATTTGTCGTTGTAATCCTTCAACGTCTTCAGAGAGGTGACGGGTCCCGACAACCATACATTTCATAGACTATGACGTCTTTAATCTCGGACTGTGGGGTCCCTTTAAACCCACGGACTATGATGTCCTTAACCTCGGACTGTGGGGTCCCTTTAAACCCACGGACTATGATGTCCTTAACCTCGGACTGTGGGGTCCTTTTAAACCCACGGACTATGATGTCCTTAACCTTGGACCGAGATGTCCTTAAACTAACATTGGACCACCATATTCTTAAACTGATAATTGACCGCAAAGTCCCTAAACTAAAACAATAGAGCCCAAATGCTCTTTTGTTGGATCTAAATGATCATGTTAAGTAGATCTTGGTCTAAAATTAGACTAACGTATCCTTAACAAATAGTTAAGTTGACCTTAGTCTAAAATTAGACTAACGTGTCCTTAACAAACCGTTACGTTGATCTTAGTCTAAAATTAGACTAACGTATCCTTAACTAACGTTTAAGTTGATCTTAGTCTCAAATGAGACTAATGTATCCTTAAACCCAATCCCAAATCCAGATCTAAGAAAATACGGATTTGGACTAATCCACGCCCTACGGGCGACCACATAAATTAGTCCCCGTATACAATCCACGGGCAACCAAAAACAAAACAAACACCCACGACACGAAGTGATCATCTGGAGAAGAAGAAAGTGGTTACTGTGATGCGGTAGCGTAATTAACTACAGGGGCTTGCGCCTGCAGGGAAGAGCGTCCCCACAATCAAAAACCCCTTAACGAGGGGGAATCTGACGAAGTCTGCTACATCGGTCGCATCCGTTTAAACCTTCGATACATGGTATCATAAATAAACTTGGCATCTTCGGAGAGGTGGACGGATAGTACCAAATAGTATCTGCCCTCGAAATTCAGGCAAGACGAACCTACGCGATCTCGTCTCCGCGTTTCGGAGGGGAACAAGAGTTTTCATCAAATACCCGTTGTGGGCTGTGATGTGAATTTTACTTCAGTGTCTACGATGAAGTCCATGTGGATATGACTTAGTGCTGATGTAGTTCTTGGCTATGATATCTGGCAAGTGGATGACTATAACGTTTTTCCAAATGGAAATTCGGAACTGCACATGTTTATGACTCTGCCAGATGGTTATTATAGTCAGTGGGAGCAGCGGAAGGTGTGCAAGTTGCTTATGTCTATTCGTAGACTAAAACATGGATAGCGGAGATGGATCATCTATTTTTGATGTGACTGTCAAGGTGATTGACTTCATCAAAACAATAGATGAACCTAGTAAGAAGGATGTAGGGAGTACTGTCCAAGAATTTGGATGGCATACTCCAAATAGGAAGTGATGTTCCTTATCTACAATCGGTCAAACTTTGGTTGTCACACAGTGTTTTCTCCATGTTGGATATGGGTAATATATCAGGAATTCTGGTGACTAGATCTAGATTTGGGAAGTTTCCCAAATCGGGTAGTTTGACAACATTCTAAAAGTGTTTTAGAATAGATGACTCCTGGCGTGGTGGAGTACTCGCAGGTGATAGAGTCACCCTCTCTAAAGAGATGTCTTTTAGACTGATGAGGAGAGGGACTGGCATGAATGACATATCATTTGCTTAGACAATTGAGTCAATCATGCAATGTCTTATACAAAACCAGATAGATAATATATCAGGGATTCTGGTTTTACATCTAGATTTAGGAAGTTTCTCATTCGGGGTACTTAGACAGCATTCTAAAAGTATTTTAGAATGGACGACTCCTGGCGTGGTGGAGTACCCGCAGGTGATGGAGTCACCCTCTCTAAAGAGATGTTTTCTAGACTGATGAGGAGAAGGACTGGCATGAATGACATAACATTTACTTAGGCAATTGAGTTAATCATGTGATATCTTGTACAAAACCAGATAAATAATATATCAGGAATTCTGGTTTTAGATCTAGATTTGGGAAGTTTCCCATTCGGGTACTTAGACAACATTCAAAAAGTATTTTAGAATGGACGACTCCTGGTGTGGTGGAGTACTCGCAGGTGATGGAGTCACCCTCTCTAAAAAGATGTCGTCTAGACTGATGAGGAGAGGGACTGGCATGAATGACATATAATTTGCTTAGGCAATTGAGTCAATCATGCAATGTCTTGTACAACACCAGATATTGTTTTTGAACTAGTTGCAATTAGCATATATTAATCCAATCCTCGAGAAACAAAAGGAAGCTATCATGAACATAAGAGGATGTTCTTGGTATAAGATAACGGCAGCCTCCTCTGGGAGGCGGTTATCAGTTCATGCTTCCAAGGTGACCTAGTTGACAGAGATGCTGTTAGAGTTTTGAGTTTATCCTCTTCTGAGGATCGGTATATTGGATAGTGTTCCAATAGGGATACTGAAGTAATCATGGTGCAAGATGCTGGTTATAACTCAACAGAGGATACAACCCAAGAAGTTTGTTGGATGGAGTTGTTCATTTATAAACTTATTCCCATCAAGTATCCAGACAAATTCTTGAGGCGGGTATCGCTCAGTTTGGGAGATTGTTGATCTCCGCAAAGTTGAGATATAGAGAGATGAAGTTGGAATATTATAGCAGATCCACTCACTAAGGCTATTTCTCAAACATATTAGGTTTCACAAACATAATTTATGAAACTGATTAGTAGAGAAGTTGGGTATTCGGTAGCACACGAGCTGTGGGTACGCGATACCACAATAATTGGCCTTAAGTGCAAGTGGGAGATTGTTGGATATAGCGCCCTGAAGGCAATTATTGTGATCGCAAGTAGGCGATTATGATAATTGAGGGATGACTTATGCAGGTATAACCGTTTTACTTGAGATGATAGTATACTATCTGGTTTGTTTTTATCGTTGATGAAGCCCGTAAGGGTTGTTCCTTGACAACCAACTTTATGATGGCGATCATATATGTGGAAGATGGGTTATCCATAAGCACATCCTTAAATGTCCCTAGTCATGGGAGTATCGAGACTGGGCATCGATATTCCGGAGTAGAATAGTGTATACGTTTCTAGACCCTGATGAGGGGCAGTGGCCGGTCTCACAAGCCATTGGTGTTGTGTCACCTAAGATAGTATACAGGTGATCATTGGAGGTGAGTACACCGGACGGACTTGCCAAAAACTTCTAGATGGTATTATATCTATCGTCAGATGGAAGTCCTCAGGTGGCATGAGTACAGGTTAGTCCTTTGACCTGAGATCGTCATTTGTCTCGTGTGAGTTCCTACTGTACTTTGATTACTACCCTACCACGGCTCAAAGGAGTCGAGCAAACAGGTTTTAGTTTGGTACAGTCCCGAGCCACATGGAGACAGTGGTCGATTGTCAGGGATTCGTCTCTCCTGGTATTAGGAGTCAATGTCACGCTGTGTTCAGTTGGCTATCACTAGAAATCTGTGGCCACGGTGGATGAGATTTACTGATAGTTGATCAATAGTATCTCTGTTGGTGATGAGCTTGACTCAGACACGATTTATTGGGTTAGTAGGGGTCTGATGTTATCCACCCCTTAGACCCGATATGCGATAATCTTTGATGAAGAGACCAGACTGTACAGAGATTGTCACATTCAGGCTCAGTAGGGTAAGGATGTACTTGATTGTTGACTCCATTTCGGCAAGTACATGGGTAGCCGTTACGTACGGTTAGTGCCGCTGACGTGCTTGTGGTTAAACCTAATGCCAGCATATTGTCGAGTCTTTAAATCCCACACAGAGGGTTTTCCCGATCCAGGTGATAGATGTAAGAGCCGTACGTTGGTACGTACAGGGGTCTGATTAAATACGTGTATAAGATACACGGACTTTAATCAGGCGGTTAATAATACTAGCCGACTTAGGATTAAGCCGGATTATTAAATCAGGTTTTGATTTAATAATTTATATATGTATTTTGATACATATATTTTAGTATAATTTTTCACTATTCATTTTCTCTCTTTGGTGCTATCCGTATTTTATACGGATATGCGTATATATACCGATACATATACTAGGTGAAATATTCCGTATTTATACGGAATCCTTCAAGAAGAAGGACACCTCATATTTGTTTTTCTTTTTAGAAAAACAAATGAGAAAATGAGGTGGAGATGAGGTGGCATGAGCATGTATAGAGGTATGGCTTGGTGTGATCATTTATGTTCATTTATTGGGCTCGCTATTTGAATCATGGTGGTAAAAAAATGTGGAGCCATTATTATTCTTTCCACACTTGCATTGGATGATGATTTATTCATTCTAGAGTTGATGCTTCATGAGAGTGATGACTTAGCCATTCTCTCCTCACCTCCTTCTTCTTCTCTTGCTCACTTGAGCTTGAGATTATGAGAGAATTTTTTAGTGAAAAATTCCTGCATCACCTACCATCCATCCCTAGGAAGTTTGGATCGTCGGTCGGAGTCTCTTCTGGTTTCTCTCAGGTGGATCTTCTTCGGCGAGGGTGGTTGACTTTCAAGTGTGATCCCGACGTCTAAAAGCTTGGAGGGGTCTTCCACAATTGGGTGACAAGCATCGAAGGTTATAATTTCTGCACCCTTGTATTTCTAGTTTGCTAGTTTAAGGGTTTGGATCGATTTCTTGGGCTACGGGTGTTTGGTGCTCGCAAAAAAATTTTGTTTTTGTTTCCGCCTCGGCTGCTGCTTCCGCAGTGCGGGTACCGAACCCAACACCAACATCTGTTCTAAAGCCAGTTGTTGGCATATCGCATACCCAACATCTCAAAAAGTTGCTCGAACTGTGCTTGAGCGAGGGCCTTGGTAAATGGATCCGCCATGTTGTCTTTCGTATCTACTCTCCGGACCTCGATCTCCCGGTGATCTACGATCTCCCTGATTAGGTGATACCGCCTCAAGATGTGTCTGGATTTCTGATGGGACCGTGGTTCCTTCGCTAAAGCCATAGCGCCATTGTTATCACAATACAAAAGTATCGGATCAACAATAGACGGAACCACCTCAAGTTCAGTAATGAACTTCTTCATCCATACTGCTTCTTTTGCGGTATCGTTGGCAGCAATGTATTGAGCCTCCATCATCGAGTCTGCGATAGTGTCCTGTTAGGATCTCTTCCAACAGACCGCCTCTCTGTTAAGGTAAACACAAAACCCGAGACAGACTTGCTATCATCCTTGTCACTCTGGAAGCTTGAGTCGGTAAAGGGCTCGACCTGGAGGTCTCCATTACCGTAAACCAAGAACATCTCCATAGTCTTTCTCAGGTACTTGAGAATGTTCTTCACAGCTGTCTAATGATTATCACCTGGGTTCGACTGATACCGGCTTACCACGCTAAGCGCGTAAGCTATATCTGGAATGGTACACAGCATCACATACATTATAGATCCTACCGCCGAAGCGTAGGGTATAGTGCTCATGCGAACTCTCTCCTCGTCAGTTTTAGGAGACATCTCTTTGGTGAGGGTGATTCCGTGCAAAGCGGGTATATTACCGCGCTTGGAATTTTCCATACTAAATCTCTTTAGTTTGGACTCTATGTACCTGGACTGTGAAAGTCTCAACAATCTCTTGAATCTATCTCTGTAGATCTTAATCCCTAGAATGTAGGAGGTATCACCCAGGTCTTTCATGGAGAACTTTTGTGATAAGAATAACTTTGCCAATTGCAGCATAGGAATGTCATTTCCTATCCAGAGAATGTCATCCACGTACAAGACGAGGAATACAACAGTTCTCCCTACAATATTCTTGTAGATACATGGTTCGTCCTCATTTTTGATGAAGTCAAATTCCTTGACTGTCTTATTAAAATAGATGTTCCAGCTTCGCGATACCTGCTTTAATTCATAAATGGATTTAAGCAACTTGCATACTTTCCCGCTGCTCCCACTGTCTATGAATTTCTCTGACTGATCCATATAAACGTACTTTTCTAGACTTCCATTTAGAAAAGTCGTTTTAATGTCCATCTGCCAGATATCATAATCATGGTAGGCAGCAATGGCAAGTAGGATCTGAATGGATTTCAGCATAGCCATCGGAGAAAAGGTTTCTTCATAGTCTACTCCTGGTCTTTGACGAAAACCTTTTTCAACAAGTCCAACCTTATAGGTTTCCACCTATCCATCTACACCAATTTTCTTTTTGAAGAACCACTTGCATCCAACGGGTTTTACCCTAGGAGGAGCAACATCCAAAGTCCAAACTTTGTTGGTGCACATGGATTCAATTTTGGATCATATAGCATCCCGCTATTTACCAGAGTCCTGTTGGCTATAGTGCCCTCAAGTCAATTATTGAATCCCAGGCACGCGATTGTGATGATTGAGGGAGGACCTATACCGGTAGAATGGTCTTACTCGAGATGATAATATACTATCTGGTTTGACTTTATCATCATGTACAGCATTAGGTGGCATTACAAATCACCATTACATGTTGATAGAGCCCATAGGATTCTTACTTGACTACCAGCATTATGATGTCAATCATATACGTGGGAGCTGGGTGGTCTATAAGCACATCCTTAAATGTCCCTAGTCATGGGAGTATCGAGACTGGGCATCGATACTCCACAGTAGACTAGTGTATGTTGGAGATAGTGCCCTCAGAGTCAATTATTGGATCACAGGCACGTGATTGCAATGATTGAGGGAGGACCTATCCCGGTAGGACAGTCTTACTCGAGTTGATAGTATGCTATCTGGTTTACCTTTATCATCGTGTACTGCTTTAGGTGACCTGACAGGTCGCTATTACACGTTGATAGAGCCCCTAGGATTCTTGCTTGACTGCCAGTAGTATGAGGGCGATCATATAAATGAGAGCTGGAGTCTATAAGCACATCCTTAAAAGATCCCTAGTCGTAGGAGTTTCGAGACAGGGCATCGATTCTCCAGAGTAGACTAGTGTATACAGTCGAGACCCCGACGAGGGGCGGTGGCCGGTCTCACAAGCCACTGGTATCAGTTGGTTCACCTAAGATGTATACAGGTGCTCATTGGGTTATGAGTACACCGGACAGGACTCGCCGGGAACATGCTAGTTGGTCTTATACCTGACGTCAGATAGCAGTTCCCAGGTGACATGTGTACAGGTTAGTTCATCGACCTGGGGATCGTCATTTGTCTCGTGTGAGTTCCCACTGTGCTTTGATTACTACCCTACCACGGCTCAAAGGAGTCGTGCAAACAGGTTTTAGTTGGGTACAGTCCCGAGCCACATGGAGGCAGTGAGCGGATCTTCGGGGGTTCGTCTCTCCCGGTATTGGGGGTGAGGTCGCGCTGTGTCTAGGAGAGCCATTACACGAAGTCCTTGGCCAAGGCAGGAGATTTACTGGTAGGTATTCCAGTAGTATCTCAGGGTGTTCTGGGCTACACTCCGACACGACTTGTACCGCTTTTGGGGGTCTGACTTTTACCAACCCCCTAGGCCCTCCATGCGATGCTCGTAGACGAACGGACCGGACTGTACGGATATTGTCACTGACAGGCTCAGTAGGGTGTCAGGATGAGTTCGCTCATCGACGTCCCTTTTAGTCAATAGCTGGTGGCCCGTTACGTATTGGCTTATACCTCTGACGTGCTAGTGGTTAAATCCACAGCCATAGTATTGACGAGTCTTTAGAGTCCACCACACATTCAGTTACTCAGCTTTCGGGCGAAACGCTGTAGAGGCCGTATGGAGATATGGCAGGGTCCGATCAGATACGTGCGGTATTGCACGGATCAGGATCGGACGGTTTGTACTAGAGGCCGTATGGATAATATGGCAAGGTTCGATCGGATACGTGCGGTATTGCATGGATCAGGATCGAACGGATATTACTAGCCGGCTTTGGTTTAAGCCGGATCCTAGTTTAGTACAGTGTAGATTTTGTCTCATTGCATTTGTATCCGGACGGAATACAGATCCGGGTGTGTATGCACAGTATGGGGTTTTCCTGTAATTTATTACGGGACCAGTTTTCTGGAGTTGCCAGTTTGCTTTCCGTTCCGGCCGGTTTTCCTTTTTTCTTTCCCGGCCGGACTTTTCCGATGGAGGGGGTTATTTGCAATTGTGCAAATAACATTTGTGGAGGGGGTTTCTTGCAAATATATTCATTATGATATGTTTAGCATCTTTCATCCATGATGGTGCATTAATTGTGATTTGAATGGGTATGGAGTGATAAGCATGGTTGATGTTTTTAGCTTTATGATATGGTCACCTTTTCTTTTCTCCTACACTCACCTCCCTTCATGAGTTTTGTTTATCCCTCCACCATTCTCACAATTGTATGGGCCGGCCACAATTTGGGAGAGGAGAAGAAAAATGAGAGGGTTTCATTTTTGATGAGGATAATTTGGTTCATCTCATTTTTCCTTGCTACACACATTCTAGCTCCACTTGAAAATTCCATTCCTCCATCAAGGCAACTACAAACCCCAAATGAGACTAGCATGATCTACACCACATTCTATAGCAAATCTTGGGCACGTCGACTTGCCAGCTTCGTGCTCGAGTTGCCTCGGTATTGAGGTGGGAGCCCGTAAAAGATGCAGGCGATGTGGTGCCCTTCCGGCAAGGAGGCGACGACCGGAGTTTTCCGCGGGAGATCGGGACGATGACGAGAAGACCGGAGGACTCGGATCACTCGGTATATCTCTTCCCTATCTTGTTAGTTAGCTAGGACAAGTTTAATGGCCCGATCCGGGGTTTAGTACGCGGTGGTGCCGGTTTGCTAAGTTCGCAAAATTAAAGTTTATCACCGTTTCCGCATTTGGCCGTCGGATTGACGACCGGGGCGCCGCCGTGCACTTACAGTGTATACTCATCGAGACCTTGACGAGGGGCGGTGGCCGGTCTCATAAGCCATTGGTGTCAGTTAGTCACCTAAGATAGTATACAGGTGCTCATTGGGTTATGAGTACACTGGACGGACTCGTCGGGAACCTGCTAGATGGTATTATACCTATTGTCAGATTGCATTTCCCAGGTGACATGGGTACAGGTTAGTCTGTCGACCTGAGATCGTCATTTGTCTTGTGTGAGTTCCCACTGTGCTTTGATTACTACCCTACCACGGCTCAAAGAAGTCATGCAAACAGGTTTTAGTTGTGTACAGTCCCGAGCTACATGGAGGTAGTGAGCGGACCGTCGGGGATTCGTCTCTCCCGTATTGGGGGTTGATGCCGCGCAGTGCACGGATGGACATCACCAGAAATCCTTGGCCAAGATAGTCGAGAATTACTGATTTGGATCAGTAGTTTCTCTATGGGTGATGGGATTCATACCGACACGATATGTCGCGTTATTAGGGATCTGACTTTATCCAACCCCCTAGACTCGATATGCGATACTCTTAGACGAACAGATCGATCTGTATGGAGATTGTCACGGACAGGCTCAGTAGGGGTTTGGATGAGTTTGCTCGTCGACCATCCTTTCGCTCAATACCTGGGTAGCCGTTACGTACAGCTAGTGCCGCTGACATGGTTGTGGTTAAACCCACTGCCAGCGTATCGATGAGTATTTAGAGTCCCACACAGAGGGTTTTCACGGTTTAGGCGATATGGTTTAGATGACGTATGTTGGTACATATAGGTGTCCGATTAAATATGTGTACATGCTACACAGACTTTAATCGGACGATTGATAATACTAGCGGCTTAGGACTAAACCGGATTATTAAATCAGGTTTTGATTTAATAATTTATATATGTATTTATATATATGTATTCTAGTATTATTGTTCACTATTCATTTTCTCTCTTGGGTATTCGTATTTTTGTACGAACACGCGTATATGTATTTCGATACGTGTACCGGGTTGCATTCCGTCTTTATATAGAATAGCTTCTAGAAGATGGCCACCTCATTATTTGATTTTCATTTTAGAAAATCAATTTGGGAAATGAGGTGGAGGGTGAGTTGGCATGATCATGGGCTTGGCATGTAGAGAGGTATGGCACACATTTGTTTATTGTAAAAATGAGAAGATATTTTCATAGTTGAAATTATTGTAGCCACATATTTCTTTACATTCCATGCTTGTTTTTCTTCACTTGATCATTCTCACTCTCTTGAGAGACTTAGATTTTTCCATGGTTGCTCATGCCACTAGTTTCTTCACCTCTTTCTTCATCTTCTATGCACTAGTAAAATAGGGGGTTGCCCCTACGGATATTGGAATCCGTAGGGGCAGATTTAACTTGGCCCTACGGATTAATCCGTAGGGCTAAAAGGTTGCCCCTACGGGCCTAGACGTCCAAGAATAAAAATATTAATTCTTAATTTGGTGTTTGCCCCTACGGAGCCGCAAACAAAGGACCTACAGGTATATCCGTAGGGGCAACTAAATATCAAATTACTAAAGCTAGCACAGATCGATCGTCTAGGCTCACAATTTCTTTCTCTCTCGATCTCGATCGCGCGCGAAAATAACTCCTCGTCGCCACCGTCGTCCTCCTCGTCGCCACCGTCGTCCTTCTCGTCGCCACCGGCGTTCTCGTCGCCACCGCCGTTCAGGTCGTCGCCAGCGCCGTTCGGGTTGTCGCCACCGCCGGTCAGGTGAGTAAATCTTGAGGTAAATTAAAGAATTTTTTGATTAACATACGTGCTGGGTCTGGGGTCGGGGGGTTGCGCGCGCGCGAGTTGAGGTTCGGCAGGGGTCGCGGTCGGGGTCGGGGTCGGGGTTGGGGTTAGGGTTAGGGTTGGGGTTCGCTGCTGCTGGGGCTGGGGCTGGGGTTAGGGTTTGCCTTAGGGTTGGTGTTGGGGTTTAGCTGGCCGCGCTGGGGTTAGGGTTAGGGTTAGGTTAGGGCTGGGCTGGGCTGGGGCTGGGGGCTGGGGCTGGGGCTGGGCTGGGCTGGGGCTGGGGGCTGGGGGCTGGGGCTGGGTGGGGCTGGGGCTAGGGTTAGGTTGGGGTTAGGGTTAGGTGGATTGATGACAACAAAATACATGGATGGATCGATGAATTTAGTGATGTTATGTGTCCCGCCAACATAGGAAATTCAAACGTATACTCCGTTTTCTCATCTTAAAACTAGCAACCAAAATGTGACTAAAAAATCTTTCTAAATATATTTGAAACACATTTATTAGTTGGGTTGAATATTTGTGATTCCATTATATTATATTGTAAGATGCAGAAATTGTATCTTAAAACTACTTGATCCAATCATCCAACAAATACATTCATAAGATACTTATTAATTTTCCTGTATCTTGTATTGAATCGTAAGATTAATTTGCATGTCGTAAGATATTTGACAACACTAGGATGTCTTTCATAAAACAGAAAGTAAATTGGTGTAGGGAGAAAGCTGCTTGATGGGTGGTGACTGGGTCCATTCTTTCTTCATAATCCCCTTCAACTCTATGCCTTTCAATTATTGTGGGAAAATTAGATATTACTTGAGTGATCATGATATCATTTTTTTTGAATATTTCTTCCGAGAATTTATGCATGGTCTTGACATTGAACTTTATCATACTCCTTAATATTACTTTAGTGATTGATAATATTCAATAAGCTTATGTTGTTGACCCAAATTAAGTAAGGGGGTTAGTCAATTGGAATTGGTGTTTGGAACTTTGAAGTATATCTTTAATGGGATAGGTTTATTTGGTGTCAGTCAAATAAAATGAGAAGTAGAACCTTTTATTGTTAGTTATGAATGAATCTAATATTGGAAGTTGATGGTTTCAGTTAGAACTTTTTTGGTATATGATAGATTTCCGCCTACCAAAATCGTTCCATCCAAAAAGTGAATACAGTGGAACTTCTGTTCTCCTTGCCCATCCACTTTTTCTCTGTGGAAATTTGTAGTCTATATAACTATCTAAAATGTATTTGCTAATACAATTATTTTAACCTGACATACTAAAATATTATTATATTGTTTATGTTATCAATAAGTTATTAGTAGTATTCTCTTGATTGGTAAAAGGGGCATGGGCGTTCGCTCTATACATTCTTAATGGGATAGAAGCCTACCCCCCACAGCCGGAACACACACATACAACAAGAATACACAACAAACGCATAATTAGAGAGCGATTCGAGATGTTCGGGTTAAAACCAATATATGATACTCGATGATAATATGAAACCTTCATATCCCCATCGAAACTCATATATGAAACTAAAAGCGCCACTTAGTCCCCGTCTATCGGTTAACATACGTGCGATGCTCGTCGTGACCTAGAACTATACGAAAGTTGTTAAATATCGGACAGTATAGCTCGATACTAACAACCGTCGTATAGTCTACGCGACGGGAAAATTCAATCGTATGGTAACCCATAGATTTGTCCCGTGTGGACAAGTTAAGAATGTATAAAGCAAACGCCTTCATTCACTTGTGTTTTCATCCGTTTCGAGATATTTCGTCGGTACCTTTCCGCTGGTTCTCCGTGTACAAAGATAGATTAGATGTTCATTTCAACGTTGTTTCACAGCTTTGAAATGATTATCTATTCTATTACAGTGTACTCGGAGAACAGCGGGGAGGTGCTGCCGAAATTTACTCGAAACGGTTGAAAGCACAAGTGATGGGCGTTCGCTCTATACATTCTTAATGGGATAGAAGCCTACCCCCGACAGCCGGAACACACACATACAAATGCATAACTAGAGAGCGATTCGAGATGTTCGGGTTAAAACCAATATATGATAATATGAAACCTTCATATTCCCATCGATACTCATATATGAAACTAAAAGCGCCACTTAGTCCCCGTCTATCGGTTAACATACGTGCGATAATTTATTCTTTTCAACGGCAAACGCACACACAAAGCATATACACGGATTTTCTCCTTTGTCAGTAACTATCCCGTTCTTATATTTCTCAATATAGTCAGCATAACTTACAATTTATATGTTATTCAGTCTAACATGGCCCATGAGTACGTCAGAGTTAAGGACTGGATGTATGTGGATTGGAAACAACGTATGCAACCTAAGTTTGTCGCAGGAATTGCTGCTTTCCTTGAATTTGCACGCGCACATAATAAGATCATAATAGAGAAGATTCTCTGTCCGTGCGATAGATGTGGCAATAAGTACTGGCAGAAGGTAGAATTGACAGAGCTTCATATTGTAAAACATGGGTTTACTAGACTTTATTCAACTTGGAAATATCACGGGGAAGGAGAAGAATGCAGTACTGCGGTAGAAGAAGAAGGAGAACACGATAATGCGGCAGGAGAAGAAGAAGAATTCGGTAATACGGCAGGAGACGGAAATTTATTTCCATCAGAAGAAATGGAGGATATGGTAGAGGCTGCCCTAGGTGAATCTATTCGTACCGAAGATGACATTCCTTCCGGTCAGGGACCGCGTGCGGATAAATATGAAAATTTCATGAATGATACTAGGAAACCAATTTATGAGAATGCGAAGTATTCCACCCTCTCATGGTTCGTCCAACTTTTCCAGATTAAGTGCCTAAATGGATGGAGCAACAAGTCATTCACAATGCTTCTTTCGTTCTTGAAAGATTCTATGCCTCCGGGAAATAATGTGCCCGAAAGCTGGTACGAAGCCCAGAAGATGATGTCTGATTTGGGTCTAAAGTGCGAGAAGATTCAAGCATGTCCTAAAAATTGCGTGTTGTACCGGAAAGAGAATTCAGATTTGAAAGAGTGTCCAACATGCGGAGAGACCAGGTATAAGCCGAAAGATTCTGATAAGAAGCCTGATATACCTGTGAAGATAGCACGATACTTTCCCATAACACAGAGGCTATTCAGGTGCAAGAAAACAGCCGAGGCAATGATTTGGCATCACCGTGCTCCTCCAAGCGAAAATGGAAAAATGAGCCATCCAAGAGATTCACCGGCATGGAAGGATTTCGATAGGAGGCACGCAATATTCAGTAGCGATCCTCGCAATGTCCGGCTCGGACTGGCTACCGATGGCTTCTGCCCATTCAACTATATGGCTGGAAGTCACAGTACATGGCCCGTTGTAATGATAATTTATAATCTGTCGCCTTGGTTGGCTATGGACCAATCATACTTTATGATGCCTCTTCTTATCGACGGACCAAACTCACCGGGGAACAATATTAAGAGTTACTTTCTAATATTGCAGACATCTCGGACCGTGGCGTCAGGTGGTACACCGAGCGTGCTGTCCGCATATCTTGCCGTCCACGGCACCTCGACAGATCCCGCCACGGGCGAGCTTCGATATCCCGACGTCGCTACCCAGGAGTACTGCGTAAGTGTTAATATTTTTTCTAACCAAATTTGAAATTTTAGTTTTGGAAGGTTCAAGTTTAAATTTTATACTTATACTTTACTGCTTAATGTGGGTGTAGGAGCGGGTGGTTGAGCAGGCCCAGGCCTCGGGGATCGATTTTACCGGACAGAACGATCCGAGGCTGCTGACCCCAGTTCTGGACGCCGCACACGGAGGGCACCACGGAGGTTGGGAGAGAGGCCGGGGATTGGGCCCTAGCAGGGCCCATATGAGGTTGGACTCCACCCCGGCGGTTACTTCCTCCGTCTCCAGTGACCGGCATGTGCATCAGGAACTGGATAGCTTGAGGGCCACCATTCAGGAGTTGAAGGAGATGCTGGTATGTATACTACTTTATAGTAAAATATCATTTCATATTATATACATATCAACATATCCATAATTAGTACGTAGCTTGAGCTTATTTGGTTTTAGACTTAAGTTTGATTAATCATACATACATATGTAATTAAAATAAACAACGCTTTTCCAAACTAGATATCCAAACAGGGTTTCGAAATAACTTAATAATGATACGAATTCGAATAATACACAGTTCTTACACGCTTCTTACACACGTTATGTCCAGACGCGACAGGGTAGATCGGCCGAGCCTCCACATGCATCTCCTTCGGCTGCGGCTCCGCAAGCCACTACATCGGCTGCGGTTCCGCAGACAGCTCCTGTAGCTCCACCGCCCACTCAGACTCCCGCAGCCGCGGCTCCGCAAGCGACTACCTCGACGGCGGCTGCGCTGACCACATCGTCAGCTCCACATGCCGCTCAGACTCCCGCTCGCGACGCATTACAGAGTTTATTGACCGAGGAGCAGGCGCGCGTTATTCTAACGTTATTCAGAGGTGGAGTTGGACCGAACTAGGGTAGCTTTTTGGTTCTTATTTTTTGAAACATGTATTTATTTATATCACATTGTACTACATTTTGAAACGATATTGATATTGGTTTGTATTTATATCATATTCAGTTTTTGGGTTTCTTTTGTATATTATATATATGCGTGAGATGTGATTATGAATACTGCAATATATGATTTGATTGATGTATATAGTATTGTGCACAGGGCGGGAAAAAATCTAGCAGCCCATTTTTAAAAAAAAAATACAGACAATATGTACCTACGGATTAACCCGTAGGTATATATGTTGCCCCTACGGACATATCCGTAGGGGCAAACTATCAGGAAACCTGATATTTTCCCCCCTGTGATCTCAGTGCAGGGTGTTGGGAGTGCCCCTACGGACATATCCGTAGGGGCCACTGTCTATCCCCTACGGTGTTATCCGTAGGGGCCAAATATCAGGTTTCCTGATATTTTGCCCCTACGGCATATTATCTACGGATATATCCGTAGGGGTATAACAAGGACCTACGGTTATATCCGTAGGTACATACAATATATTCAAAAAAACATAAAAAATATATGATTTGATTGCCCCTACGGAGTAATCCGTAGGAGAAACAAAACCTACAGATATATCCGTAGGGGCAAGTTCAGGGCCTCAACTTGCACCTGCGGCCTTTGCACCTACGGGGTATTTTTTCTCCCCTACGCATATATCCGTAGGGGCAGTGGATTGCCCCTACGGATAAATCCGTAGGGGCAACCCTTATTTGTAGTAGTGATGGTTGCTCTTTTGAGCATTAGTGATGAGACAAAAATATAGTGAGCCATTCCAACACCTCCACTCTCCATTGCTAGCAACCTTGGAGCGTCGGTTGCCTTCTAGGCGAGACTGGAGTTTGCGTCGTTCGGGTGGATCATCATCGATGGAGGAAGACCGGCAACAAAATTCGATCCAGACGACCACTAGGAGCTTAGGATGAAGGTTGAAGACCGAAAGACTTGGCTCATTCGGTATAACCATTCTATCATAGTAGATTAGCACTCTTTTGTTAGCTAGTATAGTTTATGGTTTCGATCTTAGGGCGGGTTTTGTTTGCGCCAAAATTTTTAAACACCAGTTTTTATTCCGCATCGGCCACGGTAGATGGCCGGGGTGCCGACAAAACCCATCATGGTATCAGAGCCACCCATAAACCAATACTAGCTAGTTTGCATAAGGATAGAATATCGATCGACCAATTTTTTCGAATCAAAATTCCATGTTGCCATGCTTGCTGTCGATTTTGAAAAGTGTTCAAAAAATCTTTCTGGGTATCTTAAAAATACATGCAGGCATTTATAGTGCACCAGAAGAAATTTGAGAGCCTAAGCCAACAATTTGGCCGAGGAACCGCCGCTAAAGTATCCTATTTGCGGCGCTTCCGCGACGCTTTTGTGGCGAAATGTCCCCAAATTTTTTCTGGCACTATAATACATGGAAATTTGATTTTTGGGATATTTGGTTTTGGCCCAGATTCATTTGAGTGCTCGATTTGCATTTGGGGCCAATTTGGAAAAGTTTAGTTGATTGAAATTCTAAGTGTGTGTTTATCAGTGCATGCATGATATCTGCGACCGTGAATATTATTGAGTGGTACAACCCGACTAGTTGCTATATGTTCAATTAGACGGGTTTGCGAACTTAATATTCACGTTGATGTTCTGTGATGTGCTGATATTGTGGTTGGATTGTCGTGGTAGATAGCTAGTGGTGCAATGATAGTTAGTACAGTTTAGATTCATTTATATATTCAGTATTGCGGGGCGAGAGTCCGACATGTGGACTGCCGTCTCTGCCAGCTTGTATATTATTTGTTTGGGGCATGACCGGGTTGAGGTCGATGTCACCCCTGTACATATTATTTTCTTTTCTGTACTATAATTACCCCGCGATGGAGTGCATGAATAGCTGGGTTCTAGAGGGCAATGAGTCCGCATCTCATGGCGTTGAGACGAAGGGGACCTTACTCTAGAATTGGCGGGCTATTCGCCGCACTCGTAGGGGGTATAGGTTGACCCACGGAGGAGTGCCCAAGTTACCAAATTCCATGAAGTGCTGTGTGGCCCATTCACGTTGTTGATTGGGGTTGCCTCACTTCTGGGATTGGCAGGTAACTTGCCGCACTCATAGGGGTCCAGGTTTTTTCATTGCACAGGCTATCCATACGACAGTGAATGTCGGGTCTCATTTGCGGCTCAAATGAAACCCGGGGCTCCAAGATTATCCACCATTCTGTGTTGATTCTGTGATGTTTCTTATATCATGCCTGGGACGAATGTTATATATATATTTATATATACTAGTAGATGTTGTATATGTTTTGCACCCACGCTAGTCCAGCCCCCGCTCTGTTGTTAGTTAAGTAACCTAACGGGTGATGACGGGGCCCAGTGGCGAATGCGGATGGCATATACATACATTTTATTTTCGTTCCTTTTCTGTGGTGTGATATGGATTAATTGATGGGACTGCACTAATTCTGATTAATGCAAGGAAAAACAAACCTATATGATATTGCTGGAACCAAGTTTTTAAAAACTGACATTACAGACGTTCTCTTTTGCTTTGCACAATGGTATTCGGTTATGAATATCCAGCACCTCATTCGACGAGACAAGATACGAGATCCCTTCATCGGGAGTGACCTCTTGAGTAAAAGTTTACGTCGTCGTAATAACTTCACTACAGTCGGTTCTTTTTGCTTTGTATTGTGGTATTCAGTTTGGAATATCCTGCACCTCATTCAACGAGGAAAGAGCCGCGATCCCTTCATAGGGAGTGACCTCTTTAGCAAAAGTTTGTGCCACTATATATTTGTAAAATCACTCGGTTCCTTCAACGATATCAAGTTCATTACGCTAAAGGGTTTTTTGCCAAAAACCAGTCGTAGCCCTCAGTCATTTCAGATAGGTACCTCGTAGTATTCGTGCTATGTACGTTGGTCTCTATCAAGGCATAGTGTACTGTAGTTGCGTGATACTTGTCTGTAGCATGGATATGCGATTATCTAGGACAGACGCATAGTCACGTTGGTATCTATCAAGGGCTTGTGCGGGTGGGTTTAGATCAATCTTGGATAATGACGGGTTGAACTTGACTAGCAACTTGTGGCACGTTGGTCTCTATTAAGGCCATGAAGTCGTTAGGGGTGAAAACCACATCGGGAGTTTCAAACATATAGGAAACTTACCAGGCATGCGCATACCTTCTGGAGTGTGGTGACTTGAGTGGCTTCCATCAAATTATCATGCGATGATAGTTGGATCCCGATTCCTACTGATGAGTAGGTGCTACTCCTTGAGTGATTTTAGATGATCCCGACTAATTCTCCCTTTGGGTTCGAAGGAGAATTTGAGGAAACAGTGGGAGACATCCTGATTAGATAAAATGATTAACCATTCTAATCTAGGTTAGAGTACACGCTGAGTGTTTTTTTTCTCTCTTTCTCTGGCTGCGACCATGACCCGACCTAAAACTAAAACTCATGAACCAAGTTAACCGAACTTGTTAGTTGTATATATGCCTTAGAGGCCATTGTTGTACATATGATGTATATTATAGTGGATGCTTGGATATATAGAGAGAGGACTTTCTTGCTCGATATGATAGTATGCTATCTGGTTTCACTTTGTCTAAACATGTTGACTTGTATTGGTTTACAGTCTGTTCTCACATGTTGATAAAGCCCTTAGGATATGTACTCGATTACTGGTATTATGATGCAGATCATACTAGTGGGGCCAGGGTAGTCCAAGAGTACATCCTATAACTGTTCCTAGTCGAGGGTGTATCGAGACAGGGCATCGATACACTGGAGTAGACTAGCGTATACGCATCTTGACCCATATGATGGGCGATGGATGATCCCATATCCATCGGTGTTTGACATCAAAGATGGTGTACGGGTGCTCAGTGGAGACTGGGTACACTGAACGGACTCACCGAGAACTCCTAGATGGTATTATACCTATCGTCAGATAGCAGTTCTCTGGTGACACTGGTACAGGTTAGTCTGTAGACCCGAGATCGTCATAGAGTCTTGCGTGATTCCCACTGTGCTTTGATTTCCACCTTACCACATCCAAGAGGGCGTGCAAAATGGTGGCTTTTGGGTACAGTCCCGAATCACATGGAGGCAATGAGCGATAGGAAGAGTTTCGTCTCTCCCGGTATTGGGAGTTGATGTTGCGCTGTATTCGATTGGCTATAACTGGAAGTCCCTGGCCAGGGCTGATATGGAGTGCTACTGGTAAGAGTTATCAGTAGTTTCTCGACCCGTTATGAGCCTCACATCGACATGATTTATCAGTTACCGGGGTCTGACGTTTACCACCCCTAGACTGGATATGCGACATATGAGACGAAGAGACCGAACTGTACGGTAGTGTTACTGATTGGCTCGACGGGAATTTTGACAACTTCGCTGGTTTTCTTCTGATCGCTCAATACCCAGGTAGCCGTTACGTTTAGCTGACCGCTTGCACCTTGTAGGTGTTTGATATGATCATCACCTACTGCCGGCGTATTGACGAGTCTTAGAGTCCCACACAGGAGTTTCCTAGCTCAGGCGAAATGATGTGGTGTGCATATGAGATATGCGTGGGACCCGATTGAATGCGAGTATGTGATACCGTGTGTTAATCGGGCGTTTTTCTATTGGTCAGGTCGTATGTGATATGATCGGTTTGTTAAATGAAGTGTTGATTTAACATTTGACTTTTAGTTTAATTCTTTATTTAAACCCTTTTCTTTGTTGAAGATGTATGCATGCATGTATGCATATGTTGATGTGCATGGACACATACATACATACATGGATGTGTATCATGGTTGATGATACACTATATGGTGGCAATGCAAGACTCACATGGTTGTTAATATATATATATATATATATATCCATTTTTGAGTTAAAATTAAAGATTATTCACTCATGGTTAATGTTTATCTTCATTTAACTTTTTGACCATTCTTGACCTAACTTTTAACCATGAGTTAATTCTCTTTTGGCTTTTAAACTCAATCAAAAATATCTAGATATTATCTAACCATGGTTTGAGGAGAGAATGATTTAATATTGATTATTTCATTCTCATCTCATTAAGTTTTATTATTCATAACAAAAGCTTTTGAGCTTGAGCTTTGCCATCATCTTCTTCTTCCTCCCTCTCTTGAGTTTTCATTTGAGTGAGTTAGAGAAAAAGAAAAGGGTTTTGATTAGAGAATACAAACCACCTCATCATTCTACACACATCTAGCCCATTTGTATAGAGTGTTTTTCTACACTTCTTCCATGGATCAAGTAAAGTAAGGAGCTTTGGGCAAAGGGACTTCGGGTGGATAATCGTGGACTTGGAAGGTTGCTAGCGATCCGTTCCAAACTCTCAACAGTCCAAGGAGTCACCAAAGAGAGACTACAAAGGTTGTAATTTCTACTCTTAGTGATAGATTGTTCTTTGTATGTGATACAAAACTTGTTACCCTAAATATTCTAGTTAAGATTCATGATTTGTTTGCTTTGCACCTCTCTAAATTTTAATGTGGCATGAGTGATGCTACCAAACCCTAGACTAGGTGCAAGGGAAACCCAACAGTGGTATCAGAGCCAAACTAGAATTTTAGACACGGTGTTAAAACAATTACGAAAACAAAATCGACTTCGAAAATACGGTATTTGAAACCCTTGATATTACTCTCTGGAAATTTTGTAAAAAGTCCTTTAATATTTTTTTTAGCAACTGCAGAAGTTAGTATGAGATATACTGAGAACAATAGAGCAATACGGGGCAAATCCACCTACAAAAATCCGAGCACATTGGCTCTTTGGCCGGCCTGCTCGGCCAGATCACCCCCAAACTGCTCCGTATTTCTCCTGTGGTATGCTCTTTAGGATTTGGGGTTTCAGATATTGTTTGCTTAGCCCAATTTTTCATGTGATGATTGATTTGATCAGGGGATATTTCGTAGTATTTTATAGTCGTATAATTTAACACTGTACTGGTAACCTTGACAATGTTTAGCAGTTCGAACGAACTTCGAACACCACATTTCGTACCCCGCTGAAATTTCCAAGTGTTACAATTTTCCCAAGTTGATTGTATTCGTAAAATCATGCAAGTATCCCTATGGACCTGTTCATACCATAATATTGTATTATTATATTCCCCATTCTTATGCATTTTACAAATAAACAGGTGCTTTTGACCCATGTCTGCTACTTAGTTATGGGTTATAGGTTCTCGGAGCAAAAACAGTGAAATTGATGGAAAAGATGATACAAAGTGAGACTACGACCAATAAATGGTGGAATCTTGATCAAGCCTACACGAAGATCAGTTCACAAAGTACAAGGCAGCGCAAGGCTCAAGACTTCGTCACGAAGCAACGGTAAAAGTCCACTACAATTATTCACTGTGGAGATCTGGAAGAAACCTAGAAGCCAATCTGAGAAAAGAACTAAAGAATTAGAAAGACCAACAAGCCCAGAACCAGCACAGAAAACTGCAGAGTCCAAGATCCTCTTTTGGCCACGGAACCGCGGCCAAACCAGGGCTGCGGCCGCGGTTCCGCGGCCGTGTGATGCCCGTAGTGGCGGAAATTTTTTTCCATAATACTTGGCAGCGCTGACTAGTCTTCCTAGGGGTATTTTTGTAATAGCAAACATGCGGCGATTGTAAACCTAGGGTTTTCAATGTCCTATAAATAGAAGACCAAATTATTGTATTAGGTCATGCCTCCTTTCATTAATAAAATTCAGAATTCTTTTTGGAGAGCATCAAATGTAAGTAGTTCTTTTTATTTGCCCTTGTTAATTTTATTATCTGCCCTAGGTAATTTCTATTCTTGCCCTAGTTTAGATTTAATTCCTTGCCCTAGATAGATAGTTTAGATCTGTTCTTCAATTCTTTAATGAGCGAGTAGTCTCCTCGCTTGTTAGGGTTAGCTTTGGGGAAAACTTGAGAGATGAAGATCTCTCACCCTTTCTTGCCCATCACATATAATTAATAGGACTCCATGCATACATGCACATACCGCTCCCTACGGCACCATATCCCACGAGGTAGCGGTGATACCGTAGTATAAAGGCCCGGTTGAGCGTGTTTTCCATGTAGGTTAGGGTAAGGATTGATAAAGGAAGGACAAGAACCTAGAAGAAGAAACATCTTCCCGAATGGTTCTAATCCACTTTATTAATAATTACCATAACTCCTAATGGATCTTAATATGGGTATAGAAAGCGGTGAGATTTATTGACTTACTTAATCTAAACCTAACCCTAGCAAGATTTAGATAAATTTAGTTTTTAGATTTAATCAATCCGTTCACACCGTTCGGAATTAACTCGTAAGAGCAATTAGGAAATTCACAAAATCCATGTGGACTGACCCGTACTCACCGGCTAGCTACCAAGCGACACCGTTCTTGATTGCGGTTTAGAAATATTTTTGATCAATCAAATGGTGCCGTTGCCGGGGATGGCGTGTTATTTCCTTTTTGCAATTTCGGGTTAATCTAAAATAAAAAAAATCATAAAAACTGAAAAATAAAAAAAATATATAAAATTTTTTGTATTGTTTGAAGGGTATTTTCGTTTGAATTTTGCAGGATCAAAGAACAAGCTCGGATCTGGAAAAATACAGAGGGCGAAACAGGAAACAGAAGATCTGAACAACAGAGGAAGACCACAACAGAAAACCAGAAAGATTTTGGGGAACCGAGCCGTCCAATCTACCGCGGATCCGTCGCAATACCTCGTTCCCGCAGCGGAAGCGCGGTGCATAGGTGACGTCAGCAAAGTTTGGGGGCATGATCTTGCGCCTCTACCGCGGAACCGCCGCGCGAAGCCCCCTGTGGCCGCGGAACTGCCGCTCCTTTAGCGGTTGAGCGCTTGCAAATTTTCTGTGAGCTTTCTCTCTCCTCCTCTGCAAATCTCCAATATATCTTCTGTAAAATCTCTTGCAGAATTCTTTGCGCTTAAAAATCTTCCCCCTTCCAAATAATAAATCTTGTGCAGGATTCTTGGCGCCGCGCTTAAAATACAAATTTGATTGCAAGTGGTTGTTACTGTTTTGCATATATTTAATCTGATTTTAAGGGGCTTGAGACCAATTCAGATTGGGTGGGGATTTCATCACCCTTCCCAGGGCCCCAGAAATCACATAAGGCATTTGCATTGACCAATCTTTAATTAAAAAAATACTAGACTCAGCCCAAAGGACGTCGCACTCAATAGGAAAGAGGACTAGTTGTAGGCATCGGCCGTTGATCCTAACCTGACTTTGCGGTGTCTAGGCAAGGGTGTCTAAGGCGAGTGGTTACTTAATTAGGGCCACTACTTGTAGTGGAGAGCCTCCCACTCACCTGGCACTTACCTGGCCGCAATTGGTGGTGAAGAGGCAGTTTGAGGTCCTATTTCTAGCCCTTTGGAATAGTTAGGAACTGTCTAGCTGACCTAGGTGACCCTAGATCTAGGCCTGATTGTGCATTTCTGGTTGAAAGTGCGTCAAAACCCTTTATCGAAAATCTTTTTTTTTTTTGCAAAAAGTTCCAAATAAAGAGAAAAAGAAAAAAAAAGGAATTTTTTTTTATAAAAACTTGCAACTTTTGTCGCTAAGAACTCTTTGCTCCACCCACCTTCTTTCTCTTCTCCTTTTTACATCATGGGTATCCCACCTCATAAATCTCTTGTGGAACTTTGGTATCCTGAACCAAACTTTGCTTCGTACGAGAATTGTTTCGGTCGATTTAAGGACGATCCCTCCATGCTCAAAGTTTATTTGAAAGATCGAATAGAAGCGTCTAGGAGAAACAGTTCGACGTTGCAATCCACTTTGTATCAACCGTGTCAACCTTCACCACCTTCGTACGTTGATACCACTTTTTCGAGTCCTGTTGTAACTCCTAAACCCATGTCTATTGCTGAGTATATTGCACAATTTCGTAGCCGATCTTTCACTCCTCTCCACACATCCAGTTCTAAGGATCAACAAGTCCATTCACCTTTTTATCCAAATGTTGATCCTACTCCTGTCCAACCATCCAATTCCTACCAGTCCTACCCGACTTTTCCACCTTCACTAGACATTGCTTCTACACAGCCATTTGGGAGTTTCACGTATCCAAACAATTTCGAATCTTTTACCGAAACCCCTTCACAACCCATGTCTAGTTTGGAACAGTCGTTGGAAGCTTATATTTTAGCAACAAACAAAATGATGAGGAATGTGGATGCATCCATGGCCTCCCTTATGCAACCTATTGAATCTGAAGCTAGTTTCCAACTAGCTCCAAATCTTCCAATGCATGGGGCGGTTGGACAGAGTGAGAATTTGAGAGGAGAGAGTGAGCTGTACACACTTCCAAATCAAACCTACCCATACCCAATTGAATCCCACAGCTCCGGTTTTCCATCGATTGTCCCAAATGATTCATCAGTTGAAAATAAAACATTTAATGAGTTGTGCGACTTTGTAGTGCTTGATTTGCCAGATTGTGAGGAATCCCTTTCGAGTGAAACCACACTTACTCCTTTCGATCTTTACACCTCCAATCTAGAACCTGAATTGATAAATATCCATGCTGTTGATGAAGTGTCAGAAAAAATTGATTTTCACTTGATTGAGGATATAGACGCCGGGAATATTTTGGATGATGAACCCGTAGATTTGATTGAAATTTTATGTCCAATTCATCATCCTGAGTCATTAAATGTTTCTCCCGAACTTCATATGCGTCTTGATTTTGATGATAATGGCATGGATGAGCTAAATTTTGAAGAGAATATTGAGGAAATTATTGAGGATGAACCAGTTTTGTTTGAAGAGTCGGATTTCCAAATTCATCATGTCCCTTCCACTGATTGTGTACACCCTCTTGAATCTTTAACTGATACCCTTCCTCACTCACTTCCCTCCATCCTTGTTCCGACCTTGCAAGAGACCGTTACGCTTTCATCTCCAATACCAAGTTTGACGTACCCATGTTTGCTCACGAATCTTGAGGGATGTAATCTCATTTTTCCGCGGGTTGATAGATTAGCACAATCACTTTTTACATATCGGTCATTACAAATTGTGCTAATTTATACACTCTATCCCCACCCTCAAGTTCGTATTCCAACTTTCTTTGGTTCTTCTAATCTTTCTTTAATGATACCGAGTGTTGATGAATCACAATCCGATCTTTTAAGTTCGAAAATTTTCAATTGGACCTTCGATGAAAGTTTCGAAGATATTTTCGCAGACGAACTCGCATTCTTAAACGATACGGATTTTGTGATTAATCAACCTCCACTCGAAGAAATAGAACCACCACCATTTCCTTTTTCCCTCCGCCATTCTCCTCCACCGAGACCGCATACTGTTTCTATCTCTACATGGTCTCGTGTGCTTCTCATTTCTTTTCTTTACACTCCATTCTTTCACCAACCCCACCATTATCACGATAGAATTTTTGAATGGTTGGTGCTAACTTTTGGTCTGTGTAAGGCCTTGTATAGTTAGATTTTTCTCCTCCCTAACTCCGAACTTTAACGTTGTTTTACTTAAGTTTGGGGGGAACCTTGTTGTATATATATTTTGTTTTTCTTTTAACAATAAAAAATAAATTTTTTTATAAATAAATAAACAGGGGAGTGCCGACATTTTGACCCTCTTGGCGTAGCATGACAGTGAGGACACTGTCAAGTTTAAGTTTGGGGGTATGCTCGGTAAGCCTTCTTCCTTCGCATTCATATGTACATTTTTTGCATTTGCATACTTATTTTAAAACTCATTAAAATTGAGAATTTTTAAAAATTATAAAATTAAATGTATTCAATTTTGGCCATAATTGACTTGAGTTTGACAAAAAGGTTAACTAGCCATGAACAACTAAATCTTAGACTTAGTGAGTTAAAAACCCTAAAAATAACAATTCTTAAAGTTTAACGGTAGAAAGTATATGTCTTTGTAGTTTATTTAGAAATAGGCAAATTTTGAGTTCACTTCTTGGGCTAAGTTAAAACAAGGAAAGAATATTGATGTTTTTATTAAAGTATAAGTTTGAAAAATAATTCCTAGCTTAAGTCTAAATTCTGAAAATATATACCCTACAACTTGCACAAACACGCACCTTGAAACTTGGAATAGTAGAAGAAACCTTGAAATGCTCTTGTCTAAAGTCCTTAGTACGATGAAAAATAAAAAAATATACAAGTGTGAATAAAGAAAAAAATGAACACTGGTTTTTGTAATTACTTAAGGCTGCAAAAATAGAAAAATATTTAGCGAGGGTGCTTCATCACGTAGTGCCTTAGACCAACTGGTTTAGGAGTCACTGCTAAAGCCTTAGGTGTTACAAGACTAGGAATTATGCCTTATTGTGCAAACACATCTTGTAATCGGTTGTTGGTACCTCAAGAAGTATTAACAGTCGCATGAAGTATGTGTGAGCGAAATTCATCTAAAAATTCACCTATTAAGAAGTGCTTTGGACAACGGACAAGAGTATGATTGCTTGATTTGAATTTCCAAGTGTAGGGGTGATATATACACACACTTAGGGGTATGTGATTGAGGTTTAGATAAAAGATAGGAATGAAGAATTGGACTTGTATCTTTAGTAGAGATGATAAAAATTCCTAAGTTGAGATAGAACCCTAGAAGGAAAACTTAAGAGATGCCGAAAGCTAAGTAAGTCTATAGAACATATATAATCTTAAGTTAAATGATAAGGAAGCATGAAGAATACGGGTGGATAATTTATGAGTCGAAGATAATAGAATTCCTTGTTGGAAAACCTAATTGGAGAATAAAAGTCAATGGGCCTAATTGATAGGATTTTGTGGGTAGTATCCGCTGAAAACCCTCAGGAGACAACACTCCTCCTACTAGGGACACCTAGAGGTTTAACGGCTTGTTGCACGTGCTCAGTGCAATCGTGTTTCCCTGCGAAAGTGAGGTTAGGATTTTGTCGAGAATAAATGTCACATCCCGAAAGTACGGAACGCGACTGGCACTTAGATTACGAGACGTCTAAAGGCGTACCGTAACCTAAGTCTGCCAAAGCCCAGAAGAATCTAAACCGAAAACAAAAGAGAGTGAAGGAAAACCTTTAATGAAAATGGTTTTTTTTAAAAATCATTTAAGTTGCATAGAATCCCTTTTTAAAAACATCATAAATTTCTGAAAATTTCGGCAGAGTCTCCCCTGTATTTTCTATCCCCCAAAATGGGTACAACAAGATAATAAACCTGTAATCATAAAAATGGCATCCCCAAGCGGGAGCTAGCTCTTCGCCCAAGGCGGATCACAACCACATGCAATATATAAGTAATATCAAGAAAAAGAGCATAAAAGAAATGCAAAATACCAGAAAACACACGTCGGCTCAAGTGAGCTCGACCCAAAAGAAACCACAAATATACAAATCTCTCAGTCTCATCACTAGGTCGCATATACAATATAAAGTGGTAGATGGAGAATACTAGATACAATGATAAAGCAAAAAGAAATAAAGTATACTCGCAACCCACCTACGGGCGATGTCGCGAGTCTGAGCAAAAGAAGCTGATGATAAGATAGCCCGCCGCTACAAGGGTGACGGGTCCGACCTGCAAGACACTGTGGCACAACGGGGGTGAGTTGCCAGCTCGTGAGTAGAATATAACATCTAATAAGGCAATCGTAAGAATGCACGCAATGCACCACAACATGCATGTCCATATGTGATATAATATCTCTAATATGCGTGCACAGGTATGCAATGTCATTATTAAGTCTTTAAGTGTTTTAAATGCTAAGGGTATTGAATTCTTAACTTTTTAATACATGAATATCTGTATAATAGCTAAGTACCATCAAGAAATCATCTGAAAACCCGTGTCAAGCATCGACACCAAGTAGGAATCATATCTGTCTCAATATCGGGCTCCGTCAGTCCGGATCGACCCATATCATAAATCTCACGACAACGGTCGGTATCCTCCGGATATCTGCCGCGCCAGACATCACCGGTAGGTAGTCTTCCCCTGCCAGGCTCATCGTCTACAACTCGATCTTTTTGCCCCGGGGTACCATACCGGGCCCACCATGTACCCGAGACGGTTCATCCACTCCTCGAATCGGGTCTCGAAATCCAACAGAAAACATGAAAACTCATGGTGGACGACATATACATCACGAGAAAACCGCAACTTTGTTTTGAAAATGATAAATATAAAGTTTTGTTAAATTCTTGCGGTTTTCCCCAAAAATCCAGAAATCGCAGCAATACTGAAATCATCAAGAAAATCATAATGTCCACATGTTATATATGATAAATGTCTATGATATCAATGCATACGATGTGAATTTTGCTAGAAATCTATATAAATATGATGATGATGCGAGGTATACGTATGCTATGCAATTTCATATATCAAGTATGAATGCAAGTGGCATTATTAAGTTAAACCGGTTCTATAGTGCACGTGGCATGGCAATTACCAAAGGCGTGTGTGTCACATGAATAGTGCGCGTGCAACAGATGCCAATGGTAATGGTGTTCGTGTCCTACAAAGTGATATCGCATAAGTATGGGTGAATGTCCATGCAATCTAATATACTGTTCGCTATAAGGGTATGCAGTGTACATGAATGGATAAGCTAGCTAACAATATGAATCTTGCACAAAGTAGGGTAATCCTAACTGGGGGGGGCGCCTCGCGCCATTCAGACGATTCCCCCATAGATGAATACATCTACTCACCTGAAATCTCCGCTAATCTGATCCGGCCACCGCCTTGCCTTTTCGCGCCGTGTCCGATGTTTCCCCGACCGATCCTATATTTGCACAACACCAAGCATAAGATTACAAAACCTAAAACAATGCAAGTCACATTATACAAATATCGACGCTCTCAAATTAATCATAGCATGCGCTCGGTGCGCGGAAAAACGCACGAAAATCGCTAACCTTTAACTAAAATCGTCATTTCGGGGAAATCGACAAAACTACAACCCGACTAGACGAAACCCCGCGTTCGCGCATTCTAATAATCCTATACAAAGCTAATAATATTGCTAACCTAACGCAAATTGAACGCATTCTATTTTTCGTAAAAATCTAGCAAGCAAATTCAACGCCGATTCAATGCAAACATCGAATTTTAACGATTTAGCGAGCATATAAATACACCATTAACCACTACAACCAATTAGAAACCCAAAGCCCTAGTTTAATCCTAACAACTATGCTTCAAACCCTAGTTTTAAAATCAATCCTTCTCTTGATTTTTCCTAAACGACATTTACCACTAAACTAATATTTAGAATTTCAATTCTAGCATAATTAAACCACAAGTTAACAAAAAGATTAGAATTTTCACCTCTCAAGCTTGAACCCTAGCTTGATCAAGTCACCAAGAAGCCTCCTTTCATCTAGTTTTTGAACCAATTTGGGTAGAAGAGAGAGTGGTTTAGGGTTTGGGTTTGAATGGAGATGGAAATTTATGAATTTAAATGGATTTTTAGCAAAGAAAAAGAAGCAAGAATGAAGTGGGAAGTGGGGAAATTCTGCAGAATTGGGGTCGGCTGCAGCAAGAGGAGGAGTTGGGGAAATTTTGAAGAAGTTTCTAGGTCAACAAAACATCATATGATATCATTTCATGCTTTCATGTCAACCTTTTTACAAAAAAACCCATTTTTACTTCATTTTTTCACAAATTTTCCCACCCTAAAACCAAAAGTTTGCAAGACATGATATAATTTTATTAACACCATATTTTAGCTTATAAAGACTCCTAATTATGAAATTTACCTAATTAAATTTGTATTTATCACTAATTTAATGTATTTAAAAAGGCTTAAAATAATAAAAAAATAATTAATTACGAATTTTTTTTTATTTAACTAGATAATTATAAGTGACATTTTAGTGACAAAATTATGGTAATATCTTATCTAAATTTTGTATAATTAGGTCTACAATGAAAAATACCTATTTTGACTTTTTACGGAAAAATCCGAAAAATTAGCCGATTACCGAAAAACTGCCTAAACGATTTTCGAAGGGTTACAATCTTCCCCCCTTAAAGAAATTCGGTCGCCAAATTTAGAATTTAACTACGTGTACCTTGAAAAAGATGGGGATATTTCTTCCTCATCTCAACCTCGGTCTCCCAGGTGACCTCCTCGCTGTTCGGGCCACGCCAAAGGACCTTGACGGGCAGTATGACCTTCGACCTCAATTTCTTCACCTGCCGATCCAAAATGACCACCGGCTGCTCGGTGAAAGAAAGATCATGCTCTAGCTGGATCGTCTGGTGCTGAATCGCCTGGGAAGGATCATGAAGGTACTTGCGGAGCATCGAGACATGGAATACGGGGTGAACATCGGGGAAGCTGGGCGGAAGAGCTAACCGATAAGCGACTGGACCAACACGCTCTAGGATCTCGAAAGGACCAACATATCTAGGACTCAGCTTTCCTTTCCGCCCAAATCTCATCACACCTTTCATCGGAGAGACCTTCAGGAAAACATGATCGCCAACAGCGAACTCGAGTCGGCGACGGCGCCTGTCAGCATATGATTTCTGCCTGCTCTGTGCCGCTCTCATCCTGTCCCGAATCAGCTGTATCTTCTCGGTCGTCTCCTGTACGATCTGCGGCCCCAAAATACTGCTCTCCCTGAGCTCTGTCCAACATACCGGCGATCGACATCTCCTCCTATATAAAGCCTCGAAAGGTGCCATCTGAATCGTCTCCTGGAAGCTATTATTGTAGGAAAACTCGATCAAAGGCAAATGACGATCCCAGCTACCACCGAAATCTAAAACACAAGCTCTGAGCATGTCCTCAAGAGTTTGAATCGTACGCTCCGACTGACCGTCAGTCTGCGGATGAAAGGCTGTGCTAAAACTCAATCGGGTGCCCAAAGCTTCCTGTAGTTTCTGCCACAATCGGCTGGTAAACTGGGTGCCACGGTCGGACACGATGCAAGTCGGAACACCATGCAGTCGCACTATCTAATCAATATAAACCTGGGCGTACTGAGAAAATCCAAAAATGGTCTTCACTGGCAGGAAGTGAGCCGCTTTCGTCAGTCGATCCACAATCACCCATATAGAGTCGTACCCTCGACTGGTCCTGGGTAGACCCACAATGAAGTCCATGGAGACCTGCTCCCACTTCCACTCAGGGATGGGCAAGGGTTGTAACTCGCCGGCTGGCCTCTGGTGCTCGGCCTTGACTTGCTGACAAGTCAGGCATCTCGACACAAAGTCTGTAATATCCTTCTTCATCCCGTCCCACCAGTAAACCTCTCTCAAATCACGGTACATCTTGGTGGAACCTGGGTGAACACTGTATACTGATCTATGTGCCTCCTCGAGAATATCACGCCTCAGTCCCTCTGAATCTGGCACGCACAGTCGAGTCCCAAATCGAAGTATCCCCTGATCATCAATCACGAACTCAGAAACTCTGCCCTGCCGAATTTGCTCAATAATCTCTACGATACGGGCATCGCCGGACTGTGCCTCGCGGATACGGTCAAGTAACTGTGGGCGTGCTCTGAAATGGGCCAGCTGTCCCCCTGTAGGAGTAAACTCGAACTGCACTCTGCTATCACATAACACCTGCCAATCCGCCGTCGACTGCATCTGCACTGCGCTCAAACAAGATAAGCTACATCCAGGCCTCCTACTCAAAGCATCTGCCACCACATTCGCCTTGCCCGGATGGTATAAAATCTCGCAGTCATAATCCTTCACCAACTCCATCCAACGGCGCTGTCTCAGGTTCAGGTCTCGCTGCTGGAAGATATACTTCAAACTCTTGTGGTCAGTAAATATCTGGCACGACTCACCGTATAGGTAATGTCTCCAGATCTTAAGTGCAAATACCACTGCAGCCATCTCTAAATCATGGGTGGGGTAGTTCTGCTCGTGTTTCCTCAGCTGCCGAGAAGCATACGCGATAACTCTGTCGTGCTGCATCAATACACATCCCAGTCCCACTCGAGAAGCATCACAATAAACCACGAACCTGCCTGATCCTGAAGGCAATGCTAACACCGGAGCAGTAGTCAGACGAGTCTTCAACTGCTGGAAACTATCCTCACATGCCTGGGTCCAATCAAAAGGAACCCCCTTCCGGGTCAACCCGGTCAGTGGTGCAGCAATGCGGGAGAAATCCTGGACGAAACGTCGATAATAGCCGGCCAGACCTAGAAAACTGCGAACCTCTATAACTGATACTGGTCTAGGCCAACGCTGAACTGCCTCGATCTTCTTCGGGTCCACACAAATACCATCTCTCGTCACCACATGACCCAAGAAATTTGGCTCAGAATGCGCACTTGGAGAATTTGGCGAACAGCTGATGCTCCCTCAAAATCTGCAATGTGATACGTAAGTGCTGCTCATGCTCCTCCCGGCTCCGAGAATAAACTAAGATGTCGTCAATGAACACAATGATGAACTGATCGAGATACGGCCTGAATACGCGGTTCATCAAATCCATAAATGCTGCCGGGGCATTGGTGAGCCCGAACGACATCACCAAGAACTCATAATGACCATATCGAGTACGAAAAGCGGTCTTCGGAATATCCTCCTTCCGAACCCGCACCTGGTGATAACCTGACCGTAAATCAACCTTCGAGAAAAACCCTGCACCCTGGAGCTGATCAAATAAGTCATCAATGCGGGGTAGGGGATACCTGTTCCGCACAGTAACCCGGTTCAGCTGACGATAATCAATGCATAAACGCATACTCCCGTCCTTCTTCTTAACAAACAAGACGGGAGCACCCCAAGGTGACACACTCGGTCGAATAAGCCCTTTGTCCAGCAAGTCCTGTAACTGATCCTTTAGCTCTCTCAGCTCCGCCGGGGCCATCCGATAAGACGGTATAGAGATAGGCCCCATGCCAGGGATCAAGTCAATACAGAACTCAATCTCGCGCTCTGGTGGCAGGCCAGGCAGCTCGTCAGGGAATACATCAGGAAACTCTCTCACAACAGGGACCTGGTCCAACGGAACCTCTATGGAGCTAGTATCACAAACATAAGCTAAGAATCCCTGACACCCTTTCCTTAAGAGCTGACCAGCGCGAAGAGATGAAATCAAGCTGGGAAGGGTAGCGCTACGATCTCCCTGAATAATAAGAACCGGCTCACCAGGAAAACTGAATCTGACTGCTTTTTCACGGCAGTCCACGGATGCATAACAGGTGGCTAGCCAGTCCATACCAAGAAGAACGTCAAAGTCTAGCATATCGAGGAGAATCAAATCTACTGAAGAATCTCTCTCCCCGATACGAACGGAACACGATCGGTACACAAAACGGGCAACAAAAGACTCGCCTACCGGGGTAATAACGACAAGCGGCTGATCTAACGGAGAAGACTCTCGGCCCAACCTCGGTGCAAAGTACGTGGATACATAGGAACGTGTGGAGCCTGGATCAAATAATACCCGTGCATCAAAAGAACATACTGGCAGAGTACCTGTCACGACGGCATTGGATGCCTGTGCATCCTGAGGAGTCAACGCGAACACTCGGGCCTGTCCACCATTAATAGCTGGCTGTGCTCTGCCTCTACCTCGGCCTCTGCCTCTGCCTCTGTCGCCTCGTCCTCTCTGAACCGGACCGCCACGCCCACGGCCTCTAGAAGCATCTGGCTGGCGTGGAACATCATCAGGAGTAAGGAGTAAAGCTCTCTGAGAAGGTGGTGAAGGTGGTAAAGTCACATGCGGGACTGTCGCCGCGCCCGGACGTCCCATGGTACAGTCTCTGACACGGTGGTACTGACTCCCACACCGAAAACATCCTGGAGACGACTGCTGGGTCTGTGGATATGAACCAAACAACTGACCTCGTCTCAATCCTCTGCCTCCACCATCTCCCGGAAATAATCTATCACGATGTCTGCCCATCTGCCGCTGAGCTGGCGTATCAGTACGGATCCTCTTCGGCCCAGAAACAACGGAGTCTCAGAAATACGCTCCTCCAAAAGTAAGGCTGCATCCATCGCGGCAACATAAGTATCAAAGTGCTGGGTGCCGATGGCGAGGAATAGCTGTGTATCAAGCCCTCGTACAAACATCTTTATTCTCTTCTCTTCTGTGTCTACTAGATATGGAGCATATCGAGACAACTGGGTAAACTGTATATCATACTCCGACACTGTCATCCCAGGAGTCTTGCGCAAAGACTCAAAACTACGGGCTCAAGCATCTCGGACACTCTCCGGAAGAAAACGGGCAAGAAATGCAGCTGTAAACTCATCCCAGGTCATAGAAGGCAGACCTGCAGCTCGGCCTCTCTCTACTGAGTCGTACCATGTCTGGGCAAGACCCTCCAGACGAAAACTCGCAAACTCCACCAATCTATCATCAGAACACCTCAACGAACGGCAAATCCGAGCCATCCTATCAAGAAATGCCTGTGGGTCCTCTGTCGCATCTGTACCGATAAAAGCTGGAGGTCTCAATCTCATGAACTCCTGTAGTGAAACAGGGATAGTCTCCGTAGTAGCAGCAGGAGTGACCATCTGTGCAGCAGGTACGATCGTGGTCTGTGCGGTGGAAGGAACGTCCTCTGATCTCTGTGCCCGGCTGGACTCAACTAAAGATCCCATCATCTGCCGCAACTCTTGCATGCCGGCCTCTAATCTGGCAATACGGTCAGGATAAGGCGGATCAGTATGACCCTGAGGGGTAGGCGTATCCTCCCGCTCGATCCTCGCCTCAGACGGGCCCACTCGAATCTCATCCCTAGCGGCAGCCCGCTGAGCTCTCGTAGTCTTTGGCGACATCGAAGCTGGAATAAGAAACAGGACTGATAAGGACATTGCAATTGAATCAAGGAATGCAAGGAATCAAGAAAGGAAATACAAGCAATTATGTCCTAAGGTCACTTAGGCGGAGTACCGTATCGTAAGTATGCCGCGGATCATACCCACGCTACGCCACTCTGCTTAAGTCACCTACTCCATCTACCAAGGTCGTCCTACACTCAGAAAGGTAAAACCTGGCTCTGATACCAACTTTGTCACATCCCGAAAGTACGGAACGCGACTGGCACTTAGATTACGAGACGTCTAAAGGCGTACCGTAACCTAAGTCAGCCAAAGCCCAGAAGAATCTAAACCGAAAACAAAAGAGAGTGAAGGAAAACCTTTAATGAAAATGGTTTTTTTTAAAAATCATTTAAGTTGCATAGAATCCCTTTTTAAAAACATCATAAATTTCTGAAAATTTCGGCAGAGTCTCCCCTGTATTTTCTATCCCCCAAAATGGGTACAACAAGATAATAAACCTGTAATCATAAAAATGGCATTCCCAAGCGGGAGCTAGCTCTTCGCCCAAGGCGGATCACAACCACATGCAATATATAAGTAATATCAAGAAAAAGAGCATAAAAGAAATGCAAAATACCAGAAAACACACGTCGGCTCAAGTGAGCTCGACCCAAAAGAAACCACAAATATACAAATCTCTCAGTCTCATCACTAGGTCGCATATACAATATAAAGTGGTAGATGGAGAATACTAGATACAATGATAAAGCAAAAAGAAATAAAGTATACTCGCAACCCACCTACGGGCGATGTCGCGAGTCTGAGCAAAAGAAGCTGATGATAAGATAGCCCGCCGCTACAAGGGTGACGGTCCGACCTGCAAGACACTGTGGCACAACGGGGGTGAGTTGCCAGCTCGTGAGTAGAATATAACATCTAATAAGGCAATCGTAAGAATGCACGCAATGCACCACAACATGCATGTCCATATGTGATATAATATCTCTAATATGCGTGCACAGGTATGCAATGTCATTATTAAGTCTTTAAGTGTTTTAAATGCTAAGGGTATTGAATTCTTAACTTTTTAATACATGAATATCTGTATAATAGCTAAGTACCATCAAGAAATCATCTGAAAACCAGTGTCAAGCATCGACACCAATTAGGAATCATATCTGTCTTAATATCGGGCTCCGTCAGTCCGGATCGGCCCATATCATAAATCTCACGACAACGGTCGGTATCCTCGGATATCCGCCGTGCCAGACATCACCGGTAGGTAGTCTTCCCCTGCCAGGCTCATCGTCTACAACTCGATCTTCTTGCCCCGGGGTACCATACCGGGCCCACCATGTACCCGAGACGGTTCATCCACTCCTCGAATCGGGTCTCGAAATCCAACAGAAAACATGAAAACTTATGGTGGACGACATATACATCACGAGAAAACCGCAACTTTGTTTTGAAAATGATAAATATAAGGTTTTGTTAAATTCTTGCGGTTTTCCCCAAAAATCCAGAAATCGCAGCAATACTGAAATCATCAAGAAAATCATAATGTCCACATGTTATATATGATAAATGTCTATGATATCAATGCATACGATGTGAATTTTGCTAGAAATCTATATAAATATGATGATGATGCGAGGTATACGTATGCTATGCAATTTCATATATCAAGTATGAATGCAAGTGGCATTATTAAGTTAAACCGGTTCTATAGTGCACGTGGCATGGCAATTACCAAAGGCGTGTGTGTCACATGAATAGTGCGCGTGCAACAGATGCCAATGGTAATGGTGTTCATGTCCTACAAAGTGATATCGCATAAGTATGGGTGAATGTCCATGCAATCTAATATACTGTTCGCTATAAGGGTATTGCAGTGTACATGAATGGATAAGCTAGCTAACAATATGAATCTTGCACAAAGTAGGGTAATCCTAACTGGGGGGGCACCTCACGCCATTCAGACGATTCCCCCATAGATGAATACATCTACTCACCTAAAATCTCCGCTAATCTGATCCGGCCACCGCCTTGCCTTTTCGCGCCGTGTCCGATGTTTCCCCGACCGATCCTATATTTGCACAACACCAAGCATAAGATTACAAACCTAAAACAATGCAAGTCACATTATACAAATATCGACGCTCTCAAATTAATCATAGCATGCGCTCGGTGCGCGGAAAAACGCACGAAAATCGCTAACCTTTAACTAAAATCGTCATTTCGGGGAAATCGACAAAACTACAACCCGACTAGACGAAACCCCACGTTCGCGCATTCTAATAATCCTATACGAAGCTAATAATATTGCTAACCTAACGCAAATTGAACGCATTCTATTTTTCGTAAAAATCTAGCAAGCAAATTCAACGCCGATTCAATGCAAACATCGAATTGTAACGATTTAGCGAGCATATAAATACACCATTAACCACTACAACCAATTAGAAACCCAAAGCCCTAGTTTAATCCTAACAACTATGCTTCAAACCCTAGTTTTAAAATCAATCCTTCTCTTGATTTCTCCTAAACGACATTTACCACTAAACTAATATTTAGAATTTCAATTCTAGCATAATTAAACCACATGTTAACAAAAAGATTAGAATTTTCACCTCTCAAGCTTGAACCCTAGCTTGATCAAGTCACTAAGAAGCCTCCTTTCATCTAGTTTTTGAACCAATTTGGGTAGAAGAGAGAGTGGTTTAGGGTTTGGGTTTGAATGGAGATGGAAATTTATGAATTTAAATGGATTTTTAGCAAAGAAAAAGAAGCAAGAATGAAGTGGGAAGTGGGGAAATTCTGCAGAATTGGGGTCGGCTGCAGCAAGAGTAGGAGTTGGGGAAATTTTGAAGAAGTTTCTAGGTCAACAAAACATCATATGATATCATTTCATGCTTTCATGTCAACCTTTTTACAAAAAAACCCATTTTTACTTCATTTGTTTCACAAATTTTCCCACCCTAAAACCAAAAGTTTGCAAGACATGATATAATTTTATTAACACCATATTTTAGCTTATAAAGACTCCTAATTATGAAATTTACCTAATTAAATTTGTATTTATCACTAATTTAATGTATTTAAAAAGGCTTAAAATAATAAAAAAATAATTAATTACGATTTTTTTTATATTTAACTAGATAATTATAAGTGACATTTTAGTGACAAAATTATGGTAATATCTTATCTAAATTTTGTATAATTAGGTCAACAATGAAAAATACCTATTTTGACTTTTTACGGAAAAAGCCGAAAATTAGCCGATTACCGAAAAACTGCCTAAACGATTTTTGAAGGGTTACAATAAAACTAGATTTGCTCGAGGACGGGCAAAAGATAAGTTTGGGGG
Source organism: Agapanthus africanus (assembly GCA_030015575.1). Classification (NCBI taxonomy): domain Eukaryota; kingdom Viridiplantae; phylum Streptophyta; class Magnoliopsida; order Asparagales; family Amaryllidaceae; genus Agapanthus; species Agapanthus africanus. The sequence goes on along the minus strand of CM057349.1, from coordinate 34,981,279 downwards.
TATTTGTTCATACCATAATATTGCATTATTATATTCCCCATTCATATGCATTTTACAAATAAACAGGTGCTTTTGACCCATGTCTGCTACTTAGTTACAGGTTACAGGTTCTCGGAGCAAAAACAGTGAAATTGATGGAAAAGATGATACAAAGCGAGACTACGACCAATAAATGGTGGAATCTTGATCAAGCCTACACGAAGATCAGTTCACAAAGTACAAGGCAGCGCAAGGTTCAAGACTTCGTCACGAAGCAACGGTAAAAGTCCACTACAATTATTCACTGTGGAGATCTGGAAGAAACCTAGAAGCCAATCTGAGAAAAGAACTAAATAATTAGGAAGACCAACAAGCCCAGAACCAGCACACAAAACTGCAGAGTCCAAGATCCTCTTTTGGCCGCGGAACCGCGGCTAAACCAGGGCTGCGGCCGCGGTTCCGTGGCCGTGTGATGCCCGTAGTGGTGGAAAAAAATTTCCATAATACTTGGCGGCGCTGACTAGACTTCCTACAGGTATTTTTTTAATAGCAGACATGCGGCGAATGTAAACCTAGGGTTTTCAATGTCCTATAAATAGAAGCCCAAATTATTATATTAGGTCATGCCTCCTTTCATTAATAAAATTCAGAATTCTTTTTGGAGAGCATCAAATGTAAGTAGTTCTTTTTATTTGCCCTAGTTAATTTTATTATCTGCCCTAGGTAATTTCTATTCTTGCCCTAGTTTAGATTTAATTCCTTGCCCTAGATAGATAGTTTAGATCTGTTCTTCAATTCCCTAATGAGCGAGTAGTCTCCTCGCTTGTTAAGGTTAGTTTTGGGAAAGGCTTGAGAGATGAGGATCTCTCACCCTTTCTTGCCCATCACATATAATTAATAGGAGTCCATGCATACATGCACATACCGCTCCCTACGGCACCCTATCCCATGAGGTAGCGGTGATACCGTAGTATAAAGGTCCTGTTGAGCGTGTTTTCCATGGAGGTTAGGGTAAGGATTGATAAAGGAAGGACAGGAACCTAGAGGAAGAAACATCTTCCCGAATGGTTCTAATCCACTTTATTAATAATTACCATAACTCTTAATAGATCTTAATATGGGTATAGAAAGTGTGAGATTTATTGACTTACTTAACTTAAACCTAACCCTAGCAAGATTTAGATAAATTTAGTTTTTAGATTTAATCAATCCGTTCACACCGTTCGGAATTAACTCGTAAGAGCAGTAAGGAAATTCATAAAATCCATATGGACCGATCCGTACTCACCGGCTAACTACCAAGTGACGTCGTTCTTGATTGCGGTTTAGAAATATTTTTGATCAATCAAATGGCGCCGTTGCCGGGGATGGCGTGTTATTTCCTTTTTGCAATTTCGGGTTAATCTAAAATAAAAAAAAATCATAAAAACTGAAAAATAAAAAATATATATATAATTTTTTGTATTGTTTGAAGGGTATTTTCGTTTGAATTTTGCAGGATCAAAGAACAAGCTCGGATCTGGAAAAATACAGAGGGCGAAACAGGAAACAGAAGATCTGAACAACAGAGGAAGATCACAACAGAAAAGCAGAAAGATTTTGGGGAACCGAGCCGTCCAATCTACCGCGGATCCGCCGCAATACCTCATTCCCGCCGCGAAAGCGCGGTGCATAGGTGACGTCAGCAAAGTTTGGGGGCGTGATCTTGCGCCTTTACCGCGGAACCGCCGCGCGAAGCCCCCTGTGGCCGCGGAACAGCCGCGCCTTGAGCGGTTGAGCGCTTGCAAATTTTCTGTGAGCTTTCTCTCTCCTCCTCTGCAAATCTCCAATATATCTTCTGTAAAATCTCTTGCAGAATTCTTTGCGCTTAAAAATCTTCCCCCTTCCAAATAATAAATCTTGTGCAGGATTCTTGGCGCCGCGCTTAAAATACAAATTTGATTGCAAGTGGTTGTTACTGTTTTGCATATATTTAATCTGACTTTAAGGGGCTTGAGACCAATTCAGATTGGGTGGGGATTTCATCACCCTTCTCAGGACCCCAGAAATCACATAAGGCATTTGCATTGACCAATCTTTAATTAAAAAAATACTAGACTCAGCCCTAAGGACGTCGTGCTCAATAGGAAAGAGGACTAGTTGTAGGCATCGGCCGTTGATCCTAACCTGACTTTGCGGTGTCTAGGCAAGGGTGTCTAAGGCGAGTGGTTACTTAATTAGGGCCACTACTTGTAGTGGAGAGCCTCCCACTCACCTGTCACTTACCTGGCCGCAATTGGCGGTGAAGAGGCGGTTTGAGGTCCTATTTCTAGCCCTTTGGAACAGTTAGGAGCTGTCTAGCTGACCTAGGTGACCCTAGATCTAGGCCTGATTGTGCATTTCTGGTTGAAAGTGCGTCAAAACCTTTTATCGAAAATCTTTTTTTTTTTGCAAAAAGTTCCAAATAAAGAGAAAAAGAAAAAAAAAGGATTTTTTTTTATAAAAACTTGTAACTTTTGTCGCTAAGAACTCCTTGCACCACCCATCTTCTTTCTCTTCTCCTTTTTACATCATGGGTACCCCACCTCATAAATCTCTTGCGGAACTTTGGTATCCTGAACCAACCTTTGCTTCATACGAGAATTGTTTCGGTCGATTTAAGGACGATCCCTCCATGCCCAAAGTTTCTTTGAAAGATCGAATAGAAGTGTCGAGGAGAAACAGTTCGACGTTGCAATCCACTTTGTATCAACCGTGTCAACCTTCACCACCTTCGTATGTTGATACCACTTTTTCGAGTTCTGTTGTAACTCCTAAACCCATGTCTATTGCTGAGCATATTGCACAATCTCGTAGCCGATCTTTCACTCCTCTCCACACATCTAGTTCTATGGATCAACAAGTCCATTCACCTTTTTATCCAAATGTTGATCCTACTCCTGTCTAACCATCCAATTCCTACCAGTCCTACCCGACTTTTCCACCTTCACTAGACATTGCTTCTACACAGCCATTTGGGAGTTTCACGTATCCAAACAATTTCGAATCTTTTACCGAAACCCCTTCACAACCCATGTCTAGTTTGGAACAGTCGTTGGAAGCTTATATTTTAGCAACAAAAAAAATAATGAGGAATGTGGATACATCCATGGCCTCCCTTATGCAACCTAGCGAACCGGTAGCTAGTTTCCAACTAGCTCCAAATCTTCCAATGCATGGGGCGGTTGGACAAAGTGAGAATTTGAGAGGAGAGAGTGAGCTGTACATACATCCAAATCAAACCTACCCATATCCAATCGAATCCCACAACTCCAATTTTCCATCGATTGTCCCAAATGATTCATCAGTTGAAAATAAAACATTTAATGAGTTATGCGACTTTGTAGTGCTTGATTTGCCAGATTGTGAAGAATCCTTTTCGAGTGAAACCACACTTACTCCTTTCGATCTTTACACCTCCAATCTAGAACCTGAATTGATAAATATCCATGCTGTTGATGAGGTGTCAGAAAAAATTGATTTTCACTTGATTGAGGATATAGACGCCGGGAATATTTTGGATGATGAACCCGTAGATTTGATTGAAATTTTATGTCCAATTCATCATCCCTAGTCATTAAATGTTTCTCCCGAACTTCATATGCGTCTTGATTTTGATGATAATGGTATGGATGAGCTAAATTTTAAGGAGAATATTGAGGAAATTATTGAGGATGAACCAGTTTTGTTTGATGAGTCGGATTTCCAAATTCATCATGTCCCTTCCACTGATTGTGTACACCCTCCTGAATCTTTAACTGATACCCTTCCTCACTCACTTCCCTCCATCCTTGTTCCGACCTTGCAAGAGACCGTTACGCTTGCATCTCCAGTACCAAGTTCGACGTACCCATGTTTGCTCACGAATCTTGAGGGATGTAATCTCATTTTTCCGCGGGTTGATAGATTAGCACAATCGCTTTTTACATATCGGTCATTACAAATTGTGCTAATTTATACACTCTATCCCTACCCTTAAGTTCGTATTCCCACTTTCTTTGGTTATTCTAATCTTCCTTTAATGATACAGAATGTTGATGAATCACAATCCGATCTTTTAAGTTCGATAATTTTCAATTGGACCTTCGATGAAAGTTTCGAAGATATTTTCGCCGACGAACTCGCATTCTTAAACGATACGGATTTTGTGATTAATCAACCTCCACTCGAAGAAATAGAACCACTACCATTTCCTTTTTCCCTCCGCCATTCTCCTCCACCGAGACCGTATACCGTTTCTATCTCCACACGGTCTCGTGTGCTTCTCATTTCTTTTCTTTACACTCCATTCTTTCACCAACCCCACCATTATCACGATAGAATTTTTGAATGCTTGGTGCTAACTTTTGATCTGTGTAAGTCCTTGTATAGTTAGATTTTTCTCCTCCCTAACTCCGAACTTTAACGCTGTTTTACTTAAGTTTGGGGGGAACCTTGTTGTATATACATTATTTTTCTTTTAACAATAAAAAATAAAAAAAAATAAAAATAAATAAACAGGGAAGTGCCGACATTTTGACCCTCTTGGCGTAGCATGACAGTGAGGACACTGTCAAGTTTAAGTTTGGGGGTATGCTCGGTAAGCCTTCTTTCTTCGCATTCATATGTATATTTTTTGCATTTGCATACTTATTTTAAAACCCATAAAATATTGAAATTTTTTAAAAATTATAAAAATAAATGTATTCAATTTTGGCCATAATTGACTTGAGTTTGACAAAAAGGTTAACTAGCCATGAACAACTAGATCTTAGACTTAGTGAGTTAAAAACCCTAAAAATAACATTTCTTAAAGTTTAACGGTAGAAAGCATATGTCTTTGTAGTTTATTTAGAAATAGGCATATTTTGAGTTCACTTCTTGGGCTAAGTTAAAACAAGGGAAGAATATTGATGTTTTTATTAAAGTATAAGTTTGAAAAATAATTCCTAGCTTAAGTCTAAATTCTGAAAATATACACCCTACAACTTGCACAAATACGCACCTTGAAACTTGGAATAGTAGAAGAAACCTTGAAATGCTCTTGTCTAAAGTCCTTAGTACGATGAAAAATAAAAAAATATACAAGTGTGAATAAAGAAAAAAAATGAACACTGGTTTTTGTAATTACTTAAGGCTGCACAAATAGAAAAATATTTAGCGAGGGTGCTTCATCACCTAGTGCCTTAGACCAACTGGTTTGGGAGTCACTGCTAAAGCCTTAGGTATTACAAGACTAGGAATTATGCCTTATTATGCAAACACATCTTGTAATCGGTTGTTGGTACCTCAAGAAGTATTAACAGTCGCATGAAGGACGTGTGAGCGAAATTCATCTAAAAATTCACCTATTAAGAAGTGCTTTGGACAACGGAAAAGAGTATGATTGCTTGATTTGAATTTCCAAGTGTAGGGGTGATATATACACACACGTAGGGGTATGTGATTGTGGTTTAGATAAGAGATAGGAATGAAGAATTGGACTTGTATCTTTAGTAGAGATGATAGAAATTTCTAAGTTGAGATAGAACCCTAGAAGGAAAACTTAAGAGATGCCGAAAGCTAAGTAAGTCTACAGAACATATATAATCTTAAGTTAAATGGTAAGGGAGTGTGAAGAATACGGGTGGATAATTTATGAGTCGAAGATAATAGAATTCCTTGTTGGAAAACCTAATTGGAGAATAAAAGTCAATGGGCCTAATTGATAGGATTTTGTGGGTAGTATCCGCTGAAAACCCTCAGGAGACAACACTCCTCCTACTAGGGACACCTAGAGTTTAACGGCTTGTTGCACGTGCTCAGTGCAATTGCGTTTCCCTGCGAAAGTAAGGTTAGGATTTTGTCGAGAATAAAACTAGGTTTGCTCGAGGACGGGCAAAAGATAAGTTTGGGGGTATTTGTTCATACCATAATATTGCATTATTATATTCCCCATTCTTGTGCATTTTACTAATAAACAGGTGCTTTTGACCCATGTCTGCTACTTAGTTACAGGTTACAGGTTACAGGTTCTCGGAGCAAAAACAGTGAAATTGATGGAAAAGATGATACAAAGTGAGACTACGACCAATAAATGGTGGAATCTTGATCAAGCCTACACGAAGATCAGTTCACAAAGTACAAGGCAGCGCAAGGTTCAAGACTTCGTCACGAAGCAACGGTAAAAGTCCACTACAATTATTCACTGTGGAGATCTGGAAGAAACCTAGAAGCCAATCTGAGAAAAGAACTAAAGAATTAGGAAGACCAACAAGCCCAGAACCAGCACAGAAAACTGCAGAGTCCAAGATCCTCTTTTGGCCGCGGAACCGCGGCCAAACCAGGGCTGCGGCCGCGGTTCCGTGGCCGTGTGATGCCCGTAGTGGCGGGGAAAAAGTTCCATAATACTTGGCGGCGCTGACTAGTCTTCCTAGGGGTATTTTTGTAATAGCAGACATGCGGCGATTGTAAACCTAGGGTTTTCTATGTCCTATAAATAGAAGCCTAAATTCTTGTATTAGGTCATGCCTCCTTTCATTAATAAAATTCAGAATTCTTTTTGGAGAGCATCAAATGTAAGTAGTTCTTTTTATTTGCCCTAGTTAATTTTATTATCTGCCCTAGATAATTTCTATTCTTGCCCTAGTTTAGATTTAATTTCTTGCCCTAGATAGATAGTTTAGATCTGTTCTTCAATTCCCTAATGAGCGAGTAGTCTCCTCGCTTGTTAGGGTTAGATTTGGGAAAGGCTTGAGAGATGAAGATCTCTCACCCTTTCTTGCCCATCACATATAATTAATAGGACTCCATGCATACATGCACATACCGCTCTCTACGGTACCCTATCCCACGAGGTAGCGGTGATACCGTAGTATAAAGGCCCGGTTGAGCGTGTTTTCCATGGAGGTTAGGGTAAGGATTGATAAAGGAAGGACAAGAATCTAGAGGAAGAAATATCTTCCCGAATGGTTCTAATCCACTTTATTAATAATTACCATAACTCTTAATAGATCTTAATATGGGTATAGAAAGCGGTGAGATTTATTGACTTACTTAACCTAAACCTACCCTAGCAAGATTTAGATAAATTTAGTTTTTAGATTTAATCAATCCGTTCACACCGTTCAGAATTAACTCGTAAGAGCAATTAGGAAATTCACAAAATCCCTGTGGACCGACCCGTACTCACCGGCTAGCTACCAAGCGACGCCGTTCTTGATTGCGGTTTAGAAATATTTTTGATTAATCAGGCCCCTCTAGTAGAATATAATAACCATAACTCGATTCTATGCCCACGGAACCGCGATCGAACCCTAGGGTTTGCTGTAGTTCCGTGGTGCTATAGGTGAGGCATTGGTTAACCTCTTCTACGGCTGATCCATAGACACCGTGGCATGGTTTTTGAGTATTTTGATTTTGCTCAAGTGTTGAGCTTTTGGGGTAATTTGTGGGTGTATGTTGATTCAATCGAAATGTTAAACATCATCTTGATATATTTGAATGTGATACAATATGTGGAATTTATATAGTTAGGCATAAAATCTGTAATATGTGATATTTCGGGTTTACGATGTCTAAGGTGATAGTGGATTCCAAATATTGTAGTTTTTCACTTTTCTTTTCTGCGACCGTAAGTATAGTATGTGGTGTATCGCCGGCTTCGTTGCTATACATCAACGACAATCGGGATACGCATACTTGCTTACGTTGATGATATGAGATATTATGTGTTGTTGTGATATGTTATATTGGATCGTCGTGTTCTGAATAGCCGGGGGTTTTATGTGAGATGAGGGTTTTATTTTCATTCATGTAAAATTCATTGTATGTAATATTCTTTTATTGGGGCACTTCCAGGTTGAGGATGATATCACCATTGTATATTATTTACTTTTCCGTATTAGGATAGATCCAAGGAGGGGAGCACAAGTGACCGGGTTCTAGGGTTCAGTGGGAGGCCATCTCGAGGAGTCGAGACCGGGTCTCCTAAACTCCAGAATTGGCAGGGTCACTTGCCGCTCTCGTAGGAGTCTAGGGGTGTGGGTTTGTCTATTCATCGCGACCGTGGAATCTGTATTTTATACAGGCTCAAAATAAAATACGGACCTCCTAGTATATCCAATATTTCTTATGATTCTTCTGCTGCTGATATACTGTGATGTGATCATATTATATGCGTGAGACGAATGCTTTATTATTGTATATATGATATATAATAAACGTTGCTTATGTTTTACACCCGCGCTAGTCCCGTCCCGGTATGCCGTTAGTTAAGTAACCTAACGGTGCATAACGGGACACAGTGGCGAATACGGATGGCATAAGCGTACGTTGTATTTTCGTTTCTTCTGTGATGCTTAGGAAGCATAAATGATGGGACTCATTAATGAGATTAATGAAAGAAAAAGAAACCTAAAAGATGTTGTAGAATCAAATTTTATAAAAAAGGGCAGCTCTAGTTTTTGCTTTGCATAGCGGTATTCCTTGTAGAATATCCAGCACCTTAGTCGATAAGGAAAGAGCCGAGATCCCTTCACCGGGAATGATCTCTTTAGCGAAACTAGCAGATGCTAAAACACACTCGGTTTTATTTTTGATTGCTTCTATAGTTCTTGCTTTGCACATCGGTATTTATGAAATATCCTGCACCTTATTCGATAAGGAAAGAGCCGAGATCCCTTCACCGGGAGTGACCTCTTTAGCAAAAATAGAAAAAGCCTCAAAAACACTCCTTTTCAAAAACCACTTATTTCTACAACGATATCAAGTTCATTACGCTCATCGTTTTCTGAAAAACCTGCGTAGCCCTCCATCATTTCAGATAAAGATTATTTAGTATTCGTGCTGCGTTTGTTGACCTCTGTCAAGGCGTAGTGTGCGGTAGCTGATTAGTACTTATCTGTAAAAAATGAGATGAGATTGGATTAGGGTAGTCGTACGACCTTGATGACCTCTGTCAAGGGTCGTACGGGTGGGCTTGATTCAATCAAGAAATGACGGATTGAACTTGACTAGTGCACTATGGTTTGTTGACCTCTGTCAAGATCATAGCACACTAGGGGCAAAAGAATTATCAGGAATTTCAAGAGTTGAAATTTGCAATGAGATTGCATACCTTCTATGAGATAGTTGGATCCTGATACCCACTACGAGTAAGAGTTACTCCTGGGAGAGTTTTACACATGACAATTAGCCGATTAAGTACGTGTCTAGAAAGGTGTTAACGGGGTTATGCCTCAGGGAAAGCGAGGTTTATTCTAATTAGGTCCGTGTGAAAGCACGGGGAACCTCCATCAAAGTACTAACACTGTCCTGGCTGAAAGATTGGCGAACTTGTAAAGTGTAAATAATCCCGGCTAATCTTACCTTTTAGGATTTGAAGGAAGATTTGTTGAAAATAGTGGGAGCCATCCTGATTAGATAAGATAATAACCAATCTAATCTTGCAAGAGCATACGCTAAAGTGTTTTCTTCTCTCTCTCTCTAGGTAGCGACCATGTCAGACCTTAATCAAGATAATAATATGGATGTATTGACTGAACCCGCTTATTATACTGAGCAGGGAACGCTGGTCCCGCTCCAACCTATAATTGTTATAAGTCCGAGCAGGAAATAGGAGAACATCCAGATTCTCACGCCGTCCAAATGAAGAATAAGCATGCTGATGCATCTTCTTCGGGTGTGTTAGTTATCGAGAACTGTTTCTCAGTTCATTCTATATCCTGGGTATTAGATACCGGATTGGGATCCCACATATGTAATATGTTACATGGGCTACGGAAAGGTAGGGAACTGGGCGGGGGTGATCATTCCGTAAGAGTAGGGAATGGTGTAAATGTTGCAGCCAAAACAGTTGGCGAATATCCATTTGTATTACTAAATGGTAATACATTGATTCTGAATGAATGCTATTAAATTCCGACCATGATATGCAATCTTATATCAGTTTCTTTATTGAGTAAAAAGGAATATAATTTTGTAGTACAGGATAATGTTATGAATATCTTCCTGAATCAAAAGTTGATTGGATCAGGCTCGTTAAATAATGGCATATACGTTCTTAATCAAACTACAGTACTTAATGTGCAAAACACGCACAAGAGGAAGAGTTCAGAAATGAACGAATCCTTCTTGTGGCATTGTAGACTAGGTCATATCAATGCGACATGACTAGCTAAGTTACATAAGGATGGATATTTGAATCTGTTCGAATTTTCATCTTATGTTACTTGCCAGTCATGTCTTAAAGGCAAGATGACCAAAACTCCGTTTAGTAGACACGGAGAAAGAGCTACGGAACTCTTGGGACTGATACATAGTGATGTATGTGGTCCCATGTCTACACATGCCAGGGATGGTTCCTCGTACTTCATTACATTCACTGACGATCTCTCAAGATATGAACATGTGTTCCTGTTGAAACACAAGTCTGAAACTTTTGAGAAATTCAGAGAATATAAGAACGAAGTAGAGAACCAAAAGGGTAAAAGTATTAAAATCTTTCGATCTGATCGAGGAGGAGAATACTTGAGCAATGATTTCCGAGATTATCTAAAAGAGAATGGGATTCTCTTTCAGCTTACTCCACCGTATACATCACAGCACAACGGTGTATCAGAACGGAGGAATCGCATCCTATTAGATATGGTGCGCTCTATGATGAGCACCGCTGAGTTACCTATTTCCTTTTGGGGTTATGCGCTTGAAGCAGAAACATACCTATTGAATCAGGTTGCATCAAAATCTGTACCTACCACACTATATGAGATATGGAGTGGGAAGAGACCATGTCTTAAACGAGTTAAGATATGGGGTTGTCCGGCCTATGTCAAAAGGCAAAATTCGGACAAACTCGAGGCATGATCAGTTCTTTGTAAGTTTGTTGGATATCCTAAACATTCGAATGGATATATATTCTACCACGGTGAACAACAAAAGGTGTTTGTTGCTCAACATGCAACCTTTTTAGAAAAGGAATTTCTTACAAAAGAAATTAGTGGTGAAGAGGTAGAGCTGGAAGAAGTTCCAGCAGCACAAACTGCAACTGAAGATTTAGTGGAACCAGAGAATTCAGTAGTTCCCAACGAACCCCAGCCTCTCCGTCGATCTAGTAGGGTTCCTCATCCACCTGTGAGATACTACGGTTTTCTCATTGATGGTGGAAGCGAGGATTGCATCATAGAAGATGATGACCCGACTAGCTTCGAGCAGGCCATCACGAGTGGTGACTCTGTGAAATGGCTGGATGCAATGCGATCTGAGATGGAATCTATGTACACCAACAAAGCATGGACTTTGGAAGTTGCTCCTGAATGGGTAAAACCCATTGGGAGCAAATGGATCTTTAAGAAGAAACTTGGTGTAGATGGAAAAGTTGAGACTTTCAAAGCTAGACTTGTTGCAAAGGGTTTTCGTCAACGACCAGGTGTGGATTATGACGAAACCTTTTTTCCAGTGTCTATGCTTAAGTCCATCCGGATCTTGCTTGCCATTGCTGCATACCATGACTATGAAATCTGGCAGATGGATGTTAAGACCGCCTTTCTAAATGGTGATTTAGAGGAGTGCGTGTACATGACTCGGCCAGAGGGCTTCGTAGATAGTAGGAGCAGCGGAAAGGTGTGCAAGCAGCTTAAATCCATCTACAGGTTAAAGCAGGCATCGCGGAGTTGGAACATCTATTTTGATGTAGTATTCAAAGAGTTTGACTTCATCAAGAACATAAATGAACCTTATATTTACAAGAAGGTTGCAGAGAGTAAGGTTGTCTTCCTTGTATTGTATGTGGATGACATACTCTTGATAGGAAATGATGTTCCTATGCTGCACTCAGTCAAGCTCTTCTTATCACATAGATTTTCAATGAAAGATCTAGGTGATGCCTCCTGCATTTTGGGGATTAAGATCTATAGAGATAGATCTAAACGGATACTGGGATTGTCCCAATCCAGGTACATTGACACCATACTAAAGAGGTTTAGTATGGAAGAATCCAAGCGTGGGAACCAATTCACGATCTCTGGACTTACTCTCTTCAAAGAGATGTCTCCTAAGACTGATTTGGAGAGAGCTAGCAAGCAAGGGATACCCTATGCTTCGGCAGTAGGCTCTATCATGTACGCGATGCTATGTACCAGATCCGATGTAGCATACTCACTAAGTGTAGTGAGTATGTATCAAGCAGATCCAGGAGAGAGTCACTGGACAGCTGTGAAGAACATTCTCAAGTACTTGAGAAGGACTAAGGAGATGTTCTTGGTGTATGGTAACGGAGAACTCCAGGTGGAGTCCTTTACCGATTCAAGCTTCCAAAGTGATAAGGACGACTCTAAGTCGCACTCGGGATTTGTCTTTTCCCTAAATGGAGGGGAGGTTTGTCGGAAGAGTTCCAAGCAAGAAACCGTGGCAGACTTGACGATGGAGGCTGAATAGATCGCTGCCAACGACGCTGCCAAATAGGCTGTCTGGATGAAGAAGTTCATCACTGAACTTGGTGTGGTTCCGTTCATTGAGCATCCAATACCTTTGTATTGTGATAACAATGGAGCTGTGGTTTTGGCCAAGGAACCCAGGTCCCATCAGAAGTCCAGACATATTCTGAGGCGGTATCACCTGATCCGGGAGATAGTTGATCGCCACGAGATCGAGGTCAGGAGAGTTGACACGAAGGACAACACTGCGGATCCACTCACGAAGGCCATACCCCAGATACAATTCGAGAGACTTTTCGGGATATTGGGTATGAGATACTACAACAGCTGGCCTTAGTGCAAGTGGGAGATTGTTAGTTGTATATATGCCCTAGAGGCCATTGTTGTACATATGATGTATATTATAGTGGATGCTTGGATATATATAGAGAGGACTTTCTTGCTCGATATGCTAGTATGCTATCTGGTTTCACTTTGTCTAAACATGTTGACTTGTATTGGTTTACAGTCTTGCTCTCACATGTTGATAAAGCCCTTAGGATATGTACTCGATTACTGGGATTATGATGCAAATCATACTAGTGGGGCCAGGGTAGTCCAAGAGTACATCCTATAATTGTTCCTAGTCGAGGGTGTATCGAGACAGGGTATCGATACACCAGAGTATACTAGCATATACTCATCTTGACCCATATGATGGGCGATGGATGATCCCATATCTATCGGTGTTTGACATCAAAGATGGTGTACGGGTGCTCAGTGGAGACTGGGTACACTGAACGGACTCGCCGAGAACTCCTAGACGGTATTATACCTATCGTCAGATAGCAGTTCTCTGGTGACACTGGTACAGGTTAGTCTGTAGACCCGAGATCATCATAGAGTCTTGTGTGATTCCCACTGTGCTTTGATTTTCACCTTACCACGTCCAAGAGGGCGTGCAAAACGGTGGCTTTTGGGTACAGTCCCGAATCACATGGAGGCAATGAGCGATAGGAGGGGTTTCGTCTCTCCCGGTATTGGGAGTTGATGTTGCGCTGTGTTCGATTGGCTATAACTGGAAGTTCCTGGCCATGGCTGATATGGAGTGTTACTGGTAAGAGTTATCAGTAGTTTCTCGACCCGTTATGAGCCTCACATCGACACGACTTATCGGTTACTGGGGTCTGACGTTTACCACCCCTAGACTGGATATGCGACATATGAGACGAAGAGACCGGACTGTACGGTAGTGTTACTGATTGGCTCGACGGGAATTTTGACAGCTTCGCTGGTTTTCTTCTGATCGCTCAATACCCGGGTGGCCATTACGTTTAGCTGACCGCTTGCGGCTTGTGGGTGTTTGATACGATCATCACCAACTGCCGGCATATTGACGAGTCTTAGAGTCCCACACAGGAGTTTTCTAGCTCAGGCGAAATGATGTAGTGTGCATATGAGATATGTGCGGGACCCGATTGAATACGAGTATGGGATACCGTGTGTTAATCGGGCGTTTTTCTATTGGTCAGGTCGTATGTGATATGACCGGTTTGTTAAATCAAGTGTTGATTTAACATTTGACTTTTAGTTTAATTCTTTATTTAAACCATTTTCTTTGTTGAAGATGTTTGCATGCATGTATGCACTTGTTGATGTGCATGGACACATACATACATACATGGATGTGTATCATGGTTGATGATACACTATATGGTGGCAATGCAAGACTCACATGGTTATTAATATATATATATATATATATTCATTTTTGAGTTAAAATTAAAGATTATTCACTCATGGTTAATGATTATCTTCATTTAACTTTTTGACCATTCTTGATCTAACTTTTAACCATGAGTTAATTCTCTTTTGGCTTTTAAACTCAATCAAAAATATCTAGATATTATCTAATCATGGTTTGAGGAGAGAATGATTTAATATTGATTATTTCATTCTCATCTCATTAAGTTTTATTATTCATCACAAAAGCTTTTGAGCTTGAGCTTTGCCATCATCTTCTTCTTCTTCCCTCTCCTGAGTTTTCATTTGAGTGAGTTAGAGAAAAAGAAAAGGTTTTGATTAGAGAATACAAACCACCTCATCATTTTACACACATCTAGCCCATTTGTGTAGAGTGTTTTTCTACACTTCTTCCATGGATCAAGTAAAGTAAGGAGCTTTGGGACTACAAAGGTTGTAATCTCTACTCTTTGTGATAGATTGTTCTTTGTATGTGATACAAAACTTGTTACCCTAAATATTCTAGTTAAGATTTATGATTTGTTTGCTTTGCACCTCTCTAAATTTTAATGTGGCATGAGTGATGCTACCAAACCCTAGACTAGGTGCAAGGGAAACCCAACAGAACCTTCTTAAAACACTTTGGCTTTTGGATTGTCACTTAGTCGCATATATCCTTTCCACTTCTATATCACCTTTGCATTTCTCCAGAACACTCCGTATCACTACGAAGATCCACATTTATTGGATATTCCATCGTATAGTTACATACGAACTCGAAGGAACTTGTTCCTCTTCGAGGATGGATTCTGGTTCAGGAGAAATTGAATAGGATTATTCGGTTGTCTTTTCCCTTTACCTTCTCTCAGATTGCGAGAGCTCCTGGTATTAGGAGAGTACACCTATTACGCTTATTGGATAGTCTTCTTCCAAACCATAGGCATGTGCCAAAAGGTAGGGAAGGAAGAAAACCAATTAGCCTAATTGTGGTGTACAGAAGGTAATAACTAAAGACATATAAAGGGATTAGATTAAGCGCAAAGAAAATTGCGACTATTATCATTCACGACGAAATCGCGTATACCATCGCCACTCCTACTTTCACCTTTGCTTTTCTCCAGAACATTTCGTATCACTACGAAGATCCACATATTGCTTGGATATTTCCATCGTATAGTTGCATACGAACTCGAAGGAACTTATTCCAGTTCGAGGATGGTTTCTGGTTTTGGAGAAATAGAATTCGGTTGTCTTTTCTATTTACCTTCTCTCAGGTTGCGAGGGCTCCTGGTATTAGGAGAGTATACCTATTACGCTTATTGGATAGTCTTCTTCCAAACCTTAGGCTGGTGCCGAAGGGTAGGGAAAGAAGAAAACCAATTAGCCTAAGTGTGGTGTACAGAAGGTAATAAGTAAAGAAATATAAATGGATTGGAGTGTGGGCAAGGAAATATACGGTTACTGTCAGGTGGAAGAGGAATTACTAGGAATATCCGGCTACCCCTTCGAAACATTTTTATGTTTCAGTTTGACTGTGCAATGTTAATTGAAAACTGTTTCCCAATTGGATTATGACTCCAGGGTATGTATTTACCAGATTTGATTCTCATATCTGTATGACGTTACAGATACTGAGTAGGAGTAAGATATTGGGAATTAAGTGATTATATCCTCAACATATTGGAATTCTTCGTAATTGGTGATATTTGAGGAAATCACTTGGGTTTTTCCTGACGGCAAATATTTGGTTTTGAATATCCATCGTTATGCACCAATTTCAAACTGATATATCTGCACGTTTATTTTATAAAGTGAGATATAACTTTTTAAAATTATGTCTATGACATTTACCTATATCAGTTGATGGTTAGGTAAGGTGCATTCAACAACGTTATAATTCTTCTTAACCATAGTACAGTTTTCAATCTACGACGCACAGGGTTTGAGTTATTAAACTCAGTGGACTTATACAGAGTATTGTATATTTTCCGGTGTCCATTAGGACAAAAGGGGTTGGTACTCGTACTATATTCTGTTTACTCATGACTTCTCTAGTTTTAGACAAGTATTTCGTTGAAATACAAGGTCTAAGTTTTGAAAAGTTATAGGTATAAGAATAAAGTAGAGAACCATTTATTGCAAGTATCAGGATTCTTCAAGGTGATCGAAAATGTAGATATTTGTGTTAGGTTTTCCGTTGTAAGTAATTGTTCAGTCGAAAATATCGTGCATTTGATATGACATTTTCCTTACTATTTTTAAATAATAAAAGATGTTTATTATAAATATGACACATATGAGGGTTTATCTGTAAAAATACTATTTTCATATTATAATTAACATTATGAAGGAAAATATAAGCATATAATATCTATATAATATTTATTCCATTTAAATATGCATACCTTATCAAATATCATTAACCAATTCTCTTAAACTATAATATCATATCAAATGGTTAGGATAATATCTCAATAAAAACAAATTCTACTAATATTATTTGTTGAGATATTGTACAGAAATTACATCAGGACTGGAATCAAGGAAATCCGAGTTATCGAGATCAAATCTGCCGAAATATTAAAGTAAATCGAAGCAATCAATTCTGGCAGAGACTTAGAGAAAATTTCCAAAATCCAGATATTCAAAAGATCACCACATGTCAACTAGATGAAGCTCCAGAATTTTGAACCAAAGATCGCACCAAGACGCGGCGCAACCGCGGCCAAAACACCAAAAATGCGGCGGATCCGCGGCCTAAAGGGGGAGTTAGGATTTGAGATTTTCAGGTTGGATTTGATACAATTAACCGTAATTCTGGGGATCTAGGGATTTCAACTTCTGTGACTGTAAATAGATCCGAGAGTCTCACTTGAAAACTTATCAAACTGACAAAATCACGAAGTCCAAGATGGCTCAAGAATCCAGGTTGATCATCAGTTGTTCATCTACCTCCTTAAGAAGGGATCGAGAAGCAAACTAGGGTTTTGTAATCACTTTCTAAAAGAACAAAGTGTAATTGATCAAGTTGATTAATAAAGGTAGTTGTTTTATTCTTATTGAATTTTATTTTCTTTATTTACATCATGATCTCTATCCGTTCTTTTATCTCCATCATGCGCGAGTAATTCTCCGCTTGATAGGGTTCGTAGGATTAGGGTAGATCAATCATGATTGATCTATTTTAAAGAAGTGTTGTAGAATAACCGCAATCAATAACGGTGTCGCATGTGGCTAGACCGAGATGAGTACGGGTCGTCCTCAAGGAAACGTTGAATATTTTTAATCTTATTTTAGGCGTGTTGATTACGAAAGGAGGAAGAATAATGAATAGTGGAGAATGGTTGTAGATTCTAGATCTACATCAATCATGGATATAGGATATGGATCTAGATTTACTACGGATGTAGGTTTTATATTAGAAGGGGGCTTGTAGGGTTCGTTAAGATTTAGTAGTCATGGATGATTAATTAAAGATTACTCATTTTATCCTTTAATAGATTTAAAGCTAGATCGACAGTGATGCATGTAGATTAGGGTTTCTGTAGGGAATAGGGTTCCCGCTCTTAACCCCTATCTTGACATGGATCTCCGTTCATGTCTAGCCTTTACCAAAACAATTGGTAATCTGATCTTTAATCGTGGTCGTGCATATCAATGAATTGATAGCGCGCCCGATTAGGATGTTAACGATTCTTTTGGTAAAGTTTATAGACTTTATAGGACGTAAAAGGAGTTTAAAGGATTTTAATCATCCATTGATCTACCATAATCCTACGAACCCTATCAAGAGAAGAATTACTCGTGCATGATGGAGATAAAAGAACGGATATAGATCATGATGTAAATAAAGAAAATAAAATGCAATAAGAATAAAACAACTACCTTTATTAATCAACTTGATCAATTACACTTTGTTCCTTTAGAAAGTGATTACAAAAGCCTAGTTTGCTTCTCGATCCCTTCTTAAGGAGGTAGATGAACAACTGATGATCAACCTGGATTCTTGAACCGTCTTGGATTTCGTGATCTCATCGGTTTGATAAGTTTTCAAGTGAGCCTCTCGGTTCTATTTATAGTCACAGAAGTTGAAATCCCTAGATCCCCAGTATTAGGGTTAGTTGTATCAAATCCAACATGAAAATCTCAAATCCCAACTCCCCCTTTAGGCCGCGGATCCGCCGCATTTTTGGTGTTTTGGCCGCGGTTGCGTCATGTCTTGGTGTGATCTTTGGTTCAAAATTCTGGAGCTTCATTTAGTTGACATGTGGTGATCTTTTGAATATCTGGATTTTGGAAATCTTCTCTAAGTCTCTGCCAGAATTGATTGCTTCGATTTACTTTAATATTTCAGCAGATTTGATCTCAATCACTCGGATTTCCTTGATTCTAGTCCTGATGTAATTTATGCAGAATATCTCAACAAATAATGTTAGTAGAATTTGTTTTTATGGAGATATTATCCTAACCATTTGATATGATATTATAGTTTAAGAGAATTGGTTAATGATATTTGATATGGTATGCATATTTAAATGTGTAGGGTTGCTATGCACGCGCACAAGGGTCTACGAGGCATCAACCATGCCCGATTAAAAATTTAGCCGTGCCGAACAACCCGAATACGGATCTTTAAACTAGAGATTAGGGGAAAACTAACATGTTAACAACTTTAACACTAAGTGAGAGGGATTACAACTTTTGTAGATCCGGTCCTTCACTTCATAAGCTCCGTGTTGAAGTCCCTTCGCTGCGATCATCATGCTCCGGACTCTCGAGAGGCTCCACGAAGAGAAAGATGCAGTCTTACTTCCGATCTTCGATACAAAGATGATCTACCTTGAAGTTTCATTAACACAAGCTAACACTCACTAAAATTGAGTGAACACTCTCATCTAAAGGGCAAGAGAAGATGAGGATGATGAAGTAGGATTTTTGCTCTCTTTATTTATCTTTTTCTCACATATTTTCATCACAAATATCAAAGCAAGAAAGCTTTGCATGAAGAACTCAAGGAAGAAGAAGAATAGTGATCCATTTTCTTTTTGTGATGAATAATGAAAGGATTAATATGATAAATAATGCAACCATGGTTGACTTAACCATTGTAGAGAATTAACCAAGGGTTAGGGTTTGGGTTGAGTTAAGAATGAGTCACTTGAAAATATCTTTTCCAAAACAAAAAAGAAAACCTTCTAGAATCTACTAGAAGTCATTAACCCAAATCAAACCCTAATCTTGATTAATCTTTACTAAACATGTTGCATTAGTTATCATATCATGTTACAATATTATATATCACATATATAATATTTATTGTAACCAAATAAAATAATACAATTAACATATATCGCATATATATCAATGTATTACCCGAGTGAGAAAAAGAATCTTTTAGTGAGCAAATATTAGTTAATGTAATTTTAATATATCATATATATTATTATATATTAAATTATCGAATCAACACTTGATCCGACAATCCGGCTATATCGCATATAACCGACTAATATTTATCCGTACCGATTCATCGAATCAACACTTGATCCGATGACCCGGCTGATATCGAATATCGCGAGAGTATAATACGGTATCTCATATCGTAATATCCTCGGTCCCGCACATATCACATATGTTCTTCTACTCCGTTTTGCCTGAGTCAAGAAACCTCTGTGTAGGACTCTAAAGAATCGTCAATACGCCGGCAGTAGGTGATGATCATATCAAACACCCACAAGCTGCAAGCGGTCAGCTAAACGTAACAGCTACCCAGGTATTGAGCGCTCAGAAGATCAACAAGCAAGCCTGTACATTCTCCTGTGAATCCAAACAGTAACACTCCCGTACAGTCCGGTCTCGTCGTCTGATATGTTGCATATCTCGCCTAGGGGTGGTAAACGTCAGACCCCAGTAGCTCGATAAGTCGTGTCGATATGAGGTCTATAACAGTTCGAGAAACTACTAATAACACTTACCAGTAAATCTCAGCAACCCTGGCCAGGGATTTCCGGTTATAGCCAATCGAACACAGCACAACATCAACTCCCTATACCGGGAGAGACGAATCCCCTCCTATCGCTCATTGCCTCCATGTGATTCGGGACTGTACCCAAAAGCCACCTTTTTGCACGCCCTCTTGGACGTGGTATGATGGAAATCAAAGCACAGTGGGAATCACACAAGACTCTATGACGATCTCGGGTCAACAGACTACTCTGTACCAGTGTCACCGGAGAACTGCCATCTGACGTATGGTATAATACCATCTGGGAGTTCTCGGCGAGTCCGTCCAGTGTACCCAGTCTCTACTGAGCACCCGTACACCATCCTTGATGTCAAACACCGATGGATATGGGATCATCCATCGCCCATCATATGGGTCAAGATGCGTATACGCTAGTCTACTCTGGTGTATCGATGCCCTGTCTCGATACACCATCGACTAGGAACAGTTATAGGATGTACTCGTCGACTACCGTGGCCCCACTAGTATGATCTCATCATAGTCCCAGCAGTCGAGTATATATCCTAAGGGCTTTATCAACATGTAATATAGAGACAATCAGAGTACATGTTAAGATAAAGAACAACCAGATAGCTTACTATCATGTCGAGCAAGAAAGTCCTCCCTATATATGTCCTAGCATCCACTACAATATACATCGTATGTACAGTAATGGCCTCTAGGGCATACATATAACTAACAATCTCCCACTTGCACTAGGGCCATCTGTTGTGGTATCACATACCCAACAATTAGCTGCGGTTGAAGTATCTCATACTCAACCATCCCATAAAAGTCTCTACTGGGAAAAAGGCCTTCGTGAGTGGATCTGCGCTGTTGTCCTCTGTGTCTACTCTCCTAACCTCGATCTCCCTGGAGATCAACCATCTCCATGATCAGGTGATACTGCCTAAGAATTATATCTGGATTTCTGATGGGACGGTAGTTCCTTGGCATAAGCCACAACTCCATTGTCACACAATGGTAGGAACGAAGTTCATCGCATGAACTTATATATATCCAGACTGCCTCTTTGGTAGTATCCTTGGTAACGATGTATCTTTCCTTTAATCGTCTAGTATGTCACGGTATCTAGCTTGGAACTCTTCCAACATACCATCCCTCCACTGAGGGTAAAGATAATGCCTGCGACTGACATTCAGTCGTTCTTATCACCCTGGAACCTTTCCAGTGATTCTCCCCAGGACCAATAGATACCATCTCACTACAACTAGTAAGAATCCTAACATCCAATTAGATCTATCTCATAGATCCAAAAACCCAGGATTTAGGAGGTATCACTTTGATCCTATATGGAGAATCCTTGTGATAAGCGGAGATTAACCGAGCGTAGCATAGGAAACTCCTTCCCTATCAAAAGTATGTCATCCACGTACTCTACGAGGATCAACACCATACTCCCTACCACCTTTTTGTATATACAAGGTTCATCTACCATTTTGATGAAGTCAAACTCTTTGACTACCACATCAAAACAGACGTTCCAACTCCGCGATGCCTGCTTTATCACATAAAACACCTTGCACACGTTTCCGCTGCTCCCACTGTCTACGAAGCCTTCTGGCTGTGTACTTATAGACGCTCTCTTCTAAAACATCATTTAGAAAAGCAGTTATGACACCCAACCACCAGATGTCGTAGTCATGGTATGTAGCCGTGGCATGTAGGATCTGGATGGACTTAAGCATAGCTTTGAAAGTCTCAACTTTTCCATGTACACCAAGTAATCTTCTCAAGATATACTTGCTCCTGATGGGGATTTAACCCTTCAGATAAAGCAATCAAAGTCCATACTTTGTTGGTGTATAAGGATTCCATCTCAGATCGATAAGCATCCAGCCATTCTTACAGAGTCCCACTCCTGATGGCCAGCCCGAAACTAGTTGGGTCATCATCTCATGATGCAATCCTCGCTCCCACTGTCATAGAGAAACCGAAGTATCTCTCAGGTGAGTGAGGAACCCTACTAGATCGGCGGAGAGGCTGAGGTTCATTGGAAACTATTGAATCCTTTGGTTCGACCAAATCATTAGCTGCAGTTTATATAGCTCGAACATTTCCAGTTCTACATAACAGACCTTTCCTCGAGCTTGTCCAGATTTTGCTTTTAGAAATAGTCCGGACAACACCAAATCTTAACAAACTTAAGATATAGGCTCTTCCCTTTCCATATTGTAAGTCCGTGTTGCCCACCCCGGTGCTTACGGGGAGGCGGAAAACATAATAAAAATTTGATTTTTATCAACTATAGGCAACATGGACTATGCTTTAAGGATCTTTGCTAAACATAAACTTGCTAACCCTAACTACAAAGTAGCTAAGTGATGGAAAGGTTATACCTTGAGCTCAAAGTCCTTCTCTCCTTGCTCCTTGGAATGGTTGAAAGAGTTCACCTTGCTTGTCTTCTCCCGTCAAAGAAGGATCCACTTGAAAGCCACCACCTTTAGCTTCAACTCCAAGCTAGGAGTAACTAGAGTGCAAGAAATGCTAAGACTTGAACCCTAGAAGAGAGTAGAGAGGATCAAGTGAAGGTTTTTCTCAAGCTTTTTGTTTCTCAACACATGAGAGGGAGAGAGCTTGAGGGAGAGGATGAGCAAGAGAGAGAAATAATATGAGAGAATGAATTATTAGTGAGCCATTCTCACTAATATGTGTGGATAATTTTAATTGGATAATTAGCTTGAAAATTGTCATGATAAATCATGACATGACCATTATCATTTCAATTTTGCAAAGATCAAAGAGCATCTTCCAAATGAAATGATTATGGTCAAGTTGTCAACAAGG
This sequence comes from Agapanthus africanus, assembly GCA_030015575.1. Classification (NCBI taxonomy): domain Eukaryota; kingdom Viridiplantae; phylum Streptophyta; class Magnoliopsida; order Asparagales; family Amaryllidaceae; genus Agapanthus; species Agapanthus africanus. The sequence goes on along the minus strand of CM057349.1, from coordinate 34,958,356 downwards.
TCAACAAGTCAATGAAGTCAAATTGTCAACAACAACCATGCACAATTATTAAGCTAATTATCAATTAACTATAATCCACACAAAATCAATAGGGTTAATAAAATGACAAAAGCCATTAACCCTAAACAAGGTCCTCTCCCCCAATCTCAAGCAACTGTGCATACGCACCCGCATTCGTGATCCGAGGAACACGAATACTCTGAGAAAAACCAATCTCAAATCATATACTAGGATCCGGCTTAAACCAAAGCCCGCTAGTATAAACTGTCCGGACAGCAAACGTGCACAAGTGCGCGGATGCGAACGAACCCTGTCGCAAAACCATGCGACCTCTACTCATTTTGCCTAAAGGCGAATAGCTCTCTGTGTGGGACTCTAAAGACTCGACACTACGCTGGCAGTGGGTTTAACCACAGACCGCAAGCGGCACTAGCTGTACGTAACGGTCCCCAGGTAGATGTCGATAAGAAGACTGACGAGGTGAACCCCATCTGCACTCCTACTGAGCCTGTATGTGACAGTCTCCGTACAGTCCGGTCTGTTCGTCTGATACATCGCATGGCGGGCCTAGGGGGGCGGTGAACGTCAGTCCCCTAATAGCGGTACAAGTCGTGTCGGAGTGTAGCCCAGAACACCCTGAGATAACACTGGAAACCTACCAGTATATCTCGCTTGCCCTGGCCAGGGACTACTCGTGTAATGGCTCTCCTGGACACAGCGCGATGTCAACCCCCAATACCGGGAGAGACGAATCCTGTCTAACCGTCACTGCCTCCAAGTGCTTCGGGACTGCACCCAAAAACTACCTGTTTGCACAGCTCCTTTGAGCCGTGGTAGGGTAGTAATCAAAGTGCAGTGGGAACACACTCGAGGCGAAGTGACAGTGTCAAGTCAGCGGACTAAGCTGTACTCATGTCACCTGGAAACTGATAACTGACGATAGGTATATTACCAACCAACAGTTCCCGACGAGTCCTGTCCAGTGTACTCGTAACCTAACGAGCACCCGCATACTATCCCAAGTACGACGTACTAACGGCTGTGGGACAGACCGTCTCCCACACTGGGATGAGAAGCGCATACGCCAGTCTACTCCGGAGTATCGATGCCCTGTCTCGATAGTCCAACGACCAGGGACCTGTATAAGGATGTGCTTATAGATTACCCAGCTCCCACGAGTGCGAGCGCCATCACAACGCTGGTAATCAAGCAAAGATCCTAAGGGCTCTACTAATATGTATACCAGCAATATGCTAAAAGAAATACATGCACATATTAAAGCAGAGACAAACCAAGTAGCATACTACCATTTCGAGCAAGATTGTATATACAACTGTGAATATCCCAAGCTTCCATTAAGTAATATACAAACTAGTATGATACAGTAATGGCCTCTAGGGCATATACACTAACAATCTCCCACTTGCACTTAGGCCATGTACTGGCGTATCGAAGACCTATCATCTCGATCAGCCGCTCGAACTGAGTCTGGGGCAAGGCCTTGGTGAATGGATCTGCTGTGTTATCCTCTGATGCAACTCTCCGGACCTCGATCTCCTGGCGATCCACGATCTCCCTGATCAGGTGATACCGCCTTAAGATGTGTCTGGATTTCTGATGGGACCTGGGTTCCTTCGCTAAAGCTATAGCCCCGTTGTTGTCGCAATACAGAGGTATTGGGTCAACAATGGACGGAACCACCTGAAGTTCTTTCAAGAACTTCCTCATCCAGACAGCTTCTTTTGCGGCATCAGATGCAGCGATGTATTCCGCTTCCATAGTCGAGTCAGCAACGGTTTCCTGTTTGGAGCTCTTCCAACACACCGCCCCTCCATTGAGGGTAAAGACAAAACCCGACATGGACTTGGAATCATCCTTGTCACTCTGGAAGCTGGAGTCAGCAAAGGCCTCAATCTGCAGGTCTTTTCCGCCATACACCAAGAACATCTCCTTAGTCCTTCTCAGGTACTTGAGAATGTTCTTTACTGCTATCCAATGTTTCTCCTCAGGGTTTGACTGATACCTGCTTACCACACTCAGTGCATAAGCCACATCCGGTCTGGTACACAACATCGCATACATTATAGAGCCTACCGCAGAAGCGTAGGGTATAATAGACATGCGATCCCTCTCCAAATCAGTCTTGGGAGACATCTCTTTGGAGAGGGTGATCCCGTGACAAGCCGGTAGATTACCGCGCTTGGAATCTTCCATACTGAATCTCTTCAGTATGGTGTCGATGTACCTGGACTGCGAGAGTCCCAATATCCTCTTGGATCTGTCACGGTAGATCCGGATACCCAGAATGTATGAGGCATCACCCAGGTCTTTCATGGAGAACCTGTGTGACAAGAACCCCTTGACAGATTGTAGCATAGGAATGTCATTTCCTATTAAGAGAATGTCATCCACGTATAAAACGAGGAATACTACAGTTCTCGCTACAAATCTACAATAGATGCATGGTTCATCTGGATTTTTGATAAAGCCAAATTCTTTGACCGTCTCATCAAAACAGATGTTCCAACTCCGCGATGACTGCTTGAGTCCATAAATGGACTTGAGCAACTTGCACACCTTTCCGCTGCTCCCACCCTGAATGAAACCCTCTGGCTGGTCCATATAGACACACTCCTCTAAATGACCATTTAGAAAAGCTGTCTTTACGTCCATCTGCCAAATCTCATAATCGTGGAAAGCAGCGATGGCAAGAAGGATCCGAATGGATTTCAGCATAGCTACTGGAGAAAAGGTTTCGTCATAGTCCAAACCAGGTCGCTGACGAAAACCCTTTGCTACCAGTCTAGCTTTATAGGTCTCAACCTGTCCATTTACACCAATCTTCCTTTTGAAGATCCACTTGCATCCTACGGGTTTTACCCCATCTGGAGCAATGTCCAACGTCCATACTTTGTTGGTGTACATGGACTCCATCTCGGTCCGCATTGCATCTAGCCATTTTACCGAGTCGACGCTCTGAATGGGTTGCTGGAAGCTAGTAGGCTCATCACAATCTATGATGCAGTCCTCTCTATCCCCGTCAATGAGAAAACCGTAGTACCTCTCGGGCGGATGAGACTGCCTACTACTCCTGCGGAGTGGCGTAGGAATGTCCTATTCTTTTGAACCTTCTGGTTCCACTAAACTTTCAGTAATAGTTTGTGGTTCTGGAATTTCTTCCAGTTCTATTGCGCTCCCACTTATTTCTTTTTCTAAAAACTGATGTTCCAGAAAGTGGGCATTGCGAGAAACAAGGACTTTTTGTTCCTCTGCGTAATAGAAAAGATACCCCCCGGAGTTCTTTGGGTATCCCACAAACTTGCACAGTACTGAGCGTGCCTCGAGCTTGTCCGCATGCTGCTTTTTGACATAAGCTGGACATCCCCAAATCTTCAAGTATTGAAGATAGGGTTTCTTCCCACTCCATAACTCATATGGTGTGGTAGGAACAGTCTTAGTGGGAACACGGTTCAAAAGATATGCAGCTGTTTCTAGCGCATATCCCCAGAATGATCGCGGTAACTCAGCGTTACTCATCATGGACCGTACCATATCCAATAGGGTTCGGTTCCGTCTCTCCGATACACCGTTATGTTGCGGAGTGTATGGAGGACTAAGCTGAGAGAGAATTCCATTCTCTTTTAAGTAATTCAGGAATTCGGCACTTAAGTATTCTCCTCCTCGATCCGATCTTAGGATCTTGATACTTTTGCCTGTTTGTTTTTCTACTTCATTCTTATATTCCTGGAACTTATCAAAAGCTTCGGATTTATGCTTCATTAAGAAGACATGTCCGAATCTTGAGAAATCATCCGTAAAAGTTATGAAGTAAGAAAAACCGCTTCGCGCATGTGTAGACATTGGACCGCACACGTCTCTGTGTACGAGTCCCAAGAGCTCGCTCGCTCTTTCTCCGTGTCCAGAAAACGGAGCCTTTGTCATCTTTCCATTGAGACAGGATTGACAAGTTGCATACGATTGATATTCGAACGGATCTAAATATCCTTCAGTATGTAACTTAGTCAATCTTCTCTCATTGATGTGACCCAGTCTACAATGCCATAAGAAAGTTTTATTAATTTCTGGAGACTTTCTTTTGTGTGTATTCTGGATATTGAAAATCTGTGGTTGGTTTAAAACGTATATACCGTTGTTCAATGTACCTGACCCAATCAACACTTGATTAAGGTGAATGTTCACTACATTACTTACAAATGCAAATTCATAACCTTCTTTAGATAATAAAGATACAGAAATGATATTACAGGTTGCATTTGGTACATAATAACAACTACGCAAAACCAAAAAGTGTCCATCTGATAATCCCAGGTGATAGTCCCCCACGGCCTCAGCATCCATGCTAGCACCGTTCGCAACTCTGAGGGTCATGTCACCTGCCTTCAAAACTCTACGCTTTCTCAACTCCTGCAAAGAATTACAGATATGAGATCCTGATCCGGTATCCAATACCCAGGAAGTAGAGTTTATTGATAGACAGTTTTCAATAACATACACACCTGAAGCTGAAGCCGCAACTCGCTTCAAATCCTGTGTTCTGGCTTTCCAAGCCTTGCAATCTTGTTTCCAGTGGCCACTTTTGTGACAATAGAAGCATTCTTCCTTCCCCACCAGCTTCCCCGCTACCTTTGTTGCTTTACCCTTTCCCTTCGTATCCACTTTACCGACACCGCCTCTTGGTTTGGCGGGGGCTTTCTTCTTCTTGCCCTTGGCTTTCGCCTTGGACCTAGAAGAGGAAGATCCTCCTACAAACAAAGTGGATGTCTCCCTACCCTTCTGTAGGGTGCCCTCAGCAGTCCTCAACATGTTCAGAAGTTCGGCAAGTTCAACCTCCTTTCCTTGCATGTTGAAGTTAAGAATGAACTGGGCGTAAGTGGAAGGAAGGGACTGGAGAATCAAATCGGTATAGAGTTCATTCTCCAACGTGGTCCCAAGGTCCGCGAGCTCCTCTATGTAGCCGATCATCTTAAGCACGTGGTCCGCTACCGATGATCCGACGGCCAACCTTGCCGAAAAGAGCTTCTTCGACACTTCGTATCTTGCGATACGAGACTGCTCTCCATACAGTTCTTTTGTATGGAGAAATATGGACTCTAAGTCCATATTCTCGTGCCTCCTCTGATGGTCGTTGTCCATCGAGGCTAGTACGAGGCATTTGGCCCTCGCGCAATCTATCTCCCATGTCTTACGGATTTCTACATCCGCGACGCTGGAGGTGGGACCTGGGACGGGGGGAGCTTTGGTGGTAAGTATATACCCCAGCTTGTCATAAGTGATAGCCATCTTGACATTCCTGAGCCAATCTTTGTAGTTTGGCCCTGTCAATATGTTTTTATCTAATAGTAACTTAAGTCCGGTCATCTTGAATGGTCGCTGCAATTAGGAGAGAGAAAAGAAACACTTTAGCATGATGCTCTTGCAAGTTTAGAGTGGTTTTTAGTTTGTCTAAACTGGATGGCTCCCACTGTCTCTTGAATCCCTTCTCAAACCGTAAAGAAAAGGATTAGCCGGGATCATTCTCACCGTACAATACTTGCTTAACCGTTCAGCCAGGCCAGTGTCGGTACTTCGAGGGAGGTTTTCCAACGCTTTCGCGAAGTTCCTTAATTAAGTAACCTCTTTTCCCTGTGGGCGTAGCCCCGCTAACACCTTTCTAGGCACCTACTAGGTTTATAGCATTGATCGTTAAGTGAGAGTTTTCCCGAGGAGTAGCATATACTCACAGTAGGATCGGGATCCAAATATCATCGCGTGATAAAACCGAAGGAATCCTACCAGAATCATCACACTCCAAATGGTATGCAACGCTAGCAAGTTTCAGTACTTATGAAACTCCCGATGTAGATTTTTTGCCCCATGCTCTTATGACCTTGGCGTGAGGTCAAAATGTCATAAGTCACATGTCAAGTTCTTCCCATCATTATCCTGGTTAATTTGAACCCACCCGTACCTACCCTTGACGTAGGCCAAAACGGCAGTACGACTGTCTCAAATCAACGCATTCTATCTATGCAACGGATAAATATCCGGTAGCTACCAATCACTATGCCTTGGCGTGAGGTCAAAATACATAGCTTGAATACTACCGAATATTTAACCGAAATGATGGAGGGCTACGGATGGTTTTGGCGAAACCGTGAACGTAGTGAACTTGATATAATCGATGGAACGAGATAGCTTTTAAAAGGAGTGGTTCAAGCTCCGCGTTTAAAAGTTTTAGTTTTGAAAAGAACCGAGTGGTTTTCAAAGTGTTCCAATCGACTTTTACTTGGTTTATTTCTTGCATTAGTTCTTTTAATGCGTCCCATCATTTAATCCTACCATTGCAGAAAACAACCAAAATATGACGTACGCTTATGCCATTCGCATTCGCCACGGGGCCCCGTCATCACCCGTTAGGTTACTTAACTAACGACAGAGCGGGGGCTGGGCTAGCGCGGCTGTAAAACATAAGCAACGCCTAAATAGTTATTATATATAAATATATAGCAATGATAGACATTACAGATCACAGATGAATACATTGGATATACTAGGAATCCGCAATGCGTTCGAGCCTGCAACGCAAAGCGGATTACACGGTCGCGGTGAATAGCCAATACCCCACCCAAGACCCCTACGGGTGCGGCAAACTACCCGCCAAGCACCCGAAGCGAAGCAACCTCCCTCACCACCGTGAGCAGGCCACTCGGCACTTCGAGATACCCGGTAGTTTGTGCACCCCCTCCATGGGTCTATCCTAGGAGCAAAAAACAGTAAAAAGAATTATACAATGACGGCTACAACCCCGACCCGGTTGTGCGGCCATACAAATAATATTATTACATCAATTTACATGTTACAAATGAATGAAAGAAAAATAACGCTCATCTCACATCCAACCCGGCTATTCACCCGCGACAATCCAATCCATTCATATCCACAAACCAATAACAATCACAGATCACAGAGATGTATAACCCCGACTAATCGACTTATAGCGATTAGCCGACGTTCAATACATACAAGCATCACAGATATAACCGATATAGTTAAAGTGTAGTGAAGTTCCGAAAAATACGGAATTATAGGCCCCCAAAAGTAAATTTTAGTTCTGGAAAATCTGGGCACATATAATATATTTCAAAAATCCCAAAACCAACACAGAAACATACTGCACCAAAAACGATGCAGAGAGGGGACAAGACGGCCGCGCTTCCGCGGCAAGAGCTTCCTTATGCCGCGGAAGCGCGGTCCTCTAGTCTCCTCTCTGGTTCGTCTTTGGTGGTGTTTCACACAAAACCCTGAGATAATTTTTGGAGTATAAAGTTTTTCATTTTGACCAGAAATAATTTTAACAGAAACTTGGATTTTGAAAAAGTTTGGTTTTTGGGTTTTTCGGTTTCGAAACTTCGTTACACTTAACTACTTAGCTAGTTTAGGTTTAGTTAGTCTCTGATACCACTGTAAGTCCGTGTTGCCCACCCCGGTGCTTACGGGGAGGCGGAAAACATAATAAAAATTTGATTTTTATCAACTATAGGCAACATGGACTATGCTTTAAGGATCTTTGCTAAACATAAACTTGCTAACCCTAACTACAAAGTAGCTAAGTGATGGAAAGGTTATACCTTGAGCTCAAAGTCCTTCTCTCCTTGCTCCTTGGAATGGTTGAAAGAGTTCACCTTGCTTGTCTTCTCCCGTCAAAGAAGGATCCACTTGAAAGCCACCACCTTTAGCTTCAACTCCAAGCTAGGAGTAACTAGAGTGCAAGAAATGCTAAGACTTGAACCCTAGAAGAGAGTAGAGAGGATCAAGTGAAGGTTTTTCTCAAGCTTTTTGTTTCTCAACACATGAGAGGGAGAGAGCTTGAGGGAGAGGATGAGCAAGAGAGAGAAATAATATGAGAGAATGAATTATTAGTGAGCCATTCTCACTAATATGTGTGGATAATTTTAATTGGATAATTAGCTTGAAAATTGTCATGATAAATCATGACATGACCATTATCATTTCAATTTTGCAAAGATCAAAGAGCATCTTCCAAATGAAATGATTATGGTCAAGTTGTCAACAAGGTCAACAAGTCAATGAAGTCAAATTGTCAACAACAACCATGCACAATTATTAAGCTAATTATCAATTAACTATAATCCACACAAAATCAATAGGGTTAATAAAATGACAAAAGCCATTAACCCTAAACAAGGTCCTCTCCCCCAATCTCAAGCAACTGTGCATACGCACCCGCATTCGTGATCCGAGGAACACGAATACTCTGAGAAAAACCAATCTCAAATCATATACTAGGATCCGGCTTAAACCAAAGCCCGCTAGTATAAACTGTCCGGACAGCAAACGTGCACAAGTGCGCGGATGCGAACGAACCCTGTCGCAAAACCATGCGACCTCTACTCATTTTGCCTAAAGGCGAATAGCTCTCTGTGTGGGACTCTAAAGACTCGATACTACGCTGGAAGTGGGTTTAACCACAGACCGCAAGCGGCACTAGCTGTACGTAACGGTCCCCAGGTAGATGTCGATAAGAAGACTGACGAGGTGAACCCCATCTGCACTCCTACTGAGCCTGTATGTGACAGTCTCCGTACAGTCCGGTCTGTTCGTCTGATACATCGCATGGCGGGCCTAGGGGGGCGGTGAACGTCAGTCCCCTAATAGCGGTACAAGTCGTGTCGGAGTGTAGCCCAGAACACCCTGAGATAACACTGGAAACCTACCAGTATATCTCGCTTGCCCTGGCCAGGGACTACTCGTGTAATGGCTCTCCTGGACACAGCGCGATGTCAACCCCCAATACCGGGAGAGACGAATCCTGTCTAACCGTCACTGCCTCCAAGTGCTTCGGGACTGCACCCAAAAACTACCTGTTTGCACAGCTCCTTTGAGCCGTGGTAGGGTAGTAATCAAAGTGCAGTGGGAACACACTCGAGGCGAAGTGACAGTGTCAAGTCAGCGGACTAAGCTGTACTCATGTCACCTGGGAACTGATAACTGACGATAGGTATATTACCAACCAACAGTTCCCGACGAGTCCTGTCCAGTGTACTCGTAACCTAACGAGCACCCGCATACTATCCCAAGTACGACGTACTAACGGCTGTGGGACAGACCGTCTCCCACACTGGGATGAGAAGCGCATACGCCAGTCTACTCCGGAGTATCGATGCCCTGTCTCGATAGTCCAACGACCAGGGACCTGTATAAGGATGTGCTTATAGATTACCCAGCTCCCACGAGTGCGAGCGCCATCACAACGCTGGTAATCAAGCAAAGATCCTAAGGGCTCTACTAATATGTATACCAGCAATATGCTAAAAGAAACACATGCACATATTAAAGCAGAGACAAACCAAGTAGCATACTACCATTTCGAGCAAGATTGTATATACAACTGTGAATATCCCAAGCTTCCATTAAGTAATATACAAACTAGTATGATACAGTAATGGCCTCTAGGGCATATACACTAACACATATAACATATGAAGTGGTAGGCAACTGATTTGATTTGAACCCTATTCAATAGGTATGCATCTTCTCAAGCGCATAACACCCAAAAGGAAATAGGAAACTCAGTAGTACTCATCATAGAGCACACCATATCACATAGGGTGCTATTGCTCCGCCCCGATACACCTACGTGCTGTGGTGTATACGGAGGAGTAATGCTGAGAGAGAATCTCATTCTCCTTTAGAATAGTCCAGGAATTCCGTGCTCAAGTATTCTCCTCCTTGATCTCATCAAAGGACATAATACTTATACCCGTATTTTGGTTCTCTACTTCTAACTTACATTCTGTGAATATCTCAAAAGGTTTGGACTTGTGTTTCAACGGGAACATATTTCTGAATCTTGAGAGATTATCAGAGAATGTAATGAAGTACAAAGAACCGGTCTTGGCCTGTGTAGACAGGGGACCTTCATACATCAGCATGTATCAATCCCAAGAGTTCACTAACTCTTTCTCTGTTTCCAATAAATAGAGCTGTGGTCATCTTATCTTTGTGACATGACCGGCAAGTTTCACAAGATGTAAATTCAAACAGATTTAAATATGCATCTGTATGGAACTTCAGCTAGTCGGGTCGCATTGATAAGACCTAGTCTATAATGCCTCAAGAAGGATTCGTTCATTTCTGAACTTTTCCTCTTGTGTGTGTTCTGTATACTAAGAACTGTAGTTTGATTTAGAACGTCAATGCTTTTAGATAACGTGCCTGAACCGATCAACTCTTGATATAGGAAATGTTCAAAACATTATCCAACAATACAAAATTATATCCTTCTTTACTAATAAAGAGACTGATATGATTTTGTATATCAGGTTCGGTATCTAATAACATTCGTTCAGAATCAATGTATTCTAGTAATACAGGGTGATAGTGACCAACAGACTTGGCCGCAACATTTGCACCGTTTTCTGTCTCATGAAACTTATCACCCGTTCTCAGTTCTTTACCTTTCTGTAGCCCATGTAATATATTACATATGCGGGATCCTGATCCGGTATCACATACCCAAGACGTAAAGGATACTGAGAAACAGTTCTCTGTAATGAACACACCCGAAGATGATGCATCAACATGCACTTTCTTCGTTTGGGCGGCACGGGAAATCTGGTATTTCCTAATTTCCTTCTCTGTCTTATAACAATTATAAGTTGGAGCGGGACCAACGTTCCCCAGCTCAGTATAACAAGCGGGTTCGGTCAATATATCCGTTTTATTATCTTGATTAAGGCGTGATATGGTCGCTATCTGGAGAGAGAGAGAAGAAAACACTCAGCGTATGCTCTTGCAAGATTAGATTGGTTATCTAATATATCTAATCAGGATGTCTCCCACTGTTTTAATCAAATCTTCCTTCAAACCCTAAAAGGAAAGACTAGCCGGGATTAATTACACGCTACAAGTTCGCCAATCTTTCAGCCAGGCCAGTGTCGGTACTTTGAGGGAGGTCCCCCGTGCTTTCGCACGAACCTAATTAAAGTAAACCTCATTTTCCCAGAGGCGTAACCCCGTTAACACCTTTCTAGACACCTACTTGATCGGCTAATTGCAATGTGTAAAACTCTCCCAGGAGTAACTCTTACTCGCAGTGGGTATCGGGATCCAACTATCTCATAGAAGGTATGCAATCTCATTGCAAATTTCAACACTTGAAATTCCCAATAATATTTTGCCCCTAGCGACTATATGACCTTAACATGGTCAACAAATCATAAGTGCTAGTCAAGTTCAACCCGTCATTTCCCGATTGAATTAAACCCACCCGCACGACCCTTAACATGGTCAACAAAGTCGCACGACTACCCTAATCCAATCGCATCATATGCTTATACAGATAAGCACTAATCAGCTACCGCACACTACCCCTTAACATGGTCAACAAACGTAGCACGAATACTAACTAGTACTTATCTGAAATGACGGAGGGCTACGACAGGTTTTTAAGAAAACCTTTTGCGTAATGAACTTGATATCGTTGTAGAATCGAGTGATTTTAAATGGAATGTTTTTGAGGCTTTTCTAGTTTTGCTAAAGGGGTCACTCCCGGTGAAGGGATCGTCGGCCCTTTCCTCATCGAATAAGGTGCAGGATATTTCACAAATATCACTATGCAAAGCAAGAACTATAGAAGCAATCAAAAGACAAACCGACTTTGTAGCATCTGCCAGTTATTACTAAAGGAGTCACTCCCGGTGAAGGGATCTCGGTCCTTTCCTTATTGAATAAGGTGCTGGATGTTCTACAAGGAACACCGCTATGCAAAGCAAGAACTAGAGCTACCAGTTTTTATTAAACAAGTTTCTACAACATCTTAGGTTTCTTTTATTTCATTAATCTCATTAATGAAGTCCCATTTTATTATGCTTCACAAGCATCTCTTTTGAAACGAAATCTGCAATATAACATATATCTCATATATATATAATATAAACATTCGTCTCAGGCAGTAATATGATCTCATCACAGAACAGTGCAGCAGAAGAACATATATGAAATATTGGATATATTAGGACGTCCGTGTTTTTAATACGAGCCTGTATAAAACACGGATTCCACGGTCGCGATGAATAGCCAAACCCACATCCCTAGACCCCTACGAGAGCGGCAAGCAACACTGCCAATTCTAGGGTTAGGAGACCCGGTCTCGACTCCTCGAGATGGTCTCCCACTGGACCCTAGAACCCGGTTACTTGTGCTCCCCTCCTTGGGTCTACCCTAATGCGGAAAAGTAAATAATATACAACGGTGACATCATTCGCAACCTGGAAGTGCCCCAATAAAAGAATATTACATACAAATGAATTTTACATGAATGAAAAAGAAAAAACTCTCATCTCACATAAAACCCCCGGCTATTCAGAACGCGACGATCCAATAGAACATATCACAGCAACACATAATATCTCATATCATCAACGTAAGCAAGTATGCGTATCCCGACTGTCGTTGATGTATAGCAACGAAGCCGGCGATACAGCACATACTACGCTTACGGTCACAGAAAAGAAAGTGTAAAACTACAACAGTTGGAATCCGCAACCTCTTTAGACATCGCATGCCTAACCAAATGAATTCCTTAGACATCGCATGCCTAACTATTATAAACCCCGCATTTTAGTCTCATTATCGAAAACTCTTTTCAATATCAAGTCGGGCAATTCAACAAGATTCCCGACATTCTGATCGAATGCTCGTCGCAAACTTTAGTAGACGGCCGCACCCCCGATGCCGTCAACGAAGTGCACTAAGGCGGAACACCGCTGCCGCGAGCACCCGAACGGATGCTTTCGGCGACGGGGTTCTCCTACAGTCACTTGGTCGGGGCTATGGGGCGTAACTGTCTATTAAGTTTACCCGGCGAGTATCCGCGTACGCTACGTGATTGCGACGGACTTTTGATCACATCAAAATTCCATGGCAACCGATCATTTGAGACTGAACTGCTATATTTATAATATTCAAATTAGTTATCTCATAACTTTTTGTGGATTCCAAATATTGTATCACATTCCAGATAAATAGACAAAGTTAAACTTTCCGATCGAATAATCAAACACCCAAGATTTTCCCAATAAATCTCAACACTTGAAATCAGTTTAAAAACATCCATCACATGCCACAGTACCAATGGTCCATCCGTAGAAGGGTCAAGCCAACGCCTCACATGTGGCACGCCGTACTGCCCCAAACCCTAAGGTTCAAAAGGCAGTTCAAGACGGTCACATAATCGAGTTAAGGTTTGTTGTCTTCTAGAGGGTCCACTGCGTTACTTGCACGACTTAGAACATTCTTAAACTCGAGGAAAAATCCAACTTTTGAAAAATTTTCTGACAAGGGAAAAAGTGAGTTATTGATATCCGTTCGAACTTTTTAACAGTTTCTAAAAATTATCCGGACAAACTAAACAAAGTTAAATTATCCGATCGAATCAACGATTCCCCAATACAACCCTTGAAAACTCAACACTTGAGTGGAATTAAAATATTCACAGAAAAAAATAACAAGAAAGGGCCTAAAAATAATTACATGAAATTTCAGGGACTAAGTCCAAATTTTGGCCGCGGGACCGCCGCAAAACCCATGGTTTCGCCGCGGTTCCGTGGTCAAATTTTCGAGTTAGATGTCCGTACTTCACAGTAATTCTTAGTTTTTCCTGCTTAATTTTCTGAGAATTTTTAATTCAGAAAAAACCACATTTTTGAAAAATGTACAGAGAGGGTTCCGTGTCGGGGTTTCGGCGTTCGATCGGACATTAAACTTCGTCTAGACTTCGCCTAAAGCTCTAGCTTGGCTCTGATACCACTGTAGGGTTGCTATGCACGCGCACAAGGGTCTACGAGGCATCAACCATACCCGATTAAAAATTTAGCCGTGCCGAACAACCCGAATACAGATCTTTAAACTAGAGATTAGGCGAAAACTAACATGTTAACAACTTTAACACTAAGTGAGAGGGATTACAACCTTTGTAGATCCGGTCCTTCACTTCATAAGCTCCGTGTTGAAGTCCCTTCGCTGCGATCATCATGCTCCGGACTCTCGAGAGGCTCCACGAAGAGAAAGATGCAGTCTTGCTTCCGATCTTCGATACAAAGATGATCTACCTTGAAGTTTCATTAACACAAGCTAACACTCACTAAAATTGAGTGAACACTCTCATCTAAAGGGCAAGGGAAGATGAGGATGATGAAGTAGGATTTTTGCTCTCTTTATTTATCTTTTTCTCACATATTTTCATCACAAATATCAAAGCAAGAAAGCTTTGCATGAAGAACTCAAGGAAGAAGAAGAATAGTGATCCATTTTCTTTTTATGATGAATAATGAAAGGATTAATATGATAAATAATGCAACCATGGTTGACTTAACCATTGTAGAGAATTAACCAAGGGTTAGGGTTTGGGTTGAGTTAAGAATGAGTCACTTGAAAATATCTTTTCCAAAACAAAAAAGAAAACCTTCTAGAATCTACTAGAAGTCATTAACCCAAATCAAACCCTAATCTTGATTAATCTTTACTAAACATGTTGCATTAGTTATCATATCATGTTACAATATTATATATCACATATATAATATTTATTGTAACCAAATAAAATAATACAATTAACATATATCGCATATATATCAATGTATTACCCGAGTGAGAAAAAGAATCTTTTAGTGAGCAAATATTAGTTAATGTAATTTTAATATATCATATATATTATTATATATTAAATTATCGAATCAACACTTGATCCGAAAATCCGGCTATATCGCATATAACCGACTAATATTTATCCGTACCGATTCATCGAATCAACACTTGATCCGATGACCCGGCTGATATCGAATATCGCGAGAGTATAATACGGTATCTCATATCGTAATATCCTCGGTCCCGCGCATATCACATATGTGCTTCTACTCCGTTTTTCCTGAGTCAAGAAACCTCTGTGTAGGACTCTAAAGAATCGTCAATACGCCGGCAGTAGGTGATGATCATATCAAACACCCACAAGCTGCAAGCGGTCAGCTAAACGTAACAGCTACCCAGGTATTGAGCGCTCAGAAGATCAACAAGCAAGCCTGTACATTCTCTTGTGAATCCAAACAGTAACACTCCCGTACAGTCCGGTCTCGTCGTCTGATATGTTGCATATCTCGCCTAGGGGTGGTAAACGTCAGACCCCAGTAGCTCGATAAGTCGTGTCGATATGAGGTCTATAACAGTTCGAGAAACTACTAATAACACTTACCAGTAAATCTCAGCAACCCTGGCCAGGGATTTCCGGTTATAGCCAATCGAACACAGCACAACATCAACTCCCTATACCGGGAGAGACGAATCCCCTCCTATCGCTCATTGCCTCCATGTGATTCGGGACTGTACCCAAAAGCCACCTTTTTGCATGCCCTCTTGGACGTGGTATGATGGAAATCAAAGCACAGTGGGAATCACACAAGACTCTATGACGATCTCGGGTCAACAGACTACTCTGTACCAGTGTCACCGGAGAACTGCCATCTGACGTATGGTATAATACCATCTGGGAGTTCTCGGCGAGTCCGTCCAGTGTACCCAGTCTCTACTGAGCACCCGTACACCATCCTTGATGTCAAACACCGATGGATATGGGATCATCCATCGCCCATCATATGGGTCAAGATGCGTATACGCTAGTCTACTCTGGTGTATCGATGCCCTGTCTCGATACACCATCGACTAGGAACAGTTATAGGATGTACTCGTCGACTACCGTGGCCCCACTAGTATGATCTCATCATAGTCCCAGCAGTCGAGTATATATCCTAAGGGCTTCATCAACATGTAATATAGAGACAATCAGAGTACATGTTAAGATAAAGAACAACCAGATAGCTTACTATCATGTCGAGCAAGAAAGTCCTCCCTATATATGTCCTAGCATCCACTACAATATACATCGTATGTACAGTAATGGCCTCTAGGGCATACATATAACTAACAAAATGGACTAAATATTATATAGATATTATATTCTTATATTTTCCTTCATAATGTTAATTATAATATGAAAATAGTATTTTTACAGATAAACCCTCATATGTGTCATATTTATAATAAACATATTTTATTATTTAAAAATAGTAAAGAAAATGGCATATCAAATGCACAATATTTTCGATTGAACAGTAATGGTTTTGAGAACTTGCTTCTCTTTCAGGTTACACATATGTGCATGCATTTCTTGATGAGTAATGCTGATTAGCCTCTTTCCATTCAGTTGATATGCACTGGAGACAGTTGCATGTATTTTGAATCTGGTTCCAATTAAATTAGTGTCTTTATTTCTATATTGGATATATAGAATGGATTCATATCTTAACGATGTTAAGGTATATGGAGTTGTCCGGCTGATGCTTGAAACCAGAATCCGGATAAACTCTAGGCACGTTTCAGTAAGGGCAGTTTGTGGGTTTTCCCGGGATTTGACGAGGGTTAACATTCTACCGTCTGGAAGATCAATAGTTATATTATTCTTGACTCGCCACCAGTTTTAGTAAAATGGATTCTTTTTCAGAAAACATTAGTGGGAGTATGGTAGAACTGGAAGTAATTCCAGAATCACAACGATTACTGAAAATTTAGTAGAACCTAAAGATTCAATTGGATTTGACATTCTATTAGCCACTCCGCAAATTTTGGTGGGTAACCTCAGGCACCCAAGAGGTACTTCGGTCTTCTTAAAGACGGTGACAGGGAGGTTTTTGATTACCCAAACTTGACACTACTGCTGTTCTAGACTATGAGATCTGGCAGGAGGATGAGTATAACGTCGTTCTAAATTGGCTTTAGAAGTGCATGTGTATATGACTCTGCCAGAGGGTTGTTGTAGTCAGTGGGAGCAGCGGAAGCGTAGTAGGCAAGTATCTTATGTTTATTTATAGACTAAAGTAGATATAGCGGAGATAGATCATCTATTTTTGATGTGACAGTCATAGAGTTTGACTTCATCAGAATACCAGATGGATCTGGTAAGAAAGTAGTAGGGAGTGATGTCCTGGTATTTGGATGACATGCACTTAATAGGAAGGGATCTTCTTGTACTACGATCGGTTATACAGTGGTTGTCATAAGGTTGTTTCTCCACATAGGATATGGATAAAATATCAGGATTTCTGGTCACTCGATCTATGGTTTTAGATCTAGATTTGGAAAGTGTCCCAATTTGGGTACTTGACCCTATTCTAAAGTGTTTTAGAATGGACGACTCCTGGTGTGGTGGTGTACCCACAGGTGATGGAGTCACCCTCTCTAAAGAGATGTTTTTCAGACTGATGAGGAGAGGGATCTGCATGATTAGCATATCACTTGTTTAGGCAATTGAGTTAATCATGAAATGTTAAGTACCACACCAGATATTTCTTTTGCACGGGCTACAATAAGCATATATATTAATCCAATCCTGGAGAAACAGAGGGAAGCAGTTGTGAACATAAGTGGATGTTCCTGGTATATGGTAACGACAGCCTCCTTCAGGAGGCGGTTATCATTTTAGGCTTCCAAGGTGACCTGGATAACAGAGTGGCTGTTAGAGTTATAGTTTTCCCTCTTTTGAGGGGCAGTATGTTGGACAGCTGGTCCAAGCGGATACTGAGGAAGGCATGGCGCAGGATACTGATTAAATTCAGTGGATGATACAGCCTAAGAAGTTTGTTGGATTTGGAGTTCATTTATGAACTGGGTCCCATCAGATATCCAGAAAAATTCTAAGACAGGTATCGCTCATTTCGGGAGATAGTCTTTCTCCGTGAAATTGAGATATAGAGAGATAAAGATAGAAACACTGGAGCAGATCCACTCACTCAGGCTATTTCTCGAATGTAATAGTTTCGCATACGGACTTTGCGAGACTGATTAGTAGAGAAGTTGGGTGTTCGGTATCACACGGGCTGTGAGTATGTGACACCACAATAATTAGACTTAAGTGCAAGTGGGAGATTGTTGGCTATAATGCCCTCAAGTCAATTATTGAATCGCAGGCACGCGATTATGATGATTGAGGGAGGACCTATACCGGTAGAACAGTCTTACTCGAGATGATAGTATGTTATCTGGGTTGACTTTATCATCATGTACAGCATTAGGTGGCATTACAGATCACTTTTATATGTTGATAGAGCCTATAATATTCTTGCTTGACTACCAGCATTATGATGGTGATCATATACGTGGGAGCTGGGTGGTCTATAATCACATCCTTAAATGTCCCTAGTCGTGGGAGTATCGAGACTGGATATCGATAATTCACAGTAGACTAGTGTATACTTATCGAGACCCTGACGAGGGGCGGTGGCCGATCTCACAAGCTATTGGTGTCAGTTAGTCACCTAAGATAGTATACAGGTGCTCATTCGGTTATGAGTACACTGGATGGACTCGCCCGGAACCTGCTAGATAGTATTATACCTATTGTCAGACTGCAGTTCCCGGGTGACATGAGTACAGGTTAATCTGTCGACTTGAGATCGTCATTTGTCTCGTGTGAGTTCCCACTATGCTTTGATTACTACTCTACCATGGCTCACAGGAGTCGTGCAAACAGGTTTTAGTTGGGTACAGTCCTGAGCCACATGGAGGCAGTGAGCGGATCGTCGGGGATTCGTCTCTCTCGGTATTAGGGGTTGATGTCGCGCAGTGCACGGGTGGTCATCACCAGAAATCCTTGGCCAAGGTAGTCGAGAATTACTGATTTGGATCAGTAGTTTCTCTGTAGGTGATGGGCTTCATACCGACACGATATGTCACATTATTAGGGGTCTGACTTTATCCAACTTCCTAGACTCGATATGCGATACTCTTAGACGAACAGACCAGAATGTATGGAGATCGTCACGGACAGGCTCAGTAGGGGTTTGGATGGGTTTGCTCGTCGGCCTTCCTTTCGCTCAATATCTGGGTAGCCGTTACGTATAGCTAGTGCCGTTGACGTGCTTTTGGTTAAACCTACTGCCAGTATATTGATGGGTCTTTAGAGTCTCACATAGAGGGTTTTCACGGTTCAGACGATATGGTGTAGATGACGTATCTTGGTATATATATATGTCCGATTAAATATGTGTACATGCTACACAGACTTTAATCGGACGGTTGATAATACTAGCGGCTTAGGACTAAGCCGGATTATTAAATCAGGTTTTGATTTAATAATTATATATGTATTTATATATATGTATTCTAGTATTATTGTTCACTATTCATTTTCTCTCTTGGCTATTCATATTTTTGTACGAATACGCGTATATGTATTTCGATACGTATACCGGGTTGCATTCCGTATTTATATGGAATAGCTTCTAGAAGATGGCCACCTCATTATTTGATTTTCATTTTAGAAAATCAATTTTTGAAATAAGGTGGAGGGTGAGTTGGCATGAGCATGGGCTTGGCATGTAGAGAGGTATGGCACACATTTGTTTATTGTAAAAATAAGGAGATATTTTCATGGTTGAAATTATTGTAGGCACATATTTCTTTACTTGCCATGCTTGTTTTTCTTCACTTGATCATTCTCACTCTCTTGAGAGACTTAGATTTTTCCATGGTTGCTCATGCCACTAGTTTCCTCACCTCCTTCTTCATCTTCTATGGTTACTCTTTTGAGCATTAGTGATGAGAGAAAAATATAGTGAGCCATTCCAACACCTATGCTCTCCATTGCTAGCAACCTTGGAGCGTCGGTTGCCTCGCTAGGTGAGGCTGGAGCTTGCCTCGTTTCCCTCGGGTGGATCATCATCGATGGAGGAAGACCGGCAACCAAACTCGATCCAGACGACCACTAGGAGCTTGGGATGAAGGTTGAAGACCGAAGGACTTGGTTCATTCGGTATAACCATTCTATCATAGTAGATTAGCACTTTTTTTGTTAGCTAGTATAGTTTATGGTTTTGATCTTAGGACGGGTTTTGTTTGCGCCAAATTTTTTAAACGCCAGCTTTTGTTCCGCATCGGCCATGGTTGATGGTCAGGGTGCCCGCAAAACCCATCAAGTCCCTACTGGTAATGGCCTGCTTAAAACTTGTAGGATCATTTTCTTCGAAGATGTAATCCTCTTAATCTCAATCTATGAGAAAACCGTAGTATCTCTCGGGCGGATGAGAAATCCTACTAGATCTGCGGAGTGGCCGAGGTTCGTCCAGGATTATTGAATCCTGAGGTTCCACCAAATTTTCAGTTTCAGTTTGTGGTTCCAGAATTTCTTTCAGTTCTACCGTGCTTCCATTAATTTCTTTTGTAAGAAATTCTCTTTCCAAAAAAGTGGCGTGGCGAGACACAAACACATTCTGTTTCTCAGTGTGGTAGAACAGATATCCTAGTGAATTCTTAGGATATCCCACAAACTTACAAAGAATCGGTCGTGCCTCCATTTTGTCCGGATTTTGCTTTTTACCATAAGTTAGACAACCCCATATCTTAATAAATTTAAGACATGGTTTCTTACCACTCCATATTTCATATGGAGTTGTAGGTATGGATTTGGTCGGAACTTGATTCCAAAGATATGCTGCTGTCTGAAGCGCATATCCCCAAAATAAAAGAGGCGGATCGACACTACTCATCATGGAGAGAACCATTTCCAATAGGGTACGGTTCCTACGTTTCGATACATTGTTGTGCTGTGGTGTGTACGGAGGAGTAGGCTGAAAGAGAATACCATTCTCTTTCAGGTATTCTAGGAATTCCGTGCTTAAGTACCCCCCTTCTCTATCAGATCGGAGGATCTTGATACTTTTTCCAGTCTGATTCTCTACTTCATTTCTGAATTCTTTGAATTTCTCAAAAGTTTCATATTTGTGTTTCAAAAGATACACATATCTAAACTTAGAGAGATTGTCAGTGAATGTAATGAAGTACGAGAACCCACCCCTTACATGTATAGATATCAGACCATATACATCACTATGTATGAGTCCCAAGAGCTCTGTAGCTCTTTCTTGGTGTCCGGTGAACGGAGATTTGGTCATCTTTCCTTTGAGACAAAACTGACAAGTTTCATAGGATGAGAATTCGAACGGATTCAAATATCCATCCATATGCAACTTATTTAGTCTTTTCTCACCGATATGACCAAGTCTACAACGCCACAAGTAGGTTTCGTTCGTATCTGAACTCTTCCTCTTGCATGTGTTTTGTATATTAAATACTGTGTTTTGATTAAGAACATAGATACCGTTACACAGTGTACCTTCTGCAACCAATACCTAATTAAGGTAAATGTTCATGATATTTCTATCTAGAATAAAGTTATATCCATCTTTATCAAGTAAAAAAACTAATATGATGTTGCAAAGTATGGAAGGTACATAGTAGCAGTTGTTCAAAATCATAGTATTGCCGCTTTGGAATACCAAGCGATATTCACCGACGACAACAACATCAACTTGTGATCCGTTCCCTACTCTGAGGGACTTCACCTGGTCCAACCATTCTACTTTTTCTCAGTCCTTGTAATAAATTACATATATGAGATCTTAATCCGGTATCTAGTACTCAGGAGGTAGGTTGACCGAAAAACAGTTTTCAACAAAAAATACACCCGAAGAAGATGCATTAGAATACTTCTCTTTCATTAGGGTTATATGGAATCCCCGATATTCCTCTTTCCCTTGCCTATACTCGTGACAATTGTCACAAGTTTGAGCCGAACCGACGTTCCCCAGCCCAGTGTAATAAGCTGGTTCGGTCAATTCATATATTTTATTTTCTTGATTAAGGCGTGAATTGATTGCTACCTAGAGAGAGAGAAAAGAAACACTCAGTGTGCGCTCTTGTAAGATTAGATTGGTTATTAATTTATCTAATCATGATGGTTCCCTTTGTTTTCTCGAATTTTCCTTCAAACCTTAAAAGGAAAACTAGTCGGGATCATTCGCACCTTAAAAGTTCGCTAACCGTTCAGCCAGGTGGGTGTTGGTACTTCGAGGTAGGTTCTCCGTGCTCCTGTACGGACCTAATTAAAATAAACCTTGTTTCCGCAGAGGCGTAGCCCCGTTAACACCTTTCTAGACACCTAATAGGTTAGCTAATTACGAGGTGAAAAATATCTTCCAAGAGTAATCCTACTCATCAGTGGGATCGGGATTCAACTATCATCGCGTGATAACCTAGATGGAAGCCACTCTAGCCACCACACTCCAGAAGGTATGCAACACTTGCAAGTTTCCTATATATTTGAAACTCCCGATGTGGTTTTTGCCCCTAGGACCTAAGTGACTTTAACAAATAATCAACAAATCAAAAAATCCTAATCAAGTTCAACCCGTCATTATCCAAGATTGCATTAGACCTATCCGCATGACCCTTGACGAATAATCAACAAAATCACATGACTGTCCTAACCAATCGCATTATCTATGCTACAGACAATCATTACTTAACTACCGTACATTACGCCTTGACGAATAATCAACAAACGCAGCACGAATACTAAGTACTAATTATCTGAAACAACGGAGGACTACAGCTAGGTTTTGGACGAAAAACCCTTTAACGTAATGAACTTGATATCGTTGAAGGAACCGAGTAGTTTTGAAAAGGAGCGGTTTAGGTTCCGCTTTTGAAAACTAGTGGTTTTGAAGAAAACCGAGTAATTTATAATAACATAAGCTTTTGCTGAAGAGGTCACTCCCCGTGAAGAGATCTAGGCTCTTGCCCCTTCGAATGAGGTGCGGGATATTCTTAACCGAATACCACCATGCAAAGCGAAAATATGACTATAGTTTTTCAAAAAGTGGTTCCGACAACATCTTATTAGGTTTATTTTCTTGCACTAATCAAAATTAATGTGGTCCCATCAATTAATTCCTATCATACCAGAAAAGAACGAAAATACAATGTATGTATATGCCATCTGCATACGCCACGAGACCCCTTCATGCACCGTTAGGTTACTTAACTAACGGCAGAGAGGGGCAGGGCTAGCGCGTGTAGGGTGTTTTTCGTCACCCCACTGAGATGGGAATACTCGTGCGCTTGTCAGGCGTACTACAGATTTCCTCTGCCTAGGGTAGGCGGGGGGGGGGGGAAGGCAGGGGGGTTATTGATTGTGGAGATCCAAATCTCCGGCAGACGCGGACTAAGCTGCTGTTAATCACCCCTCGCCTTTGGAGCGAAGGAACCTCCGATTGACGGGTCAAACTGGTCATGTGAACTCAATGTGCAGTGTGCGTGTGTTGTATTTTTAAAGGGGTTTTGTATATATTGGGGGCCTCACAGAGTTTATGGGGTCCCGCTACCCGGATAGCGGGTTGGGGGTCAAGAGGGCTAGCAGCCCGCTTGCGGGGTGCGGGACAGCGCCCCGTTAGAAAAAATTTCCTAACAGGGGACGTGTTTCTGGTGTGGAGTGCACGGAAAATGAGTGGTTAGGAGCGTCTTAAAGACGCATGCATGGAACGTAGGCGCTGGACGTCCGCGGGTCACGTGCCTGGCGTGTGGGCGCTTGGCGCCCGCGGGTCACGTGCCTAGCTCGTGGGTGCTGGGCGATTGCGGGTCATGTGTGCAGCACGCGACCGCGGGTCACGTACGGCGCACGCGGGCACTGGGCGCCCGCGGGTCACGTGCGCGACACACGACCGCTGGGCGCCCGCGGGTCACGTGCACGGCACGCGACCGTTGGGCGCCCGCGGGTCACGTGCACGACACGCCATTGCTGGAAACACTAGCGGAAAATGGGCCTAGCCCCTGGGTTAGGAGTTGAACTCCCAAGGGGCTTTGGAGTTGAACTCCTAACAGGGAGTATGTATAGATTTGGAGTTAAACTCCAACAGATCTTGAATGGAGTTAAACTCCTAAAAATCTTTAGATCTTCTTTTGAGCCTCGGATCCTCCCAGAATGGGATTTTTATAGATGGGTATCCTTCTTCTTTCTCTCTGTTGGCTGGATCTTGGGGAGAAAAGGGCAGGTGAGACTTAAAATATCATCTTTTAGGGATTTGATGGCAGATCCGAGCTCCCCTTCAAGGGTTTTATAGTGAAAAGTTATTTATTTTTGGAAAAGGAAGAGTTAAACTCTTGATTTAATTCAAAATAAAAGAAAAAGGTTTAGAATCTTGAGGAAGGAGGTGGAGGTACAAACCTTAGAATTTTAGAATGGAAAGGTTATGCTTTATTTCATTATCATGCTGCTTTATATAGGCTTACAAATTTACATATAGCCCCTTGGGCTTTACAAAATGGTATTTTACCCATCCCATACTTCATGTGCTCATTTCTTTGGCACATAAGCTATGGGCTTTACAAAAATTTGGCTTTATGCCCATTTTTCTTACATTCATACATAAAAAATTACATCAAAATTATTTATTACATGATTTCATTTCGGCATGGGGAAGGCTGGTCGCAGGGCTCGACTTGGGCATGGGCCTACTTGGCCTGGGCTTGGGCCCACCTAGCTTGGGATTGACTTTGACTTGGTCAACCAGGGTGTAATTTTTGATCCCAACAAAGTGCCCCCCATCAATAAATGCACACCACACATGTGGGTCGTGTGCATAAAATTGATGGATCTTCTTTCACGTGGAGGTAACTTGATTTGGTTCCCGCTTTTGGGAAGCTGGCGCTGCCCTTTTTACGACATGGATGGTCGATGCTTGACGTGTCCCCAAGACGAAGTGTCGGCGTATGACGTATCCCCGGTTCGGAGTGTCGCTGGTCGATGTTTCCCCGGCCCGGAGTGTCACTGGTCGACTTGTCCTCGGCACAGAGTGTCGCTGGCTGTTCGACTTGTTCCCGGCACAGAGTGTCGCTGGTCGACTTGCCCCCGGCACGGAGTGTCGCTGGTTGTTAGACTTGTCCCCGGCACGGAGTGGCACTGGATGTTCGACTTGTCCCCGGCACGGAGTGTCGCTGGTCGACTTGTCCCCGGCACGGAGTGTCGCTGATTGTTCGACTTGTCCCCGGCACGGAGTGTCGCTGGTCGACTTGTCCCCGGCACGGAGTGTCGCTGGTTGACTTGATTCTGAGGCGGAGCATAATTCCGGCAGGGAAGGTAGATATCCCGAGGCGAAACATGATTTCGATACGGGGTACATTCTGGGACGAAGCATGATTCCGCCCCAGAGGTTATTGGTTTGATTTGATTTGGGTTGACATCAGCATCGCTACTTTGGAATATGGTACCAGGAGCAGATCATCATTTTCCATGAGTGGATCTGGGGATTTTGGTTTTAGTTTGGCATCAGCATCGCTACACTGGAATATGGTACCAGGAGCGAATCATCATCTGCTATGAGAGGAATTAGGGATTTTGGTTTTGGTTTGGCATCAGCATCGCTACACTGGAATATGGTACCAGGAGCGAATCATCATCAGCCATGAGGAGATTTCCCTCGTTCCCAGTTTAACGACTTAAGGGTCATCTGTTTCCAGTTTAACGACTTAGAGGTCATCTATTCCCAGTTTAAATACCTAGGGATCTATTGAATCCGAGGTTTGGAATTTTGGGGTAGGGGTCGGCATCAGCGTTGCTAACACTGAAGCGCAGGTGCCAGGAGCAATTCATCATTTGCCTTTTTCTGTTAGGGAGCGATGGCTTAGGAGACAGGTTTAGGTCCCTATCACCTAAAGCTTTTCAATTTTATGAGCCGTAAGGATCCCATAAAAGCATTTTCTCCCTACGAGTCGAAAGGATCTCGTAGGTGTATTTTCTCCTTAGGAGTCGTAGGGACTCCTAAGTGTGTTGCTCCTTTGTAAGTCGTAAGGATCTCACGCGGGAATTTTCTCCTCACAAAGTCGAGAGGACTTTGCGAGTGAATCTCATCTCTTTTTCATGAGTTTGCGCCCTCTCGGGTTTTCACAAACTCGCCGTCAGTCCTGTTGTTTTTACTCACGGAGCCCTTTCGGGTTTTCATCCGTGCCTGTTTTGCATATGGACATACCCTTTTTTTTGTAAATATTCTCGCTGGCGGGACTTTAAATGTAGTCTCGCCGGTAGGACTTCGGAGAGATTGGGATTGTTTTACGCCCATGGATTGTATACGGTTTTGCAGGATGTATGATCCAGACCGTAGAGCCGGGAGAATTTTGGGACTTTGTTGGCGTCTGCATCGCTGTACTGGAATATGGTACCAGGAGCGACTCATCATTCGCCGTTGGGATATGGGATTTGGAATTTGGTTGGCGTCTGCATCACTGCACTGGAATATGGTACCAGGAGCGACTCATCATTCGCCCTTTAAGAATTTGGATTTTGGTTGGCGTCTGCATCGCTGCACCGAAATATGGTGCCAGGAGCAACTCATCATTCGCCATTGGGTTTTTTTTACCGCGATTGCTCTATCATTTCATCTTTTCTTATCGCGAAGGTTGCGATTGCCCTATCATTTCGTCTATTTATTCGCGGTTGCCCCATCATTTCGGCTTTATTTTCATCTTTATTTTACTCGCTGGTTTTTATTGCGAGTTGTCCCATCATTTTGGCTTTTCTTTTTTCTTCTTCTTTTATTTACACATTTTTTTACACTCCCAGTTTAACGACTTAAGGATCGTCTGTTCTCAGTTTATCGACATGGTGGTCAACTGTTCCCAGTTTAACAACGTAGTGGTCAACTGCTCCCAGTTTAACGACATGGTGGTCCTGTTTGCTTATCCTAGCTCCTCGAATCTTGATCTTGGCGGAGTTGTGTTGATGACCGTAGCTCTGTGGGTTGCCGGTACATCCGAGGACCGTGAGGTTTTTCCACGCTTGTATTGGTTCTCCATCCAATCTTTGAAAACATAGCAGTCTTCAATGGTATGACCTACCATTCTATGATATGGGCAGTTTATGGGATTGCCGGTCATGTTCATTTCATGTGGCCTCTTTGGAATAGGCAGTTGCAGACCGTTGTCCAAGGCATCCACGAATATTTTGCGGACTTCATCCTTCTTGAAGGAGTATACCTTCTTCTTTCTCTCCATTAGAGTAGGTGCCTTTACTGATGCTGGTCCTTGAAGCCGGTCCGTCTTTGGTTCGCCTGCTGTCTGCTTAGCCCATTCAGTGTACGTATCGGAGGGACTGGAAGCTGATCGCGGCCGTTTTTCGCAAAAGTGTTCCGCTCTTGGGATGGAGAGAGTATCGGTAAGCTGCTTCCGGATATCAATCCCTGGCCCACGAACCAAAATTTGATTTTGCTGTAATTGCAATCTGGCAACTTGGGTTGTGAGATCTTCCATGACGTTTGGCAGCTCGTCGACTCTGGAATAGACCATAGCCATCTTCTCGTCCCTGTCCTGAAGCTGCTTTTGAAGCTATTAGAATAATGCTTGTTCTATAGTTTCGGGTACGACAACGGGGTCATCCTTACCTCCTGAGCTTGATTCAGCAAGAACCACGGGTTCTTTTGGCTCAATGGCCTGAGCTGGCACTTCATCATTTGGATCGAGCCAGTGTTGGATGGCAACAACCGCGTCATTGTCATGGCTATAAGGCGTAGGAGGACTTGTTCCTCTGAGCTCCATCATGTAGACCGTATGGGTTGTGTACCCGTCTATTGCTTCTTCATCGGCAATGTTGCTTGCTTGGATTTTAGCTTATTGCCTTGGTCCACTCTTTTCAGATAATGGCAGATGTCTGAGAGAATCAGGTTTTCGAAAGACTTCGGTCTCCATTCGTATGAAATTGGCAGTCACAGCTTGACTGTTTTCCAACACGCCTTTAGAAAGTTATATCTCTCCTGCTTTGTATCGCTTTTACCCAATCTGTGAAGACGAAGCAGTCTTCAATAGCATGACCTATCACTCTGTGATAGGGGAAATATTTGGGGTCGTCGGTCATATTCGCTTCTTGGGGCCTTTTTGATTCTGGCAATTATAGACTGTTCCTTAGGGCGTCTTTGAATATTTTACGGACTTTATCCCTTCTGAAGGAATAGACCCAATCCAGCTTCTCTTTCAAAGGCGATTCTCCTCCCTCTCTGAACACTGGCTTCCGAGGCTGGTCGGCATTAGGCCTTCCTGCTCCTCGCCTGCTTTGGTCAGCAGATCTTTCGGACCATCGTCTTGGCCCTTCCTCTTCTGGAAAGGACGGGCGACTGAAGACCGTTGGTCTGACCGGGTCCTTGGGTGGCGCTGTTCGGATCTCCGTTTTCTTGACTCTTGCAGTCATGGCATTCTTCTGGACCAATTTCAGTGGTTCAAAAGAGCTAGCGAGCTTTACAACCGATTCAGCTGTTGTTGTGGGGTAACCCTGTTCTTGGAACCTCATGAAGTTCAGCCTAGCAGGGGCCCTAACCTTTTTGTTGGCTTTATATTGGAGCCTTTTCTGTCTTAGCTTCTCAATTTTGAGGGCTTGACGGGCATCCATCATCCAGGAAGCCATCGTGAGTCGATTGGCAGGGAGCTTAGAGAAGATACCCGATCGAGCAGTTGTCAAGGGCGTCGCAGGAGCTTGCTCGATACGCCTTATTGCTTTGTTGGTGTTGATGGCCTTGCCCCCAACTGGAGCAAAGGAACGTCGTTCAAACACCGACTTGCGTTTGGGTAGTGGTGCCTTCGAGATCACCATATTTGGCCTCCTGCCTTTTGAGGTCGGTTTATCCATCACCGGGGCTTGAAGAGCAGAGATGACGTTAGCTGGAATGAACAGAATAGAGCCGAATAGTAGCGGCGGCTCCTCCCACTGTCGCCCGAGACTGGCCAGAAGGACCGTCCTGGCGTCCATCTTCATCGTGTAGGAGATGGGAGCTGTGTTGAGAACTGAATTTTCCCTTAAAGACATTTTGTTGCGTCTGACGATTGCAATCGAAAGTCGTTAACCTGCAAATAGAAGTATGATTTCGGTACAGGCAATCAATGTATATGTTGATTGAGTTCGCATGGATGTTTAACCCGAAATATGGGTGGAGAGATCCGTCCCACCGGACGTGCCAAAATCTATAGGGTGTTTTTCGTCACCCTATTGAGATGGGAATACGCGCGTGCTTGTCGGACGTACTACAGATTCCCCCTGTCTAGGATAGGCGGGGTGGGTGGATGGGTGTTTATTGATTGTGGGGATCCAAATCTCTGGTAGCCGTGGACTAAGCTGCCATTAATTACCCCTCGCCTTTGGAGCGAAGGAACCTCTGATTGACGGGTCAAATTGGTCATGCGAACTCAATGTGTAGTGTGCGTGTGTTGTGTTTTGAAAAAATTTCCTAACAGGGGACGTGTTTCTGGTGGAGTGCATGGAAAATGAACGGTAAGGAGTGTCTTAAAGACGCGTGTATGGCACGTGGGCGCTGGGCACTCACGGGTCACGTGCGCAGCATGCGACCGCTGGACGCCAGCGGGTTGCGTGCGCAGCACACGACCGCTGGGCGCTGAGCGCCTGCGGGTTGCGTGTGGCACATGTGGGCGCTCAGCGCGTGCGGGTCACGTTCCCTGCACGCGACCGCTGGGCGCCGTGGGTCACGTGCACGGCACGTGCCCGCTGGGCGCCCGCGGATCATGTACACGGCACGCGACCGCTGGAAACACTAGCGAAAAAGGGGCTTAACCCCTGGGTTAGGAGTTGAACTCCCAAAGGCTTTGGAGTTGAACTCCTAACAAGGATTATGTATAGATTTGGAGTTAAACTCCAACAGATCTTGAATGGAGTTAAACTCCTAGAAATCTTTAGATCTTCTTTTGAGCCTCGGATCCTCCCGGAATGGGATTTTTATAGATGGGTATCCTTCTTTTTCCTCTCTGTTGGCTGGATCTTGGGGGGAAAGGGGAGGTGGGACTTAAAATATCCTCTTTTAGGGATTTGATGGCAGATCCGAGCTCCCCTTCAAGGGCTTTATGGTGAAAAGTTATTTATTTTTGGAAAAGGAAGAGTTAAACTCTTGATTTAATTCAAAATAAAAGAAGAAGGTTTAGAACCTTGAGGAAGGAGGTGGAGGTACAAACCCTAGAATTTTAGAATAGAAAGGTTATGCTTTATTTCATTATCATGTCGCCTTATATAGGCTTACAAATTTACATATAGCCCCTTGGGTTTTATAAAATAGTATTTTACCCATCCCATACCTCTTATGCTCATTTCTTAAGCACATGAGCCATGAGCTTTACAAAAATTTGGCTTTATGCCCATTTTTCTTACATTCATGCATAAAAAATTATATCAAAATTATTTGTTACATGATTTCATTTCGGCATGGGGATGGCTGGCCGCGGGACTTGGCCTAGGCTTGGACCCACCTGGCTTGGGGTTGACTTTGACTTTGACTTGGTCAACTTAGGTGTAATTTTTGACCCCAACAGCGCGGATGCAAAACATATACAATATCCACTAGTGTGTGTGTGTATGTGTGTGTGTGTGTGTATAATCATTTGTCACAGGCATGATATAAGCAACATTACAGAGAACCGATATGCAAAATGGAATAGTGGATAATCTAGGAGCCCCGAGTATCCTTTGTGCTGCAAATGAAACTCGATGTTCCCCGGTCGTGTGGATAGCCAGTGCAATGTAAAACTAATACCCCTACGAGTGCATCAAGTTACCCGCCAATCCTGGAAGTGGGGCAATCCCAATCAACGAAGTGAATGGGCAACCCAGTACTTCACGAAATCCGGTAACTTGAGCACCCCACCTTGGGTCATCCTATACCCCCTACAAGTGCGGCGAATAGCCCGCCAATTCTAGAGTAAGGCCCCCCTGGTCTCAACGCTATGAGATGGAGGCCCGTTGCCCTCTAGAACCCGGCTATTCGAGCAATCCTCTACGGGATAATTCTAATACAGAAAAGAAATTATATATACAAAGGTGAGATCAACCTCAACCCGGCCGTGCCCCAATAAAAGAATATACAAACTGGCGGAAACGGCAGTCCACATGTCGGAAGCTCGCCCGCAATAACGAATATAAAAATGAATCAAAACTATAGAACTACTATTGTAGCAGGGGCTATCCAACACGACAATCCGAATAAACCATCACAGATATAAATATCACAGCAGCAGAAGCAAGTATATGCAACCCCGTCTAAATGACATATAGCGATTAGACGGCGTTTGAAAACACATACACAATATCACAGAGATCAACGATGAAAAAGTTGCAAGTTCTAAAACTTTCCAAGTCGCCCCAATGTAAAGATAACACTAAGTGAAATCTAAGGCAAATTAAACAAGTCCAAAAATACCAATTTCCAAAACCCAAGACAATGGATGAAAACGAGGACCTAAATATCAGGGATTTTAGGGTTTTGGGCGGTTTTTTTAAGGAGGAATCGTCTCGTTTTCATCGTGTGTCACAACCATATCAAGAGCCAGCCTCTTCACCTGGTTAAAAAATTTTCAGAGACCAAAATTTTTTCGAACAGAAAGTTGGTTTTGAAAATTGGAATTTTTCGGTTTTGAAACTAAAGCATCATCTACTGGTAGTTTATAATGTTTGGGTGGCTCTGATACCATGTTGGCCTTCCTAGCGCCCTGGCCGCTAACCGCGGTCGTTGCGGAACAAAAAACTTTAACTTGTAAAATCTTGGCGCTAGAAACGACTACTAGAATCCAACCAAACATTAAACTAGTAAACTAAAGGAGTTCTAACTACTCTGAAAAAGGGTTATACCAAAAGATTCATGTCCTTCAGTCTTCTACCCTCTTTCTTAGCTCCATGAGGTCTCCGTAATCGAGCTTGACCGCGAGTCTTCCTCCGTCGAAGATAATCCATCCGGGGGATGTGGTTCATGGCTATAACTCTACACAAAAAATTAGTGGAGCAACTAAACGCTCTAGGTTGTTAATCTAGAGTATCTAGTAATATAGTGTGTTATCTAGTAATTTTTCTATCTATCTTCACCCTTGATTCTCAACTCATGAGAGTGTAGGGTAAAGAGAAAGAAAGAGCTCTAGAATGGAGAGAGAAAGAGAATGGTGTAATGAAAAAATCTCTTCACAAAACAAATAATGCTAGCATGGTTTTATCAAAATGATTTTTTGCATATATAAAAACCAACCATACTTGAATAGTGTAGACAAATGAATTCTACCCTATTCAACCATACTTCACACCATTCTCTTTTCCACCTCACCCTTCCACCTTATTTCAATTTTAAGAAAAGAAAAACTAAGGAAATGAGGTGTCCTCCTTCTAGAATGTTTTCCGTATAAATACGGAATACACTCTACCGTATATACATATCCGTATTCGTATCAAAATACGAATACCCAAAGAGGTAAAATAATACAAAGGATATAATACTAGAATATATATATCGAAATATGCATATGTAAATTATTAAATCAATACCTGATTTAATAATGTGGCTTAATCCTAAACCGGTTAGTATAATCAACCATCCGATCGAAAGCCCGGATAACACTAGAATATACATATCAAAATATGTATACGTAAATTATTAAATCAATACATGATTTAATAATCCAGCTTAATTCTAAGCTGTCTAGTATTATCATTCGATCAAAACCCTACACGTATCAAAACACGGCAACTACATCATTTCGCCTGAACCAGAGAAACTCTCTGTGTGGGACTCTAAAGACTCGACAGTACGATGAAAGTGGATTTAACCACAAGCATATCAACGGTACTAGATGTGCGTAACGGATACCCGGTACGTGTCGAAAGGAAGGCCGACGAGCAAACTCATCCGAATCCCTGTTGAGCCCATCCGTGATAATCTTCGTACAGTCTGGTCTGTTTGTCTAAGAGTATCGCATACCGGGTCTAGGGTGGTGGTAAACGTCAGACCCCTAATAACCTGATAAGTCATGTCGATTCATCTCAGGACCGATCCGAGAAACTACTGATCTAACCATCAGTAAATCTCAACTGCCTTGGGTAAGGTCTTATGGTTCTGGACAATCGGACATAGTGCAATATCGACTCCCAATACCAGGAGAGACGAATCCCTGACTGCTTTCATGTGGCTCGAGACTGTATCTAACCAAAACCTGTTTGCACGACTCTGTAGAGCCGTGGTAGGATGGTGATCAAAGTACAGTGGGAACCCACATGAGATAAATGATGATCTCAAATCTAAAGACTAACATGTACTCATGTCACCTAAGAACCGCTGTCAAAGTACAGTGGGAACTCACACGAGATAAAAGTGATTCGTTTCTTCTGGTATAGGGAGTTAATGTCGCGCTGTGCACGGTTGGCCATCACCATAAGTCCCAGGCTACGGCAAATGAGATTTACTGATAAGGGTGATTAGTAATTTCTCGGCTGGTCATGAGCCTGACATCGACATGATTTATCGGGTTATTAAGGGTATAACGCTTCCATCCCTAGACCCGGTATGCGATACTTTTAGACGAAGATACTGGAATGTACGGAGATTGTCACTTATAGGATCAGTAGGGGTATGGATGAGCTTACTTGTCGACCTTCCTTTCGATAGATACCCGCGTAGCCGTTACGTATAGCTAGTGCCACCGACGAGTTTGTGGTTATGTATTTTATCCAGTAACTCACTATCAGCGTATTGTTGAATCTTCAGAGTCCCACATAGAGGGTTTTCCCGGTTCAGGAGAAACGACGTAGAGGCCGTATTTTGTTAGGTGCAGGAGTCCGATTAAATACGTGTATTGTGTACATGGGCTTTAATCGGACGTTTGATAATACTAGTCGTCTTATATTTAAGCCGAGTTATTAAATCAAATATCGATTTAATAATATATATATATATATATATGTTCCAGTATTATAATCATTTTCTATTTCTCTCTCTTTGGAATTCATATTTTTATATGAATACGTATATGTGTATGCGATACAAATACGGAGTTGCATTTTTGTATTCTTACAAAATACTTTTAGAAGGATGACACCTCATTATGGTATTTTCTTTTTTAGAAAATAAGAAATGAGGTGGAGGGTTGAGGTGGATGATTGGTATGGTAAGAGGAATGGGCATATATTTTATTTGGCAATTCATTTGTATATACTATTAAGATATGATTGATTCTCTCTCCTTCGGTTTTTCATTCTCTCATTCTCACTCTCTCTACTCTCCTTCCTCCTCTTGATTTTTCAAGAGAAGAAAATAGAGAAAGATAAAAGAAAATGAACTCTCTCACATCTCTAACACTTTTCATCTAGCAAGTTTGGATTGTTAGTTGCTTCACAAGTCATCTTGGAGTGAAACTAGAGTTTGGATCGGTTTCTCTCTCGTGGATCATCTTCGACAAGGACGACCGACTTGCAAGCTCGATCCTAATGTCCTAGGAGCGTAATCGGTGTCACGGCAAAAAAATAAAATAAAATAAGTGATAATTAGAGGACATTAAAGCAAGAACATATATGCTATAACCACTTTACTTTCAAATTAAATTCACTCTTTCATTCAAATAGACTTTTAATATCATTAGAGGACATAATTTAAATTAAGGAGTACATATATATGTCAAAAGATGAGTGCTACCAAATTTTTTGTTCATTTTCATTTTGTTGAGTACTTTAGATTTTGCAAATTCTTTCATTATGCTTAATAATAATATTGCTTGTGTTTTATCGGTAATAATGAGTAGCTAAATTTAGGAAACCTAGGTTAGATGAAGTAGATATGGGGTTTTTAATAAAACAAACTAAGACTTTCTCTCTTATTGCTTTAAAATTATTTAAGATAAATCTAGATTGATATCGATTAATAACATGCCCAAAAACGTAGATAAGATATGTAGCTTCATCGCATATATCCTATCTAGGGGAAAGCATGATTATTAACGTTTAATCAACCTAGATTTATATATTTCAACCTTTTCAATATATGTATAATAAATATGGTTTGATGGATCATGCAGAGACATTGTATGATCCATCCTTAATATATCTATTTTGAGAAATATTAGAAAGATAGATCAAAAGAGAGATAAAATATTTGTTGTTTATTTATACCTAGATCTACGGATGCAAAACCAAGGTTGCTTTCATTCAATAGATTTTCACTAGTTTAGATAAACAACAACACTACGATAAACGTTTTAATTCATCTAAATCTAATTAGGTTTAACCATCTTTCCTATGGATCGGCCCGCTTTTGCACACGCACTACAACACGCCGTGCATTTGCGGTAAACATTTATAAACCCTTATCACTAATCTCACCATCCATCCAGTTATTTGAATGGATGGTGAAATGTGGTGAGATGAAACCATCCATTCAATAATGGGTGATGAGATTATAGAAGCGGCGACTCCCTGAACTCATGAAAATATACCGAACAAGCGGGGAGAGAGAGAGGGGAGAGGGAGGTGGCGTATGTTAGTGATGTATGCCCTAGAGGCCATTATTGTATCATACTGGTTTGTATATTACTTAATGGAAGCTTGGGATATTCACAGTTGTATTGATAGTCTTGCTCAAAATGGTAGTATGCTACTTGGTTTGTTTCTACTTTAATATGTGCATGCGTTTTAGAATATCGCTTATACATATTAGTAGAGCCTTTAGGATCTTTGCTTGATTACAAGCGTTGTGATGGCAGTCACACTAGTAGGGGCTGGGTAGTGTATAAGCACATCTGTATATAAGTCCCTAGTCGTAGGATTATCGAGACGGGGCATCGATGCTCCAGAGTAGACTAGTGTATACTCTTCTCATCCCAGCAGGGGAGATGGTCTGTCTTACAGCCATTAGTACGTCATACTGGAGATAGTATGCATGTGCTCATTGGGTTATGAGTACACAGGACATGACTCGTCGGGAACTACTGGTGGGTATTATACCTATCGTCGGGTAGTAGTTCCCAGGTGACATGAGTGCAGCTTAGTCCGTCGACTTGACACTACTACTTCGCCTCGAGTGTGTTCCCACCGTACTTTGATTACTACCCAACCACGGCTCAAAGGAGTCGTGCAAACAGGTAGTAGTTAGGTGCAGTATCGAAGCACTTGGAAGCAGTGACGGTTAGATAGGATTCATCTCTCCCAGTATTGGGGGTAGATATCTGATTAGTCGAACATATTGCATATTTTAGCCGGCAATTTCCTCATCATTCGCATCCATGTAGAAGTGTTCGGCATTCATATTTTACATATTAGCAAAACTGTCGCAAAATATCAGATTACATGTATTAGACTCTAAAACCGACATTATAAAGGAAATTGACTACATTTCATGGCATCGCATCATCCCTACATTTGCACAATACTTGTTTTGAGATCTGTGCAGGAAATCCAGAAGAAAAGGCAAAAATTTACAGGGTACCGCTAAAACATGACGCCAACTCAATGATTTCAGTTCTGGTATCAATCCAAAATGGAAAATACAAATCAACATATCAGATGAAGCCCCAAATACCATCAAAAGACCACACCAAAAAGATCAAGGCCCAAGCCCCACAAAGAGCCGTGGATCCGCGGTAGGAGCCTGCTTACACCGCGGATCCGCGGTGGGTCCAGGGAATTAGCTTCCCAAATTTGGTGCAGAATTCTCATCTCTGGGTCCAGACTTCAAAAAGACATGACAAATTCCAGAAGACCCCAGAACCTTCTGCCGGATCAGCAAACCCTTGTTCCTACACTAAACTAACCTTGTATTCTAGAAACTTCTTCTTAAACCCTAGCTTAAACCCTAAGCTAAGCCTAACAAACTCTTTCTAGAAGCTCCTCAACAAAATTTTGGAGGGAATTGTAATTTCAAACCTAGACCTAGGGTTTGGGAAGTCTATAAATAGAAGCCTAGACCTAGGGTTATGAATCTAATCATCTTTACCCAATTCTAGTATCAAACTAGAGCCATTCTATTTCTTCATCTTCTTCTTCCACAAGTCTAGTGAGAAGGCTTGTATGAAACCCTAACCCTAATTCCAATCAAAAGCCAAGATCCCGAGTACCCATCAAGCAAGAAGCCTTGCAACCTTTTATGAGCCGAGCCGATCTTCAACAGAGCAAGCGGTCCAAGCCGATCCGCGACTCACGGAGCCGAGCGACGCCAATTCGACAATTTAGTTCTTCCTCTTATAGTTCTTGAGCGACTGTAATCAAATTGTTGATATAAATAAAAGGTGACATTCTTTTATCTTGTTTTCTTTAAATTCTCGCATCATGATATCTTTTCAATTCTTGAATACTTTCTGTGTGATGATGTTTGAGTAACACTCCGCTCGTCGAGGAGTCAAGACGATCAATAGAATGATGATGTAATATATCTTAAATCGATTCTTGAATCCTACGAGTTTTGTAAACCCTAGCAAGATCAAGAATCGACGACCCAATTCGTTGCGATGCTTTCTTGATTGATATCGCTCGAGATTGGGGAGTTATGATCGTTTCTTGAAATTGCTAGAGGCTAGAATGTGAATGATATCTACGAAAGAACAAGGGTTAAATGATGAAACCCTAGTTTCATCAAGAAAACCCTAACTCTCGTCGACCATCATCGATCTAGTATCAATCCTTCGAAGGACAAGAACACGAAATTTTGAAATTACATCACGTCTATAGATCTGATCGATTCCTACGAGCCTCATTTAGATTCTTGACATTTTGGTTGGAAATATTATCGAAACCCAATTCTTGATTGTTTATCAGTTTCTTGATTAAACTCGTGACACCTGAATCAATTGATAAATTCTTGAATCATGTTTTCTTTTCTTTTCGATTAACTTTTCAATTCAAACAAAGCAAATATAAAAACGAATCGCACAATCCCTGTGGACGATCCGCACTCGCTTACGATCTACAACTGACACCGTAGTTGATTGTGGTCAAATATAATTTTTTGATTGTGAACTTTATTCAATTTTCTAATTACCGACACAAAGAGACTCTTATCGATTTGATTTACTTACTCAGTCTCGCATTTTACGATCAATCAAATAGCGCCGAAATCGGGGACTATTTGAATCGATACTTTTTACATTCATCCAATCCGGAAATTGTTTCAATCAAAATTGCGCCGTTGCCGGGGATCGCGCGCTAATTCGTTTCATATTTTAGTTTGAATTGAAAGATTTATTCTATTGTTATTTTGAGATCAAAATTCGTGCAAACCCTAAACAATTTGTTATGGTTCATTGCAAGGAAATCTGGAGCTGTTTGGAAATTGAAGAAATTATTTGGAAAATTTCAGAGGATTAGGGAAGTGATCAGGAGTATTCTGCAAAAAATTTTTTCAAGAGATCCCAATTTTTGACCGCGGAAGGGCGGCAATAAGCATCAATTGCGACGGTTCCGCGGCTACCTGAAGGGATCACTGTACCATTTTTTCTCTGTAAGCTTTTTACCTTCTCCTCTCTCCTCTTTTTAGCTCCAACTGACAATTTTCTGCAGGATTCTTTGCAAAGAATCGCAGCTCGCAAATTGCAAAAGTAAATTTGTGCGTGATTTTGTTTCTTGGTTGTTTGCATTCTAAATACGGATATTAAGGGGCACGGCCAAATCCAAATTAGGTGGGGATTTCATTACCCTTCCTAGGCCCCGAAAATCGCAAAACTTGCATCCGCATTGACCCACATTAACTAAAAGAAATCTAGAGATGACTCTAAGGACTGTCGCGCTTAATTAGGACAAGAGAAGGCCGTGGGTAATTCATTGCTTATCCGCATTTTCTTGTGGTGCCTAAGGCGAGTGTGTCTAAGGCTAGTGGTTTTTAATTAGGCCCACTACTTACGTAGTGGAGTACCTTCCCACTTACCTGGCACTTATCCGGCCACAGGGGGACAAAGAGGCAGTGGAGGATTCTATCCTGCGACTTTTCTTTTGGCAGTTAGGAGCGGTCTAGAGCCGGACCTAGGTGACCACTAGATTCTAGGGTTTGTGTGCTGCATTTGTTTTGTCGCATCATTTTTTCAAAAATCAGTCCCTTTTTCAAAGCAAACACCGCATTCATTCATTACCCCTAATTATAAGTCAACGCTGCCACTTGTACTAACCCTTTTTAGTACAAGATAGGCTGGACACGGGATTTTAGTGCCCGTTTAGTCCGCGTACCCTTTATCGACTCCGAAGCCGATATTTCTCCATCTACTTTTTCTTTACCCACTACCACACCCACACCGATGGATCCGAATCCATCAAACTTCTTTAACCCTAATCTGCCGCCGTCCGTTGGTGCGCAGAATCCACCCCGCATTTCTCTCCAGGAGAGGTGCTACCATATTCGAGGTCCCCTTTCGACCTGCTTATCCACACCACCAGCCAATGGGGATAACTTTGAGATTAAGCCCCAGTATATCAATCTTTTACCCAAATTCCACGGACTCGAGACTGAGGACGCTTACGTTTTCATTACCAAATTTGAAAACGTATGCGTAATGATGGGTACGTCACAACTTTCAGTGGATGCGATGCGTCTACGACTTCTTCC
The DNA here is from genome assembly GCA_030015575.1 of Agapanthus africanus. Taxonomy (NCBI): domain Eukaryota; kingdom Viridiplantae; phylum Streptophyta; class Magnoliopsida; order Asparagales; family Amaryllidaceae; genus Agapanthus; species Agapanthus africanus. The sequence continues at coordinate 34,919,081 of CM057349.1, read as the reverse complement.
ATTTACATTGTGCGATATAGCCGAGAAGTGGCTATATAACACTACCGCACACTCTATTACGAATTGGGAAGAATTCGTCGCTGCATTCCTTAAGAAATTTTACCCAATCCAAAAGACAGCTTGAATCCGTAGCGAACTGAATCAATTTGCCCAGCTCCCTGCTGAACCATTCTCTAAATGCTTTGAACGTTTCAAGGATCTTTTGGTTCAGTGTCCTCATCACGGCATCCCGAGATGGGAATTGTGCCGAATCATTTATGAGGGCATTAACCTAAGCACTAAACAGAGCCTTGAAAACATGTGTCAAGGTACTTTTATGACCAAGGATGATGGGGAAGCTTGGAAGTACTTAGAAGAGTTCGCTGAAAAATCACTACAGTGGGAGAGTGAAACCCAACCATTGAATAGGGGTGGCGTACACCAAATAGATGTGTCCATAGGCGTTCGAGCTGAGATGGCAGCAATGCAAAAGAAGCTCGACGCTATGGAACACAAATTTGCAGCAGCCTCCCTAAACCCAGTGTCGCTCCCCAAAACTGTTTGTGGGTGCTGTTCTGATCCGTCTCATTTAACGGAAGAATGTCCATTAAACTCTGCGTTTCAAGGTCACGAGCATTCTAATGCCGCATTTCAAAGACCTCGAAATGATCCATATTCTTCCACATACAATCAGGGTTGGAGGAATCACCCGAATTTCGCTTGGAACCAAAACCAATCTCAAAACACGGTTCCAAACACGAATCAATTTCAAAGGGCTCTTCCTCCACCACAACAGCAACCCCTTCAACTCACTCAGCACCCCTATCAGTCACAAAATTTCCAAAATCAGGTCAACACTCCTACACAGTCTAATCCTATGACCTGTTTTGACGAATTCTCTCAATTCATTCAAACCATGAAATCACTTTTATCAAATTTCATAGAGGTTTCGACTGAGGTTAGATCTTCCGTCAGTGAGATAAAGAAAAACTCAGCGTCCCAAGCTGAGAGTATCAGATCGATGGAAGCTGAAATCGCACGCCTAAAAGCCGAAATGAGTGCGAGAGAAAAAGGGAAACTTCCCTCTCAACCCCTACAGAATCCTGGGCATTACAATGTAAATGCCATAACAACGTTGAGATCGGGAAGAGTGCTGAACAATCATGTCGGGGAAGGTATTGATGATACTGAAAATCATATCAACACCCCGGCTGAGACCTTTCCACACACACACACTTCTCCTTCTGATCCTTCTTCTTCTACCACACCATCTTCTCGAGAGCCTATTCTCCATTTCCTATTAGGCTCGACACCTTCTCCCAACCCTTATAGTTCTCCACAGACGGTCCCCACACCTCTTTTGGGACCGCGTCTACCCCCTCTTCCTTCTCTTGTGATGGACCCTGCGCTTATTGCGAAAGCTCCTTACCCGAACCGGTTAAGGGCTAATAGAACGAGTCCTCATATGGAGAAAATTATAGAAATGTTCAAATAGGTTAACATCAATATCCCTCTCCTAAATGCAATTCAACAAGTCCCCGCTTATACGAAAATTCTTAAGGACTTGTGCACTAGAAAGAGGAAGACTCAAGTGCCGAAGAAGGTCTTCATGTCTAATAATATTAGCACTGCTTTTATACCCCAGCTACCAAAGAAACGAAAGGACCCAGGATGTCCTACAATATCGATTGCGATTGGGGGTAAAAACATAAATCGTGCTCTTTTAGACCTTGGCGCAAGTGTTAACCTGCTCCCTTATTCTGTCTATGAGCAATTAGGGATTGGAGAGCTGAAACCTGCTCACTGCACTCTCCAGATGGAAGACCGATCTATCACCAAACCAAGGGGTGAATTAGAGGATGCGTTGATAAAGGTCGGGGAATTTGTTTTCCCTGTAAACTTCATTGTACTCGACACACATCCTGTAGCAAACCCCCTGAGCCAAATTCCGGTGATTCTGGGTCGTCCTTTCCTTGCCACTTCCAACGCTGTTATAAACTGTAGAAACGGTTCAATGAACTTATCATTTGGAAATATGACCATTGAACTAAATATCTACAAAGTTGGAAGTCAGCCATCAGAACCCTCTGCTCATATTTTAGATGTGTGCTCTGTCCATGAGATCGCTCCCGATAGTTGTGGAGCAGAGGAACTTTGCTTTACTGATCTCGATGACATTACCACATCTCTGTTTGATTTCACACAAGATCTTAGTGAGGACACTTTACCTACACTTGAGTCCTGCACTTCTGACTTTTCTCCACCTGAGTCTGTATCTTTCACAGGCTCTGAGCTTCTTTGTAAATCCAAAAATCACTCAATGATCCCTCCTTCTATCATTTCTCCGCCCGAATTAGATCTAAAAATTTTACCTTCTCACCTTAAATATGCATATCTAGGTGAGAATGAGTCTTTACCGGTTATAATATCCGCTTCTCTTGCATCAGAGCAAGAGAATGCACTTTTATCGGTATTGAGATCTAACAATGAGGCGTTTGGTTGGAGTATGACGGACATCAAAGGGATTAGTCCCTTGATAGTTGAACATCATATACATGTGATGGATGATGCCAGACCAACCCGAGAACCATAGAGACGGTTGAATCCCGTCATGAAGGAAGCGGTCATGAAAGAGATCGTCAAATGCTTAGATAATGGTATTATATACCCCATCTCCGATAGCCAGTGGGTGAGTCCTATACATGTCGTTCCTAAGAAATCCGGCATCACAGTTATAACCAATGAGGCAAATGAGTTGATTCAGACACGCGCCCAAACTGGGTGGCATGTATGTATTGATTATAGAAAACTCAATGCTGCCACGAGGAAAGATCACTTTCCTCTACCATTCATTGATCAGATGCTGGAACGCTTAGCGGGACGAGAGTATTATCGTTTTATGGACGGATACTCAGGCTATAATCAGGTCCCCATCGCCAAAAAGGATCAAGATAAAACCATTTTTACTTGTCCTTTTGGTACCTTTGCTTACAGTCGCATGCCCTTTGGGCTATGCAATGCTCCCGCTACCTTTCAGCGGTGTATGATGGGGATATTCTCTGATATGATAGAGAATTTTCTGGAGATCTTTATGGACGACTTCTCGATTTTTGGAGACTCTTTTTCTGATTGCCTAGCGAATCTTGACGCTGTTCTTACTCGTTGCAAAGAGAAGAACTTGACTTTGAACTGGGAAAAATGCCATTTTATGGTCCAAGAAGGAATAGTACTTGGACATGTCATTTCACAGAAAGGCATTGAGGTTGACAGAGCTAAGATAGATGTCATTCAAAACCTCCCTCATCCCAAAAGCGTCAAAGATATTCGATCTTTCCTTGGCCATGCAGGCTTTTATAGGAGATTCATTAAGGACTTTAGCAAAATTGCTAGACCTTTAACTCTTCTCCTGGCCAAGGATACGACCTTCCATTTTGACTCGGACTGCGAGACAGCTTTCGACTCACTTAAACACTCACTCACTTCAGCCCCCGTGTTATCATCGCCAAACTGGGACTACCCCTTTGAGCTAATGTGTGATGCATCCGACTTTGCAGTAGGTGCAGTCTTAGGACAGCACATCGAAAAGATGCCACACGTGATTTACTATGCAAGTAAGACCCTGAATGATGCGCAAATCAATTATACAACCACAGAAAAAAAACTTTTAGCGGTTGTATTTGCATTAGAAAAATTCAGGCCTTACTTAATTGGCTCACCTATAGTTGTGTATACTGACCATTCCGCTTTAAAACATCTTCTGGCGAAGAAAGATGCAAAAGGTCGACTAATACGTTGGATCCTTCTGTTACAAGAATTCGATCTTGTTATCAAAGATAAGAAAGGATGTGAAAACGTAGTAGCTGACCATCTTTCACGCATCATTTCTTCCCCTGTGACCCTGCCGATCAATGATTCATTCCCTGATGAACAACTCTTGAGTATATCCGCTGAACCATGGTTCAGGGATATTGTGAACTATCATGCCACGGGACTTATACCGAGCGATTGGTCAAAACAGGACAAATATCATTTTCTTTCCCAAGTAAAACACTTTTACTGGGACGAGCCTTATTTGTTTAAATATTGTCCTGATCAGATCATTCACCGGTGTGTCCTGAATGAAGAGTTCAAGAGTATTCTTTCATTTTGTCATGATCAGGCCTGTGGGGGTCACTTTGGTCCTAGAAAGACAGCGGAAAAGGTTTTGCAATGTGGATTTTATTGGCCGACCTTATTCAAGGACGCATTTGACTATTGCAAAACCTGTACACAATGTCAGTATACAGGTAGAATATCCCAGAGGAATGAAATGCCTCAGCAACCCATCTTGGTTGTTGAAATATTTGATGTTTGGGGCATTGATTTTATGGGTCCCTTTCCCAACTCCTTTGGGAATTTGTACATATTGCTGGCGGTTGATTATGTCTCAAAGTGGGTAGAAGCCATTCCATGTCGCACTAATGACAAGAAAGTTGTCATTAAGTTCTTAAAAGAGAATATCTTCTCACGATTTGGACACCCAAGCGCTATTATTAGCGATAATGGGACACATTTCTGCAACAGGTCTTTCGAGACTTTGATGCGGAAATACTCAATCAACCACCGACTTTCTACACCCTATCATCCCCAAACAAGCGGGCAGGCTGAAATCTCAAACAGACAAATCAAACTTGTCCTGGAGAAAACTGTTGCTAAAAATAGAAAAGACTGGTCGACCAAACTGACGGATGCTCTTTGGGCATTCAGGACTGCATTTTTGACCGACCTAGGAATGTCTCCATATAGGATAGTGTTTGGGAAAGCATGTCATTTACCTGTCGAGATAGAGCATAAAGCATTGTGGGCTATAAAAGAAATAAATTTTGATCTAAACCTTGCTTGCAACTTTCGGAAGCTGGAACTTAATGAGCTAAGCGAACTCCGCGATGAAGCTTATGATAATGCTGTAATCACAAAGAATAGGACTAAGGTTTTTCACGATAAAAACATTTTGAGGAAAACATTTTCACCTGGTCAACAAGTCCTTCTTTATGATTCACGATTACACCTTCACACGGGTAAGCTCCGATCTCGATGGAAGGGACCTTTTGTTGTGCGGTCTGTATACCCGCACGGGGCAGTAGAAGTAGAAAATGTTAAAAACGACACCTTTTTCAAAGTGAATGGACTTAGATTAAAGCTGTATTTTTCCACCGACCCCACGGAGGAGCTCTTGTTCTTACAAGAGCCAGTTTATTTGGATTAAAAATTCCTCCGTCTCACCTTCATATCCTGTATATCATTGCATCATTTTTTGAATGAAGGTGAGTGAAAAGAGTAAGTTTGGGGGAAGTTCTTCACTTATATATTTTGCCCCCACTAATAATTCCCCCCAGACTTACAGGTTTTGTAGGTATAGCGATTGGCAACAGTGAGGACACTGTTGAAAACAAGTTTGGGAGAGGTTTGTGCTTATTTTTGCATCATTTGCATATCATTTGCATAAGCACAAAACATTTCTTTAAAAATCAATAAAAATTGAAAAATTTTCAAAAACCAATAAAAATTTAAAAATTTCCAAGTATAAAAATAATCTTAATATTTACACTTTTTGTATATAAATAAGATAATGAAAGTTTAGATAGTGAAAAATTACATCCATGAGATTAGAAAAATTTAAGAAAACTAAGAAAATTAGAAGTTTTCTTATACGAACTAGTAATAAGTAGTTATGAGCCGTTGTCCCAAGGGTTAGTATGATGAAAGACGTCACTAATCTGAGGATAAAAATAAGTCTGAAAAATAGTTTCTATTCTGGAAGCCAAACATTTTGAACGTTGCTACCCTGCTATTCGCACTTACACACGTCTTAAAGCCTGGGACAGTAGAGGATACCTTGAAATGCTCTTGTCTTAAAGCCGATGTATGAAGGAAATAAAAAGAAGAAAAAAAATGAATAAAGAAAATATAAAATGGTGAGAAAAATGGACACTGGTTTTGTTATCACCAAGGGCAATAAAATTGTATAGCGAGGGTGCCTCTTCACCTAGTGCCCTAAGGCCAACTGGTCTGGGAGTAACTGCTACGCCTGAGGTGGTGCAAGACGAGGAAAATACACCAAATAAGCAAACACATGAGTAATCGGTCGGTTAGTACCTCAAGAAGTATTAACGGTCGCATGAAAGTGTGTGAGCAAATCTCATCTAAATATTCATTAATTAAAAAGTACTGAGGCTGATGGGCAAAAGTATGATAGCTTGAATTGAATTCTCCGGGTGTAGGGATGTCTTTATACACACGCAGGGTTATATGATCGATGTTTGGAAGAAAGATAGGAATGAAGAATAAGACGATGTTTTATTGAGGGAGGACGTGATTTCTGACATCTTTTCATGACCATTAAGATAGGGCTCATGACAACCGAAAAGCTAGCTTAGATGGAAACCCTAATTTTCAAGGATTTTCTTCTACAATTCTTGTCTTTAAATGTAATACTCATGATCTTTCTTTTATTATTGGATTTTGTGGGTGCAATCCGCTGAAAACCCTCAGGAGACAACACTCCTCCTACTAGGGACACCTAGAGATTTAAAGGCATGTTGCACGTGCTCAGTGCAATCGTGTTGCCTACGAAAGTGTTCTAGTTAGTTTTTCTCTTTCTTTATTTTCTCCTTCTCTTTTTAATAAAACAGTTCGCTCGAGACGATCGAAATTAAGTTTGGGGGAATTTGATTAGTCGAAAATATTGCATATTTTAGCCGGCAATTTCCTCATCATTTGCATCCATGTAGAAGTGTTCGGCATTCATATTTTACATATTAGCAAAACTGTCGCAAAATATCAGATTACATGTATTAGACTCTAAAACCGACACTATAAAGGAAATTGACTACATTTCATGGCATCGCATCATCCCTACATTTGCGCAACACTTGTTTTGAGATCTGTGCAGGAAATCCAGAAGAAAGGCCAAAAATTTACAGGGTACCGCTAAAACATGACGCCAACTCAATGATTTCAGTTCTGGTATCAATCCAAAATGGAAAATACAAATCAACATATCAGATGAAGCCCCAAATACCATCAAAAGACCACACCAAAAAGATCAAGGCCCAAGCCCCACAAAGAGCCGTGGATCCGCGGTAGGAGCCTGCTTACGCCGCGGATCCGCGGTGGGTCCAGGGAATTAGCTTCCCAAATTTGGTGCAGAATTCTCATCTCTGGGTCCAGACTTCAAAAAGACATGACAAATTCCAGAAGACCCCAGAACCTTCTGCCAGATCAGCAAACCCTTGTTTCTACACTAAACTAACCTTGTATTCTAGAAACAACTTCTTAAACCCTAGCTTAAACCCTAAGCTAAGCTTAACAAACTCTTTCTAGAAGCTCCTCAACAAAATTTTGGAGGGAATTGTAATTTCAAACCTAGACCTAGGGTTTGGGAAGTCTATAAATAGAAGCCTAGACCTAGGGTTATGAATCTAATCATCTTTACCCAATTCTAGTATCAAACTAGAGCCATTCTATTTCTTCATCTTCTTCTTCCACAAGTCTAGTGAAAAGGCTTGTGTGAAACCCTAACCCTAATTCCAATCAAAAGCCAAGATCCCGAGTACCAATCAAGCAAGAAGCCTTGCAACCTTTTATGAGCCGAGCCGATCTTCAACAGAGCAAGTGGTCCAAGCCGATCCGCGACTCACGGAGCCGAGCGACGCCAATTCGACAATTTAGTTCTTCCTCTTGTAGTTCTTGAGCGACTGTAATCAAATTGTTGATATAAATAAAAGGTGATATTCTTTTATCTCGTTTTCTTTAAATTCTCGCATCATGATATCTTTTCAATTCTTGAATACTTTCTGTGTGATGATGTTTGAGTAACACTCCGCTCGTCTAGGAGTCAAGACGATCAATAGAATGATGATGTAATATATCTTAAATCGATTCTTGAATCCTACGAGTTTTGTAAACCCTAGCAAGATCAAGAATCGACGACCCAATTCGTTGCGATGCTTTCTTGATTGATATCGCTCAAGATTGGGGAGTTACGATCGTTTCTTGAAATTGCTAGAGGCTAGAATGTGAATGATATCTACGAAAGAACAAGGGTTAAACGATGAAACCCTAGTTTCATCAAGAAAACCCTAACTCTCGTCGACCATCATCGATCTAGTATCAATCCTTCGAAGGACAAGAACACGAAATCTTGAAATTACATCACGTCTATAGATCTGATCGATTCCTACGAGCCTCATTTAGATTCTTGACATTTTGGTTGGAAATATTATCAAAACCGAATTCTTGATTGTTTATCAGTTTCTTGATTCTTGATTAAACTCGTGACACCTGAATCAATTGATAAATTCTTGAATCATGTTTTCTTTTCTTTTCGATTAACTTTTCAATTCAAACAAAGCAAATATAAAAACGAATCACACAATCCCTGTGAACGATCCGCACTCACTTACGATCTACAACTGACACCGTAGTTGATTGCAGTCAAATATAATTTTTTGATTGTGAACTTTATTCAATTTTCTAATTACCGACACAAAGAGACTCTTATCGATTTGATTTACTTACTCAGTCTCGCATTTTACGATCAATCAAATAGCACCGAAATCGGGGACTATTTGAATCGATACTTTTTACATTCATCCAATCCGGAAATTGTATCAATCAATATCGCACAGTGTTTGGAGAGCCATCACACAAAGTCCCTGGCCAGGGCAAGTGAGATTTACTGGTAGGTATTCTAGTAGTTTCTCAGGGTGTTCTGGGCTACACTCAGACACGACTTATACCGTTATTAGGGGTCTGACGTTCACCATCCCCCTAGGCCCGATATGTGATACTCTTTGACGAACAGACCGGACTGTATTGAGATTGTCTCATGCAGGCTCAGTAGGAGTTCGGATGGGTTTACTCATCGGCCTTCTAATCGACAGATAACTGGGTAGTCGTTACGTGCAGCTAGTACCGCTTGCGGCTTGTGGTTAAACCCACTGCCAGCGTACTGTCGAGTCTTTAGAGTCCCATACAGAGGGTTTCCCTGCATTGGGCGAAAGATGTAGAGGTCGTATGGTTTTACGACAGGGCTTCGATCACATACGTGCACTTGTGTGCGTATGATGTTCGGGCGGACGATACCAGCGGGCTTTGGTTTAAGCCGGATCCTAGTATTGTATCGATGAATTGTTTCGTCTCTTGTATTCATATTCTTCGGAATACGAATGCGGGTATGTATATACGGATGAGGGGAATTCTCATAAACTATTCGGGAAAGCTTCTAGAAGGGACACCTAATTTCATTTTGGGATTAAAACAAATGGGTGGAGAAATGAGGTGGATTATGAACATTGAATCTAGCATGGCTACTACATGACTCATACTTGACAAAATAGATATTTTGTGAACCTTGTGAGATATTTATCTCTAAAATATCTCATTTGACTCATTTTTTATCTAAGGGCAGCCAAGGGTTCAAAGTTCATAAGTTCCTCTCTCATTTTCTCAAGTCTTCTTCTACTCTCACACAAACCCTAATTGTCTCATGAGTTGAGAAACCTAGGGTTCAAAGAGACAAAGCATTCCATCTTCACCATCTACATCACCTAAGCTATCTAGTCTAGCAAGCTACTTGCCCTAGTTACCTCAGAGTTGAGGTTGGAGCTCGGACTATAGACTCTTGGGTGGATCGTCTTTGACTCGAGGAAGCCGACGAGGAAGTCACAATCCGTTTTGATCCTCAGAGCCTACGATGACGAGGAGGACAGCGATGAAGACCTGAAGGACTTGTATTATGAGGTATAATCTCTTATCCGAGTAGATAACCTCTTCACAAGTCATGCTAGTTAGGGTTTAGACATGATCCGGGAGCTTGAGTCCGTGTTGTGATACTTTGATAATCGTTTTTCACAACTTCCGCTTCCCCGCGGTCACGCGTGGTGCATGACATGGACTTACAGTGGTATCAGAGCCTAACTAAACCATAGCTAACAGATTAAACGAAAAGTAAAACCTCGAAACCGAAATAACCCCAAAACATCGAAGCATAGATCCTAGTTTCTGTTGATTTTTTACGAGGCTCTAAAAATTATTTTAGCAACTGCAGAGTACTCCTTCACTTGTAAAGTCAACATAGAACAAAAACGAGACATTTTCACCCAAACTGGGCTGGCCACATTGCCACAAAATCCGGTGAGCTCGGTTCTTTTGAGGGGAAATGCTTCGTGTTTTGGTCTATGGTTTTGTTTTTAGGATCTAGGGTTTCAAGAGTTATTTGTTTTTTCTAATTTTGAATATTCTGTCAATTCTTTACTGTGGCAAAACAGGGTGTTTCGAAGTCGTAATTTTAACGTTGTTTAATATTTCAAGTTTTAATATATGTGTTCGTAAACTTCCGCTAATTGCTATATGTCGGTAAGTTGGGGGTTTCATATTTCTGTGATGTTTGGTTTGTGTATATGGACTTATTGGATCGTCGTGGATGAATAGCCGGGGATGTGAGATGAGGGTTTTTCATTTCATCCATTCGATGTAATTTTAAAGTGATGTAATATTAGTTTTTTTTGCGGGTTACATCCGGGTTGAGCTTGTAGCCACCGCTGTATATTATTTCTTTTACTATTTCTGCTCCTAGGATAGACCCAAGGTGGGGTGCACAAACTACCGGGTACTTTGAAGTGCCGAGTGGCCTACTCACTTTGTTAAGGGAGGTTGCTTCACTTCGGGTATTTGGCGGGTAGTTTGCCGCACCCGTAGGGGTCTGGGGTAGGGTTTGGCTATTCATCAAGACCGTGGAATCCGACTTTCGTTACAGGCTTAAACGAAACGCGGAATTCCTAGTATATCCAATATGCTCATCTGTGATCTAGAATACCTATTATTGCGTCTGACGAATGTATATATCTATATATGATATCTAGTAGGCGTTGCTTATGTTTTGCATCCGCGCTAGTCCAGCCCCCGCTCTGTCGTTAGTTAAGTAACCTAACGGGTGATGATGGGGCCCAGTGGCGAATGCGGATGGCATAAGTCTTCGTCATATTTTCGTCTTTTTCTGCAATGGTAGGCTAATTGATGGGACGCATTATATTAATGCAAAGAAAACAAATCAAAGCTGAATCGTCGGAACAATTTCAAAACCACTCGGTTTTTTCAAAACAACAGACTTTTAAAGTGCGGAGCTTAAACCACTCCTTTTAAAAGCTATCAGGTTCCTTTGATTATATCAAGTTCACCGCGTTCACGGTATCACCAAAACCATTCGTAGCCTTCCGTCATTTCATATGAATAGTCAGTAGTATTCAAGCTATGTTTGTTGGCCTTTGTCAAGGCATGGTGATTGGTAGCTGCCGGGTGTTCATATGTAGTATAGATAGATGCGTTGGTTTGGGACAGTCGTATTACTTTGTTGGCCTTCGTCAAGAGTATATACGGGTGGGTTCAAATTAACCTGGACAATGATGGGTAGAACTTGACATGTGACTTATGATTTGTTGGCCTACATCAAGGTCATAAGAGCATGGGGCAAAAATCCACATCGGGGGTTTCTAAAGAAACTGAAACTTGCTAGTGCTGCATATCATTTGTAGTTTGATAATGTTGGTAGGATTCCTTCAACATTATCACACAATGATATTTGGATCCCGATCCTACTGTGAGTATCTGCTACTCCTCGGGAGATTTTTTCACTTAACGATCAATCCTATAAACCAGTAGGTGTCTAGAACAGTGTTATCGGGGCTACGCCTCCAGGGAAAAGAGGTTATTTAATTAAGGAACTTCGCGAAAGCGTCGTAAAACCTCTCTCGAAGTACCAACACCAGCCTGACCGAACGGTTAAGCAAGAATTGTACGATGAGATTAATCCTGACTAATTCTTCTTTTATGGTTTGAGGAAGGATTCGAGAGACAGTGGGAGCCATCCTATTTAGATAAATTAAAAACCAATCTAAACTTATAAGAGCATCATGCTAAAGTGTTTTCTTCTCTCTCTCTCTTAATTGCAGCGACCCAGTGACCGAACATAGGTTACATCTAGATAATAAAATCACTGAATCTGATTATAATAACTGGAAAAGGTCTGTCCAGATGTCCATTACTTATGACAAGCTGGGACACCTCTTTACTACTCAAGCCCCCACTGTCCCAGGTCCAGTTTCCACCGTCACGGATGTTGATATCCGTAAGACATCGGAAAAGGGCAGTGTGAATGCCAAGTGCCTTGTGTTGGCCTCAGTAGATGGTGTAAACCGGAGGCAGCATGAGAAGATGGACTTAGCTTCCATCTTCCTCCATAACAAAGTTTTATATGGAGAGCAATCTCGTATTGCAAGATATGAGACCTCGAAAGAATCGCTTCAAGCGAGATTGGTTATTGGGTCATCTGTAAGGGACAACGTCCTTACAATGACTAGCTATATTGATGAGCTCACGGACCTGAAGACCACGTTGGAGAACGGGTCACATACTAGCTTGATTCTACAGTCCCTACCCTCTACTTACACCCTGAAGGAAACCAGGGAGACACACGCTCTGCTTATTGGGGAATCCTCCTCTTCTGCATCCAAGGCGAAAGCAAAGGGTGAGAAGAAGAAGACCTCCACAAAGCCGATATGTGGTGTCAGTAAGGTAGAAGGAAAGGGAAGGGCAAAAGTTTCGGGACTAACAGTAGGGAAGGAGGGACGTTCCTATTGTTACGGGAAAGGACATTGGCAGAGGGATTGCAGGGCTTGGAAAGACAGTAGCCAGGATTCGAAGCACGTTGTGGTTTCGTCTTCGGGTGTGTTTGTAATAGAAAACTGTAGGTCAATTAACTCTACCTCCTGGGTACTTGAGGCAACTATTCAATCAAATGATATTGAGCATGTTTCCCATCTCTTCTCGAGAAACAAGTGGGGTATTTCTTTGCAAAATTGTGCTCAATTTCATATGTGGCAATTCCGCCAAGATCTCTTCGTTAGTTGGGGGAAGAATCGGCACGAATCGGATTTTTTGAGGAACGTATCGAGAGAGAATTGGATTTGGTTAGACAATGTGTGGTTGGTAAACAAGGATCCGTTTTTTAGCAGGGTAAGGAATGTGAAAATACCGGATCACGATCTCATATCTGTAATTCATTACAGGCTTAGAGAAACCGTAGAGTTATCAGGGAAGGTGATATGACTCTCAGGGTTGGTAACGGAATGAGCGTGGATGCTGAATCCGTAGAGGAATATCACGTAGGATTGACAAGTGGGCAGATGTTGATTCTACGTAACTGTTTGTATGTACCTAGTCTAGCTTGTAATATCATATCTGTATCCTTAGTTTCTAAGGATATGAATTTACATGTGTAAGCGATGTGGTCCACATCCACCTAAATCAAGCTTTGATTGGGTCAGATATATTAGATAACGGTATATACGTATTAAATCAAGCTCAGGTTTTCAGTGTTCAGAACACACTTAAAAGAAAGTCTTCGGAAACAAATCATGCTTTCTTATGGCATTGTAGACTGGGTCACATCAATGAAACACGGTTGACGAAGTTATATAGAGAGGAATATTTGGATCCGTTCGAATATCAGTGTTATGCTACTTGTGAATCTTTTCTTATGGAAAAGATGACAAAGACTCCGTTCACTGGACACGGAGTAAGAGCGAGCGAGCTCTTTGGACTCATACACAGCGATGTATGCGGTCCAATGTCTACACATGCACGAAGTGGTTTTTTCCTATTTCATTACTTTTACGGATGATTTCTCCAAGTATGGACATGTCTTCTTGATGAAGCATAAATCCGAGGCCGTTGAGAAATTCCGGGAATACAAGAATGAAGTGGAAAAACAAACAGGCAAAAGTATCAAGACTCTGAGATCTGATCGAGGTGGTGAATAGTTAAGTGCCGAGTTCCTGAGCTACTTAAAAGAGAATGGAATTCTCTCTTAGCTTACTCCTCCATGCACACCTCAATACAACGGTGTATCGGAAAGACGGAATCGAACCCTATTAGATATGGTTCATTCCATGATGAGTAAGGCTGAGTTACCGCGATCCTTCTGGGGTTATGCACTAGAATCAGTTGCATATCTTTTGAACAAGATTCTTACTAAGACTGTGTCTACCACACCATATCAGATGTGGTGCGGGAAGAAACTCTATTTTAAGTAACTTAAGACATGGGGATGTCCAGCTTTTGTTAAAAAGCAGCATGCGGACAAGCTCGAGGCATGCTTAGTACTGTGTAAGTTTTTGGGATACCCAAAGAACTCCAAAGAATATCTTTTCTATTACGCAGAGGAACAAAAGGTTTTTGTTTCTTGTTATGCCCACTTCTTGGAAGCTGAATTTTTAGAAAATCAGAAAAGTGGGAGCGCAATAGAACTGGAAGAAATTCCAGAACCACAAGCTATTACTGAAAGCTTGGTTGAACCAGAGGTTTCAGAAGAACTGGACATCCCAGCGCCACTCTGCAGGAGTAGTAGGCAGTCTCATCCGTCCGAGAGATACTATAGTTTTCTCATAGACGGAGATTGAGAGGATTGTATCATCGAAGATGATGAGCCTACTAGCTTCCAGCAAGCCATTCAGAGCGGCCACTCGGTAAAATGGCGGGATGCAATGCGGACCGAAATGGAGTCCATATACACCAACAAAGTATGGACTTTGGACATTGCTCCAGAAGGGGTAAAACCCGTAGGCTGCAAATGGATCTTCAGAAAGAAGATTGGTGTAGATGGACAGGTTGAAACCTATAAGTCTAGACTTGTTGCAAAGGGTTTTCGTCAAAGACCTGGTTTGGACTATGACGAAAACTTTTCTCCAGTGGCTATGCTCAAATCCATTCGGATCCTTCTTGCCATTGTTGCCTTCCACGATTATGAGATCTGGCAGATGGACGTAAAGACGGCTTTTCTAAATGGTAATTTGGAAGAGTACGTCTATATGGATCAGCTAGAGGGTTTCATTCAGAGTGGGAGTAGAGGTAAAGTGTGCAAGTTGCTTAAGTCCATTTATGGACTAAAGCAGGCATCGCGGAGTTGGAACATCTTTTTTGATGATACTGTCAAAGGATTCGACTTTATCAAAAATCCAGATGAACCATGCATTTACAGTAAGATTGTAGGGAGAACTGTGGTATTCCCCATCTTGTACGTGGATGGCATTCTCTTAATAGGAAATGACATTCCTATGCTACAGTCAGTCAAAGGATTCTTGTCACAGAGGTTCTCCATGAAGGACCTGAGTGATGCCTCCTACATTCTAGTGATCCAGATCTATCGTGATAGATTTAAACGGATGGTGGGACTTTCACAGTCTAGGTATATCGACACCATACTGAAAAGATTCAGTATGGAAGATTCAAAGCGTGCTAATATACCGGCTTGTCACGGAATCACCCTCTCCAAAGAGATGTCTCCCAAGAATGATTTAGAAAGGGCTCGCATGTCATCTATACCCTACGCATCTGCGGTAGGCTCTATAATGTATGCGATGTTGTGTACCAGACCAGATGTAGCATTCGCATTGAGCGTTGTAAGCCGGTATCAGTCAAACCCAGGGGAGAAGCACTGGATAGCAGTAAAGAACATTCTCAAGTACCTGAAAAAGACTAAGGAGATGGACTTGGTGTATGGCGGAAAGGACCTCCAGATCGAGGCTTTTACTGACTCCAGCTTCCAGAGTGACAAAGATGACTCCAAGTCCATGTCGGGTTATGTCTTTACCTTCAATGGAGGGGCGGTCTGTTGGAAGAGCTCCAAAAAGGACACCGTTGCTGACTCAACGATGGAAGCGGAGTACATAGCTGCTTGCGATGCTGCAAAAGAAGTTGTCTGGATGAAGAAGTTCCTCACACAACTTCAGGTGGTTACGTCCATTGTTGATCCAATACCGCTGTATTGTGACAACAACAGCGCTATAGCTTTAGCGAAGGAACCCAGGTCCCATAAGAAGTCCAGACATATTTTGAGGCGGTACCGCCTGATCAGGGAGATCGTAAATCGCCAGGAGATCGAGGTGAGGAGATTAGATACGGAGAATAACACTGCAGATCCACTCAGGAAGGCCATCCCTCAGACACAGTTCGAGAGGCTGATCGAGATGATAGGTCTGCGATACGCCTGTACATGGCCCTAGTGCAAGTAGGAGATTGTTAGTAATGTATGCCCTAGAGGCCATTATTGTATCATACTGGTTTGTATATTACTTAATGGAAGCTTGGGATATTCACAGTTGTATTGACAGCCTTGCTCGAAATGGTAGTATGCTACTTGGTTTGTTTCTACTTTAATATGTGCATGTGTTTCAGCATATCGCTTATACATATTAGTAGAGCCCTTAGGATCTTTGCTTGATTACCAGTGTTGTAATGGAAGTCACACTAGTGAGGGCTGGGTAGTCTACAAGCACATCCTTATACAGGTCCCTAGTCGTAGGATTATCGAGATGGGGCATCGATACTTTAGAGTAGACCAGTGTATACGCTTCTCATCCCAGCAGGGGAGATGGTCTGTCCCACAGCCATTAGTACGTTGTACTGGAGATAGTATGCAGGTGCTCATTAGGTTATGAGTACACAGGACAGGACTCGTCGGGAACTGCTGGTGGGTATTATACCTATCGTCGGGTAGTAGTTCCCAGGTGACATGAGTAAAGCTTAGTCCATCGACTTGAGATTGCTACTTCGCCTCGAGTGTGTTCCCACTGTTCTTTGATTACTACCCTACCACGGCTTAAAGGAGTCATGCAAACAGGTAGTAATTGGGTGCACTCCCGAAGCACTTGGAGGCAGTGGGGTTAGATAGGATTCGTCTCTCCCAATATTGGGGGTTGATATCGCGCAGTGTTTCGAGAGCCATTACACAAAGTCCCTGGCCAGGGCAAGTGAGATTTACTGGTAGGTATTCCAGTAGTTTCTCAGGGTGTTCTGAGCTACACTCAGATACGACTTATACCGCTATTAGGGGTCTGACGTTTACCATCCCCCTATGACCGATATGCGATACTCTTTGATAAACAGACCGGACTGTACGGAGATTGTCACATGCAGACTCAGTAGGAGTTCGGATGGGTTTGCTCATCGGCCTTCTTATCGACAGATACCTAGGTAGCCGTTACGTGCAGCTAGTACCGCTTGCAGCTTGTGGTTAAACCCACTGCCAGCGTACTGTTGAGTCTTTAGAGTCCCACACAGAGGGTTTCCCTGCATCGGGCAGATGTAGAGGTCGTATGGTTT
This sequence comes from Agapanthus africanus, assembly GCA_030015575.1. Lineage (NCBI taxonomy): Eukaryota > Viridiplantae > Streptophyta > Magnoliopsida > Asparagales > Amaryllidaceae > Agapanthus > Agapanthus africanus. Next base: position 34,901,903 of record CM057349.1, on the reverse strand, counting down.
TACGACAGGGCTTCGATCACGTACGTGCACTTATGTGCGTATGATGTTCGGGCGGGCGATACTAGCGGGCTTTGGTTTAAACCGAATCCTAGTATTGTATTGATGGATTGTTTCGTCTCTTGTATTCATATTCTTCAGAATACGAATGCGGGTATGTATATACGGATGATGGGCATTCTCGTAAATTGTTCGGGAAAGCTTCTAGAAGGGACACCTATTAGGGTTTTAATTTCATTTTGGGATTAAAACAAATGGGTGGAGAAATGAGGTGGATTGTGAACATTGAATGAAGCATGGCTACTACATGACTCATACTTGACAAAATAAATATTTTGTGAACCTTGTGAGATATTTATCTCTAAAATATCTCATTTGACTCATTCTTTATCTAAGGCCAGCTAAGGGTTCAAAGTTCATAAGTTCCTCTCTCATTTTCTCAAGTCTTCTTCTACTCTCACTCAAACCCTAATTGTCTCATGAGTTGAGAAACCTAGGGTTCAAAGAGACAAAGCATTCCATCTTCACTCTCTACATCACCTAGGCCATATAGTCTAGCAAGCTACTTACCCTAGTTACCTCGGAGTTGAGTTTGGAGCTCGGACTATATACTCTCGGGTGGATCGTTTTTGACTCGTGGAAGCCGACGAGGAAGCCACGATCCGTTTCGATCCTCGGAGCCTACGATGACGAGGAGGACAGCGATGAAGACCCGAAGGACTTGTATCGTGATGTATAATCTCTTATCCGAGTAGATAACCTCTTCACAAGTCATGCTAGTTAGGGTTTAGACATGATCCGGGAGCTCGAGTCCGTGTTGCGATGCTTTGATAATCGTTTTTCACAACTTCCGCCTCCCCGCGGTCACGCGGGGTGCGTAACACGGACTTGCAACGTAGAAAAGTAGAATCAAGTAAAGGGCAACAATTTTATTATTACCCGCCCAAACTCTGTAAGTCGTCATCTCCTAAGGGCAGACGTCCGACCCTCACTTGAGCAGACGTCTGTCAGAGCTTTTGATTGGGCTTCTGGTTTTGTCCAGATGTCTGTATTTCTGAACTACAGACATCTATCGTTTCTCTGTGTCTCTGAGACGCTTCTCGTACACATCCAGACGTCTGTCTCTCTCTTCTACAGATGTATGGCGTGAAGTATTCTCCACAATTTCATCAATCTCCCAATTGGAGATATTTTAGCCTTAATTCCTAATGCTACCAGACTTCACACGATTCCACTTTATTCTCTTTTCATCAGATTTTCATGGAGAGTTTCACCAACTTGGAACAGAAATTCAGTTTATCTCTGTCTACGATCTTGGTGAACATATCCGCCGGATTCTTTTCTCTAACGATCTTCTTCTGTGTCAACTCCTCTTCTTCAATCGCTATGCGAATGAAATGGTACCGCACTATGATGTGCTTCATCCGAGAGTGATAAACCACGTTCTTTGCTAAATGTATCGCATTTTGTCTGTCGGTCCACAAGGTATTGCAGTCTTGTTTCATGCCCAATTCTTTAAGTAGCCCTTGCAACCATATTATCTCTTCGCTGGCTTCTGTGATCGCCACGTACTTCACTTCCGTAGTCGACAATGCCACAACTTTCTGCAATTGAGAGACCTGACTCACCGTTCTTCCCTCAATCATGAATGCGTATCCCGTTATGCTCTTCCCACTATCTCGATCTCCCGAATAGTCCGCATCAATGTACCCTTGCACCTTCAGAAAGTCACTCCCGAAACATAGGCAATGACAGGACGTACCCTTAAGATACCTCAAAATATACTTCACCGCACTCCAATGTTCCTTCCCCGGATTTTTCATATACCTGCTCACAACTCCCACTGCATGTGCAATATCTGTTCTCGTACTCACCATCGCATACATCAAACTCCCCACCGCAAATGCGTAAGGCACTTTTGCCATCTCATCTTTCTGCTCTTGAGTTGTCGGGCACAACTCCTTCATAAGTTTGAAATGCTTCGCTAAGGGCATACTCACCGGCTTCGACTTGTCCATATTGAACCGCTTCAAAACCTTCTCGATATAGTCCCTTTATGATAACTACGGCTTCCGCTGCTTCCTATCTCTCACAATCCTCATGCTCAAGATTTGCTTGGCCGCTCCCAAATCCTACATGGAGAATTTCTCAGCCATCATCTTCTTCAAACTTTGAATTTTCTCAAAATTCGGACACGCTACCAACATGTTATTGATGTACAGTAACAAAATAATGTAGTCTATGTTCTTAAAAGTTTGAACATACACGTACTGATTCACAGTGCATAAATCCCGTTTCCAACATAAACTGATCAAACTTAAGATACCACTGACTAGAAGTTTGCTTGAGACTATATAAGCTCTTTCACAGCTTATACACCATATTTTCTTTTCCCTTCACCTCGTATCCCTGTGGCTGCATCATATAGATCTCTTCCAAATCTCCATGAAAGAACGCAGTTTTCATATCCAGCTGTTCTAAGTGCAAATCCCTTACCGCCACGATACTAAGAATTACCCGAATTGATGTCATCTTCACCATAGGAGAAAATATCTCTTGATAGTCAATTCCTTACTTTTGCACGTATCCCTTGACTACCAAGCGAGTCTTGTGCCACTCCACTCCATCAGCCCCATCTTTAATCATGTACACCCACCTACTAAGCAACACTTTTTGACCCTTGGGTAGCTTTACTAGGTCCCACGTACGGTTCTTCTTCAAAGAATGCATCTCCTCGTCCATAGCTCGCTCCCACTGCTTGCTAGCATTGTCGCTTGTTTCTTCTTCAAGGGATTCGGGCTTCCCCGAATCTGTGTACAATATGAAGTCAGTCACAAGTTTTTCAAGAAGCAGCCTATCTCGCATAGATCTCCTCAGAACTTGTACATCTGATTGCTGAACATGGTCGCCGTCTTGTTCTTGAACCTGATCCTGCACTGTAGTTTCCTCCACGTTCTGATCTCCACCTGTAGGTTCATGAATGCTCTCTTGAGTTCCGTCCAACTCGATGAACTCCGATACCGCACTATCTTTGGCTTGCTTTTCTTCTTTGTACAAGTTTTGCTCATCAAAGACAACGTTTCGGCTTCGTATTTCCTTCTTGCTTGTGTAATCCCACAGCCGATATCCGAACTCATCTCTACCATACCTAATGAAAGCACATTTCCTAGACTTAGAGTCAAGCTTACTCCTTTCTGCCATATCAATCGAAGAATACTCGATTCAGACAAATACTTCTATATACCCGTAATTAACCAGTTTACCTGGAAAAAAATTTTCTGGAACGCCTCTATCAAGTACACTTGCCGGGCTTCTGTTGATCAAGTAGACAACAGCATCAACCGCCGCTGCCCATAGGAATTTAGGTGTATCTGCATCCAAAGTCATGCTCCACACTTGCTCTAGGATCGTCATGTTCATGCTTTCAGCGATGTCATTCTGCTGTGACGTCCCCGGTACCGTCTTCAGCCAATGAATACTCAACTTCGAGTAAAACGCCCCGAACTCCTGTGTGCAGTATTCCCCTCCATTATCGGATTTAAGACATTTTACCTTATCCCCTGTTTGGTTCTCAACCTGCGCAATCCATTGTTTGAAAATACCAAACACATCGAACTTCTTCTTCATCATATACACCCATGTCTTCCAGCTTGTATCATCGATGAACGTCACGAACTACCGATTACCACCATAAGACTCCACCGAGGTCGGTCCCCATACATCAGTGTGCACCATCTCAAGTTTCTTGGTATTCTTCTCTACGCCTCCAATTTGAAACCTAAGTGCGCTTTGCTTCCCACGAACGTAGCTCTCGCAAAACCCCAACTCCACCTTCTTAAGTCCCGAAAGAAGCCCCCTACCCTGATGAATTTTCACGTTCTTCTGACTGTGGTGCTCCAATCTTCTATGCCACAACAAAATCTCCGAATTTATCTCCGAACTGAAAGTGGGTTGTGCTCGCGTTGAAAGACTCGCGGCTAGGGCGGAACGAAAAATAATCAATTTTATTCAAGCACAACCAACAAAACACCAAAAATACATCCATACACTAAACTAGCAAGTACAAGAGAGCTAACTACAAGTTTAAGGGCATACAACCTTTGATGTGTGTCTACCCAATTGTAGAAGACCCCTTATTACGCTCCTAAGACATTAGGATCGAGCTTGCAAGTCGTTCTTCCTTGTCGAAGATGATCCACGAGAGAGAAACCGATCCAAACTCTATCTTCACTCCAAGATGACTTGTGAAGAAACTAACAATCCAAACTTGCTAGGTGAAGAGTGTTAGAGATGTGAGAGAGTTCATTTTCTTTTATCTTTCTCTATTTTCTTCTCTTGAAAAATCAAGAGGAGGAAGGAGAGGAGAGAGAGTGAGAATAAGAGAATGAAAAACCCAAGGAGGGAGAATTAATCATATCTCAATAGTATATCCAAATGAATTGCCAAATAAAATATATGCTCATTCCTCTCACCATACCAATCATCCACCTCAACCCTCCACCTCATTTCTTATTTTTTTAAAAAGAAAATACCATAATCTGGTGTCATCCTTTTAGAAGTATTTTGTATGAATACAAAAATGCAACTCCGTATGTGTATCGCATACACATATGCGTATTCGTATAAAAATATGAATTCCAAAGAGAAAAATAGAAAAAGAATATAATACTAGAATATATATATATATATATTATTAAATCGATATTTGATTTAATAACTCGGCTTAAACATAAGATGGCTAGTATTATTAAATGTCTGATTAAAGCCCGTGTATACAATACACGTATTTAATCGGATTCATGCACCTATCAACATATGACCTCTACATCGTTTCGCCTGAACCGGGAAAACCCTCTATATGGGACTCTGAAGATTCGACAATACGCTGACAGTGAGTCACTGGATAAAATACATAACCACAAGCTCGTCGGTGGCACTAGTTATACGTAACGGCTACCCAGGTATCTGTCAAAAGGAAGGTCGACAAGTAAGCTCATCCATACCCCTACTGAGCCTATAAGTGACAATCTCTGTACATTCTGGTCTCTTTATCTAAAAGTATCACATATCAGGTCTAGGGGTGGAAGCGTTAGACCCTTAATAACCCGATAAATCATGCCGATGTCAGGCTCATGACCAGCCGATAAATTACTAATCACCCTTATCAGTAAATCTCATCTGCCCTAGCTTGGGACTTATGGTGATGGCCAACCGTGCACAGTGCGACATAAACTCCCTATACCGGAAGAGACGGATCACTTTTATCTCGTGTGAGTTCCCACTGTACTTTGATAGCGGTTCTCAGGTGACATGAGTACATGTTAGTCTTTAGACCTAAGATCATCATTTGTCTCGTGTGAGTTCCCACTGTACTTTGATCACCACCCTACCACGGCTCTACAGAGTCGTGCAAACAGGTTTTGGTTATGTACAGTCCCGAGCCACATGAAATCAGTCAGTGATTGACAGGGATTCGCCTCTCCCGGTATTGGGAGTCGATATTGCACTGTGTCCGATTGGCCAGAACTATAAGATCTTGGCCAAGGCAGTTGAGATTTACTGATGGTTAGATCAGTAGTATCTCGGATCGGTCTTGAGCTGAATCGACACGACTTATCAGGTTATTAGGGGTCTGACGTTTACCACCACCCTAGACCCGGTATGTGATACTCTCAGACGAACAGACCGGACTGTACGAAGATTGTCACGCTCAGCAGGGATTCGGATGAGCTTGCTAGTCGGCCTTCCTTTCGACAGGTACCTGGGTAGCCGCCTTAGGCCAATCCCTTTTTGAACAACCTCTTCTGATTCACTTCCTGAACCACCAGCATTGGCTTCATTCTTACCCGCTCAGAAGTGGCAGGACCGTACGCACATCAGTGCCGTTACAGAGAGTTTCCTTGGTTCAGGCGAAATGATGTAGTGGTCGTATTTTGATATGTGTAGGATTCCGATCGAATGATAATACTAGCCGGCTTAGAATTAAACTGGATTATTAAATCAGGTATTGATTTAATAATTTACATATACATATTTTGATATGTATATTCTAGGATTATCCGGGCTTTCGATCGGATGGTTGATTATACTAACCGACTTAGGATTAAGACGGATTATTAAATCAGGTATTGATTTAATAATTTACATATGCATATTTCGATATGTATATTCTAGTATTATATTCTTTGTATTATTCTACCTCTTTAGGTATTCGTATTTTGATACGAATACGGGTATGTATATACCGTAGAGTGTATTTCATATTTATATAGAAAACATTTTAGAAGGAGGACACCACATTTCCTTAGTTTTTCTTTTCTTGAAAACTGAAATGAGGTGGAGGGGTGAGGTGGCAAAGAGAATAGTGTGAAGCATGGTTGAATAGGGTAGAAAAATGAATTTATAATTCATTTGTCTACACTATTCAAGTATGGTTGGTTTTTATATATGCAAAAAATCATTTTGATAAAACCATGCTTGCATTATTTGTTTTGTGAAGAGATTTTTTCATTACACCATACTCTTTCTCTCTCTATTCAAGAGCTCTTTCTTCCTCTTTACCCTACACTCTCATGAGTTGAGAATCTAGGGTGAAGATAGATAGAAAAATTACTAGATAACACACTATATCACTAGACACTCTAGATTAGCAACTTAGAGTCTTTAGTTGCTCCACTAGGTTTTTTGTGTGGAGTTAGAGCCATGAACCACATCCCTCGGGTGGATCATCTTCGACGGAGGAAGACACGCGGTCAAGCTCGATCATGGAGACCCCATGGAGCTAAGGAAGAGGGTAGAAGACTGAAGGACATGAATCTTTTGGTATAACCCTTTTTCAGAGTAGCTAGAACTCCTTTAGTTTACTAGTTTAATGTTTGGTTGGATTGTAGATAGTCGTTTCTAGCGCCAAGTTTTTATAAGTTAAAGTTTTTCATTCCGCAACGGCCGCGGTTAGCGGCCAAGGCGCTAGGAACGCCAACATGGTATCAGAGCCATCCAAACATTATAAACTTGTAGTAGACGATGATTTAGTTTCAAAACCAAAAAAATCCGATTTTCAAAACCAACTTTCTGTTCGAAAAATTTTTAGTTTCTGAAAAAATTTTAAACAAGTGCAGAGGATGGCTCTTGATATGATTGTGACACACGATGAAAACGAGACGATTCCTCCTTAAAAAAAACCGCCCAAAACCATAAAATCCCCGATTTTGGCATTTTACTGTTCACATTAGGTCCTCGTTTTCATCCAGTGTCTTGGGTTTTGGAAATTGGTATTTTTAGTCTTGTTTAATTTGCCATAGATTTCACTTAGTGTTATCTCTACATTGGGGCAACTTGGAAAGTTTTAGAACTTGAAACTTTTGCATCGTTGATCTCTGTGATATTGTGTATGTGTTTTCAAACGTCGTCTAATTGCTATATGTCATTTAGACGGGGTTGCATATACTTACTTCTGCTGCTGTGATATTTATATCTGTGATGGTTTATTCGGATTGTCATGTTGAATAACCCTAGTACAATGGTAGTTCTACAGTTTTGATTCATTTGTATATTCATTATTGTGGGGCGAGCGTTCGAAATGCGGACTGCCGTTTCCGCCAGTTTTTATATTCTTTTATTGGGGCACAACCGGGTTGAGGTTAATGTCACCTTTGTATATATAATTCCTTTTATGTATTAGAATTATCCAGCGGAGGATTGCTCGAATAGCCGGGTTCTAGAGGGTAACGGTCCTCCATCTCACGGCGTTGAGACTGGGGGGCCTTACTCTAGAATTGATGGGCTATTCGCCGCACTCGTAGGGGGTATAGGATTACCCAAGGTGGGGTGCTCAAGTTTCCGTAAAGTGCTGGATGGCCCATTCACTTCGTTGATTGGGGTTGCCTCACTTTCGAGATTGGCGGGTAACTTGACGCACTCGTAGGGGTCTTGGTTTTACATTGTACTAGCTATCCACACGACCGGGGAACGTCGAGTTTCATTTGCATCTCAAATGAAACCCGGGGCTCCTAGATTATCCACTATTCCATTTTGCATATCTCTTCTCTGTGATGTTGCTTATATCATGCCTGTGACGAATGGTTATACACACACACACATACACACACACACTAGTAGATATTGTATATGTTTTGCATCCGTGCTAGCCCTGCCCCCGCTCTGCCGTTAGTTAAGTAACCTAATGGTGTATGAAGGGGCCCCATGGCGAATGCAGACGGCATATACAAATATTGTATTTTCGTTCTTTTCTGGTGTGATAGGAATTAATTGATGGGACCACATTAATTTTGATTAGTGCAAGAAAATAAACCTAATAAGATGTTGTCGGAACCACTTTTTGAAAAGCTATAGTCATATTCTTTCGCTTTGCATAGTGGTATTCGGTTAGGAATATCCCGCACCTCATTCGAGGGGGCAAGAGCCTAGATCTCTTCACGGGGAGTGACCTCTTGAGCAAAATTTTTTGTTACTAGAGATTACTCGGTTTTCTACCAAACTCGGACGTTGTCGGTAAGTTGCAGCTTCACAACTCGTACCCAAGCGATCTCTGGCACTTGTACTGTTGCCAGATCATCCTCGATGCTCTGTGCCTATTCTTCAGCTTCCAGAGGGCTCTCTTTCCCCGAAAATTGCTTTGGGTGCAAAGCCCGGAATTGCTTTACTCCAGGCGCTTTTGCTTCTGGACGGTTCAATAAGACAGTACTCTGCTGCTGCTGTCCTTCCAGGAGGCTTCGGATTGCCTCAAGCAGTACCGTCTGTTCATTGATCGGAGCTACAGCGATAGGTGTAAGCAGTAGAGGTGGTGGTGTGTTGTTGAAGTTGGTGCTGGTATTGTTTAGAGAATCCATAATCTTAAAAGAAAAATAGGGTTAGGATAGATTCAAAGTATATAAAATTGTAAGATTCAAGAAATATGAAATGTAAAGAATATTTTTAGTTGCTGATTCTTGCGTTATATTGCTTAGGACTTCATACAGAATTGACCTGCATGTCCATGCAGCACTGACCTGCATGGTAGGGTTCCATGCAGCACTGACCTGCATGGTAGGGTTCCATACAGCACTGACCTGTATGGGCCGCCAACAAAACCTGTCACGCCCCGCTTCCCGGTGTACGGTAAGGGGACACGGTGATGCCCGCTACGTATTTACTCAGAAGTAAACACGCTAAGCGTAACTAAGCAATATAATAAAGTACATAAGAAGAGATGTAAAAGAACATCGACTTTTATTTATTCAACATTTCTTTACAATACAATACTGGAAAGTAAATACAAGTCTTGAATGCAATGCCTAAACAATGGCATAACTGAAATAAAAAGTATATACAAGTAAAGCCTAATGGTCGTCCTACTCAGTGGTCGGCTCTAAGTGCTCTTGGCTGGTCTCGAACTCCTCAGCGTCGGGTCCTCCTGACAACATTCCAAAGAAAGAAGAGAAATAGAAATGTCGTCAGCGAACAATCGCTCGGTAAGTCCCAAAGAAAGAGAGAAGTAGAATAGACAGAAAAGAGAATATAACTGTATAATGTTTGATTTTAATATTAACGTAGTTGTTTGTAGCTTGGTACAAAATATGCCAGTGTATACGAGAGGAGTCCAACTTAAACCATGGACTTTCGTAACCCGTAGTACAAGGCTCCGTCGATAATACCACGGAACAACGGTATGGATGTAATTACGTCTTTTAGTAGACACCTCGTGCCACCTTTAACATGTTCCATACCAGTCTACCCCTTTATAAACCCCGTAATGTTTATTGTATTGATTGTACTGATTGTATTGTATTGTCTTGTAGTAAATGGAAGACTTTCCGAAACCATGATATCAGTAAACGGAATGGATATAAATGGATAGTCATGTAATTAAAGTATATCCATGGTTCGGTTCGGTCATGTTCATATTGATATGTATTGTATTCCGGTATTCGTTGATTCATGTTGTATTGCAGTTATACTTGAATTGAATTCAAGCCAGATTGATTTCAGATTTGACCATGACTCTAACTGAGTCAGACTTTTAAACAGAATTGAAGTCCTGATTGTTTTGGTGTTATCGGTAACTGCTGCACATGGACGGCAGGATTTGTGTCTTTTTCCAAAACAATTACCGTGTTGATAACACCGTTTTTAGGTTGTCTACTTTAGATAGGAAAGCACCCATATTCTCCGGCTCTCTGAGGCTCAAGAGAACTGGTCCCGCTTAAACCTATGTTTACTAGGGTCCTTATTGTAAATTAATATAACTTGAGGGGGTTTTATGAAAAATAGTTTTGATACATTTTCAAAGTACACCTCAAGTATTTAATTGCCGTCTTTAGGATTTTCATAATTGTAATTTTTATAAAGTGAAATATTCTAGTGGATATAACCTTGATTTCATGTATATGGTACTTTAGTGTAATCTTGGAATGGTATTGAATTGTAAAAATAGTTTCATGAAATTTGTGATTTCTTTGATTTAGAAAACATGGAATATATATTGTATACTTAAAGTAGATATTTTGATAGTGTATATATATATATATATATATAGTAAAAATAAATTTTATTTATTAAGTAGAAATCTCATTTTTCTTAAAAACTGCATTAAAATTCCATCGAGATCGACTGCTCCTTGCGGAGGTCTGAATATCGCTCTGCTAGGCCCGAGGATGTGCGATAACCCACACCATCCTGATCGGAGTTCTCTAAAATGGGTTGTAGAGGCGTATTTATAAGGAATTAAGTAATACACTTTTAAAGAAAACGGTTTTTTGAATGTTTAAGGTATTTAAATGTAAACTCGTATTTTCCCATAAACTAATGTCCCAAGAGTTATCGTGCTATATCAATAATGTCTGTTGTGATGAGGTAGGTCATTACCTCGTGAGTTTTCTAAAGGTCATAGGGTAAAACATTAAATAAAAGCCGTATGTAAACATGATGGTATTTTACTGTAAAAGTGAAATAGAAATTGCAATACTTATTATTTTGATATGAAACTTGTTCTATTGTCTTTATTTATGTTTTTTGATCATTATAAGAAGATATGGTAAATTATTGTTTAGAGAAATTGTGTTTTGAAAGAAAAGAGAGTCGGAAGTCGGAATAACTCCGCTTCCGACGAGTTTTGAAAAGAAAAAGTTTTAGAATAGCAAAAGAGGAGGGGAGAGGGGACTTACAGATTATAAAGAAAGAAGGGAGATGGAAGAAGCTTTTGGAACCGTCGGGGAGTCGTTTCGTCACCGGAATCTTCCCGAAACGTCGCCGAAACTTCGACCTTTGCTAACTCCACTTGTACAACTTGGGACTTGGAAATTTTAGAGAGTTTTTGTAATAGAATTCTGAATGAGGAGGGGTGAAATGTAGTGTGATATTTATAGGGAAAATTAGGGTTTAGGGTGATGAATTTGAGAATTAAAATACATTAAAAATTTGGTTTAATGTCACTTTTTAATTCTCTGTTTGTTTTTAATAAAAACAAACAGTACAGGGGTTAAGGGAGGAGGCCAAGGGGTTAGGGAAACAAAATAAAATGGGGAATTACTTAGGGGGGCCGGCGAGACATCTCGCCGGTCCATTCTATGGGGTGGAGGCTCGGATCTCCGCCACGTGTCAGGGTCTGTATGAATAGTGTTTTGCACATGTTAGTTTTCTGTGTGACTTTTCATTTTACGTGTAGTGCACATGTAAACCTTTGAGCTTCTAAAAGATTAAAAAAAAATCAATTAAAAATATATGTGGCTGGGGGGATTCGATCACATAGGCTGTGTTACAGCACTACAAGGCTTTACCAATGAGCTACAAGTTGTTTCTTACTGTTCAAAAGCAAATCAAATTTATAACTTGTGCTCAGGCTTAGGTGTTCCTTTCTGTATTTTTGGAAAAATTCTGTACATAAAGTTTAGGGTTGTTACAGTGTCAACTCCTCCTCTTCAATCGCTATGCAAATGAAATGGTACCGTATTTTGATGTGCTTCATCGGAGAGTGATAAGCTACGTTCTTCGCCAAATGTATAACACTTTGTGGTCGCTCCACAAGGTATTGAAGTCTTATTTCTTGCATAATTCTTCAAGTAGCTCTTACAACCATATTATCTCCTTGCTGGCTTCTGTGATCGCCGCGTACTTTGTCCCCGTAGTCGACAGCGCCATAACTTTCTGCAATTGAGAGACCCAAATCACCGTTGTTCTCCCAACCGTGAATACGTATCCCGTTGTGCTCTTCCAACTATCTCGATCTCCTAAATAGTACGCATCAACGTACCTGTCACGACCCGAAAGTACGGAACATGACCGGCACTTAGATTACGAAGCGTCTAGAGGCGCAACGTAACCTAAGTAAGCCGAAGCCCAGAAATCTAAACCATAAAAGAAGAAGAAGAAGTAAAAGAAACATGAAGGAAACAAGTTTAAAAATCGTCAGCAAATTTTTCCAAAAATTTTGGCAGAGTCTCATTTGCAAAAACTGGCCCCAAACGGGTACAACAAGTATAATATACATAAACAACAATAAAAAGCATCCCCAAACGGGAGCTAACTCAACGCCAACAGGCGGAAACAACCACAACAAGCACAATAATATACAACGCCAAAGGGCGAGGCTCAAAACTCAAAAGAAAACAAATCCACAAAATCAGAATAATACATGCGCGACTCTAAGGTCGAAATAAAAGACTGGTCCAATAAACTTATCAAGTAATACAAGTATGGTTGATGGAGCTTACTAGATACAAATGAAAGAATGAAAGTACAATGGTGGTCCAGATACAAGTGAACCAACCTACCGTGCAAATCACCCTGAATGAAATGATGTGCCAGCAACTGCCAGGGAAACCTGTACATCGAACCTGTAATAAAATTTGGCACAACAGGGGTGAGTTGCCAACTCGTGAGTAGAAGACATCTACGAAAAGAAATCGAATGCACGACGCTATCCTAGGTCATAATAATACACTACTATATCTCAATCATCTAGTAATAGCAGGGTAATACTACGTGTAAATGCAAACACTCCGTGCTCGTGTCAGTGCCTCCTATAGTACTATGTCATATGAATGGATATGCATGCACCATGAATGTAAAGTAACCAATCCTGAAATCAAGATATATCTGTATAAGAAATCTTTAGAGGTTATCATAGTAAAATGTGTATAGGGATCTGAAATCTCAACAATGAAATCCATGGAAATCCGTATCAAGCATCGACACAAACATGTAACTCACAAGTCTCATAGTCTCAATATCTCGGGCTCCGTCAGTCCGGATCGGCCCATATCATCAAATCTCACGACAACGGTCGGTATCCTCCGGATATCCGCCGTGCCAGACATCACCGGTAGGTAGCCTTCCCCTGCCAGGCTCATCGTCTACAACTCGATCTTCTTGCCCCGGGGTACCATACCGGGCCTACCATGTACCCGAGACGGTTCATCCACTCCTTGAATCGGGTCTCGAAATCCAACAGAAAACATGAAATCTCATGGTGGACGACACATACATCACGAGGAAACCGCAGAAGAGGAGAGAGAGAGAAGTTTTTATATATTCTTGCGGTTTTCCCCAAAAATCCAGAAATCTCATAGAAATCCAAATCTTAAAATCATGAGTAAGTATATGATAAGTGTCGGCATATGCCCATGATACTGCATGATAACATGAAAATATGAATGCATGAACGTCTAAGTAATAAATGCCATGTCTAGACTAACATCTGAGAGTAATCCCAAAATTATATCGATCTAGTTGTTAACTGATTCTGTCAATAAAAGATAATATGATCTAAAGTGCACGTGACATAGCAATTACCGATGATGATGTGTGTGAGCCGGCAAATAAGTGTGCATGGAATATGCGCATCATCGGTAATGGTGCTGGTGTCCTAACAGGTACGGTTTATACTGATTGTAGCAACATATGTATGAACATGCAACATTATGATTACAGTGTGAAAGTAAAGACGGATGTGTGTTGTCCACTCATTTGATATACAATTATCACTACCACTATATGACTCGAACCTAACCTAGTGTCCATCTAACCTCCTAAGGAACTAAACCTAAGAAACTAGTCATTAAGAAACAAGAGTCTACCTAGGTCTGAATCAATATCTCTAATAGTCGGCGATCCAGCCTCAATAGCGTCACGTACGTAGTACGGCTTCCTCGAATCAAGAGTGCGGATCAATCATCATATCTATGCCTCGTACGGTAAAATCCATCGTACGGCAACCTAATATCGGGGTACGGGTCAAGTATCTCCTAGGTGTATCATCATTAGTATAATGTCATCATCAACACATCTCATGATCAAGGTGCTAAACTGTGATCGCATACATCAATCATATATCATTGCCATCATAATAAGCATCATTAGTTTATCCTCAGAAATATCATGTCATATGTATCATATTGTGATTTAGTCATACTGATATCATATCGTCCTCAAGTCACACCTCTATGATATCGACATCAGGTCACACCTACAAGATGTCGTAATCAAGTCATACATATCCTATATCGTGATCAATCACAAGTTACAGTCCGGGTACTATTTTAGAGTCCCATGTACCTCAATATCATCACCACCCATTATAATTTAAGTATACATGTTCATTATCTCATTCTCTAATGATCCGCTAACACTTAATACGACTGTATAGCCAAGAATCACGGCATCAAGCCCAGTTACACTGTTTCATCATACCTCGGATATCATATCACATCAATGTATCCCATATACGTGTTGTATATATATATATACCTATACCTCGTCCTATATATATATACACATGCACGAATACACCATGTCGTGTTTCAGTGTGTGCGTGTGTGTGTTTCTACTTGAAACCTACGAACCTCTTCCAAGGTATTCATCTTCTGATATGTCTTCCTAAATCAGTCTAGTCCAGCCTAGGGTCATTACTAGGGCCCTACTCATCAAGAATCTAGGGTCACATCTGGTTTCCTAATGACAATAAATACTATTCCTATTCTACGTTGCGGGGGTGCTAAACGCCATCCACCCGACTTCCCCCCGTAGATATACATCTACTCACCTGGTCCATGTCTGCCGAAGACGGTGTCGCCATCATCCTCTTCATCGCCCGCAGTCCACGTGAGGGGTACCTAAATGCAAACATATAAATAGCATCGTAAACTGAATCACATACAAAAGTCAAACGATACAAGGAACAAGCATAGGTTAAAACCTATGTCCCGTCCACGCAAAAGAACCAAATATCGCTCGATATCGGCGTACAAACTCCGATGGATCGAGATAAACATCAATAAATAACTCGTAGTTTTAAAACACATTACTTATATTATAAAACATGATTAAATCCATCGAAACCCTAAAATCCATCAAACCGTCCAATTTCGTAAAACCCGAAAATGCCAATTTACCGTTTTTCATCAAAACTTGACATTTAAATGAAAACAATGGTCATAAAACTCATTAAATAGCATAACTAGACTATACAAACCGTTACTATATTTTTATTACGCAAATTTGTATTAATTTGAAATTTCTAGTTTGCAACCTTTAACAATTTTCAACATTTTTCAAGCAAAATACCACAATTCCACCACAAAACATGATTTTGCATGAATTAATGTATTAAACCACAATTCATTATGATAATGATTTAATGAAACCATAAATTATATTTTTAATCTCATTTATTTAGGAATTTCCAAAAATCTAGTTAACAAATTTTCATTTTTTTTCATAATTTATCAATCATCAATAAAACTAGTAACAAATTTGAGTTTTTCATCCCATCAACAAGTTAATATCCTCTTTAAAACCACACTCTAGTGTTATAAATATCAATTGGAATTTTATTCCTCCTATATATACTATAAGTAGAAATCTAGTTTATAAAAAAAATGGTTTAATTTGCAAATTTGGATCACAATTTGCAATATGTCAACTATGCATGATTTTCCATTTGTAAAAGTGTTGATCTAGTTATTATAACCCTAATGAATTAATAAAACCACAACTTAATTTTTACAAACCCTAACTTGAATTTTTAAAAGTAGTAAATAGAATTAATATATTAAATCTAATTAAGCTTAAATGAACATCTAATAACAATAAATCAAAAGAAAGAAATTTATACCTCCAAATTATGAAATCCAAACATGAAATAAGCCTCCAAAAATGCATGCTTTCCATCTCCAAAATCCATGTAAAAATGAGCAAGGAATAAAGGGTAGGAAATAAATAGGATTTTGTGGATTTTTAATTGAATTTTTAAAGGATTTTTGATGAATTTTGGAGCAAAATAAAATGAGGAAAATGGAGGCTACCATGGGGGGTGAGGCCGGCCATTTTTTTGGAGGTGAGGGAGAGAAATAAGTGGGTGAGAAAGTGTGTAGAAGTCTCCACCAAAATATCACTTCATTATGTCTTTTCATGCATTTATTTATTTTTCTTTTATTTCTTTACTATAGCAACTCAAGAAAACTCTAGAAAATAGGAAAAATTTGCAAATAAATTTTGCATGATACACACTAAATTCTAACATGCCATGGTTCATTTTTATAAATTAAAACCATTCAAATTTGTAATTTACACTAATTTAGTGTAAAAATAAAGCTTATGTTACTATTTAAAATAATTAATTTAGGAAAAATATTTAATTAAACTAAAAATTTATAAGTGGCTAAATAAACACCATTTACTAGTAATTACATAATTAAAATAGGTATTTTTGAAATTATAATGAAAAACAATCACGGTTTAGTTTTATGAAAAATACATTTTACTTTACCGAAAATCATAAAATTCATTTAAACAATTTTATTCATTTAATTATTTATTTAATTATTTTTAAAACGTTACAGTACCTTTGCACTTTTAGAGAGACACCCCCGAAACATAGGCAATGACAGGACGTACCCCTAAGATACTACAAAAGCCACTTCACCGCACAATGTTCCTTCCTCAGATTTTTCATATACATGCTCACTGTTGGAGATAGTGCCCTCAGAGTCAATTATTGGATCACAGGCACGTGATTGCAATGATTGAGGGAGGACCTATCCCGGTAGGACAGTCTTACTCAAGATGATAGTATGCTATCGGGTTTACCTTTATCATCGTGTACTGCTTTAGGTGACCTTACAGGTCACTATTGCACGTTGATAGAGCCCCTAGGATTCTTGCTTGACTGCCAGCAGTATGAGGGCGATCATATACATGGGAGCTGGTAGTCTATAAGCACATCCTTAAAAGGTCCCTAGTCGTGGGAGTTTCGAGACAGGGCATCGATACTCCAGAGTAGACTAGTGTATACAGTCGAGACCCCAACGAGGGGCGGTGGCCGGTCTCACAAGCCACTGGTGTCAGTTGGTTCACATAAGATGTATATAGGTGCTCATTAGGTTATGAGTATACTGGACAGGACTCGCCGGGAATATGCTAGTTGGTCTTATACCTGACGTCAAATAGCAGTTCCCTGGTGACATGTGTACAGGTTAGTTCATCGACCTGGGGATCGTCATTTGTCTCGTATGAGTTTCCACTGTACTTTGATTACTACCCTACCACGCTCAAAGGAGACGTGCAAACAGGTTTTAGTTGGGTACAGTCCCGAGCCACATGGAGGCAGTGAGCGGATCTTCAGGGGTTCGTCTCTCCCGGTATTGGGGGTGAGGTCGCGCTGTGCCTAGGAGAGCCAGTACATGAAAAGTCCTTGGCCAAGGCAAGAGATTTACTGGTATGTATTCCAGTAGTATCTCAGGGTGTTCTGGGCTTCACTCCGACACGACTTGTACCGCTTTTGGGGGTCTGACTTTTACCAACCCCCTAGGCCCGCCATGCGATGCTCATAGACGAACGGACCGGACTGTACGGATATTGTCACTGACAGGCTCAGTAGGGTGTCAGGATGAGTTCGCTCATCGACGTCCCTTTTGGTCAATAGATGGTAGCCCGTCACGTATGGCTAATACCTCTGACGTGCTAGTGGTTAAATCCACGGCCATAGTATTGACGAGTCTTTAGAGTCCCCCACATTCAGTTACTCAAGTTTCGGGCGAAACGCTGTAGAGGCCGTATGGAGATATGGCAGGGTTCGATCAGATACGTGCGGTATTGCATGGATCAGGATCGGACGGTTAGTACTAGAGGCCGTATGGATATATGGCAGGGTTCGATACGTGCAGTATTGCACGGATCAGGATCGGACGGATAAGAATAGCAGGCTTTGGTTTAAGCCGGATGCTAGATTGTATAGTGTAGATTTTGTCTCATTGCATATGTATTCGGTCGGAATACAAATGCGGGTATGTATATACAGTAGCGGGGTTTTCCTGTAATTTATTACGGGATCAGTTTTTTGGAGTTGCCAGTTTGTTTTCCGTTTCAGCCATATTTCTTTGTATCTTTCATTGGCTGAAGATTGGTAGAGGAGGGATTATTTGCATTTGTGCAAATAAGCATTTTGGAGGGTTGTCTTCGCATATTGTTGTATCATGATAATTCCTCCACCATTTGACTTCATTTGACTTCTTCTTCTTTTCATCATGGTTGTTGATGATTAGTTGATGGAGTATTGGTTTTGGTTGTTGATCATTGCTTGACTTTGGAGTAATGATGATGGTTGGTTGAGTGTGGGTTTGAGTGTGTGATCATTTCTTTTCATGATAACATTTTGAGCTCTCTTTTGCATTATTCTTGTGAGACCCTCCCTCATTCTCCTCTCTCCACTCTCTTCTCTTCACCATGGTGCATGGGCCGGCCAAGCAAGGAGAGGGGGCTGCCCAATTTGTGTGGGGATTTTTTGGTTCTCTCATACTTGCAAAAATCCCCAAGTTCATCACAAAGTTCCACAAGTTTATTTCCTCCACCAAAGGCAACTTCCAATACCCCAAATGAGACATAGTTTTCTACACGTATTCTACAGCAAATCTTGGGCACGTCGACTCGCCAACTTCGTGCCCGAGTTGCCCCGGTCCATAGTTGGGAGCCCGTAAAAGAAGCCGGCGACGTGGTGCCCTTCCGGCGACGAGGTGGAGACCGGAGATTCCGCGGGGAGATCGGGACGACGACGAGAAGACCGAAGGACACGGATTGCTCGGTATATCTCTCTATCCTTTCTCTTGATAGCTAAGACTAGTTTAATGGCACGATCCGGGTTTATAGTGCGCGGTGGTGCCGGTTTTAAAAGTTAAAGAAAAGCATCGCTTCCGCATTCCGGCGTCGGATTGACGGCCGGGACGCCGCCGTGCACTTACAGTGGTATCAGAGCCTCGCGATTAACCTAGTCTAGCTTGGTCTAATGTGTTTACTCTTTCGATCGAACAAAATTCCAAAACCCGCATTTTCAAAAGCACAGTTTCTGTCGAAATTTTTTTAGCTCCAAAAATTTTTCAGGTTGTTGCAGAATACTGTGCAGGAAATTCTAAGACATCTGTGAAAATTTGGTAGAGTGATACTGTAGAACCACCGCGGAACCGCGGCTAAAACCCCCTTGGCGCCGCGGTTCCGCCGCAGTTCAGTGAGTTCACTGCACCAATTTTCCACAGTGATCGTTTTACAGAGAAATTGGGGTTTTAGAACATTCTTTTTGGGCCCAGACTTTCTGTGAGTGCTACAGTAGTGCTTGGGGCCCACTTAGGTAAATTTGATCGATCGAATATTTTAAACAGATTAGTTCACAGTATTTACATTATATCTGCGACCGTGAATGTCACTTGATCGGTAAATCCTATCTAACTGCTATAGCCTGGTTAAACGGATTTGCGAACGTGACATGATCAGTCGAAAATACTGCATTTCTAACACGGCAATTTCCCTATCATTTGCACTCATATAGAAGTGTTCGGTATTCATATTGCACATATTAGCAAATCATCTCTGAAATACCAGATTTCATGTATTAGGCTTGAAAACCGACACTTTAATGGAAATTGACTGTTTTTCATGGCATCGCATCATTCTTATATTGCGTAACTCTTGTCTTGGGGTCTAATGCAGGAAATTCCAGAAGCAGAGGCCAAATTGGGAAAAAAGCTGATAAAAGATACGCCAACTCAAAGGCTAAAGATCTGGTAGCAATACAGAAGGCCAAACAAAATTCAACATATCATAACAAGGCCCATATGTCAGCCCAAGTCAGTAGAAAAAAACACAAGCTCCAAGGCCACTAAAGGACCGCGGATCAGCGGCCCAAACCCCCTTGGCGCCGCGGATCCGCGGCCATATAATGTTATCATTGCGTCAAATTTTGGCATGTGCTTACCTCTAACGGCCAAAGCTTTCAGAAGACCCCAGAAGCTCCACGTGGCACATCTAGAAGGCTCGGCTTAACAAACTCTTGGAGGGAAATTCAAATTTTTGGGCTTAACTAACTTTTGGAGGGAAATTTAAATCTTTTGGCTAACAAACTTGTGGAGGGAATTCAAATTTCAATCCTAGATCTAGAATTTGGAGATCTATATAAGAGAGCCTAGATCTAGGGTGAAGGTTGTTCAATAATCACCATCTTCTTCCCTCCACAAGTTTAGTGACAAAACTTGTGCCAAATTCCAATTCAACCTCAAGATCAAGATCCTGAGATCATTTCAAGCAAGAATTCCTTCAACCTTTAGAAGCGACGCCGGATTTTCAACGGAGCAAGAGATCCACGCCGATCCGCGACTCAAGGAGCCGAGCGAAGCCGAAATCGACGATCTAGTTCCTTCCTTTTGTAAATTCAAGAGAGTTGTAACGAAATTTGTCGATAAATAAAGGTGAATTTTCTATATTCTTGCTTATCTTTTAATTCAAGCATAATGATTAGATCTCAATTTGTGATTGTGTTTGTGATCATGATGTTTGAGTAATCTCCGCTCGTGTAGGAGTTGTGACGATCTTTAGATGATGATGATTTAGATATTTTTTTACAATTCTTAAATCCTATAATCTTTGGAAATTCTAGTGAATCAAATGATTAATGACCTAGTTTCGAGATGAAGCTTTCTTGATCGTGTTCACTCGAAACTAGGGAACAACTATTAAACATTTGATTAACTAGAAACTAGAATTTGAATGCGATCCATTGAAAGGACAAAGGATGAGTTGCGAAATCCCTAATTTCCTCGCACGATCCTTAGACCTCGATGAATTCGCATCGATCTAGTACCAATTCGTTAAAGGATAAGAATGAGTAATCATTAGATCTCATCACATCTATAGATCCGATCTATTCCTACGAGCCATACCTATAATCTTGAGTGTTGATTGGAAATTATCTCTCATCTCAATTCTTGTTTTTAATGTTTCTTTTAGATCTAGATTTTTCTTATCTTTGATCTTCAATTACAAATCATGAATTGTTTTCTTTTCTTTGCCTCAAATTTTCAACTCATCTAATTCGAAAAGTGAACGGATCTCACTTTCCCTGTGGACGATCCGCACTTACTAACGCGCTACATCCGACACCGTTATTGATTGCGGTCAAATATTTTTTATTGTGATTTCTATACATCATTTTCTCAAAACCAACACACATCAAGAATTCAATCAAAATGGCGCCGTTGCCGGGGATCGTGTGCTATTTGTTCATTTTTTGAAATTTGAGTTGAAAAGTTTATTCCATCTAAAATTTTGAGATCAAAACTCACGCAAAACACTAAACGAGTTGTTGTGGTTAATTGCAAGGAAATCTGGAGCTTGCTGTGCATTTGGAAAATTATTTGAAGAATTCCAGAGGACTAAGAAAGTGATCAGGAGCTCTCTGGAAAAATTTGGTACAGTGATCTGTCCAATGAACCGCGTTTCCGCGGCATAAGTCATCTACTGCGGCGGTTCTGCGGTGGGATAAGAGGTTTGCTGTGCTATTTTTCTCAGGTAATCTCTATCTTTCTTATCTCCTTCCTAAAATCTGCTCCAATTAACAATTTGTTGCAGGCTTCTTTGCAAAAATCGCAGCGCCGCAAAAAGCAAAATAAATTGTGCTTGTTTTTTATTTTGTGGTTGTTTGCATAATTAATACGAACATTAAGGGGCACGGCCAAATCCAGATTAGGTGGGGAGTTCATTACCCTTCCTAAGCCCCAAAAATCACAAACTTGCATCCGCATTACCCTCATTAATTAAAAAATATCTAGAGATGACTCTGAGGACCATCGCGCTCACTTAGGACAGAAGAAGGCCGTGGGTAATTCATTGCTTATCCGCGTTTCTTTTTGTGGTGTCTAAGGCAAGTGTGTCAAAGGCTAGTGGTTACTTAATTAGGCCCACTACTTACGTAGTGGAGAACCTCCCACTTACCTGGCACTTACCTGGCCACAGGAGAAACAAAGAGGCAGTGGAGGATTTTATCCTGCGACTTGTCTTTTGGAAGTTAGGAGCGGTCTAGAGATTGGACCTAGGTGACCATAAATTTTAGGGTTGCTTGTTGCATTTGTTGTGATCGCATCATCTTTTCAAAATCCGTATCATTTTTCAAAACAAACACCGCATTCATTTCATCCCCCTAATTATAAATCATGCTGCCACTTGTACTAACCCGTTTTAGTGCAAGATAGGCTGGACACGGGATTCTAGTACCCGACTTGTCCGCGTCCCCTCGATCGACTCCGAAGTCGGTATTTCTCCATTTACCTTTCTTTTACCCACCACCACACCCACACCGATGGATCAGTCTCCATTGAACCTCTTTACCGCTGCTCTACCGCCGTCCGTTGGTGCGCAGAATCCTCCCCCCATCTCTCTCCAAGAGAGGTGCTACCCTTTGCGAGGTCCTCTCCCGACCTGCTTATCCATTCCACCAGCCAACGGGGATAACTTTGAGATTAAGCCCCAGTACATCAACCTTCTACCCAAATTCCACGGTCTCGAGACTGAAGATGCGTACGTTTTTATTACCAAATTTGAAAACGTATGCGCAATGATGGGTACATCACAACTTTCTGTGGATGCCATGCGTCTACGACTTCTTCCATTTACCTTATGCGATATAGCCGAGAAGTGGCTGTATAACACCACCGCACATTCCATCACGAATTGGGAAGAATTCGTTGCGGCATTCCTTAAGAAATTCTACCCTATGCAAAAGACAGCTCGAATCCGTAGCGAACTATATCAATTCTCCCAGCTTCCGGCTGAGCCATTCTCTAAATGTTTTGAACGATTCAAGGATCTTTTGGTTCAATGCCCACATCACGGCATCCCGAGATGGGAACTTTGCCGAATCATATATGAGGGCAGTAACCCTACCACTAAACAAAACCTTGAAAACATGTGTCAAGGCACCTTTATGATCAAGGATGATAGGGAAGCATGGAAATTTTTAGAAGAGTTCGCTGAAAAGTCCTTACAGTGGGAGACTGGAACCCAGCCATCGAGTAGGGGTGGCGTACACCAAATAGACGTGTCCATAGGTGTTCGAGCTGAGATGGCAGCAATGCAAAAGAAGCTCGACGCTATGGAACACAAATTCCTAGCAGCCTCCCTAAACCCAATATCGCTGCCCAAAACTGTTTGTGGGTGCTGTTCTGATCCTTCTCACTTGACGGAAGAATGTCCATTAAACTCTCAGTTTCAGGATCTCGAGCATACCAATGCCGCATTTCAAAGACCTAGAAACGATCCATATTCTTCCACGTACAATCAGGGTTGGAGGAATCACCCGAATTTTGCTTGGAACCAATCCCAAAACACGGTTCCAAACCCTAATCAATTCCAAAGGGCTCTTCCTCCACAACAGCAACCACTTCATCTCACTCAGCACCCCTACCAGTCACAAAATTTCCAAAACCAGGTCAACACTCCTGCACCGTCTAATCCTATGCAGTCGACCTGTTCTGACGAGTTCTCTCAAGTCGCTCAAACCATGAAATCACTCTTGTCAAATTTCATGGAAGTGTCAGCCGAGGTTAGGTCTTCCGTCGGTGAGATAAAGAAAAACTCAGCGTCCCAAGCTGAGAGTAACAAAACGATGGAAGCTGAGATTGCACGACTTAAGGCCGAAATGAGTGCGAGAGAAAAAGGGAAACTTCCGTCTCAACCCCTACCGAATCCGGGGCATTACAATGTAAATGCCGTCACAACGTTGAGATCAGGAAGAGTGCTGGATAACCATGTTGGGGAAGAAGTTGATGATACTGAAAATCCTATCAACGCCCCGGCTGAGACCTTCCCTCGCACACACACTTCTACTTCTGCTCCTTGTTCTTCTACCCCACCGCCTTCTCACGAGCCTATTCTCTATTTCCCACTAGGCTCGACACCTCACCCTACCTCTTCTACTCCTCCACAGACAATCCCCACTCCTCTTTTGGGATCTCGTCTACCCCCTCTTCCTTCTCCTATGATGGACCCAACGCTCATTGCTAAAGCACCTTACCCGAACCGGTTAAGGGCTAACAAATCGAGTCCTTATATGGAGAAAATCATGGAAATGTTCAAGCAGGTTAATATCAACATCCCTCTCCTAGATGCAATTCAACAAGTCCCCGCTTATGCGAAAATTCTTAAGGACTTGTGCACTAGGAAGAGGAAGACTCAAGTGCTGAAGAAGGTCTTCATGTCTAATAACATTAGCACTGCTTTTATCCCCCAGCTACCCAAGAAACGTAAGGACCCAGGATGTCCTACGATATCAATTTCTATTGGGGGTAAAAACATCAATCGTGCTCTTTTAGACCTTGGCGCAACTGTTAACCTACTTCCATATTCTGTCTATGAGCAGCTAGGGATTGGAGAGTTGAAACCTGCTCACTGCACTCTCCAAATGGCAGACCGATCTATCACCAAACCTAGGGGTGAACTAGAGGATGTGTTGATAAAAGGTCGGGGAATTTGTATTCCCTGTAGACTTCATTGTTCTCGATACACAGCCCGTAGCAAACCCCCGGAGCCAAATTCCGGTGATTCTGGGTCGGCCATTCCTTGCCACTTCCAATGCTGTCATCAACTGTAGAAATGGTTCAATGAACTTATCATTTGGAAATATGACCATTGAACTAAACATCTATAAAATTGGAAGTCAGCCATCAGAACCCTCTGCTCATATCCTCGATGTGTGCTCTGTCCACGAGATTGCTCCCGAAGGTTGCGAAGTTGAGGAACTTTGCTTTACAGATCTCGGCGACACTACCACATCACTGTTTGACCTGGCACATGATCTTAGTGAGGACACCATTTCCACGCTTGAGTCTGCCACTCCTGACTCATCACCATCCGAGTCTGTATCTTTTACAGGCTATGAGCTTCTTTGTGACTCCGAAAATCATTCGATGATCCCACCTTCTATCATTTCTCCGCCAGCATTAGATCTCAAAATTTTACCTTCTCATCTTAAATATGCATATTTAGGTGAGAATGAATCTTTACCGGTTATCATTTCCGCTTCTCTAGCATCAGAGAAAGAGAATGCACTCTTATCAGTATTGAGATCTAATAAGGAAGCGTTTGGTTGGACCATGGCGGACATCAAAGGGATTAATCCCTTGATTGTCGAACATCATATACACTTGATGGATGATGCCAGACCAACCCAAGAACCACAGAGACGGTTGAACCCCATCATGAAGGAAGCGGTGATGAAAGAGATCGTCAAATGCCTTGATAGTGGTATCATATACCCAATCTCCGATAGCCAATGGGTGAGTCCTATACATGTCGTCCCTAAGAAATCCGGCATCACTGTTGTTACCAATGAGGAAAATGAGTTGATTCAGACACGCACCCAAACTGGATGGCGTGTATGTATTGATTACAGAAAACTCAATGCCGCCACGAGAAAAGACCACTTTCCTCTACCATTCATTGATCAGATGCTGGAACGCTTAGCTGGACGTGCGTATTATTGCTTTATGGACGGATACTCTAGCTATAATCAGGTCCCCATAGCCAAAAAGGATCAAGATAAAACCACTTTTACTTGTCCTTTTGGTACCTTTGCTTACAGTCGCATGCCCTTTGGGTTATGCAATGCTCCCGCTACCTTTCAGCGGTGTATGATGGGGATATTCTCTGATATGGTAGAGAATTTTCTGGAGATCTTTATGGACGATTTCTCGATTTTTGGAGACTCTTTTTCCGATTGCCTATCGAATCTTGACGCTGTTCTTACTCATTGCAAAAAGAAGAACTTTACTTTGAACTGGGAAAAATGCCATTTCATGGTCTAAGAAGGAATTGTTCTTGGACATGTTATTTCACAGAAAGGCATTGAGGTTGACAGAGCTAAGATAGATGTCATCCAAAACCTCCCTCATCCCAAAAGCGTCAAAGATATTCGATCTTTCCTTGGCCATGCAGGCTTTTATAGGAGATTCATTAAGGACTTTAGCAAAATTTCTAGACCTTTAACTCTTCTCCTGGCCAAGGATACGACCTTCCACTTTGACTCGGACTGTGAGACAGCTTTCGACTCACTTAAACACTCACTCACTTCAGCCCCCGTTCTATCGTCTCCAAATTGGGACTACCCATTTGAGCTGATGTGTCACGCATCCGACTTTGCAGTAGGTGCAGTCTTAGGACAGCACATTGAAAAGATGCCACATGTGATATACTATGCGAGTAAGACCCTGAATGATGCACAAATCAATTATACAACCACCGAAAAGGAACTTTTAGCGGTTGTATTTGCATTAGAAAAATTCAGGCCTTACTTAATCGGCTCTCCAATAATTGTGTACACAGACCATTCCGCCTTGAAACATCTTCTGGCGAAGAAAGATGCAAAAGGTCGGCTAATACGTTGGATCCTTCTGTTACAAGAATTTGATCTTGTTATCAAAGATAAGAAAGGATGTGAAAACGTAGTAGCCGACCATCTTTCACGCATCTCTTCTTCCCATGTGACCCTGCCGATCAATGATTCATTTCCCGACGAACAACTCTTGAACGTATCCAATGAACCATGGTTTAGGGATATTGTGAACTATCTTGTCACGGGACTTATACCCAGCGATTGGTCAAAACAGGACAAATACCATTTTCTATCCCAAGTAAAACACTTTTACTGGGATGATCCATATTTGTTTAAGTATTGTCCTGATCAGATCATTCGCCGGTGTGTCCCTAAAGAAGAGTTCAAGAGTGTTCTTTCTTTTTGTCATGATCAGGCCTGTGGGGG
Organism: Agapanthus africanus; assembly: GCA_030015575.1. Classification (NCBI taxonomy): domain Eukaryota; kingdom Viridiplantae; phylum Streptophyta; class Magnoliopsida; order Asparagales; family Amaryllidaceae; genus Agapanthus; species Agapanthus africanus. The sequence goes on along the minus strand of CM057349.1, from coordinate 34,874,839 downwards.
TCACTTCGGTCCTAAAAAGACGGCGGAAAAGGTTTTGCAATGTGGATTTTATTGGCCGACCTTATTTAAGGACGCATTTGACTATTGCAACACCTGTACACAATGCCAGTACACGGGTAGAATCTCCCGGAGAAATGAAATGCCTCAGCAACCCATCTTGGTTGTTGAAATTTTCGATGATTGGGGCATTGATTTTATGGATCCCTTTCCCAACTCCTTTGGGAATTTGTACATACTGCTGGCGGTTGATTATGTCTCAAAGTGGGTAGAAGCCATTCCATGTCGCACTAATGACAGGAAAGTTGTCATTAAGTTCTTGAAAGAGAATATCTTTTCGCGATTTGGACACCCACGCGCTATCATTAGCGATAATGGGACACATTTCTGCAACAGGTCTTTCGAGACTCTGATGCGGAAATACTCAATCAACCACCGACTTTCTACATCCTATCATCCCCAAACAAGCGGGCAGGCTGAGATTTCAAATAGACAGATCAAACTAATCCTAGAGAAGACTGTTGCTAAAAATAGAAAAGACTGGTCGACCAAACTGACGGATGCTCTTTGGGCATTCCGAACTGCATTTAAAACCAACCTAGGGATGTCTCCATATAGGATAGTGTTTGGGAAGGCATGTCATTTACCCGTCGAGATTGAGCATAAAGCATTGTGGGCTATTAAGGAAATAAATTTTGACCTAAACCAAGCCTGCAACTTTCGGAAGCTGCAACTTAATGAGCTAAGAGAACTCCGCGATGAAGCTTATGATAACGCTGTGATTGTAAAGAATAGGACCAAGGTTTTTCATGATAAAAACATTTTGAGGAAAACATTTTCACCTGGTCAGCAAGTCCTTCTTTATGATTCACGACTACACCTTCACGCGGGTAAGCTTCGATCTCGGTGGAAGGGACATTTTGTTGTACAGTCTGTATACCCGCACGGGGCAGTAGAGGTAGAAAATGTTAAAAACGGCACATTTTTTAAAGTGAATGGACACAGACTAAAGCCGTATTTTTCCACTGACCCCACGGAGGAGCTCCTGTTCTTACAGGAGCCATTTTATTTGGATTAAAATTCCTCAGTCTCACCTTCATGTCCAGTGTATCATTGCATCATCTTTTGAATGGAGGTGAGTTAAAAGAGTAAGTTTGGGGGAGGATCTTCACTTATATATTTTGCCCCCACTAATAAATTCCTCCCAGGCTTACAGGTTTTGTAGATATAGCGGTTGGCAATAGTGAGGACATTGTTGAAAACAAGTTTGGGGGAAGTTTGTGCTTAGTTTTGCATCATGTGCATATCATTTGCATGAGCACAAAACATTTCTTTAAAAACCATAAAAATTTAAAAAATTTCAAAACTCATAAAAATTTTGTGTAAATATTTTTCTTTTGGTTCTTCATATTTTGTAAATAATTTTTCAAAACCTATAAAAATTTAAAAATTTTCAAAATCCATAAAAATTCAAAAATTTTCAAAACTCATAAAAATTTTAAAAATTTTCAAAATATAAAAATATTTAATATTTATTATAATAAAAGATTAGATAGTGAACAATTACATCCATGAGATTAGAAAAATTTAAGAAAACCAAGAAAATTAGAAGTTTTCTTATACGAACTAGTAATAAGTAGTTATGAGCCGTTGTCCCAAGGGTTAGTAAGATGGAGGAAGTCACTAATCTGAGGATAAAAATAAGTCTGAAAAATAGTTTCTATTCTGGAAAACCAAACATTTTGAACGTTGATACCCTGCTATTCGCACCTACACACGTCTTTAAGCCCGGGATAGTAGAGGATACCTTGAAATGCTCTTGTCTTAAAGCCGAAGTATGAAGGAAAAAAATGAAGGAAGTGGTAAGAAAAATGGACACTGGTTTTGTTATCACCAAGGGAAATAATAAAAGAATATATAGCGAGGGTGCCTTTTCACCTAGTGCCCTAAGGCCAACTGGTCTGGGAGTCACTGCTATATCTAAGGTGGTGCAAGACGAGGAAAATACACCAAATAAGCAAGCACAGGAGTAATCGGTCGGTTAGTACCTCAAGAAGTATTAACGATCGCATGAAAGTGTGTAAGCACATCTAATTAAAAAGTACTGAGACTGATGGGCAAGAGTATTATAGCTTGAATTGAATTCTCTGGGTGTAGGGATGTCCTTAACACACACGCAGGGTGATATGATCGATGTTTGGAATAAAGATAGGAATGAAGAATAAAACGATGTTTTATTGAGGGAGGACGTGATTTCTAACATCTTTTCATGACCATTAAGATAGGGCTCATGACAACCGAAAGGCTAGCTTAGTTGGAAACCCTAATTTTCAAGGCTTTTCTTTTATAATTCTTTTCTTTAAATGTAATATTCATGATCTTCCTTTTATTATTGGATTTTGTGGGTGCAATCCGCTGAAAACCCTCAGGAGACAACACTCCTCCTACTAGGGACACCTAGAGGTCTAAAGGCTTGTTGCACGTGCTCAGTGCAATCGTGTTGCCTACGAAAGTGTGCTTTTCTCTTTCTTTATTTTTTCCTTCTCATTTTAATAAAATCATTCGATCGAGACGGTCGAAAATAAGTTTTGGGGAATTTGATCAGTCGAAAATACTGCATTTCTAACACGGCAATTTCCCTATCATTTGCACTCATATAGAAGTGTTCGGTATTCATATTGCACATATTAGTAAATCATCTCTGAAATACCAGATTTCATGTATTAGGCTTGAAAACCGACACTTTAAGGGAAATTGACTGTTTTTCATGGCATCGCATCATCCTTGTATTGCGCAACTCTTGTCTTGGGGTCTAATGCAGGAAATTCCAGAAGCAGAGGCCAAATTAGGAAAAAAGCTGATAAAAGATACGCCAACTCAAAGGCTAAAGATCTGGTAGCAATACAGAAGGCCAAAAAAATTCAACATATCAGAACAAGGCCCATATGTCAGCCCAAGTCAGGAGAAAAAAACACAAGCTCCAAGGCCACTAAAGGACCGCGGATCCGCGGCCCAAACCCCCTTGGCGCCACGGATCCGCGGCCATATAATGTGATCATTGCGTCAAATTTTGGCACGTGCTTACCTCTAACGGCCAAAGCTTCCAGAAGCTCCACGTGGCACATCTAGAAGGCTCGGCTTAACAAACTCTTGGAGGGAAATTCAAATTTTTGGGCTTAACTAACTTTTGGAGGGAAATTTAAATCTTTTGGCTAACAAACTTGTGGAGGGAATTCAAATTTCAATCATAGATCTAGAATTTGGAGGTCTATATAAGAGAGCCTAGATCTAGGGTGAAGGTTGTTCAATAATCACCATCTTCTTCCCTCCACAAGTTTAGTGACAAAACTTGTGCCAAATTCCAATTCAACCTCAAGATCAAGATCCCGAGATCAATTCAAGCAAGAATTCCTTCAAACTTTAGAAGCGACGCCGGATTTTCAACGGAGCAAGAGATCCACGCCGATCCGCGACTCAAGGAGCCGAGCGAAGCCGAAATCGACGATCTAGTTCCTTCCTTTTGTAAATTCAAGAGAGTTGTAACGAAATTTGTCGATAAATAAAGGTGAATTTTCTATATTCTTGCTTATCTTTTAATTCAAGCATAATGATTAGATCTCAATTTGTGATTGTGTTTGTGATCATGATGTTTGAGTAATCTCCGCTCGTGTAGGAGTTGTGACGATCTTTAGATGATGATGATTTAGATATTTTTTTACAATTCTTAAATCCTATAATCTTTGGAAATTCTAGTGAATCAAATGATTAATGACCTAGTTTCGAGATGAAGCTTTCTTGATCGTGTTCACTCGAAACTAGGGAACAACTATTAAACATTTGATTAACTAGAAACTAGAATTTGAATGCGATCCATTGAAAGGACAAAGGATGAGTTGCGAAATCCCTAATTTCCTCGCACGATCCTTAGACCTCGATGAATTCGAATCGATCTAGTACCAATTCGTTAAAGGATAAGAATGAGTAATCATTAGATCTCATCACATCTATAGATCCGATCTACTCCTACGAGCCATACCTATAATCTTGAGTGTTGATTGGAAATTATCTCTCATCTCAATTCTTGTTTTTAATGTTTCTTTTAGATCTAGATTTTTCTTATCTTTGATCTTCAATTACAAATCATGAATTGTTTTCTTTTCTTTGCCTTAAATTTTCAACTCATCTAATTCGAAAAGTGAACGGATCTCACTTTCCCTGTGGACGATCCGCACTTACTAACGCGCTACATCCGACACCGTTATTGATTGCGGTCAAATATTTTTTATTGTGATTTCTAAATTCTATTTTCTAAAAAACCAACTACACAATCGGAAATCAAATTATTATCAATCATGACATTCACGTTGATGTTCTGTCTATTGCTGTGATATTGCGGATTGGTCGTGGGGAATAGCCTGGATGCAATGCTAGTACAGATTTGATTGTATTATGTACATTTGATATTGCGGGGCGAGCATCCGACATGTGGACTGCCGTCACTGCCTGTTTGTATATTATTCTTTTGGGGCACGACCGGGTCGAGGTCGATGTACCCGTTGTATGTATATTTTACTTTCTGTACTAGGATTACCCCACGGAGGGGTGCACGGATAGCCGGGTTCTAGAGGGCAACGAGCCCACATCTCATGGCATTGCGACGGAGGGGGCTTCACTCTAGAATTGGCGGGCTATTCGCCGCACTCGTAGGGGGTACAGGTTGACCCAGGAGGGGTGCCCAAGTTACCGGATTCCGTGAAGTGCTGGGTGGTCCATTCACGTTGCTGAAGGGGGCTGCCTCGCTTCAGGTTTTGGCGGGTAACTTGCCGCGCCCGTAGGGGTCTAGGATTTCATTCCACAGGCTATCCACACGACCAGGGGAACGTCGGGTTTCAGTAGCGGCTCTGTGAAACCCGGGGATCCCAGATATCTGTATTGTTCTGGGATGCTTATTACATTTCTGTGATGTTGCATTTTATCACGCCTTGAGCGAAATATTATATATTGATATATATACTAGTAGATGTTGTATATGTTTTGCATCCGCGCTAGTCCAGTCCCCGCTCTGTCGTTAGTTAACTAACCTAACGGGTAATGACGGGACCCAGTAGCGAATGTGGATGGCATATACGTATGTCATTATTTTCGTTCTTTGTGGTGTGATCAATTGATGGGACTGCATTGATTCAGATCAATGCAAGTTAAAAACAAACATAATCTGATGTTGTTGGAACAATTTTTCAAAAAGCTGTTATTGCAAGGGCGTTCTCTTTTATTTTGCACAGTGGTATTCGGTTATGAATATCCAGCACCTTAGTCGACGAGGCAAGGGCCGAGATCCCTTCACCGGGAGTAACCCCTTGGACAGAAGTTTGCGTCAGGGCAATAACTTCACTATAGCCGATTCCTTTTGCTTTGCATCGTGGTATTCAGTTGGAATATCCTGCACCTCATTCTACGGGGAAAGAGCCGAGATCCCTTCACCGGGAGTGACCTCTTTAGCAAAGGTTTTCGTCACTATATTTTTAAAAGCTATCCGGTTCCTTCAACGATATCAAGTTCATTACGTTAAAGGTTTTCGCCAGAAACCATTCGTAGCCCTCCGTCGTTTCACATGGATAGTCAATAAGTATTCAAGCTATGTTTGTTGGCCAAAGTCAAGGCATAGTGATTGGTAGCTATTGGGTATTCATGTGCAGCATAGATAGATGCGTTGGTTTGGGGAAGTCGTATAGCCTTGTTGGCCAAATTCAAGGGCTTGTGCGGGTGGGCTCAAATTAACCTGGAGTATGACGGGTAGAACTTGACATGTGACTTATGATTTGTTGGCCAAAGTCAAGGTCATAAGAGCATGGGGCAAAAATCCACATCGGGAGTTTCTAAAGAAACTGAAACTTGCTATATATGCGCATACCTTCTGGAGTGTGATAACGTGAGCGGATTCCGTCACGTTATCATGCGATGATAGTTGGATCCCGATTCCCACTGATGAGTTGGTTTACTCCTCGGGTGATCCCGACTAATTCTTCTTCCAGGTTTGGAGGAGAATTTGACGGTACAGTGGGAGATTTCCAGATTAGATAAATTGGTAACCATTCTGATCTAGGTTAGAGTGCACGCTGAGTGTTTCTTTTCTCTCTCTCTTTGGCAGCGACCATTGACCCGAACCTAGACTATGACTCAGTAACCAAGTTGACCGAACCTTCTTTAACACTGGCTTTTGGATTGTCAGAGTTGCAAACCTCATTGCCACTCCTACTTTTACCTTTTTCTCCAGGACACCCCGTACTACTACGAACGTCCACTTCCATTGGACAAAACCATCGTATGGTTATATACGAACTCGAAGGAATTTATTCGAGGATGGTTTCTGGTTCTGGAGAAAACGAATAGGGCTATTCAGTTGTCTTTTCCTTTTACCTTCTCTCAGGTTGCGAGTACCCCTTAGATTAGGGGATAGTACACCTATTACGCAAATTGGATAGTCTTCTTCCAAACCATAGGCAGGTGCCGACCGGTAGGGAATGAAGAAAACCAATTAGCCTAACGATGGTGTACAGAAGGTATTATGTAAAGACAAAGAAAGGGATTAGAAGGAGGGCAAACTAAACTGCGACTGCTATTCATGACCAAATCAAGTATTTCATTACCACTCCCACTTCACCTTTGTATTTCTCCAGGACACTCCGTATCACTACGAAGATCCACAGTTTATTGGATACTCCATCGTATAGTTATATACGAACTCAAAAGGAACTTGTTCCAGTTCGGGGATGGATTCTGGTTCAGGAGAAATAGGAATAAGGTTTATTCGGTTGTCTTTTATCTTCACCTTCTCTCGCATTGCGAGTGCTCCTAGGATTAGGACAGTACACCCATTATGCTTATTGGATAGTTTTCTTCCAAACCATAGGCTGGTGCCGAACGGTAGGGAAGGAAGAAAACCATTTGGCCTAAAGGGGTGTGCAGAAGATAATGACTAAAGACATATAAAGGGATTTGGAGAGGTGGCAAAGAATTATACGGTTACAGTCGTGAATCTGGATAATGGAAGAGGCATTACTAGGAATACCGGGATACCCCATCGAAACATTTCAATGTTTCAGTTTCACTGTGTACTGTTAAAAGAAAACTGATTTCCCGATTAGATACTTACTCCAAGGTATGTATTTACCAGGTATGATTCTCACATCTGTATGGTTTTACATATGATGAGTGGGAGTAAGTTATTGGGAATTGGGTGATCATCCTCATTATATCGGGATTCGTTGTAATCGGTGATTTTTGAGTAAGTCACCTGAGTTGTTTGCCGGACGGCAAATATTTGGTTTTGAATATCCGCTATTATGCACCAATTTCAAATTGATATATCTATACGTCTATTTTCATAGAGTGAGATATACCTTTTGAAATTATGTCTATGACATTTACCTATATCAGTGGATGGTTAGGTAAGGAGCATTAAACAGCGGTGTAATTCTTCTTAACCACAGGTACAGTTTTCAACCTACGACATACAGGGAATGAGTTATTAGACTCAAACGACTTGTACAGAGCATTGTATGTTGTCCAGCATCCATTGGGATAGAGGGGATGGTCCTCGTACTATATTCGGTTTACTTATGACTTCTCTAGTTTTTAGACAGGTGTTTCGTGGAAACACAGGGTCCGAATTTTGAGAAGTTATAGGTATATGAATAAAGTAGAGAACCAGGTATTGCAAGTATCGGGATTCTTCAAAGTGATCGAAGATGTAGATACTTGTGTATCGTGTTCAGTTGATAGTAATGATTAAGAGAACTTGCTTCTCTTTCAGGTTACTCATAATTGGAAATATTCCTAAGTTGAGTAACGTTGATCGGCCTCCTTCCATTTAGTTGACATGCACTTGAGACAGCTGCATGATTTGATTCTGGTTCAATTAAATCAGTGCCTCTGTTTCTATATTGGATATAGAACAGTTCATATCTTAACGATGTTAAGGTACAGGGAGTTGTCCGGCTTATGCTTAAAACCAGACACTGGATGACTCAAGGCACGTTTCTGTAATGGCTGTTTGTGGGTTGACCCGGGCTATGACGAGGGTTGATTTTCTACCATCTGGAAGATCAATAGTGATATTGTTCTTGACTCGCCACAGTTTTAATAAAAATGGATTTTTTTTCAGAAAACAGTAGTGGGAGTATGGTAGAACTGGAAGTGATTCCAGAACCGCAAACGATTACTGAAGATTTGATAAGAACCTAAAGATTCAATCTAGTTTGACATTCCATTGGCCACTCCGCAGATAAGGTGGGTAACCTCAGGCACCCGAGAGGTACTCTGGTAGCCTCAAGGACGGTGACAGAGAGGTTCTTGTTTACCCAGACTTGTCATTGATGTTGTTCCAGACTGTGAGACCCGGAAGGAGGATGAGTATAGCGTCATTCTAAACTGGCTTTAGAAGTGTCGTCTATATGACTATGCCAGAGGGTTGTCATAGTCAGTGGGAACAGCGGAAGCATGGTGGACAAGTGTCTTATGTCTATTTATAGACTAAAGCAGATATAGAGGAGATAGATCATCTATTTCTGATGTGACAGTCATAGGTTTGCCTTCATCAGAATAGGGGATGGATCTGTTAAGAAGGTAGTAGGGTATGATGTCCTGGTATTTGGATGACATACACAGAGTAGGAAGTGATATTCCTATACTACGATCGGTTATAATTTGGTCGTCACACAGTGGTTTCTTTACATGGGACTTGGATATTATATCAGACATTCTGGTCACTGGATCTATGGTTTTAGATCTAGATTTGGGTGGTTTCCCAATCAGGGTACTTAGACAACATTCTAAGAGTATTTAGAATGGACGACTCCTGGCACGGTAGTGTACCTGCAGGTGATGGAGTCACCCTCTCTAAAGGTGTCTTACAGACTGAAGGGGAGAGGGATATGCATGAATGGCAGATCACTTGCTTAGGCAATTGAGTCAATCATGAGATGTCAAGTACCACACCAGATGTTGTTCTTGCACTAGATGCAATAAGTTGACATTGATCCAATCCTGGAGAAACAGTCGGAAGCAGTTTTAGAACATAAGTGGATGTTCTAGGGATATGATAACGACAGCCTCATTCGGGAGATAGTTATCATTCCAGGCTTTCAAGGTGAACTAGACGACAAGGAGGTTGTCAGAGTTATAGTTTTCCTTCTGACAAGGGGCAGTATTTTGGACAGGTGGTCCAAGGCAATACTGAGGGAGGCATGGCGCAGGATACTGATTAAGTTCAGTTGACGATACAGTCTAAGAAGTTTGGATTTGGAGTTCATTTATGAGCTAGATCCCATCAGACATCCAGACACATTCTAAGACAGGTATTGCTCATTTCGGGAGATGGCATTCTCCGCGAACTTGAGATATAGAGAGATATAGAAAGAAATATCAAAGCGGATCCACTCACTGAGGCTATTCCTCGAACGCAATAGTTTCGCAAATGGGTTTTGTGAGACTGACTAGTAGAGGAGTTGGGTGTTCGGTATCACACGGGCTGTGAGTATGCGACATCGCAATAATTAGCCTTGAGTGCAAGTGGGAGATTGTTGGAGATAGTGCCCTCAGAGTCAATAATTGGATCACAGGCACATGATTGCAATGATTGAGGGAGGACCTATCTCAGTAGGACAGTCTTACTTAAGATGATAGTATGCTATCTGGTTTACCTTTATCATCGTGTACTGCTTTAGGTGACCTTACAGGTCACTATTGCACGTTGATAGAGCCCCTAGGATTCTTGCTTGACTGCCAGCAGTATGAGGGCGATCATATACGTGGGAGCTGGTAGTCTATAAGCACATCCTTAAAAGGTCCCTAGTCGTGGGAGTTTCGAGACAGGGCATCGATACTCCAGAGTAGACTAGTGTATACAGTCGAGACCCCGACGAGGGGAGGTGGCCGGTCTCACAAGCCACTGGTGTCAGTTGGTTCACATAAGATGTATACATGTGCTCATTGGGTTATGAGTACACCGGACAGGACTCGCCGGGAACATGCTAGTTGGTTTTATACCTGACGTCAGATAACAGTTCCCTAGTGACATGTGTACATGTTAGTTCATCGACCTGGGGATCGTCATTTGTCTCGTGTGAGTTCCCACTGTACTTTGATTACTACCCTACCACGCTCAAAGGAGACGTGCAAACAGGTTTTAGTTGGGTACAGTCCCGAGCCACATAGAGGCAGTGAGCGGATCTTCAGGGGTTCGTCTCTCCCGGTATTGGGGGTAAGGTCGCGCTTTGTCTAGGAGAGCCAGTACATGAAAAGTCCTTGGCCAAGGCAACAGATTTACTGGTAGGTATTCCAGTAGTATCTCATGGTGTTCCGGGCTTCACTCCGACACGACTTGTACCGCTTTTGGGGGTCTGACTTTTACCAACCCCTAGGCCCGCCATGCAATGCTCATAGACGAACGGACCGAACTATACGGATATTGTCACTGACAGGCTCAGTAGGGTGTCAGGATGAGTTCGCTCATCGACGTCCCTTTTGGTCAATAGCTGGTAGCCCGTCACGTATGTCTAATACCTCTGACGTGCTAGTGGTTAAATCCACAGCCATAGTATTGACGAGTCTTTAGAGTTCCCCACATTCAGTTACTCAAGTTTCGGGTGAAACGCTGTAGAGGCCGTATGGAGATATGGCAGGGTTCGATCAGATACGTGCGGTATTGCACGGATCAGGATCGGACGGTTAGTACTAGAGGCCATATGGATATATGGCAGGGTTCGATCAGATACGTGCGGTATTGCACGGATCAGGATCGGACGGTTAGTACTAGAGGCCGTATGGATATATGGCAGGGTTCGATCAGATACGTGCGGTATTGCACGGATCAGGATCGGACGGATAAGAATAGCAGGCTTTGGTTTAAGCCGGATGCTAGATTGTATAGTGTAGATTTTGTCTCATTGCATATGTATTCGGTCGGAATACAAATGCGGGTATGTATATACAGTAGCGGGGTTTTCCTGTAATTTATTACGGGATCAGTTTTTTGGAGTTGCCAGTTTGTTTTCCGTTTCAGCCATATTTCTTTGTATCTTTCATTGGCTGAAGATTGGTGGAGGAGGGCTTATTTGCATTTGTGCAAATAAGCATTTTGGAGGGTTGTCTTCGCATATTGTTGTATCATGATAATTCCTCCACCATTTGACTTCATTTGACTTCTTCTTCTTTTCAACATGGTTGTTGATGATTAGTTGATGGAGTATTGGTTTTGGTTGTTGATCATTGCTTGACTTTGGAGTAATGATGATGGTTGGTTGAGTGTGGGTTTGAGTGTGTGATCATTTCTTTTCATGATAACATTTTGAGCTCTCTTTTGCATTATTCTTGTAAGACCCTCCCTCATTCTCCTCTCTCCACTCTCTTCTCTTCACCATGGTGCATGGGCCGGCCAAGCAAGGAGAGGGGGCTGCCCAATTTGTGTGGGGGATTTTTTGGTTCTCTCATGCTTGCAAAAATCCCCAAGTTCATCACAAAGTTCCACAAGTTCATTTCCTCCACCAAAGGCAACTTCCAATACCCCAAATGAGACATAGTTTTCTACACGTATTCTACAGCAAATCTTGGGCACGTCGACTCGCAAACTTCATGCCCGAGTTGCCTCGGTCTGGAGGTGGGAGCCCGTAAAAGAAACCGGCGACGTGGTGCCCTTCCGGCGACGAGGTGGAGACCGGAGATTCCGCGGGGAGATCGGGACGACGACGAGAAGACCGAAGGACACGGATCGCTCGGTATATCTCTCTATCCTTTCTCTTGATAGCTAAGACAAGTTTAATGGCACGATCCGGGTTTATAGTGCGCGGTGGTGCCGGTTTTAAAAGTTAAAGAAAAGCATCGCTTCCACATTCCGGCGTCGGATTGACGGCCGGGGCGCCGCCGTGCACTTACACTCACAACTCCCACTGCATGTGCAATATCTGGTCTCGTACTCACTATTACATATATCAAACTCCCCACCGCAGATGCGTAAAGCACTTTTACTATCTCGTCCTTCTGCTCTTGAGTTGTCCGGTATAACGACTCTGAAATCACTGTACGGAAATTTCTCGTTATTGTAGGGAAAAGGGTATTACAGCCTGTGTAAGAGTTAAAAGTTATTTTTGTTTAATAAAAGCAAAAAACAACTTGTAGCTCACTGGTAAAGTCTCTGCACTTCCGTGACATAGCCTGTGTGTTCGATTCTCATCAGACACAAATATTTTTTAGATTTTTCATTTTAATTTTTCGGATGACCAAGAGTTGCACGTGCAATTCACGGAGAAATGAAAAGTTTCAGAAAAATCAAACATGCGCAAAAAGGAGTAAACACAGGGTGGCACAAATCTCGAGGCAAACACCACATCTCGACCGCTCATTCCTTCAATCTGGACGCTACCAACGGTCCCGATGCACCCAAATCCCCCCGTGCTTTGCACACTTGTCTTTTCAACTCCCCTTAACTCTCATGCACTCTTTGATTTTCCTGCAATCAAACAGAGACTCTTCAATTCACTATTTAACACATGTTAATGCATTTTAATCCAAAAATTTAATTCCCAAATCCTAATTCTTCACTATAAATACCACCCTATACCCTAGCTCTTCACCATTCTGAAATTTCTAGCAAAAATTCTCTTAAACACTCTAAGTGCCAAGTGGAGTTAAGCCCCCCAAGTAAAGTAATAAGCCAAACTCGATGACCGGAGCACCTCTGACAAAACCATGACACCCGAAGGCTTCCCCTCATTCTTGTTAACGATCTAAGCTAGTAAGTCCCTTCATCTCTATCCTTTTCCATCTCAAAACAACTTTTTAAAATAAATCGACAAAATAGGAGTTATCTCCGATATAATATTCTTTTTAATATTCGTAATGCACGTGATAGGTAAATTAAATCAAACTAACATGCTACACTAATCTTAACCACATTCACATCATTTAGTTTTTAATTTAACAAAAATGTCATATGAAACAAACATATAACGAACTTTTCATTAAAATACCATGAATTTTAGTATAACACTTCTCAATAATTAGTGTAAATACATTTAGAAAAACTTCACGGGATAACGACATACCCCATACGCACACTATGGGTCTATAGCACGGTATTCTAAATCTATAGTTCATTTAAAGAATAGGTATTACATTAAAATACCACACTTTTAAAAAAAAGGGTTTCTTTTAATCGGTATTTTGAAATTCTTAGCAATTATGCCTCTACAACCCTCTTTAGGGGACCCGCTAATGGATGGTGCAGATTATCGCACATCCACAAACCAACACAACTACAACCACAACAACACCAATAACAGCACAGCAACAAACACAACAACAACAACAACAACAACAGAAGTAGCAAGCATCAGCATCAGCAATAACAACAGCAACAGCTCACTGCAGCAGCAGCAGCTCAGCTGGGGCAGCAGCACAGCAGATCCATCCCCTCTTCTTCTTCTCATTTTCCTTGTTTGTGAGATTCCTAGTGGGGTATAACTTCTAAAGTCCTTCCTTGTTTGCTTAGTTGTGTCGACATAGCTTCGATTAGCGATAATTATACAATTTTGTGCTTGTTTTGGTGATTTGTGTGAAGTTGTGTTTAAGTGGTGTTAGTGTTGGGTAGACTAGCCTAAGTATGTGTTGTTAAGGACAAGTTAACCTAGGAAAACCCCGGATTTCACTAAAATACCCTCAGTTTTCATATTGTACAAAACTTGACGTTTTTGAGCAAAGCTTAGCCTTTTGAAATCTGTTGTTAACCCTGTAAGTTCAGAATGAAATTGAGTGGACCGTAGCCTACTGGTGATGCCCTGACCCCACCACCAGAGCCCGACCCTACCACTCCAACCTACGGCCGCCGAAAAAATCACTCTGGCCGCAAATTGCGGCCAGACCAGGGAGTTAGGAGCTAGGGTTTTTGGTACAGGTGTCTGCTACATTTTGTAGGTCCATGGTATATATAGTTTTGTAATATTCTAACCTGGGTAAAATCTGGGGCAGTATGTCGTTTTCTGGTATTTTTAGTTTGCGCGATACGCGAGTGGATTCTTTGATTCAGCGTATCGCGGCGTATCGGGTTGAGTTTTAGATACACACACGTTCCAGCGTATCGCGCGCACGCGCGTTAATTCGCGACGCGAGTTTCTCGTTTCGTTCCGATATCGCGTTTTACGAGATTTTGATATATTGGGATTCTTGTGTAAATTCCAGGTTCGCAGGCGGGTACGTCAGACGCCGCCAGGAAAGGGAAGGAGGTGGTCGGCTATACTTAGCACGCGACCAGGTGAGTAGATTTAACATCTACGGGGAAATCGCCCGTATGGCGTTAAGCGTCAGGGCGTAATAGGATGTTAGTTTTATGTGTTCATGTAGACATACTAGAGTAGCATACCTCCTTATATATATAGATATACTGATAGTATAGAACACTGCACTGTCACTAACGGTCCAAGTTGCACGAGCATGATTTATATGCTACACTCACACCGTTAGTGATTGCCATGACACTCACATTTATATGCTACACTCAGCATTTAGTATTTGACATCTCATCCTGTACCTATTGTACCTGATATAGTACACATGCTATACATGATTATCGCATACCCTGCTCATGTTATATAGGGTTGTTAGATTCCATATCAGACATGATTATTGCATATCTTGCACATCATATGGAGAGACTTTTAGATTGCACTTGTTGCCTGATGTGAGCATTCAGTTCATCATATAGATGTTATCTGTTGGTATAGGTTAGAGTATCGTAGCACGTGCATACTCGCGATTACCTTTATATGTTATCTACTATTCACGAGTTGGTAACTCACCCCCGTTGTGCCACAGTGCTTGCAGGTTGCCCTTTGGAGTAGTCGCGGCTGGCTGTTTACCGCATCTTTTGACACAGATACCATTGCTGAGGCGTGTTAGCCCTTTTGCTATTAGGTGGGTTTTGTACGGTATCTGTTTACTTTTCAGTTGCATCTTGATGTATCCAGTACTCTCCATCTACTTTCATGTATTGACTTAGAGACAGTTGTGAGGACGATGTATGTTATTTTGTACTCTGGTATCGAGCTCGTTGTGAGCCGACTTTATTTATGCAATTTTACCTCCTATGATATTTGTTTTCACCTTACTGCTCATTCTTCGCTTCGGCATCGTATATTTTATTGTGGTGATTGCTCCGCCGTTGGGCGCGATTCTCCCATTGTGATGCTCTATTTATTTCACATGTTACTTTTACTTATATCTCGCCCTTTACCCGATTTCGGGACAATTTTTTGTTAAAGGAAATGTGGTTAAAATTATTTAAATAATAACTTGGACCAAAAAGGATTTCTACTAAACAACTTAAAGTTTTCTAAATGTTTCGACAAATGTTCTAATAAATGTTTTAACACTCTATATTTTAATGGTTTGATTTTTGGGTTCGGCTTACTTAGTCACGTTACGCCTGTAGACGTTGCGTGGTTAAGTGCCGGTCACGGGCCGAATTTTGGGTCGTGACACATATACTGGGAGTTGTACTCCCGATTGGATTTTGGAGTTAAACTCCGAAAAAAAGAAAGAGGGGCTTACCCCCTGCACATGGAGTTGTACTTTCCGGTTGACTTTTGGAGTTAAACTCCTAAAAAAAGGATTTATTATTATTTATTATATATTTTTTTTGTGTTGAGTTAAACTCCTAAGAGATTTTCGGAGATGATGTAAGGGGATCCCTTTCTTCTCCCTTGAGCCCTGGATTTTCTCTTGAGCCTTAGATCTTCCCAAAGTGGGATTTTTGGAGATGGGTCTCCTTCCTCCTCCTCTCTATTGGCTGGATCTTGGAGAGAAAAGGGGGGTGAGACTTAAAAATCTCCCTTTTTAGAGATCTGATGGGAGATCTGAGCTTCTCTTTATGGGTTTTATGGTGAAAAATTATTTCTTTTTGTGAAAAGAAGAGTGAATCTCTTGATTTAATTCAAGAAAAAAGAAGAAGCTTCAGAACCTTGAGGAAGAAGAAGAAGGCACAGAACCCTAAACTTTTTTTAGAGAGAATGAAAAGTTCATTTTGATTTTTTTATCATGTTTGCCTTTATAGGCTACACAATTTACATATAGCTCATTGGGCTTTGCTAAATGGCACTTATGTCATCTCATACCTTATATGCTTATTTCTTTTTGCATATAAGTCATGGGGTTTACAAAATTTTGGCTTTCTGCCCATTTTTCTTACATTTATTTCTAAAAATTTGCATTAAACTAATTTATTGCTTCATTCTTGGCATGGATCCGGCCCCTTCCATGCTTGGTCCTGATTTAAGCTTGGGCCCACTTGGTTTGGGGGTTGATTGACTTCGACTTGGTCGATCGGGGTGTAACTTTTGACCCCAACACACAAAAGTACCATAAACTTTCAAAAAGCTAGGTTTTATCACCAAAACAGCACAACAATTAAAATATATGTTCATGAAAATCTTCAATATTACAAATCACCCTCGAGCTTTATTTTTAAACAATATTAATATATATTTTCATAAAACCCTTTCGAGATATGCAAACAATAATTTAAGGACTCTAGAATTAATATAGGTTTAAACGGTATCATTTCTCTTGAGCCCCAGGGAGCCGAAGAAAGTGAGTGCTTGCCTATTCAAGTTAGACAACTTAACGGGGTTATCAATGGTAATTGTCTTGGAAAAAGACATAAATCCTGCCGTTCATGTGCAACAGTTGCCGATTGTTAGTGTTTATGCCCTAGAGGCCATTACTGTATCATATTAGTTTGTATATTACTTAATGGAAGCTTGGGATACTCACAGTTGTATTGACATTCTTGCTAAAAATGGTAGTATGCTACTTGGTTTATGTCTACTTTAATATGTGCATATGTTTCTTTTAACGTATCGCTTATACATATTAGTAGAGCCCTTAGGATCTTTGCTTGATTACCAGCGTCGTGATGGCAGTCATACTAGTGGGGGCTGGGTAGCATATAAGCAACATCCTATACAGGTCCCTGGTCGTAGGATTATCGAGACTGGGCATCGATACTCCTGAGTAGACTAGTGTGTATGCTTCTCATCCCAGTTGGGGAGATGGTCTGTCCCACAGCCATCAGTACGTTGTACTGGAGATAGTATGCAGGTGCACGTTAGGTTACGGGTACACCGGACATGACTTGCAGGGAACTGCAGGTTGGTTTTATACCTATCGTCAGATAGCTGTTCCCAGGTGACATGAGTACAGCTTAGTCCGTCGACTTGATACTGCTACTTCGCCTCGGGTGTGTTCCCATTGTACTTATATTACTACCCTACCATGGCTCAAAGGAGTCGTGCAAACAGGTAGTAGTTGGGTGCAGTCCCGAAGCACTTGGAGGAAGTGGCGGTTAGACAGGATTCGTCTCTCCCGGTATTGGGGGTTGATATCGCGCTGTATATGGAGAGCCATTACGCAAAGTCCCTGGCCAGGGCAAATGAGATTTACTGGTAGGCTTCCAGTAGTTTCTCAAGGTGTAATGGGTTTCACTCCGACACGACTTATACCGCTATTAGGGGTCTGACGTTTACCTCCCCCCTAGGCCTGATATGCGATAGTCCTAGACGAACAGACCGGAATGTACGGAGATTGTCACATCTGACTCAGTTGGAGTTTGGATGGGTTTCCTCATCGTCCTTCTTATCGACATTTACCTAGGGACCGTTACGTACAGCTAGTACCGCTTGCGGACTGTAGTTAAACCCACTGCCGGCGTAGTATCAAGTCTTTAGAGTCCCATACAGAGAGTTTCCCTGCACCGGGCAAAAGGTGTAGAGGCCGTATGGTTTTACGGCAGGGCCACGATCACTTACGTACACCTGTGCATGTATTATGATCGGGAAGATAATACTAGCGGGCTTTGGTTTAAGCCAGATTCTAGTATTATACAGATGGATTTATTCAGTCAAAGATTATCCGTGTTTTTCGGAAATACGGATGGGAGGGGCAGTCTCGTAATTTGTCGGGAAGCTTCTAGAAGAAGGTGACTCATTTGTATTTATTTCTTTTGGATTAAACACAAATGAGGTGGAGAGATGCGGTGTAAGTTTTCATTAAATGCTTAATGACTCATGAGGTGATTCACCCTTAGGATTAAATGAAGCTCACAAGATATTTCTAGATATTTATCAAGAGATATTTGTATGCTTCATTATATTCTTTCATGAGTATTATTCATGATCATTATCACAAAAGCTTTCTCTCTTCTCAAGTCTTTATCTTCTTCCTCAAAACCCTAAAAGCTCTCATGGGTTGAGAATCCTACTATTTAAGTGACTAAGTAATCCATCTAAATACTCTACACCCTCTAGGACTTCTAGATTAGCAAACTAGAAGCCGTAGTTATCTCAGATTTGAGATTAGAGCTCGGACTATAGACTCTCGGGTGGATCGTTTTTGACTCGAGGAGGCCGTTGAGGTGCCCATGTTCCATAGAGCCTACGAGGTGTGGAGGACAGCGATGAAGACCCGAAGGACAAGTAACATGAGGTATAACTTCGAATCAGAGTAGTTAAAGCTCTCGTAGTTTGCTAGTAATGGTTTAGACACGATCCGTGTGCTCAAGTCCATGTTACGAAGCTTTGATAATTGTTTTTTAATTTATTCCGCCTCCCCGCAAGCTCATGGGGTGCGTGACATAGACTTACAGTGGTATCAGAGCCTACTAAACCTTTACTAGCTTGTTGGCAACTAATTAGAACTTCGATCGTCGGAAAAACACGAAAACTTAACCCCGGACCCCTCAAGTTTCTGTCGATTTTAAACCTGTCGAAAAAATTATTTCAGAGGTATGAAAATTCACAGCAGGGAATTCTAAGAGTACTGGAGAAATACGAGGTGTTAACTCGGTTAGAACGCCGCGGAAGCACGGCGGATTAATGCAATCCGCCACGGATCCGCGGCCGAGTCAACTCCGAGTTGACTCGTATTTACACAGTAACTCTTAATTTTAGGTGTTCCGTTTTCCTGTATATTTTGTTTCTGCCCAGGTTATTTCAGTGCTGGCTTGCATTTGGGGTAGAAACGGAAAAAGCTTGTCGATCGAAATTCTAAGTTATTTGCTAATCAAGTTTTATCAGTGATGTTTAATGTGTTCGTAAACCTCCCCTAATTGCTAGTATGTCGGTTAGCAGGGCGTTGCATATTTCTGTAATGGTTTTTACTGGTTTGTGTATATGAACTTAATTGGATCGTTGTGATGATTAGCCGGGGTTTGAGATGAGTTTTTATATTCTTTCATTCGATATAAATTGTAATATGATGTAATATTCTTTTGCGGGGAACATCCGGGCTGAGGTTGTAGCCACCGTTGTATTATTTCATTTACTATTTTCTGCTCCTAGGATAGACCCAAGGTGGGGTGCACAAACTACCGGGTACTTTGAAGTTATTAGTGGCCTACTCACGTTGTTGAGGGAGACCGCTTCACTTCAGGTACTTGGCCGGTAGTTTGCCGTACTCGTAGGGGTCTAGGGTTGGGTAATGGCTATTCATCACAACTGTGTAATCCGTCTTTTCTTGCAGGCTCAAAGGAAACGCGGATTGCTTGTATATCCAATAATGTTCATCTGTGATCTGGAATGCCTATTATTGCGTCTGACGAATGTACAATATCTATATATGATATCTAGTAGGCGTCACTTATGTTTTGCACCCGCGCTAGCCCAACCCCCGCTCTGTCGTTTGTTAAGTAACCTAACGGGTGAATGACGGGGCCCAGTGGCGAATGCGGATGGCATAAGAGGACGTTGTATTTTCGTTGTTTTCTGCAATGATAGGTTAATTGATGGGACGCATTATTTTAATGCAAAGAAAACAAACCAAAGTTGAATCGTTGGAACAAATTTAAAAGAAACCACTCAGTTATTTTAAAAGAGCAGATTTTTTAATTGCAGAGCTTTAACGACTCCTTTTAAAAAGCTATCAGGTTCCTTCGATTATATCAAGTTCACTACGTTCACGGTTTCGCCAAAACCAGTCGTAGCCCTCCGTCATTTCATATGAATGGTCAGTAGTATTCAAGCTATGTTTGTTGGCCTTCGTCAAGGCATAGTGTTTGGTAGCTACTGGGGTACTCATATGTAGCATAGATAGATGCGTTGGTTTGGGATGGTCGTATTACCTTGTTGGCCTTCATCAAGGGTATGTGCGTGTGGGTTCAAATTAACAGGGATAATGATGGGCAGAACTTGACATGTGACTTATGATTTGTTGGCCTTCGTCAAGGTCATAAGAGCATGGGGCAAAAATCCACATCGGGAGTTTCTAAAGAAACTAAAACTTGCTAGTGTTGCATACCATTTGGAGTTTGATAATGTTGGTAGGATTCCTTCAGCATTATCACACGATGATATCTGGATCCCGATCCAACTGTGAGTATCTGCTACTCATCAGGAGATTCGTCACTTAACGATCAATGCTATAAACCAAGTAGGTGTCTAGAACAGTTTCAGCGGGGCTACGCCTCCAAAGAAAAGAGGTTATTTAATTAAGGAACTTCGCGAAAGCGTCATAAAACCTCTCTCGAAGTACCGACACTAGTCTGGCTGAACGGTTAAGCAAGAATTGTACGGTGAGATCAGTCCTGGCTAATTCTTCTTTTATGGTTTGAGGAAGGATTCGAGAAACAGTAGGAGCTATCCAGTTTAGATAAACTAAAAACCACTCTAAACTTGCAAGAGCATCATGCTAAAGTGTTCCCTCTCTCTCTCATTGCAGCGACCTTGTGACCATGACTAGGTTACATCTAGATAACAAGTTGACTGAATCTGACTTTTATGATTGGCAAAGGTCTATCCAGATGTCCATTGCCTATGACAAGCTGGACCACCCTATTACTACTCAAGCCCCCACCGTCCCAGGTCCAGTTTCCACCGTCGCGGATATGGATATCCGTCAGACAAGGGAAAAGGATAGTGTGAATGCCAAGTGCCTCGTGTTGGCTTCAGTTGATGGTGTATACCATAAGCAGCACAAGAAAATGGACTTAATTTCCATTTTTCTCCATAACAAAGATTTATATGGAGAGCAACCTCGTATCGCAAGATATGAGACCTCGAACGAATTACTTCAAGCGAGGTTGGCTGTCGGGTCATCTGTAGGGGACGACGTCCTTACAATGACTAGCTATATTGATAAGCTCAAGGACTTGGAGACCACATTGGGAAACAGGTCATGCGCTGACTTATTTCCACAGTCCCTACCATCTACTTACACCCTGAAAGAAACCAGGGAGACACTCGCTCTGCTTAATGGGGGACCTTCTTCTTCTGCATCTAGGGCGAAAGCAAAGGGTGAAAAGAGGAAAACCTCCACAAAGCCGATATACGGTGTCAGTGAAGTAGAAGGGCAGGGAAGAGCAAAAGTTTCGGGATTTGGTGTAGGTAAGGAGGGATGTTCCTATTGTTATGGGAACGAGCATTGGCAGCAGGATTGCAGGGTTTTGGAAGCCAGTAGCCAGGATTCGAAGCATGTTGTGGTTTCGGCCTCGAGTGTGTTTGTGGTTGAGAACTGTTTGTCAATTAACTCTACTTCCTGGGTACTAGATACCGGAGCAGGATCTCATATCTGTAATTCATTACATGCTTTGAGAAACCGTAGAGTTATCAGGGTAGGTGATTTGTCTCTCAGAGTTGCGAACGGAATGAGCGTGGACGCTGAATCCGTGGGAGAATATCGCCTAGGTTTGACAAGTGGGCAGATATTGATTCTACGTAACTGTTTGTATGTACCTAGTTTGACTTGTAATATCATATCAGTGTCCTCACTTTCGAGAGAGGAATATGATTTTACATTCGTAAGCGATGTGGTTCACATCCACCTAAATCAAGTTCTGATTGGGTCCGGTACATTAGATGACTGTATATACGTATTGAATCAAGCTCAGGTTTTCAATGTCCAGAACACACTTAAAAGAAAGTCTCCGGAAATATATCAAGCTTTCTTATGGCATTGTAGACTAGGTCAGATCAATGAAACACGGCTGACTAAGTTACATAGAGAAGGATATTTGAATCCGTTCGAATATCAATCTTATGCTACTTGTGAATCTTGTCTCATGGGAAAGATGACAAAGACTCCGTTTACTGGACACGGAGTAAGAGCGAGCGAGCTCTTGGGACTCATACACAGCTATGTGTGTGGTCAAATGTCTACACATGCACGAGGTGGTTATTCCTACTTCATTACTTTTACGGATGATTTCTCTAGGTATGGACATATCTTCTTGATGAAGCATAAATCCGAGGCCTTTGAGAAATTCCGAGAATACAAGAATGAAGTGGAAAACCAAACAGGCAAAAGTATCAAGACACTGAGATCTGATCGAGGTGGTGAATACTTAAGTGCCGAGTTCGTAGGTTACTTAAAAGAGAATGGAATTCTCTCTCAGCTTATTCCTCCATACACACCACAACACAACGGTGTATCGAAAAGGAGGAATCGAACCCAATTAGATATGGTTCGTTCCATGATGAGTAAGGCTGAGTTACCGCGATCTTTCTGGGGTTATGCACTACAATCAGCTGCATATCTTTTGAACAAGGTTCCAACCAAGACTGTGCCTACCACACCATATCAGATGTGGAGTGGGAAGAAACCCTATCTTCAGTACCTGAAGACATGGGGATGTCCAGCTTTTGTAAAAAAGCAGCATCCGGACAAGCTCGAGGCACGCTCAGTACAGTGTAAGTTTGTGGGATATCCAAAGAACTCCAAGGGATATTATTTCTATTACGCAGAGGAACAAAAGGTTTTTGTTTCTCGTCATGCCCACTTCTTGGAAGCTGAATTTTTAGAAAATCAGAAGAGTGGGAGCGCAATAGAACTGGAAGAAATTTCAAAACCACAAGCTGTTACTGAAAGTATGGTAGAACCAGAAGTTTTAGAAGAAAGGGACATACCAGCGCCTATCCGCAGAAGTAGTAAGCAGTCTCATCCGCCCGAGAGATACTACGGTTTTCTCATAGACGGGGATCGAGAAGATTGCATCATTGATAATGATGACCCTACTAGCTTCCAGCAAGCTATTCAGAGCGGTGACTCGGTAAAATGGCTGGATGCAATGCGGACCGAAATGGAGTTCATGTACACTAACAAAGTATGGACTTTGGACATTGCTCCAGATGAGGTAAAACCCGTAGGATGCAAATGGATCTTCAGAAAGAAGATTGGTGTGGATGGACAGGTTGAAACCTATAAGGCTAGACTTGTTGCAAAGGGTTTTCGTCAAAGACCTGGTTTGGACTATGACGAAACCTTTTCTCCAATGGCTATGCTCAAATCCATTCGGGTCTTTCTTGCCATTGCTGCCTTCCACGATTATGAGATCCGGTAGATGGACGTAAAGACGGCTTTTCTAAATGGTAATTTGGAAGAATGCGTCTATATGGATCAGCCAGAGGGATTCATTCAGAGTGGGAGCAGCGGTAAAGTGTGCAAGTTGCTTAAGTCCATTTATGGACTAAAGCAGGCATCGCGGAGTTGGAACATCTGTTTTGATGATACTGTCAAAGAATTCGACTTTATCAAGAATCCAGATGAACCATGCATATACAGTAAGATTGTAGGGAGAGCTATTGTATTCCTCGTCTTGTACGTGGATGACATTCTCCTAATAGGAAATGATATTCCTATGCTACAGTCAGTCAAAAGATTCTTGTCACAGAAGTTCTCCATGAAGGACCTGGGTGATGCCACCTACATTCTGGGGATCCAGATCTATCGTGATAGATTAAAAAGGATGTTGGGACTTTCGCAGTCCAGGTACATAGACACCATATTGAAAAGATTCAGTATGGATGATTCTAAGCGCGGTAACCTACCAGCTTGTCATGGAATCACCCTCTCCAAAGAGATGTCTCCCAAGACTGATTTGGAAAGGGATCGCATGTCGATTATACCCTACGCTTCTGCGGTAGGCTTTATAATGTATGCGATGTTATGTACCAGACTAGATATAGCATACGCATTGAGCGTTGTAAGCCGGTATCGGGCAAACCCAGGAGAGAAGCACCAGATAGCAGTAAAGAACATTCTCAAGTACCTGAGGAGGACTAAGGAGATGTTCTTGGTGTATGGAGGAAAAGACCTCCAGATCGAGGCCTTTGCCGACTCCATCTTCCAGAGTGACAAGGATAACTCCAAGTCCATGTCGGGTTATGTCTTTACCCTCAATGGAGGGGCGGTCTGTTGGAAGAGTTCCAAGCAGGACACCGTTGCTGACTCAACGATGGAAGCGGAGTACATAGCTGCTTGCGATGCCGCAAAAGAAGCTGTCTGGATGAAGAAGTTCCTCACAGAACTTCAGGTGGTTCCTACCAGTGATGATCCAATACCTCTGTATTGTGACAACAACGGCGCTATAGCTTTAGCGAAGGAACCCAGGTCCCATCAGAAGTCCAGACACATCTTAAGGCGGTATCACCTGATCAGGAAGATCGTAGATCGCCGGGAGATCGAGGTAAAGAGAGTAGATACGTAGAATAACACTGCTGATCCATTCACAAAGGCCATTCCTCAAACGCAGTTCGAGAGGCTATTCGAGATGATAGCTCTGCGATATTCCAGTACATGGCCCTAGTGCAAGTGGGAGATTGTTAGTGTTTATGCCCTAGAGGCCATTACTGTATCATACTAGTTTGTATTTTACTTAATGGAAGCTTGGGATATTCACAGTTGTATTGACAGTCTTGCTAAAAATGGTAGTATGTTACTTGGTTTGTATCTACTTTAATATGTGCATATGTTTCTTTTAACGTATCGCTTATATCTTTGCTTTATTACCAGCGTCGTGATAGCAGTCACACTAGTGGGGGCTGGGTAGTCTATAAGCAACATCCTATACAGGTCCCTGGTCGTAGGATTATCGAGACTGGCCAACGATACTCTGGAGTAGACTAGTGTGTACGCTTCTCATCCCAGTTGGGGAGATGGTCTGTCCCACAGCCATCAGTACGTTGTACAGGAGATAGTATCCAGGTGCTCGTTAGGTTACGGGTGTTAGTTATATGTATGTCCTAAAGGCCATTACCGTACATGAGATGTATAATGTAGTGGATGCTGGGACATATATAGGGAGGACTTTCTTGCTCGACATGATAGTACGCTATCTGGTTGCTCTTTATCTTAACATGTATACTAATAGTCTCTCTGTTACATGTTGATAAAGCCCTTAGGATGTGTACTCGACTTCCAGGACTATGATGTAGATCATACTATTGGGCCTGGGTAGCCAATGAGTACATCCTTCAATGTTCCTAGTCGTAGGGATATCGAGACGGGGCATCGATATTCCAGAGTAGACTAGCGTATATCTTCTCGACCCATGTAATGGGCGATGGATGATCCCATATCCATTGGTGTTTGACATCAGAGACGGTATGCGGGTGCTCAGTGGAGACTGGGTACACTGAACGGACTTGCCGAGAACTCCCAGATGGTATTATACCTCACGTCAGATGGCAGTTCTCTGGTGACACTGGTAGAGCTTAGTCTGTTGACCCGATATCTTCATAGAGTCTTATGTGTCTCCCACTGTGCTTTGATTTCCACCCTACCACGGCTCTACCGAGTCATGCAAACAGGTGGTTTTTGGGTACAGTCCCGATTCACATGGAGGCAATGAGCGATAGGAGGGGATTTGTCTCTCCCGGTATTGGGGAGTTGATGTTGCGCTATGCTCGACTGGCCATAACTGGAAATCCCTGGCCAGGGTTGCTGTGATTTACTGGTAAGTGTTATCAGTAGTTTCACGCTTGTTATGGACCTTACATCGGCATGACTTATCAAGCTACTGGGGTCTGACGTTTACCACCCCTAGACGAGATATGCGACATATCAGACGAACAAGACCAGACTGTGCGGTAAGTGTTACTGATTGGATTCACAGGAGTGTGAGCAGGCTTGCTCGTTGATCTTCTGATCGCTCAATACCCGGGTGGCCTTTACGTTTAGCAGACCACTTGCGGCTTGTGGGTGATTGATATGATCACCACCTACTGCCGGCGTATTGACGAGTCTTTAGAGTCCTACACAGAGGTTTCCTGGCTCAAGCGAAACGAAATAGGAGCGCATATGAGATATATGTGGGACCGAGAATAATACCAGTTTGTGATACTGTATTCTATTCTCGCAATTTGTATCATCGGACGGTTATATGAGATATAGCCGGGTTACCGAATCAAGTGTTGATTCGATACATTGATACACTTGATATTAGTCGGTTATATGCGATATGACCGGATCATTAAATCAAGTGTTGATTTAATGTATAATTATATATTTGATATATTAATTTACATTAACTAGTATTGGTTCACTTAAGATTGATTTTCTCACTTGATGTGTACAAGTTGTATATGTGATATATGTTTGTGCACTAGTATGTATCATGATTGATGATACATGCAAACATGGGTGTGTGTGTGACATACACCATGTTAATTATAATTTAGGTTTTTATTTATCTTAATTATTCAAAATGGTGGCTTCTTTTGTCATGGCTTGAAGCTTCATGAAGCTTGAAGCAACTTTGACAAAGTCCACTCATTTTGTCTTGATTAAGATATTCATTAACCAAACCATTATAATTAACTTTGGTTTAGTCTCTACAAAGCTTAACTCACCCATGGTTGTATTATGATAGACTTCACTTGATTATTCTATTTTTAATAATTCATTCTTATTCTTTCTTCTTCTTCTTCTTCAAGAAGAAGAAAAAGCTTGCTAGATTTTTTTTAAGTGAAGAAAAAGAGTGAGAAACCCAAATCCAAAGTGAACCCACTTCCTATTTCATCATCCTCTACTACTTGCCATTTAGTTTAGGGTGTTCTCTTCACAAAGTTCTTGACCTAGTGAAGATGGAGCTTGAGTTTGAGTCTCCTCGATGTAGATCATATTCGGCCTCGAAGTCAACGACCTAGCCCGCTCATTTCTCCGAAGAAACCATCGCTAGAGTCCGGGATCCCGATGATCGCAGCGAAGGGACGTCAACACGGAGCTTTAGAAGTGAAGGACCGGATCTACAAAGGTTGTAACCCCTTTCACTTGTAGTTAAAATGTTTAACTTGCTAGTTTTCGCATAATCTCTAGTATACGATCTTGGTTAGGGTTGTTCGGCATAGCTATTTTTTTGAAATGGGTATGGTTGATGCCTTGTAGAACCTTGTTAGAGTGCCTAGGAACCCCACAGTGGTATCAAAGCCTGGCTAGAGCTTTAGGCGAATTCTAGACGATGTTAGAAATCCGATCGAACCCCGAAACCCTAATCTATACCCTACTCTGTACATTTTTTGAAATTGTGATTTTTTGTGAATTAAAAATACTCAAAAAAATCAGCAGGGTTTTCTAGGAATTACTGTGCAGCACGTGCCCCCAATTCGACCAAAGGGCCGCGGAACCGCGGCCGTACCTGGCTTGCGCGGCGGTTCTGCTGCCAAAAAGGTGAATTAAGGTACGTGGTTTGCACAGTAATGACCGTCTGTAATTCCTGTGTTTTCTGGGAATTTTTAATTTATACTCAAGAGTTGAGTTTTCTGGGTTGTATTGGGGATTCGATGATTCGATCGGATTATTTAACTTTGTTTATTTTGTCCGGGTAATTTTAGAACGTGTTAAAAAGTTCGACCGGATATCAATAACTCACTTTTTCCCAACCCGGAAAATTTCCAAGTGTTGGATTTTTCCGTAGTTTAAGAACGCTCTAAATCGTGCAAGTAACGCAATGGACCCTCTAGAAGACAACAAACCTTAACTCGATTATGTGACCGTCTTGAACTGTCTTTTGAACCTTAGGATTTGGGGAAGTACGGCGTGCCACATGTGAGGCGTTGGCTTGACCCTTCTACGGCTTGACCGTTGGTACTGTGGCATGAAATGGATGTTTTTAAACTTATTTCAAGTGTTGAGCTATTTGGGAAAACTTGGGTGTTTGATTATTCGATCGGAAAGTTTAACATTGTCTATTTATCTGGAATGTGATACAATATTTTGGAATCCACAAGTAGATATGAGATAACTAATTTGAATGTTATAAATCTAGCAGTTCGGTCTCATATGATCGGTTACCACGGAATTTTGATGTGATCAAAAGTCCGTCGCAATCACGTAGCGTACGCGGATACTCGCCGGGTAAACTTAATAGACAGCCACGCCCCATTGCCCCGACCAAGTGACTGTAGGAGAACCCCGTAGCCAAAAGCATCCGTTTGGGTGCTCGCGGTAGCGGTGTTCCGCCTTAGTGCACTTCATCGACGGCATCCGGGGGTGCGGCCGTCTACTAAAGTTTTCGACGAGCATTCGATCAGGATGTCGGGAATCTTGTTGAATTGCCCGACTTGATATTGAAAAGAGTTTTCGATAATGAGACCAAAATGCGGAGTTTATAATTGTTAGGCGTGCGATGTCTAAGGAATTCATTTGATTAGGCATGTGATGTCTAAGGAGGTTGCGGATTCCAACTGTTGTAGTTTTACAATTTCTTTTCTGCGACCGTAAGTGTAATATGTGATATCGCCGGTTTCGTTGCTATATGTCAACGAAAATTGGGATGGGTATATTTACTTACGTTGATGACATGTGATGTTATGTGTTGCTGGATATGTTATATTGGATCGTCGTGTTTGAATAGCCGGGTTTTTTTTTATGTGAGATGAGTGTTTTTCATTTTCATTCATGTAAAAAACTTGTATGTAATATTCTTTTATTGGGGCACTTCCGGGCTGAGGATGATGTCACCATTGTATATTATTTACTTTTCCGCATTAGGATAGACCGAGGAGGGGAGCACAAGTAACCGGGTTCTAGGGTCCAGTGGGAGACCATCTCGAGGAGTCGAGTCCTGGTCTCCTAACTTTAGAATTGGTAGGGTTGCTTGCCGCTCTCGTAGGGGTCTAGGGGTATGGGATTGGCTATTCATCCCGACCGTGGAATCCGTGTTTTATACTGGCTCAAAATAAAACACGGACGTCCTATTATATCCAATATTTCATATGATGTTTTCTGCTGCGTTATCTGTGATGTGATCATGTGATATGTTCAGATAGATACTGTATATAGTATATATGACATATTATATAGACGTTGCTTATGTTTTACACCCGCACTAGCCCTGCCCCGCTATGCCGTTAGTTACCTAACCTAACGGTGCATGACGGGACATCGAGGCGAATGCGGATGGCATAAGTGTACGTTGTATTTATCTGTGATGTTTAGGTGGACTTAAATGATGGGAGATTCATTAATGAGATTAATGAAAGAAAATAAACCTAAAAGATGTTGTGGAATCGAATTTCAAAAATTAGGTAGCTCTAGTTGTTGCTTTGCATAGCGGTGTTCCTTATAGAACATCCATCACCTTATTCGATAAGGAAAGAGCCGAGATCCCTTCACCGGGAGTGACTTCTTTAGCAATAACTAGCAGATGCTACAACCTTCGGTTTGTCTTTTGATTGCTTTTATAGTTCTTCCTTTGCATAGTGATATTGTGAATATCCTGCACCTCATTCGACGAGGAAAGAGCCGAGATCCCTTCACCGAGAGTGACCTCTTTAGCGAAACTAGTAAAAGCCTCAAAAACACTCCATTTAAAACCATTTGATTCTGCAACGAGATCAAGTTCAAAGCATTAAAGGTTTTTCTTAAAAACCATCCGCAACCCTCCGTCATTTTAGGAAGTAGAGTACTTAGTATTCGTGTTGTGTTTGTTGACCATAGTCAAGGCACAGTGTACGGTAGCTAAGTGATGTCTTCCTACACCGCATATGATGCGATTAGTTAGGACAGTCGCGTGACTTTGTTGACCTTAGTTAAGGTCATGTGGGTGGGTCTAATTAATCATAAAATGACGGGTAGAGCTTGACTAGTGCTTATGATTTGTTGACCATAGTTAAGGTCATAAGTGCTAGGGGTAAAAACCTTTATCGAGAGTTTCAAGTGTTGAAATTTGCAATGAGATTGCATACCTTCTATGAGATAGTTGGATCCCGATACCCACTGCGAGTAATAGTTACTCCTGGGAGAGTTTTGCACTTTACAATTAGTCGATCAAGTAGGTGTCTAGAAAGGTGTCAATGGGGTTACGCCCCTGGGAAAATGAGGTTTATTTTAATTAGGTCCGTGCGAAAGCACGGGGAACCTCCCTCAAAGTACCGGCACTGGCCTGGCTGAAAGATTGGCGAGCTTGTAGAGTGTAATTAATCCCGGCTAGTCTTTCCTTTTAGGGTTTGAAGGAGGATTTGATAAAAACAGTGAGAGCCATCCTGATTAGATAAAATATATAACCAATCTAATCTTGCAAGAGCGCACGCAGAGTGTTTTCTTCTCTCTCTCTCCAGGTAGCGACCATGTCACGCCTTAATCAAGATAATAATATGGATGTATTAACCAAACCCGCTTGTTATACTGTGCTAGGGAACGTTGGTCCCGCTCCAACTTATAATTGTTATAAGACAGAGCAGGAAATTGGGGAATACCAGATTTCCCGTGCCGCCTAAACGAAGAAAGTGCATGATGATGCATCTTCTTCGGGTGTGTTCATTACAAAGAACTGTTTCTCTGTATCCTCTACGTCCTGGGTATTAGATACCGGATCAGGATCCCGCATATGTAATCTGTTATATGGGCTAAAGAAAGGTAGAGAACTGAGAACGGGTGATAAGTTTCATGATACAGAAAACGGTGCAAGTGTTGCAGCCAAGTCTATTGGTCACTATCACCCTGTATTACCAGAATACATTGATTCTGAACGAATGTTGTTAGATACCGAACCTGATATACAGCATCATATCAGTCTCTTTATTAGTAAAGAAAGGATATAATTTTGTATTGTTGGATAATGTTTTGAACATTCCCTATATCAAGAGTTGATCGGTTCAGGCACGTTATCTAAAAGCATTGACGTTCTAAATCAAACTACAGTTCTTAGTATACAGAACACACACGAGAGGAAGAGTTCAGAAATGAACGAATTCTTCTTGAGGCATTGTAGACTAGGTCATATCAATGCGACCCGACTAGCTAAGTTACATTTAGATGCATATTTAAATCAGTTTAAATTTACATCTTATGAAACTTGCCAGTCATGTCACAAAGATAAGATGACTATAGCTCCGTTTACTAGAAACAGAGAAAGAGTTAGTGAACTCTTGGGACTGATACATAGTGATGTATGAAGGTCCCCAGTCTACATATGCCAGGACCAGTTCTTTGTACTTCATTACATTCACTGATGATCTCTCTAGATTCAGACATATGTTCTTGTTGAAACACAAGTCCAAAACTTTTGAGATAATCACCGAATATAAGTTAGAACTAGAGAACCAAAAACGGGTATAAGTATTATGTCCTTTGATGTGCTCAGGGAGGAGAATACTTGAGCACTAGATTCCTAGACTATTCTAAAGGAGAATGAGATTCTCTCTCAGCATTACTCCTCCGTATACACCACAGCACGTCGGTGTATCGGGGCGGAGCAATCACACCCTATGTGATATGGTGCGCTCTATGATGAGTACTACTGAGTTTCCTATTTCCTTTTGGAGTTATGCACTTGAGAAGCTGCATACCTATTGAATGGGGTTCCAATCAAATCCATTGCCTACCACTTCATATGTGATATGGAATGGGAAGAGCTCATATCTTAAGTTTGTTAAGATTTGGGGTTGTCCGGCCTATGTCTAAAAGCAAAATCCGGACAAGCTCAAGGCAAAGTCAGTTCTGTAGAAGTTTGTTGGATATCCCAAGCATTCGCAAAGGAATATATTCTACCTAACAGAGGAACAAAATATGTTTTGTTTCTCAACATACCACCTTTGAGAAAGGGAATTTCTTATGAAGAAATTAGTAGTCATGAGGTAGAACTGGAAGGAGTTCCAGCTATACAAACTATAGCAGATGATTTGGTAGAACCAAAGGATTCAATAGATTCCGACGAACCTCAGCCTCTCCGCCGATCTAGCAGGGTTCCTCATCCGCCTGAGAGATTCTTCGGTTTCTCGATGATAGTGGGAGCGAGGATTGCATCATGAGATGATGACCCAACTAGTTTCGAGCAGGCCATCAAGAGTGGGGACTCTGTAATAATGGCTGGATGCTTAGCGATCTGAGATGGGATCCATGTACACCAACAAACTATGGACTTTGGATGCTATATCTGAAGGGTTAAATCCCCATCAGGAGCAAGTATATCTTGAGAAGATTACTTGGTGTAGATGGAAAAGTTGAGACTTTCAAAGCTAGACTTGTTAATGGTTTTCGTCATCGGCCAGGTGTGGATAATGATGAAACCTTTTCCAGTGGCTGTGCTTAAGTCCATCCAGATCCTACTTGCCACGGCTACATACCATGACTTCGATATCTGGCGGTTGGGTGTCAGGACTGCTTTTCTAAATATTGATTTAGAAGAGAGCGTCTATAAGTACACAGCCAGGGGGCTTCGTAGACAGTGGGAGCAGCGAAAACGTGTGCAAGTTGCTTTACAGGATAAAGCAGGCATCGCGGAGTTGGAAGGTCTGTTTTGATGCGGTAGTCAAAGAGTTTGACTTCATCAAAATAGTAGATGAACCTTGTATATACAAAAAGGCAGTAGAGAGTAAGGTGGTCATCCTCGTATTATACGTAGGCAACATACTCTTGATAGGAAAAGAGTTTCCTATGCTACGCTCGGTCAATCTCCTTTTATCACATGGATTCTCCATATAGGATCAAAGTGATACCTCCTAAATCCTGGGTTTTGGATCTATAAGATAGATCTAATTGGATGTTAGGATTCTCACTAGTTGTAGTGAGATGGTATCAGTTGATCCTGGGGAGAATCACTGGAAAAGTTCCAGGGTGATAAGGACGACTGAATGTCAGTCGCAGGTATTGTCTTTACCCTCAGTGGAGGGACGGTATGTTGGAAGAGTTCCAAGCTAAGATACTGTGGCAAACTAGACGATAAAGGCTAGTGACATCGCTATCAAAGATACTACCAAAGAGGCAGTTTGGGTGTATATTAGTTCATGAGATGAACTAGGTTCCTACCATTGTATGACAATGGAGGTAAGGCTTTGGCCCAGAAACCCCGGTCCCATTAGTGACCCAGACATATTCCTAGGCAGTATCACCTGATCATGGAGATAGTTGATCTCCAGGGAGATCGAGGTTAGGAGAGTAGACTCAGAGGACAACACGGCGGATCCACTCACAAAGGCCTTTTTCCCAGAGAGAGACTATTATGGGATGGTTGAGTATGAGATACTACAACCACTGCTACAGATGGCCCTAGTGCAAGTGGGAGATTGTTAGTTATATGTATGCCCTAGAGGCCATTACCGTACATGAGATGTATAATGTAGTGGATGCTGGGACATATATAGGGAGGACTTTCTTGCTCGACATGATAGTACGCTATCTGGTTGCTCTTTATCTTAACATGTATACTAATAGTCTCTCTGTTACATGTTGATAAAGCCCTTAGGATGTGTACTCGACTTCCAGGACTATGATGTAGATCATACTAGTGAGGCCTGGGTAGTCAATGAGTACATCCTTCAATGTTCCTAGTCGTGGGGATATCGAGATGGGGCATCGATATTCCAGAGTAGACTAGCGTATATCTTCTCGACCCATGTGATGGGCGATGGATGATCCCATATCCATTGGTGTTTGACATCAGAGACGGTATGCGGGTGCTCAGTGGAGACTGGGTATACTGAACGGACTCGCCGAGAACTCCCAAATGGTATTATACCTCACGTCAGATGGAAGTTCTCTGGTGACACTGGTATAGCTTAGTCTGTTGACCCGAGATCGTCATAGAGTCTTGTGTGTCTCCCACTGTGCTTCGATTTCCACCCTACCACGGCTCTACTGAGTCGTGCAAACAGGTTGTTTTTGGGTACAGTCCCGATTCACATGGAGGCAATGAGCGATAGGAGGGGATTCGTCTCTCCCGGTATTGGGGAGTTGATGTTGCGCTATGCTCGACTAGCTATAACTGGAAATCCCTGGCCAGGGTTGCTGTGATTTACTGGTAAGTGTTATCAGTAGTTTCATGCTTGTTATGGACCTTACATCGGCATGACTTATCAAGCTACTGGGGTCTGACGTTTACCACCCCTAGGCGAGATATGCGACATATCAGACGAACAAGACCGGACTGTGCGGTAAGTGTTACTGATTGGATTCACAGGAGTGTGAGCAGCCTTGCTCATTGATCTTCTGATCGCTCAATACCCGGATGGCCGTTACGTTTAGCATACCGCTTGCGGCTTGTGGGTGATTGATATGATCACCACCTACTGCCAGCGTATTGACGAGTCGAGTCCTACACAGAGGTTTCCTGGCTCAAGCGAAAAGAAATAGGAGCGCATATGAGATATGTGCGGGACCGAGAATAATACCAGTATGTGATACTGTATTCTATTCTCGCGATTTGTATCATCGGACGGTTATATGAGATATAGCCGGGTTACCGAATCAAGTGTTGATTCGATACATTGATACACTTGATATTAGTCGGTTATATGCGATATGACCGGATCATTAAATCAAGTGTTGATTTAATGATTTAATACATAATTATATATTTGATATATTAATTTACATTAACTAGTATTGGTTCACTTAAGATTGATTTTCTCACTTGATGTGCACAAGTTGTATATGTGATATATGTTTGTGCACTAGTTTGTATCATGATTGATGATACATGCAAACATGGGTGGGTGGGTGACATACACCATGTTAATTATAATTTAGGTTTTTATTTATCTTAATTATTCAAAATGGTGGCTTCTTTTGTCATGGCTTGAAGCTTCATGAAGCTTGAAGCAACTTTGACAAAGTCCACTCATTTTGTTTTGATTAAGATATTCATTAACCAAACCATTATAATTAACTTTGGTTTAGTCTCTACAAAGGTTAACTCACCCATGGTTGAATTATGATAGACTTCACTTGATTATTCTATTTTTAATAATTCATTTTTATTCTTTCTTCTTCTTCTTCTTCAAGAAGAAGAAAAAGCATGCTAGATTTTTTTTTTAAGTGAAGAAAAAGAGTGAGAAACCCAAATCCAAAGTGAACCCACTTCCTCTTTCATCATCCTCTACTACTTGCCATTTAGTTTAGGGTGTTCTCTTCACAAAGCTCTTGACCTAGTGAAGATGGAGCTTGAGTTTGAGTCTTCTCGACGTAGATCATCTTCGGCCTCGAAGTCAACGACCTACCCTGCTCATTTCTCCGAAGAAACCATCGCTAGAGTCTAGGATCCCGATGATCGAAGCGAAGGGACGTCAACACGGAGCTTTAGAAGTGAAGGACCGGATCTACAAAGGTTGTAATCCCTTTCACTTGTAGTTAAAATTTTTAACTTGCTAGTTTTCGCATAATCTCTAGTATACGATCTTGGTTAGGGTTGTTCGGCACGGCTATTTTTTTGAAACGGGCATGGTTGATACCTTGTAGAACCTTGTTAGAGTGCTTAGGAACCCTACAACGGGTACACCGGATAGGACTCACAGGGAACTGCAGGTTGGTCTTATACCCATCGTCAGATAGCAGTTCCCAGGTGACATGAGTACAGCTTAGTCCGTCGACTTGATATTGCTACTTCACCTCGGGTGTGTTCCCACTGTACTTAGATTACTATCCTACCACGGCTCAAAGGAGTCGTGCAAACAGGTAGTAGTTGGGTTTAGTCCCGAAGCACTTGGAGGCAGTGGCGGTTAGACAGGATTCGTCTCTCCCGGTATTAGGGTTGATATCGCGCTGTGTATGGAGAGCCATTACGCAAAGTCCCTGGCCAGGGCAAACGAGATTTACTGGTAGGCTTCCAGTAGTTTCTCAAGGTGTAATGGGCTTCACTCCGACATGACTTATATCGCTATTATGGGTCTGACGTTTACCGCCCCCTAGGCCTGATATACGATAGTCCTAGACGAACAGACCGGACTGTACGGAGATTGTCACATCCGACTCAGTTGGAGTTCAGATGGATTTCCTCATCGTCCTTCTTATCGACATTTACCTAGGGACCGTTACGTACAGCTAGTACTGCTTGCGGACTGTAGTTAAACCCACTGCCGGCGTAGTGTTGAGTCTTTAGAGTCCCATACAGAGAGTTTCCCTGCACCGGGCAAAAAGTGTAGAGGCCGTATAGTTTTACGGCAGGGCCGCGATCACTTACGTACACTTGTGCACGTATTATGATCGGGCAGATAATACTAGCGGGCTTTAGTTTAAGCCAGATTCTAGTATTATACAGATGGATTTATTCATTCAAAGATTATCCGTGTTTTTCGGAAATACGGATGGGAGGGGCAGTCTCGTAATTTGTCGGGAAGCTTCTAGAAGATGGTGACTCATTTGTATTTATTTCTTTTGGATTAAACACAAATGAGGTGGAGAGATGAGGTGTACGTTTTCATTAAATGCTTAATGACTCATGAGGTGATTCACCCTTAGGATTAAATGAAGCTCATAAGATATTTCTAGATATTTATCAAGACATAGTTATATGCTTCATTATATTCTTTCATGAGTATTATTCATGATCATTATCACAAAAGCTCTCTCTCTCCTCCAGTCTTCATCTTTTTCCTCAAAACCCTAAAAGCTCTCATGAGTTGAGAATCCTAGGGTTTAAGTGACTAAGTAATCCATCTAAATACTCTACACCATCTAGGACTTCTAGATTAGCAAACTAGAAGCCGTAGTTATCTCAGATTTGATATTAGAGCTCGGACTATAGACTCTCGGGTGGATCGTCTTTGACTCGAGGAGGCCGTTGAGGTCCCCATGTTCCATAGAGCCTACGAGGTGTGGAGGACAGCGATGAAGACCCGAAGGACAAGTAACGTGAGGTATAACTTCGAATCAGAGTAGTTAAACCTCTCGTAGTTTGCTAGTAATGGTTTAGACACGATCTGTGTGCTCAAGTCCGTGTTACGAAGCTTTGATAATTATTTTTCATATATTCCGCCTCCCCGCGAGCTCGGGGGGTGCGTGACATGGACTTACACCGATTTCTCCCGAAC
This sequence comes from Agapanthus africanus, assembly GCA_030015575.1. Taxonomy (NCBI): domain Eukaryota; kingdom Viridiplantae; phylum Streptophyta; class Magnoliopsida; order Asparagales; family Amaryllidaceae; genus Agapanthus; species Agapanthus africanus. Next base: position 34,837,781 of record CM057349.1, on the reverse strand, counting down.
ATAAGAGTTTTAACAATTTACATCAATTCACATTAAAAGACATGAACTCGAATCCAAACTCGAACCTAAACTTGAACTCAAACTCGAAAACAAACTCAAACTCTAACCTGACTCGAATCTAAACTCGAATATGTATTCAAACCCAACCACTCGAATCAACTTGACTCGAACCAAGATTGCAATTGTCATGACTCGCATATTACTCGACTCACTCGACTACATTCCAACCCTTTTGCAATTTATGGTTTCGATCAAGACATGTTAATCAGTCAATCAAACCAATTAAGTATATTAACCAGTTATAATATATTATACTCGGGGTGCTTGGGATAGTTTCTTGTGTGAATCCAATGGAGCTTTAGGAGTCCCGTATTAACCTTTTTTTTATTTTACTTGAATATCAGTCGGGTTGAATCATCCACAGCCTAGAGCCCCGATTCTAACACATGAAATGGGCCTATGTTTCCTTGCTCCTAGGGCCCCACTCTTGAGCTCATGAATACTTCTACAGCCGCGTTGACATTCACACTTGGAACTTAACGTTAACATAGTGACCATATAAAGACCTATAGAATATATTTACCCATGATCATATAATCTTACTCGTCATATATATTCTACACTTGTCATTCTCTTTACTCATACCTATCTTTAGGACTTACCGTACGCTAGTTCGCCGACGGGCATTCCACCCACTTTTTTCGCTTGGAATGTTCGTCAGATACGGTCGAGACGAAGGAAGTTGAAGCTATAGAGAAGGACTACAACCAGATCGCTACTTAGGGCTAGCTCAGCTTCATTTTCTCTTCAGTTTATGTATGTCGCTTGTTTAGGCATTTTCCTTATTGTATTTACTTCTCAGTAGGCGTTTTCCTTATTATATTTACTTCCCAGCATAAACTCATGTATTTGTAAATATTGGATGTTGAATGTAAATAAAAATGTTTGTTGAAAATTTTTTACAGTCTCCATTTATTCTTGTATTGTGTATTATTGTTTCAATACGCTTAGTATATTTATTTAGAGAATGACCTTCTCTGGGTAAATATGTCGCGGGCTTGCCACATCACCGTTTCCGTCTACTGGGAAGCGGGGCATGACAGGTTTTGTTGGTAGCCCATACAGGTCAGTTCTGCATGAAGTCATAAACAATATACCACAAGAATTAATGAATTTAACAAACATTTATATTTCTTGCATTTCAAATTCTTTGAATCTATCCTAACCTATCTTTTATATCAAGGTGATGGAATCTCCAAACAATACCAGCACAAACGTCAACGGAAATACTCCACTCCCTACACTACCACCACCACCTACCATTGCAGATAATATCAATGAGAAAATGGTACTTCTTGAGGCTATCAAGAGCCTATTGGAGGGGTCAGCAGCAACAGACTGCTATCCTTACGAACCGCCCCGAGGCGGAGACACCTGGAGTCAAACAGTTTTGAGCCTTACACCCAAAGAACTTCTCGGGTAAAGAGAGTCCGCTTGAAATAGAAGAGTGGGCTCAAGCGATCGAGGATGACCTAGCAGCAGCTCAAGTGCCAGATATTGCCTGGATGAGAGTTGCTAAGTTGCAACTGACCGATAACGCCAGGGTATGGTGGAAGGCTGAAGAGAGCCGTCTCGCATAATCGATAGAATGGAAAACATTCCGAGACCTCTTCGACGCCAAGTACTTTCCAGAGACTGCCCGCTTTGACATGGAGCAGCAATTCATCCATTTACAGCAAGGCTCGATGTGGGTCAAGTAAGTGGATGAATATGATGCTGAGTTTACCATGCTCAGAAGATAAGACATTGTCACAAATTCAATTTTCTAATCTTACTCACTACACTGCTAACACAAGGTCATAACAGCTTCGCTGCACACCTTATTCCCACTGCTGAGATCCAGGCACGACGATTTCAGCAAGGGTTGGACCCTGAAATCCAAGCTGCACTCGCTACAGGGGATTTCCCAACCCATGAGCTTGCTTTGAAGGCTACCCGACGCTATGAGGCAGTTGTGTAGAAGAAAGGTAGGCCGCAGACTGCCGGTGTGAATGCCCTATGCACCAGATCACAGGAGGGGCCTCTTCCAGGCTAGTTTTTAACGGACCATCTCAGAGGCCGGTAGGTTCATTTGCCAATAGCCGGCCAGAGTTTTGCATTTACTGCAAAAGAACAGGGCGTCTTATGAAGAACTGTCGCAGAGCGAACAACTTGTGCCTGATATGTGGATCTTCTACTCACGCCATTAGAGCATGCCCCCAGAACCAAGGACCTAACAACCCTCCAGCTAGACCGACGATCCAAGCTCCTCCTACCCGGTTAGCTCTTCCAGCACCAGCTCCCCACACCCAGACCGCTCAATACCAACACCAAGTGTTTAACCAGGCACAGAGGAAAGTGCCGCGATGCCAACCTTTCACTATGTCAGTCGAAGAAGCCGAAGCTATGGGTCAAATTATCACCGGTAAATCTCTTCCCTATTTCTTTTCAAGTTATTTCATACCCTAGTCATCTATATTTGCTATATCTAAACCTATCCCATGCGACTTAGGTACAATCTTAGTAGCATCCCTACCTGCACTCGCGCTTTACGACATTGGGGCATCACATTACTTTATGTCGCAATGGTTCGTCCGAACTCATGCGATCCCAGTTAAACCGCTTATATCCAGCTGTAACGTTACTTCAGGGAACGACGTTCTAAAAGAAACTTTGGGATACGGTCTGTGTCCAGTGGTCATCTGCAGTCGAGAATTTTATGCGGACTTTAAGGTGCTGAACATACCGAACTTCGACCTAGTCTTGGAAATGGACTGGCTGGGAACTTTCTTCGCTACCATCGACTGTCGCCAAAGGAGGGTAGTGTTCAAAATACCAAATCATCCAGTGTTTTATTTCAAGAGTGGAGACCGAACCTTGGAGCCTAACATCTACCGAGCAAAACCAAAGAAGGCAGAGGTTGCAGCGTTGCAAGCGGAAGAATCGAAGCCAAAGGTAGTTCGAGAGTTCGAGGATGTATTTCCGGAAGATATATCAGGTTTGCCTCCCGATCGAGCTCTTGAATTCAGCATTGATTTACAACTCGGCGCACAACCAGTAATAAAAGCTCCGTATCGATTAAGTCTGGAGGGATTGAAGGAGATCCGCATTCAGTTGAACGAACTCCTGAAGAAAGGTTGGATTCGTCCCAGTACTTCGAGCTGGGGATCTCCGGTGCTACTGGTGAAGAAGAATGAAGGTTTCTAAGGATGTGTAGATTATCGAGCTCTGAACGAAGTGATAATTAAGAACAAGTATCCACTACTACGCATTGATGACCGTTTCGATCAGTTAAGTGGATCTTGTGTCTTTTCAAAGCTAAATCTTCGTTCGGGTTACCATCAGGTGAAGGTCAAAGAGTCCGACGGAGTTTAAGATTCGTTATGGCCATTATGAATATCTCGTAATGCCATTTGGAGTGACCAATGCACATGCCATCTTTATGAACTTGATGAACCAAAGTTTCCTAGAGTACTTAGACAGATTTGTTGTTATATTCATCGACGACATCCTGGTGTATTCAAAGAATCGGAAAGAACACGCCGAGCACTTACGGATTGTCCTGGAGACATTATGACAACATCAGCTCTACGCCAAGTACAGCAAGTGTGAATTTTGGCTAGATCAGGTCGTATTTCTCAGACATTACGTTTCAAGCGAAGGAATCTCTATGGATCCAGCAAAGGTGTCAGCTGTCAGTGACTGGCCGACACCAAAGACGGTGAAAGATATAAGAAGTTTTTTGGGATTAGCAGGATACTACCAACGATTCATTAAAGGATGCTCAAAGATCGCAGCACCCCTGACTAAGTTCACATGTAAAGATGAAGCATTCGTGTGGTCAGAAGCATGTGAGAAGGCTTTTTTAGAACTCAAGTCGAGGTTAACCTCTGTTCTCCGCCGAAAACCGGGAAGACAAACGTCTTGCCTGAATTTGGGGGTAGATGCTAATTGGTTTTATCAGTCTACCTCTCCGAAGATGCCAAGTTGATTTATGGCACCGTATATCGGAGGTTTAGACGGATGCGGTCGTTGTAGCAGACTTCATCAGATTCCCCCTCGTTTGAGGGATTTTTGATTGTGGGGACGCTCTTCCCTGCAGACGCAAGCCCCTGCAGTTAATTAGGCTACCGCATTGCGCTAACCACTTTCTCCTTCTCTAGATGGTCACTTCGTGTCATGTATGTTTGTTTTATTTTTGGTTGCTCGTGGATTGTATACGGAAACTAATTTATGTTGTCGCCCGTAGGGCGTGGATTAGTCCAAATTCGTATTTTCTTAGACTTGGGTTTTGGTTTGGGTTTAAGGATCGTTAATCTCATTTGATACTAAGATCAACTTAAACGTTTGTTAAGGATACGTTAGTCTAATTTTAGACTAAGATCAACTTAACGTTTGTTAAAGACACGTTAGTCTAATTTTAGACTAAGATCAACTTAACGGGATCATTTAAATCCAACAAAAGAGCATTTGGACTCTATTATTTTAGCTTAGGGACATTGCGGTCTAGTTTAAAGACATCATAGTCTGTAAAGTTTAAAGACATCATAGTCTATGAGTTTAAGGACCTCACAGTCCATAAAGTTTAAGGACATCATAGTCCATGAGTTTAAGGACCCCACAGTCCATAATATTTAAGGACATCTTATTCCAGCTTAAAGAAGTCATAGTCTGTAATGTTTAAAGACATCATAGTCTATGAGTTTAAAGACCCCACGGTCCATGGAATGTCTGGTTGTCAGGACCCGTCACCTCTCTGAAAACGTTGAAGGATTACAACGACACATATCAGAGGAGTGAAGAGATGTACCCTTAAACCAATATTGGTTGGAAGATCTGTAGTCCAATTTGGGACTAAGATCAAATATTTATGAGCATATAGGCTCAATTAATCTGAGGTAGGGTTCTATGGCTAATTTGAGCTCGGCCTATTTAGTTAAAATGTTGAACATTTAGCAATGCTGAGCATTGGTTTGGATTCTGATAGCCTTTTTGTCTTTTATTGAGTGCTGAGCATTCATTATAACTCTGGGGCTTTTATTTAAAGAACAGTTTATGTTCTCTTAGCGCATACATGAAGAGCACGTGGTGCGCTTGGCGTTGTGCGCCAGTCAATGAGCACAGAGCGCTTCTTGTGAAATAGCGCACACGTGAGGAGCACGTGGTGCGCTTGGCGCTGTGCGCCAGTCAATGAGCACAGAGCGCTTCTTATGAAATAGCGCACACGTGAGGAACACGTGGTGCGCTTGGCGTTGTGCGCCAGTCAATGAGCACATAGCACTTCTTGTGAAATAGCGCACACGTGAGGAGCACGTGGCGCGCCTGGCGCTGTGCGCCAGACTTGGAGCGCTGAGGTGCTTCTTTAAATTTTGAGCGCTAAGGCTCTGCGGCGTTGTGCGCTAGATTTAGAGCGTTGAGGCACCTCTTTTAATTGGAGCGCTAGGCCTCTTTTTAAGCAGCTCTGTTCTCTGAGAATTAAATTCTCTCTTATAAGAGACTTTGTCTCATGGATCTAAGAACAAAGTTCTTATTTTATAGGAGATGTTTCAATCTCTTATGGTTTTGGTGAAAGGCTTTGCCTTTATGGATCTATGATCCTAAGAGAATTGAATTATTCTCCCCCCTTTTTATAATGAGATGTTATGATCTCTTTTTGTGAAAGACAAATTGTCTTATAGATCTATGATCTGGCAAAAGAACTAAATTCTTTTCCTGATGAGATGCTTTGATCTCTTTATTTTACCTTGAAGAAATTCTTCTTCTGCTGAGAGCTTTCTCTTCTCTCTGAAATTTCTCAAAGTTTGTGGGGGGTTCCTCTCTCTTAGACTTGAAGTCTTGGGGCCTTTATATAGTGAAGGTTGATTTATTGAATCAGTTGAAGAGATCTTTTCTCTAATTGATTTGGGGATTTCTCCACCATTGGATCTTTAATCTTAGGGCTTCTGTTTTATAGAAGGAAATCTTATTGTTCTAACAAGATTGAGAAAATCTTTCCCCATACAGAATTTATTCTGCATCTTGGTGATTTTTAGTCACCATTGGATCTTTGACCCAACGGCAGGGAACATTTAGTTCCAGCGCTAGCGGACGGGCCAGACGCAGCAGAGCGACGACCCGGGAGCGGATCTCTCGTGCTTTGCACGTGAGCGCTGCAACAGAGTCTTTGACTCTCAGCACTGGCGCTGTTAGCGCTAGCGCTCTCGTGCTTCGCACGTGAGCGCTGCAACAGAGTCTTTGACTCTTAGCGCTGGCGCTATTATGAAGTGCTGCTTCATTTCAAATTTCAAAATTTGAACAGAGCTTTTCTCTGATTGGGGAAACAACCTCTTCTCGTATCCTCGTAATACCGGATCAATCTGGCGGATTCGTTATGTAATGTGATGCGTCCTGTAAAGGATTAGGATGTGTTCTACACCAGCATGGAAAGGTTGTGGTTTTTGCATCAAGACAACTAAAGGGTCTGAAGTATGTATTTACTCAGAAGGAACTCAACATGCGATAGAGAAGACGGTTAGAACTCATGGCGGACTTCGACATTAACCTACAGTATTATCCTGGGAAGGTGAACGTAGTTCCTGATGCCCTTAGTCGCCAGCCATTAGTAATGAACCTCACCGCTCAGTGGAGACTACAACAAGAACTGCATGGATTGGAGATTGAAGTAGTTGTGCCAGGTAACGCTTCATATTTGATGAACTTACAAGTCCAGTCCACTCTTGTAAATCAGATCAAGGCAGCTCAAGCAAATGATGCCAAGCTACAAAAGATCCAAGAACAAGTAGAAAGTGGATTTCGAACTGACTTCATCATCCACGAAGATAGATCCTTCCAATATGGGAGCTGTTTATGCGTGCCAATCGGACCTGTTCGAGAAGAGTTGATGAAAGAAACCCGCAGCTCTCCGTATTCGGTACACCCCGATGGCACGAAGATGTACAAGGATCTACGGCAACAATACTGGTGGCATGGAATGAAGCGCGAAGTAGCAAGGAGCGTAGCCAAGTGTTAGGTGTGTCAGCAAGTGAAGGCTGAACATCACAGAACTGCTGGTCTACTTCAGCCGTTACCAATCCCCGAATGGAAATAGAAGCACATTACTATGGAATTCGTGACTGCTTTCCCTCGTAGCATGAAGGGTAACGATGCAATTTGGGTTATTGTGGATCGACTCACCAAGTCAGCTCACTTTATTCCATTCAGAGTAGGCCAGTCAACTGAGACGTTGGGAAGGAAAGACATGGAGGTGAGTAAAAATCTAAAGAATGATTTAAAACCTTCAAGATGTACCATACTTGATACCCATAAACTCATGCAGGAGATTGTGAAATTACATGGAGTGCCTGTCTGCATCGTCTCCGGTCGTGATACGAGATTCCGATCACAGTTCTGGCAGAGTCTGCAAGCTAGCCAGGGAACGAGTCTGAATTTCAGCATGGCGTATCATCCCAAAATAGATAGACAATCCGAGCAAACAATTCAAATTCTGGAAGACATGCTGAGAGCATGTATGTTAGACTTCGGAGGTTCATGGGAAGATCACCTACACCTTGTGGAGTTTTCATACAACAACAGCTATCAGGCAAGCATTAGGATGGCACCAATCGCAGCACTCTACGGACAGAAGTTTCGTTCCCCGTTGAGTTGGGACGATGTTGGAGATCGTGAACTCCTTGGACCAGAAATGATCGTGGAAACTGTAGACGTGGTTCGCACGATCAAGGAAAGGATGTGAATAGCCCAAGACCGACAGAAATATTGGACAGATGCAAAGCGTCGATATCTGGAGTTCCAAGCTGGAGACCATGTATTCCTGAAGATCTCTCCAAACAGAGGAGTGATACGTTTTAGCAAAAAGTGTAAGTTAAATCCAAGATACATAGGACTGTTCGACAAACTCGAACGAGTTGGAGAAGTAGCATACCGTTTATCACTGCTACCTATAGGGTGTTTTTCGTCACCCCATTGAGATGGGAATACGCGCACGCTTGTCAGGCGTACTACAGATTCCCCCTGCCTAGGGTAGGCTGGGGTTTAATGATTGTGGGGATCCGAATCTCCGGCAGCCGCGGACTAAGCTGCCGTTAATTACCCCTCGCCTTTGGGGCGAGGGAACCTCCGATTAACGGGTTAAATTGGTCATGCGAACTCAATGTGCGGTGTGCGTGTGTTTTGTTTTGAAAGGGGGTTTTGGATATATCGGGAGCCACGCAGAGTTTTTGAGGAGGACAGTATTGTGGAGTGTGTGTGTATCTATACATGTGTATGCATATGTTATATATAAAAAAACAAAGGGAAAAGGCATCCAAAGGATGCGTGGGGCAGCACCTTGGGCGCTGTGCGCTTAGGTGCTGTGCGCTCAGGCGCAAGCGCGCCACGTGTCGGCACGTGGGCGCTTTGCGCATGAGCGCTGCGCGCAGGTGCGCAAGCGCGCGCGCCACGTGTCGGCGCGTGGGCGCTTTGCGCAAGAGCGCCGCGTGCTGGAGCGCAAGCGCGCGCGCGCCACGTGTCGGCACGTGGGCGCTTTGCGCATGAGCGCTGCGCGCAAGCGCGCGCGCGCCACGTGTCGGCACGTAGGCGCTTTGCACAAGAGCGCTGCGTGCTGGAGCGCAAGCGCGTGTGCGCCACGTGTCGGCACGTGGGCGCTTTGCGCATGAGCGCTGCGCGCTGGAGCGCGCGCGCCACGTGTCGGCACGTGGGCGCTTTGCGCAAGAGCGCTGCGCGCTGGAGCGTAAGCACGCAGGAGCGCAAGCGCGCGCCACGTGTCGGCATGTGGGTGCTTTGCGCTCGCGCGCAGTTCGCTGGAGCGCAAACGCGCCACGTGTCGACACGTAGGTGCTTTGCGCTCGAGCGCTAGCGTGCCGGCGAGGAAAAGAGGGCTTTTAGCCTCAGAAACTCTCGAAAGAGAAATTAGTGGAGTTAAACTCCTGAAAAAAAAAGAAAAATGTTTTGGTTGGGGAAATAGTTCTTCTTCTTCCTCCTCTATTGGCTGGCTCAAGAGATGTGAGATCTAAAAATCTCTTCTTTTTGAGATCTAATGATAGATCCAAGTTCCCCTTTGTGGGTTTTGTGGTGAAAAACTAATTTGTTTTATAAAAAGAAGAGTAAAACTCTTGATTTAATTCAAGAGAAAGAAGAAGGTTTTGGAACCTTGAAGAAGAAGAAGAGATCTCAGATCTGAAACTTTTTTTTGGAGAGAGAAAAAAGTTATGAGATATTTTCATTATCTTTGCCTTTATAGGCTACACACTTTACACATAGCCCCTTGGGCTTCACAAAATGGCATTTTGCCTATCCCATGGCTCATGTGCCATTTCTTTTTGCACATAAGCCATGGGCTTTACAAAAATTTGGTTTTATGCCTATTTTTCTTACATTTATCCATAAAATAAAATAAAAGAAATACAACAAAATTATTTATTACAAAATTTTTATCTTGGCATGGGGGAAGGCCGGCCGCTTCATGTTCGGGCTCGACCCGGGCATGGGCCCACTGGATCTGGGTTTGGGCCCACTTGGCTTGGGGTTGACTTTGATTTTGACTTGGTCAACCGGGGTGTAAATTTTTACCCCAACAAATTTCCCCCCATCAATAAATGCACACCACATATGTGGGTCGTGTGCATGAAATTGATGGATCTTCTTTCACGTGGAGGCGACTTGGTTTGGTTCCCGCTTTTTGGGAAGCTGGCACTGCCCTTTTTACGACATGGTCGGTCGTTGCTTGACATGTCTCCGAGACGGAGTGTCCGTGATAGACGTTTTCCCTGGCCCGGAGTTATCTGGTTCCCGCTTTGTAGGAATCCTGCGCTGCCCTTTTTGCGACTTGGACGGTCGGTGCTGCCCTTTTTGTGACTTGGACGGTCGTTGCTGCCCTTTTAGCGACGTGGACGGTCGGTGCTGCCCTTTTTGCGACTTGGACGGTCGGTGCTGCCCTTTTTGCGACTTGGACGGTCGGTGCTGCCCTTTTAGCGACGTGGACGGTCGGTTCTGCCCTTTTTGCGACGTGGACGGTCGATGCTGCCCTTTTAGCGACTTGGACGGTCGGTTCTGCCCTTTTTGAGACGTGGACGGTCGGTTCTGCCCTTTTAGCGACGTGGATGGTCAATGCTGCCCTTTTAGCGACGTGGACGGTCGATTCTGCCCTTTTTGCGACGTGGACGGTCGGTTCTGCCCTTTTAGCGACGTGGACGGTCGATGCTGCCCTTTTAGCGACGTGAACGGTCGATGCTGCCCTTTTAGAGACGTGGACGGTCGGTTCTGCCATTTTAGCGACGTGGACGGTCGATGCTTGATTTGACTTGCTCTGCTTCTTGCAATGTCAGGGGTAGACTTGACTTGCTCCGCTTCTTGCGGTGTCGGAGTGGAAGTTGACTTGTTGATTTTGATTTGGGTTGACATCAGCATCGCTATACTGGAATATGGTACCAGGAGCGAATCATCATCTGTCATTTAGAGGATTTTGGGATTTTGGTTTTTGTTTGGCATCTGCATTGCTGCACTGGTATAATGCCAGGAGCAACTCATCATTTGCCCCGGGAGGATTTGGGATTTATTTATTTATTTATTATTATTATTTTATTTTTTTTTGGACTTTGAATGTGGTCTCACCGGTAGGACTTGGGAGAGGTTGGGATTGTTTTACGCCCGTGGATTGTATACGGTTTTGCAGGATGTATGATCCAGACCGTAAGGCCGGAAAAATTTCAGGGCTTTGTTGGCGTCTGCATCGCTGGACTGGAATGTGGTACCAGGAGCGACTCATCATTCGCCGTTGGGGTATGGGATTTGGAATTTGGTTGGCGTCTGCATCGCTACACTGGAATAATGCCAGGAGCGACTCATCATTCGTCACTTTGGGGTTGGGGACTTGGAATTTGGATCTTGTTTGGCATCAGCATTGCTACACTGGAATAATGCCAGGAGCAACTCATCATTTGCCTTGGGAGGACTTGGGATTTGGGTTTTTGGTCGGCATCAGCACCGCTAACACTGAAGCGAAATGCCAGGAGCGACTCATCATTTGCCGTTGCCCGTTGGGGAACGATGGCTTAGGAGACAGGTTTGGGTCCCTATCACCTAAGGCTTTTCAATTTTATGGGCCGTGAGGGTCCCATAAAGCATTTTCTCCCTACGAGTCGTAAGGATCCCGCAGGTGTATTTTCTCCTTAGGAATCGTGAGGATTCCTAAGTGTGTTGCTCCATTGTGAGTCGTAAGGATCTCACGCAGGGGTTTTCTCCTCACAAGGTCGAGAGGACTTTGCGAGTGTATTTCATCTCTTTTCACGAGTTTGCGCCCTTTCGGGTTTTCACAGACTCGCCGGTAGTCCTGCTGTTTTTACTCACGGAGCCCTTTCGAGTTTTCATCCGTGCCCGTTTTGCTTGTGGACATACCGTTTATTTCTTCTTCTTTTTTTCTTTTTCTTTCTTTTTTCTCTTTTTTTTTTGCCGCTGGTGGGACTTTAAAAGTAGTCTCACCGGCAGGATTTGGGAGAAATAGGGGTCATTTACGCCCGTGGATTGTATACGGTTTTGCAGGATGTCTGATCCAGACCGTAGGGCTGATGTGCTCAATTCGCCTGCGACTTGGAGCATTCATGTGTAGTATTTCTTGAGATATCGGCCATTGATGGGTGGCATGGGCCTTTCTCCCTCGGCACTTATTAGTTGGTAGGATCCTCCGTCGAACACTTTCTCAATGACGTATGGTCCTTCCCAGTTTGGCTCGAATTTTCCCTTGGCATGTCGATTGGGGATGATCGGTCTCTTGAGGACCAACACCAATTCACCTTTCTTGAAAGCGCGGAGGCGGGTTATCTTGTCATAGGCCCGTGACATTTGGGCTCGGTATAGCTCCAGACTTTGCTGCACCGCGAGCCTCTTTTCTTCGAGGGCATCGAGCTCTTCAAGTCGAAGGAGCACGTTTTCCTCCTCCGTCAACTTGTGCTGAACGGCCATTCTTAAGCTTGGAACTTCGACTTCGAGAGGGAGGACCGCCTCTACTCCGAAGAGCAATGAGTATGGAGTGGACTGTGTTGGAGTACGGTGCATGGTACGATATGCCCACAACGCCTCGTGAAGTTTGAGATTCCATTCTCTCTTGTTGGCTGAAGCATTTTTCCTCAGGAGCTTGCATAGAGTCTTATTGAAGGCTTCGGCTAGCCCATTGGCTCTTGGATTGTAGATGGAGGAATATCTCCAGTCTATGTTGTGCTGAGTAGCGAACCTTGAGACATTGAAGCTCTTGAAAGAAGGCCCGTTGTCAGAAATGATTCTTCTTGGTGTACCGAAGCGGTATAGAATATTATGCTGGAAGAATGTCAGAATATCTTTTGTCTTGACTTCTTTTAGCGGGATAGCTTCAGCCCATCTGGAGAAGTAGTCTGTCGCGGCCAGTATGAACCGGTGGCCTTTAGATGACGGAGGATCAATTGGGCCAACAATGTCGGTGCCCCAAACTTCGAAAGGCCACGATGCCACCGTAGGATGCAATGGATTGGGATGCTTGTGAATAAAATCACCGTGAATTTGGCAGATATAACATTTCTTTGCATGCTCTCCGCAATCTCGTATCATGGTGGGCCAGTAATATCCAAGCCGTTTGATTTGAAGTCGCATCTTGGGGCCAGATTGGTGAGCACCGCAAACGCCTGAGTGAACTTCTTTCATGACTTTTTGGGCTTCGGCCAATGACAGACACCTGAGCCAGAGTTGGTCATATGACCTGCGGTATAACGTGTCATTTACAAACACGTATCGGAGAGCTCTTTTCTTCAGCTGAATCCTCGCAGATTTTTCTTCGGGCAGCTTGTCGTATCGGAGGTACTCTATGAAGGGTTTTCTCCAATCGGGCTCGTCTTGGATGATCGAAGCTTCTTCCGCAGGACTGCTCTTCTGTTCCGCGCTTTCCTCTTCTCGTAGAGAGACTGGGGGTAGAATTTTCCGGCTCCTGACTGTGATCAGAATTTCATCCATGTTAGGATCAGCCAGCTCCTTGGCTAAGCGAGCGAGTATGTCGGCTTTTCCGTTCAATGCTCTGGGGATTCTCATTAGTTCAATGTGAGTGAACCATTTCATGAGTTCCACCACTCGGCCTCTGTACCGAGCTAACTCGGGTTTGTATATCTTATAGTCGCCGCTTACTTGGTTGACGACAAGCTGGGAGTCACCGTAAACCCGTAGCCGACGGATTTCCATTTCTATGGCGAGTTCCAAACCAGCTATCAGAGCTTCATACTCAGCTTCATTGTTTGTCCGAGGCTCGGTGAGAGCAAAAGAACGCCGCAGGGTTCCCATTGATGGTGTGATGAACACCAATCCTATCCCTGCTTTTATCTCCGGGACGCTTGATTTACCGGAGGTTCTTATCGATGAGGCCCCATCGAAGTAGAGCTCCCAACATGGCTCGTCATTCTCGAGGTGCAGCACTTGTTCGTCGGGTAACTCAAAATTTAGCGGCGACCCTTCTGGTATGGGATGAGCAGCGAGAAAGTCTGCAAGAGCTTGCCCTTTTACTGCTTTCTGAGGAGTATAAACTATGTCAAACTCGAGTAGCATAACAGCCCATCTTGCCATTCTGCCGGCTAGGCTCGCTCTGGTAATCAAGTGTTTGAGCGGGTCGACCTTGGAGATCAGCATAACCCGATGAGCAAGCAGATAGTGCCTCAGCTTCTTCACAGCAAATATCAGAGCCAGGCATTGCTTCTTGATTGGGGAATAGTTGTGTTCCGCCCCGACTAGAGTTCGACTGAGGTAGTAGAGGGCATTTTCTTTTCCCTCCTCATTATTCTGGGCAAGGAGCGCACCGAGTGACTCATCTAGCGCGGCAGTGTAGAGAATCAGCGGTTTATTTGGAATGGGAGCGGCCAGCACTGGAGGGTGCAACAAGTATTGTTTGATGCTTTCGAACGCTGCTTGACATTCGGCATCCCAGATAAAAGGAGCTCCTTTCTTCATGAGCTTTGAGAAGGGCCTACATTTCCCCGATAAATTTGCGATAAACCTCCTTATATAAGCAAGTTTGCCTTGAAAAGATCTTAGCTGCGTCAGACTTTTCGGAGGGGGCATCTCCATGATGGCCTTTATCTTTGATGGGTCAACTTCGATCCCTCGATGCCGGACTATAAAACCCAGGAATTTTCCCGATGACACTCCAAAAGCACATTTCAGAGGATTCATCTTCAGATCGTATTCCCTCAGTCTAGTGAGAACGGTCCTAAGATCTTGGATGTGGTCGGCCTTGGCTTTAGTTTTGACGACCAGATCATCAACATAGCATTCGACGACTTTATGGATTAGGTCATCAAAGATATTAGTCATTGCCCTTTGATATGTAGCACCTGCGTTCTTCGGTCCGAACGGCATTACCTTGTAGCAATATATTCCGATCGGGGTTCGAAATGCTGTGTGTTTCTCATCCTCAGGCGACATCTTGATCTGATTGTATCCAGACGAGCCATCCATAAAGGTGAACAACTCGTAATTTGAGATGTCATCGACCATCATTTCCATGACCGGCAGCGGAAAGTCGTCTTTAGGACATGCCTTGTTGAGATCCCTGAAATCGACACAAACTCGGATCTGCCCATTTTTCTTCTTCACTGGGACTATGCATGCGATCCAGTCCGCGTATTTCTCTTCCCTGATGAAGCCGGCATCGATGAGCTTCTTAGTTTCCTCGATGACCTTTTCTTCTAGTTCCCTTCTCATTCTTCGAGGAGCTTGTTTGACTGGCTTAGCATCAGGAGATATAGCCAACTTATGTACGGCCACTTCAGGGGAAAGGCCAGGCATTTCTTTGTATGTCCACGCGAAGCAGTCGACGAACTCATGCAGCAGGGCAATTATCTGCGCTTTCATTTCCTCTGACAAGAGCGAGCTGATGTAGGTCGGCCTTGGATTATCGGGCGTTCCTAAGTCAATCTCGGTTAGCTCGTCAAAGGTTGCTTGTCCGCCATCTTCGAGCTCTTGAGGAGCTTCTTCTGGCTCGGCTATCTCGTCGTCATCATTTGATCTTTCGCTGGCCTCACCAACATGGATCATGTAGCACGCTTTGGAATCAGGTTGAATGTAGCCTATGCCCCGTCTATCTGGAATTCGTCCATCGATGAGTGCTCGGACCTGGGGTGGATGCCATAGCCCTTCGTAAAACTTTGCTTCGGACTCCGTCTGATATAACCGGCATCCGCACTTTTTAAAGTATTCCCGCATCTCGGGCGCATAGTATCTGGGATTGAGGACGGCTCTTATGCCTCTCTCATAGGGAAGGCACGCGACAGAAAGATCGTCCGGGTGCACAACGGGGGTTGACTCGTAAATCAGGATGCCCTTCTGTCCATTTTTCCTCCCGGGAACGTAGAAAGTTTTCAGCTGGTCCACGGTGGAGACTGACAACGCATCGAGCTCTTTGCACATCTGCTCCGGCACCCTCATGACGGCTAGGGACCCTTCTGCAATTTCGAGGGTCTCTCGTAGTTTCGCTTTTTGCATGGGGGTCCGATCTGCACCGCTGTTGCACGACAGGTCCTCTTCCTCTGACTCTTCAGTGTCGCTGCCAAGATGAGGGCGGACATTACTGCTAGATGGGGCTTCAGTGACAGATTCGTCTGTATCGCTGCCGAAACGAGGGTGAGTTTTACGGAAGGACGGGCTTCCAGCGTCGGACTCGTTAGTGTCGCTACCGAAATGTGGGCGCACTTGGGCGTTTTTACTTTTGAAAGTGACAACCGGCGCAGATTTGCTTTTGGGTCTTGGGGCCGGTCTATCTTCGGTCAGTTGTGGCTTAGCATTTTGGTGGTTCATAAAGTACCGAGAATCTTCATAGCGGACTTCATGCACACCGAACGGCTGGATGTCTCCGTCAATGCGTCTTTCTTCGCCATTTTTAGTATACTTCATGCATTGATGGAGAGTTGACGGAATGATGCCATAATCGTGGAGCCATGGCCGCCCCAAGAGAATCTTATAAGACGTGTCGGCGTCGATCACGTATATCTTAGCTTCAGTTTGCAGATCCCCGAATTTGACTGGCAAAGCTATAGACCCCAGAACTTGCTGGCAATTTTGGTTGAAGCCTTGAATGACAATCCTTTCCCTTGACAGGTGTCGGACGTCCATTGACAAACTCTTCAGAGTTCGCAAGTTCATGATGTTCACTGAGGACCCCGGATCAATCAATATGCGATTAATTCGATCTCCGTCGCTGTACCCGGTCACGTAAAGCGGCCGATTATGCTCAGCCGTTCCCAGTAGCAAGTCTTCATCCTTAAATGTGACTGCGGCGGCATGCAAAGCGTGCTGGGCTTCTTTCATATTAATTTTCGCAAAGTGAGCCTGATACCGCTCGGGGTTTTGTAGAGCATGGATGAGAACATCTCTAAGCTCCTTAGATAGGACCAAGGCGTCGTAGATGCTCAGGAGAGACGGAAGCTTCCAGAGATGTGCCAAGACATTATAGTCCACCGAGGAAGGACTTGTGTTTTCATCAGCCGGTTCTCTGCCATCTTCTTCATTAGCGACTTGTTTTTCCTTCCCTTTTGGGGCGTTGCCCTGATTTTGCGGTAGAGCCCTGCCGCTTCTGAGCTGGATTTGATTGGCCTTTGTGGTGAGCTCCTCGTCCTCTTCGGGAAAACAGAGCTCATCCTCGGAGTCGCTGCCAAGATAGATGGCGTAGCAGGTCACTACTGGGATCTCTTCATTGGAGTCTTCTTCTAACTCCTCCAGAATTTCAGCCGCTTGTACAGGGAAGAACTCCTTCAATTGAATCAATGTTCTTTCCCTTTGTTCATATTCTTCAAGGGAATCGATATATTTTTGAATGGTCGATCTCCCTGCAGACTCTTTTTCGAGCCGAGCCGCACTTTTCTTCTTCTTGAGCTTCTTGGATGTTGAGCGTGATGGAACCGCATCGGCAGCTGGACTGGTAGGCCTCTTCTGCCCTTCCCATTCTGTCCTGGGCTCTTTCCGAAGTAGCTTTATCATCTTCTTCGTCTTGTTAGATATGTGCCTACTCCACGGAGACCGCGATGGGTCCGTTTTGTTTGTCAGGGCAGCAGGTTCAGCTGTCTGCTCCCAGAAGGCTTCAACTTCTGTCTGTATAAAGTTGGCGGTTGCAACTTGATTGTTCACCAACACGCTTTTGGACAGCTCGATCTCTCCAGCCTTGTACTGCTTCTCGACCCAGTCTTTGAAGATATAGCAATCCTCGATCGCATGGCTCACTACTCGGTGGTACGGGCAATACAGAGGATTGTCGGTCATTTTTGCTTCTTGGGGTCTTTTCGACTCCGGCAATTGGAGGCCGTTGTTCAAGGCATCTTTAAATATCTTGCGGACCTTGTCCCTTCTGAAAGAGTAAACCTTGTTCTTCTTCTCCTCTAGGGAAGGCCCATCTCCTCCTAGCAATGGCTTTCGAGACCGGTTAGTTTTGGATTCACCCGCCCTTCGCTTTTCTTCATTGTCGGACGCATTGAAGACATTGGTACTGCTGGAACCCCCGCTTCTACGGCTGTCGTCCCGCTTGCTTTTCCAAGTTTTGTCTCTCTGAGAGTCCGGCGGGGACTCTTGCTTTGAGCGTTCCAGCATTTGGACTTTCTTGGTTAGCTCTTGAAACGTCTTGAGGCCTGCTGTACACAAGAATGGAACCATCCAATTGCTGAGGTTCCCAATGAGAAGGCTGACGGACTGGTCCTGCTCCAGCGGTGGTTCGCACTTGACCGTGAGATTACGCCATCGGGCGATAAAGTCAGTGTTGCTTTCATTCTTCCCCGGCTTAGTCCTCACAAGGTCGGCAATGGAGATTTTATCACTGACACTCATGAACCTTTGCCGAAACAGGGACTCCATTTGGGCAAAGGTGATGACGGACCCGTCCGGTATACTCGCATACCAGTCGAAGGCGACGCCGGTCAGGCTGTTGACGAACTGACGAAGAAGGAGCGCGTCATTGCCCCCTGTATTTCCGCACGATGCTTTGAAGTGGGCGACGTGCTGGTTTGCATTCCCCATTCCATCAAATCTTCCGAACTTAGGAATGACGTAGCCGCTTGGGAACTCAATCAGATCGTACTGCGCGGGGTATGGCCGCCCACTACTGCCGATTTCTTTTTGAGCTTCGGCTTCGGCCACCAATGTTTTAACCTTGCTGGTGACCAAATCCATTATCCGATCCTGTGTTAGCGGGATAGTGCTATCTGGGGCCAAGGCGTCCCCAGAAGCGGAGTGGGGACGGCTCTCATGTGGCTCGACCAGTCTTGGACCCGAAGGAACAGGCATTGGCTGCCTCGGATTGTCATCACCCGGCTGATTAGTAGCATCTTGTGCTTGATTAGGAGGTGCTCGAGCAATTTGAGCCGTAAGCTGCATCACCACGTTCGTTAAGTCGTCAATTTTCGAGTAGAGCTTGGCCATCTCTTTATCTTTGCTCCTGAGCTGTTTTCGAAGCTCTTGAAGCAGCTCTTGTTCCGCAGTCCTAGGGCGGAAAGTCGGCTCCTCCTCGCTGTCCGAGCTTGACTCTGCATGGACCGAGGGGTCTTTCTGCCTATCATCCTCGTCGAGATGGTTTTCTTCATCCAGCGGGGGCGGCTGTTCTTGAGCGGCGGCGACCACATTCAGGCTAGATTGGGCTTGGGATGTGGTAACCCCATCCTTGCTTTTGCTGCGAAGGTTGTCGCTGGGGCGTCCGCCCGCCATATAGACCGTATGGATGATGTATCCGGCCGTCTTTCTATCATTGGAAGCTGATTTCACGGATCGCTGTCTTGACCCCCTTGCTTCGGTAGCTGGTAATCGATTGAAGACGGCTGGCCTAACCAGGTTCTTGAATGGTGATGGCGCTTCTTTTCTGGGTTTGCCCCGCTGCTTTCGTGCGGCACAGAGTGCTTGATAGACTCTTGAAGAGACAGTGTCATACTTTTTCTGTTGGGGCCGGGACACGTCTCTTTGTAGCACTGTTCGGACCGCTGTCTTCTTGATTCTGGCGGTCATGGCATTTTTCTGAACCCACTTCAGAGGCTCGAAGGAATTGCTGATTCTTACGTCCGACTCAGCCGTCGTCGCAGGGCAACCCTGCACTTGGAACTTCACACGATTCCATTTGGCCGAAGCCCTGGCCCTCTTGTTGGCTCGATACCTGAGCCGCTTCTGCCTTAACTTTTCTGTTCTAAGCACCTGGCAGACTTCGGCTTTTTGGGAAGACGCCGCAGACCGGGCGATGGAGGGCCTTGGAGATACGCTCGATTGTGCATATGTTGGAGTCATCTCCTGAGCTCGTCCGCAACATTTGATTTTGCCCTTTGTACCGAAGTTCTTGCACCCCGCTGGAGCACCAGAGAATCGTTCAGATACCGTCTTGAGTTTCGGTTGTGGTGCCTTGGCGATCACGACATTCGGCCTCTTACCCCTTGAGACCGGCTTGGCCACCTGTTCCGCCGGGATCTCCGCCAGATGAGCGCTTCCGGCAGGGAAGATGATGACGGAGCCAAACTGGTGGGGCGGTTCCTCCCACTGTCGACTGAGGCTCGCGGGGAGAACCACACGAGCGTTGATCTTGACCACGTACGGAATCGGGGTCACGTTGGAAGCTGAATTCATCTGGGGAGACATTGTCGTCGAAGGTTGATTGCTGCATGGAAAAAAAGAACATCATTTTAGTGGCAATCGATATGTATATTGATTGAGTTCACATGAACGTTTAACCCGAAATATGGGAGGAGAGATTGGTCCCACCGGGCGTGCCAGAATCTGTAGGGTGTTTTTCGTCACCCCATTGAGATGGGAATACGCGCACGCTTGTCAGGCGTACTACAGATTCCTCCTGCCTAGGGTAGGCTGGGGTTTAATGATTGTGGGGATCCGAATCTCCGGCAGCCGCGGACTAAGCTGCCGTTAATTACCCCTCGCCTTTGGGGCGAGGGAACCTCCGATTAACGGGTTAAATTGGTCATGCGAACTCAATGTGCGGTGTGCGTGTGTTTTGTTTTGAAAGGGGGTTTTGGATATATCGGGAGCCACGCAGAGTTTTTACGGGGGTCCCGCTACCCGGATAGCGGGCTGGGGGTCAAGGGGGCTAGCAGCCCCCTTGCGGGGTGCGGGGCAGCGCCCCGGCCCAAAAATTTTTGAGGAGGACAGTATTGTGGAGTGTGTGTGTATCTATACATGTGTATGCATATGTTATATATAAAAAAACAAAGGGAAAAGGCATCCAAAGGATGCGTGGGGCAGCACCTTGGGCACTGTGCGCTTAGGTGTTGTGCGCTCAGGCGCAAGCGCGCCACGTGTCGGCACGTGGGCGCTTTGCGCAAGAGCGCTGCGCGCTGGAGCGCAAGCGCGCGCACGCCACGTGTCGGCACGTGGGCGCTTTGCGCATGAGCGCTGCGCGCTGGAGCGCGCGCGCCACGTGTCGGCACGTGGGCGCTTTGCGCAGGAGCGCTGCGCGCAGGAGCGCAAGCGCGCGCCACGTGTCGGCACGTGGGTGCTTTGCGCTCGCGCGCAGTTCGCTGGAGCGCAAACGCGCCACGTGTCGACACGTGGGTGCTTTGCGCTCGAGCGCTAGCGCGCCGGCGAGGAAAAGAGGGCTTTTAGCCTCAGAAACTCTCGAAAGAGAAATTAGTGGAGTTAAACTCCTGAAAAAAAAGAAAAATGTTTTGGTTGGGGAAATAGTTCTTCTTCTTCCTCCTCTATTGGCTGGCTCAAGAGATGTGAGATCTAAAAATCTCTTCTTTTTGAGATCTAATGATAGATCCAAGTTCCCCTTTGTGGGTTTTGTGGTGAAAAACTAATTTGTTTTATAAAAAGAAGAGTAAAACTCTTGATTTAATTCAAGAGAAAGAAGAAGGTTTTGGAACCTTGAAGAAGAAGAAGAGATCTCAGATCTGAAACTTTTTTTTGGAGAGAGAAAAAAGTTATGAGGTATTTTCATTATCTTTGCCTTTATAGGCTACACACTTTACACATAGCCCCTTGGGCTTCACAAAATGGCATTTTGCCTATCCCATGGCTCATGTGCCATTTCTTTTTGTACATAAGCCATGGGCTTTACAAAAATTTGGATTTATGCCTATTTTTCTTACATTTATCCATAAAATAAAATAAAAGAAATACAACAAAATTATTTATTACAAAATTTTTATCTTGGCATGGGGGAAGGCCGGCCGCTTCATGTTCGGGCTCGACCCGGGCATGGGCCCACTGGATCTGCGCTTAGGCCCACTTGGTTTGGGGTTGACTTTGATTTTGACTTGGTCAACCGGGGTGTAAATTTTTACCCCAACACTACCCTCATTGGAAGGAGTGCACAATGTGTTCCATATATCGCAACTACGACGATATGTGAGCGACCCCAGCCACATACTTGATCACTCAGAGCTCACGGTACAAACTGACCTAACCTGCGAGCAACAACCAGTTGAGATCCTAGACCGAAAGGTGAAAACATTACGGAACAAGAGGTAAACTTGGTCCGGGTGATGTGGAGAAAGGATTCGCCAGGAGAATCAACTTGGGAAACAGAAGAAGATATGCGTACACGATACCCTTACCTTTTTGAAAATTAGTCCCTATGTAATTGTAAATTTTGAGGACGAAATTTTTATAAGGAGGGTAGAATGTAACGACTCTGAAATCACTGTACAGAAATTTCTCGTTATTGTACAGAAAAGTGTATTACAGCCCATGTAAGAGTTAAAACTTATTTTTGTTAAATAAAAGCAAGAAACAACTTGTAGCTCACTGGTAAAGCCTCTGCACTGCTGTGACATAGCCTTTGTGTTCGATTCTCATCAGACACGATTATTTTTTAGATTTTAATTTTTAATTTTTCGGAAGCCTAAGAGTTGCAGGTGCAATTTACGGAGAAATGAAAAGTTTCAAAAAAATCAAACATGCGCAAAAAGGAGTAAACATAGATATACACGCGTGGCATGAATCTCGAGGCAAATCACCCCATCTCGACTGCCCATTCCTTCAATCTGGCCGCTAGCGATGGTCCCGATGCGCCCAAATCCTCCCGTGCTTTGTACACTTATCTCTTCAACTCCTCTTAACTCTCCTGCACTGTTTGATTTTCCTGCAATAAAAAAGAGACTCTTCAATTCACTGATTAATACCTTTTTAATGTATTTTAATCCAAAATTTTAATTCTCAAATCCTAATTCATCACTATAAATACCATCACATGCCCTAGCTCTTCACCATTCTGAAATTTCTATCAAAAATTCTCTCAAACACTCTAAGTGCCAAGTGAAGTTAAGCCCCCCAAGTGGAGTAGCAAGCCAAACTCGACAACCGGAGCACCTCCGACGAAACCATGACACCTGAAGGCTTTCCCTCATTCTTGTTAACGATCTAAACAAGTAAGTCCCTTCATCTCTATTCTTTTCCATCTCAAAACAATTTTTTAAAACAAATCGACAAAAGAGGAGTTATCTCTGGTATAATATTCTTTTTAACATTCGTAATGCATGCGATAAACAAATTAAATCAAGCTAACATGCTACACTAATCTTAACCATATTCACATTATTTAGTTTTTAGTTTAACAAAAATTTCATATGAAACAAACAAATAATGAACTTTTCATTAAAATACCATAAAGTTTAGTATAACACTTCTCGATAATTAGTTTAAATACCTTTAGAAAAACTTCACGGGGTAACGACTTACCCCACATGCACACTATGGGTCCATAGAAAGGTATTCTAGATCTATGGTTCATTTAAAGAATAGCATTTACATTAAAATATCACACTTTTACAAAAACGGGTTTGTTTTAATCGGTATTTTGAAATACTTAGCAATTACGACTCTACAACTCTCATTAGGGGACCCGCTAATGGATGATGCGGATTATCACACATCCTTGGGACAGTAGAGCGAGATGCAGAACTCCTCACGGAGTATTCTGTCTCGAAAGGAAGTAAAAAAATACGATTTTTAAAAAATGCGACTTTTCTAAACAAAACTAATTTTTGAAAAATTATATAAAAATTATTGAATCCGTATTTTCAATAAAAACATATTATGAAACTATATTTTTTTTTAAATGAAAGATTTAAATTTTTAATAAAATACCACCAAGTTTCCAAAAGTAGTAGTTTTTACAAAAGTACCATAAACTTTCAAAAAGCTAGATTTTATTACCAAAACACCACAACAATTAAAATATATGTTCATGAAAACCTTAAATATTACAAATCACCCTCGAGATTTATTTTTAAACAATATTGAGATATATTTTCATAAAACCCCTTAGAGATATGCAAACAATAATTTAAGGACTCTAGAATTAATATAGGTTTAAGCGGTATCATTTTTCTTGAGCCTCATGGAGCCGGAGAAAGTGTGTGCTTGCCTTTTCAGGTTAGACAACTTAACGGAGTTATCAATGTCAATTGTCTTGGAAAAAGATACAAATCATGCCGTCCATGTACAACAGTTGCCGATTTCTCCCGAACATAAGATTTTTAACAATTTACATCAATTCACATGAAAAGACATGAACTCGAATCCAAACTCGAACCTAAACTTAAACTCGAACTCGAAAACAAACTCGAACTCTAACCTAACTCGAATCTAAACTCGAATATGTACTCAAATCCAAACTACTCGAATCAACTTGACTCGAACCAAGATTGCTATTGTCATGAATCGCATATTTCTCGACTCACCCGACTACATTCCACCCATTTTGCAATCTTTGATTTCGATCAAGACATGTTAATCAATCAATCAAACCAATTAAGTATATTAACCAGTTATAATATATTATACTCGGGGTGCTTGGGATAGTTTCTTGTGTGAATCCAACAGAGCTTCAGGAGTCCCGTATTATCCTTTTTTTTATTTTACTCGAATATCAGTCGGGTTGACTCATCCACAGCCTAGAGCCCCGATACTAACACATGAAATGGGCCCGTGTTTTCTTGCTCCTGGGGCCCCACTCTTGAGCTCGTGAATACGTCTATGGCTGCGTTGACATTCACACTAGGAACTTAACGTTAACATAGTGACCATATAGAGACCTATAGAATATATTTACCCATGATCATATACTCTTACTCGGCATATATATTCTACACTTATCATTCTCTTTACTCTTACCTATCTTTGGGACTTACCGTGCGCTAGTTCGCTGACGGGCATTCCACCCACTTTTTCTTCTCTTGAAATGTTCGTCAGATACGGTCGAGACGGAGGAAGTTGACGCCACAGAGGAGAACTATAACCAGATCGCTACTCAGGGCTAGTTCAGCTTCATTTTTTCTTCAGTTTATGTATGCCACTTGTTTAGGTATTTTCCTTATTGTATTTACTTTCCAGCATAAACTCATATATTTGTAAATATTGGATATTGAATGTAAATAAAGATTTTTGTTGAAAAAAATTTACAGTCTCCATTTATTCTTGTATTGTGTAATATTGTTTCAATAAGCTCAGTATATTTATTTGGGGAATGACCTCTGGATAAATATGTCGCGGGCTTGCCACGTCACCGTTTCCGTCTACTGGGAAGCGGGGCGTGACATCGGGCGTAACTCCTTCATAAGTTTGAAATGCTTTGCTAAGGACGTACTCACCGATTTTGACTTGTCTGTAACGTTTTAAAAATAAATAAATAAATTTTTAGATGAAATTTCGGATAACCGGTAATATAAATTATATTTTCCGTAAAATTTAACTATAATTATTTTTCAACATAGACTTAAAAACACCTATTTTAACTAGGTAATTGCTAGTATTTGGTATTTATTTAGTCACTTATAAATTGTTAGTTTACTTAAATATTTTTCCTTAATTAATTATTTTAACAATTATTATAAGTTTTCAATTATACATTAAATTAGTGTAAATTACAAATTGGAATGGGTTAATTGTATAAATGTGAACCATGACAACTTAAACCTAGTTGGTAACATGTTCTTTTTATAACTTGTCTCCAAATTCTAGTGGGTTCTAGGGTAAAAAGGAAATGGAAATAAAATAAAATAAAATAAGATAATTATGTATAAGTTAATGGGTATTAATTATAAATGTTTCTACACACACCCACACATCCCACACTCTCTTTCTCTCTCTCCCTCCTTCTTGGCCGCCCCCCCCCCCCTCCTGAGCAGCCCAAGTTTCTCCACCTCATTTCCCACTTCAAAAATCCTCCAAATTCACTTAAAAATCCACACAAAATTTCCACAAATTCCTAATTAATCTTTACCCATTATTCCTTGGAAAATCTAGCATGGATCTTGGAGCAAAGAGGCAAATTTGGGAGGCTAAGTTGCATGTTAGATCTACAAATTTTAGAGGTATAAATCTTAACCCTATGGTTTAATTGTTGGTAAATTACTTCAATCTAATCTAACTAGGTGTTTAATTATCCTTTTAATTTCAAAATTTAATTTTCAAGAGAAGGGTTTGGATCCAAGTTAGGGTTTTTACCACTTCATTATGTTTACAATGTGTAGTTTATCATCCTAAGAATTTCAAAACCCAACCTAGTTGCTAAATTGCTAATTGTTACTTTTAAATTGTCCAAATTATATGACTTTGCAAACTAGGTTTTTAATTAATGTGTAATTAGATGAAATTAAAATTTAGTTATGGTTTGTGTGACTTAATTAAGATATTTAGTGAGCATTGTGGACACTAGAATTGTTAAAACTTCTAGATTTGAACTAAAATGGTAATTGTTGCTTACTAGGTTTTCGGAATAATAGCTTTTAAATTGAGTTTGAGGTTTTGGTAATTTATAACCTATTTCATATAATATTTAGTGTATTGTGAATGCGCGATTGGTACGATTGGGTTTTAGGTTTGTGGATTTTCTCGTATAGCGACCCTAGTTGTAGTTTGTGGCGTTGTCGCGAGCGCGTTTTGTGCACCAAGTGTGTGCGCGTCTTGTTGTGCGCGTGGATTGACTTGTGTCGTTGTGTCCACGACTATTCATATATTCATCCTCTTAATTGCTTGTGTGCAATTTTAGGATCGGGTGCAGAGGCGTCGGACGTGGCGCGGAAAGATAAAGCTGAGATTGGATCAAATTAGCTGAGGCGTCCCGGTGAGTAGATGTACACATCTATGAGGGGGTCGTCTGGATGGCGCGAGGTGCCCGATGGTTTAGTATTATTTGTAGTACTTTCATTATATGCGTAGTTTCCTAGTTATGCATCTCATTGCATTGCATCATCTTATATGTGTGTGTGTGTGTGACATCATCATAGGACACTTGCACCATTACCATTGGTTCATGCCGCACATGCACTATTCATGCGAACACACACGCCTTTGGTAATTGCTATGTCACGAACACTATAAAACTTGTTTAAAATCGGTAACTATGCATTTGCATCACATATGATCCGTAGATTTATACTTGTTTATTCATTTCATTAAATGGATACGTAGGATTGTTAGTCATTTATACATATCTCATTGAATTATGATTCATGCATAACTTCTGGCCCTACTTCGCATGGTATATATTATCGTATCATAGATTTCCATCATCATCGACATGTTTTCATATTGTGATCCTTCTTGAGGATTTCTGTACTTATGAGATTTCTGGATTTTGGGAAAAACCGCAAGAATTTTATAAACCTATTAGCATTTTTAAAAATAGAAATTTGCGATTTTCTCGTGATATGATGTGTGAGGTTTCCACCATGAGTTTTCTCGGCTCTTGAGCTGTATTATATACCCGATTCGAGGAGGGGGATGCACCGTCTGCGGGTACATAGTGGACCCGGTATGGTACCCTAGGTCAAGAGGATCGCAAATGATGGCGTTGAGCCCGGCAGGGGAGCACTACCTATCGGTTATTTGTGGCGCGGCGGATATCCGAAGGATACCGACCGTAGTCGTGAGATTTGATGATATGGGCCGATCCGGACTAACGGAGCCCGAGATATTGAGATATTGAGATATTGAGACATTGAGATATTGTGACATTGAGATGTCGAGACATTGAGATATTGAGGCATTGAGATATACATATTTAGTGTCGATGCTTGACATGGATTTCAATTGATTTCATTGATGATACTTCAGTTATTTCACAAAAGTTTTACTAAAATAAGAATACAGATTTTCTCGTACCAAACATATTCAGGTTTCATGTGATTATACATTCATGTTGCACAGATACTAGTGCATTGCATCATATCGGTATTTGTAGGCTGTGACGCATTGCGTGCATGCTTACGATGGCCTTATTAGATGTTACTTACTACTCACGAGTTAGCAACCCACTCCCGTTGTGCCACAGTATCTTGCAGGTCCGACCCGTTATCACGGTAGCGGCGGGTGTACTTCTTCATTTGTTTCATTTGCTTGGACTTGCGGCTTGCTCATAGGTGGGTTGCGAGGATATCTTGTTTCCACTTTGTATATTACTTTGTATCTAGTAAACTCCATCTATCCTTGTATGTTGGACTAGACGGTGAGACTTGTGAGACTTGTATTTGTGGTTTTTGGTATCGATGCTCACTTGAGCCGATGTGGTGTTTCTTATTTCTTGCTTTCATATGCTTATTTTTGTGCTTTTGATACATATTGCATGTGGTGGTGATTCCGCCTTAGGCGAAGAGCTAGCTCCCATTTGGGGATGCCTTTATTCTTTATATATATATATATATATATATATATATATATATGTATGTATGTATGTATGTATGTATTTTCATGTGTTGTACCCGTTTGGGGGCTAGCATTTACAAAGGAGACTCTGCCGAAATTTTTGGGAAATTTTGATGTTTTAATAAATGTTTAATGCTACTTATTTGTTTAAAAATTGCTTTCTTTAGTAAGTTTTCCTTCACTCTATTGCTTTAAATGGTTTAGATTTCTGGGCTTTGGCTTACTTAGATTACGTATGTCTTGAGACGTTTCGTAATTTAAGTGCCAGCCACATTCCGTACCTTCGGGTCGTGACAAAGTTGGTATCAGAGCGTAGGGTTTTACCTTTCTGAGTGTAGGATGACCCTTGGTAGATGGAGTAGGTAACTTAAGCAGAATGATGTAGCGTGTGTATGTTCCGCGGCATACTTACGATACGGTACTCCGCCAAAGTGACCTTAAGATATGTGACTGCTTGTACTTTCTTCCTTGATCCCATATGTCCTTTGTTTTGATTGCAATGTTCCTATCAATCATGTTTCTCGTTCCAGCCACTATGCCGCTGAAGATATCGAGGGCCAAGAGGGCTGCCGCCGGGGATGAGATTAGAGCAGTTTCGTTTGAGACGAGGACCGATCAGGGCAGTACGCCTAACCCTCAGGGACAGAATGATCCACTTTTTCCAGGTCGGATGGCTAGGCTGGAGTCGAGTGTTCAGGACTTGTGACAGATGATTGGATTGTTAGTGGTGGTTAGCCGAGCTACGAGAGCCGATGATGTCCCTCCTATTATAAGGATTGTGATTGTACTTGCTGCTCAGGCAGCTGTTTTTGTTGTTACCGATATTTTTTTCCGTATCCTTACTGGAGTTTTTTAGGCTGAAGCCTTTAGTTTTTACCGGCACGGATGCGGCGAAGGATCCACAGACATTCCTCGACGGGATGGCTAGGATTTGTCATTTACAGTGATGTTCTGACGAGATATGGGTTGAACTTGCGAGTTTTCGTCTAGAGGGTCTTGCTCAGACGTGGTGCAAGTCGGTTGAGAGAGGCCAAGCTGCAAACCTACTTCCTATGACTTGGGATGAGTTCACAGCCATATTTCTTGCTCATTTCCTTCCGGAGAGCGTTCGAGATGCCCGAGCTTGTAGTTTTGAGTCTTTGCGTAAGACTTCAGGGATGACAGTGTCCGAGTACGACATTTAGTTTACTTAGTAGTTCGATATGCTCCTTACCTAGTGGACACTGAAGAGAAACGGATAAAGAGGTTGGTGTGGAAATTGGACATGCAGTCATTTCTTGCCGTTGGTGCCCAGCATTTAGACACTTATGCAGTCGCGATGGACACGACCTTACTGTTGGAGGAGCGCCTTTCTGAGACTTCAATCGTTTTTGGATCGAAGCGGAATCGTACCGGTATGTCAGCTCAAGGCGGTTAGACAGACGCCATTGTGACGGATATTATTTCTGGTGTCGTTTGAAATGGTATCCACATATTTTGTATCGAAGTTTAGCCGATAGTAGTCCTTGCTAAATCAGCCACTTGTTGTGATTTCTTCCGTAGGCTGATCTTTTGTCGCTCGATATGTTTCTCATTCGTGTTTGTTTTGTTCGTATCGGAGATAGGGATTCTCCTGTCAATTTGATTCTTCTCGATATGTTAGATCTTGATGTTCTTCTGAGCTTGGATTGGTTAGCCATGTGTTATCCATTCGTAGACTGCTGGAAGAAGGCAGTCAGATTTAGTTTTCCGGGTGAGCTAGTTCTTGTTTGTTTTCGGGGAGATCGTAGCGTCACCTTTCCCAGTTTGATTTCTTTTTTTCGCACTAGTCAGCTTTTGAGAAAAGGGATGTCAAGAATTCTTGGCATTTGTTCGTGATGTTAGAGATGCAGAGGTCCTATTGGACCAGGTTCCGATTGGGAAAGAATTTCCAGATGTTTTCCTGACGAGTTGTTTGGTTTGTCGCCAGAGCGCGATATTGTGTTCTGCTTAGACTTGATTTCCGGCGAAACGTAAAAGAACTGAAGGAACAGTTGCAAGATTGTTGGATAAAGGGCTTGTTCGTCCGAGTGCGTCACCTTGGGGAGCTCCTATCCTGTTCGTCAGAAGGACGGCCGTTGGCGTCTATATATTGATTATCATCAGTTGAATTGGGTTACTGTGCGGGACATTTCTCGAAGATTGACTTGCGGTCAGGCTACTACCTGTTGTGGGTTCGAGAGGATGATATTCCGAAGATTATTTTTCACACAAGTTACGGGAGTTATGAGTTTTGGTGATGTCGTTCGGGCTCACCAATGCCCCAGCAGTGTTTATGAATTGGATGAACCGAATATCCAGGCCGTTCTTGATCAGTTTATCATCGTGTTCATTGAGGACGTCTTAGTGTACTTTTGGAGCCGAGTGGAGCCTGGGCAGTAATTGAGGATTTCGTTGCAGACTTTGAGGGAGCGCCAGCTATTCGGAAAATTATCCATGTGTGTTTTCCGGTTGGATAGTGTGGACTTTTGGGACCCGTAGTTACAAGAGATAGTATATGTATGGAACCGAAAGAGATCGAGGACGTGCAGCATTGGCCCAGACGGATATCAGCGATGGTGGTTCGCATCATTTTTGGGTTTGACCGGATACTATCGACATTTAGTACTGGATTTTTCTCATATAGCTGCAACGTTGACCGGGTTGGCCCGGAAAAAAGTTTCTTTTCTTTAAACTGAGGCATGCGAGCAGAGCTTTCAACAGTTAAAGACTCGTTTGACTACGGCGCCATTTTTATATATGCCTTCATGATCAGGCGGTTTTGTTGGTTATTGCGATGCTTCTCGGCAATTGAAGAAGCGCGAGCAGAACTATTCCATGCATGATTTTGAGATGGCTGCAGTGATTTTTACACTTAAGATTTAGAGACGAGTCGTTCCAGATATTTACGGATCACAAGAAGCTTAATGTATATCTTTCAGCACGAAGATCAAAATTTGAGATAGCGTCGATGGATAGAGCTAATGAAGACTATCACTGCGAGATTCTTTATCGTCCGGGCAAGGCAAATGTTGTGGCAGATGTTTTGAGTTGGAGGGCGGAGGTAGCGTTTCTTGTTTGAGCACAGTTCAAAGACAGTCGACGACAGATTGGCAAATTCTATGTGACAACCGAGTACAGTTCGAGTTACGTCGACCGGGGGACAACTTGTCCGTGTCCGTGCACATCCACAGTTATTTGATCATATCCGTGAGGCATAGTCCGTTGATGTTCGTTTATCAGAGATCTTGGAGCATATTTGACAGGGCAAAGATTCAGAGTTCGTGATTGATGATCAGGGGATACAGCGATTTG
This sequence comes from Agapanthus africanus, assembly GCA_030015575.1. Classification (NCBI taxonomy): domain Eukaryota; kingdom Viridiplantae; phylum Streptophyta; class Magnoliopsida; order Asparagales; family Amaryllidaceae; genus Agapanthus; species Agapanthus africanus. The sequence goes on along the minus strand of CM057349.1, from coordinate 34,806,806 downwards.
GGACCGACTTTGTGTGCCAGATCCGAGGGACTGAGACGCAAGATTTTAGAGGAGGCATACCAGTCGACATATAGTGTTTATCTGGTTTCCACCAAGATGTATCATGACGTATGAGATGTCTACAGATATGAAGGGATAAAGAGATATATCACAGATTTTGTTTCGGGATGCTGACTTGCCAGCAAAGTCAAGGCCGAGTACCAGAGGCCAGCTGGAGAATTACAACCTTTGCCCATTCCAGAATGGAAATAGGAATAGATTTCTATGGATTGTATCGTGGGTTTACCTAGGACCAGTCAAGAGTATGACTCTATTTAAGTGATCGTAGACCGATTGACGGAAGCAGCTCACTTTCTGCCAGTGAAGACCCCTTTCGGATCGTTCAGTATGCTCAGACGTAGGTTGATGAGATTTGTGACTACATGGAGTTCCGACTTATTTTATGTTCGACTGAGGCACCCGGTTCACCAGCAGACTATGTCAGAAACTTCAGGAGGGTTTGGACACCAATTGAGTTTCAGTACAGTTTTCTATCCACAGACCGACGGTCAATCAGAGAGGACCATTCAGATTCTTGAAGACATGTTCCGAGCTTGCGTTCTAAATTTCGTGACAGTCGGGATCGTCATTTGCCCTCGATAAAGTTTTCGTATAATAACAGCTTCTAGGAAGAGATTCAGATAGCACTCTTTAAGGCGTTTTATGGGGAGAGATTTCGATCGCACGTATGTTGGATAGAGATCAATAAGAGCAGTATTTAGGGCCACAGATTGTGCAGGAGATGACCGAAAAGATTTGGTTGATTCGGGCTAAGATGAGAGCGGCCCAGAGTAGGCAGAAATATTATGTAGACCGACGTCGGCATAGACTTAAATTTACTATTGGCGATCATGTTTTCTTGAAGGTTTCTCCAATAAAGGGCGTGTTGAGATTCGGAAAGGAAGGAAGGCTTAGTTCCAGATATGTGGGTTCTTTTGAGACTCCGCAAGGTTTCTCCGATAAAGGACGTCGGCACGGTTTCTTGTCATTTGGCTCTTCCACCTGGCTTCTAGATGTCCACCCCGTGTTTCATGTATCGATACTCCGCAAGAAACCGAGGTCCGAAGTCATACCTACCGTATTGGTTCTTTGACGCGGCCCGATTAGCGAAAGGGACAAGTGAGAAGCCGAGGTCGAGATGAGGAAGAAATATTCCCATCTCTTTGAGGGAACGCGTGGTTAGATTTTAAATTTGGGGACCGAATTTCCTTAAGGGGAGAAGATTGTAACGTTTTAAAAATAAATAAATAAATTTTTTAAGTGAAATTTCCGATAACCAGTAATATAAATCATATTTTCCGTAAATTTAACTATAATTATTTTTCAACATAGACTTAAAAACACTTATTTTAACTAGGTAATTGCTAGTATTTGGTATTTATTTAGTCACTTATAAATTGTTAGTTTACTTAAATATTTTTCCTTAATTAATTATTTTAACAATTACTATAAGCTTTCAATTATACATTAAATTAGTGTAAATTACAAATTGGAATGGATTAATTGTACAAATGTGAACCATGACAACTTAAACCTAGTTGGTATAGGGTTTCCTTAGCACTATGCCTAAGGTTTGCAAGCATCAAACATGCCGCAACAAAAATTTAGGGAGTGCTAAGCAAACATCCTAGGAATCATACTAGAAAGTTAGGGTAACTAAAACATGTAATCAAACATTACAATGAGAAGTGAATAAAAAATACAACCTTTGTAGATCGGTCCTTCACTTCTAAAGCTCCGTGTAGTCATCCCTTCGCTCCAAGCATTGATCTCCCGGACTCAAGTTGGACTCCACAATGCGTAGTGAGCAAACATGCTAGATATCTTCAAGGCCGAAGATGATCTACGTCGAGGAAACTCAAGCACAAGCTACCTCTTCACAAAGTGATGAACTTTGTGAAGCAAACACCCTAAACTAAATGGTAAGTAGTATAGGATGATGAAGTAGGAATTTTGCTCACTTTGGATTTGATTTTCTCGCTTGGATTCAACATCTCTTGAAACCCTAGAAAACTTGAAGAGATGAAGAAGAAGATAAACTTTGAGAATGAACAAAAAATGAATTAGTTGTGTGAGAATAGCAACCATGGTGAGATAATATCTCATACTAAACTCTTGTAGAGAATAAACCATGGTCAAGGATAAGGGTAAGGTTAATAAATATCTTAAGTAATCCAAATGAGGTGGACTAAGTCAATGGTTAATCCAAGCATATCCATGCTTTCAACCATGATGAATTCCACTTCATTTTGAATTACTTTAAATAAGTAAAACCCTAATTTATCCAAATCATGGTGTTAGTCGCATACACCCATGTTGCTTGTATCAACAATCATGACACAATAACATGTATCACATATATGCAAAGTGTACACAAAAGTGAGAAAAAGAAACAATTAAATGAGCTAATATTTAGTTAATGTAATTCAATATATCAAATATATAATTATACATTAAATCATTAAATAATTACTTGATTTAATAATTCGGCTATATAACATATAGCCGACTAATATCAATAATATCAATTTACCGAATCAATAATTGATTTGATAACCCAGCTATATCTCATATACCCGGCCGATATCACATATCGCGAGATTGGAATACTGTATCACATACACGTATCAATCTTGGTCCCACACATATCACATATGTGCTATTACTTCGTTTCGCTTGAGCCAGGAAACTTCTGTGTAGGACTCTAAAGACTCGTCAATACGGCGGCAGTAGGTGGTGATCATATCAGTCACCCACAAGCTGCAAGCGGTCTGCTAAACGTAACGGCCACCCGGGTATTGAGCGATCAGAAGATCAACAAGCAAGCCTGCTCACACTCCTGCGAATCCAATCATTAACACTACCGTACAGTCCGGTCTCTTCATCTGATATGTCGCATATCTAGTCTAGGAGTGGTAAACGTCAGACCCCAGTAACTTGATAAGTAATGTCGATGTAAGGTCCATAACGGTTCGAGAAACTGCTGATAACACTTACCAGTAGATCTCAGCAACCCTGACCAGGGATTTCCTGTTATGGTCAATCGAGCATAGCGCAATATCAACCCCCAATACCGGGAGAGACGAATCCCCTCCTATCGCTCATTGCCTCCATGTAACTCGGGACTGTACCCAAAAACCACATATTTGCATGACTCAGTAGAGCCGTGGTAGAGTGGAAATCAAAGCACAGTGGGAGACACACAAGACTCTATGACGATCTCGGGTCTACAGACTAACCTGTACCAGTGTCACCAGAGAACTGCTATCTAACGTGAGGTATAATACCATCTAGGAGTTCTCGACGAGTCCGTTCAGTGTACCCAGTCTCCACTGAGCACCCGTATACCATCTCTAATGTCAAACACCAATGGATATGGGACCATCCATCGCCCATCGCATAGGTCGAGAAGTTATACGTTAGTCTACTCTGGAATATCGATGCCATGTCTCGATATTCCCTCGACTAGGAACATTTAAAGGATGTACTCATAGACTACCCAGACCCCACTAGTATGATCTCTATCATAATCTCTATCATAATTATGGTACTCATAGACTAACCAGATAGCGTACTATCATGTCGAGCAAGAAAGTCCTTCCTATACATGTCTAAGCATCCACTATAATATACATCATATGTACAATAATGGCCTCTAGGGCATACATATAACTAACAATCTCCCACTTGCACTAGGGCCATATGTTGTAGTATCCAATACCCAACAATCAGCAGTGGTTGTAGTATCCCATACTCAACCATCCCATAATAGTCTCTCTTTGGAAAAGACCTTTGTGAGTGGATCCGCCGTGTTGTCCTCTGAGTCTACTCTCCTAACCTCGATCTCCCTGGAGATCAACCATCTCCATGATCAGGTGATACTGCCTTAGAATATGTCTGGGTCACTGACGGGACGGGGGTTCCTAGACCAAAGCCACAGGTCCATTGTCACACAATGGTAGGAACATTATTCATCTCATGAACAAATATACACCCAGACTACCTCTTTGGTAGCATCTTTGGTAGCGATGTATCCAGCCTTTATCTTCTTGTTTGCCCCGGTATTTAGCTTGGAACTCTTCCAACATACCTCCCCTCCACTGAGGGTAAAGACAATGCCTGCGACTGACATTCAGTCGTCCTTACCACCCTGAAAGCTATCCAATGATTCTCCCCTGGATTGATTGATACCTTCTTACTACATCTAGTGAGAATCCTAACATCCACTTAGATCTATCTCATAGATCCAAAACCCAGGATTTATGAGGTATCACCTTGATCCTATATGGAGAATCCTTGTGATAAGAGGAGAATGACCGAGTGTAGCATAGGAAATACCTTCCCTATCAAGAGTATGTCATCCACGTACTATACAAGGAAGACCACCTTACTCTCTACTACCCTTTTGTATATACAAGGTTCATCTACCATTTTGATGAAGTCAAACGCTTTGACTACCACATCAAAAACAGATGTTCCAACTCCGCGATGCCTGCTTTATCCTGTAAAGCAACTTGTACACGTTTCCGCTTCTCCCACTGTCTATAAAGCTCTCTGGCTGTGTACTTATAGACGCTCCCTTTTAAATCAATATTTTAGAAAAGCAGTCATGACACCTAACCGCCAGATATCGTAGTCATGGAATGTAGCATGGCAAGTAGGATCCGGACGAACTTAAGCATAGCTATTGGAGAAAAGGTTTCATCATAATCCATACCTAGTCGATGACAAGAATCTTTTACAACAAGTCTAGTTTTGAAAGTCTCAACTTTTCCATCTACACCAAGTAATCTTCTCAAGATCTACTTGCTCCTTATGGGAATTAACCCTTCAGATATAGCAACCAAAGTCCATACTTTGTTGGTGTACATGGATTCCATCTCAGATCGCTTAGCATCCAGCCATTCTTACAGAGTCCTCACTCTTGATGGCCTACTCGAAACTAGTTGGGTCATAATCTCATGATGCAATCCTCGCTCCTACTATCATCGAGGAAACCGTAGTATCTCTCAAGCGGATGAGGAACCCTACCAGATCGGCAGAGAGGCTGAGGTTCGTCGGAAGCTATTGAATCCACCGGTTCTACCAAATCATCAGCTGTAGTTTGTATAGCTGGAACCGATTCCATTTCTACCTCATGATCACAAATTTCTTTCCATAAAAGATTCTTTTTTTCTACAAAATGTGGCATGCCGAGAAATAAAACACCTTTTGTTCCTCGGTGCGGTAGAAGATATTCCCTTACGAATGCTTGGGATATCCAACAAACTTCCACAGAACTGACCTTGCCTTGAGCTTGTCTGGATTTTGTTTTTAGACATAGGCCGGACAACCCATATTTTGACATGCTTAAGATATGGGCTCTTCCCATACCATATCTCATATAGAATGATAGGCACTGATTTGATTGGAACCCAATTCAATAGGTATGCAGCTTCCTCAAGTGCATAATCCCAAAAAGGAAATAGGCAACTCAATATTACCCATCATAGAGCGCACCATATCTAATAGGGTGCTACTGCTCTGCCCCGATACACCGTTGTGCTGTGATGTACACGGAGGAGTAATGCTAAGAGAGAATCTCATTCTCCTTTAGAATAGTCTAGGATCTCTATGCTCAAGTATGCTCCTCCCTGATCGCATCAAAGGTCATAATACTTATATCATTTTTGGTTCTCTACTTCTGACTTATATTCTTTGAATTTCTCAAAAGCTTCAGACTTGTGTTTCAATTGAAACATGTGTCCGAATCTTGAGAGATCATCAGTGAATATAATGAAGGGGCGGAGCCTCAATCTATTTTGTCTTTCTAAAATCCTGTGCTGTGAAAACTTCATGTGTGGTTTATGCGTCCCTTTCTTAAGGTACCCTTCGCGTATTAGAACCAGTCCTTGCATGTGTAGACATGGGACCACACACATCATCATGTATCAATCCTAAGAGTTCATTAACTCTTTCTCTGTTTCCAGTAAACAGAGCTATGGTCATTTTATCTTTTTGACATGACTGACAAGTTTCACAAGATGTAAATTCAAACTGATTTAAATATGTATCTTAATGTAAGTTCGCTAGTCGGGTCGCATTGATATGACCTAGTCTACAATGCCACAAGAAGGATTTGTTCATTTTTGAACTCTTCCTCTTGTGTGTATTGTATACGTTAAGAACTGTGGTTTGATTTAGAACATATATGATTTTAGATAACATGTCAGAACTGATCAACTCTTGATATAGGAAATGTTCAAAATATTATCCAACAATACAAAATTATGTCCTTCTTTACTTAATAAAGAGACTGATATGATATTGTATATCAGGTTCGGTATCTAATAACATTCGTTCGGAATCAATATATTTTGGTAATACAGGGTGATGACTGCCAACACCTTGGCTGCAACAATTGCACTGTTTCCAACTCTTAAAACTTATCACCCATTCCCAGTTCTCTATCTATCTGTAACCCATGTAACAGATTACATATGCAGAATCCTGATCCCGTATCTCATACCCAGGATGTAGAGGATCCTGAGAAACAGTTCTCGGTAATGAACACATCCGAAGAAGATGCATCAACATGTACTTTCTTCGTTTGGGCAGCACAGGAATCCTGCTAATCCCCTATTTCCTACTCGATCTTATAACAATTATAAATTGGAGCGGGACCAACGTTCCCTAGCTCAGTATAATAAGCGGATTCGGTCAATACATCCATATTATTATCTTGATTAAGGCGTGACATGGTCGCTACCTGAAGAGAGGGAGAAGAAAACACTTTGCGTGCGCTCTTATAAGATTAGATTGGTTATATATTTTATCTAATCAGGATGGCTCCCACTGTTTTCATCAAATCTTCCTTCAAACCCTAAAAGGATAAACTAGCCGGGATTAATTACACCCTACAATTTCGCCAATCTTTCAGCCGGGCCAGTGTCGGTACTTTGAGGGAGGTTCCTCATGCTTTCGTACGGACCTAATTAAAATAAATCTCGTTTTCCCAGGGGCATAACCCCGTTGACACCTTTCTAGACACTTACTTAATCGGCTAATTGTAAAGTGCAAAATTCTCCCAGGAGTAACAATTACTCGCTGTGGATATCGGGATCCAACTATCTTATAGAAGGTATGCAATCTCATTACAAATTTCAACACTTGAAATTTTCGATAATGGTTTTTACCCCTAGTACTTATGACCTTAGCTATGGTCAACATATCATAAGTCCTAGTCAAGTTCTACCCGTCAATTCTTGATTAATTAGACCCAGCCACATGACCATCAGCTATGGTCGACATAATCATGTGACTGTCCTAACTAATCATATCATATGCTTTATAAGAAGACATCACTTAGCTACCGTACACTACGCCTCGGCTATGGTCGACATACGCAGCACGAATACTAAGTACTCTACTTCCTAAAATGACGGAGGGTTGTGGATGGTTTTTAAGAAAACCTTTAATGCTTTGAACTTGAAATCATTGCAGAATCAAAATGATTTAAAATGGAGTGTTTTTTAGGCTTTTACTAGTTTTGCTAAAGAGGTCACTCCCGGTGAAGAGATCTCGGCTCTTTCCTCATCGAATAAGATGCAGGATATTCACAATACCACTATGCAAAGAAAGAACTAGAAAAGCAATCAAAAGACGAAACCGAGGGTTGTAGCATCTGCCAGTTACTGCTAAAGAGGTCACTCCCAGTGAAGGGATCTCGGCTCTTTCCTTATCGAATAAGGTGCTGGATATTCTACAAGGAATACTGCTATGCAAAGCAACAACTAGAGCTACCAATTTTAGAAAATTCGATTCCACAAGATCTTTAGGTTTATTTTCTTTTATTAATCTCATTAATGAAGGTCCCATCATTTAAGTTACCTTAACATCACAGATAAATACAACGTACGCTTATGCCATCCGCATTCGCCTCGAAATCCCGCCATGTACCGTTAGGTTAGGTAACTAACGGTAGAGTGGGGCATGGCTAGCGCGGGTGAAAAACATAAGCAACGTCTATAATATATCATATATATCATAATGTAAAGTATCTATCTCAGAATATAAAATGATCACATCACAGAATATCAGCAGCAGAAGACAACATATAAAATATTGGATATACTAGGATTTCCGTGTTTTATATCAAGCCAATAAAAAACACGGATTCCACGTTCGTGATGAATAGCCAAACCCACACCCCTAGACCCCTACGAGATCGGCAAGCAACCCTGCCAATTCCAGGGTTAGGAGACCCGGTCTCAACTCCTCGAGATGGTCTCCCACTGGACCCAAGAACCCGGCTACTTGTGCTCCCCTCCTTGGGTCTATCCTAATGCGGAAAAGTAAATAATATACATCAATGGTGACATTTTCCTCAACCCGGAAGTGCCCCAATAAAAGAATATTATATACAAGATTTTTATATGAATGAAAATGAAAAACTCTCATCTCACATAAAAAAAAAACCTGGCTATTCAAACACGACGATCCAATATAACATATCATAGCAACACATAACATCACAAGTCATCAACGTAAGTAAATATGCGTATCCCAATTGTCGTTGACGTATAACAACGAAATCGATGATACCCCACATATTACACTTACGGTCGCAGAAAAGAAAGTGAAAAACTACAACAGTTGGAATCCGCAACCACCTTAGACATCATAAACCCAATGTATCACATGCTTTGAATTTCATGCCTCACAATATGAATTCCTTAGACATCACATGTCTAACAATTATAAACCCCGCATTTTAGTCTCGATATTGAAAATACTTTTCAATAACCAATCGGGTAATTCAACAAGATTCCCGATAACCTGATCGAATGCTCGTCGAAAACTTTAGTAGACAGCCGCACCCCCCGATGCCGACGACGAAGTGCACTAAGGCGGAACACCGCAGCCGTGAGCACTCGAACGGATGCTTTTGGCGACGGGGTTCTCCTACAGTCACTTGGTCGGGGCTAGGAGGCGTGGCTATCTAGTAAGGTTACCCGGCGAGTATCCGCGTACGCTACGTGATTGCGACGAACTCTTGATCCATATCAAAATTCCGTGGTAACCGATTAAATGAGACTAAATTGCTAGATTTATAAAATTCAAACTAGTTATCACATAACTAATTATTGTGGATTCCAAATATTATATCACAATCAACTGGATGATGTTAAACGTTTCGATCAAATCAACAAACACCCTTATCTCCTTAAGAACTCAACACTTCAGCAAAGTTGAAATACCCAAAATGTGCCACAGTACCTATGGACCAGCCGTAGAAGGGTTAACCAATGCCTCATCTATGGCACCGCGGAACTACGGCAAACCCTAGGGTTCAATCGTGGTTCTGTGGGCATAGAATCGAGTTAAGGTTCTTGTTCTTCTAGAGGTCCATAGACTTACTTCCAAGACCATTGAATATACTCAACTTAAAAAATTCCAACTCTTAGAGAATTTCTGAGGGGGTCATGGGGTGATGTTTGAAGATCGTTCGAAGTGTTAAACATCATCTAGGTTACCATTACAATGTTAAAAATATACGACTATGAAACACTCCGTATTAGTCATATATTAAAATTTACATCATATGAAATTTTGGACTAAACAAACAATACCTGAAACCCCAAAATAAGCAGACCAGAGCACAGAACAAAATCGAGACAAAACTGAGATGATAGGGCCGGCCTCCTCGAGAAAAGTGGCATTGTGCTCGGGTCAAAACCGAGCAAAGGGTCTCAAATTTGTTCTGTGCACTACATATATCACATACATGCTTCTGCAAATGTTTAAATAATTTTTACAGACTTTTTCAAATTCGACAGAGAGCAAAAATTCAGGGTTGCGGAAAATCGTATTTACGGATTTGTTTCGTTTTCGTATTGTTTCTAATATTGTCTAAGTTTCTAGTTAGGCTCTGATACCACTGTAGGGTTTCCTTAGCACCATGCCTGAGGTTTGCAAGCATCAAACATGCCACAACAAAAAATTTAGTAAGTGTTAAGCAAACATCCTAGGAATCATACTAGAAAGTTAGGGTAACAAAAACATGTAATCAAACATTACAATGAGAAGTGAATAAGAAATACAACCTTTGTAGATCGGTCCTTCACTTCTAAAGCTCGGTGTAGTCGTCCCTTCGCTCCAAGCATCGATCTCCCGGACTTAAGTTGGACTCCACAAAGCGTAGTGAGCAAACATGCTAGATGTCTTCAAGGCCGAAGATGATCTACGTCGAGAAAACTCAAGCACAAGCTACCTCTTCACAAAGTGATGAACTTTGTGAAGCAAACACCCTAAACTAAATGGTAAGTAGTAGAGGATGATGAAATAGGAATTTTGCTCACTTTGGATTTGATTTTCTCACTTGAATTCAACATCTCTTGAAACCCTAGAAAGCTTGAAAAGATGAAGAAGAAGATGAACTTTGAGAATGAACAAAAAATGAATTAGTTGTGTGAGAATAGCAACCATGGTGAGATAATATCTCATACTAAACTCTTGTAGAGAATAAACCATGGTCAAGAATAAGGGTAAGGTTAATAAATATCTTACGTAATCCAAATGAGGTGGACTAAGACAATGGTTAATCCAAGCATATCCATGCTTTCAACCATGATGAATTCCACTTCATTTTGAATTACGTTAAATAAGTAAAACCCTAATTTATCCAAATCATGGTGTTAGTCTCATACACCCATGTTGCTTGTATCAACAACCATGACACAATAACATATATCACATATATGCAAAGTGTACACAAAAGTGAGAAAAAGAAAAAATTAAGTGAGCTAATATTTAGTTAATGTAATTCAATATATCAAATATATAATTATACATTAAATCATTAAATCAATACTTGATTTAATAATTCGGCTATATAACATATAACCGACTAATATCAATAATATCAATTTACCGAATCAATACTTGATTCGATAACCCGGCTATATCTCATATACCCGGCCGATATCACATATCGCGAGATTGGAATACTGTATCACATACACATATTAATCTCGGTCCTGCACATATCACATATGTGCTCCCACTTCATTTCGCTTGAGCCAGGAAACCCTGTGTAGAACTCAAAAGACTCGTCGATACGGCGGCAGTAGGTGGTGATCATATCAGTCACCCACAAGCTGCAAGCGGTCTGCTAAACGTAACGGCCACCCGGGTATTGAGCGATCAGAAGATCAACAAGCAAGCCTGCTCACACTCCTGCGAATCCAATCAGTAATACTACCGTACAGTCCGGTCTCTTCATCTGATATGTCGCATATCTAGTCTAGGAGTGGTAAACGTCAGACCCCAGTAACTTGATAAGTCATGCCAATGTAAGGTCCATAACGGTTCGAGAAATTGCTGATAACACTTACCAGTAGATCTCAACAACCCTGGCCAGGGATTTCCTGTTATGGCCAATCGAGCATAGCGCAACATCAACCCCCAATACCGGGAGAGACGAATCCCCTCCTATCGCTCATTGCCTCCATGTGACTCGGGACTATACCCGAAAACCACATGTTTGCATAACTCAATAGAGCCATGGTATGGTGGAAATCAAAGCACAATGGGAGACACACAAGACTTTATGACGATCTCGGGTCTATAGACTAACATGTACCAGTGTCACCAGAGAACTGCTGTCTGACGTGAGGTATAATACCATCTAGGAGTTCTCGGCGAGTCCGTTCAATGTACACAGTCTTCACTGAGCACCCGTATACCATCTCTGATGTCAAACACCAATGGATATGGGATCATCCATCGCCCATCGCATAGGTCAAGAAGTTATACGCTACTCTACTCTAGAATATCGATGCTCTGTCTCGATATTCCCTCGACTAGGAATATTTAAAGGATGTACTCATAGACTACCCAGACCCCACTAGTATGATCTCTATCATAATCCTGGTAGTCAAGTACATATCCTAAGGGTTTTATCAACATGTAACATAGAGATATCGAGTGTACATGTTAAGATAAAGAGCAATCAGATAGCGTACTATCATGTCGAGCAAGAAAGTCCTTCCTATATATGTCCAAGCATCCACTATAATATACATCATATGTACAATAATAGCCTCTAGAGCATACATATAACAGTTGGTAACATGTTCTTTTTATAACTTGTCTCCAAATTCTAGTGGGTTCTAGGGTAAAAAGGTAATGGAAATAAAATAAAATAAAATAAGATAATTATGTATAAGTTAATGGGTATTAATTATATATGTTTCTACACACATCCCACACTCTCTTTCTCTCTCTCCCTCCTTCTTGGCCGAGCCCCCCCCCCCCCCCCGAGCAGCCCAAGTTTCTCCACCTCATTTCCCACTTCAAAAATCCTCCAAATTCACTCAAAAATCCACACAAAATTTCCACAAATTCCTAATTCATCTTTACCCATTATTCCTTGGCAAATCTAGCATGGATTTTGGAGCAAGGAGGCAAATTTAGGAGGCTAAGTTGCATGTTAGATCTACAAATTTTAGAGATATAAATCTTAACCCTATGGTTTAATTGTTGGTAAATTACTTCAATATAATCTAATTAGGTGTTTAATTATGGTTTTAATTTCAAAATTTAATTTTTAAGAGAAGGGTTTGGATCCAAATTAGTGTTTTTACCACTTCATTATGTTTACAATGTGTAGTTTATCATCCTAAGAATTTCAAAACCCAACCTAGTTGCTAAATTGTTGATTGTTACTTTTAAATTGTTCAAATTATATGACTTTGCAAACTATGTTTTTAATTAATGTGTAATTAGATGAAATTAAAATTTAGTTATGGTTTGTGTGACTTAATTAAGATATTTAGTGAGCATTGTGGCCACTAGAATTGTTAAAACATCTAGATTTGAACTAAAATGGTAATTGTTGCTTACTAGGTTTTCGGAATAATAGCTTTTAAATTGAGTTTGAGGTTTTGGTGATTTATAACCTATTTCATATAATATTTAGCGTATTGTGAATGCGCAATTGGTACGATTGGGTTTTAGGTTTGTGGATTTTCTCGTATAGCGACTCTAATTGTAGTTTGTGGCGTTGTCGCGAGCGCGTTTTGTGCACCAAATGTATGCGCGTCTTGTTGTGCGCGTGGATTGACTTGTGTCGTTGTGTCCGTGACTATTTATATATTCATCCTCTTAATTGCTTATGTGCGATTCTAGGATCGGATGTAGAGGCGTCGGACGTGGCGCGGAAAGATAAAGCTGAGATTGGATCAAATTAGCCGAGGCGTCCCGGTGAGTAGATGTATACATCTATGGGTGGATCGTCTTGATGGCACGAGGCGCCCGATGGTTTAGTATTATTTGTAGTACTTTCATTATATGCGTAGTTTCCTGGTTATGCATCTCATTGCATTGCATCATCTTATATATGTGTGTGTGTATGTGTGTGACATCATCATAGGACACTTGCACCATTACCATTGGTTCATGCCGTATGTGCACTATTCATGCGAACACACATGCCTTTGGTAATTGCTATGTCACGAACACTATAGAACTTGTTTAAAATCGGTAACTATGCATTTGCATCACATATGATCCGTAGATTTATACTTGTTTATTCATTTCATTAAATGGATACGTAGGATTGTTAGTCATTTATACATATCTCATTGCATCATGATTCATGCATAGCTTATGGCCGTACTTCGCATGGTATATATTACCGTATCATATATTTCCATTATCATCGACATGTTTTCATATTGTGATCCTTCTTGAGGATTTCTGTACTTATGAGATTTCTGGATTTTGGGAAAAACCGCAAGAATTTTATAAATCTATTCGCATTTTAAAAAAAAGAAATTTGCAGTTTTCTCGTGATATGATGTGTGTGGTGTCCACCATGAGTTTTCTCGGTTCTTGAGCTGTATCATATACCCGATTCGAGAAGGGGGATGCACCGTCTGCGGGTACATGGAGGACCCGGTACGGTACTCCGGGGCAAGAGGATCGTAGATGATGGCGTTGAGCCCGGCAGGGGAGCACTACCTACCGGTTATTTGTGGCGGCGTGGATATCCAGAGGATACCAACCGTGGTCGTGAGATTTGATGATATGGGCCGATCCGGACTGACGGAGCCCGAGATATTGAGACATTGAGATATTGTGGCATTGAGATGTCGAGACATTGAGATATTAAGGCATTGAGATATACATATTTATTGTCGATGCTTGACATGGATTTCAGTTTATTTCATTAATGATACTTCAGTTATTTCACAAAAGTTTTACTAAGATAAGAATACAAATTTTCTCGTACCAAATATATTCAGGTTTCATGTGATTATGCATTTATGTTGCAAAGATACTAGTGCATTGCATCATATCGGTATATGTAGGCTATGACGCATTGCGTGCATGCTTACGATAGCCTTATTAGATATTACTTACTACACACGAGCTGGCAACTCACCCCCGTTGTGCCGCAGTATCTTGCAGGTCCGACCCGTTAGCATAGTAGCGGCGGGCGTACTTCTTCCTTTGCTTCGTTTGCTTGGACTTGCGGCTTTCTTATAGGTGGGTTGCGAGGATATCTTGTTTCCACTTTGTATATTACTTTGTATCTAGTACACTCCATCTACCCTTGTATATTGGACTAGACAGTGAAACTTGTGAGACTTGTATTTGTGGTTTTTGGTGTCGATGCTCACTTAAGCCGACGTGGTGTTTCTTATTTCTTTCTTTCAGATGCTTATTTTCGTGATTTTGATACATATTGCATGTGGTTGTGATTCCGCCTTAGGGCGAAGAGCTAGCTCTCGCTTGGGGATGCATTTATTTTATATATATATATATGTATTTTCCTGTGTTGTACCCGTTTGAGGGCTAGTATTTACAAAGGAGACTTTGTCGAAATTTTCGGGAAATTTTGATGTTTTAATAAATGTTTAATGCGACTTATTTGTTTAAAAATTGCTTTCTTTGGTAAGTTTTCCTTCACTCTATTGCTTTAAATGGTTTAGATTTCTGGGTTTTGGCTTACTTAAATTACGTACGCCTTGAGACGTTTCGTAATTTAAGTGCCAGTCACGTTCCATACCTTCAGGTTGTGACAAAGTATGTAATACCCCAGGTGGAGTTGGGCTGAATACCACCTACCCCATGAGAAGTGTGGTGTTATCCGGTATCAGGATGGGGATGTAACCGATACGGATACACACGGGGACCCACTGTAGAACAATGGGGAGTATCGAATTCCATTCCGAAAGAGGGCACGATCAAATCTATAAATGGTATGATACCACTCTTATAACATAGAGGTGCCTTTTATATGAATCGGAACTCCGTAGTTTGAAGAACTCCGTAGTTAAGCGTGCTTGAGTTAGGGAAATTCTGGGATGGGTGACCTACTGGAAAGTAGACCCTTCTTGAGTCCGGTTCATTCAAAGGGACAAAATCATGCGGATTCGGCCAGAGCGGACAATACCATCTGTGTTTGGGGATGGGTCGTGACAAATATGGTATCAAAGCCGGTTCCTAAAAAATAGGTATGTGGTTCGACAACGAACTATTGTTCTAAGTAGGGGGAATGTAATACCCCAGGTGGAGTTGGGGCTGAATATCACCTACCCCGTGAGAAGTGTGGTGTTATCCGGTATCGAGGTGGGGATGTAACCGATACGGATACACACGGGGACCCACTGTAGAACAATGGGGAGTATCGAATTCTATTCCGAAAGAGGGCACGATCAGATCTATAAATGGTATGATACCACTTCTATAACATAGAGGCGCCTTTTGGATGAATCGGAACTTCGGAGTTTGAAGAACTCCGTAGTTAAGCGTGCTTGAGCTAGGAAAATTCTGGGATGGGTGATCTACTGGAAAGTACCCCCTTCTTGAGTACGGTTCATTCAAAGGGACAAAACCGTGCAGCTTTACCATCTGTGTTTGGGGGTGGGTTGTGACATTGTCCATATTGAACCACTTTAAAACATTCTCGATGTAGTCCCTTTGCGATCACAGCTTCCGCTGCTTCCTATCTCTCACAATCTTCATGCCCAAGAAGGGGGTTGGTCGCTCCCAAATCCTTCATAGAGAATTTCTAAGCCATCATCTTCTTCAAACTTTAAATTTTCTTGAAATTCGAACCCGCTATCAACATGTTATCAATGTACATTGACAAAATAATACAGTCTTCGTCCTTGAAAGTTTGAACATACACGCAGTGATCTGATTCACAGCACACAAATCCCATCTTTAACATAAACTGATCGAACTTGAGATACCACTGCCTAGGATCTTGCTTGAGACCATACAAGCTCTTTCGCAGCTTACACACCATATCTTCTTTCCCCTTCATCTCGTATCCCTGTGGCTGCATCAGATAGATCTCCTCAAAATCTCCATAAAAGAACGCAGTCTTCATATCCAGCTGCTTTAAGTGCAAATCCTCCACCACCACAATACTAAGAATCATCCGAATTGATGTCATCTTCACCACAGCGGAAAATATCTCTTGATAGTCAATTCCTTACTTTTGCACGTATCCCTTGACTACCAAGCGAGCCTTGTGCCACTTCACTCCATCAGTCTCATCTTTAATCCTGTATACCCACCTACTAAGCAACGCTTTTCGACTCTTGGGTAGCTTCACTAAAACCCACGTACGGTTCTTCTTCAAAGAAAACATATCCTCGTCCATAGCTCGCTCCCACTGCTTGCTAACATTCTCACTTATTGCTTCTTCAAGGGATTCGGGCTTTCCCGAATCTATGTACAATATGAAGTCGATCACAAGTCTTTCAGGTATCAACCTATCTTGCGTATATCTCCTTAGAACTGGTACATCTAGTTGCTAAACATGGTCACCATCATGTTCTTAAACCTGATCCTGCACTGTAGTTTCCTCCGCGTTCTGATCACCACCTGTAGGTACCTGAATGCTCTCTTGAGTTCCATCCAACTCGATGAACTCCGATACCACACCATCTTTGGCTTGCTTTTCTTCTTTGCACAAGTGTTGCTCATCAAAGACAATGTTCCAGTTTCGTATTACCTTCTTACTTGTGTAATCCTACAGCCGATATCCGAACTCATCTCCATTATACCCGATGAAAACACATTTCCTAGACTTAGAGTCAAGCTTACTCCTTTCTGCCTTATCAATCAAAGAATATGCGGTGCAGCCAAATACTTTTAGATGCGAGTAATTAACCGGTTTACCTGAAAAAATTTCTTCCAGAACGCCTCCATCAAGCGCACTTGCCGGACTTTTATTGATCAAGTAGACAGCAGCATCAACCGCCGCTGCCCTTAGGAATTTAGGCGTATCCACATCCAAAGTCATGCTCCGCACTTGCTTTAAGATCGTCCTGTTCATCTTTTCAGCGATATCATTCTACTGTGACGTCCCCGGTACCGTCTTCAACCAACGAATACTCTTCTGCGAGCAAAATGCCTCGAACTCCTGTGTGTAGTATTCCCCTCTATTATCGGACTTAAGGTATTTTACCTTAATCCATGTTTGGTTCTCAACCTGCGCAATACAGTGTTTGAAAATACTAAATACATCGAATTTCTTCTTCATCGCATACACCCATGTCTTCCAGCTTGCATGGTCGATGAACGTCATGAACTACCGATTACCACGATAAGACTCCACCAAGGTCGGTCCCCATACATCAGTGTGCATCATCTCAAGTTTCTTGGTCTTCTTCTTTACGCCTCTAATTTGAAACCTGAGCGTGCTTTGCTTCCTACAAACGTAGCTCTTGCAAAGCCCTAACTCCATCTTCTTAAGCCCCGAAAGAAGCCCCCTACCCTGAAGAATTTTCATGTTCTTCTCACTGAGGTGCCCCAATCTTCTATATCACAACGAAGTCTCCGAATTTATCTCCGAATTGAAAGTGGGTTGTGCTTGCGCCACAAGACTCACGGCTAAGGCGGAATGAAAAACAATCAATTTTATGCAAGCACAACCAACAAAACACCAAAAAAACATCCATACACTAAACTAGCAAGTTCAAGAGAGCTAACTACAAGTTTAAGAGCATACAACCGTTGATGCGTGTCTACCCAATTGTAGAAGACCCCTTCTTACGCTCCTAGGCCATCAGGATCGAGCTTGCAAGCCGGTCGACCTTGTCGAAGATGATCCACGGGAGAGAAACCGATCCAAACTCTAGCTTCACTCCAAGATGACTTGTGAAGCAACTAACAATCCAAACTTTCTGGGTGAAGAGTGTTAGAGATGAGAGAGAGTTCATTTTCTTTTATCACTCTCTATTTTCTTCTCTTGAAAAATCAAGAGGAGGAAGGAGAGGAGAGAGAGTGAGAATGAGAGAATGAAAACCCCAAAGAGAGAGAATCAATCATATCTCAATAGTATATCCAAATAAAATATACGCTCATTTCTCTCACCATACCAATCATCCACCTCAACCCTCCACCTCATTTATAATTTTCTAAAAAAGAAAATATAATAATGAGGCGTTCTCCTTCTAGAAGTATTTTGTAAGAATACAAAAATACAACTCCGTATGTATATCACATACACATATGCGTATTCGTATAAAAATATGAATACCAAAGAGAGAGAAATAGAAAATGAATATAATACTAGAATATATATATATTATTAAATCAATATTTGATTTAATAACCCGGCTTAAACATAAGCCGGCTAGTAATATCAAACGTCCAATTAAAGCCCGTGTATACAATACACGTATTTAATCGGACTCTTGCACGTGTATACAATACACGTATTTAATCGGACTCTTGCACGTATCAACATACGACCTCTATATCGTTTCGCCTGAACCGGGAAAACCCTCTGTGTTGGACTCTACAGACTCGACAATACGCTGGCAGTGGGTTACTGGATAAAATATATAACCACAAGCTCGTCGGTGGCACTAACTGTACGTAACGGCTACTCAGGTATCTGTCGAAAGGAAAGTCGACAAGTAAGCTCATCCATACCCCTATTGAGCCTATAAGTGACAATCTCCGTACAGTCTGGTCTCTTCGTCTAAAAGTATTGCATACCGGGTCTAGGGGTGGAAGCATCAGACAACTAATAACCCGATAAATCGTGCCAATGTCAGGCTTATGACCAACCGAGAAATTACCGATCACCCTTATCAGTAAATCTCATCTTTCCTAACCAGGGACTTATGGTGATGGACAACCGTGTACAGCACGACATCAACTACCTATACTGGGAAAGAGGAATCCCTTCTATCGCTCACTGCCTCCATGTGCTTCGAGACCCAACTAAAACAAATTTTCACGACTCTTTAAAGCCGTGGTGGGGTAATAATCTAAGTACAGTGGGAACACACACAAGACAAATGACGATTTCAGGTCTACAGACTACCCTGTACTCATGTCACTACAAAGCTGCTATCTGACGATAGATATAATACCATGTAGGAGTTCTGTCATGCCCCGCTTCCCAGTATACGGGCAGTGGAAGCGACTGGCCGCTACGTATTTACTCTGAAGTAAATACGCTAAGAGTATCTAAGCAATATAAATATAAATGCATAAGAGACAAGATATAATAAAACAGCAACTTTATTTATTAACATTCTTTTGTACAATGCATGGAAAGGTAAATACATGGAATAAAGCGATGCCTAAACAGTGGCATAACAGAAATGGAAAATACATAATGTAAAGGAAATATACAAGTGTAACTATAACTCGGGATCTTCAACAAACTGGTCCAAGTTTTCGGTGCTGGGCTCGATCTCTGGAAGGTCTGAATCACCTGACGACATTCAAAGAAGAAAGAAAGAGAATGTCGTCAGCAAACAAATCGCTCGGTAAGTCCCAAAGATAAGGGAGAAGTAGAATAGACAGAGATTAAGAGAGAGAGTGTAGCTTTTAAAGTTGTATTTAGTGTTAACGCTGTTGTTTGTAGTTTGGTACAGAAGGATACCAATGTATAGGAGAGGAGTCTCTATATGCTAGAGACTAGAGGCAAATGGAAGTACAAGGCTCCGTTAGAAAGCCCGGAACAACAGCGTGGTATTCAGATTAGGTGTCTTAAGTCTTGCAGTCTCATGCCACTTCTAACACCTTTCGTACCAATCTACCCCTTAAACCCCGCGATGTATTGTTTGTATTGTAAATTTTATTGCAACTTGTATTGTCTTGTAATATAGATTGTATAACTGGATGACTTGCCAAAACCATGATATCGGTAAATGGATGTAACTGTAGAATCATTTATGTAACCGGAGAATCATGTAAATGGAAGTATATCCATGGATCGGTTCGGTCAATACAGATTGAATATATTGAATATATGTATTCATAGATTCATGTTAAATTATAGATTGTAGATTGTACTTGAATCATATTCAAGTCAGATTATTTATAATGAGACTCGGTCTTAGTCAGAACAATTAGAAAAGAAATTGAAGTCCTGAATTAGTTTTGATGTTATCGGTAACCGCTGCACATGGGCGGCAGGATTTGTGTTTTTTTCAAAGACGATTACCGTGTTGATAACACCGTTTATTAAGTTGTCTACCTTAGAATAGGCAAGCACCCACTTCTCCGGCTCCCTGAGGCTCAAGAGATTGGTCCCGCTTAAACCTATATTTACTAGGGTCCTTAGGGTAATTTATAGAACTTGAGGGGGTTTTATGTAAAAATAATTTTTTGTATACTTTTCAAAATACAGCCCAAGTATTTATTTATCGTCTTTAGTGTTTTCATAGTTGTAGATTTTATATTTATGACATTTCTAGTAAATAAACCTATTTTTCATAATATAGGATATTTAATTGTAATATTGAACTTGTATGGAATTCATGGTATTTTAATGTAAAGTGATTCTTGTGATTTTAGAAAAAGTTAGAATATTTATACTATCACAAAGATAGATATTTTAATGATATATATATATATAATAATTTTAATATATATTATATTTCTAGAAATCTCATTTTCTTAAGATATTTGTATTTTAAATCTCTCGAGACCGAATACTCCTTGCGGAGGTCTGCATCTCGCACTACTAAGCCCAGGGATGTGCATAATCCGCACCATCCCAGTCGGGTTCCCCAAAATGGGTTGTAGCGGCACTTTGCATAGATTTATAAGAAATACGTAATCTTATAGAAAACGGTTTTAATAGTAAATGGTATTTATATGTAAAGTTTCGTTTACCCGTATTCTATGTTCCCGAAAGGTATTGTGCTATATTGCATATGAGTGTTGTGAGGAGGTAGGTCATTACCTCGTGGTCTAATTAAAGGTATAATAAAATTAAAGATGTTTTAAAGTCGAAACTAAACTACATGGTATTTTACTGAAAAAGAGCGGTAAAAGTTACAAAATGAAATGTTTTGCTATGAAACTTGTTCAACATGTTTTTTTAATGATTAATAGTTAATATGTAAGAGTTTAACACGGTTATGTTAAGGAAAATTGATCTTTATAAAGAAAACCGAATCGGAAGTCGGATTTAACTCCGCTTCCGTCGGGTTTTAATAAAAGAAGTTTTGAGAATAGATTAGAGAGGAGAGAGGTGGGACTTACTAGCTTAAAGGTTAGAGAAGAGGGAGAGAAAGACGTAGGATTTTCCGGTGCATCATTTCGTCGCCAGGAGCTCCTAGGGTCGTCATCCGAAGATCGTCGGAGTTTCGCCCTTCGCTAACTCCACCTGTACACAAAAGTTCTATACAGTTTTCTTGAGAGTTTGGACAGAATTTGTGAGTGAGGGGGGGTGTTTAGGGTTGATATTTATTGGGTAAGGCTAGAGTTAGGGTAGGTGAAAGGGTGAATTGAAAATGTAATAAAAATTGTATTAAAAATATGGTTTAATGGAATTTTAAAGAGCTCTGTTAAATTGCAGGAAATTTAAAGTGTACAGGGGTTTAGGGAAGACCAAGAGGCAGAACTTTCATGTTGGACAATCGGCGATCCGGCCGGTGGCGGCGGACCGAATCGGCCTAGTCGCCGACCCGAGTCGGCCGAGTCGGGCCGGGGCTCACCGCCACGTGTCCCTCGTCGCTAGGTGTAGCCTCTGAGTCAATTTGTTTTACATGTGTAGTAGGGTTTTTACGAGTTATGCACGTGTAGGCTCTTGGGCTTCTAAAAATTTAAAAGAAAACAATATTAAAAATAATGTGGGTGATGGGATTTGAACTCTGGTGCTTTGGTTCAGTAGTGCAAGATCTTACCAATGAGCTACAAGCTCCTTCTTGCTATTAAAAAGCAAAACAAACTTATATCTTTTGCTCAGGCAAAAATACCCTTTTCTGTATTTTTTGAAAAATTTATACAGAAAGTTGTACAGAAAGTTTAGGGTTGTTACATTCTACCCTCCTTATAAAAATTTCATTCTCGAAATTTCTAAAAGGAAAGTGTAACAGATTTAAGAAAAGTTTGGTGACTGAAGTACTAATAGTGTATGAAAAAAATAACAAAGTGATACAAGGGTTTAAAAATGTGAAAAAAGACTTACTAGTGTTACATTGGTCAACTGTCTCGGCTTCTACGGCTGCTAAGGTGTAAGCATGTCTCCGTGGCACGTTCCTTCTGGCTGGAGGCACATTCCTCTATTCTCGAGGCATGTTCCTCAGTGCCTGATGGAATTGGCGATCTGGCTGTGCAGGGGTTCTACGTGGAGGTGGTGCTGAGAGTACAAGACGAGTTGCAGGAGCCTGGATAGCTGGCCGCTGCGGGTAGTTGGAGGGTGTGTGAGATGAGTTGCGTCTATAGGGACAGCTTCCAATTCTATGATCGGATGCGCCACAAACTCGGCACAGACCTTTTGCACGCCTACAGTTCTTCCACAAGTGTCCATCCCTATGGCAGTAGTAACAAAAACTTGGACTTGACTGGTTAATTGTTTCTTTCTGTCTCTTGGGTTCAGAAGGTTGTATAAGGTGGGTTCCTCCTGCCATCTGGGTGGCAGAGTGCTTTATACCGGTTACTTCTGCTTCTGATCGGTTCACTAATATAGCATTCTGCTGCTGCAATCCAACCAGGAGGCTTCGGATTTCCTCAAGCAGAATCGTCTGCTCGTTGAGCGGAGCAGGGACGGCGGGTGTGATTGGTAGTGGAGGTGGAGTGTTGTTGAAGTTGGTACTGGTGTTGTTTGGGGAATCCATAACCTTGAAGAAAAATTTGGGTTATGACAGATTCAAAGTATATGATTCAAAGAATATGAAATGATAAGATTCAAAGAGTATGGATTGTAAAGAATGTTTTAGTTGATGGTTCTTATGTTTTATTGCTTAGGTTGTTCACGCAGAACAGAACTGCATGGTAGGGTTCCATACAGCTCTAAGCTGCGTTGGCCGCCAACAAAACCTGCCACACCCCGCTTCCCAGTATACGGGCAGAGGACGCGACTGGCCGCTATATATTTACTCTGAAGTAAATATGCTAAGCGTATCTAAGCAATATAAATATAAATGCATAGGAGATAAGATATAATAAAACAGCAACTTTATTTATTAACATTCTTTTGTACAATGCATGAAAAGGTAAATACATGGAATAAAGCGATGCCTAAACAGTGGCATAACAGAAATGGAAAATATAGAATGTAAAGGAAATGTACAAGTGTAACTATAGCTCGGGATCTTCAACAAACTGGTCCAAGTCTTCGGTGCTGGGCTCGATCTCTGGAAGGTCTGAATCACCTGACGACGTTCAAAGAAGAAAGAAAGAGAATGTCGTCAACGAACAAATCGATGGGTAATTCCCAAAGATAAGGGAGAAGTAGAATAGACAGAGAGTGTAGCTTTTAAAGTTGTATTTAGTGTTAACGCTGTTGTTTGTAGTTTGGTACAGAAGGATACCAGTGTATACGAGAGGAGTCTCTATATGCTAGAGACTAGAGGCAAATGGAAGTACAAGGCTCCGTTAGAAAGCCCGGAACAACGGAGTGGTATTCATATTAGGTGTATTAAGTTTTGCAGTCTCGTGTCACTTCTAACACCTTCCGTACCAATCTACCCCTTAAATCCCGCGATGTATTGTTTGTATTGTAAATTGTATTGCAACTTGTATTGACTTGTAATATAAATTGTATAATTGGATGACTTGCCGAAATCATGATATCAGTAAATGGATGTAACTGGAGAACCATGGATATAACTGGAGAATCATGTAAATGGAAGTATATACATGGTTCGGTTCGGTCAATATAGATTGAATCTATGTATTCATGTTGAATTGTAGATTGTAGATTGTATTTGAATCATATTCAAGTCAGATTATTTATAATGAGACTCGGTCTGAGTCAGAACAATTAGAAAAGAAATTGAAGTCCTGAATTAGGTTTTGATGTTATCGGTAACCGCTGCACATGGGCGGCAGGATTTGTGTTTTTTTCAAAGACAATTACCGTGTTGATAACACCGTTTGTTACGTTGTCTACCTTAGAATAGGCAAGCACCCACTTCTCCGGCTCCCTGAGGCTCAAGAGATTGGTCCCGCTTAAACCTATATTTACTAGGGTCCTTGGGGTAATTTATAGAACTTGAGGGAGTTTTATGTAAAAATAATTTTTTGTATACCTTTTAATATACACCCCAAGTATTTATTTATCGTCTTTAGAGTTTTCATAGTTGTAGATTTTATATTTATGACATTTCTAGTAAATAAACATATTTTTCATAATATAGGGTATTTAATTGTAATATTGAACTTGTATGGAATTCATAGTATTTTAATGTAAAGTGATTCTTGTGATTTTAGAAAAAGTTAGAATATTTATATTATCACAAAGATAGATATTTTAATGATATATATATATATAATTTTAATATATATTATATTTCTAGAAATCTCATTTTCGTATGATATTTGTATTTTAAATCTCTCGAGACCGAATGCTCCTTGCGGAGGTCTGCATCTCGCACTACTAAGCCCAGAGATGTGCGAAAATCCGCACCATCCCAGCCGGGTTCCCTAAAATAGGTTGTAGTGGCGCTTTGCAAAGATTTATAAAAAATACGTAATCTTATAGAAAACGGTTTTAATAGTAAATGGTATTTATATGTAAGGTTTCGTTTTCCCGTATTCTATGTTCCCGAAAGGTATTGTGCTATGTTGCATATGAGTGTTGTGAGGAGGTAGGTCATTACCTCGTGATCTAATTAAAGGTATAATAAGATTAAAGATGTTTTAAAGTCGAAACTAAACTACATGGTATTTTACTGAAAAAGAGCGGTAAAAGTTACAAAATGAAATTTTTTTCTATGAAACTTGTTCAACATGTTTTGTTAATAATTAATAGTCAAGATGTAAGAGTTTAACATAGTTGTGTTAAGGAAAATTGATTTTTATAAAGAAAACCGAATCGGAAGTCGGATTTAACTCCGCTTTCGTCAGGTTTTAATAAAAGAAGTTTTGAGAATAGATTAGAGAGGAGGGATGTGGGACTTATTGTCTTAGAGGTTAGAGAAGAGGGAGAGGAAGACGTAGGATTTTCCGGTGCGTCGTTTCGTCGCCGAGAGCTCCTAGGGTCGTCGTCGGAAGATCGCCGGAGTTTCGTCTTTCGCTCACTCCACTTGTACATAAAAGTTCTATAGAGTTTTCTTGAGAGTTTGGACAGAATTTGTGAGTGAGGTGTGTATGTTTAGGGTTGATATTTATAGGGTAAGGCTAAGGTTAGGGTAGGTGAAAGGGTGAATTGAAAATGTAATAAAAATTGTATTAAAAATATGGTTTAATGGGATTTTAAAGAGCTATGTTAAATTGCAGGAAATTTAAAGTGTACAGGGGTTTAGGGAAGACCAAGAGGCAGAACTTTCATATTGGACAATCGGGGATCCGGACGATTCCGGCCGACGGCGGCGAGCCGAGTCGGCCGAGTCGCCGGCCCGAGTCGCCACGTGTCCCTCGTCGTTTGGTGTAGCCCCTGGGTCAGTTTGTTTTACATGTGTAGTGAGGTTTTTATGATTTATGCACGTGTAGGCTCTTGGGCTTCTGAAAATTTAAAAGGAAATAATATTAAAAATAATGTGGGTGATGGGATTTGAACTCTGGTGTTTTGGTTCAGCAGTGCAAGGTCTTACCAATGAGCTACAAGCTCCTTCTTATTATTAAAAAGCAAAACAAACTTATATCTTGTGCTCGGGCAAAAATACCCCTTTCTGTATTTTTTGAAAAATTTGTATAAAAAGTTGTACAGAAAGTTTAGGCTTATTACAAGTTCTCTGCGAGTCCGTTTGGTGTAATCATTATCTAATGAGCATATAATTACAATCTTATGTGTCAAACACCAATGGGTGTCAGACCGGCCATCGCCTCTCGTCGGGGTTAAGAAACGTATACACTAGTCTACTCTGGAATATCGAAGCCCAGAGTAGACACTCGTATACACTCGTCGGGGTTAAGAAACGTATACACCAGTCTCGATATTCCCACGACTAGAAACATTTAAGGATGTGCTTATGGACTACCCAGCTCCCACTAGTATGATCACCATCATAATCCTGCTAGTCAAGCAAGGATCCTACGGGCTTTATCATTATATATTAGCGACACGTAATAACAAGTAAAACATATACACATGAATGATAAAGACAAACCAGATTGTATACTATCATCTCGAGGAAGAATTTTTTAGCTATATAGGTCCTCCTTCAATTATTATAATTGTCTTCCTGCAATTACAATAATTGCCTTGAGGGCAATATATCCAACATGAACTTACCTCCAATGCAACCGAACCTCTGCTGCTCTACTGAATGAGTAAAATGAATCGCTCAACTTGCCCTTAGCGACCACCAACAATGCTTTGGAAATTTTCCACTGCGAATTTCCAAATATCGTCATATATCCTTCGTTATCTAGCTGACTTGTGGAAATAAGACTTTTCTTTAAATCTGAAATATTCATAGCATTCTTCAATTTAATTTGACTACCTCCTGACGGCTACAGTATGATCATCCCTTTACCAACGATCATACACGGCTGACCGTTCCCCACCGTAACATGTCCAAGATCCCCCTGAACATACTCACTGAAATGATGTCGACCGGAAGTGCAATGGACGGATGCCCCCGAATCTAGAAACTAAGTATCCGCCTTTGTATTCTCGCTCGCCAATAGACAAAGACCTTGTTTCCCTTGTTCTTGTGTAGATACCACATTAGCTTCCTTCTCATTTGCTTTCTCTTCCGAATCTTTCTTTAAGAGTCGACATTCGCTTTTTCTGTGACCCTTCTTTTTGCAATTCCAACAGTCGCCTTGGATCTTCACCTTCGATTTTCCTTGGCTCTTAAACTTGTCATTTCCCATTTCCATCGTTCTACCGTGATTGTTGGCTATAGTGCCTTCAAGTCAATTATTGTGATCGCAGGCACGTGATTGTGATGATTGAGGGAGGACCTATACGGGTAGAACAGTCTTAATCAAAATGATAATATGCTATCTGGTTTGTTTCTATCGTCATGTACATGCTTTATGTGGTATTACATATCACTATTACATGTTGATAGAACCCATAGGATTCTTGCTTGACTACCAGCATTATGATGACGATCATATACATGGGAGCTGGGTGATCTATAAGCACATCCTTAAATGTCCCTAGTCGAGGGAGTATCGAGACTGGGTATTGACACTCCGGAGTAGACTAGTGTATACTTATCGAGACCCCGACGAGAGACAGTGGCCGGTATCACAAGCCACTGGTGTCAGTCTGTCACCTAAGATAGTATACAGGTGTTCATTGGGTTATGAGTACACTAGACGTACTGGCCGGGAACATGCTAGTTGGTATTATACATATTGTCAGATAGCAGTTCCCAGGTGACATGTGTATAGGTTGGTCTGTCGACCTGAGTTCGTTATTTGTCTCGTGTGAGTTCCCACTGTGCTTTGATTACTACCCTACCACGGCTCAAAGGAGTCGTGCAAACAGGTTTTAGTTGGGTACAGTCTTAGGCCACATGGAGGCAGTGAGCGGATCGTCGGGGATTCGTCTCTTCCAGTATTGGGGGTTGATGTCGCGCGGTGTATGGGTGTCCATCACCAGAAATCCTTGGCCAAAGTAGACGAGAAATACTGATTTGGATCAGTAGTTTCTCAATGGGTGATGGACTTCAAACCGACACGAAATATCGCGTTATTAGGGGTCTGACTTTATCCACCCCCTAGACTCTATATATGATACTCTTAGACAAATAGACCGGACTGTACGGAGATTGTCACGGACAGGCTCAGTAGGGGTTCGGATGAGTTTGCTCGTCGGCATTCCATTCGCTCAATACATGGGTAGCCGTTACGTACAGCCAGTGCCGCTGACGTGCTTGTGGTTAAACCCACTGCCAGCGTATTGACGAGTCTTTAGAGTCCCACACAGAGGGTTTCCCTGGTTCTGGCGAAATGATATAGTAGGCATATTGGATACATGCAGAGTTCCGATCGATTGATTGTATTATGTACCCGGACTTTCGATCGGACAGTTGATAATACTAGCCGGCTCGGCTTTGAGACGGATTATTAAATCAGGTATTGATTTAATAATTTATGTATATGCATTTCGATATGTATATTCTAGTATTATGTTCTTTGTGTTATTCTATCTCTTCGGGTATTCTTATTTCAGTACGAATACATGTATGTATATACAGTAAAATGTAATTCATATTTGTACAGATAACATTCTAGAAGGTGGACACCTTATTTAGATTTTATCCATTTATTTTAAATGGTAAATGAGGTGGAAATAAAGAGAGGGGAGTATGGTGAGAGCCATACTTGTATAGTGTTGCACAAACGAATTGTTAATTCATTTGTGAAAACTATTCAAGTATGGGCTTGATTTTAAAATGAAAAAAAAGGTTTTACAAAACCTTGCTAGATTTTTTCTCTCACATGAGAGAGGGTTCATTTTCACTTGAGTTTTCTTTGCTCACCATTAGCTTCACTCCCTCTCTAGTTTTCATGAGTTTCTCCACCTTCATCCTCAACCTCCTCTCTACAATCTCATGAGTTGAGAATCAAGAGAGGGGGTGGAATAGATAAACACTTGGATCACTTCACTTATCCTAGACACTCTAGATTAGCAACCTAGAGTCCCTAGTTGCTTCACTTGATCATTGGTGTGGAGATAGAGCCATGAGCTACATCTCTCGGGTGGATCATCTTCGACGGAGGAAGACCGGCGGCCAAGTTCAGTCGAGGACGCCTCAAGGAGCTTATGAAGATGTTAGAAGACCGAAGGACATGGTTCGTTCGGTATAACACTTCTCTCATAATAGTTTAGCTATTCGTAGTTAGCTAGTATATGGTTATGGTTCGATCTAGACAGATTCGTTAACGCCAAATTTTTTTAAACGTCGTTTTTGTTCCGCATCGGCCACGGTAGATGGCCAGGGCGCTATCGTAACCCAATATGATATCAGAGCTACCCCATAAACCATTACTAGCTAGTTTGCATGAAGTTAAAATGTCGATCGACCAATTTTTCTGAATCATTTTTCCATGTTGACATGCCCGCTGTCGATTTTAAAACTTGTTCAAAAAACCATTCAGAGCATCTTAAAAATACGTGCAGGCATTTATAGGGCACCGGAAGAAATTTAAGCACATGAACCAATAACCTTGCTGCGGAACCGCCGCATATCGGGCCCTTTGGCCACGGTTCCGCGGCCGTTTCGTGGTAGTTTTGTGCCAAATTTCATCTAGTACTCTATTTCATAGAAATATGATTTTTTGGTATACATGTTTTTAGCCCAGATTTGTTTAAGTGTTGGATTGCATTTGGGGCCCATTTGGAAAGGTTTAGTCAATCGAAATTTTAAGTACGTGTTTATCAGTACATGTGATTATATCTGCGACCTTGAATATCATTGAGCGGTACAACCCGACTAGGAGGGGGTATAGGACGACCCACGGAGGGGTGCTCAAGTTACCGGATTCTGTGAAGTGCTGGGTGGCCCATTCACTTTGTTGATTGGGGTTGCGTCACTTCTGAGATTGGCGGGTAACTTGCCACACTCGTAGGGGTCCATGTTTTCATTGCACGGGCTATCCACACGACCGGGAACGTCGGGTCTCATTTGCGACTCAAATGAAGGCCGAGGCTCTAAGATTATCCACCATTTTATGTTGCTTATTGATGTTCTGTGATGTTGCTTATATCATGCCTGGGACGAATGTTATATATATATTTATATATACTAGTAGATGTTGTATATGTTTTGCATCCGCGCTAGTCCATCCCCCGCTCTGCCGTTAGTTAAGTAACCTA
Source organism: Agapanthus africanus (assembly GCA_030015575.1). NCBI lineage: Eukaryota > Viridiplantae > Streptophyta > Magnoliopsida > Asparagales > Amaryllidaceae > Agapanthus > Agapanthus africanus. Next base: position 34,776,568 of record CM057349.1, on the reverse strand, counting down.
ACGGTGCATGATGGGACCCCATGGCAAATGTGGATGGCATATACGAACATTGTATTTTCGTTCTTTTTGGTATGATATGGATTAATTGATAGGACTGGATTAACTTTGATTAATGCAAGAAAAAAAAACCTACATGATGTTGTTGGAACCAATTTTGAAAACTGTTATTACAAACGTTTCTTTTTGCTTTGCACAGCGGTATTTGGTTACGAATATTCAGCACCTCATTCAACGAGGCAAGAGCTGAGATCCCTTCATAGGGAGTGACCTCTTGGGCAAAAGTTTGCGTCTTTGTAATAACTTTATTATAGTCGATTATTTTGCTTGCATCATGGTATTCGGTTAGGAATATCCTGCACCTCATTCGATGAGGAAAGAGCCGAGATCCCTTCACAGGGAGTGACCTCTTTAGCAAAAGTTTGCGTCACTATATATTTGTAAAACCACTCGAGTTTCTTCAACGATATCAAGTTCATTACGTTAAAGGTTTTTCGCCAAAAACCAGCCATAGCCCTCCGTCGTTTCGAATAAGTAGCACATAGTATTCATGCGGTGTTTGTTGGCCAAAGTCAAGGTATCGTAAATGGTAGCTGTGTGTTGCTTATCCGTAGCATAGATAAATGCATTGGTTTAGGACAGTCGTACCACTTTGTTGGCAAAAATCAAAGGTGTGTACGGTGGGTCTAAATCAATCTGGAAAATGACGGATAGAACTTGACTTACGTGTTATGATTTGTTGGCCAAAATTAAGGTCATAAGCACTTGAGGCAAAAACCACATCGAGAGTTTCAAACATACAGGAAACTTGCTATGCATGCACATACCTTCTGGAGTGTGGTGACTTGAGTGGCTTCCATCAAGTTATTATGCGATGATAGTTGGATCCCGATTACCACTGATGAGTAGGTGTTACTCCTCGGGTGATTTTCATATGATCCTGACTAATTCTCCTTTTAGGGTTTGAAGGAGAATTCGAGTAAACAGTGGGAGCCATTCTGATTAGATAAAGTGATTAACCAATCTAATCGAGATTAGAGTGCACGCTGAGTGTTTCTTTTCTCTCTCTCTTTGGCAGGGACCATGACCTGACCTTAAACTTATGAACCAAGTTAACCGAACCTTCTTATAACACTTTGGTTTTTGAATTGTCATGAAGTCGCACATATCATTGCCACTCCTACATCCTCTTTGCATTTCTCCAGAACACTTCGTATCACTACGAAAACCCATATTTCTTGGATATTCCATCGTATAGTTACATACGAACTCGAAGGAACTTATTCCAGTTCGAGGATGGATTCTGGTTTTGGAGAAATTGAATAGGATTATTCAGTTGTCTTTTCTCTTTACCTTCTCTCAGGTTGCGAAGGCTCCTAGTATATGGAGAGTACACCTATTACGCTTATTGGATAGTCTTCTTCCAAACCTTGGGCTGGTGCCGAAGGGTAAGAAAAAAAGAAAACCAATTAGCCTAAATATGGTGTACAGAAGGTAATAAGTAAAGACATATAAAGGGATTAGAGAAAGGGCAAAGGAAACCGCGAATGCTATCGTTCACGACAAAACCGCGTATACCCCTGCCACTTCTACTTCCCCTTTGCATTTCTCGAAAACACTCCATATCACTACGAAGATCCATATTGATTGGATATTCCATCGTATAGTTACATACGAACTCGAAAAAACTTGTTTCTAATCGAGGATGGATTCTGGTTCTGGAGAAATAGAATAAGGATTATTTAGTTGTCTTTTCTCTTTACCTTCTCTCAGGTTGCGAGGGCTCCTGGTATTAGGAAAGTACACCTATTACGCTTATTGGATAGTCTTCTTCCAAACCATAAGCAGGTGCCGAAAGGTAGGGAAGGAAGAAAACCAATTAGCCCAAGTGTGATGTACAGAAGGTAATAAGTAAAGACATATAAAGGGATTGGAGTGAGAGTAAGGAAGTATACGGTTACTATCATGAATCTGGATAGTGGAAGAGACATTATTAGGAATACCCGGCTACCCCTTCGAAACATTTTCATGTTTCAGTTTTATTGTGCACTGTTAATTGAAAACTATTTTCCTAATTAAATTCTAACTTCAGGGTATGTATTTACCAGATTTGATTCTCATATCTGTATGGCGTTACAGATGCTGAGTGGGAGTAAGATATTGGGAATTGGGTGATTATATCCTCTATATATCAGAATTCTTTGTAATTTGTGATATTTGAAGAAATCGCCTGGGTTTTGCCTGACGGCAAATATTTGGTTTTGAATATCCGTCATTATGCACCAATTTCAAACTGATATATCTGTACGTTTATTTTATAAAGTGATATATAACTTTTTCAAATTATGTTTATGATATTTACCTGTATCAGTTGATGGTTAGGTAAGGTGCATTCAACAGCGGTGTGATTCTTCTTAACCATAGCACAGTTTTTAACCTACGACGCATATGGTTCGAGTTATTAAACTCAGTGGACTTATACAAAATATTGTATGTTGTCCAATGTCTGTTAGAACAAAGGGGTTGGTACTCGTACTATACTCTGTTTATTCATGACTTCTCTAGTTTATGACAAGTATTTCGTTGAAATATAAGGTCCGGATTTTGAGAAGATATAGATATAAGAATAAAGTAGAATACCATATATTGCAAGTATCATGATTTTTCAAGACGATTGAAGATGTAGATACTTGTGTTAGGTATTCTGTTGTAAATAATAGTTTTGAGAACTTGCTTTTCTTTCAGGTTAAGCATGCGTACTCCTTGATGAGTAGTGCTGCTTGGCCTCCTTCCATCTAGTTGATATGCACTAGAAACGGCTGCATGTTTTTTTAATCTGATTCAAATTAAATTAGTGTCTTTATTTCTATATTGGATATATAGAATGGATTCATATTTTAACAATATTAAGGTATATGGAGTTGTCCGGATTATGCTTAAAACCAGAATCTGGATAAACTCTAGGCAAGTTTCAGTAATGACGGTTTGTAGGTTATCTCGTGTTTTGACGAGGGTTAACATTCTACCATCTGGAAGATCAATAGTTATATTGTTCTTGACTCGCCACAGTTTTAGTAAAATAAATTCTTTTCAGAAAACATTAGTGGGAGTATGGTAGAACTGAAAGTTATTCCATAATCACAAACGATTACTGAAAATTTAGTAGAACCTAAATATTCAATTAGATTCGGCATTCCATTAGCCACTCCGCAAATGTAAATATTAGTGGAAAATTCTGATACATGTCCAATAAGAAACTCATAATTCCTCCGTTTTCATCACAATATTACAATCACAACTGATCAAAAATAGCTAATTCTTCTCTTACCTCAATAAATTTTCTGCTCAACCAAATGATTGTAATTCTGTTAAAAGATCGATCACGAATTCGAGTTTCATCTTAAAGAGTAAAAGATAGTGAGTGACAAGATTATTTAACTGGCCTCGAAGAGTTCAAGTGTAATAACATATTTGAAGCGTATAAATAAGCAAGCCTCTTCATGATGAATGAAAAATTTAGCAAGGAAACGCAAGTTTTACTGCGCGATGTTAAACAGGATATTTAAAGAGGTACACAGGAAAACTAAAATCCAATATTAGCATCTCAACTCAACATTTTGTTTGTCTCGATACTGTATAGAAAATTAAGTCCTAACCTTTTTTTTGAAAAAGAGAAAAGCATACGGCCACTGAAGCCCAACACCAACAAAAACAAAATTTGGAACACCTATAAGAATAAAACAACACAAAACAACTTCTTCAAAAATAGGTTAAACAATACAACATTATCCCAAATTTAGGGTCACCTACATTAATCATATCTTCCATTTAACTATGTTTAGGGCCATTCTTTGATTAAAGTAATCATAACATCTTTTTAACTACATACATGTTCATGAAGGTCCGCATCTAGCCCTAAGTACTTTTCATCCAATTTTGCACATGTCCAAACCATATCAACATATTCTCCCTCGCTCCGGTATTCAGAGTCACAATACCTAATCTTTGAATCCAAACGATTCCGATATTACTTCGATTCCCCCTGCGAAGACTGTGTCGGCAAAAGAAAAGTTTATACATTTTTTCACTTTGCCATTCTGAAACTAGTCTTGCTTTTCATGCAGCGGATTGAGAAAATAGGTTGATTGTAGCTGCTTTTCATGCAGCGCGCGGGTTGATAAAATAGGTTGATTTGTAGCTGCTTTTCACGTAGCGGATTGAGAAAATAGGTTGATTGTTCTTTCTAAAACGAACAAATAATGCATGTTGCAAAATTTTGCAAGTGATACTTTCGTGTCTCACCATCCGTTTCATTTCAAAACATTTTAGGAAAAGGCTTCGTCTTTTGCAATAAATACCTTAATTTAAATTTTCGCAACAAAGGATTCATGTAGGACGCTCGACGAAGGAACACCACTTGTTATCGTTTACTATCGATGCCAATCCAGTATAACGTAATATAGGACAAGACAACATTAAAATTGTTAAGAGACTTTATAATAGAGCAATTGTTTCTCTAATGAATTAAGCATTTCTTGTATTTCTGTCATATCAAGTAGCCGATTTCTTAACAGATGAAATTTTTAAACCGCGACTCGATTCAATTTTTGCCTTTGGTGTGTTAACCCTCAATTTGTATTCATATTATTTCTAGACTTGAATCTCGATTTCTGACAAAAATGTGCAGACGCAAATATGTTATCATAGAGTATTGCCTTTACCGTGACAATCGTATATCTTCCATTTTCTTTTCTTTTCATATTAATAAATTTTAGCATTAGTAGAGGTCCTATGGGTCTAAAGTGTTTACACTTTCTGTTATGTCCTCTGGTTTTTTTTTTTAATCTAACTTTTTATTTACTTTTGTTTTCAGAAAAAATGTCATTCCTACGGAGTTTAAAATGCGGCTTTTTTCGTGGTGCATTGACTTGACAAAGAATCTAGTATTGTTATCTAGTAGATTTGATGTAACCAAGCATGTCCTTAAGGATATATTCATCATCGCCATCTAAGCCTTTTCTCATCCATATGAGATCGGCTATAAAGTAAAACTATAGTAAGATTTGACAAAGTTTACAACCATCTATAAGGTATTAAAATGGCGGAAACAAATAGAGATTGCGAGTGTTGACGCACGACAGAGACAACACCTACCTTGATGGATCTAAACTAAGATCCCCTTTAATGGATAATAATCAGAATATTGCAAAATCAAATAACACACAAGAGATTCGGGAAAAAGAGGAGAGTACACTTTATTAGAACTTTAGAGGGAAAAAAACCTTACAAAAAATTACAAAACCCCCTCTTTATAGATCTCCGACGAGATCTTCTTTCTTCTCTCTCAAGACTCTCCTTAACGGCGCCTTGTTCCCTTATGGACTGTCGTTTTGTCTCTTTAACCTTATGATCAAGATTACACCCTTTAAACTTTAACCCTAGTATCATATTTATAGCCTAGTATGTTTTCCCCTTTAAGGTCAGATGTATAGGTTCCATTTGCATATCGATCCAACGTCGCCAGACGTCTGACCTTTTATAGGTCAGACGTCTGTGCCCCTTTTGCACTTCTGGCCAGACAGTTGCCAGACGTCTGAAGCTCAATAGCTCAGACGTTTGTTTTCGCTCCGGAAATCTGGAACTTGACTATTAGACGGTCTTCCCCTTTATAGGCCAAACGTCTGAATCTTTTCTGAAATCGTATGCAGTCTTGTGATATACAGAACATCCTTCACAACAGCGAGATGTTACTGTTGTATTTTCAGCGTTGGATGTTTTCTGCTTTTAATGTGTTTTATGCACGATGACTCATTGGATTAAATGTACCCGTTTAAATTTTTTTAATGAAGCAAGAGGGCTAATGATCACACCTTAAGCTTTAAAAAAAATTTGCGATGTTGTTACCCGATGGAAAACAAGAAGAAAAACTTCGGCCAGAGTATAACCTTGGATTGGACCCATTTAAGATTTGGGTGGTCTAAACTTGAAAACACGCAGTTTACCCCGAAAATCCCAACGGGATTAATTTTTCTTTTCGTTAAAGCTTTTAATAAACTTAAGTGACTAAACCAATATTTTCTTTTCATTTTCTTCATCTTTTTCAAATCCATATTTTTTGAATCCATGCCCACTTTTTCGAATAGCAAAGAAAAGATGGCTTGTACCGTTAATTAGAAATTTGGGATGAGAAATAAGAAAAATAAGTTTGGAGCAAAAAACTTAAGAGGGAAAGAATTTGGAGAATACATGGACATTCTGAAAAATACACGCACAAAGCAAAGTGTATTTTTACAAGTCCAGGAGGGTTTCCTATATTTTGATAAAAGTAAGGGGTTTCTTGCATTTTAGCCTTTACCAAATTTCCCCCAAAGTCCCTAACCATAATCAATCCTTGGATTTGGTTCCTCACATAACCCTAGCTCTAGAGAAAACGAGTGGAAGATGAAAGAAAAAGCAGCAATCCCCGCTGTTGGGTAAGATATTCTTCAATTCTTCGTATGCTTAGCAATAGCAACCGATTGGCTTCCGATGAGAACTTCTTCACATGCTTGGTGATAGAAAATATGATTGAATTTACATGATGATTGAAACTTTCAAAAGAACAATCTTTATTATCATAGAAAATTTAAATATCATCCTCATTTTTCATTTCCTCTTCTACCCAATCCAAAGTTTGCCTTTTATAATTAATCATAGTTAAATAAAATCGTGCTATAACCAAATCAAAAAATGCAGGGTTTTTTATTTGTACCCAAAAAAATCATAGCAGATTCTTTTATACCCCAAAAGCTTGGTATTTACTTTTTACCCCTAAAATCCAATAAGATACATCATTTTATCCCTTCTTATGATTTTTGTCGACTTTTAACGGCATAACATCAGGTTTTCTTTATAATATCTCAACCTCTCTTCTTATTTGGAAATACTTAATTTCTTTCCCTAATTGAAATCATGGTTTAGGTTTCTGCTGTATCTTTCTCAAAATTGGTCATGAAATCAGGAGTGTCTTCAACATTCTTCTGTTGCTATGAAGAAATTGAATGCTTTTTCGGTCTTGCTTCTTATCTTCAGATAAATGGTAAATTTAAAATCTATGGAGAAAAATTAAAATTAAAGTTAACGGGGTTTTTTCTGACTGAAATCGTAAAGTGAAATTAAAATAATGTATCTTATTGGTTTTTGGGGATAAAAAGTAGATGCCAGGTTTTGGAGGATTAGAAAGAAATTTGTTATGTTTTGGAAGGGGCTACAAGTAAAAAACCCCAAAAAGTATAACAATATATACATATATTTCTTTTTTGACCGCAACGAACCTTACCGGCCCTGCGTGCCTCTCTTCAAAATACTAAATGGGAGATCCTAGGTTTGATCCTCATCGACGCTGGTCTTTAGCGTTCGACTGCTACCCAATCGATGTTGGTCTCTAGTGCTCTTTAGATGTGGGTTGTCTCAGTGCCATCATTTGTACTTACTTGGTATTATTTATTTAAGTAGTATATGGATTTCGAAATCGAATAACTGAAGTTTTGAAATAAAAATGAATTGTATCTAATGATCGTCATTTGAAGCTGAAAATTAAGATTTTTAAATTATTTGGGACCAACGTTCCATGTATGATTTGTTCGGATTTTTGACATCTCATACCCCATCATCGCAGAAATGCCTTTTACATTTTCATCCTTATTTATTACACTAGACTTTAACCCCACGCGTGATACGTGGGACCAAAGATGAGCAAAAATATTTATAGCCGGGTCTGTATATTATATATAATCGTTACAGCTTAACATGTAACCAATATGAGACAAAAAGAATATATAGATTCAACTTTTTCTAGCTCAAATTAAAGTTTTTTATGGACTGTGATATTTCTTCATAAATACTGCATCTTTAGAAAAATTGATAAAGCTGACATTTATATATAGGTTGGTATGAATTATAAGTATATTATTAGTTTTTTATGAAAAATATAACTATTGAATATAATTTAAAAAATATTATATACTATGAACTATAAATAATCTGATATAATTTAAACTAAAACAATTAAAAATATATGTGAATATCCATTTTTAGCGCATCTCCTTATATGATTCATTTTTTTATCAGTTTATAGATTTGAGTAACTGTCCATCAACAACCCATTTGTTAATGATTAGCAACATATTAGCACATAAACTAATTATAATAATTAAAAACATTTTAGCACATAACTAATCATAATAATTGATAAAAAAATTAACGGGACAACTCTCCCAACAACTACCAACTAATTATTCATTTTATTCTTGAGCAAAAGATATGAAAATAAATGTGGATAAAAAGAAGGGTAAAGAAAAACGAAAAGAAATAGCAATTACCAAAAAAATATAAAAGAACAACTTTAACAAAAACATCGCGAAAACTCCATTCAAACTCCATATAAAGTAACTATTTAGCATTGATGCCATTCCGAAGCTAATTTTTTTTCGAAGATTAAATCATGAGTATTTTTCGAAGATTAATATTGAAAAATATGGACAAAAATTATTTATTTTGTTATTTTTAATTATGGAAAACCCTTTGGAAAAAGCTTTTGAGCCAAATATCAAATAAAATAAAATAGAGACCAAATAATTACTCCAAATACCCATAAATAAGTTTTTTTTCCTTCCATTTTGGGTCTCACAAATGAGCCATTAGAAATAATGGGATATGGAAATAAATATGGATAATATGGAAATAAATATGGATAAAGGGAGGCGCAAAAGAGAAAATGCTAAAATTAGTGTTTTTACCTGCAAAATATTTCTTAACCAATCCAAACTTTATATTATAGTAATAGATAGATAGATAGAAGTAATAGATAAATGGTTTGGATTTACTTCAAATCCACAAATACATTAATCCTCAAGAGAGAGAAAAATGCAAAATATAAAACTTCGGCTTTGGGCCATAAATGTTTGCCACTTTAGATTATATTTTATTTTTCATTCTTTCCATACCCATGATTAATAATTCTATGAATTCTACCATCATTCATATTATATTGAACACATTTTTTCAAAGCAATGCAAAACCATTGATGGAGTTAGAAAGGAGGTAAGCTTCTACCGTGGTAAAAATGGTTAGGGTTAGTTATTTTTTCATTTTTTCATTTTAAAGAATAAGAATGAAGAAATAAGAAGATGGCAAGTCTACCAAATGCACGGTAAATCCTAAATTCCAAATCCCAATATTTGGCCAACCCTAGATCCCTTCTCATTTATTAATCTCCCTCTAGCATGTTTCCCTCGATTTTATGATTTAGGGTTGCATCTCCTTTTTGACTACATGCAGATTAATTCATGGATTTTGAATATAAGCATTTGTCCTGTATTGCTCACACATAAAATAAATAAGTTACGGACCAATTCGTATTGGGCCGAGTTGACCCCTACACAATTATTAATCCGGCCGAGTTGGGCATACTCAATGAACAGACGGGAATGTTCCGGTCATGATAAACGGACCTGATTATTAACCTTGTCATGTCGCTCCGAACCCAAATTTGGCCGTGTCAACCTGATCAGCCTGCGATATAACCCGATCCAACCTCTGGTTGACACCTTTAGTGCCACGTGACATTTTACCCGAAAAAATTGTAAATTAACCATGGTTTGGACCCAAAACTCATTTGGGCCCCAAACAATCACTTAATTTACAAAGTTTTCCCCGAAGGCCCTAATCAATCATCAACCGTTGGATCCTGGGACCCATCACAAAACCCTAGCTTATATAATAGCATCGCATCGTTGCTCTCTTGCCTCGCCCTCAAACCCTAGAAGCAGCACAAGAAAAAGGAGGAGCGTAATCATGGCTGTTGGGTTAGTTTTCATCCATTTCTCTCTCAATTAATCTTATCTTGTTCCCAAATTTCTCAGATTTGTTGTTGTTCTGCAGCAAGAACAAGAGGATCTCCAAGGGTAAGAAGGGAGGGAAGAAGAAGACGTAAGATTTTATTTATTTATTTTTAGAGCAGACCCATTAATCTTAGGGTTTTTTATTTGTGATCGATGAAAGTTTTGATTTTTGAATGTTTGCTGTTGTTATAGTGTGGATCCTTTCTCGAAGAAGGACTGGTATGATATCAAGGCTCCTTCCTCATTCAGCGTTAGGAACGTTGGGAAAACCCTAGTCTCTAGGACTCAGGGAACCAAGGTTAGGATCGATTTCATGTTTTTATTTTTGTTTTAATGGTTGATTCCTGCTGTGATATCCGTAAAGTTTGGATCTTTTTGTTTCTTTTGTGTAGGATGTGTTTGTTAGATCTAAATCTAGTATAAAAAAATCCATTTTTTGTTAATGTGAATTCTATTCCAAGTTTGATGCATTACTTCATTGAATGAAAGAGAACTGTGCAGTCTCAAAGAATTAATTTTAACCCATCTATTGTTTTGGTCCGGTTTCGGACCATCAATGCAATGCGGCATAGGTCTTTCTGTATGTAATTTAGTGACCTGTTTGTTTTGTAGAAAATGATTCAAAACTATGCATCAATTGGCATTTAAACTTGTTGGAACAGTCTGGTTTATGCCATTTATTTGTTCTAGGCTCTTGTTACATCCTTTTGAAATGAGAAGCTCTGCTGTTTAAGATAGTTGTTGCATGGATTGCAGTTATATTAAGTCTAGCTTGCTTGCGGCGAAAGGCTTTATACCTATTACCTATAAGTCCAACTTGTATAATTATTGTTTTCTACATGTAAGTTGCTACAAGTCCATTTTCTTATTTGCTATAGAAACTACCTTATTCTTTATTCACTTTTTTCTTTTGCTACATTTAAAAAAAGAGGTTCACATGTTTTTTTTAACTTCAGGCATTTAACACTAATCCATCAAACATGAAAACTCGGATATCTCATTTTCCAAATGCAATTCCGATAAATTCATTATATATAATTACGTAACTTGGTAAGTTTATTAACCAAAAGAATTAAGTTCAAATCTGGCTAATCTTCTTCCAAAGATGTAATGATCAGCCATAATCGGAAGACATTTGTTGGACACACAACTCAATAGAGTGAGAGTTGTGACTATCAGAAATTGAGACTGAATGCTGTTTGCTGATTTAATATAAAATAACTATTCCATGTCCATTTTACAGCTAGGTTTTAAGAATATTTTGTACCCAGCATTCTCGTCTGCTATCAATTACTTCATTAATATTGAAAACTTGGGTTAAAAATTAAAAATTTAGAAAGGATGACTAAGGACCTTCATTAAGTGCCGGTGGAGTTTGGAGGGTGGTAATAGGTTTTTCTGATTGTAGGAACTAGAGTTACTGTCGTCATTCTTTTTCCTTAGGGGACTTTTATTTGAATTTTCTAAGGATTATATGTAAAACCTCGAGCTGGATATTTTATATTTAACAAAATGATATTGTATTATGAAATATGAATTAATTTTCGTTAAAAGATGTGGACTATATATTTTTTGGATTCTTCCTAATACGTTACTAAGCTGTGTTCTTGCCTTGTGTCTACTGTCTTGGGTTATATTCATCTTGTTCCTGACATGCAACACAATATTGTCCACCTTTTTTCACTGTTTACACATTGATGGTGAGATTCTGAATGAGTTTATGTGAAGTATATTGCAAATCCTGTCCATTTTCTACTAAAAGGTGATTGTTTACGTGACAAATGGATTAGATCAAGAACTGTTGCTACAATTTACATCCTGTTTTAGTGTCTGGGGAAAAAAATCTAGAGAATTAAAAGCAGCTTGGGTTCTTATGAGTTATGTCACTTCATGAAGTTCTTTGAACTTTTTTATTTTTTCATTTGAATTTTGCGTTTCATTGCGATTGTGGTTTTCTTGTTGAAAAGTTGATGGAAGCTGCTCGTTTGTCACTCTGAGTGATCACACATTGTTCTTATATCCTTGATTTGTCTTTTGTACTTCTTTCCTATGCTCTGATACATCTTGCTTTACTATTGGATTCTTCTTTTGCCATTTTGTCATATTGAGTAATCTTAACATGCTTTGCATAAATTATTCAATAATGCTTCTTTTGAGCTTGTTTCTTTTTGAATGACAAACCTTTTTCCAACGATAAGCTTTTCAATTAAAAGCATATAAATATTTATGTTCCTCCTTTATTCATTTCTGCGTCAACTCATTTTTCATTTTGTGTTATTTGTTTTGTATTTATTTATCTGTTCGTTCATAAAAATAGAGGTTTATTTGCACTGTGAATTAAGTTCTATCATAGTATCCATTATTTGCAATTCTTCTCCTTGTTCCTTTTCCCCATGCAGCCTTAATATTTAATTTGTCTTTGTCATAGATTGCATCCGAAGGCCTCAAGCATAGGGTGTTTGAGACCTCTCTTGCTGATCTCCAGAACGATGAGGATCAGGCCTACAGAAAGATCCGCCTCCGTGTTGAGGACGTGCAGGGGAAGAATGTCCTGACTAACTTCTGGGTATGGAGCACAAATTTTTACTACATATCTATTTGTCTTTTCAACATTTCTCCTTGAATTTATCATGATTCTTTTTTCTTTTCTAGGGCATGGATTTCACGACCGACAAGCTTAGGTCCTTGGTTAGGAAATGGCAGACTCTGATCGAGGCTCACGTTGATGTGAAGACCACAGACAGCTTCACCCTCAGGATGTTTTGTATTGCGTTCACTAAGAGACGCCCTAACCAAGTCAAGCGCACTTGCTATGCCCAATCGAGCCAGATCCGGCAGGTAAAAGATTTCATTTGCCTATGAAGCACCAATGTTTATGACGAGTCTATAAATGTTGCTTCTTTTTAATGCTATTATATGGTTCAGTTTTTTCCTCCTAAACTGACCAATTGTGCACTATATAATTTAAAGTTTAGACTACATTACTTGTCATAAGCAATTGCACGTTTGAAATTTATTGGATTAATTTATATGCATTCAGTAAAATGATTTGGTCCCAACTCTGTCAAATTAAGAATGATCGATATATCCATTAAACGTATATGTTCAAAATAACTTATTCATGCACCATATGTATCTACTATATGCAAATTTTCTTTAGTTTTCCATATCGATGTCTAGGATTGAATGCTTCTTGTTGGTATTCTTCTAGAAAATAGTTCTTTTTTCTTATATTGTTTTTAATTTATCTTTGCTTTTCAGATTCGGCGCAAGATGCGAGAGATCATGGTGAATCAAGCAACATCATGCGACCTGAAGGACTTGGTTGCAAAGTTCATCCCTGAATCTATTGGGAAAGAGATAGAGAAAGCTACATCAAGCATATACCCGCTCCAGAACGTTTTCATCCGCAAGGTTAAAATCTTGAAGGCCCCAAAATTTGACTTGGGCAAATTGATGGAGGTATATACACCAGAAGAAAGCTATACAGTATTTGATTTCCTAAGAGTATTTTTCCTTTTTATAATTCTGTTTTAGGTCGAGTTTTACTTGACATTTATTGTTTCTACCTTAAAATCTTTAAATTACTGGAAGCTCCCAGTGTGCTGCATTTATGGGTATTTTAGTGAAAAAATTCACTTGAACCAAAGGGTAAGGGGAGTTTACTGTAATAAATAACTTTAAGGTAGTTGACAACTCGGTCATAGTTAAGTGTATTTGAGCGTAATGTAGCCATTTTGTTTGAATATTGACAATGTTGTATGCGTTTGTTTTTTAGGTTCATGGTGACTATAGTAAGGAGGATATTGGTGCGAAGATTGATAGGCCTGCAGAGGATACACCGATGGAAGCTGAGACAGAAGTTGTTGGTGCTTAAATTTTTAGTTCCTTATGTTTTTGCAGTGAAATTATGTCGACTAAATATGACTAAATATTCCATGCCGATAATGTGGTTGGCAACTTGAATTTTGTTAGTTTCTTTGCTAATATTTTTCATTTGGATCTGTCCGTGACATATGGCTTCAATTATTTTAAGCATGTTTGAATTTGAGAATTTCCCTCCTAAATTGGAATCGTCTTTGAATAGCTTTTAGGAAATGGATCAATCGATATCTTTTTTGCCTGTTTTATCAATTTTTATGATTTCTAAAGTCCATTAGTTAGTTATGCCTGTGGCTTTTATTCTTCATTTTAAGCAATTTGTTCTGATCCTTTAAGCATTTAGCAAATGCTTCAGAAATGATTCAATTTGGAAAACAAAATAAAATAGCTGGAATAACTTGTGGATAAGATGCCGATTGCCCATTCAATGATGGGTAGGCCCGATGTGGCCTTCTGATGGCCGGATCAATCGTGTCGAGGCTGAGCTTGATCGCTATTTGTTGATATGGGGATTAAAAGTCCGAATTCGGTGATATGGTGGCCGAAGCTGATGGTGTGAGATGGGATCCAAGGCATAAAATGGTTTGATTTGGTTTTGTAGTAGGTTTGATCCGACATATTGGAGATCCATCATGAGTGGAAGGATCCAAGGCACAAAATGGTTTGATCCGGTTTTGTAGTAGGTTTGATCCGACATATTGGAGATCCATCATGAGTGGATTTGGTTTTGTAGTAGGTTTGATCCGACATATTGGAGATCCATCATGAGTGGAACCTTGGAATGCTTGGAGTACGGATTGTTGTATGAGAAGATCTATCCTGCTAAGATGCTGTGCAAAATGTTATCCAAAGCATTTTTGTTTGTTTTATTTATTTAGTTGGTCCTATCTCTTTCTACATACTTTTGTAGTTCGTTAAACCCTTTCTTTTTATGAGGGAGCTTTATTATTATCTTACCCTTTATCTTTAAAATAATAATAATTATAATAAAAACCTAATCACATATGGAAATTGGAGAAAAGAGAATCTACTGCTTTTCTCAAGATACAAACATTTTGATCAAAACAAGTTTTAACTGCATAGGATATATCATCTTATTTTTGCATAACTTACAACAAAAGACATAACTTATCTAAATCTCATGATGGGAGATGATTCTTTGAGGTCACAGGCTTCTTGAAAACAATCTGCAGCTTCCAGCAGAGCGCCCTCCATTTTGAATACAAGGCCAAGATTTAACCATGCATCAGGATTTTTGGGATCTATCTTTAGAGCACTCATCAAGAAACTTCTCGCCACGGGCAAAGATCTGCCGATTTTCCTTAGAACTGCACCGGCCGAAACCAAGCTCGGAACATAGTCTGGTTCGATAGAGAGTGACATCGAGAATGCCGTTAGAGCCTCACTGTGTAGTGATTGTTCCTCTAAATTCAAGCCTGCATGTGTTAGATAACTATGTTTAGTGATTTAAGCAGTAAAAAGAAATTGGGTTTATTGCACAAACCCCCCTTTAGATTATTCCTAATGGGGCACATGTACTCTCGAGCATAGTCACAATATTCGTGAATAATTCGCGTATTTTTAGCCGGCCGATTAAATCTTTTGCGAACGATTCAAACTTTTCATGAATAAGCGGATAATTCGCAAAAAACAGAACCCTTCGCCTCATCTACCGTTTACATGTTATGCACATGCTCATATATTAATTTCTTCCTCGAAATCCTTCGGAACATTTCCTGAACATTTGTCGCATCTTTTCCGAATACTTGCCGATTTTTTCCGAATAGTTCTTCGAATCTGATTTTTTGACCTCACCAAATTATTCCTGAATGCTGAATTTGTGCCTCAAGTGATCCATTAGCGAAAAATTCCCATTTGCTCATTGTCCAAGAACCTCAGGAAAGGTCAAACTCTACTCTAAACAACACAAACAAGTTCTAAGATTCAAATTAGATAATCATCCAAATTGTTTATACTTCAGAGCTGAATTTGAGTGTTTTTAAGGGTTCCGGCCAGTGAACATAGATGGTGTTTACGCTGATAAATCACTTAGAGAGGTTATCAATAATCAGTGTGCTATATGGTAGCAAGCTTCAGAAGAGCACACTTCTCCAAACCAGTTCGGAAATTCTAAAAAGAACTATACTTTTCGCAACAACTCTATTTCACATAAGTATTTTCTATCCGAGTTCTTGTTCGTATGATATACTAGGGTTTGAGAGAGTTGTTAAGAACATATGCATTCCTAATGTTACTAGGATTGGAGTCTTAAAGAGTCTACCACATTAAGAATATATATATACGTTCGTAGTTTTAGGGTTTGTTACGTACTGCACCCTAAATACTTATATTTTTTTTTCAGAAGACACCCCTTGATTGTAGTATTTTCCATATTTCGCCCTCAAGTTTATAAAGTACTTTAAACATCACCTTAAATCTTAGTATTTTTATTTCACTTTTAAATCTCTTTGTTATTCCAGAAAACACCCTTAAACCTTTTAATTGCTTCAAACTTCTCTTTATAATTAACTTAAAGCCTAGCATTTTAGTATAACCTAACATTTCACATGCTTCTATATCAAATAACTGCTTAAACCTTAACAATTAGGGGGCGTTTTATAAAACAGAAAAAAAAAATTAAGGTGAAATTTTATTAGAGTAGATGATATATATTTAAAATATAAAAATATTATAAAAATTATTTTTTTTTGGAAGGGCGCCGGGGGGTGGGGGGGTGGTGGTGGTGGTTGATTGCAAAAGCAAATCAAGAATTAAGGTTGAAAATTTAAAAATACTATAAATATCGGGTATTTTATAAATATAAAGAACATTTTTTGGGGTGAAACCCAAAAAAAAATAAACCTTTGGTTTTATACAGGTTGAATTCTCAAAAATACATAATCTCTTGAATTGAATAACTAACCTGTCGTATGCCAAGTCTTTGGAGAGAAATATTCAATAGATTTGCTATATCCAGGCAACCACTTGAATCCGCCCTTAACCCAAGTTTCATATAAATCGCTGCCAAATCGGCCCATGCTTCCACTTCCAAGTCTTCCTTGAGCTTAACCTATGATACATAGAGATATATTCACATAGTAAGATTTTTCGTTGTCAAGAGCGATGCACACATAAAACAAAAGGCTGAATTACTTTAAACCAGCTTCAAGTATTTTTAATAAAAAATTACTGATAATCTACAGTAAAACCTCTATACAGTAATATCCTTGGGACCGGGGAAAAATATTACTATAGGGGGGTTATTCTTAAGTAGAGTTTTATATATAAAAATTAGATTTTTTTTTGAAAAAATAGTAGTCAAAATTCTTAGACCTTCAAAATTCATATAGACCTTCAAACTTATTAACAAGTCAAAATTCTTAGACCTTCAAAATTCATATAGACCTTCAAACTTATTAACAAGTCAAAGTACTTTATGTCATCTTAAGTTCAATTGTGTAGTTAAGTAATTTATGTCATCTTAAGTTCAATTGTAATAGCCAAGTAATTTTATGTATTTTTTATATATATAAAAAATTATTTAAAATTTAATGCCAATTTATTACTATATAGAGGTAAATTAGTACAGGCGGGACTTGGAAAAAGTATGGAATATCACACTGTGGAGGTTATTCTTATTTATAACTGGTCCCGAGTCGGGACCGGGACTTTTTATCACTATAGGGAGGTTATTCCTATATAGAGTATTCCTATACGGAGGTTTTACTGTATCTTAGACTTTGGCTTTAAGCGATATTCTCTTCACTAAAAAACCCTTAAACATAGCACTCAAGGGAGCTACTGAAACAAAAAACTTTAAGATGGTTAACCGAAAACAACAATAATTAAGGGCAGTGTAACAAAAACCAAAAGACTCACCACCTGATTATCTTTTTGCTCTTGAATCTACGCGACCAAAATCCTGGTTTCTATTGCATTTTTGGGGTTTTCCTGATTAAACTGAAGCAATTCTTTCATATGTAATAATTCGAGCTGATCCTCTACCCCACTATGAGCTATAACAAGATTAACTATGGATTCTGAGTCTTTTGCTTTTTGTTCCGCGGACACAATAAGAGCTAAATATCTCCAACCCTTGAGTTCGCTTTCATCAACCAACTCTAAATACTTCAACGCGAGCTCTTTCACTAAGTCAAGCTTTCTTTGCCACGCAAGCTCCATTGCAAAACTATATATCACTTCAGGCTCATCTTTTTTCTAAAGCCGACGCATCTTGTAACGCCTCTAAAGCTTATTTCTGCAGCTTTAGCCTTTCCGAATCACAAGTTGTTGTTCTAGACAAATTTCCGTAACAAACACCTAGTAATTTACAGGAAAGACCCTTGAAATGCTCCTCTCGATATGATGATACTCGATACCGAGGTTCCCCCAAATCATGACACGTGGCTAGTGACGTGTCCCAAAGCTCACGAGGAAGAAGCAAGAAAGGCACAGTGGAAGCATACCTCGGGCCTTCGACCAGAGAATGGTCCCGACCTTCGGTAGCCTTCCAGAACACTCCTGTGCTCGCCTTACAAACGACCGTCGGCTCGCCTCCGAGCCTTCCCACACGCTGAGTTCCCTCAGCCCCCTAGCTCGCCGCCGAGCTATCACAGAACCAAGCTCGCTCAGCCTCCCGCTCGTTCTCGTGCCTCCCGCCGAGTCAAGCTTCCTCGGTCTCATCGACCGACCCACAACACTGATCACAGACGTCTCCGCCACGGCTCCGTGAATCTAGCCAGACGCAAGATATCCGACGCCCACGATCCCGCGTTCCACGCCATCGCGTTCCCCCATTAACGAGCATATCTCGTCATTAATGGGGTATCCCACCTTTCACGCGGGCGTAACGCCAGGGGCGTAATGGCCGGCGTGAATTTCGTGTCCGCCTGCCCATGGCTACCACTATATAAACCCCTCTATCAGACGACTCAGGTAAGCCAATTTTACCCCAATAGGCCGTTACTCTGCCCATTTAGCCCGTCTAACTTGATCGTCAGAGGGTTCTCAGTGGCGCAACAACCCGGGACTTCCTTGCAGATAGCTCGGCCTCAACCACATCAATCCCATTGAGATCCACACGCCCCAGGAGGCAACCTCCCAACTCAATCTCAGCCACTCGTCTCCACTCACTGCAGATCAACGGAAGGTAACATCTGAAGAATATCCAGATATCCATCAGTTGGCGCCACCTGTGGGAAAGCTAGTTCCACTCAACGAAAGTTCACCTTTCGATCTCAACTTCATAACGAGCGATCACCGCGACGATCCAAGTACTAGCCGCCGCCTTCCCCACAATGGAGGCGCGGATGGATTCCCTCCTCCCCAGAACGCCATTCACGCCCTATCTGCTCGGATAGATCGGCCCGCGTCTGTCGTGGATACGCTCGTCTGTGTCCAAACGACCGGGAAAACTCCCCAGGTCGCCGCTCCCCCACCTTGGGACCGGGACCCCTACAGAGGGAGAGAAGACGCTGCCCACGTCGGCATGACCGAGCACCGCCTCGCTGTCTCCAGCGGCCGCAGATCCTCCGGGCCAACCAATTCGATGACCCGCTGGGCGCCACACAACTCAACACCGAGATCTCTCGCCAGAGCACCTCGCCCTGAGGCCCATCGCGCTCCTGTCCCTCCCGAGGAGGTGTCGGGTAGCTCTCCTGCACCTAGGCATGACCGGCACCCCCTCCCTCGACGGGGTCGCGTGGACGGGCCTCACCACGGTAGCTCGAAGACAACCTCGCCCGGGGACCTAAGGAACCTCATCGAACGGAACCGGAGCCGCGGTCAGACGCAGGTCGCCAGCAGCAAAGGCCATAAATCAGAGTATGCCGTATTGTCGGGATACCATGGCCGACTCGACGCCCTCGAAAAGAAGATCGAAGGCAAGCATCGGGAAAATCGTCCTTCAAGCGACGGGGCTAAATATGCCGCCGACTCGCTCACGAAGCCCTTCACCAAAGAGCTACTTGCCGTCCACGTCTCCTCTCGGAACAAGCCCCCAAAGGTCTCCCTCTTCAACGGGAATTCTGACCCGAAAGACCATTTAGACGCGTTTACTACCGGGATGAGTTTCCAGGACAACTCCGATGCCGTGCAATGTCGTGCCTTCCCCGCCACTCTCATCCGCTCTGGACGAGACTGGTTCCGAGGACTCGCGCCACGCTCAATCTTTACCTTCGATGAGCTGGCCACCCAGTTCCTCGGTCATTTCATCGGGAACAGATGGTAGAAGCGGAACGTTGAACATCTCTTCACCATAAAGAGCGGGGACAAAGAATCCTTCAAAGGATACGTCACCCGCTTCTACAACGCCCTCCTTGAGGTCCCAGAGCACCGGGACGAGACGATCATTACAGCCCTTAGGTCGGATCTTAGGCATAAGGAGTGGCTATGCTCCTTTGAATTAGCGCAGCCTAAGACCATGGCCGAGGTAAAGGCCTGGACCGAACGTGAGATCCAGCTTGAGTACGAGGTGAACGCCAACCTGCCCCGGACAGAGCAAGCCGATCAGAAGAAAAGGGCCAGGAAGGAGAAAAAGAAGATTGAGCGGCCAAAGCCCTACTCCCCGAAGTTTCAGGAGTACACCCCGCTCAACGTCTCCCAGACGGTGCTGTTGGAGGAGGCTAAGGGCGAGAGGTTCTTCAAACTCCCCCCAGTCTCGAATAGGGCGGCAAAGTGTACCCGGGGCCTCTACTGCGCTTTCCACAAGTCGTAGGGCCACTCCACCGAGAACTGCAAGCAGCTCCGAGACTACATCGAGGAGTTAATCCGCTTGGGGCACCTGGCAACGTACTTGCGAGACAAGCGGCAAGCCGACCGTGAGCAAGAGCACCATCCCCCTCCCGGCGAGTTGACAATCGGCCAAATCATGGTCGTGTCAGCAGGGGGTACGACGGGGACCGACAAAACGCGTCATCCCTTACCGATCGAGGGGACTGGCAGCCACCCAAGGAAGAAGGCTAAAGCGGCCGAGTCGATCATCTTTACCGACGAGGACCACCACGGGATATCCCTGCCTCACAACGACCCACTGGTGATCACAGCCCGGATCCACCGCTATGAAGTGCAGAGGATATTGGTCGACTCGGGAAGCTCGGCGGACATTCTCTTTTATGACTGCTTTCTGCGTATGGGACTCACCCCGTCGGACCTAAGGCCAACCGCCCACATCCTTTCAGGGTTCACTAACCACTCCATCCCGGCGGAAGGGGTAATCACCCTCCAATTTAACATTGGGGAAGCGGGAAGTACGCGCACCGTTCCTGTGGAGTTTATCGTCGCGAGAATCCCATCGGCCTACAACGTCCTCCTAGGTCGCCCGACACTGAACTCCCTCCGGGCCCAGATATCGATCTACCACCTAGCGATGAAATTCCTACTCGACCAAGACGGGATAGGTCGGGCCTACGGGAACCAACAAACCGCGAAAATTTGCTTCACAGCATCATCTACGCCTGAGGGGCAAAACAATGGCCGGGAAAGCGAAGATGATATCAAGAGTTCTCTGGACACTCGAGACGAGCAAAAAGAGGTCCGAAAGACCCCGGTGGAGCCATTAACAGAGGTCCCCCTCGTAGAAGGGGACGATGAACGAACCGTTCAGATCGGGTCACTCTTAACGGGGACTCAGCGGGACGATCTGGTCCACTTCCTCAGAAATAACTCTGACGTGTTCTCCTGGGGACTTGCCGACATGCCTGGGATCGACCCCAAAATCATATCGCATAAGCTCGGGATGGACCCTACAGTCCGACCCGTCAGGCAGAAAAAATGAAGCTTCGTCCCGATCAAACAAAAAGCGATCGAGGACGAGGTAGAAAGGCTTCTCGCCGCTGTAACACCCGAGCCCAATACTACTAATTTCTGTTACTGTCTGAGCATTAGGTGGTACTCATTTCATTTATCTTGCTTATTTGTGGCTTACTGTAAAATTTTACCCGGCAAAGTCATTTCTGCACATAACAAATTTTAGCATCTAAAATAAAATTAAAAATATCCATCTTGGCCTACTCGACACCCCTAGCCTTGTGGTAGCGTCCGTGCATCGAGTTCTCGTCCCGTTCGGTGAAACGGACGAGTTTGGACGGCTACGCGCGCGTACAGGTGTCCATCTTGGGGGTATGCTTTTTAATCATAAAACACTCAATTTCAAAATTTGGAACCCGCTTAAAATCCTATTATTTCAATTTCGAATTTTTGGACCCGACCCGGATGCGATTTGGAAATGTTTTATTTGGCGCCAAAATCCCAAAATTTAATAATATTAAAACCATAATATATTCGATAACTATACTAACGTTCACTGTTAATTAAATCTTTTAAATAATTTATTTAAACCTCCAAACCTTTTCCTCAGCCAATCACGAGATTCTTTTATCTTCCGTGGGGCCCAACTCTTCAATCTCTCTCTCTCTCCCTCACCGTCTCTCTTTCTCTCTCTCCCTGAAATCTTTCTCTCTCTCTCTAATCCTATTCTCCCTCTCTCTCTCTTATATTATTTTCCCTTCTCTTATTTTTTTTATCACGAGAACAGCCTGAGAAACCCAGCGAGCCCTCAACGCAACCCTAGCCACCTCCATCCTTGCCGCCGCAGCCCCGACGCCGACGCCGATACCACCAGCACCCTCGCCTCCTCCTCCTCGTCTCACCCATATTCCCATCGCTTCCACCCTCGCAGCCATCTGTGCTCCCCGCCGCAGCCACCTGTGCTTCCCACCGCAGCCACCCGCGACCACCTGCGCCGCCCTGGTTGTCGCCGACGATCACCAGACCCCCCAGTGATCGCCTCTGTAAGTCTTCCCCTTCTCTCCTCCTCTCCTTCTTCCCTCCTTCTCCCTTTTCTGTTCAAGTTCGATTCTTGATGGCCGTAGTTCATCGCAGGCGAAGCACCGGAGCTCCGTCGACGTGGTCGGCGGTCACCATCCCTCCACAGACCCTCGTGAGCCCCCTCGTTTCTGTCCTTCTTCTCTTCCCTCTTTTTGAGTCTCCTTTCGGTTGTTCATTGAATTCTTGATTTGTAGTTCGCTGTTCGCCGGAATCCGGCCGTGCCGGTGATGTGTCCCGACGATCCAGCGAGGTACTCTGACCCGCGGTGTTCCATTGTTCGTTGTTTGGGTTCAATCCGTGAACCGTGCGTCCGTCGCGAGTTTCCCCGCCGACGTTACGTTCCGTTTTCCCGGTTCGCGACCCGTCGAGGCAAGTACCCCTTGCTACATGCTATACAGTATAATTATATATGTATTGACATCCTAAACCTGTAAAATTAGCTTGGTACAATCGTTTTCCTATTTCGGTTACAATGTTGCATTATATCATTTTACTATTAAAAATGGAATTTACAGTTTGCCAATTTGAACCCAATAATCAAATCTACCTGTTTAATCATATTTTACTGTTAAATAGATGGTGGCAATTATCCATGTAGTTCTGTTACATTCGGACACTCGTATGCATTTAACCTGATATAACTATATTGAACCGTCGCATAAATCATTGCACCGCTAAGGGTGCTTAAACCTGTTAACATGACTAAACGGCTACATTGTATTACTGCACTCTTGTGATTGAATGAAACTGCTTATTATTTAATTCATTGCTTATTTCATGTTGTTAATACCCACGTGTGATTATATATCTGATTGGGAGCACACTCACGATATTGCGTACATCTTGACCTGACATTGCTACACATGTATATATTGATACACCTGACATGGTACCGTATACTGTTGACTTGACCTGATGTACCATGACCCGACCTGTTACCTGATCTCGTGTCTAATACCAACAAACCTGACATGTAGTCCTCATGGACCGTTCCTGTTGTCTATCCAGACAAACCTGTTTACCTGATCCTGTGTTGGCATTAGTTTCTTGATTTCGGAATACCTGACTTGACATACACATATAAATTGGGGGTATGGGGAAATCAAAGGTGAAACCTGACTTGTAACTCGACAGTTCACTACCTGTTCTGAGTGTACACATTCCTGTTTTGTGCCTAGCGGCATGTCTCGGCTTCGGCCGAGAATATTGTGGCCGTGGTCCCGGGTATGTACGGGATACCATCGAGTGTACACATTCCTGTTTTGTGCCTAGCGGCATGTCTCGGCTGCAGTCGAGAATATTGTGGCCGTGGTCCCGGGTATGTACGGGATACTATTGAGTTACATCGACGATTCATCAATTGATTTCAAAGACTTTAGAATAGAAAACCTGATAGAACAGTTTAGTTACCCACTGCACACTACCCTGCACTGCTTGTTTCACATTATTGCTTTATTCATGTCTATTTTGCTTTGCCTGTTACATTGTTCATATTATATTACTTGTTGACATGACGCGCTGACGTCTGGGTTTTGCATGGCCCAGATTCTGTACCGCTGTCGCAGTCCGAGCAGGAGTACTTCAGCCAGCAGGCTGAGCTGTGAGTTCAGTAGTAGTTAGTTTTATTTCCTGCATTCATTTCCTGATGTGAGCCCGCATTATGGGACATACCTTTCAGTTATTTGTATTGGATCATTTGCTTCCGCATTTATTTATTATCGACTCCTGTTATTCTGGATTATGGACATGTTTTTAGATAGTTTTATCTTGTTCTTGATATCTCTACAGCCGTAATGTGAATGTGGATGAATACTTCCTACCCACAGGTAGCATGGTTGGCTATGTCACGTGCCCAATCCAGCGTACTCTGGGAAGCGGGGCGTGACATGGTTCTTTTGGTATCAGAGCCATAGGTTAGTTGGGTTGATTCTTTTGTAGTTGGGTATTGTACCCAATACACGAATCAGAATGCCCGTGTTTAGGAAACATGTCCTGCCACCTTGCCGTTTACCATTCTTGAATCACATTCTTCCTGATTATATCTTTTACGATGTGCAAACTTCCTTTGCAGATCGACTCGAAAAACATGATTTCTTGTATCTCTAGGACTTAGGCGACTTGTGTGGAGTTAAGTAATTGTGGCTATGATACCGCGGCATAGTTACAATGCGGTACTCTATTTAAGTATCTTGGAGTTCTAGCCTTGATCTATATTCAGAATCTATCATCATGCTAATGTTGGGTATTTTGATTC
The DNA here is from genome assembly GCA_030015575.1 of Agapanthus africanus. Classification (NCBI taxonomy): domain Eukaryota; kingdom Viridiplantae; phylum Streptophyta; class Magnoliopsida; order Asparagales; family Amaryllidaceae; genus Agapanthus; species Agapanthus africanus. Next base: position 34,751,728 of record CM057349.1, on the reverse strand, counting down.
CAGGAATATGGCCGGTAAGAATTTGAAGATGTACCAAAGACGTGCGGACAAAGCCGCCATGCGTAGAGTGATAAGGGGATTGCTGGAGAATCTAAAGAGACAGACCGAGCTGAAACCGACGTCTGCACTGAACCAAACGTCTCTACGTAGAAGTATTCCGGTGAACAGACGCAGCGTAGCACCGATGAAGAAAACAATTGTGGGTGATCAGAAAAGGAGCGTGATTTGTGACTACTGCCATGTACCCGGACATGTGCGAAAGGATTGTCGTAAGAGGCTGGGACTCTGTTTTAGTTGTGGAGCGGCAGATCACGCCGTTAGTGCTTGTCCGTCGAAGCTTCGTACAAGGGATGATATTCAGAAGCCTCCGCAGAGACAGTTTCAAGGGCAGAGACAGCTGACTCAAGGACCTAATCAGGCTCGAGCTTATACCTTGACAGCTGAGGAAGCTAAGGCGTCAGGAGAAGTCATTTCAGGTGCTTTACTCGTTCATGGTTTTCCCGCATTGGCATTATTTGATTCTGGTGCATCCCACTGTTTTATGTCATCCAAATTTATAACTACACACTCGATTACCTGCACGACCCTGTCTAGTTTCTGGGACTTACACACTGGGAATGGGAAAATCATATCTAGTAGAGAGTGTAAAGATTGTACAGTTGTTGTGTGCGGACGGGAACTCTTTGCAGATTTCTTGGTGATGATACGGGCAGCTATGAAGTCATCTTGGGAATGGATTTTCTTGGCACTTTCCACGCTCACATTGACTGTAGGGCAAAGAAAGTAATTTTCCAGATTCCCGGACATCCCGAGTTTACCTTCACTGGAGGAAGCAGTTCTGTCGGGCCAGTCGAGTTTAGGGCTAGGCCGACAAGCAATATTCTTGCAGCAATGGAAGTTGATAGTGGTGAAGAGCCGGCGGTTGTTCGCGATTTTATGGACGTATTTGAAGATATATCGGGTTTACCGCCGAAGCGAGACGTAGAGTTCGCAATTGATCTTATTCCTGGTGCAGCGCCAGTATCTAAAGCGTATTATCCAATGGCACCAGTAGAGTTGGAAGAAGTTAAGAAACAGGTTGCTGAATTGCTTGAGAAGGGTTGGATTCGAAGCAGTAACTCGCCTTGGGGAGCTCCAGTTCTTCTAGTAAAGAAGAAGGATGGCACAAGAAGGATGTGCATCGACTATCGAGAATTAAACCGGGTGACTATTAAGAACAAGTACCCGATCCCTCGCATTGGAGAGCTTTTGAGCAGCTTAGTGGCGCGAGGGTATTCTTGAAGCTGGATTTGCGATCCGGATATCATCAGGTCCGAGTGAAAACAGAAGATATTTGCAAGACGGCGTTTCGAACTCGGTACGGACATTATGAATACTTAGTGATGCCCTTCGGAGTAACGAATGCGCTGGCAGTAATCATGACTTGATGAACCGAATCTTTTCACCGTTCTTAGACCAGTTCATGGTGGTATTCAATTGACGATATTCTGGTTTACTCGAAGAGTTTTGAGGAGCATGCTGAGCATTTGAGGATCGCACTGCAGACATTGAGACAGGAGAAATTGTACGCGAAGATGAGTAAGTGCGAGTTTTGGCTGGAGGAAGTGAAGTTTTTGGGGCATGTTGTGTCGGGCGATGGAATCGCCGTCGATCCAGAAAAGATTGCAGCAGTTCGAGATTGGCCGATTACAAAGAATGTTGCTGAGATAAGAAGTTTCCTTGGATTAGCCGGATACTACAGGAGATTTGTGGAGAACATTGCTCGTCTGGCAGAGCCGTTGACCAAGCTTACGCGCAAGGAGGTACCTTTTGTATGGACGGACAAATGTGCGTTAGCTTTTGAGACGTTGAAGCAGAAGTTGATAACCGCTCCTATTCTGACCGTGCCAGACAATTCCGGAGGATTGGTGATTCACAGCGACGCATCTGGGAAAGGATTGGGATGTGTTTTGATGCAGCATGGAAAGGTTGTAGCATACGCATCGAGACAACTGAAGACCCATGAGAAGAATTATCCAACTCATGACTTAGAGCTTGCGGCTGTGATTTTCGCTTTGAAGATTTGGAGACACTACCTTTTGGGCGAAAGAGTCGAAGTTTTTACCGATCATAAGAGCTTGAAGTATGTGTTCACGCAGAAGGAGCTTAATATGAGGCAGCGTAGATGGTTGGAGCTGATGGCTGACTACGACCTTGATCTTAAGTACCATCCGGGGAAGGTTAATGTTGTGCCGGATGCGCTTAGTCGGTTACCAGCAATTCAGGTGTTAACTACGCAGAAGAAGATCGTTGCAGATTTTCGAAGATTTGACTCGGAGGTTGTGCTACCGCGTTCTACAGGACAGTTGATGCAGCTGCAAGTGCAGTCGTCTTTGATTGAGAAAATCAAAGCAGCACAATCGCAGGATCCTAGACTGCAAAGGTTTCGAGAGCAGGTTGAGGCTGGATTACGAATAGATTTACTGGTCCACGAAGATGGTTCGTTGAGGTATGGTAGCCGTTTATGTGTGCCAAAGGGAGATGTTCGTGAAGAGCTTATGAAGGAGGCACACAGTTCAGCTTATTCTGTACATCCAGGAGGCACAAAGATGTACCGAGATATTCGACAGCATTTCTGGTGGGAAGGCAGGAAACGGGAGATTGCTCGCTTTGTGGCTAAGTGCTTGGTGTGTCAGCAAGTTAAGGCTGAACATCAAAGGGTTGCTCGTTTATTGCAACCACTTCCGATTCCTCAATGGAAGTGGGAATATATAACCATGGATTTCGTGATGACTTTACCGCAGAGTCCAAAGGGCAACAATGCAGTATGGGTGATTGTTGATCGGTTGACCAAGGCTGCTCACTTTATTCCTTTCCGGGTTGGTCAATCAACGGAGAATTTGACAGGGTGGTACATGCAGGAGATTGTAAAATTGCATGGGGTACCGGTGAGCATCGTGTCCGATCGGGACACTCGGTTCTTATCACACTTCTGGAGGAGTTTACAGGAAAGTTTGGGGACTCGATTGAAGTTTAGCACAGCTTATCATCCTCAAACTGATGGTCAGTCGGAGAGAACGATCCAAACTCTTGAAGACATGTTGAGAGCATGCATGTTGGACTTCAAGGGTTCTTGCGAGGATCATCTACACTTGGAGGAGTTTTCTTACAACAACAGTTTTCAAGCAACTATCCAGATGGCTCCGTTTGAAGCTTTGTATGGTCGTAAATGTCGTTCATCTGTTTGTTGGGATGATGTCGGTGAACGACGATTGTTGGGACCAGATTTGGTTGTGCAGACAGTTGAGAAGGTTAACACTATCAGAAATCATATGAAGGCAACTCAAGACAGACAGAAGAGTTGGGCAGACACGTCAAGAAGACCTCTAGAGTTCGCCGTGGGTGATTTGGTATTCTTGAAGATATCACCGACTAGATGGGTGATTCGTTTCGGGAGTCGAGGAAAGCTTAGTCCTCGATTCGTTGGACCCTTTGAGATATTGGAGCGTGTTGGAGAGGTAGCGTACCGTTTGGCGTTACCGCAGTCCTTGGTAGGTGTGCACGATGTGTTTCACGTATCTCAACTACGAAGGTATGTTCGAGATGAAACACACGTTTTGGATCATTCGGAGTTAGCAGTACGGGAAGACTTGACTTTTGAGGAGCGACCGGTTGAAATCGTGGATCGAAGGGAAAAGGTTCTTAAGAACAAGGTTATCCCCCTTGTGCTTGTTTCTTGGGGTAATCGCTCGCATGGAGAGTCCACTTGGGAACGAGAAGATGAAATCCGGCAGAAGTTTCCTCACATTTTCCTGTAGTTTTCTATCTTTGTATTCTTGGAATTTCGAGGACGAAATTCTTTTGTAGTTGGGTATAATGTAACACCCGAGCCCAATACTACTAATTTCTGTTACTGTCTGAGCATTAGGTGGTACTCATTTCATTTATCTTGCTTATTTGTGGCTTACTGTAAAATTTTACCCGGCAAAGTCATTTCTGCACATAACAAATTTTAGCATCTAAAATAAAATTAAAAATATCTATCTTGGCCTACTCGACACCCCTAGCCTTGTGGTAGCGTCCGTGCATCGAGTTCTCGTCCCGTTCGGTGAAACGGGCGGGTTTGGACGGCTACGCGCGCGTACAGGTGTCCGTCTTGGGGGTATGCTTTTTAATCATAAAACACTCAATTTCAAAATTTGGAACCCGCTTAAAATCCTATTATTTCAATTTCGAATTTTTGGACCCGACCCGGACGCGATTTGGAAATGTTTTATTTGGCGCCAAAATCCCAAAATTTAATAATATTAAAACCATAATATATTCGATAACTATACTAACTTTCACTGTTAATTAAATCTTTTAAATAATTTATTTAAACCTCCAAACCTTTTCCTCAGCCAATCACGAGATTCTTTTATCTTCCGTGGGGCCCAACTCTTCAATCTCTCTCTCTCTCCCTCACCGTCTCTCTTTCTCTCTCTCCCTGAAATCTTTCTCTCTCTCTCTAATCCTATTCTCCCTCTCTCTCTCTTATATTATTTTCCCTTCTCTTATTTTTTTTATCACGAGAACAGCCTGAGAAACCCAGCGAGCCCTCAACGCAACCCGAGCCACCTCCATCCTTGCCGCCGCAGCCCCGACGCCGACGCCGATACCACCAGCACCCTCGCCTCCTCCTCCTCGTCTCACCCATATTCCCATCGCTTCCACCCTCGCAGCCATCTGTGCTCCCCGCCGCAGCCACCTGTGCTTCCCACCGCAGCCACCCGCGACCACCTGCGCCGCCCTGGTTGTCGCCGACGATCACCAGACCCCCCAGTGATCGCCTCTGTAAGTCTTCCCCTTCTCTCCTCCTCTCCTTCTTCCCTCCTTCTCCCTTTTCTGTTCAAGTTCGATTCTTGATGGCCGTAGTTCATCGCAGGCGAAGCACCGGAGCTCCGTCGACGTGGTCGGCGGTCACCATCCCTCCACAGACCCTCGTGAGCCCCCTCGTTTCTGTCCTTCTTCTCTTCCCTCTTTTTGAGTCTCCTTTCGGTTGTTCATTGAATTCTTGATTTGTAGTTCGCTGTTCGCCGGAATCCGGCCGTGCCGGTGATGTGTCCCGACGATCCAGTGAGGTACTCTGACCCGCGGTGTTCCATTGTTCGTTGTTTGGGTTCAATCCGTGAACCGTGCGTCCGTCGCGAGTTTCCCCGCCGACGTTACGTTCCGTTTTCCCGGTTCGCGACCCATCGAGGCAAGTACCCCTTGCTACATGCTATACAGTATAATTATATATGTATTGACATCCTAAACCTGTAAAATTAGCTTGGTACAATCGTTTTCCTATTTCGGTTACAATGTTGCATTATATCATTTTACTATTAAAAATGGAATTTACAGTTTGCCAATTTGAACCCAATAATCAAATCTACCTGTTTAATCACATTTTACTGTTAAATAGATGGTGGCAATTATCCATGTAGTTCTGTTACATTCGGACACTCGTATGCATTTAACCTGATATAACTATATTGAACCGTCGCATAAATCATTGCACCGCTAAGGGTGCTTAAACCTGTTAACATGACTAAACGGCTACATTGTATTACTGCACTCTTGTGATTGAATGAAACTGCTTATTATTTAATTCATTGCTTATTTCATGTTGTTAATACCCACGTGTGATTATATATCTGATTGGGAGCACACTCACGATATTGCGTACATCTTGACCTGACATTGCTACACATGTATATATTGATACACCTGACATGGTACCGCATACTGTTGACTTGACCTGATGTACCATGACCCGACCTGTTACCTGATCTCGTGTCTAATACCAACAAACCTGACATGTAGTCCTCATGGACCGTTCCTGTTGTCTATCCAGACAAACCTGTTTACCTGATCCTGTGTTGGCATTAGTTTCTTGATTTCGGAATACCTGACTTGACATACACATATAAATTGGGGGTATGGGGAAATCAAAGGTGAAACCTGACTTGTAACTCGACAGTTCACTACCTGTTCTGAGTGTACACATTCCTGTTTTGTGCCTAGCGGCATGCCTCGGCTTCGGCCGAGAATATTGTGGCCGTGGTCCCGGGTATGTACGGGATACCATCGAGTGTACACATTCCTGTTTTGTGCCTAGCGGCATGTCTCGGCTGCAGTCGAGAATATTGTGGCCGTGGTCCCGGGTATGTACGGGATACTATTGAGTTACATCGACGATTCATCAATTGATTTCAAAGACTTTAGAATAGAAAACCTGATAGAACAGTTTAGTTACCCACTGCACACTACCCTGCACTGCTTGTTTCACATTATTGCTTTATTCATGTCTATTTTGCTTTGCCTGTTACATTGTTCATATTATATTACTTGTTGACATGACGCGCTGACGTCTGGGTTTTGCATGGCCCAGATTCTGTACCGCTGTCGCAGTCCGAGCAGGAGTACTTCAGCCAGCAGGCTGAGCTGTGAGTTCAGTAGTAGTTAGTTTTATTTCCTGCATTCATTTCCTGATGTGAGCCCGCATTATGGGACATACCTTTCAGTTATTTGTATTGGATCATTTGCTTCCGCATTTATTTATTATCGACTCCTGTTATTCTGGATTATGGACATGTTTTTAGATAGTTTTATCTTGTTCTTGATATCTCTACAGCCGTAATGTGACTGTGGATGGATACTTCCTACCCACAGGTAGTATGGTTGACTATGTCACGTGCCCAATCCAGCGTACTCTGGGAAGCGGGGCGTGACAGCCGCCAACTTCGTTTGGAACGTGCCTTACGCGGAATGGTTGGCGAACGTAGTCATGGTTAAAAAGTCAAGCGGCAAATGGCGCATGTGCGTCGACTTCACTGACCTCAACAAAGCCTGCCCAAAAGACAACTATCCTCTCCCTCGAATAGATCAGCTTGTCGACAGTTCGGCAGGCCACGAGCTACTTAGCTTCATGGATGTTTTCTCCGGCTACAACCAGATCCATATGAATCCGGCGGACGAGGATCTCACCGCATTCACAACGGACCGAGGGGTATACTGCTATAAGGAGATGCCTTTCGGCCTCAAAAACGCCGGGGCTATGTACCAACGCTTAGTTAATCGCATGTTCAAGCCACAGATCGGCAGGAACATGGAAGTTTACGTCGACGACATGCTCGTCAAATCAACCTCGTCGGATGAACACGCCAAGGATCTGGGCGAGGCCTTCGACGTCCTCCGCAGATACAAGATGAAACTGAACCCCGCCAAGTGCGCATTCGGGGTCACCAGTGGAAAGTTCCTCGGCTTCATGGTCACCCACCGTGGGATCGAGGCCAACCTGGAGAAAATCAGCGCTATCCTCGACATGGCCGCGTCTAAGACTAACGTCGAAATCATGCGGCTAACAGGACGGGTAGTCGCTCTGAGCCGTTTCATGTCTAGGTCTGGGGAGAAGTGCCTCCCGTTATTCAAAGCTCTAAGGAAGATACCAAGGTTCGAATGGTCAGAAGAATGCCAGACCGCCTTTGAGAAATTAAAGAGGCACCTTACGACTCCCCCGCTGCTCACCCGGCCAGTTGAAGGGGACGAGCTATCTCTATATCTGGCGGTGTCCGACAAAGCTGCAGGTTCGGTGCTCGTCCGAGAGGTCGAGAGAGTCCAGAAACCGGTATACTATGTGAGCCACGTCTTCAAGGACGCGGAAACAAGATACCCAGCCATTGAGAAGATCGTCTTGGCACTCATCGTGGCCTCAAGGAAACTACGACATTATTTCCAGGCGCACACCATCCTCGTTTTTACCGAGCGGCCTTTAGGGGCTATCCTTACCTCCCCCGAGTCCTCTGGTTGCTTGGAGAAATAGAGGTGGGAGTTGTCCCAGTTCGACATAAAATACTGCCCGAGGCAGGCTATCAAGGCACAAGCCTTGGTCGATTTTATCGTCGAGTGCACCATCCCCAATAAAGAGCCGGAATCTATGCTGGCCCCCGGAGCTCAACCCTCAGTCGATGAAAAGACCAACTCCGTCCCTAATTGGATCCTTTACGTTGACGGGTCCTCAACCGAGGATGGCTGCGGTGCCGGCCTCATCATTCGGGGCCTGAACGAGACGGAGATGGAGTATTCTCTGAAGCTCGGGTTCAATGTCTCAAACAATGCAGCGGAATATGATGCCTTACTGGCCGGACTATGGATAGCCTCCGGAGTAGGGACAAAAATGACCCGGATCCGCAGCGACTCCACCCTAGTCGTTGGCCAAGTGATCGGCCGATTCGAGACATGGGAGCCACTTGTTCCCCTCCGAATGACGGCGCGACGAGAGATATCTTGCCTGAGATTCGGGGCAGATACTATTTGGTTTTATCCGTCCACCTCTCCGAAGATGCCAAGTTGATTTATGGCACCGTATATCGAAGGTTTAGACGGATGCGTCCGATGTAGCAGACTTCGTCAGATTCCCCCTCATTCGAGGGGTTTTTGATTGTGGGGACGCTCTTCCCTGCAGGCGCAAGCCCCTGCAGTTAATTACGCTACCGCATCGCGGTAACAACTTTCTCCTTCTCCAGATGGTCACTTCGTGTCGTGGGTGTTTGTTTTGTTTGTGGTTGCCCATGAATTGTATACGGAGACTAATTTATTTCGTCGCCCGTAGGACGTGGATTAGTCCAAATCCGTATTTTCTTAGATTTGGGTTTTGGGGTTTTGGTTTAAGGATACGTTAGCCTTATTTGAGACTAAGATCAACTTAAACATTTGTTAAGGACACGTTAATCTAATTTAAGACTAAGATCGACTTAACGGGATCGTTTAGATCCGACAAAAGAGCATTTGGAGGCTCTATTGTTCCAGTTTAGGGACATAGTGGTCCATCGCCAGTTTAGAGACATGGTGGTCCATTTCCAGTTTAAGGACATGGTGGTCCATTGTTCCCATATTGGGGACGAGTGTTGGTTTAAGGACGCATGAGTCCATGAGTTTAGGGACCCCACAGTCCGTATTGTTGGTTTAAGGACGCATAAGTCCATGAGTTTAAGGACCCCACAGTCCGTATTGTTGGTTTAAGGACGCATAAGTCCATGAGTTTAAGGACCCCACAGTCCGTATCGATGTGTGGTTGTCGGGACCCGTCACCTCTCTGACGACGTTGAAGGATTACAACGACAAATATCAGAGGAGTTCGGAGATGTACCCTTGAACCGGGTGTAAATTGATTTGAGAGAGCATTTGTGCTCAGTTCAATTTAATTTGAGGACTTACGGCCAGAATTAGGCTAAGTCCAGTTGAAAATGTTTAACATTTTATTTATGTTTGGCTTGTTAGGCCTTTGTTTGGGCTCTGCCCTCTTTTAAAATAATGCAAAGCATTTTATTTTGGTCTGTTTAGACTTCTTTCTTTTAATTGGGCTCTGCCCCTTTTAATAGTGCACAATACTTTTTGTTTGGTCTGATAGATCTTTTTTTGTTGGGCTCTGCCCTTGATAATACATTGCATTAAATGCTCTGACAGCGCCCCACGTGGCATGTCAGGCGCTTTGCGCCAATTGAGGAGCGCAAGGCGCAAACTCATGTGATGGTGACACGTGTCATGCTCTGGTGAGCGCAAGCGCAGTGCGCTGCGCCATTGCGCTGCGCTAGTGCGCTGCTGACACGTGGCGCGCTCTGGTGAGTTGCGCCAATCCAAGAGCACAATGCTCATTTTTGTAAAGCGCAAGGCGCAGTTTGTTCTGGGGCTGACACGTGGCGCTCTCTGGTGGCTTGCGCCAACCCAAGAGCGCAACAGTGCAAATTTTACAAGTGCAGGGCACTGTTTAATCTCTTGATTAAATTTAGATCAAAGAAAATAAGTTTTTTTTTTCCAGAGAGGTTCTACCTCTTGATTTAAAGAACCAATGGTTCATCAAAAGGCTGTGCCTTTATATGTAGATCAAAAGATCTAATAAAGAAGTATATTACTTCTTTTTTTTTATATTATTATTTGATCTTTTATTGATCTTTTTCTTTTTATTTAAGATCTTGATCTTGTTTTTAGATCATTGATCTTTTTAGAAGAAGTTCTTCTTTTCAAAGGTTTACTTTTTTCTTTTTCTGAGTTCTTTTCAAAAATTTCTTTAGAGGAGTTCTGGGTTTCTCTCTCTCTCTGTATATGTTTTAGACTTGGAGTCTAGGGTCCTTTATATAGGGCCAAATGATTTGTTGAATTGGTTAGAGAGATCTTTCTCTGATTGATTTGGGAATATTTCCCACCGTTGGATCTTTGATCCTAAGGTTTCTGTTTTACAGAAGGCAATCTTCTTGTTTTTAACAAGATTGAGAAAGATCTTTCCAGAATTTTTCTGTTATATTATTTAAGTTTTGGTGCTGGTATTGGCGCAAATGCATCTGCGCTTGACACGTGTCGCGCAGCGCAGAGCGCAGCGCAACTGCGCTGACACGTGTCTCCCAGCGCAGAGCGCAGCGCAACTGCGCTGACACGTGTCGCGCAGCGCAGAGCGCAAGTCAGCTGAAGCATTGCTTCCTTATTTTAAAATTTGAATTTTATCATCTTTTTAAAACAGAGGCTTGCTCTGATTGGGGAAAACAGAAGCGTTGCTTCATTTCCCGCCTTGGGATTTGAACAGAGCTTTGCTCTGAAAGGGAGATTTTCTCCTTTATTATTATTTATTTATTTATTTTTTATTTTATTGTTATTATTTTATAAGGAGCGGGTTTTGAGCCAAAATTTTGGCGGGAACAAATGCCTCCCACTACTTTGCCCACGTAAGTATGTACGTGGGTGAAGTAATGCAAAGTTATGCATGATCACCGAATTGAGGGCTTAGGAGACAAGTTTAGGGTCCTTGTAGCCTAAGACTTTTTCAACTTTATGAGCCGTGAGGGTCTCACAAAGACTTTTCTCCCTACAAGTCGAGAGGATCTCGTAGGTGTATTTTCTCCTTAGGGGTCGTGAGGACTCCTAAGTGTGTTTTCTCTTATAAGTCGTAAGGATCTTATAAGAGAATTTTCCCTCTTACGAGTCGAGAGGACCCGTAAGCGGTTGTTTCCCTCCTTGTCGAGATTCGACTTTGGAGAGTGTGACCCGTGGATAGTATGCAAGAGACCGTTTTGGATCGACTTGCAGGGCCCCAGTGCTTAGGAAACAGGTTTTTTAATCCCCGCTGCCTAAGGCTTTGCCTTACGAGTCGAGACGAATCGAGAAGTTCTCGCAAGGACACTAATTTCCTCACGAGTCGAGACGAATCAAGCATTTCTCACAAGAATATCCTAACGTCGCAGTTAACCTCTGCTCTTTACGATAAAGGTCCGTTAGGGTCTGTGGTACTAGGATTTTGTCCGTCGTACCGTCGCGTTGGTTGATATATTCCTCGATAGGCAATCTTGCTGTTCGAGTAGCCTTGCGACATGTCGTGTCTCTGATCCCTTCGGGGGCTGGAAAAGACGTCTTCAAGCAATCCTCCTAGGCAGTTTGACCGTCGGAAGAGCAAGCGTTAGGAATTTTGCCATACCGCTTTTTACTTGAGGTTAGGCTCATTTTGGAGAGCCCCGATGAGTCATAACCACTCCGCGCTGGTGTGGGATGATCTCCGATAGTCTTTCAGGCTTTATATGACTTGTCGTTAAGACCCTGAAGTTAGGAATTTAGCCTTTGCTTCATTTGCTGGCATTGCGTCCTCTGTATCAAGACGAATGTCGTGGTTGTCTCTAGGTTGCTGGTGAACCGTCGAGGTTTGGAACTAGGGATTTTGCCATGGCTCCTTTTGGTGATGTTGCGTCTGCTGTATCGAGACGAACGTCGAGGTGGTGACCACTCCATACTGGTGCGAGACGATCTCTGGTGGTCTTTCCGGTTTTATATGAGTTGCCGTCAAGACCATGAAGCTAGGAATATGGCCTTCGCTTCGTTTGCTGGCATTGCGTCTGCTGTATCGAAACGAATGTCACGGTTGTCTCTAGGTTGCTGGTGAACCGTCGAGGTTTAGAACTAGGGATTTTGCCGTGGCTCCGTTGTTGTTGTCGCGTCTGAACCCTGCTGGAGGAACAACGCTGTGGTGGTGACCATTCCGCAGTGGTGCAAGATGATCTCCGATTGTCTTTCAGGCTTTATATGACTTGCCATTAAGACCCTGAAGCTAGGAATTTGGCCTTCGCTTCGTTTGCTGGCATTGCGTCTGCTGTATCAAGACGAATGTCGCGGTTGTCTCTAGGTTGCTGGTGAACCGTCGAGGTTTGGAACTAGGGATTTTGCCGTGGCTCCTTTTGGTGATGTTGCGTCTGCTGTGTCGAGATGAACGTCGAGGTGGTGACCACTCCGCACTGGTGTGAGATGATCTCCGATTGTATTTTAAGCTTTATATGACTTGCCGTTAAGACCCTGAAGCTAGGAATTTAGCCTTTGCTTCATTTGCTGGCATTGCATCTGCTGTATCGAGACGAATGTCGCGGTTGTCTCTAGGTTGCTGGTGAACCGTCGAGATTTAGAACTAGGGATTTTGCCGTGGCTCCTTTTGGTGATGTTGCGTCTGCTATGTCGAGACGAACGTCGAGGTGGTGACCACTCCGCACTGGTCTGAGATGATCTCCGATTGTCTTTTAGGCTTTATATGACTTGCCGTTAAGATCCTGAAGCTAGGAATTTGGCCTTTGCTTCATTTGCTTTGACCGTGAGGTCTTTTGTTGACGTTGCGTCTGCATCCTGTTGGACTGCGAAGGAACGTTGCCGTTGACATTGCGTCTGCTGTAACGAGACGAATGCTGAGGTGGAGCTGGGATTTTGCCGTCACTCCGCTTTGTTTCGACCATGGGGTCTTTCGTTGACGTTGCGTCTGCATCTTGCTGGACTGCGAAGGGACGCCGTTGTTGACATCGCGTCTGCTGTAACGAGACGAATGCTGAGGTGGAGCTGGGATTTTGCCGTCACTCCGCTTTGTTGACCATGGGGTCTTTCGTTGACGTTGCATCTACATCCTGCTGGACTGCGAAGGAACGCCGTTGTTGACATTGCGTCTGCTGTAACGAGACGAATGCTGAGGCGGAGTTGGGATTTTGCCATCACTCCGCATTGTTTCGACCATGGGGTCTCTTGTTGACGTTGCATCTACATCCTGCAGGACTGCGAAGGAACGCCATTGTTGACATTGCGTCTGCTGTATCGAGACGAATGCTGAGGTGAAGCTAGGGTTTTGCCGTCGCTCCGTTTGATGGTGTAACCTCTGTGTCATGCTGGAATGAGGAGGCCCACCATTGTTGGTCTCCAGGCTGCAGATGTAGCCATTGAGATTTGGAACTAGGGACTTTGCCATGGTTCCGTTTCGTTGCGACTCTGAGGTCGATTGTTGACGTCACGTCTGCATCTGGTTGGAGTGCGAAGAAACGCCGTTGGTGATCTCTAAGTTGTCGATGTTGACGTCGAGACCCTGAAGATAGGGATCTTCCTTTGCTTCATTTGTTGACATTGTGTCTGCAATATTGTGACAAATGTCGAGATTGTCTCTAGATTATCTATGAACCGTCTAGATTTGGCTTCGCTTTCTGATGGAGCCTGTCGGGAAGGTATGGTTCCCTCTTTGTTTGTGCCCCTGGATTGTATACAGGGATCGATGTGATCTCACCTGTAGGGCAAAAAGTTTCATTCTTTCATCATTTTTTTATTCTTTCCGCGATGCTCTATCATTTCAGCTTTTATATCGCGAAGGTCGCGATTGCCCAATCATTTCGGCTATTTTTCGCGGTGCCTAATCATTTCGGCTATTTTTCTTTTTACTCGCTGCTTTTTATTGCGAGTTGCCCAATCATTTCGGCTGTTTTTTTTATTTTACTCGCTGCTTTTTATTGCGGGTTGCCCAATCATTTCGGCTGTTTTTTTTTATTTTACTCGTTGCTTTTTATTGCGATTTGCCCAATTATTTCGGCTGTTTTTGTATGCATACATTTTTACTTGCTGATTTCGTTGCAAGTTGCCCCATCATTTCGGCTATTTCATATGCATTTTTGGCTCGCTGATTTTTTATCGCGAGTGTGGAACTTGGAATCTGATGCCAATCTTAGCATCAGCATCGCTACGACTGGAATATTGCCAGGAGCGAACCATCATTTGCTATGAAAGGACTTGGAATTTGATACCGATTTAGGCATCAACATCGCTACAACTGGGATATTGCCAGGAGCGAATCATCATTTGGCTCCGTCGATGTCGAACAAAGGTAGCTTAGTAAACAGTGTTAGGATTCTGTCGACTAAGGCTTTTGACTTCATGAGCCGTAAGGGTCTCACAAAGGTATTTCTCCCTGCGAGTCATGAGGATCTCGTAGGTGTGTTTTCTCCTTAGAAATTGTGAGGATTCCTAAGTGCATGTTCTCTTGTAAGTCGTAAGGATTCTACAAGAGGGTTTTCTCCTTCTAAGTCGAGAGGACTTACAAGGGTTGTTCGCCATATAGACATATCCCTGGTCACGGGTGGGACTTTGCTGGGGAAATGTTTATTCGCGCCCGTGGATTGTATACAAGGGTCAGTATGAGCCGCTTGTAGGGCAATGTCGAAGGTTGTGGGGGTTGCTTAAGAACAGGTTTAGATCTCTGTAACTTAAGACTTTCAAATCTTATGAGCCGTGAGGGTCCCATAAGAGAGTTCTCCTTACGAGTCGTGAGGATTTCGCAAGTGTAATTTCTCCTTAGGAATCGTGAGGATCCCAAATGTTGCACCACGGCAGCGCCCCGGCCGTCTTACCGAGGCCAAAATGCGGAATCAAAATTTTCTTATCTTTTAAACTGGCGCTACCGCGGACAATAAAACCCGGATCGTTAACCATTAACTTATACTAGCAAACAAGAGATGGGAAGAGAAGTATACCAAATGATCCGAGTCCTCCGGTCTTCTCCTCGCCGTCCCGATCTCCTGCGGAAACTCCGGTCGTCGCCTCCTCGCCGGAAGGGCACCACATCGCCTGTATCTTTTACGGGCTCCCACCTCAATACCGAGGCAACTCGGGCGCGAAGTAGGCTAGCCGACGCGTCCAAGATTTGCTGTAGAATGTGTAGGGTTGAAGCTATGTCTCATTTGGGGTTTGTTGCCTTTGAAGATGATGGAGGAATCAAGAAAAGAAAAATGGTGCTTGCATTTTTCTTGACATGAAAAGAGATCAAAAACTACACTCTCAAAAATGAAGCTCTCATCTTCTTTCTTCTCTCCAAAATGAAAACCTTATCCTCTCTTAGAATGGTGGAGGAAAGAATATGAAAGCAAGAGGGAGGTGAGTGTAGGAAAAGAGAGAGGGTGACCATATCCAAACATCATCATCACAATCTCACATCAAAAAACAAATCAATCCTCATCACCTTTTACAAGAAATGATGATAGAAAAGAAAGGAATAAAAAAGATGCTTTCATAATCAAACTATTTGCATGAAAACCCTCCACAATGTGTTATTTGTAAACTTGCAAATAACACCCTCCATCGGAAAAGTCCGGCCGGGAAAGAACAAAGGAAAACCGGCCGGAACGGAATGCAAACTGGCAACTCCAGAAAACTGGTCCCGTAATAAATTACAGGAAAACCCCGATACTGTGCATACACACCCGCATCTGTATTCCATCCGGATACAAATGCAATGAGACAAAATCTACACTGTACTATACTAGGATCCGGCTTAAACCAAAGCCGGCTAGTAATATCCGTTTGATCCTGATCCGTGCAATACCGCACGTATCTGATCGAACCCTGCCATATATCCATAGGCCACTAGTACAAACCGTCCGATCCTGATCCGTGCGATACCGCACGTATCTGATCAGACCCTGCCATATCTCCATACGGCCTCTACAGCGTTTCGCCCGAAAGCTTGAGTAACTGTAAGTGTGGTGGACTCTAAAGACTCGTCAATACTATGGCTGTGGATTTAACCACTAGCACGTCAGAGGTATTAGCCAATACGTGATGGGCCACCAGCTATTGACCAAAAGGGACGTCGATGAGCGAACTCATCCTGACACCCTACTGAGCCTGTCAGTGACAATATCCGTACAGTCCGGTCCGTTCGTCTATGAGTATCGCATGGAGGGCCTAGGGGGTTGGTAAAAGTCAGACCCCCAAAAGCGGTACAAGTCGTGTCGGAGCGTAGCCCAGAACGCCCTGAGATACTACTGGAATACCTACCAGTAAATCTCCTGCCTCGGCCGAGGGCTTTGCGTAATGGCTCTCCTAGACACAGCGTGACCTCACCCCCAATACCGGGAGAGACGAACCCCTGAAGATCCGCTCACTGCCTCCATGTGGCTCGGGACTGTACCCAACTAAAACCTGTTTGCACGACTCCTTTGAGCCGTGGTAGGGTAGTAATCAAAGCACGGTGGGAACTCACACGAGACAAATGATGATCTCAGGTCGATGAACTAACCTGTACACATGTCACCAGGGAACTGCTATCTGGCATCTGGTATAAGACCAACTAGCAGGTTCCCGGCGAGTCCTGTCCGGTGTACTCATAACCCAATGAGCACCTGTATACATCTTAGGTGAACCAACTGACACCAGTGGCTTGTGAGACCGGCCACCGCCCCTCGTCGGGGTCTCGACTGTATACACTAGTCTACTAATGGAGTATCGATGCCCTGTCTCGAAACTCCTACGACTAGGGACCTTTTAAGGATGTGCTTATAGACTACCAGCTCCCACGTATATGATCGCCATCATACTGCTGGTAGTCAAGCAAGAATCCTAGGGGCTCTATCAACGTGTAATAGCGACATGTCAGGTCACCTAAAGCAGTACACGATGATAAAGATGAACCAGATAGCATACTATCATCTCGAGTAAGACTGTCCTACCGGGATAGGTCCTCCCTCAATCATTGCAATCACGTGCCTGTGATCCAATAATTGACTCTGAGGGCACTATCTCCAACAATCTCCCACTTGCACTCAAGGCTAATTATTGCGATGTCGCATACTCACAGCCCGTGTGATACCGAACACCCAACTCCTCTACTAGTCAGTCTCACAAAGCCTGTTTGCGAAACTATTGCGTTCGAGGAATAGCCTCAGTGAATGGATCCGCTGTGATGTTTCTTTCTATGTCTCTCTATATCTCAAATTCGCGGAGAAAACCATCTCCCGAAATGAGCAATACCTGTCTTGGAATGTCTGGATGTCTGATGGGACCTAGTTCATAAATGAACTCCAAATCCAAACTTCTTAGACTGTATCGTCAACTGAACTTAATCAGTATCCTGCGCCATGCCTCCCTCAGTATCTGCCTGGATCACCTGTCCAGAATACTGTCCCTCGTCAGAGGGAGAACAATAACTCTGACAATCTCCTTGTCGTCCATGTCACCTTGGAAGCCTGGAGTGATAACCGTCTCCTAAAGGAGGCAGCCGTTATCATATCCCTAGAACATTCACTTATGTTCTAAAACTGCTTCCGACTGTTCCTCCAGGATTGGATCAATATCAACTTATTGCATATAGTGCAAGAACATTATCTGGTGTGGTACTTGACATCTCATGATTGACTCAATTGCCTAAGCAAGTGATCTGTCAATCATGCACATCCTCTCCCCTTTAGTCTGTAAGACACCTTTAGAGAGGGTGACTCCATCACCTGCAGGTACACTACCGTGCCAGGAGTCGTCCATTCTAAATACTCATAGAATGCTGTCAAGGTACCCAGATTAGGAAACCACCCAAATCTAGATCTAAAACTATAGATCTAGTAACCAGAATGTCTGATATAATATCCAAGTCCTGTATGGAGAAAACACTGTGTGACAACCAAAGTATAACCGATCGTAGTATAGGAATATCACTTCCTACTCTGTGTATGTCATCAAATACCAGGACATCACACCCTACTACCTTCTTAATAGATCCATCCCCTATTCTGATGAAGTCAAACCTATGACTTCACATCAGAAATAGATGATCTATCTCCGCTATATCTGCTTTAGTCTATAAATAGACATAAGCCAACTGTCCACCAATGCTTCCGCTGCTCCCACTGACTACGACAACCTTCTGGCAGAGTCATATAGACGTACACTTCTAAAGCTAGTTTAGAACGACGCTATACTCATTCTCCTGCCGGGTCTCACAGTCTGGAACAACAGCAATGGCAAGTGTGGGTAAACAAGAACTTCCCTGTCAGCGTCCTTGAGGCTACCGGAGTACCTCCCGGGTGCCTGAAGTTACCCACCTTATCTGCGGAGTGGCCAATGGAATGTCAAATCAGATTGAATCTTTAGGTTCCTTATCAAATCTTCAGTAATCGTTTGCGGTTCTGGAATCACTTCCAGTTCTACCATACTCCCACTGCTGTTTTTGAAAAAATCCATTTTTAATAAAACTGTGGCGAGTCTAGAACAATATTTCTATTGATCTGCCAGATGGTAGAAAGTCAACCCTCGTCATAGCCTGGGTCAACCCACAAACAGCCATTACAGAAACGTGCCTTGAGTTGTCCAGTGTCTGGTTTTAATCATAAGCCGGACAACTCCCCGTACCTTAACATCGTTAAGATATAAACTGTTCTATATCCAATATAGAACCAGAGGCACTGATTTAAATGAACCAGATTCAAATCATGCAGCTATCTCCAGTGCATGTCAACTAAATGGAAGGAGGCCGATCAGCGTTACTCAACTTAGGAATGCTTCCAATTATGAGTAACCTGAAAGAGAAGCAATTTCTCTTTATCATTACTATCAACTGAATACCATACACAAGTATCTACATCTTCGATCACTTTGAAGAATCCCGATACTTGCTACACCTGGCACTCTACTGTATTCAAATACCTATAACTCCTCAAAACTTAGACCCAGTGTTTCTACGAAATACATGTCTAAAAACTAGAGAAGTTAAAAGTAAACAGAATATAGTATGAGGACCATCCCCTCTGTCCTAATGGACACTGGACAACATACAATACTCTGTATAAGTCCGCTGAGTCTAACAACTCTTTCACTGTGCGTCGTAGGTTGAAAACTGTACTTATGGTTAAGAAGAATTACACCGCTGTTTGATGCTCCTTACCTAACCATCCACTGATATAGGTAAATGTCAAAGACATAATTTCAAAAATTATATCTCACTCTATAAAAATAGACGTACAGATATATCAATTTGAAATTGGTGCATAACAACGGATATTCAAAACCAAATATTTGCCGACCGGCAAACAACCCAGGTGACTTCCTCAAATATCACCGATTACAACGAATCCCGATATAATGAGGATGATCACCCAATTCCCAATAACTTACTCCCACTCATCATCTGTAAAACAGATGTGAGAATCATACCTGGTAAATACATACCCTGGAGTAAGTGTCTAATCGGGAAATCAGTTTTCTATTAACAGTACACAGTGAAACTGAAACATTGGAATGTTTCGTTGGGGTATCCTGGTATTCCTAGTAATGCCTCTTCCATTATCCAGATTCACAACTGTAACCGTATATCTCTTTGCCATCTCTCCAAATCCCTTTATATGTCTTTAGTCATTACCTTCTGTACACCCCTTTAGGCCAAATGGTTTTCTTCTTTCCCTACCGTTCGGCACCAGCCTATGGTTTGGAAGAAGACTATCCAAAAGCATAAAGGGTGTACTGTCCTAATCCTAGGAGCACTCGCAACGCGAGAGAAGGTGAAGATAAAAGACACCTGAATGTACTTTATTCCTATTTCTCCTGAACCAGAATCCATCCCCGAACTGAAACAAGTTCCTTTCGAGTTCGTATATAACCATACGATGGATTATCCAATAAACTGGGATCTTCGTAGTAATACGGAGTGTCCTGGAGAAATACAAAGGTGATTTAGGATTGGCGAAGAAATACTTGGTTTGGTCGTGAATATCAGTCGCAATTTACTTTGCCCTCCTACTAATCCCTTGCTTTGTCTTAACTTAATACCTTCTGCACACCATCGTTATGCTAATTGGTTTTCTTCATTCCCCACCGTTCGGCACCAGCCTAAGGTTTGGAAGAAGACTATCCAATTTGCGTAATAGGTGTACTACTCCTAAGCCAAGGAGTACTCGCAATCTGAGAGAGAAGGTAAAAGGAAAAGACAACTGAATAGTCCTATTCGTTTTCTCCAAAACCAGAAACCATCCTCGAATTCCTTCGAGTTCGTATATAACCATACGATGGTTTTGTCCAATGGAAGTGGACGTTCGTAGTAATACGGGGTGTCCTGGAGAAAAGGGTAAAAGTAGGAGTGGCAATGAGGTTAGCGACTCTGACAATCCAAAAGCCAGTGTTAAGAAGGTTCGGTCAACTTGGTCACTGAGTCATAGTCTAGGGTCGGGTCAATGGTCGCTGCCAAAGAGAGAGAGAGAAAAGAAACACTCAGCGTGCACTCTAACCTAGATCAGAATGGTTATCACTTTATCTAATCTGGAAACCTCCCACTGTAACCTCAAATTCTTCCCCAAACCTGAAAGAAGAATTAGTCGGGGTCACCCGAGGAGTAAACCAACTCATCAGTGGGAATCGGGATCCAACTATCATCGCATGATAACTTGACGGAATCCACTCAAGTCACCACACTCCAGAAGGTATGCGCATATCTGGCAAGTTTCAGTTCTTTTGAAACTCCCGATGTGATTTTTACCCCTAGGACCCAAGTGACCTTGACACAGTCAACAAATCAAAGAGTCCTAGTCAAGTTCAGCCCGTCATTATCCTGGATTGCATTAAACCCACCCGTACGAGCCCTTGACACAGTCAACAAGGCCGCACGACTGTCCTAACCAATCCCATTAATATGCTACAAACAAACACTACTTAGCTACCGCACACTACGCCTTGACACAGTCAACAAACGCAGCACGAATACTAAGTAATACTTGTAAGAAATGACGGAGGGCTACGGCTGGTTTTTGGCGAAAAACCTTTAGCGTAATGAACTTGATATCGTTGAAGGAACTGCATAGCCTTTTATAAAAATATAGTGACGAAAACCTTTGCTAAAGAGGTCACTCCCGGTGAAGGGATCTCGGCTCTTTCCCCGTAGAATGAGGTGCAGGATATTCCAACTGAATACCACGATGCAAAGCAAAAGTAATCGGCTATAGTGAAGTCAATGCCCTGACGCAAACTTCTGTCTAAGGGGTCACTCCCGGTGAAGGGATCTCGGCTCTTTCCCCGTAGAATGAGGTGCAGGATATTCCAACTGAATACCACGATGCAAAGCAAAAGTAATCGGCTATAGTGAAGTCAATGCCCTGACGCAAACTTCTGTCCAAGGGGTCACTCCCGGTGAAGGGATCTCGGCCCTTGCCTCGTCGACTGAGGAGCAGGATATTCCAAATGAATACCACGATGCAAAACAAAAGTGAACGTCCTTGCAATAACAGCTTTTTGAAAAATGTTCCAACAACATCAGAATATGTTTGTTTAACTTGCATTGATCCGAATCAACGCAGTCCCATCAATTGATCACACCATAAAGAACGAAAATATACTGATGTACGTATATGCCATCCGCATTCGCCACTGGGTCCCGTCATTACCCGTTAGGTTAGCTAACTAACGGCAGAGCGGGGACTGAACTAGCGCGGATGAAAAACATATACATCATCTACTAATATATAAACCAATATATAGTATTTCGCTCAAGGCGTGAATAAAATGCAACATCACAGAAATATACAGCATCATAGAACAATACAGATATCTGGGATCCCCGGGTTTCACAGAGCCGCTGCTGAAACCCGACGTTCCCCTGGTCGTGTGGATAGCCTGTGCAATGAAAACCTAGATCCCTACGGGCGCGGCAAGTCACCCGCCAAAACCTGAAGCGAGGCAGCCCCCTTCAGCAACGTGAATGGACCACCCAGCACTTCACGGAATCCGGTAACTCGGGCACCCCTCCTGGGTCAACCTGTACCCCCTACGAGTGCGGCGAATAGCCCGCCAATCCTGGAGTGAAGCCCCCTCCGTCCCAATGCCATGAGATGCGGGCTTGTTGCCCTCCAGAACCCGGCTATCCGTGCACCCCACCGCGGGGCAATCCTAGTACAGAAAGTAAAATATACATACAACGGGTACATCGACCGCAACCAGGTCGTGCCCCAAAAGAATAATACAAACAGGCAGTGACGGCAGTCCACATGTCGGACGCTCGCCCCGCAATATCAAATGTACATAATACAACAAAACTGTACTAGCATTGCATCCAGGCTATCCCCCACGACCGATCCGCAACAACACAGCATAAACATAGAACATCAACGTGAAAGTCACGTTCGCAAATCCGTCTAACCGGGCATAGCAGTTAGACAGGATTTACCGATCAAGTGACATTCACGGTCGCAGATATAATGTAAATACTGTGAAATAATGTGTTTAAAACATCCAATCGATCAAATAAGTAACAAGTGGGCCCCCAAGCAATACTGTAGCACTCACAGAAATTCTGGGCCCAAATTTAATATTCCAGAAACCCTATTTTAAGCCCAGAAGCCTACTGGAAAAATTCGACAGATCGATCACTCCAAACTGCGGCGGAACCGAGGCGACAAGGGGGTTTTCGCCGCGGTTCCGCGCTCCAATTGAAAGATCGTCGTCTCGAATTTCTCCAGAATTCTTAGAACTTCCAGTACATCATTCTGCAATCACCTGAAAAAATTTTCGAGCCCGGAAAAAATCGACAGAAAACTGATGCATGCAAAAACGCGGTTTTTGGAATTTTGGTCGATCGGATAAGTAAAACACATTAGAACAAGCTAGACAAGGTTAATGGCCTGGCTCTGATACCATGTTGCACCACGGCAGCGCCCCGGCCGTCTTACCGAGGCCAAAATGCGGAATCAAAATTTTCTTATCTTTTAAACTGGCGCTACCGCGGACAATAAAACCCGGATCGTTAACCATTAACCTATACTAGCAAACAAGAGATGGGAAGAGAAGTATACCAAATGATCCGAGTCCTCCGGTCTTCTCCTCGCCGTCCCGATCTCCTGCGGAAACTCCGGTCGTCGCCTCCTCGCCGGAAGGGCACCACATCGCCTGTATCTTTTACGGGCTCCCACCTCAATACCGAGGCAACTCGGGCGCGAAGTAGGCTAGCCGACGCGTCCAAGATTTGCTGTAGAATGTGTAGGGTTGAAGCTATGTCTCATTTGGGGTTTGTTGCCTTTGAAGATGATGGAGGAATCAAGAAAAGAAAAATGGTGCTTGCATTTTTCTTGACATGAAAAGAGATCAAAAACTACACTCTCAAAAATGAAGCTCTCATCTTCTTTCTTCTCTCCAAAATGAAAACCTTATCCTCTCTTAGAATGGTGGAGGAAAGAATATGAAAGCAAGAGGGAGGTGAGTGTAGGAAAAGAGAGAGGGTGACCATATCCAAACATCATCATCACAATCTCACATCAAAAAACAAATCAATCCTCATCACCTTTTACAAGAAATGATGATAGAAAAGAAAGGAATAAAAAAGATGCTTTCATAATCAAACTATTTGCATGAAAACCCTCCACAATGTGTTATTTGCAAACTTGCAAATAACACCCTCCATCGGAAAAGTCCGGCCGGGAAAGAACAAAGGAAAACCGGCCGGAACGGAATGCAAACTGGCAACTCCAGAAAACTGGTCCCGTAATAAATTACAGGAAAACCCCGATACTGTGCATACACACCCGCATCTGTATTCCATCCGGATACAAATGCAATGAGACAAAATCTACACTGTACTATACTAGGATCCGGCTTAAACCAAAGCCGGCTAGTAATATCCGTTCGATCCTGATCCGTGCAATACCGCACGTATCTGATCGAACCCTGCCATATATCCATACGGCCACTAGTACAAACCGTCCGATCCTGATCCGTGCGATACCGCACGTATCTGATCAGACCCTGCCATATCTCCATACGGCCTCTACAGCGTTTCGCCCGAAAGCTTGAGTAACTGTAAGTGTGGTGGACTCTAAAGACTCGTCAATACTATGGCTGTGGATTTAACCACTAGCACGTCAGAGGTATTAGCCAATACGTGACGGGCCACCAGCTATTGACCAAAAGGGACGTCGATGAGCGAACTCATCCTGACACCCTACTGAGCCTGTCAGTGACAATATCCGTACAGTCCGGTCCGTTCGTCTATGAGTATCGCATGGCGGGCCTAGGGGGTTGGTAAAAGTCAGACCCCCAAAAGCGGTACAAGTCGTGTCGGAGCGTAGCCCAGAACGCCCTGAGATACTACTGGAATACCTACCAGTAAATCTCCTGCCTCGGCCGAGAGCTTTGCGTAATGGCTCTCCTAGACACAGCGCGACCTCACCCCCAATACCGGGAGAGACGAACCCCTGAAGATCCGCTCACTGCCTCCATGTGGCTCGGGACTGTACCCAACTAAAACCTGTTTGCACGACTCCTTTGAGCCGTGGTAGGGTAGTAATCAAAGCACGGTGGGAACTCACACGAGACAAATGACGATCTCAGGTCGATGAACTAACCTTTACACATGTCACCAGGGAACTGCTATCTGACATCTGGTATAAGACCAACTAGCAGGTTCCCGGCGAGTCCTGTCCGGTGTACTCATAACCCAATGAGCACCTGTATACATCTTAGGTGAACCAACTGACACCAGTGGCTTGTGAGACCGGCCACCGCCCCTCGTCGGGGTCTCGACTGTATACACTAGTCTACTAATGGAGTATCGATGCCCTGTCTCGAAACTCCTACGACTAGGGACCTTTTAAGGATGTGCTTATAGACTACCAGCTCCCACGTATATGATCGCCATCATACTGCTGGTAGTCAAGCAAGAATCCTAGGGGCTCTATCAACGTGTAATAGCGACATGTCAGGTCACCTAAAGCAGTACACGATGATAAAGATGAACCAGATAGCATACTATCATCTCGAGTAAGACTGTCCTACCGGGATAGGTCCTTCCTCAATCATTGCAATCACGTGCCTGTGATCCAATAATTGACTCTGAGGGCACTATCTCCAACACCTAAGTGTGTTGCTCCCTTATGAGTCGTAAGGATCTCACGCAGGTGGTTTCTCCTTACAAGGTCGAGAGGACCCTGTGAGTGTCTTTTAACGAGGTTGCGCCCTTTCGGGTTTTCACAAACACTCGCTGGTAGGCCTGCTGTTTTTACTCATGGAGCCCTTTCGGGTTTTCATCCGTGCCCATTTTGCTTATGGACATACCGTCTTCTTTTTTTTTTAATTCTTTTTATTCCTTTTTTTTATTTTTCTAACGAGGTTGCGCCCTTCCGGGTTTTCACAAGCACTCGCCGGTAGCCCTGCTGTTTTTACTCACGGAGCCCTTTCGGGTTTTCATCCGTGCCCATTTTGCTTATGGACATACCGTTTTTTTACCACGTCAGCCTGGGGATGCCGCGGGTTGGTAGTAGTTTAACGACGTTTCGGTCAATTGCAAGTTTTAGGACATTGCAGTCCGTTGTTAGTTTAAGGACATCTCGGTCCATTGTTAGTTTAAGGACGTTTCGGTCCACCGTCGCCGTATTTGAGGCGAATCTCTAGTTTACTGACTTTTCGGTCTATGAGGCATTCCCTATGAATGAGCATGATGCTCCCAGCATATCCATCTTTCTCGGAACATGTGGTTGTGGTGGGTTCACCCTCCAATTTTCGGACAGCGCGAACTTGCCCTGTTGGTATTGGTCTTCAACCCAATTTTTGAAGATGAAGCAATCTTCGATTGGATGGCTTACTGCTTGATGGTAAGGGCAGTAATTAAGATCGTTGACATCGCCTGGCTGCAACGGACATTTTGGACTCGGCAGATTGATGAGTCTGTTGCGCGCTGCCAGCTCGAACAGTTTCCTCGTTTTATCCTGGGGAAACGAGTAAGGACGTCCCAGTCTCTCCTCGAGGGATGGGCGTGGACGCACATTGTTTTGGCGAACAACCGGCTTTGAGTTGCTCGGTTGTTGTTGAATATTGGCGACGACGATCGCTTTCCCTTTTCCTTTCTTATTTCGAGGCTCCGTCTCTGAGGAGGATGGTCTGTGACCCATTTGGTCCATTTGGGCCAGCTTGTCGATCAATGCCTGGAAAGTCGTCGGCTTGAAGAACATCATGAACTGGGATATGGTCGCCAGCGGATCGAGGGTTCCTATAAACATGCCCACTGCAGGAGCCTCTTCTATGCGTTGTTCGCACTTCGACCATAGATTCCGCCACCGTATCGCGTACTGAACCCATGTTTCGCCTGGCTTCACCCTGGCATTGATCAACGCCGTGATTGGGGTGCGTTCGCTGGCGCTTGCGAAACGCTGGGTGAATAACAGCTCCATCTCCGTGAATGTTTTGACGGAATCGTTCGGGAGCTCGGAGTACCATTCAAAGGCCGTCTCCGTCAAGCTGCCAACAAACCGGCGAAGCAGTAGTTTATCATTACCTCCAGTATTACCGTACAGAGCCCTAAATTGAGCAACGTGCTGGTGTGGATTTCCCGTCCCCTTATATACGTGGAATTTGGGGATCGTGTATCCCGGCGGGTAACTGATTTGGTCATACCAGCCCGGATAGGGTCGTCTGGTTCTAACAATTTGCCCAGCCGCTTCATTCGCCTGATGAGCTCGTATTTGCTGAGCTATATAGTCGTCCAGTGCGGCCTTAGAGATAGTTTCCTCTTTGGCTGTTGAAAGAGCCGGAAGAGAATTAGATGTCTTCCCTCTATCGTCTTCAGTAATGGTCGGAGGGTCTTCAGCTGGAGGGTCCGGCTGTAACATCATCCCTACCATATCTTGGAAGAGAAGCGCCATTTGTTTTATGTTGGCAGCTTATTCCGCTGCCTCTCTGTCCTTCTTTTCGAGGACTCTGCGTAGGAAGTCAGCGTCAGTTTCTTGTTCGTGACGCTGTTCTGATGATGTTTCCGGGCTTTCTTTTGGCCCGGTGAGTGCGGCCATCGCAGTCAGCATCTCCTGGAGCTTCTGCTGCTGCTGTTCCTGGGCTCTGGTCACGGATCGAGTGAGCGGTCGGTGACCCATCGAAGCACGGCTTTCCTCCTTTCCGGAAGCCATATAAACGGTGTGCACCACCATGCCCCCAGACTTGGGGCGTTTAGATTCAGTGTCTTTGCGATTTGCCAAAGACACAGGGATCTTCTCCGACCTCCTTCTTTTTTGAGCGGGCGAAGCTGAGGGGGCCGTTGCAACGGGCACCCAGGTAGACGACACTTTTTGTGGCTTGACAGGATTTTCCTCTTCTCGCCGCGCTTTCATCTTTTTATGTTGGCGGGGATAGTCTTGATCAATCACGGAATCTTGGACTTGACACCAGACCTTGTAAATTTTAGAGGACAGCCGCTGAGAGGGCTGCTCCAGCTTCGCCTTTGGGGATTTCTCCATAGGTGGAGGAGATCTTTTCAGCACAGCAGCTGGCGAATTCCTGCGCACCTTGCTAAGTAGTTCAAAGCTATTCCCGGTTGGAACAACAGCGTCAACTTCCACCGTTGGAGCTGGCGGAGTCAGTCCAGAAGGGGAATTGCCCCCTGCTTTCCTCACTCGGCGCCAGTGGCGACGTCGAGCATGTCGTGTGGTCGGGATTACCTCCGTTGTTGGATAAGCTTCTTCATGCCCCCCTGCTTTGAGGAGAGACTGTTATTGGTGCTAGCCTGTCGAAGACTGACACCCCTTGAGAGGTGGTAGTCAGTCTTGCGAAGGCCGACTTTCGAACAGGGGAAACAGCCTTCATGACTTTACGTGGAGTAGGAGCTGAAACGGCCAGTCTTGTGAAGACCGACCCCTTAGCAGGAGAAGCCGCCTTGGGGACCTCAGGAGTAGGGATGGCTATCCGTTTTGGGATAACCTCTTCAGGAATTGTGGGCTTATTCATGGGCCCATCTGAGCTTCGGCCCAGTCTGTTAAAAACTGAGGCATTGGACTTGGGCGACCCGTTGAGAGGGGCCGCAGTAGTTGTAAGCCGATCAAAGACCGACTTCTTCGGAGCTTCTTGCGATGGTACAGGAGCGCTGAAGCTTGTTGGTGGGATCATGATCCCGAAGAATAGTCCAGTGGTGGCTTGAGTTACCTGCTCCACTGGCATCTTGAAAAGGGAGGCCGCTTGGGGCCCGTAAGTCACTCCTCCAGCAAGGACGGAGCGAGAGTTGCAGTTGTAGTTAGTGCAGTTCGAAGCCATTGATCTTCTGTTTTCTGCACGGAGTAAGATACCAAATCTTAGTACCTCGAATCCACAGGCAACCACAGCAAACCGCGATTCGTTCGCGAACACGACACACGAAGTGTGGAGTGGAAAGAGGAAGAGGTCCCACCGGGCGTGCCAGAATCTGTTCCCCTCCGAATGACGGCGCGACGAGAGACGTCTTGCCTGAGATTCGGGGCAGATGCTATTTGGTTTTATCCGTCCACCTCTCTGAAGATGCCAAGTTGATTTATGGCACCGTATATCGAAGGTTTAGACGGATGCGGCCAATGTAGCTGACTTCGTCAGATTCCCCCTCATTCGAGGGGTTTTTGATTGTGGGGACGCTCTTCCCTGAAGGCGCAAGCCCCTGCAGTTAATTACGCTACCGCATCGCGGTAACAACTTTCTCTTTCTCCAGATGGCCACTTCGTGTCGTGGGTGTTTGTTTTGTTTGTGGTTGCCCGTGGATTGTATACGGAGACTAATTTATTTCGTCGCCCGTAGGACGTGGATTAGTCCAAATCCGTATTTTCTTAGATTTGGGTTTTGGGGTTTTGGTTTAAGGATACGTTAGCCTTATTTGAGACTAAGATCAACTTAAACGTTTGTTAAGGACACGTTAGTCTAATTTAAGACTAAGATCGACTTAACGGAATCGTTTAGATCCGACAAAAGAGCATTTGGGGGCTCTATTGTTCCAGTTTAGGGAGATAGTGGTCCATCGCCAGTTTAGGGACATGGTGGTCCATTTCCAGTTTAAGGACATGGTGGTCCATTGTTCCCATTTTGGGGACGAGTGTTGGTTTAAGGACGCATGAGTCCATGAGTTTAGGGACCCCACAGTCCGTATTGTTGGTTTAAGGACGCATAAGTCCATGAGTTTAAGAACCCCACAGTCCGTATTGTTGGTTTAAGGATGCATAAGTCCATGAGTTTAAGGACCCCACAGTCCGTATCGATGTGTGGTTGTCGGGACCCGTCACCTCTCTGACGACGTTGAAGGATTACAACGACAAATATCAGAGGAGTTCGGAGATGTACCCGTGAACCGGGTGTAAATTGATTTGAGAGAGCATTTGTGCTCAGTTCAATTTAATTTGAGGACTTACGGCCAGAATTGGGCTAAGTCCAGTTGAAAATGTTCAACATTTTATTTATGTTTGGCTTGTTAGGCTTTTGTTTGGGCTCTGCCCTCTTTTAAAATAATGCAAAGTATTTTATTTTGGTCTGTTTAGACTTCTTTCTTTTAATTGGGCTCTGCCCCTTTTAATAGTGCACATCACTTTTTGTTTGGTCTGATAGACCTTTTTTTATTGGGCTCTGCCCTTGATAATGCATTTCATTAAATGCTCTGACAGCGCCCCACGTGGCATGTCAGGCGCTTTGCGCCAATTGAGGAGAGCAAGGCGCAAACTCATGTGATGGTGACACGTGTCACGCTCTGGTGAGTGCAAGCGCAGTGCGCTGCGCCATTGCGCTGCGCTAGTGCGCTGCTGACACGTGGCGCGCTCTGGTGAGTTGCGCCAATCCAAGAGCGCAATGCTCATTTTTGTAAAGCGCAAGGCGCAGTTTGTTCTGGGGCTGACACGTGGCGCTCTCTGGTGGCTTGCGCCAACCCAAGAGTGCAACAGTGCAAATTTTACAAGTGCAGGGCACTGTTTAATCTCTTGATCATATTTAGATCAAAGAAAATAAGTTTTTTTTTCCAGAGAGGTTCTACCTCATGATTTAAAGAACCAATGGTTCATCAAAAGGCTGTGTCTTTATATGTAGATCAAAAGATCTAATAAAGAAGTATATTACTTCTTTTTTTTTTTATTATTTGATCTTTTATTGATCTTTTTCTTTTTATTTAAGATCTTGATCTTGTTTTTAGACCATTGATCTTTTTAGAAGAAGTTCTTCTTTTCAAAGGTTTACCTTTTTCTTTTTCTGAGTTCTTCTCAAAAATTTCTTTAGAGGAGTTCTGTGTTTCTCTCTCTCTGTATATGTTTTAGACTTGGAGTCTAGGGCCCTTTATATAGGGCCAAATGATTTGTTGAATTGGTTAGAGAGATTTTTCTCTGATTGATTTGGGAATATTTCCCACCGTTGGATCTTTGATCCTAAGACTTCTGTTTTACAGAAGGCAATCTTCTTGTTTTTAACAAGATTGAGAAAGATCTTTCCAGAATTTTTCTGTTATATTATTTAAGTTTTGGTGCTGGCATTGGTGCAAATGCATCTGCGCTTGACACGTGTCGCGCAGCGCAACTGCGCTGACACGTGTCGTACAACGCAGCGCGCAGCGCAACTGCGCTGACACGTGTCGCGCAGCGCAGAGCGCAAGTCAGCTGAAGCATTGCTTCCTTTTTTAAAATTTGAATTTTATCATCTTTTTAAAACAGAGCCTTGCTCTGATTGGGGAAAACAGAAGCGTTGCTTCATTTCCCGCCTTGGGATTTGAATAGAGTTTTGCTCTGAAAAGGAGATTTTCTCCTTTATTATTATTATTATTTATTTATTTATTATTATTTTTATTTTATTGTTATTATTTTATAAGGAGCGGGTTTTGAGCCAAAATTTTGGCGGGAATACCTCTGATGGTAAAGTATCTGGCCGAGGTGAGAAGATTGCGAAAAGACTTCGACGAAGTCCAAGTGGAGCAGACCCCCAGACAGCTAAATGCCCAGGCCGACGTCTTGAGAAAGCTGGCTTTATCCTATACGGCCAACAACAAGAGGAACATCCTCTTCGAGGTCTTACCATGGCCCAGCGTGGAAGGTGGGGTGACGCCACTTCTTGTGTACACATCCCGGGAAGAAGACCGAGATTGGAGAAAGCCCCTCGTGGAATTCCTAAGGGAAGGTACACTCCCAGATGATCGAGGGGAAGCCCGCTTTCTCTGAGCCAAACCTCGCCATTTCGTCTGGAGCAATGGGAATCTCTACAAGAAATCCTTCACTCAGCCCCTGCTCCGGTGCGTCGACTCCTACGAGGGCGACTACGTCCTCCGTGAGATTCACGAAGGGGTCGGCGGAATGCACCTTGATCCAGAAGGCACTGCTCTAAGGGTACTATTGGCTGACGATTCATCAGGACGCCCAGAAGCTCGTCAGGAGATGCAAAAGCTGCCAACTCCATGGAAGCATACCTCGCCTTCCGGCTACCGAGCTAACAGACCTAACCTCCCCCTGGCCGTTCGCCCAGTGGGGAATGGACATGATAGGCCAGTTCCCTATCGGTACGGGGGGACACAAGTACGTTCTCGTCGCAGTAGACTACTTCACGAAGTGGATCGAGGCCGTCCCCATCAGGAAACCGGACGCCGCCACGACTATCAAGTTCCTGCAGAACAACGTAATATACCGGTTCGGTATCCCGAGGTGTATCATCACCGACCACGGAACAAATTTCGAGAACGAAAAAGTTAAGGAATTCTACAGCGAATACCATATCCTCATGAAGTTTGCTGCGGTCGCGCATCCCCAATGCAACGGGCAGGCCGGGGTCACTAACCGGGACGTCCTCCGAGGTCTTTGGACACGCCTAGAAAGACGCCAAGGCAGTTGGGTCGAAGAACTACCCCAGGTCTTATGGGTCTTGCGCACGCCGAAGAAGACCTTTACCGCAGAGACCTCTTTCAGCCTCTGCTACGGTACCGAGGCGATGGTCCCGGCGGAGATTGGGCTGCCCGGTTACAGGGTCGAGCACTTCAACGACGAAGAAAATACCTTGGCCCTCCGAACTAATCTGGACATCTTGTTAGAGAAACGGGACCGGGCTCAGATCAGAACTGCCGCCTATCAACAGCAAACCGCCCGCTACTACAACACGCGAGTCAAGCGTCGCTTCTTCAAAACCGGAGATTTAATCCTAAGGCGGAATGAGTTCGCCGATCAAGGCAATCTTCATAAGTCTTTCCCGAAATAGGACGGTCCCTTCCTCGTCTTCGAGGTCGTGCCCGGCGGAGCCTATCGATTACAAGATGCGAATGGTCGCAAATTTCCACGGCCTTACAACGCTGAGAAGCTCAAGCTGTACCTCTGAAAAGAATATCTATGAATGTATATTTCTTCTTTCACAAAAGCGATGTAAATTCTTCTAAGTTCTTTTTATTTAAATAATAAGAAGGAAACAATAGGGCATCGCAAAAAGGAGAACTTTATTTATTCAAAAGGTATTGTAGTCTCCTCAGCCTTACATCAAAAAGAAAAAGAAAATTTACAACAGTGGGGGAACGGGATCGAGGAAGTACTCCTGATGATACTCAGAGTATATTTCCGCCAACCAGGCCCAAGCCCCTACAGCCCGTTCCCTCCGATGCTGCACGTGAACCCGGGACGCCACGGAAGCACTCGACGCTCCGCCCTCCATGCCCTGGCTTACGATGTACCTCTTTTGGAAGCACTCCAAAATGAGGGCCAAGGATCGGTCGTGCTTGGCCTTCGAGATGAGGCCGAGCATATAGATCGAGCGCACCTTGTCGAGCGCCTCGTCCAACAGCTCCTCGGAGAGGGGGTTGTACAACCCTGGGGACCTCCTCCAAATTGCATACATCAACAACTGTAGGAGGGGCGACCGCCGAGGGAGAAGCCGGCCGACGTGACCCTCGAGGTGGTGAACCACACCCCGGTACCTATCCCAGCCAGGGACTGGTTATACATGAAGACGTCGTCGAAGGTGATGATCTCTTCGATCGAATACATAGGACCAGTCATCTCAAAAAGCGATGCTGAAGAATTTCCGTCTCCTTTTCTATTTATAACCTCAAACAGAATCCTTAAGGACCCAAATTCGCGCGGGCGTGAATCCTAGGATTCACCCAAATTACTCCAATGCCGCACCGCCACGTAGCGGAACTAACGCGGCTCTTCAAAACGCTTCGCCTTCCCCATGCGTTCCTGACACGTGTCGTCCGCGACGGTCACTCTTCCCGATGTTCGCACACCAAGGAAGGATAGACCGAACTTCGCAAAACCAAGCAGCTACCCTGCTCGGTCCATCCTTAGCAGGCAACTCAATCCCTCCCGCGCTAAGGATCAAAGCCTTCATCAAGAGGAAACCGAGCAGCAATCCTGCTCGGTCCATCCTTAGCAGGCAACTCAATGCCCTCCCGCGCTAAGGATCAAAGCCCTCATCAAGCGGCTACCGAGCAGCTTCCCCGCTCGGTCCATCCTTGGCTAGTAATCTCTTACCCAACGACGCCAAGGATCAAAGCCCTCATCAAGAGGCAACCAAGCAGCTTTCCTGCTCGGTCCATCCTTGGCTGGTAATCTCTTACCCAACGACGCCAAGGATCAAAGACCTCATCAAGAGGCCACCGAGCAGCTTCCCTGCTCGGTCCATCCTTGGCTGGTAATCTCTTACGCAACGACGCCAAGGATCAAAGCCCTCATCAAGAGGCCACCGAGCAGCTTCCCTGCTCGGTCCATCCTTGGCTGGTAATCTCTTACCGAACGATGCCAAGGATCAAAGCCATCATTAAGAGGCCACCGAGCAGCTTCCCTGCTCGGTCCATCCTTGGCTGGTAATCTCTTACCCAACGACGCCAAGGATCAAAGCCCTCGTCAAGAGGCCACCGAGCAGCTTCCCTGCTAGGTCCATCCTTGGCTGGTAATCTCTTACCCAACGACGCCAAGGATCAAAACCCTCATCAAGAGGCAACCGAGCAGCAACCTTGCTCGGTCCATCCTTAGCAGGCAACTCAATGCCCTCCCGCGCTAAGGATCAAAGCCCTCATCAAGAGGCCACCAAGCAGCTTCCTTGCTCGGTCTATCCTTGGCTGGTAATCTCTTACCCAATGACGCTAAGGATCAAAGCCCTCATCAAGAGGAAACCGAGCATCAACCCTGCTCGGTCCATCCTTAGCAGGCAACTCAATGCCCTCCAGCGCTAAGGATTAAAGCCCTCATCAAGAGGCCACCAAGCAGCTTCCCTGCTCGGTCCATCCTTGGCGGGTAATCTCTTACCCAACGACGCCAAGGATCAAAGCCCTCATCAAGAGGCCACCGAGCAGCTTCCCTGCCCGGTCCATCCTTGGCTGGTAATCTCTTACCCAACGACGCCAAGGATCAAAACCCTCTTCAAGAGGCCACCGAGCAGCTTCCTGGCTAGGTCCATCCTTGGCTGGTAATCTCTTACCCAACGACACCAAGGATCAAAGCCCTCGTCAAGAGGCCACCGAGCAGCTTTCCTGCTCGGTCTATCCTTGGCTGGTAATCTCTTACCCAACGACGCCAAGGATCAAAGCCCTCATCAAGAGGCAACCGAGCGGCAACCCTGCTCGGTCCATCCTTGGCTGGTAATCTCTTACCCAACGACGCCAAGGATCAAAGCCCTCATCAAGAGGAAACCGAGCAACAACCCTGCTCGGTCCATCCTTAGCAGGCAACTCAATGCCCTCCCGCGCTAAGGATCGAAGCCCCCATCAAGAGGCCACCGAGCAGCTTCCTTGCTCGGTCTATCCTTGGTTGGTAATCTCTTACCCAACAACGCCAAGGATCAAATCCCTCATCAAGAGGCAACCGAGCAGCTACCCTGCTCGGTCCATCCTTAGCAGGCAACTCAATGCCCTCCCGCGCTAAGGATCAAAGCCCTCATCAAGAGGCCATCGAGCAGCTTTCCTGCTCAATCCATCCTTAGAAGGTGACTTCCTACACGTCTTTACTAAGCGATCCCCACCTCGACTTCGAAGCCATGGAGATACCGACCCTGCACCGGTCTTTGCACACTTGGCAAATGGTTGAATTCAACTCGACGTGCGATCGCTAGATGAAAAACCGATCTCCGACCTAATGCATCATGAAAGCAGTACCGCGCAAATAAAGATTTTACCACAAACAAAGGGAAAATATGTACGCAAAGAACACTGCAAAAAGATTTCATTCACAAAACTCGAAAGTCTTTACAGGGGTATTATGGGCTCTCCAACCTTACAAAAACGCCCGGAGGCTTACAAAATTTCAGCGCAAAAGAAAATAAGAAGGCAAGGAGATTCAGGCCTCGGGGCCGGGGAGAACCATGATGAGCTCCACATCCACCACCACAACCGGGGTGGCGTCTTGAAGGTCGGCGTCCACCGCAGGAGCCTCGGCGCTGGGAGCCGGGGCGACCGACTTCTCCCCAATGGTTCCACTAGGGGCCTTTCCCCCGGCAGCGCTTCCAGGGGCGTTCCCCTGCGCCTCACCCCCGAGGGGGTATTCACCCCGGAGCTCGCCGTCAGGAAACTCCGGCATCAAGGCCTTGACAACATCGAGGGCGCCAAACGAGGGCAGCGGCTTCAGCGAGGTCAGCGTAGTACTGGTCCGACTTCTTGTAGCTCTCCACCGACTTCGATGCTCAGAGGTCGGCACGACTCACTCCTTCCTTCGCCGCCTCATTCTCCCTCCGGAGGGTATTCGCCGTCTTCTTCAGGGTGGCGACAAGCACCCTGGAATCTTCCAACCTAGCCTCGGTGACTCGGACGGCCTCTCGGCAGCTGGCGATCTCCTGATCCCCGGATGCTACCTGGTCCTCGAAGGCGGCGACCCTCTCCATCGCCGCTTGCATCTCCAGCCTCGAGCTCTCCTCCCTCGAGGAAGACTAGTCCGCGATCTACATCGCCGGGGAAATTTCCTCGTCCTCCATGTTGACAACGAGGGTGCAGTACTGGAGGACCTGAAGAAACCAAACGAGGGGTTACAAAGAGAAGGGGGCACCCAATCCGGCGAACAAAAAGTACTGAATAACAACCCGAGCAAGGGGCGAACACGGACCTGCACTGCCTCTTGGGCTATGGCCGCCATCTGGGCCCTGAGGGTCCCCCGAGGGATTCTGCCCCCGGCCGACCTTTCCATTTTCGAGAATGGGCTGTCGGCGACGGAAAGCCCCGAGGGCACCTCGAAGCGAGGCTCCCCTTCATCCACGATGATCGGGGAAGCCGGGGCACGGGACACCGTCTTATGGTACCTCTTAAAGAGAGACGCAGGAGAACCTATAAGTCCAAGTCGTGAACCCCACGTGTCCGCGGGGAGGCGGAATTTGCAAAAAATGATTTTTCCAAAGCTCGCAACACGGACTTAAACTCCAGGATCGATGCTAAACCCTAGTTAACAAATACTGTGTGAGGTTTAACTACTCGAATGAAAGTAATACCTCACGAAACCAAGTCCTTTGGGTCTTTTAGTCGCTGTCCTCCTCTTCATCGTAGGCTCCGAGGATCGTAACGGATCGTGGCTTCCTCGAGTCAAAGATGATCCACCCGAGAGTCTATAGTCCGAGCTCCAACCTCAACTCCGAGGTAAATAGGGCAAGTAGCTTGCTAGACTAGATGGTCTGGGTGATGTAAAGAGTGAAGATGGAATACTTTATCTCTTGGAACCCTAGGTTTCTCAATTCATGAGAGGTCTAGGGTTTTATGAAGAAGAACACTTGAGGAAAATGAGAGGGAAAAACAACTAAAGAAAAATGCTTGGCTCAAGTGAGAATAATCCAGCATCTAAATAATTGAGGAGATAAATATCTCAACAAATATCTAGCATGCTTGAAAATATCTTATGGTGAGTCATGCTTGATCTTTTGTCCAATGCCACCTCATTTCCTCCACCTCATATTTGTTTAAATCCATAAAGGAAATGAAACCCTAATGAGGCATCCTTCTATAAGCTTTCCCGAGTAATAACGGGAATGCCCCTCATTCGTATATACATACCCGCATCCGCATTCCGAAGAACACGAATACAAAGAGACAAAAACAATCCATCAATATAATACTAGGATCCGGCTTAAACCAAAGCCCACTAGTATTACCTGCCCGATCATCATACGCGCACAAATGCACGTACGTGATCGAAGCCCTGCCGTAAATCCATATGGCCTCTACATCTTTTGCCCGATGCAGGAAAACTCTCTATGTGGGACTCTAAAGACTCGACAGTACGCTGGCAGTGGGTTTAACCACAAGCCGCAAGCTGTACTAGCTGCACGTAACGGCTACTCAGGTATCTGTCGATAAGAAGGCCGATGAGGAAACCCATCAGAACTCCTACTGAACCTGCATGCGACAATCTCCGTATAGTCCGGTCTGTTTGTCTAAGAGTATCGCATATCGGGCCTAGGGGACGGTAATCGTCAGACCCCTAATAGGTCAATAAGTCATGCCGGAGTGTAGCTCAGAACACCCTGAGAAACTACTGGAATACCTACCAGTAAATCTCGCTTGCCCTGGCCAGGCAATTTGTGTAATGGCTCTCCAAACACAGCGCGATATCAACCCCCAATACCGGGAGAGACGAATCCTATCTAACCGCCACTGCCTCCAAGTGCTTCGTGGCTGCACCCAATTACTACCTGTTTGCACGACTCCTTTAAGCCGTGGTAGGGTAGTAATAAAAGTACAGTGGGAACACACTCGAGGCGAAGTAGCAGTGTCAAGTCGACGGACTAAGCTGTACTCATGTCACCTGGGAACTGCTACCCGACGATAGGTATAATACCCACCAACAGTTCCCTACGAGTCCTGTCCAGTGTACTCATAACCTAATGAGCACCTGCATACTATCCCCAGTACGACGTACTAATGGCTGTGGGACAGACCATCTCCCCTGCTGGGATGAGAAGCGTATAGACTAGTCTACTCCGGAGTATCGATGCCCCATCTCGATAATCCTACGATTAGGGACCTGTATAAGGATATGCTTGTAGATTATCCAGCCCCCACTAGTGTGACTGCCATCACAATGCTGGTAATCAAGTAAAGATCCTAAGGGCTCTACTAATATGTATAAGCGATATGCTAAAAGAAATACATGCACATATTGAAGTAGAAACAAACTAAGGAGCATACTACCATTTTGAGCAAGACTGTCAATACAACTGTGAATATCCCAAGCTTCCATTAAGTAATATACAAACCAGTATGATACAATAATGGCCTCTAAGGCATACATCACTAACAGAACCAGCCTCGCCTCCCACCTCCAAAACCCAGGGCTCCTGCTCCCGAGCGCGCTTTCGATTCGGCGCATGGCTGGACTCCGGGGCCCGAGGCGCGCTCGAGCGCCTGGCCGGAGCGGCCACCGGTGGAGCCGGACTCGACGACGGGCGGGAGGGGTCGGCGCCTCCGGCCTTCTTCCCCTTCTTCTGTTCGACCAGGGCTGCCCGAAATTTAGCTAGGTCTATGGGTTCTGCATTAGACGAAATTGCAAAGAAGGAGTTAGCAACCCCAGAAAAAGTGGAAGAATACACAAGTCTAAACAGGTCGCCTAAAAACTCCTAACTTACCCGCAAACTGAGCGGGGCTGAGTCCGGCCCAACTGAAAGCCTGCTCAGACAGCAACACATCGGCCTGGGGGAGGGGCTCCCACTCCGACACCGCCACCGTGTCGGGATTATTCGACTGCCTCACCCGCGGGCAGTTGTCCCTGTACCACTGGATGGGCATAGGCCAATCCTCATCCTCAGGTGGCCCGACAAATAAAAACTTCTTCTTCCATTCATGGATGGAAGAAGGTGCAACGACGACCCCCGACCCGGCAGCACCTCCCCGGTGCTTTCTAAAGGAATATACCAGCTCGGCTCGTCCTTGCAAGTGCCGGGATGGTTTTTATAGCAAAGAGAGGAAAGGAGAAGGCTCAGACTGAAAGGGATCGCCCGCAATTTAAACCGGACCAGGAACCCACGGAGAATCCTTCAAGAGTTCGGCACTAACTGGCCCGGGGCTAACTAAAAACAATTCAACGCCGTACTCACCTCGGGGGAGAAGGGCAGGCGCATTCCGGCCCAAAAGGCTTCCAGGTACAAGGCAATCTCCTTGTCCCGTACCTGGTCTGTCCTCTCCCCATTACCGGCCAGACGAAGCGAGTAGCCGTGAGGAATGTGGAAGCGAGCCCGGATGGTGGCAAGCTCGTCCGCATGACTCAATATGGATGACGCGTCACGGACGCCCCTGACCTGCGCTTTGGGGACCATCCCCGCTGCACGACCCCGGGAAGCACGACTAACCCTATCCTCCCGGGAAGATTCCGACCCAGACGAATAGGAGGAAGCTGCAGAAGACTCCCTTGACTCTACCCGAACTACCTCTATAAACTCCTCAGAGGAAGACATCTAACCTGAGTAGAGGAAGGGGACGTCCGAGAGAAGAATGCAAGAAATCCGACCTAGTGGGAGGAGCGCCGAGCTAACACACGGAGGGAAGAGGAAATTATAGCGAAGATGAACCCTCGGGGGAATTCCACCTCTATTTATAGCAATCTGCAAACAAATCCAGCGGTGCCGATCGTCTCCCGCCAAAATGGCACTTTGCATGCAACGGCCGTCGACGCTCCACCTGTCGTACGCGCATTGGGTGCGTCCCATCGGGCGCAAGAACACTAGCGGCCTGTCACGTCAACCAACCAGCGTCGGACACGTGACCTAGCGCTCCAATGAACGTACGCCCGAATCGGCGCATTCTCTTTAATGCGAGATCTCTTCCCTAATCTGTTGACGTCACCAAAAAAATACAATCAATTGCCCAGAAATTCACACCGATGAAATCTTCAAATAAGGGCT
Organism: Agapanthus africanus; assembly: GCA_030015575.1. Lineage (NCBI taxonomy): Eukaryota > Viridiplantae > Streptophyta > Magnoliopsida > Asparagales > Amaryllidaceae > Agapanthus > Agapanthus africanus. The sequence goes on along the minus strand of CM057349.1, from coordinate 34,712,125 downwards.
TACCCGGGTGATCGGTCAGACCACTCTCGACCCGACCCATTAATGGGTCGAGACGAGAATGAGGGGCTAATGATGATACTCGATACCGGGGTTCCCCCAGATCATGACACGTGCTCGATACCGGGGTTCCCCCAGATCATGACACGTGGCAAGTGACGTGTCCAAAAGCTCACGAGGAAGAAGCAAGAAAGGCACAGTTGAAGCATACCTCGGGCCTTCGACCCGAGGATGGTCCCGACCTTCGGTGGCCTCCCAGAACACTCCTGTGCTAGCCTTACAAACGACCGTCGGCTCGCCTCTGAGCCTTCCTACACGCTGAGTTCCCTCAGCCCCCTAGCTCGCCGCCGAGCTATCACAGAACCAAGCTCGCTCGGCCTCCCGCTTGTTCTCAAGCCTCCCGCCGAGCCTAGCTTCTTCGGTCTCATCGACCGACCCACAACACTGATCACAGGCGTCTCCGCCACGGCTCCTCGAATCTTGCCAGACACGAGATATCCGTCGCCCACGATCCCGCGTTCCACGCCATCGCGTTCCCCCATTAACGAGCATATCTCGTCATTAATGAGGCATCCCATCTTTCACGCGGGCGTAACGCCAGGGGCGTAACGGCCGGCGTGAATCTCGCGCTCGCCTGCTTATGGCTGCCACTATATAAACCCCTCTTTCAGACGACTCTGGTAAGCCAATTTTACCCCAATAGGCCGTTACTCTGCCCATTTAGCCCGTCTAACTTGATCGTCGGAGGGTCCTCGGTGGCGCAACCACCCCGGGACTTCCTTGCAGGTAGCTCTGCCTCAACCACATCAATCCTATTGATATCCACACGCCCCAGGAGGCAACCTCCCAACTCAATCTCAGCCGCTCGTCTCTACTCATTGCAGATCAACGGAAGGTAACATCTGAAGGTGATCCAGAGATCCATCACGATAGCTCGAGCACTTGATTGCCCTTTGAGCAAAGTTTATCCCTTGAGAAGCATGGGTTGCATTTTTAGAACATAACTTCGATCCCAATAAAAGAGAAGGAATATGCGCTTTGTGTTTTCTTAATGTTTAGTGCCACATCATCTTTGCACGCGGCACTATAACAAAGCGCGAGAAAGTACCATCTTTCAACTCTGTTATATATGCCTGGCAATAATTCTTCAAGAGAACTTGCTAATAACTCAAACTTCCCGGATAGCGAAAGCGCGAAAGCAAGATGATTCATGATATCAGGATCCCAACTAATTTCTTGAAACAAAATTTTTCGCATTAGAATAAGCAATAGTTTTAGGAGCTAAAGAGTCCCATAACTGATGCAATTGCCAAGGTAAAGTTACCTCTTCGCCACAATAAAGTAGAACCAAAGCCAATTCTTTCTGAAATTTTCCGCATTTTTCACTGTCCAAGTTCCAAGGTTTGACGAGACCTCGTCTATAGGCAGAAATTGCTTCATCAAGATAACCGGCTTGTTTATAAAGTTCGGGGAGCAATTCAAGCGCTTTGTGAAATATTTCTTTTAATTTGCAATCATCAGCGACACCTTGAGGCATACCATGAGGCCATGCAGATTCAAGAATGTCGATGATAGTTTTACATTCCATTGCAGCATCTGTGACATAGAAAGGACATGCATGATGTTAGTGATTTGGTATTTAGGAGCTACATGTGCATTTTCGGGAACTAAAATTAGAAATGATGGTATTTCTCTGAAATTTGAAGAGAGCAAATTAATATATAGCATATGCAAAACATTGTGGCCTTGCATGATACAGGCATAAATGGTGTGGGTGTAGAGAGTGCAATTTTCTAAGTTTATGCTATTTATGTGAATTCTACTAAGTTCGTGGTATTTATTTAATTTAAAGCTTATCATTATATGATATTAATCAAAATGCTGAAACTCCTGGTATTTTAATGAAATTAGGCTATAATGGAACAAGCAGCACACACCAAATCTTAAAAGATATAGATAGATATTTAGAATCACAACTTCCTATAAACATTGACATGTAGAAGAGAATTACATTCATAAATCATTAACACAATTTCATGAAGAAGGATTGGTTTGGCACTATGTTGAACAATTCTTTTACCTTTAATACGACCGAGCTCCTCCAAAGACTTTGATTTTAGAAATATTGCATATAGTAACATACTCGGCATTACATTCACCATCAAGTTTTCTCATTTATACCGAGCTTTTCTTGGATGACTTCGTTCTGAAATGGCCTAACCATCCTCGGCTTCAAAACTCGAATATCAATTCCTTGAAACACTTGCAACGCCGCATCAAAATTACCTTTTTGATACTCTAATCGACCCAACAGTGCCTGAGCCTCCTGTTACAACATGCCAGTAAAGTTGGAAGTGTTGGACTGTATTCAAAAATATTCTTGTACACATTCATAACACTAAATTTACCTTGACCGTTCAAATTTTGTCACGGTAAATGGCTAAATGGCACATAAGCATCCAAAATTTCTTCCATATAGTACATAAATACCTAGGTTTCAAAACACGGTGTATAAATACCCAAACATTCTTTTTGGCACTTTAGTGACTAAGGACAAATATGTAAGGACAATTTTGCCCCTTGCTACAACTGACTCCACCATCACATTGACTAACCATAACCAATAAATTAAAAAATTCATCCCATAAATTAACCTCTCCCTCTCTCTCATTCTCACGCAACCCTTTTTCTCTTTCACCGAAACCCTAGAAGTCTACTAGGCAATATTGGAGAAATTATTATGGTAAGATTTGCTCTTCTATGGAAAATTTGGCACCTTGGGAATGAATCAAAGCCGTAATTCATCCCTATGGTGGATTTGAGCTCTTGATTGTTTTTAGAGGAAGCCCTTAAAGAACTAATTCTTAAGAGAAATGGTATCCATGGATAAAGAAAAGAGGATAGGGCTCAGAATATTAGGTTGAAGAAAGGGACAAAAGAGTCCCAAAAAATATCAAAAGATTTCATTTCTATTTTCCTTACTGGATTCAATCCGTTGAGTTGCGAGGAACCTTTACATATAACAATGCATATCTTTCTATACCAAAATAATTTGAATCTTGGAATCTGTACTATACTCACGGATCTTCTCACAAAAAAATAATCGAGTACTAAAGAAATCCTGCGATTCGGGATGAACAAAAATACTTGTTACAGCAATAACACTTAGGAAGACCAACCGATGGGTTAGGTTTCGCTTCAAAAAGGGGTTTTTTAGGAACAAACTTACACTGCGTAACAGAAGATAGCATAGAATGATAGAATTGGCGGAAAATCATAAATGATATGCATAAAATACTTCTAATAAAAAGAATCGCAAGCTGTCGACCAATTCGACAGACAAATCTACAAACCAACCCAATTCATCATCTCAGCATTATATTTGAAAGAACCAATTTGGGATGTTGTTCAGCCAAAAAGCAGTTAGTTGAAGTCGTGAGACTTCAAAAAATACAAGACCAAGAAAAGAGTATGTACTAGATCCATGTAACTTAAGGGCACATATGAATCTAAATGGAATATTCACACTTAGGATCACATCAGGTAGCAAAGTGCTCATGAAGAAAAAGTTTTGAGTAATTATTTGCCACATTTTGAAACTTAAGATAGTCTATCTATTTAGGTAAACATTAGATATTTAAATGCTATTTAACCTCAGATAAATACTGTTACATCCTAGTCCGGTCGTACGTTTCTTTTTCTTTTTGGATATATTAGGTTTTGTTTTATTATTATTATAATTTGGAGTTTAATACTTTTAATTAAGATATATACATATAATTATGTTTTTTTCAAGTTTTTAAATAGGCGTATTATGAGGATTTAAATATTTATTTGTTTAACACTATTTTATACTATATTCTCTTTGATTATTTTCCTGTGACTATTTCTTGGTGTTATTTGTTTTGGGTGCGGATAGTGTCTTAGTATTCTGTGCTTGGTATCCGACCCGACTCGCATGCTTAAAACCCGTCTTGGTTCTTGTTTACGTCTTATCTCTGTTAGTCCCGAGGATCCGTGCTCACATATGTTCCGTTTACCTGTATCGTATATCTTGCATCTGCATTTTTTTAATATTGCATTTATAGTCAAATAATATATTTTAAAAAATATCTTGCATGGCCTGTACCATATCCCTAACCCTGTTGTAGCATCCGTACATCTTGTTCTTGCCCCGTTTAGTTAAACAGACTCGTTTAGATCGCTACGTGGATACTACGTGTATCCATTCTTGGGGGCATGCATTTTCTCTAACCGGACACCGCTTTTTGGTTTTTGTTGACACGTATATTAACCGTATTTTCAAACCATAATTTTAGACCCGACCCGGACGCGTTTTGGACTACTTTTGTATTAGCCTGAAAACTCAAATATACATAATATAATATTCTTTATATATTTATAAGTTATTTTATAGGTTTAAATAAACTAAAATATATTTTTTTATATAATAATTAACAGTTACATATTCTGATATATATTCTATCTATTTAATAATATTTTCTACCCAACCATATTTTTCTAACCCCACAAACCCCCACGTCTCTCTCTCTCCCTTCTATCTTCTTCTTCTTTATTTCTTTTTCCACCTCGCCTTCGTCTCCAGGAAACCCTAACCTTACCTACGCCCGCACCTCGCTCACCGACGCCGCCTCCACCCTCGTCAGCATCCCATCTCCCCGACCTCCTCTCCACGTTCAACTCTCTCTCCTCTTTTCCCGACCACGAACCCACTGCAACCCCACGCACCCATCTCCGCCTTACCTCACCTCGCCTTCGCCGACCTCCTCAGCCCCTCGACTCACCCTCGACCTTCTCCACTCCATCGCCTCAACCTTCCTCTTTCCCCACGACTCCTCTCCTTTCCCGACGACGAACCCTGCCGAACCTAACCTCGTCACCTCGCCTGCACCTCCGCTGTCGTCGTCACCCTCACCGCCGACCATTCTCGTCGGCCTCCCTCGTCACCTGCACCGCCTCCCTACCCTCCTTCTCCCTGAAGCCAACTCACTCCCCGCAACAACCCATCCCTGAGCTTTAACCTTGAACCCGAAACCCCACTGCCTCGCCGGAAAACCCCTGCATGCATCCTCACCGTCGACGGACCATCGTCGACATCACCCCTTCGCCTTCTCTGAATCCTCGAGCCAACTCCAGAGCCAACCCTGATCACCAGCTTCTTCTTCCTTCTTCTTCTTCTACTTCGTCTTCTTCTTCTCTTCTTGATTCTTGATTTCTGGCGATTGCCACCAGAGCCGTGCTCGTCGCTGACGATCTGGACGACCCAGTGGATGTTCCCAGCCAACGTGGTGACCTTCTTGCTTTGCCTGGTCCTGTCCCGTGTGCGCGTGTGCACATTGCGATGTTTACCTGACGTCGGACATGACGTACGTATCCCATTGTGAGATCCTATCAGGCTAGTCTCTCTTGCTGCATGCTATGTCGCTATATTTATATCCATATAAATAAAATATTACATGTTTATTTTATTGTGCATCCCATGTTACCGTTTTACCATTTTCGGATATCCGTTCTTATCCGTACTGTTTATTACATATCTAGTTGTATGCCGGAATCTGATTATATCATGTTGTTGTTATATAGTACAACGTAATTGTTAATGTGCATGTTTGGTTATATACAAACATATGTTAAGTGCGGTACATTGTTGGCTTATGACAAAATCAATCTAGGAAGAGCGTATAACTCTGATCCCAAGTTGAATCCTAACTGAGTTCGTGCCTCGCATCTTCGTACATCGTTTTCCCGAGACCCTTATCCTCAAGGCAAGTATTCATGCTCTGCTTTTGGTCGATGTACATCTGCATTTCCTGTTAGAATAAAAGAGAAATGTGTTAGTACCTATTTTTCGTTATATTATAAAATATATATAGGCAAACTTTTATGCAGCAAGTAAGAATAATTAGCAAGTATGGTTTTAAAAATAAGATTTATTTTAACTAAAAATAAAGTTTGAAAGTTGTTAACCTATCTCACATTCATATATTTCTAGCCAGATTGTGATTAGTATATCCATGTTAAGATTAACGGTAAAGATAACAACCATGACTAATACCAGCTTGTACATCACTTTCATGCAGTTAGCAGTACCAGATAACAATTACTTTCGACATATTGTAACAACCCTAATTTTCTATACACTTTTCTATACAATTTTTTTCAAAATCCATAAAAGAGTATTTTAACCTGAGCGCAATATATAAGTAATTATTTTGTTTTTAAATAACTCCTTTTTTAGTGTACATAAAATTGCTTTAAAATTAAAGTATACTTGGGGTATTTAATATTGTTGTTACCACTTTAAGTAATTACTTCACACCATAATTACAAGAAGGAGCCTGTAGCTCATTGGTAACTCCTTGCACTGCTGAACCAAGCCACCAGAGTTCAAATCACATACCCTACATTATTTTTAATATTTATTTTTTTAAAACCTTTAGAATACCAAGAGTTTACACGTGCATATCTCACAAAAACCCCACTACACCTAAAGATGTAACACTTGCAGGAGTTAGATGAACCGTCGGGGGGATCCTGGCCGACGGACTCGGCCGGGAATCGGCCAACTCGGCCTTGACTCGGCCAACTCAGTGCTCCGACCGAGTCACGGCCGAGTCACCCCCGAGTCGGCCGATTCCGGCGACGGCCCCAACATGAAAGTTGTGTCTTTTAATATTCCCTATGCACCTGCAAAATTTCAGCCTCAGATCACTTCCATAGCTCTTTAAAAAACCCAATTACTCCACTTTTAATACATTTTTATTATATTTTATTACATTTTTATTTTAAACTTTTCATCTACCCTAACTCTAGCCTAACCCTATAAATACCAACCCTACACACCACCTACTCACCCCCAAAATCCTAAGCTCACTCTCTCAAAATTTTCCAAGAGTTGTGTACTTTGAAAACAAGTTCGCGGCGAAGCTCCGACGAAATTCCGGCGGAAATTCCGGCGACGTTTTTAGGAACAACTGGCGACGAAGCATCGCCTCGGCAACCCCTCTAGTCCCCCTTCACTCCCTTGCTTAATCGAAACCCGTAAGTCCCATTTCATCTCTCTTTCTTATTCTCTAAAAATACGAAATTACAAAAACCGACGGAATCGCAACAAATCCGATTTCCGATTCGTTTTCTATAAAGTTTCACTTCTCACCAATTCAATCATGCTTAAACATCTTATTCTTGACTATTAAACACTTAACAAATAATTTGAACAAGTTTTCTCACATGAAATGATAACCTTTCCAATTTATCGTATTTTTCACTTTAATACCATCATGTTTCGATTTCACATTTAACCCCTTAGCTTTACTATACATTTAAAGTAGAGCACGAGGTAATGACCTACCTCCACACACACGCAAATACAACCCTAAACGATATCATCAAAACTTAGAATACGATAAAACGAAACTTTTATTAAAATACCATATTCTTAATAAAACCATTCTTAAAAGTTTTAGATTTGATACACTTTTAAATAAATACCTTGTATTAGGAAAATACGATAAGTTGTGAACATCGATCGTTTATCTAAACCTGACTTTGTGGTGTCTAGGCTAGGCAAGTGAGCAAAGGTAACTTTAAAAGGCCCGTCTCACGATTCGTGAGCGGATCCCTCCTTCCTCACTTGTACTTATCTGGCCACAATTGGCGGTGAAGAGGCGATTTGAGGCTTCTAACGACTTATCGTTTAGACCATTTAGAAATAGGCTAGTTGGCTTAGAAAACACTAGAATCTAAAATACGGAAATCTACATTTTGCAAATAAATACCTTTTACTTTATAAAACCGTTTTCTAAAGGATTAGTATTTTACAATTTTTGCAAAGCGCCGCTACAACCCACCTTTGGGGAACCCGTTAGGGATAGTACGGTTTATCGTGCACTCTCGGGTCTAGTAGTGCGAGATTCAGACCTCCGTAAGGAGCACTCAGTCTCGAAAGGCTTAAAATACGATATCTTAAGAAAATGAGATTTTTGGAATATAAAATATTTATTAAAATTATTTTTGTATAAACATATGTATATTTATCATTTAAATATCTATTTTATTATAATATAAATTTTCCACCTTTTCCTAAAAATCACAGTAATAAATTTTACACTAAAATACTATGAACTTCAAATAATCAATATTACAGATAAATACCCTTATTTATAAAACTAGGTTATTTTCACTAGAAATGTCACAACATAAAATCCATTCTCATTACAACTCTAAAGACGAACAATAAATACTTGAGGCGTATTTTGAAAAGTATATAAAAGTATTTTTACATAAAACCCCCTCAAGTTTTATAAATTACCCTAAGGACCCTAGCAATTATAAGACCTCGATTCACATTTCTGATTGTCTGACTCGGGTTTGAGTCTGATTAATCTGACTTGAATATGATTCAAGTACTATCTACAATCTCCAATACTACAATTCAACATGAACACATGAATCCATGAATACAATTATCAATTTATACAACTTGACTGAACCGAACCATGGATATATATTCCTTTTACATGATTCTCAGTATTCCATTTACATGACTCTACGGTTATAACCGTTTCCTGATATCATGGTTTCGGTCAGTCAGTCAATCAATCATACAACCAATACAATTTATAAGAAAACAATACAAACAAGACATCGTGGGTTTAAGGGGTAGATTGGTACGGAAGATGTTAAAAATGGCACGAGACGGTCAGATTTAAGACACCTAACATGAATCCAATTGCCATTGTTCCGGGACCTCTAACGGAGCCTTGTACTCTATATTCCGTTTGCCCTGGTCTCTAGCATATAGAGACCCCTCTCGTATACACTGGCATTCTTCTGTACCAAGCTACAAACAACAGCGTTAATACAACATTACAACAATACAATACAACATTAAAAGCTACTCTCTCTCTCTCCTACTCTCTGTCTATTTCTCCCATATTTTTGGGACTTACCGAGCGACCTGTTCGCTGATGACATTCTATTTCTTTCTTCTTTGAATGTCGTCAGGTGGTTTGGACCCGGCAGAGATCGAGCCATCTACAGAAGACGTGGAGCAGTTTGCCGAAAATCCAGCACTTTAGTTTCATTGTATACTTTTCCTTTCTGTACTTTTCATTTCCTGTTATGCCACTGTTTAGGCATCTTTTTATTTCAGTTGTATTTCCTTTTCATGCATTGTACAAAAGAATGTTAATAAATAAAAGTTACTGTTCTTTTTATTTCTTGTCTCTTGTGTACTTATTTTATATTGCTTAGATACGCTTAGCGTATATACTTCTGAGTATATACGTAGCGGACCTCGTTGCGTCCCCGTACACTGGGAAGCGGGGCGTGACACATGTCTTGACTATTCATTACTCTAGTTCATTTTACTAAGACGAGACCCCTAATTAGAATGCTGAACTACATGACATGACACACCACTATTTAGCAGTTTCATTTCTATTCAATTACCATATCACAAGTTCCAGCCTTTTCAGCATTCTTAATTAGTGCTCTAGTCATTACCATAGTAGCTAAATACGCGGGTGTTGGGGTAGTTTGAGTGTGCGTTCATACAACAGGATCTCAGGAGTCCCATGCCGGCAGCTCGTACCGGGCTATATCGGTCTCATGTTTACAGCTCGTACCGGGCTATATCGGTCTCATGTTTACAGCTCATACCGGGCTATATCGGTCCCATGTTCATTCCACAGTTGGGCCCGTGTTTCCTAGCCCATGGGGCACCACTCTTGAGTTAGGAATACTCCTACAGAGGTTGACACATACACTCGAGCTTACGATAGGATAGTTTACCTTTTTGTGACCGGTTGGGTTATGACTTGACCTCTTACATGTTTGTTTCATAGTATCCATGTATTTATTTATATATCTGTTTTGCTTGCGCACACGGGCTTCACTACATTCATATATTCATGTTATCATACCACACATACACTTTATTCGTTGAGTACTTGCTGGGATGTTCTGACATCCCTGAGATTTTCCATCTCAGGTTTAGTGACAGATTTTCAGGATGAGCAGGACCGCAGCGGCTACCAGGACTTTGCCGAAGACCAGTAACCCGTAAGTTTATTTTCCTTTTAGTTAGTTTTTAGCATGTACGCCCTTATGGGACATTAGGACTTATGTATCTCTTTTGGATCTTGTTTTTATTTTGAATCTATTGTATCAGATCTTTATTTGCATCAATTATCTAGTGGACCCATTTTTTAGTATTCTTTGTGGTTTCGTTGCAGCATGATTATCAGTATTATCCCTTTTGGTATTGGATTTTATTTTTGACAGGTTAATCTAGACAGCCTTATGTGACTATGGAAGGATCTTTCCTTACCGTAGGTAGCACGATTGGCCTTCGTCGCTTTCCGTATTCCGTATTTTGGGAAGCGGGGCGTGACAAGGTTTTGTTGGTATCAGAGCCAGGCTGACCTCAAGGTTAGTCTTGGTTCTACCGACTTTTTAGGTTAGAATCACATGTCTAGCTTTTCCCTAGTGTGTCATGTTGCATATTTCCTTGACTCTGATTATAGGATTCGGTCGACTGAGATAGAATTACGATATTGTACCCATGTACCACGGTATGGTTACAATGCGTCATTCTGTTTGAGTAACTTAGAGTTCTATTTGATTTGTTTCCACTGATTTGATTTTCTTGCACATGCCGATTTCTCAAGCCAAGGCCATGACTCTTCATACCCTCATTTGTTTCCTTGATCCTTGATTTTTCATACTCATTTATTTTCATTGATCCTTGTAATTAGTTCGCGACCTTGTATTTTCGTTCTTCAAATTTCGAGAACGAAATTTCTTGTAAGGTGGGTAGGATGTAACACCCTAGTCCGATCGTACGATTCTTTTTCTTTCTGGATATATTGGGTTTTGTTTTATTATTATTATAATTTGGAGTTTAATACTTTTAATTAAGATATATACATATAATTATGTTTTTTTCAAGTTTGTTAAATAGGCGTATTATGAGGATTTAAATATTTATTTGTTTAACACTATTTTATACTATATTCTCTTTGATTATTTTCCTGTGGCTATTTCTTGGTGTTATTTGTTTTGGGTGCGAATAGTGTCTTAGTATTCTGTGCTTGGTATCCGACCCGACCCGCATGCTTGAAACCCGTCTTGGTTCTTGTTTACGTCTTATCTCTGCTAGTCCCGAGGGTCCATGCTCACATATGTTCCGTTTACCTGCATCGTATATCTGGCATCTGCATTTTTTTAATATTGTATTTATAGTCAAATAATATATTTTAAAAATATCTTGCATGGCCTGTACCATACCCCTAACCCTGTTGTAGCATCCGTACATCTTGTTCTTGTCCCGTTTAGTGAAACGGACTCGTTTAGATCGCTACGTGCATACTACGTGAATCCGTTCTTGGGGGCATGCATTTTCTTTAACCGGACACCGCTTTTTGGTTTTTTTTGACACGTATATTAACCGTATTTCAAACCATAATTTTAGACCTGGCCCGGACGCGTTTTGGACTACTTTTGTATTAGCCTGAAAACTCAAATATATACTATAATATTCTTTATATATTTATAAACTATTTTATACGTTTAAATAAACTAAAATATATTTTTTATATAATAATCCTAACAGTTGCATATTCTGATATATATTCTATCTATTTAATAATATTTTTTACCCAACCATATTTTTCTAACCCCACAGTCCCCCACGTCTCTCTCTCTCCTCTCTTTTCTTCTTCTTTATTTCTTTTTCCACCTCGCCTTCGTCTCCAGGAAACCCTAACCTTACCCATGCCCGCGCCTCGCTCGCCGACACCGCCTCCACCCTCGTCGGCATCCCATCTCCCCGACCTCCTCTCCACGTTCAACTCTCTCTCCTCTTTTCCCGACCACGAACCCACTGCAACCCCATGCACCCATCTCCGCCTTACCTCACTTCGCCTTCGCCGACCTCCTCAGCCCCTCGTCTCATCCTCGACCTTCTCCACTCCATCGCCTCACCCTTCCTCTTTCCCCACGACTCCTCTCCTTTCCCGACGACGAACCCTGCCGAACCCAACCTCGTCACCTCGCCTGCACCTCCGCTGTCGTCGTCACCCTCACCGCCGACCATCCTCATCGGCCTCCCCTCGTCACCTGCACCGCCTCCCTACCCTTCTTCTCCCTGAAACCAACTCACTCCCCGCAACAACCCATCCCCGAGCTTTAACCTTGAACCCGAAACCCCACTGCCTCGCCGGAAAACCCTCGCCTACATCCTCGCCGTCGACGGACCATCGTCGACATCACCCCCTCGCCTTCTCTGAACTCTCGAGCCAACTCCAGAGCCAACCCTGATCACCAGCTTCTTCTTCCTTCTTCCTTCTTCTTCTTCTACTTCTTCTTCTACTTCTCTTCTTGATTCTTGATTTCCGGTGATCGCCACCGGAGCCGTGCTCGTCGCTGACGATCCGGACGACCCAATGGACATTCTCAGCCAGCGTGGTCACCTTCTTCCTTTGCCTGGTCCTGTCCCGTGTGCGCGTGCGCACATTGCGACGTTTACCTGACGTCGGACATGGCGTACGTATCCCATCGTGAGATCCGATCAGGCAAGTCTCTCTTGCTGTATGCTATGTCGCTATATTTATATCCATATAAATAAAATATTACATGTTTATTTCATTGTGCATCCCATGTTACCGTTTTACTATTTTCCGATATCCGTTCTTATCCGTACTGTTTATTACATATCTAGTTGTATGCCGGAACCTGATTATATCATGTTGCTGTTATATAGTACAACGTAATTGTTAATGTGCATGTTTGGTTATATACAATCATAAGTTAAGTGTGGTACATTGTTGGCTTATAGCAAAATCAATCTAGGAAGAGCGTATAACTCTGATCCCAAGTTGAATCCTAACTGAGTTCGTGCCTCACATCTTCGTACATCGTTTTCTCGTGACCATTATCCTCAAGGCAAGTATTCATGCTCTGCTTTTGGTCGATGTACATCTGCATTTCCTGTTAGAATAAAAGAGAAATGTGTTAGTACCTATTTTTCGTTATATTATAAAATATATATAGGCAAACTTTTATGCAGCAAGTAAGAATAATTAGCAAGTATGGTTTTAAAAATAAGATTTATTTTAACTAAAAATAAAGTTTGAAAGTTGTTAACCTATCTCACATTCATATATTTCTAGCCAGATTGTGATTAGTATATCCATGTTAAGATTAACGGTAAAGATAACAACCATGACCAATACTAGCTTGTACATCACTTTCATGCAGTTAGCAGTACCAGATAACAATTACTTTCGACATGTCTTGACTATTCATTACTCTAGTTCATTTTACTAAGACGAGACCCCTAATTAGAATGCTGAACTACATGACACGACACACCACTATTTAGCAGTTTCATTTCTATTCAATTACCATATCACACGTTCCAGCCGTTTCAGCATTCTTAATTAGTGCTCTAATTATTACCATGGTAGTTAAATACGCGGGTGTTGGGGTAGTTTGAGTGTGCGTTCGTACAACAGGATCTCAAGAGTACCATGCCGGCAGCTCATACCGGGCTATATCGGTCTCATGTTTACAGCTCGTACCGGGCTATATCGGTCTCATGTTTACAGCTCGTACCGGGTTATATCGGTCTCATGTTTACAGCTCGTACCAGACTATATCGGTCTCATGTTCATTCCACAGTTGGGCCCGTGTTTCCTAGCCCCTGGGGCACCACTCTTGGGTTAGGAATACTTCTGCAGAGGTTGACGCACACACTCGAGCTTACGATAGGATAGTTTACCTTTTTGTAACTAGTTAGACTATGACTTGACCTCTTACATGTTTGTTTCATAGTATCCATGTATTTATTTATATATCTGTTTTGCTTGCGCACACGGGCTTCACTACATTCATATATTCATGTTATCATACCACACATACACTTTATTCGTTGAGTACTGCTGGGATGTTCTGACATCCCTGAGATTTGCCATCTCAGGTTTAGTGATAGATTTTCAGGATGAGCAGGACCGCAGCGGCTACCAGGACTTTGCCAAAGATCAGTAACCCGTAAGTTTATTTTCCTTTCAGTTAGTTTTTAGGATGTGCGCTCTTATGGGACATTAGGATTTATGTATCTCTTTTGGATGTTGTTTTTTATTTCGAATCTATTGTATCAGATCTTTATTTGCATCAATTATCTAGTGAACCCATTTTTTAGTATTCTTTGTAGTTTCGTTGCAGCATGATTATCAGTATTATCCCTTTTGGTATTGGATTTTATTTTTGACAGGTTAATCTAGACAGCCTTATGTGACTATGGAAGGATCTTTCCTTACCGTAGGTAGCACGGCTAGCCTTCGTCGCTCTCCGTATTCCGTATTTTGGGAAGCGGGGCTTGACAAATACATGTAGTTTACAAATTACACATGGCATTTTTCCAAAAGCACCATGAGCAGTTGAGATTTTCGGTTTAATATCATCAACATTTTTTTATGAAGAACAAAGAGTCTATGTTGCAAGGATTTGTCGTCAAGAAGATGCGTAAATATCGGATTCATATTCATATATGACTCTATAGGGATACTTGGAGAACATCTTTGGTGGATCGTATAATAGATTTTGTATTCTAGATGTATCAAACATGTTAATAGTAAACCAACAATCTATGCATCAACACTAACAAATTATTTGTGTTTTTATCAGATTTTCTAAATTGATAATTTTTTGTTATTGCACACATAGACAACCCCCTGGCGCGCGGGGGGGGGGGGGGGGGGAGGGGGGGATGATCCTATGAGTCTTGGCCTCAAAACATCCAACCCACCATGTTTTTTACCGGTATGTATTGGTCATCATGTTTTAAGACCCTACATATAAAATAGAGAATAATGGAGGAAAGAGAAGCCATATGAGGGAATTTCCTCCTATGGCGTCGAAAAAATATCCCCTCCCTTATTTTTTCTGACGATCGGCACCAACCATCTTCATCGTTATCATCTAAGATGTGGGTACACCAAATTTTATGTGATTCTACAACCTTTTCACCGTTGATTTAGTATGTTCAAAATTAACGGTTTACCGACTATAGAACTTTTTGCATTGCTAAATCAATGGTGAAAAAGTTGTAGAATCACATGAAATTTGGTGTACCCACATCTTAGATAATAACGATAAAGATGGTGGGTGCCGATCGTCGAAAAAAATGAGAGAGGGGGTATTTTTTCGACGCCATAGGTGGAAATTCCCTCCCATGGCATCTTTCCTCCATTATTCTCTATAAAATATCATAAGATTTGGATACCTCTCACACATCTATCAAGTTGATCCACTTGATGGATGCGAAGAAGTCTCTGAATCTCATGATTTTTTATTTATAGGGTTTCTAAAATATGTATAGCACGATGACCCGTCTGGATCAGTAAAAACAGCGGGTTGTGTTTCGAGGTTTCGGCCTCATAGGATCAGTTTATATAGACACCCTCAACACACACGCATGCGCACGCGCGTGCACACTTGTACAATACAAAAACCAGTGTATCCCACCAAGTCATATCTATAAAACATGCTGAAGAGGAGTTGAAAAAAGGAATTACATTTTATTAATCCAAACAACTCAAGAGAGGAGGTTAAATCTACATCTCTATTTATAGGGTTTACATGAATATTCTAGAGATCAATTTAAGTCTAACCAAATCTAAATCTACTAATTCTAATATTACTTGAATATCAAGAAACTCTTTAGAAAATCTAATCAAATCTTTCTAAATAAATTATTCTATCTAATATCTTAAATCTTAATACTCATATTGGATATAGGTGCCCTCAAGACAATTTTTGTAATTGCAAGATGTAAATTACTAATTGAAGGTGGACCTACATGGAGAACAGTCTTATTCGAGATGATAGTATGCAATCTTCTTTGTCTTTATCTTTCATGAGAATACGTTTTACTCGTTATCAGGTATCGCTAATACATGAGATAAAACCCATAAGATTTTTGCTTGACTACCAGGATTAATGATAGGGATCATACTAGTGGGGCCTGGATAGTCCATAAGCACATTCTTAAATGTCCTAGTTGTAGGAGTATCGAGACTGGGCATCGGTACACCAGTTTAGACTAGTGTATATGTTTCCTGACCCATTTGGAGGGCGATAACCGATCTCACAGCTATTGGTGTTTGACATCGAGAATTGTATACATGTGCTTTTGGAGTATGTGTTAAACTGGACGGACTCACCGAGAACTCGTAGATGGTATTATACCAATTATCAGATAGCAGTTCTCTGGTGACAATAGTACTAGATAGTTGCTTAACATGAGATCGTCATAGTGTCTTGTGTGTGTTCTCACTATACTTTGATTACTACCCTACTACGGCTCTACTGAGTCGTGCAAACAGGTTTTAGTTAGGTATAGTCCCGAAGAACATGGAGGCAGTGAGCAGTCGAGAGGATTCGTCTCTCCCGGTATCGAGAGTTGATATTGCGCTGTGCAGGACATGAATGTAACCAAAAGACCTCGGCCAAGGCAGATGAGATAAAAATACAAGTGTTATCAGTTGTATCTCGAATGGTTATCAGTCCTATGTTGCACGACTTATCGGATTATTGGGGTCTGACAGTTTCCACCCCCAGACCCGGTATGCGATGCTCTTTGACGAAGAGAACAGACTGTATGGTATTCATCGCTTATAGATTTTGTCGGGTCCGGATGAGTTTGTTTGTCGACTGACCTTTATCTTGATCATACCTGGATAACCATTACGTGCAGCTAGTACCGCTGACGAGCTTGTGTGTTAACCCGTGAGGGGATTGAATCTGAAAGTGTTTCAGATTCAATCGAATATGATCTTGTTTAACCTACTGCCAGTGTATTGACAGGTGTTTAGAGTCCAGCAACGAAAGTGCCTGCCCGGACGAAATGATGATGTGCGTGCGTATGGGGATACGTGCGAGTGTTCGATTAAGTACGTGTATGTGATACGCGTGATTTAATCGGACAGTTCATATACTAGCCGGTTTATTTATAAGCCGGAATATTAAGTTGAGTGTTGACTTAATAATCGTATATGTGATATGGTTTTTAGTATAGTGTATATGATACACACTCTCTCTCACATTGGTATGCGATACTAATGTATTATTATGTATACGATATATAATATGGATATGTATATGATACATTTATTCTTTCTCTTTATAATTATATTATTATTATGTATATGGATACATAATATGTATATGGATACATATATACTCTCTTTTATATGTATTGGATACATATAATACATGCTATGTATTTGATACATTGTGTATTTATATTTTGATACAAATACATTCTCTTTATATTAAATAATAAAGAGAGCATGTGGGGCCCACTTTTTATTTAGATAAACATTAAAGGAGAGAGGGATAGAGGGAAGAGATGAGAAATTTCTTCTCACTTCATATATGTATATATATATATAGAGAGAGAGAATGAAAATAAATAAAGAATGCTAGAGATTCTTTTTTAAAGAATATGCTTAGAGCTTCTTCTTCCTTCCTCAAGAGCTTGCCCTCCTCAAAAATGGCAAGTCAAGAAATAGAGAAGGGAATTAGCAAATAATGAGTTTTATTAACCACATAACCTCCCTCTTTAACCTAGCGAGTTCAAAGAGAAAGTTTCTTCACTTGTTGATGGAGATGGAGCATTGGACGGGTTCCTTTCACCGCGGATCATCTACGGCGAGACGGTCGGTGTTTATGTTCATTCAGGAGCTCACGGGTCTAGTAAGGATTTTCCGATAGACGATCGGACATGATACAAAGCTTTTAGCCCCCTGTTAAACCCTATCTTTAGTTTCTATGTTTGCAATTGTTTAGTAAATGGTGATCTTGTGTTGGGATCGGTTGCTTGTGTTTGATAAAGTTTTGATTTTGCGCTTCCGCCTGGTCCGCGAGTGTCGCGACCCTAGCGCCGATCCCTACAATGGTATCAAAGCCGATCATTTACTATATTATGATTGCTTGGATGATTCATTAGCTTCAAAAACTGGTCTTTCCTAAGTGTTTTCAATATTCAAGTTTCTGTTGGAAATATTTTTTGGTCTCTGAAAAAAATTTGATGCGTCATTTTAAGCTCATATGACTGTATTTGATTTCCCTAAAACTTGAGGCCATATTTGCTAACTTGAACCGACCAGGTCGGCTAGTGAGCTGCTCCAGACGGCCAACGGTTGGAATTTTGCCTCGAGGTTTGGACACCAACTTGAATAATTGAAAGCTAAGCTATTTTCATATACCAAAGTTTCCCATATTTCATGTTATGTTATCTGGAAGTATTTTTAAACATTGGGAAAGATTATTTTTGAAAGTTACTGCATTGTATTCACATATGTGATATGTGATGGCTAACGTGACGAATTGATGTTTGATCAATTCGACAGGATTCCACATAGTGAGTCTGCTATGTTGGTGTGTTTGGTTTGGTTCGGATTCACGCAACGAATAGCCCCGCGTGTGAATTGTTTGTAATACTTGTTGCATTTCAATTATTGTATATGCCAAATGTATTTTCTTTTTCGAGACGAGCGGCCGGATTGTGGCCGTCGTTGCCTTTTGTATTATTATTTGTCGAGACACGACCGAGATGAGGTTATTGTTGCCGTTGTATATAATATAAGTTTTACCCCATGGAGAAACGCTCGAGCCGCCGGGGTCTTGAATACGATGTGTGGCCATCTCAAGTAATTGAGACGCGGGCCGCCACGTTCTTGAATTGACGGGTTGCTCGCCACGCTTGTAGGAGGTATAAGTAGACCCGCGGTGGAGTGCTCGAGCCGCCAGGGTCTTGAATACGATGTGTGGCCATCTCAAGTAATTGAGACGCGGGCCGCCACGTTCTTGAATTGACGGGTTGCTCGCCACGCTTGTAGGAGGTATAAGTAGACCCGCGGTAGAGTGCTCGAGCCGCCAGATTCTAGAAAGCGTCGGGTGGTCCCCTCATGGCTTTGAAACCGGTTGCCTCGTTTCTAAGATTGGCGGGTGGCTCACCGCGCTCGTAGGGGTCTTGGTTTGGTAGTGTACGGGCTATTCACGCGAACGGGGAATGTCGCGTTTCGTTTATGGCTCAATCGAAACGCGGGATTTCTAGGAAATCCGACTATTCTTTTTCTGTGTTGTTTACCGCATGGTTGTAATGTGATTCCCTGCCTATGATGATGTTTACCACATGCCTGTAATGTGATTATTTGCATGTGATAATGTGTGTTTGTCGATATATATGATATAAATAAATGCTACTATATGTTGCATCCGCGCTAGCTCTACGTCTGCCCTGCCGTAAGTTGAGTAAGCTTACGGTAAGTTGAGTAAGCTTACGGTGAAGACCCGATGCCCCGTGGTAAATGCGGATGGCATATAAAGCATTCTATTTTTCTTTTCATATCATACTTTTCTGTAATGATGTGGGAAGATGCTAGATAATATGTGATATTATCTAAATAATGGGATTGCGTTGATTGGATTAATGCAAAGGAAAACAAACCTAAAATATATTGTAAGAACCGATTTTTCCAAAAGAAACTATAAACATTTTCTTTTGCTTTGTATAAAGGTATTCAGTTAGGAATATCTTGCACCTCATTCGATGAGAAAAGAGCCTTGATCCCTTCATGGGGAATTCGCTCTTGAGCAAAAGAATGTGTTACTATAAACTTTCAAAATCACTTGATTCCTTCAATGAAATCAAGTTCATTATGTTAAAGGTTTTCTTAAAAACCATTCGTAGCCCTCTGTCATTTCAGGAAGTAGAATACTTAGTATTCGTACTGCGTTTGTTGACTCCGTCAAGACATAGTGTATAGTAGCTAAATGATGTCTTCTTGCCTGCATATGATGCGATCGGTTAGGACAGTCGTACGACCTTGTTGACTCCGTCAAGGATTGTGCGGGTGGGTCTAAATTAATGACGGGTTGAACTTGACTAGTGATTTATGGTTTGTTGATTCCATCAAGGTCATAAGCTGTTAGGGGTAAAAACCATTATCGAGAGTTTCAAGCGTTGAAACTTGTAATGTGATTGCATACCATTCTATGTGATAGTTTGGGTCCCGATTCCCACTGTGAGTAATAGTTACTCTTAGGATATTTTCACTTCGCAATTAGCTAACCCATTAGGTGTCTAGAAAGGTGTTTACGAGGTTACGCCTCTCAAGAAACGGGATTATTAAATTGGGTTCGTACGAGAGCACGAGGGACCTCCCTCGAAGTATTATCACTGGCATGGTTGACCGGTTAGCGAACTTGTGGAGCGTATATAATCCCGGCTAGTTCTTCTTTTAGGTTTGAAAGAGAATTCGACGAAACAGTGGGAGCAATCGTGATTAGATAAATTAATAACCCAATCTAATCTTGGTCAAGTGCATGTTGAGTATTTCTTTTCTCTCTCTGGCAGCGACCATGACTGATTTTAAACTTAAACTCGTAAACTAAGTTAACCGGACATTTTTACAATCATTAGCTTTGCAATGTAATGATTACCCTAATTCACGACAAAGTTGAATATATCCTTACCCCTCCTACTTCCACTTTGTTTTTCCAGAGACCTCTGTATCACATACAAGGATCTATATTGCTTGGAAAAGGTCATCTTGTAAAGTTATATACGAACTCGAAGAAATTTTTTCAGTCCGAGGAAGGCCACTAGTTCTGAAGAAAGCGAATTGTTCATTTGTCTCTCCCTACACCTTTGTTCCGGCTAAAAATATAACAAGCTTAAGCTTGATTTTATTTTTACCTTTCGGGCATTTATTAAATGCCAACGCCAGAGATTTTCTGGCACTCATTAATGACAGCGCCAGAACCTTTCTGGCACTCGTTGATGTTGGCGCCAGATATCCCTGTGGGATCTTTCTCTCCTCCCATATCTCAAGTCAAGCGTTCATGCGAACTCATTTTAACATATATACTGATATTTGTACTGAAATAATGCTTTTTCATGCAACAATCAACTTTCAATAACTAACGACGATGTCTTCTAAGATGAATTCAGCTTCCGACGCAACCCTGATCCCGTACGTAGTCAAGATCAATGCTCGCGTGGTTCTCCCCGCAAGCCTCAATCGGCAGTGGGAGGAACAACCCCGCCAATTTGGTTTCGTCATCATCTACCCTGCCGGAAGCGCTCATCTGGCGGAAATCCCGACAAACCAGGTGGCCAACCCAGTCTCAATGGGCAAGAGGCCGAACGTTGTGATCGCCAAGGCACCACAACCTAAACGTAAGATGGTGTCCGAACGACTTTCTGGTGCTCTAGCTGGGGAGAAAGACGGCTGGAACAAAGTGCATCATCAAATATCATAGACAAGCTCAGGCGACGCCTCCGACAAGTGCACAATCAGGCGTATCTCCAAAACTCTCCATCGCTCGGCCTACGGCGTATTCCCGAAGAGCCGAAGCTTGCCAAGTAATCAAAACAAAAAAGTTAAGGCAGAGATATAGAGCCAACAAAAGGGCCAAGACTCCGGCCAAGTGGAATTTTATAAGGTTCCAAGAGCAGGGTTACCCCACGACAACAGCTGAGTCGGCTGTAAAAGTCTGCAACTCCTTCGAATCCCTGAAGTGGGTTCAGAAAAACGCTATGACCGCCAGAACTAAGAAAACATCAATCATAACGATGTTACAAAGAGACATGTCCCAGCCCCAACGTAAAAAGCATGTCACCGTCTCTTCAAGAGTCTATCAGGCGCTCTGGGCCGTGCGGAAGCAGCGAGGCAAAGCCAAAAGAGAAGTGGCAGCACCACTCAAGAACCCGGTCAGGCCAGCCGTCTTCAATCGATTGTTTATTCCCGAAATAGAAGGGCCACGACAACTTTCCGCGAAATCAGCCAGCCGCCAATGATGAAAAGACGGCCGTATATGTTATCCACACGGTCTATATGGCGGGCACGTGTCCCAGCGACAACCTGCGCAGCAAAAGTAAGGATGGGGCCGCCACATACCAAGTCTAATCTGGCTTGAATGTGGTTGACACTTCCTAAGATGAACCGCCTCTGCATAACGATGAAAACCCTCTTGATGAGACCGATAGACAGAAAGACCCCTCGGTCCATGTGGAGTCAAGTTCGGACATCGAAGAAGAGCCGACTTTCCGTCCCAGGACCGCAGAGCAAGAGTTGCTTCAAGAGCTCCGAAAACAGTTTAAGAGCAAAGATAAAGAGATGGCCAAGTTTTATTCAAAATTTGATGACCTGACGAACGTCGTGATGCAGCTCACGGCTCAAGTTGCTCGAGCGCCTTCCAATCAAGCGCAGATATCTACTCATGAGTCGGGCGATAATGACCCGAAGCAACCGAGGCCTGTCCCTTTAGGTCTAAGTATGGACAAGCCGCACGAAAGCCGGTGTTCATAACATAATAGTGCATTTTGTATTCCCCATTCTTATGCATTTTACAATGAAAACAGGTGCTTTTGACCCATGTCTGCTACATGTTACAGGTTACAGGTTCTTGGCGCGAAAACAGTGAAAAACACAAAAGACGACACAAAAGAAGGACTTTTGACCAACAAATAGAAGGATCATAATCAAGCCTAGACGAAGAACAGTTCAAAATCAATAAGGCAGTGCAAGGTCCAAAATGTTAAGGCAGACGGTTAAAAGACCGCTACAAATTGTTCACTGAAGATCTGGAACTAATTCAGAAGTCCAACAGAGAAAAGAACTGAAGAAATAACCAGACCAAAGAATCATGATGCAGCCAAAGAAAAATGATGAGCTGAACTCATCATTGGGCCGCGGAACCGCGGCCCAAGCACGCCCATGCCGCGGTTCCGCGGCCATATGAAGCCCGTATGCGGAGAAAAATTTACCATAATTCTGAGGCGGCTCTAAAAAGATTTCCTGAGGGTATATTTGTAATTGTAGACATGCGGATCAGCTGTAGCCCTAGGGTTTCTATGTCCTATAAATAGAACCCAAGTCCTTGTATTTTCTTATGCCTCTTCTCATGAATAAAATTCTGTTTTCTTGAAGTTAGAGTGCATCAAAAGTAAGTAGGTTATTTTCCTTGCAGTAGTTGTAGTTTTTCATATCTGCTATAGGTAAATTATTTTCTCGCCTTAATTTAAATTAGTTTAGCTTTTATTAACTTGCAATCGATGTTTTCTCTCTTTAATAAAATCATGTCTTTCTTCATCCCCTCAATGAGCGAGTAGTTTCCTCGCTTGTTAGGGTTAGGAATAGGGAAGGATTTGAGAGATGAAGATCTCTCATCTCTTTTCGTTGCCAAACTTTTATGAACATTAGAACTCCATGCATACTTTCTTATTCCGCTCCATACGGCACTTCTACCCTCGAGGTAGCGGTGATTCCGTAGTCTAAAGGCCCGGATTTTAAGGTTTTCCATGGAGGTTAGGGTGAAGATTAATAAAGGAAGGACAAGGATCAAGAGGAAGAATCAATCATCCCAATCATCCTAATCCCCTTTATAAATATTTACCATAACACTAATATGATAGATTTAATTAATGGCAATGGAAAGAGATGTAGATCTTTGTTTACCAAATTTTCCTTAAACCTAATTCTAGCAAGTTTCTAATCCTAGTATCATACAACTTCAATTTTTAGGTTTAATTATAAATCCAAACACCATTTGGAATTAACTCGTAAGAACTTAAAGGAAATTTACACATCCCTGTGGACCGACCCGTATTCACCGGCTAGCTGCAAAGCGACGCCGTTCTTGATTGCGGTTACAAATATTTTTGATCGACAAAACCTCTCTAAATCAAATGGCGCCGTTGCCGGGGATGACGTAAAATTTCCTTTTCGTAATTTCGGGTTAATATAAAATATAAAAAACCATAAAAATCTGAAAAATCAAAAATAAAAAAATAAAAAAAAATTCTATCATCTTTTATTGTTTGAAGGGTTGTCTTTGTAAATCTTTGCAGGGTTTGACGGATCTGAAACAACACAGAAGGCAAATCAGAAAAGGGTATATCAAAACAGCAGGAGATTGAAAGTACAGAGCAGCTAAAGAAATTTGGAGACCTAAAGCCCCTAAAGAGCCGCGTTTCCGCGGCAATTACCTGGTCAGAACCGCGATTCCGCGGTCGTCTGGAGTCTTCTTTGCGCGAAATTTGCTCTGTTTGTTTCCTCATTCTCCCCTCTACAAATCCCCATATATCTTTTGCCAAATCTTCTGCAGGATTCTTTGCGCTAAAAACCTTCTTCTCCCTTCCAATAATTGATTTTCTGCAGGATTCTTTGCGCCACGCTAAAAAGCAAATTGATTGCAAGTGATTTACTGCTTTGCATACTTTAATCTGACTTTAAGGGGCTATTGACCAATTCAGATTGGGTGGGGATTTCATCACCCTTCCCAGGACCCCAGAAATCACTTAAAGCATTTGCATTGACCACTTTTAATTTAAAAAATATTAGACTCAGCCCTAAGGACCTCGAGCTCAATAGGACAGAGGACTAGTATAGACATCGGCCGTTTATCCTAACCGACATTGCGGTGTCTAGGCTAGTGGTTTTTAATTAGGCCCACTGTCGTGGTGGTTCCTTCCCACTTACCTGGCCGTACTTGTCCGTGAAGAGGCGGTTTGAGGTCATATCTCTAGCCCTTTGGAACAGTTAGGAGCTGTCTAGCAGACCTAGGTGACCCTAGATCTAGGCCTGATTGTGCATGTGTGGTTAATTGCATTTGTGTCACAAGTCTCTTTTCAAAAATCTATTTGCAAAAGCTCACTTAAAAAGAAGAAAAAGGGAAAATCTTTTCAAAACTTGCAACTTGCCGCTAAAGAATCTTTGCACTCACTCACACCACTTCTTCTCATTGACGTTTTCTTACCTTCACACTCTATCCTTCATATTTCGACTACACTAACCCTTTTAGTGTATGTCCGGTTGGACTAGGGACCCTAGCGCCCGATTAGTCCGTGTTTCGTTGGTACCGACCGACGAACCTTTCGACTCCGAAGTCGAAATCTTGTCCACTTCTTCACTTCCACCATCACATTCTTCCGAAGGTATGTCGGGATACGATCCTAACAACACCTTACCAACGGGGCTGATTCCACCTCCGTTAGGTGCGAATAACCCAAATCACCCACCTGTCGAAGCGCCCGCACGAGTCGCGCTCCAGGATCTTTTCTACCCTATCCGCACCGCCCTTCCTACTTGTCTTTCCCTCCCACCGGCTAATGGGGACAATTTTGAGATCAAACCCCACTTCATCAATATGCTGCCTAAGTTTCATGGTTTGGAATCCGAAGATGCATATATCTTTATCAACAAATTCCAAAACGTTTGCGCCATGATGAAAACTACCCAATTAAGTGATGACGCTATAAGGCTAAGGGTCATTCCTTTCACCTTATGTGACCTAGCCGAGAAGTGGCTATACAGCACCGCATCACACTCAATTAGAAATTGGGACGAGTTTGTGAAAGCTTTTCTTAAAAAGTTCTATCCTCATCACAAAACTGCTAAAATCCGTAATGAGATTATACAATTTTCACAGCTTCCTGCCGAACCATTTTGGAAATGTTTTGAAAGATTCAAAGACCTACTCGTTCAATGCCCTCACCATGGGATAGAAAGATGGCAACTTTGCCAAACATTATACGAGGGATTGAACCCGGCAACGAAGCAGTTGCTAGAAACCATTAGTCAAGGTCACTTTCTGTCCAAATCTAGTGAGGAAGCATGGCAGTTTCTTGAGGATCTTAGTGAACAAACAATTCAGTGGGAGAGTACCAAGACCACATCATCATCTTCTTCTATTGGTCAATCTAGGGCAGGCATACATCAAATAGAGATGTCAATTGCTATGAAGGCCGAGATGGCCGCTCTTACGAAAAAGCTAGAAGCGCTTGAGACCAAAATCTCAGCACCTTCTCCTGCCCCTGTTGTGCCTCCACGAACTGTTTGTGCTTGTTGTTCGGATCCATCACATCTCACCGAAGAGTGTCCTTATACTGCATCTACTCAAGGACAAGATCAAGTCAATGCTGCCCTTCAGCAACGACAAAGAAATAATCCATACTCTTCGACATACAATCCGGGTTGGAAGAGCCACCCTAATTTCGATTGGAACCAAAATCAATAATCCCAAGGAAACAACAATTTTCAAAGAGCTCCTCCTCCTCAACAACAAGCACCTCCACAAACTCAATTTCAGCAACCTCTCCAACAGCAACCTTACCCTAATCAGATGAACAATTTTGTGCCCAACAATTTTGTTCCCCCTCAAAATGCTGTTAGCTCGCTCGAAAGAAGTCTAGAAGCATTCCTAAAGCAATCTGCACAGTCCACAGCTAGGATAGAGACTTCTGTTCAATCTTTGGTGCAAAACAGTGCCTCACACGATCAAAGCATCAAAGCTATTGAGGCACAAATTGCACAACTCAACGCAGCATTAAAAGAGCGAGAGAAAGGAAAGCTTCCGTCTCAACCACTCCCAAATCTTGGTCACGCACATGTTGCACATGAACAGCAGAATCATAACGTGAATGCCGTGACTACGTTGAGATCCGGAAAAGTGCTGCAAAACAATGTGGGTATTCACCATGACACCTCTGCCGGTGGTTCTTCATCTTCCTCTTCTTCTTCGTTAGAGCCTATTCTCCATCCTTCACATGGCTCTACTTCTTCTAGCTCGAACGGACCCTCTTCTCACAACACGAACACATCTACACGGGGTTCCGTTACAACTCAACAATCTGATCCGCAAAAATTGGACTCAACAACTTTTCAAAATGTTCCTTTTCCAAGTCGGTTGAGATCCAATAAACCAACTCCACAGATGGAGAAGATTGTAGAGTTGTTCAAACAGGTTAGCATAAATATCCCTCTTTTGGATGCAATCCAACAAGTTCCTTCATATGCAAAAATCTTAAAGGACTTATGCACCAAAAAGAGAAAGTCACAAGTACCGAAGAAAGTTTTCGTGGCTAGTGCTGTTAGTGATGCTCTTGTCAATTCTTTACCCCCAAAGCACAAGGACCCCGGTTGTCCTACTATTTCAATCACAATTGGGAACAAGACCATCAATAGAGTACTATTAGATCTTGGTGCTAGTGTCAATTTGCTACCTTACTCGGTGTACGAGCAATTAGGCGTTGGAGAGCTTAAGCCCACTCATTGTACTCTCCAAATGGCCGACCGATCAATCACCCATCCTAGGGGAGAATTGGAAGATGTGTTAATTAGAGTAGGGGATTTCATTTTCCCCGTGGACTTTATTGTTATGGATACACAGCCTGTCGCTAACCCCCGTAATCAAATTCCGGTGATACTTGGTTGACCATTCCTCGCGACTTCTAACGCGGTAATCAACTGTCGTAATGGTTCAATGAATCTATCTTTTGGCAAGATGACAGTTGAACTTAACATTTTCAAGTTAGGAAGTCAGCCTTGCGAGCCTAATTCTAGCATACTTGATGTGTGCTCGATCGATGAGATCGCGGAGGAGGACTGTGAGTTCGAAAATTTTATGTTTGATCACAGTAATATAGACGCCACTAGTGCGTTCCTCCTAGAATCCGACACAGCTTTCACGACGGACAAAGATTATGAGTGTTTCACCTTTGTTGATGATCTTGAAGAATCTCCACCCGAGTTTGAGTCTTTTGCTTTTTCGGATGAGTCAGTTGAACCATCCGACTCGGTAGCGTACACTCGATTTGAACCTTTGATGGAATCCTTCGAGTTTGAAACTGTTACTCCATTGTTACCATCTATTGTTTCACCACCTAAACTTGAGCTAAAGCTTTTGCCGTCGCACCTAAAATATGCTTATCTAGGTGAAAATGAGACCTTACCAGTTATCATATCGGCTTCTCTAGCTCTTGAGCAAGAGAAGGCTCTTTTAACGGTCTTATACGATAATCGGCAAGCTTTCGGCTGGTCTATGGCGGACATCAAGGGGATTAGTCCCCTCATAGTCGAACATCATATATACTTGATGAATGATGCCAAACCAGCAAGGGATCCACAAAGATGCCTCAACCCCATTATGAAAGAGGCGGTCAAGAAGGAGATTGTTAAGTGTCTTGATAGCGGTATCATTTACCCTATCTCGGATAGCCAATGGGTTAGCCCCATTCATGTCGTGCCAAAGAAATCGGGGATCACGGTCATTACCAACGAGGCGAATGAGTTAATTTCCACTCGCACCCAAACTGGATGGCGAGTTTGCATCGACTACCGGAAACTCAATGCCGCGACAAGGAAGGACCACTTTCCTTTGCCATTCATTGACCAAATGCTAGAACGATTGGCGAGGCACGAATTCTACTGCTTTTTAGATGGCTATTCCGGTTATAATCAAGTCCCCATAGCCAAAGAGGATCAAGACAAGACTACATTTACTTGTCCCTTTGGCACTTTTGCTTATCGTCGCATGCCCTTTGGGTTATGCAATGCGCCCGCTACATTTCAGCGGTGTATGATGGGGATCTTTTCGGACATGGTGGAGAAGTTTTTGGAAATCTTTATGGATGATTTCTCCATTTTTGATGACTCCTTCGATGAGTGTTTACGACATCTTGACGCAGTTCTCACCCGCTGTAGGGAAAAGAACCTGACTTTGAATTGGGAGAAGTGCCACTTTATGGTACGAGAAGGCATTGTCTTAGGACATGTCATCTCGCAAAACGGCATAGAGGTTGATAGAGCTAAAATCGAAGTCATTTCTAATCTTCCTCCTCCTAAATGCGTCAAAGATATCCGAGCTTTCCTTGGCCATGCCGGTTTTTATAGACGGTTCATCAAGGACTTTAGCAAGATTGCTAGACCCTTGACTCTCTTGTTGGCCAAGGACACTACTTTTGTTTTCGACTCAACTTGCATGGAAGCGTTCGAGTCTTTGAAACACTCACTCATTTCTGCGCCCATCCTTTCATCTCCAGACTGGACGCATCCCTTCGAAATTATGTGCGACGCATCAGATTTTGCCATTGGTGCTGTTCTTGGACAACACATTAACAAGATGCCGCATGTAATTTACTACGCTAGCCGAACATTAAATGAGGCCCAATTAAACTACACAACAATAGAAAAAGAGTTTTTAGCGGTTGTGTTTGCACTTGAAAAATTTCGGCCTTATTTAATCGGCTCCCCTGTCATAGTGTACACGGATCACTCAGCTCTTCGCCACCTTTTTGCGAAGAAGGATGCTAAGTCTAGGCTAATACGTTGGATCCTTTTGCTGCAAGAATTTGACCTTGTTATAAGAGACAAAAAGGGATGTGAAAACGTAGTGGCCGATCACCTTTCACGACTTCCTTCTTCCCCTACACTTGAACTTCCTATCACTGATGTTTTCCCCGATGAGCAACTCTTGACCGTTTCTTGCGAACCATGGTTCGCCGATATTGTAAACTACTTAGCCACCGGCTTGATACCTAAAGATTGGTCGAAACAAGATAAACTTCGATTTTTGTCCCAAGTAAAGCATTTTTACTGGGATGAACCTTATCTTTTTAAATACTGTTCCGACCAAATCATTCGTCGGTGTGTACCTGAAAATGAGGTTAAGAGTGTGCTGTCTTTTTGCCACGATCAAGCATGTGGCGGACACTTTGGCCCAAAGAAGACAGCCGAGAAGGTTTTGCAGTGTGGTTTCTATTGGCCACGACTCTTCAAAGATGCATTCGAATACTGCAAAACTTACTCCCGGTGCCAACACTTGGGCCGGATATCGCGGAGAAACGAAATGCCGCTCCAACCAATTTTGGTTGTAGACATTTTTGATGTTTGGGGTATAGACTTCATGGGACCATTTCCTAACTCTTTTGGAAATGTGTATATTCTTTTGGCTGTTGACTATGTTTCAAAATGGGTCGAGGCTGTACCAAGTCGAACGAATGACAACAAGGTTGTCGCTCAATTTCTAAAAGAACACATCTTTTCTCGATTTGGGCACCCTCGTGCGATAATAAGTGATAATGGTTCTCACTTTTGCAATAGGACTTTTGAGTCCTTAATGCGCAAATACTCTATCACCAATAAGCTGTCAACGCCATACCATCCCCAAACATGTGGGCAAGCCGAGATCTCGAATCGACAAATTAAGCAAATCTTAGAGAAAACGGTTTCTAAAAACCGTAAAGATTGGTCACTAAAATTGATCGATGCACTATGGGCTTTCCATACTGCATACAAGACCGATCTTGGCATGTCTCCATACCGGCTTGTTTACGGGAAGGCTTGCCACCTTCCAGTAGAAATTGAGCACAAGGCATTTTGGGCCATTAAGGAGCTGAATCTATCTTTAGGAGATGCGGGCAGCAACCGAAAGCTACAGTTAAATGAACTAGAAGAGCTGCGGGATGAGGCATATGATAATGCCGTGATTGCCAAGAATCGAGCTAAGGTATTTCATGATAAAAACCTTTTGCGAAAGACATTTAAACTTGGTCAACAGGTTTTATTATATGATACTCGGTTACATTTACATCCCGGCAAGCTCCGTTCTAGGTGGAAGGGACCTTTTGTAGTCCGCACCGTTTATCCGCACGGTGCGGTTGATCTGGAAAACCCGGAGGACGGTACGCTTTTCAAAGTAAATGGGCATCGT
The DNA here is from genome assembly GCA_030015575.1 of Agapanthus africanus. Taxonomy (NCBI): domain Eukaryota; kingdom Viridiplantae; phylum Streptophyta; class Magnoliopsida; order Asparagales; family Amaryllidaceae; genus Agapanthus; species Agapanthus africanus. Next base: position 34,681,540 of record CM057349.1, on the reverse strand, counting down.
TTGAAACCATTCCTCACAGCGGACCCTTCGGAGGAGCTCCTGTTTTTACAGGAGCCGATTTACACTGATTGATTTTCCTCCACCTTCACCCTCGAATTCCCATTTTTCCAAAACTTTATTTCAAATAAGTTTGGGGGTGTGTATAATATGTAAATATATTAATAAGCAGGAACTCGCCGATTTATCAACCCACTTGGTGCAGCATGACAGTGAGGACACTGTCCATTGTAAGTTTGGGGGTATGTTCGGTAAGTTTTTCCTTTGCATTCATATGTATATTTTTGCATTGCATTTTTATATAAAAAATCATAAAAATTTGAAAAATCAGAAAAATAAAAAAAATTAGAAAAGGAAAAAACCATAAAAATTGAAAAATTTCAAAAATCATAAAAATTCTTGTATTCAATTTTGGCTAATTGACTTTAGTTTGATAAAAAGGTTAACTGGCTAGGAAAAACTAGATCTTAGACTTAGTAAATTAAAAACCCTAAAAATAACCTTCCTTAAAGTTTAACGGTAGAAAGTATATGTCTTTGTAGTTTATTTAGAAATAGGCAAATTTTGGGTTCACTTCTTGGGCTAAGTCGAAACAAAGGAAAAGTATTGATGTTCTTATTAGAGTATAAGTTTGAAAAATAGTTCCTACCTTAAGTCTAGATTCTGAAAATGTATACCCTACAATTTGCACTATCACGCACCTTGAAACTTGGAATAGTAGAAGAGACCTTGAAATGCTCTTGTCTAAAGTCCTTAGCACAATGAAAATAAAAAGAAAAAAAAAGCGAATAAAGAAAAAAATGGACACTGGTTTTTGTGATTACTTAAGGCTGTAAAAATAGAAAAATATTTAGCGAGGGTGCTTCATCACCTAGTACCTTAGACCAACTGGTTTGGGAGCCACTGCTAAAAGCCTTGGGTGTTGCAAAACTAGGAAGTACGCTTTAAAACGCTAACGCATCTTGTAATCGGTTGTTGGTACCTCAAGAAGTATTAACAGTCGCATGAAGGATGTGAAAGCGAAAATTCACCAATTAATAAGTGCTTTGGACAATGGACGAGAGTACGATTGCTTGATTTGAATTTCCAAGTGTAGGGGTGATATTTACACACACGTGGGGATATGTGATTAGAGTTTAGATAAGAGAAAGAAATGAAGAATAGAACTTGTATTTTTAATAGAGTTGATAGAAATTCCTAAGTGGAGATGGAACCCTAGAAGGAAAACTTAAGAAATGCCGAAAGCTGAGTAATTCTATAGAACATATATAATCTTAAGTTAAATAATGAGGAAGTGTGAAGAATGTGGGTGGATAATTTACGGGTCAAAGATAATAGATTTCCTTGTTAGAAAACCTAATTAGAAAACAAAAAGTCAAAAGGCCAAATTGATAGGATTTTGTGGGTGTAATCCGCTGAAAACCCTCAGGAGACAACACTCCTCCTACTAGGGACACCTAGAGGTTTAACGGCTTGTTGCACGAGCTCAGTGCAATCACGTTTCCCTGCGAAAGTGCGGCTAGGTTAGATTTTTATCGAGAATAAATAAAATAATAAGTTTGCTCGAGGGCGAGCAAAAGATAAGTTTGGGGGTATTTGTTCATAACATAATAGTCCATTTTGTATTCCCCATTCTTATGCATTTTACAATGAAAACAGGTGCTTTTGACCCATGTCTGCTACATGTTACAGGTTACAGGTTCTTGGCACGAAAACAGTGAAAAACACAAAAGACGACACAAAAGAAGGACTTTTGACCAACAAATAGAAGGATCCTAATCAAGCCTAAACGAAGAACAGTTCAAAATCAATAAGGCAGTGCAAGGTCCAAAATGTTAAGGCAGACGGTTAAAAGACCGCTACAAATTGTTCACTGAAGATCTGGAACTAATTCAGAAGTCCAACAGAGAAAAGAACTGAAGAAATAACCAGACCAAAGAATCATGATGCAGCCAAAGAAAAATGATGAGCTGAACTCATCATTGTGCCGCGGAACCGCGGCCCAAGCACGCCCATGCCGCGGTTCCGTGGCCATATGAAGCCCGTATGCGGAGAAAAATTTACCATAATTCTGAGGCGGCTCTAAAAAGATTTCCTGAGGGTATATTTGTAATTGTAGACATGCGGATCAGCTGTAGCCCTAGGGTTTCTATGTCCTATAAATAGAACCCAAGTCCTTGTATTTTCTTATGCCTCTTCTCATGAATAAAATTCTGTTTTCTTGAAGTTAGAGTGCATCAAAAGTAAGTAGGTTATTTTCCTTGCAGTAGTTGTAGTTTTTCATATCTGCTATAGGTAAATTATTTTCTCGCCTTAGTTTAAATTAGTTTAGCTTTTATTAACTTGCAATCGATGTTTTCTCTCTTTAATAAAATCATGTCTTTCTTCATCCCCTCAATGAGCGAGTAGTTTCCTCGCTTGTTAGGGTTAGGAATAGGGAAGGATTTGAGAGATGAAGATCTCTCATCTCTTTTCGTTGCCAAACTTTTATGAACATTAGAACTCCATGCATACTTTCTTATTCCGCTCCCTACGGCACTTCTACCCTCGAGATAGCGGTGATTCCGTAGTCTAAAGGCCCGGATTTTAAGGTTTTCCATGGAGGTTAGGGTGAAGATTAATAAAGGAAGGACAAGGATCAAGAGGAAGAATCAATCATCCCAATCATCCTAATCCCCTTTATAAATATTTACCATAATACTAATATGATAGATTTAATTAATGGCAATGGAAAGAGATGTAGATCTTTGTTTACCAAATTTTCCTTAAACCTAATTCTAGCAAGTTTCTAATCCTAGTATCATACAACTTCAATTTTTAGGTTTAATTATAAATCCAAACACCATTTGGAATTAACTCGTAAGAACTTAAAGGAAATTTACACATCCCTGTGGACCGACCCGTATTCACCGGCTAGCTGCAAAGCGACGCCGTTCTTGATTGCGGTTACAAATATTTTTGATCGACAAAACCTCTCTAAATCAGCCGGCCACATTTTACTTCTAGGGACGCCTTGGCCTCGTATGACACTATTCCGCTAACACAAGATCGGATAATGGATTTGGTCACCAGCTAAGTTAAAACATTGATGGCCGAAACCGAGGCCCAGAAGGACGTTGGCGGCAGTGGGAGGCCGTACCCCACACAGTACAATCTGATCGAGTTCCCCAGCGACTACGTCATTCCTAAATTCGGAAGATTTGACGGGACGGGAAACGTAAATCAGCACGTCGCCTACTTTAAAGGGTCGTGCTAAAATATAGGGAGAAATGATACACTCCTTCATCAGTTTATCAACAGTTTAACCAGTGTTGCTTTTGACTGGTACGCGAGTATACCCGACGGGTCCGTCACTACTTTCGTCCAAATGGAGTCTCTGTTTTGGCAAAATTCATGAGTGCCGGTGATAAGATCTCCATTACCAACCTTGTGAGGACCAAGCCGAGGAAGAATGAAAGCAACACGGACTTCATCGCCCGATGGAGCAATCTCAGGGTCATGTGCGAACTGCCGCTAGAGCAGTACCGGTCTGTTAGCCTCCACATTGGGAACCTCAGCAACTGGATGGTCACATTCTTATGTACTGCGAGCCTCAAAACGTTTCAAGAGCTAACCAAGAAAGTTCAAATGTTGGAACGCTCGAAATAAGAGTCTAGCCCAGACTCTCAAAGTGACAAGTCTTGGAAGAACCGAAGGAACAACAACCGTAAAAGCGGGAATTCCAATAATTCCAACGCCTTCAACGTATCTGACAATGAAAACAAGCGAAAAGCGAGCGGATCAAAAATAGACCGGTCTCGAAAGCCAGTGCTAAAGGAAAAGGATCTTCACTAGAGGAGAAAAAGAACAAAGTCTACTCTTTTAGAAGGGATAAGGTTCGTAAGATATTCAAACATGTCTTGAACAATGGTCTACAATTGCCGGAGTCGAAAAGACCCCACGAAGCAAAATTGACCGACAATCCTCTATATTGCCCGTACCGCCGAGTAGTGAGTCATGCAATCGAGAATTGCTATATTTTCAAAGACTGGGTCGAGAAGCAATACAAGACCGGAGAGATCGAACTGTCCAAGAGTGTGTTAGTGAACAATCAAGCAGCAACCACCAACTTTATACAGACACAAGCTGTGAAGCCTTCTGGGAGCAGACAGCTGAACCCGTTATCCCGGGAAATGAAACTGACTCGCCACAGCTTCTATAGAGCATGCACATGTCTAAAACGACGAAGAAGATGCTAAATCTACTTCAGAAAGAGCCAGGAACAGAATGGGAGGTGAAAAAGGAGCCTAACATTCCATTTACCAATTCGGCTCGATTAGGCTCAATATCCAAAATGATAAAGAAAAAGAAAAGGAAAGGTACAGTTCGAAGTGAAAAGGAATCGACATGGAAATCGACCATTCAAAGCCATATCGATTCTCTCGAAGACTATGAGCAAAATGAAATGACTCTAATTCAATTGAAGAAGTTCTTCCCCGTAGAAGCGGCTAAGATTCTAAAGGAGCTAGAAGAAGACTCCGATGATGAGATCCCTATTGTGACCTCCTACGTCGTTCACCTTGGTAGTGACTATGAGGAAGAGCTCTGTTTTCTCAAAGAGGACGCGGAGCTCGCCATAAAGGCTAACCAAATCCAGCTCAGAAGCGGCAAGGTTCTACCACCGAAGCAAGGCAACGGCTCAAAAGAGAAGGAAAAATAGGCCGCTGATGAAGAAAACGGCGTAAAGCCGACTCATGAAGATTCGAGTTCTTCTCTGGTAGATTACAATGTCTTGGCTCACCTCCGGAAGCTTCCGTCTCTCTTAAGCATCTATGATGATCTGGTCCTATCCAAGGAGCTTAGAGATGTCCACAATCATGCTCTACAAAACCCCGAGTGGTACCAGGCTCGCTTTGTGGAAATTAATATGAAAGAAGCCCAGAACACTCTGCATACAGCCGTGGTCACATTTAAGGACGTAGACCTACTACTGGGAATGGCTGAGCATAACCGGCCGCTTTACGTGACAGGGTATAGCGACGGAGACTGAATTAATCGCATATTGATTGATCCAGGGTCCTTGGTGAACATCATGAACTTGCGGACTCTGAAGAGTTTGTCAATGGACGTCCGACACCTGTCAAGGGAAAGGATAGTTATCCAAGGGTTCAATCAAAACTGTAAGTAAGTTCTGGGGCCCATAGATTTGCCAATTAAATTTGGGGATCTGTAAACCGAAGCTAAAATATACATGATCGACGCCGACATGTCTTATAAGATTCTTGTAGGACGGCCGCGGCTCTATGATTACGGTATCGTTTTGTCAACTCTCCATTAATGCATGAAGTATGTTGGAGATAGTGCCCTCAAAGTCAATTATTGGATCGCAAGTACGTGATTACAATGATTGAGGTAGGACCTATACCGATATGACAGTCTTTCTTAAGATGATAGTATGCTATCTGGTTTGTCTTTATCATTATATACATGCTTTAGTTCGCTATTGCATGTTGATAGAGCCCATAGTATTCTTGCTTGACTGCCAGCAGTATGATGGCGATCATATATGTGGGAGCTGGGGTCTGTAAGCACATTCTTAAAGTGTCCCTAGTCGTAGGAGTTTCGAGACAGGGCATCGATACTCCAGAGTAGACTAGTGTATACAGTCGAGACCCCGACGAGGGGCGATGGCCGGTCTCACAAGCCATTGGTGTCAGTTGGTTCACCTAAGATGTATACAGGTGCTCATTGGGTTATGAGTACACCGGACAGGACTCGCCGGGAACATGCTAGTTGGTAGTATACATATCGTCAGATAGCAGTTTCCTGGTGACATTTGTACAGGTTAGTTTGTCGACTTGAGATCGTCATTTGCCTCGTGTGAGTTCCCACTGTGCTTAGATTACTACCCGACCACGCTCAAAGGAGACGTGCAAACAGGTTTTAGTTGGGTACAGTCCCGAGCCACATGGAGGCAGTGAACGGATCGTCGGGGATTCGTCTCTCCCAGTATTGGGGGTTGATGTCGCACAGTGCACGGGTGGCCATCACTAGAAATCCTCGAGCCGAGGTAGTGGAGAATTACTTATTTGGATCAGTAGTTTCTCAGGTGGTGATGGGCTTCATGCCGACACGATTTATCGCGTTATTAAGGGTCTGACTTTTCCACCCCCTAGACTCGATATGCGATACTCTTTAGACGAACGGACCGGACTGTACGGATATTGTCACTGTCAGGCTCAGTAGGGTTTATGGATGAGTTCGCTCGTCAGCTTCCCTTCCAATCAATACATAGGCAACCATTACGTACAACTTGTACCTTTGACGTGCTAGTGGTTATACCAGTGCCAGTGTGTTGATGTGTCATTAGAGTCCCCCACAGACCGTTTCCCAAGTTCGGGCGAAACGTTGTAGAGGCCGTATGGTTTTATGGCAGGGTTCGCACGTGCGTTTTCGCACGTGTCATTTTTCGGGCAGATAATACTGGTCGGCTTTGGTTTAAGCCGGATCCGAGTATTATACTGTGTAGATATAATATCTTTGTCTCTGATGCATTTGTATTCGGTCGTAATACAAATGCGGGTATGTTTATACCATTACGAGGTTATCCTGAAATTCGTTTCAGGATCACTTTTGGAAGTTGCCAGTTTCCAGTTTTCTATCAGCCGTATTTAACATTCGGTTAAATGCGGATTTATCTTTTCTTCTCTTGGGTGAGTCATGAGGGTGATGTGTGTGGAAGCTTCTAGAATTTGTGTGGTGTTCTTTGTTCATTGGTAGCATTTAATGAAAGGGTGACTAGGTTAAGGTGATTCATCCTTTGCTTTAAATGAGTTCATACTAGGTGTTAGATGACACATTCTCTTCATTAATGCTATGGTCACTCTCCACTCTCCTACACTCACCCCCCTCACCATATATGCCCCCCCCTTTGAGAAAGGATTATGGTTGCTTGGAAAAGATTATGATAGTTTTGGTTGATAGAAATTAGATGTGATCCATTTCTCATTTCCATTCGATCCAAAAGGGCAACTTCATTAACCGTTCGTCCGTGACTTTGGACGTAAAGAGACAAAGTGTTTTACTCATTCTCTACATCATCTTGGTCGTCTCTTTTAGCAAACTTGACGACCGAGTTGCCTCGGTTCAGAGGCGGGAGCCCGTTTAAAGATCCGTCGACGTGGTGCCACCTGGACGAGAAGATTGGAGATTCAGGAGATCGGAGCAGCCGCAACAAAGCGTGGGATGATGGTTGAAGACCGAAGGACTCGGATCGTTCGGTATAACATTTCTACCCACTTTGTAATTTGTTAGTTTAGTTTTAATGGCAAATCCGGGTTATAGTACACGATAGCGCCAGTTGTAAAAAGTTTTTGTTCCGCATTTGGCGTCTGTTAGACGGCCGGGGCGCTACCGTGGTCTTACAGTGGTATCAGAGCCGCACCATTAAGCTTTACTAACTTGTGCTAACACGTTTAAAATATCGATCGAACGGAATTTCGAAAATCACATTTTTTAGTATAAAAGTTTCTGTCGATTTTAAACTGGGTCTAAAAATTATTTTGAGCATCACAGAAAAACAAGCAGGCTTTTTAAAGAATAATAGAGAAAAACGATACACTGAATCGTCCGTACGACCGCGGAACCGCGGCCGTCTTGGCGTTTCAGTTGGTCAATTTTCTACTGTTTGTTCTTTGTTGGAAATTATGGTTTTTGGTATAGTTCTTTTGGGCCCAGGTTTTGTTACAGTACAGCAGATGTTTGTGGGGCCCACTTTGGGAAATTTTGTCGATCGAAATTTAAACGTGTTAGTTTACAGTACTTACTTTATATCTCCGACCAGGAATTTGTTAGTGTATATGCCCTAGAGGCCATTACTGTATCATACTAGTTTGTATATTACTTAATGGATGCTTGGGATATTCACCTTGTATATACAATCTTGCTCAAAATAGTAGTATGCTACTTGGTTTGTTTCTACTTCAATGTGTACATGTGTTTATTTTAGTATATCGCCTATACACATTAGTAGAGCCCTTAGGATCTTTGCTTGATTACCAGCGATGTGATGGCCGTCACACTAGTGGGGCTGGGTAATCTATAAGCACATCCTTATGCAGGTCCCTGGTCGCAGGACTATCGAGACAGGGCATCGATACTCCGGAGTAGACCAGCGCATGCGCTTCTCATCCCAGTGTGGGAGACGGTCTGTCCCACAGCCATCAGTACGTCGTACTTGAGATAGTATGCGGGTGCTCGTTAGGTTACGGGTACACTGGACATGACTCGTCGGGAACTGACTAGTTGGTATTATACCTATCGTCAGTTATCAGTTCCCAGGTGACATGAGTACAGCTTAGTCCGCTGACTTGACACTGTCACTTCGCCTCGGGTGTGTTCCCACTGTACTTTGATCACTACCCTACCACGGCTCAAAGGAGTCGTGCAAACAGGTAGTGGTTGGGTGCAGTCCCGAAGCACTTGGAGGCAGTGACGGTTAGACAGGATTCGTCTCTCCCGGTATTGGGGGTTGACATCGCGCTGTGTCTAGGAGAGCCATTACACGAGTAGTCCCTGGCCAGGGCAAACGAGATATACTGGTAGGTTTCCAGCGTTATCTCAGGGTGTTTTGGGCTTCGCTCCGGCACGACTTGTACCGCTATTGAAGGACTGACGTTTACCGCCCCCTAGGCCCGCCATGTGATGTATCAGACGAACAGACCGGACTGTACGGAGAATGTCACACTCAGGCTCAGTAGGAGTTCAGATGGGTTTCGCCTCGTCGGTCTTCTTGTCGGCATTACCTGGGGACCGTTACGCACAGCTAGTGCCGCTTGCGGTCTGTGGTTAAACCCACTGCCAGCGTAGTGTCGAGTCTTTAGAGTCCCACACAGAAAGCTTTTCGCCTTTAGGCAAAAGAGTAGAGGTCGCATGGTATTGCGACAGGTCGCATGGTTTTGCGACAGGGTTCGGTCACATCCGTGCACTTGTGCACGTACAGTGTCCGGACAGTTTACACTAGCGGGCTTTGGTTTAAGCCAGATCCTAGTGTACCTTATGGGATTGGATTTATCCAGTTTGCATTCGTGTTCCTCGGAACGCGGATGCGGGTGTGTATGCACAGTTGACAGGGAGGCAGAGGCAGCGGATTCTCATTAGGGTTGTTGACAGTTGACCGTTGACTTTTTGACTTTTTGCTCAACCCTAATGAGAATATGATATGCGATTAACTATTATATTAATTAAGTATTATGGTGACTTGGTTGTTGACTTTTGTTGACCTTGTTGACTTGTTGACTTTTGTTGACTTGTTGACTTTGTTGACCGGTTGACTAGGCTTGACTAGTTGACCATCATGATAACCATGGTTATCATTTCATGCCAAAGACTTTTACTTGCTTGTTTATTTGAGTAAAATGAGTGCATGACATGATAAGGTTATGGTTGCTTCAACCATCACATAAGACTTTTGTTGATATGATGAGTTATCATTGCTTTGGATTATGAGAGGGTGAGAGACAAAATACTTTCTCATTCTTTCTTGCTCATTCTCTCTCTTGTTCTTGAGCTCTCCTCTTGCTCTCACCCTCAACCTCTTGCTCCCTCTCTTGACCTATGGTTCTCTTGTCTCATGAGTTGAGAATCAAGAACCATAGATAAAATCCCATTCTATTTCCTCTCTACTCATTCTAGTTCACTAGGTTTAGCAAACCAAGTGAACTAGTTTCTTCAAAGAACGAAGAAGGAGCTAAAGGTTGGAGCTTTCAAGTGGATCTATCTTCGGCGTACGGAGACGACGAGAAGGAGCCATCGCACCACCATCGAAGCTTGAAGAGAAGGAGTTCAAGTCAAGCTAGGTATAACCATCTCCATCCGAGTAGCTAACTCTCTTTAGTTAAGTATGCTAGTTTTAGTTTAGTCAAAGATCCCGACTTTGCTTAGTCCATGTTGCCCCTTGCGCTAAAAATTTGATTTTTATACCGTTTCCGCCTCCCCGTAAGAACCGGGGGTCGCAACGTGGACTTACAGTGGTATCAGAGACTAACTAAACTTAAACTAGCTTGGTAGTAAAGTGTAACGAAGTTCGGAACCGGAAAAAAATCCAAAAACCTAACTTTTACAAAACCTGAGTTTCTGTTGAAATTTTTTCTGGTCAAAATGAAAAACTTTATACTCCTAAATTCGGCTCAGGGTTTTGTGTGAACACCCAAGAAAAACGTTGCCCTAATTCGTTCAAACCGCCGCGCTTCCGCCGCACGAGGTATGCATGTGCCGCGGAAGCGCCGCAGTTTGTCGTCTTCTCTGCATCGTTTTTCGTGCAGTGTGTGTCTGTGTTGGTTTTGGGATTTTTGAAATATATTATATGTGCCCAGATTTTCCAGAAAAGAAATTTCATTTTGGGGTCCTATAATTCCGTATTTTTTCCGAACTTCACTGCACTTTGACTATGATGGTTATATCTGTGATGCTTGCATGTATTGAACGTCGGCTAATCGCTATAAGTCGATTGGTCGGGGTTATACATGATCTGTGTTTGATATTGGAATGTGTATATAAATATGTTGGATTGTCGCGGGTGAATAGCCGGGGGTTGTGAGACGAGAGTTTTCTTTTCTTGCAATTCATGTAAATTTGTAAATTGATGTAATAATTATTTGTATGGCCGCACAACCGGGTCGGGGTTGTAGCCGTCATTGTATAATTTCTTTTTACTGTTTTTGCTCCTAGGATAGACCCATGGAGGGGTGCACAAACTACCGGGTATGCCGAAGTGTCGAGTGGCCTACTCATGGAGATGAGGGAGGTTGCTACGCTTCGGGTACTTGGCGGGTAGTTTGCCGCACCCGTAGGGGTCTTGGGTGGGGTTTTGGCTATTCACCGCGACCGTGTAATCTGTTCTTGTTACAGGCTCGTACAAATTACAGATTCCTAGTATATCCAATGTATTTATCTGTGATCTGAAATGTTTATCATTGCAGTATATCTATATATGATATTATTTAGGCGTTGCTTATGTTTTACAGACGCGCTAGCCCAGCCCCCGCTCTGTCGTTAGTTAAGTAACCTAACGGGTAATGACGGGGCCCAGTGGCGAATGCGAATGGCATAAGCGTACGTCATATTTTGGTTGTTTTCTGCAATGGTAGGTTTAATTGATGGGACGCATTAAAAGAACTAATGCAAGAATATCACGCATTAAAAGAACTAATGCAAGATAATAAACCAAGTTAAAGTCGTTGGAACACTTTCGAAAAACCACTCGGTTCTTTTCAAAACCAACTTTTAAATGCGGAGCTTGAGCCACTCCTTTTAAAAGCTATCTCGTTCCATCGACCAAATCAAGTTCACTACGTTCACGGTTTTGCCAAAACCATCCGTAGCCCTCCGTCGTTTCACATGAATAGTCAATAGTATTCAAGCTGTGTTTGTTGGCCAAAGTCAAGGCACAGTGATTGGTAGCTATTGGGTATTCATGTGCAGCATAGATAGATGCGTTGGTTTGGAACAGTCGTACTGCCTTGTTGGCCAAAGTCAAGGGTAGGTGCGGGTGGATTCAAATTAACCTGGAGAACGACGGGCAGAACTTGACATGTGACTTATGATTTGTTGGCCAAAGTCAAGGTCATAAGAGCATGGGGCAAAAATCCACATCGGGAGTTTCATAAGTACTGAAACTTGCTAGATTTGCATACCATTTGGAGTGTGATGATTCTGGTAGGATTCCTTCAGTTTCGTCACGCGATGATATTTGGATCCCGATCCTACTGTGAGTATATGCTACTCCTCGGGAAATTTCTCACTTAACGATAAATGCTATAAACCTAGTAGGTGCCTAGAAAGGTGTTAGCGGGGCTACGCCCCCAGGGAAAAAAGGTTCTTTAATTAAGGAACTTCGCGAAAGCGTTGGAAAACCTCCCTCGAAGTACCGACACCGGCCTGGCTGAACGGTTAAGCAAGTATTGTACGGTGGGATTGATCCTGACTAATTCTTCCTTTATGGTTTGAGGAGGGATTCGAGAAACAGTGGGAGCCATCCTGTTTAGACAAACTAAAAACCACTCTAAACTTGCAAGAGCATCATGCTGAGTGTTTCTTCTTCTCTCTCCTAATTGCAGCGACCAATCAACATGACTGGACTTAAGTTACTCCTAGATAAAAACAAACTGACAGGGCCAAACTACAAAGATTGGCTCAGGAATGTCAAGATAGCAATCACTTATGACAAGCTGGGGTATCTTCTTACCACCAAAGCTCCCCCTGTCCCTGATCCAACTTCCAGTGTCACGGATAAGGAAATCCGCAAGACTTGGGAGATTGATAGAGCGAAGGCCAAGTGCCTCCTGCTTGCCTCGATGGACAACGAACATCAGAGGAGGCATGAGAATATGGACATGGAGTCCATATTGCTCCATACAAAAGAACTGTATGGAGAGCAATCACGTATCGCAAGATACGAAGCGTCGAAAAAGTTATTTTCGACAAGAATGGCCGTCGGATCATCAGTAGCCGAGCACGTGCTAAAGATGATCGGCTTCATTGAGGAGCTCGCTGACCTAGGGATCACATTGGAGAGTGAGCTATATACGGATATAGTTCTCCAGTCCCTTCCTTCCACTTACGCCCAGTTTATACTGAACTTCAACTTACAAGAAAATGAGGTTGAACTTTCAGAGCTCCTCAACATGCTGAGGAGCGCAGAGGGCACCCTACAGAAAGGTAGGGATACATCCACTTTGTTTGTAGGAGGATCATCTTCTTCTAGGTCCAAGGCGAAAGCCAAGGGAAAGAAGAGGAAAGCCCCCGCCAAACCAAGGGGCGGTGTTAGTAAAGTGGATACGAAGGGAAAAGCAAAAGCAACAAAGATAGCGGGGAAGCTTGTGGATAAGGAAGAATGCTTCTATTGTCATAAGAAAGGACACTGGAAGAATGATTGCAGGGCCTGGAAGGCCAGAACACAGGAATTGAAGCAGGTTGCAGCTTCAGCTTCAGGTGTGTATGTTATTGAAAATTGTCTTTCAATAAACTCTACTTCCTGGGTATTGGATACCGGAACAGGATCTCATATCTGTAATTCTTTGCAGGCGTTGAGAAACCGTAGGGTTTTGAAGGCAGGTGACATGACCCTCAAAGTTGCGAACGGAGCTAGCATGGATGCTAAAGCCGTGGGGGACTATCACCTGGGAATGTCAGATGGACATGTTTTGGTTTTGCGTAATTGCTTTTTTGTACCCAACGCAACTTGTAATATCATTTCTGTATCTTTAGTTTCTAAAGAAGGTTATGAATTTGCGTTTGTAAGTAATGTTGTAAACATTCACCTTAATCAAGTTTTGATTGGGTCAGGTACATTGAGTAATGGTATATACGTGTTAAACCAACCACAGATTTTCAACGTCCAGAATACACACAAAAGAAAGTCTCCGGAAATGAATCAGACTTTCTTATGGCATTGTAGATTTGGTCACATCAATGAGAGAAGGTTGACTAAGTTACATACAGAAGGATATTTGAATGCGTTCGAATATCAATCGTATGCCACTTGTCAATCTTGTCTCAAAGGAAAGATGACAAAGACTCCGTTTACTGGACAAGGAGTAAGAGCGAGCGAGCTCTTGGGACTCGTACACAGTGACGTGTGCGGTCCAATGTCTACACATGCCCGAAGCGGACATTCTTACTTCATTACTTTTACGGATGACTTCTCAAGGTACGGTTATGTCTTCTTGATGAAACATAAGTCCGAGGCCTTTGGAAAATTCCAGGAGTATAAGAATGAAGTAGAGAAACAGACCGGCAAAAGTATTAAGATTCTAAGATCGGATCGAGGTGGAGAATACTTAAGTGCCGAGTTCCTGGACTATTTAAAAGAGAACGGAATTCTCTCTCAGCTTACTCCTCCATACACCCCGCAACATAACGGTGTATCGGAGAGACGGAACCGCACCCTATTGGATATGGTGCGGTCCATGATGAGTAACGCTGAGTTACCGCGATCATTCTGGGGATATGCGCTAGAATCAGCCGCATACCTTTTGAACCGAGTTCCTACTAAGACCGTGCCTACTACACCATATGAGATGTGGTGTGGGAAGAGACCCTATCTTAAGCATATTAAGACATGGGGATGTCCAGCTTTTGTCAAAAAGCAGCATGCGGACAAGCTCGAGGCACGCTCAGTACAGTGCAAGTTTGTGGGATATCCAAAGAATTCCAAAGGATATTTCTTCTACTGTGAAGAGGAACAAAAAGTCCTTGTTTCTCGTCATGCCTACTTCTTGGAAACTGAGTTTTTGGAAAACCAGATAAGTGGGAGCACAATAGAACTGGAAGAAGTTCCAGAACCACAGACTGTTACTGAAAGCTTAGTGGAACCAGAGGGTTCAACAGAACAGGACATTCCTACGCCGCTCCGCAGGAGTAGTAGGCAGTCTCATCCGCCCGAGAGATACTACGGTTTTCTCATAGACGGGGATAGAGAGGATTGCATCATAGATTATGATGAGCCTACTAGCTTCCAGCAGGCCGTTCAGAGCGTTGACTCAGTGAAATGGCTGGATGCAATGCGGACCGAAATGGAGTCCATGTACACCAACAAGGTATGGACGTTGGACATTGCTCCAGACGGGGTAAAACCCGTAGGATGCAAGTGGATCTTCAAAAGGAAGATTGGTGTAGATGGACAGGTTGAGACCTATAAAGCTAGGCTGGTAGCAAAGGGTTTTCGTCAAAGACCTGGCTTGGACTACGACGAAACCTTTTCTCCAGTAGCCATGCTGAAATCCATTCGGATCCTTCTTGCCATTGCTGCCTTCCACGATTATGAGATCTGGCAAATGGACGTAAAGACAGCTTTTCTAAATGGAAATTTAGAGGAGTGTGTCTATATGGACCAGCCAGAGGGTTTCATTCAGAGTGGGAGCAGCGGAAAGGTGTGCAAGTTGCTTAAGTCCATCTATGGACTAAAGCAGGCATCGCGGAGTTGGAACATCTGCTTTGATGAGACGGTCAAAGAATTTGGCTTTATCAAAAATCCAGATGAACCATGCATCTATAGTAGATTTGTAGCGAGAACTGTAGTATTCCTCGTTTTGTACGTGGATGACATTCTCTTAATAGGAAATGACATTCCTATGCTACAATCTGTCAAGGGGTTCTTGTCACACAGGTTCTCCATGAAAGACCTGGGTGATGCCTCATACATTCTGGGTATCCGGATCTACCGTGACAGATCCAAGAGGATATTAGGACTTTCACAGTCCAGGTACATCGACACCATACTGAAGAGGTTCAGTATGGAAGATTCCAAGCGCGGTAACCTACCGGCTTGTCACGGGATCACCCTCTCTAAAGAGATGTCTCCCAAGACTGATTTGGAGAGGGATCGCATGTCTATTATACCCTACGCTTCTGCGGTAGGCTCTATAATGTATGCGATGTTGTGTACCAGACCGGATGTAGCTTATGCACTGAGTGTGGTAAGCCGGTATCAGTCTAACCCAGGGGAGAAACACTGGATAGCGGTAAAGAACATTCTCAAGTACCTGAGAAGGACTAAGGAGATGTTCTTGGTGTATGGCGGAAAAGACCTCCAGATCGAGGCCTTTGCTGACTCCAGCTTCCAGAGTGACAAGGATGATTCCAAGTCCATGTCGGGTTTTGTCTTTACTCTCAATGGAGGGGCGGTGTGTTGGAAGAGTTCCAAACAGGAAACCGTTGCAGACTCGACGATGGAAGCGGAATACATCGCTGCATCTGATGCCGCAAAAGAAGCTGTCTGGATGAGAAAGTTCTTGAAAGAACTTCAGGTGGTTCCGTCCATTGTTGATCCAATACCTCTGTATTGCGACAACAACGGGGCTATAGCTTTAGCGAAGGAACCCAGGTCCCATCAGAGATCCAGGCACATCTTGAGGCGGTATCACCTGATCAGGGAGATCGTAGATCGCCAGGAGATCGAGGTTCGGAGAGTCGCTTCAGAAGATAACACTGCAGATCCATTCACCAAGGCCCTGCCCCAGACTCAGTTCGAGCGGCTGATCGAGATGATAGGTCTTCGATACGCCAGTACATGGCCTTAGTGCAAGTGGGAGATTGTTAGTGTATATGCCCTAGAGGCCATTACTGTATCATACTAGTTTGTATATTACTTAATGGATGCTTGGGATATTCACCTTGTATATACAATCTTGCTCAAAATAGTAGTATGCTACTTGGTTTGTTTCTACTTCAATGTGTACATGTGTTTATTTTAGTATATCGCCTATACACATTAGTAGAGCCCTTAGGATCTTTGCTTGATTACCAGCGATGTGATGGCCGTCACACTAGTGGGGCTGGGTAATCTATAAGCACATCCTTATGCAGGTCCCTGGTCGCAGGACTATCGAGACAGGGCATCGATACTCCGGAGTAGACCAGCGCATGCGCTTCTCATCCCAGTGTGGGAGACGGTCTGTCCCACAGCCGTCAGTACGTCGTACTTGAGATAGTATGCGGGTGCTCGTTAGGTTACGGGTACACTGGACAGGACTCGTCGGGAACTGACTAGTTGGTATTATACCTATCGTCAGTTATCAGTTCCCAGGTGACATGAGTACAGCTTAGTCCGCTGACTTGACACTGTCACTTCGCCTCGGGTGTGTTCCCACTGTACTTTGATCACTACCCTACCACGGCTCAAAGGAGTCGTGCAAACAGGTAGTGGTTGGGTGCAGTCCCGAAGCACTTGGAGGCAGTGACGGTTAGACAGGATTCGTCTCTCCCGGTATTGGGGGTTGACATCGCGCTGTGTCTAGGAGAGCCATTACACGAGTAGTCCCTGGCCAGGGCAAACGAGATATACTGGTAGGTTTCCAGCGTTATCTCAGGGTGTTTTGGGCTTCGCTCCGGCACGACTTGTACCGCTATTGGGGGACTGACGTTTACCGCCCCCTAGGCCCGCCATGCGATGTATCAGACGAACAGACCGGACTGTACGGAGAATGTCACACTCAGGCTCAGTAGGAGTTCAGATGGGTTTCGCCTCGTCGGTCTTCTTGTCGGCATTACCTGGGGACCGTTACGCACAGCTAGTGCCGCTTGCGGTCTGTGGTTAAACCCACTGCCAGCGTAGTGTCGAGTCTTTAGAGTCCCACACAGAAAGCTTTTCGCCTTTAGGCAAAAGAGTAGAGGTCGCATGGTATTGCGACAGGTCGCATGGTTTTGCGACAGGGTTCGGTCACATCCGTGCACTTGTGCACGTACAGTGTCCGGATAGTTTACACTAGCGGGCTTTGGTTTAAGCCAGATCCTAGTGTACTTTATGGGATTGGATTTATCCAGTTTGCATTCGTGTTCCTCGGAACGCGGATGCGGGTGTGTATGCACAGTTGACAGGGAGGCAGAGGCAGCGGATTCTCATTAGGGTTGTTGACAGTTGACCGTTGACTTTTTGACTTTTTGCTCAACCCTAATGAGAATATGATATGCGATTAACTATTATATTAATTAAGTATTATGGTGACTTGGTTGTTGACTTTTGTTGACCTTGTTGACTTGTTGACTTTTGTTGACTTGTTGACTTTGTTGACCGGTTGACTAGGCTTGACTAGTTGACCATCATGATAACCATGGTTATCATTTCATGCCAAAGACTTTTACTTGCTTGTTTATTTGAGTAAAATGAGTGCATGACATGATAAGGTTATGGTTGCTTCAACCATCACATAAGACTTTTGTTGATATGATGAGTTATCATTGCTTTGGATTATGAGAGGGTGAGAGACAAAATACTTGCTCATTCTTTCTTGCTCATTCTCTCTCTTGTTCTTGAGCTCTCCTCTTGCTCTCACCCTCAACCTCTTGCTCCCTCTCTTGATCTATGGTTCTCTTGTCTCATGAGTTGAGAATCAAGAACCATAGATAAAATCCCATTCTATTTCCTCTCTACTCATTCTAGTTCACTAGGTTTAGCAAACCAAGTGAACTAGTTTCTTCAAAGAACGAAGAAGGAGCTAAAGGTTGGAGCTTTCAAGTGGATCTATCTTCGGCGTACGGAGACGACGAGAAGGAGCCATCGCACCACCATCGGAGCTTGAAGAGAAGGAGTTCAAGTCAAGCTAGGTATAACCATCTCCATCCGAGTAGCTAACTCTCTTTAGTTAAGTATGCTAGTTTTAGTTTAGTCAAAGATCCCGATTTTGCTTAGTCCATGTTGCCCCTTGCGCTAAAAATTTGATTTTTATACCGTTTCCGCCTCCCCGTAAGAACCGGGGGTCGCAACGTGGACTTACAGAATGTCATTCGAGCGGTAAACCGCGTCTAATTGCAATAGTTCTTTTAGACGGGTTTGCGAACGTGACATTCGCGTTGATGTTCTGTGTTGTGCTGTAATGTTGCGGATATGTCGTGGTGGATAGCAGTGTGCAATGGTAGTGCAGTTTGGATTTATTTGTACATTTGATATTGCGGGGCGAGCGTCCAACATGTGGACTGCCATCGCTGCCTGTTTGTATAATATTCTTTTGGGGCACGACCAGGTTGAGGTCGATATACCCGTTGTACATATTTTTATTTCTGTACTAGGTTTATCCCGCGAAGGAGTGCACGGATAGCCAAGTTCTGGAGGGCAACGGGTCCGTATCTCATGGCTTTGAGAGGCAGAGGGACCTCACTCTAGAATTGGCAGACTATTCGCCGCACTCGTAGGGGGTACAGGTTGACCCAAGGAGGGGTGCTCAATTTACCGGATTCCGTGAAGTGCCGGGTGCCAGAATCTGTAGGGTGTTTTTCGTCATCCCATTGAGATGGGAATACGCGCGCGCTTGTCAAGCGTACTACAGATTCCCCCTGCCTAGGGTAGGCCGGGGTTTAATGATTGTGGGGATCCGAATCTCCGGCAGCCGCGGACTAAGCTGCCGTTAATTACCCCTCGGCTTTGGGGCGAGGGAACCTCCGATTAACGGGTTAAGCTGGTCATGCGAACTCAATGTGCAGTGTACGTGTGTTTTGTTTTGGAGGAGGGTTTTTAAATATATCGGGAGCCACGCAGAGTTTTTTTCTAACAGGGACAGTGTCGTGGTGTATGTGAGTGTGCACATATGTATGCATATGTGTATATATATATGTATATATGTATATATATATATATATAAGAAAGAGGGGAAAAGGCATCCAAAGGATGCGTGGGGCCAGTGCCTTGAGCGCTGTGCGCTTAGGTGCTGTGCGCTCAGGCGCAAGCACGCCACGTGTCGGCACGTGGGCGTTTTGCGCTTGAGCGCAAGCGCGCCACATGTCGACACGTGGGCGCTTTGCGCTGGAGCGCAGTGCGCCTGAGCGCAAGCGCGCCACGTGTCGGCACGTGGGCGCTTTGCGCTCGAGCGCAGGGCGCCTGTGCAAAGCGCGCCATGTGTCGGCACGTGGGCGTTTTTGCGCTTTGAGCGCAGTGCGCCACATGTCGGCACGTGGGCGCTTTGCGCTCGAGCGCAGTGCCTCTGAGCGCAGCGCACCACGTGTCGGCACGTGGGCGCTTTGCGCTCGAGCGCAGTGCGCCTGAGCGAGAGTGCGCCACGTGTCGGCACATGGGCGCTTTGCGCTCGAGCGCAGTGCGCCTGAGCGAGAGCGCGCCACGTGTCGGCACATGGGCGCTTTGCGCTCGAGCGCAGTGCGCCTGAGCGCAAGCGCGCCACGTGTCGGCACGTAGGCGTTTTGCGCTCGAGCGCTGGGCGCTGGCGAGACAAAGAGGCTTTTAGTCCCAGAACCAGAAGCTATGCTTCAGAAAGGAAATATTTATTATATATATATATGTAAATATATGGAGTTAAACTCCTAAAATGTTTTGGTTGATGAAAGGGGTTCTTCCTCTTCCTCCTCTGTTGGCTGGATCTTGGTGATCAAAAAGTAGGAGATTTTAAAAATCACTCCTTTTTGAGATCTGATGGGAGATCTGAGTTCCCCTTTGTGGGTTTTGTGGTGGAAAACTACTTAGTTTTGGAAAAGAAAGAGTAAAACTCTTGATTTAATTCAAAAGAAATGAGAAGGTTTAGAACCTTGGAGAAGGAGCAGGAGGCACAAAGAACCCTAGTTTTTGGGGGAATGAAAAGTATTCCTTTTTTTTTATTCATCATGTTGCCTTTTATAGGCTTACATATTTGCATATAGCCCCTTGGCTTCACAAAAATGGCATTTTGCCTATCCCATGGCTCATGTGCCATTTCTTTTTTGCACACAAGCCATGGGCTTACAAAATATTGGCTTTATGCCCATTTTGCATGTACAAAAAAATTTACATAAAAAATTATTTATTACATGATCTATATTTTGGCATGGAGAAGGCTGGCCGCGGGCTCGACTTGGGCATGGGCCCGCTTGACCTGGGCTTGGGCCCACCTGGTTTAGGGTTGACCTTGACTTTGACTCGGTCAGCGGGGGTGTAAATTTTTACCCCAACACCATTCACTATACTGTGGGGACTACCTCGCTTCAGGTTTTGGCGGGTAACTTGCCGCACCCGTAGGGGTCTAGATTTCATTGCACAGGCTATCCACACGACCAGGGGAACGTCGGGTTTCAGTAGCGGCTCTGTGAAACCCGGGGATCCCAGATTATCTGTATTGTTCTGTGATACTTATTACTTTTCTGTAATGTTGCATATTATCACGCCTGGAACGATTATTGTATATTGGTATATATACTATTAGATGTTGTATATGTTTTACACCCGCGCTAGTCCAGCCCCCGCTCAGTCGTTAGTTAAGTAACCTAACGGGTGATGACGGGACCCAGTGACGAATGCGGATGGCATATACGTACATTTTATTTTCGTTCTTTTCTGGTGTGATTGATTGATAGGACTGCGGTTATTCTTATCAATGCAAGGATAAAACAAACCTATATTTGATGTTGTTGGAACAAATTTTAAAAAAGTGTTATTACAAAGATATTTACTTTTGTTATGCATAGTGATATTCAGTTAGAATATCCTGCACCTCATTCCACGAGGCAAGGGCCGAGATCCCTTCACCGGGAGTGACCCCTTGGGCAGAAGTTTAAGTCAAGGTAATAACTTCAATATAGTCGATTACAAGTTGCTTTGCATCGCGGTATTTAGTTAGAATATCCTGTACCTCATTCCATGAGGAAAGAGCCGAGATCCCTTCACCGGGAGTGACCTCTTTAGCAAAAGGTTTTCGCCACTATATTTTTATAAAAAGCTATCAGGTTCCTACAATGAGATCAAGTTCGTTACGTTAAAGGTTTTTCGCCAAAAACCAGTCGTAGCCCTCCGTCATTTCTTATGAATATTCAGTAGTATTCAAGCTATGTATTTTGGCCCTTAGTCAAGGCATAGTGTTTGGTAGCTGCTGGGTATTCATTTATTGCATAGATAGATGAGTTGGTTTGGGACAGTCGTTCTGCCATTTTGGCCCTTAGTCAAGGGCATGTGCGGGTGGGTTCAAATTGACCTGGATAGTGACGGGTAGAACTTGGCATGTGACTTATGACATTTTGGCCCTTAGTCAAGGTCATAAGAGCATGGGGCAAAAATAAAATCGGGAGTTTCTAAAGATACAGGAAACTTGTCAGGCATGCGCATACCTTCTGGAGTGTGATAACTTGAGTGGCTTCCATCAAGTTATCATGCGATGATAGTTGGATCCCGATTCTCACTGATGAGTTGGTTTACTCTTCGGGTGATCCAGACTAATTCTTCTTTCAGGTTTGGAGGAGAATTTGAGATAACAGTGGGAGGTTTCCTGATTAGATAAAGTGATAATCATTCTGATCTAGGTTAGAGTGCACGCAGAGTGTTTCTTTTCTCTCTCTCTCTTTGGCAGCGACCTTTGACCGACCCTAGAGTATGACTCAGTGACCAAGTTGACCGAACCTTCTTAAAATACTGGCCTTTGGATTGTCTATAGTTTCATAAGTCATTGTCGCTCCTTCTTTTACCCTTTGTATTTCTCAGAACACCCTGTATTACTACGGACATCCACTTCCATTTGATAGATCCATCGTATGGTTATATACGAACTCGAAGGTACTACTTCGAGGATGGATCCAGGTTCAGGAGAAATAGAATTGGTTTATTCAGTTGTCTTTTGTTATCACCTTCTCTCAGGTTGCGAGGGCTCCTTAGTTTAGGAGAGTACACCTATTACGCTTATTGGATAGTCTTATTCCAAACCGTAGGCTGGTGCCGAAAGGTAGGGAATGAAGAAAATCAATTAGCCTAAGTAGGGTGTACAGAAGGTAATATGTAAAGACAAAATGAAGGGATTAGAAAGAGGGCAAAGTAAATTGCGACTGTTATCATTCACGACCAAACCGCGTACTTCATCGCCACTCCTATTTCACCTTTGTTTTTTCCCCAGTTCGGGAGAAATAGAATAAGGTATTATTCAGTTGTCTTTTATCATCACCTTCTCTCAAGTTGCGAGTACTCCTAGGATTAGGAGAGTACACCTATTATGCTTACTGAATAGTCTTCTTCCAAACCATAGGCTGGTGCCGAACGGTATGGAAGGAAGAAAACTATTTAGCCTAACGATGGTGTACAGAAGGTAACGACTAAAGACAAATAAAGGGATTTAGAGAGATAGCAAAGATATATACGGTTAAAGTCATGAATTGGATTATGGAAGAGGCATTACTATGAATACCAGACACCCCTATGAAATATTTTCATGTTTCAGTGCATTGTTAAAGGAAAACTGATTTCCCGATTAGATACTTACTCCAGGGTATGTATTTACCAGGTTTTATTCTCATATCTGTATGGTTTTACAGATGATGAGTAGGAGTAGGTTATTGGGAATAAGGTGATCATCCTCATTATATCGGAATTCGTTGTAATTGGTGATATTTGAGGAAATCGCCTGGGTACAGTTTTCGACCTACGATGCACAGGTTTTGAGTTATTCAACTCAGCGGACTTATACAGAGTATTGTATGTTGTCCAGTGTCCGTAAGGACAAAGGGGTAGGTCCTCGTACTATGTTCTGTTTACTTGTGACTTCTCTAGTTTTTAGACAAGTATTTCGTAGAAATACAATATCTAAGTTTTGAGAAGTTGTGGGTATAAGAATAAAGTAGAGAACCAGGTATCACAAGTATCGGGATTCTTCAAAAAGATCGAAGATGTAGTTTCTTGTGATAGTATTCAGAAGATAGTAATGGTTTTGAGAAACTTGTTTCTCTTTCAGGTTACTCATAATTGGATGTATTCCTAAGTTGAGTAATGCTGATTAGCCTCTCTCCATTAAGATGATATGCACTGGAGACAGCTGCATGGTTTGAATCTGGTTCTAATTAAATTAGTGCCTCTATTTCTATATTGTATATAGAATGGTTCATATCTTAACGATGTTAAGATACTGGGAGTTGTCCAGCTTATGCTTAAAACCAGACACTGGATAACTCGAGGCACGTTTCTGTAATGGCAGTTTGTGGGTTGACCCTAGCTTTGACGAGGGTTGACATTTCTACCATCTGTAAGATCAATAGTGATATTGTTCTTGACTCGCCACAGTTTTAGTAAAATGGATTTTTTCATAAAACAGTAGTGAGAGTATGGTGGAACTAGAAGTGATTCCAGAACCGCAAACGATTACGGAAAATTTAATAGGACCTATATATTCAATCAGGTTTGACATTCCAATAGCCACTCCGCAGATATGGTGGGTAACCTCAGACACCCGAGAGGTACTCCGGTACCCTCAAGGACGGTGACAGTGAGGTTCTTGTTTACCCAGACTTGACACTACTGTTGTTCCAGACTGTGAGACCCGGCAGGAGGATAAGTATAGCGTCGTTCTAAACTAGCTTTAGAAGTACACGTATATATTATTCTGCCAGAGGGTTGTCGTAGTCAGTGGGAGCAGCGGAAGCATAGTAGGCAAGTAGCTTATGTCTATTTATAGGCTTGAGCAAATATAGCGGAGATAAGATCATCTAATTTTGATAAGACAGTCATGGCTTTGACTTCATCAGAATAGGGGATGGATCTATTAAGAAGATAGTAGGATGTGATGTCCTGGTATTTGGATGACATACACAGAGTAGGAAGTAAAATTTCTATACTACGATCGGCTGTACTGTGGTCGTCACACAGTTGTTTCTCTACAAGGATATGGATATAATATTAGACATTCTGGTTACTAGATCTATGGTTTTAGATCTAGATTTGGGTAGTTTCCCAATATGGGTACTTTGACAATATTCTAATAGTATTTTAGAATAGATGACTCCTGGCATGGTGGTGTACCTGCAGGTGATGGAGTCACCCTCTCTAAAGGTGTCTTAGAGACTAAAGGAGAGAAGGATGTGCATGATTGGCAGATCACTTTCTTAAGCAATTGAGTCAATCATGAGATGTCAAGTACCACACCAGATGTTGTTTTTGCACTAGATGCGATAAGTTTATATTAATCCAATCCTGGAAAAACATAAGGAAACAGTTTTAGAACATAAGTGCATGTTCTACGGATTTGATGACGGCAGCCTCCTTCGGGAGACGGTTATCATTCCAGGCTTCAAAGGTAACATGGATGACAGAGTGATTGTCAGAGTTATAGTTTTCCCTCTGACGAGGGACAGTATTATGGACAGGTGGTCCAAGAGAATACTGTGGGAGGCATGGTGCTGGATACTGATTAAGTTCAGTGATCGATACAGTCTAAGAAGTTTGGATTTGGAGTTCATTTATGAATTAGGTCCTATCAGATATCCAGACATATTCTAAGACAGGTATTACTCAATTCGGAAGATGGCTTTCTCCGCGAACTTGAGATTAAGAGAGACATGGAAAGAAACATCAGGGCGGATCCACTTACTGAGGCTATTTCTCGAACACAAGAGTTTTACAAACTAGCTATGTGAAACTGATTAGTAGAGGAGTTGGGTGTTCGGTATCACACGGGCTGTGAGTATGCGACATCGCAATAATTAGCCTTAAGTGCAAGTGGGAGATTGTTGGAGATAGTGCCCTCAAAGTCAATTATTGGATCGCAGGTACGTGATTATAATGATTGAGGCAGGACCTATACCGATATGACAGTCTTGCTCAAGATGATAGTATGCTATCTGGTTTGTCTTTATCATTATATACATGCTTTAGTTCGCTATTGCATGTTGATAGAGCCCATAGGATTCTTGCTTGACTGCCAGCAGTATGATGGCGATTATATACGTGGGAGCTGGGATCTGTAAGCACATCCTTAAAGTGTCCCTAGTCGTTGGAGTTTCGAGACAGGGCATCGATACTCCAGAGTAGACTAGTGTATACAGTCGAGACCCCGACGAGGGGCGATGGCCGGTCTCATAAGCCATTGGTGTCAGTTAGTTCACCTAAGATGTATACAGGTGCTCATTGGGTTATGAGTACACCAGACAGGACTCGTCGGGAACATGCTAGTTGGTATTATACATATCGTCAGATAGCAGTTCCCTGGTGACATGTATACAGGTTAGTTTATCGACCTGAGATCGTCATTTGTCTCGTGTGAGTTCCCACTGTGCTTAGATTACTACCCGACCACGCTCAAAGGAGAAGTGCAAACAGGTTTTAGTTGGGTACAGTCCCGAGCCATATGGAGGCAGTGAGCGGATCGTCGCGGATTCGTCTCTCCCGGTATTGGGGGTTGATGTCGCACAATGCACGGGTGGCCATCACTAGAAATCCTCGAGCCGAGATAGTGGAGAATTACTGATTTGGATCAGTAGTTTCTCAGGTGGTGATGGGCTTCATGCCGACACGATTTATCGCGTTATTAGGGGTCTGACTTTTCCACCCCCTAGACTCGATATGCGATTCTCTTTAGACGAACGGACCGGACTGTACGGATATTGTCACTGTCAGGCTCAGTAGGGTTTATGGATGAGTTCGCTCGTCAGCTTCCCTTCCAATCAATACATAGGCAACCATTACGTACAGCTTGTACCTCTGACGTGCTAGTGGTTATACCAAGTGCCAGTGTGTTGATGAGTCATTAGAGTCCCCCACAGACCGTTTCCCAAGTTCGGGCGAAACGTTGTAGAGACCGTATGGTTTTATGGCAGGGTTCGGAAAATGCACGTGCGTTTTCGCACGTGTCATTTTTCGGGCAGATAATACTGGTCGGCTTTGGTTTAAGCCGGATCCGAGTATTATACTGTATAGATATAATCTATTTGTCTCTGATGCATTTGTATTCGGTCGTAATACAAATGCGGGTATGTTTATACCATTACGAGGTTATCCTGAAATTCGTTTCAGGATCACTTTTGGAAGTTGCCAGTTTCCAGTTTTCTATCAGTCGTATTTAACATTCGGTTAATTGCGGATTTATCTTTTCTTCTCTTGGGTGAGTCATGAGGGTGATGTGTATGGAAGCTTCTAGAATTTGTGTGGTGTTCTTTGTTCATTGGTAGCATTTAATGAAAGGGTGACTAGGTTAAGGTGATTCATCATTTGCTTTAAATGAGTTCATACTAGATGTTAGATGACACATTCTCTTCATTAATGCTATGGTCACTCTCCCCTCTCCTACACTCATCCCCCCTCACCATATATGGCCGCCCCCTTTGAGAAAGGATTATGGTTGCTTGGAAAAGATTATGATAGTTTTGGTTGATAGAAATTAGATGTGATCCATTTCTCATTTCCATTCGATCCAAAAAGGCAACTTCATTAACCGTTCGTCCGTGACTTTGGACGTAACGAGACAAAGTGTTCTACTCATTCTCTACATCATCTTGGTCGTCTCTTTTAGCAAACTTGACGACCGAGTTGCCTCGGTTCAGAGGCGGGAGCCCTTTTAAAGATCCGTCGACGTGGTGCCACCTGGACGAGAAGATTGGAAATTCAGGAGATCGGAGCAGCCGCAACAAAGCGTGGGATGATGGTTGAAGACCGAAGGACTCGGATCGTTCGGTATAACATTTCTACCCACTTTGTAATTTATTAGTTTAGCTTTAATGGCAAATCCGGGTTATAGTACGCGATAGCGCCAGTTGTAAAAAGTTTTTGTTCCGCATTTGGGGTCTGTTAGACGGCCGGGGCACTACCGTGGACTTACAAAGTATACCAAAAACGGCGAAGAAAGACACATTGATGGAGACTTCCAGCTGTTCGGTGTGCATGAAATCCGATATGAAGATTCCCGGTACTTTATGAACCCCCAAAGTGCTGAGCCACAACTGACCGAGGACAGAACGACCCCGAAGCTCAAAAGCAAATCTGAGCCGGCCGTCCCTTTCAAAAGCAAAACCCCCCAAGTGTGTCCACGTTTCGGCGGTGACACTGATGAGTCCGACACTGGAAGTCTTTCCTTCCATAAAACTCGTCCTCATTTCGGTAGTGATACGGACGAGTCCGACATTGAAGGCCCGTCCGACAGCAAAATCTGCCTTCATTTCGGCAGTGACACTAAAGATTCAGAAGATGAAGACCCGTCTTGCAACAGCTGTGAAAATTGGGCTCTCAT
Organism: Agapanthus africanus; assembly: GCA_030015575.1. NCBI lineage: Eukaryota > Viridiplantae > Streptophyta > Magnoliopsida > Asparagales > Amaryllidaceae > Agapanthus > Agapanthus africanus. The sequence continues at coordinate 34,654,121 of CM057349.1, read as the reverse complement.
ACAAAAAGCGGTGTTAAGAGAAACCTTCAAAGTTATAGAAGGGTCCCTAACCATCACAAGGGTGCCGGAGCATATGTGCAAAGAGCCCGATGCGTTGTCAGTCTCCACCGTGGACCAGTTGAAAACTTTCTATGTTCCCGGAAGGAAAAGTAGACAGAAGGGTATCCTGTTTTATGGGTCAAATCCTGTCGTATACCCGGACGATTTGTCTGTCACATGCCTTCCCTATGAGAGAGGCATAAGAGCCATCCTTAATCCCAGATATTATGCACCCGAGATACGGGAATACTTTAAAAAGTGCGGATGTCGGTTATATCAAACGGACTCCGAAGCGAAGTTTTATGAGGGGTTGTGGCATCCGCCCCAGGTCCGAGCACTCATCGATGGAAAAATCCCAGATAGACGAGGCGTAGGTTTCATTCAACCTGACGTAAAGGCATGCTACATGATCCATGTTAGTGAAACCAGCGAAAAGTCAAATGATGAAAACAAGCTAGCCGAGCCAGAAGAAGCTCCTTAAGAGCTCGAAGATGGCGGACAAGCAACCTTCGATGAGCTAATCGAGATTGATTTAGGAACACCCGATAATCTAAGGCTGACCTACATTAGCTCACTCTTGTCAGAGAAAATGAAAGAACAGATAATCGCCCTTCTACAGGAGTTCGTCGACTGATTCGCGTGGATGTAAAAAGAAATGCATGGCCTCTCTCCTGATGTGGCCGTGCATAAACTAGCTATATCTCCTGATGCCAAACCAGTCAAACAAACTTCTCGAAGAACGAGAAGGGAGCTGGAAGAAAAGGTTATCGAGGAAACCAAGAAACTCATCGATGCTGGCTTCATCAGAGAAAAGAAATACGCGGACTGGATCGCATGTATCGTCCCAGTGAAAAAGAAGAATTCCCTGAAATTATAGAAGGGATGTAAAAGCCATGTCTCGCACCGAAAACGAGGGATAAAGGGGGGAAAAAACCCAAGTACAGTCTTCTAAGAAAAAGAAAAAGAAGACCAAGAAACCCATGTAGCCGCCCAAATATTTGGATAGCCATACGAATTTGCAGACGCATGTCGACGAATTAGAGGAATATAACCAAAAGGCGCGCTCGTCAATTATTCTCAAAAAAAATCTTCAGTATCCCTTCAAACATAAGGATTCTGGGAAAAAGAAGACTCGGCAAAAGGAGTGGAAGAGTGAGTGGAATGATGCCACAAGATCTCTAGTTCCTTCATATATCAAGAAGATGCTCCGTTGGTGTCAGAAAGTGACACTGATGAACGGAGGCAGATACCGTGCAAAATGCCCCGTATTTCCCACAAGACAACCTGATTGACACGATGATAAAAGCATTCCAAGAAGGTGAAGATAGCCTAAGGCATGAAGTGGTCATTTATGAAAAAGCCAGAAAGCAACGACTAACTAAGTAAGCAGTAGAAGGGACGAGTTATGTAACTCCTCGACCAATACAAGAAAGATGGACCGTGATGTCCCTAAACTAGCATGCTGCCCTATGGTGGATCTCTATATTGATCACTGTATACAATCCACAGGCACAAACAATATAACCCCTTATACGTTTCCATGGACCGTGATGTTCCTATACTCGCATCTTGCCCTACGGTTTGTCTCCATATTGACTACCGTATACAATCCGTGGGTACGAGCGATTATATCAACGTTCCTTCTCATTTCATCAGGGTGCAGACGCGACGTCAGGAAGGACCAGAGGGTCAAAATAAAGAGGAGTGATGGCAAATTCCTAGCTCCAAATCTCAATGACAATATATACAGCCTAGAGATCATATGGATATCTACCCTACTTCAGTGAAGAAATCGACGCGACATCATCAAAGCAAAAGTGAAGTGACGGCATATTCTTAGCTTCAGGTCTTGATGGCAAGATATGCAAAGTCTAAGGACCATTGGATGTTATCCCACCTTAAATGGATGCGGCTCTGACTTTCCAGGGACTCGAAGAATGGAGTCTGACCTCAAGGTAAAGAGCAAAGTGACACCTAACGCTGAATTATCTGACGGCAATATAAATATACCAGCTTAGGAAGATTAATTGAAGCGTTATATCCTACATCATAAGGGTTGGGTGATACAGCAAGTACACGGCTACTCGAACCAGCGACCAAAGTGGACGTGGATCGAGAAGCAATCGGCTGACGTAACGGTGCGATGGAGTAAATCCAGCACCACAAACCTAACGGACGCCTATGATGAAAAGGGGTTATGTATGTTGAACATTAGGATGAGTTTATCTATATGCCTAAGGGAATGGTAAACTGAACGCTCCGGAACGAGTAAATAAACTAAGCTAAGCCATTCCAGTACAAATATCGAGGAAAAGAAGCCACTTACGGGTCCTCTCGACCCGTAAGAAGAAAATACTCTTGTGAGATCCATACGACTCATAATAGGATGGACACTTAGGAGTCCTCACGACTCCCGAAGAGAAAATATACCTACGACATCCTCTCGACTCGTAGGAAGAAGTGCTTTTATGAGAACCTCACGGCTTATAAAATTGAAAAGCCTGTAAGTGCATATGTGCATCTTGCCGTGACAACTACAGCTATGCGGAATCAAAAACTTTGAAAACTTGAGCACAATACACTAAAATCTCATGATACAAGCCCAAACACTAAACTAAACAAAACCTAACTAGGAGTTTTAGCTACTTGGTTGGGATTACAACCTTTGTAGACGGTCCTTTGGATCTTGAAAGGTTGACTCCATAAGCTCCTTGGGTTGATAGAACGAGCTCTCGAAATCGATCTTCCGCGTCAAAGACGATCCAACCGAGGATGTCGATTCAAGCGATAGGTTCGTCCGAAGCAACTAAAGATCAAGTCTTGCTAGGACAAGATACTTAGAATGGTGTAGTTTATAAAACTAGATCCTCTCTTTTAATCCTCACAACTCAAGTGAAGAGAATGAGGAGGAAGAAGTGGGAAATAGTGAATTTTCCTTACTTGAGAAAATGATAACCATCACTAAAATCCTACACTACCCTCTCATTCTTATGTCTTCTAATACAAAACAAAAGAGTGGGTGTGTGGTATGTGACTCACTAGTGTGAGTCACAAGCCCACATAACTCTAGAAGAGATAAGAATGAGTGAGTGTGAGAGAGGCCACCTCATCAAGTATACATACACATATATAAATATAAATACATGTATATAAACAAGTATACTGATACCCGTATAAATATGTATACCGTATTTCTACCAAAATACGAATACCGTATTCATACCGAAAATACTAAATACGCGTATTCATATTTAGAAAGAAATACATGTATTTGTATCAAAGCAAAAATACCCGTATTTATACAAATACACGTATTCATATAAATACCGTATTCGTGTTAAAATACAAATACCCAAAAGAGAGCAATATAATACTAGCATCAAAACTGGCTGTCTTTCAAACCTGCTAGTACTACTAAATCGTCCGATTAAAGCACGTGTATAAATACACGTGTTCAATCCAACACCCATATGTAAAACCATACGCAAACTACACCGTTTTGTATGAACCGGGAAACCCTTTGTGTGGGACTCTAAAGACCCGACAATACGCTGGCAGTGGGTTTAACCATAAGCACGTCAGTTGCACTAGCTATACGTAACGGCTATCCAGGTATCTGTCGAAGGGAAGATCGATACGATAACTCGTCCAAAAACCCTACTGAACCTATAAGTGAAATTCTCTGTACAGTCCGCTCTGTTCGTCTAACAGTATCGCATATCGGGCCTAGGAGTGGTAAATGTCAAACCCCTAATAGCGCAATAAGTCGTGTCGATGTGGAGCCCAATACAACCTGAGAAACTACTGGTGTACCTACCGGTAAATCTCACTTTCCCTGGCCAGGGACTTTGTGTATTGGCAAACCGTACACGGCGCGATATCAACTCCCAATACCGGGAGAGACGAATCTTTTCTATCCCCTACTGCCTCCAAGTGCATCGGGACTGCACCCAACTACTACCTGTTAGCACGACTCATTTGAGCCGTGGTAGGGTAGTTATCTAAGTACACTGGGAACACACTCGAGATGAATAGTGATGTCAAGTCAACGGACTAACCTGTACTCACACGAGACAAATGATGATCTCAGGTCTATAGACTACTTGTACACATGTTACATGAGAACTGCCATCTGACGCTTGGTCTAATACCATCTAGCAGTTCCTGGCGAATCCGTCTAGTGTACCCACCCACAGTGAGCACATGTATACAATCTTAGGTGAAACACACTAATGGCTGTGGGACTAACCATCGCCCCTTGTCGGAGTCTAGAAACGTATACACCAGTCTACTCTGGAATATCGATGCCCTGTCTCGATGTTCCTAGGACTAGAGACACTTTAAGGACGTGCTTATAGACTACTCAGCCCTCATAAGTATGATCGCCATCACACCGTTGGTAGTCAAGCACATCCTATGAGCTTTATCAACATGTATAAGCAATACGTAATAACTAGTAAAACATACGCACATATTAAAATAAAGGCAAACTAGATAGCATACTATCATTTCGAGCAAGATTGTCATGTACATATATATATGTACATATATATATATATATATATATATATAGCATCCATTACAAATAATGGCCTTTAAGACATACATATATACTACAATCTCTCACTTGCACTAGAGCTAGTTATCTGCATAATGCATTCCCAACATCTCGAACAGCCGCTCGAACTGTGCTTGAGGTAAAACCTTCACGATGTTGGGTTTTGCCTGCGTCCTGGCCATCTACCGTGACCGATGCGGAACAAAAACTGGCGTTTAAAAAATTTGGCACAAACAATAATCGCTCAAGATCGAACCATAAACCTATACTAGCAAATACAAAGAGCTAAACTACTAGGTTTAGAAATGTTATACCGAATGAACCAAGTCCTTCGGCCTTCCATCAACTTCTTTAGCTCCTTGAGGCGTGCTTGAACAAGCGTGGCAGCCGGTCTTCCTCCGTCGAAGATGATCCACCCGAGAGATGTAGTCATGGCTCTAGCTCCATATCAAGGAATGCAAATAAAGTAACTAGGGATTCTAGGATGCTAGTCTCGAATACCTAGGATGTAGTGAGTGTTCTAAGAGTTAATCTATCTCATCTCACCTCCTCTCATGATTCTCAACACATGAGAGGATTGAGAGAAGGTGGAAGATGAAGGCGGAGGAAACTCAAAAGAGCTAGAGAGAGGGAGTGAAGCTAAATGGTGAGGAGATGAGAACTCAAGAAAAATGAACCATCTCTTTTTCTCCAAGTGACCAAAAATGCAAGTGTGGAAAAAATCTCACATAGAATTGGTTTTATAAAACAATATTTTCCCTTTTAAAAATCAATCCATACTTGAATAGTATGCACAAATGAATTATTAATTCATTTGTGCACACTATGCAATCATAGTCCTCACCATACTCCCATCAAATCCATGCCATCTCATTTATCCATTTATAATAAATGGTCAAACCCTAAAAGGAGATGTCCACCTTCTAGAATGTTTTCCGGAAAAAATACGGATTACATTCTGATGTATATATATACATGTATTCGAACCGAAATAAGAATACCCAAAGAGATAGAATAACACAAAGAACATAATACTAGGATATATATATCGAAATATATATATGTAAATTATTAAATCAATACTTGATTTAATAATCCGGCTCAAACCCGAGACGGCTAGTATCACAACTGTCCGATCGAAAGTTCGGGTACAAAGTACAATCGATCAATGGAAACCCTGCACGTATCCAATACGGCTACTACATCATTTCGCTAGAACCAGGAAAACCCTATTGTGGGACTCTAAAAACTCGTCAATACGCTGGCAGTGGGTTTAACCACAAGCACGTCAGCGGCACTAGCTGTACGTAACGGTTACCCAGTTATTGAGCGAAAGGAAGGCCGATGAGCAAGCTCATCCAAACCCCTACTGAGCCTATCCGTGACAATCTCCATACAAACCGGTTTGTTAGTCTAAGAGTATCGCATATTGGGTCTAGGGGTGGATAAAGTCGGGCCCCTAATAACGCGATATTTCGTGTCGGTATGAAGCCTATCACCCACTGAGAAACTACTGATCCAAATCAGTAATTCTCGTCCACCGTGGCCATGGATTTCTAGTAATGGCCACCCGTGCACAACGCGACATCAACCCCCAATACCGGAAGAGACCAATCCCTGACGATCCGCTCACTCCTCCATGTGGCTCGGGACTGTATCCAACTATAACCTGTTTGCACGACTCTTTTGAGCCGTGGTAGGGTAGTAATCAAAGTATAGTGTGAACTCACACGAGACAAATGAAAATCTCAGGTCGACAGACTAACCTGTACTCATGTCACTTGGAAACTGCTATCTGACAATAGGTATAATATCAACTAGCATGTTCCCGGCGAGTCCGTCCAGTGTACTCATAACCCAACGAGCACCTGTATACTATCTTAGGTGACTAACTGACACCAATGGCTTATAAGACCGGCCATCGTCTCTCGTCGGGGTCTCAATAAATATACACTAGTCTACTCTGGAGTATCGATGCCCAGTCTCGATACTCTCACGACTAGGGACATTTAAGGATCTGCTTATAGACCACCCAGCTCCCACGTATATGATCGCCATCATAATGCTGGTAGTCAAGCAAGAATCCTATGTGCTCTATCAACATGTAATAATGATTTGTAATGCCACCTAATCCTGTACATGATGATAAAGATAAACCAGATAGTATACTATCATCTCGAGTAAGACTGTTCTCCTCGTATAGGTCCTCCCTCAATCATCATAATCGCGTGCCTGCGATTCAATAATTGACTTGAGGGCACTATAGCCAACAATCTCCCACTTGCATTTAAGGCTAATTATTGCGGTGTCGCATACTCATAACCCGGTGATACCGAACACCCAACTTCTCTACTAATCAATTTCGTAATGCCCGTTTGTAAAACTATTAAGTTCGAGAAATAGCCTCAGTGAGTGGATCCGCTCCAGTGTTTCTTTCTGTATTTTTCTATATCTCAACTTCGCGGAGAAATACTATCTCCCAAAATGAGCGATACCTGTCTTAGAATTTGTCTGGATATCTGATGGGACCCAGTTCAAAAATGAACTCCAAATCCAACAAACTTCCTAGACTGTATCATCCACTGAATTTAATCAGTATCCTGCGCCATAGCTTCCTCAGTATTCGCTTGGACCACCTGTCATCCAGATCACCTTGAAAACCTCAAATGATAACCGCCTCCCGAAGGAAGCTGTCGTTACCATATACCAAGAACATCCACTTATATTCATAACTGCTTCCCAACGTTTCTTCAGGATTGGATTAATATATGTTTATTGCAGCCAGTGCAAAAGCAATATCTGGTGTGGTACTTGACATTTCATGATTGACTCAATTGCCTAAGCAAGAGATATGTCAATCATGCAAATCCCTCTCCTCATCAGTCTAGAAGACATCTCTTTAGAGAGGGTGACTCCGTCACCTGCGGGTACACCACCACACCTGGAGTCGTCCATTCTAAATGACTTTAGAATAGTGTCAAAGTAACCAAATTGGAACACTTCCCATATCTAGATCTAAAACCATAGATCTAGTAACCAGAATTCCTGATATTTTATCCAGATCCTATGTGGAAAAATATCGTGTGACAACCACAGTATAACCGATCGTAGTATACGAATATCATTTCTTATCAAGAGCATATCATCCAAATACCAGGACATCATTCCCTGCTACCTTCTTACCAGATCCATCTATTATCCTGACGAAGTCAAAACTCTATGACTGTCACATCAAAAATAGATGATCTATTTCCGCTATTCCTGCTTTAGTCTATAACTAGACATAAGCTACTTGCCCACTTTGCTTCCGCTGCTCCCATTGATTACAACAACCCTCTGGCAGAGTCATATACACGTGCACTTCTAAAGCTAATTTAGAACGATATTATACTCATCCTCCTGCCAGATCTCATAGTCTAGAACAACATTAGTGGCAAGTTTTGGGTAAACAAAAACCTACCTGTCACCGTCTTTGAGGAGACCGAGGTACCTCTCGGGTGCCTGAGGTTACCCACCAAATCTGCGAAATGGCTAATGGATTGTCGAATCCAATTTGAATGTTTAGGTTCTACTAAATTTTCAGTATTCGTTTATAGTTCTGGAATAACTTCCAGTTCTACCATACTTCCACTAGTGTTTTCTGAAAAGAATCCATTTTACTAAAACTGATGGCGAGTTAAGAACAATATAACTATTGATCTTTCAGATGGTAGAATGTTAACCCTCGTCAATACCCGGGATAACCCACAAACTGCCATTATTGAAACGTGCCCTGAGTTAATCCAGATTCTAGTTTTAAGCATAAGCCGGACAACTCCGTATACCTTAACATCGTTAATATATGAATCCATTCTATATTACTATAGAAACAAATGCACTAATTTAATTGCAACCAGATTCAAAATACATGCAGCCGTTTCCAGTGCATATCAACAAAATGGAAGGAGGCCAATCAGCATTACTCATCAAGGAATGCATCCATATATGAGTAACCTGAAAAAGAAGCAAGTTCTCAAAAACCATTACTTACAACGGAATACCTAGCACAAGTATCTACATCTTCGATCACCTCGAAGAATCCTGATACTTTGCAACATATGGTTCTCTACTTTATTCTTATACCTATAACTTCTCAAAACTTGGACCTTGTATTTCAATGAAATACTTGTCTAAAACTAGAGAAGTCGTGAGTAAACAGAATATAGTATGAGTACCAACCCCTCTGTTCTAATGGACATCAGACAAACATACAATACTTTGTATAAGTCCTCTGAGTTTAATAACTCAAACACTGTGCGTCGTAGGTTGAAAACTGTGCTATGATTAAGAAGAATTACATCGCTGTTGAATGCTCCTTACCTAACCATCAACTGATATAGGTAAATGTCATAGACATAATTTCAAAAGGTTATATCTCACTTTATAAAATAAACGTACAGATATATCAGTTTGAAATTGGTGCACAACGGATATTCAAAACCAAATATATGCCGCTAGGCAAAAACCCTGGTGATTTTCTCAAATATCACCAATTACAAAGAATTCCGATATAATGAAAATATAATCACCCAATTCTCAATATGTTACTCCCACTCAGCATCCATAACGCCATATAGATGTGAGAATCAAATCTGGTAAATACATACCTTGGAGTCAAAATCTAATTGGGAAAACAGTTTTCAATTAACATTGCACGGTAAAACTGAAACATGAAAATGTTTCGAAGGGGTATCCGGGTATCCCAAGTAATGCCTCTTCCACTATCCAGATTCATGACAGTAACCGTATATTTCCTTGTTCTCACTCCAATCCCTTTATATGTCTTTACTTATTACCTTCTGTACATCTCACTTAGGCTAAATGATTTTCTTCCTTTCCTATCTTTCGGCACATGCCTATGGTTTGGAAGAAAACTATCCAATAAGCGTAATATGTGTACTCTCCTAATATTAGGAGCTCTCGCAACCTGAAAGAAGATAAAGAGAAAAGACAACTGAATAATCATATTCAATTTCTCCAGAACCAGAAACCATTCTCGAACTGAAACAAGTTCATTCGAGTTCATATGTAACTATACGGTGGCAAAATCAATAAATGTGGATCTTCGTAGTGATACGGAGTGTTCCGGAGAAAAGTAAAGACGAAGTAGGAGTGGCAGAGATATACGCGGCTTCGTCGTGAATGATAACAGTCGTAATTTCCTTTGCTCTCATTCTAATCCCTTTATTTGTCTTTACTTATTACCTTCTTTACACCAGCCTTAGGCTAAATGGTTTTCTTCCTTCCCTACCTTTCGGCACCAACCTAAGGTTTGGAAGAAAACTATCCAATAAGCGTAATAGATATACCGTCCTAATCCTAGGAGCTCTCGCAACCAAAGAGAAGGTAATGATAAAAGACAACCCGAATAATCCTATTCGATTTCTCCTAAACCGGAAACCATCCTCGAACTGGAACAAGTTCCTTCGAGGTCGTATGTAACTATACGATGGCATATCCAATAAATATGGATTTTCGTAGTGATACGGAATGTTCAGGAGAAATGCAAAGGAAAAGTAGGAGCAACAATGAGTTATGCGACTCTGACAATCCAAAAAGCCAAAATATTTTAAGAAAGTTCGGTTATCTTGGTTCATGAGTTTTAGTTTAGGTCGGGTCATGGTCGCTGCCAAAGAGAGAGAGAAAAGAAACACCCAGCGTGCACTCTAATCTAGATTAGTTTGATTAATCACTTTATCTAATCAGGATGTCTCCCACTGTTTCCTCGAATTCTCCTCCAAACCCTAAAAGGAGAATTAGTCGGGATCATCTAAAATCACCCGAAGAGTAACACCTACTCATTAGTGGGAATCAGGATCCAACTATCATCGCATGATAACTTGATAGAAGCTACTCAAGTCACTACACTCCAGAAGGTATGCGCATGCCTGGCAAGTTTCCTGTATGTTTGAAACTCCCGATATAGTTTTTACACGGCTTATGACCTTGACAGAGATCAACATATCATAAGTCGCAAGTCAAGTTCAACCCGTCATTGTCCTGGATTAACTTAAACCCACCCACACGAGTCCTTAATAGAGGTCAACATGACCGTGCTACTGTCCTAAATAATCGCATATCTATGCAACAAACAAGCTTTACCCAGCTACCATTCACTATGCCTTGACAGAGGTCAAAATACACAGCATAAATAATAAGCAATACTTGTAAGAAACGACGGAGGGCTACGCCTGGTTTTTGGCGAAAAACCTTTAACGTAATGAACTTGATATTGTTGAAGGAATCCGAGTTGTTTTACAAATATATAGTGACGATAACTTTTGCTAAAGAGGTCACTCCCGATGAAAATATCTCGGCTCTTTCCTCTTCGAATGAGGTGCAGGATATTCTAAACTAAATACCGCGATGCAAAGCAAAAGAGTCGACTATAGTCAAAGTTATTACGATGACGCAAACTTTTTCCCAAGAGGTCACTCCCGATGATGGGATCTCGGCTCTTGCCTCGTCGAATGAGGTGCGGGATATTCTGAACCGAATACCGTTGTGCAAAGCAAAAGGAAACGTCTTGTAACAACAGTTTTTGAAAATTTGGTTCCAACAACATCATTTGGGTTTATCTTTCCTTGCATTAATCGGAATTAATGCAGTCCCATCAATTAAACCATATCACACCACAGAAAAAGAACAAAAATAAAATGTACGTATATGCCATCCGCATTCGCCACTAGGCCCTCTCATCACCCGTTAGGTTACTTAACTAACGACAGAGCGGGGACTGGACTAGCGCGGATGCAAAACATATACATATACTAGTATATATAAATATATATATATATATAACATTCGTCCCAGGCATGATATAAGCAACATCACAGAATAACGGATAATCTATGAGCCCCGGGTTTCCTTTGAGCCGCAAATGAAACCCGACGTTCGCCGGTCGTATGGATAGCCTGTGCAATGTAAACCTGGACCCCTACGAGCGCGGCAAGTTACCCGCCAATCCCAAAAGTGAGGCAACCCCAATCAACAAAGTGAATGGGCCACCCAACACTTCACGGGATCCGGTAACTTAAGTGCCCCTCCGTGGGTCAACCTATACCTCTACGAGTGCGGCGAATAACCCACCAATTCTAGAGTAAGGCCCCCTCCGTCTCAACGCCATGAGATGCGGGCCCGTTGCCCTCTAGAACCCGGCTATTCGTGCACTCCACCGCGGGGTGATCCTAGTACAGAAAAGAAAAATATATACAATGGCGATATCGACCTCAACCCGGTCGTGCCCCAATAAAAGAATATACAAACTAGCAGAGACGGCAGTACACATGTCTGACGCTCGCACCGTAATACTGAATATACAAATGAATCTAAACTGTACTACTACCATTGCACTATAGGCTATCCACCACGACAATCCAACCACAATATCAGCACGACACAGAACATCAACGTGAATATTATATTCGCAAACCCGTCTACTTGAACATATAGCAACTAGTCGGGTTGTACCGCTCAATAATATTCACGGTCGCAGATATCTTCACATGTACTGATAAACACAGTTAAAATTTCGATCAACTAAACTTTTCGAAATTGGCCCCAAAAGCAAACCAGCACTTTAAACAAATCCGGGCTAAAATTAAATATCCCAAAAATCAAAATTCCATATCAGAGAGTGCCACAAGAAATTTGGTAATTTCGCCACAAGACGGCTGCGGAACCGCCGTAAATAGGCATCTATTGCGGCGCTTCCGCGGCCAATTTGATGGCTCAGTTGCCCAAATTTTTTGTGCCCCTTACAAATGCCTGCATGGATTTTTAAGACCCTCAGAAATATTTTTTGAACAAGTTTTAAAATTAGCGGTGAGTGGCAAAACGGAATTTTGATTCGGAAAATTTGATCGATCGATATTCTATCTTTGTGCAAACTAGCTAGTATTGGTTTATGGGTGGCTCTGATACCATGTTGGGTTTTGCCTGCGTCTTGGTCATCTACCGTGACCGATGCGGAACAAAAAACTGGCATTTAAATAATTTGGCGCAAACAATACCCGCTCAAGATCGAACCATAAATCTATACTAGCAAATACAATGAGCTAAACTACTAGGTTTAGAAATGTTATACTGAATGAACCAAGTCCTTCGGTCTTCCATCAACTCCTTAGCTTCTTAAGGCATGCTTGAACAAGCTTGGCCACTGGTCTTCCTCTGTCAAAGATGATCCACCCGAGGGATGTAGTCATGGCTCTAGCTCCACATTGAGGAATGCAAGTGAAGCAAGTAGGGATTCTAGGATGCTAGTCTCGAATGCCTAGAATGTAGTGAGTGTTCTAAAATTTAATCTATCTCAACTCACCTCCTCTCATGATTCTCAACACATGAGAAAGTTGAAAGGTGGAAAATGAAGGTGGAGAAAACTCAAGAGAGCAAGAGAGAGCGAGTGAAGCTAAATGGTGAGGAGATGAGAACTCAAGAAAAATGAACCATCTTGTCACATCCCGAAAGTACGGAATATGACCGGCACTTAAACTACGAACGTCTCGAGGCGTACGTAATCTAAGTAAGCCGAAAACCCAGAAATCCAAACCAAGAAAAGTAGTAGAGTGAAGGAAAACCAATTTAAAACAAGTAGTTTCAATAGCATAAGCCGAATTATGCGGGTTTCTAAAAACATCAATATTTCCCGAAAATTTCGGCAGAGTCTCCTTTGTAAATACTGGCTCCCAAACGGGATACAACATGAATATTATACGAAATCAAAAAAAGGCATCTCCAAGCGGGAGCTAGCTCTTCGTCAATCGACGGTCACAACCACACAAGCAATATAATATACAACGCCAACGGCGAGGATCAAAAACTCAAAACCACAAGAAAACCACAGAAATAAAACGCGCGACTCTAAGGTCGAAAGAATAACATCACTGGTCTCTATCTCTGAAATAAATACATGTATGGTTGATGGAACTTCTAGATACAACAGAATAATGATATACAAGATATATAATGGGGGTACAATACAAGTAAACCCACCTACTAGCAAATCACCCGAAAGAAACTATGCCCGCAAAGCCGTAATGAAACCTGTACGGCAAACCTGCAAGAACTGGGGCACAACGGGGGTGAGTTGCCAACTCGTGAATAGAAAAACATCTACGAAAAGAAATCGCATAAATAACGCAATCCTAGGTCAATGATCATAATATATCCTCAAATAAATAACCAGCAATCCATAACAATGATTAGGGCAAATATCTAACCCAAGTGTAAATCCATGTGCCGTGTCAGTGCCTCAGGTAGCAATGTATGAATGCATGAAACAGAATGCATGTACTGAAGAAAACTGCTTTCATAAATCAGTGAGATTTCTGTATTTTAAAAGTGAGGTACCATAAATGAAATCAGCATAAAACAGTGCCCAGCATCGACACAAAACAAGTGTCCAAATATCTCGATATCTCTGTATCACAATCTCTGTACCTCAATATCTCAAAATCTCAATATCTCAATCACAATATCTAGGGCGCCGTCAATCCAGACCGGCCCCTACCATCTATCTCAAGACCACGACGGTATACTCCGGATATCCGACGCGTTGGGTAATATCACCGGTCGGTAGTGCTCCCCTGCCAGGCTCAACGTCAACAACACGATCCTCTTGCCCCGGGGTACCGCACCGGGCCCACCATGTACCCGAAACGGTTCCTCCACTTCTCGAATCGGGTCTCGAAATCCATCAGCAAACTCATGGTGGACGACTCATACATCATGGGAAAACCGCACTTTTTATTTAAAAGAGAGGGAAGAAGCTTATACAAGTTTTGCGGTTTTCCCCCAAATCCAGAAAATCTCATAGAAATCCGAATCCAAATCATCAATAGCATATAAACCCATGAATATAGGCATAAGAATCCATGAATACAGCATAACAATGAATAACAGTATGCATGAAGTGACAAGTAATAACTACAATATCTAAGCTGGCATATAAGGTAAGTACACTAATATTATGTCAAACTACTAGCTATCAAACTAAGTTAAGCAATAATATTTTCTAAGGTGTACGTGACATGGCAATTACCGATGAAGATGTGTGTGAGCCGGCAAGTAAGTGTACGTGGTACATACGCATCATCGGTAATGGTGCTGGTGTCCTAACAGCATAATGTCAACAATGCAATATGAAATAACAATGTAAGTATGCGATGCGGAGCGAGCAACCAAAATGAGCGGGAGCTAAATATTAAACAATGGTGCCATTTGAAATAACACGAATCGTGGGGTTTTGAAAATAGGGGCTACGGTGTTTTTATGAAAAGATACGTCTTTTGAAATTTCCGTAGGATCCCTTGGGCTGTCTTTTAAAATACCCACGATTCGTTAGTTTTTGAAATAGATAAGAATCGAATCTAATCTAACAACTAAACTAAACTAAAGGGCTAAGCTAACAAGCTGGACTACAGGTAAGGAAACCGCCTAACATCTGAGTCGATACATATACATACCTGTATATATATTAGTCGGTGATCCCGCCTCAATAATATCATATCCGATACCATATCTATAATCAGACATTCCAAGTCAAGAGTGCGGATCAATCATTAAAATATAGCTCGTACGTAAATCCGTCGTACGGCATCCCCAAATCTGGATACGGGTTAATATCATATTCATCACACTATTCATCTGGTATCCTCTTTATCCAAGATCATAGTCCAGGGTACTGACCTATGTATAGTACAATACTAATATCCTCAATATACTCATGATCTGACTACTGATCGACAATCTCGTACAAACCGATATCGTCAGCACATATCATCATCAAGGGGTATACATCGCCCGATACGGCCTAATATCAATATCCTAGCATATCATGCCTCATATCACGATCACATGTCGAACATTTTATTTATAACACTATTCACCCGTATCGCCGCTCCAAGATCCGCTATAACACCATGACGTACCTTAAGTACGAATCCTGCCATATCACCGATATCACAACCACAAAACAAATCTCATCGACTCAGCTCAATCCCAAGTATCATCCTCAAATCCGTATGTGAACACATAGTCCCATACCTATGTGAACACATAACTATAAAGAATCCCAAGAGCACATATAAATAGGAATGTATGCAAGTATGTATGTGTGTATGTGTAGTGCAACACTACCCTAGGGTTCGCAACACTAAAATAATCCAACACACCAATATCCATCCTAAACATCGTTATTAATCCCAAATAACATATAATAATTGTTGGTGTGTATACGCATCCGTATACACCACCACGGACTGCGGGGGTGCTATACGCCATCCACCCGACTTCTCCCCATAGATATAAATCTACCCACCTGGTCCTCGCTTGCCGGTGCCGACGTCGCCATGCACTTGCTTGTCGTCTCGAAGTCCACATGGGGTACCTACATATCATAACGCACCGTATCGCATTAAAATCCGACTCATGACCAAAACGACACACGAATTCCACATAGATCAAAACCTATGGTTGCTCTCATAAACCAACCCAAAAACCCTCGACGTCGGCATGCAAACGCCCGACCATCGAGAAAAACCCAAGTACACTCATTTGCACATTCACGAATACTAATTTAAATATAGAATAGGTTAAAATTCACAAAAACCCCAAATTCACTTTAGAAGCCATTTTTCCGAAAATCTAGCAAGCAAAAATTACCTGTTTTAGTACAAAACTCGACGTTTAAATGAATGTAGCGGCCAATATACTTATTAAATATCTTAAATAAGTCATATAAATCATTTCCATAATTTACTCTCATCAATTTCATTAAACCCAAAAACCTAGTTTGCAACAATTAAGTAATTTGGACAATTTACATATAACAATTTGCAATTTAACACCAAAACTAGGTTTTACATATTTTAAGATGTCAAACTATACATTTCAACCTTGATGGTATAAAAAAACCCTAATTTAACATACAACCCTCACTTGATTTTTAATTTCATCAAATGCAATAATAAAGACCTAGTAAGCAAAATAGCTTAAATTGGACGATTAAAAAGTGGCAATTTGTAATATAGCAACTAGCTTAGATTTGTACATGTCATAACATATTAATCTACCCACCACAACCATAATCCCATGATAGAAACCCTAATTTACATTCAAACACTTTCACAAATTTTCAATCTTGAAATTGGAATCCAATAATTAGCTAGTTAAACTAATTTAAAGTAGCTTATCAAAATCTAAACACTTGGGTTAGGATTATACCTCCAAACCATGAGATCAAACTTAAGATCTAGCCTCCCAAAATGCTCTCTTTTCACAAAGATCCATGCTTGAAATGCTAAGGAATAATGGGTAAAACTTGGATTTGGAATTAGAGTTGAATTTGTATGGATTTGAAGTGATTTTTGTGGATTTTTTTGATGCAAAAATGGAGTGAGATTTGGGGATGGGGCTGCTGCTGTAGGGATAGAATTTTCGGCCAGAATTGGTGGGGGTTGGGTGAGGGAGAAGAGAGAGTGAGGTGGGGAAAGTTGAATTTAGTCAAAGTCCACTCTATTCTTATCATTTTCTACTCTTTTCTTTTGAAAAAAGAAGTGATTGGAGAGAGGGGGAGGGGGAGGGCTGTCATGGTGGGGCCGGCCACATGGGAAGAGGGTGAGGTGTGGGTGTGTGGGTTAGGAAAAAGATAAATGCTATACCCCAATTCCCATTAACACTAATTTCACCGAAAAAAAGCCTTTTTCTTCGATATTTTCTAAACCGTTTTGGCAAACGATTTCATTTCAAAAACCACATGATAAAATTTTATTTAATGTTTTATGATGCACAAAATTTGTTTCAACTCATTCCAATTTGTAATTTTTCCTAATTAAATGTATTAGTGACGGCTTAAAATAATATTAAAATAATTAATTTCGGAAAAAATTTCAGAAAATTTGAAATTTCACCAGTGGGTCAATAAACACCAAATACTAGCAATTACATAGCTAGAATATGTATATTTAATTTTATAATAAAGATATTTGTATTTTGACTTTTTACCGAAAACCCCCTTATTTTACCGTTTTTTCGAAATTTCACCGAAACGATTTTCAAAACGTTACAATCTTCCCCCTTAAAGAAATTCGGTCCCCGAATTTAAATTAAAACTTCCCTCAAATACTAAAATATTTCAGGCAAAACCATCAAATCGCCGGGGCTCCGAAATCATAAATACATAAAACAAATCGTAGCGCAACGCATGCGCATGAAAAATGAGCATAAAACTCAAAATCAAAACTCCGTCAAGCATCCCGTAATCATCGGAGTCATGGTAATGACAAAATGTCAAATCCAATACCAAAACCAATATGATATAACTCGAAACTATACACGTAAATATCAGGAGGAAATGCATGCCAAATCCTTTAAGTTGCGATGCAATGCACATAACACTGCACAGTGGCGGACGTCTATCATAAGAAAATAACTATATACATATATACCTTTGTTTGAAATGTACGTCCCGCCGTTTTGGGAAACAATTTAGAAGGGTTTTCCTTGTTTTAAACGTTTCGCGTCATATCAGACACGTAGGTAAATACTGAGACTATAGCTCGCTTTTTGGAATTCCCTTCAATAGCTATCAATGCATGCAAAATACATTCAGGTACTGTTCTCTGACTAGTCCTTCTTAGTACGAAAACACATTGCAATTATCATAAAAAAACGTACTGCTCTATAAGAAATCAATCCCAAAATACACGTATGAATGCTACGTGCGTCTGGTGCGCACGACAATCAAAATCCATATGCGTGCCATACAAGTGCACAGAAACAAGATCTAAGTGCATCGGGTGTGCACAAAGCATCTGTCGTAGGCAACGTGTGTGCCTGACAGCAAAATCAGGTGCATCTGACATGCACGAAAAAAAAATCTCGATCTAGTGCATCTGGTGTGTACCAAAATCGCATCTCAAGACATGCGCTCAACATGCGCGAAAACCCAAAACCAGGGGCATCCATCATGCACGAAATCATGAAATCCAATATCAAGCGCCGAACATGCGCAAAATCAAATCAGGTGCACAAAGTGCACAAAAAAAATATCGAGTATCACAATCGAAATCGAAGTCCAGTGCATCTAAGTGCACAAAAGGCGTATCACTGCACTGCAAGCATATATAAACTGTATAGAGTGCAGGAACCAAATCGTGTGCGTGCATACGCACAAAATCAACTCAAATGTCTAAAACCGTAAAATCACAAACATGTGAAACCAAAGCACGAAAACGATATCAAGTGCAACACTGTGCAAAGATCGTAAATCCTCAATCATCAAAATCAAATCATGCGAATAAGCCACCCAAAACATCGAAATCAATAATGGCGGAATAGTACCGCTCAAGCGCATCCTCTAAGAATCTCGGGCCAACTGTCGCGGTCACTAGTGGGTCGTCTCGTCGATGATCATGAACTATGGCCTGCTGGTGTGCGTAACAATGACCACTCCTGGGTCAAGGTCTTCACTGTGAATTACCAATCTCTCGGTCCATCGGCTCATCGGCCCTGTCGGGTGTGCTAACGGGGATGATCCCGTTCTGGCACTTCTCTGGTCATCTCTCGGTCAATCATCGCGACCACTCGTAAGACAGCATATCACTGGCATCGGCCTCTGGCTCTCTGAATGTACGTGACACATCTGATCCTGGGTGCAAGTATCATTGCAGCAGTGTCTTGGAAGGAATCCTGCTCACGGTCTCTTCCATGTCTCGTCTCTGCCAACTGTCCGGAAGTCATCGTCCTTTCCTATATCTGCATCTTGCTCTGGAACGACTGCATACTCATCGCGACTCCTTCTGGAAGGTAAATCCAAGTACCATGTCTCGGCATGCGCATCGCATCTCTGATGTCGGCGGAGTGGAACGTCATCTCATCTAGATCTGGTACGAACCTCTTACTTCACCTTTCTTTAATGCCGTCTGCTTTGGACTCGTCTCGTCGCGGCTGCATGGACTGAGCTCCAACGGCTATCCTCGTATCGGGAGTCTCCCAAGAAATGCATCTCACCACCTAGCATCCGAATTAAGTCGAGCCATCCGATCGAGTCGTCAAAAACTCATAATCCCCCAAGAGCTCAACATCTTGGGCACAGTTTAATAGTATCGAGTACATACCACAGTATCGGTGGTCCAGCCGTAGAAGGGCAAACCCAAGCCTCACTAATGGCGCCGTAGAACTGCCGCAAACCCGAAGGTTAAGGCTTTCACACGGTCATTAAGTTGAGTTAGGGTTTCATTCTTCTAGAGGGTCCATAGAATTGCCTGCATGCCCTTCAGAATACTTTAAACTTGGAATAATAGGTTTCTGACATTCGATCGTCTCTGTTGACTCCCAACGTCTCCGCATGAAGTCGTCTCTAGCTGGAATCAATCTATCTGATGACCTCTCATTGGGTAGGCGAACGAACCACATGTCCTAGTCATTCATCCTCGGGTGACTAGCGACCTTCTATCATCTCTTAGTACAACCTGTACTGCAATAGCTCCAACAAATGGGGCGATATCTCGTCGCTCGTAGCAACAACTGGCTCACTCGTCTGCACGCTGAACAGTGCCTCAATCATCATGAGTAAGCAATACACCAACGGTCATCAAAATCTGGCTGGCCTCTATCATTGGCTCAATCCTCTAGTGTCGATCAGCACATCCGAGTAACCTCATAAAGGAGATCCACCAAACGCTCGTGGCGCGGAAACATAGTAAAAAGACACATCTCCGCAATCGTGTGTCGCCGGAATTTCGCCCTGGTCAGTCCTCGTTCGTGACGAGCTCGTGCTGACCGCAACTCTAGCCGTAGCTTTCCCTGCCCGTAATCATGGCAGCAAAACCATATCTGGTACTGATGAGGCTAGATCGGAATGAATATAATACTGAACAAAGAAATGTACATCCTGAGGCTTCTTAAGTGGAGTAGCGTATCGTAAATATGCCGCGGAACATACTTACGGTACGTCACTCTACTTTAGTCACATATTCCATCAACCAATGGTCATTCTACGCTCCGAAGGTAAAACCTAACGCTCTGATACCAACTTTGCCACGTCCCGAAAGTACGGAATATGACCGGCACTTAAACTACGAACGTCTCGAGGCGTACGTAATCTAACTAAGCCGAAAACCCAGAAATCCAAACGAAGAAAAGTAGTAGAGTGAAGGAAAACCAATTTAAAATAAGTAGTTTCAATAGCATAAGCCGAATTATGCGGGTTTCTAAAAACATCAATATTTCCCGAAAATTTCGGCAGAGTCTCCTTTGTAAATACTGGCTCCCAAACGGGATACAACATGAATAGTATACGAAATCAAAAAAAGGCATCACCAAGCGGGAGCTAGCTCTTCGTCAATCGACGGTCACAACCACACAAGCAATATAATATACAACGCCAACGGCGAGGATCAAAAACTCAAAACCATAAGAAAACCACAGAAATAAAACGCGCGACTCTAAGGTCGAAAGAATAACATCACTGGTCTCTATCTCTGAAATAAATACATGTTTGGTTGATGGAACTTCTAGATACAACAGAATAATGATATACAAGATATATAATGGGGGTACGATACAACTAAACCCACCTACTAGCAAATCACCCGAAAGAAACTATGCCCGCAAAGCCGAATGAAACCTGTACGGCAAACCTGCAAGAACTGGGGCACAACGGGGGTGAGTTGCCAACTCGTGAATAGAAAAACATCTACGAAAAGAAATCGCATAAATAACGTAATCCTAGGTCAATGATCATAATATATCCTCAAATAAATAACCAGCAACCCATAACAATGGTTAGGGCAAATATCTAACCCAAGTGTAAATCCATGTGCCGTGTCAGTGCCTCAGGTAGCAATGTATGAATGCATGAAACAGAATGCATGCACTGAAGAAAATTGATTTCATAAATCAGTGAGATTTCTGTATTTTAAAAGTGAGGTACCATAAATAAAATCAGCATAAAACAGTGCCCAGCATCGACACAAAACAAGTGTCCAAATATCTCGATATCTCTGTATCACAATCTCTGTACCTCAATATCTCAAAATCTCAATATCTCAATCACAATATTTAGGGCGCCGTCAATCCAGACCGGCCCCTACCATCTATCTCAAGACCACGACGGTATCCTCCGGATATCCGACGCGTCGGGTAATATCACCGGTCGGTAGTGCTCCCCTGCCAGGCTCAACGTCAACAACACGATCCTCTTGCCCCGGGATACCGCACCGGGCCCACCATGTACCCGAAACGGTTCCTCCACTCCTCGAATCGGGTCTTGAAATCTATCAGCAAACTCATGGTGGACGACTCATACATCATGGGAAAACCGCACTTTTTATTTAAAAGAGAGGGAAGAAGCTTATACAAGTTTTGCGGTTTTCCCCCAAATCCAGAAAATCTCATAGAAATCCGAATCCAAATCATCAATAGCATATAAACCCATGAATATAGGCATAAGAATCCATGAATACGGCATAACAATGAATAACAGTATGCATGAAGTGACAAGTAATAACTACAATATCTAAGCTGGCATATAAGGTAAGTACACTAATATTATGTCAAACTACTAGCTATCAAGCTAGGTTAAGCAATAATATTTTCTAAGGTGTACGTGACATGGCAATTACCGATGAAGATGTGTGTGAGCCGGCAAGTAAGTGTACGTGGTACATACGCATCATCGGTAATGGTGCTGGTGTCCTAACAGCATAATGTCAACAATGCAATATGAAATAACAATGTAAGTATGCGATGCGGAGCGAGCAACCAAAATGAGCAGGAGCTAAATATTAAACAATGGTGCCATTTGAAATAACACGAATCGTGGGGTTTTGAAAATAGGGGCTACGGTGTTTTTATGAAAAGATACGTCTTTTGAAATATCCGTAGGATCCCTTAGGCTGTCTTTTAAAATACCCACGATTCGTTAGTTTTTGAAATAGGTAAGAATCGAATCTAATCTAACAACTAAACTAAACTAAAGGGCTAAGCTAACAAGCTGGACTACAGGTAAGGAAACCGCCTAACATCTGAGTCGATACATATACATACCTGTATATATATTAGTCGGTGATCCCGCCTCAATAATATCATATCCGATACCATATCTATAATCAGACATTCCAAGTCAAGAGTGCGGATCAATCATTAAAATATAGCTCGTACGTAAATCCGTCGTACGGCATCCCCAAATCTGGATACGGGTTAATATCATATTCATCACACTATTCATCTGGTATCCTCTTTATCCAAGATCATAGTCCAGGGTACTGACCTATGTATAGTACAATACTAATATCCTCAATATACTCATGATCTGACTACTGATCGACAATCTCGTACAAACCGATATCGTCAGCACATATCATCATCAAGGGGTATACATCGCCCGATACGGCCTAATATCAATATCCTAGCATATCATGCCTCATATCACGATCACATGTCGACCATTTTATTTATAACACTATTCACCCGTATCGCCGCCCCAAGATCCGCTATAACACCAGGACGTACCTCAAGTACGAATCCTGCCATATCACCGATATCACAACCACAAAACAAATCTCATCGACTCAGCTCAATCCCAAGTATCATCCTCAAATCCGTATGTGAACACATAGTCCCATACCTATGTGAACACATAACTATAAAGAATCCCAAGAGCACATATAAATAGGAATGTATGCAAGTATGTATGTGTGTATGTGTAGTGCAACACTACCCTAGGGTTCGCAACACTAAAATAATCCAACACACCAATATCCATCCTAAACATCGTTATTAATCCCAAATAACATATAATAATTGTTGGTGTGTATACGCATCCGTATACACCACCACGGACTGCGGGGGTGCTATACGCCATCCACCCGACTTCTCCCCATAGATATAAATCTACCCACCTGGTCCTCGCTTGCCGGTGCCGACGTCGCCACGCACTTGCTTGTCGTCTCGAAGTCCACATGGGGTACCTACATATCATAACGCACCGTATCGCATTAAAATCCGACTCATGACCAAAACGACACACGAATTCCACATAGATCTAAACCTATGGTTGCTCTCATAAACCAACCCAAAAACCCTCGACGTCGGCATGCAAACACCCGACCATCGAGAAAAACCCAAGTATACTCATTTGCACATTCACGAATACTAATTTAAATATAGAATAGGTTAAAATTCACAAAAACCCCAAATTCACTTTAGAAGCCATTTTTCCGAAAATCTAGCAAGCAAAAATTATCCGTTTTAGTACAAAACTCGACGTTTAAATGAATGTAGCGGCCAATATACTTATTAAATATCTTAAATAAGTCATATAAATCATTTCCATAATTTACTCTCATCAATTTCATTAAACCCAAAAACCTAGTTTGCAACAATTAAGTAATTTGGACAATTTACATATAACAATTTGCAATTTAACACCAAAACTAGGTTTTACATATTTTAAGATGTCAAACTATACATTTCAACCTTGATGGTATAAAAAAACCCTAATTTAACATACAACCCTCACTTGATTTTTAATTTCATCAAATGCAATAATAAAGACCTAGTAAGCAAAATAGCTTAAATTGGACGATTAAAAAGTGGCAATTTGTAATATAGCAACTAGCTTAGATTTGTACATGTCATAACATATTAATCTACCCACCACAACCATAATCCCATGATAGAAACCCTAATTTACATTCAAACACTTTCACAAATTTTCAATCTTGAAATTGGAATCAAATAATTAGCTAGTTAAACTAATTTAAAGTAGCTTATCAAAATCTAAACACTTGGGTTAGGATTATACCTCCAAACCATGAGATCAAACTTAAGATCTAGCCTCCCAAAATGCTCTCTTTTCACAAAGATCCATGCTTGAAATGCTAAGGAATAATGGGTAAAACTTGGATTTGGAATTAGAGTTGAATTTGTATGGATTTGAAGTGATTTTTGTGGATTTTTTTGATGCAAAAATGGAGTGAGATTTGGGGATGGGGCTGCTGCTGTAGGGATAGAATTTTCGGCCAGAATTGGTGGGGGTTGGGTGAGGGAGGAGAGAGAGTGAGGTGGGGAAAGTTGAATTTAGTCAAAGTCCACTCTATTCTTATCATTTTCTACTCTTTTCTTTTGAAAAAAGAAGTGATTGGAGAGAGGGGGATGGGGAGGGCTGTCATGGTGGGGCCGGCCACATGGGGAGAGGGTGAGGTGTGGGTGTGTGGGTTAGGAAAAAGATAAATGCTATACCCCAATTCCCATTAACACTAATTTCACCGAAAAAAAGCCTTTTTCTTCGATATTTTCTAAACCGTTTTGGCAAACGATTTCATTTTAAAAACCACATGATAAAATTTTATTTAATGTTTTATGATGCACAAAATTTTTTTCAACTCATTACAATTTGTAATTTTTCCTAATTAAATGTATTAGTGACGGCTTAAAATAATATTAAAATAATTAATTTCGGAAAATTTTTCAAAAAATTTGAAATTTCACCAGTGGGTCAATAAACACCAAATACTAGCAATTACATATCTAGAATATGTATATTTAATTTTATAATAAAGATATTTGTATTTTGACTTTTTACCAAAAACCCCCTTATTTTACCGTTTTTTCGAAATTTCACCGAAACGATTTTCAAAACGTTACACATCTCTTTTTCTCCAAGTGACCAAAAATGCAAGTGTGGAAAAATTCTCACATAGAATTGGTTTTACAAAACAATATTTTCCCTTTTTAAAATCAACCCATACATGAATAGTATGCACAAATGAATTATTAATTCATTTGTGCACACTATGCAAGCATGGTCCTCACCATACTCCCATCAAATCCATGCCATCTCATTTATCCATTTATAATAAATGGTCAAACCCTAAAATGAGGTGTCTACCTTCTAGAATGTTTTCCGGAAAAAATACTGATTACATTCTACTGTATATACATACATGTATTCGTACCGAAATACGTATACCCAAAAAGATAGAATAACACAAAGAAAATAATAATAGAATATACATATTGAAATATATATATGTAAATTATTAAATCAATACCTGATTTAATAATCCAGCTCAAACCCGAGACGACTGAAATCATCAACTGTACGATCGAAAGTCCGGATACAAAGTACGATCGATCGATCGAAACCCTGCACGTATCCAATACGGCTACTACATCATTTCGCCAGAACCGGGGAAACCCTCTGTGTGGGACTCTAAGGACTCGTCAATACGCTGGCAGTGAGTTTAACCACAAGCACGTCAGCGGCACTAGCTGTACATAACGGCTACCCAGGTATTGAGCGAAAAGAAGGCCGACGAGTAAGCTCATCCAAACCCCTACTGAGCCTGTCCGTGACAATCTCTATACAGTCTGGTCTGTTCGTCTAAGAGTATCGCATATCGGGTCTAGGAGGGTGGATAAAATCAGACATCTAATAACACGATATTTCGTATCGGTATGAAGCCCATCACCCATTGAGAAACTACTGATCCAAATCAGTAATTCTCGTCCGCCGTGGCCACGGATTTCTGGTGATGGACACCCGTGCACAACGCGATATCAACCCCCAATACCGGGAGAGACGAATCCCCGACGATCCGCTCACTGTCTCCATGTAGCTCTGGACTATACCCAACTAAAATCTGTTTGCACGACTCCTTTGAGCCATGGTAGGGTAGTTATCAAAGCACAGTGGGAACTCACACGAGAAAAATGACGATCTCAGATCGACGGATTAACCTGTACTCATATCATATGAGAACTGCTATCCGACAATAGATATAATACCAACTAGCATGTTCCCGGCGAGTCCGTCCAGTGTACTCATAACCTAATGAACACCTGTATATTATCTTAGGTGACTAACTGACACCAATGGCTTGTGAGACCGACCACCGCCCCTCGTCGGGGTCTCGATAAGTATACACTAGTCTACTTCGGAGTATCAATGCCCAGTCTCGATACTCTCATGACTAGGGACAATTAAGGATGTGCTTATAGACCACCCAGCTCCCACGTATATGATCGCCATCATAATGTTGGTAGTCAAACAAGAATCATATGGGCTCTATCAACATGTAATAGTGGTCTGTAATGCCACCTAATGCTGTACATGATGATAAAGACAAACCGGATAGCATACTATCATCTAGAGTAAGACTGTTCTCCCTGTATAGGTCCTCCCTCAATCATCACAATCGCGTGCCTGCGATTCAAAAATTGAATTGAGGGCACTATAGCCAACACACGAATGGATCCGCTGTGTTGTCTTTTGTGTCCACTTTCCGAAGCTCGATCTCCTTGCGATCAGCGATCTCCCCGATCAAGTGATACCGCCTCAAGATATGTCTAGATTTCTGATAGGACCTTGGTTCCTTTGCTAAAACTACAGCCCCATTGTTATCACAATACAACGGTATTGGATTGACAATGGACGGAACCACCTGAAGTTCAGAAATGAACTTTATCATCCAGACTGTCTCTTTTGCGGCATCATTAGCAGCTATATACTCAGCTCCCATCGTTGAGTCTGTGATGGTATCCTGTTTGGAACTCTTCCAACACACCGTCCCTCCATTGAGGGTAAACACATAACCCAAGACGGATTTAGAGTCATCCTTATCACTTTGAAAGCTTGAGTCGGTAAAAACCACGATCTAGAGGTCCCCATTACCGTACACCAAGAACATCTCCTTAGTCCTTCTCAGGTACTTGAGAATGTTCTATACTGCTATTCAATACTTCTCAGCTGGGTTTGACTAATACCTACTTACCACACTAAGTGTGTAAGCTATGTCTGGTCTGGTACATAACATCGCATACATTATAGATCCTACCGCCGAAGTGTAAGGTATAATACCCATGCGAGCTCTCTCTTCATCAGTCTTTGGAGAGGGTGATCCCGTGACAAGCGGGTAAATTACCACGTTTGGAATCTTCCATTTAGTATGGTGTCAATGTACCTACTGTTAAAGTCCTAACATTCTTTTAAACCTATCACGATAGATCTCAATCCTCAGAATATGGGAGGCATCATCCAAGTCTTTCATGGAGAACTTCTGTGACAAGAAGAGCTTGACTGATTGTAGTATAGGGATGTCATTCCCTATCAGAAGTATGTCATCCACGTATAATACGAGGAAGACTCCTGTTCCTCCTACAATCTTCCTATAAATGCATGGTTCATCTACATTTTTAATATAGTCAAATTCTTTGACCGTCTCATCAAAGCAGATGTTCCAACTTCGCGATACTTGATTTAATCCATAAATGGATTTAAACAACTTGCACACCTTTCCGCTGCTCCCACTGTCTAAAAAACCCTCTAGCAGATCCATGTAAACGCATTCTCCTAAATTTCCATTTATAAAAACGGTTTTCTCGTCCATCTGCCAGATATCATAGTCATGGAAGGCAGCAATGGCAAGCAGAATCCGAATGGATTTAAGCATGGCCACTGGAGAAAAGGTTTCATCATAGTCCAACCTGGTCTTTGACGAAAACCTTTGCAATAAGCTTAGCTTTATAGGTTTCCACCTGTTCATTTGCACCAATTTTCTTTTTTAAGATCCATTTGCATCCAACGGGTTTTACCCCAGGAGGAGAAACTTCCAAAGTCCATACTTAGTTGGTGTACATAGATTCCATCTCGAATCTCATAGCATCTAGCCATTTCACCGAGTCTTTACTCGTGATAGCCTGCTGAAAACTAGCAGGCTCATCATCGTTGATGATGCAATTCTCTCGATCTCCATCTATGAGAAACTCATAGTATCTCTCAGGCGGATGAGAATGCCTACTAAACCTACGGAGTGGCGTCGATTTGTCGGGTTCTATTGAAACCTGAGATTCTACTAAGTCTTCAATAGTAGTTTATGGTTCTGGAATTTCTTCCAGTTCTACCGCGCTCCCACTAATTTCTTTTGCAAGAAATTCGTTCTCTAAAAAGATATGTGGCGAGCGACAAACACCTTTTGTTCTTCAGTGTGGTAGGCAAGACATCCCCTTGAATTCTTGGGATATCCTACAAACTTGCATAAAACTGATCGTGTCTCGAGCTTTTTCGGATTCTGCTTTTTGACAAAATCCGGACACCCCCATATCTTAAAATACTTAAGACATGGTCTTTTCGCACTCCACATTTCATATGGAGTGGTAGGCACAATTGGAACCCTATTCAATAGGTATGCAGTTGATTCTAGCGCAAAACACCAGAAGGAAAGTGGTAACTCCGCACTACTCATCATGGAACGCACCATGTCGAGTAGTGTGTGATTCCTTCTCTCGGATACACCGTTATGCTGAGGTGTATATGGAGAAGTAAGATGAGAGAGAATTCCATTCTCTTTTAAGCATTCAAGAAAACTGGTACTTAAGTATTCTCCACCCCGATCAGATCGAAATATCTTGATACTTTTACCTGTTTATTTCTCCACTTCATTCTTATACTCCTTAAATTTCTCTAAGGCCTCGGATTTATATTTCATTAAGAATACATATCCATACCTTGAGAAATCATCAGTAAAAGGGGTGAAGTAGGAGTAACCGTCTCGTGCATGCGTAGACATCGGACCACATACATCGCTGTGTATGAGTCCCAAGAGCTCAGTGGCACTTTCTCTGTGTCCTGTGAACGGAGATTTGGTCATATTTCTTTTGATACATGATTGACAAGTTGCATATGATATATATTCAAATGGATCCAAATATCCATCTTTAAATAATTTAGCCTTATTTCATTAATATGACCAAGTCTACAATGGCATAAGAAGGCTTGGTTTGAATCTGGAGGCTTTCTTTTGAATGTGTTTTGGACATTGAAAACTTGATGTTGATTGAGTACGTATATACCGTTATCCAGTGTGCCTGGCCCAATTAGTTCTTGATTTAGGTGAATGTTCATGACATTTCTTTCAAGTGCAAAATTATATGTTTCATTAGACAACAAAGATACTGATATAATATTACACAACATACTTGGTACACAAAAACAGTTATACAACACCAAAATATGTTCACTCGTCAAACCCAGGTGATAATTCCTACTACAACAGCATCTACATTTTCTCCGTTGGTCATATCACCTGCCTTCAGCACTCTATGGTTTCTCAGTGCCTGCAAAGAATTACAGATGTGAGAACCCGAACCGGTATCTAGGACCCATGATGTAGAGTTAACTGAAAAATGGTTTTCAATCACGAACACACCTGAAGCCGAAGCATCAGCTTACTTCGTGTCATTGCCCTTGGCTTTAAAAACCTTGCAATCCTTCTTCCAGTTCCCCTTCTTGTGATGGTAGTAGTATTCATCTTTTCCCGCTTTAACTCTCCCCGAATTGTTCGTTCCTTGCACCTTCTTGACACCTCCTTTCGGCTTGGTGGGGGTCTTCTTCTTCTTCCCTTAGTTTTCACTTTGGATTTAGATGAAGAAGATTCCCTAACAATAAGAACAGGTTCCCCTTCTTGAGATCTCAACTACCCTCAACATGTTGAGGAGCTTTGGAAGATCCGCTTCCATTCCGTGCATGTTAAAATGCAACACGAACTGAGAGAAGGTGTGAGGAAGAGACTGTAGAATCAAGTCAATGTATAACTCGTTCTCTAACACGCATCCCAGATTTGCGAGTTCTTCAATGAGATTGATCATCTTTAGGACGTGTTCTCCTACAGGTGATCCGACAGCTAAGCTCATCTGGAATAATTTCTTTGAGGTCTTGTATCTTGCGATACGAGAGTGCTCTCCATACAAATCCTTGCAATGGAGAAAAATGGATTTGATGTCCATATTCTCGTGCTGCTTCTGAAGTTCATTATTCATTGAAGCCAGCACAATGCACCCAACTTTTTCGCAATCCAGATCCCACGTTTTGCGGACCTTGATGTCCGCAACTGTGGAATCTGGCCTGGGACAGGGGGAGCAGTACTGGTGAGGACATATGCCACTTTGTCATAAGTGAGTGCAATATTGACGTTCCTCGGGCAATCTTTATAGTTTGGCCCAATCAGTGTATTTTTTCGAGTAGTAGTTTAAGTCCCGTCATGATTGCTGCCAAAGAGAGAAAAGAAACTCAGTGTATGCTCTTGCAATATTATATTGGTTTATTATCTTATCTAATCAGGATAGCTCCCACTGTTTCCTCGAATTCTCCATCAAACCTTAAAAAAAGAATTAGTCGGGATCATTTACACTTTACAAGTTCGCTAACCGTTCAGCCAGGTTGGTGTTGGTACTCCGAGTGAGGTTCTCCATGCTCTCGTACGGACCTAATTAAAATAAAGCTCGTTTTCACAGAGGCATAGCCCCGTTAACACTTTCTAAACACCTAATGGGTTTAGCTAATTGCGAAGTGAAAAAATATCTCCCAAGAGTAATCCTACTCATTAGTGGGATCGGGATCCAATTATCATCGTATGATGACCTAGATGGAATCCACTCTAGTCATCACACTTCAGAAGGTAAGCTAAATCTGCTAGTTTCCTTTATGTTTGAAACTCCCGATGTGATTTTTGCCCCCAAGCTCTTATGACCTTGACGAAGGCCAACAAATCATAAGACGCAAGTCAAGTTCTTCCCGTCATTGTCCTGATTGATTTAGACCCACCCGTACTCGCCCTTGACGAAGGCCAATAAGGCTGTACAACTGTCCTAAACCAATGCATCTATCTATACTACAAACAAACAACACACCGCTACCATTCCCTATGCCTTGACGAAGGCCAACAAATATAGCATGAATACGATGTGCTACCCATTTGAAATGATGGAGGGCTACGGCTGGTTTTTGCGAAAACCTTGAACGTAATGAACTTGATATCGTTGTAGGAACGATAGTTTTGAAAAGGAGTGATTCAAGCTCCGCTTTTTAAACAAGTGTTTTGAAAAGAACCGAGTTGTTTTTCAAATTGTTCCAACATCTTTTAGGTTTCTTATCTTGCATTAATGAGGATTAATGTGGTTCCATCAAGTAATTCCTATCACACCAGAAAAGAACGAAAATAAAATGTACGTATATACCATCTGCATTTGCCACGGGGCCCCGTTATGCACCGTTAGATTACTTAACTAACGGCAGAGCGGGGACAGGACTAGCGCGAATGCAAAACATATACAATATCTACTGGTGTGTGTGTAACCATTCGTTCCAGGCATGATATAAGCAACATCACAAAAAAGCGATAAGCAAAATGGAATAACGGATGATCTAGGAGCCCCGGGTTTCATTTGAGTTATAAATAAAACTCGACATTCCCGGTCGTGTGGATAGCCTGTGCAATGAAGAACCAAGACCCCTACAAGTGCGGCAAGTTACCCGCCAATCCCGGAAGCGAGGCAACCCCAATCAACAAAATGAATGGGCCACCTAGCACTTCACAAAATCCGGTAACCTGAGCACTCCTTCGTGGGTCATCCTATACCCTTTATGAGTGCGGCGAATAGCCCGCCAATTCTAGAGTAAGACACCATGGTCTCAACGCCATGAAATGGAGCCCTATTGCCCTCTAGAACCCGGCTACTCGTGCACTTCTCCACGGGGTAATCCTAGTACAGAAAATAAATAATATATATAACGGTGACATCGACCTCAATCCGGTCGTACCCCAATAAAAGAATATACAAGCTGGAAGAAACGGCAGTTCACATGTTGGACGCTCGTCTCGCAACAATGAATATACAAATGAATCAAAATTGTACAACTACCATTGCACCAGGGGCTATCCAACACGACAATCCGAATAAACAATCACAATATAAACATCACAGCAGCAGAAACAAGTATGTGCAACCCCGTCTAAATGACATATAGCAATTAGACAACGTTTGAAAACACATACACAACATTACAGAGATCAACAATGTAAAAGTTTCAAGTTCTAAACTTTCCAAGTTGCCCCAAAGTAAAGATAACACTAAGTGAAATCTGGGGCAAATCAAACAATACCAAAAACCCCAATTCTTAAACCCCAAGACACCGAATGAAAACGAGGACCAGAGGTGACCAGAAAACCGTTGGTAGCGGGGAAATGAAGGAAATGGGCGGTTTTTTCTTGGCCAATCTTCCTCGTTTTCATTGTGTGCCACTACAATATCAAGAGTAAGCCTCTGCACTTGTTTAAAAATTTTTTAGAGACCAAAATACTTCGAACAGAAAGTTGGTTTTAAAGATCGGAATTTTTCGGTTTTGAAACTTAGGCATCATTTACTGCTAATTTAAAATGTTTGGGTGGCTTTGATATCATGTAACGTTTCCTAGCGCCCGAGCCGCTTGCCGCTACCGTCGCGGAACAAAAAAACTTACTTTTTCAAAGAAAACTTGGCGCTAGAAATAACTACCTAGAATCTAACCAAACACTAAACAAGTTAAAAGGAGTTCTAACTACTATGTAAAGAGGGTTATACCGATAGGTTCGTATCCTTCGGGTCTTGACTCCTCTTCTTAAGCTCCTTTTGGGATCCTTGATCTAGCTTGATTGACGGCCTCCTCGATCCTAAACGATCCATCCAAACGTTCTAAATTCAAGCTTCTACTTTCAAAAGAAAGTAACTAAACTAGCTAGCTTTCTAATCTAGTTAGTTTAGATTATGTGGAGATGATTAGCAGTGATTTCTTCTATGTCAAAGCCCTATGGCTCTCAACTCATGAGAATGAAGATGAGATCAAGAGAGGAGAGAGAATGGCAATGTGTGAATGAGTTGAAGAATAGTTAAGGCAAAAGATATGAAGTATATTTTCTCCCATTAAAATTACAAGCCATACTTCAATAGTATTCACAAATGAATAAAGAAATACCAAAGCCATGCTTCATACCACGCTTGAAACCATCTCACCTTTCCACCTCATTTTCTATTTTCAATAAATAGAAAAATGCATGATGAGGTGTCTGTTTACCGCCGAAAACAGAGACGAACTGGGATTGAACGTCTTGGCTGAATTTGGGGGCAGATGCTATTTGGACATATCCATCCATCTCTCCGAAGATACCAAGTTGATTTATGACACCGTATATCGGAGGTTTGGATAGATGTGACCGTTGTAGCAGACTTTATCAGATTCCCCCTCATTTGCAAGAGATTTTTGATTATGAGGACGTTCTTCCCTACAGGCACAAGCCCCAGCAGTTAATTACGTTTTCGCGTTGCGATAACA
Source organism: Agapanthus africanus (assembly GCA_030015575.1). Lineage (NCBI taxonomy): Eukaryota > Viridiplantae > Streptophyta > Magnoliopsida > Asparagales > Amaryllidaceae > Agapanthus > Agapanthus africanus. The sequence continues at coordinate 34,620,336 of CM057349.1, read as the reverse complement.
ACTTAAATATATGAGCATTTGGGCTTAATTTATTTTAACTAAGGATACGTTAGTCTTATTTTTAGACTAAGATCAACTTAGCAACATTTTCAGGATCATTAAACTTTATTAAGATCTAACAATGGAGCATTTGGGCTCAACTGCAAGAAAATTTCAGAGGGACTTAGCCAATTTGGGCATGGTCTGCTCAGTTTTTCCTTTTTTTTATTTAAAAGTGCTAAGCACTTATTTGTGTTCTGTTTGCTCAGCCCTTTTCTTTTTATACAGAAGTGCTGAGCACTTGTTTGGGGATCTAGCGCTCACATGTGTATCATATGAGGCGCTCAGACATGGGCGCTGCCCAATCAGTGCTAAACACTTTAGTCATTTTGACTGAATATAGAGTGTTAAGTACTTTGTATGGCGCTCACGTGAGGGGCACATGAGGAGCTGCCTCATTTATTTTATTGGAGGCCCACGTGTGTTTCACGTGAGGTAGGACCTGGACGCTACCCAATCAGTGCTAAGCACTTAGTTATTTGGACTAACTTTATAGTGCTTCTACACTTTTATACAGCGCTCACGTGTATTTCACGTGAGGTGCTGGGCCTTCTATTTTGAGCGCCCACGTGGGAAGCACGTGAGGCGCTTTTGTTTTGGGCGCTCACGTAGGAAGCACGTGAGACGCTAGGTTCCATTTAAGGGAATCTTTTGGGTGCTCACGTGAGACGCCAAGTCTTTTTCTTTGTTGATATTTTCTGAAGAAGTTTTAACTTCTGTTAATGGCACTTTGACCATTAATAATCTCTGTTTTGGAGATCTGAGATCGGTTTCATTGGAGAACTAAATTTCCTCTATTTTTGGTAAGAACAAAGTTCTTTATGTAGGGTTAAACCCTGTTTGTGAAGGAATTAAATTCCTAGACAATGTGTTTTTATTTCTTTTTGATCTAGTTCTTTTTCCCTACATCTTGAGTTTGGAAAACAAAATCTACCCGATGAGAATTAAATTCTCAACTTGTGGAGAGATTTGCTTTTCAAATCTCAGATCAAAGGAAGAACTAAGTTCTTTTTGTGGAGGGTTAAACTCTTGTTTTCTTTATGTTAGGCAAAAGAGATAAATTTTATCTCTCCTTTTCTTTATTTAGGGTTTTGAAGAGTAAGGATCTTTTCCCTTCAGAAGAGAATTGAATTCTCGGTTTTGTTGTGGAAAGAAGCTTTTGGGGCTGATCTTCTCTTTTTTTTGTGCCTCCCTGAGACTTGAAGTCTCGGGTCCTTTATATAGGAGAGGAAAGTTTGTTGATTAGTTTAAGAAAATCTCTCATTTAAGAGATACAGATAGATTTTATTGGCCTCAAAGATTATTCGGGAGATTTTATCCACCATTGGATTTTTGATCCAGAGAGTTCTGTTTTACAGAATATATATTCTTGTTTTTAACAAGATTAGGGATATATTTTCCCATATACAGAATTAAATTCTGTCACACGGTGATTTTTAATCACCATTGGATTTTTAATCTAAGGGTTCTTTATTTAACAGAGCACATCTTTCTTTGTTTAAAAAAATATAGGAAAATATTTTCCCATCTCATTAGATCTTTTGATCCAACTGTAGGGTGTTTTTCGTCACCCCATTGAGATGGGAATACGCGCGCGCTTGTCGGGCGTACTACAGATTCCCCCTGTCTAGGGTAGGCCGGGGTTTAATGATTATGGGGATCCGAATCTCCGGCAGCCGCGGACTAAACTGCCGTTAATTACCCCTCGCCTTTGGAGCGAGAGAACCTCCGATTGACGGGTTAAACTGGTCATGCGAACTCAATGTGCAGTGTGCGTGTGATGTGTTTTGAAAGGGGGTTTTTGGATATGTCGGCAGCCATGCAGAGTTTTTTACGGGGGTCCCGCTATCCGGATAGCGGGCTGGGGGTCAAGGGGGCTAGCAACCCCCTTGCGGGGTGCGGGGCAGCGTCCCGTTAGAAATTTTTTTCTAACAGGGGCAGTGTCGTGGTGTATGTGTGTGTGCACATATGTATATATATGTACATATATATATATGTATATATATAATACAAAAAAGGGAAGAAAAGGCATCCAAAGGATGCGTGAGGGTAGCACCTTGGGCGCTGTGCGCCCAGGTGCTGTGCGCTCAGGCGGTAGAGTGCCATGTGTCGGCACGTGGGCGCTCTGCGCTTGAGCGCTGGGCGCTTAAGCGCAAGCGCGCCACGTGTCGGCACGTGGGTGCTTTGCGCTTCAGCGCCTGACGCTCGAGCGCAGGTGCGCCACGTGTCGGCACGGGAGCGACTTGCACTTGAGCGCTGGGCGCTTGAGCGCTGGGCGCTTGAGCGCTAGTGCGCCACGTGTCGGCACGGGGACGAATTGCGCCTGAGCGCTTGCGCTTGAGCGCAAGCGCGCCACGTGTCGGCACCGGGGCAACTTGCGCTCGCGCTTGAGCGCAAGCGCTCCACGTGTCGGCACCGGAGCGCTTGCGCTCGACCGCAAGCGCGCCACGTGTCGGCACCGGGGCGACTTGCGCTCGAGCGTAAGCGCGCCACGTGTCGGCACGTGGGCGCTTTGCGCTCGAATGCTGAGCCCTTGAGCGCAAGCGCGCCACGTGTCGGCACGCGGGCGCTCTGCGCTTGAGCGCCGGCGAGAAAAAGAGGCTTTTAGCCTAAAAAAAAATTTCTCAGAAGAGAAATTAGAGAGGAGTTGGACTCTTGAGTGTGTTTTTTTTTTTGGGGTTTAGTGAAAGGGGTTCTTCTGCTTCCTCCTCTGTTAGCTGGATCTTGAAGATCAAGAAATGTGAGATCTCAAAATCTCTCCTTTTTGGGATCTAAAAACAGATCCAAGTTCCCCTTTGTGGGTTTGGTGGTGAAAAACTATTTTGTTTTTGAAAAGGAAGAGTAAAACTCTTGATTTAATTCAGAAGAAAGAAGAAGGTTTGAGACCTTCAGAAAAGGGAAAGAAATACAAACCCTAGGTTTTTGAGAGAATGAAAGCATTTTTTTTATTCATCATGTTGCCTTTTATAAGCTTACATATTTGCATATAGCCTCTTGGGCTTCACAAAAATGGCATTTTGCCTATCCCATGGCTCATGTGCCATTTCATTTTTGCACATAAGCCATGGGCTTACAAAATATTGGCTTTGTGCCCATTTTGCATACATTCATGTATAAAAAATTACATAAAAATTATTTATTACATGATTTTGTTGTTGGCATGGGGAGGCTGGCCGCGGGCTCGACCTGGGCTTGGGCCCGCTTGACCTGGGCTTGGGCCCACCTAGCTTGGGAGTTGACCTTGACTTTGGCTCGGTCAACCGGGGTGTAAATTTTTACCCCAACACCAACTTTCTGTTTAACAGAAAATATTCTTCTCATTTGGAAAGATTAGGAAGATATATTCCCTCAATAGAATTTAATTCTATATTTGGTGATTTTTAATCACCATTGGTCTTTAACCTAACGGTTCTCTGTTAACAGAGAATATCTTTCCCTTTTAGAAAGATGAAGGGAGGTGTTTTCTCAAGAATAAAATTTAATTCTATATAGGAAGGTGCTATCACGTGTTTAACACGTGACCCCGACGTCGGTTTTAACCAGTTTTATTTAGCGCCCATATGCCTTGTATATGAGCGCTCACGTGTTTAACACGTGAGGTCAATTTGGCCTTTAGCCACTTTTATTCCCAGCGCTTACATGCTTTTGGATATAAGCGCTCATGCGTTTAACACGTGAGACCCGTTTAGCCTTTATGTTATTTATTCTTGGTGCTTATATTCCTTGCATATAAGCGCTCACGTGTTTAACATGTGAGGTCAATTTGGCCTTTAGCCAGTTACTCTTAGTGCTTATATGCTCTGCATAAAAAAATAGAATTTAATTATATAGAGAGAGTTTAATTCTATTTGAAGCTAATGCTATTAGCTTCAAAAGGATGTTCTCGTGTTTAACACGTGATCCCAATGTGAGCGCTCACGTGTTTAACACATGAGACATGTTTAGCCTTTAGTTGTTTGCATTCAGCGCTTATATACTTTGCATATAAGCACTCACGTATTTAACACGTGAGCCTCAAAAGTGGGAATTCTCCTCTCTTTTTTTTCCTTTTTTTATAAAGGAACGGTGTCATCTTCTAGAAGGTATTTTGTATAAATACAAAATACATTCTACCATATATACATATAGATAGAATGATACTACTAATATAATACTAGTATTAAATCAATATCTGATTTTAAAAACCGGCTTAATCATAAGCCCGCTAGTATTATAATCCGTCCGATCAAATTCCACGTAAGTAGTAAACGTAATTAACCGGAATCCTGCACGTATAAACATACGACCTCCGCATCGTTTTGCCTGAACCAGGGAGACCCTCTGTGTGGGACTCTAAAGACCCGACAGTACGCTGGCAGTGGGTTTAACCACAAGCACATCAGCGGCACTAGTTGTACGTAACGGCTACCCAGGTATCTGTGGAAAAAAAGGCCGACGAGCAAACTCATCTGAACCCCTACTGAACCTAACCGTGATAATATCCGTATATTCCGGTGTGTTCGTCTAAGAGTATCGCATATCGGATCTAAGGGTGGTTAACGTCAGACCCCTGCTAACCTGATAAGTCGTGTTGTGGTTTAAGACCATCTAAGAAACTACTGATCTAACTATTAGTAATTCTCAACTTCCCTGGCCAGGGGCTTATGGTGTTGACCAACCAAACACAGTGCGATATCGACTCCCTATACCGAAAGAGACGAATCCCTAACAATCACTCACTGCCTCTATGTGGCTTGGTACTGTACCCAACTAAAATCTGTTTGCACGACTCTTTTGAGCTATGGTAAGGTAATAATTAAAGCACAGTGGGAACTCACATGAGACAAATGATGATCTCAGGTCTACAGACTATCTGTACACATGCCACATGGGAAGTACCATCTAACGCTTGATATAATACCATACAGCAGTTCCTGGCGAGTCCGTCCAGTGTACCCACTCACAGTGAGCACCTGTATACAATCTTAGGTGAAACACACCAATGGCTATGGGACTAACCATCGCCCCTCGTCGGGTCTAGAAACGTATATACCAGTCTACTCTGAATATTGATGCTCTGTCTCGATATTCCTACGACTAGGGACACTTTAAGGACATGCTTATAAACTACCCAGCCTCTATAAGTATGATCGCCATCACAACGCTGGTAGTCAAGCACATCCTACGGGCTTTATCAACATGTATAAACAATACGTAATAACTAGTAAAACATACGCACATGTTAAAATAAAGGCAAACCAGATAGCATACTATTATTTCGAGCAAGATTGTCATGTACATATATATATCCATAGCATCCATTACAAATAATAGCCTCTAGGGCATACATATATCCTACATCTTGGTTCCTTCGCTAAAACTATAGCCCCGTTGTTGTCACAATACAAAGGTATTGGGTTAACAATGGACGGAACCACCTGAAGTTTTGTAATTAACTTTCTCATCCAGACTGTCTCTTTTAAGGCGTCATATGTAGCGATATACTCTACCTCCATCGTCGAGTAAGCAATAGTTTCCTGTTTGGAGCTCTTCCAACAGACCGCCCCTCCATTGAGGGTGAAGACATAACCCGACATGGATTTGGAATCATCCTTATCACTCTGGAATTGTTCATCACAGAAAACTGCATTTTAAATACCCTCATTCATGATCTATTTTGTTATTTATCGGTACTTTTAACCAGTGTCTGCTCAGTAATTACAGATTACAGGTGTTCGTGATAAAATACTGGAAACAATTCAAAATCACGGATATAACGTTTGTGAGCCGACACTGCAACCAGAACTGAAAACCGACCGATATTCAAAGAGTTTTTGCAAATAAACAAGTGTACACACATTTTGGTCCAACACATAGCAAGTGTGCACTAGCTCTTTGATGCATGGACCTAGAGAGGGGGCTGCCCAATGCAAATGGGGGGACATGGGTAATAAATGCTAAAAGTTTTGATGTGATATGTGGTATCTTGTTACCTCCATATCCCTGAGTGTATCCAAGGCCTCTATAGACAAAATTAACAGCACCAGAGTGATATTGGGATGCACACAAGACCACACAACAAGCATGAGCCCAAGACTCCTCGACAGGATCGGCCACATGCCCACTTTAGCCGAGCAGGCCGGCCCCCTTGCTCCAATAACCCCCAGTTTTCTACTGTCCCTCCCTTGCTGCCACGTCACCTTATTTTTATTGCTTGTTTATTTTTCTTTTGTGCCTATAAAAGCAGACCAGTGAGCAAGAGAAGGCTCATATGCACATATATATTTTCTAGTTTTGTTATAGTTTTGGTTTAGACTTGAGAGTGAGTAGGCTATCACTTGGTTTCTTCTTCTTCTTTCCTCTTAAAGTTTTCTCTTGAGAGCTTCATTATGGAGGTTGAACAAGCTACCAATATCTTGTACCTCTTCTTCAAATGTTAATAATATTTGTGTTGCTTTATTTAATTGCTTCTTTTCTTTACTTGCTTTTCTTTTATTGATGTGTAACTAATCTTCTTTGGTTGTGGTAAGGAAGTGAGATGAAAGGCTTTGCCTCCTCCTTCTCTTGTGATTGTTTAATTTGCTTAACATGATTATAACTTAAGGATTGTTTTATATATTGATGTGATATGGTATTTTGAAACCATGGTTACTTTGTAACCTCTTCATATACCATATTCACTCCCCTTCCCTATTTAACAATGTTTAAGTTAAAATCAAATTGATGTTAAGTTTGCTAAGTTTGGATACGGTATTTTGTGACCAAGTGCTTGACAAACCCTCGGTTTTCATATATCGTATACCGTCATAAACCCTTAGCAAAGTTAACACTAAATCTATTTGCTCTCACTCACTAATTGTGTTTTTGATGTTGTGGTAAGCTTGCTATCCCTTGTGCTTAGTGTTGTTACCCCAAGCTCAGACATACAACGATAAATGAACAAAACGAACCCGTTTCATATTTGCATCGAACATCGGAATTTGATGATTCGTGCTTCGCAACCACGTTGACGAGTCATGCTTCATACCGGGATCGACGTAAGGACGGAAAACTCATGATTAAGGGAGCGTCGAAGGAATCGTCGCGATTCGACCTTCCGAGCCAAAGCCACGACCAACTTCTTCCTTAACTTGTTTTCCTTGCTTTTCTTGTTTTCGTTTTCTTTCTATTTTTTGTGACAACCAACCTGATTCATTATTTGTTGAACCTTAAATCACAAGACCTAATACACAATTCCCTGCGGATTGACCCGTACCTTCCGGCTTGCTACAACGCGTCGTGCACTTACGGTTTATAAATTTTAAAATGAGAACGATCTCACGTGCGCATTCCATTTCCATAAAACGTTTCCATTTTCACAAAAAAACGCACGGGTGAATTCCCAACAAAGCTGGAGTCAGCGAAGACCTCGATCTGGAGGTGTTCACTGCTGTACACCAAGAACATCCCCTTAGTCCTTTTTAGGTACTTGAGAATGTTCTTAATTGCTATCCAGTGCTTCTTCCTAAGGTTTGACTGATACCTGCTTACCACGCTCAGTGCGTAAGCAACATCTGGTCTGGTACACAACATCGCATACATTATAAATCCTACCGTAGAAGCATAGGGTATAATACTCATGCGATCTCTTTCCAAATCAGTCTTGGGAGACATCTCTTTGGAAAGGATGATCCCATGACAAGCCAGTAGGTTACCGCGCTTGGAATTTTCCATACTAAATCTTTTCAATATAGTGTCAATGTACCTGAACTGTGAAAGTCGCAACATACTCTTAGATCTATCACGATAGATCTGGATCCCCAGAATGTAGGAGGCATCACCCTGGACTTTCATGGAGAACTTCTGTAATAAGAATCTTTTGACTGATTGTAGCATACGAATGTCATTTTCTATCAAGAGAATGTCATCCACGTACAAGACCAGGAATACCACAGTTCTCTCTATAATCTTAATATAAATGCATGATTCATCTGGATTTTTGATAAAGTTGGTTCTTTGACCGTCTCATCAAAGCAGATGTTCCAACTCCACGATATCTGTTTTAATCCATAAATGAATTTAAGCAACTTGCACACTCTTCCGCTACTCATACTCTCTATGAAACCCTTCGGCTGATCCATATAAATACACTCTTCCAAATTTCCATTTAGAAAAGCGGTCTTTACGTTCATCTGCCAAAATTCATAATCATGGAAGGTAACAATGGCAAGTAAGATCCGAATGGATTTAAGTATAGACAGTGAAGAAAAGGTTTCATCATAGTCCAAGTCAGGTCTTTGACGAAAACCTTTTGTTACAAGTCTAGCCTTATAGATTTCAACATGTCCATCTGCACCAATCTTCTTTCTGAAGATCCATTTGGAGCCTACGGGTTTTACCCCTTGAGGTGAAATGTCCAAAGTCCAAACTTTGTTGGTGTACATGGATTCTATTTCGGTCCGTATTGCATCCAGCCACTTTATTGAGTCTCTGCTCGTAATGGCTTGCTGGAAACTAGTTGGATCATCATCATCGATGATGCAATCCTCTTTATCCCCTTCTACGAGAAAATCGTAGTATCTCTCGGGCGGATGAGACTGCCTACTAGATTTGTGGAGTGGCACAGGGATGTCCGGTTCTTGTGAAACTTCTGGTTCCATCACGCTGTCAGTAATATATTATGATTCTGGAATTTCTTCCAGTTCTATTGCGCTGCCACTTATTTCTTTTTCAAGAAATTAAGTCTCCAGATTTTGGGCATGCCGAGAAACAAAAACATTTTGTTCCTCTGTATAATAGAAAAAATATCCTTTGGAGTTCCTTGGGTATCCCACAAGCTTACACAGTACTGATCGTGCATCGAACTTGTCCGCATGCTGCTTTTTGATAAAAGATGGACATCCCCATATATCAAAATACATAAGATAGGGTTTCTTCCCACTCCATATTTCATATGGTGTGGTAGGCACTTAGTCGGAACTTTGTTCAAAAGATATGCAGCAGATTCTAGTGCATAACCCCAGATGGATCGCGGTAACTCAGCATTACTCATTATGAAACTCACCATATATCCAATAAGGTGCGGTTCCGCCTTTCCGATATACCGTTGTGTTGAGCTGTGTATGGAGGAGTAAGCTGAGAGAGAATTCCATTCTCTATTAAGTATCCCAGGAACTCGGCACTTAAGTATTCACCATCCCGATCAGATCGAAGTGTTTTGATACTTTTGCCTGTTTGTTTTTTCACTTCATTCTTGTATTCCTGGAATTTCTCAAAGACCTCGGATTTATGTTTCATCAAGAATACATGTCCATACTTTGAGAAATCATCCGTAAAAGTAATGAAGTATGAATAACCACTTCTTGCATGTGTAGACATTGAACCACACGTCGCTGTATACGAGTCCCAAGAGCTCAGTGGCTCTTACTCTGTGTCTAGTGAACGGAGTCTTTGTCATCTTTCCTTTGAGACATTATTGACAAGTTGCATAAGACAGATATTCAAACGGATCCAAATATCCCTCTATGTAACTTCGTCAGGCGTATTTCATTGATGTGACCTAGTCTACAATACCATAAGAAAGCTTGATTTAATTCTGGAGACTTTCTTTTGAGTGTGTTCTGGACATTGAAAACTGAATGTTGATTTAATACTTATATACCATTGTCTAGTGTACCAGACCCAATCAAACCATGATTAAGATGAATGTTTACAACATCGCTTCCAAATGTAAAATCATAACATTCTTTGGATAGTTAGATACAGAAATGATATTATATGTTAAACTTGGTACACAAAAATAGTTACGCAAAACCAAAATGTGTCCACTTGTCAATCCTAGGTGATATTCTCCTACGGAAACAGCATTCACGCTTGCTCTGTTAGCAACTCTGAGGGTCATATCACCTGCCTTTATAACTCTACGGCTTCTCAGTGCCTGCAATGAATTTCAGATATAAGATCCTGAACCGGTATCCAACACTCAGGAAGTAGAGTTGATTGATAAACAGTTTCAAGTATAAACATACCTGAAGCCGAAACCACAACTTACTTCGAATCCTAGTTCCTGGCTTTTCAAGCCCTGCAGTTCTTCCAATGGCATTTCTTGTGACAATAGAAGCATTCATCTTTCTCTACTGTCGGCCCCCAACTTTTGCCTTGCCCTTTCCCTGTACCTTACCGATACCGCCTTTCGGTTTGGTGAGGGCCTTCTTCTTCTTTCCCTTGGCTTTCGCTTTAGATCTATAGGAAGAAGGTTCCCCAAGAAGTAGAGTGGGTGTCTCCCTGTATTTCTTCAGGGTACCCTCAGCACTCCTCAACATGTTAAGGAGCTCTGAAAGTGTAACTTCCTTCTCTTGAATATTGAAATTTATATAAACTAGGCATAAGTAAAAGGGAGGGACTGTAAAATGAAGTCCGTGTACAACTTGTTCTCCAACGTGGTCCGAAGGTCCATGAGCTCTTCAATATAGCTGATCATCTTAAGGACGTGGTCCCCTACAGATGACCCGATACTCAATCCCGCCTGAAATAATTTCTTTGAGGTCTCGTATCTTACGATACGAGATTGCTTTCCATATAAATATTTGGTATGGAGGAATATGGAAGCAAGGTTTATATTCTCATACCGCCTCTGGTGTTCATTATCCATAGAGACTAACACGGGGCACTTGGCTGTCGCACTATCTAATTCCCATGTCTTACGGATCTCAATATCCACGACGGTGGAATCTGGACCTGGGATGGCGGGGTCTTTAGTAGTAAGGAGGTAGCCCAGCTTGCCATAGGTAATGGCCATATGGACATTCCTTAGCCAATCTATATAATTTGGCCCCGTCAATATATTTTTATCTAATAGTAACTTAATCCCGGTCATCTTGGTCGCTGCAATTAGAAGAGAGAAAAAAACACTCAGCATGGTACTCTTGCAAGTTTGGATTGATTTTTAGTTTATCTAAACAAAATGGCTCCCACTGTTTTCTCGAATCCTTCTTCAAACCATAAAAAAAGAATTAGTCAGGATTAATCGCACCCTACAATTCTTGGTTAACCTTTCGGCCAGGCTAGTGTTGGTACTTCGTGGAAGGTTTTACAACGCTTTCGTGAAATTCCTTAATTAAATAACCTATTTTTCCTGAAGGCGTAGCCCCGCTAACACCGTTCTAGACACCTACTTGGTTTATAGCATTGATTGTGATGTGAAAAACTCACCCGGAGAATAATAATACTCATGGTGGGATCGGGATCCAACTTTCATTGTGTGATAAATTTGAAGGAATCCTACCAAAATCATCACTCCAGATGGTATGCAAAATTAGCAAGTTTCCTTTTCCTTTGAAACTCTCGATGTGGATTTTTGCCCCATGCGCTTATGACCTTGACGAAAGCCAAAATATCATAAGACGCAAGTCAAGTTCTACCCGTCATTGTCCAGGTTAATCTGAACCTATTCGTACAAACCCTTGACGAAGGCCAAAATAGTTGTACGCCTGTCCCAGATTAACGCATCTATGTTACAGATGAATACCCAACAGCTACCAATCACTATACCTTGGCGAAGGTCAAAATACATAGCTTGAATACTATTGAATACCCATCTGAAATGACGGAGGGCTATGACTGGTTTTGGCGAAAATCGTGAACGTAATGAACTTGATATTGTTGGAGATAGTGCCCTCAGAGTCAATTATTGGATCACAGGTACGTGATTGTAATGATTGATGGAGGATCTATCCCGGTAGGACAGTCTTACTCGAGATGATAGTATGCTATCTGGTTTACCTTTATCATCGTGTACTGTTTTAAGTGACCTGACATGTCGCTATTACACGTTGATAGAGCCCCTAGGATTCTTGCTTGACCACCAGCAGTATGAGGGCGATCATATAAGTGGGAGCTGGGGGTCTATAAGCATATCCTTAAATAGTCCCTAGTCGTGAGAGTTTCGAGACAGGGCATCGATTCTCCATAGTAGACTAGTGTATACAGTCGAGACCCCGACGAGGGGCGGTGGCCGGTCTCACAAGCCACTGGTGTCAGTTGGATCACCTAAGATGTATACAGGTGCTCATTGGGTTATGAGTACACCGGACAGGACTCGCCGGGAACATGCTAGTTGGTCATATACCAGACGTCAGATGGCAGTTCCCTGGTGACATGTGTGCAGGTTAGTTCATCGACCTGGGGATCGTCATTTGTCTCGTGTGAGTTCCCACTGTACTTTGATTACTACCCTACCACGGCTCAAAGGAGTCGTGCAAACAGGTTTTAGTTGGGTACAGTCCCGAGCCACATGGAGGCAGTGAGCGTATCTTCAGGGGTTCGTCTCTCCCGGTATTGGGGGTGAGGTCGTGCTGTGTCTAGGAGAGCCATTACACGAAGCCCTCGGCCGAGGCAAGGAGATTTACTGGTAGGTATTCCAGTAGTATCTCAGGGTGTTCTGGGCTACACTCCGACACGACTTGTACCGCTTTTGGGGGTCTGACTTTTACCAACCCCCTAGGCCCGCCATGCGATACTCATAGACGAACGGACCGGACTGTACGGATATTGTCACTGACAGGCTCAGTAGGGTTGTCAGGCTGAGTTCACTCACAGACATCCCTTTTAGTCAGTACCTGGTAGCCCGTTACGTATTGGCTTATACCTCTGACGTGCTGGTGGTTAAATCCACAACCAAGGTGTTGATGAGTCTTTAGAGTCCCCCACATTCAGTTACTCAAGCTTTCGGGCGAAAGGTTGTAGAGGCCGTATGGAGATATGGCAAGGTCCGACCAGATACGTGCGGTATTGCACGGATCGGGATCGGACAGTTTGTACTATAGGCCGTATGGATATATGGCAGGGTTCGATCAGATACGTGCGGTATTGCACGGATCAGGATCGAACGGATATTACTGGCCGGCTTTGGTATAAGCCGGATCCTAGTATAGTACAGTGTAGATTTTGTCTCATTGCATTTGTATTTCGGTCGAAATACAGATGCGGGTGTGTATGCACAGTATCGGGGTTTTCCTGTAATTTATTACGGGACCAGTTTTCTGGAGTTGCCAGTTTGCTTTCCGTTTCGGCCAATTTTCATTGTTCCGTTCATTGGCCGAAGATTGGTGGAGGAGGGTTTATTTGCATTGTTGCAAATAGGCATTAGTGGAGGGGGTTCTTTGCATCTTGTTGCATCATGATGGCTTTCATGATGTGCACCATCCTTTGACTTGATTTCTTCATGATGGCATGACTTTTTGAGTCATCATGGTTCATGATGGTTGGACTTTGTGAGGTGATGATGGTGGTGTTGAGTGTTGAGTTTTCCTTACTATCATTTCTCTTGCATGATAGCTTTCCTCTCTCTCTCTTGGGTATTAGATGAGAATGGCTCCCATTTGATTTACTTCTTCCACTCTCTCATTCTCTCCACCACCATGTATTGGCCGGCCAAGCTCCTAGTGGGCTGTCCAAATTTTTGTGTGTGGGATTTTGGTTCATTTCATATTGCAAAATCCCCACAAGATCAATCTCAAAAAGCTCCAAGTTCAATCCCTCCACCAATGGAAATTCCTACAACCCCAAAGTGAGACTTGAGGACTACATATTCTACAGCGAACCTTGGGCACGTCGAGTAGCCGGCTTCGTGCCCGAGTTGCCTCGGCATTGAGGTGGGAGCCCGTAAAAGAAGTAGGCGATGTGGTGCACTTCCGGCGACGAGGAGGAGACGGGACATTCCGCAGGAGATCGGGACGATGACGAGAAGACCGGAGGACTTGGATCGTCGGTATATCTCTATTCCCTTTCTAGTAGATAGCTAGGACTAATTAATGGTTCGATCCGGGTATTAGTGCGCGGCGGTTTGCCAGTTAAAGTAAAATTTAAAGTTTATCACCGCTTCCGCATTTGGCCGTCGGTTTGACGGCCGGGGCGCCGCCGTGCACTTACAGTGGTATTAGAGCCTCGCCATTAACTTAGTCTAGCTTTGTGTAATGTGTTTGCATTTCCGATCGATGAAAAAGTTCCAAAACCATGTTTTTCAAAGTGACAGTTTTCTGTTGAAATTTTTTGGTCCCCAAAAATTTTTCAGGTTGTATAAAAGTACTGTACAGGAAGATATAAGGCCACTGGAAAAGTTCGGCAAAGTGATCTCTTGAGTGGAGCGCGGAACCGCGGCCAAACCCTACCTTGGGCCGCGGTTCCGCGGCAGTTCAGAGAGATAAATTGGCCAAAGTTCTCCAGTGGGCTTCTGGGGATAAATTGGGGTTTTTGGAATATTAATATTGGGCCCATAATTTCTTTAACTGCTACAGTATTGCTTTGGGGTCCACTTGTTAAAATTTGATCGGTCGGATATTTTAAACACATTTTTCACAGTATTTACATTATATCTGCGACCGTGAATGTCACTCGATCGGTAAATCCAGTCTAACTGCTATAGCCCGGTTAGACGGATTTGCGAACGTGACTTTCACGTTGATGTTCTATGTATTTGCTGTGTTGTTGCGGATCGGTCGTGGGGATAGCCTGGATGCAATGCTAGTACAGTTGTGGTTGTATTATGTACATTTGATATTGCGGGGCGAGCGTCCGACATGTGGACTGCCGTCACTGCCTGTTTGTATTATTATTTTGGGGCACGACCTGGTTGCGGTCGATGTACCCGTTGTATGTATATTTTACTTTCTGTACTAGGATTGCCCCGCGGAGGGGTGCACGGATAGCCGGGTTCTAGAGGGCAACAAGCCCGCATCTCATGGCATTGGGATGGAGGGGGCTTCACTCTAGGATTGGCGGGCTATTCGCCGCACTCGTAGGGGTACAGGTTGACCCAGGAGGGGTGCCCAAGTTACCGGATTCCGTGAAGTGCTGGGTGGTCCATTCACGGCGCTGAAGGGGGCTGCCTCGCTTCAGGTTTTCGCGGGTGACTTGCCGCGCCCGTAGGGGTCTAGGTTTTCATTGCACAGGCTATCCACACGACCAGGGGAACGTCGGGTTTCAGCGGCTCTGTGAAACCCGGGGATCCCAGATATCTGTATTGTTTCTGTGATGCTGTACATTTTCTGTGATGTTGCATTTCTTTCACGCCTTGAGCGAATATAATATATTGGTATATATATTAGTAGATGTTGTATATGTTTTGCATCCGCGCTAGTCCAGTCCCCGCTCTGTCGTTAGTTAGCTAACCTAACGGGTAATGACGGGACCCAGTGGCGAATGCGGATGGCATATACGTACATCAGTATATTTTCGTTCTTTTTGGTGTGATCAATTGATGGGACTGCATTGATTCGGATCAATGCAAGTTAAAAACAAACCTAATCTGATGTTGTTGGAACACTTTTCAAAAAAAGCTGTTATTGCAAGGACGTTCACTTTTGTTTTGCATCGTGATATTCAGTTGGAATATCCTGCTCCTCAGTCGACGAGGCAAGGGCCGAGATCCCTTCACCGGGAGTGACCCCTTGGACAAAAAGTTTGCGTCAGGGCATTAACTTCACTATAGCCGATTACTTTTGCTTTGCACCGTGGTATTCAGTTGGAATATCCTGCACCCCATTCTACGGGGAAAGAGCCGAGATCCCTTCACCGGGAGTGACCTCTTTAGCAACGGTTTTCGTCACTATATTTTTAAAAGCTATCAGTTCCTTCAACGATATCAAGTTCTTTACGTTAAAGGTTTTCGCCAGAAACCATTCGTAGCCCTCCGTCGTTTCATATGGGTAGTCAATAGTATTCAAGCTGTGTTTGTTGGCCAAAGTCAAGGCACAGTGTTTGGTAGCTGTTGGTTATTCATATGCAGCATAGATAGATGCGTTGGTTTGGAACAGTCGTATAGCCTTGTTGGCCAAAGTCAAGGGCTTGTGCGGGTGGATTCGAATCAACCTGGAGAATGACGGGTAGAACTTGACATGTGACTTATGATTTGTTGGCCAAAGTCAAGGTCATAAGAGCATGGGACAGAAATCACATCGGGAGTTTCAAAAGAACTGAAACTTGCCAGATATGCGCATACCTTCTGGAGTATGGTAGCGTGAGCGGATTCCGTCACGTTATCATGTGATGATAGTTGGATCCCGATTCCCACTGATGAGTTGGTATACTCCTCGGCTGATCCCGACTAATTCTTCTTTCAGGTTTGGAGGAGAATTTGAGGTACAGTGGGAGGTTTCCAGATTAGATAAATTGGTAACCATTCTGATCTAGGTTAGAGTGCACGCTGAGTGTTTCTTTTCTCTCTCTCTGGCAGCGACCATTGACCCGACCCTAAGACTATGACTCAGTGACCAAGTTGACCGAACCTTCTCAACACCGGCTTTTGGATTATCAGAGTTGCAAACCTCATTGCCACACCTACTTTTACCCTTTTCTCCAGGACACCCCGTATTACTACGAACGTCCACTTCCATTGGACAAAACCATCGTATGGTTAGATACGAACTTGAAGGAATTTATTCGAGGATGGTTTCAGGTTCTGGAGAAAACGGATAGGATTATTTAGTTGTCTTTTCCTTTTTCCTTCTCTCGGGTTGCGAGTACTCCTTGGTTTAGGGGACAGTACACCCATTATGCTTATTGGATAGTCTTCTTCCAAACCATAGGCTGGTGCCGAACGGTAGGGAAGGAAGAAAACCATTTGGCCTAAAGGGGTGTACAGAAGGTATTAAGTTCAGACAAAGCAAGGGATTAGTAAGAGGGCAAAGTAAATTGCAACAGATATTCACGACCAAACCAAGTATTCCTTCGCCAATCCTAAAATCACCTTTGTATTTCTCCAGGACACTCCGTATCACTACGAAGATCCACAGTTTATTGGATACTCCATCGTATGGTTATATACGAACTTGAAAGGAATTTGTTCCAGTTCGGGGATGGATTCTGGTCCAGGAGAAATAGGAATAAGGTTTATTCGGTTGTCTTTTATCTTCACCCTCTCTCATTGCGAGTGTTCCTAGGATTGGGACAGTACACCCATTATGCTTATTGGATAGTCTTCTTCCAAACCATAGGCTGGTGCCGAACGGTAGGGAAGGAAGAAAACCATTTGGCCTAAAGGGGTGTACAGAAGGTAAAGACTAAAGACATATGAAGGGATTTGGAGAGGTGGCAAAGAACTATACGGTTACAGTCGTGAATCTGGAAGAGGCATTACTAGGAATACCAGAATACCCCATCGGAACATTTCAATGTTTCAGTTTCACTGTGTAATGTTAAAGGAAAACTGATTTCCCGATTAGATACTTACTCCAGGGTATGTATTTACCAGGTACGATTCTCACATCTGTATGGTTTTACAGATGATGAGTGGGAGTAGGTTATTGGGAATTGGGTGATCATCCTCATTATATCGGGATTCGTTGTAATCGGTGATATTTGAGGAAGTCACCTGGGTTGTTTGCCGGACGGCAAATATTTGGTTTTGAATATCCGCTGTTATGCACCAATTTCAAATTGATATATCTGTACGTCTATTTTCATAGAGTGAGATATACCTTTTTGAAATTATGTCTACGACATTTACCTATATCAGTGGATGGTTAGGTAAGGAGCATTAAACAGCGGTGTAATTCTTCTTAACCATAAGTACAGTTTTCAACCTACGACACACAGTGAATGAGTTATCAGACTCAAGGGACTTATACAGAGTATTGTATGTTGTCCAGGGTCCATCAGGACAGAGGGGTTGGTCCTCGTACTATATTCGGTTTACTTATGACTTCTCTAGTTTTTAGACAAGTGTTTCGCGGAAACACAGGGTCCAAATTTTGAGAAGTTATAGGTATTTGAATAGAGTAGAGAACCAGGTGTAGCAAGTATCGGGATTCTTCAAAGTGATTGAAGATGTAGGTACTTGTGCATGGTATTCAGTTGACAGTAATGATTAAGAGAAATTGCTTCTCTTTCAGGTTACTCTTAATTGGAAGCATTCCTAAGTTGAGTAACGCTGATCGGCCTCCTTCCATTTAGTTGACATGCACTGGAGACAGTTGCATGATTTGAATCTGGTTCAATTAAATCAGTGCCTCTGGTCCTATATGGGATATAGAACAGTTCATATCTTAACGATGTTAAGGTACGGGGAGTTGTCCGGCTTATGCTTAAAACCAGACACTGGACAACTCAAGGCACGTTTCTGTAATGGCTGTTTGTGGGTTGACCCAGGCTATGACGCGGGTTGACTTTCTACCATCTGGATGAACAATAGCGATATTGTTCTAAACTCGCCACAGTTTTAATAAAAATGGATTTTTTCAGAAAACAGTAAGTGGGAGTATGGTAGAACTGGAAGTGATTCCAGAACCACAAACGATTACTGAAGATTTGATAGGAACCTAAAGATTCAATCTGGTTTGACATTCCATTGGCCACTCCGCAGATGCGGTGGGGAACTTCAGGCACTCGAGAGGTACTACGGTAGCCTCAAGGACGGTGACAGGGAAGTTCTTGTTTACCCACAATTACCATTGCTGTTGTTCCAGGCTGCGAGACCCGGCGGGAGGATGAGTATAGCGTCGTTCTGAACTCGCTTCAGAAGTGTACGTGTATATGACTCTGCCAGAGGGTTGTCGTAGTCAGTGGGAGCAGCGGAAGCATTGGTGGACAGGTAGCTTATGTCTATTTATAGACTAAAGCAGATGTAGCGGAGATAGATCATCTATTTCTGACGTGACAGTCATAGGTTTGACTTCATCAGAATAGGGGATGGATCTGTTGAGAAGGTAGTTGGGTGTGATATCCTGGTATTTGGATGACATACACAAAGCAGGAAAAGAAACTCCTATACTACGATCGGTTGTACTTTGGTCGTCACACAGTGTTTTCTCCACATGGGACTTGGACATTATATCAGACATACTGGTTACTAGATCTATGGTTTTAGATCTAGATTTGGGTAGTTTCCCAATCTGGATACTTAGACGGCATTCTAAGAGTATTTAGAATGGACGACTCCTGGCACGGTAGTATACCTGCAGGTGATGGAGTCACCCTCTCTAAAGGTGTCTTACAGACTAAAGGGGAGAGGGATGTGCATGATTGGCAGATCACTTGCTCAGGCAATTGAGTCAATCATGAGATGTCAAGTACCACACCAGATGTTGTTCTTGCACTAGATGCAATAAGTTGATATTGATCCTATCCTGGAGAAACAGTCGGAAGCAGTTTTAGAACATAAGTGGATGTTCTAGGGATATGATAACGATAGCCTCATGCAGGAGACAGTTATCAATCCAGGCTTCCAAGGTGACATGGAAGACAAGGAGGTTGTCAGAGTTATAGTTTTTCCTTCTGACGAGGGGCAGTATTTTGGACAGGTGATCCAAGGCAATACTGAGGGAGGCATGGCGCAGGATACTGATTAAGTTCAGTTGACGATACAGTCTAAGAAGTTTGGATTTGGAGTTCATTTATGAGCTATGTCCCATCAGATATCCAGACACATTCTAAGACAGGTATTGCTCATTTCGGGAGATGGCTTTCTCCATGAACTTGAGATTTAGAGAGACATGGAAAGAGACAACAAAGCGGATCCACTCACTGAGGCTATTCCTCGAACGCAATAGTTTCGCAAACGAGCTTTGTGAGACTGACTAGTAGAGGAGTTGGGTGTTCGGTATCACACGGGCTGTGAGTATGCGACATCGCAATAATTAGCCTTGAGTGCAAGTGGGAGATTGTTGGAGATAGTGCCCTCAGAGTCAATTATTGGATCACAGGTACGTGATTGTAATGATTGATGGAGGATCTATCCCGGTAGGACAGTCTTACTCGAGATGATAGTATGCTATCTGGTTTACCTTTATCATCGTGTACTGTTTTAAGTGACCTGACACGTCGCTATTACACGTTGATAGAGCCCTAGGATTCTTGCTTGACCACCAGCAGTATGAGGGCGATCATATAAGTGGGAGCTGGGGGTCTATAAGCATATCCTTAAATAGTCCCTAGTCGTGAGAGTTTCGAGACAGGGCATCGATTCTCCATAGTAGACTAGTGTATACAGTCGAGACCCCGACGAGGGGCGGTGGCCGGTCTCACAAGCCACTGGTGTCAGTTGGATCACCTAAGATGTATACAGGTGCTCATTGGGTTATGAGTACACCGGACAGGACTCGCCGGGAACATGCTAGTTGGTCATATACCAGACGTCAGATGGCAGTTCCCTGGTGACATGTGTGCAGGTTAGTTCATCGACCTGGGGATCGTCATTTGTCTCGTGTGAGTTCCCACTGTACTTTGATTACTACCCTACCACGGCTCAAAGGAGTCGTGCAAACAGGTTTTAGTTGGGTACAGTCCCGAGCCACATGGAGGCAGTGAGCGTATCTTCAGGGGTTCGTCTCTCCCGGTATTGGGGGTGAGGTCGTGCTGTGTCTAGGAGAGCCATTACACGAAGCCCTCGGCCGAGGCAAGGAGATTTACTGGTAGGTATTCCAGTAGTATCTCAGGGTGTTCTGGGCTACACTCCGACACGACTTGTACCGCTTTTGGGGGTCTGACTTTTACCAACCCCCTAGGCCCGCCATGCGATACTCATAGACGAACGGACCGGACTGTACGGATATTGTCACTGACAGGCTCAGTAGGGTTGTCAGGCTGAGTTCACTCACAGACATCCCTTTTAGTCAGTACCTGGTAGCCCGTTACGTATTGGCTTATACCTCTGACGTGCTGGTGGTTAAATCCACAACCAAGGTGTTGATGAGTCTTTAGAGTCCCCCACATTCAGTTACTCAAGCTTTCGGGCGAAAGGTTGTAGAGGCCGTATGGAGATATGGCAAGGTCCGACCAGATACGTGCGGTATTGCACGGATCGGGATCGGACAGTTTGTACTATAGGCCGTATGGATATATGGCAGGGTTCGATCAGATACGTGCGGTATTGCACGGATCAGGATCGAACGGATATTACTGGCCGGCTTTGGTATAAGCCGGATCCTAGTATAGTACAGTGTAGATTTTGTCTCATTGCATTTGTATTTCGGTCGAAATACAGATGCGGGTGTGTATGCACAGTATCGGGGTTTTCCTGTAATTTATTACGGGACCAGTTTTCTGGAGTTGCCAGTTTGCTTTCCGTTTCGGCCAATTTTCATTGTTCCGTTCATTGGCCGAAGATTGGTGGAGGAGGGTTTATTTGCATTGTTGCAAATAGGCATTAGTGGAGGGGGTTCTTTGCATCTTGTTGCATCATGATGGCTTTCATGATGTGCACCATCCTTTGACTTGATTTCTTCATGATGGCATGACTTTTTGAGTCATCATGGTTCATGATGGTTGGACTTTGTGAGGTGATGATGGTGGTGTTGAGTGTTGAGTTTTCCTTACTATCATTTCTTTTGCATGATAGCTTTCCTCTCTCTCTCTTGGGTATTAGATGAGAATGGCTCCCATTTGATTTACTTCTTCCACTCTCTCATTCTCTCCACCACCATGTATTGGCCGGCCAAGCTCCTAGTGGGCTGTCCAAATTTTTGTGTGTGGGATTTTGGTTCATTTCATATTGCAAAATCCCCACAAGATCAATCTCAAAAAGCTCCAAGTTCAATCCCTCCACCAATGGAAATTCCTACAACCCCAAAGTGAGACTTGAGGACTACATATTCTACAGCGAACCTTGGGCACGTCGAGTAGCCGGCTTCGTGCCCGAGTTGCCTCGGCATTGAGGTGGGAGCCCGTAAAAGAAGTAGGCGATGTGGTGCACTTCCGGCGACGAGGAGGAGACGGGACATTCCGCAGGAGATCGGGACGATGACGAGAAGACCGGAGGACTTGGATCGTCGGTATATCTCTATTCCCTTTCTAGTAGATAGCTAGGACTAATTAATGGTTCGATCCGGGTATTAGTGCGCGGCGGTTTGCCAGTTAAAGTAAAATTTAAAGTTTATCACCGCTTCCGCATTTGGCCGTCGGTTTGACGGCCGGGGCGCCGCCGTGCACTTACAGATATAGTCGAAGGAACCATGATAGCTTTTAAAGGGAATGGTTTAGGCTTCTCATTTAAAAGTTATTTTTAAAGAAAACCGAGCGGTTTTAAAAAATTTTTAACGATTTAAACTTTGGTTTGTTTTCTTTGCATTAATCAATATTAATGCGGTCCCATCATTTAACCCTGTCATTGCAGAAAGAAACGAAATAGAACGTACACTTATGCCATCCGCATTCGCCACGGAGCCCTGTCATGCATTGTTAGGTTACTTAACTAACGGCAAAGCGGGGGCAGGGCTAGTGCTGGTGCAAAACATAAGCAACGTTTATTATATATACTCTATATATATAGCCATTCGTCTCACGCAATAATTTCCATTTCAGATCACAGATCACAGCAGAAGCAACACAGATGAATATATTGGATATACTAGGATTTCCGTATTTCGTTTTAGCCTAGAACAAAAAACGGATTCCATGGTCGTGATGAATAGCCAAACCCTCATCCTAAACCCCTACGGGTGTGGCAAACTACCCGCCAAATCCTCGAAGTGAACCAACCTCTCTCAATAAAATGAATAGGCCACTCGGCACTTCAAGAACCCGGTAGTTTTTGCACCCCATCTTAGGTCTATTCTAGGTGCAAGAAAAAGTAAATGAAATAATACAACGGTGGCTACAAGCTCAACCCGGATGTGCCTCGCAAAAGAATATTACACCACTTTACAAATTACATGAATGAAAGAAAAGAACACTCTTCTCATATCCCCCGGCTATTCAATCATGGCAGTCCAATACTTCATATCCACAAACCGTAATCACAAGATACCAGATATGTGTAACCCCTACTAATCGACGTATAGCAATTAGTCGACGTTTAGAAACACATATACGAACTTAAAGCGAATAAACGGTGTTAAAAATTCGACTTAGAAATACTCTGTATTGCCCAAGCACAAATATAACACTAGATGAAATCTGGGAACAATCAAACAATACCATAAATTCTAAATCCAAGAGTACAAAACACCACAAGAAATACGAGACATAACTCCACAGTAAAACCGCCCATAGCGGGAAAAATGGGGATTCTGGCGGTTTTTTCTTGGAGTTGGTGCCTCGTTTTTCTCTGGTGTTCTAGATACAATACAAAGAGCATTCTGTAATTGTTTAAAAAAAATTTAGAAGCTCAGGAAAATTTGACAGCAACTTAGATTTTGGTTTAATTGATACGGAGTTATTTCGGTTTCGAAACTCTAAAATTCGACTAAACCATTAGTTAAGTATTTGGGTAGGCTCTGATACCAGTGTAAGTGCATATGTGCTCCTTGCCGTGACAACTACGGCTATGCGGAATCAAAAACTTTAAAAACTTGAGCACAATACACTAAAATCCCAGCATACAAGCCCAAACACTAAACTAAATAAACCCTAACTAGGAGTTTTAGCTACTAGGTTGGGATTACAACTTTTGTAGACGGTCTTTCGAGTCTTGAAAGGTTGACTTTACAAGCTCTTTGGGTTGATGGAACGAGCTCTCGAAGTCAATCTTCCGCGTCAAAGACGATCCACCAGAGGATGTCGATTCAAACGATAGTTTCGTCCGAAACAACTAAAGATCAAGTCTGTTAGGAAAAGATACTTAGAGTGGTATAGTTTATGAAACTGGATGCTCTCTTTTAATCCTCACAACTCAAGTGAAGAGAATGAGGAAGAAGAAGAAGAGGTGGCAGCTAGAGAATTTTCCTCACTTGTGAAAATGATAACCATCACCAAAATCCTACACTACCCTCTCATTCTTATCTCTTCTAATACAAAACAAAAGAGTGGGTGTGTGGGTTGTGACTCACTAGTGTGAGTCAGAAGCCCACACAACTCTAGAAGAGGTGAGAATGAGTGAGTGTGAGAAAGGCCACCTCATCGAGTACACACACACACACACACATATATAAATGCATATATATAAACAAGTATACTCATATCCGTATAAATACGTATACCGTATTTCTATCAAAATACGAATACCGTATTTGTACCGAAAATTCAAAATACGTGTATTCATATTTAGAAAGAAATACATGTATTTGTATCAAAGCACAAATACTCGTATTTATACAAATACACGTATTCGTATAAATACCATATTCGTGTTAAAATACAAATACCCAAAAGAGAGCAATATAATACTAGCATCAAAACTGGCTGTTTTTCAAACCTGCTAGTACTACTAAATGTCCGATTAAAGCACGTGTATAAATACACGTGTTCAATCGAACACCCGTGCGTAAAAACATACGTAAACTACATCGTTTCATCTGAACCAGGAAACCCTCTGTATGGGACTCTAAAGACTTGACAATACACTGGCAGTGGGTTTAACCACAAGAACGTCAGTGGTACTAGCTGTACGTAACGGCTACCCATATATCTGTCGAAGGGAAGATCGACACGATAACTCGTCCAAAAACCCTACTGAGCCTATAGGTGACATTCTCCGTACAGTCCGCTCTGTTCGTCTAATAGTATCGCATATCGGGCCTAGGAGGTGGTAGACGTCAGACCCCTAATAGCGCAATAAGTTGTGTCGGTGTGGAGCCCAATACAATCTGAGAAACTACTGGTGTACCTACCAGTAAATCTCACTTGCCCTGGTCAGGGACTTTGAGTATTGGTCAACCGTACACGGCGCGATATCAACTCCGAATACCGGGAGAGACGAATTCCTTCTATCCCCTACTGCCTCCAAGTGTTTCGGGACTGCACCCAACTACTACCTGTTTGTACGACTCATTTGAGCTATGGTAGGGTAGTAATTTAAGTACAGTGGGAATACACTCGAGACGAATAGTGATATCAAGTCAACGGACTAACCTGTACTCATGTCACCGGAGAACTGCTAACTGACGATAGGTATAATACCAACCAGCAGTTCCCAGCGAGTCCATCCAGTGTAACTCATAACCCAATGATCACCTGTATACTATCTTTGGTACCGTATACCAATGGCTGCGGGACAGGCTACCTCCCTTGACGAGAATAAGAAGCGTATACACTAGTCTACTCTGGAGTATCGATGCCCAGTCTCGATAATCCTACGACTAGGGAAAAGTTTAAGGATGTGCTTATAGATTACCCGGCCCCTACTAGTATAACTGCCATCACAACGCTGGTAATCAAGCAAATATCCTAAGGGCTCTATCAACATGTATTAGCGATATGTTAAAAGAAACATATACACATGTTAAGATAGACTCAAACCAGATAGCATACTACCATGTTGAGCAAGACTGTTATATATATATATATATATATATATCCCAAGCTTCCAAAATAATATACAATCCAGTACTATACCATAATGGCCTCTAGAGCATATATCACTAACAAAGCCTTAGTTGGTAGGGATCTAAACTTGCCTCCTAAGCCATCGATGTCCTGCGGACTGACTCTATACTGACTACCGTATACTATCCATAGACCACATACGACAAAGTCGCGTCAAAAAGCCACTTGCATGTCTTCTCGACTCGTAAGGAGAAACCATTCTTGTAAGATCCTTACGATTTACAAAAGGAAATACACTTAGGAATCATCACAATTCCTAAGTAGAATATACACCTATGAGATCCTCTCGACTTATAAAAAGAAATGCCTTCATGAGATCCTTACGGGTTATGAAGATGGAAAAAGGCTTAGTTGCCAGGGATCTAAACTTGTCTCCTAAACCATCAAATCTCTTGCGGCACACTACTTAATCCACGTACATACTTACGTGAGCAAAATAGTGAAGGGCATTTATTTTGACAAAAAATATAACAAGCTTAAGCTTGATTTTTTTTACCATTCCGGCGCTCATTAAATCCAGCGCTAGAGCTTTTCGGGCGCTCGTTAATGACAGCGCCAGAACCCCTCTAGTGCTCATTAATGTTAGCACCAGAGATCCCCAAAAAGGAACCTTCGTTACTTAAAGCTTAAACTTCGCTTTGTTTGGGAAATTATTTTCCCAATCTTTCTAAACAGAAAGATATTTGCCTTGTTAATAAGAAATTGATTTAATATTTTTCTAAACAAAGAAAGATATTATCCTGTTAACAGGGAACCTTGGATCTAAAATCCAACGATGCTTAAGCATCCGGGCCTGATCTCATGATCAATCAGAGAAAACTAAATGAGATATTTTCTCTACTTGCCCAACAATATTCCATACCCTATATAAAAGACCCTAGAGGTCAAATCTCAGATAGTCAGAACCCCCATAAGCTTGATAAAGAACTTAAGTTCTCTTTTATCAAAGCTACCATCTTCTGCCTCCATCGAAACCGAGGTAATTATAGGAGATTAATCTCCATTATAAGAAGCTTAAGCTTCATTGAAAAGAAGGTTAACCTTCATGTATAGAACTTAAATTCTTCTCGAATTGTAAGATCCTTAGATCCAAATCTCTCTAAACAGAAAGACTTTTCGATTTTAAGATCTAGGGTTTAGAGAAAACTTAAGTTTTCTTCATAAACGTGATGATGATGTTGGATATAGTGCCCTCAGAGTCAATTATTGGATCGTAGGCACGTGATTGCAATGATTGAGGGGGGAGCTATACCGGTAGAACAGTCTTACTCAAAATGATAGTATACTATCTGGTTTATTTTTATCATCGCGTACTGCTTTAGGTGACCTTACAGGTCACTATTGCGCGTTGATAGATCTCTTAGGATTCTTGCTTGACGGCCAGCAGTATGATGGCGATCATATACGTAGGAGCTGGGGTCTATAAGCACATCCTTAAAAGGTCCCTAGTCGTGAGAGTTTTCGAGACAGGGCATCGATACTCCAGAGTAGACTAGTGTATACAGTCGAGACCCCGACGAGGGGCGGTGGCCGGTCTCACAAGCCACTGGTGTCAGTTGGTTCACCTAAGATGTATATAGGTGCTCATTGGGTTATGAGTACACCGGACAGGACTCGCCGGGAACATGCTAGTTGGTTTTATACCTGACGTCAGATAGCAGTTCCCTGATGACATGTGTACAGGTTAGTTCATCGACCTGAGATCGTCATTTGTCTCGTGTGAGTTCCCACTGTACTTTGATTACTACCCTATCACGGCTCAAAGAAGTCGTGCAAACAGGTTTTAGTTGGGTACAGTCCCGAGCCACATGGAGGCAGTGAGCGGATCGGCAGGGGTTCGTCTCTCCCGGTATTGGGGGTGAGGTCGCGCTGTGTTTAGGAGAGCCATTACACGAAGTCCTTGGCCAAGGCAGGAGATTTACTGGTAGGTATTCCAGTAGTATCTCAGGGTGTTCTGGGCTACACTCCGACACGACTTGTACCGCTTTTGGGGGTCTGACTTTTACCAACCCTCTAGGCCCGCCATGCGATACTCATAGACAAACGGACCGGACTGTACAGATATTGTCACTGACAGGCTCAGTAGGGTGTCAGGATGAGTTCGCTCATCGACTTCCTTTTGGTCAATACCTGGTAGCCCGTTACGTACGGCTAATACCTCTGACGTGCTAGTGGTTAAATCCACAGCCAAAGTATTGACGAGTCTTTAGAGTCCCCCACAGACAGTTTCTCAAGTTTCGGGCGAAACGCTGTAGAGGCCGTATGGATATATGGCAGGGTTCGATCATATACGTGCGGTATTGCACGGATCATGATCGGACGAATAATACTAGCGGGCTTTGGTTTAAACCGGATCCTAGTAATGTACAGTGTAGATTTTGTCTCATTGCATTTGTATTCGATCGGAATACAAATGCGGGTATGTATATACAGTCGCGAGGTTTTTTTGTAATTTATTACCGGATCACTTTTTGAAGTTGCCAGTTTGTATTTCGTTTCGGCCATTTTCCTTTCTATCTTTCTTTGGCTGAAAATTGGTGTGGAGGGGGTTATTTGCAAATGTGCAAATTAGCATAGTGGAGGGTGGTTTTTGTAAGTTGTTGCTTCATGATGGTTCAACCATCATTTGACTTTTTTGTTCATCATCACTCGACTTTTGAGATGAGATTGGTGATGGGTTTATGATTTGACTTGGTTGTGATCATTGGTTCTCATCATCACCCACCTTTTCTTATGGTCACCTTGCACTAGCTTGTGCTCACCCCCTTTTGATTTTTTCCCTTGCCAAATATTATGGCCGGCCACTGTTGGGGAGGGGGGTGATTTTCATTCATTCATTTTTTATGGTGGGAAATATTGTTCTCATTCTTGGCTTGCAACAAAATTCCTTACCCTCTCCAATGTTCACTTCACCTCCACTCCAAATGGCAACTTCGTCAACCCCTTTGAGACATAGTGATCCACGAATATTCTACAGTAATCTTGGACACGTCGGCTTGTCAACTTCGTGTCTGAGTTGCCTCGGTCCAGAGGTGGGAGCCCGTAAAAAGACTCGGTGATGTGGTGCCTTTCCGACGAGGAGATCGAGACCGGAGATTCCGCGGGGAGATCGGGATGGTGGCCGAAGACCGAAGGACACGGATTGCTCGGTATAGCTCTCTACCCTTTCTCTAGTTCGCTAGTAGTAAGTTAATGGTCCGATCCGGGTTTATAGTCCGCTGTAGCGCCGGTTTCTAGTTAAAGAAAAGTTTTTGTTTTCCGCATTTTGGTCTCGGACAGACGGCCGGAGCGCTACCGTGCACTTACAGATGATGGATATAACCTTGGCGATCTGAAGATCAACATAAAACATAATAATGATGAAGAAGTTTATATTTCAATCAAACAGACACTTTATAAACCGAGTACAAAAAAGGACTCAAGATTATAAAAGTTGTGACCTTTATGTTGTTAATGGTCAAAATAGCCATTACCAGAAGCCTAAGCTTCATATGAAACTTAAGTTTCAGAGCAAAATATACAGAGACTAATCTCTATAAAAAAAAAACTAAGTGACCACCCAGAGGCATATGCGCCAGATGTATTGCGCCAATGATATTATGACATGTGGAATGCGTCACAATACCATGCTCCAATGATCCAGATACTGAGGACTTAAGTCTATGCGTCAAAGACCAAAGGTCAATGGACATACGCCAATACCCCTCCTTCACGTGGCATGCGCCACAATACTATACGCCAATGATTCCTGCGCCAGAGACCCATATGTCTCTACCTGCGCGCCAGTAACAGAGCGACGCGTGACATGCGCCAAAGCTTCTGTGCGCCAAAACATATACCCCAGAGCCAATGCTTAGTCCAAATTGACTAAGTTTAAGAAGATTAAGCTTCTTTGATATTCTATTGAGCCCATATGCTCACAGATGTTTAAGCTGATCTTAATCTAAAATAAAATTAATGATCCTTCATCTATGATGTTCAAGTTGATCTCAGTCTCATATACGACTAGAGATCCTCAACCCATATTACCTAAGTTGATCTTAGTCTCATATAAGACTAGCGGTCTTTAGATAAAATACAAGTCCGTATAGAAGCCCTTCCAGCAAGTTCCAACATGTTATATTCCCCCATATACGGGATTTGGTTCAAGAATACATCCTTCTACATCTCTGATATACAGCGTCGTAATTTCTCAGCGTCTTCAGAGAGGTGGCGGGTCCCAATAACCAATAACTTTTTTCTTGTCTCAACTTGATGAAAGATATGAAATTTCATCAAGACAGGAAATGTATTAACCCTATATTGGTGCATCCCATATTGATGCGCACGCCATATAGATGCGCACTTCATATTGATGCGCACCCTATATAGATGCGCACCATCCCAACAACCACCACCCCAAACATACATATATGTATATGTATATCTTTGAAGAAAATATAAATACCTTCAAATTGGATCGCACCTCAATATTGAGCGATTTCCCATGTTACCATCATTCACTTCGACACGTAATATATACACGTGCGTGCAAACTGAAAGATGGACTGCTATGTCACTAAACTGGTATTCTGCCCTGCGGACTGTCTCTATATTGAATACCGTATACTATACATAGGCTATCCATATATGATCAAATGATCGGTTGAGTCTATAGGCTCACTGTTACCTAAGTTGATCTTAGTCACATATACGACTAATGATTCTTAGCCCATATCATCTACGTTGATCTTAATCTTATATACGACTAACGATCCTTTGATCAAACCCATATACCCGTGAACTGATGGACCTCATCTATATGAAATATATGACATAGGTTCAACCTCAAATCTAATATGTACGGATTTGGACTAATCCGCACCTTACGGACGATGATATATTTAGTCTCCGTATACAATCCAAGAGCAACCCCAAAATAAACAAAGTAAAACACAACACACGAAGATTTCTGAAGTAGAGAAAGTTGTTATCGCTTAGCGATAACGTAATTAACTGCAGAGGGTTGCGCTTGCAAGAAAAGATGTTCCCACAATATTTAAAAAAAACCTTATCATTGAGGGGGAATCTGATAAGTCTGCTATAACGGTCGCATCCATCCTAACCTCCGATATACGGTGCCATAAATCAACTTGGTATCTTCAAGGTGGACAAATATGTTCCATATAGCATCTGCCTCCGTATTCAGGCTGGACGCACTTCCCGCGCCCCGGTCCGGTTTCCGGCAGTAAACAACCTTATCTCAAGTTTGAGAGCTCCTTTAAAAAAGAGAATATACCAGTTACGCTTGTTGAATGGTCTTCTTCCAATTCCGAGGGTAGAGCTGAAAGGAAGGGTAAAAAGAAAACCAACTATCCTAAGTTGGGTATACAGAATGTAAGAAGGAGAGCCATCAAAAAGGGTGAAGGGAAATGAAATTACAACTATTTTCATAGGCCTGAGTAGTGGAAGAGGCATTACGAGGAATACCTGGCCACCCCCTGAATCATTTTCATGTTTTGGTTTTCCTATGTAGTTATAATTGAAAACTGTTTCTCCATTAATTCTGACTCCTGGATTAGAATCCCACGTCTATAAAGCATTATAGATGCTGAGAATGAGTAGAATATTGAGAAAGGATGATTTGATCCTCAAACTCGGAATTCGGAGCAATTGTTGCTATTGGGGAAAATCACCTGGTTTTGCCCATCGGCAAATTTTTGGTTTTGAATATTCGTTGTTATGCACCAACTTTTAAAACTGATATCAATCTCTTTATTTGATAAAGTGGGATAAATTTTGAATGTTTTGAACATTACCTTTATCATTTTATGATTGGGTAAGGTATATTGAATAATGGTATAGACATTCTTGACTAAAATACAGATTTCAACTTACAACACACGGAATTTGAGTTAGTAAACTCATGGGACTTATACATATTGATATATGTTGTTCGATGTCCATATGGACAAAGGGATTGTACTCATACTTCATTCCGTTATACCTATGATTTCTCTGGTTTTAGATACATTCTTGTTGAAATGCAAAAATCCAAATATTTTAAGAAGTTCAGAAGGTATAAGAATAAAGTAGAGAACCAGACGTTGAAAGTATCGAGATTTTTCGAAATGGTCTAAGATGTGGATACTTATGCTCGGTATTCCGTATTGAGAATTTGATTCTCTCGGATTACTACTTCGAGAGTGCGCCTCATGATGAGTGATGCTGAGTGGCCATTTTCATTTATGGATATGCACTTGATACAGCTGCCCCTGACAAACCTTAGCCACTCCACAGATTTAGTAGGTGGCATATGCCATCTGAGAGATACTACAGTTTCCTCGTAGACAGTGACATGGAGGTTTGCATCATGTGATGATAACCCTACTAATTATCAGCAGACCGTAGGAAGAAGTGACTTTCGACTGATTGATGGATGCTTTATATCCAAGTTGGACTCCACGCACTCCAGCAAATTATGGACTTTGCTGGATGCTCCTGAAGAGATAAAACCCATTAGGAGTAAGTTAATCTTTCAAGATCAGTGCAGATAGAAAGGCAGTAACCTAATATGGCTAGACTTGTAGTAAAAGGTTCTCATCAAATACCCGGCGTGGATTGTGATGAAACTTTTACTTCGGTATCTGTGCTGAAGTTCATACGGATATAACTTGACACCGTTGTTTTGAAAGTATTCCTAAAGAGGGTGAATAGAAATACACTACTGATATGCCTAAAATAAAATGTATACTACACTTGCTAATAGAGAACACAATTGCAAAACTTAACAAATGATATACCAATATGATAAGAGACTAAGCAAACTACAATTGTGAAACAATGAATAACAAGTAAGAAACAATATCAAGTTATGAGCATATAAAGCAAGGAACAAGCATGCAATTTCTAATCTATGGATACTCGCAAGCAATTAGATACAAATGTAAATGGCAAATAATAAAAGAGAGATATAGAGAAATTGCAAACTCAAGCCACAAGAGATTTTTAGAGTGGTTCGGGAGATCCCCTAGTCCACTTTCTTTAGGCATACAAGCATGTTCCACTTAATCAGGTCTCTGATGAGACAAACACGTTGCGTACCCGCAACAACACGTCACCCAACACTCAAATGACTCTTCTCGATTACAAGCTCTCCTCCCTTACAAAGGCATCCTTGCACTTAAGGATCCTCACACAAACAAAGAAAAACTTCTCACTCTTCTCTCTTACCAAGAACTCTCTTGCACTCAAGATGTCCTCACACAAAAACAAGAAGAGGGTTACAATGAAGCACAATTACTTTCAATAGAGTTTTACAATTAAAGCACTATATACTCAAGAAGATGTCAAATCAAATTTAGCTTTTGATTGTGTATGTGAGAGATTGGATAAGCAAATCAAAAACTATTTTGAAATCTCATAAGATGTGAGATTTTTCTCTCTTGATCACCTACGAATTTTACAAACTGAAATATTGGTGATAAGAGCTCAAAAAACCAACTCAAACCTCTTTTATACCCCTACATAAAAAAACTAGCCATTATAAGCCAAATCAGCATTTTCCAGTAAAAACAGACGTCTAAAGAACAATCGGACAGACGTCTGAAGCTTTAACAAAATAAAACCCAACGGCTATATTTTCAAAAAAATTCTTCTTCAGACGTCTGCCCTGTATAGCTGCAGGCGTCTGTCGATCATTTTAACGAAGGCAATTAAAAACACGAATCGTAGACAGACGTCTGAAGAACAATGGGCAAACGTCTAAAGAACAAAAAAACCATTTTGAAAACCTTTATCACATATCTGTCCAAATGAACATCAGAAGTCTGTATCTCATAAAAAATAAGCCATATGAAAACACAGAGAATAGACGGACGATTGAATAAGTAAGGGACAGATGTCTGAAGCACAAAACGTATGAGAACTGATATTTCTGATATTTGAGGTTTTTGTAAAAACACAAAAAGATAACAGACGTCTGAAGCACATAGGGCCAGACGTCTGAAGTGTAAAAACTCAGAAACTTGTGTTTTATGATGAAAATCAATTATAAATTGAAAACCTCGATGTTCATGCAATGTAAAACGTTTGTGCTAACGTGTGTGAGTATTCAAGAGCTCTAATTGATATAACCGTAATTTATAGAGTACTTACAAAGATTCCTTTGTTGGTATCGCAAATTATTCGAATTCTTTAATCTTTGTCATCTCGAGCTCTCGAACTTTCACGTGTGCTTGAACTTGGTTTCATAGCTTCAAACTTGGACACGTAACTCACAAGCATTCCTTTTTTAGAGAGAGAGGAAAGGAAGGTTACCACCAATAGAATATAGTCTCCATTCAGTTCCGATGAATCTTCAATTTGACTTTGACTCATAATGCAGGCTTCTTGGTGCAACCCTCATTTGAGATACGTGATTTCGGGCCCTAAACGATGGAATTTCGCTATTCTGAAGACGTCAATATAATGCATGTGGCATATCCATTGACCCAAACGATTTTTCGAGATCTTCGATTTGGCTGGTGGAACACGCGAATCGGACAAGATTTGACAGTTCGGGCCGCATCACTTCTTAACTATTCGTAGCTAGATCTTGACAAATCGAGAAGTACTCATCCGTATCCTTCAACCCATTAGATAAAACCGTTTAAGCTCAATAACCTCCATCCTCCTTTGTATGCTTGTGTCGTGAAAATATACTGAAAATCAATCTCAAACACGACCAAGTATATCATATACAGTGTTATGAAATATACGCAAGATAGTAAACACAAGTATATGAACATTTATTTGTTTTAATATCACAATCATGAATATTATATCAATATCAAGATATAACTCAAACTCAAAACATGAGATATTGATATACTAACTATATATACATGGTATAAGAGAAGCAAGATATAGATCACATATATATACAAATTCATATTGTGAATTACCAAAATAAATGAATGAGAGTAATATATTGATATCAAGAATATAGCACAAGTATAGCATGAGATATATTGATATATTACTCGGTATACATAAAATATAGGATAAGCAAGATAAACATCAAGTGTATACGGGTTTAGTGTGTGATAGGCAAGATAAATAAGTGACATTAAACGAACTATTCATATTTAAGCTATCATTAAAACTAAATAAATGGACTATCGAAATCCATAAGCTATCATGTTTTTCATGACTATGATATCCGGCAGATGGATGACTATAATGTTTTTCTAAATGGGAATTTAGAAATGTACGACTCTGCCAGAGGGTTATCGTAGTCAGTGGGTGCAGCGGACAGTGTGCAAATTGCTTAAGTCTATTTATAGACTAAAACTGGCATAGCGGAGAAAGATCGTCTGTTTTGATGTTGTGGTTAAAGTGTTTGACTTCATCAAGATGATAGATGAACCTGGTATTTGTAAGAATGTAGTAGGGTGTAATGTAGCAGACCTCATATTGTATGTGGATGAATAGCAAATGATGTTCTTATGCTACAATTCAGTCAAACTATGGTACTCACAGGTGTTTCTCCATATAGGATGTGGATAACTATTCAATCCTGGAGAAACATAAGGATATCAATGAAGAACATATGATGATTTTCTTGGTGTATGGTGATGGCAGCCTCCCATAAGAGGTGGTTATCGATTCTAGCTTCGAAGGTGATATGGATGACAGAGTATCTGTCGCGGGTTATAAGTTTACCCTTTTCTGAGGAGCAGTATATTGGAAAGGGTTCCAAGCGTAATACCAAGGTAGGCATGGCGCTGGATGTTGATTATGACTCAGCAGAGGATACAGCCTAAGAAGTTGTTGGATAAAATTGTTCATTTATGAACTTGGTCTCATCGTCTATCTAGACAAATTCTAAGGCAGGTATCGCTCAATTCGGGAAATAGTTAATCTCCGTGAAGTTGAGTATAGAGAGATAAAGTTAGAAACATTCTCAAACACAGTTTGCTAAACTGTTAGTAGAGAAGTTGGATATGAGATAGCACACGAGGTGTGGGTATACGATACAGTAATAATTGACCTTAAGTGCAAGTGGGAGATTGTTGGATATAGATGCCCTCAAGGAAATTATTGTAATTATAAGATGGCAATTACTAATTGAAGGTGGACCTATACGAAGAACGGTCTTGCTCGAGATGATAGTATGCTATCTGGTTTGCCTTTATCTTTCATGTGTATACGTTTTACTCGTTATCACGTATCGTTAATACATGAGATAAAGCTCATATGAACTTTGCTTGACTACCAGGAATAATGATAGGGATCATACTAGTAGGGCATGGGGAGTCCATAAGCACATCCTTAAATGTCCCTAGTCGTAGGAGTATCGAGATTGGGCATCGGTACTCCAGTTTAAACTAGTATATACGTTTCCCGATCCGGTTGGAGGGCAATAACTGATCTCGCGGCTATTAGTGTTTGACACCGAGGATTGTATACATGTGCTCATTAGAGTATGAGTTACACTGGACAGACTTACCGAGAACTCCTAGATGGTTTATACCAATTGTCATATACCAGTTCTCTGGTGACGATAGTACGAGACAGTCTCTTGACCTGAGATCGCCATAGTGTCTTGTGTGTGCTCCCATTATACTTTGATTACTACCCTATCACGACTCTATTGAGTCATGCAAACATGTTTTAGTTGGGTATAGTCCCTAAACACATGGAGGCAGTGAGCGGTCGAGGGGATTCGACACTTCCAGTATACGGGGTTGATATCGCGCTATGCAGGACATGACTGTAACCAGAAGCCCTTGACCAAGTCAGATGAGATAAACTTATAAGTGTTATCAGTTGTATCTCGGATGGTTATGAGTCTTATGTCGTATGACTTATTCGATTATTGGGGGTCTCACAGTTTCCACCCCCCATATACGGTATGCAATAATCTTTGACGAAGAGACCGGACTGTATGGTATCCGTCGCTTATAGACTTTGTCGGGTCTGGATGAGTTTTTTCGTCGACCTGCCTTTATCTTGATCATACCTGGATAGCCGTTACGTGCAGCTAGTACCGCTGACGAGCTTGTAGGTTAACCCGTGAGGGGATTGAATCTAAAAGTGTTTCAGATTCAATCGGATATGATCTTGTTTAACCTAATGCCAGCGTATTGACAGGTGTTTAGAGTCCCGCAACGAAAGTGTCTGCTCTAGCGAAATGATATGGCGTGCGTATGGGTATACGTGCGAGTGTTCGATTAAATACGTGTATATGATACGTGTGATTTAGTCGAACAGTTGATATACTAGCCGGTTTATTTATAAGCCGGAATTTTAAGTCAAGTATTGACTTAATAACCGTATATGTGATATGATTTCTAGTATAATGTATATGATATACACTCTCTCACGCATTGGTATGCAATACTAATGTATTATTATGTATACGACACAGAATATGGATATGTATATGATACATATATTCTTTCTCTTTATAATTATATTATTATTATGTATACGGATACATAATATGTATATGTATACGGATACATATACACTCTTTTATATGTATTGGATACATATAATGCAAGCTATGTATTTGATACATTGTGTATTTGTGTTTTGATACAAATACATTCTCTTTATATTAAAACATAAAGAGAGCATGTGGGGCTCACTTTCTCTTTGGATAAACATCATAGGAGAGATAGAGGTTGAGAGTGACGAAAGTGGGAAGAAATTTCTTCTCACTTCATATAATATATATATATATATATATATAAAGAAGAAAAACTGATGAAGAATGTTAGAGATTCTTTTTTAAGGAATATGCATGCATCTACTTCTTCTTAGAGCTTCTTCCTCCTCCTCAAGGGTTACCCTCCTAAAAAATGGCAAGTCATGAAATAGAGAAGGGAATTAGCAAATAAAGTTTTTATTAGCCACATAACCTCCCTCTTTAATCTAGAGAGTTCAAAGCGCGAGTTTCTCCGCTTGTTGATGGAGATGGAGCTTTGGACGGGTTCTTTTCACCGCGGATCATCTACAGCGAGACGGTCGGCGTCCATATTTCATCCGGAAGCTCACGGGTCTAGTAAGGGTCTTCCGATAGACGATCGGACACGCTACAAAAGTTGTAACCCCCTCTTAAACCCTCTCTTGAGTTTCTATGTTTGCAATTGTTTAGTAATGATGATCTTGTGCCGGGATTGGTTGCTTGTGTTTGATAAAATTTTGATTTTGCACTTCCGCCAAGTCCGCGTCGCGATCCTAGCGCGGATCCCTACAACTCCTCAATGGGAAGGGCTAATGTATGATGTGCTCTTAACTTGTTATAAAAACAAGATTCACTCTTTAGCTTGAACTCATATTTGCGACTCCCTTTGAACTCATGACTTCGGTTTCTTGATAACTTGAATTTCGTAAACTTGTGGCTCCTCTTGGCTTTCGTGAAATGAGCTCGTGGTGTGAACTGTCTTCAACTGAACGTGAGTTGTCGTGAACTGAACTTACACAACTTCATCAAAAAGCTCCCACCGATGAGCATCTTACTCCAGAGGTTGGTCCATGCTGAAATAATTGTTTTTTCAACATGTGTGGTCTGTCCTGACATTTTGTCCACATCGTTTTCTTGGCATCATCCTCGAGACAAACGTTATGCTGAGCGATTGCTTCCAAGTACTCTTGGTCTGTCTTGACACCTCGTCAAGATCATTTTCTAGGCATCACCCTCGAGACAAAATTCATGTTAAACTGATTGTTTCCAACATTTTTTATGACTTGTCTTTAAATGTCGTGAATCATGACGTCTCCTCAAGACTATCTCTGAGTTCCACATAGTAGAGGATGCGACTACCGTGACTCCACGAGCGTAATGTATTGAACATCAAACACAACAAATTGAAAATCTACCAACAAACTGTCTTGGCATCAGCTTCTACAAATTCAGCCAAATAACGAAACATCGGTTTCAACAAAACTAGCCAACGAATGAGCACCAGCTTCAAATACAAGCACAAAACAAACAATTTTTAACAAACTTCAATTAGAAGCTTCGACAAACAGCTTAAACAAACCTTTTTTTTTGCAAATCTCAATGATCAAGTTCAATCAGCAACTTCAAAGAACCAACTTCCACAAATCTTCAAAATAAATTTCCACATCCACGTCTTCAATAAATCACTTCTGCAAAATCTTCAAAATAAATTTCCACTTCCACTTTCTTGAACTTTTCATGAACTTCAACTAGAGTATACTTCATCTTTATCCATAATACTCTAAATCTCCCCCTTACATACGCCTTTGAGAAAAGGTACACATGAGAAAAACATGTGGCAAAAATTCTTTCAGAACAATGAGCAACTAGCACCATTTTAAAAAATTCACTTTTTTTACCGTAGAAGGAACTAGGGTTTAACGGAATCCCAAACAAAGGCTGTAGCGATTAGGGTTTCTAAAAACCCTAAAGATAGCGACTTTGGTAGCAAGGTCATAGATATGGTTCCGTTGAGAGAAATCTAATGATGGCAGCAACTTGAAGATTTGATCGATGCGGGCAGCGACTTGTAGATGACAGTGGCAGATTTACTTTGTGGGGGCGGTGGTGGCTTCATGATGTCTTGAGGATGGGCAGTGGCGGATCCAGGATTTTATCAAGGGTGGGCCAAAATTGCTATCGTTGTAAAGGCCCCGCGTCCGAACGTGGGGGTTCGAGGGCGATAGTCCGAGCCGAATTTTTAAAGTAATAGCACGCATATGGTGTTTCCATGTGACACATAAACAGGCTTCAAAATATTTTTTTGACTATATGTGAGTGTGTGACACGACAAATTTATAAAAATGGAATAGGGAAAAACTCTATATTATCTATCTATATTTTTTATGAAGTTAAAATAAGAGAGCACGGTAAGAGGAAACTATATTGTGATGGAGTTTTGAATAGTGAGAATAATTTAATTCCAAAAAAATATGGCTCAAGTGGAAGTTGAACCCACGCCCCTCTCAAAAACTAAAGCTTAAGGCGGGTGCCTAAGACCACTAGGCCATCCTCATCTTTGTGTTTTAATTTATATCTATATAATGATATATGTACATATCAATATATATACATAAGAATTGAAGGCTTTGGCCTGGCGATGATGTTGGTGGTGGTTTTGATCTTTGAAGAGGGTTAGGGTTTTGGTTGTTGTGGAGGTTATGTTTGGAGTTGTTGATGGAGAGGCTCTGTTACCATATTAAAACATGGTGAAGAGGAGTTGAATAAAATGAACTACATTTTATTTATCCCAACAACTCAAAAGAGGAGGTTAAATCCACCTCTCTCTGTGTTTATAAGGTTTACATGAATATTCTAGAGACCAATTCAAATCTAACCAAATCTAGGTCTTACCAATTCTAATATTACTTGCACATCAACTCTATAAATAAATCTAGTCAAATCTTTCTAAATAACTAGTCTATCTAACATGTTAAATCTCAACAGTATCCTAAATTTTTGGAAAATTGTGAATTTATGTATCCAACTCATTGTTTCTCATATCCATGTTCAAGCTACTTGACGAGCGATTGTATAAAGGTAAGAAGGTTCTCGCTGAACAGCAAATGGTATTAAACTGAAAATTAAAGCTTGTCATATCTTTTGAAACAAATTTAACTGATGGTATTATATGTAATTTACAGAATAAATGGTATTTATCTAAACAATGCTTAAAGTCATGGTAATTTAGTAAAATTTAGCCATATTCATTTATAGCATATTTAATAATAATTCTTGGGTATCTCAAATGTCTTAACCTTGCACTGCAACAGAACTCCTACATTACGATGAGGGTTGCGGGTTATATTTTATATTCTAAGATGCCTTGTTGAAATTAGGCTTTTGCACAGCATCTCAAATACGCGTCTCTGTGGTGTTCTTTTGAACATGAGTTGCTCTAATGCCATCTTAGAAATCCATGCCC
The DNA here is from genome assembly GCA_030015575.1 of Agapanthus africanus. Lineage (NCBI taxonomy): Eukaryota > Viridiplantae > Streptophyta > Magnoliopsida > Asparagales > Amaryllidaceae > Agapanthus > Agapanthus africanus. Next base: position 34,580,188 of record CM057349.1, on the reverse strand, counting down.
TTGCACCAAAATTTCGAAGATGCGATGACAGTTTGTGGGATGCTATTATATTCTCAAAGAATAACATCGTATGCACAAGAAATGAAGTAAAAATATCCAAAAAAAATAACTCCAAGTAAATTTTTCATCAGAGAAGGAAGTACCTCATAGTTCAATGAGAGTGTCTCTCTCAATGTTGATTCAATGTCATCCACTTGCTCATCATCGAGTTTCGATTCGTAATCTCCGGTTCTCGATGATAGGCCGCTGACAACAGAGAAGTCCCTGGTAGCAAGAGATTGTGGAGACCTGCGCTTCTTCGAAATGGAACTGTTGCTCTCTAGGGCAAGCACACGACATTTTGATATTGATTTCCAATGGAATTTTACTCGCTGGCCATTCTCTACAATTCCTTCAGTCAAATGTGGATCAATACTAACCAATCCTTCACCAAAATTTAGAAATCTTGTTAAACTTGAAACCAAAAATTATATCATCATCTTGATTTTCTGTTTCAGGTACCTGAGATAAAAAGAGAGGGTAAAAGAAAGGCATGGATTCAAAATTATATGTAAAGTAACAAAAATGCAAGCATCTATACAGAAATATTAAGCATCATCACTGCTGTAATTCAAACAATTATCTCAAAAATGGTACCCATATTGGAAATTACAATTTGATCTCTAGATATTTACATTATTCATTCACTTGAAGCAAAATAAATAAATAAATAAAAATCACCCATTTTAGTGGGGAAAAAGAGGATAAAATCTATAATTTCAAATGAGCCACAAATCATCTCAAAACAACAAACAAACAAACAATTCAACATCAGAGAGAGATTCAATGTGCCTGATTTCAAATGTAAAATCAAAACAATTGTCTCAAACATGGTACCAACAAGACCCAATATTCTAAACAGAAGAAAATGTAGAGAAAATAAATACAACCTCTAGAAACTGTTAGAATTTCAAATCATTTCAAGCAAAAATTACCCATTTCATAGGGTAAATTAGAGCATCTTTTCAAATAACACAATCCATCTAAAAACAAGAATCCAAAAGAGCAAAAGCAATGTGATGATGCTGAATATTGACGACCCCCAAGATCAGGACACGTGGCGGATGACGTGTCCCAGAACTCAGAAGAAAGGGCTCACAGAGGCCGACCAGGCCACCCCTGTACCCGACCAGCAAGTACAAACTAGCCCTCCTCGGGGCTCCCTGCAAATTGGCCTCCTCGGCCCCTCAGCTTGCCCTGAGCTGCCACAAGACCAAGGCTCCTCGGCCTTCTCGTTCGTCCCCGAGCCCCCCAGCCGAGGCCGTCTTTCTCGATCCTCCGACCAGCTCCACCGCTCACAGGCGTAACCGCCGCTCCACGAATCTCGCCATGCGCAGATTCTCCGCCAGCAACATCCCACATTACACGACTTCACGATCCCCATTAATGGGCGATCCGCTCTCTACACGGGCGTGACGTCGGGAGCGTAACTGCCGGCAAGATTCTCGCGCCTGCTGCTGCGTGCCTCCACCTCTATATAAACCCCCATCGCAGAGGGGTCAAGTAAGCCATTTTTTGCTCCACTTAGCCGTTACGCTGCTCGGATCTAATACTAACTTGATCGTCGGAGGGTCATGGGTGGTACCAAACCACCCCGGGACTTCTTTGCAGGTATTTGACGCTAAACTCCTCAAATCACCAATCTCCTCAAAACCCATTGGGACCCGCACGCAACAAGGGATCACCTCCAAAATCCACCAGGAGATCGACGGAAGACAACATCTGAAGGACACCCGAAAAGGACCTCCATCAGTTGGCGCCGTCTGTGGGAAACGCAAACTCCACAAAAACAAAGTTGGCCTTCCGATCTCCGTCCACATGGCAAGCAACCACTCTGAAGATCTAGGTACATGTCGCCGCCTTCCCCTCACCGGAGGCGCAGATGAAACTCCCCCGGCGACCATCATCAATGCTCTCACCAGCCGAATAGATCGGCTACAGTCCCTCGTGGAAGCGCTCGTCCGCGTCCAAACGGCCGGGCCTGGGCCCCAGATCGCCGCTCCCCCGCCTCCATAATGCTCCACCCCCGTCGGCACGGCTGACAACCGACAGGCTATGACTCCTGACCACGGATCTCATGGACCGATACTCCCTGAGGCCCGTTGGGCGCCCCGCGGCTCCACCCTAAGGTCCGCCACTGGAGAGCCTTGCCTCGAGCCTCCTCGCGACCCTTGCCCCCCCTGAAGAGATGTCGGTCACCTCGCCTTCCTATAGGCATGACCGACACCCTCTCCCCCGACGGGGTCGCACAGAAGGGGCTCGCCACGACGGCTCGAGAGCCACCTCGCCCGGGGATCTGAGGAACCTCATCGAGAGGAACCGGGGCCGTGCCCAGACGCAGGTCTCCCACAGCAGAGGCCAGGGATCACGAGGCGCCGAGTTCTCGGGGTACCACGGCCGACTCGATGCCCTCGAGAAGAAGATCGAGGGTATGCGCCGGGAAGGTCGCCTCTCACCCGACGGGGCTGAGTACGCCGCCGACTCGCTCACCAAACCGTTTACCGAAGGGCTACTCGTTGTCCACGTCTCCTCGCGCAACAAACGCCCGAAGGTCTCTCTGTTCGACGGGAAAACCGACCCCAAAGACTATTTGGATGCTTTCACCGCAGGGATGAACTTCCAGGACCATTCCGATGCCGCCCAGTGCAGGGCCTTCCCAGCCACCCTCATCTGCTCTGGTCGGGACTGGTTCCGAGGACTCAAGTCTCGCTCAATCTCGACCTTCGACGAGCTGGCTATTCAGTTTCTCGGCCACTTCGTTGGGAACCGTCGGCAGAAGCGCACGGTCGACTACCTTTTCACAATTAAGAGCGGGGACAAGGAGACGTTCAAGGCTTACATCACCCGCTTCTACAACGCCCTCCTCGAGTTCCCCGAGCAACGGGACGAGACCGTCATCACGTCGCTCAGATCTGGTCTGAGGCACAAGGAGTGGCTGCGCTCCTTTGCGTTGGCACAGCCTAAGACCATGGTCGAGGTCAAGGTGTGGACCGAGCGCGAGGTTCAGCTGGAGTCCGAGGTGAACGCGAACCTCTCCCGGGCAGCACGGTCCGACCAGAAGAAGAGGGCTCGGGAGGAGAGGCCGGAGCGTAAGCAGCCCTATCACCCAAAGTTCTAGGAGTATACCCCGCTCAACGTCTCCCTCGCAGTGTTACTAGAAGAGGCCCAAGGCGAGGGGTTCTTCAAGTTCCCTCCAATCCCACGTCAGGCCTCAAAACGGACCCGGGGCCCTTACTGCGCCTTCCACCGGATGCTGGGCCACGCCACGGAGGATTGTAAGCAACATCGGGACTACATCGAGGAGCTCATCCGATCGGGGCACCTCACCGCCTACTTAAGGGATAAACGGCAGGCCGACCGCGAGCAAGAGCAGCATCCTTCTCCCGCCGAGCTGACCATCGGCCAGATCATACTTGTCTCAACAGATGACCAGTCCGGCGCTCGGGAAGCCCCATACCCGGTGCCGAGTACGGAGACCAACAAGCCTCCGGGAAGCTCGTGTCACGCTGATAGGGTCATCTATTAGCATGTACTTTTCTTTTAGGGAAATGTAAACTCTCCCTAGGGTCTATTGTTAATTTAATAAAGATCAACGGAACATTGCGGAAAAAATAGGAAAGATCTCATTTATTCAAAAAAGGTATTATGGGCTCCTCAGCCGTACATACAAAAAGAAAAAGAAAATTACAACAGCAGGGGAAGGGGGTGCAGAGAGCACTGCTCATGATACTCGGTAAAAATCTCCGCTAGCTGAGGCCTCGCGAGATCCAACCTCTCCCCTCAGTTCCCCCCGCATGCATTGACCCCGAGCCTCAATTCGTAGCACTCGCGGACGAGCGCCTCCGAGCCAGCCAGCTGGTTCGCGGAGATGAAGCGCCTCAGAGAACGCAGCTTGCCCACGGCCTCATCATAGAGCTGCTCGGACAGGGGGTTGTAAAGCCCCGGCGACGCCTTCTAGATAGAGTACATCAGCAGCTGCAGCAAGGAGGAATGTCGGGAGAGTAGCCGACCGAAGTGGTCCTCGATGCTCCCATATACCAACTGCACCATGTCCTCGGTGCAGTTCTGGTCATAAAGGTACACGCCTTCGAAGTGGATGATCTCGGGAATGGTAAAAGGGAAGTCCTGCATTCTCGACGTTCTGTTTAGAAGGGAAGGAAGGACTAGCGCTCTTCCAGCCTTATGTAGCCCGCTACGCCAACGGAACTCAACGGTCGTCCGCTCTCGCCCAAGAAGTCGCTGCCACGCGGCGATCATCGAGCCTTCTCTGACAGAATCGAAGCGATGCGACCCTGGCGTTTCGCCTCCCCCCACATTCAATGCGTATGCTACGCGCGCACCCGCCGCGACCGTTCCTGTTCCCCATACCTGCAACTGGATGGTCGGGCGAAACCTCATGAAGATTCGGCTGAGCAGCTACCCTGCCCGGTTATCTTTAGCCGGCCTCCTCAGGCCCCCCCTGGCGCTAAAGATCAAAGTCCTCCGTAGAGGCAGCCGAGTGGCTTCCCCGCTCGGCTATACCTGGCCGGTAGCTTCCCTACTCGCAATGCCAGGGATCAAAGCCCTCACCAAGAGGCAACCCAGCAGCTACAATGCTCGGTTATCCCTGGCGGGTAGCTTCCCTACCGCAACGCCAGGGATCAGAAAGTCCTCCCAGAGGCAGTCGAGCCCGACCGTCGCTCTGCTATCCCTGGCGGGTAGCTTCCCTACCGCAACGCCAGGAATCAGAAAGTCCTCCCAGAAGCAATCGAGCCCAACCGTCGCTCGGCTATCCCTGGCGGGTAGCTCCCCTACCGCAACGCCAGGGATCAGAAAGCCCTCCCAGAGGCAGTTGAGCCTGAGGATCCCTCGCTCGGCTATCCTTCAGGACAAAAGACCTCGCCAAGAGGCACCGGGTAGTAACCCTGCCCGGCCAAGAGTCCTTGGTAGGCTTCTACAGCCCCTCCTGCGCCAAGGACCAAAGTCCTCCTAAAGGCAGTCGAGTCCTTGCTCGGCTATTCCCGGCTGGTAGCTTCCTACCACAACCGACAGGGATCAAAGTCCTCGCCAAGAGGCACTGGGCAGTAACCCTGCTCGGTCCCCATCCTGAAGGATCAAAGCCTTCGCAAGAGGCAACCGGGCAGCTACCCTGCTCGGTCATCTTCGGCTGGTAGCTCCCTACCCATGACGCCAGGGATCGAAGCCCTCGCAAGAGGCATCCGAGCGGCTACCCCGCTCGGTCATCCCAGGCTGGTAGTTGCCTACCTACGGCGCCAGAGATCAAAGCCCTCGAAAAGAGGCAACCGCGCAGCTTCACTGCCCGGTCATCCTTGCTCAGTTATTCCCGGCGGGTAACTTCCCTATCGGAACGTCTGGGATCAGAAAGCCCTCCCAGAGGCAGTCGAGTCCGAGGATCCCTCACCCGGCTATCCTTCGGGACCAAAGCCCTCGCCAAGAGGCACCGGGCAGTAACCCTGCTCGGTCCCCGTCTTGAAGGATCGAAGCCCTCGCAAGTGGCAACCGAGCGGCTGCCCTGCTCGGTCAACTCTGGCTGGTAGCTCCCTACCCATGACTCCAGGGATCGAAGCCCTCGGATGGGGCCTCCGAGCGGCTACCCCGCTCGGTCATCCCAAGCTGGTAGTTGCCTACCCACGACACCAGAAATCGAAAGCCCTCGCCAAAGGGAAACGGAGCAGCTTCCATCCATCCTCGGCACAAATAAGGCGGACAGCCCTCTGCCCATCACATGCAGAGGATCCGAGCCACCAACAAGGGACATCAGGTCTATCCAAGTCTTGAGCGATCTCCCCTCGACTTCGGGGCCATGGAGACGCCTCCTTCTCAGCAGCGCTTGGCACGCTTGGCAAGTAATCGAAATCAACTCGACGAACGATCGCTAGACAAATAGCCGACCTGACATGGAAGTCCAACAGCGCAAGAAGAGAAATTTTACGAGCATTCTTCATGAAACCAAAGATAAAGTTTTATTACTAAAAGGAAAAGTATTTACAAAGGGTATTTTTGGCTCCCCAGCCTTACAAAAAGTCCGGAGGCTTACAAAATTCCAGAAGCAACAAAATAAAAGGAGGAGGAAGACGGGGGCTTTAGGCCTCGGGGCCAGGAGCGACCTCGAGGCCCTCAACATTTACCACGAGGCGAGCTAGGTCATCGGCGACTTCCTCGCCAGGAATCTCCTGCCCCTGCTCGTCGACGTCCGTGAGGGGGTATTCAGCCCAGAGTTCTTCGTCGGCGAACCCCGGCATCCGGGCCTTAACGGTGTTGAGGGCCTCGTGCCAGATAAGGGTCGTGGCAACGGCCAGGTCATCATAGTAGTCTTTCGAATTCTTGTAGCTCTCCACCACCTTCGCCGCCGACAGGTCGGACAATGTCGCCGCCCTCAGGTCGGCCGACTTTTCCGACTCGGCTGCCGCCCCCAGCTCCTTTCGGAGGGTTTTCACCATCTTCTTCAGGTTGCCGACAAGCACTGAGCGTCCTCGAGCTTGGCCTCGGCAGCCACGGCGGCCTCGCGGTGCTGGGCGACCTCCCGCTTCCCGGCCTCCACCTCGCCCTCTAGGGTGATGACCCTCGCCCTCACCGCCTCCAGCTCCCGCTTGGAGCTCTCTTCCAGCGAGGCGAGCTGGCCCGCAGCCTTCATCGCCGAGGCTATCACCTCGGCCTCCATGCGTAAGGCGAGAGCAACGTGCTGGAGAACCTGAAAGGCAGGAGGGAGATCAGGAATACGGGGAGGCACCGAATCTCAAAAGATAATAATAAAAGACAAGCACTTACCTGCACGGACTCCTGGGCGATGGACGCCAGCTGAGCCCTGAAGGTCCCCCCGGAGACTCTACCCCCGGCCGATGCCTTTATTTCATGCAGCAGGCTATCCATAACGGATAGCCCTAAAGGCACGGCGAACTGGAGACCCCCTTCCTCCACCATGATCGGCGAAGACGGTCCTCAGGAATATCTCCTCTTGAGCGGCTTTGAGGGAGAGTCGATCTCCTCCTTCGAGGCCGGGTCTTCCATCTTCCTCCGAGTACTCGCGGGACGCTACCACCGAGGGAGAAAGAGCCAGGGCAGGTTGTGAGCGGGAAGAGCCAGCGCCCCCGGCCTTCGCAACCTTCCTCGGCAGGCGCATGGAAGCTCAGAGCGAGTCCATATCCATGGGTCCTGCACAAAACCAAGTGTAAAAGGAGTCAGCGACACAGGCAATATAAAAGCCATAAAAGCAAACCTAAACTTATCGCGCGAACTCAACGGGGCTGAGGCCGGCCCAACTCAGGACCCTCTCAGACAACAGCACGTCGAAACGGGGGATGGGCTCCCACGACGCCACTCTCTCCGCGACGGGGTCACTGGACTGGTTCCCTGGCAAGTACTTCTCCCTCGACCACTCTGTAGGCATGGGCCAGTCCTCGCCCTCGGGAGGGGAAACGAAGAAGAACTTCTTCTTCCAGTCGTGAATGGAAGAAGGCAAGGCCACAACCCCCGTCCCGTCGGCACCCCCTGGTCGATTTCTGAAAGAGAGATAAACCCACCTCGGGTCGCCCGCTCGACCACCAGGGTGATTTTTGAAGACGTGGGAAGAATCAAGGAGGGAGAGGCTGAAGGGGATCGCCTGTAACTTCAGGTGGATCAGGAACCCGAGGAGAATCCACCACGAGTTCGGCACTAACTGACCGGGGGCAAACCCGAAGAAGTTCAACGCTTCAACGACCTCAGGAGAGAAGGGCAGACACATTCCACCCCAAAAAGCTTCCAAGTACAGGGCGATCTCCCTGCCCCGTACTTGGTCTGCCCTTTCTCCTTCCTTAGCCAGACGGAGCGTGTAGCGTGAGGGAATGTGGAAGCGAGCCCGAGCGTTGGAAAGCTCGTCCTCATGACTCACCAAACACGAGGTGCCGGGGGCAGCATCTACCACCTCCTCCCTGGGGGCTGCCCCCGCCACACGATCCTGGGAAGAGGGGCGACCCCTGCTCCCCAGGAGGACTCAAGCTCACCTAAAGGGTTCCTAGAACCTACCTCAACAACATCTACTGACTCGACAAAAGAAGACATCTAACCTTGAGAAGAAGGATCCTCAGGAAACGAAAGAAAGAAGACGAGCGCCCAGCTACCAGGACTCAGAACGGGAAGATATGAAGAAGTAGGGGCCCTGGAATGGGCCCCACCCCTATTTATCACCATGAGCAACCTCATCCAACGGCGCCCTTCATCTCCCGCCGAAACGCCTCCTCGCTTCCAACGGCAATGATTGCTCCACTTGTCATTCCCACACTGGACGGCACCCTTTCAGGCTTCGCAGGTCTGCGCACGTCGCGTCAGCCAACCAACGCTCGACACGTGGGCCGTCACCTCAAAGGCAAGGTGCACGAACCGGCGCACCTTCCTTAAATGCAGAGATCTCGCCCTGATTCGCTAGCAGAAAAGACAGCTCACGGCCCGGGGACGCGTCCCAACGGAACCTTAGGAGGGAGCTCACCCCGGAAGGCCCAGCAGTCCACTCCTGACCCGACCTGCCAGCTGGTCGGGACAAGAGTGGGGGGCTAATGATGATGCTCAATATTGACGACCCCCAAGATCAGGACACGTGGCGGATGGCGTGTCCCAGAACTCAGAAGAAAGGGCTCACAGAGGCCGACCAGACCACCCCTGTACCCGACCTGCAAGCACAAGCTAGCCCTCCTCGGGGCTCCCTACAACTTGGCCTCCTCGGCCCCTCAGCTCGCCCTAAGCTGCCACAAGACCAAGGCTCCTCGGCCTTCTCGCTCGTCCCTGAGCCCCCCGGCCGAGGCCGTCTTCCTCGATCCTCTGATCAGCTCCACCGCTCGCAGGCGTAATCGCCGCTCCGCGAATCTCGCCATGCGCGGATTCTCCGCCAGCAGCATCCCACGTTCCACGCCTTCACGATCCCCATTAATGGACAATCCGCTCTCTACGCGGGCGTGACGTTGGGAGAGTAACTGCTGGCGAGATTCTCACGCCTGCTGCTCCGTGCCTCCACCGCTATATAAACCCCCAACACAGAGGGGTCAAGTAAGCCATTTTTTGCTCCACTTAGCCGTTACGCTGCTCGGATCTAGTACTAACTTGATCGTCGGAGGGTCCTCGGTGGTACCAAACCACCCCGGGACTTCTTTGCAGGTACTCGGCGCTAAACTCCTCAAATCACCAATCTCCTCAAAACCCATTGAGACCCGCACGCAACAGGGGATCACCTCCAAAATCCACCAAGAGATCGACGGAAGATAACATCTGAAGGAGACCCGAAAAGGACCTCCATCACAATGCACCTGATTTCAAATGGCCCTTTTTCCATTTCCCCTAATTTCATAAGAAAAATGAAGAGCCCATTTCATATGAAGATCAGTTTCAAGCACAAAAGCCGATATTTTTGATGACCCATTACATAAAATTAAGGGAAGTAACAGAGAGAGAGAGAGAGAGAGAGAGAGAGATCAAAGGCGGCGGCAGCACAGAAAAATGCAAACGGTACCAATTGCCAACAGAGCAAAAAAACACCAGAGTCTTGCTTGCATCATAAATGAGGACTTTTGATTAAAAGATGCAAAAATAATTTATTATTTTTAATGGCAGCAAAAAGAAATGGTAACAGACTGCTTACTTTGAGCTTGTTTGAGCAAAGTGGCAGTGACGGAGGTTGTGATCATCTTCAGATGACGGATGGCTGAGATTGAGTTTGAGGGTTGCCTCTTGATGCGTGTGGATCTCAGTTGGCTTGATTTGGGATAAAGCTGAGCAACCTGCAAGGAAGTACCGGGGTGGTTGTACCACCGTGGACCCTCCGACGATCAAGTTGGTCGAGATATTTTGGCAGAGTAGCAGCTTATTGGGTAAAATTGCCTTACCTAAGTCGTCTGAGAGAGGGGTTTATATAGTGGCAGCCATAGGCTAGCGGGCGCGAGATTCACGCCGGTCGTTACGCCTGTGTGAAAGGCGGGATCCCCCATTAATGACGAGATACGCTCGTTAACGGGGGAACGCGATGGAGTGGAATGCGGGATCATGGGTGGCGGATATCTCGCGACTGGAGAGATTCGCGGAGCCGTGGCGAAGACGCCTATGATCTTCGCAGTGGGTCGGTCAGTGATACCGAGGAAGCTAAGCTCGGCGGGAGGCTCGGGAACGAGCGGGAGGCCCGGGAACGAGCGGGAGGCCGAGAGAGCTTGGTTCTGTGATAGCTCGGAGGCGAGCTAGGAGGGCTGAGGGAACTCAGTGTGCGGGAGGGCTCGGAGGCGAGCCGATGGTTGTTTGTAAGACAAGCCTAGGAGTGGTCCGGAAGGCCACTGAAGGTCGGGAACATCCTGGGGAGGAAGGCCCGGGGTACACCTCCAATGTACCATTCTCGCTCCTTTCCCGTAAACCACATGACACGTCATCTGCCACGTGTCGTGATCTGGGGAGTTCTCAGTACCGAGCAACATCATTAGCCCCCACTCTCGGACCGACCTATTCATGGGTCGGGTCGAGAGTAGTCTGATCGGTCACTGAATGCGAGAGTGCGACAGGTGGAACGTTGATGGCCGTTGAATGCGAAGTGTTGTTTTGGCGGAATACGATCAGCGCCGTAGGATGTGTTCGCCGACTACTATAAATAGAGGTGGGATCCCCCCAGGGTCCACACTTCGCTATAATTTTCTCAGCCCTTCGTGTGTTAGCTCGGTGCTCTTCCCCTTAGATTGGATTTCTTGCGTTCTTTCCTCGGCAGACTCCTTCCTTTGCTCAGGTTAGATGTCTTCCTCTGGGGAGTCCGTAAAAATAGTTCGGGTAGAGTCTAGGGACTCTTCTGCGGCTTCCTCTTCCGCTTCTTCCTCTTCCTCGCCCGAGTCGGAATCCTCCCGGGAAGATAGGGTTAGTCATGCTCCCCGGGGCCGTGCGACGGGGACGGTCCCCAAAGCGCGTGTCAAGAGTGTCCGTGACGCGCCTTCCCTCCTAAGGCATGTGGACGAGCTCGCCACAATCTGGGCTCGCTTCCACATACCCCCCGGCTACTCGCTTCGCCTAGCCGGGGAGAGAGAGAGGGCAGACCAGGTACGGGGCAAGGAGATTGCCTTGTGCTTGGAGGCCTTTTGGGCCGGCATGCGTCTACCCTTCTCCCCCGAGGTGAGTGCGGCGTCGCATTGCTTTCAATTAGTCCCGGGCCAGTTAGTGCCGAACTCGTGGAGGATTCTCCTCGGGTTTCTGGTCCGGTTGAGACTGCAGGAGATCCATTTCAGCCTGAACATTCTCCTTTCCTCCCTCTGCTACAAAAATCACCTCGGCGCTCGTAGGGAAGAGCCTAGCTGGGTATACATTTGTTTTAGAAAACACAGAAGAGGGGCGTCCGGGTCGAGGGTCGTAGCAATACCTTTATCCATCCATGAATAGAAGGAGAAGTTCTTGTTCTTCGGGCCACCTGAGGGTGAGGATTGGCCTGTGCCCGTCCAGTAGCACAAGGCCAACTACCCGCGGGTGAGGCGGTCGAACGATCCCGATGCGGTGGCAGTGTCGGAATGGGAGCCCGTCCATCGGGGCGATATGTTGCTGTCCGAGCAAGCCCTCGGTTGGGCCAGACTCAGCCCCACTCAGTTTGCGGGTAAGTTGGGAGCTTAGGTGGCCTGTTTAAACTTGTGTATTTTTCTGGCATTGCTAACCTCATCTTTGTATTTTCGCTTTTTTCTGTAGGGCCGATGGACCGATCCAAATTCCGGGCTGCGATGGCCGAGAAGAAAGGGAGGAAGGCCAGAGGTGTCGGCCCGTCACGCCCTGCCGCGAGCCCGGTTCCGCAGGCGGTCGCTCCGGCCAGGCATTCCAACATGCCCCGGGCCTCGGAGGCCGGCCGCGCGTAGAGCCGCAAACACGTTCGGGAGCAGGAACCCCGGGTTTTGGAAGTGGGAGTCGGGGCCGATATTCCTGCGCCCCTCCTCAATAGGCACCATAGAACGGTGCCCCGTTCCCCGGCTTCCCCGATCTTTGTGGATGCAGAGGATCTTCGCTTCGAGGTGCCCTCGGGGCTTTCCGTTGCCGACAGCCTGTTCTCGGAAATGGAAAGGTCGGCTGGGGGCAAAATCCCCCGGGGAACCCTCAAGGCCCAAATGGCGGCCATAGCTCAGGAGGCCGTGCAAATCAGTGTCTGCCTCCCGTTCGGGTTTTTATTAAGTACTTTATGTTCGCAAGATCGGGTGCCTTTTTTAACCCCTCCTTTGTTTTCCACAGGTCCTCCAGCACTACGCCCTCGTTGTCAACATGGAGGACGAGAAAATTGCCCCGGCGATGCAGATCGCCGGCGAGTCTTCCTCGTGGGAGGAAGGCTTGAGCCGGGAGCTGCGCGAGGTGAAAGAGAGGATCGCCGCCCTTGAAGACCGGGTGGCAGCCGAAAGTCGGGTGAACGCCAGCTGCCGGGAGACCATCAGAGTTTTGATGGAGTCCAATAAGGCCATTGAGGCCAAGTTAGAAGATACCAGGGTGCTCTCCGCCACCCAGAAGAAGATGCGGGGTCACCCTTAAGAGGGAAAACGAGGCGATGAAGAAAGCGGTGAGGCGTGCTGACCTCCGGGCTGCGAAGGTGGTGGAGAGCTACAGGACGTCAGATCAATTCTACACCGACCTCGCCAAAGACTCGGCCCTCGTCTGGCATGACGCCCTCGACGCCGTCAAGGCGCTGATACCGGAGTTTCCGACGCTAAGCTCTAGCTCGAGTACCCCCTCAAGGGTGAGGTGCAGGGAGATGCCGCCGAAAGCGTCACCGGGGGGAAGGCCCCTGGTGGGGGGGCGGTGAGAAGGCGATTACCTCGGCTCTCAGCGCCGAAGCTCCTGCGGGGGTAGCCGACCCTCAAGCAGCCACCCCGTCTCCTGATGTGGCCGTAAAGCACGTCGAGGTCCTTCCCGGCCCTGAGGCCTGAGGCTCCCTGCCCTCCTTTTTTGTATATTTTTTGTTTTCGTCTTGGAATTTTGTAAGCCTTCGGGCGATTTTTTAAGGCTGGGGAGCCCACAATACTGTTGTAGGAACTTCCGAGTTGTAAATAAAGCTCTTTTTCAGGAATTTGTGTTGCAACCTTTTCATTTTGTGGTAATGTCTCATTTTGCTCGCCTGATGAACGTTAGGTCAGCGGTCGGTCCTTTAGTTGGCGATCGTGCGTCGAGTTAAATCCAGTCATTTGTCAAGTGTGCAAAGACCGGTGTAAGGTCGGCGTCTTTATGGCCCCGAAGTTGAGATGGAGATCGCTCGTTGAAGATACGTCGAGTTAGACTGGCAACCACGACTCTTAAGATCGGTCGGCGTCGCCGAGGTTGAGGACTTCTGACCCTTAGCATAGATGGGTAGAGAGTTACCCACTAAGGATGGACCGAGCAGGGTAGTTGTGTAGGGTTCTTAGGCACACACTATAGGTCTCACAAGGCATCAACCATGCCAATTTCAAATATTACAAGTGCCGAGAAACCCTAATATGGATCGTTAACTAGATTTTAGGCGATAACGATAACTAGTTAACAACTTAACTTTGAGTAAACGGAAATACAACCTTTGTAGATCTGGTCCTCCACCTCCTAGGCTCCGTGATGACGTCCCTCCACTGTCCATATCGGATCCCGGACTCTAGCATTGGCTTCATCGGAGAAATGGGCGGGCTAGGTCGTCGACTTCGATGCCGAAGATGATCTACGTCGAAGCAACACAAGATCAAGCTCCAACTTCACCAAGCCATGAAACTTGTGAAGAAAACACCCTATACTACTTGGCAAGTGGTAGAGGATGAAGAAATAGGAAGTGGGTTCACTTTAGAATTGGATTTCTCACTCTTTTTCTCAAGTTGCCATTGAAGGAGGCAAGCCTTTTCTTTTGTTGATGAAGAAGAAGAAGAAGAAGAAATATATTATGATAAGTATATCTAAAATAAGAAATAATATGATACTTATCATAATGGTAACCATAGTTAGGTGTAGAGAATAAATTATAGTTAGGTTAAATGGTTAGGGTTAAGCATGAGACAAAGATGGTGGACTTGTTCAAAGCTTCAAGAAGCTTCAACAAGCAAACAAAGAAAGCCACCATTTTTCCCTTTGCCAAAATGAATGGATAAATAAATAAATAAGCAAATAAATCAAGTGAAACCCTAACCATTAACCAATCATGGTTTAAACCAAACATACACCCAAACTAACATGTATCATCAAACATGATACAATCTTGTGCACAAAAAAATATATCATATACACAATGTGCACATCAAGTGAGAAAATCCATCTTAAGTGAAAAAATACTAGTTAATGCAAAGTAATATATCAAATATATAATTATGCATTAAATCATCAAATCAACACTTGATTTAACGATCCGGTCATATCGCATATAACCGACTAATATCCAATGTATCGGCTTATCGAATCAATCCTTGATTCGATAACTAGGTTATATCGCATACAACCAATCGATACATTCATCGCGAGAATAGAATACGGTATCACATACACGCATTATTCTCGGTCCCGCACATATCTCATATGCGCTCCTATTTCGTTTCGCTTGAGCCAGGAAACCTCTATGTAGGACTCTAAAGACTCGTCAATACGCCGGCAGCAGGTGATGATCATATCAAACACCCACAAGCCGCAAGCGGTCTGCTAAACGTAACGGCCACCCGGGTATTGAGCGATCAGAAGATCGACGAGCAAGCCCGCTCACACTCCTGTGAATCCAACCAGTAACACTTACCGTACAGTCCGGTCTCGTCGTCTGATATGTCGCATATCTCGCCTAGGGGTGGTAAACGTCATACCCCAATAGCTCGATAAGTCATGTTGATATGAGGTCTATAACAATTCGAGAAACTACTGGTAACACTTACCAGTAAATCTCAGCAACCCTGGCCAGGGATTTCCGGTTATAGCCAATCGAACACAGCGCAACATCAACTCCCTATACCGGGAGAGACGAATCCCCTCCTATCGCTCATTGCCTCCATGTGATTCGGGACTGTACCCAAAAACCACCGTTTTGCACGCCCTCTTGGACGTGGTAAGGTGGAAATCAAAGCACAGTGGGAATCACACAAGACTCTATGACGATCTCGGGTCAACAGACTACTCTGTACCAGTGTCACCAGAGAACTGCCATCTGACGTAAGGTATAATACCATCTGGGAGTTCTCGGCGAGTCCGTCCAGTGTACCCAGTCTCCACTGAGCACCCGTATATCATCTCTGATGTCAAACACCAATGGATATGGGATCATCCATCGCCCATCTATATGGGTCGAGAAGGTATACGCTAGTCTACTCTGGTATATCGATGCCCCATCTCGATACACCCACGACTAGGGACCTTGAAGGATGTACTTATGGACTACCATGTCCCCACTAGTATGATCCGCATCATAGTCCAGGTAGTCAAGTACACATCCTAAGGGCTCTACCAACATGTAACAGAGAGACAATCAGTGTACACGTTAAGGTAAAGAGTAACCAGATAGCATACTATCATGTCGAGCAAGAAAGTCCTCCCTATATATGTCCAAGCATCCACTACAATATACATCCTATGTATAGTAATGGCCTCTAGGGCATACATATAACTAACAAGTTGCTCGGTGGCCTCTAGACGAGGGCTTCGATCCTTGGCCTCGGTAGGTAGTGAACTACCAGCCATGGATGGACCGAGCAGGGCTGCTGCTCGGTTGCCTCTTGACGAGGGCTTTGATCCTTAGCGTAGATGGGTAAGAAGTTAGACCAAGCAAGGTAGCTATTCGGTTGCCTCTTGACGAGGGCTTAGATCCTTGGCGTCGGTGGGTAGTGAACTACCAGCTATGGACGGACCGAGCAGGTTAGCTGCCCGGTTGCCTCTTGACGAGGGCTTTGATCCTTAGCGTAGATGTGCAAGAAGTTACCCGCTAAGGATAGACCAAGCAGGGTAGCTGCTCGGTTGTCTCTTGGCGAAGGTTTAGATCATTGACGTCGATGGGTAGTGAACTACCAGCCATGGATGGACCAAGCAGGGTAGCTGCTCGGTTACCTCTTGGCGAGGGTTTTGATCCTTAGCGTAGATGGGTAAGAAGTTACCCGCTAAGAATAGACCGAGCAGGGTAGCTGCTCGGTTGCCTCTTGGTGAGGTCTTAGATCCTTGGCGTCGGTGGGTAGTGAACTACCGGCCATGAATGGACCGAGCAGGGTAGCTGCCCGGTTGCCTCTTGGCGAGGGCTTTGATCCTTAGCGTAGATGGGTAAGAAGTTACCCGCTAAGGATAGACCGAGCAGGGTAGCTGCTCGGTTTTACGATGCTGTCTGGGAGATGTTGAGCGGGGTATACTCCTAGATCTTTAGGGAGTAGGGATTTGGCCGCTCAATCTTCTTTTTATCCTCTCTTGCCCTTTTCTTATGATCGGCCTGGTTGGTCCGGGGTAGGTTTGCGTTTACCTCGGACTCGAACTGGATCTCTCGTTCAGTCCAGGCTTTTACTTCGGCCATGGTCTTAGGTTGCGCTAATGCAAAGGAGCGGAGTCACTTCTTGTGCCTAAGACCCGACCTAAGGGCAGTGATGACCGTCTCGACCCGGTGCTCTGGGACCTCAAGGAGGGCGTTGTAGAAGTGGGTCACGTATCCGTTGAAGGATTCCTTGTCCCCGCTCTTTATGGTGAAGAGATGATCAACGGTCCTCTTCTGCCATCTGTTCCCGACGAAATGGCTGAGGCACTAGGTAGCCATCTCATCGAAGGTAGAGATGGAGTGTGGCGTTAGTCCTCGAAACCAGTCTCATCCAGAACGGATGAGCGTGGGGGAAAGCACGGCATTGCGTGGCGTCGGAGTTGTCCTGGAAGCTCATCCCTGCTGTGAACGCGTCCAAATGGTCTTTCGGGTCGGACTTCCCGTCGAAGAGGGAGACCTTTGGGGGCTTGTTCCTAGAGGAGACGCGGACAACGAGCAGCTCTTCAGTGAAGGGCCTCGTAAGCGCGTTGGTGGCATATCTAGCCCCGTCGCTTGAAGGACGACTCTCCCGAAGTATACCCTCGATCTTCTTTTCGAAGTCATCGAGTCGGTCGTGGTATCCCGAGTATTCGGCATACTAGGATTTATGGGCCCTTCTGCTGGCGACCTGCGCCTGGCCGCGGTTCCGGTTCCGTTCTATGAGGTTCCGTAGGTCCCCTGGCGAGGTTGTCTTCGAGCTACCGTGGTGAGTCCCATCCGTGCGAACCTGCCGAGGGAGAGGACGCCGGCCATGCCTGGGAGCAGGCAAGCTGACCGACACCTCCTCGGGAGGGACAGGAGGGCGATGGGCCTCAGGGCGGGGCGCTCTTTCATAAGACCTCGGCGTCGAGCTGTGATGTGCCCACCGGGTCATCGAGTTGGTCGCCACGGGGGATCTGTGGCCGCCGGAGATAGCGAGGCGGTGCCCAGATGTGCCGGCACGGGCGGTGTCTTCTCTCCTCATGTGTCGCTCCCGAGTTGGGGGAGCGGCGACTTGGGGAGCTTGTCCCGCCGTTTGGACACGGACAAGCGCATTCATGACAGACACGAGCCGATCTATCTGTGCAGACAGTGCGTGAATGGCGTTCGGGAGAGGAGGGGATCCACCCGCGTCCCCGTTGTGGGGAGGACGGCGGCTGGAGCTTGGATCGTCGCGATGATCACTCGCCATGAGTTCGAGATCGGAAGATCAACTTTCGTTGAGCGGAATTTTTCGTTCCCACAGACGACGCCAACTGATGAAGGTTGTGATCTCCTTCAGATGTTATCTTCCGTTGATCTGTAGCGAGCGTTAATGGATGGCTGAGATTGAGTTTGAGAGTTGCCTCTTGATGCGTGTGGATCTCAGTGGGCTTGAGTTAGGATAAAGCCGAGCTACCTGCAAGAAAGTCTCGGGGTGGTTGTACCACCGTGGGCCCTACGACAATCAAGTTAGTCGAGATATTTTGGCAGAGTAGCGGCTTATTAGGTAAAATTGCCTTACCTGAGTCGTCTAAGAGATGTGTTTATATAGTGGCAGTCATGGGTTGGCGGGCGCGAGATTCACGCTGGCCGTTACGCCTGCGTGAAAGGAAGGATCCCCATTAATGATGAGATACGCTCGTTAATGGGGGAATGCGATGGCGTGGAACGCGGGATCTTGGGCGGCGGATATCTCGCGACTGGCGAGATTCGCGGAGCCGTGGCGAAGACGCCTGTGATCTTCGCAGTGGGTCGGTCAGTGATACCGAGAAAGCTAAGCTCGGCGGGAGGCTTAGGAACAAGCTGGAGGCCGAGGGAGCTTGGTTCTGTGATAGCTCGGAGGCGAGCTAGGAGGGCTGAGGGAACTCAGCGTGCGGGGGGGCTCGGAGGCGAGCCGATGGTTGTTTGTAAGACGAGCCTAGGAGTGGTCTGGAAGGCCACCGAAGGTCGGAAACATCCTGGGGAGGATGGTCCGGGGTACACCTCCAATGTACCGTTCTCGCTTCTTTCCCATATGTCACATGACACATCATCTGCCACGTGTCGTAATCTGGGGAGTTCTCAGTACCAAGCATCATCAGGCAGTATGATTGGATTCTGTTATATGAGGTTTATAGTAATGCTATTGTTTGATGGGGTTTATAGTTTTTAATGATAAAGATCTCTTAAGATTTGCAATTCAAAAATGAGATAAGATCTCAGGTTTGAAGTTTGTGGGCTTTTTTTTAGCAAGAGAGGATGTAGGACTAGTCTATGCCTATATGCATGTTCTTTTGGCCTTTTTCCCTTCATTCTACCATCAGCCATCTGGAGTAATGTTCTACACTTGTTACTGACGTGAAACCGTCGGTTCTAAAACGCTCTTTAATTAGAAAAGCAGTTTATCAAAGGTAGTCAGGCATGATCCATTGAAAGTCCTGACTGAAATGAGATTTGTTTGTTCCTTCCTTTCCACCCAGTCCACATCGAGTATGTATGAAACATGCAAAAAAATCGAGGGGACTGATTCTCACACGGTTTATATGAAAAAAGAGCGTCCAAACTAGCTGAATCAATCGATCTTAGATATGTGCTTACAATGTACAGTTTTAAAGACAGCCGGTTAATTAGTAAAGACTTCTCTTAAATCACCTTATTCTTAATTTGTGTTATTCTCTTCGAGGACGTGAGCCTGCAAGCTTGTGCGAAAGAACAAATAGCCGTTTAACTGAATTGGATATATTATGAAAGATATATTGAAATATGTTTTTAGATGAATTGATATAGGACATCATTTAATTATGATAAGCTACATTGTTTTAATTTCTAAGGCTTACAAAAAATTGTTGCCTTGTCAATCATACTTTATTTCCTGGAAAAAAATATCAAATAACCAGTGAATCAAGAGGTGCCCTTCCTTTGCTATTTTCAAATTCTAAT
This sequence comes from Agapanthus africanus, assembly GCA_030015575.1. Taxonomy (NCBI): domain Eukaryota; kingdom Viridiplantae; phylum Streptophyta; class Magnoliopsida; order Asparagales; family Amaryllidaceae; genus Agapanthus; species Agapanthus africanus. The sequence goes on along the minus strand of CM057349.1, from coordinate 34,560,831 downwards.
AAAATCATTTATTTTACAATAACATCAGTAACTCGCTTGTTATTGTTTTTTTTCCTCTAAAATTGAATTTCTTATTCCTCTCATTACCAGTAGAAATTAAGCTGGGTCAAAAGTTTTTATTTTGTGAAGTGAAATGATTGATCCAATGCAATAATAATTCAAATGAGATCACAAGGCAATGACCTTCATTTTGACTTTTGGTAAAAGCAGCACGGTGCCAAAGACATCACTCCATGCATGTTTTTTCCTCCTCCCTTTTCAAGATCAAAAACTTTTACTATTATTTTATGCTATTATTAGATTCTGAACATACATTATAAATACAAAACACTAACCCATGAACACTCATGTTTTATCATTTTCTTACCGTTGGATCTAATGGTTACTAATAACATTGGGTGATAAAAGTAAGCAGTCCGGATCCTCTTTTGCGGGTTGGTTCCAAATAAACTTCAAATTGAATCATATTTTATTAAACTATTATTCTTAAGGATTATTTGCTCATTTGATAACTCAGATAATATATTTAAAAAATTCTGATAATCATTCAACCATTATCATAGAAGAGACCGGTTCATTTGTATGTATCTAGTTGATGAACATCAATTTATTATGAGCTCTCGAATAGAATAGAATATCGTTAAGTGGATATCATATCCATTTTTAGTTAGTGATTTTCACATTCGACAAAAATTGAAATGCATTTAACAAAAATTGAAATTTATTCTGCATAAATAAATAAATAAAAATTCAAATACAACACAACTTTGAAGTGCTTATCATATATTTGACCTTTGAATAAAAAGTCTCATGATTAATCTTCATAAAATGACTCCATTGCAGGCAGGTGTCAAGGTGGCAAACGGGCCTGGTCGGGTCTAGGCCCGACTAGGGCTGGTCGAACCGGACCGGTCCAAACGCAATTTAAATATTACCTTTTAAAAAAACTTGGTTGTTTTGGGATTTTTTTCTATATAAAATAAATATTCATTAATAATTTTACTAATATAAAACAATTGTTCTACTGATAAACATGTAATTGGGTAGTAAACACCAGATAAAGTTTTGGTTGCAGTATAAAATCTTTCTAAAATTTCCATAATATATCCACAAACAAACCAATCAAACTCCTAAATCATTACCAGGCATTTGAAATTTTGAAAATCCCCCGCTCCCCATCACATCACAAGGTTATCTCTGTAAATTCAAGTGGATTTTTTTTTCAGATTAGCTTTCCTCGTTTTCTCTCAACGCCTACATTTATATTAACCATGTCAAAGAGAACCATGCCAACAAGGAACACCACCATTGTCGAGAGAGGATCGCCTTCATCAAAGAAAATGTCAAGGAAGAGCCCTTTCTCTCGTACGACTGACACCGAATCTCAAACGGATTTTGTCGTTCACTCTGTCTCATTCGCCTTCGAGTCTATCTACTGAGGACCCTTCGAAGGATCCATCAAAAGAACCCTTTAAGGAGTATACTTTCATGTACCTCCGGCAGAAGAAATTCCTGCAAAAAATCCCTCTCCAATCAATCCCCTCGATCAAGGACCACCACCAAACGGGATAATGACACTCGGTATCGCTTTGATCCCATCTGATATGGAACTAGTGCGGATGATCCTTTCTATGTTTATCCTCTGCCTGATCAACGTTTCATGTTTATCGCACGGTATGAATTAAATGACGTTCATATCCAGATATTCGATCGGATCAAGAGGATTTTCGTCAAGGAAGGAGAACGAATACAACGGAATACTAGCTGAAACATAAAAATATAAAAATGCATGGTAATGATTTAGGGGGGAGTGGTATGAATTAAACGACATTCATATCCAGATTTTCGATCGGTATCGCATTTTTATTTTTCTATGTTTCTATCGGTATCATGTTATGCTTGTATTATGAATATTAAATTATTTCCTATACTGAGGCCCCCTAATACTTTTGAAAAAATCCTCCACCCTAAAAATTCCCACCTTTTATGGGGAAACCCTCTCTCCCACTCCCTCCAAATTCAAAATTTTTTGAATTATGATAACCGGCCCGGGTCGGCCCTAACCGGCCTCGGGCCCAGGCTCATGGCCGGGCCGGGCCGATGGGTTGTCTTAGCTTGGCCAAGCAACGGGACGCTCGGCCCATTTGCCACCTTGACGCACATGCATGCATATGAAGAACATTTGATGAATGTACAAACAAGGTTTCGTTCCATAAACCGAAAACTCAACATGGCTATCACAAGAACGGAAAAGTCTTATGGCCATATGTGTGTGTTTTCTCAAAAATAAATTATAATATTGCATTGCTCACGGTTTAAGTTAATGTAGAACTTCAGGAAAGAGATTTATAATACAGTATTAAAGAATTTATATAAATGGCTGTTAGTTAATATCGAATCTAACAATGATGTTGATAATTCAACAGGTAACTCCTGATAAAGTTTTGAGACGGTAAACCCTCATTAAACCATTAGCATGATTCTTTTTCTTGGGATAAGATATATGGAAAAATAGATCTTCAGTTTCTTTCATTTTGCAAGGGTAAGTTGATTTGGGTCAGACATGGATCTAATAGCTATTGAACGTGAGTCAATTTTAATGAAAGAAGTCAAGATCTTGGTCTCTGATTAAAACCCTACATGCATAGCCTGTGAGGCTGCCACTATCATCGGCATCATAGACCATATTGATGTGACATCACTGATGTGATTTTTTTCATGAAACCATACTGACCCATCAACCCATCATACGTGGAGTCAACCTCAACCTAGATTCCATTGCTTGTTAGCTATATTTAGTTGAGAATTATGTAGATCTCAGCCATATTTGTCTATCCAGTTTGCAACCGGGTTTAACTCAGACGGCACCAATTTAATTTTCTATATAAAAGATCGCAAATTCGACCCCTAAATTGATTTCACAAAACAAAAACAAAAAAGTCTATTCAGTTTGTGTAATTGAAACTAAATAAGTTTCCTGCCTAATTAGCGGAACCTAAAATCAAATAGATATTTCAATTTTGAAACATACCAGTGAAGTTGAAAAGACGGTCGTGAGAGCTAGAACTGTATTCAGAAATAAATGCAATTTAATAGCTAAAAGGCATGAAATCTTCTTCATTATTCTTTCAATATAGTCTTCATATATAAACCACACAATGCATGTTCAGCCTAAAGCTGTAGCTATAGTTTTCTTTTTCTTTGCCAAACTAGCTGCACAGAAATAATAAATGAAAATCACAAATAAATCAAGAGGCTATATATAGGTTCTAGATGCTATCTCATATTCAAAGGAATTCATTCAGAACGCAAACTGCAGCAGAAGACACCCCTGACTTGTAAATAAACAGCTTCTCACAAATATTTTGCAGAGTATAAACAAGAAGAAAACACAAACATAAAGGACTCTATCTTAATGTTTCAAGCTTACAAACTTTGAACAAGAAAATTGGTATCCGCATATTTTAAGAAATTAGAATATCAACTTAATTGAAACATCAATCGAAAGATAATCTAAATTAAGGATTATATCAAGAAGCCCCAAAGAGGCAATTTATTTGAGACTTAATCCTTGCATAGATATAGGTATTTGTCACAATAATGAGTCCACATACACAAATCTACAAATCTCAAGTCTTCAGTATAGAACATTTTGTAGCATAAGTGATTACCAAGATTATTCCCCCAAATGAGGAAAACAATTAAAGAGTGAAGAAAAATAAGCAAGGTAGTAGACAATGGTCATATGATCAGAAACCCAATTAGCCCGGATGAGAACTCACTGCACGCACCGCAAACACCTCGGACACAATCTTGGAAAGATGGTGACAGTAAAGAGATGAACAGGTAGCAGGCTCATGATAGAGATGCCGATGGCTTAATTTTTCGCCTTCGAGTGCTTCACGAGCCAATCTATAACTACGTCGATGTTGGTCGAGTTCTTGCATGAGATCATGAAGCAGCAAACTTCCCTGTCAGTGATTTCCTTCAACCCCCTGCAAAATGCAATCCTCAGTGACGAACTGTAAATTTCTGCTGTCCACAAACAAGGATTTATGACTCATTCATAAAGCAGCCAAACCCATAAACCTTAATTTTACTCTCATTCTAAAAAGAGGAACATGCACCTATGTAGCATGGATTCATCGTCGAGGTGACGAATTCGTTGCGGATTTCTATCGCAGTCAGTCGGATTCGTCAAAATACTTGAGGGACTCTTTTCAACATGTTTAAAATTTTATATTGTATTCATATTAAACTTGCATCAATAACCAAGCCACTAGCTATTAGTGTGGCTTGCACACTTGTTTTTTTTTAATTCTTACTGATTATAACTTTTGTATATTTAATTAAATTTCAATAAACAATAAAAAAATCGGAGTATCTCAACCAATCTTATATCTTAAAGTTCTGTAAATAGTGTGAGGTGACTCCCAATTGTATTGTATTGCCTTTTGTCATGTATCCGAATCCGAATCCATGCTACCTAGCCATGCACCATGCAGAGTGGCACTGTAGACAATTTTTTGACGGTGGTGGTAAAAAATCCCAACCTTCTGTTACATGTTTCAATGATAAAGCACTATGCTCCATGGCTAAAATGTAGATGCACTAAATTTGTGATTTTGATACTCATTTCCATATACTCAAAGCATATGGAAAGCACATGATCTTCGGCGCAATTTATATTTTAGACCAATGAGATCAAGATGAACAGGTACCAATTGTCCAACAATTGGAGAGTTGACTTATTGACCTAAACTGTTAAAACGTTGCTACAACGCTGCTCCATATTACTGGTATGATCCCTAATAAGACAAAAGAATGGTTCGGCAGGGTTAGAGCCCCGAAGTATGTCCTACCACAGGCTCACAGCCTGCACACTATAGTAATCGATAAAAAGTGGTCTTAGTTTCTTTTTGCCAATTTCTACAAATTTGCATATAGGGAAGGATGGATGAATATGGAAAAAGCAGAATTTTGATCAAAAATAAAACTCGAAGGGCATATAGTCAAAATATCGTGTGGCAATTGTGGTAGAATCTTAGGTTACATACATTTCCTCTGTCAGAACTTGTTTAGATAGAGCTTCAGGCTTGTCGATTTTGTTTCCAAGAACAAGTAGTGGGATCCCATGGAGTGATGGCTTGCCCAGTAGATCGTGAAGTTCGCTTTTTGAGATCGACAGGTTGTCTTGATCAGCAGCATCAACGACATACCTGGAAATAAATAATAATAATAATAATAATAATAAGTGATGTGTGTTTCTTCGATTTATAGCATTAAAATCATGATACAAGTTAAATTATGAATTTTTTTTAAAGCAAAGTCCATTTTCCACTGTAATCCAACTAAGATCGCATATTAAACATTAAGAAAACACTGACATCACCGATGGGGAGTTTTTTTTCTCCCCAATCACGGACACATCCAGAATCACCATATAAATGCTGTCAAAACACCTCATGAACAATTTTCATAGTTGTCACCCTCGGTTTTGTTCAAGCTAACTTACCCATAACATTTCTTATACTTATGCCTATAATATATTATTTGGTTTAATGTGTAACTGCTGTCGGCATAAAATTTTGGTGGCCCAGATACTGCCTTATGAATAAGATATCATAGGAAAGAATAATGGTTAGCTAGCCATAAAGATTTGGGATAAAAGTTTTCCTGTTGGTAACAAATGGTTTGTCTTTTATTACAATAAAAAAGAAAAGAAAAGGAAGAAGTGTTTGTTGTAGTTATGAATGTGTTCTGATATTAAAACCAGTTAACAATAAATCGCTAGAATAAATTCTGCAATTATGTTGCAATCATAGAGCATAGAACTTCTGCTCCAATCATGCATATCTGCACACAAACTAACCTAGTTGATACTGCAGAAGAAACGGGAATTTTCAACCGGAGTTAATCCCCCCGAAAGTTTCATGTCTCATTCAATAATTGATCCCGTGATCAGTTTCTTACCTCCCTTCTTCACATAGAGATGTGCAAGTATGTCAACATTTTGGTTCTATATAAATTCAGATTATTAACAATCACAGGCGCCTTCTATAAATTGCACTCCAGATGGACATGATAAACTGAACAATTCAAACCAAGGATAGAAAAGTGCTTCCTAGTTGCATGAGCTTGAACTACATATCCCACAAGTAATTGTTTCTACCTAGATTCTAGGTTTTATGATCAGAGTTCATAACCTCTCCTGCTCCAAGTTGCATCAGCTAGCATATTTTACGCCCATTTCTCTGCGGTCAGTGAAATATTTGTTCAGTCAAAGAACATCCAAAAATCAACCATAGATCATAGTCAACCATGAAGCATGAACATAGACACAACACAACACAGATACGCTCATCCGAAGACAAGAGAAACATCAGAATATAACAGCTAACAAACAACAACAACAAGCCTTCATTCCAATTTTTTTGGGCTGGTTGTATGAAAATCCGTTTCTTCCGTTATGCTCTAATAGGGGCCATCTCCTCGGTTAAATTAACCATGAACATATTTTTGTCTATATTCATGTTGGTTTAGGTCTACCCCTGCCCCTCGTTGTGCAAAATTTTGGGACGAACTAAAACCTAATTTAAAAACAAAGTTAGCAATTATATATATGTGTGTGTGTGTGTAGAAAAGAGACCCTATGAGGGCTTTTTGGTTAGGTGGCGTCAAAAAACTACACTCTCCACCATTTTATTCGACGATCGGCATCCATCATCATCATTTTTATCATGTAAGATGTGAATACACCAAATTTCATGTGAATACACTACTTTTTCACCGTTGAATTAGCAATGCAAAAAGTTATATTGTCGGTACACCGTTAATTTTGCACCCACTAAATCAACGGTGATGGAACCACATGAAATTTGGTGTATCCCCATCTTACATGATAAAGATGTTGATGATGGGTGCTGATCATCGAAAAAATAGTGGAGTGTAGTTTTTCGACGCCATAGGAGGAAATTCCCTCGTATGGCATCTTTCCTCCATTATATATATATATATATATATATATATATATATATATATATATAATGGAGGAAAGATGCCATAGGAGGGAATTTCCTCCTATGGCGTCGAAAAAGTACGTCCTCCATCGTGTTTTCCGACGATCGGCACCCATCATCTTCATCGTTATCATTTAAAATATGGGTACGTCAAATTTCATGTGATTCTACAACTTTTTCACCGTTGAATTAGTGGGTTTAAAATTAACGGTTTACCGACAATAGAACTTTTTACATTGCTAAATCAACGGTGAAAAAGTTGTAGAATCACATGAAATTTGGCGTACCCACATCTTAGATGATAACGATGAAGATGATGGATTCCGATCGTCGGAAAACACGACGGAAAGAGTGTTTTTTCGATGCCATAGGAGAAAATTCCCTCCTATGGAATCTTTCCTCCATTATTCTCTTTATATATATAGGGGAGTGATCATTGCAAACCAGTCCGCATTTTTGAAAAACGGGAACTCTCGATCTACGACATATTTTAACGATCCAATCCGATCCGTTCAAGTTGACCACCCTACCCTCAAATATATGTGCATGAAAAATCAAAGGATTTGAAGACCTTTAACCTATGTATCGGATGGAGTTTATATTGCATAATTGAGAAGTGTTCATTTTTGCACCCACCGATGCATAGATTAGAGGTCTTCAAATTCTTTGATTTTTCATACACATACATTTGAGGGTAAGGTGAACAGATCAGATCGTTAAAATATGTCGTAGATCAACAGTAACCATTTTAAAAAACGCGGACCGGTTTGCCATAGATCACTCCCTTATATATATATATATATATATATATATATATATATATAATGGAGGACAAAGACCTTAGGAGAGAATTACCTCCTATGGCGTCTAAAAAATCTATCCCTACCGTTTGGTTCGACGATCGGCACCCGCCTTCTTCATTTTCATCGGCCAAGATATAGATACCCCAAATTTCATGTGATTCTTACATTTTATCACCGTTGATTCAGTGGATGCAAATTTTTTCCAATAATATAACATTTTAAGAAATTTTACATCAATATATCAACGGCGAAAAGGTGTTATGAAATTTGGTGTCTAAACATCTTAGATGATAATAATCGTCGAAAACACGGAGCGTGTACTTTTCGGATGCCATAGGAGGGTTTCCCTCTTAAGGCCTATGTCCTCCATTATTCTCTCTCCCCTCATCCATCTCTCACTCTCTATAACAACACACACACGCATACATAAAAAGGCATGATTTAGAAGGTACTTGGTGAGAATATAACTTTGATTTTTATAAGCATACTAGTAAGCATATATTAATATATCTCTTTCTATGCAAGAAGTTTCTAACGCAAGTGTTTCACTCGTCAGAGAAGTTATATGAACTAAGTGTTAAAATGTTGTTTAGCGATTAACTTTCTAAGATTATTAAGTGAACAATTCAAGCATAACCTATGTCGTAATATTATTAATGTTCATAAATCAAAATAACATTACTATTTGATTAAAAAACATTTAATATGTTAGTATAATTGAAGTAAATCGAAGAAGAATGAAACATGACACTTGAAAAGTGCCACATGTTCATCGAATGCAAATTATCAGCCTCTCCATCGAAATTTATTTCAGCGTACAAAATACATTCCAAATAGCTAGTTTCCTATACTAATTTTTTTTTAACTCACTTCATCTAAAGTCACCATGAATATCAACCAACGCCAATAATGCCTATCAATTTTCTCCAATAAAAAACAAACATGAATTGTTCACATCCCGCTATGCCTTCGTTTGCTGCAAAAAATCATGATTCAAAAGCAGCAATAAAGAATACAGGACCTCTTCTAATCCTCACTCCAGAAATTTGAGCAATGCTATCAATGAACATAAGATTAGTATCGGCATAAATTTGTATTTGTCTGCACTAAAGCCTATTGCCATCCTGGCTATGAAATACTTATACACTGAGAAGGCTCCAGAACATATTTGGCTGGTTTCTTTACTGTTTGTCCAAATTTGTGGATACGTACAGTATAAACATAAAGGAAGTTTGTCACACCTATTCATTATGTAGTTTAATCTTACAACCTTAAAAAAACCTCCAAAATTGTCCCAGGCTAATAAGGGCTTTAAAATGTGTAAATTGATAAAATAGGTCGACTGTAGCTGCTTTTCACATTGCGGATTGAGAAAATAGGTTGATTGTACTTTATCCGAAATTCATTAAATATTTTAATTAAAAGATTGGAAAAATGTTTAAAAGAATTAAGTTACCCACTAATTATTAGACCAAAGTAGCCCAAAATACAAAATCAGAAAACCCCCAAATTCTAAACCTTAACCTTATACTACCGCCTCAGTCCGATCTCACTCCAAAACAAATCGCCAGCTACCGGTCTCGAATTCTCTCATCCCCAGCCGCCGCCGCCTTTCTTCTCTCGTTTCATTCCTGGACAATCGCAATCCAGTCTCGTCCATCATTTGAAGATCGATATACCTTTTCTTCTTGATTTTTTGGTATTTTAATGCCTATCAATATTGCTCACCTCATTGATGTTTGTGGCTGTTTCATGAACGTTTTTTTTTGTAATGATTTTTGGTACATTAGTCCTTAATTTTGATGCTGATTTAGTCATAAACAAACATGTGACAACAAAACTCTTAACATTTTATTTTTATCTTCCTATTGAATTTGTTATGAACTTGCAATATGTGTGTTGCATGATGTTGTTCTTGCTAAAACGAATAAATAATACATGTTACAAAAATTTTCAAGTGATACTATTGTGTCTCACCATCAGTTTCATTTCAAAACATTTTAGGAAAAAGTCTTCGTCTTTTGCAATAAATACCTTAATTTAAACTTTTGCGACAAAGGATTCATGTAGGTCGCTTAACGAAGGAACACCACTGGTTATCATTTACCATCGATGCATATCCAGTTTAATGTAATATTGGGCGAAACAACATTAAAATTGTTAAGAGACTTTATCATAGAGCGATTGTTTCTCTAAGAAATTAAACATTTCTTGTATTTCTATCATATCAAGCGGCCGATTTCTTAACAAATGAATTCTTTAAACCGCGACTCTAGTCAAATTTTGCCTTTGGTATGTGAACCCTCAAGGACATGTATGATGGAGTAGTGGCAAATGTAAGGACTTGTGGCAGCCTAACAAGAGATTTTCTAATCACGATTGGTTTGCATCAAAGATTTGCGTTGAGTCCACTCTTATTTGCCATAGTGATGGATGGGCTTACTAGAACTATCCATGATGATGTACCTTGGTGTCTGTTGTTATTCGCTAATGAATGATGATATTATTCTGGAAAGTGAAACAAAATGGTTAATACCAAATTGGAGTTATGAAGGCAAACGTTGGAATCTCGAGGGTTTCAACTGAGTAGATCCTAGACAGCATATATGCAACGCAAATTTAGTAAACAGGGAAGTCGAAATCACAGTGGTATAACATTGTATAGACAAGAGATATCACCGAGCAATCAGTTTAGATATCTAGGTTTCATCATCCAAAAGGACAGGGAGATCGATAACGATATCAACCATTGCATTCAGGATGATTGGTTAAAATGGAGGAGTGCGGCGGTGATTTTGTGCGATCGTAACTTTCCGTTAAGGTTGAAAATGAATTTTTATCGAAACGTTATTCGGCTTACCTTATTATATGGTACGGAATGCTGAGCTCCTAAGAAACATCATGCACAAAAGATGCATATAGCGAAGATGGATAGGTGCGAAATAAGGATATTCGTACAAAAATGGGTGTAGCACACAAGAAGAAGATGCGGAAAAACCGTCTAAGATGGTTTGGTCATGTACGACGCAAACCTATGGAAGCACTGGTTCGACGAATTGATATTCTCGATTTAAGCCAAGTCAAAAGAGCAAAACAGAGACCGAAGAAAACGTGGATGGAGGCGATACAAAAAGATATGTGTGCCAAAGGTCTTAATGAAAGTATATTGTTGGATAGGAGTGGAGGCGAAGGATTCATGTGCTCGATCCGATGTGATTCTCATGTTGGTTCATGTAACCTACCCATATGCTTGGGATAAAAGGCTCAATTGTTGATAGTGGCGTGTTAAACCTCAATTTGTTTTCATATTATTTCTAGACTTGAATCTCGATTTTTAACACAAAAATGTGTAGACGCAAGTATGTTAGCATAGATTATTGCCTTTACCATGACACCGTATATCTTCCATTTCCTTTACGTTTTAATAAATTTTAGCATTACTAGATGTCCTATGGATAGTGTTTACATTTTCTGTTATGTCCTCAAGTTTTTTTAATCTAACTTTTTATTTATTTTTGTTTTCAAAGAAAATGTCACTCCTACGAAGATTGAAGTGCAACTTTTTTCATGGCGCAATGAGCTCATCTATTGACAAGATCCTACATATTCTAAAGAAGATCATCACTATGTATGGGATAGAGAATCATGGCGCAATAAGCTCTTCTGTTAGGGTCCTACACATTCCCAAGAAGATCATCACTCCGTATGGATAGAGAATCAAGCATCGAATCAATTTGGTCTTATCTTGATCCCAACCTATTCGGATCATGGATTCTCAAGCTGGTGTAGGCATATATCACATCCATCTCATTTTTACCAGACGGATCCGATGATAATTTCTCTGCCAAAAATAACGCTGAAGTCCCCGGTTTACGTGGCATGTGACGTGTCAGCTAGGTTGCACGGACGCGTTTTCTTGGTTGCCGTATCCGTGTCGGACGCGTTTTCTTGGTTGCCGTATCCGTGTCCAACACGTGTCCGACACAACTTTTGTGTCCTGTTTCGAAATGAAGCAGCTTTAGATTTGGACACATGTCGGACACGTGTCAAACATGATTAAGTGTTGCCACGAACACAAAAAATGATTCCCATAATAGCGGCGACCCTATTTTTTCAATTAAAGAAGAAAAAAACATATTTTTGAGGTGTTGATTTTTTCTTGCTAGTTTACTCAATTTTAATACTAAATACAATTTCTATGATGAAGTATATAAGATTTTTGCTAAATATGTTAGGAAAATATATTATATATATCCGTGTTCCCGCATCCTATAAATTAGGATTTTGTCGTGTCGCATCATATCGTGTCCGTGCATCATTGTGTATCAGAATCGACGTATCTTAACAATCATGGGATTTGTTTTGTAATAGTTGACGGGGACGGAAATTTCATCCAGTTCGTTGGATACACTTTAAAAGGGCTCGTGGTAGACACCGACTATAGATGGGCGAAAACTTATGAGTTCGCACGTGGTTATGTTGAAGATACACTATCATTCTGAAACCGGTCTCTTAAATCTTGTCAATCAGTGACAATATCATTGTCACTGATCGACAAGATTCAAGAGCCCGGTTTCAGAATGAAAAAGTGTATCTTCAACATAACAGCATGCGAACTCATAAGTTTTTGCCTCTATATAATTGGTGCCTACTACGGGCCCTTTCAAAATGTGTATCCAACGAGCTCAATGGAATTCCCGTCTCCATCAACTATTACAAAACAAATCCCATGATTGTTAAGATAAGACGATTCTGACGCATCACATGCCACGTAAACTAGGGACTTCAACGCTATTTTTGGCAGAGATATTATCTTCGGATTTGTCTGATAAAATGAGATGGATGTGATATACGCCTACGGCAGCTTGAGAATCATGATTCGAATAGGTTGGGATCAAGATGGGACCAAATTGATTCTATGCAAGAAGTTTGTAACACAAGCGTTTCACTTGCTAGAGAACTAAGTTATATAAACTAAGTGAAAATGTTTAGTGATTAACTTTCTAAGATTATTAAGTGAACAATTCAAGCATAACTTATGTAGTAATATTATTAATGTTCATAAATCAAACTAACAGTACTATTTGATTAAAAAACATTTAATATGTTTGTACCTATCTACAAGAACAAGGGTGACATTCAAAGTTGCTTAAACTACCGTGGAATAAAACTTATGTGTCACACCATGAAACTTTGGAAGAGAGTGATTGAACACGGGCTAAGAAAGAATATTAAGATAACAGAGAACCAGTTTGGGTTCATGTCTGGACGATCGACGACAGAGGCCATTCATTTGCTTCGTCAACTTGTCGGGCGTTTTCGAGAGAGGAGAAGAGATTTGCATATGATATTTATTGATTTAGAAAAAGCGTACGACAAGATACCTAGAGAGGCATTATGGGGGACAATGATGAAGAAGGGGGTCCCCGTCAAGTATATTGACATAATCAAGGATATGTACAATGGAGTAGTGGCAAATGTCAGAACTTGCGGCGGCTTAAAGAGTGATTTTCCGATTACAATTGGTTTACATCAAGGATCTGCATTAAGTCCATTCCTGTTTACCATCGTGATAGATGAGCTTACTAGAACTATCCAAGATGAGGTACCTTGGTGTATGTTATTTGCTGATGATATTGTTCTAGTAAATGAGACGAAAGCAGGGGTTAATGCCAAATTGGAATTATAGAGGCAAACATTGGAATCTCGGGGATTCAGATTGAGCAGGTCCAAAACAGTATATATGCATTGCAAATTTAGTAACCAGAGAAGTCAAAACCATATTGGTATAACACTAGAAGGGCAAGAGATATCACCGAGCGACCAGTTTAGATATCTAGGTTCCATCATCCAAAAGAATAGAGAGATCGATAGTGATGTTAATCAAAGGATCCAAGCTGGTTGGTTGAAATGGAGGAGTGCAACAGGAATTTTGTGTGATCGTAACTTTCCGTTAAAATTGAAAGGGAAGTTTTATCGGAGCGCTGTTCGGCCTGCCTTATTATATGGTACAGAATGCTGGGCTCCTAAGAAGCATCATACACAGAAGATGCACGTAGCGGAGATGCGCATGCTTCGTTGGATGTGCGGTAACACTAGAAAAGATAAGGTGCGAAATGAGGCTATTCGTGCAAAAGTTGGTGTAGCGCCTGTAGAGGAGAAGATGCGGGAAAACCGGCTAAGATGGTTTGGTCATGTACGACGAACACCTATGGAAGCACCGGTTCGACGAATAGATACTCTCGATATGGGCAATGGGAAAAGGGCAAAATGGAGACCGAAGAAAACATGGATGGAGGTGATACGAAACGATATAGTTGCCAAAGGACTCAATGAAAGTATATTGTTCGATAGGAGTGAGTGGAGGCGGAGGATTCATGTGCTGGACCCGGCGTGATTCTCGTGTTGGTTCATGTAGCCTACCCCATATGCTTGGGATAAAAGGCTCAGTTGTTGTTGTTTTTTAATATGTTTGTATAATTGAAGAAAATGGAACAAGAATAAAACATGACACTTGAAAAGTGCCACATGTTCATCGAGTGCAAATTATCAACCTCTCCATCGAAATTTATTTCAGCGTACAAAACACATTCCAAATAGCTAGTTTCCTATACTAAATTTTTTTAACTAACTTGACCTAAAGTCACTATTGATTATCAACCAACCCCTACAATGCCTATTGATTTTCTCCATTGAAAACCAAACATGAATTGTTCTCATCCCGCTCTACCTTCGTTTGCTGCAAAAAATCAGGATTCAAAAGCAACGATAAAGAATGCAAGACCTCTTCTGTTCCTCAGTCCAGAAATCTGAGCAATCCTATCAATGAACATAAGATCAGTATTGGCATAAATTTGCAGCTGTCTGCACCAAAGCCTATTGCCGTCAACAGGTAGCTGGCTATGAAATACTTATACACTGGGAAGGCTCCAGAACATATTTGGCAAATTTTTTTTACTGTTTGTTGATCTTAGTCCAAATTTGTTTATACAAACACTATAAACATAAAGGAAGTTTGTCACATAAACTTATTGCCTAATGATTATGTAGTTTAATCTTATGCAACCTAGGAAAAAAAACCTCCAAAATTGACAAATAAAGGGCTTTAAAATGTGTAAATTGATAGATTGACTGAAGGAATTTGCATTCTTAAGGCATGCTAGAGGCAAAAGAGCCACGAAAAGGACGTTTCCTAAGGAAAATTAGCATATTCTGCTGGAAGAAAATCTATATACATGAGAGAATTCTTGATGATTTAGCATCAGCTGACAAGGGTTGCACGGACAAAGCCAAACTATTGAATTATGCAAACGGATCAAAAATTTCCTTTAACGTCTAAGCATGATACAATTAAATAGATCATTGACGCAATTCCCAAGGTTACTGCAGATTCTCACCATGATCCACTATCACTATAATCAACAGTCTCTCATTTTAATCCATGCTCACCAGCGTTATCAAGAAACCATTTGGTTGCTAGTGATCGAATTTAATAACCAATTGGAATGTGATATTTTTTACCATTGTTGCATCCTTTAGGACAGGACAAGTTTTCAATAAGACAATTCACCTTTAAAACACCTTCGGGGAGTTTAGATTGTCAGAGGATAGAAGAAGGGTGCAATGATAAGTGTAAACTAATTTCTCTTGACTCTATAAAATTAATAGAAAAAGTAACTTTAATCTCATACAAATTGATAGCTTGCAAAAAAAATTATGGATGCTCTTGAAATCAAATAAATAGAAGAGGACACGAGAATCCCTTTAATGAATATGCATTGGGCTTTTGAGAGTGGAAGATATATATGATGTTAGTTCTAACTGAAAGACGTTTTTTTGGTGACCTGAAGAATACACAACCATCAGAGCACTTGTTATAAGCCAATATGATGGGCTGAGCTCATCATGTTTTGACAGCTAAGCATTGAGCCGCACCTTGAAGTTATCAAACCTAGAAAGTAACCATTCAAATTATAGGATAATACTCCACAATATGTCTAAGGATCGACATTTGTTAATGTTTTTTTTATAAAAATGGTTAGACATCACATTCGTACATTATGGATCTCTAATGGATATCTGTCATCAAGGAAAGACTCACATTTACTAGATACTAGAGATAGCATTTTATAGCTTGTATTAATTCATATCCCCATGGGCACCCACCCACTATAGATGGATAATCATACAGGAACCACATGAGGTGATCTATTTTGCCTACTTTCATTTACTGGTCAGTGATCGCCTTTTCTGTAAACAGCTAAAATTGCAGAAAATACTATAAGAAGTAAAATGCCCTCTGAATGGATAATTAGCAAAGTTCTGTGGTATAATCAAGTAACACATGGAACAATCCAGTAATACTATTCTAGATAAATCTTAACCACCACAAGACAAAATAGTTGGCAATCAAGTTGCATGCAAAACAAAACTCAGCAGATATAGACAACAAGTCAACAGAAAAAGGGAATGAATATTTTGAAAGATTGAAAAACATACACAATGGCAGAGACAGCTCGGCAGTATCTCTCCCACATACTACGAAACCTCGGCTGGCCCCCAAGATCCCACAGCTTAATCGTTACATTACCCTTGGTTACTTTCCTCATATTGAACCCTACCTATAAAAATTCAATCCACTCAGTAAATCAACAGAAGCTAGGTTATACCTCAAAAAGAAAAATGAACAGAAAACTCAGTGACAGAATAGATGAAATAATACTCACAGTAGGAATCATGTCCTCACTATATCCACCCGTCTGCAAATAACAAAAGGCGATTAGTGTTGTTCGGCGGCGTAAAATAATCGTTGGCGCATGACTAAACGACCGTTGATCTTTCAGATTAATTGGTTATCAACATGATATCATGATTAAAAAATTCTGGATTACAGATTAATCTCTATCTCTTTAAAGAGGAAGAAGGATTCTTTCATAATATATCCCAGTTGTGCTGTAAACCAAATATGAAGCCATTTTACTTGAAGGTTGAGTTTTCTTTTTCGCAGATGCTTGTTGTATATATTTAACTTGTATTTCCTTATTTCATACTTTCACTGAAACATTTTATTCGACCCTATCCAAATTTTCTCTACTCTGAGTTAAAATCCCACCACCAACACTATAATTTAATTTAATTTTTTTATAAATAAATTCTCTTAATGTTGCAGACTTAAAATGCACTGATCTGAGACTCCAAATACACAAAATTCTAACAATTTAGAGCGTTACGTACTGCGATGACATTCACAAGGGACGTTTTCCCAGCATTCTGCAGCCCGATCAAAGAGAGCTCCATCTCCTGCTTGAAAAAGAGGCTGCAAGCAAACAAAACAACAACAACAAATCAGCGAGATTCAATCTTAAACGTTTGAATCGCATCCATCACGGATTCTTCAACGATAATAACACAGAGCTCGCAACTTTATTAAAAATTATCAGATTCAAGCCCTAAAACCGATCGAATCTTAGAAAAAACGGAACAAAATCGCGAGTAATGCGGGGAATCTCACCTTCGGAGCCAATTGAGGAAGGCTTCCCAGAGCCCCATGGCGATTAGGGTTTCGATTTGGGGAAAAATTAGGGCTTTTTTTTTAAATCTCTGGCTCTAATTTGACCATTGCTTAATAATAGAGAGAGAGAGAGGGGAGAGAGAGAGGGCTTTGATATTGCCCGCGAGACCCACCGTAATAAAAAGGACGCCTTTAAAATAATGATTATAATTTAATAAACTAATTATTGCGCCAGTACACGTGGTGGATGTCCATTGATTGGGAGGGGATGAGTTGTTGCTTTTTGGTTTTATTCGAATTTGAGAATGAGGACGGTTTGATTTAATTTATATATTTTTAATTATGGAAATTTGTGGGGCTGATTTTATTTTAGGGGGAAATCGATTAAGCGCCGGGCTTTGAAAAGTAATAAGTTTAAATCCTGTTCCAAAAAAGGTTATGAAAAACTCTCTAAATTTAAAATTTCTTGTGTTTTAGCCCATCTACTACATTTACTATTCTTTATGTCAGCACCGACTTTTCAGATAAACTACTACATTTACCTTTTATATTATTATAGTCGTCTTTTAAAGTACTATATCAATCTTCTAAAGTGCTATATTTATATTGAAATAGGTCAAATACAATAGATATAGTAATTTTACTAAAAAATGTAAGCTTCATGTCAAATGCGGCATTTTAACATAATGCAGTATTTTATAACATAAATGTAGTATTTTGAAAGATATTGTAGTAGTTTGTCTAAAAGGGCGGTGTTGGTATAAAACAATATTAAATGCATTCTAGAGACTAAAACATAAGAATCTTTAAATCCAAGAAGTTTTTCATAACTTCTTTTGGGCCAGAAACCTAAACCCATTGTTTTTCACACCTAGGGATTTAGAACCATCTTTCCCTTTATTTTTATTTTATTGGATATATTGTAATAAAAACACGATGTTGGACCAGTTCAGATTAGCAGTGTGAAACCATGGTTTTGCAACCAACCCATATTTTGAGGTTTGTTCAGAGGAACGGTGTGGAACCATTGGAAGCCAACCATTGTCATAAAAAAAAATTAAAAGAGAGGGCCACAATTTCACAAATTGAGGAGGTGGGGCCCACCCCCTTCTTGGAGCGGTGGGGAACCACCGTCTCCGAGCGGAGGAGTGGCTAGTGCCGATCCCCCGACCGGGGCCGTTGTTGTTGTTGTTGTTGTTGTTAAAGGAAAAAGAAAATGTCTCAGATCAAACAAATATCAAAGCTCCTGGATATAAGAAACAAAATATTTTCCTATGTAACAAACAGTATCCACCGCCAACTCCTTCCAGAATACACAGCACAAAGGCAAAACAAATATATAAGACACTTCAAAAAAAATGGGGTCTGTAGCCTTCAGGACACGTCATATTTACTCCAGCTCCGTAGCCTTGGGGACACGTCATCTGCTACGTGTCATGATCTGGGAAATTCCCACTTCTGAGCATCATCACTCCCCTCCCTTTGCAATGTGGAATCCCTCGATTTTTCGGGCGACATCGTTTACACCCACGCTCGTTTTATCAATAGCTCCGTTGAAGATAATGGGGTCGGTCTCGCCAGTGGCGGGCGGACGGGCCCGTTTGCTAAATTCCGATGGTCCCATCTTCAGATCCGGATGCATAAGATTCACCGCCAGGAGAGAAGCACACGCAATAAAAACACGTTTTATATCCCATTTTAAACATATTTCAAAGTTTTAAAATTGAGAACCAAACTTTAAAAAATCACCAGGAACCAAGGTTTTAAATATCGGATAGCAAAATCGTATCGGATGTGTGTTTTCTATACCGGATAGCGGTATCAGACGATATACCGTCAATACGAGTTATGTATGTTCGTATCGGGTACCGGCATCGGGTATATTGGTATTGGTATCGGGCATATCGGATGCCAATATCAAAAATTCCATCATAAATATTGGACATATTGGTCTGCTTTATCACCAAACATTATACATATTTATTCTAGTAAATTTTATAAATTTAAAATCTATGAGGAAGTCTCAAGATGAGAAATTTTATTGTGGCTGCTATATAACAAGTCATCGGAGTGATTAGTTATGTTGCAACCAATAAAAATTTTGCAGAAAAAAATCATTAATACTTATTCCGCCTCTTTTCAACATTTCCAACAATATATCTTTGTTTCCCCCCAACCTCAACAACATAGGAATCGAGAGGCTTGGAAAAACCCTAGGTTGGGTAATTGGGTTTATCGATAATTGTCATAGCTTGATGTTAAAAACCTTACTGAAAATAATGATAAATGGTTTATATAACTAGAGATGTTGAAATTCCTTGGGTTCAACAACTAAAATGTTGAAGAAGATTAATTTTTTTCCTCCCTCTATTTCTTCTTTATATTTTACCATTCCATCATTAGTGAAATTATAGAGGTGTCAGTATGATGTGTCTAAAGAGACTGATGTTATGGAATCGATATAAAAAAAAAAGATGTTCGGGATAAGGAAGATTGATAAAACTATGATTCTTATTTTGTAGCCATTGATCATTAAGAAGGCCATCATCTCTCAGCCAAAAAAAAAGCCTTTCTCATAAATTTTCATTATAATCATGTGGGAGGGGGGGGGGGGGCGGGGGGCGGGGCCGGGAGGGGGGATGACGTTCAAATAGTGAGGAGTTGTCATGGTGTGGTGTGGTGGTGGGGGGAGGTTGAAGCCCAATGATGGTTTTATTGATTAGGGTCAGAGAAAGAAGAGAGAGATCAAAGATGGTGGGGGTATTGCGGTAATTCTAACTAGGTAGAAAATATGATATCGAATGATTGATTACAATTTTTTTTGTTTACTCTAAGTGGCAATTTTTTATTGCATGCAAGATAACTAGTCATTCCGATTACTAGTTATGTAGCAACCACCATAAAATTTCTCCTCGGCATGGAAATATGGGATCGGGTTTAAATATTTTAGTTGTGTCTTTGAATTCAAAATGGGTTTCGCGTACGGGGTTGAAACCTAAAAAAGAAATAAACCTAGATCCTTTTCTCAAATAAACACAATATCGGCGATATTTAAACCGATACCATATACCGATATATCGGCCGATATTACGTTAAAACGATAAATGTCCTTATCGATATAAAATTTACCGATATATCGGTCGATACAACCGATATTTGTTTCACTGCCAGTAACCAATAGCTCAGTTGGTACGACACTTCCCTTCCTGGAAAGAGTGTGAGGTTCAAACACAAAGAGGGGAAGTAACCATAAATTAATACTTTCGAGGCAAATTCGTTGATCGTTCAGGATCGTGTGTGTTGTGTGCTTGTGTGTGAGTGTGGTGTGTGTTTGTAAGAGGTTTACATGCCAATTAAATTTTTTCTTTGGAAAGAGTAATAACCATTAGACGCCAGGTACAACATGGGTCCAATCAGGAACTATTAGACTAAACAGCGAGTTGGAGTATAACAGGGGCTCATGGGTTATTTTTTTTTTAAAATATGTGGACAGGAACTAATAATAGCAGGGAACACATAAAAGAGCGATAGGGAAGTTTCCTGGTCTATCCAAATGGGTGAGGCAGGTGTGGGGGTAGTACTTCACCTTTAAGATGACCAAAATTTTGTTGGCTAATACAAAAGGTACTTTTGTTTAAGAAAAGATGTGCTTTATTTATTAATTAATTGTTAATGTTGCTGTAGTTTGTCAATCTTCAATGCGACTCAGCTGTAGATTTTTGTTATGTAATCTATATATTTTGTTAAGCAATGTATAAGTACAGAATAGCGCAGATATGAAAAATTAGACACCATCCATTGATGTTCATATACATAAATGATGTCTGCATTTGTTTTTCATGTCTTTTTCTTAACTTTCAATATTCGTATTCATATGAATAATCATATAGACAAATCTCTTGCTCAGCATGTAAAGAACCTGCTAACAATATGCTATTAAACATCTTAGCCATGTGATAGAGTCTTTTTTCGTGGTTTTCCACCTAATCGGTCCTAAAGTTGGACTAAGCAAGGCACTTGAAGCCATTGGAGCAACAAATTTTGAAGATAGCAGCCCAATTTTTAACTGTCAAGAGAGTAGAAGAGTCATTCTCCATCCGGCCATATTTTAACTCGTTAGAGCTGTTAGATTGCCATAAGGTTTGTTTAGTTAAAGTTAGAATTTATGGGACTTTGTCAAAATACAAGGTGTTTTCCAAATAGCAAATATCTGGGGTGCCAATACATACAAGTTTTTTCTTCTTTTTATTTTAATTACCGCTCAAAACTTTGCTATTAATAATTTCCATCCAAATCCTAATATTTTAAAAAAATATATCCAAATCTTGAATGTTACTAAATACTCCACTATGTTAGTGTATGTCCAATTTAGACAGTTGGTTAAGGTTAGCTAAAGTTATATTAGCATAGACAGATATGAAACTTTTCTCATGTGCTGCAACTAACTGGTCTTTCGCTAAGATGGTACCAATTTTTTCTCCAATATGAGAGGCCGCAAGTTTCATCCTTCGAAGGGGGTTAATCTCAAAATATTTTATTTTTAAAAAAAATACTACAGGTGTTGCATAACCATATTGATCCCAATTGAAGTTATGGCATTCATCCGAATTCGGGGAGAGAGAGGAATTTTACTTCGGTGCTTCCGGTTTTTCATTTTAGATACTGAAAAGTAGAATAGGACACCTTCCGGTAAAACCAATCAGAGTGTAATACCCGGTATCTTGTAAATATTTCCGTATTTTAATAAAACGTTTCCCATATTTTTCCTATTTTTCCTTATCTCTAAAATCCTAATTCTACATTTTTCACATTCTACATTTTTTACTAATCTAAAATCCTACACTTCTCTTTTTTTCTTAAACCCAACTTCTAAACCCTAACCGCGGCCCAATCGCTTTTTCCTCTCCCCTCTATCTTCCCCAAGAACTCGATCCTAAACCCAAACCCAAACCCAAACGAGCCCTTATCTTTTTTCTTCTTCTTCTCTTCTCTTTTCTTTCTCTTTCAAAAACCCACGAATTCCTCCGCCTTCCTCGCGCCCGTCTCCACTTGACCCGGTCGCCTACGACGCCATCGATCCCAACAACCTCCCCGAGATCTTCGTCGTTAACCCCCAAATTCTCAACGAATCTCTCTATCGCTCTATCTCTTTATCGCATTTCCTCTCTCTCTTTCATTTTCCTCTAATTATTCTCAAACACCTTCTCTCTATCTCTCTCAAACTCACCAAGTCTTCACTGTCTTCGCCATACCTCATCGTCGACGATCCTCATGTCACCTCCATCACCACTATGAGCTCCTCTGCTTTCCCACACCACCACCTTCAACTCCTCCTTTCAACTCCAACACACATCACCCTTCACTTGAGCTCCCCGAACCCACTTACCACCAGCCAACCAGCACCGTCGGCGAGCTACTCCGACGCCACCATCGTCGTCCACTCTCCCGACCTACCCTAGCACGACCAGCTCCTCCCTGAACCCACCACAACCCCCACTTCCTCTCAAACTCCCACCAAGCCCCTCATCTCTCACAATGAGCTCATTATGCCTAGCCGAAGCCACCCTACTTTTGCTGAGCCATCGACTGAGCCCCCTCATCGCCAACCACGCCGTCGACCTCCCTGCACCGTCATTCCAACCGACGGTAGAACCTAGAACTGAGCTCACCTTGATGCTGCTGCTGCTAGCGTTGTTGTCGCTGCGCCGTGATCATGCCTTTGCTGTCATCGTCGTCATGGTTGTGTCCCTGTAACAACCCTAAACTTTATGTACAAATTTTTCAAAGTACATAAAGGAATACCTAAGGCTGAGCACAAATTATAAATTTAAATTGCTTTTGAACAGCAAGAAAGCACTTGTAGCTCATTGGTAAAGCCTTGCACTGCTGTGATGTAGCCCACGTGATCGAATCCCCCCAGCCACATATATTTTTATTGACTTTTCTTTTAAACTTTTAGAAGCTCAAAAGTTTGCACGTGCACTGTACGTAAAATGAAAAGTCACAAAGAAAACAAACACATGAAAAATGATATACTAACAGACAGGGACACGTGGCAAAGATCCAAGCCCAACCCACCGGCTTTGGACCGGCAAGATTCATTGTGAGGCTGGCGCCGCCGGGCCCCCCGATGGTAATGCTTCATTTTTTGTGCCCTAACACCCCTTGGACTCCCCCCCATTAACCCCAGTCTGTTTGATTTCTCTGCACATTAACAGAGAAATTAAAATGAGGCATTAATCCACATTTTAATGCATTTTTAATTCTCAATTCATTACCCTAAACCCTAATTTTTCCCATAAATACCATACTACATTTTACCCCTCCTCATTCAGAAATTCCATGCCAAAACTCTCTAGAAAATTCTAAGTTCAAAAGTTATACAAGTGGAGTTATCAAAGGTCAAAATTCCGGTGACGTTTCGGGAAGAATCCGGCAACGAAACGACTCCCCGACGATCCCAAAATCTCCCTCTACCCCCTCTCTCTAATTCCAATCAATAAGTTCCCTCTTTCCCCCTTCTCTTCTATTAAAACGAATTCATTCTTCAAAATTAGTCGGAAGCGGAGTTAATCCGACTTCCGATTCTATTTTAACTAAAAACACAATTTTTCTATAGAACAAATTCACCGTCTTTTTGTATATTATTTAGCAATCATAAATAAACACATTAGAACAAGTTTCATCTCAAAATAATTTATATTGCAAGTTCTATTTCAGTTTTACGGTAAAATACTATCATGTTTACATACGACATTGCTTATTCATTTTGATCATATTACCTTTAGAAAACTCACGAGGTAATGACCTACCTCATCACAACACTCATTCTTAACATAGCATGATAACTTTTGTAACATTAGTTTGTGTGAAAATACGAGTTTACATTTAAATACCCTAAATATTCAAAAACCGTTTTCTTTAAAAGTGTATTATTGAATTCCTTGCAAATGCGCCTCTACAACCCATTTTGGGGAACCCCGATCGGGATGGTGCGGGTTAAGCATATTCTCGGGCCTAGTAGAGCGAGATGCAGACCTCCTCACGGAGCATCCGATCTCGATGAAATTTTTAATGCAATTTTTAAGAAAAATGTGATTTCTATTTAATAAATAAATTTTATTTTTATAAATATATATATATATATATATATTATCAAAATATCTACTTTAAATATACAATATATATATATATATATATATATATATATATTCCATGTTTTCTAAATCAAAAAAATCATAAATTTTATGAAACTACCATTACAAATCAATACAAGTCCAATATTACACTAAAATACAATATACAATGAAATCTAGGTTATATCCACTAGAATATTTCACTTTATAAAAATTACAATTATGGAAACCCTAAAGACGATAATTAAATACTTGAGATGTATTTTGAAAATATATCAAAACTGTTTTTCATGAAATCCCCTCAAATTATATTAATTTACAATAAGGATCCTAGTAAACATAGATTTAAGCGGGCCAGTTCTCTTAAGCCTCAGTGAGCCGGAGAATATGGGTGCTTATCTATCTAAGATAGACAACCTAAAAACAGGGTTATCAATACGGTAATTATCTTGAAAAAGACACAAATCCTGCCGTCCATGTGCAGCTGTTACTGATAACTCCAAAACATAAATCAGGACTTCAATTCTGTTTAAAAGTCTGACTCGGTTCGAGACACGGTGAAATCTGAAAATAATCTGACTTGAATTCAATTCAAGTATAACTACAATACAACATGAATCTATGAATGACAGAATACAATCTATATCGACTTGACTCGACCGAACCGAACCATGTATATACTCTGATTACATGACTATCCATTTATATCCATTCTGTTTACATGATATCATGGTTTCGGCAAGTCGTCTACAACCATTCATTACAGCAATACAAACAATACAAGAGATATTACGGGGTATTTAAGGGGTAGACTGGTACGGAACATGTTAAACGTGGCACGAGGTGGTCACTAAAAGACGTAACTATACATTCATGCCGTTGTTCCGTGGTTTTATCGACGGAGCCTTGTACTACAGGTTACCAAAGTCCACGGTATAAGTTGGACTACTCTCGTATACACTGGCATATTTTGTACCAAGCTACAAACAACCACGTTAACATAACAATCAAATAGTATACAGTTATATTCTTTTTGTCTATTCTATTTCTACCTTACTTTGGAATTTACCGAGCGATTGTTCGCTGACGACATTCCTATTTCTCTTCTTTCTTTGGAATGTTGTCAGGAGTACCCGACTCTGAGGAGTTCGAGACCAGCCAGGAGCACTTGGAGCAGACCACTAAGCAGCACGACCTTTAGACTTTACTTGTATATATTTTCTTTCAGTTCATGCCATTGTTTAGGTATTGCTTTCCATTCCTGTATTTACATTTTCAGTTGTACTTGTAAAGAAATGTTTAATAAATAAAAGTTGTTGTTCATTTACACTTCATGTCTTCCTTGTGTGTATTTACATTATATTGCTTAGTTACGCTTACCGTGTTTACTTCTGAGTAAATACGTAGCGGGCCTCGTCACGTCTTCTTACCCGTACACCGGGAAGCGGGACGTGACAGGTTTTGTTGGCGGCCCATGCAGGTCAATTCTGCATGGACATGTAGGTCAATTCTGCATGAATTCCTAAGCAATATAACACAAGAATCAGTAATTAAAAACATTCTTTACATTTTATATTCCTCGAATCTTACAATTTCATATACTTTGAATCTATCCTAACCCTATTTTTCTTTCAAGGTTATGGATTCTCCAACCAATACCAGTACCAACTTCAACAACACACCACTACCTCTACCGCTTACGCCTACCATTGCTGCTCCGATCAATGAGCAGATGGTACTGCTTGAGGCAATCCGAAGCCTCCTGGAAGGACTGCAGCAGCAAACTGCTATATTACTAAACCGTCCAGAAGCGAAAGCGCCCGGAGTAAAGCAATTTCGAGCATTCACCAAATGCAATTTTCAGGAAAAGATAGCCCTTTGGAAGCTAAAGAATGGGCTCAGAGTATTGAGGATGATCTGGCAGCAGCATAAGTGCCAGAGATCGCTTGGGTATGAGTTGCGAAGCTGCAACTCACCGACAACGCCCGAGTTTGGTGGAAGGCGGAAGAAAGCCGTCTTGACCAGCCGATCGAATGGATAACTTTTCACGACATGTTCGACGCGAAGTACTTTCCAGAGATTGCCCGATTTGACATGGAGCAGTAATTCATCCACCTACAATAGGGTTCGATGTAGACCAAATCTGTGGATGAGTATGATGCTGAGTTTACCATGCTCAGTAGGTAAGATATGTCTCAATATTCGATTTTCAAATATCACATACTACACAGCTAACACAAGACCTTAACAGGTTCGCGGCACACCTGATACCGACTGCTGAGATCAGGTCCAGACGATTTCAGCAAAGGTTAGATCCGGAGATCCAAGCTGCCTTAGCTACAGGGGATTTCCCAACCCACGATCTAGCTCTGAAAGCTGCCCGTCGATACGAGGCAGTAGTGAAGAAGAAGGGCAGACCTCAATCTGCCGGTATGAAGCGCCCGGCCACCCAAATGGCAGGAGGAGCCTCTTCAATACCAACTCATGAACCCAGGAGACTGGAAGTAACCAATAACCGGCTAAGTCCAAATTTTTGCTTCTACTGCAAGAGGGATGGACACCTGTGGAAGGACTGTAGGCGCGCAAAAGGCATGTGCTTAGTTTGTGTCGCATCCACTCATGAAATTGGAATATGTCCTTATAGACGCAATCTAGTTCCAACTCACAACACTTATCCGCAGCGGCCAACTATCCAGGCTCCTGCACCTCGTCTTGCTCTCCCAGCTCCACCTCTACATGGACCTCCTGCGCAACCTAATCTCCAATTCCATCTGGCACTGAGGAACATGCCTTGAGGGCAGAGAAACATGTCCTAAGGACAGAGGAATGTGCCTCCAGTTAGGAGGAATGTACCCTAGCGTCAGGCTTTCATATTAGCGTCCGTAAAAGCCGAGACTGTAGACCAAGGTAACCCTGGTAATTTTCTTACATCTTTTTCAATATTTCCAAAACTTTTGCATTCTTTCATTCTTCTAAATAATTTTATGCACTATCCTAGTTCTATCACCATCACTATCATTAAACTTTTCTTGAATCTGTTACACTTTCCTTCTACAAATTTCGAGGACGAAATTTTTATAAAGAGGGTAGAATGTAACAATCCTAAATTTTCTGTACAAATTTTTCAAAGTACATAGAGGAATTCCTAAGCCTGAGCACAAGTTATAAATTTAAATTGCTTTTGAACAGCAAGAAAGCACTTGTAGCTCATTGGTAAAGCCTTGCACTGCTGTGACGTAGCCCATGTGATCGAATCTGTAATACCCAGTCCTTTTAAACACCAATATCCGTATTTTTGTCACTCTCAAAATTTATTTATTTTATAATTATTATTTTTATTATTCTAAAAACCCAAATCCTAATCTAATCTCATATCTTTTAATTTTCCCTAACCCAAACCCTCATTCCCTTCCTCTTTTATTATCCCCTTTCTTGTTCATTTTTAGCCCAGTCGTTACTTTTCCCAAGCCCAAAGCCGGCCCACTCCTCTAATCCTTTTCTCATTCACTTAAAATCCCAAGCCCGACCCCTTTCTTTTCCCTACTATCTTATCCCTTGGCCCGAGCCCATTTTCCCTCCCCAGCCCATTAAAATAACAATTATCCCACCTCATTTCTTTTAAATCCCTTCAAATCCAAACCCAAATCTCCTCTATAAATTCCTATTAAACCACCAAGTTAATGCCTCTTTAATCCCAATTAATTTCCCCCATTAATCCCTTTTAAAATCTTATTAATCACCACTTAATTCTCATTCATTCTATTCCTTCTCTCTCATCTCACCCATGTTCTTTCTCTCTAATTCCCTCTCTCTCTCTCTTTCTAATTCCCCCCTCTCTCTAATTCTCTCTTCCTCTCTCTCTAAATTTCTCTCCCTTTATCAGTGTCTCACCCTCCCTCACATCAAATCAAGGAACATCGTGAAGCAGTGAAGAAAAGGAGGGCACGAAGAGCAGCTAGATCGAGTGAAATTGTTGGATTCCAAAGGACTGAGCCGGTGCTGCGTTCGTGGCGCGATCGTGCTGATACCACTGCAGTATTATTGTCGACACATTTCCAGGCTAGTTCTCTACTTGCTACATGCTACTTTATGATAATTACAAATTACAATCGTGTATACCCCATGTTTTACTTTTCTGTTAAATATTATGTCGCAACTGTTCGATGCATGTTCTCAATGGAAATCATCATTTAAATTGGCGGAATTCAATTGTATAATCTGGCCCGTATGGCCATGAATCTAGTGTATGAATTTCGTTGGAAAATATGACCGTTAATGACTAAAACGACTACCCCCAAGTTTACCTGTAAAACTGGAAATTCCCCATACCCGAAAACCGTTAAAATCACCATAAATTATATACATACTGGAATGATGCGTTCGAGGGTTTAAATCGAAGCCGACTCGACGAACTATAACCCTATGCAAGTTTCTAATTGTTTCTGTACCTAAACTGTGACAATATTTGGATCGGAGTGCGACTCTGGACTGCAGTCCAGAGCGACTCTGTTTACTGTGTGCTGTCCCGTGATGAGCACCACACTGTTTCCTTAACTCGTAGGTTGCGGAACTCTACTATTTATAAAAGGTGAAACTGTTATCTAGGTAACACAAGTGGTTTCATTCTGTTTCGTCATCGTTTGCTATTTAATCTATAATTTAAAAGATCGGGACGCATAACAGTCCCAACAGAATCAGAATTGACATACTAGTATTAAACAGTGTATATCTCCTGACATACAGATGCGATTGAGAATACGTCTGTTGCGTTGAAAACCTTACTGAAAACCCTAGATTTCATTCAACAGTAGCGTCGCTAAAATCTGATCCCAATTGGAATTAAAATGCGTTGCAAAACGGACTTCTGATTCTGAAACCGGATTTCCAGCCGCGAAAGCTTAAAATGAAATGGTTATAACTAATGATCCGGGAACCCGATTGGCATGAAACCAAATTCGCTGGATAGATAACTGAACATACTATTTATTCCCCGTTCATCGTTTCACTAAACTGTAACCGTATGATTTATGATATATTATTCAAGTGGTAGATTACTAATTCATGACATCCTAAACATGCTTTATATACTGTTTACGCATCATGTCATACACATGTCACTGCATTGATAACCTAGTGATAACGTGCATTTACCCAGTATTAGGTATTAGTGATGATTGTGGCAAGTACGTTAGTGTTCGTGTATCAGTGAATAAGTGAAAGTGATATGTACTTGTACACAATCAGTGAACCTTATTATTCTATTGCATTGTCGACGTCTGTGGGACGCGTGTACGTGTGACTATAAGTGGTATGGGACACTTATGGAAGCTCGTGCATGGGTGTCACAGATAAGGCACCAGACACTGCCATTTATCTCAGGTATTAGTCGGGACGTGCTTGATGGAGGTCCTGCCTCCAGTTCTCGTGCAGACTTGTCACCGACCGATTGGTATTTAAGGTTATGGTTAGTGTTTGATGTAGACCACGGGGTGTGGGGTAGTTTGAGTGTGAGTTCAACAGAATCTCGGGAGTCCCATGCCGGCTTATATATTTAGGGAGATATATGGAGATTTACATGGTACATGATTATTACCGTGTTATACATGTTGGGCCCGTGGTCCCTTGCCCTTGGGTTCTACCCTTGGGTGGAGGACACTCGCGAGTGGTTGACTCTCACACTTGGACTGTCGTTAGGCTTAGTGACCTATACAGTGAGACTTAGAGACTGATAGGGATACTGGCATTGATATATCTTACTTACTGTGTTGACATACGTGGCATATCATTCCACTGCTTTTACTGTTCCACTGCATTGATTACTGCATGTTCATACCCATACTGCCATTGATCTACTGTTATATATAACTATTATCACTGCTAGAATTGTCACATGATTTTATATATTATATTGCTATTGTGTCACTCTGACGACCTGAGTATGCATGCTCAGTGTGAGGAGAAGATTTAGCCTGGACCTGGACTAGACGCACATCACGGACATCTTGTTTAGCTATCCAGAGTTATATCTTTTGTTTCTCATCAGGTCAGTTCATTTTACTGTTTTGTTCCAGTTACTGCATTTCTCATTACCTGCGCATTATTTACTGTTTACCATGCAAAACTAGAAGCCGAAGTATGATTACGGCAGGACACTTCCTTGACCGTAGGAGCATGGCTGGCCTTGTCAACCCCTTGTATTCCGTATTTTGGGAAGTGGGGCGTGACAGAATCCCCCCAGCCAGATATATTTTTATTGACTTTTTTTTAAACTTTTAGAAGCTTAAAGGTTTGCACGTGCACTGCACGTAAAATGAAAAGTCACAAAGAAAACAAACACATGGAAAATGATATACTAACAGGCAGGGACACGTGGCAAAGATCCAAGCCCAACCCACCGGCTTTAGACCTGCGAGATTCATTGTGAAGCCGGCGCCGCCGGCCTCCCGATGGTAATGCTTCATTTTTTTGTGCCCTAACACCCCTAGGACTCCTCTCATGAACCCCAGTCTGTTTGATTTCTCTGCACATTAACAGAGAAATTAAAATGAGTCATTAATCCACATTTTAATGCATTTTTAATTATCAATTCATTACCTCAAACCCTAATTTTTCCTATAAATACCACACTACATTTTACCCCTCTTCATTCAGAAATTCCATGCCAAAACTCTCTAAAAAAATTTAAGGTCAAAATTTGTACAAGTGGAGTTGGCAAAGGTCAAAGTTCCGGCGACGTTTCGGGAAGAATCCGGCAACGAAACGACTCTCCGACGATCCCAAAATCTCCCTCTACCTCCTATCTCTAATTCCAACCAGTAAGTTTCCTCTTTCGCCCTTTTCTTCTATTAAAACGAATTCATTCTTCAAAACTAGTCGGAAGCCGAGTTAATCCGACTTCCGATTCTATTTAACTAAAAACACAAATTTTCTTTAGAACAAATTCACCATCTTTTTGTATATTGTTTATCAATCATAAAAAACACATCAGAACAAGTTTCATCTCAAAATAATATGTATTGCAACTTCTATTTCAGTTTTACGGTAAAATACCATCATGTTTACATACGATATTGCTTATTCATTTTGATTGTATTACCTTTAGAAAACTCACGAGGTAATGAACTAGCTCATCAAAACACTCATTCCTGACATAGCACGGTGACTTTTGGAACATTAGTTTGTGGGAAAATACGAGTTTACATTTAAATACCCTAAACATTAAAAAATCGTTTTCTTTAAAAGTGCATTATTGAATTCCTTGCAAATGCGTCTCTACAACCCATTTTGGGGAACCCCAATTGGGATGGTGCGGGTTATCGCACATCCTTGGGCCCAGTAGAGTGAGACGCAGACCTCCTCACGGAGCATCCGATCTCGATGGAATTTTCAATGCAATTTTTAAGAAAAATGTGATTTCTATTTAATAAATAAATTCTATTTTTATAAATATATATATATATATATTATTAAAATATCTACTTTAAATATACAATATATATATTCCATGTTTTCTAAATCAAAGGAATCATAAATTTCATGAAACTACCATTACAAATCAATACAAGTCCAATATTACACTAAAATACCATATACAATGAAATTTAGGTTATATCCACTAGAATATTTCACTTTATAAAAATTTCAATTATGAAAACCCTAAAAACGATAATTAAATACTTGAGGTGTATTTTGAAAATATATCAAAACTATTTTTCATAAAACCCCCTCAATATATATTAATTTACAATAAGGACCCTAGTAAACATAGATTTAAGCGGACCAGTTCTCTTGAGTCTCAGGGAGCCGGAGAATATGGGTGCTTGCCTATCTAAGGTAGACAACCTAAAAACGGGGTTATCAATACGGTAATTGTCTTGGGAAAAGACACAAATCCTGCCGTCCATGTGCAGCAGTTACCGATAACTCCAAAACATAAATCAGGACTTCAATTCTGTTTCAAAGTCTGACTCGGTTCGAGACACGGTCAAATATGAAAATAATTTAATTTGAATTCAATTCAAGTATAACTACAATACAACATGAATTCATGAATGATAGAATACAATCTATATCAACTTGACTCGACCGAACTGAACCATGGATATACTCTGATTACATGACTATCCATTTATATCCATTCCGTTTACATGATATCATAGTTTCGGCAAGTCGTATACAACCATTCATTACAACAATACAAATAATACAAGAGATATTACGGGGTATTTAAGGGGTAGACTGGTACGGAATATGTTAAAAGTGGCACGAAGCGGTCACTAAAAGATGTAACTATACATCCATGCCGTTGTTCCGTGGTTTTATCTACGGAGCCTTGTAATACGAGTTACCAAAGTCCACGGTATAAATTGGACTCCTCTCGTATACACTAGCATATTCTGTACCAAACTACAAACAACTGCGTTAACATAACAATCAAATAGTATACAATTATATTCTTTCTGTCTATTCTATTTCTACCTTACTTTGAGACATACCAATCGATTGTTCGCTGACGAAATTCCTATTTCTCTTCTTTCTTTGGAATGTTGTCAGGAGGACCCGACTCTGAGGAGTTCGAGACCGGCAAGGAGCACTTGGAGCAGATCACTAAGCAGCACGACCTTTAGGCTTTACTTGTATATATTTTCTTTTCAGTTTATACCATTGTTTAGACATTGCTTTCCATTCCTGTATTTATATTTTCAGTTGTACTTGTAAAGAAATGTTTAATAAATAAAAGTTGTTGTTCATTTACACTTCATGTCTTCTTGTGTATATTTACATTATATTGCTTAGTTACGCTTACCATATTTAATTCTGAGTAAATACGTAGCGGGCCTTGTCACGTCTTTTTACCCGTACACTAGGAAGCGGGGCGTGACAGTCCCCGACAGGCAAGTGAAACCCCTCACTTGCTACTCATGCTATCGTATTATATTAGAACGAGTAAACTAAAATATAAACATATTTATATAT
Source organism: Agapanthus africanus (assembly GCA_030015575.1). Classification (NCBI taxonomy): domain Eukaryota; kingdom Viridiplantae; phylum Streptophyta; class Magnoliopsida; order Asparagales; family Amaryllidaceae; genus Agapanthus; species Agapanthus africanus. The sequence goes on along the minus strand of CM057349.1, from coordinate 34,527,386 downwards.
TATATCATATAATCGTTATATTTTATTTACACTCATAGTTATGATGGTTGGAACATGATCAAGTTGATAATGTGTATTATTATTGTGTAAAGCACAGAAGAATTAATTATCGTTTGTTTGGTTGAAAGAAAACGAAGCATCGATCGTGACACATGTATATTTTGCAAATGTTCGATACGTTACCCTAATGAAAACCCCATTTAAAAATGGCAGAATTTATGACCCATAAGCCCCTTTAATGATAATGAATAACGTTTAAGAATTTAAGAGAAAAATATTGACTTTAGCACTATGAAATGATACCTCCATTTAGTTACGTCAAATCTGAAATTTTATCGCGCATGTCGCCTTATTAAAATCATGGTAAATTAAATACAGATCGGAATGTAATGTTCTAGGGTTTGAATCGAAACCGACTAGATAATCTAGAACCCTCTGCAAATTGTTGTTTAATATGTGTTGGAAAATTTTGTTGTTTAATATGTTTTATATCTGAAAAAATTGAATAAACAAAAATCTAACCTTTATGAATTACATGTATGAAAATTGAAGTTTATCGGAAAGAGGCATGCACTTGAGTGCGCTGACCTAAGAAAGATATCGTCTCCATCCTGGCAGGTTTACAGCGGCGATTCAATCCTAACATACAACACCCTCAGCCCTTCTGATACTCCATCTTGCACAAGTTGCCGGAGAAGTGTTAGTATCCTTTTCTGTTTTGCAGTTAGATACTCGGATGCTGTAAATGCAGTGAAGAAGAAGAAGAAGAGAAAGAATTTTTTGTGTGCTATGGTTTTCGGTTTTCTGGATATGTTCCATTGCCTTCAGGGAATAGTCTTTTATAGGCTTCCAAAATGGTTCGCAATCCTTCGATTATAACCGCTCGTCTGCAATCATCCGATCTGCAACCGCTGGCAACCACAATGATCGCAACCGTTCGATCACAACTGCATGATCGCAACCGTTCAACTTGCAACGGTCAATTTCCAACGGTCATAACCGTTCATAAACGGCCGCACCCGTTCGCAAAAGCCAATCGTGAAAAATAAAAAACGTTTCAAAATTATTTTACAAAATATATATTAATATAATTTTTTGTAAAAAGAATACTATGGACTTTATGAACTGGAATCGGAGCGGCATTCGTGTCCGCAGGTGCAGGCACATGCGTCTCGCTCACTCGCTAGGTACGGCATGGCGGCGGCGGCGCACGCGTGTGGTTCCACCATATCTCTTTCATTGGACTTAATGCAATGAAGGATAGAAGTATTATATAAATACTTTCCCATTCCTTGGTGTGGGCAATGTGAGACTAAAACTCACTATGAGAAGTTTGGACTTTTCACTTATTTTGTGCATTTGCTCCAACAATTCCCTTTCAAAGTTCAAATTTCGATGCAAATTATAATGACTATGAACATTATGAGATGAACATCTAACAATATTGTATATCAGCGTAAGTGTCATAAAAACTTGAACCTACACTTTGTGTAGAAAACTTCAGAACGCAAGAATATAGTAGTCATTAAATAATCTTACAAAACTACATCTTGTTGATCGATCCTTTGTCAAAAACACATATAGTATGAAACAGAAATTTGGGTATTCAAAACAGGTTACGCATTATGGCCATGTGTGGTATCTTGATTCTTGTGAGAGTTACAAAAGTTTCATCCACTCATCCTAAACCACGGCCACATGGCAATCTCACTTAGGTGATGTCTCAAGAGGATACTTGTTGTCAGAGTACCTCGCAAATAATTTTGCATTTGATATCATTAAGAGTTAAATTCTTAACCCTAATTAACAACTAGAGCACGACAACATCATCAGAATAGGATAAGATATAAATGCCTAAATAGAGTGCTCCCATGTTCACATTTAACAGCTGCGTTCTTCCCATTACAAAACCTTTTAAGGTTGGGTATCCATTGTTGGTGTATTTAATACGGGTCTAAGTCTCATTCCGCTCGATACATTAAGAATCTTGGTTTTCGCAAGATCTTTAGTAAAATAATCGGCTAAATTTAGTTGACTACTTACAAACATAAGAGACAATATAGAATTTTCTTTGTATTGCTTTATAGTCTCATATCTTAATTGTAAGAATCTATTTATTTTCCTATTGTAATTTTTCTGTTCTAATAAATCTAATAGAGATCTATTATCATAATGAATTGTTATTACTGTAATTGGCTTTGGTATAAAGGGAATTTCAAATATTAAATTCCTTAACCATTCTGCTTCTAAGTAGGTAGTATCCAAAGCAATCATTTCAGCATCCATGGTACTTCTAGCAATTAGTGTTTGTTTACACGATCCCCAATTAATTGCTCCACCACCAAGTACAAAACATAACAGGTGGTAGATTTTACGTCTAGAGTATCGGTTACCCAATTAGCGTCATTGTACCCTTCAATTTGATTTGGAAAATCAGAATAAACAAGATAATAATCTATAGTACCTCTTAAACACTTGAACACTCGTTCCAAAGCATTCCAATGTACTTGATTATGGTTACTTGTAAATCTACTAAATTTCGAAACCACATATGAAATATCTGGTCATATTCGAGTAGTTATGAAGTTTAGCGACCCTAACAATTTTGCATATCTATTTGTAATATAGGTTCACCTTCATGTTTAATGAGATGAACATTTTGGATCAAGGGGAGTTGAGATGTATTTTATATTGAAGTAATTATACATCTTTAATAATTTCTCTATGGCATGAGATAATGAAATTGAATATCTATTTTCTAATTTATTGATTTTCATGTCCAGAATGTAATCAGCTTCACCTAGATCTTTCATATCAAAATTCTTAAATAAATATGACTTTACATCATTTATGACATTAATAGAAAAACCAAATATTAGAATGTCATCAATATAAAGACAAAGAACTACAAAATCATTTCCAAAAGATTTGTAGTATATACATGTATCAAAATTATTAATTATAAAACCATAATTACGAATTACTTCATCGAACTTAATATGCTATATATCACAGGAAGACAAAGTTAAAACAATGGGACTAATTTTATTTATTTCTTCATTATTATTACAAACAACATTTAATTTATAAAATCCATCACACACATAGCCCTTACCAATAAACATACTTTCTTTGAAAATTACAATTTGATTATTTTCTAATATAATTTTGTAACCTCTTTTAGAAAGTAGAGAACCACTTATTAAAGTCTTTCTTACACCAGGAACATACAAAATATCACTTAATGGTAAATATTTTCCACAGGTCATTGAGAGCCTAATGGATCAACTTCCTTTCACCGGTGATGTCGTATCATTTCCAAGTATTACACTTCCCCCACATTCATCCTGAAATAAAGTAAACCATTTATTGTTAGAACATACGTGCACATTAGCCCCACTGTCAATCACCAATCATTAGATGATATGATAAGGTTTACAGTGTGGAAAATATACTTGAGAGATGAACCTTCATCCATTTCCACCACATTCACATTTGCATTGTTAGTACTTGCAGGTTTCCAAACTGGTTTGGTTTTCCTCAAGAAACATCTGGTAGAGATATGATTGGTTCTCCCACATACTAAAAATAATTTTTCTTTGTTCATTGGCTTGTGACTTTTGTTCTGGTTTAGAACTTTCTTAAATTGTTTCTTTTTGAAATTTATTGTTCTTAGGTCTAAATTGGTTTCCCTTAGGAATAATTTTATTAGAACCTTCAGTTAGGTTGATTTTATTATAACTTTTAGTACTAGGATTAAGTACAATCCTTCTTTGTTCCTCAATTCTAATGGAATTCATGACCTCAAGGAGTGTGAGTGAATTTTGGTTTATCTAAAGTTAGTTAGTAAAGGCTCCCTAAAATAGCGTAAGGACATCAATCAAAACAGTCACTTGAAACTGATTTGAAAGTATAGTTACAGAATTAATCACTTTCTTGACTAACTCCTAAAAGTCATGAAGTTGTTTATTTATAGGCTCATTATCCTTAAGGATAAAATTCCTAAAGGACGATATGCTAAATCTCTCTTCCCCAGCATTATCATTACCATATCTTTATTCTAATGCGAACCAAAGTTCCTTAGCAATTTTGAAGTGAAAGAATGCACTGTAAAGTGGACCTTCCAAGGTACTAAATATTTGAAACTTACAATAGTCGTCTATCTCCTCGGGAGAGGAGTGTTTCCGCCAAAAATTTCTGCGCAAAGAGCCCAAGGCATCAAATGGCAGCGATACGCTTAAGAAAATGTGAACCAGTATTTTCCGGGCTGAATTTTGACAAACTCCCGAATGAGAAACAGCTAAATTCTGATGGTATTGAAAGCATCTCGAAAAAACCTTCGATATATGGGCCTCATAATTCATCCGGGATCAAAAGTTATGAGCAAATGTGCTATGCACATGTGATCTAAGGAAGAAGATGCGAACCGGTATTTTCCGAGCTGTATTTTGACAAACTCCAGAATGAGAAATAGCTAAATTCAGATGATATCGAAAGTATCTCGAAAAATCCTTCGATTTGATATATTATGGGCCTCATAATTCATCCGGGATCAAAAGTTATGAGCAAATGTGCTATGCACGTGTAATCTAAAGTAATGCTCTACTACATGGGGAATGCATTTTTAGTCCCACATCGGGAAAATGAGAGATTGCTTATCTACCACTCCCATATAAATAAGAGGGGATACCTCTTAGAAAGGGTAGAGTTCAATTCTCAAAGGATTCAATTCTCAAAAGAGCTTAGTTCTCCATAGGAGCTTAGTTCTCCAAGATAGGAGTCTGCTCCTCCTCATAATGCGCATATGCGCAAGCGCTATGTGCGCCACGTGCAACGCACGTGTGCCCGCCATGGTCGCACCACGTGCAACGCACGTACGCACCACATGAGAACATTTAATAATATTAAAAGGAGCTTAGTTCTCCATAGGAGCTTAGTTCTTCAAGATAGGAGCCTGCTCCTCCCCATAATGCGCATATGCGCAAGCGCCACGTGTGCTACGTGCAACGCACGTATTGTAGGGTTCCTAGGCACGATAATGAGGTCTCACAAGGCATCAACCATGCGAATTTCAAATTTTACAAGTGCCGAGAAACCCTAATACGGACCGTTAACTAGAATTTTAGGCGAAAAAGAAACTAGTTAACAACTTAACTAAAAGAAAGAGGCTACAACCTTTGTAGATCCGGTTCTCCACCTCCATGGCTCCGTGATGAAGTCCCCTCGCTGTCCATATTGGATCCCGGACTCTAGCGTCAGCTTCATCGGAGAAATGGGCGGGCTAGGTCGTCGACTTCGATGCCGAAGATGATCTACGTCGAGGCAACACTAGATCAAGCTCCAACTTCACCAAGTCAAGAAACTTGTGAAGAAAACACCCTATACTACTTGGCAAGAGGTAGAGGATGAAGAAATAGGAGGTGGGTTCACTTTAGAATTGGATTTCTCACTCTTTTCATCAAATCACCATTGATGGTTGCAAGCTTCTTCATCTTGAAGAAGAAGAAGAAGAAGAAGAAAATATTATGATAAGTTAATTAAAATACAAAAGAAAATGAATACTTATCATAATATGAACCATGGTTAGGTGTAGAGAATTGACTAAGGTTAGATGAATGGTTAGGGTTAAGGATGAAGACAAAATGGTCACTTTGGTCAAAGCTTCATGAAGCTTCAACAAGCTTCAAGAATGAAAGCAACCATTTTGTTTTCTTATCCCATTTCTTTTTTAATCCAATTAAAAAGATAAATGAATGAATAACTAAATAAAAACCCTAACCATTTACTTAACCAAGGTTTAATTCTTTACACAAACCCTAGCATACATGTATCATCAAACATGATACATCCAAGTGCACAAAAGTATATCACATATACAACTTGTGAACTTCAAGTGAGAAAATCCATTTAAAGTGAACAAAAACTAGTTAATGCAAAGTAATATATCAAATATATAATTATGCATTAAATCATTAAATCAACACTTGATTTAACGATCCGCTCATATCTCATATAACCGTCTAGTATCCTATGTATCGGCTTATCGAATCAATCTTTGATTCGATAACTAGGTTATATCGCATACAACCAAATGATACATATATCGCGAGAATGAAATACGGTATCACATACACGCATTATTCTCGGTCCCGCACATATCTCATATGCGCTCCTATTTCGTTTCGCTTGAGCCAGGAAACCTCTGTGTAGGACTCTAAAGACTCGTCAATACGCCGGCAGCAGATGATGATCATATCAAACACCCACAAGCTGCAAGCGGTCTGCTAAACGTAACGGCCACCCGGGTATTGAGCGATCTGAAGATCGACGAGCAAGCCTGCTCACACTCCTGTGAATCCAACCAGTAACACTTACCGTACAGTCCGGTCTCGTCGTCTGATATGTCGCATATCTCGCCTAGGGGTGGTAAACGTCAGACCCCAACAGCTTGATAAGTCGTGTCGATATAAGGTCTATAACAATTCGAGAAACTGCTGGTAACACTTACCAGTAAATCTCAGCAACCCTGGCCAGGGATTTCTGGTTATAGCCAATCGAACACAGCGCAACATCAACTCCCTATACCGGGAGAGACGAATCCCCTCCTATCGCTCATTGCCTCCATGTGATTCGGGACTGTACCCAAAAACCACCGTTTTGCACGCCCTCTTGGACGTGGTAAGGTGGAAATCAAAGCACAGCGGGAACCACACAAGACTCTATGACGATCTCGGGTCAACAGACTACTCTGTACCAGTGTCACCAGAGAACTGCCATCTGACGTAAGGTATAATACCATCTGGGAGTTCTCGGCGAGTCCGTCCAGTGTACCCAGTCTCCACTGAGCACCCGTATATCATCTCTGATGTCAAACACCAATGGATATGGGATCATCCATCGCCCATCTGTATGGGTCGAGAAGGTATACGCTAGTCTACTCTGGTATATCGATGCCCCGTCTCGATACACCCACGACTAGGGACCTTGAAGGATGTACTTATGGACTACCATGTCCCCACTAGTATGATCCGCATCATAGTCCAGGTAGTCAAGTATACATCCTAAGGGCTTTACCAACATGCAACAGAGAGACAATCAGTATACACGTTAAGGTAAAGAGCAACCAGATAGCATACTATTATGTCGAGCAAGAAAGTCCTCCCTATATATGTCCAAGCATCCACTACAATATACATCCCATGTATAGTAATGGCCTCTAGGGCATACATATAACTAACACGTATGCCCTCCATGCGCGCACCACGTGCAACGCATGTGCGCACTACATGAGAACATTTAATAATATTAAAAAGAGATACGTTCTCCATAGGAGCTTGCTCCCCCATAATGCGCATATACGCAAGCTCTATGTGCGCTACGTGCAAATATGTGCGCCCAACACGTGCGACGCACGTGCGTCCAACACGTGCGACGCACGTGCATGAATGCAAAGAAGCCTTTTTCAGCAGCGAGAAGCTTAAGCTCCAGCATGTTCTTTCCCCCTAATGAGTGGGACATGGTTCAAAGGGTACATCCCTCCATACCTTCGATATATGGCGCTGTAATCTCTCAGTGTCGTCGGAGAGGTGGTGGGTCCCAACGACCAATGATCCTTCTTTTCAATAAAAAAAAGAAAAGAAACAGATATACAGAAGCAAATAGAGAAAACCATTTGCAAACTTTGAGAAAACTCAAAGAGATAGAAAGGCAAGCCTTTAGAAAAAGAAGATCATTTCTTCATCTTCAAGGTAAAGAACTAGTTCTTGAACCACAGAGATGAAATCATCTCGTAAAAAGAAGAACCATCTTCTAAAAAGATCATAGATCTACAAAAGACCAAGGTCTTTGATAAAACGAAAAAAAGATCAAAAGATCTAATTATAAAAAACTAAAAGAAGTATTTTACTTCATTCACAGATCTTTGATCTATAAAGGCAGAGCCTTTTTATAAAACAAAAAACTTTTGTTCTTGAATCTTGAGGAAAAACCTTCTTTAAGAAGAATATAAATTTATTCTTTGATCTTGAAAGTGCCTTGCACTCACGAATTGCGCTCTTGCGCTCATTGGACCAGTGCTCAGCGCCAAAACCTGCCATGTGTCAACCAAAGACACAATCTGCGCTTTGCGCTTCTGAAACAGCGCACTGCGCTCATGGGCTGGCGCTCAGCGCCAAGCGCGCCACGTGTTACTCACTGGCGCGCCAACAGACTAGCGCAAAGCGTTCATAAATTAAAAGCGCAATGCGCTAATGAACTAACGCTTAGCGCTAAACGCGACACGTGTCCTCTTCGTGTGCGCTACCTGATAGAAGCGCAATGCGCTCTTTAACTGGCGCAAAGCGCCTGGCGCGCCACGTGGCGCATTATCAGAACACAATTTGTTCTGATAAAGACAAAAGATATCAGAATCCAATGCTTAGCATTATTAAAAGGGCCGAGCCCAAATAAAGGCTTAATAGCCAGAACAAAAAAAATGTTAAACATTTTAATTGGACTTAGCCCAATTCTGGCCATAAGTCCTCAAATTATCTTGAACTGAGCACATCTGCTCTTTCCACTAACTCATCCTGATGCAAGGGTACATCTCTTCATTCCTTTGATATTTGTCGTTGTAATTCCTCAACGTCTTCAAAGAGGTGACGGGTCCCGGCAACCATACATTTCACAGACTATGACGTCTTTAAACTGGACTGTGGGGTCCTTAAACTCATGGACTATGATGTCCCTAACCTCGACCGTGATGTCTTTAAACTAACGCTGGACTGTGGGGTCCTTAAACTCATGGACTATGATGTCCCTAACCTCGACCGTGATGTCTTTAAACTAACGCTGGACTGTGGGGTCCTTAAACTCATGGACTATGATGTCCTTAACCTCGACCGTGATGTCTTTAAACTAACGCTAGACTGTGGGGTCCTTAAACCCATGGACTATGATGTCCTTAACCTCGGCCGTGATGTCTTTAAACTAACAGGCGACTGTGAGGTCCTTAAACTCACGGACTATGATGTCCTTAACCTCGACCGCGATATCTTTAAACTAACAATGGACCGAGATGTCCTTAAACTAACAATGGACCGTAATGTCCTTAAACTAATCGACCGCAATGTCCTTAAACTAAACAATAGAGTCCAAATGCTCTTTTGTTGGATCTAAATGATCCCGTTAAGTTGATCTTAGTCTAAAATGAGACTAACGTATCCTTAACATACGTTTAAGTTGATCTTAGTCCCAAATGAGGCTAACGTATCCTTAAATCCAACCCCAAACCCAAATCTAAGAAGATACGGATTTGGACTAATCCACGCCCTACGGGCGACAATATAAATTAGTCTCCGTATATAATCCACGGGCAACCACAACACAAAACAAACACCCACGACACAAAGTGACCATCTGGAGAAGGAGAAAGTTGTTACCGCGATGCGGTAGCGTAATTAACTGCAGGGGCTTGCGCCTGCAGGGAAGAGCGTCCCCACAATCAAAAACCTCTCGAACGAGGGGGAATCTGACGAAGTCCGCTACATCGGTCGCATCCGTTTAAACCTCCGATACATGGTGCCATAAATCAACTTGGCATCTTCGGAGAGGTGGACGGATAGCACCAATTAGCATTTGCTCCCAGATTCAGGCAAGAAGTTCGCCGCGTCTTCCCGGTTTCCGGCGGTAAACAAGGAGCACTTAGATTTGGTTTTTTTCCACGGAAGGAGTGGGTGCATCGGTACTCCCACTTTCATTGGTTAGACTTTTTTCAGGGACAGATTCAGCAGATACAGAAGGAATAGGACTTTCTTTGATTGCAGTTATTAATCCCAATATATTCAACCAGTATTCGACTTGGATTTGCCAAGTCTTAAAGTCACTTTGGCCATTAAATTTTTCGGGTTTTATGGAACTGGAGTCGTTGCTCTTTGCCATATTATATCAACTGATGGATAATAAGAATGTGTTAGAATTTAAAATATGAATATGACTATCTGGTATGAATTTTAACAAATAACTAATCTTTAATATTAATATTCACTCTTAATTTAGAATTACTAGTAACAATAAATGGTACAGTTAAAATCCATAAGGTAATCTTTGAAGGGAACAAGTCCGACAAAGTAGACCAATCGGTATAGCGCAATCAGTATCCGTAAAGTAATCTTTGAGGGAACAAGCCCAACAAAATAGACCAATCGATATATTGGTGCAATTACATAATAGGTATAGATAATTATATACAATAGCAATTAATGAAGTAAATTAGCACTAAATAGATTACAGAATAGATTAAACAGTTTAGAGTTAAACTAAAAACGTATCAAACAAATCGATATCTTTCTTAAATTGTTGGAAAAATTTGCTATTTAATATGTTTTATATCTGAAAAAATTGAATAAACAAAAATCTAACCTTTGTGAATCACAAGTATGAAAATTGAAGTTTATCGGAAAGAGGCATGCACTTGAGGGCACTGATCTAAGAAAGATATCGTCTCACTCTTGACAAGTTTACAGCGGCGATTCAATTCTAAGATACAACTTCCCCGGCCCTTCTGGTACTCCGGCTTGCCCAAGTCGCTGGAGTAGTGTTAGTACCCTTTTCTGTTTCACAGTTAGATACTCGGATGCTGTGAATGTAGTGAAGAAGAAGAAGAAGAGAAAGAATTTTTTATGTGCTCTGGTTTTTGGTTTTCTGGATATGTTCCATTGCCATTAGGGAATAGCCTTTTATAGGCTTCCAAAATGGTTCGTAATACTTCGATTACAACCGATCGTCTGCAATCGTCCGATCTGCAATCGCTGACAACTTCAACGATCGCAACCGTTCGAGCACAACTGCCTGATCGCAACCGTTCAACTTGCAACGGTCAATTTCCAACGGTCGTAACTGTTGGTCATCTTGCAATGGGCGTAAGTGTTCATAAACGGTCGCACCCATTTGCAAAACCAATCGTGAAAAATAAAAAAACGTTTCAAAATTATTTTACAAAATATGCATTAATATAATTTTCTGTAAAAAGAATACTATAGACTTTGTGAACTGGAATCGGAACGGCATTCGTGTCCACAGGTGTAGACACACGTGGCTCGCTCGCTCACTCGGCTCGGCACGACGGCGGCGGCGCGCGCGCGGTTCCACCATATCTCTTTCATTGGACTTAATGCAATGAAGGATAGAAGTGTTAAATAAACACTTTCCCATTTCTTGGTGTGGGCAATGTGGGACTAAAATCTGCCATGAGAAGTTTGGACTTTTCCTTTATTTTGTGCATTTTCTCCAACAATATGACCTCGATACGATAATGAAAACCTGAGGGAAATACGGCTCTGGACTGCAGTCCAGAGTTTGATTGACACCTGATTTTAAATGCCTGTATATCCTTTTATAAATATGAAAATACACGGAGTCCTATATCGTCGCTGAGATAATTAAGTTAGCTAACAAATGGTGTTGGTTTCATTTAATTTAAGTACTGTTTGTTGTTTTAAAAGTATTTTAGACTGTCGACATGTCCTGCAGTTTTCTGCAGTGACAGTTTATATATATTGACGTTAAACTTAACATGTCTTCCTGTACAGCAGCTATTATTGATTCGTCTATTGCATTGGAAACCTAACTGATAGGGATAGATTTTATTCAGCTGTAATGCTCCTCGAATCTGATCCGAATCTATATAAAACCACACTTGACTTTGAACTTCCGGTTTTGAAACTGGAATTCCAGCAGCTTACACTCATTCTAAAATGAACATAACTCCTTAATTGGAAAACCTATTGATATGAAACCAATTTTACTGCTTAGATAATCACGTATACTTCATATACCTTTTATATTGTTTTGCTCAATTATACTTGTGTGATTAATTATGAATTTTGCAAGTTATATGACACTGGCTACCTATAATTTAGCGAACATTTACTTAATGCATTTCTATCACATCTTATGATTGCTTTACACCCTTGCTTAGTGATCGTTTACATTGAAACCCTAGCGAATGATTGCATTGTCGATTGATAAGTGTTACCGACTGGGTTGTGACAAGTACGATAGTGAAACAATGATTGAAAGTGATATTGATAAGCGAAAACGTGACTGAATAGCGAAAGTGATACGTACTTGTTCACAACCCATCTAATACCTGAACACATACAACCTGGGGAAATGGGGAAATCGAGGTGGAATCGAACTCGTATTTAGAGAGGTATAGCGATCTAGAGGATGATCATTCAATTTTAGTGATATATATTGGTTAGGTCGTGGGCTTAGCGGTACGGCTGCAGGGTTATGTCCCGGGCAACAGCGGACCGTAGTCTTGGGCATGCATGGGAACCTTATTAAACACGAGCATCATTTTCCACCGATCGATTTCAATTGATTTAGTGACTGATAGGTACTGACATACATTTTGTATGGATTGCTGACATGATACATATACCACACTGTTCGCATATATTTGATATTCCATATTCTCATGTTACTAGTTTATGCCGTTCTTTTCTGCTTATCATTGCAAATACTATATATATATTGCTATATGTGTCGTCCTGACACATGAGTGTGCATACTCAGAGGACATAGTGGACCCAGTTCAGGAGTAGGACCTGTCTTACAAGATCGCGGAGATTTAGACCGCAACACCAGCGTTATTACCTTATGCTTGTAATAAAGACTGTTATTTCTTTTGGTTAGTAGTTTCTTTCGTTCGAATAATTGTATCCTTGAACTCTGTTGGTTAAATGTAATAAGGTTGTGAATTGTGATTTTCTTTACTTTTGTGTTGTATTTATTGATTACCATGCAATACTAGAAACTGAAGTGTGGATGTGGCGGGATTATTCCCTGACTGTAGGAGCATGGCTGGTGTAGTCACCCTCGTTTTCAATATTTTGGAAAGCGGTGTGTGACATGGTTTTGTTGGAATCAGAGCACTAGATTTAGAATGAAATTACAGTTCCGTCAAGGGATCCCTAGACTGAGTTATACCCTTGACTTATATTTTATTATATTGCATTTCCATATCTTATAATCCTTATTGAATCATCATATAATCCTTGCATGTATCTGATCCTTTCCCTTGATAATCTTTCAACGATATGGCCTTCTCAGGCAACTCCTCAGGTGTCAGTCCCCACGATCGTGCCGAGAAGATCCTCAGCACACTGACGACCCTAGCAGAGGCACAGGAAAGAAATTTCGATATCTTAGCTGAGGGATTGAAGGCGGTGCAAAATACCACAATTACCACTTTGGGGAGATCTACAGCTATCACTGACGCCCCCGAGGGTGCTCTCGTACCAGCTACACAGGCTAGTGCTGGTACCATTTCTGATTTCAGGAGATTTCACCCGGCTGTATTCAGGGGAGTAGCAGATCCACTTGAGGTCGAACAATGGCTAATCAATGTGGAGATTGTTTTGACGGCCGCTTAGATCTTTGACGCTGATAGAGTAAGCGTGGTGAAGATCCAGTTAAAGGATGAAGCCCGCACAAGGTGGTCCATTGAGGAGAGCAGGCTAGATAAGCCTATCGGATGTGACACATTCTCCATGTGCTTTCTGGATCACTATTTTCCGGCTACTACCAAGACCGAGATGAAGGAGAAATTTATCACCCTGAAGTAAAATGGCCGCCCAGCGGACGTCTACACTGCAGAATTTAACATGATGAGTCGCTTTGCACCGTATATGGTAGCCACCGAGGCCGTCATGGCCAGACGGTTTCAGCAGGGGCTTGATATCGAGCTGCAACAGCTTATTGCGTCTCCTAACTTGCAGAATTTCGCACAGGTGTTGAACACTACCCGAGTATAGGAAAGGTTGGCAGATAAGACCAAGGGCCAGCGATCAGTGGATAGGAGTCCCCCTGTAGTTTAGTCATGAGCTGCCACTTCTCATTGTGGAGCAATCCCATTTCACAAGCCAGGGGTAACACAAATGAAGCGTTCCTTCTCATCTTAGCAGCCGCAGCGGAGGGTTCTGTTGGGAATTCACCCGCGCGCGCAAACACGTATGTTATTGAAATGGATATGAAATGAAGGAAACGGATTGCGCACGCGAGATTGTTTTCGTTTTAATATTTATAAATCGCAAGTACACGGCGCGTTGTAGCAAGCTGGCAAGTACGGGTCGATCCACAGGGAATTGTGTATTAGGTCTTGTTGTTTTAGGGTTCAACAAATAATGAATTGGGTTGGTTGTCATAAAAAATAGAAAATACGAAAACAAGGAAAACAAGCAAATAGGTTATGAAAAAAATTGGCCGTGGCTTTGGTTCGGAGGATCAAATTGCGACGATTCCTTCGATGCTCCCTTGATCATGAGTTTTCCATTCTTGCGTCGATCCCGACACGAAGCATGAATCGCCAAAGCGGTTGCGAAGCACGAATCATCAAGTTGTCGATATTCACCGCAAAACACGAAGCGAGTCCGTTTGTTCATTTACCGTTGTATGTCCGAGCTTGGGGTAACAACAATAAGCACAAGGGATAGCAAGCTTACCACAACATCAAAAACACAATTAGTGAGTGAGAGCAAATAGTTTTAGTGTTAACTTTGCTAAGAGTTTGTGATGGTATATGGTATATGAAACCAAGAGATTTGTCAAGTCTTTTAATCACAAAATACCATATCCAAGCTTAGCAAACTTAACACCAAATTGATTCTAAGCTTAGGCTTGCAAGATGGGGTTTGTGGGGAGAATATGGTATGTGATGAGGTTACAAAGTAACCATGGAATCAACATACCATATCAACCCATCCAAGTTAAAATACTAAGTTTATAATCAAGATTAAGTACATTAAATATTAACAAGAGGAGGAGGAGGCAAATCCTTTCATCTCACTTCCTTCCCATAGCCACAACCAAAGAAGATTAGTTAAGCATAATAAAATAAAAGCAAATAAGAAAAAAGAGCAGGTAATAAAAGAAACAATAATATTATTAACACTTGAGAAAAGAGATACAAGATTTTGGTTACTTGTTCAACCTCCTTAATGAAGCTCTCCAAAGAAAGCTTCAAGAGGAAAGAAGAAGAAGAAACCAATTGAAGCCCGCCCAACTCTCAAGCTAAACAAAAGAATAAACAAAACTATGAAATATACATGAATTGTGAGAGAATGAGAGAGTGGTCCCTTGCTTCACTGGTCTGCTTTTATAGGCACAAAAGTAAAATAAACAAACAATAAAATTAAGATGACGTGGCAGCAAAGGAGGGACCACAGAAACTTGGGGGTCAATGGGCTAGGGGGGCCGGCCTACTCGGCCATATAGGGCATGTGGCCGGTCTTGGTCCGAGCTCCTGAGCTCGTATTTGTTGTGCTGTCATGTGTGCTCCCCAATATCGCTCTGGTGCTGCTAGATTTCTCAATAGAGGCCTGGGTTGCACTCAGGGATTTATAGGGAAACTTGTAGCTATACATCACATCATAACTTTACGCATTTATCACTCTTTTCCCCCCATGTGCCTAATGCATCATTAGTGTGTGCCATGGGCAGCCCCTTCTCTAGGTCCATGCATCAAAGAGCCAGTGCACACTTGCAATGTGTTAGACCAAAATGTGTGTGCACTTGTTTATTAGAAAAAAGTCTTTGAATATCGGTTGGTTTCCAGTTCTGGTTGCAGTGTCGGCTCACAAACGATATATCTGTAATTTTAAATATGTTTCCAGTATTTTATCACGGATACCTGTAATCTGTAATTACTGAGCAGACACAGGTTAATAGTACCGATAAATAACAAAATAGATAATGAATGAGCGGTATTAAAATGCAGTTTTTAGTGATGAACAAATACCCCCAAACTTATCTTTTGCTCGTCCCGAGCAAAACAAAAAATCCCAGCCTCACTTTCGCAGGGAACGCGATTGCACTGAGCATGTTCAACAAGCCGTTAAACCTATAGGTGTCCCTAATAGGAGGAGTGTTGTCTCCTGAGGATTTTCAGCGGATTACACCCACAAAATCCAGTCAAGTTAGCGTTGTGGAATAACTGTTGATTCTAATCTTAAGCTTAGAGATCAAAGTTAGAAGTTCTATTACCCAAGTCAGAAACGTTAAACCCTATGTTTCACTCCTTTACGTGATTGTGCGGATAATTTCCATAAGGTTTTAAGAACTTTGATTAGGGTCATCATGTCAAAAACAGACCGGGATACACTTCTGAAGGATCACACGAGTTCGGAAGGAGTTAAGATTTTCTCAAGTTTTATTCTCCAGGTAGGTTTCAAGTCAGAATATATATCAATTTAAACAGAGAACCTAAGTCTTATTTTTCAATCCAGCTTTTCACCTGTTGTAGTTCATACACACCCTTCGTTATCGTGCAAAACGTATTAATAATTATGCCTTCATATCTCCGCGAAAAGAACCGTTTTAATAGAAAATTCGTCTCCGCAAAGATTATTCTCCCACAAAGAACCGTTAGGACTTTTAACTCGGAGAGAACACTTAGTTAGATTGTTTTATCTGGCGATTGGAAACTTAGCGAGCTTTGGGTCAATGACTCCCAAACCAGATGGTTTTAGGGTATTAGGTGTGGAGACACCCCAAGGACTTAATTACCCAAGTGACCAAGGCCATAAAACAAAAGACTCATTTTATTTTAAATAATTCTGCACTCAGTGAAAACGGAGATATAGCCAGCTTTTCTTTTAAATCCGAAAACGTTACATGTGGATAAGGTGTGTAATTACTCCAACAAGGTTTCAGATGAGTTATTTTTCAGACTTATAGCTTCTATTAAAACCTCAATAATATCCTTCATATTCACTTTACCTTATGAACTATTCTTGATATTACCGAACTTAGAACAAACATGTTTGATCCTAAAGGTGTTTATCAATTTTTAAAAGTTTTACAGACATGTCAGACTTTCATCAAATTCTCAAAAACATACGACACGTGTAAAGTGATATAAAAGACATATGTTGGATACGGTTAAACTCAAAGGAGGGTTATTTTTCGGGTTGTCGGTCTCATAAAAAGGATGTAGTTATTTCTAACTTATCAACCAAACTGTCAGACTTTGAATCTAAGTTACCCCGCTAGCTAACATAAAAAAGTTTTTATATTTTTGAGAATTTTTTTCAATTTTTATGGGTTTTTTAATATGTATGCAATGCAAAATATACAATATACACATGATGCAGCAGTGCTCACCCCCAAACCTAAGTTTTATGATGTCCTCATCGTTACCCCCATCTCCGGTAGCTAGACTTAGATATCAGGGTGAGAATTTTATTCAAAGAAAAAGAAAAACCTAAGACTAATTACAACATTTACATGTTAAAAGATTGGGTTAGTCCAGAAATTAATACCAGCCATTTAAAGATTTTGTCTATATAGTGCCTTGGCTGGCAAAAGAATATGTATATACAAAAGAAAAAGAAAAAGAAAAGGTATATGTTAGATGTTAGTGAAGGCCATGGGCATGTAAAAGTAGGGATCAGATGAAGCTGAAAGTGAAGACGAAGTTTTGAAGAGGAAAAAGAATTGTTGTTCGAATGAATTGAATTTTCAAGAAGTATATGTGGAGTTTCAAAGTCAGGTTCATTCAAAAACTGGAGTTCATCCGCAAAAAGTTCGGCAAAAGAAAGGTTCTTAGAATATTCCCAAATGGATCCTGACTCAAACTCACCAAGTATATCTAGTTCATCCGCAAAAAATTCCTCAAAACTTGATATGAAAGAATATTCTTCAATGCTGTCTTCCTCCCTATGATTTTTCACAATCCTATTCTTATCATTATAGCTCACAGAATCTCCCAATACAATTTCTCCCTCATCACATTCACAAATGGGTAGGTTCATGTCATCTAAAAAAGTAGGTCCCCACCCTAACGTTTCTTCCGAAACAATATCACTAGGTGATACAAAAATTGTGGGTTCCTGATCATTGATCTCTTTTGACAATCTATCCAAACCATACCCGACAAATTCACAAGGTCCCTCGTTTAAAATTGGATTACGAAAATCATCGGTCTGCCTAGGAGGGTTTTCTTGTGTGTCTTGATAACACTTAGTCAATTCAATTGCATCGTCATCTATGGAATCATCAAAATTCAATTGATCGCTTATCTCACTCGGGTGACTTCCTAGGTGACAGATATTAACACTATTGGGTTCCGATTGACTGTGTTCACTCCCTAGAATCCTCACAGCTAAATGTTTCACGTGTTCCTCTATTCTAGCCAATGATTGAGCTTGAGCAAGAAATAATTGCTCAGAATGCTGTATACACAGGGCTAGCGTAACAGCTGTTTGATTCTCGACCGCAGTCATTACTTCAATACCCTTTTCTAGAGCGGTCAACCTAGCATCCATCTCACCATCATTCCCTAATGATGGGTTAGTTGTTTCAGGAAGGGAGGGGTGTGACGGTGGTGATGCTAAAGCGATTACCCTGTCGACCTCTTTCTCTAAATTTTCGATCATTTAGTCTATGGTTGAAATTGGATTGGATTCAAGAGTGTTAGGTGGGTGACCATTATCAAAATTCTGGGACGGTTGGTCACCCCCTAAGAAAGGACAGTTGTCATGAGTGTGGGAAGAATTTTGGCAATTTGAACAAGTGAATTGGGATTGAGTATAAACAAAAGAATAAGAATCGTGAAAAATAGAATTAAATCGTGTATCGCCCATATCAACAAGAATTCATAAATATCACAAAAACAAAGAATATCACACCCCTAGCAGTCTTTGGTATGCTGGTCAACTAGACCTGCTCAAGAACCTGTGTCGAAGTAAAAACTGTGTCGAGAAACGGGCTCAAGATATACAGATCATGAAGCCAGGTAAGTGCAAGAGAGAAGGGGAGGTTTTCCAACGCTTTCGCGAAGTTTCTTAATTAGATAACCCTTTCTTTTGAACACTTGCTTAGACACCTCGTGAACGATATACCGTTAAGCGGTGTTCTAAACACAGTTAACTTCTCCTAATGAGCGCGGTGTCCTTAAAGTAAAAGTCTAGTTGATTTTAAATTACTGTGGGTATGCAAGAATGCAGTTTTGTGATTTGTGGGCTACGGAAAAATGTGATGAAATCCTTTACCATATCTTGTTTAGTCTTTTTGCCCGTATTAAGATGCAAGTGCGCATATAATAAAAGAATTCAAAAAAAATCAAGCAATTTAAGCAGTTCTTTTTTCGTTTTAAATTTAAGCGCTGCAAAAAATACGGTTAGTTATCTGTTCAATTGGTGGCAAGTTTGCGCGAAGAATCTTGCATAAGATAGAATAGTGGAATGCGTCGGATTCAAGAGGAATGTGTTAGGAAATACGTACCGATGTGATTTGGTTTAAGAAAACCCCTTTGAAAGTGATCCGAGTCTTTGATTGTTCGCTTGCGCGGGTCAAAACTACCCGGATCTTTGGCACTGTACTTCCCTAATGTCTTGAAATTGAATTTGAGTCTCGCTCTGCACGATCGCTGGTCGTAATTCCTTAAAAATCTGAAATATCGGAAAACACGATATTTAGTGTCAAAAAGCGATATATATGCCCTAATTCCTGCACACTCAAAATTATAAAAATCAAGCAATACCACAAGAGTACAAACACTGCACTGGAGATCACCAAAAAGGAAAAAACCCAAAATCAAACAAATAGGCCGGCGAGCTCTGATTTCTATAGCGTGTCGCCGGTTTTGTATAAGAGTTAGGTGCAGGAATTTTTGTGGGTTCTCTAAGCTAGCTAAGTGCTCTTTTGGTATAACTTGATTTTTAAGTTGGATTACAGAGTGATTGCAGACAGTAAAGACAGAGAACAAGTTAGAAAGAATGTCGTATTGTTAGTTTTGAAAAAATTTGAGTTAGTAGTTAATGAGTTAGTAAGAACCAGAAATAACAATACCCAATACTACCAGCTCCCCGGCAACGGCACCAAAAACTTGTTGGGAATTCACCCGCGCGCGCAAATGCGTATGTTATGAAAACGGATATGAAATGAAGGAAACGGATTGCGCATGCGAGATCGTTCTCGTTTTAATATTTATAAACCGCAAGTGCACGGCGCGTTGTAGTAAGCCGGCAAGTACGGGTCGATCCACAGAAAATTGTGTATTAGGTCTTGCTGTTTTAGGGTTCAACAAATAATGAATTGGGTTGGTTGTCACAAAAAATAGAAAATACGAAAACAAGGAAAACAAACAAATAAGTTAAGAAAGAAATTGGCCGTGGCTTTGGTTCGGAGGATCAAATTGCGATGATTCTTTCGACGCTCTCTTGATCATGAGTTGTCCGTTCTTGCGTCGATCCCGGCATGAAGCATGAATCGTCAAAGCGGTTGCGAAGCACGAATCATAAAGTTGCCGATATTCACTGCAAAATACGAAGCGGGTCCGTTTGTTCACTTACCGTTGTATGTCCGAGTTTGGGGTAACAACACTAAACACAAGGGATAGCAAGCTTACCACAACATCAAAAACACAATTAGTGAGTGAGAGCAAATAGTTTTAGTGTTAACTTTGTTAAGGGTTTGTGATGGTATATGGTATATGAAACCAAGAGATTTGTCAAGTCTTTTAATCACAAAATACCATATCCAAGCTTAGCAAACTTAACACCAAATTGATTCTAAGCTTAGGCTTGCAAGATGGGGTTTGTGGGGAGAATATGGTATATGATGAGGTTACAAAGTAACCATGGAATCAATATACCACATCAACCCATCCAAGTTACAATACTAAGTTTATAATCAAGATTAAGCACATTAAACATTAACAAGAGGAGGAGGAGACAAAGCCTTTCATCTCACTTCCTTACTATAGCCACAACCAAAGAAGATTAGTTAAGCATAATAAAAGAAAAGCAAATAAGACAAAAGAGCAAGTAATAAAAGAAACAATAATATTATTAACACTTGAGAAAAGAGATACAAGATTTTGGTTACTTGTTCAACCTCCTTAATGAAGCTCTCCAAAGAGAGCTTCAAGAGGGAAGAAGAAGAAGAAACCAATTGAAGCCCCCTCAACTCTCAAGCTAAACAAAAGAATAAACAAAACTATGAAATATACATGAATTGTGAGAGAATGAGAGAGTGGTCCCTTGCTTCACTGGTCTGCTTTTATAGGCACAAAAGGAAAATAAACAAACAATAAAATTAAGATGACGTGGCAGCAAGGGAGGGACCACAGAAACTTGGGGGTCAATGGGGCTAAGGGGCCGGCCTGCTCGGCCATATAGGGCATGTGGCCGGTCTTGGTCCGAGCTCCTGAGCTCGTATTTGTTGTGCTGTCATGTGTGCTCCCCAATATCACTCTGGTGCTGCTAGATTTCTCAATAGAGGCCTGGGTTGCACTCAAGGATTTGGAGGGAGACTTGTAGCTATACATCACATCATAACTTTATGCATTTATCACTCTTGTTCCCCCATATGCCCAATGCATCATTAGTGTGTGCCATGGGCAACCCCCTCTCTAGGTCCATGCATCAAAGAGCTAGTGCACACTTGCAATGTGTTGGACCAAAATGTGTGTGCACTTGTTTATTAGCAAAAAGTCTTTGAATATCGGTTGGTTTCCAGTTCCGGTTGCAGTGTCGGCTCACAAACGATATATCTGTGATTTTAAATGTGTTTCCAGTATTTTGTTATGGATACCTGTAATCTGTAATTACTGAGCAGACACTGGTTAATAGTACCGATAAATAACAAAATAGATAATGAATGAGCGGTATTAAAATGCAGTTTTCAGTGATGAACAGGTTCTGACTTGCGATTATTGCCAGAAGCCAGGGCACATGCAGAAGGATTGTCGCAGAGCTAAATGATAGTGTATGATTTACGGATCCGACGAGCATAGGGTCGCAGGTGTCCCTAGAGATCCGAGCTACATGGAGGGTCCGGAAAACAACAGCGGTCGTTCGGTATTTCAGCTCAGAGGGGTCTACCTCTGGCATCTCAGTGGAGATTATTTGATCAGAGATAGACTGGTACAAGTCAGAATCAGGGTCGGGCTTTCACCCTGACTGCCAAGTAGGTGGAAGGTTCTGAAGAAGTGGTTGCAGGTACTCTCCTTATTTATTCTGTACCGGCTAAAGTTCTATTTGATTCGGGTGCTTCGCATTACTTTATATCTGCATGGTTTGTCGACACACACTTTATACCTCACGAACTGTTGACCAAGGGTTGGGAGATACATACTGGTAATGGGATTATTGTGTCCAGCCAAGAGTGTAGCCTGTGTCCTGTGGTAGTTTGTGGCAGAGAGTTTTATGCAAACATTCTTTTGATTGGGACTGGTAGCTATGATGCCATTCTTAGGATGGATTGGCTGAGCACATTCCATGCGGTTATCAAATGCCGAGCTAGTAGTGTGACTTTTCATATTCCTAATCATCCGGAGTTTGTATTCGTGGGTGGTAGCGAGTCTTTGGAGTCAGCCAAGTTTCGAGCAAAGCCGAAGACTTTGACCGCTATAGAGATAGACGAGAAGCTAGCACCAGAAGTTGTTTGAGAGTTTCTTGATGTGTTCCCCAAAGATATACCTGGTTTATCCCTGCCCTGTATATTAGGCTTTTCGATCGGTCTGATTCTAGGTACGACGCCAGTTTCTAAGGTTCCATACAGGATGATGCCAGTTGAGTTGGCTGAATTGAAGAAGCGGATAGAAGATCTTTTGGACAAGGGATTTATACGTCCAAGTGCTTCTCCGTGGAGTTCTCCTGTGCTATTGGTGAAGAAGAAGGATGGTTCCTTGCGCATGTGCGTCGATTACCGTGAGTTGAACAGGGTGACAGTGAAGAAAAAATATCCCATTCCCCGCATCGACGACTTGTTTAATCAGCTAGGTGGTGCCCGGGTATTTTCTAAGCTGGACCTCCGATCATGGTATCACCAAATCATAGTTAAGGTAGAGGATATATGCAAGACGGATTTTCAGACCTGATATTGCCACTGTGAGTTTTTTGTGATGCCGTTCGGTGTTACCAATGCACCTGCTATATTTATAGACTTGATGAATATGGTTTTCTCTAAGTATTTGGATCAGTTTGTCATTGTATTCATCGACGATATTCTAGTCTACTCCAAGAGCCGAGAAGAGCATTCCGAGCATCTACAAATTGTGTTGCAGATTCTGCGGGAGGAGAAGCTCTATACTAAGCTGAGAAAGTGCGAGTTTTGACTCAATAAAGAGTAATTCTGGGGCATGTTGTTTTAATTGACGGCATTTTAGTGGATCCGGCGAAAATAGAATCTATCAGAGACTGGACGATACCGAAATCAGTAGCTGAGATAAGAAGCTTTCTGGTATTGGCTGGATAATATCGGCGGTTTGTTCAAGATTTTGCCAGAGTAGCAGAGCCTTTGACAAATCTTACACGAATAGAGGTAGCTTATGTTTGGTCGGATAAGTGCACCAAGGCGTTCGAACTGTTGAAACAGAAGTTGACCACGACCCCAATTCCGACTGTGCCAGATAGTTCCGGCAGTTTAGTCATTCATAGTGACGCGTCGGGAAAGGCTTTAGGTTGTGTTTTGATGCAGCACGGTCGAGTAGTGGCTTACGCCTCTCATTAGTTGAAGACCCACAGGAAGAACTACCCCACACATGACTTGGAGTTAGCGACAGTTGTGTTCACATTGAAGATTTGGAAGCATTACTTGCTGGGCGAAAGAGTGGAAGTGCACATGGATCATAAAAGTTTGAAATATGTGTTCACTCAGAAGGAGCTGAATATGAGATAGCGTAGGTGGTTAGAGTTGATGGCAGACTACGATATTGATCTTCAGTATCACTCGGGGAAGGTGCACATCGTTCTTGATGCTCTCAGTCACAGGCCATCATCTATGTTGTTGACTTGTCAGAAGGGGATTCTCGAAGATTTTCAGAGACTCGAGCTAGAGCTAGTTACACCAGGTGTACCCGGAAAACTCTGGTAGTTGCAAGTTCAGTCATTGCTTGTAGATCGCATTAAAGCTGGACAAGCTGGAGATTCTCAGATGCAGAAATTCAGGGGGTTAGTTGAGTCTGGTTTGAGGACATACTTGCAGATTCATGAAGATAGTTCCCTGAGATTTGGCAGCTGGCTATGTGTTCCAAAGGGGGTATTCAAGATGAAGTTTTAGCTGAGGCACATAGTTCAGTTTATTCGGTGCATCCGGAAGACACTAAGATGTACAGGAATTTGAGGCAGCTCTTCTGGTGGAACATAATGAAGAGAAAGATTGCTCGCTTTGTCTCCAAGTGTCTGGTGTGCCAACACGTGAAAGCCGAGTATCAGAGAGTAGCTGGGTTGTTGCAACCACTTCCAACACCTGAGTGGAAATGGGAGCACATCACTATGGATTTTGTGACGACACTATCTCGAAGTACAAGGGGCAACAATGCCGTCTGGGTTATTGTTGATCGTCTCATGAAGGCAGCACTTTTCATACCTTTTCGAGTGGGACAATCGACAGAGTCGCTTGCAGAGAGTATATGCAGGAAATAGTAAGGCTTCATGAAGTACCCGACAACATCGTTGTTCCCCTCCGAACGGCGGCCAAGACAGGGACGTCTTGCCTGTGATTCGGGGCAGATGCTAATTGGTGCTATCCGTCTACCTCTCCGAAGATGCCAAGTTGATTTATGGCACCATGTATCGAAGGTTTAAACGGATGCGTCCGATGTAGCAGAGTTCGTCAGATTCCCCCTCGTTTGAGGGGTTTTTTGATTGTGGGGACGCTCTTCCCTGCAGGCGCAAGCCCCTGCAGTTAATTACGCTACCGCATTGCGGTAACAACTTTCTCCTTCTCCAGAATTTCACTTCGTGTCGTGGGTGTTTATTTTGTTTGTGGTTGCCCGTGGATTGTATACGGAGACTAATTTATGTCGTCGCCCGTAGGACGTGGATTAGTCCAAATCCGTGTTTTCTTAGATTTGGGTTTGGGGTTTTGGTTTGAGGATACATTAGCCATATTTGAGGCTAAGATCAACTCAAACGTTTGTTAAGGATACGTTAGTCCAGTTTGAGACTAAGATCAACTTAACGGGATCGTTTAGGTCCGACAAAAGAGCAATTGGCTCTATTGTTCCAGTTTAGGGACATAGGGGTCCATTACATGTATGGCCGTCGGGACCCATCACCTCTCTGACGACGTTGAAGGATTACAACGACAGATGTCAGAGGAGTTCAGAGATGTACCCTTGAGCCAAAGTTGATTGGGGGATCTAGAGTCCAATTTGGGACTAAAATCTGTTTGAAAATTTAAGGACACGTTAGCCATATTTGAGGCTAAGGTCAACTTAAATGGTTGTTAAGGATATGTTAGTCCAGTTTGGAACTAAGATCAACTTAACGGGATCGTTTAAATCCGACAAAAGAGCATTTGGGGGTTCTATTGTTCCAGTTTAGGGACACGGTGGTCCATTGCCAGTTTAGGGACATGGTGGTCCAAGTTCCAGTTTAGGGACGTGGTGGTCCAAGTTCCAGTTTAGGGACGTGGTGGTCCATTGCCAGTTTAAGGACATAGTGGTCCAACGTTCCCATTTTGGGGATGGATGTTGGTTTAAGGACGCATAAGTCCATGAGTTTAAGGACCCCACAGTCCATATTAATGTGTGGTTGTCAGGGACCCGTCACCTCTCTGAAGACGTTGAAGGATTACAACGACAAATATCAGAGGAGTTCAGAGATATACCCTTGAACCGGATATAAATTGATTTAGGGAGCAGCCGTGCTCAGTCAATTTAGTTTGAGGACTTACGACCATGATTGGGCTAAGTCCAGTTTCAACATTCTTCTGTTTTTGGTCTATTAGACCTGTGCTAGGGCTTTGCCCCTTTTTAGTAATGCACTGCATTATTTTTGCCTTGGTTGGGCTCTGCCCTTTTATGAGTGATGCAGAGCATCTATTTTGTTTGGGCTCTGCCCCTTTTCTTTTTAGAATGCATGGAATTTTTTATTAGGCCTGTTAGGCCTTTTAATTGGGCTCTGTCACTTTTTTTAATAATGCAGAGTATTAAATACTCTGATAGTGTCCCATGAGCGCAAGTCGCATGTGATGGTGACACGTGCCACGCTCTGGTGAGCGCAAGCGCAACAGCGCAGTGCGCTGTGTCAGTGCGCTGCGCCGCTGACACGTGGCGTACCTTGGTGAGTTGCGCCAATTACAGAGAGCAAAGCTCTATTTTAAAAAGCGCGTAGCGCAAGTGATTCAGATGCTGACACGTGGCGCTTTCCCAAGAGCGCAACAGCGCAGTTTAGAAGTGCAGAGCACTAAGAATCTTTTTAGATTCAAGAACAGAAGTGCAAAGCACTATTAATTTGAGAATCTTTTAAATTCAAGAACCGATGGTTCATAAGAGAAGTGCGAAGCACTATTTGATTTCTTGATCTAATCTAGATCAAAGAAAAATAAGTTTTTCTTGTTTTTCTTATCTCAGAGAACCAAAGGTTCATGAAAAGTGCAAAGCACTATTTAATTAATTAAAGATCATTGATCTTCTTTTTAGATCTATGATCTGTTCATAAGAGAACTTTCTCTTTCGCTAAAGGTTTTTACCTTTTTGTTCTTGAGGAATTCTTCAGTGTTCTCTTTTTTTTTATAAAAATGTTCATCCCTTTGAATTGAGGTCTTAGATCCTTTTTATAGTGCCCATAAATTTGTTAAAGAGATGTTTCTCTGAGTGATTTGGGAAATTTTCCCCACCATTGGATCTTTGATCCAAGGGCTTCTGTTTTACAGAAGAAAATCTTCTTGTTTTAACAAGAACAGAAAAGATTTCTTTAGAATTTTAATTCTGTTTGGCGCAGATGCCCCAGCGTGTGACACATGTCGTGCAGCGCAACTGTGCTAGCGCATCTGCGCTGACACGTGTCGCGCAGCGCATCTGCGCTGACACGTGTCCCGCAGCGCAGTGCAGGCGTAACTGAAGCGTTGCTTCCTTTAATTTTGCTTAAAATAGAGCTTTGCTCTGATTGGGCGCGCCTTCTTGGGCGCTGCGCTGACGTATCAGCGCTTGACATGTGGCGCGTTGCGCCCGAGATTTGAAGCGTTGCTTCAAAATTTTGAATTTTGAATTTCAACAGAGCTTTGCTCTGATTGGGCGAAACAAATGCCCCCCCACCGTTGCACTCACGTGGCGCACACGTGAGTGCAGCGGTGGCAAACTCCTGATCGTTGGATCAAGGGGTGAGCTCAAGGGGCGCAAGCGCCTTATAAATAGGATCTCTGGCCCTTAGAAAAATCTCACCGTTTTTAAGATTTTTATTTCCAGAGCTTTGCTCTTGCTTAGAACTCCAGAGCTTTGCTCTCGTTTCCAGAACTTTAGAGCTTTGCTCTCATTTTCCAAGTTAGAAAATTTTAGGTAAAATTAATTTTAAGTTAATTTTAATTAACCAATAGAGCTTTGCTCTTACAGATCTTTTGATCTAAAGAGATCCCTACTGGGGTTTCATAAACAGAGCTTTGCTCTCAAAAACTTATAGATCTACAGAGATCTTGTTCATGGGTTCTAACCCATGGACAGAGCTTTACTCTTTGAATCATCTGTAGATCTTTTAGATCTGAAAAATGAAAAAAATTCATAAGTTTTTTCATGGATTTTTCAAGATTCCAAATTTTTTAATTCTTTTAGGTGTAAACATTTTCTGATGGACCTTTCCATTATTACCATAGAGCTATGCTCTTTTAAGGAATCTTATTTCCTTGGGACCAGAGTTTGACAAGTGTCACTCTGTGACAGAGCTTTGTTTTGAAAGAGGAGATTTTCTCCTTGTCTCTAGGGACTCTTCCCCCTTTTTTTTAATGGGAATGTTTTCATGGGGACCAACTGACAATCTCATCCAATGATGATGTTGTCTTATTAACTGACGTATTGTCATCCAGATTTTATGGGTCCCCCTTCGGTCTTCTACCCACTGCACTGCTGTGTGGTGTAATTAATTAATTTTAATCAAATTAGTTTTTAATTTAATTGATTAATTAATGCATTTTTCTTAAACGCTAAGCGTTTGGAATTGCAACACTAACGTCTAATTTCTGTTCATTTGCAGCGATCATGTCTCTCGACACCTCATTCCCGTTTGCTCGTTCAGGGGAGGGATTTCCCGAAGCGCCCTTGGATCATGAAGTCCTGGCCATGATTAGAGAATACGACCCAGAGTACAAGAGTCTCCACCTTTGGGGGTCGTGGTATAACCAGATCATTATGGGTCGACGCAGCTTCACATGCGCAGTGCCGTCCGAGCCCATCACGGCGATTCACTATGCTACCCCACCCTCGGTGCAGTATGCCGTGGAGTTGGTGGATTGGACATCGAAGGGCTTTCTACATCCCGCCATAGATGCGATACCGGTTCAGCGTCCCATGGTTTTGGACATCCTAGGACGCCGTATCTGTCAAGGTGAAGCACGACCTTGGGGGCAATCATATAACCTTGGTCTGATCCCCGCCACCCGATTGGCTATCTGCCGTGGGCCCGGTACATCCTGTCGACGAAGAAGTCGCAATTGATAAGATTAGGACTGTACACCGCGGTCTACGTCTCTCTCTTCCAGTATCCTATGCTCCCCACCTGGTGGTTCAAGACTTTCTTGGAGCAATGGAATATTCCCACCCACACTTTCCTTGCCATGGATCTGGAAGTGTCAATCTCCTTGGAGGAGTTCGCGGAGGTATCCGGTTTACCAGTGATGGGGGAACATTATGAGGAGTTGCTTCTGACAGATGAGTTCGTCTTTGGTGCTAAGCCGATTGTAAGGGGGCTCACGTCGGAGAATGCTGTTCAGCACCAGTTCCCAAGCCTGATTAAAGTGTTGAACATATATGAATCCCTCTTCGTCGGACATGAGAGTCGGGGAGTTAACTTTGAGGACTTCATTGCTCGTTTCCTTCGTCCAAGCGTCATCTCATCAGAAGCTGCCAAGTTTGCCATCCTGGATGACCCTTTCGGTCTAGGTGTGGACAACCTACCGGAGAAGGATATAGATCAAAAGGGTTTTTTCCTTCCGGACTTCCCTACCATGTCATTTGCAGAAATTGCGGCCCCTGGAATGGATGAGGAGGCCTTTTTCTTAGGATTTCTTGGATTGTGGCTGAGCTAGTTTGCGATCCCAATGCACTCTCATCGGATGCGGCCCTCTGTCTTTTACCCAGCCCACCCGATGGCCATCGGGGTAAAGGTGGCTGTTAGGATCGCTGGCTTGGCGCACTTATACCATGGCCTCAGTCGAGCAGCGGATGCTAATGAGCCCGGGGTACTGCACGTGGTCTTCCCGATGCATTACTTTGCATCGTGGCTCGAGCTACACACGGCGGGTGTCTTCGGCATGCATAAAAGGCCCTCGTTCTTTGACAAGTGCGGTTTTCCTCGTGTTATACAGCTGATCGGCGCATCAATTGTAACCCCATCACCACGGAACGCCAGGGGCTTACTCCTTCGCCCTCATACCGTTGGAGCCGGGATGTCCTTTGTCGATAAGGTATTGACCATTGGAAAGGCGTCTACCACTGCGACGCGGCCATTATAAGATGTCTTTAAGGATGGAGCCTCAGTTTTGACGGCGAGGGAGACTCTTCACTTATATTCCATTAGACCGGGTTTCCTAGTTTTTAGGCAGAACGGTGTGGCAATTTTTATGAGGTACAACCCGTATCGTTTTGCTCAACAACTGGGCTACGATCAAGGGGTCCCCTTGGAAGCCTTCTTGCTGGAACCCACTGCCACTGAAGAAGGGATGGAGAACGCACTGCACCATTTCATGCGCCTGAATACGAGCTCTCATTTTTTTATCAATGCGCCGGCTTACGCTCCGAGACTCCTCAATGTATACAAAGACTGGTATAATCATGCGACAAGAGCCGTTATAAAGGAGGAAAGGCGACTGTTGGTCGATCGTAAGGGTGCGCCTCTAGGTACCGATCGCAACGCTCCTTTAGTTCCTAGAACTCCAGTAGTCGCTCCTCTAAAAGAGGTTAGAACCGGGCCACCGCGTGCGCAAAGTCCTCCACGTGGCTCGTCGCCCCCTGATGTCACAGATGCACCTGCAGCGCCCTGTGCTCCAGTGGAGACAGTGGTTATATCCTCGCCGGAGTCTGGCGTGGGTGCGGACATCGGGACCCGTCGTCCCAAGGTGGCTGCTAAGTGGGAGTCGATCCCACGTGAGCCTAGGGGCGGAGGGCAGAAGAAAAAGAAATCGCTCTTCGCTGCAGATGTCGTGTTCAGTCAGGAACCCCACGCTCCCTATGCCGAGGGTCTGATTGAATACGGAACTAACGAAGGATTAGTGATGCCTCCGCCGGACGATACAGACTTGGAGGCCGCTCTCGAAGCTTCAGCATGGTTGGCGAGGCGTGACGCGTGGCTAGCTAAGCTTGCGCAATCAGGTAACTACCAGTCGCCTTTTCTCTATTGCAACATATCATCTTCATCGCCTTTGACTAACGCTTTTCTTTCTTTTCTTTCAACAGGCATCACTGATGAAGAAGCCATTGCCGCTTCACTCAAGACCTTCCAGGAGGAGGAACGTCTCAGAGCATCCATGGGCCTTAGTAAGTTACGATTCATCAAGTTTTCATTTCCCTTGTGTTATGGTCGATCTAACCTTTCCCTTTTAATCACAGGAAACTCAATGCCGCTCCCTCCAAGTGACGCAGATGTTCTACCAGTCGCCGATGTTCCCGCTTCCTCTGGGCCACCGCAGGAGATTCGACTTGGAGAGCCGATGAGAGATGCCTTAAAGGCTCTGGAGGCATCTTTAAATGAGGTCGACGATGCTTCGATAGAGGAAGCGTCACGAAGGTCCATCGAGACAGCCCGGGAGGAAAGGAAGCGGCTGAGGCGTGAGGCGAAGGAGCGCAGGGCTGCCTTGGCTATAGGAGCGGGCCCCAGCACCGCCCCTTATACTGATACTCCATCCGAAGAGGCCCCTGTCGCCCTATCCACTGCTCGCAGACAAGTGGCGCGCGTAGCTCGGAGCAGAAACGGTGAATCCCCTTCAGGTAATATTTCTCTCAGAGTTTTTTGTTGTAACAATTTTAATGCCATCGGTTCTTATATATCTTATCTTGCAGGGCCAAGTCCGACCGAGGGAGAGGCGGAGACCATTGAACCCAAGGAAGCAGAGGAGGCGGCACCTACCGAACCCGAGCCAACAGTGGGCAACGTTGCTGAGGCTTTGGAGCCTGAGGTGGAGGTTGGGGGGTCTGTAGCCGAGAAGGTTATTGATGCCGAGCGTGAAGTGGCGGCAGATGAAATGATCATCATAATCGAGCCGAGGGTAGTGGTGGGCGAGGTGCTTGAGGCTGGCGACCTCGTGGTGACGGTGGATGAGCCGATGGAGATGGCGGAGCCCGAAAAAGTAGCGGATGAGATGGGCACGACTCTTGGGGAAGAGTCAGCCGCTTCCTTCCAAGAATCCGGCAACGCTCCAATCATTGCCCTTCCTGCCTATGATCTCCTGCCGTCTCCTGGTCGTGCGAGCACGACGACGGTCCCTATCGAGTCGGGTGATGAGGCCACGGGCGGTGGCTTCATGTCCACAGAGGAGGAATACGCCTCCGTTTCAGCCGGTAGCTCGTCAGGTAAATCCTAAGTTAGTGTTCTTTCTTTGCCTTACAATTTTTCTGACAAATTTACCTTTTTTGTAACGCAGGTGCAGCCAGCGCCGATGCCCCACTGCTCGAGGGAGCGCCTTCAACGACTGCCTTAGCGGTGGTCACCTCTCAACCCTCTCTCATACCCTCGAAGATGTTGGAAGGTATGGATTTGCAATTTATTAATCTTATCGTCCAGACGCATAATTTGTGTATTAAACACACTGTTGTGTCTTTCAGGAGTGCTTTTTGACCATCTCTATCAAGTGTTGCTCCCACACTTCTCTTTCCCATCTGAATTCGCCTCTCTCTCTGGTGGCGCTGGTGAGTACCGTTCCCGATTGATATCTTTGTTTTTCAGTTGTAGAATTATTTCTAACTCTCTCTTATCCTGACTGCAGTGTTACAAATCGAAGGGGGAGAAGAAAGATCGGTTGCGCCACCGGCCCTTCCGGCCTTGCCACCTGCTTCAACTGGTATAGTAAACTATCTTATCATTAACTTTCTCCATATCTATTGAATCATCATCTAATCGCATTTTGTCTTTTTCAGCTGTCGTTCCAGTCTCGATGCCTTTTGAGTCTCGTATTACAATACCTGGCAGCCCTTCCCAGAGACGTCCGTCCTCAAAAGGTGTGGCGAATAGTCTGCGCATGTTGAGCGACTACATCGAGGAACTCGACGTCGAGGCTCCTACATCTGCTGAGGACTTCGCTACGACGGTTAACCCGATGTTGGTGATATTTGCCACCTTCCATGACGAGGGCATTGTCGCCTCTTGGGTTAACCATTGTCGGGAGATTGAGGCTCGCCTTCATCATCTGGAGTCGATGCGCCTATCTCCCGAGACTTTGGCCGTGAGCACCCAACGGGGAGTATGGCTCGAGCAAAGCACTTCTCATTTCCGTTATTTGGAACAAGAAGTAGCTCTGAGGCTGAAGGAGTGCCAAGAATCTTCAAGCGAAACCGCTCGCCTGCGTGCTGAAGTTGAGGCAAACACCGCTGAGGTAAAGGCCGTCTTCGAGGGTATTCTGGAGCGCATCTCAAATGGGCTGAGAATGAAGCAGGCACTTGATGTCGCCGAGCATGACACTCTAGGCCGTGAAGCTGCTCATCAGACCGTCAGGGATCAGCTTGCATCTGTCGCGCAGCAACGAGCCCAAGTGGAGGCAGAGTTGGCAGTGGTGGCTAATCAGGAGAAAGTGGGGAAAGAAGTGCGCGATCAATTGCTAGAGCTATGCAGGACGCTTCCTTCTCAGTAACTCTCCTTGTATCGTTTGTATTTATAAATAAAAAAAATGTATATATATTTTTTTCATCCTTTAGCACAATGTATCATGTACTCAATCAAGTTTATGAATAAAAGATACACATTTTCTGTAATGTCTTGTGTCATTTTTCCGTCTTTTCTTTCTTTCATTATCAGCACGCCACCTTAGTAAACATGGTCAACAGATAATAGAGCATGCATCTTGACTTTCTTAAGAATCAGCGATGGCTTAGGCCGCAGGTTCAGATCTGCTGCCTAAGACTTTTCAACTCTATGAGCCGTGAGGGTCTCGTAGAGATTTTTCTCCCTACGGATCGAGAGGATCTCGTAGGTGGGTTCTTCTCCTTAGGAATCGTGAGAATTCCTAAGTGTGATTTTCTCTTATAAGTCGTAAGGATCCTATAAGAGAATTTTTCCCTCTTACGAGTCGAGAGGACCCGTAAGCGGTTGTTTTCCTCCTTGTCGAGATTCGACTTTGGAGAGTGAGACCCGTGAATAGTATGCAAGAGACCGTTTTGGGCCAGCTTGCGGGGTCCCAGTGCTTAGGAAACAGGCTTCTTTTATGCCTACTGCCTAAGGCTTTATTTCACGAGTCGAGCCGCCTCAACAATTTCTTCACAAGTTGAGACGAATCGAGCGTTTCTCGCAAGAACATCTTAACATCGCATTTAACCTCTGCTCTTTACGACAGAAGCCCGTTAAGGTTGGTGGTACTTAGGGTTTTGGCCATCGTACCGTCGCATAAGCTGATATAGTCCTCGATAGGCAATCGTGCTGTTCGAGTAGCCCTGCCACTGCCGTGTCTCTGATCCCTTCGGGGGCTGGACAAGACGTCTTCAAGCAATCTTCCTAGGCAGTTGACCGTCGGAAGAGCAAGCGTTAGGGATTTGCCATGCCGCTTTTTACTTGAGGTTAGGCTCATTTTGGCGAGCCCCGATGAGTCATAACCACTCCGCGCTGGTGTAGGATAATCTCCGATAGTCTTTCAGGTTTTATGTGAGTTGCCGTCAAGACCCTGAAGCTAGGAATTTGGCCTTCGCTTCGTTTTGCTGGCATCGCGTCTGCTGTATCGAGACGAATGTCGCGGTTGTTTTTAGTTTGCTGATGAACCATCGAGGTTTGGAACTAGGGATTTTGCCATGGTTCCGTTTGTTTGATTGTCGCGTCCGAATCTCGCTGGAGGAAGGACGCTGGGGTGACAACTCGTCTGCTGTATCGAAACGAACGTCGAGGTGGAGCTGGAATTTTGCCATGGCTCCGTTTGTTTGATTGTCGCGTCCGAATCCCGCTGGAGGAAGAACGCTGGGGGTGACGACTCGTCTACTGTATCGAAACGAACGTCGCGGTGGAGCTGGAATTTTGCCGTGGCTCCGTTTGTTTGATTGTCGCGTTCGAATCCTACTGGAGGAAGAACGCTGGGGTGACAACTCGTCTACTGTATCGAAATGAACGTCGAGATGGAGCTGGAATTTTGCCGTGGCTCCGTTTGTTTGATTGTCGCGTCCGAATCCCGCTGGGGGAAGGACGCTGGGGTGACAACTCGTCTGCTGTATCGAAACGAACGTCGAGGTGGAGCTGGAATTTTGCCGTGGCTCCGTTTGTTTGATGATGTTGCGTCTGCTGTGTCGAGACGAACGTCGAGGTGGTGACCGTTCCACACTGGTGTGAGATGATCTCCAGTTGTTTTTCTGGCTCTATATGGGTTGCCGTCAAGACCTTGAAGCTAGGAATTTAGCCTTTGCTTCATTTGCTTTGTCATGTTCGAAGCTTGTTGGAGGAAGAACGTTATTGTTGACATTGCGTCTACTGTATCGAGGCGAATGCCACGGTTGTCTCTAGGTTGTTGTTGAACCGTCGAGATTTGGCTTCGCTTTTTGGCGGAGCCTGTTGGGAAGGTATGTTTCTCTCTTTGTTTGTGCCCCTGGATTGTATACAGGAATCGATGTGATCTAACCTGTAGGGCAAAAGTTTTATCATCATCATCATTTTTTTTGTTTTATTTCCGTGATGCTCTATCATTTCAGCTTTTATATCGCAAAGGTCGCGATTGCCCAATCGTTTCGGCTATTTTTCGCGGTGCCCAATCATTTCGGCTATTTATTTTATTTTTTACTCGCTGCTTTTTATTGCGAGTTGCCCAATCATTTCGGCTATTTTGCATGCTTACATTTTTACTTGCTGCTTTTTATTGCAAGTTGCCCCATCATTTCGGCTATTTCGTATGCATGTGTGGCTCGCTGATTTTTTTATCGCGAGTGTGGAACTTGGAATCTGACACTAATCTCAGCATTAACATCGCTACAACTGGAATATTACCAGGAGCGAATCATCATTTGCCATGAGGGGACTTGGAATTTGATACCATTTTAGGCATCAGCATCGCTACCACTGGGATATTGCCAGGAGCGAATCATCATTTGCCTTTGTCGATGTCGAACAAAGGTGGCTTAGTAAACAGGGTTAGGATTCTGTCGACTAAGGCTTTTGACTTCATGAGCCGTAAAGGTCTCACAAAGGTATTTCTCCCTACAAGTCGTGAGGATCTCGTAGGTGTGTTTTCTCCTTAAGGATCGTGAGGATTCCTAAGTGTATGTTCCCATGTAAGTCGTAAGGATCTTACAAAAGGGTTTTCTCCTTATAAGTCGAGAGGATTTGCAAGGGTTGTTCACCGTATGGACATATCCCCAGTCACGGATTGGACTTGGTTAGGGAATGTTTATTCGCGCCAGTGGATTGTATACAAGGGTCAGTACCGAACCACTTGTAGGGCAATGTCGAAAGTTGCGGGGGTTGCTTAAGCACAGGTTTAGGTCTCTGTAACTTAAGACTTTCAAATCCTATGAGCCGTGAGGGTCCCATAAGAGAGTTCTCCTTACGAGTCGTGAGGATCTCGTAAGTGTATTTTCTCCTTAGGAATCGTGGGGATCCCTAAGTGTGTTGCTCCTTTATGGGTCGTAAGGATCTCACACGGGTGGTTTCTCCTTACAAGGTCGAGAGGACCCTATAAGTGTCTTTTAACGAGGTTGCGCACTTTCGGGTTTTCACAAATACTCGCCGGTAGCCCTGCTGTTTTTACTCACGGAGCCCTTTCGGGTTTTCATCCGTGCCCATTTTGCTCATGGACGTACCGCTTTTTTTTTTATTCTTTTTATTTTTATATATTTTTTATGAGGTCATGCCCTTTCGGGTTTTCATGAACACTCGCCGGTAGCCCTGCTGTTTTTACTCACAGAGCCCTTTCGGGTTTTCATCCGTGCCCTTTTTGCTTATGGACATACCGTTTTTTTATATTATTTTTATATGTTTTTTTTTCTCGTCAGCCTAAAGATGCTGCGGTAGTAGTTTAAAGACGTTTCGGTCTTTTGCAAGTTTTAGGACATTGCGGTCCATCATTAGTTTAAGGACGTTTCGGTCCGCCGTTAGTTTAAGGACGTTTCGGTCCGTCGTCGCCGTATTTGAGGCGAACATCTAGTTTATTGACTTTTCGGTCCCTGGGGTTTTCCCTATGACTGTACATGATGCCCCCGGCGTATCCATCTTTCTCGGAGCGTGCGGTTGTGGCGGACTCACCTTCCAGTTTTCAGACAGCGCAAACTCGCCCTGTTGGTATTGGTCTTCAACCCAGTTTTTGAAGACGTAGCAGTCCTCGATCAGGTGACCTACCGTTTGGTGGTAAGGGCAATAATTAGGATTATTAACATCGCCTGGCCGCAACGGACGTTTTAGACCCGGCAGATTGATGAGTCTGTCGCACACCGCCAGCTCGAACAGTCCCCTCGTTTTATCTTGCGGAAATGAGTAAGGTCGTTTCAACTTTTCCTGGAGGGGTTGCCGCTTGTTGCTTTGGCGAGCAACTGGTCTAGGGTCACCTGATTGTTGTTGAGCGCTGGCGACGAGGGCCGTTTTTCCTTTTCCTTTATCCTTTTTGTTCGCTCCATTGTTTGCGGAGCTGAGATTTTTTTCGAGTAGCATGCGATTGCACGGCTGAACGTTCTCGCAGCTCCTTAATTCCTTTATTTTTGAACTAGATTCCCCGAGAGAAGGGTTGGGGGTAGCTTCTTCGTCAGAGTCGCTTCCAAAGGTGATAATTTGTGATCCTTTGGAGTCGGTTATATGACAATCGTCGGCGGCTCTTTTGCGCTCATCTATCGCATTTTTTCGGCGTCTACGAGCTTCACATTTTGTCCTGTCGAAGTGTTGCTTTTGAGCGACATACCCTTGCCACCAACAGTTAATGGATTCGCAGTCTTCGGTAGGATGTATGATCTTCTGATGATATAAACAGAAGTTAGGGTGCATCTCTAACTCAGCAAGAGTATTTTCTTCAGAGGGCGGTAGCTTCATTCCTACTGATAGAGCTTTGGCGAACCTTTTCCTCGTCTTGAATTTGTTTTTACCCGCAGTGTATGGCTTTTGATTTGACGGGAATGCCTTGGCTCTTTCCAGTATGGCCATTTCATGCTCTTGATTGGCTTTTGCTTTCAGACGAATTTCATTTAGGAAGACATCGATCAACTCGTCTGATGGCTGTAGAGTCTCCGGTTCAGGGTTCGCCATTGGTTTCTCGGCGCAAGAAGCTTCTTCATCATCTGCCAGTGAATGAGAAATCACACGACAAGTCGCTACGTAGTCTTCGGATTCATCTGATGAGTTTTCTCCATCGTTTTCATCCTTGACTAAAGAACAAGCTGCCCCCGGCGTGTCCGTCTTCTTTGGAGAGTGCGGCTGTGGTGGGTTTACCTTCCAGTGTTCCGACAGCGCGAACTTGCCTTGTAAGTACTGATCCTCGATCCATCCCTTAAAGACGAAACAATCCTCGATCGGGTGACTTACCGTTTGGTGGTAAGGGCAATAATTGGGATTATTAAGATCGTCTGGCTGTGACAGACGCTTTGGACTCGGCAGATTGATGAGTCTGTTGCGCACTGCCAGCTCGAACAGTCTTTTCGTTTTATTCTGAGGAAACGAGTAAGGACGTCTTAGTCTTTCCTCGAGGGATGGGCGCGGATGCACATTGTTTTGGCAAACGACCGGTTTTGAATTGCTCGGCTGTCGTTGAGCATTGGCGACGACGATCGCTTTCCCTTTTCTTTTCTCGTTTCGAGAATCAGGTTTTGGAGGAGACGGTCCATGGCGCATCTGGTCCATTTGGGCTAATTTTTCGATCAAAGCCTGGAAGGTGGTCGGCCTGAAGAACATCATGAATTGCGAGATGGTCGCTTGAGGGTCAAGGGTACTCACGAACATGCCTACCGCAGGTGCCTCCTCTATGCGTTGTTCGCATTTCGACCATAGGTTTCGCCATCGTGTTGCGTATTGGACCCACGTTTCACTTGGCCTTATTCTGGCATTTATTAGTGCTGTTATCGGGGTGCGTTCACTAGCACTCGCGAATCTTTGTGTAAACAGCAGCTCCATCTCTGCAAATGTTTTGACAGAGTCGTTAGGTAGCTCCGAATACCATTCAAAGGCTGTTTCTGCTAAGCTGCTGACGAATTGACGTAGCAACAATTTATCATCACCTCCAGTATTTCCGCATAAGGCCCTGAATTGAGCGACATGCTGATTCGGATTCCCTGTCCCTTTATATACATGGAATTTAAGGATCGTATATCCCGGCGGGTAACTGATTTGGTCGTACCAGCTCGGAGACGGTCGTCCGGTTCTAACAATTTGCCCAGCCGCTTCATTCGCCTGATGAACCCGGATCTGCTGAGCTATATAATCGTCTAGTGCGGTCTTAGAAATGGTTTCATCTTTAGCTGCTGAAAGAGCCGGCGGAGGATTAGATGTCTCCCCTCCGTCATCTTCAACAATGATTGGGGGTCTTCAGCTGGAGGGTCTGGCTGTAACATCATCCCTACCATATCTTGGAAGGGGAGGGCCATTTTCTTTATGCTGGCCGCTTGTTCCGCAGCCTCTTTATCCTTCTTTTCCAATATCGGGCGAAGAAACTCAACGTCAGTTTCTTGTTCTTGACGCTCATCCGAGGACGTTTCAGAGCTTTCTTTTGGCCCAGTGAGTGCGGCCATTGCAGTCATCATTTCCTGGAGTTTTTGCTGTTGCTCCTGGGCTTTCGTTACTGATTGGGTGAGCGGTCGGTGACCCGTCAAAGCGCGGCTTTCCTCCTTTCCGGAAGCCATATAAACCGTGTGCACTACCATGCCCCCAGACTTGGGGCGTTTGTGTCCAGCGCTTTCACGGTGTGCCTTGTTCACAGGGGCTTTTTGCGGCCTCCTTCTGTTTTGAGTGAGTGGCGTTGAGGGTGTCGCTGCAGTAGACACTCGAGTAGCTGTTTCTTCTTCTGGTCTGACCTTCGTCCTTTTCTGTCGGTGGAGATAGTTTTCATCAATCACTGACTCTTGGACCTGTCGTCAGACCTTGTAAATTTTAGAGGATAGCCGTTGAGGGGGCTGTCCTAGCTTCTTCTCTGGAGTATTTTCTACAGGCAAAGGAGTTCGCTTCAACATCGCGGTAGGAGAGTTTCTGCGCACCGAGTTCAGTAACTCAAAGCTGTTCCTGGTTGGAATAGCAGCCTCGATCCCCACCGTTGGAGCTGGAGGAGTAAACCCAGAGGGGGAGTTGCCCCGAGCCTTCCTCACTTGGCACCAGTGGCGACGTCGAGCATGTCGTGCTGATGGAGTTGTTTCAGTTATAGGGGTGACCTCCTCATGCCCCCTGTGTTGGTCAGAATCCGCTAGTACCAGCCTTTTAAAGACCAACGTCCGTTGAATGGGGACGGCTAACCTGTCAAAAGCGGATTTCCGAGCAGGGGAAGCAACCTTGGTGACTTCGCCTGAAACTGGATTAGGGATAGCTATCCGCTTCGGGATGACATCTTCCGGTATTGTTGGCTTTTTCATGGGCCCGCTGGAGCTCTGACCTAGCCTGTTAAAAAATGAGGCAGTGGAT
Source organism: Agapanthus africanus (assembly GCA_030015575.1). Classification (NCBI taxonomy): domain Eukaryota; kingdom Viridiplantae; phylum Streptophyta; class Magnoliopsida; order Asparagales; family Amaryllidaceae; genus Agapanthus; species Agapanthus africanus. The sequence goes on along the minus strand of CM057349.1, from coordinate 34,487,703 downwards.
TTGGGCGACCCTTTGAGAGAGGTCGCGGCAGTGGTAAGTCGATCGAAGACCGACTTCTTTGGGGCTTCTTGCAGCGTCATTAGGGCATTGAAGCTCATTGATGGGAGCATGGTCCCAAAAAATAATCCAGTGGTGGTTTGAGCCACCTGCTCCACCGGCATTTTGAAAAGGGAGGCCGCTTGGGGCCTATAAGTCACTCCTCCAGCAAGGACCGAGCGAGAGTTGTAGTTGCAGGCAGTGCAGTTTGAAGCCATTGATCTTCTGTTTTCTGCACAGAGTTAGACACCAAATCTTAGTACCTCGAATCCACAGGAAACCACAGTAAACCGCGATTCGTTCACGAACACGACATACGAAGTGTGGAGTGGAAAGTGGAAAAGGTCCCACCGGGCGTGCCAGAATCTGTTCCCCTCCGAACGGCGGCCAAGACAGGGACGTCTTGCCTGTGATTCGGAGCAGATGCTAATTGGTGCTATCCGTCTACTTCTCCGAAGATGCCAATTTGATTTATGGCACCATGTATCGAAGGTTTAAACGGATGCGTCCGATATAGCAGACTTCGTCAGATTCCCCCTCGCTTGAGGGTTTTTTTGATTATGGGGACGCTCTTCCCTGCAGGTGCAAGCCCCTGCAGTTAATTACGCTACCGCATTGCGGTAACAACTTTCTCCTTCTCCAGAATTTCACTTCGTGTCGTGGGTGTTTATTTTGTTTGTGGTTGCCCGTGGATTGTATACGGAGACTAATTTATGTCGTCGCCTGTAGGACGTGGATTAGTCCAAATCCGTGTTTTTTTAGATTTGGGTTTGGGGTTTTGGTTTGAGGATACATTAGCCATATTTGAGGCTAAGATCAACTCAAACGTTTGTTAAGAATACGTTAGTCCAGTTTGAGACTAAGATCAACTTAACGGGATCGTTTAGGTCCGACAAAAGAGCAATTGGCTCTATTGTTCCAGTTTAGGGACATAGGGGTCCATTACATGTATGGCCGTCGGGACCCATCACCTCTCTGACGACGTTGAAGGATTACAACGACAGATGTCAGAGGAGTTCAGAGATGTACCCTTGAGCCAAAGTTGATTGGGGGATCTAGAGTCCAATTTGGGACTAAAGTCTGTTTGAAAATTTAAGGACACGTTAGCCATATTTGAGACTAAGATCAACTTAAACGGTTGTTAAGAATACGTTAGTCCAGTTTGGAACTAAGATCAACTTAACGGGATCATTTAGATCCGACAAAAGAGCATTTGGGAGCTCTATTGTTCCAGTTTAGGGACACGGTGGTCCATTGCCAGTTTAGGGACATGGTGGTCCAAGTTCCAGTTTAGGGACGTGGTGGTCCAAGTTCCAGTTTAGGGACGTGGTGGTCCATTGCCAGTTTAAGGACATAGTGGTCCAACGTTCCCATTTTGGGGATGGATGTTGGTTTGAGGACGCATAAGTCCATGAGTTTAAGGACCCCACAGTCCATATTAATGTGTGGTTGTCAGGGACCCGTCACCTCTCTGAAGACGTTGAAGGATTACAACGACAAATATCAGAGGAGTTCAGAGATGTACCCTTGAACCGGATATAAATTGATTTAGGGAGCAGCCGTGCTCAGTCAATTTAGTTTGAGGACTTACGGCCATGATTGCGCTAAGTCCAGTTTCAACATTCTTCTGTTTTTGGTCTATTAGACCTGTGCTAGGGTTTTGCCCCTTTTTAGTAATGCACTGCATTATTTTTGCCTTGGTTGGGCTCTGCCCTTTTATGAGTGATGCAGAGCATCTATTTTGTTTGGGCTCTGCCCCTTTTCTTTTTAGAATGCATGGCATTTTTTATTAGGCCTGTTAGGCCTTTTAATTGGGCTCTGTCACTTTTTTTAATAATGCAGAGCATTAAATACTCTGACAGTGTCCCATGAGCGCAAGCGCATGTGATGGTGACACGTGCCACGCTCTGGTGAGCGCAAGCGCAACAGCGCAGTGCGCTGTGTCAGTGCGCTGCGCTGCTGACACGTTGCGTACCTTGGTGAGTTGCGCCAATTACAGAGAGCAAAGCTCTATTTCAAAAAGGCGCGTAGCGCAAGTGATTCAGATGCTGACACGTGGCGCTTTCCCAAGAGCGCAACAGCGCAGTTTAGAAGTGCAGAGCACTAAGAATCTTTTTAGATTCAAGAACAGAAGTGCAAAGCACTATTAAATTGAGAATCTTTTAAATTCAAGAACCGATGGTTCATAAGAGAAGTACGAAGCACTATTTGATTTCTTGATCTAATCTAGATCAAAGAAAAATAAGTTTTTCTTGTTTTTCTTATCTCAGAGAACCAAAGGTTCATGAAAAGTGCAAAGCACTATTTAATTAATTAAAGATCATTGATCTTCTTTTTAGATCTATGATCTGTTCATAAGAGAACTTTCTCTTTCGCTAAAGGTTTTTACCTTTTTGTTCTTGAGGAATTCTTTAGAGTTCTCTTTTTTTTTAAAAAAACTGTTTATCCCTTTGAATTGAGGTCTGGGGTCCTTTTTATAGTGCCCATAAATTAGTTAAATTTGTTAAAGAGATGTTTCTCTGAGTGATTTGGGGAATTTTCCCCACCATTGGATCTTTGATCTAAGGGCTTCTGTTTTACAGAAGAAAATCTTCTTGTTTTAACAAGAACAGAAAAGATTTCTTTAGAATTTTAATTCTGATGTCCCAGCGCGTGACACATGTCGTGCAGCGCACGGCGCAGCGCAACTGCGGTAGCGCATCTACGCTGACACGTGTCGCACAGCGCGAAGCGCAGCGCAACTGCGCTAGCGCATCTGCGCTGACACGTGTCGCGCAGCGCACAGCGCAGCGCAGTGCTTGCACAACTGAAGCGTTGCTTCCTTTAATTTTGCTTAAAATAGAGCTTTGCTCTGATTGGGCGCGCCTTCTTGGGCGCTGCGCTAACGTATCAGCGCCTGACATGTGGCGCGTTGCGCCCGAAATTTGAAGCGTTACTTCAAAATTTTGAATTTTGAATTTCAACAGAGCTTTGCTCTGATTGGGCGAAACAATCGTGTTTAATCGAGATAACAGTTTCATTCCCCATTCCTGGACGAGCCTGCAGGAGAGTTTAGGCACTCGTTTCAAGTTCAGCATAGTTTATCATTCGCAGATGGACAAGAAGTCCGAGCGTTCTATCCAGACGCTTGAGGATATGTTGAGGGCATGCATGCTGTATTTTCAGGGTTCTTGGGAGGACCACCTCCATTTGTTGGGGTTTTCTTATAACAATAGCTTCTAAGCAAGCATCCAAATGGTCCTGTTTGAAGCTCTTTACGGACGGAAGTGTCGATACCCTTTTTGTTGGGATGACGTAGGTGAGCGAAGGTTACTGGGCCCCGAGCTTATAGTTCAGACAATAAGCAAGGTTTAGATGATCATGAAAGTATTCCTAGAGGGGGTGACTAGGAATAAGCTACAGATATGCCCAAATTAAAAATTATAAACTATCAACACTTGCTAAACAAATCACAATTGCAAATTTAGTCAAAAGATAAGAAAATATAGATACGAGCTAAGCACAATGAGCAATTATGAAACTATAGCATATGACAAGCAAGTGATAAATTGCAATCAAGCAAGAGTAATGAGCATATAGAGATAGCATGCAATTTATAAGTTAATGAGCAAATGAGAGATAAGAAATTATGAACATAAACACGTGAGATTTTAGAGCGGTTCGGGAGATCCATGTTTACCGTCGAAGACTGGGAAGACGAACGTCTTTGCATGAATTTGGGGGCAAATACTATATGGAACATATCCATCCACCTCTCCGAAGATACCAAGTTGATTTTTGGCACCGTCTATCAGAGGTTTGGATAGATACGACCGATGTAGCAGACTTATCAGATTCCCCCTCATTTGAGGGTTTTTTGATTGTGGGGATGCTTTTTTCTACAGGCGCAAAGCTCTGTAGTTAATTACGTTATCACTACGTTATAACAACTTTCACCTTCTCCATGGATATCACTTCATGTTGTGTTGTATATTGTTTATTTTTGGATTGCTCTTGGATTGTACATGGAGACTAATTTTGTCATGGCCGTAGGGCGCGGATTAGTCCAAATCCATACATTAGATTCGGGGTGAACTTATGTAACTTCTGCCATCGGTTCAAAGCTTAAGGATCGTTAATCTTGTTTTAGATTAAGATCGATTTAAAATATTTTTAAGGACAATTAATATAGTTTTAGACTAAGGTCGACTTAAAATATATAATCATGATTGATTTTCTCTTTAAAATCAAATAAGTTTGAAAATTCAAGGACTTAATCTATTTTTAAGTGTTGGGCTTTGTGTTACCTAACAATGCTAAGCACTAGGCCATACTTTCCATTTTGGGCTTTGCATAACCTAATAGTGCTAAGTACTGGGCCCAGAAACTTAAACTTCATCATAGGATATAATATCCTTCACTCTTCAATGTTCACATGAATATCACGTGAGTATCTGTGGTTCATTGAAGTTCACGTGCCTTTCACGTGAGTAGTGCTAAGCACTCATTTATATAGCGTTCACGTGAGTGTCACGTGGATTGCTGTCTTCATGATCGATCACGTGTCTTTTACGTGAGTAATGCTAAGCACTCATTCGTTTAGCGCTCACGTGAAGCACTGTCTTCATGGTCGCTTATGTGTCTTTCACGTGAGTAGTGCCAAGCAATTCTGTTTGCTTTCTTCCCAGCACTGACGTGTCTTTCACGTGACGCGTTGTCTTCATGGGCGCTCACGTGATTTTCACATGATATTTCAAGTCTCGGCGCTTACATGCCTTTCATGTGAGTTTTTAAGTCTCAGATGGCTTCTTTTGAGCGCTCACATAGATATCACGTGAGACGCTGTTTCATATTTTTTCTTGACTACTCACGTGCCTTTCACGTGAGGCGCTGTCTCCTTGGATGTTCACATGAATATCACGTGAAACATCATTTCCTTGGGTTTTCACGTGTCTTTCATGTGAGACATGTTTTTCTTAAGTTTTTGCGTGGATATCACGTGAACCATATTTTCTTGCGTTTTCACATGGATATCACGTGATATTCTTCCATATTCATGCAGAAATTAATAGAGCTAAACTATAATTTTTCTTTGCAGATCTTTATTTATACAAGAACTAAGTTTCTTTCTTTTTTGTGAGAACCAAGTTCTTATCGTACTTGAAGGAACTAACTTCCTGGAATATAAATTCCTTTTTTTCGTGTTCTTTTCTTCTGTTCTTATGGAGGGTGATAAAATATCATAGTTTCCCCCCAGATCTTGAGTCTGAAGAACAAGATCTTCCTGATGAGAATTAAATTCTCATCTCGTGGGTGATTTGTCTTGTGGATCTCAGATCCAGAGGAAGAACTAAGTTCTTGTTATAGGGTTAAATCCTTATATCATATATGAAGGTAGGCAAGAGGGGAGATAGTTTTTTGTCTCTGTTTTTATTTAGGGTTTGAACAGGGTGGCGATCTTCTCCAAAAAGAGAATTAAATTCTCTGCTGTTTTTTATGGAAGCTTAAGGAGGGGATTTTTTCTCTCACAGAAGCTTGGGGGTGTATTATGTACCTCTCGCATGTATATAAGACTTTAAGTCTCAGGTCCTTTATATAGGAGACGAAAACTATCAATTAGTTTGAGAAAATCTCTCATTGAGAGATATCAATTGACTTAATTGATGTTAAAGATCATTTGGGAATTTTATCCATTGTTGGATCATTGATCCAGTGGTTTTCTGTTTAACAGAAGATATCTCTTGTTAGTTTTAAAAAGATTAGGAAAATATTTTCCTAACACAGAATTTAATTCTATCTTCTAATTTGATTGGTGATATTATAATCACCGTTGATTTTAAATCCAAAGGTTTCCCTGTTTAACAGAGAAAATCTTTCTACTATTAGAAAGATCAGGGGCAATATTTCATAAATAGAATTTAATTCTATCAGAAGCTAGTGCTTCAAGCTAATGCGCTCACGTGGATATCACGTGAGTACTGCCACACACACACACACACATACGACACTCACGTGCTTTGCACTTGAGCGCTCACGTATTTAACATGTGGTGCCTTTATGGGTTTTAATCCTATCTGAAGCCAGCACTCACATGCTTTGCTTGTGAGCACTCACGTGGATATCACATGGGGGCTATCATAAGATTTAATCATGTCTAAAGCCGGCACTCATATGATTTGCATGTGAGCGCTCACGTAGATATCACGTGGGGGCTATCATTGGATTTAATCCTATCTGAAACCGGCACTCACATGCTTTGCATGTGAGCGCTCACGTGGATATCACGTGAGGGTTTTTTTTCGTCTTTTCTTTTCTCTTTTTTTATATGAGGGAACAAATGCCACCTACCGTGCGACGGTGCCAGCCTTACAGCCGTCGGATCACCTAGGGAAATGGGGGAGTCAAACCGATCCTATCATTCCTTATAAATAGAGCATCTAGATATGAAGTGACCACTTTTCCTTCATCTTCTTTGCTTATTTTCTTTCATTTTTGAGAATTTAATTCTCCTTCAGAGCTTTGTTCTCTGCCTTCAAAATCCTTTCGAACAACGTCGACTCTGTCAATTTTTTTGGTAAGGATCATGAACAGAATTTAGCTCTAAACATATTTTGGATATTATCCCCCCTTTTTGGGATTTTGGATTTTAAACCCATTAACATATTTAATAGAGCTTAGCTTTTGATGCTGGGCAGAATCATCTCCCTTTTGGAAATCTTAAAAAGAACCCTTTTTGTGTAGATTCACAGATCTTGATATTTTGATCTAAAAGATTAAAATCGATGGACATTTTTGATTTTATCATCGATTTTCTTGTTAGGGATTTTCCCTGTTGTCAATCTTAACGTTTCTTGTTTTGGGGATTTCTAGAATTTAATTCCATTGCTTAACCCATAAGCTTCTCAAATAGGAATTCTGGGATTTAATCTCATCATCATCTTCTTGTTTACAGAGCTTAGCTCTGATTTGAATTTTTTTGAAAAGTTTCCTTCTTTAGGAATTTTGGTAATTTAATTCCATTTTGATTTTCTTTTTCAAAGCTGTTCTTGAATATATATATTCCTTTTTTTATAGGGATTTAATCCCTGTATCACAAATCCGAGCAGATTTGAACTTTTTGTTATTAAAGGACCCACTTTTGGGGCCTTGGGAGTTTAACTCCAAATACTCATTTAATGAGAATCCTTTTTGATTCTCACAATGGGCACATGCTCCATCATTAGCGAGTCGCCACTTCGATTTTGTGGGGTCCACTAGCTTTGGAGCTAGTGACTCCACAATCTTTGTTTTGTGTCAAACTTTTTGTTGACACACATTTTTTGTCTTTTTCTTGATCCCTTTTCAGGTACCATGACTTCAGTTCCTTTCTTCCCCTACACCCGTTTGGGAGTTGCTTTCCCGCAGTTGCCTTATGATGAGGAAGTGCTGGCTATGATCCGGAACCATGATAGGAACGAAGAGAACCTTCTTTTATGGGGGACCTGGTATGGTCACATCATAAGGGGCCGCCGCAGCTTCACCTGTGGAGAACCATCAGAGCCTATCCGTTCAATCCAGTATATGGAGAACCTGCACATTGCTTACGCGACGGAAGCAGTTAGCTGGACCCCTGAAGGTCGTCTTGAGCCATCGTCAGTGGGGTTACCCAACCAGCCCCCGGTGGCTATCAATATTTTGTGGCGTCGCATATGCCAAGGCGAAACCCGACCCCGGGGACAGATTTATAAGATAGGTGCCACCTCTCAGCACCCGGTAGGTTATCTTTATTGGGCTAGCTATATTCTCTCCGCTCAGCGGTCGCGGTTGCAGAAGGTTGGTTTATACCAAGCAATATATGCTTCGTTGTCTTATTATCATACTCCCCACGTCTGGTGGGTCAAGGCTTTATGAACCAATGGACCCTTCCCACCAACAAATTTCTATTGGGGGATCCGGAAGTTTCACTGGAAGAATTTCGGGAGGTCTCTGGACTACCGATCAAAGGAGAGCATTACGAGAAGCCGCTACCCCCAGATGAGTATGTTTTTTCCACAGCGCTGGCTATGTTGGAGGGTTTGACGATCGAGAACGCCATTCAGCACAAGTATCCAGGTCTGATCAAGGTATTAAATATTTATGAGAGTCTATTTGTGGCGTCCGGAGGGCAAGGAGTAGGTTTTGGGGATTTCATTGCCCACTTCCTTCATGCCGACGTCTTGTCTAAAAAGGCCCTGAAATTTGCAAGGATTGAAGATCCTTTAGGGTTCGGCTTGGAGAACCTACCAGCCAATGAAAAGGATTTGCCGCAGTTCTATAGTCTAAATATGTCGGTTGTTGCCTTTGAGGAGATTGTTGTTCCTAGTATGGACGAGGAATCCTTCTTCATAGGTTTCATAGGTCTGTGGCTCAGCTGGTTCGCGATACCCTTGCATCATCGCTTCATGAGGGCATTTGTCTTCTACCCCACTCACCGTATAGCTGAGGGGGCGCGACCAGCTGTTGGCATTGCAGGGTTGTCTCACCTATATCATGGTTTGAGCACCGCCGCCAACACTTCTACTCCGGGTGTAAATCCTGTGAATTTCTTTCTCCATTATTTCATATCTTGGATTGAGATGCATGTTCTAGGTGGATTCACAGCGCACCAAAGGCCTACTTTTTATGATTCCTATACCTTTCAACGGGTTATGAAGCTGATTGATGCCTCTGCTCCCGACCCGACATAGTTGGGGGCTCTGCGACTGCTGCTTTGCCCATACTCGAAGGAAGGTGCTATGGTTTTCATTGATCGAGTCTTTTCTACCCCTACGAAAGCCGCTCATCAGTTGCATGACGTGCTGAAGAAGAGAGCATTTAGTTTGAATCCCAAGGAGATCATGCATCTTTACTCGATCAGACCCGGTTATTTGGTATTTTGGTTGGATGGCGCTGCTTTATTCATGCGGTACAACCCACACCGCTTTGCCCAACAATTGGGATATGATCAGGGCGTCTCCCTCGAGGACTTTTTGGTTGAGCTCGTTTCCGTGCTAGAAACCGCCCACGACGTCATTCATCACTTCTTGCATATGGGCACTGGTTCTTATTTCATAATCTCTGAGCCTGACTGCACCCTAAGGCCTTTAAGTACTTATAAGGGCTGGTACCTGCATGGGGTAGGTCCAATCATTGCATGTTGGATATAGTGCCCTCAAGGCAATTATTGTAATTGCAAGTAGGCGATTATGATAATTGAACGAGGACCTATACAGGTATAACAGCCTTACTCGAGATGATAGTATGCTATCTAGTTTGTCTTTATCATTGTTCCCTTATAAATAAAAGAGAAAAAAGGAATGGGGAAATTCCCCACTAATGGAGCTTCACGTGCCCACACGTGAAGCGCCCAGATACAAAGATTATAGGCGCTTGACAGGCTGAAATTGAGCCTCACATGTAAGCACGTGAGCATCTATATACAAAGTATATAGGCTCCATATTAAAGCAAATAGCAGGCCAGAGAAGCTCACGTGTTAACATGTGATGCCTTTTGTTGGGCTGTTTCATATAAGCAAACAAGTTTAACTCCGTGGGGGTCACATGCTACACACGAGTGTTCCTAAACACCAGCTCACGTGTTAACACGTGATGCCTTTTCTTTAGGCTGTTACATATAAGCAAACAAGTTTAATTCCATGGAGGTCACGTGTTACACGTGAGTGTTCCCAATCACCTTCCAAGCTGATAAAATTGAATTCTAAATAAAGGGATCAAAACCCTATTTGGAAAATATTTCCTTAAATCTTTCTAAACAAGAAAGATTACTCTCTGTAAAACAGAATATCGTTGGATTAAAAAATCCAATGGTGATTAAAAATCACTTATCTACAGAAAAAATTCTGTATAGGAAAATATTTCCCTAATCTTGTTAAAAACAAGAAAAATATCTTCTGTAAAACAGAAGTCCTTAGATCAAAGATCCAACGGTGGATAAAATCCCCAAATCAATTAAGATCTCTCGATGAGAGATTTCTTTAACTAAATCAACAAACTTGTTTCTACTATATAAATTACCCAAGACTTCACTTGTACAGAGAGAAACCCCCCATAAGCTTCAAACTTAAAAAAGAAAAGAGAAGAGAGAGAACAAAAAAAAAGAAGAGAATTCAATTCTCTAAAGAAGAAGATCTCTCTTTTAGAAAAAAGAAACCCTAGGTAAGAAAAAAGACACAGAGATTATCTTATCTCTTCCTTAAGAGTTTAACCCTTCAAAAAAAGAACTTATTTCTTCCTCTGGTTGAGGTCTGCAGAAGCAGATCTCCCCACAAGTTGAGAATTTAATTCTCATCGGGGAGATTCTGTTATGCAGATTCAAAACTTAGGGGAAAGAACTAAGTTCAAAGAATTTAATTCTTCCAAAAGTATACAGGAATTTAATTCCTCTGATAAAACTAGGGTTTAACCCTGCAAAAGAATTTAATTCTTATAAAGAAAAGGGTCTGAAATTCTCAAAGCTCAGATCAAAATCTCCATACATATAAAAGAACAGACTGGTGATTCATTAGCATTCAACGCTATATAACAAAGGCTGACGTGTTCCCACGTGAGCACCTCTGAGGAACAAAAAGGAAAGACTGAGATCGAATCACGTGTTCTCACGTGACCCTAAACAGTTGCTTAAATAGAAAAGGGGAAAATTCCAAAGACATCACTCACTTTTGAGCACCTCACGTGTTCGCACGTGAGCATTATAGGAGCTAAGTGCTTAGCACTTATAAAAGGAAGAGGGAATAAACCCAAAGAAGCAGTGCCTAACTCTGGGATGCCTCACGTGCCCATACGTGATGGACATAAGAATTAAGTGTTTAACACTTATATACAGACGGGGATTTGGACCCAAGTGTACCAACGCCAACTTTCAGGCGCCTCACGTGCCACAAGTGAGCGCCCTAAATTTCAATGTTTAACACTGCTTTAGAGTCTTAGGTGGGAGCACGCGAGCACCGAGCACATATTAGTGTTTAACACTATAAGAAGCCAACTTCAGCCCCAAATTGGCTAAGTCTTCCTGAGATTAAAATATATTGGATCTCCAAATAGACCGAGTCTCTATGCTCATGACTTCCCAAACTAATTAACCAGAATGATGTCCATTCTACATCTCCTAAGTTAATTTCAGTCTCCCAAAAATGACTAATATGGTCTACAATGATCTCTCCTCTCAATCTGGAATTTGGTTCAAGGGCACATCTCTCTACACCTCTAATACATGTCGTTGTAATTCCTCAACGTCTTCAGAGAGGTGGCGGGTCCCGAAAACCAACTGCTTTTGGATGCACTTCCCAAAATGGCGACAACGGACCGAAACGTCCTTAAACTAGCCACGGACCGAAACATTCTTAAACTAACAACGGACCGAAACGTCCTTAAACTAAAGCAATAGAGCCCAAATGCTCTTTTGTTGGATCTGAATGATCCTAAAATCTTGTTGAGTAGATCTTAGTCTAAAATTAGACTAACGTATCCTCAACAAATATTTAAGTTGGTCTTAATCTCAAACGAGATTAACGATCCTTAAATCAACCCAAGCCCAAATATAAGAATATACGGATTTGGACTAATCCATGCCCTACGGGCGACAACATAAATTAGTCTTCGTATACAATCCACGGGCAACCAAAAATAAAATAAACATACACGACATGAAGTGACCTTCCGGAGCAGGAGAAAGTGGTTATCGCTACGCGGTAACGTAATTAACTGCAGGGGCTTGCGCCTACAGGGAAGAGCGTCCCCACAATCAAAAATCCCTCACAACGAGGGGGAATCTGACGAAGTCTGCTACAACGGTTGCATTCGTCAAAACCTCTGATACACGGTGCCATAAATCAACTTGGCATCTTCGGAGAGGTGGACGGATAAAACCAAATAGCATCTGCCCCCAAATTCAGGCAAGACGACCTACACGGTTCCGTCTCCCGTTTTCGGCGGTGAACAGATTCTGGAACGCCTGGTGGGACATTTTCCTCTTTCCACTGTACACTTCGCGTGTCGTGTTCACAAACAAATCGCGGTTTACTATGATTGTCCCTGGATTCGAGGTATTAAGATTTGGTGTCTTGGTCTTGTGCAGAGAAAAAGAAGAATCAATGGCTTCCAAGTGTACTTGCAACAGCAACTCCCACTCCGTCCCCGCTAGAGGAGTGACGTACGGGCCAAATGCGTCCTTCATCTTCTCAATGCCAGTGGAACAGGTGACTCAGGCCACCACTGGATTGTTCTTCGGGACAATACTCCCGCCAACAAGCTTCGGCTCGATGGTGCCATCACAGGAAGCTCTAATGAAGTCTTTCTTCGATCGACTTGCAGCCACTACTGCTCCTCTCAACGGGTCGTGTCACGACCCGCAGGGTACAGAACGTGACTGGCACTTAAGTTACGAAACGACTCAAGGCGTACGTAAAATAAGTAAGCCAAAGCCCAGAAATCAAAACCCGATTAAGAAATAGAGTGAAGGAAAAACCCAATTTATTGAAAGCGATTTAATCTATTAAGTCACATCAAGCTTTTTTTTTTAAAAGCAACATCCATTTTTCCAAAAGTTTCGGCAGAGTCTCCTTTGTAAAAACAGGCCCCCAAACTGGTACAAAACAGGAGTATAAATGAATAATATGAAATAAGGCATCCCCAAGCGGGAGCTAGCTCTTCGCCGAAGCGGACTCAATCCCACGCAATAAAAATCAGCAAGTGAAAGAAAATAAGCATGAGAAGCACCAGTAAAATATTATGTCGACTCAAGTGAGCTCGACCCTAGATACAGCATAAACGTCCACAAATCTCACAGCCTTGTCTCTAGGTCAATATACATCAATACAATAATAGGTACAGAAGATACAGTAGATGGAGTACTCTAGATACAATGAAATATACAAGGTGGTACAAAAATATTATCACAACCCACCTATGAGCAAAAGCCTCGAGTCCAGGCAAAAGAAGCAAAAGAGGCAAAAGGAGCAAGTGCGTCCGCCGCTACTGTGCTGACGGAGCGGGCCTGCAAAAAGGCTGTGGCACAACGGGGGTGAGTTGCCAACTCGTGAGTAATAAATAGTATCTATAGAGGCTATCGCAAGTATGCACGCAAGTATCATAACATCTACAATACTGATGTGGCAGGATCTACTAGCAGATATGTATGCAACAGGAATCATTATATAATACTAAACTGGCATGATGTGCTAGCAGGTATGTATGCAACATGAATAAACTCGTGGTCTGAATATGGAGATATAAGAAATCATTGTTTTCTTCTTAGAAATATCTTTTGAAATATCAGCATAATATCAATAGAATCAACAGAAATCCGTGTCCAGCATCGACACCTCAAACCACTATCTCAAATCTCATGTATCCATATCACAGTATCTTTGGCCTTAGCCGTCCGGCTGACCCATCTCAAAGTATCAATATCTCAAAATCTCACGGCCACGGTCGGTACCCTCTGGGTATCCGCCGTGCCAAAAAATCACCGGTAGGTAGTCTGTCCCCTGCCAGGCTCATCGTCTACTACTCGATCTTCTTGCCCCGGGGTCCTTACCGGGCCCACCATGTACCCGAGATGGTTCATCCAACTCCTCGAAACGGGTCTCGAAAACTAACAGAAAAACTCATGGTGGACGATACATACATCACTAGAAAACTGCAACTTGCATGTTTTGAAAAGGTAATAAGTTTAAAGTTCCTTGCGGTTTTCCCCCAAAATCCAAAAATCTCATAAATCTCAAGAAAATCATCATAAGTGCACAGGTCAATGATAATGAATGCATATGGTATCAACAAATCAAGCTGCAATGTATGATTAATAGACTAGGCATGAACGAATGATGTAATGAGGTACATGCAAATGAATAACAATCCTACATGGTTATCCTGAGGAATTTAAATGCATTAGCATAGATTTAAGTATTGTATATGGTGAAGTTGTTCTAGATTATAAGTTATCTAGTATCGTGGCATAGCAATTACCAAGGCGTGTGTGTACGCATGAATAGTGCTCGTGCTGCATATAAAAACCCTGGCAATGGTGCATGTGTCATATGGAATGAGTTCGCATATGAATGTCGATATATAGATCATGAATGTAGCAAGATGTTTAGGCAAGCATTATACTCATAATTATTAATACCACCAGGAATCTTTTAAATTACTCAAACTATCGGGCGACTTGCACCATCCAAACGATTGTCCCCGTAGATGTTATATCTACTCACCCGTGATCTCGCATTAGGTGTAACCGACCATCTGCTTTCCTTTCTCCGCGGTGCTCGAAATCCCCGCCTGCGAACCTAGAATTTACATAAAGTAACACACATAAGGCAAATCCTGCAAAAACGTGATATATCGATCAAAGGAATAACTCGCGTTGGAAACTAAACGCGTGTGCACTCGATACGTCAGGACGTGCGTAACCTCCACATTAAAACATAATTACCACTGATCACATTCTAAGGTGTTACAATCTTCCCCCTTAAGAAAATTCGTCCCCGAATTTAAAATATATCTACGCGTACCTTCAAAGAGATGAGAGAATTTCTTCCGCATTTTGCCCTCGGCTTCCCAGGTGATCTCTTCACCATTCGGGTTGCGCCAAAGAACCTTCACAGATAGCAAGACCTTTGATCGAAGTTTCTTCACCTGCCGATCCAATATCACTACTGGCTGCTCGGTGAACGAAAGATCGCGCTCAAGCTGAACGGTCTGATGCTGAATCATGTGAGAAGTGTCATGAAGATATCTGTGAAGCATCGACACGTGAAATACGGGGTGAACATCTGCAAAGCTGGGTGGAAGAGCCAAACGATACGCAACTGCGCCGACACGCTCGAGGATCTCGAAGGGACCATCAAATCTGGGACTAAGCTTTCCTTTTCGCCCAAATCTCATCACGCCCTTTATCGGAGAGACCCTCAGAAAAACGTGATCGCCAACTGCGAACTCTAGTCTGCGACGGCGTCTATCTGCATACGATTTCTGCCTGCTCTGGGCCGCTCTCATCCGGTCTCGAATCAACTGTATCTTCTCGGTCGTCTCCTGCATGATCTGCGGCCCCAAAATACTGCTCTCGCTAAGCTCTATCCAACAGACGGACGATCTGCATCTCCTTCCATACAAGTTCTCGAAAGGTGTCATCTGAATAGTATCCTGGAAGCTGTTGTTTTAGGAGAACTCCACTAAGGGTAAATGATGATCTCAGCTACTTCCGAAGTCTAAAACGCACGCTCGGAGCATGTCCTCGAGAGTCTGAATAGTCCGCTCTGACTGGCCGTCGGTCTGCGGATGAAATGCTGTGCTGAAACTCAAATGGGTACCTAACGCCTCCTGAAGTCTCTGCCATAGTCGACTGGTAAACTGGGTGTCTCGGTCTGACACGATACAAGTCGAGACGCCATGCAACCGTACGATCTCGTCGATGTAAATCTGGGTATACTGAGCAAAACTGAAAGTGGTCTTCACTGGTAGGAAGTGAGCCGCTTTCGTCAATCGATCCACGATCACCCAAATGGAGTCGTACCCTCGACTGGTCCTGGGTAGACCCACAATGAAATCCATAGAAATCTGCTCCCATTTCCACTCCGGAATGGGCAAAGGCTGCAACTCTCCTGCTGGCCTCTGGTGCTCGGCCTTGACTTGCTGACAAGTCAGGCATCTCGACACGAAGTCTGTGACGTCCCTCTTCATCCCGTCCCACCAATAAACATCTCTCAGATCGCAGTACATCTTGGTGGAACCCAGATGAACGCTGTATATCGATCTATGCGCCTCCTTAAGAATCTCACGCCGCAGTCCCTCAGAATCTAGTACACAATCGAGTCCCAAATCGCAGTACTCCCTGATCATCGATCACGAACTCGGAATCTCTGCCCCGCCTAATCTGCTCCATGATCTCTGAAAGACGGTCATCATTGGGCTGTGCATCTCGAATACAGTCAAGCAACTGCGGACGCGCATGAATATGCGCAAGCTGTCCCCCGTCAGAGTGAACTCGAGCTCAACTCGGCTGTCGCATAAAATCTGCCAATCTGCTGTTGACTGCCTCTGCACGGCGCTCAAACAAGATAAACTACCTTCGGGCGTCCTACTCAAAGCATCAACCACAACGTTCACCTTGCCCGGATGCTAAAGGATCTCGCAATCATAGTCTTTCACCAGCTCCATCCAACGGCGTTGTCTCAGATTCAGGTATCGCTGCTGAAATATGTACTTCAAGCTTTTGTGGTCCGTAAATATCTGGCACGACTCGCCGTATAGGTAATGTCTCCAGATCTTGAGTGCAAACACCACTGCAGCCATTTCTAAATCGTGCATAGGATAGTTCTGTTCATGCTTCTTCAGCTGCCGAGAAGCATACGCGATAACTCTGTCATGCTGCATCAACACGCAACCCACTCGAGAAGCGTCGCAATAAACTATGAATCCGCCCGATCCCGAAGGCAATGACAACACTGGTGCAGTAGTCAGACGAGTCTTCAACTGCTGGAAGCTATGCTCGCACGCCTCGGTCCAATCAAAAGGAACTCTCTTCCGGGTCAATCCGGTCAACGGTGCAGCAATACTGGAGAAGTCCTGAACGAATCGTCGGCAGTAGCCAGCCAGGCCTAGGAAACTACGGATCTCCGTAACTGATGTCGGTCTGGGCCAATGTTGAACGGCCTCGATCTTCTTCGGGTCCATACATATGCCATCCCTCGTAATTACGTGACCCAAGAAATCAACACTGTCAAGCCAAAACGCACACTTGGAGAATTTCGCGAACAACTGGTGCTCTCTCAAAGTCTGCAACGTGATCCGCAAATGCTGCTCGTGCTCCTCTCGGCTCTGGGAATACACCAAAATATCGTCAATAAACACGATGATGAACAGATCTAGATACGGCCTGAAAATGCGGTTCATAAAATCCATAAATGCGGCCGGTGCATTGGTGAGTCCGAACGACATCACCAAAAACTCATAGTGCCCGTAACGTGTGCGAAAAGCCGTCCTTGGAATATCCTCCTGCCGCACCCGCAACTGATGGTAACCCGATCGCAAGTCAATCCTCGAAAAGTATCCCGCACCCTGAAGCTGGTCAAACAAATCATCGATACGTGGTAAGAGATATCTGTTCCGTACGGTAACTCTGTTCAGCTGGCGGTAATCAATGCACAAGCGCAAACTTCCATCTTTCTTCTTGACGAACAGGACAGGAGCACCCCGTGGAGAAACACTAGGTCGAACAAGCCCTTTATCTAATAAATCCTACAACTGATCCTTCAGCTCTCTAGGCTCCGCCGGGGCCATCCGATAAGGCGGTATGGAAATAGGCCCCGAGCCAGGAATCAAGTCAATGCAGAACTCAACATCGCGCTCAGGCGGTAGTCCAGGCAGCTCATCAGGGAAAACATCAGGGAACTCACACACAATCGGGACCTGGTCCAACGGAAGCTCTGCAGCTCGAGTATCACAAACAGATGCTAAGAATCCCTGACATCCCTTCCGTAATAGCTGACCGGTGCGAAGAGACGAAATCAAGCTGGGAAGGGTGACACTGCGGTCTCCCTGAATAACAAGGATTGGCTCTCCCGGAAAGCTAAATCGGAATGCCTTCTCACGGCAGTCCACAGAAGCATAACAAGTTGCCAGCCAGTCCATGCCCAGAAGCACATCAAAGTCCAACATATCGAGGAGAATCAAATCAACCGACGAATCCCTCTCCCCGATACGAACGGAACACAAACGAAACACAAAACGAGTGACAAACGACTCGCCTACCGGAGTAATAACCACAAGCGACAGATCTAACGACGATGACTCACGGCCCAACATCGGTGCAAAGTGTGTAGATACGTACGAATGTGTGGAACCTGGGTCGAATAATACTCGTGCGTCGAAAGAACATACGGGCAAGGTACCTGTCACAACGGCATTGGATGCCTGCGCATCCTGCGGTGTCAAAGCGAAAACTCGGGCCTATCCCCCACCAATAGCTGGCTGACCTCTGCCTCGGCCTCTGCCTCCTCGCCCTCTCTGAACAGGACCGCCGCGTCCACGTCCTCTGGGTGCATCTAACTGACGTGGAGCATCGCCGGGGGTAGGAAGTAAAGCTCTCTGAGGAGGTGGTGAAGGTGGTAAAGTCACGTATGGAACTGTCGCCACTCCCCGTCGTCTCACCGGACAGTCTCTGATACGATGGTGCGGACTCCCGCACCCAAAACATCCTGGCGATGCCTGCTGTCCCTGCGGATAAGAACCAAATAGCTGACCCTGTCCAACTCCTCTGCCGGCACCATCTCTCGGAAAGAATCTGGCACGATATCTCTGAGTGGGCATATCGGTACGAATCCTCTTCGGGCCAGAAACGGCCGAAGTCTCTGAAATGCGTGCCTCCATCCGTAAGGCCGTGTCCATAACAGCTGCATAAGTGTCGAAGTGCTGGGCGCCGATGGCAAGAAATAACTGGGTGTCAAGTCCCTGCACGAACCTCTTCACTCTCTTTTCTTCAGTATCAACCAAATACGGAGCATATCTGGACAACTGTGTGAACTGGACATCATACTCGGACACTGTTATCCCTGGAGTCTTGCACAAAGCCTCAAAACTATGAGCTCTTGCATCACGAACGCTCTCGGGAAGGAAACGGGCTAGAAATACGGCTGTGAACTCGGTCCAAGTCATAGGAGGTAGACCTGCAGCTCGACCTCTCTCGACGGACTCACACCACGTCTGCGCAAGGCCCTCTAAACGGAAACTCACAAGCTCTACCCATCGATCGTCAGAACATCTGAGCGAACGGCAAATCCAGGCTAATCTGTCAAGGAATGTCTGTGGATCCTCCGCTGCATCTGTGCTGGTGAAGACTGGAGGTCTCAGCCTCATGAAATCCTGTAGTGATACTGGAATAGCCACGGTAGTAGTAGTAGGAGCAATTGTCTGGGAAGCAAGTACTATGGTAGTCTGTGCTGCGGTAGGTACGTCCTTCGATCTCGGTGCACGACTGGCTTCTACTAAGGACCCCACCATCTGTCGTAACTCCTGCATACCTCCCATCATCTGTCGTAGCTCCTCCATACCAGACTCTAGCTTATCCATGCAGCCTGGGGAAGGCGGATCAGTCTGTCCCTGGGGAGTAGGTATGTCACCCTGCTCGGTCCTCGTCTCGGACGAGCCTGCTCGGATCTCATCTCGGGCGACAGCCCTTTACGCTCTCGTAGCCTTCGGCGGTATAGTGGCTGGTACAGGAAACATGATAATAAAAACAGTGCAAAGAATCATAGGATACACGGAATTGAAGAAGGAATTTCAAGCAAGTATATCCTAAAGTCACCTAGGCGGAGTACCGTATCGCAAGTATGCCGCGGACATACATACGCTACGTTACCCTGCTTAAGTCACTTACTCCATCTACCAAGGGTCATCCTACACTAAGAAAGGTAAAACCTATCGCTCTGATACCAACTTTGTCATGACCCGCAGGATACGGAACGTGACTGGCACTTAAGTTACGAAATGTCTCAAGGCGTACGTAAAATAAGTAAGCCAAAGCCCAGAAATCAAAACCCAATTAAGAAATAAAGTGAAGGAAAAACCCAATTTATTGAAAGCGATTTAATCTATTAAGTCACATCAAGCTTTTTTTTAAAAGCAACATCCATTTTTCCAAAAATTTCGGCAGAGTCTCCTTTGTAAAAACAGGCCCCCAAACGGGTACAAAACAGGAGTATAAATGAATAACATGAAATAAGGCATCCCCAAGTGGGGGCTAGCTCTTCGCCGAAGCGGACTCAATCCCACGCAATAAAAATTAGCAAGTGCAAGAAAATAAGCATGAGAAGCACCAGTAAAATATTATGTCGACTCAAGTGAGCTCGACCCCAAATACAGCATAAACGTCCACAAATCTCACAGCCTCGTCTCTAGGTCAATATACATCAATACAATAACAGGTACAGAAGATACAGTAGATGGAGTACTCTGGATACAATGAAATATACAAGGTGGTACAAAAATAATATCACAACCCACCTATGAGCAAAAGCCTCGAGTCCAGGCAAAAGAAGCAAAAGAGGCAAAAGGAGTAAGTGCGTCCGCCGCTCTTGTGCTGACAGAGCGGACCTGCAAAAAGGCTGTGGCACAATGGGGGTGAGTTGCCAACTCGTGAGTAATAAATAACATCTATAGAGGCTATCGCAAGTATGCACGCAAGTATCATAACATCTACAATACTGATGTGGCAGGATCTACTAGCAGATATGTATGCAACAGGAATCATTATACAATACTAAACTGGCATGATGTGCTAGCAGGTATATATGCAACATGAATAAACTCGTGGTCTGAATATGGAGATATAAGAAATCATTGTTTTCTTCTTAGAAATATCTTTTGAAATATCAGCATAATATCAATAGAATCAACAGAAATCCGTGTCCAGCATCGACACCTCAAACCACTATCTCAAATCTCATGTATCCATATCACAGTATCTCTGGCCTCAGCCGTCCGGCTGACCCATCTCAAAGTATCAATATCTCAACATCTCACGACCACGGTCGGTACCCTCTGGGTATCCGCCGTGCCAAAAAGTCACCGGTAGGTAGTCTGTCCCCTGCCAGGCTCATCGTCTACTACTCGATCTTCTTGCCCCGGGGTACCTTACCGGGCCCACCATGTACCCGAGACGGTTCATCCAACTCCTCGAAACGGGTCTCGAAAACTAACAGAAAAACTCATGGTGGACGACACATACGTCACTAGAAAACCGCAACTTGCATGTTTTGAAAAAGGTAATAAGTTTAAAGTTCCTTGCGGTTTTCCCCCAAAATCCAGAAATCTCATAAATCTCAAGAAAATCATCATAAGTGCACATGTCAATGATAATGAATGCATATGGTATCAACAAATCAAGCTGCAATGTATGATTAATAGACTAGGTATGAACGAATGATGTAATGAGGTACATGCATATGAATAACAATCCTACATGGTTATGCTGAGGAATTTAAATGCATTAGCATAGATTTAAGCATTGTATATGGTGAAGTTGTTCTAGATTAGAAGTTATCTAGTGTTGTGGCATAGCTATTACCAAGGCGTGTGTGTACGCATGAATAGTGCTCGTGCTGCATATAAAAACCCTGGCAATGGTGCAGGTGTCCTATGGAATGAGTTCGCATATGAATGTCAATATATAGATCATGAATGTAGCAAGATGTTTAGGCAAGAATTATACTCATAATTACTAATACCACTAGGAATCTTTTAAATTACTCAAACTATCGGGCGACTTGCGCCATCCAAACGATTGTCCCCCGTAGATATTACATCTACTCACCCGTGATCTCGCATCAGGTGTAACCGACCATCTTCTTTCCTTTCTCCGCGGCGCTCGAAGTCCCCGCCTGCGAACCTAGAATTTACATAAAGTAACACACATAAGGCAAATCCTGCAAAAATGTGATATATCGATCAAAGGAATAACTCGTGTTGGAAACTAAACGCGTGTGCACTCGATACGTCAGGACGTGCGTAACCTCACCAGAAACCACCCCGACTCGCTGTGTCGCGCAGTGCACCACAGACCCAACACAGAACACACACGTGTCGCACAAGTTAAAAAGTATCGAAAAAAGGGTTTAATGCTCCAGATTTTGACTCGAGTGAAAATATAAAAAGTTGCATATACCAAAACCCTCAAATATACAGCAGACTCCTACATAATGAAACCCAACACAAAACACCATCATCTGGCCGCAAATTGCGGCCAGAATGAATAAAATTGCAGCCAGAAAGAGGGTAGGGGGTCTCGTGTTCTGGGTGAGTGATCTAGGTCTAAAGAGTATGCTCCAGTTAACTCAGATTTTACCTGAAACACTCGGGTCAATAGCAGATCTTGAAATGGCCAAAAGTCTACATTAAAACGTTAAATTACACTAAATAGAAACCCTATGGTATTTTAGTGAAATCTGGTGCAACTCTTAGTTTAAATGGCCTTATTAACACTTAGTTAAGCTACTCTAGCCATAAAAATCATCACTTGACCAAAACCCTACTCAAATCACCATTTCAAGCACCAAACTCATAATAAACACTAACCGAAGCTAAATAATATACAAGATCAGCAGGCAAAGAATTGAGTTCAGAGATTATACCCCTCTAGATCCTAGGATGCAGGAAGAAGAAGAAGAAGAAGAAGAAGAAGAAGAAGAAGAAGGGGGTGAGCTCTGCTGCAGCTGCTGCTACTGCTTGCTGTTGCTGCTGCTGCTGCTTTTGCTGATGCTGCTGTTGTGCTGATGCTGCTGCTGCTGTTGTGTTGTTGTAGTTGGTGTTGCTGCTGCTGCCTTGCTGCTGTTGTTGCTGGCTGCTGCTATGCTGCTGTTGTTATGCTGTTGCTGCTGTTGCTGCTGCTGCTACTTCCTCTGCTGCTGCTGTTGTTATTGTGTGTGTGAGAGTGAGAGGGAGAGAGATATGTGAGAATGAGTGTGAGGGAAAAATAATTGTATTGAAACCAAATGAGAGTCAACCTCTCACCCTTTTTCCTCATTAAATGTAAGCATGGGCTCAAGCCATCATGCCCCCTTCCCTCTCTCTCACCTACTCAAGTCAACACTTAAAACTAATTCCATTTTTAAAAAAAAACGATTACCCTTAATTAAGATCAAATTAGCTTAGTAAAAATAGTTTAGTCCACCATGGTTGTTAAACATGGTTTAACTCAAACCTAACCCTAGTTAACATGCACAAGTGTGTGCAGTCCAGAATAAATTCTAATAAAATATTCATAAAACCAGATAAATTATTTGAAGACCGTTTTGGTAAACTTTTTACCAAAAACCCCACATTAAAACATAATTACCACTAATCACATTCTAAGGTGTTACAGGTCGTCCAAGTCTTCCACCTCAATCTTCAACAGACTGAGCCAAAGCTCCAGTGGGCCTGCAAAGAGGCTCGCAATACCTGAAGGGGTTATCCCGAAGCGGATAGCCGTTCCAGCTAAGGCGGATAAAGTCGTCAAAGGGGCTTCTCCTACTAAAGGATCGGGCTTCGCAAGATTGGTCGTTTCAACTCCTGCTACGGATGAAGTCGTCAAAGGAGCTTCCCCTACCAGAAAGTCGGCCTTCAAAAGATCGGCCGTTCTATCTCAACGGATGTCAGTCTTCAACAGGCTGGCACCAGCAGCAGTTCCTAACCAAAGCAGGGGGCACGATGGAGCTGCTTCCATGACTGAGGTGGTCCCATCAACGAGACATGCTCGACGTCGCCACTGGCGCCGGGTGAGAAGAGTTGGGGGCAACTCCCCCTCTGGACTTACTCCACCAGCTCCAACGGTGGAAGTCGACGCTGCTGTTTCAACCAGGAACAGCTTTGAACCGCTAAGGAGGGTGCGGCGGAACTCCCCAACCGCGGTACTGAAGAAATTGCCCCCACCTGTTGAAAACATGATACAGAAGAAGCCGGAGCATCCCCCTCAGCGGCTGTCCTCCCAAGTCCACAGAGTCTGGCGGAAGGTCCAAGATTCTGTGATCAATAAAGACTACTCTCGCCGACTGAAGCAAACAAAGGCTCGGCAAGAGAAGGACCATCCCTCCACCATGCAACGAGGGACTTCTTTCACGAAGGCGCCTGTTACAATGGGTCCTTCAACTTCGACTTCTTACAAAAAGAGAAGGCCGGAGAATTTCCCACCGCCGGCGGCAAATCCCAAGGGTGCTGGATCCAAATGCCCTAAGTCTGGGGGCATGATCGTGCACACGGTGTACATGGATTCCGGAAAAGAGGAGAGCCGTGCTTCCGTGGTTCATCAGCCGCAAACTCGGTCGTTGACGAAAGCTCAGGAGCAGCAACAAAAACTCCAGGAGATGCTGACGCAAATGGCAGCACTCACTGGGCATAAAGAAAGCCCAGAAGCACCGCGTCTGAACAGCGCCAAGAGCAGGAGACAGATACGGAATTCTTGCGAAGGGTGCTAGAGAGAAAGGATAAGGAGGCCGCGGAATAAGCGGCTAATATAAAACAGATGGCTCTTCTGTTCCAAGACATGGTTGGAATGATGATCCAGCCAGAACCTCCAGCCGAAGATCCACCGATAATTATCGAGGACGACAGAGGGGAAACGTCAAACCCTCCTCCGGACGTCTCAGCAGCCCAGGAAGAGACAATCTCCAAGGCTGCCCTTGATGACTACATAGCCCAAAGCTCGTCAAGCATGTGAAGCGGCTCGCCAAGTCGTCAGAACTGGGCGACCTTATTCAGGCTGGTACGATCAAATCAAGTCCCCGCTAGGATATACAATCCCTAAATTCTATATGTATAAGGGGACGGGAAATCCACACCAGCACGTTGCTCAATTCAGAGTTCTGTGCGGTAATACTGGAGGCGACGACAAACTGCTGCTTCGCCAGTTTGTTGGCAGCTTATCGGAAATAGCATTTGAGTGGTACTCTAAGCTCCCAAATGACTCTGTCAAAACATTCACGGAGATGGAATTACTATTCACACAGCGGTTCGCAAGCGCAAGCGAGCGCACCCCGATCACGACATTAATCAATGCCAGGGTGAAGCCAAAAGAGACCTGGGTTCAATACGCAATTCGGTGGAGGACCTATAGTCAAAATGCGAGCAACGCATAAAAGAAGCTCCTGCCGTGGGCATGTTCGTAGGGACCCTTGACCCTCAGGCGACTATATCCCAATTTATGATGTTCTTCAAGCCGACCACCTTCCAGGCCTTTATCGATAAGCTAGCCCAAATGGACCAGATGGGCTATAGGCCATCCTCTTCAAAAACGGATTCTCGGAATGAAAAGGGCAAAGGGAAAGCGACCTTCGTTGCCAACGCTCAACAGCAACCAATTGACCCGAAACCGGTTGCTCGCCAAAGCGACAGCGCCACGCCGATCCCTCGAAGAGAAGCAAGGACACCCTTACTCGTTTCCCCGAGATAAAACGAGGAGACTGTTCGAACTGGCAGTGCGCAACAGACTTATCACTCTGCCGGATCCGAGACGTCCACTACAGCCTGGGGACGTCAACTGTCCCAACTACTGCTCCTACCACAGAGTATTCGGCCACCCAATTAAGGATTGATATGTCTTCAAAAATTAGGTCGAGGACCAGTACCAACAAGGAAAGTTTACGCTGTTCGAGAACTGGAGGGTGAACCCGCCACAGAAGCACGCTCCTAAAAAGGTGGACACACCAGGGGCATCATGCTCGTTTGGAGAAGAAGCTCCGTGGGAAGTTGCCTTTTTAGCTAAAACTAAAAGAATGCTGAAGGGTCTTCAAGAATGTCCGGCGATCAAATGGAAAAGCCCGCTGGAGCCCGAGATCATTGAGGGGATGCTTAAACCGCGCTCATCACCGAAAGCTGGTAACGATGGGCAAAACACCCAGGTCAAGCCTTCAAAGTCTTCGAAGAAAAAGAAGAAGACCAAAAAGCTCGTACAGCCTGATAACAAGCATATAGACCTGCAAAAATACATCGACGCACTGGAGGAGTACAATCAGAATGCGCAAACCCTAGTCACTCTCAAAGAGTTTCTCAACCATATCCTTGAGAACGGAGACAGTGACAATGATGAGAAGAACGACTCGTCAGAAGAGCCTGAGGATTATGTAGCAAGTTGCCACATGGTCTCCCATTCGTCGTTAAAAAATGAAGAGACCCCCTCGGAGTCAGAAAACGGTGTAGAAAAACTGGGGGCAAGACCGGTGCAAAAATCCCTGGAGCCGTTAGACGACTTGATTGACAGGTTGCTAAACGAAGCTCTTCAAAAGAGCAAAGCTAACCGAGAGCGTGAAACAACCATATACGAAAAGTCCAAGCGTCAGCGTCAGGATGAAGAAGCTGCGGCGAGGAAGAGTCACAAAGCACTCCAACCAGATCGAAGCACACCCGCGGCAGACAAAAGCAGGTTTAAGACGGGGAAATGGTTCGCCAAAGCCCTGTCGATGGGAATGAAGCTGCCACCTTTCAAAAGAAATACTCCTGGGAGTACGTGCCTCGATGAAGCGGATGCAAATCCGAATTACTTCTTATACCATTAGAGGGCCACACACCCCAACCAAGAGTGCAATGCCTTCAAGAAGTGGTGGCAGAGATACGTTGCCCACCGACAACACTTCAAGAGGATGAAGCGTGAAGCTCGTCGACAACAAAGAGGCGCGACAGACGAGCGTGGAGGAACGACCGGCAACTGTTATATGGTTGATGCCATTTCGACAAAAGGAAAATCTCAAGTTCCTACCTTCGGGAGCGATTCTGATGAAGAAATAGCCCTCGGCCCTCTCTTTAAGGAATCCACCTCTGGAAAAGAATAAAAGGTGAAGAACTGTGAGAACATTCAGCTGCGTAACCGTACGTTGCCTGAAAAGAATCTCGGACCCTCAAACAAAGGTTCGGGCAAGAGAGACAAGGGGAAGGAAAAAGTCCCTGAGGAAATTGCCCTCGATGATAGAGTCGTCGAAGAGCTCACAGCCAAGGACCCGCCTAAGAAGAACAAGGTGGATTACAATGTCCTGGCACACCTGAGGAAGATACCCTTATAATTGAGCATTTTGGATGCCCTTCTTCTGTCTAAAGAGACACGAGATTCTCTGATCAAGACATTACAAGAGCCCGATCAGTTTCAAGCCTTCCTTGCAGAAGAAAAGTTGAAGGACGAGCTGACAGATGTTCATACAGCTGACATCATATTCGGCGATGAAGATCTCCTCCTCGGAACGTGTGAGCACAACCGTCCGTTGTATGTAACCGGGTACTGCCATGATATCAAGATCGAAAAGATCCTGGTTGACAACGGGTCCTCCGTCAACCTTCTCAATGTGAGAGTGTTGAAGGAGATTTTCATGAACGTTCAGCACCTGACTCGGGATAAAATTACCATCTCCGGGTTTGACTCCCAGTCATCATGAACGCTCGGGTCTATAATAATGATGCTACGCTTCGGGCTTCTCATCACTGACATCAAATTTCATGTCATTGACGCCAAGACCTGCTACAACGCTTTGCTCGACAGGCCTTGGTTACACGAGTACAACGTCATCCCTTCTATACAATATCAGCGTATGAAGTATTTCAAAGACGGTCTCGAGTACACCGTGATGGGAGAACTAAATCCATTCTCCGTAAATGAAGCCCGAAAATATGAAGACACAAAGTACTTCCTACCAGACTTCGAAGACATGGAAAGATGTCATAAGCCAGAGAATAAGCAAAAGGCCGTCGCTACTATCCCAGTCTTCGAGAGTGCTACCGAGGACGATGAAGATATGGTTTATTCGGGGCAGCCCCAATGCAACAGACCTGGACCATCTATCCTTATTTTGGTCTTCGGCAGCGACTCTGAAGACGAGGTCAACACAGTATTCTCTTTTCGTCCATCAATACAAACCTTCATTGGAGCTGATCAGAATTTGCAAATGTTAGTTATGTGTATGCCCTAGAGGCCATTACTGTACATGTGATGTATATTGTAGTGGATACTTGGACATATATAAGGAGGACTTTCTTGCTCGACATGATAGTATGCTATCTGGTTGCTCTTTATCTTAACATGTACACTTATTGTCTCTCTATTACATGTTGATAAAGCCCTTAAGATGAGTACTTGACTACCAGGATTATGATGCAGATCATACTAGTGGGGACAGGGTAGTCGGTAAGTACATCCTTCAATTGTTCCTAGTCGTGGGAGTATTGAGACATGGTATCGATATTCCGGAGTAGACTAGCGTATACGCTTCTCGACCCATATGATGGGCGATGGATGATCCCATATCCATTGGTGTTTGATATCAGAGATGGTATACGGGTGCTCAGTGGAGACTTGGTGCACTGAACGGACTCTCCGAGAACTCCTAGATGGTATTATACCTATCGTCAGATAACAGTTCTCTGGTAACACTGGTATATGTTAGTCCGTCGACCCGAGATCGTCATAGAGTCTTGTGTGATTCCCACTGTGCTTTTATTTCCACCTTACCACATTCAAGATATCATGCAAAACGGTGGTTTTTGGGTACAGTCCCGAGTCATATGGAGACAATGAGCGATAGGAGGGGATTTCGTCTCTCCCGGTATTGGGGGTTTATGTTGCGCTATGCTCGATTGGCCATAACAGGAAATCCCTGGTCAGGATTGCTGAGATCTACTGGTAAGTGTTATCAGTAGTTTCTCGAACCGTTATGAGCCTCACATCGGCATGACTTATCAGGCTATTGGGGTCTGACGTTATACCACCCCCGGACTGTGATATGCGACATATCAGACGAAAAGACCGGACTGTACGGTAGTGTTACCGATTTGATTCGCAGGAGTATGAGCAGCTTTTCTTGTTGATCTTCTGATTGCTCAATATCCCGGTGGCCGTTACGTTTAGCAGACCGCTTGCGGATTGTGGGTGTTTGATATGATCATCACTTACTGCCGGCGTATTGACGAGTTTTTAGAATCCTACACAGAGGTTTCCTGGCTCAAAACATCGGTGACATGGTAATGATGAACTCACTGCATATAATTAATTGAAGCTTGGATTTGCAATGAACAAATGTAATATGTTTATATAGTATAGAAATTTAAAATCTTACTGTAGAAGAATCCAACAACATATTGTCAAGTAGTCTCTGAGTAAAATAAAAAAAATACATGCAAACATCCTTTGTTCTTTAGTAATATTTGGTTTATAAAGTTCTCGAAGTCAATCTCACCAGACAAGTCAATTAATTGAAGTAAACCACATGGTGAAAGTCCTTGCCGTCATGGGACGCCACCATTTGATCTCACACCATCTTTGTACAATGTGTGTTATGATTGACAATAATGAGACCTCGCTTGAGATCAAATTCAAAGAGCTCATACAACAAAGATAGAAAGGTTGAAGTTTAAGGGAGAAGGAGATCAAGGAAGACGGGGAAGAGAAAAGATAGAGGAAATGGTGGGATTTAGAGAGGAGGTGGATGAGCGGGGAAGAGAAAGCGTTAAGAATCATTTTACCCAAAATCTTAAGCTATTAATTTGTGCAATAATAATGTATATTAAGACAACATAATATTTTAATACCTCCTCACGTGGGCCTTCGAATTTCAGGTCATGTAGAACGAAAGGTTTCTAGCGAAAATTCTCAAGGTATGAACTCATGAGCTCTTGAATCTAGTGTGCTGTGCTACCATGTCAAGAATCACTTTACTCAAAAACTTAAACTCTTAGGTTGTGAGATAACAATGTATATCAAGACAGTATAATACTTTAATAGAAAGTCAAGACAGGGATGACGGTGGAGGAAGTGGGTGGAGATGGCTGAGAGGAGGGAGGGAGGAGGGCTTGATTTAATGGGCTAATTTTGTGGATAGAGTAGGCAGGGAAGGAGGAAAGCTATGGAAGAAGAAGGTGATGTAACTTGATTTCTTTATAAAAAAATAAAAGGCTAAAGTTCCATTTGCTGTCATGAACTATAGGCATTTTTTCCAAATGATACCATGAACTTTTAAAATAATGGATTAATACCATGTATTTTCAAAAGCATAAAAAAAACCTGAGAAAATTTACCAAAATACCCCTCATAAAAACGACGTATTTGCAAAAAGGAGGGGTATTTTGGTAAATTTATGATTTTTCTCGGTTTTTTTTTATATTTTTGAAAGTTCATGGTATCAATCTATTATTTTGAAAGTTCATGGCATCATTTGGGGGAAGTGCTATAGTTCATAGCAGCAAGTTGAAATTTAGCCAAAATAAAACAAAGGAGTTTGATTGGGGGGAGACCAATTTGAATGAGAGACAGTAGCAAGGGATAAAAGAGAAGCAACTGACAGCGATGAGAGAGAAGCGAAAAAGAAAGATAGAAGATGAGTATTAAGCAGCAACCAATTTACACCAATGTAATTGATAGCCGTCATATGGATAATTTGGTCTTTTTATGGTTGGAAGATGACCAAATGGGACAATTCTAGTTTAAATTAGAGATTTCATGGAGTCATATAAAATTTTGATTATGCAGATAGGATAGGGTTCCAAACATATGCGAGTTTTGGCTGTGGCATATTAAAAAGAAAATAATGGCCATGGGGCTTCCCAGGCCGTCTCCTGTGAAGCGAGAGACAAGCGGGCGGGGGGGGGAGGGGGTTGGAGGGGGTCTCACTTGCCCGAATAGACCTCACACACATGGCCTCCCAGGTCGTCTCCCGTGAAGCGAGAGAAAAGCGGGGGGGAGTCTGATGGAGGGTGGAATCTCCTTCAGATGTTGCTTCCCGTTGATCTGCCGATGGCGGCGATGAGTGGCTGAGATTTGATCTGGAGGTAGACTCCTGAAGCGTGTGGATCTCAATAGGTTTGAAGTTGTTGAGCTGAGCTATCTGCAAGGAAGTCCTGGGGTGATTGGACCACCGAGGACCCTCCGACGATCAAGTTAGTGGGGTAATCCGAGCAGAGTAACGGCTTAGTGGATTAGAATTCGCTTACCTTGACCGTCTGAAAGAGGGGTTTAAATAGCGGTGGTAGCAGGTGCAGCAGGCGCGAGAATCACGCCGGCCATTACGCTCCCGATGGCATGCCCGCGTGATGAGCTGGACTTCCCATTAATGGCGAGACAGGCTCGTTAATGGGGGATCGTGGTGGCGTGGAACGTGGGATGTGGCCGGCGAAGATCTCGTGCATGGCGAGATTCGCAGGATGGCGGTTGCGCCTGTAAGCGGTGCCGTTGGTCGGTCGATGGACCGAAGAAGATGACCTCGGCGGGAGAGTTCGCGGACGAGCGGGAGAGCCGAGGCATCTTGTTTCTACGGTAGCTCGGGAATGAGCTGTGAGACCGAAGAGGCCAATTGTGCTGGGCTTCGGAGGCGAGCCAGCCTCGTCGGTAGGACGGGCATAGGAGCAGTTTGGTCGGCCCCTGTAGGTCCTTTCTTGCGTGCTCCGGGACACGTCATCTGCCATGTGTTATGATCTGGGAGATCACCGATATCGAGCCCCATCATTAGCCCCCCACTCTCGTCTCGACCAGCTGACGGGTCGGGTTGAGAGTAGTCTGCCGGGTCACCCGAGGTAAGCTCTCTTCCGAAGATATCGTCGAGCGTGTCCCCGGGAAATCCGTTGTCTTTTTCTGGATGACGCAGGCGAATTAGGGCGAGATCTTCTGCATTAAAGAGGGGTGCCGGATCGTGCACACTTTTGACGAAGCGGCGGCCCACGTATCGAGCGTTGGTTGGTGGACGCGATGGGCCGCAGGCCTCTGGCGTCTGATGGGATGTTTTCCAATGCGCGCGAGCCAGATGGAGCGATCTGGGTCGTCGAATGTGAAGGGTTGTTTTTGGTGAGAGTCGACGGTCGCCATTCGATGGGGGCGCCGGAGGCTATAGGTAGAGGTGGGGACCTCTTCAGGGCCCATCTCTCTTCATAATTCCCTCATGTTTCATCTCGTAAGCTCGGCGCTCTCATCTTAGGTCGAATCTTCTGCTTTCCTGAGGGCTTCTCAATCAGGTTAGATGTCTTCTTCTGGGGAGTCTGTAGATGTCGTAGGGGTAGATTCTAGGGATTCTCCCGCCGAGTCGGAGTCTTCCCGGGGAGCGGGGGTCAGATCCTCTCCCCATGGTTGTGAGTCAGGGGCGGATCCTCAAGTGGAGGTGGCGGATGCCCCTGGTGTGTATTCCCTGTTAAGGTACGAGGGGGATCTTGCCACCGCTCGGGCCCGCTTCCATATCCCTTCTGGCTATACTCTGTGTTTGGCCGAGGAAGGAGAGAGGGCAGATCAGGTGTGAGGTAAAAAGATTGCCCTGTACTTGGAATCCTTTTGGGCCGGAATGCGCTTGCCCTTCTCTTCCGAGGTCGCTGCAGCGCCGTCTTACTTCGGGTTAGCCCTGGGCCAGTTAGTGCCGAACTCCTGGAGGATTCTCCTTGGGTTTCTGGTCCGCTTGAAATTGAAGATGGTCCCTTTCGGTCTGTCCATCCTTGCCTCCTCTCTCATCTACAAAAGTCACCCCGGCTCCCACGCTGGCGACCCGAGGTGGGTCTATCTTTCCTTTAGGAAACGTCGGGGGATTGCGCCCGGGTCGGGAGTCGTCGTCCTGCCTTCTTCCATCCACGACTGGAAGAAGAAGTTTTTCTTCGTCGAGCCGCCAGAAAGTGAGAACTGGCCCGTACCCGTCCAGTGGTCTAGGGATAAGTGCTGGCAGGGAAACCCGTCCAATGACCCCGACGCGGTGAGAGTGGCGGCGTGGGAAGCCCATTCCTCGGGCCGATGTGTTGCTTTCTGAGCGGGCCGTTAGCTGGGCCGAGCTCAGCCCTGCCCAGTTCGTCAGTAAGTTAGGCTTGTATTTATTTTGATTTTTGCGTGTGTCACTGACCCCATTTTATCTCGTCTTGTGCAGAACCCATGGATTTGAGCCACCTTCGAGCGACTATGCGCAAGCCGAAGAAGGGGTCGAGGGCTAGAGGGGCCAGCTCTTCCCGTCAGGCGCCGACCCCGGCTCCTCCGGCTGCCGTCCAGCACCAGCGCTCGAGTGTGGATCGGGCCCCGGAGCCCAGCAGGGCGCCGACCTGAAAGAGGGCTCAGGGGCAGGAAGCCACGGCCTCGGAGGCGGAGACCAGTCCGCCGCCGCCGGCTCTCAAGAGGTTTCCCCACGCAGCCCCGCAGGACCCGGCCTTCCCGATCTTGGTGGACGATGGGGAGCTCCACTTTGAGGTGCCCTCAGGGTTCTCCGTCGCCGACAGCCTTCTGCACAACATGGAGAGGTCGGCCGGGGGTAGGGTCCACGGGGAAGTCTGAAGGAGCAACCGGCGTCCATCGCCCAAGAGGCCGTGCAGGTTAGCGCTCGTACTTTGCTCGTTTCATCTTTCGTGAGACTTGGTGATCCTTCTTCTTTCTGACCCCTTTCTTGTTTCCCCAGGTCCTCCACCAAGTCGCTTTTGCTATCCGGATGGAGGAGGAGGAGATAGGCCCGGCGGTCCGAGCCTCGGGTGAGTCCTCCTCGCTGAGGGAGAGCTTGAGGTGGGCGCTGGAAGCGGCGACGGCGAGGGTCGCCGCTCTCGAGGCCGAGGTGGTGGCTGGGAAGCAGGAGCTAGTGGCCGCGAAGCAGGAGGCGGCGGCCGGGAACCAGGAAGTGGCGGCGGCGAAGCAGGAGGCTGCCAAGGTCCGCGAAGCCGCCCAGGCTGCCGAGGCCAAGCTTCAGGACTCCAAGGCGCTCGTCGGCACCATGAAGAAGTCGGTGAGCACCCTCCGGAAGGAGCTGGGGGCGGCGGTAGAGGCGGCGAAACGAGCTGACCTCTTGGCGGCGAAAGCGGTGGAGAACTTCCAGAAATCAGAAGAATTTTACACCGTCCTAGCCTCGGCCACCACCGCCATCTGGCATGAGGCCCTCGACGCCGTCAAGGCTCGGATGCCGGAGTTTGCCGACCAGGATCTCCGAGCCGAATATCCTCGCGGGGACGAGGAGCTGGGGGAGGACCTCGGGGGCGAGGCCGAGGAGGAGATACCCGGTGAGGGCAACGCGGAGGCCCCTGCGGCGGGTGCTGGGCTTCTCAAGGATGCGCCCGGCCCGGAGGCCTGAGGCACATCGTCTTTTGTTTCTTTTTCTTTTTATTTGTTTCCTCGGGAATTTGGTAGGCCTCTGGGCACTTTGTAAGGCTGGGGAGACCACAATACCTAGTAAAAGCTTTAACTTTTGCGAATAAAGGTATTTTTTTTGCAGTCTTGTTTGCACGCGTATTTTTCTTCTTGTTGTTTGAACACTTGTATCTGCGTGGGACTGCCACATTAAATTTTGCGAATAAAGGTATTTTTCTTGCAGCCTTGTTTGCACGAGGTATTTTTCTTCTTGTTGTTTGAACACTTGTATCTACGTAGGACTGCCTTTCTGTTGTGTCGTCTCTTTGTCTGGCGATTACGCGTCGACTTGAGTCTGCTCTTTTGCCAAGTGTTCCAAGACAGGCGGTAAGACGGTATCTCCATGGACCCGAAGTCGAAGTGTAGATCGCTAAGACGTTAATAGACTATATGTCTCTTGTCAATTTTATGCTCCTTAGTTGTCGGAGTGGCCGTGATTGGCCTGCTAAGGATGGTGCCGAGCAGGGTAGCTGCTCGGTGCCTCTTGGCGAGGGCTTTGACCCTTAGCTGTTAGAGGGGCCGTAATTGGCCAACTGAGGATGACCGAACATGGTAGCTGCTCGGTGCCTCTTGGCGAGGGCTTTGATCCTCAGCACGGGAGGGGCCGTGAGAGGCATGCTGAGGATGGCCGAGCAGGGTAGCTGCTCAGTGCCTCTTGGCGAGGGCTTTGATCCTCAGCACGAGAGCGGCCGTGAGAGGCCTGCTGAGGATGGCCGAGCAGGGTTGCTGCTCGGTGCCTCTTGGCGAGGGCTTTGATCCTCAGCGTAAGAGGGGCCGTGAGAGGCCTGCTAAGGATGGTGCCGAGCAGGGTAGCTGCTCGGTGCCTCTTAGCGAAGGCTTTGATCCTCAGCGTGAGAGAGGCCGTGAGAGGCCTACTGAGGATGGCCGAGCAGGGTAGCTGCTCGGTGCCTCTTGGCGAGGGCTTTGATCCTTAAGGATGCCCGAGCGGGGTTGCCGCCCGGTGCCTCTTGGCGAGGGCTTTGATCCCTGGTGGGGTGCCAGGGATAAACGAGCACGGTTGGTGCTAAGCGGTTGCCTCTTTCAAGGGCTTTTCATACTTAGCGCGGGAGGGGCGTAGGAGGCCTACTAAGGATGTCCGGGGGGTTGCCGCCCGGTGCCTCTTGGCGAGGGCTTTGATCCCTGGTGGGATGCCAGGGATAACCGATCATGGTTGGTGCTAAGCGGTTGCCTCTTTCGAGGGCTTTTGGGTCCTTAAGGCTGCCCGAGCAGGGGTGCTGCCCGGTGCGTCTTGGCGAGGGCTTTGATCCCTGGCGTTGTAGGGTAGGGGAGCTACCAGCCGG
Organism: Agapanthus africanus; assembly: GCA_030015575.1. Taxonomy (NCBI): domain Eukaryota; kingdom Viridiplantae; phylum Streptophyta; class Magnoliopsida; order Asparagales; family Amaryllidaceae; genus Agapanthus; species Agapanthus africanus. Next base: position 34,452,804 of record CM057349.1, on the reverse strand, counting down.
GGATTGCCGAGCAGAGTAGCTGCAGGGCTGCCTCTTAGTGAGGGCTTAGATCCCTGGCGTTGTGGGGTAGGGAAGCTACCAGCCAGGGATAGCAGAGCAGGGTAGCTGCAGGGCTGCCTCTTAGTGAGGGCTTAGATCCCTGGCGTTGTGGGGTAGGGAAGCTACCAGCCAGGGATAGCTGAGCAGGGTAGCTGCAGGGCTGCCTCTTAGTGAAGGCTTAGATCCCTGGCGTCATCGTGGGGTAGGGAAGCTACCGGCCAGGGATAGCTGAGCAGGGTAGCTGCTCGGTTGCCTCTTCGTGAGGGCTTAGATCCCTGGCGTCGTGGGGTAGGGAAGCTACCAGCCAGGGATAGCCGAGCAGGGTAGCTGCAATGCTGCCTCTTAGTGAGGGCTTAGATCCCTGGCATTGTGGGGTAGGGAAGCTACCAGCCAGAGATAGCCGAGCAGGGTAGCTGCAGGGCTGTCTCTTAGTGAGAACTTAGATCCCTGGCGTTGGTAGGGTAGCTACCAGCCAGGGATAGCCGAGCAGGGTAGCCGCTCGGCTGCCTCTTGTTGAGGGTTTAGCTCCATGAGGAAGGACCAAGCAGTGAAGTTGCTCGGTTGCCTCTTGGTGAGGCTCTGTCCGACCTTCCCATGTGAGCACCGAGGAGCGGGACAACATCGAAGACACGTGTCGTGAGGGCGCTGTGAAGGCAAAGCGCCGGAGTCTCGTCGTTTTGATTTCGCATGGGGAGGCGCGACGCTTGCCGTGTGGCGCCTGCGTTGCGGGTGAAGCGGGCGACTGTTGGACTCCCAGGCGTCGTTGGCTATAAAATGGAAGGATTGTTGTTTGCTTCCTCCTCACACCCGAAACGCAGAAAATGCAGGGCTTCCCCTTCACCATCGAAGACATCGTAAGCTTTGAGGATGTCTACCTCTATGACTCGTATTGCACTAAGGACACGGTGCAGTTGGTGATAGGCAGAATTGAGGACCATTTCGGCCGATTGCTTCCCCGGCGGTCCTCCCTCCTTCAGCTGCTAATGTACTCCATCTGGAGGGCGTCGCCGGGGCTTTACAACCCCTTATCCGAAATGCTGTTCGAGGAGGCCATAGGAAAGCTAAGGTCTCTGAGACGCTTTGGCCTGATCTTCGCGAGCCGGCTAAACCGCTCGGAAGCGCTCATCCGTGAGTGCTACCAGTTGAGGCTCGACGCTGAAGCTCGCGGGGGGATCGGAGGCACAGGTTAGACGCTGCGAGGGCTCGACCGGAAGAGATATGCTCAGAGTACCACGAGCAGTGCTCTCTGCACCCCATTCCCCCGTTGTTGTAATAATAGTTTTTTCTTTTTTGTGTACGGCTGAGGAGCCTATAGTACCTTTTGAATGAATAAGATTCTTTTTCTTTTCTGCAATGCTCTATTGATTCTTTTATTGTATAAACAAAAGATTTTAGGAAGATGGTACATTGCTTTGGAAATAAAATACATGCTAGCAGATGCTTTTATTCATGCAACTTGAGCCCCCCATACGTCTGTTGGTATCTGTGCTCAGCATGGGGTACCGAGCTTCGGGGGTACCAGATGTATGCCCCGCTGACACTACATGATCCGGCCGATGGTCTGCTCGGCTAGAGGGGGTGCTGTTCCTGCTCGCGGTCAGCTTGTCGCTTGTCCCTCAGATACGCTGCGAGGTGCCCCGAACGGATGAGCTCCTCAATATAATCGTAGAGTTGTTTGCAGCTCTCCGTTGAGTTGTCCAGCGACCTATGAAAGCCGCAGTAGGGGCCCCGGGTTCGCTTCAAAGCCGAGCATGGGATCGGGGGGAACTTGAAGAACCCTTCGCCTTTGGCCTCCTCAAGTAGCACTGTCTGGGAGACATTAAGCGGCGTGTACTCCTGGAACTTTGGGGGATAGGGCTTTTGCCATTCCGGTCCTCTTCTCTCGTCCCTTGCCCTCTTTTTTTGGTCGGCTTGCTCTACTCAAGGGAGGCTTGCGTTCGCCTTGGACTCGAGCTGGACCTCGCGCTCGGTCCAGGCCTTTACCTAGGTCATAGTCTTAGGTTGCGCCAGTGCAAAAGAGCGTAACCACTCCTTGTGCCTAAGACCGGACCTTAGAGCCGTGATGACTGTTTCGTCCCGGTGCTCTGGGAGCTCGAGAAGGGCGTTGTAGAAACTGTTGGATATAGTGCCCTCAAAGTCAATTATTGGATCGTAGGCACACGATTGCAATGATTGAGGGAGGACCTATGCCGGTAGGACAGTCTTACTCAAGATGATAGTATGCTATCTGGTTTATCTTTATCATCGTGTACATGCTTTAGGTGATGTTACAGATTACTATTACACGTTGATAGAGCCCTTAGGATTCTTGCTTGATGGCCAGCAGTATGATGGCGATCATATACGTAGGAGCTGGGGTCTACAAGCACATCCTTAAAAGGTCCCTAGTCGAAGGAGTTTCGAGACTGGGCATCGATACTCCATTAGTACAGTGTATACAGTCGAGACCACGACGAGGGGCGGTGGCCGGTCTCACAAGTCATTGGTGTCAGTTGGTTCACCTAAGATGTATACAGGTGCTCATTAGGTTATGAGTACACCGGACAGGACTCGCCGGGAATATGCTAGTTGGTATTATACCTGACGTCAGATAGCAGTTCCCTGGTGACATGTATATAGGTTAGTTCATCAACCTGAGATCGTCATTTGTCTCGTGTGAGTTCCCACCGTGCTTTGATTACTACCCTACCACGGTTCAAAGGAGTCATGCAAACAGGTTTTAGCTGGGTACAGTCCTGAACCACATGGAGGCAGTGAGCGGATCGGCAGGGGTTTCGTCTCTCCCGGTATTGGGGGTGAGATCGCGCTGTGTCTAGGAGAGCCATTACACGGAGTCCTTGGCCAAGGCAGGAGATTTATTGGTAGGTATTCCAGTAGTATCTCAGGGTGTTCTGGGCTACACTCCGACACGACTTGTACCGCTTTTGGGGGTCTGACTTTTACCAACCCCCTAGGCCCGACATGCGATGCTCATAAACGAACGGACCGGACTGTACGGATATTGTCACTGACATGCTCAGTAGGGTTCCAGGATGAGTTCGCTCATCGGCCTCCCTTTTGGTCAATACCTAGTAGCCCGTTACGTACAGCTAGTATTACTGACGTGCTAGTGGTTAAATCCACAGCCAGTGTATTGACAAGTCTTTAGAGTCCCCCACATAAAGTTTCTCAGGTTTCGGGCGAAACGTTGCAGAGGCTGTATGGTATTATGGCAGGGTTCGATCATATACGTGCAGTAGTGCATGGATCATGATCCGACGGATCATACTAGTGGGCTTTGGTTTAAGCCGGATCCTAGAATTAAATTTGTTGGATTACTTTAGTCTCATCGCATTTGCATTCAGTTGGAATGCGGATGCAGGTATGTATATACAGGTGAGGGGTATTCTTGTGATCCGTCACGAGTTTACTTTAGATGTTGCCATATCTTTTTATTGTTGTAAACATTTGGGTTAATGTTTACAAATGGTGGAAATTGTGAGTGGATTTCATCATGAGGAGTATTTAATGTGACATAGACATATTTAGTGATTCATGGTCTCTTTATTTTTGCTAATGTCACATTAGGATTTGTTTATTTTGTTGAATTGATGGATGAAGAGAGAGAGGGCGGCCATATGGCTTGAGGTGAGTTCTTGTATTATCATTCTAGCTCTCACAACAATTCAACACAACAACACAAGAAAAAGCTCCTCTCTTTTCTTTCTTCTTCTTGCTCACAACCTCCACCATGGCATCATCTTCAAGCTCCATCCATACACTCTCATGTGATGAGAATCAATGGATGCTTGAGACAAACTAATCACACACATTCTCTACATCACCTTGGACACGTCGGCTAGCGAATTTCGTGTCCGAGTTGCTTCGGATGAAGCGGGAGCCCGTAAAAAGACTCATTGATGTGGTACCCTTTCGATGAGGAGACCGGAGATCAGAGATGCCGCGAGGAGCTAGGGATGGTGGCTAAAGACCGAAGGACACGGATCGATCAGTATAGCTTTTCTAACTATTCTCTAGTTTGCTAGTTATAGGTTAATAGTTCGATCCGGGTTTAAAGTATACGATAGTGCCAGTTTCAAGTTTATGAAAAGTTTTCGTTTCCGCATTTTGGCCTCGGATCGATGGCCGGGCGCTACCGTAGACTTACATGGTATCAGAGCCATGCCATTAACCTTTACTAGCTCGTTCTAACTTGTTTAAAACATAGATAGATCAAAATTTCCGAAACCGCATTTCCAATACTAAAGTTTCTGTCGAATTTATTTTGTCGTCGAAAAATTATTTTCAGTATTTCAGAAAATCAAGCAGGCTTTTTTAAGAACACTGTAGAAATTTGGTAGGACGATCCCACAGGAACACCGCGGAACCGCGGCCTTACCCTCGTTTTGGCCGCGGTTCCGCCGCCGTTCTGGGGCTTCATTGCACCAATTTTCTTCAGGTGGTCTTTCTCTTAGAATTGTGATTTCTGGAATATTTTGTTTTGGCCCAGATTATTTTTGAGTACTGGACTTGTGCTTGGGGCCCACTTCGGGAAATTTTGTCGATCGAAAATTTTAAATATGTTAGTTCACAGCGCTTACATTATATCTGTGACCGTGAATGTCATTTGATCGGTAAATCTTGTCTAATTGCTATAGCTCTTTTAGACGGATTTGCGAACGTGACATTCACGTTAATGTTCTGTGTTGTGCTGTGCTGTTGCGGATTTATCGTGGTGGATAGCCCGGATGCAATGGTTGTTTCCCCCAATCAGAGCAAAGCTCTGTTTGAATTTCAAAAATTCAAAAATTAAGGCAACCCTTCAGATTCCTTGCGCTGCGCGCAACGCGCCACGTGTCAAAAACAGACACGCCAGCGCTGCGCCCGAGACAGCGCACCCAATAAGAGCAAGGCTCTATTTTAAAATAAAAAGAAAGGAAGCAACGCTTCAGATGACTTGCGCTCTGCGCTGCGCGACACGTGTCAAGCGCAGTTGCGCTTGCGCCAACTGTGCAAGCATTTAAACAATAAAATTCTGGAAAGATCTTTCCAATCTTGTTAAAAACAAGAAGATTATCTTCTGTAAAACAGAAGCCCTAAGATCAAAGATCCAACGGTGGGGAAACATCCCTAAATCAATCAGAGAAAGATCTCTTTAACTGATTTAACAAATCAATTGGCCCTATATAAAGGCCCCTAGACTCCAAGTCTCAGGGGACAGAAGTCCTCTAAAAATTTTGAGAAGAGCTCGAAGAGAAAAAAGGTAAACCTTTGGAAAAAAGAAGATGTTCTTCTAAAAAGATTAAAGATCTAAGAACAAGATCAAGATCTTCAATAATAATAATAATAATAATAATAAAGAAGTAATTTACTTCTTTATTAGATCTTTTGATCTATATAAATGCATTGCCTTTTGTTGAACCATCGGTTCTTGAATCTTGAGATAGAACCTCTAAAAAAATTCTTTTTTTTGATCTAAATTAGATCAAGATGCCCTCTGCGCTACTAAACAGTGCCTTGCACTCTTGATTTGCGCTGTTGCGCTCTTGGGTTGGCGCACTGCACCAGAGCGCGCCACGTGTCAGCAGCGCACTGGTGCAGCGTACTGCGTTAACAGACTTGCGCTCACCAGAGCGTGACACATGTCACCTCCACATGCGCTTGCGCCTTACGCTCATTAATTGGCGCAAAGCGCATGACAAACCACGTGGCGCACTGTCAGAACATTAAATGCTTTGCATTATTAAAAAGCGGCAGAGCCCAATTAAAAGGTCTAACAGACCAAAACAAATGCTATGCATTATTAAAGAAAGGGCAGAGCCTAATTAAAAAGCCTAACAGGCTTAATATAAATGCCATGCATTTAAATAAAGAGCCCAATGCTCTGCATTGTAAAAGGGCAGAGCTCAAGCAAAGGCCTAAACAGGCCAATCATGAACAAAATGTTAAACATTTTCAGATAGACTTAACCCAATTCTGGCCATAAGTTCTCAAATTAAATTGAACTGAGTGCAACTGCTCTCCCAAATCAATTTACACCCGGTTCAAGGGTACATCTCTGAACTCCTCTAATATTTATCGTTGTAATCCTTCAACGTCGTCAGAGAGGTGATGGGTCCCGACAACCATACATTGCTACGGACTGTGGGGTCCTTAAACTCATGGACCGAAATGTCCATAAACTAATATTCGTCCCCAAAATGGGAATGTTGGACCGAAATGTCCTTAAACTAATATTCATCCTCAAAATAGGAATGTTGGACCACCAAGTCCTTAAACTAGAAATCGACCGCAATGTCTCTAAACTAAACAATAGAGCCCAAATGCTCTCATGTTGAATCTAAACGATCCCGTTAAGCTGATCTTAGTCTGAAAATTAGACTAACGTGTCCTTAACAAACCTTTAAGTTGATCTTAGTCCAAAAATGAGACTAACGTATCCTTAAACCAAAACCCCAAATCCAAATCTAAGAAAATACGGATTTGGACTAATCCACGTCCTACGGGCGACAACATAAATTAGTCTCCGTATACAATCCACGGGCAACCGAACATAAAACAAACACCCACGACACGAAGTGACCATCTGGAGAAAGTGAAAGTTGTTACCGCGATGCGGTAGCGTAATTAACTGCAGGGGCTTGCGCCTGCAGGGAAGAGCGTCCCCACAATCAAAAACTCCTCAAGCGAGGGGGAATCTGACGAAGTCTGCGACATCGGACGCATCCTTTTAAACCTTCGATACACGGTGCCATAAATCAACTTGGCATCTTCAGAGAGGTGGACGGATAGCACCAAATAGCATCTGCCCCGAATCTCAGGCGAGACGCCCATCCCGTCTCCGCCGCGTCTTTTGGCGGGGAACAGATTCTGGCACGCCCGGTGGGACCTTTTCCTCTTTCCACTACACACTTCGTGTGTCGTATTCTCGAACGAATTGCGGTTTGTTAATGGTTGCCCCCGGGTTTCAAGTTACTAAGATTTGGTCTCTTGATTGGCGCAGAAAGCAAACAGCAATGGCGTTCAACTGCTCGAATTTCTCCAACTGCAACTGCAACCGACGCTCCGCCTCACCTGGAGGTGTAGCCTATGGACCTCAGGCGGCGTCACTGTTCACGATGCCGGTGGAACAAATCACTCAGCCTACTACTGGACTATTTTTCGGGACCATGCTTCCGCCAATGAGCTTCACTGCCCCTGTGCCCGTACCGGAAGGTCCTAAGAAGTCGGTCTTTGATCGACTTACAGTTGCTGTAGCCCCTCTCAACGGGTCGCTCAACACCAGTGCCTCGGTCTTCTCCAGACTGGGCCAAAACTCCTGCGGGCCCACGATGAAGCTTGCGGTCCCAAAGAAAGTTATTCAAAAGAGAGTAGCCAAACCTGCACCTGAAGTCGTCAAGGCGGCTTCTTCTGCTAAGAGGTCGGTCTTCGCAAGACTGACCGTCCCAACTCCTACTCCCACTCCTGCTGCTCAAAAGACATCAGTCTTTAATAGGCTGACACCGGCTACAGCCCCTCACCTGAACAGGGGGCAAGATAAGGTCGTCCCCATCACCGAGCCAATTCCCATAACTCGACATGCTCGACGTCGCCACTGGCGCCGAGTGAGGAAGTCCGGAGGTAGTTCCCCTTCGGGGTTAGCTCCACCAGCCCGACGACGGAAGTTAATGTTGCTGTTCTGACTGGGAACAGTTTTGAACTACTAAATAAAGTGCGTAGGAATTCTCCTACCGCTGTACTGAAGAGGTCTCCCCCTCCGCTGGAAAAGGCTGTAGAAGTAAAGCCAGAACAGCCCCAATCCCCTCAACGGCTGTCCTCCAAAATCTATAAAGTCTGGCGTGTTAGTTATATGTATGCCCTAGAGGCCATTACTATACATAAGATGTGTATTGTAGTGGATGCTTGGATATATATAGGGAGGACTTTCTTGCTCGACATGATAGTACGCTATCTGGTTACTCTTTACCTTAACGTGTATACCGATTGTCTCTCTGTTACATGTTGGTAAAGCCCTTAGGGTGTGTACTTGACTACCTGGACGATGATGCGGATCATACTAGTAGGGACATGGTAGTCCATAAGTACATCCTTCAAAGTCCCTAGTCGTGGGTATATCGAGACGGGGCATCGATATACCAGAGTAGACTAGCGTATAACTTCTCGACCCATACAGATGGGCGATGGATGATCCCATATCCATTGGTGTTTGACATCAGAGATGATATACGGGTGCTCAGTGGAGACTGGGCACACTGGACGGACTCGCCGAGAACTCCCAGATGGTATTATACCTTACATCAGATGGCAGTTCTCTGGTGACACTGGTACAGAGTAGTCTGTTGACCCGAGATCGTCATAGAGTCTTGTGTGGTTCCCACTGTGCTTTGATTTCCACCTTACCACGTCCAAGAGGGCGTGCAAAACGGTGGCTTTTGGGTACAGTCCCGAATCACATGGAGGCAATGAGCGATAGGAGGGGATTCGTCTCTCCCGGTATAGGGAGTTGATGTTGCGCTGTGTTCGATTGGCTATAACCGGAATTCCTGGCCAGGGTTGCTGAGATTTACTGGTAAGTGTTACCTGTAGTTTCTCGAACTGTTATAGACCTCATATCGACACGACTTATCGAGCTATTGGGGTCTGACGTTTACCACCCCTAGGCGAGATATGCGACATATCAGACGAACAGACCGGACTGTACGGTAAGTGTTACTGGTTGGATTCACAGGAGTATGAGCGGGCTTGCTCGTCGATCTTCTGATCGCTCAATACCCGGGTGGTCGTTACGTTTAGCAGACCGCTTACGGCTTGTGGATGTTTGATATGATCATCACCTGCTGCCGGCGTATTGACGAGTCTTTAGAGCACTACACAGAGGTTTCCTGGCTCAAGCGAAACGAAATAGGAGCGCATATGAGATATGTGCGGGACTGAGAATAATGCGTGTATGTGATACCGTATTCTATTCTCGCGATGAATGTATCGAATGGTTGTATGCGATATAACCTAGTTATCGAATCAAGGATTGATTCGATAAATCGATACATTGGATATTAGTCGGTCATATGCGATATGACCGGATCGTTAAATCAAGTGTTGATTTGATGATTTAATGCATAATTATATATTAGATATATTACTTTGCATTAACTAGTATTGGTTCACTTTAAATGGATTTTCTCACTTGAAGTTCATAAGTTGTATATGTGATATACTTTTGTGCACTTGATTGTATCATGTTTGATGATACATGTTAAACTTGAGTTTGTGTAAAGATTAAACCATGGTTATATGAGTGGTTAGGGTTTTGTTTATTTACTTATTCATTTATTTATTTCTTTTGTTCATTTTGGCAAAAGAAAATAATTAAGAGAAAATGGTGGCTTTCTTTGTTTGATATTGAAGCTTCATGAAGCTTTGACTAAGTCACCATTTTGTCTCATGCTTAACCCTAACCATTCCACTTAACCCTAGTTCATTCTCTACACTTGACCATGGTTGGATTATGATAAGTATACATTTTATTTTCTTTTTCAAGATATACTTATCATAACATTTTTCATCTTCTTCTTCTTCTTCTTCAAGAAGAAGCTTGCCTCCATCAATGGTAACTTGAGAAAATGAATGAGAAATCCAATTCTAAAGTGAACCCACTTCCTATTTCTTCATCCTCTACCACTTGCCAAGTAGTATAGGGTGTTTTCTTCACAAGTTTCATGACTTGGTGAAGTGGGAGCTTGATCTTGTGATGCCTCGACGTAGATCATCTTCGGCATCGTAGTCGATGACCTAGCCCGCCCATTTTTCCGATGAAGCCGACGCTAGAGCCCGGGATTCGATTTGAACAGCGAGGAGACTTCATTGCGGAGCTATGGAGGTGGAGGACCGGATCTACAAAGGTTGTATTTCCGTTCTTGTAGTTAAGTTGTTAACTAGTTTCATTTGTCGCCTAAAATCTAGTTAACGATCCGTATTAGGGTTTCTCGGCACCCGTAAAATTTGAAATTGGCATGGTTGATGCCTTGTGAGACCTCCTTAGTGTGCCTAGGAACCCTACAGTGGTATCAGAGCCTAGCTAGAGCCTTAGGCGATGCATAGACGAAGTTTGAAACCCGATCGAACCGAAACCCTAAACCCAAAATTGCTCTCTGTACATTTTTCAATTTCGGGGATTTTCCATATTAAAAATATGCAGAAAATTCAGCAGGGAATTGTAAGAATTACTGTGAAGCCCGTACCCAAGATTCCACAACATTGCGGCGGAACCGCGGCATTAGCATGGCTAATGCGGCGGTTCCGCGGCAACTTTGTCCCTTCTCCCAGTAATTTTTGCACAGTAACTCTTAAATTTTATTGCTGTATTTTCTGGGAATTTTTAATTTGACTCAAGAGTTGAGCGGTCTAGGGTTGTATTGGGAATCGTAGATTCGATCGGATTATCAGACTTTGTCTATGTGGCTTTCCGGATATTTTTGAATATGTTAAAAAGTTCGACCGGATATAAATACCCAATTTTTCCCCTGTCGGGAAATTTCCAAGTGTTGGATCTTTCCGTGGTTTAATAACGTTCTAAGTAGTGCAAGTAACGCGATGGTCCCTCTAGAAGACAACAAACCTTAACTCGATTATGTGACCGTCTTGAACTGCCCTTTGAACCTTAAGGTTTGGGGCAGTACGGCGTGCCACATATGAGGCGTTGGCTTGACCCTTCTACGGCTGGACCGTTGGTACTGAGGCACGAAGTGAATGTCTTTGAACTTATTTCATGAGTTGAGCTGTATCGGGAAAACTTGGGTGTTCGATTGTTCGATCGGAAAGTTTAACGTTTTCTATCTTATCCGGAATGTGATACAATAATTGGAATTCACAATAAGTTATGAGATAACTGAATGAATGTTATAAATCTAGCGGTTTAGTCTCACTTGATCGGTTGCCACGGAATTTTGATGTGATCAAAAGTCCGTCGCAATCACGTAGCGTACGCGGATACTCGCCGGGTAAATTTAATAGACAGCCTCACTCCATAGCCCCGACCAAGTGACTGTAGGAGAACCCCGTCGCCGAAAGCATCCGTTCGGGTGCTCGCGGCAGCGGTGTTCCACCTTGGTGCACTTTGTCGACGGCGTCGGGGGTGCGGCCGCCTACTGAAGTTTGCGACGAGCATTCGATCAGGATGTCGGGAATCTTGTTGAATTGCCCGACTTGATGTTGAAAAGTGTTTTCGATTTTGAGACTAAAATGCGGGGTTTATAATTGTTAGGCATGCGATGTCTAAGGAATTCATTTGATTAGGCATGCGATGTCTATGTATGTTGCGGATTCCAACTGTTGTAGTTTTACACTTTCTTTTCTACGACCGTAAGTGTAATATGTGATATCGCCGGTTTCGTTGCTATATGCCAACGACAATTGGGATACGCATGTTTACTTACGTTGATGACATGTGATGTTATGTGTTGCTGGATATGTTATATTGGATCGTCGTGTTTGAATAGCCGGGTTTTTTTATGTAAGATGAGTGTTTTTCATTTTCATTCATGTAAAAACTTGTATGTAATATTCTTTTTTTTTGGGGCACTTCCAGGTTGCGGAAGATGTCACCTTTTGTATATTATTTACTTTTCCCCACTAGGATAGACCCAAGGAGGGGAGCACAAGTAACCGGGTTCTGGAGTCCAGTGGGAGACCAACTCGAGGAGTCGAGTCCGGGTCTCCTAACTCTAGAATTGGTAGGGTTGCTTGCCGCTCTCGTAGGGGTCTAGGGGTGTGGGTTTGGCTATTCATCACGACCATGGAATCCGTGTTTTATACTGGCTCGTATTGAAAACACGGACGTCCTAGTATATCCAATATTTCATATGTTTCTTCTGCTGTGATATCTGTGATGTGATCATGTGACATGTTCTGTGATAGATACTGTATATAGTATATATGATATATTATATAAACGTTACTTATGTTTTACACCCGCGCTAGCCCTGCCCCGCTCTGCCGTTAGTTACCTAACCTAACGGTGCACGAGGGGACATCGAGGCAAATGCGGATGGCATAAGTGTACGTCGTATTTATCTGTGATGTTTAGGTACTTAAATGATAGGACTCCATTAATAAGATTAATGAAAGTAAAAAGAAACCTAAAGATGTTGTAGAATCGAATTTCAAAAATAAAAGGGTAGCTACAGTTCTTGCTTTGCACAGCGGTATATATGATATATCATGCACCTTATTCGATGAGGAAAGGACCGAGATCCCTTTACCGGGAGTGACTCCTTTAGCAATAACTGGCAGATGCTACACACTCGGTTTGTCTTTTGATTGCCTTTAAGTGTTTTGCTTTGCACAGTGATATATATGATATATCCCGCACCTCATTCGACGAGGAAAGGGCCGACGATCCCTTCACCGGGAGTGACCCCTTTAGCAAAACTAGAAAAGCCTCAAAAACACTCCATTTCAAAATCATTCGATCCTACAACGATATCAAGTTCATTACGCAATAGGTTTTCATAAAAACCTGTCGTAGCCCTCCGTCATTTCAGATAAGTACTAGTTAGTATTCGTGCTGCGGTAGTTTGGCATTCGTCAAGGCGTAGTGTACGGTAGCTAACTAGTATTTGTCTGCTTATGCATATGATGCAGATTGGATTAGGGTATTCGTACGGCGTTGTTTGGCATTCGTCAAGGGTCGTGCGGGTGGGTTTAATTCAATCAAGAAATGTACGGGTTGAACTTGACTAGTGGACTATGGGTTGTTTGGCATTCGTCAAGGTCATAGAACACTAGGGGTAAAATATTATCGGGAATTTCAAGTGTTGAAATTTGCAATGAGATTGCATACCTTCTATGAGATAGTTGGATCCCGATACCCGCTGCGAGTAATTGTTACTCCTGGGAGAGTTTTACACATTACAATTAGCCGATCAAGTAGGTGTCTAGAAAGGTGTTAACGAGGTTACGCCTCTGGGAAAACGAGGTTTACTGTAATTAGGTTCGTGCGAAAGCACGGGGGACCTCCCTCAAAGTACCGACACTGGCCTGGCTGAAAGATTGGCGAACTTGTAGTGTGTAATTAATCCCGGCTAGTCTTTTCTTTTAGGGTTTGAAGGAAGATTTGATAAAAACAGTGGGTGCCATCCTGATTAGATAAAATAATAACCAATATATTCTTGCAAGAGCGTACGCTGAGTGTTTTTCTTCTCTCTCTCTCCAGGTAGCGACCATATCACGCCTTAATCAAGATAATAATACGGAATATTGACCGAACCCGCTTGTTATACTGAGCTGGGGAACGTTGGTCCCGCTCCAACTTATAATTGTTATAAGACAGAGCAGGAAATTGGGGAATACCAGATTTCCCGTGCCGCCCAAACGAAGAGAGTGCATGCTGATGCATCATCTTCGGGTGTGTTCATTATAAAGAACTGTTTCTCTGTATCCTCTACGTCCTGGGTATGTGATACCAGATCAGGATCCCAGATATGTAATCTGTTATATAGGGCTACTGCTAGGTAGAGAACTGAGAATGGGTGATAAGTTTCATGAGGCAGAAAACGGGGCAAGTGTTGCAGCCAAGTCTGTTGGTCACTGTCACCCTGTATTCCAAATACATTGATTCTGAACGAATGTTATTAGATACCGAACCTGATATACAAAATCATATCAATATCTTTATTAGTAAAGAAATGATAAAATTTTGTATAGTTGGATGATATTTTGAACATTTCTTGTATCAAAAGTTGATCGGATCAGGCACGTTATCTAAAAGCATTGATGTTCTAAATCAAACTACAGTTCTTAGTATACGGAACACACACAAGAGGAAGAGTTCAGAAATGAACGAATCCTACTTGAGGCATTGTAGACTAGGTCATATCAATGCGACCCGACTAGCTGAAGTTACATGTAGATGCATATTTAAATCAGTTTGAATTTACATCTTGTGAAACTTGCCAGTCATGTCACAAAGATATGATGACCATAGCTCCGTTTACTGGAAACAGAGAAAGAGTTAGTGAACTCTTGGGATGATACATGATGATGTATGTGAGGTCCCCTGTCTACACATGCCAAGACCGGTTCTTTATACTTCATTGCATTCTCTGATGATCTCTTTAGATTCAGACATATGTTCCTGTTGAAACACAAGTCCGAACCTTTTAAGATATTCACAGAATATAAGTTAGAAGTAGGGAACCAATAAGGGTATAAGTATTATGTCCTTTGATGTGATCAGGGAGGAGAATACTTGAGCACAGAATTCCTGGACTATTCTAAAGGAGAATGAGATTCTCTCTCAGCATTACTCCTCCGTATACACCATAGCACGATGGTATATCGGGGCGGAACAATCTCACCCTATATGATAAGGTGTGCTCTATGATGAGTACTACTGAGTTACCTATTTCCTTTTTGGGAGTTATGCACTTGAGAAGCTGCATACCTATTGAATAGGGTTCAAATCAAATCAGTTGCCTACCATTTCATATATGATATGATAAGGGAAGAGCCCATATCTTAAGTTAGTTAAGATTTAGGGTTGTCCAGCCTATGTCTGAAAAGCAAAATCCGGACAAGCTCGAGGCAAGGTCTGTAAAGTAGAACTGGAAAGGTTCCAGCTATACAAACTACAGCAGATGATTTGATAAAACCAAAGGATTCAATAGTTACCAACGAACCTCAGCCTCTCCGCCGATCTAGTAGGGTTCCTCACCCACCTGAGAGATACTTCAGTTTCTCTATGACAGTGAGAGCGAGGATTGCATCATGAGTTGATGACCCAACTAGTTTCGAGCTGGCCATCAGGAGTGGGACTCTGTAAGAATGGCTGGATGCTTAGCGATCTGAGATGGAATCCATGTACACCAACAAAGTATGGACTTTGGTTGCTATATCTGAAGGGTTAAATCCCCATCAGGAGCAAGTATATCTTGAGAAGATTACTTGGTGTAGATGGAAAAGTTGAGACTTTCAAAGCTAGACTTGTTAAAGCTTTTCGTCATCGACCAGGCGTGGATTATGATGAAACCTTTTCAAGTGGCTATGCTTAAGTCCATCCAGATCCTACTTGCCACGGCTACATACCATAACTATGATATCTGGCGGTTGGGTGCCATGACTGATTTTCTAAATGATGTTTTAGAAAAGAACGTCTATAAGTACACAGCCAGAGGGCTTCGTAGACAGTGGGAGCAGCGGAAACGTGTACAAGATGCTTTATAGGATAAAGTAGGTATCGCGGAGTTGGAACATCTGTTTTGATGTGTTGGTCAAAGAGTTTGACATCATCAAAATGGTAGATGAACCTTGTATATACAAAAAGGTAGTAGGGAGTATAGTGACGATCCTCGTAGAGTACGTAGATGACATGCTCTTGATAGGGAAGGAGTTTCCTATGCTACGCTCGGTCAATCTCCGCTTATCACAATGATTCTCCATATAGGATCAAAGTGATACCTCCTAAATCCTGGGTTTTGGATCTATGAGATAGATCTAATTGGATGTTAGGATTCTCACTAGTTGTAGTGAGATGGTATCAATCGATCCTGGGGAGAATCACTGGAAGGGTTCCAGAGTGATAAGGACGACTGAATGTCAGTCACAGGCATTGTCTTTACCCTCAGTAAAGGGACGGTATGTTGGAAGAGTTCCAAGCTAGATACCGTGGCATACTAGACGATAAAGGCTGGATACATCGCTATTTGAGATGCTACCAAAAAGGCAGTCTGGGTGTATATTAGTTCATGAGATGAACTTCGTTCCTCCCATTGTGTGACAATGGAGTTGTGGCTTATGCCAAGGAACACCCGTCCCATCAGTGATCCAGACATATTCTAAGGCAGTGTCACCTGATCATGGAGATAGTTGATCTCCAGGATGATCGAGGTTAGGAGAGTAGACTCAGAGGACAACACGGCGGATCCACTCACAAAGGCCTTTTCCCTGAGAGAGACTTTTATGGGATGGTTGAGTATGAGATACTACAACCACTGCTATCAGATGGCCCTAGTGCAAGTGGGAGATTATTAGTTATATGTATGCCCTAGAGGCCATTACTATACATAAGATGTGTATTGTAGTGGATGCTTGGATATATATAGGGAGGACTTTCTTGCTCGACATGATAGTACGCTATCTGGTTACTCTTTACCTTAACGTGTATACCGATTGTCTCTCTGTTACATGTTGGTAAAGCCCTTAGGGTGTGTACTTGACTACCTGGACTATGATGCGGATCATACTAGTGGGGACATGGTAGTCCATAAGTACATCCTTCAAAGTCCCTAGTCGTGGGTATATCGAGACGGGGCATCGATATACCAGAGTAGACTAGCGTATAACTTCTCGACCCATACAGATGGGCGATGGATGATCCCATATCCATTGGTGTTTGACATCAGAGATGATATACGGGTGCTCAGTGGAGACTGGGTACACTGGACGGACTCGCCGAGAACTCCCAGATGGTATTATACCTTACGTCAGATGGCAGTTCTCTGGTGACACTGGTACAGAGTAGTCTGTTGACCCGAGATCGTCATAGAGTCTTGTGTGGTTCCCACTGTGCTTTGATTTCCACCTTACCACGTCCAAGAGGGCGTGCAAAACGGTGGCTTTTGGGTACAGTCCCGAATCACATGGAGGCAATGAGCGATAGGAGGGGATTCGTCTCTCCCGGTATAGGGAGTTGATGTTGCGCTGTGTTCGATTGGCTATAACCGGAATTCCTGGCCAGGGTTGCTGAGATTTACTGGTAAGTGTTACCTGTAGTTTCTTGAACTGTTATAGACCTCATATCGACACGACTTATCGAGCTATTGGGGTCTGACGTTTACCACCCCTAGGCGAGATATGCGACATATCAGACGAACAGACCGGACTGTACGGTAAGTGTTACTGGTTGGATTCACAGGAGTATGAGCGGGCTTGCTCGTCGATCTTCTGATCGCTCAATACCCGGGTGGCCGTTACGTTTAGCAGACCGCTTGCGGCTTGTGGGTGTTTGATATGATCATCACCTGCTGCCGGCGTATTGACGAGTCTTTAGAGTCCTACACAGAGGTTTCCTGGCTCAAGCGAAACGAAATAGGAGCGCATATGAGATATGTGCGGGACCGAGAATAATGCGTGTATGTGATACCGTATTCTATTCTCGCGATGAATGTATCGAATGGTTGTATGCGATATAACCTAGTTATCGAATCAAGGATTGATTCGATAAATCGATACATTGGATATTAGTCGGTCATATGCGATATGAACAGATCGTTAAATCAAGTGTTGATTTGATGATTTAATGCATAATTATATATTAGATATATTACTTTGCATTAACTAGTATTGGTTCACTTTAAATGGATTGTCTCACTTGAAGTCCACAAGTTGTATATGTGATATACTTTTGTGCACTTGATTGTATCATGTTTGATTATACATGTTAAACTTGAGTTTTTGTAAAGATTAAACCATGGTTATATGAGTGGTTAGGGTTTTGTTTATTTACTTATTCATTTATTTATTTCTTTTGTTCATTTTGGCAAAAGAAAATAATTAAGAGAAAATGGTGGCTTTCTTTGTTTGATATTGAAGCTTCATGAAGCTTTGACTAAGTCACCATTTTGTCTCATGCTTAACCCTAACCATTCCACTTAACCCTAGTTCATTCTCTACACTTGACCATGGTTGGATTATGATAAGTATACATTTTATTTTCTTTTTCAAGATATACTTATCATAACATTTTTCATCTTCTTCTTCTTCTTCTTCAAGAAGAAGCCTGCCTCCATCAATGGCAACTTGAGAAAATGAATGAGAAATCCAATTCTAAAGTGAACCCACTTCCTATTTCTTCATCCTCTACCACTTGCCAAGTAGTATAGGGTGTTTTCTTCACAAGTTTCATGACTTGGTGAAGTGGGAGCTTGATCTTGTGATGCCTCGATGTAGATCATCTTCGGCATCGTAGTCGATGACCTAGCCCGCCCATTTCTCCGATGAAGCCGACGCTAGAGCCCGGGATTCGATTTGAACAGCGAGGAGACTTCATTGCGGAGCTATGGAGGTGGAGGACCGGATCTACAAAGGTTGTATTTCCGTTCTTGTAGTTAAGTTGTTAACTAGTTTCATTTGTCGCCTAAAATCTAGTTAACGATCCGTATTAAGGTTTCTCGGCACCCGTAAAATTTGAAATTGGCATGGTTGATGCCTTGTGAGACCTCCTTAGTGTGCCTAGGAACCCTACATGGCGGCAGGCCCGAGACTCGGTGATCGATCCAAATTTCTCCCGCCAGCACAAGAAACTGAAGGTCCAAAAGGAAGTCAGCCATCCTGCTAAGCCACGAAAAGCTGTCTGGGTGCCCACCTCGACGGCTCCCTCAACTTCGACCGCTCCTGAGAAAAGAAGGCCGGAGAAGATCCCTGTGCCAGCGACAAAAGTCAAAGGCACTGAACCCAAACGCCCTAAGTCTGGGGGCATGGTGATACATACCGTCTACATGGCGTCCGGGAAAGAGGATAGCCGTATATCCACTGGGCATAGACCGCTTACGCGATCGGTGACTAAAGCTCAAGAGCAGCAACGGAAGCTCCAAGAAATGATGACTGCGGTAGCCACGCTCACCGGGCCAAAAGAAAGCCCAGAAGCATCCTCGGATCAACGCCAGGAGCAAGAAACCGATACCGAATTCCTTCGAAGAATACTGGAAAAGAAGGACAAAGAGGCTGCAGAACAAGCAGCCAATATAAAACGAATGACCCTTCTATTCCAGGACATGGTGGGTATGATGATCCAGCAGGATCCCCTAGCCGAAGATCCTCCGATTATCCCTGAAGATGACAGAGGAGAAACGTCAAATCCACCGCCGGCTCTTTTAACAGCCAAGGAGGAGACAATTTCCAAAGCTGCCCTAGATAACTATATTGCTCAACAAATACGAGTTCACCAAGCAACTGAGGCAGCCGGTCAAGTTGTCAAAACGGGGCGACCATATCCGAGCTGGTATGATCAGATCAAATACCCGCCGGGCTACACTGTCACGACCCGAAAGTACGAAACATGACCGGCACTTAAACTACGAACGTCTCGAGGCGTACGTAATCTAAGTAAACCGAAAACCCAGAAATCCAAACCAAGAAAAGAAGTAGAGTGCAGGAAAAACCAAATTAAAGCAAGTAGTTTCAATAGCATAAGCCGAATTATGCGGTTTTTAAAAACATCAAAAATTTACTGAAAATTTCGGCAGAGTCTCCTTTGTAAATACTGGCCCCCAAACGGGATACAACATGAATAGTATACGAAATTAAGAAAAAGACATCCCCAAGCGGGAGCTAGCTCTTCGTCAATCGACGGTCACAACCACACAAGCAATATAATATACAACGCCAACGGCGGGGATCAAAACTCAAAAGGAAACTCAAAACCACCAGAAATATAACGAGCGACTCTAAGTCGAAAGAATAAACAACACTGGTCTCTATCTCAAAAATACATGTTTGGTTGATGGAGATTCTAGATACAACAGAATAATGATATACAAGATATATAATGGGGGTATGATACAAGTAAACCCACCTACTAGCAAATCACCCGAATGAAACTATGCCCGCAAAGCCGTAATGAAACCTGTACGGCAAACCTGCAAGAAACTGGGGCACAACGGGGGTGAGTTGCCAACTCGTGAATAGAAAAACATCTACGCACAGAAATCGCATAAATAACGCAATCCTAGGTCAATGATCATAATATATCCTCAAAAATATGTATAACATGCAGCCTATAACAATGGCTAGGGTAATATCTAACCGAGTGTAATCTCATGTGCCCGTGTCAGTGCCTCAGGTAGCAATATATCATATGAATGAGGTATGAATGCATGAAAACAGAATTCATGTAAATGAAGAAACTGTTTTCATAAATTAGTGAGATTTCCTTCTGGTTTTTAAACTGAGGTATCATAATGAAATCAGTATCAACAGTGTCTAGCATCGACACAAAACATAAATCTCACTGTCTCGAAATATCAATGTCTCAATCTCAATATCTAGGGCGCCGTCAGTCCAGACCGGCCCCTACCATCCATCTCAAGACCACGACGGTATCCTCCGGATATCCGACGCGTCGGGTAATATCACCGGTAGGTAGTGCTCCCCAGCCAGGCTCAACGTCAACACCATATTCCTCTTGCCCCGGGGTACCATACCGGGCCCACCATGTACCCGTGACGGTTCCTCCACTCCTCGACACGGATCTCGAAAACCACAGCAAACTCATGGTGGACGACACTTACATCACTAGAAAACCGCAATTTACATATTTTAAAAATATAATAAGTTTAGAAATTTTGCGGCTTTCCCCCGAAATCCAGAAATATCATAAATCTCAAGAAATCATCACAAGTGCATATGTCAATGATAATGAATGTATATGGTATCAATAACCAAGTTGCAATGTGTGATTAATAACTAGGCATGAACAATGGAATAACAGTATGCATGAAGTGACAAGTAATAACTACAATGTCTAAACTGGCATATAAGGCAGGTACACTAATATCGTATCAACTACTAACTAACAACCTAAGTCAAGCAATAGTATTTTCTAAGTGTACGTGACATGGCAATTACCGATGAAGATGTGTGTGAGCCGGCAAGTAAGTGTATGTGGTACATACGCATCATCGATAATGGTGCTGGTGTCCTAACAGCATGATATCAATAATGGAGTATGCAGCAAAATAAGTATGCGGGGCAGAGCGAACAGCAATAATGTGCGGGAGCAGAATACTAGACACAACGATAACTAATCAGTATTAATCTAATATAAGTCCTACAAATGGTGCCTTTTGAAATAACACGAATCATGGGGTTTTTGAAAATAGGGGCTACGGTGTTTTTATGAAAAGATACGTCTTTTGAAATATCCGTAGGATCCCTTGGGCTGTCTTTTAAAATACCCATGATTCGTTAGTTTTTGAAATAGGTAAGAAGTCTAATCTAATCTAACAACTACACTAAACTATACGGCCGAACTAACAAGCTGAACTACAGGTAAGGAAACCGCCTAACATCTGAGTCGATACATATACCTACCTGTATATGTATAGTCGGTGATCCCGCCTCACTAATATCATAGCTGATACCATATCTATAATCAGGCATCCCAAGTCAAGAGTGCGGATCAATCATCAATATAGCTCGTACGTAAATCCGTCGTACGGCCTCCTAAATCTGGGTACGGGTCAATATCACATTCATCATACTATTCACCTGGTATCCTCTTTATCAAATATCAAGATCGGGGTACTGATCTACGTCTAATACCATATTGATACCGCCTACGTATGCATGGACGTGTGTGAAACACTACGTCAAGGACCCGCTACAACGTCATGTCGTATCTCAAATACGAACCCTGCTATATCACCGATCTCACGGCCTCAAATCAAATCTCATCGACTCAGCTCAATCCCAAGTATCATCCTCAATCCGTATGTGAACACATAGTCCCATACCCATGTGAACACATAACTATAAAGAATCCCATGAGCACATATCAATAGGAATGTATGCAAGTATGTATGTGTGTATGTGTGTGTGCATGTGTAGTGCAACACTACCCTAGGGTTCGCAACGCTAAAATAATCCAACACACCAATATCCATCCTAAGCATCGTTATTAATCCCAAATAACATATACTAATTGTTGGTGTGTATACGCATCCGTATACACCACTACGGACTGCGGGGGTGCTATACGCCATCCACCCGACTTCTCCCCGTAGATATAAATCTACTCACCTGGTCCTCGCTAGCCGGTGCCGACGTCGCCACGCGCCTGCTTGTCGTCTCGAAGTCCACATGGGGGTACCTACATATCATAACGTACCATATCGTATTAAAACTAAATTCGAGATCGAAACGGCATACGAAAATCAAATCGGCATGCGTATCACGCATAGGTCCAAACCTATCGCCTACGCATGCAAGAATAGTCAAACCAACCCTCGATGTCGATGTACAAACGTCAAACCATCGAGAAAAATCCAATCACACTCATTTGCACATTCACGAACACTAATTTTAATATAAACTAGGTTAAAACTCACAAAAACGCCAATTTCACTTAAAAAGTCATTTTTCCGAAAATCTAGCAAGCACAATTCGCCGTTTTTGTACAAAACACGATGTTTAAATGAATGTAGCGGCCAATATATTTATTAAATATCTTAAATAAGTCGTATAAACAATTTCCAGAATTTAATCTCATTAAATTCCAAAAATCCTAATATTCTAGTTTACAAAAATACCCTTTTTAACAATTTCAAAGCAAAAATGTACAAACTACAATCTAGCTTAGATTTGCATGATCTAAAGCATTAAACCACACTTAATAAAGTTAATGAAGTCATGAAAACCCTAAACACATTTTTAATCCCAAGAATTTAACAAATTTCAAAAACCTAGTAAGCAATTTAGCAAATTAACACAATTTTAAAACTAACCATTCACACTAGCTACTAACCTTGTATTATCATGACAACAAAGCCTAAATATAACACACAACCATACACCAATTTTATAAAACCCTAACTTGCAATCAAATTCACAACTTGAATTCCAAAACTTGCAATTAAACTCACATAACCAAATTAACACTTAAGTAAATTAGCTTAAGAAATTAGTAACAAATTAAGCAACAAAAAGTTTAGAATTATACCCAAAAACATATGAAGATCCACAAGCATCCATGGCCCTCCAAAATGCTCTCTTTTCACAAGGATACATGCTAAACGGGCTAAGCTAAAATGGGTAGGAGTCGGATTTGGATTTAGATTTGAATTTGCATGGATTTTGAAGTGATTTGTGGATTTTTTTGATGAAGAAAGAGTGGGATTTGAGGGGGAGGGCTGCTGCTGTTGGGAGGCCAGAAATGGGAGTGAGGAGAGAGAGGGAGGTAGAGAAAATGCAAGGGAGGAAAGTCAAGGTCAAGGTAAGGTCAAAAGTCCACCTAATTCACCCATTTTCTTTTCTTTTCTTTCATTTCTTTTCCTTTGAAATCAAGTGGGGAAAAATTATGGTGGGTGCTGAATTCAGCCATGGGGAGGAGTAAGTGGGGGTGTGTGGGTGTGGGTACGGGTGTGGGGTGATGAAAAATGATAAATACAATACCCCAAACATCCATTTACGCTAAAAAAAAGCCTTTTTTCTTCAATAATTTCTAAACCGTTTTGGCAAATGATTTCGTTCCAAAAACCACATGATAAAATTTTATTTAATGTTTTATGATGCACAAAATTTGTTTCAACTCATTCCGATTTGTAATTTTCCCTAATTAAATGTATTAGTGACGGCTTAAAATAATAATAAAATAATATTTTTTTCAGAAAATTTGAAATTTCACCAGCGGCTCAATAAACACCAAATAATAGCAATTACATAGCTAGAATATGTATATTTAATTTTTATAATAAGATATTTGTATTTTGACTTTTTACAGAAAACCCCCTTATTTTACCGATTTTTTCGAAATTTCACCGAAACGATTTTCAAAACGTTACATACACGATCCCAAAATTCCATGTCTACAAGGGGACAGGCAATCCCTATCAACATGTTGCCCAGTTCAGGGCTCTTTGTGGCAACACCGACGGTGATGATAAGCTCCTACTTCGCCAATTCGTCGGCAGCTTATTGGAGACGGCGTTTGAATGGTACTACGAGCTTCCGAACGACTCCATCAAAACTTTCGCTGAAATGGAGTTGTTGTTTACCCAGCGTTTCGCAAGCGCCAGCGAGCGTACTCCAATAACAACTTTGATCAATGCAAGAGTAAAGCCGGGCGAAACTTGGGTCCAATATGCAATCCGATGGAGGAACCTGTGGTCGAAGTGCGAACAGCGCATCGAAGAAGCGCCAGCGGTGGGCATGTTCGTGGGCACCCTAGATCCTCATACAACTATTTCACAGTTCATGATGTTCTTTAAACCAACCACGTTCCAGGCCTTGATTGACAAATTAGTCCAAATGGACCAGATGGGCCATAGACCGTCTCCTCCAAAGCCGGACTCTCGAAATGAAAAGGGGAAAGGAAAAGCGATCGTTGTCGCCAATGCTCAACAACAGCCGAGCAACTTGAAGCCGGCTGTCTGTCAAAACAATATGCGTCCGCGCCTATCCCTCGAGGAGAGGCTAGGACGTCCTTACACGTTTCCTCAAGATAAAATGAGAAGACTATTCGAGCTGGCAGTGCGCAACAGACTCATCAATCTGCCAGATTCAAAACGTCCATTGCAGCCAAACGACGTCAATGATCCAATTACTGCCCCTACCACCGAGTATTGGGTCATCCGATCGAAGATTGCTACGTTTTCAAAAAACTGGATTGAAGACCAATACCAACAAGGCAAGTTTGCATTATCCGAAAAATGGAGGGTGAACCCGCCGCAACCTCATACCCCTAAAAAGGTGAATATGCCGGGGGCAACGTGCTCCCTTATTGAAGAAGCTCCGTGGGAGGTCATGCTATCAGCCAAAACCAAAAGGATGCTGAGTGATCTCCAGACATACCCGGCGATCAGGTGGAAGAACCCGCTAGAACCCCAGATCATCGAAGGGATGCTAAAACCGCGCCCAACTCCAAAGATCGGTGGTGATGGCCCAACCACTCACACCCAGCCGTCAAAGTCTTCAAAGAAGAAGAAGAAGAGATCCAAAAAGCCCATGAACCCTGGCGACAAGCGCACAGACTTACAGAAACAGATTGACGCGCTGTAGGAGTATAATCAGAAGGCACGGACTCCCATCACGCTCCAAGAGTTCCTCAGCCACGTCTTTCAGGAGGAAGATGATGGAGAAAGCTCGTCGGATGAATCTGAGAGTTACGTAGCAAGTTGTCATATGATCTCCCACTCGTTTACAGAAGATGAGAAAACTCCTTGCACTGAGGAGCTGGGGGCAGATCCTAAACCGAAACTTCTGGGGCCATCAGATGAAACAATTGATGCATTCCTCAACGAAGCTTTTTTGAAGAGTAAAGCTGATCGGGAACGCGAGACGGTCATATTTGAAAGGGCCAAGCGCCGACGACTAGACGAAAGAGTTGAGACACTCCCGTCAAATCAAAAGACATCCGTTGCGGATAAAAACAAATTCAAGACGAGGAAAAGGTTTGCTAAAGCCATATCAATGGGGATGAAGCTATCACCCTCTGAAGGAAACACTGCCGGCAAAGCAGAAATGCACCCTTCCTACTGCTTATATCATCGAAAGATTTCGCATCCCACCGAAGAGTGCAAAGCTTTCAATAGATGGTGGCAGGGGTATGTTGTTCACCGGCAACAATTTAAGCTGGAGAAGCGCAAAACTCGTCGGGAGCGGAAAAGTACGACCGAGGAGCTTAGAAAAACTACCGGCAATTGTCGCATGGTTAACGCCGGGGAATCACAGGTTCTCACTTTCGGAAGCGACTCTGACGAAGAGATGGCTCTTGGCCCTCTCTTTAAAGAATCCACCTTGGGGAAGAAGGAAGAACCGAAGACCTGTGAAAACATCCAGCTGCACAATCGCACGCTTCCAGAAAAGAATCTCGGACCTACGAGTAGAAGAGATAAGGGAAAAGAAAATGTCTCCGAGGATATCGCCCTGGATGACCAAGTCATGAAAGAACTGACCGCCAAGGACCCGCTAAAGAAGAGTAAGGTGGACTATAACGTTCTGGCGCACTTGAGGAAGTTACCCTCGCAGCTCAGTATTCTCGACGCCCTTCTACTATCCAAAGAAGCGAAAGATTCATTGATCAAGGTGCTACAAGAGCCAGAGCAATTCCAAGCTTTTCTCGCCGAGGAAAAGATGAAGGACGAGCTGGAAGAAGTACACACAACCGATATCACCTTCGGCGACGAAGACCTCCTCCTTGGGACGTCGAACACAATCGTCCCCTCTATGTCTCAGGGTACTGCCACAATATAAAGATAGGCAAAATCTTGGTTGACAATGGGTCTTCCGTCAATCTCCTCAATGTACGGGTATTGAAGGAAATCCGCTTGAGCGTCCAGCACCTCGCTCGGGATAAGATCACGATCTCCGGGTTCGACTCTCAATCATCACGGACTCTCGGATCTGTGATACTGACGTTACGCTTTAGGCTACTCATCACGGATATTAAATTCCACGTCATAGATGCCAAGACATGCTATAATGCTTTGCTCGGTCGACCCTGGTTACACGAGTACAACATCATCCCTTCTACACAACATCAGTGTATGAAATACTTTAAGGATGGTCTCGAGTATACCGTAACGGGAGAGCTGAACCCATTCTCCGTGAACGAAGTCCGTAAGTACGAAGATGCAAAATATTTCCTACCGGATTTCGAAGACACGGAGAGATGTCACAAACCGGAGAACAAAGCTATCGCCACCATTCCAGTCTTCGAGAGTGATACTGAAGAAGAGGAAGCGATAGTTTATTCAGGTCCACCTCAACACAACAAGCCGGGACCGTCCGCTCCTATGTTGATCTTTGGCAGCGACTCGAAAGATGAGGTCCATGCTATATTCTTTGCTCGGCGATCAATACGAACATTCGCTGATGAAGAGCAAAGTTTGCAAGTTGCTATGGTTCCGCCCAAACATCATAAAGAACTGGACGCGCTTGATACCTATAGTGTGGAAGAGCTGCAAACGTTTTATGTCCCTCCCAGACGAGAAGGTGAAAAGGCGATCTTATTCTACCGCTCCGGGGAAACTAAAGTGGAGAAAGAAATCTGGCACGGTGCGGATTCTACACTTGACAGGCTTCAGCCCATCCGTCTGCCTAGATATTACACAGAAGGCTTGAAAAGGTTATTGAAGCGCCAAGGAATACCCTTCAAACAGACCACTAGAAAAGCTATGTTCTATGACAGGATCTGGAACGTTCCCGGAACTCAGCGCAAGTTGCCTAACGGGAGAATGGAAGCGATCGGGCTTGGATATGTTCGGTCCAAAAGACGGGAGCTACTCCGCGACTGCTATGTCGTATATGACTTTGATGAAGAAGGAGATGCTCAATGGGAGAGTGCTAATCTTGAACCAGGAAAAGTCCCCGACGTAAAAATGCCCAGTCTGTCGTTCGAAGAACAAATGGACAAGCTTATAAGGGAAGCTGGTCAAAAAGTCCGAGACGACCACAATCGCGAAATGGCCGTCTACGGGAAAGACAGGACGCAACGCCTTCTCCAACAGGCTGCGAAAGAAGAAAACGCCCCTCCTTGTCAACCTGTTGCAAAAATGGCCTGACGCAGAGGCAGAAACAAGTCAAAAAACGGAAAAGGCGTTCAGCAACGACAAAGTGGAACTAAAAAGTCACGTGAGTGAGAATCGAGCGGTCCGGATTTGTCCCTTATGAAGAAGATGAGTCGAGCGTACTCTTTTCCTCAAGATATGACAAAGAAGATACTTAATCTCGCCATAAGGCATCAAATGATTACGCTTCCGGAGTCCAAGCACCCCGAACAAGCAGGCGAAGTCTCACACCCGAACTATTGCTCTTATCACAAGGTAATAGGACACCCTCTCGAAGATTGCTTCACCTTCAAGAACTGGATCGAAGATCAGTATCAGCTCGGCAAGTTCGCTCTATCTGACAGCTGGAGGGTAACGCCGCCACAGAAGCATGAGCCCAAAGCCACGAGAGCAGAACCAGATCCACATCGGTCTTAGAAGCGAGCTCGCACCTGTCATATGGTAACGATATCAAAAGAAGAGCCCGAGAATATGGAAGACCTTCCCTGGTGCTTCGAAAACAATAATGACGAGGTGATCTCAGAATTTCCACCGGCGCCAAAAGAGCTGGAAGATGGAATACACAGTACTGCAGATAACCTCAAGAAGATAGATTTGGGGACAACGAGTGATCCGCGGCCGACATTCGTCAGTGAGCTATTGTCTGAAGAGAGGGTGGTTGCGCTAAAAGACGTGCTTATGCAGCATAGAGATTGCTTCGCATGGAACTATTCCGAGATGCCAGGACTAGATCCAGAGATTGCTGTCCATAAATTGGCAATATCCCCGGACGTCAAGCCAATCAAACAAGCACCGAGAAGAATGCGGCTCGAGCTTGAAATGAGCATCAACGCCGAGGTCAAGAAGCTGATCGACTCCGGCTTCATCCAGGAAGTTCAATATCCTGACTGGATCGCCAATATCGTCCCGGTAATGAAGAAAAATGGGACAGTGCGCATATGCGTAGACTTTCGGGACCTCAATAAAGCCTGCCCGAAGGACGATTTTCCAGTGCCAGTCACCGAGCTGATGATAGATAACACGTCCACTCACGAGGTTTTCTCCTTCATGGACGGCTCATCAGGATATAATCAGATAAAGATGCATCCCGAAGACCAGAAGCACACCGCTTTCCGGACCCCTTTGGGTATATTCTGCTACAAGGTGATGCCCTTCGGTCTAAAGAACGCCGGTGCCACCTATCAAAGGGCCATGACAAAGATCTTCGATAACCTTATACATGAAATCGTCGAATGCTATATCGACGACCTCGTGGTTAAGAGCAAATCATACGAGGAGCATTTAGAGCATCTGAAGACCATATTTCAACGCCTTCGACAATACAACTTGAAGATGAACCCTCTCAAGTGCGCATTCGGAGTTTCCTCAGGCAAATTCCTAGGATTCATCGTCCGACACCGAGGTATCAAGATAGATCCGTCAAAGATCAAGGCAATCATAGCAATGCCTTCGCCAAGGACTCTCAAGCAATTGCGGTGTCTCCAAGGGAAACTCGCGTACATCCGGCGATTTATAGCCAACCTCTCAGGCAAGTGCCGCCCTTACAGTCACCTGATGGAGAAGGGAACCCCTTTCGTTTGGGATCACAAATGTCAGAGCGCGCTGGACGAAATCAAGCAATACCTGCAGAATCCGCCAGTGCTGGCTGCTCCGGTCAAAGGAAAGCCTCTCATTTTGTATACAACCGCCCTTGAAGGTTCCTTAAGCGCATTATGGGCACAAGAGAACGACCAAGGGAAAGAAAGAGCTCTTTATTACTTAATTCGAGTTCTCCTGGGGGCAGAAAGCAACTATTCCCCCATCGAGAAACACTATATGGCGTTGATCTTCGCGATAACAAAACTCAGGCACTATGCATTAGCACATGAAGTCCGTCTCATATCGAAGGTGGACCCTCTCAAATATTTGATGTCAAAGACCATACTGACAGGTCGGCTCGCTAAATGGGCCCTGCTCTTGATGGAGTTCTCAATAACTTATCAACCTCTTAAGGCAGTGAAAGGCCAGGCCATATCCGACTTCCTCGCTGAGCATCCGATACCTGCCGATTCTCCTCTGAATTGCGAGCTGCCAGACGAACATGCGTTTGATGTGATCGACGGTATTGATACCCGATGGGAACTCTATTTTGATGGAGCGTCTTCCACGAAGAAGCGCAAACAAAGCACCCCTATAATCAAATCGGGGGTAGGCCTCATCTTAGTAACTCCACGGGGAGGGATAATGCGCTTTGCTTTCTCCTTAACAGAGCCGAGGACGAACAATGAAGCCGAATACGAAGCTTTGATAGCAGGCCTCGAGATCGCCATCGACATGGGAATTGAAAACCTCCTCATATATGGAGATTCTCAACTGGTCGTCAGTCAAGTAAATGGCGACTTCCAAATGTGCAAACCCGAACCGGTAAAGTATGGTGAGAGAGTACAGCAATTGCTGACTCAAATCCCCTCCTATATGCTGGAAAGCATACCGCGTGCAGAAAATAGCAAGGCGGACGCGTTAGCCAAGCTCGCTAAAGAACTGGCCGACGAGAACCTCGATGACGTAAGAATCGTGGTACAAAGCTGTCGGGTGCTTGCCCCAGCAGAAATATCTCCAGAATCATCCGAAGAAAAGGGAGCGACTGAGCAAATGGCTATGCAAATAAAAGACCAGGAAAAGGCTGAGGATTGGAGAGAAGCCTTTATAGACTACTTCAAATCCCGTCGAACACCTGAAGATGTGTCCTTAAGACATCAGCTTATGAAACGAGCTCTGTCTTTCGCCTTCGTCAATGATACTCTGTACAAGAGGTCGTTTGATTCTCTGTGGTTGAGATGTCTAGGACCTGAAGAGGCGAAAAGAGTCGTTCAGGAAGTTCACGACGGACTTTGCGGTTCTTACCAAGCAGGCCCAAAGATGAAGTTGAAGATTAAACGGATGTGATACTATTGGCCCACGATAATTCAGGATTGCCTCGAATATGCGAAGCAATGCCACTCATGCCAGATTCATGGGGACTTTATCCATCAGCACCCAAATCCTCTACATCCAACAGTGGCCAGCTGGCCGTTCGAAATGTGGGGGACTGACGTAATCGGCCCCATCGAACCAGCATCGTCCAGGGGACGTCGATTCATTTTGGCGACGACTGACTACTTCTCCAAATGGGCAGAAGCAGTACTACTGAGGGAAGTGAAGACGGAGAATATCCTCCATTTCTTCAAGACGCGCGTCATTTATCGGTTTGGAACTCCGCGACGGATCATCTCCGATAACGGGCCAGCCTACAGAAGCCACAAGATCAGCCGCTTCGCACAACAACACAACATAGATTGGAGATATTCCTCAGTTTATAATCCCCGAGCTAACGGTCTAGCTGAGGCTTTCAACAAGACCTTGACGAAGATCGTGAAGAAGACGGTGTCCCGAAATAAAAGGGACTGGCACGAGAGACTGCAAGAAGCTCTCTGGGCGTATCAAACTACGTTCAAGACGGCCACAAACACAACGCCGTACGCGTTGGTATTCGGTACTGAAGCAGTACTCCCCCTCGAAATAGAATTACCCTCTCTACGAGTGGCAGTCCACTACGAGCTGACCGACAAAGAAAATGCTCACCTTCGGCTTGAGGAGCTTGATGCCCTTGATGAAACCCGGCTCATAGCGCAACAAAATCTGGAGGCTTATAAAGTAAAGATAACGCGCTCATATGAAAGATTGACCGGGCCGAGGACATTCCGCCAAGGCGAACTCGTGCTAGTGGTCAAAAGACCTATGATCCCCAATCGCGCCAAGCGGGGAAAATTCGAGCTGAACTATAAAGGCCCGTACATCATAGACAAGGTTTACCAGGGTGGAGCCTATCTACTCATGGATATGCACGGTGAAAGGCCTTTCAGGCCAATAAACGGTCGCTTCCTAAAGAAATACTACGCTTAATGAGTCACAACCTAGGTCAATGATAGATGACGATGACTATGTCCGCTCGCTATCTTCCTAAGCCCAAACTCTATAAGTAGTAGCCAGCCTTCTTCAACAACGGACCGAAATGTCCTTAAACTAATGACGGACCACTACGTCCTAAAACTAGCTGTTGACCGAGATGTCGATAAACTACGGTGGATTGCAACATCCCAAAGCCGATACAAAAAAAAGAAAAAGAATAAAAAATAAATAAATATAAAAATAAAAACGGTATGTCCATAAGTAAAATGGGCACGGATGAAAACCCGAGAGGGCTCCGTGAGTAAAAACAGCAGGGCTACCGGCGAATATTTGTGAAAACCCAAAAGGGCGCAACCTCGTTAGATAAAAAAAGAAGAAGAATAAAAAAAATGGTATGTCCATAGGAAAAATGGGCACGGATGAAAAGCCGAAAGGACTCCGTGAGTAAAAACAGCAGGGCTACCGGCGAGTGTTTGTGAAAACCCGAAAGGGCGCAGCCTCGTTATAAGACACTTACAGGGTCCTCTCGACCTTGTGAGGAGAAACCACCCGTGTGGGATCCTTACGACTCACAAGGGAGAAACACACTTAGAGATCCTCACGATTCCTAAGGAGAAATTACATTTACGAGATCCTCACGACTCGTAAAGAGAACTCTCTTATGGGACCCTCACGGCTCATAAGATTTGAAAGTCTTAAGTTACAGAGACCTGAACCTGTTCTTAAGCAACCCCCACAACCTTCGATATTACCCTACAAGTGGTTCAATACCGACCCTTATATGCAATCCACGGGAGCAAATAAACATTTCCCCAGCAAAGTCCCACTCGTGACTAGGGATATGTCCATATGGTGAACAACCCTTGTAAGTCCTCTCGACTTATAAGGAGAAAGCACTCTTGTAGGATCCTTACGACTTATAAGAGAACATACACTTAGATATCCCCACGATTCCTAAGGAGAAAACACACCTACGAGATCCTCACGACTTGTAGGGAGAAATACCTTTGTGAGACCCTTACGGCTCATGAAGTCAAAAGCCTTAGTTGACAGAATCCTAACCCTGTTTACTAAGCCACCTTTGTTCGACATCGACAGAGAAAAATGATGATTCGCTCCTGGCCATATCCCAGTTGTAGCGATGCTGATGCCGAAATCGGTGTCTAATTCCAAGCTTGCGGCAAGAAAGCCAGCAAGCCGTACATGCATACGAAATAGCCGAAATGATGGGGCAACCTGCAACAAAATCAGCAAGTAAAAAGAAAATGTATGCATGCGAAATAGGCAAAATGATTGGGCAACTCGCAATAAAAAGCAGTGAGTAAAAATAAAATAAATAGCCGAAATGATTGGGCACCGCGAAAAATAGCCGAAATGATTGGGCAATCGCGACCTTCGCGATATAAAAGCTGAAATGATAGAGCATCACGGAAAGAAATAAAATAAAAAAAAGTATAATAAATAAAATTTATGCCCTACAGGTAAGATCACATCGATCCCTGTATAAAATCCAGGGACACAAACAAAGAAGGAACTATACCTTCCCAACAGGTTCCACCAGAAAGCGAAGCCAAATCTCGACGGTTCATAGACAACCTAGAGACAACCTCGACATTTGTCGCAATATTGCAGATACAACGTCAAAGAAAGACCCCATGGTCAGCAAAGCGGAGTGACGGCAAAATCCTAACTCCACCTCAACACTCGTCTCGTTACAGCAGACGTAATGTCAACAACGGCGTTCCTTTGCAGTCCAGCAGGATGAAGATGCAACGTCAACGAAAGTCCCCATGGTCAGCAAAGCGGAGTGACGGCAAAATCCCAACTCCACCTCAGCATTTATCTCGTTACAGCAGATGCAATGTCAACAATGGCGTTCCTTCGCAGTCCAGCAGGATGCAGACGCAACGTCAACAAAAGACCTCATGGTCAAAACAAAACGAAGCGAAGGCCAAAATCCTAACTTCAGGGTCTTGACGGCAACTCATATAAAACCTGAAAGACAATCGGAGATCATCTCGCACCAGCGCGGAGTGGTCACCACCTCGACATCCGTCTCGATACAGCAGACGAGATGTCACCACAGCATCCTTCCTCCATCAGGATTCAGACACACCAAAGCAAACGAAGCAAAGACCAAATTCCTAGCTTCACGGTCTTGACGGTAACTCATATAAAACTGGAAAGACCATCGGAGATCATCTCACACCAGCATAGAGTGGTCACCATCTCGACGTTGGTCTCGACACAGCAGACGCAATGCCAGCAAACGAAGCGAAGGCCAAATTCCTAGCTTCAAGGTCTTCACGGCAAGTCATATAAAGCCTGAAAGACAATCGGAGATCATCTCGCACCAGTGCGGAGTGGTCACCACCTCGACGTTCGTCTCGACACAGCAGACGCAACATCACCAAGAGGAGCCACGGCAAAATCCCTAGTTCCAAACCTCGACGGTTCACCAGCAACCTAGAGACAACCACGACATTCGTCTCAATACAGCAGACGCAATGCCAGCAAACGAAGCGAAGGACAAATTCCTAGCTTCAGGATCTTAACGGCAAGTCATATAAAGCGTGAAAGACAATCGGAGATCATCTCGCACCAGTGCGGAGTGGTCACCACCTCGACGTTCGTCTCGACACAGCAGACGCAATGCCAGCAAACGAAGTGAAGGCCAAATTCCTAGCTTTAGGGTCTTAACGACAAGTCATATAAAGCCTGAAAGACAATCGGAGATCATCTCGCACCAGTGCGGAGTGGTCACTACCTCGACGTTCGTTTCGATACAGCAGACGCAACATCACCAAAAGGAGCCACGACAAAATCCCTAGTTCCAAACCTCAACGATTCACCAGCAACCTTGAGACAACCGCGACATTCGTCTCGATACAACAGACGCAATGACCAGCGAACGAAGCAAAGGCCAAATTCCTAGCTTCAGGGTCTTAACGGCAAGTCATATAAAGCCTGAAAGACTATCGGAGATCATCCCACACCAGCGCGGAGTGGTTATGACTCATCGGGGCTCTCTAAAATGTGCCCAACCTTAAGTAAAAACCGGCATGGCAAAATTCCTAACGCTTGCTCTTCCGACGGTCAAACGTTCTAAGAGGATTGCTTGAAGACGTCTTGTCCAGCCCCCGAAGGGATCAGAGACACGACAGTTGCAAGGCTACTCGAACAGCAAGATTGCCTATTGAGGAACACATCAGCCAACACGACGGTACGACGGACAAAACCCTAAGTACCACAGGCCTTAACGGACCTCTGTCGTAAAGAGCAGAGGTTAACTGTGACGTTAGGATATTCTTGCGAGAACTGCTCGATTCGTCTCGACTCGTGAGGAAATTAGTGTCTTTGCGAGAATTTCTCGATTCGTCTCGACTTGTGAGATAAAGCCTTAGGCAGCGGGGATTAAAAAACCTGTTTCCTAAGCACCGAGACCCTGTAAGTCGATCCAAAATGGACTCTTGCATACTATTCACGGGTCACACTCTTGATTGTTTGTCAAAAACTGTAATTTACCGCAATCAGAAACGGCGTCGCTTCGCAGCTAGCCGGTGAGTGCGGGTCGATCCACAGAGACGGGTAAATTCCTTTAGTGTGTTTTAACGAGTTGATTCTATTTGTCGTTTTGGTTTTTATAAAAATCTAGATCTAAAACTTAATTAATCTAATTTAAATTCTTGCTAGGGTTAGGCTTAGAGGAAGTTTTGGAGATTGATGTTTCCTCACCGCTTTCAATGCCTTATTTTAGATCTATTAGGTGTTACAGTAATTATCGATAAAGTGGATACGACTCTTTTGGGAAGATGTTTTCTTCCTCTAGATTCGTATCCTTCCTTTATCGTTAATTACCCTAACCCCCATGGAAAACGCGCGCAACCGGCCCTTTATACTGCGGTTCACCGTTACCTCGAGGGGTAGGGTGCCGCAGGGAGCGGTTGTGCGCGCATGCATGGAGTTCTTAATGGGTTAGTTTAATATGACATTGAAAGGGGTGAGAGATCTCATCTCTCAACCCTTTCCCTAAGGCTAACCCTAACAAGCGAGGAGACTACTCGCTCATTAGGGGATGAAATAACATTAAAAGAATAAAAGAAAAACACTTACTAATGGTGATGGCTCCCTCCAAGCGATAAAGAACAGATCTGAATGTCACTTCCAGAATTTCTGAATTTTATTTATTGAAAAGAGGCATACAATTTTTAGATCTAAGATTACAATTTATAGGAAAATAGGAAACCTAGGGCTACAGACTCTCGCACATGCAAAATTACAGATTTGCCCACGTTAAATCCTAACATCTGCACCGACGCAACAACCCAGAGATTTTCCACCGACACGGGCGCTTGATGGCCGCGGATCCGCGGCGCCAGGCTGGGTTTGGCCGCGGATCCGCGGCCAAACTGTGCACTTGGGCTTTCAGACTTCTGGGGTTTCTTCAATGGTTCTTGGGCTCTGGATTTTTATATGTACTTTCTCTGTTGGGCTTTTGGGTCTTCTCCAGATCTTCAGTGAAGACTTGTCTTGGGCTTTTTAACCGTTTCACCTTGACATTCGTTGCCTTGCACCTATGTGAACTGGGCGTGACTAGTATCGGTCTGCTTGTCGGTCAAAAGTCCCTTTTTCTGTTGTTTTGTGTCTTTTTCACTGTATTTGCTCCAGAAACCTGTATCCTGTAATATGCAGCAAACGTGCGTCAAGAGTACCTGTTTATTTATAAAAAGATAAGAAATAGGGGAATGATAAGTGCAATATTATGGTCTGAACAAATACCCCCAAACTTACCTTTTGCTCGTCCTCGAGCAAACTTATTATTTTATTCTCTAAAATCCTAACCGCACTTTCGCAGGGAAACGCGATTGCACTGAGCACGTGCAACAAGCCGTTAAACCTCTAGGTGTCCCTAGTAGGAGGAGTGTTGTCTCCTGAGGGTTTTCAGCGGATTACACCCACAAAATCCTATCAACTCGGCCCATTGACTTTTGTTCTCCAATTAGGTCTTCTAATAAGGAATTCTATTATCTTATACTTGTAAATTATCCACCCATATTCTTCACACTTCCTCATTATTTAACTTAAGATTATATATGTTATGTAGACTTACTTAGTTTTCGGCATTTCTTAAGTTTTCCTTCTAGGGTTACATCTCCACTCAGGAATTTCTATCAACTCTATTAAAGATACAAATTTTATCTTTCATTCCTCTCTCTTATCTAAATTCCAATCACGTACCCCTACGTGTGTATATAGATCACCCCTACACTTGGAAATTCAATTCAAGCAATCATGCCCTTGTCCATTGTCCAAAGTACTAATTAGTTGGTGAATGAAATTTGCTTACACATCCTTCATGCGACCGTTAATACTTCTTGAGGTACCAACGACCGATTACAAAATGCGTTTGCACTTTAAAGCGTACTTCCTAGTCCTTGCAACACCCAAGGCTTTAGCAGTGACTCCCAAACCAGTTGGTCTAAGGCACTAGGTGATGAAGCACCCTCGCTAAATATTTTTCTATTTTTACAGCCTTAAGTAATCACAAAAACCAGTGTCCATTTTTTTCTTTATTCACTTTTTTTTCTTTTTATTTTCATTGTACTAAGGACTTTAGACAAGAGCATTTCAAGGTCTCTTCTACTATTCCAAGTTTCAAGGTGCGTGAATGTGCAAATTGTAGGGTATACATTTTCAGAATTTAGACTTAAGCTAGGAACTATTTTTCAAACTTATACTCTAATAAGAACATCAATACTCTTCCCTTGTTTCGACTTAGTCCAAGAAGTGAACCCAAAATTTGCCTATTTCTAAATAAACTACAAGGCATATATTTTCTACCGTTAAACTTTAAGGAATGTTATTTTTAGGGTTTTTAATTCACTAAGTCTAAGATCTAGTTGTTCCTAACCAGTTAACCTATTAGTCAAACTCAAGTCAATTAGCCAAAATTGAATACAATTATTTTTATAATTTTTTGAATTTTTTTTTTAATTTTTATGGGTTTTAAAATAAGTATGCAAATGCAAAAATATGTACAAATGAATGCGAAGGAAGAAGACGTACCGAGCATGCCCCCAAACTTGAACTTGACAGTGTCCTCACTGTCATACTAAACCAAGAGGGTCAAAATACCGATACTCCCCTGTTTATTTATTTATAATAATTTTTTTATGTTTTTAATTTTTTTAAATATTTTTTATAGAAAAAGAAAACAAAAGGATATATACATATATACAACAAGATTCCCCCCAAAGTTAAGCTTGGCCTTACACAAGCCAAATGTTAGCACCAACCATTCAAAAATCTTATCATGGTAATGGTAGAGTTGGTGCAAGAATGGGATGGCAAGAAAAGAGATGAAAGGCACGCGAGACCGTGTGGAAAGAAGAATGGTAGAATCTGGTCTCGGTGGGGGAGAAGAAAGACGGAAAGAAGAAAGATGTGGAGTGCGATCTTGAGGGTGTAAATTGAGTGAATAAATTAGCGCAATTTGTGATGACCGATGTGTTAAAAGCGATTGCGCTAACCTACCAACTCGTCGTGCAATGGGGTCAAATCCCTCAAGATTCGCAAGAAAACACGGGTACGCCGAACTTGGTATAGGAGATGAAAGCGTAACGGTCATTTGTTCGGTCGGAACAATAGGAAGGAGGGAGGGTGATATAACAGTCAAAGGTTCAGGAGGCTGAATTGGAAAATCCGACACATCAACTAAAAATGGTTCAACCTCGATATTATCCTCAAGACTCTCCTCAATATTTAATCCATCTATGCCATTGTCATCAAAATCTAGACGCATATGAGATTCGGGGAAAACATTTAATAACTCAGGATGATGATTTGAACATGAAATTTCTATTAAATCGACAGGTTCATCATCCGAAATATTCCCGGCGTCTATATCCTCAATCAAGTGAAAATCTATTTCTTTAGACACTTCATCCACAGCATGGATATTTATCAATGTAGGTTCTAGAGTGGAGGTGTAAAGATCGAAAGGATTAGGTGCGGTTTCACTCGAAAGGGGTTCCTCACAATTTGGCAAATCAAACACTACAAAATCGCACAACTCATTTTTATTTTCAACTGGTGAATCATTTGGAACAATCGATGGAAAACCGGAGTTGTGGGCTTCAATTGGGTAAGGGTAGGTTTGATTTGAAAATCCTCTCTCATTCTCACTCTGTCCAACTGCCGTCTTATACATTGAAAAATTCGGAGCTAGCGGGACACTAGCTACCGGTTCACTAGGTTGCATAAGGGCGGCCATGGATGCTTCCACATTCCTCATTATTTTATTTGTTACAGCAATATATGCTTCCAACGACTCTTCCAAACTAGACTTAGGTGGTGAGGGGGTTTCAGTAAAAGATTCAAAATTAGTTGGGTATGTGAAACTCCCTAATGGCTGTGTCGAAACAGCGTCTAGTGAAGGTGGGAAGGTCGGGTATGACTGGTAGGAAGTGGGTGGTAAGACAGGAGTAGGGTCAACATATGGATAAGAAGGTGAATAATCGTGCGTATCCCTAAAACTAGATGAGTGGAGAGGGGTGAAAGATCGACTGCGAAATTGAGCAATATGCTCAGCAATGGACATCGGCCTAGGAGTGACAGAAGGACTTGAAGAAGTGGTATCAACATATGGAAGTGGTGAAGGTTGACTTGGTTGACACAAAGTGGGTTGAAAAGTCAAACTGTTTCTCCTAGACTCCTCTATGTGATCTTTCAAAGATTTTTTAGGCATGGAAGGATCGTCTTTAAATTGACCGAACACATTGACATATGACGCAAAATTAGGTTCGGGATACCAAAGTTCGGCAAGAGATTTATGATGTGGGGTACCCATGATAGAAGAATGCAAGGATTTCTTAGCGACAAAATTTTTGCAAGTTTTTAAAAGATTTTTCGTTAAATTTTTTATTGGAGAGTTTTGCAATAAGGTTTTAGAAAATGGACTCGTGACACAACTGAATCAACCACACATGCACAATCAGACCTAGATCTAGGGTTGCCTAGGTCTACTAGACAGCTCCTAACTAGGGCTAGAAATAGACCTCAAACCGCCTCTTCACGGACAAATACGGCCAGGTAAGTGGGAAGGAACCACCACTACAGTGGGCCTAATTAAAAACCACTAGCCTAGACACCGCAATGTCGGTTAGGATAAACGGCCGATGCCTACCCTAGTCCTTTTCCTATTGAGCTCGATGTCCTTAGGTCTGAGTCTAATCTTTTTTTTAATTAAAGGTGGTCGATGCAAAATGCTTAGGTGTTTTCTGGGGTCCTGGGAAGGGTGATGAAATCCCCACCCAATCTGAGTTTGGTCAATTAGCCCCTTAGAATCCGGTTAAATTATGCAAAACAAATAAAAATTCACTTGCAATTAGAATTTTTTAGCGCGGCGCAAAGAAACCTGCAGAAATCTGTTATTTAGAAGGGGGAGAAAGACTTTTTACGCAAAGAACCCTGCAGAAAATTTTTACAGATGGAGATATGGAGGTTGCAGAGAGGAAGAAAAGAGAGCAAACCCTGTAAAAATTATGTGCTGACGTGTCAGTGGAAGCGCGGATCCGCGGCCTGGGGCCTCATACTGCGGCGGAAACGCGGTTTAGTAGAGGGATCAGGCTCTGGAAAATTTTGTGCTTCTCTGTACTTTCAGTTTCTCTCTGTTCTTATGTACCAAACTCTGTTTTGCCCTCTGTAAAATTCCAGATCCACGATTCGTTGTTGTTCCTGCAAGATTCAAAAATATACCCTTCAAACAGATCAAATTTGATAATTTTTTTTTGTATTTTTTTATTTTTTTCAGATTTTTATAATTTTTAAAATTTATATCAACCCGAAAATTCACAAAAAGAAAGATTACGCCGTCCCCGGCAACGGCGCCATTTGATTGTTTGTCAAAAACTGTAATTTACCGCAATCAGAAACGGCGTCGCTTCGCAGCTAGCCGGTGAGTGCGGGTCGATCCACAGAGACGGGTAAATTCCTTTAGTGTGTTTTAACGAGTTGATTCTATTTGTCGTTTTGGTTTTTATAAAAATCTAGATCTAAAACTTAATTAATCTAATTTAAATTCTTGCTAGGGTTAGGCTTAGAGGAAGTTTTGGAGATTGATGTTTCCTCACCGCTTTCAATGCCTTATTTTAGATCCATTAGGTGTTACAGTAATTATCGATAAAGTGGATACGACTCTTTTGGAAAGATGTTTTCTTCCTCTAGATTCGTATCCTTCCTTTATCATTAATTACCTTAACCCCCATGGAAAACGCGCGCAACCGGCCCTTTATACTGCGGTTCACCGTTACCTCGAGGGGTAGGATGCCGCAGGGAGCGGTTGTGCGCGCATGCATGGAGTTCTTAATGGGTTAGTTTAATATGACATTGAAAGGGGTGAGAGATCTCATCTCTCAACCCTTTCCCTAAGGCTAACCCTAACAAGCGAGGAGACTACTCGCTCATTAGGGGATGAAATAACATTAAAAGAATAAAAGAAAAACACTTACTAATGGTGATGGCTCCCTCCAAGCGATAAAGAACAGATCTGAATGTCACTTCCAGAATTTCTGAATTTTATTTATTGAAAAGAGGCATACAATTTTTAGATCTAAGATTACAATTTATAGGAAAATAGGAAACCTAGGGCTACAGACTCTCGCACATGCAAAATTACAGATTTGCCCACGTTAAATCCTAACATCTACACCGACGCAACAACCCAGAGATTTTCCACCGACACGGGCGCTTGATGGCCGCGGATCCGCGGCGCCAGGCTGGGTTTGGCCGCGGATCCGCGGCCAAACTGTGCACTTGGGCTTTCAGACTTTTGGGGTTTCTTCAATGGTTCTTGGGCTCTGGATTTTTATATGTACTTTCTCTGTTGGGCTTTTGGGTCTTCTCCAGATCTTCAGTGAAGACTTGTCTTGGGCTTTTTAACCGTTTCACCTTGACATTCGTTGCCTTGCACCTATGTGAACTGGGCGTGACTAGTATCGGTCTGCTTGTCGGTCAAAAGTCCCTTTTTCTGTTGTTTTGTGTCTTTTTCACTGTATTTGCTCCAGAAACCTGTATCCTGTAATATGCAGCAAACGTGCGTCAAGAGTACCTGTTTATTTATAAAAAGATAAGAAATAGGGGAATGATAAATGCAATATTATGGTCTGAACAACTCTCCAAAGTCGAATCTCGACAAGGAGGGAAATAACCGCTTACGGGTCCTCTCGACTCGTAAGAGGGAAAATTCTCTTATAAGATCCTTACGACTTATAAGAGAAAACGCACTTAGGAATCCTCACGATTCCTAAGGAGAAAATACACCTACGAGATCCTCTCGATCCGTAGGGAGAAAAGTCTTTGTGAGACCCTCACGTCTCATAAAGTTGAAAAGCCTTAGGCAGCATATCTGAACCTGCCTCCTAAGCCATCACTACCTCTTGAAGAAGCCAAGACAGGATGCTCGCTCTATCATCTGTCGACCATGTTTACTAAGGCATCATGCTGATAATAGAAGAAAGAAGGAAGCGGAGAATTGACACAAGACATTGCAAAAAATGTGTGTATCTTTATTCATGAATTCAATTAAGTATAAGGCGAATCATATAAAAGAATATAGAATGGATACTTATTATTCAAAGATTACAAGTCTATAATTGATACAAAGGCAGCTACTGAGAAGGAAGTGTCTTAAGTAGGCCCATCAATTGCTCTCGCACTTCCTTCAGCGCCTTCTCCTGATCGGCTGCAGCGGCCAACTCTGCTTCCACCTGGGCACGCTACTGCAAGTAAGATGAAAGCTGTTCTTCAACGGCTCGCTGAGCTGCTTCGCGACCTTGGGCATCACGCTCAACGGCATCGAGCTTCTGCTTCAGTGTCAGCCCATCAGAAATACTTTGCAGAAGGCCCTCGAAGACAGCCTTCACCCGGGCAGCATTCGCGTCGACCTCGGCACGCAGTAGAGCAGACTCGCTTGAGGTCTCTTGTCATTCCCTCCGCCTTAAAGTCTCTTCTTGTTCCAGATGGAGGAAGTAGGAAGTGCTCTGCTCGATCCATGCCGCCCGTTGAGTACTCACGGCCAAAATCTCGGGGGCAGGACGCATAAGCTCCAGCTGATGCAGGCGGGCCTCGATCTCCCTGCAGTGATTAACCCAAGACTCGACGACGCCTTCATTATGAAAATTTACAAGCGTCGCCAGTATCGGATTAACCTCCACAGGGAAATCTGCGGCGGATGTAGGAGCTTCTGCGTCAAGCTCCTCAACGCATCCACTCAGCATGCTCAAACTTATCGCAGCACCCTTTAAGGATGGACGCCTGGAGAATGGGTCTGCCGGCATCATGATGCGAGACTCGAAGGGGGCCGGAATCGGAACGACAGCTGAAAAAACAAAACACAATCAGATGACGGTTCAAGAAATATAAGAAAGTCATCAATGAGGTAGTTTACTATACCAGCTGCAGCAGGCGGCAAAGTCAGGAGGACCGGTGGCGCGACTGATCTTACATCTCCTCCTTCGATCTGTAGCACTGCAATCAGGGCAAGGAAGAATCAGAAATAATCCCATTATTGAAAAAGGAAAGGGTATTAATTGAAAGCTATACTCACCAGCGCCACTGGAGGAAGCAAGCTCCGACGGGAAAGAGAAGTGTGGGTGCAGCACCTGGTACAGGTGATCAAAAAGCACTCCTGCAAAGACGCAATAGTACAACATCGGTACATAAATTATGCAATAAAGATAAGACTGATGGGTCACGAATCCATACCTTGCAGCATTTGCGAAGGTGCGAGAGAAGGAAGAGAGGTGGCCACCGTCAAGGCAGTAGCTGACGGCGCTCCCTCGAGCAATGGGGCATCAACACTGGCCGCACCTGCGTTAGAAACAAGATAAGCACTGTCAGAAAAGTTACAGAATAAAGAAAAGGATGGTAACCCAAAATTTACCTGATGAGTCACCATCCGAAACGGCGGCGTCTCCCTCCTCCATTGACATGGGTCCACCTCCCGTTGCCTCATCGCCAGACTCTACAGGAGCCGTCGTCGTGCTCCCAAGGCCAGGAGACGGCAAAGGACCGAAGGCTGGGAGAGCAATGATCGGAGCGGTGCCCGACTCTTGAGAAAGAGCGGCCGGCTCATCCTCAGCAATCATGCCTGTCTCGCCTGCTACCCCCTCGGCTCGGCGGTCGCAGTCGTCTCGTCCACCGCTGCCATGGGTTCATCGGTCGCAGCCGCTCCATCCACTGCCACCCTAGACTCGGCTGTAGCAGCCGTCTCATCTGCCACTACCTTTGGCTCGGCATCGGAAACCTTCTCGGGCATAGTAGGCGTGACTGTCTCGTCAGCCACTAGCTCAGACCCGGCAACTACGGCTGCACCGCTTACCGTCGCCTCGGGATTAGCTGTTACCTTCTCCATCGTCCCCTCAGGCTCGACGGTTTTCGCCGCTCCTTAGTTGGACTCGGCCCTGCAGGACAAGATGTATAAGAACCGATAGTTTTACAACTCTTACAACAAAGCCTCGCAAAACACGTTACCTGAGGTGGATTGATCGTTGGTTTCTCGAGCTGCACGCACCGCCCGTCTATGAGCAGTAGAAAAGGCGACCGGTGGCTCCTCGGAAGGAGTAGCAGCGGGAGTAACAGCGCTTGGGCCCGCTCCCACAGCCAAAGCAGCGCTACGCTCCTTCGCTGCGCGCCTCAAGCGCTTCCTCTCCTCCCGGGCTGTCACGACGGATCTCTTGGAGGCCTCCTTCAGCAAGGCGTCGTCGTCCGCGTTTAGACTTGCCTCCAGAGCCTTCAAGGCATCCATCGTCGGCTTTTTGAGTCGGGTTTCTTGCGGCAATTCCGAAGAGGCCGGAACATCGGTAGCTGGCCCAGGGAGAAGTCCCGCATCAGTTTACGAGATAGGTCTTGTGGTCCCTGCGATAAGACAAAAAGGGGGTCAGATTACTCATAAGGAATGGAAGGAGAGACATAGTGAACCGAAATGTACTAAGGCCTAAGGATGCTCTGAGTCGTTCCTCCTCCTGGAAAGTTTTGAGGGAAGCAGCAATGGCTTCTTCGGTAGAAATGCCTGTTAAAGAAGGAAAAGCGTTAGTTAAAAAACAATGATAGAGGCACGATACAATGACGAAAAATACAACTAGTAATTACCCGATTGTGCAAGTTTAGCCAACCACGCATCGCGCCTTGCCAATCGCTCAGAAGCTGCGATGGCGGCCGCCATATCAGTGTCGTCTGGCAGTGTAAATAGGCCCTCGTTGGTCCCATACTCACCTAAGCCCTCGCTATAAGGGGCATGCGGTTCTTGACCAAATGCAACGTCAGCAGAGAAGAGCGACTTCTTCTTCCTCTTCTGCATGCGAGCCCCGGGTGCACCTAAAATCAACTTGCGCTTCGTGGGCACCTTGGGACGGCGGGTCCCGATGTCCGAGCCCACGCCGGATTCAGGCGAAACCACATTCACCGTCTCCACCGGGGCACGGGGCGCTGAGGGCACGTCCACAGAATCACGGGGCAATCCGCGCGGGGGGCTCAGCACACGCGGAGGCTCATCTCCAGTATCTCCTCTCAGCGGAGGAACAACATGGGTCCTTGGCCTTAGAAGGGCTTTGCGGTTGCTGTCAGGGGGCGCACCCTTGCGGTCAATCAGCAGCCGCTTCTCTTCTCGGATAACAGCACTCATCGCGTGCTGATACCAAGCCCCGTACACATTGAGGGCCCTTGGAACGCAAGTTGGCTCGCTAATGAAGAAATGGGAGCCTGTGTTTAGCCGCATGA
Organism: Agapanthus africanus; assembly: GCA_030015575.1. Classification (NCBI taxonomy): domain Eukaryota; kingdom Viridiplantae; phylum Streptophyta; class Magnoliopsida; order Asparagales; family Amaryllidaceae; genus Agapanthus; species Agapanthus africanus. The sequence continues at coordinate 34,407,805 of CM057349.1, read as the reverse complement.
AGTGATATAATGCATTCCGTATCCCCTCCCTGGTGGCCGCAGGCTCTTCCAAAAACGCCTCCAGTGGAACCCCTTGGTTATAACTTAACTGCTGGGAGAAGCGATGGGGATTGTATCTCATAAAGAGCGCCAAGTCATTCTGCCTGAACACCAGGAAGCCTGACCGGATGGAGTATAAGTGAAGAATCTCCCGGGCTTTCAATATGGAGGCCCCGTCCTTGAAACCATCATGCAACGCCAACACCGCCTTGGAAGTCTTTGGGCCGATGGTCATGACCTTGTCCGTGAAAGAAATGCTCGCTCCGACCGTGCGCGGACGAAGAAGCAACCCCCTGGCCTCCCGCGGAGACGGATTCACAATAGAAGCGCCGACCAGCCGCATGACTCTCGGGAGTCTGCACTTCTCGTAGAACGAGGGCCTCTTGTAAATACCAAAAACCCCGAGCACATGTATCTCCATCCATGAAGTAAAATAGTGCATCGGGAAGTTGGCGGGTTGCACCCCCGGTTCATTTGCGTCCACCGCCACGCTGAGTCCATGATACAGGTGGGCCAATCCGGTGATTCCAATCGACAATTGTATGCCAGCCACCATCCGATGTGCTGGGTAGAAAACGGACGGCCTCATGTAGCGCGGGTGCATGGGGAGCGCGAACCAGCACAGCCATAGCCCCAGAAACCCGAGAAAGAAGGTCTCCTCGTCGATGCCCAGGGCGACGATTTCCGATAAAGGGACGATGGCGGCATCGGGGAGATAAAAACCCTTTTGATCGTCTTCTAGTACTGGCCGACGATCTAAGCCAAAGCCGAATGGGTCATCGAGCTTGGCGAACTTTTCGCTCCGCTGTGATAGAATCTCCGGTCGAAGAAAGCGGGCGATGAAATCTGCAAAACTGAATCCCCAGCCTCCCGATTCCAAATAGAGACTTTCATACATATTCAGCACCTTCACCAGGCTCGGAAACTGGTGCCGAATAGCATTCTCCGGCGTCAGGCCCATTACCAGCGGTTTGGTGGCGAAGACATATTCATCAGGAGGAAGTAGCTCTTCATAATGTTCCCCCCTCACCGGCAAACCGGAAATCTCAGCAAATTCTTCCAGGGGGATGGAGACTTCCCTGTCCTTCAGAAGAAAGGTATGGGTGGGGATGTTCCATTGTTCCATGAATGCCTTAACCCACCACGTCGGAGGAATGGGGTACTCGAACAATGAGGCGTAGACTGGGGGGTATAGAACAATCTTCATCAAATGCGTCTTCTTCGCTGACAAGATGTATCTGGCCCACTGCAAATACCCGGCCGATTGTCGAGGGGTCAATCCAATGTTGTAAGGTTGTCCCCAAGGGCGCGCTTCACCCTGGCATATGCGCCACCCCAGAATATCCACAGCTGGCAGCTGCTGCACGGGAACGGCGGCAATCGAAGGCTGAAGAAGATCCTCCGAATTCCAATTTACGACCTCCACGGCATAGTTCACCGGGGGTGCATCCGCATATGGGATCGATGAGATCGGCTCTGACGGCGTCGCACAAGAGAAGCTTCGGCGACCCTTGATGATTTCACTGTACCATCTGCCCCACAGATGGAGGTTCTTACACTCACGGTCGTAATCCTTAATAAGAGTAAGAACCTCCCGGTCCACTGGCGCCTCAGGGAATCCTCCCTCCGAGCGGAAAAATGGGAACGAAAGATCAGCAGACATGGTGCCTGCAAGAAAAAGCGAAATTCAGTTATCAGCATCATAAGTTAATTTTAGAAATTCCCACACTTGGTACTTTAAAATTTATACCACACTGCAATGCAGTGGAAAGGGGACCAAAGGGGGACCCACAATCCAGATGACAATGCATCAGTTAATAAGACAGCCTTATTATTGGATGAGGCTGTCAATTAATGAGGAGATCCTCAAAAGAATATTCTCATTAAATGAGAAACCCCTTGAGACAAGGAGAAAATCTCCCTTTTCAGAGCAAAGCTCTGTCACAGAGTGACACTTGTCAAACTCTGGTCACAAGGGAATAAAATTCCTTAAAAGAGCCTAGCTCTGTAATAATGATGGAAAAATCCATCAAAGGAAAATTAATTCCTAAAAATTAAAATCTGGGATCTTAAAGATCTATGAAAACTCTTAAGAGTTCTTTATTTTTAGATCAAAAGATCTATACTTTATCCATGAGCAAAGCTCTGTTCATGGGTTAAGAAACCCTGAAACAAATTCTTGAGAGCAAAGCTCTGTTTGTGAAACCCCAAAGGGGATTTCTTTAGATCAAAAGATCTATAAGAGCAAGGCTCTATTGATTAAAATTAATTTAAGTTAAGTTAAATTTTTTTTACCTAAAATTTTTCTAAAAGTTCTAACTTTGAAGATGAGAGCAAGGCTCTGAAGTTCTTAAAAACGAGAGCAAGCCTCTGAAAATCTAAATCTTGAGAAGATGATAAATATATGAGGAGGACCAAGGGTCCTATTTATAGGCGCTTAAGCGCCCCTTCAACTCCTGAGTTGATCTGACGGTTGGGATCTTGCCACCGCTGCACTCACGTGTGCGCCACATGAGCGCAATGGTGGGGGGCATTTGTTTCCCCCAATCAGAGCAAAGCTCTGTTTGAATTTCAAAAATTCAAAAATTAAAGTAACGCTTCAGATTCCTTGCGCTGCGCACAATGCGCCACGTGTCAAAAACAGACACGCCAGCGCTGCGCCCGAGACAGCGCACCCAATAAGAGCAAGGCTCTGTTTTAAAATAAAAAGAAAGGAAGCAACGCTTCAGATGACTTGCGCTCTGCGCGACACGTGTCAGCGCAGCTGCGCTAGCGCTCTGCGCCGCGCGACACGTGTCAGCGCAGCTGCGCTAGCGCAGATGCGCTGCGCGATACGTGTCAAGCGCAAGTGCGCTTGCGCCAACTGTGTCAGCATTTAAACAATAAAATTCTGGAAAGATCTTTCCAATCTTGTTAAAAACAAGAAGATTACCTTCTGTAAAATAGAAGCCCTAGGATCAAAGATCCAACGGTGGGGAAACATCCCTAAATCAATCAGAGAAATTTCTCTTTAACTGATTTAACAAATCAATTGGCCCTATATAAAGGCTCCTAGACTCCAAGTCTCAGGGGACAGAACTCCTCTAAAAATTTTGAGAAGAGCTCGAAGAGAAAAAAGGTAAACCTTTTGAAAAAAGAAGAAGTTCTTCTAAAAAGATCAAAGATCTAAGAACAAGATCAAGATCTTCAATAAAAATAATAATAACAATAATAATAAAAAAAGAAGTAATTTACTTCTTTATTAGATCTTTTGATCTATATAAATGCATTGCCTTTTGTTGAACCATCGGTTCTTGAATCTTGAGGTAGAACCTCTAAAAAGATTATTTTCTTTGATCTAAATTAGATCAAGATGCGCTCTGCGCTACTGACAGTGCCTTGCACTCTTGATTTGCGCTGTTGCGCTCTTGGGTTGGCGCACTACACCAGAGCGCGCCACGTGTCAGCAGCGCACTGCGTTAACAGACTTGCGCTCACCAGAACGTGACATGTGTCACCTCCACATGCGCCTGCGCCTTACGCTCATTAATTGGCGCAAAGCGCCTGACAAGCCACGTGGCGCACTGTCAGAACATTAAATGCTCTGTATTATTAAAAAGGGGTAGAGCCCAATTAAAAGGTCTAATAGACCAAAACAAATGCTATGCATTATTAAAGAAAGGGCAGAGCCCAATTAAAAAGCCTAACAGGCCTAATATAAATACCATGCATTTAAATAAAGAGCCCAATGCTCTGCATTGTAAAAGGGCAGAGCCCAAGCAAAGGCCTAAACAGGCCAATCATGAACAAAATGTTAAACATTTTCAGATGGACTTAACCCAATTCTGGTCATAAGTCCTCAAATTAAATTGAACTGAGTGCAACTGCTCTCCCAAATCAATTTACACCCGGTTCAAGGGTACATCTCTGAACTCCTCTGATATTTTTCGTTGTAATCCTTCAACGTCGTCAGAGAGATGACGGGTCCCGACAACCATACATTGCTACGGACCGTGGGGTCCTTAAACTCATGGACCGAAATGTCCATAAACTAATATTCGTCCCCAAAATGGGAATGTTGGACCGAAATGTCCTTAAACTAATATTTGTCCTTAAAATAAGAATGTTGGAGCACTATATCCTTAAACTGGAAATCGACCGCAATGTCTCTAAACTAAACAATAGAGCCCAGATGCTCTCTTGTTGAATCTAAACGATCCCGTTAAGCTGATCTTAGTCTGAAAATTAGACTAACGTGTCCTTAACAAACATTTAAGTTGATCTTAATCCAAAAATGAGACTAACGTATCCTTAAACCAAAATCCCAAACCCAAATCTAAGAAAATACGGATTTGGACTAATCCACGTCCTACGGGCGACACCACAAATTAGTCTCCGTATACAATCCACGGGCAACCGAACACAAAACAAACACCCACGACACGAAGTGACCATCTGGAGAAGGAGAAAGTTGTTACCGCGATGCGGTAGCGTAATTAACTGCAGGGGCTTGCGCCTGCAGGGAAGAGCGTCCCCACAATCAAAAACCCCTCAAGCGAGGGGGAATCTGACGAAGTCTGCTATATCGGACGCATCCGTTTAAACTTTCGATACATGGTGCCATAAATCAACTTGGCATCTTCGGAGAGGTGGACGGATAGCACCAAATAGCATCTGCCCCGAATCTCAGGCGAGACGCCCATCGCGTCTCCGCCGCGTCTTTCGGCGGGGAACAATGGTTGTACAGTTTGGTATTATTTGTACATTTGATATTGCGGGGCGAGCGTCCGACATGTGGACTGTCGTCACTGCCTGTTTGTATATTATTCTTTTAGGGCACGACCGGGCTGAGGTCGATGTACCCGTTGTATATATTTTACTTTCTGTACTAGGATTACCCCGCGGTGGAGTGCACGGATAGCCGGGTTCTAGAGGGCAACGGGCCCGCATCTCATGGCTTTGAGACGGAGGGGGCTTTACTCTAGAATTGGCGGGCTATTCGCCGCACTCGTAGAGGGTATAGGTTAACCCAAGGAGGGGTGCTCAAGTTACCGGATTCCGTGAAGTGCTGGGTGGTCCATTCACTTTGCTGAAGGGGGCTGCCTCGCTTCAGGTTTTGGCCAGTAACTTGGCGCGCGCGTAGGGGTCTAGGATTTCATTGCACAGGCTATCCACACGACCAGGGGAACGTCGGGTTTCAGTTGCGGCCCTGTGAAACCCGGGGCTTGCAGATTATCTGTATTGTTCTGTGACGCTTATTACATTTCTGTGATGTTGTATTTTATCACGCCTTGAGCGATTATTATATATTGATATATATACTAGTAGATGTTGTATATGTTTTACACCCACGCTAGTCCAGTCCCCGCTCTGTCGTTAGTTAAGTAACCTAACGGGTGATGACGGGACCCAGTACCAAATGCGGATGGCATATACGTACATCATATTTTCGTTCTTTATTGGTGTGATCAATTGATGGGACTGCGTTGATTCGGATCAATGCAAGCTAAACAAATCTGTTCGATGTTGTTGGAACATTTTTCAAAAAGTTGTTATTGCAAGGACATTCTCTTTTGTTTTGCACAGTGGTATTCGGTTATGAATATCCAGCACCTCAGTCGACAAGGCAAGGGCCGAGATCCCTTCGCCGGGAGTGACCCCTTGGACAAAAGTTTGCGTCAGGGTAATAACTTCACTATAGCCGATTGCCTTTTGCTTTGCATCGTGGTATTTAGTTGGAATATCCTGCACCTCATTCTACGGGGAAAGAGCCGAGATCCCTTCACCGAGAGTGACCTCTTTAGCAAAGGTTTTTGCCACTATGTTTATAAAAAGCTATCCGGTTCCTTCAACGATATCAAGTTCATTACGTTAAAGGTTTTTCGCCAAAAACCATTCGTAGCTCTCCGTCATTTCAGAAAGGTAGCACTTAGTATTCATGCTATGTATGTTGGCCTTCGTCAAGGCATAGTGTATGGTAGCTATTTATTACTTTTCTGTTGCATAGATAGATGTGTTAGTTTGGGACAGTCGTACTTCTATTTTGGCCTTCGTCAAGGGTATGTACGGGTGGGTTCAAATTAACCTGGATAATGACGGGTAGAACTTGATATGTGACTTATGATATGTTGGCCTTCGTCAAGGTCATAAGAGCATGGGGTAAAAATCACATCGGGGGTTTCTAAAGAAACTGAAACTTGCCAGGCATGAGCATACCTTCTGGAGTGTGATAACGTGAGTGGATTCCATCACATTATCATGCGATGATAGTTGGATCCCGATTCCCACTGATGAGTTGGTTTACTTCTCGGGTGATCCCGACTAATTCTTCTTTCAGGTTTGGAGGAGAATTTGAGGTTACAGTGGGAGGTTTCCTGATTAGATAAAGTGATAACCATTCTGATCTAGGTTAGAGTGCACGCAGAGTGTTTCTTTTCTCTCTCTCTTTGGCAGCAACTATGGCCCAACCCTAGACTATGACTCAGTGACCAAGTTAACCGAACCTTCTTAAAACACTGGCTTTTGGATTATCAGAGTTGCATACCTCATTGCCACTCCTACTTTTACCCTTTTCTCCAGAACACCCCGTATTATTACGAACATCCACTTCCATTGGATAAAACCATCGTATGGTTATATACGAACTCGAAGGAACTTGTTCCAGATTCGAGGATGGCTTCCGGTTCTGAAGAAAATGAATAGGACTATTCAGTTGTCCTTTCCTTTTACCTTCTCTCAGGTTGCGAGTGCTCCTTGGATTAGGACAGTACACCTATTACGCTAATTGGATAATCTTCATCCAAACCATAGGCAGGTGCCGAAAGGTAGGGTATGAAGAAAACCGATTAGCCTAAATAAGGTGTACAGAAGGTATTAAGTAAAGACAAATAAAGGGATTAGTAAGAGGGCAAAGTAAATTGCGACTGCTATCATTTACGACCAAACCAAGTATTTCATCGCCATTCCTACTTCACCTTTGTATTTCTCCAGAATACCCCGTATCACTACGAAGATCCACAGTTTATTGGATACTCCATCGTATGATTATATACGAACTCGAAGGGACTTGTTCCAGTTTAGGGATGAATTCTAGTTCAGGAGAAATAGGAATAGGGTTTATTCAGTTGTCTTTTATCTTTACCTTATCTCGGGTTGCGAGTGCTCCTAGGATTAGGACAGTACACCCATTATGCTTATTGGATAGTCTTCTTCCAAACCATAGGCCGGTGCCGAACGGTAGGGAAGGAAGAAAACCATTTAGCCTAAGAGGGTGTACAGAAGGTAATGAGTAAAGACAAATAAAGGGATTTGGAGAGATGGCAAAGAAATATACGGTTACAGTTGTGAATCTGATAATAGAAGAGGCATTACTAGGAATACCCGGAAACCCCTTCGAAACATTTACATGTTTCAGTTTCACTGTGTACTGTTAATAGAAAACCGATTTCCAAATTAGTCATTGCTCCAGGGTATGTATTTACCAGGTTTTGATTCTCACATCTGTATGGTTTTACAGATGATGAGTGGGAGTAAGTTATTGGGAATTGGGCGATCGTCCTCATTATATCGGGATTCGTTGTAAATGGTGATATTTGAGGATATCGCCTGGGTTTTTGCCGGACGGCAAATATTTGGTTTTGAATATCTGTTGTTATGCACCAATTTCAAACTGATATATCTGTACGTTTATTTTTATAAAGTGAGATATAACTTTTTGAAATTATGTCCATGACATTTACCTATATCAGTTGATGGTTGGGTAAGAAGCATTCAACAGCGGTGTAATTCTTCATAACCATAGTACAGTTTTTAACGTACGACGCACAGGGTTTGAGTTATTCAACTCAGTGGACTTATACAAAATATTGTATGTTGTCCAGTGTCCATTAGGACAGAGGGGTTGGTCCCCGTACTATATTCTGTTTACTTGTGACTTCTCTAGTTTTTAGACAAGTGTTTTGTAGAAATGTAAGGTCTAAGTTTTGAGAAGTTATAGGTATAAGAATAAAGTAGAGAATCAGGTGTCGCAAGTATCGGGATTCTTCAAGGTAATCGAAGATATAGATACTTGTGTATGGTATTCAGTTGATAGTAATGGCTTTGAGAAACTTGTTTATCTTACAGGTTACTCATAATTGGATGCACTCCTAAGTTGAGTAATACTGGTCGGCCTCCTTCCATTTAGTTGACATGCACTGGAGACAGATGCATGATTTGAATCTGGTTCCAATTAAATCAGTGCCTCTGTTTCTATATTAGATATAGAATGGCTCATATCTTAACGATATTAAGGTATATGGAGTTGTCTGGCTTATGCTTAAAACCAGACTCTGGATAACTCAAGGCACGTTTCTGTAATGGCTGTTTGTGGGTTGACCCGGGCTATGACGAGGGTTAACTTTCTACCATCTGGAAGATCAATAGTGATATTGTTCTTGACTCGCCACAGTTTTAGTAAAATGGACTTTTTCTGAAAACAGTAGTGGGAGTATGGTAGAACTGGAAGTGATTCCAGAACCGCAAACGATTACTGAAAACTTAATAGGACCTAAAGATTCAATCTGAATTGACATTCCATTGGCCACTCCGCAGATATGGTGGGTAACCTCAGGCACTCGAGAGGTACTTCGGTATGCTCAAAGACAGTGACAGGGAGGTTCTTGTTTACCCAGACTTGACACTACTGTTGTTCCAGGATATGAGACCCGGCAGGAGGATGAGTATAGCGTCATTCTAAACTAGCTTTAGAAGTGCACGCGTATATGACTCTGCCAGAGGATTGTCGTAGTCAGTGGGAGCAGTGGAAGTATAGTGGACAAGTAGCTTATGTCTATTTATAGACTAAAGCAGATATAGCGGAGATAGATCATCTATTTCTGATGTGACAGTCATAGGTTTGACTTCATCAGAATAGGGGATGGATCTGTTAAGAAGGTAGTAGTGTGTGATGTCCTGGTATTTGGATGACATATACAGAGTAGGAAGTGAAATTTCTATACTACGATCGGTTATACTTTGGTTGTCACACAGTGGTTTCTCCACATAGGATATAGATATAATATCAGACATTCTGGTTTCTTGATCTATGGTTTTAGATCTAGATTTGGATAGTTTCCCAATCTGGGTACTTAGACAGCATTCTACAGGTGTTTTAGAATGGACGACTCCTGGCACGGTAGTGTACCTGCAGGTGATGGAGTCATCCTCTCTAAAGGTATCTTACAGACTAAAGAGAAGAGGGATGTGCATGATTGACATAGCACTTGCTTAGGCAATTGAGTCAATCATGAGATGTCAAGTACCACACCAGATGTTGTTTTTGCACTAGTTGAAATAAGTTGACATTAATCCTATCCTGGAGAAACATTCGGAAGCAGTTTTAGAACATAAGTGGATGTTCTAGGGATGTGATAACGACATCCTCCTTCGGGAGACAGTTATCATTCCAGGCTTCCAAGGTGACTTGGATGACAGAGTGACTGTCAGAATTATAGTTTTCCCTCTGACGAGGGGCAGTAGTTTGGACAGGAAGTCCAAGCGGATACTGAGGGAGGCATGGCGTAGGATACTGATTAATTTCGGTTGACGATACAGTCTAAGAAGTTTGGATTTGGAGTTCATTTATGAACTAGGTCCTATCAGATATCCAGACATATTCTAAGACAAGCATTGCTCATTTCGGGAGATGGCTTTCTCCGCGAACTTGAGATAAAGAGAGACATAGAAAGAAATATCAGGGCGGATCCACTCACTGAGGCTATTCCTCGAAATCAATAGTTTTACAAACGAGCTTTGTGAAACTGATTAGTAGAAGAGTTGGGTGTTCGGTATCACACGGGCTGTGAGTATGCGACATCGCAATAATTAGCCTTGAGTGCAAATGGGAGATTGTTGGATATAGTGCCCTCAAAGTCAATTATTGGATCGCAGGCACGCGATTGCAATGATTGAGGGAGGACCTATGCCGGTAGGACAGTCTTACTCAAGATGATAGTATGCTATTTGGTTTATCTTTATCATCGTGTACATGCTTTAGGTGATGTTACAGATTACTATTACACGTTGATAGAGCTCTTAGGATTCTTGCTTGATGGCCAGCAGTATGATGGCGATCATATACGTGGGAGCTGGAGTCTATAAGCACATCTTTAAAAGGTCCCTAGTCGAAGGAGTTTCGAGACTGGGTATCGATACTCCATTAGTAGACTAGTGTATACAGTCGAGACCCTGACGAGGGGCGGTGGCCGATCTCACAAGCCATTGGTGTCAGTTGGTTCATCTAAGATGTATACAGGTGCTCATTGGGTTATGAGTACACCGGGCAGGACTCGCCGGGAACATACTAGTTGGTATTATACCTGACGTCAGATAGCAGTTCCCTGGTGACATGTGTACAGGTTAGTTCATCGACCTGAGATCGTCATTTGTCTTATGTGAGTTCCCACTGTGCTTTGATTACTACCCCACCACTGCTCAAAGGATTCGTGCAAACAGGTTTTAGTTGGGTACAGTCCAGAGCCACATGGAGGCAGTGAGCGGATCGGCAGGGGTTTCGTCTCTCCCGGTATTGGGGGTGAGATCGCGCTGTGTCTAGGAGAGCCATTACACGAAGTCCTTGGCCAAGGCAGGAGATTTACTGGTAGGTATTCCAGTAGTATCTCAGGGTGTTCTGGGCTACACTCCGACACGACTTGTACTGCTTTTAGGGGTCTGACTTTTACCAACCCCCTAGGCCCGACATGCGATGCTCATAGACGAACAGACCGGACTGTACGGATATTGTCACTGATAGGCTCAGTAGGGTTCCAGGATGAGTTCGCTAATCGGCCTCCCTTTTGGTCAATACCTGGCAGTCCGTTACGTACAGCTAGTACCACTGACGTGCTAGTGGTTAAATCCACAGCTAGTGTATTGACGAGTCTTTAGAATCCCCCACAGAAAGTTTCTCAAGTTTCGGGAAAAACGTTGTAGAGGCTGTATGGTATTATGGCAGGGTTCGATCATATACGTGCAGTAGTGCACGGATCATGATCGGACGGATCATACTAGTGGGTTTTGGTTTAAGCCGGATCCTAGTATTAGATTTGTTGGATTACTTTAGTCTCATCGCATTTGCATTCAGTTGGAATGCGGATGCAGCTATGTTTATACAGGTGAGGGGTATCCTTGTGATCCGTCACGAGTTTACTTTAGATATTGCCATATCTTTTTATTGTTGTAAACATTTGGGTTAATGTTTACAAATGGTGGAAATTGTGAGTGGATTTCATCATGAGGAGTATTTAATGTGACATAGACATGTTTAGTAACTCATGGTTTCTTTATTTGTACTAATGTCACATTAGGATTTATTTATTGTGTTGAATTGATGGATGGAGAGAGAGAGGGGGCATCCATATGGCTTGAGGTGAGCTCTTGTGTTATCATTCTAGCTCTCACAACAATTCAACACAACAACACAAGAAAAAGCTCCTCTCTTTTCTTTCTTCTTCTTGCTCACAACCTCCACCATGGCATCATCTTCAAGCTCCATCCATACACTCTCATGTGATGAGAATCAATGGATGCTTGAGACAAAGTGATCACACACATTCTCTACATCACCTTGGACACGTCGGCTAGCGAACTTCGTGTCCGAGTTACTTCGGATGAAGCGGGAGCCCGTAAAAAGACTCATTGATGTGGTGCTCTTCCGACGAGGAGACCGGAGATCGGAGATACTGCGAGGAGCTAGGGATGGTGGCTAAAGACCGAAGGACACGGATCGATCGGTATAGCTTTTCTAACCATTCTCTAGTTTGCTAGTTATAGGTTAATGGTTCGATCCGGGTTTAAAGTATACGATAGCGCCAGTTTCAAGTTTATAAAAAAGTTTTCGTTTCCGCATTTTGGCCTCGGATCGACGGCCGGGGCGCTACCGTAGACTTACAGAAACGGGTGACGTAGGCCTTGAACGTCTCCCTGTTCCCGCTCTTGATCGTGAAGAGGTGGTCGACTGTGCGTTTCTGCCGCCTGTTCCCAACGAAGTGGCCGAGGAATTGTGTGTCCAGCTTGTCAAAGGTTGTGATCGAGCGCGGCTCAAGTCCTCGGAACCAGTCTCACCCGGCACGGATGAGAGTGGCCGGGAAAGCTCGGCACTGGGCGGCATCGGAGTGGTCTTGGAAGCTCATTCCCACGGTGAACGCGTCCAAGTGGTCCTTTGGGTCAGATTTGTCGTCGAAGAGGGAGACCTTTGGGGGCTTGTTGCGGGAGGAGACTGGACGGCGAGCAGCTCCTCGGTGAACGGTTTTGTGAGCGAGTCGGCGGCATACTTAGCCCCGTCGCTCGAACGGTGACCTTCCTGATGCAGACTCCCGATCTTCTTCTCGAGGGCGTTGAGTCGTACATGGTACCCCGACGACTCGGCGCATTCTGATCCCAGGCCTCTGCTGTTGGCGGCCTGCGTCTGGCCTTGGCCGCGGTTTCTCTCATTGAGATTCCTCAAATCTCCGGGTAAGGTGGCCCTTGAGCTGCCTTGACGAGCCCCGTCTGCGCGGCCCCGTCGGGGGAGGGTGTGTCGGTCATGCCTGATGACAGGCGAGTTGACAGACATTTCCTCAGGAGGGACAGGTGCGCGAAAGACCTCGGGGCGGGGCGCTCTAGCGACAGACCTCGGTGTCGAGCTGTTGGGCGCCCAGCGGGTCGCAGAACGTACCGGCCCGGGGGATCCGCGGTCGTGGGAGGCAGTGAGGCGGCTGTCGGCCGTGCCGACGCGGGCCGAGTCTTCTCTCCCCTTGTAGGGGTCCTGGTCCCGAGACGGGGGAGCAGTGACCTGGGGATTTTGGCCCGCCGTTTAGACGCGAACGAGCGCTTCCACGAAGGATGCGAGTCGGTCTATCCGGCCTGCGAGGGCGTTGATGACATTCGGCGGAGGAGGCTCGTCTGTGCCTCCGTTGAGAAGGAGGCTGCGTTTGGCGTTTGGATCGTCTTGATGATCGTTCGCCATTGGAGTGAGATCGGGAGGCGAACTTTTGTTTTTGTGGAATCAAAGTTTTCCCACAGACGGCGCCAGCTGATGGAGGGTGGAATCTCCTTCCGATATTGCTTTCCGTTGATCTGCTGATGGCGGCGATGAGTGGCTGATATTTGATCTGGAGGTAGACTCCTGAAGCGTTTGGATCTCAATGGGTTTGAAGCTGTTGAGCCGAGCTACCTGTAAGGAAGTCCCGGGGTGGTTCGACCACCGAGGACCCTCCGACGATCAATTTAGTGGGGTAATCCGAGCAGAGCAACAGCTTAGTGGATTAGAATTGGTTTATCTTGACCGTCTGAAAGAGGGGTTTAGATAGCGGTGGCAGCAGGTGCAGCAGGCGCGAGAATCACGCTGGCCGTTACGTTCCCGACGGCACGCCCGCGTGATGAGCGGGACCTCCCATTAATGGCGAGACAGGCTCGTTAATGGGGGATCGTGGTGGCGTGTAATGTGGGATGTGGCGTAGATCTCATGTATGGCGAGATTCGCGGGATGGCGGTTGCGCCTGTGAGCGGTGCTGTTGATCTGTCGATGGACCGAGGAAGATGACCCTGACGGGAGAGCTCGCGGACGAGTGGAAGAGCCGAGGCATCTTGTTTCTGCGGTAGCTCGGGAACGAGCTGTGAGGCCGAGGAGGCCAAATGTGCGAGCCAGCCTCGTCGGTAGGACGAGCATATGAGCAGTTTGGTCGGCTCCTGTAGGTCCTTTCTTGTATGCTCCGGGACACGTTATCTGCCACGTGTCATGATCTGGGAGATCACCGATATCGAGCCCCATCAGGATCTCACTTGCCCGAATGGACCTCACACACATGGCCCTTACTGTCTGTCCCTGCTTCGTGGGGAACTAGTTCCGGGTGGGGCTAGTAAGCTCATTAAAAAATGCTACATAAAATGCCTCTTCAAAAGAGAAAGAAAGAGAATTCGAGGTGAGGTATTGAAAAAGAAAAATCCATAAATCAAAAACAAATATTGCCCTTTTCTTCAACGTTTCCTCTGTGTTGGCAATTCACCACTAGCCTAGCGAAAACTACCATAGCAAGAACTCACAGTAAAAAAAAGGAAAAAGAAACTATTAAACTCCATCAATCAAATGAGATATAAGCCTATGATCCCCAACACTTGCAAACCTTACAAAGGGACAGGTGATCTCTCAAAAAGATTTGATTATTTTATTTATTCTTTGAGATCCCATGGGAATAAACAAACAAACAAATAAATTGGGGGAGTAAATATTCACTGTACTTCATGTTGACATATGGTGAAGACAAGAAGATCTTAGACCGTGGCTGCCAATTTTGCTATCAGATGGGCGAAGGTATTGATTTTATTTTTGTTGGGTTCATTTTTGGTTTGATTTTTTTGAGCATTAATGGGTTAAGATTTCCATTTTGATTAATGGGTGTTCATTTATTAAGCTATTGAAGGTCAATTTGGTGATGGTTTTCCTTATTTATATGCTGTTAGGGTTTTTTCCCCTTGAAAGGGGATGCTTGATTGCAATGGGCATAATCCCATGAAAAATAATCATCTTAGTTAATTCCACATAACTTGGCACTTTTGATTCTTCATATTGGGGAAATGAGTACTAGGGCAAAAATTAGTGGGAGCCAAATGTTCTGAGATTGAATTTTGAATGGGGAAGATGAATTGCTTCAATGAATGTCACTGATGTAGAAAGAAACTTGTGAATATTCACTGTATCTGACTTCCCTTCATCGCGGTCGAGCTGAAATTTTTATTGGATTAAGTTTGGGTGACATGAATTGTTCAATGATTTCCATAGGAGTAGAAAAAACTTTGATTGCCTTAATTGGACCCCCTTTACTCCAACAACATATCGAATACCGTCCTGTTTATTAAGAAGAAGATAACAAATCATTCAAACGCTCTTATATATGCAATTCATTATACAAGTTGTAGTTCACTAAACTGTATTTTGTTTCTAGCATTAAGTCATTTTCAATGATGCCTTTTCTTGCAGTACCTTAATTCAATTTATATATATTTTTTACTGCAGGAATTTCTTGGATATGAATTAGAAGGGAAAGAATGAGGATGAGGAACAAACACAAGAAATCATCTTCTTACTGTTGGAGCACAGCGAGCAAATGCTCTCCTTATATTTTTGTTTGGATCGTCGTAGGATTCATCCTCATTATTCATTTCTACTCCATTATACGTCACAAAGAAAGAAACAATGAAGAAACACAAGTAAGATTGAGTCATCACACTATACCCCGAGAATTAGAAGAGGTCGAAGAAGAGAGCTTTCAAATTCCACCACCTAGAGGCAAGAGATCACCTCGCGCCGTTCTAAGAAGAGGGCCACGAAAGCCACCGACTGCAATTGATGAGTTTCTGGATGAATCTTCAGAGTTGAGGCCTTTCTTTTTTCCAAGTCGGAAAAGTGCGATTGGCCCGACAAAGGAAGGGAATGATAGTATGCATTTTGTTCCTGGTCGGGTTTGGTTGGACACGGATGGGAACCCGATTCAAGCTCATGGAGGTGGGATTTTATTTGATGAAAAATCCGAGACTTATTATTGGTATGGAGAGAATAAAGATGGCGAAACTTTTCATGCTCACAAGAAAGGAGCTGCCCGGGTTAGTGAGAATTTTTTATCTCTATATTTCAATGTTTTCATTTTACATGCTTTCTTATTTTCTTATTACGAGTAAAGGGCTTAAAAATATTAAACTTAGATTATGAAAAAATTATAGACTTGACATCCCCAAACATCTTCACAGCCACCAAAGATTAATTTGTGTGACATGCCATTGTAGAGCCATAGCAAGCATGTCTTTGGTTTTATTTTGCCATTTCTCTTTATCTACTCGTATTTTAGACTAATTGTTATTCTAATATGTGCTCATAATACAATGAATTACGTAGAAGTCTGGGTTGGCGTTAACCTCCAATTTCAAATGCCCAACCTAAGTTCTTCCCTGATTACAAAGTGGCAAAAGTGTCTGGTATGAGATTGATATTGATCAATGTGCCGTTACTAGGTACAAAACATAGGGTTGGTTGAGTTTGAACTGATGGATATTGAGCAAATCTAAGTCAAAAATCCAAAATCTGAACTCCCAGGGTCACTTTCTATATGCTTAAATCACTACCATTATGACGTTCAATTACGTAAAATTATTATTGCTGGTTTCCAGATTCTTAGAATTCCCACCTTAGATTAGTTTCAGTATAAAGACTCTCTGTCTGATATTAGTCGAACCATAATTTTATGTCAGATGGGACGAAAAGTTTAATATAACGATTCAAACATTTATTATTAGAGAGAAGACTTGAGCTAACTCCATTATTTCTCACCCCCTTCCCACCCCCTTGGTATCGGATCATAAGCTAACTTCAACTGTTGTTTAAAATATTTCCTTCTATTATTTTCTTAAAACTAAATATTCTTAACCTAATTACTTAAATGCATGTATAGGGAAAATCTTGATCTAATCTTATGTTATGGTTGTGTCTCATATCCGTTGGTGCATCTAGAGTGATTGATTGGATTGTGAGAGTCCTTATTTGACTTGGGACTTGGGCCAAGCCATCTATAATAGATGATGGATATTGTTTAGTTTGTAACACTATATATGCTCTTGTGTGAGGAGTAAGGCTTTGTGGCCAAAGATGTAGTCTCATGTTTGGATTTGTGTGGCCTTCCTCTCTTTGATGTACTGTTTCGTCTGCGGAAGCGGCGGTCGACATAGGCGGTGGTCCCCGCATAGCGGTGCCGTACATGTGGACGGCGACTCTAGTCGACGCCGCATGAAGACAGCACCCATGAGACAATGCTCGTGGGCGGCAGCATGGACCCATGCGCATACGCGTAGGTTTCATTGATGTCGTAACTTGAAATAGATGGGAGGCGTGCATTTACACATAGGACCCATCCAAATTGCAAAGTCTAAAAGGGAATAAAGCGATTGTTGAAGGTATGAAGAATGTTGGCTTTTCATTCAGTTGTTGGAAATAGATCTACCGAATATGTGAGAAAGACAACGAATAAAAGAAAATAACCACACAAATAAAATTGGGACACATGATTCATAGTGGTTCAGCAATTTGTCTAGTCCACTTGCCGCACTAGTTTTTCTTATTTTCCCTCTTTATAAAATATAAGATTATAAACTCTTTTCTCTCACTGCAAACTTGCGGCAATCACTCTCTCTATATATTAGAATGATTTGTTTTGTTGTGGGGTTGGTACCATCCTAATATTGTATGCATAGATTTATAGAGAAGAGAGGTTCGAACAAGAAATAAAAAATATGCCCACATATAGCAACCCCACATGCTTGATTGTGAAAAGACAGTCCATGCAATGAAAAGCCATCCTTCTTCATACTTTCAACAACCACTTTGTTCCCTTTTAGACTTTGCAATTTGGCTGGGCCCCATGTGTAAATGCATACCTTCCACCTATTTCAAGATGTAGCATCAATGAAACCTACGCGCATGCGCGTGGGTCCATTCTGCCACCCACGAGTATTGTCTGGTGGGTGCTGTCTTCATACGGTGCCGATTAGAGTTGCCGTCCATGTGTGGCACCGCTATGCAGGGACCACCGTCTATGTTGATTGCCGCTTCTGCCGACCACTTAGAATTTGAAACAATTTCAATATGTTTATGATTTAGAGGTGATAATCTTGAGCTGGTTGCTTACTCCATGCTGGTGTGGCCGGCATATTGATTCAAGAAAATCCACATCGAGGTACTTGATTACTTTTGCCCGGGGGTCGTATCACGACAATCGAAGTTACAAAAGTGTATTGCATTGTCCACTACGGAGGACAAATAAGTAACCGCTACCGAAACTTGAAGAAGATGCTGCAGATGAAGCGATTTAAAGAATTGGGTTTGTCGCAAAAACACTATGTTGTATATTGCGCAAGCCAAAGTGCCTTCCACTTAAGCTAAAAGCCAAAGTTTCCACTTGCATATTATGTAAGGTATCATTCGATATGAGATGTGTTTGAGAACAAATTCTTGAAACTTATGAAGACTCACATAGATAAGAATGTAAAGAGAAGCAAGTGTTTTGCCAAAAAGTGTAATTGGATAGTCGTGGTGCTCTTCCTTTATGGGTTTGGAGGGGGTGATTATTGGGTTTGGAGGGGGTGATTATTGAGTGGGCTCATACTTATGAGTGGGCTCAACCACTTTAGGCCTCTTAGTTGATTTGATGCAAGAGACTAACCTAAGTCAAATTAGCATGGATCCATTTTGTAGTGGCTGGGACTTAAGTAAGCAATAGATGTATCTTATCTCATTCCACAAATTGTTTTGTTCTCATTGAGTGTTATGTCCTAAGAGAGCAAGAAAGAAGAGAAATAGATGTATCTTATCTCATTCCACAAATTGTTTTGTTCTCATTGAGTGTTATGTCCTAAGAGAGCAAGAAAGAAGAGAAATAGAAGAAGCAAGTAGGGTTTTCCATAAAAGCTTATCTTGGTTGATTTTTCTACATTCACACCATATTAGAGAAGTATATAGCCTTCAAATTGTTTGGGAGGTGATGGAGGTCGGAATCTTCCTCGGATGTTGTCTTCCGTCGATTCTGCTACAAGCGATATTGAACGGTTGTGATTGAGAATGAGAATTGACTGTGTGGATCTCAATGGGTTGTAGGATGTTGACACCGAGCTACCTGCAAGGGAAGTCCCGGGATGGGAAACCACCGTAGGACCCTCTGACGATCGAGTAAGTACCGAGAAATAATGGCAGGGTAGCGGCGTATTGGAATGAATTCGAGTTAGCTGAGTCGTCTGGTGGAGGGGGTTTCTATAGTGGTCGCATGAGGTGAACTGGCTCGATATTCTCGCCGTTCGTTACGCCCCAGTGGCTCGTTCGCGTAGAATGCGGGATACGTCCATTAATAGCGGGATGCGCTCGTTAATGGAAGGGCGTGCCAGCATGGGACGTGGAGCGGCGGAGATCTTGCTTTGGCGAGATATACGGAGCCGTTACGGGGGCACTTAAGCTCCGTGCTCTCGGCTGAAAGGGGGGCCGAGGAAGCTCGACTCGGTGGGTAGCTCGGAGACGAGCGAGGAGTCTGTAAAAGCTCGGATGCCAGATTGCTCGGGGGGCGAGTTTTGGCTGGTTGCTAATCTCACGGGAAAGGTACTCCGGGGAGGTTTCCGAAAGGTCGGGTGTAACCTCAGAGACGATATACCGAGGAAGGTCCCACATGCACCATACTGGTTCCCCCTCCATAGCCCCTAGGAGTCTAATGGGCTTACGTAGACGACACGTCATCTGCCATGTGTCGTAACCTGGGGAATACTCGTTTATGAGCCTCATCGTTAGCCTCCCACTCTCGTCCTGACCTATTTATGGGTTAGGGTCAAGAGTGGTAGGTCCGGTTTTTAACGATCCAGCCTAAGATTCCCCTGCAATAGGTTGTCCGACGAAGACGCGACATTTGGAAGCTACTCATCTTGAAACCCTGGATCCATGTGACGGCTCACGAAGCGTCTCAGTTCCCGCGCGTCTATTTGGTGACGTCAGCATATCAGTGAAATGACTGCGCTTAAAAAGGGGGGCGCCATTTCGTTCACTCGGTCGGTTGGGCTACGCGCCACGTGTCCACCACTGGGTACGTGAGGGGTTGTCACCCAAATTCTGGCGAGAGGGGACGTGTCCAATGGCCGGTCGCCATGTGGAGTCCTGGTGGCCGCTAGGCATGACGCTTCGTTTTGGCGGGAACGGATTTGGGCTGTTGGGTGCCTTCTTGCTGAGTGTATAAATAGAGGGGTCATCCCACGGCCGATACTTTACCCTAGCCGTCTCTTGTTGTCTGAAGATTGCCCGACGCACATCTGCTTAGATCGGAACTTCAGCTAACAAAACTTTCCTCGACCAAACCTTTCTTGAATCGGGTTAGATGTCTTCTTTCGAAATATATATTGATGTAGTAGGGGTTGAGTCGGGCGATGAGGCTTCAGCTTCTGGAGCCGAGCCCAGTGGGTCTTCTTACTTTTCGGCTTCCGATAGCCTAGAGAGTTCTTGATTGATCTTATAAACAGTGTTTTGTAAAGTAACCGCAATCAAGACGGTGTCGCTAGTAGTTAGTCGCGATGAGTACGGGTCGTCCACAGGGAAACGTGAACCTTTTTCTTGTTTTAGACGAGTTAATAGAAGATGGGTGTTTGTTTGTCGTTACGGATATACTACGGATAGAAGATTTATAAAGAAAAGGCTTGTAGGGTTCATAGAATTTAGTAGTAATGGATGACTAATTAAAAATGACTCCTTTTATCTTTTAAGAGTTTAAAACTAGATCGATAGTGATGAATGTAGATTAGGGTTCTTTTTTGGAAGAAACTAGGGTTTCCCCACTACTAACTCTTATCCTTGCATTGATCTCTATTCATGTCTAGCCTTTAACAAAGCAAGTGTTAAACCAATCTCAAATCGTGGTCGTGACTAGTAATAAATTGGTAGCGCGCCCGATAAGAATGTTAACATTTATTTTGCTAAAGTTTATAAACTTTAAAATGTATAAAAGATATTAAAAGATTTTATCATCCATTGATCTACCCTATCCTACAAATCCTAGCAAGCTAGGAATTATTCGCTCATGATTTGAGATTTAGAAGAAAGGTTGAAAAATGAAAACATGATTAAGATGCAGAAAGTAACTGCAGAAAGTAAGTGCAAAAAGAACGATAAAAACACTACTTTTATTAATCAACTATTGCATACAACTTTTGAAAGTAGAGTACAAGAGCCCTAGTTGCTCTAGATCTTTATCTCATTGGAAGTAGATGACTCGTTGATGATCACTCGGATGCGTGGATCGCTTTGGACCACTTTTATCTCTTCGGTGATGATTTTAGATGTGAAGCTCTCGGTCCTATATATAGTCATAGAAACTAGAAACGCTAGATACCATATGTGAATATATGCTGATACGATTCAATTCTCAAAATCTCATCCAACGGCTCCAAATATGTCGTGGATCCGTCGCAAATAGCCCATATTGGCCGTCCAACCGCCGCACTTAGAGAATCAGGTTCTGGAATTTTTTGTGCTGTCTTGTTTTGATATTTGGAGATCTTCTAGATATCTATATTTTGATAATAATGAACCGAGTCTCTGCCGTTGCTAGATTTTACGATTTGCTTCAATACTCTGGCAGATTTGATTCCGACATATTGATTTATCTCGGATTTCCTGGATTCCAGACCTGAGCTAATCTGCAAAATATCTCAAATCAAAGTGTTAGTACTATTTGGTATTTTTGAGATATTATCCTAACCATTTTATATAATATTATATGTTAAGAATATTGATTAGAAATATTTGATATGATATGCATATTTTAATTACTAATATTTCATATAAATATTATATGCATGTATTTTCCCTCATTATGTTAATTATAATGTAAAAACATATGATAATAAACTTTTTACACATAAACCCTCATATGTTCTATAATTACAATAAACAACTTTTAGTACTTGACAATAGTGGGGGATTCATGAGACATTTACAAGTGTCCATGCTTCATAGTCTGCAATATCACCACAATTTATTCAGCTGAATGCTCGCATCCAACTTAGTAGTAGCCTGTACTTGTTCATCTGAGTAGTTCCAAAATTTATCCTGTCAAGTTTGGTGCTTATTTCATGTGAGTTTCTATTTTTTTGAGAATAATTGGGGGGTTTTCTTCCATTTCATTTGGATTTAAATTTGAGCTTTGTATTACTATTAAGTATGAATGTTATTCTTACATCTTCCACTCTTATACTGTATTTTAAAAATAAAATTAGTCCAGAAGAATCTATAGGGTTGCATGAACAAAATGCATGACACCGTATCCAAGCAAGTGTGTATCGATAGATGACTTAACTAGGTGTTATAGCAAGCTCTCTTCTTGTTTCCTTAGCTAGGAATTTTCAACCTACTTGCCACATTGAAATTATGCGGCCAGTTACTGTATCGTTTCAGAATATTGCATGCAATATTTAT
The DNA here is from genome assembly GCA_030015575.1 of Agapanthus africanus. NCBI lineage: Eukaryota > Viridiplantae > Streptophyta > Magnoliopsida > Asparagales > Amaryllidaceae > Agapanthus > Agapanthus africanus. The sequence continues at coordinate 34,385,784 of CM057349.1, read as the reverse complement.
TGTAGTCAGTTTCCTTGTTTGATGGGAGAAATGAGATCATGGATACCATATATTTTTCCTCCATATAAATTACTTTTGAAGGGGCAGCCATTTGGCATTATTTCTGCCTTAGAATTGAATAGAATATGCTTTCATCTTTCCCCTTTCTGCTTTTTTATTCTAGGAAAATTTTGAGATTGCTCCTTGGTTGCGTGAGCAAGAAGCAATTTCCATAGCCCAACTTGCTTTGTACGATTTATGCTAGGTCGTCTATTATGTATAGTGTCCATAGCAGCTCAGACACCTAATTAGCGGTTGATGCTAAACTGGTTGGTGATAGTAAATCTTTCATGGAGCCTTTTTGCATCCTAGATGAATCCCATTTGATTGGGACAAAAATCCTAGATGATGATAGTATCATGAGATGATTTAATGGAGAAGATCATCAACAGCCATCGAGCTGTTAAGGCTGCTGACAATTATCTAGGCAATAGCCTTTCCATTATAGTGATGAATATATTTCTATTTACTCTTGAACATATATTGGTAAGCTATATAGTGTCAATGTCTAGATTAAACTGGTATCTTCCTTGATCGTCAATTTTTTTTAAGATTCACTCTTTGACAGCAAGATAACATATAGTTTTTGTCAGTACTAACTCGATGCAAATGAGCTCTAATTCAGATACAAGAAAACACTTTTGTAGACCCCTATTGAAGGGCTTTAACTAGTTATTGAGGTTGGCTTCTACTTGATTTGGGAAATATGAAAAGAACATTGAGCCATAACTTTCTCAATCTGTCACAAGTTTGGGTTGAGGACCCATTGTGGCTTATATTAGTGCTTAGACGTCTTGAACCTAGATACTGCTTCATTTTGATCCCTGAATATTGGGTTCTCGCACGTGTCGTCTTGAACCTAGATACTGCTTCATTTTGATCCCTGAATATTGGGTTCTCGCACGTGTTCGCAAAAATCTTATGTTTTGAAGCTAGATATCATTTCATTTTGATCGCTTATTATTGGATTCTTGCTTGTAATGTCAAAATCTTCTCTAGTTACAATCATACAAGTCAAAAGACAATACAGATAGGTTTGTGTATGCTTGTTTATATCTTTGAATCAGTACAAATTACATGCACTGGGAGAATGCAAGAAAATAAATGAATCAAGCAATGCTCAAAATGAAACATAAATAGGCAAAGACCTAGAATCTAACAGAGGCCATAGAAGAATGCAATGCAAGTTAGGTAATGAATACCCTGATCGACTAATCATTGCACATGACATCTGAATCTTTATTTGTGTGTAAACAAACGAATAAATTCTAAGGCACAATTCACAATTTACAATATAACTATGAAATGAAGTATTAGATTGATGTAACTATTCTTGAGAGTTTAAAGAATCTAAATGTGCTTTGTAGAAAAGAATATAAATGAGCAGTGGCAGATCCGGGAATTTTGGTTGGTTGGGGCACATCACAACATGGTATCATCAAGATGTCCAACTATATAATCTTGATTAAAAATAACAAGTTTTGATATATTGACATCGTTTCATGCTAGTTTCTGTATCAATGCTATCAAATACGTATTTATCCATTTCAATTCACGTCACCAAGCAATTATCCACCTATATCTTGTTTGGTTTTATAGTAAAATTTTGATATTACTTTTATTATTGAAAACGAATTTTCATTATGCCAGATGCAACTGGCAGTAGTGATAGCAATTTCACTTATACGCTACCAAGAGATGCAATATATGTTTCTCTATATGAAGCAATTTTTTTAGCAAATGCGTCAATTTCGTTTTACTGAATAAAAAATCATAATAAATTCTCAATTTCATTGAGTGCTAGAAGACTTGTTGGAGGATGGATAAAACTTAGCACGTCAAATTAGTTTGATTTATCAAATGAAGAATCAACTTAGATTTAAAGATTCACACAAAAGTAACTGTTAAAATCATTAGTTAAAACCAATGTTGAAAATAACGATAACGTAGAGCGTAGTGTTCCGTCTCCAAAAAGAGAAAAGCGCGAATGACGTTATGCAAAGCGTAAACCACATGGAGTATTATTGATTAATTAAAATAATTATTTATATTCATACTAAATCACAAATTTAAGTAAAACTATTTTTAAAAGTGAAAGAGTTAAGAAAATAATGTAAAACCTACTAGAATTAACGTAATAAATCCCTAATTTTTAATTTAACAAGTTTACATTCATACTTTGGTATTCAAAATAATCAAGTGAAATTAGATTATTTTTTTATATTTAGCTTATGGAAAATTGAAATTTGGAGGATTTGTTACATAAATACTAGATTCTCTTGATCTATTGCAGTTAAAATCCAGTTTAATAACAAAAATCATATGTAAAATCTTATTTATAAATAGCGTAGGCTATGATATTGCTATCAATTCGTAGTGTAACGTAAACTATTTGTAGAAATAATGTAAAATAGCGTAAATTATTTTGTATTTAAGTTATGTGTTTGAGTTACGTAGCAAATAGGTTGAGTCATGTTACATAACGCAAAATAACGAGTTACGCAACGGGTTTTTTCTAACATTGGTTAAAACAATTATTCAACCGGTTAAGGAAAATATATTAAATCTTTTTCCCAAGTTCAGAGAGAAGTGGTGCTGGGTAAGAGGAACAAAATAGTCGTGGATTAACTTATAATAGAATAGATATTTTTTCAAGAGTTAATACTTTGGTTCAAATGTTCCTTTTTCAAAATCTCATAGGTTCTTAGCAAATATATATGGACTGTATAGTGTATGATTTTAATATTTGAGGGGGGCATGTGCTCATTTACTCTTTAAGGTGGGACTCAGCGTAAATGTATACCGTAGAGATCACACTTATCATATTTCAGAGAAATTAAGCCCAAACGACCCTAGAATTAGATTAAGAAAAACATTCATTAAATAAGCACTTTAACCCTATAAAAACATGTGAACTATTCTTTTGATGCTAATAATCTACAACATAGGAGTCATCCCTTACGTCAACCGAATGAACACAAAATAGTCAATATGACATTTGGATGGTGAGATCTGATGCCTGTCATGGTATGTACTTGTATATTGCTAGCAATAATTGGATCAATAAAATCTAGCATAATTAGGAACAACTCAATACCAGTTGGTCAACTAACAAAAATATTGGCTCTTGTTCTCACTAGGTGTGAAAGCAAATTTCATACCTGTAATACAACTTCATAATTATAGTCAAGTGAAAAAAAAACTTTCCAATTGCCATTTACTTATGAGCATATCCTTTCTAACTTTACCCTTTTAAAATCAGTTGATTAAATTGACACCGACACATTGTTAAATTTACCATTAGCTACATCATTAATTTAAAAGCTTATTTGGGCTTGGGCTTGGGATAATTAGAGTGAACTTTTAAGTAGATGTATTGGTTATGTAAACTCTAGCTTGCAATACTCTACCTTTAGTAAAAGTTAAATTCTAATGGATAGTTAAGCTTTGGAGTTATCTAAACTCCATAAGGGTTGTTTGGGGTTCTTTGAACTCCAAATAGGTGTTTTCTTATTCTGGAGTTTAGAAAAAAAAAGTTTTGAGTGGAAATTAGAGAACTCTGATTTTCTCAACTTTGGAGTTTGAGCACCGGAGTTGTCTAAATTCCAAAATGCAAGTCAAATGGTGCATAATTAGGAAATTGGAGTTAATATTAAATAAATTTATGATTTTTTTCTTATTTTAACTCAAGTCCAAAGCCAAGCAGGTTCTAAAGTGTAGATATAATGCTAAGAAGTAATCTTTTATCCGTGGAATAATTCCAAGTCATTGGTTTTGCAGTGAATTATTTGATTCATAGTTGTAACTGTACTCCTGCTGCAAAACTGTACTGAATTAAATATTAACAGTGGGGATCAAGTATACTTTTAAAATTCTACTTTAAGATAAGGAAACAAGACGTGCGGGTTATATCTCGTTACATACAGTGATCTACGCCATCATTAATATATTTGAAATGAACAAATATGATAATCAATGAGTATTTGGGTTTTAATGTTTACATTTCTTTCTCAAACGAGATATTGAGAATATAGAAGTATGTGGTTCTTTACCAATAGGTTAGTTTGCAGTAAGTCTCAATGTTTGATGTGATTATTAACCTTATCAATATCCTCTTGCATTTTTGTGCTATGAATTTGGAGATCTATATTCTTAGTTGTGTGAGCTAATACCATTTGACATAACTAGTAAACTTAGTTACATATCAATAGATAGGGGTCTCAAACAGGTCGGGACGGGTCATAATCGGGTCGGGTCACATTTGACCCGTCCAAAATCGGGGTCGGGTCGATCCGACCCATTTAATAATCGGGTTAGATTTTTAAAACCCATACCGACCCATTTAATATTCGGGCCGGGTCGATCCGACCCGTTTAATGTTCGGGTCGGGTCTTACCCAACCTGACCTAAGTTGATTCATTATTTTTTTGTTTTATGTAAGGTCAATATAAATTAACTATTACAAATTTGACACTTGTGAATAAATTTACAAATATTCAAAAAAAATAGAACCCTAAAAAGCCAAAGAATTAAGAACTAGGTGAAAAATGAATGATTTGAGGAGAATGTATTTGGGTCAAACAGGTCGAAATGAGTCCAGATACATGACCTATACCCCACCCGATTATTAAACGGGTTAGGTTAACACGTTTAAAAACTTAGCGGATTCGGGTTGGGTTCGTGTCACTTTAATCGGGTTGGGTTCGGGTCGGATAATCGAGCTTGGGTATTTTTGACAGGCCTATTAATAGATTTTCAATATATTATAGGATGATCTTCTCCCGTCCATACTTGTGAAAAATTTAATTCATATGCCATGCACTATTGCACAAAATAAGTAGCAACCTCAAATAAAACATGTACTGCCACATGGCCATCTACCATAGAGTTTTGTCATGACATTTAATAAATATCTCCCATGAGGAGTGATCATTAAAAGTCCGTATGTAAAAGCCCACCACTCCTCTAACTTTTTTCTAAGTTTAAACTCTACTCTAATTTTAAAAAATAACTTTGACAAGTAGCATAAAAAAGATGTAAGAGTTTCGGTTTAGTAATCAAGATATGAAGTAAGAAGCAAGTAGTAACTTACCGTGAGCAAAATAAGAGTTTGTGAATTTAAGTGTTGTAATACAAATAAAAGTGAGAGAATGAGTTGTGTTTTGGTGTAACAAATGATATTAAATAAAAGTGTTTGATTTTATCTTTATATTAAGAGTGCAAAGTATATTTTAAATTTCATCCTCTATCTATCCTACTTTATCAAATAAATATCAGAGCGGATTTGACCAAAACGACCAACCGAAATATATCGTCTACAAAATAGCAAACATAATTCAACCACAAATTCGAAGTTGATAAAGTCGAATTATGACAACTGGAGCAATAAAATAAAGTCCTGCTTGGCTCGCAGGATTTGTGTGAGTTCGTTGAACCTGGTAATGCAAAAACCGAGTCACCGGCTGCAGAAGCGCCGCTCCACATTCTTGGCCACATGCAAGTATTGTTGAGAACAATTTAATTCATATACCATACACTATTGCACCTATCAATTGGAAGCCCTCAAATAAAACATCGGCTGCCATATGCTTATCTACCACAGACTTTTGTTGCAATATTAAATCATATGTACCAAGTGAAGTATAAATAGAGCTGTGAAGGTTTGTGTTTAGTAAAATAAGAAAGATGGGTCGGAGAAAGTTTATGAGTTCAAGTATTGTAACACAAAATAAAGATGAGAAAGTGAGTTTGTATTTGTAACAATAATAATATCAAATAAGAGTGTTTGAGTTATCTTTATATTGAGAGTGTAAAGTATCTTTAGATTTATTCTTTGTTTCTTTTACTTTTATCAAATTGATATCATAGCGGGTTCGATCAAACCATATCAAACGAAATATATCGTCTATGAAAAGGCAAACATGATCTAATCGCAAATTATGAAGTTGAATTACGACAGCTGGAGCATTCAAATAAGAATTCTACTTGATTCGCAGGATTTATGAGTTCGTTGCACTTGGTTATGCAGAAACCGAACTACCGGCTGCAAAAGCACCGCTCAACAATATTCGGATTGTTGATGGCGATGTCATGATCGTCTCACTAGTTTTCATCTCCAGGGTTGAAGTCGTACCTTTTCTTTATCGGCTCATTGATAAGCGTTTTGTATATCTCTCATGGTTATTTCGAAGACTTCGCATCTAAGATTTTTTCAATTACCATCTTCTCCACCCGGTAAATCATGAACGTTCTTGTCTTTTTTCCTCATCTTCAAATCGTTCTCTGAATATTGTTGAGCGTTGTTTTTGTAGCTGATGGTTCGGTTTCTGCATAGTCGCGTTCAACGAACTCTCATAAATCATGTGAGCCGAGCAAAACTCTTATTTGAATGCTCCAGTTGTCGTAATTCGAATTCGTCAACTTCGGAATTTGCGGCTGGATAATATTTGCCTATTCATAGATATAGTTCGGTGGATACGGTTTGATCGAACCCGCTATGATACCAATTTGATAGAAGTACGAGAGATAAAGAATGAATTTAAAGATAACTCACAATCTTAATATAAAGATAACTCAAACACTCTTATTTGATATTATTGTTGCTATAAATACAAACACACTCTCACTTTTATTTCGTTTTATAAAACCTGAACTAACAAACATTTTCTCTAACTCCTCTATCTTATTTTACTAAACACAAACCCTTGCAACTTTATTTATACTTCTCTTAGTATATGTGTATTAAATGTTGTGACAAAAGTCTATGATAGATGAGCATGTTTCAGCTCATGTTTTATTTGAGGGTTGCTACTTGTTAGGTGCAATAGCGTGTGACATGTGAATTAAATTGTTCTAAACAATACTTGCATTATGGCCAAGAATGCGGCGTCATATACGTGATTGAGTTAGGTTATAGTTGGCCCTTAAAGCAATTTTTTGGGTGCTTTCTACTTTCAAGTTTGGTTCACAGGTTTCTTTATTTTGATGGGAGGCCTACCAATTTAATTAGCTGCAAATCTCTTTCCTAAGCCAACCATAAATTGGTGGGAGATTGCTCTCTGTACAACTAAGATGGGTTATAAAGATCCACAAAAATAGTGGCACTCTTCAGAATGTGCCTTTATATCCCTATTTAACTAGAGAAGGGAAGAGAAGAGCCCATCCAAACTCATTTGCTCAGCGCCAGTCAATTTATACTTGAACTCAATTGTCCTTTCATATTTAGCAATGTAACTTGTTGCCACGTGCGTGTACATGGATTCCCCTATTGTCGCAACATCTATAGACTATGGTCTATAGAGACGGTCTTTCATGACTATAGTGATAATTTTCATACTTAAAAAGGCTTGATTGGTGTTGAGTCTTGATCTAGAGAAAAGGAGGCCTGATCAAGACATGGTGTCCAACTTGGCGAGAAGGAGACCCGATCAAGGACATGGAGTCCGATTCGGGATGGAAGATGCCCAATCTGGGACGTGGAGTTCTATCTGAAGCCGCCCAAGATAGAGCAAGGGACTTTCATTGTTCAGACTTTTGGAGAAGTGGGGCTTGGGGCAAACCCAGGTGTTAATACCCCAGGAAAATCTTGGAAGAAGGAAAAGACAGCGAGGAGAAAGACCACCTTTCTCTGTGTATCGATTTTGGAGAGGGCCATAACTTTTGTTAGCATTATGGTCGGATAACCATATATTATATCTTTAGTTTTTTCCCCATAACTTTTGTTAGCATTATGGTCGGATAACCATATATTATATCTTTAGTTTTTTCCCCAATGACATTTGTCGCAGGCCTTCTTATTTTGTGCTTGGTTCATTGAGTTATTTTAAGGAAGATTTCTCCAACCATTCTAGTCCAAAAATAAGTCATAGGCAACACTTGTTATTCCGACTCTTGAGCTACAAGGAAAAATGCACGGTAGTAAGATTTACAACAAGAGCAGGGAAAAAGATAAGACATTGTGATTTTAGGAGTGGGGGATAAATCATTTGAGGTACACCATATGCTTGAAGACAAACTAATATGCCAGTTTCACTTTTGCTGATCTTGTATTGATGCAAATATACGCTCAAGAAAACTGATATTTATTTGACCTGGGATAAAGATCAAGTATATGATACTCGGAAATGCATTCATCTTTAAGGGACAACATATGCTGTATGCTTATAGAGGTGGCCCGAAATGAATCATCAATTTTGCTTGTGCTGAATTTTATTGAAACTTGAATATTTGCTAGAAAACGGATGTCGCTAAACCATGCAAAGCTCTGACGAGGTCTGTGTTGTTACGGCAGAAGCTTAAAAAGAGGATTAATTAATAGTTTAGCTCATGCTGATCATCTCAAAGATATCGTAGTTGCTAGGAAACAGCTGCCATTGCAAGTTGCGCTATATTAGTAGCATATCTTTTATAGTCGTTTGTTATCTTATCTATTTGTTTTCTCGGTGTTTCTGATATATTTTTTTCCTTCAACTTTTATCCAAATAAAAAAATATATGCAAGAAAACTAATCGAATGCCTACAAAATCAGGTTGACATAATCGGAGTCAGCTGCTACTCATCCAAAGACCTTTGGGCCTGGAAAAATGAAGGCATCGTCCTCGCTGCCGAAGAAACCAACACCACCCATGACCTTCACATATCCAACGTCCTCGAGCGACCCAAAGTAATCTTCAACGATAAAACAAGCCAGTATGTTATGTGGATGCACATCGACGACGCCAACTACACCAAAGCCTCTGTTGGCGTCGCCATCTCAAATTCCCCAACCGGGCCCTTCCAATATCTTTATAGTAAGCGGCCCCACGGATTCGATAGCCGCGATATGACAATTTTCAAAGATGATGATAACAAAGCTTATTTAGTCTATTCCTCAGAAAACAACAGCGAGCTCCACATCGGCCCTTTGACCGACGACTACCGAGATGTGACAGGTGGTGTTAATAACCACTTTATGTTAAAGTTTAACATATTGAGTTGTGAGATAAAAATGTAGAGCAAGAGAAAAACACAGGCCTTTGGGCCTCGCGAGGCCTTCATTGGCAACTTTCTCTTGTAAAGTTAGTATAAAATGGGATAAATGAATACGTTTTAAATTGGCAATGATAATGTTTGCACCCAAGACCTCTTGAAATATAGTGTGGTCTAATACCATGTCAAGAACTGCTTTAGACGAATGCTTAAGCTATTGAGTTGTAGGATAAAAATCTATATCAACTATCAATTGCTAACAGAATCTTAACAGGTGTTGCAAGGAGAATCCTTGTGGGCCAACACAGAGAAGCGCCGGCGCTATTTAAGCATGACGGGGTTTATTATATGATTACTTCAGGGTGCACGGGGTGGGCCCCGAACCGGGCGTTGGCCCACGCGTCAGAGTCGATCATGGGACCATGGGAGACTATGGGGAACCCTTGTGTTGGTGGTAACAGGATATTTAGGGCGACGGCGTTCTTCGCTCAGAGTACATTTGTTCTGCCGTTGCGCCGGCTTCCGGGCTCGTTTGTGTTTATGGCAGATCGATGGAACCCCTCGGGTTTGAGGGATTCTAGGTACGTATGGCTGCCACTGGGCATTGGGGGATTGGTCGATGGGCCGCTGGAGTATAGTTTCAGGTTCCCGTTGTGGTCGAGGGTGTCGATATATTGGCACAGGAGGTGGAGGCTTCCCCAAGAGTGGAGAAATGGTCATACATGAGGGAGAAAAAAAACATTGATACAGTTGTAGTTTTTGTTATGAGGTAACAAGTAGATAGATGATTGAATATTGTACTGTTTTTAAATCTATATGTACAAAGGTTTTCTCATTGCGGGCATCGGCTGCTCGTTTGATGATCGGAGAGGAGGATATTGTAGAAATGCGAAAGTCTTGTATTGTTGATACATATTTCTGGATGAATGAAAAGATAAAAGCTTTTCAAAAATATGTTGTGTTTTGCATATGGTTTGTCAAGGGCTATGAAATGGTTTGTGATTCTTGTACTGTGTCCAAAATGAGAGTTTGAGTTTTTGACCCGACTTTCGAGTTTATATACAAGTGTTATGCACGTGCCTTTCGAGTTTACATCATATGCGCTATAGTTTAAAATTTGGCATCAATTTAATATCGTATGAACAATTGCATGCGTTCGGCTATTAAGATTTGAAGAGTTGAAAGTTTATTGTATATATTTGCTATTTAGTATAAATTTTACTGTATTAATTTATATTGGGTGATTGTTAAAAATTCATTATTAAAATTTGGGTCATATATATGCCTGCAACAGTGCAACTACAGGAGTTTGTGCTCAACTGTGCCATTTTCATCATCATGCATTGTCATTATACAAGCATCACATCATCTTAATATTCATAAAATATAGAGGGGTTTGTTCTAATTATCTCTTGGGTAGGCAGACGAATCTGATCTAAAATCTTTATCTTTTTCTTAACGAAATAAAAATTTGTTTTGCCTGATGAAAATAGACTTAGAAATAGCATATTTTGCAGGATGATATTAATTTTTTAAATACTTTAAGTAACATTAGAACTTGAACCTTATAAATAAGTTTTAAAAATCGAAGTTTGCTTAGCAATTAGCAAGGCCCCTGTGCGATGCGCAAATACGGCGTTCAAAGTCAAGAAAAAATCATATTAATTTAAAATTTTATTGTTATATGATTTGTAATATCTCATATTTATGAAATTTATATGTAAAATATATGAAGTATTAATTTGCATATACTTGGCATTATTTTCCAGCTTTTCAATATTTTCCTTGCCGCACCTTATGAAAATCGTGAAATTTTTAAACATCTGAAAATTTTATTTTTCTTTGGTTTTTCAATATTTTGCTTGTTATAATATACGAGAATCACGAAATGAACCAAACATTTTTAATCGCGAAATATTTCAAAAATTACAAATATTTTCAATTTTTTTAATATTTGCATATTGCATATGAAAATCGTGAAATTTATAAAAATCCAAAAATTATTTTGGTTGCTTCAAATTTACAATACCACACGAATGCGTCATTCTAAAAAGTCTTATACATTTCCGTTTTCAAACGGGTTATTCAATATTTTACTTGTTACGGCATAAAATTCACGAAATTTTCAAAAATTTCCGGTTTTCTTTTATTTTTCAATGCTTTTACAAAACACACGAAAATCCTAAAAAATTTAGAAATCTCAAAAAAATTAATGCTCTTCCGTTTTCAATATTTTGCTTGATATAGCATACGAAAATCACGATATCTTTAAAATCGTAAAAGTTTCAATATTTTGCATGTCACATGAAATCATGATTTTTTTTAAAATTCTAAAATTTTCTTTCTTTATTAGATTTTCAATAATTTGCGTGCTATACACAAAGGTTGCAAATTTTTTCAAAAATATTAATTTTTTTGTATTTTTAGTTTTTCAATATTTTGCTTAACTAAATTTTATAAAATATCAAATTTTTTTGTATTTACAATTTTACGATGTTTTATAAGTTATATTAATAGCATAGGAAAATTATGAAATTTTCAAAAATATTAAACCATTTTGTTTCGTTTTCTATTTTGCTTGATATATAGAGCATAAAAATTACAATATTTTCTTTTCAAAGTTCTTAAATTTTTTCTTTTTTTGGTTTTCAACATTTTACTTGTTATAATAATTGAAAATCGCAAAATTTTCAGAAAACCTAATTTTTTTCCGTTTTCTTTACCTTTTCAATATTTTGCATGAAATATCCCATGAAAATCGCAAAAGTTTCAAAAAACTTTAAAAAATTATGTTTTCTTCCTTTTCTCACTATTTTGCATAGCACACAAAAATTTCAAAAATTTCAGAATTGCAAGCACACACAAAAAAATTGTGAAATTTTCAAAAATCTCAAATTTTTGTTTCTTTCCAAATTTTAATATTTTAAATGCTGCATAACACATCTAAAAAGCAATTTTTTTCAAAATTTTCTTGTTTCTTTGGCATTTCCGTTTTTTGCATACCAAAAGAAAAAATTGCAAATTTTTAATTTTACCAAGCAGAGTAGTTATTAATATAATATATAATTTTTGCTTATTATATATATTATCCTAGGAAGTGCCTCATCCAATTTTGAATAGATATATTAGCTCACTATTCAATATTCAGTATCCAGCTAGATCTTCTAAAAAAATTAATAGCTCACTGTTCAATATTAATGATAGATATATTTTTAATTTTTAATCCTACATAGTTTTATATATATTATACTAGGAAGGGCCCCATCCAATTTGATTTACTTTGCTTGCAAGGTCGAATCATAATAGCTATAGAAATATTGTTGTTTGTCTTTCATACACATATAATGGTTATTCATTTTTTTCTGAAAATATCAACTTAATGGAATAAGAAATATTTCAGGAAATACTGAAAGTATGCATAAGTAGACGTGATTAAGTAAATTTATAATAAGATTTGAAGTATGACTAATATGAGTATAAGATTTCTAATTATTATTAAACCATTTAAATTTAATTAAATATTTCTATCACCTAACAATATACATGTTGATTTACAAAAAAATATCTTAGAAGATCTAGCTACACCCTATCATTTAAAAATGCATGCACAAATTTTCTTACCCCGAATAGAGAAAGTACAGGCAAAGGATGGAATTTCTTTACTGTTATAACCAAAACTTTTTGGATGGTGGTGTTATTATTGCATCATTTGGTAAGAAAACATATTCCGAAAAAGGAAAAAACAACCTTTGCAAAAAACAAGCGCTAAAGAGCTCCATGTCATCATTTTTAAAATAAAAAATTAAATGCATGTCTCACTCCACATGATGAGAAGCTTTGGGAATGCTAGAGAGTCTCAAAAGTTGCATTGCCATCTCAAATAATCTAAAGTTGGACATCCAAATTTCAAAATGATTTCAAGAGTATTGTTCCACTAATTTTAGGATATCTTACTATTACTTTTACACCAAGAGGGCAAGTCTATTAACTCTCAGCCATATTTCATCTTATATTTGTGCAAACTTAAGATGTATACTGTGCATAAATCTCGACATAATTAAGAAAAATGTTAAATTGAACTTCAATTGATCTTGAGCCAACAACAAATTGGTTAAGCCGTCACCAGAACCACAAAAGACCATCCAATTTGATTTATTTTGCTTGCAAGGTAGAATCATAATAACTATAGACATATGGTTATTTTTTTTCAATACACATGCACTTGTTATTCAATTTTTTTTCTGAAAATTGCAACTTAATGGAGCAAGAAATATTTCACAAAGTAACGAAAGTATGACTTAGTAGACATGATTAAGTAATTTATAATAAGATTTGAAGTACGAGCAATACATTGAATATAAGATTTCTAATTATTATTAAACCGTTAATTTCCAACCATTCTAAAGTGTGTAGAAGAGGTTGTTAGTTATTTCCCAAAGAAACTTGGGTCTACACATAATTATTTCTCAAGAATATGCTCTCATTATAGCTTTGGTATAGTCAATTTACTCCCATCAATTATTATAATTTGGGGGGGGGGGGGTGAGGTGATCATAACATTTATCAATGGTGAAGAGGAGTTATTTTACTTTAGAGACGAGTATCCCTTGACCCACCGTTGAAGAAAACTAACCCATATGCCCCCTCTATTATGATACGCAAAACAAATTTTGCGTAGTTTCTACATTAAAGTAACCTGATTTTCTCGATCTCATCATAACTCCACGACAAATACTAAGGCCATGTTTGGTAATGGAATTCAGATAACCATGGTTTTTTTTCAAGTGGAGGTAGACAGATACAACTCCTGGTTAATTTGCAAGCCTCAAACTCCAAAAATATAGTTATCTAAAATTTGATCAGATTAGAGTTTTAGATAACTGCAGTTTTCTCATGCACTTTCAAAGACAAAATAACCGCAAGTTATCTCAACTCTAAAATGAGCCCCGAACAGGACGAAATTAGGATTTTAAAGTATTTCTAATTTTATGAAACCACAGTTTAGAAAACTTAACTAGACAGGGCCTAATTTTTTCCCCAAACCGGTACACCAAATTTGTTACTCCTATTTATCTAGTGATCCTACAATAAATTTGTAAATCAATACTCAAACAGTTAAAGCATAATGTTTTACTAGTTTCTATTGTGACAACTAAAATACATAGAACAAGAAAAGGCCATAAAACAAGCGAACAAAAAATCATGCAAATGGTTGTCTCCCTCCATCCTAAAATCACCATGACAAATGTCTAAATAGCTAAAGCATCATGTGGCAGTACCATGCATGCTTTTAGTGTTATCCATGAGGCCCCCCACCCACCCAAAAAAGCAGCTCTCTCTCTCTGTGTGTGTGTGCATGTGTGGCTCAAGCTCCATTGGTGGGGGCACAGCCAACCATCTGATTTGATGATATCATTTCATTTTTCATTTTGAATCTCTCTCTCTCTCTCTCTCTCTCTCAATAAAAGAGGGAGATGGAAAAAAGGAGAATGAAAAGTGGAGCAGAGACAGTCAATCAACAGCAAATCCACTATCCTTTGTTAGATTCCAACAGAGGCAGGCACTTCATGTCCTAAGATTCTTTGATAGCTCCTCCTCCTTTATATATAAAATATCATCACCCACTTACACACCCACATATTATACCACCTCACTAGATAAGGACCCTATCCATATTTTATGTACTGTGTATATATACTGTGTGTGTGTATATTTGTATATATGTATAATGCTTGTATTCATTTTTCTATTTTCTTTTAGAGAAGAGCAGGTCCTGATAAAAGCAAAGGTATTACAGGTTACACTAAACTAAAACAAAATAGAATCAATACAAAAACAGGCACCATAAACACAACCCAACTGCTTGCATTCCTTTTCCTTTCTTTTGTGATGCAAGACTTTTTCATTAATTTCTTTAATGTGTGTTACCACATCTCTCTCTCTCTCTTTCTCTCTTAAGGGCTTTAAGACATTAGATAGTACAAGCATAAATTTTATGTCTATTCTACTTCCTAGATGATTATTTCATGATATGTTTTGTATTTTGCTTGCATCATGGTATAACCTATTAGAAAAGGAAAAAATACAAGCAAAGATCATTTCGTTTTCATGAGTCGGTTCGGTGTCTATAAACTTTTGTTCTGAAATTTGAATGCTAGGAGTTGCATAATCATAAATCCGACTTTAAAACCAATCAATCAATGTTATGATTTTATAGATAATGCTATGTAAAGGAAAAAAAAATTCATATTATAATTTTAGACTATAAATTAATATTCTTAATTACACAATTGTAAAACAAGCTCTAGTGCAAACATCACCAAACTAAACCTAAGCATTGACTAGAATTATGTTGATCATGCCAAATGGGATTACTTTTCCACTATCTAGAAATAAATTATTATTTTTAGACAATAAATCAATCTAACTTAAAAGTTATAAAATAAATTTGCAATAAAAACTAGTAGCTATATATATGCAACCGAAAAAAATCTTTATATGTGAGTCTATAATAACATAAACTACCAAAACCATCTATAAGACTCACACATACCAGAACCAAAAAACAGTAAAATAAATTGAAGTTTAAAAAAAAATAAAAAATAAAAAGAAGAGAATATTAGCCGTCATCAATCATCATGGGAAAAATATCTTGTAAGAAATTTTATCTAAAAATATTCTTTTTTCCTCCTTTCCCTCTCCCTCTGCCTCTCAGTCACGTGCCGCCCTTTCAAACCGCACGTGCCGTTCCCGCCATATCAGGCCCTCCACGCGCTGGTCCACACCACGGCCTGCTCCTTCCACGTCAGCAGCACCCCCTGGTCCTCCGCCGCCGACGTCATCCCCCACCCCTCCCTGTACCTCCTCAGCAGTGCCCTGACGTCGTCCGCCACGTCGTCGCTGAACGGCGACGGCGCAAGCCCCGCGTCCCTCATCCGCCGGGCCCACCCGGCCCCGGTCTCCCGCCTCTCCGAGGAATCCCCAGCCGGGCAGGCCAGGAGGTCGACCATGGCCCGCCCGGCCGCGCGCTCCAGCGCCAGCCGCTCGTTGCTCGTCTTCGGGAAGCTCTCGTCCAACGAGTCGAAATACGCCGAGAAAAACCTCAGGCTCTCTCTGAACCCCTTCAAGAACTGCTCCTCCTCGTTTACCACTAATTCGTTCGACATGAGCTCCGCTTCTTCTTCCACCACCGTCACAATCCGCGGCCGCAGCCGCCGCAGTGCTGATATGAAAGCGTCACGTCTGCGGCCCGAGCCCGCGATCATGTGCAGGGAATTTACACAGTTGATGGCCAGGGCGGATAATTCTCCGTCGTTCTCGTTCTCGTCATCGTTGACCTGGTCAACAGCAGCAGCAGCAACGAAATTTCTTTTGCATTCATTTCATACTGTTCAGGGCTTGGAACGGACACCGAAAGAAATAATTAAATTGAAGTATAGATATATATATACCTGATCGAGATCGAAATTGGAGAGATCGCCCTCGTGGTGTATGATCTTGAACCGGAACGGCACGCCCATGAGCCTGGCGAACTTCTCCATGCGGGCCCCGATCTCCTTCATCAGGCGCTGCACAGTGGACGAGGGCGAAGCAGGGGACGATGACGGAATGACCGTGGTGATGGTCAGGTGCGGGGTGTCGTCTGCGGACCGCGTCGCCAGCGCCTCCAGCAGCGTCGGCCACTGCGTGCAGTACGTGTTGCTGAAGTCCAATATATGCAGCCGCTGCGCCGGCTGCGAAGACCCTCCTGCATCAAGGAACGATTCAAGAATCGCGCCGTTGGCGGCTACATGTCCGAAAGAAACCCAAGGGCTGAGTTCTTGAAACCTCAGGATCGTCCTGCGCGTTGAGTCGAAGGACGTGGTCTTGTCCGAAGCCGATGAAAGGGTGTGCAAATTACGGGGGCCGGTCGACGTCAGGCGGGCGAAAAGCGCCTGTAGGAAGTAGTGGGCGATCTTCTGTTCGTGGTCGCCATAAGGGGAGGCCAGCTCGTTGAGGATCCACATCGACTGCTGGACCTTGGCGGTGTCGTGGCCGGCGATGGCACGTGCGCACTCGAGAAGGAGGCCAGGGCCCCATCCGGGGCTGCTGCCGTCAAGGTTGGTTAAGGGGAGGTTGTGGGGGATGGAGAAGCTGCTAGGGTTTGCGTTAGGGTTAGGGTTTGAGGAGGAGGAGAAGTCGTCATCCATGAAGAGGTGGTGAGGATGGGGGTTGTTGCAGCATTCTTCTTGGTCCTCTTCCTCTTGGGTAGAGGAGGAGTTTTGGTGAAGCTGGTAAAAGCTAGGGTTAGGGTTTTGTTGCTGATGATGATAGCAGTAGGAGTAGTTTTGGTTGCTGTTTTGGTGACGACGGTGATGGCGGTGTTTTGAGGATCTTGAGCTGTTGGTGGAGGTTCTGCTGGAGTTGAAGGAGCGTTGCTGCTGCTGCTGCTGCTGTTGATGGTTGTCTGAGGAGCGGAGGCTGACCAACCTGAACAAAGTATCCATCTAATTAATTCATGCCCCTATGAGAGAGAAGGGGAAAGGGAAGGAGAGAGATGAGTGGTTTAGGGTTTAAAAGGAGATCAGGGGGAGAGAGGGTGGGAGAGGGGTTCTTGGGGTTGGAATAGCGGAGGATAGAGTATTTGTTTCGAGGGTATATCCCTATATAAAATCTTCGGAAAAATAGGTCAAGCTTCAAAAGTCCTAGAGCATTCCAATTTTGTGTGTGTACACGGTTGTGTGTGTGTGTGTGTTTTTCCCCCCCCATTCTATCCTTTTTCTTTTTATTAAATAAAAGATCCTTCTTCTGCGCCGCCTCCTCTTCTTGCTACAATTTTTTTGCATGGCTTCAACATTTCTCTAGAAGTTTCATTTTTACGCTTCAACAATTTTACATCTCTATCTCTCCACCCTCACCCCGGCCTCAACCTCACCTCTTTATCTACACCCTTACCGGACCTCAAACCGCCTCTCTCTCTCTCTCTCTCTCTCTCTCTCGCTAGCAAAGTTCTAGCTAGCTGATCCTATGAGGTCCGGCTCTATTTCTTATTTTAAGATCCAATTTTCATACACCCAACCCGCCGTGTTTTTCACCGATCCGCTCCGGCCACCGTCATCTACATATGTTAGATAGGTCATGTATCAAATTTTACGAGATTTGGAGATCTCTAGCACACCCATCAAGCGATCTTGTTTTTCATGCATCGTAAAGCCGTTGGTTTTTTAGTCTATTTGATGGATTACTTAGAGGTCTCCAAATCTCGTAAAATTTGATACATAACATATCTAATATGTGTAGATTACGGTGGCCGGAGTGGATCGGTGAAAAACATGAGGGTTGGGTGTTTAAAAATTGGACCTTAAAATAAGAAATGAGGCCGGACCTCATAAGATCAGCTCCCATGTGTGTGTGTGTAAAAGGTGAATTTACTCTCACGGCATAACCAGCTTAGTTATGCCCTTTGGATAATCACTCTACTTGGGCTTCATGCATGAATAAAGTAAGGATAGATTTTGCCATTAATTTACAAGGAGAGAAAAAAAACGGAGAATCTTAAATCCTGTCATATTTTATTTTCTTATATTAATCAATTGCTTCATTAATTCCAAAATCTTTATCTTCTCTCTCTTTTTGAAAATGACAAAAACTGTTGGAGATAGTGCGCTCAGAGTCAATTATTGGATCACAGGCACGTGATTGCAATGATTGAGAGAGTACCTATCCCGGTAGGACAGTCTTACTCAAGATGATAGTATGCTATCTGGTTTACCTTTATTATCGTGTACTGCTTTAGCTGACCTGACAAGTCGCTATTACACTTTGATAGAGCCCCTAGGATTCTTGCTTGACTGCCAGCAGTATGAGGGCGATCATATACGTGAGAGCTGGTAGTCTATAAGCACATCCTTAAAAGGTCTCTAGTCGTGGGAGTTTCGAGACAGGACATCGATTCTCCAGAGTAGACTAGTGTATACAGTCGAGACCCCGACGAGGGGCGGTGGCCGGTCTCACAAGCCACTGGTGTCAGTTGGTTCACCTAAGATGTATACAGGTGCTCATTAGGTTATGAGTACACCGGACAGGACTCGCCGGGAACATGCTAGTTGGTCTTATACCTGACGTCAGATAGCAGTTCCCTGGTGACATGTGTACATGTTAGTTCATCGACCTGAGGATCGTCATTTGTCTCGTGTGAGTTCCCACTGTACTTTGATTACTACCCTACCACGCTCAAAAGAGACGTGCAAACAGGTTTTAGTTGGATACAGTCCCGAACCACATGGAGGCAGTGAGCGGATCTTCAGGAGTTCGTCTCTCCCGGTTTTGGGGGTGAGGTCGCGCTGTGTCTAGGAGAGCCCTTACACGAAGTCCTTGGCCAAGACAGGAGATTTACTGGTAGGTATTCCAGTAGTATCTCAGGCTGTTCTGGGCTACACTCCGACACAACTTGTACCGCTTTTGGGGGTCTGACTTTTACCAACCCCCTAGGCCCGCCATGCGATGCTCATAGACGAACGGACCGGACTGTACGGATATTGTCACTGACAGGCTCAGTAGGGTGTCAGGATGAGTTCGCTCATCGATATCCCTTTTGGTCAATAGCTGGTAGCCCGTCACGTATAGCTAATACCTCTGACGTGCTAGTGGTTAAATCCACAGCCATAGTATTGACGAGTCTTTAGAGTTCCCCACATTCAGTTGCTCAAGTTTTCGGGCGAAACGCTGTAGAGGCCGTATGGAGATATGGCAGGGTTCGTTCAGATACGTGCGGTATTGCACGGATCAGGATCGGACGGTTAATACTAGCGGGCTTTGGTTTAAGCCGGATCCTAGTATTGTACAGTGTAGACTTTGTCTCATTGCATTTGTATTTCGGTCGGAATACAAATGCGGGTATGTATATACAGTGGCGGGGTTTTCCTGTAATTTATTACGGGATCAGTTTTCTGGAGTTGCCAGTTTGCTTTCCGGTTTCGACCATTTTCCTTTGATTCTATCATTGGCCGAAGATTGGTGGAAGAGGGCTTATTTGCAATTGTGCAAATAAGCATTGTGGAGGGTTGTCTTTGCATTTTGTTGTGTCATGATGACTACACCATCATTTGACTTCATTTGATTTTCTTTTAGTCATCATGGTTTGATTTGTGGAGATATGATGGCTTGACCTTTGGTGTCATGATGAGGTTTTGGAGTGTGGATTTGGTTCTAATGATTCTTTATCATGATCACTATTTTCTCTCTCTCTTTTGTATCATTTGATCCACACCCCCCTTTGGGTTACTCTCTCCATTCCCTCATGCATGGCCGGCCAAGGAAGTTTGGGGGGGCTGTCCATATTTTTGTAGTGGGGATTTTGTTCTCTTGATGCTAGAAAAATCCCCAAGTTCCTCCACAAAAGTTCATATATCATTCTCCTCCACAAAAGGGCAACTTCTAGTAACCCCAAATGAGACATAGATCACTACACTTCATTCTACAGCAAATCTTGGGCACGTCGACTCGCCAACTTCGTGCCCGAGTTGCCTCGGACCAGAGATGGGAGCCCGTAAAAGAAGCCGGCGACGTGGTGCCCTTCCGGCGACGTAGTGGAGACCGGAGATTCCGCGGGGAGATCGGGACGACGACGAGAAGACCGAAGGACACGAATTGCTCGGTATATCTCTTTACCCCTTTCTCTTGTTATCTAGGATTATGTTAATGGCCCGATCCGGGTTTTAGTGCGCGGTGGTGCCGGTTTCAAAAAGTTAAAGTAAATCATCGCTTTCGCATTCCGGCGTCGGATTGACGGCCGGAGCGCCGCCGTGCACTTACAGTGGTATCAGAGCCTCGCCATTAACCTAGTCTAGCTTGGTCTAATGTGTTTACACTTCCGATCGAACAAATGTTCCAAAACCGCGTTTTTCAAAATATCAGTTTTCTGTCGAAATTTTTTTAGCTCGAAATTTTTTTCAGTGTGTTGCAGAAAGATGTGCAGGGAATTATAAGCCTTCTGTGAAAATTTGGTTGCACGAACCCACTACATCACCGCGGAACCGCGGCCAAACCCATGCTTGGGCCGCGGTTCTGCCGCAATATTTACTGTTCAGTGCATCAGCTTTTTACAGAGGGTCTCTGGGCTGAAAATAGGGGTTTTGGAATATTCATTTTGGGGCCAGAATTTCTTTAAGTGCTACAGTAGTGCTTGGGGCCTACTTGGGTAATTTTGATCGATCGAAAATTTTAAACACATTAGTTCACAGTATTTACATTATATCTGCGACCGTGAATGTCACTTGATCGGTAAATCCTGTCTAACTGCTATAGCCCGGTTAGACGGATTTGCGAACGTGACATTCACGTTGATGTTCTGTGATTGTGCTGTGTTGTTGCGGATTGGTCATGGGGGATAGTCTGGATGCAATGCTCGTACAGTTTTGGTTGTATTATGTACATTTGTTATTGCGGGGCGAGCGTCCGACATGTGGACTGCCGTCACTGTCTGTTTGTATATTATTCTTTTGGGGAACGACCAGGTTGCGGTCGATATACCCGTTGTATGTATATTTTACTTTCTGTACTAGGATTGCCCCGCGGAGGGGTGCACGGATAGCCGGGTTCTAGAGGGCAACAAGCCCGCATCTCATGGCGTTGAGATGGAGGGGGCTTCACTCTAGAATTGGCGGGCTATTCGCCGCACTCGTAGGGGGTACAGGTTGACCCAGGAGGGGTGCCCAAGTTACCGGATTCCGTGAAGTGCTGGGTGGTCCATTCACGTTGCTGAAGGGGGCTGCCTCGCTTCAGGTTTTGGCGAGTAACTTGCCGCGTCCGTAGGGGTCTAGGATTTCATTGCACATGCTATCCACACGACCAGGGGAACGTCGGGTTTCAGTAGCTGCTCTGTGAAACCCGGGGATCCCAGATATCTGTATTGTTCTGTGATGCTGTACATTTCTGTGATGTTGCATTTTATCACGCCTTGAGCGAAATATTATATATTGATATATATACTAGTAGATGGTGTATATGTTTTGCATCCGCGCTAGTCCAGTCCCCGCTCTGTCGTTAGTTAACTAACCAACGGGTAATGACGGGACCCAGTGGCGAATGCGGATGGCATATACGTACGTCATTATTTTCGTTCTTTATTGGTGTGATCAATTGATGGGACTGCGTTGATTCGGATCAATGCAAGTTAAAAACAAACCTAATCTGATGTTGTTGGAACATTTTTCAAAAAGCTGTTATTGCAAGGATGTTCACTTTTATTTTGCACAGTGGTATTCAGTTGGAATATCCTGCTCCTCAGTCGACGAGACAAGGGCCGAGATCCATTCACCGGGAGTGACCCCTTGGACAAAAGTTTGCGTCAGGACAATAACTTCGCTATAGCCGATTGCTTTTGCTTTGCATCGTGGTATTCAGTTGGAATATCCTGCACCTCATTCTACGGGGAAAGAGCCGAGATCCCTTCACCGGGAGTGACCTCTTTAGCAAAGGTTTTCGTCACTATATTTTTAAAAGCTATCCGTTCCTTCAACGATATCAAGTTCATTACGTTAAAGGTTTTCGCCAGAAACCATTCGTAGCCCTCCGTCGTTTCATATGGGTGGTCAATAGTATTCAAGCTGTGTATGTTGGCCAAAGTCAAGACACAGTGATTGGTAGCTATTGGGTATTCATATGCAGCATAGATAGATGCGTTGGTTTGGGGCAGTCGTACTACTATTTTGGCCAAAGTCAAGGGTATGTACGGGTGGGCTCAAATTAACCTGAAGAATGACGGGTAGAACTTGACATGTGACTTATGATATGTTGGCCAAAGTCAAGGTCATAAGAGCATGGGGTAAAAATCACATCGGGAGTTTCTAAAGAAACTGAAACATGCCAGATATGCGCATACCTTCTGGAGTGTGATAACGTGAGCGGATTCCGTCACTTTATCATGCGATGATAGTTGATCCCGATTCCCACTGATGAGTTGGTTTACTCCTCGGGTGATCCCGACTAAGTCTTCTTTCAGATTTGGAGGAGAATTTGACGGTACAATGGGAGGTTTCCAGATTAGATAAATTGGTAACCATTCTGATCTAGGTTAGAGTGCACGCTGAGTGTTTCTTTTCTCTCTCTCTTTGGCAGCGACCATTGACCCGACACTACTATGACTCAGAGACCATATTAACCGAACCTTCTTAAACACTGGCTTTTGGATTGTCAGAGTTGCAAACCTCATTACCACTCCTACTTTTACCCTTTTCTCCAGGACACCCCGTATTACTACGAACGTCCACTTCCATTGGAAAAAACCATCGTATGGTTATATACGAACTCGAAGGGATTTATTCGAGGATGGTTTCCGGTTCTGGAGAAAACGAATAGGACTATTTAGTTGTCTTTTCCTTTTTACTTTCTCTCAAGTTGCGAGTACTCCTTGGTTTAGGAGATAGTACACCTATTACGCAAATTGGATAGTCTTCTTCCAAACCATAGGCAGGTGCTGACCGGAAGGGAATGAAGAAAACCAATTAGCCTAAACGGTGTACATAAGGTATTAAGTTAAGACAAAGAAATGGATTAGAAGGAGGGTAAAGTAAAATGCGACTGCTATTCACGACCAAACCAAGTATTTCATTACCACTCCCACTTCACCTTTGTATTTCTCCAGTACACTCCGTATCACTACGAAGATCCACAGTTTATTGGATATTCCATTGTATGGTTATATACGAATTCGAAAGGAACTTGTTCCAGTTCGGGGATGGATTCTGGTTCAGGAGAAATAGGAATAAGGTTTATTCAGGTGTCTTTTATCTTTACCTTCTCTCGCATTGCGAGTGTTCCGAGGATTGGGACAGTACACCCATTATGCTTATTGGATAGTCTTCTTCCAAACCATAGGCTGGTGCCGAACGGTAGGGAAGGAAGAAAACCATTTGGCCTAAAGGGGTGTACAGAAGATAATGACTAAAGACATACGAAGGGATTTAAAGAGGTGGCAGAGATTTATACGGTTACAGTTGTGAATATGGAAGAGGCATTACTAGGAATACCAGGATTGTTAGTGTATATGCCCTAGAGGCCATTACTGTATCATACTGGTTTGTATATTACTTAATGGAAGCTTGGGATATTCACCTTGTATATACAATCTTGCTCAAAATAGTAGTATGCTACTTGGTTTGTTTCTACTTCAATGTGTACATGTGTTTATTTCATCATATCACTTATACGCATTAGTGGAGCCCTTAGGATCTTTGCTTGATTACCAGCGTTGTGATGGCAGTCACACTAGTGGGGGCTGGGTAATCTATAAGCACATCCTTATACAGGTCCCTAGTCGCAGGACTATCGAGACAGGGCATCGATACTCCGGAGTAGACTGGCGCATGTGCTTCTCATCCCAGTGTGGGAGACGGTCTGTCCCACAGCCGTCAGTACGTCGTACTTGAGATAGTATGCGGGTACTCGTTAGGTTACGAGTACACTGGACAGGACTCGTCGGGAACTGACAAGTTGGTATTATACCTATCGTCAGTTATCAGTTCCCAGGTGACATGAGTACAGCTTAGTCCGCTGACTTGACACTGGCACTTCGCCTCGAGTGTGTTCCCACTGCATTTTGATCACTACCCTACCACGGCTCAAAGGAGTCGTGCAAACAGGTAGTGGTTGGGTGCAGTCCCGAAGCACTTGGAGGCAGTGACGGTTAGACAGGATTCGTCTCTCCCGGTATTGGGGGTTGACATTGCGCTGTGTCTAGGAGAGCCATTACACGAGTAGTCCCTGGCCAGGGCAAGCGAGATATACTGGTAGGCTTCCAGTGTTATCTCAGGGTGTTTTGGGTTTCACTCCGACACGACTTGTACCACTATTAGGGGATTGACGTTTACCGCCTCCTAGGCCCGACATGCGATGTATCAGACGAACAGACCGGACTGTACGGAGACTGTCACATTCAGACTCAGTAGGAGTTCAGATGGGGTTCACCTCGTCAGTCTTCTTATCGGCATCTACTTGGGGATCGTTACGCACAGCTAGTGCCACTTGCGGTCTGTGGTTAAACCCACTGCCAGCGTAGTGTCGGGTCTTTAGAGTCCCACACAGAGGGCTATTCGCCTCTGGGCAAAACAGAGTAGAGGTCGCATGGTTTTGCGACAGGGTTCGTTCTCATCCGCGCACTTGTGCACGTTTGGAGTCCGGACAGATATTACTGGCAGGCTCTGGTTTGAGCCAGATACTGGTATATGTTTTGGGGTTGATTTTATCTCATAGTATTCATGTTCCTCGGAACAAGAATGCGGGTGTGTATGCACAGTTGATTGAGGCGGAGGAAGAGGATTTTTATTAAGGTTTCGGAACGGGTGCGTATGCACAGTTGACAGTCGTCTTTTTCCAAACCCTAATGGATTTATGAATTATCAATTAATAATATTAATTAAATGAAATTGTGTCATGGTTGGGTTTGTTGACTTGTTGACCAAGGTTGACTAGTTGACCATAGTTGAAAGTTTGACCATCATCATTACTTTGCAAAGACACTCTTTGATTCTAGCAAAATTCATTTAATGAATGTAATGATAATGGTCATTCCAAACCTTCCATCAACTATTTCATTTTTATTATTATTGTTAATTTGATAATTCTTTTCTTTTTGTTATGGTTGCAAAAAGGAAAAAGCTCTCATTCTATCATAACACTTCTCTCTCCTCTCTTCTTCTTCCTCCTCCTCTAGTTCAAGGAGCTCCCTTCTCATGTGTTGAGAATCCATCTCCTTGAGATAAAAACACCCCAAAACCACTCTCTACTCACTCTAGGGTTAGAGGTTTAGCAAGCCAAAGATCCTAGTTCACTCAAAGTTCGAGAAAGAGCTCGAAGGTTGAACCCTCAGGTGGATCCATCTTTGACGGAAGAAGGCGACGAGGAAAGCACCATCAAACCCCTACAAAGGTTTCAAGAAGGAGTTCAAGTTTAGGTATAACCTCTTTTCCGAGTAGCTAACTCTCTTTAGCGTTCTTGCTAGTTTAGTTTAGAAAAGATCCCGCCTTTGTTAGTCCATGTTGCCCCTTGCGCTAAAAATTTGTTTTTTATATACCGTTTCCGTCTCCTCGTAAGTACCGGGGTAGGCAACGTGGACTTACAAGGATACCCCATCGAAACATTTTCAATGTTTCAGTTTCACTGTGTACTTTTAAAGGAAAACTGATTTCCCGATTAGATACTTACTCCAGGGTATGTATTTACTAGGTATGATTCTCACATCTGTATGGTTTTACAGATGATGAGTGGGAGTAAGTTATTGGAAATTAGGTGATCATCCTCATTATATCGGAATTCGTTGTAATTGGTGATATTTGAGGAAGTCACCTGGGTTGTTTGCCGGACGACGAATATTTGGTTTTGAATATCCGCTGTTATGCACCAATTTCAAATCAATATATCTGTACGTCTATTTTCATAGAGTGAGATATACTTTTTTTGAAATTATGTCTATGACATTTACCTATATCAGTGGATGGTTAGGTAAGGAGTATTAAACAGCGGTGCAATTCTTCTTAACCATAAGTACAGTTTTCAACCTACAACACACAGGGAGTGAGTTTTTAGACTCAAGGGACTTGTACAGAGTATTGTATATTGTCCAGTGTCCATGAGGACAGAGGGGTTGGTTCTCATACTATATTCGGTTTACTTATGACTTCTCTAGTTTTTACACAGGTGTTTCGTAGAAACACAGGGTCCAAGTTTTGAGAAGTTATAGGTATATGGATAAAGTAGAGAACCAGGTGTTGCAAGTATCGGGATTCTTCAAGGAGATCGAAAATGTAGATACTTGTGTACAGTATTCAGGTGATAGTAATGATTAAAAGAACTTGCTTCTCTTTCAGGTTACTCATAATTGGAAGCATTCCTAAGTTGAGTAACGCTGAGCGGCCTCCTTCCATTTAGTTGATATGCACTGGAGACAGCTGCTGTAACACCTTAGGATGTGTTTAGTGACTATTTATATTTAAGTAAAGGGTTTTTAACAAAAAGTTTACCAAATTGTGTTTCAAATATTTTTCCTAATTTAATAAATATTTTTCTAAAATTTTCCTACGCTTGCACATACATGTGCATGTAAACTAGGGTTTTTAAAAGAGTTATTACCATGATTAGTGACCATGGTGAGTTAATCATGGGGATTAAAGTCTTTTGGGTTTTAATTGAGTTTAATTAGTTAATTAATAGTTGCTTTAATTTGAAATTTTCTTAGGGTGTTGACTTGGTGAGAGAGAGAGTGCATCATGGCTTAAGCCATGCTTGCAATTAATGAGGAGAGAGAGAGGAGGGGTTGACATTGGGGTGATGATTTCCTCTCATTTGTTTTGTTTTCTTTCTCTCAACCTCACTCTCTCTCACACACACACACACACACACTTACCTCTTCAGCACCAGCAGAAGCAAGCAGCTCAGCAGCAACAGCAGCAACAGAGAGCAGCAACAGCAGCAACAGAAAGCAGCAGCAGCAGCATCAGTGAGCAGCAACAGCAACACAACTTCGACTACAGCCCCTTCCCTTCACTCCTTCTTCTTCCTCCAGCTCCCTAGGGTCGAGTGTGGGGTATATTTCCTAAACTTACTCTCTAGTTTACTTGTTTAGTGTAGTTTTGCTTCGGTTAGTGGTTTTTGGTGCGATTTAGTGCGATATGAGGTGTTTAGTGAGAACCTTGGCCAAGTGATGTGTGATTTGGGTTCAGTAGGTTGTTAGAGTGTTGTTAAGGCCATTTTAACCCAGCTTAAACCCCAATTGCACTAGAATACCACCAGATCCCTATTTGATGCAAATTCGCCGTTTTAAAGCAAAATTTGAGTTTCTGGAAACTGCTATCGACCCGATGAGTTCAGATTAATTTTGAGAAGACTGCAGTGTAGTGGCTAGGTACTGATACCCCAGGTAGAACCCGACCCCCTTTCTTCATGTTGAGGCCGCCGGAATATTCGATCTGGCCGCAATTTGCGGCCAGATGGGTAGGGTTTGGGTTGGGGTTTGGTCCATTGGGTGTCTGCTGCTATGTGGAGTTTTGTGGTATATATATTTTTGTAAGTTAAGTTCTGTATAAAAATCTGGGACTAAATACCTATTTCTCATATTTTAAACCTTCGCGACACGCGTGATACGTGTGTGAGTTTGGGGTTTCTGCGTATCGCGACGCGTCAGGGTAGTTCCAGGCGCGTGATCACACGTTTTAGCGTATCGCGCACACACGCGATTGGTTTGCGACACGGGTTTCTAATTGTATCGTAATATCGCGTTTTGTGAAATTGAGCTTATGTGTGATATATGTTATGTGATTCTAGGTTCGCCGGCGAGTGAGACGGACGCAGCGAAGAAGGGCAAGCAAGTCGTCGGCTACACTTAGCGCGAGACTTCGGTGAGTAGATTTCACATCTACGGGGATATCGCCCGCATGGCGTTATGCGTCAGGGCTGATAGGACTTTATTATTATATGTTGCATTTACCTCATGGACTGTCATTGCATATTGCATTCCCTGCTGTATGTATGCTTAGAATTGATAGAACACCGCACTATTACTAACGGTTCATGTTGCACGAGCACTAATCTGCATGCTACACACACACCGTTAGTAATTACCATGACACACTCACTGTAGAACTGCCATGATTATATTGTTGTAGTTCATTTCATATATGATTCGATATGACTTTCATGGAAATTGGGAGCCGCATGATATCTTTAAAAACGGAAACTAATTTTAAAAGCGGTTTTCCCTTATACCTATATCATGGATTGATGTACGTAGCACATCGCATTGGATTTATTTCTTGGTGTTGGATTTTCATGTGATTTCTGGTTTTGAGGACCGTGGGATTTTTAAGAAAAGATGCACTATTTGAAAACCCGGTTTCTCGTGATATGATATTTTGGTGCGTCCACCACGCGTTTTCTCGGTGCTGAGACGTGTGCTTGAAACCCGATTCGAGGAGATGGATGATCCGTTTGCGGGTTCGTGGTGGACCCGGTATGGTTCCCCGGGGCGAGAAATGTTTTTCGTGGAGTAGACGATGAGCCTGGCAGAGTGGCGAGTACCTACCATTGATTGGTTTGACCTGACGGTTATCCGGAGGATACCGACCAGAGTCGAGAGATGGATGCGGGATGATCCGTACTGCCGGGGCCGAGGGCCGATACCGCAGACGGAGCCCGTGGGCTGATCCGGACTGACGGAGCCCGATATATGAGGATTTGCGTGTCGATGCTGGACACGAGTATTTTATGATATTTTGGGTGCCGATGTTGGGCACTCGTGATTCTCAGAGGTTTACAGGATTTGAGGGCCGATGGGTGTGCCGGCGCCTGAGTTATTTGGGATTTGGGTGCAGTTGTGGGCACCGATTGTTTTCCACGTTGATATTCCGTGTGGATGTTGTTTATCCCATACTCAGCATTGATTACCATATATCTCATCCTGTAGTTATTTTACCTGACAGAGCATCTACATGATTATTGCACATACTGCTTATCACGCATTGATATCATCTGCTGGCATTTGTTAGAATGGCGCAGTACGTGCATGCTCGCGATTACCTTTATATGTTATCTCTATTCACGAGTTGGCAACTCACCCCCGTTGTGCCACAGTATTTGCAGGTTGCTCTCAGCATAGTCACGGCAGGCTGTCTTTTGCATCTTTTGGCTACAGATACCACTACAGTTGCGGCGAGAGCTGTTTTGCTTTTAGGTGGGTTGTGGTATCTGATTACTTTTATTGTATCCCTTTTTGTATCTAGTACTCTCCATCTACCATTTATGTACTGGACTTAGATACTGTGTGAGGACGATGATGTATATTTTGTATTCTGGTGTCGAGCTCGTGGGAGCCGACTGTTTTTGTATGCAGTTATTTTCTGTGATGTTTACTTATTGCTCATTCTTCGCTACGGCGTCGTATGTGATGTTGGTTTCCGCCGTTGGGCGTGATTTCTCCCGTTTGGGGATGTTTCATTTCATTATATTTCATTTTTCACTCATATCCTGTTTTGTACCCGGTCTCGGGGCTACTTTTACAAAGGAAATGCTGCCAAAATTATTTAAATGATTAAGTAACTTAAAGGAACTTATTGAATTATTTAAGGTTTTCTAAATGCTTTAACTAAATGTTTTTAACACTCACTATTTTAAATGGTTTTGATTTCTGGGTTCGGCTTACTTAGTCGCGTTACGCCTGTAGACGTAGCGTGGTTAAGTGCCGGTCACGAGTCGAAATACTCGGGTCGTGACAAAGTTGGTATCAGAGCGTAGGTTTTACCTTCGGAGTGTAGGATGACCCTGGTATGATGGAGTAGGTAGCTGCAGCAGGGTAGCGTAGCGTGTGTATGTTCCGCGGCATACTCACGACACGGTACTCCGCCTAAGCGACCTTAGGAGTTATTGGTTTAAATTCCTTCTTGAGTATATATATATTCTTGTGATTCGATTCCTGTATTCTTATCGAATCCTAATTTCCTTTCAGCCATTATGCCGCCAAAGACTACGAGGGCGCAGAGAGCAGCCGCGAGGGCTGAGATTCGAGTTGACTCGTCCGAGACGAGGACTGATCCGGGCAGTACACCGGTTGTGCCGGAGCAGGCTGTTTCTGCCGTGACAGATCAGATCGCCACGCTAGGGGCTGGTATGCAGGAGATGCGCCAGACGGTGGGATCCAGCATGCAGGAGATGCGCCAGATGATAGGATCGCTAGTTGAGACGCTTCGAGCACAGCGACCAGAGGTAGCTCCACCCGTCCCAGAGACCGCGATGGTACCTACCGCACAGCCAGTTGCCCCTGCAGCTACGGAGGTGATTACAGTATCGCTATCAGAGTTCATGAGGCTGAAGCCTCCGGTCTTCACAGGCACCGATACAGCCGAGGACCCACAGTCTTTCATCGACAGGATGGCCCGGATATGCCGTTCCTTCAGATGCGCAGATACGAGATGGGTTGAGTTCGTGAGCTTTCGCCTGGAAGGTCTTGCGCAGAAGTGGTGTGATTCAGTTGAGAAGGGCAGAGCAGCAGGTCTTCCTCCTATGACCTGGACGGAGTTTGTAACAGTATTTCTAGCCCGTTTCCTTCCCCAGAGTGTTAGAGATGCCCGAGCACGCAGATTTGAGTCCTTGCGCCAGACGCCAGGGATGACAGTGGCAGAGTATGACGTGTTGTTTACAGAGCTAGCAGTCTATGCCCCATATTTAGTGGCTACCGAGGAGTTGCGAGTCAGGAGATTTGTTCGAGGCTTGCTTACACCACTGTTCCTCGCGATCAGCGCGCAGCACTACGAGACCTATGCAGCAGTTGTAGACGCAGCCCTAGTAGTCGAGGAGCACCTTGCTGAGACTTCGGTAGTTCCAGAGCCGAAGAGAGTTCATACCAGTATATCCGCACGGAGGCAGTCATTCAGACGCCGCGACAGGTATCGTTCTGGTACGAGGAGTAGCAGAGATTCGGGACGAGGCCAGATGTTTAGTTCGTATCCCCAGGAGAGTCAGCAGTCGCCGCGGGGTTGCTTTAGGTGCGGCAGTTTACTTCACCTCGTTAGAGATTGTCCTGAGATACACCGGAGGGAGGCGGCAGCACCGCATGTTACCATACCACCTTCACCACCCCAGAGGGCGTTGCCTGTTGTACCTACCGTTGCTCCACGCCAGACTCATACACAGAGAGGTCGTGGACGTGGAGGAGTTGCTCAGAGAGGGCGAGATGACCGAGGCAGAGGGCAGTCAGTCGCAGGTGGTGGACAGGCGCGGGTTTTTGCTTTGACGCATCAGGACGCGCAGGCGTCTAATGCGGTGGTTTCAGGTATCCTTCCAGTATGTTCAGTTGATGCACACGTTTTGTTCGATCCCGGATCCACGCACTCGTACGTATCCACACACTTCGTGCCGAGTTTGGGTAGAGAGTCCGGTTTGCTTGATCAGCCGCTTGTTGTGACCACTCCTGTGGGAGAGTCGTTTGTTGCTAGGTACGTGTTCCGATCCTGTACCGTCTGTATTGGCGAGAGGGAGTTGCCTGTCGACTTGATCCTTCTTGAGATGTTGGACTTCGACGTTCTTTTGGGCATGGATTGGTTAGCCACGTGCTATGCTTCTGTGGACTGCCGTGAGAAGACAGTTAGATTTTGTTTTCCCGGCGAGTCGGTTTTTGTTGTGTTGGGGGACCGTGGTGCCGCCCCCCACAGTGTGATTTCTTCTTTTCGCGCCGGACAGCTTTTGAGGAAGGGATGTCAGGGATTTTTCGCCTATGTTTGCGATGCTAGTGCTACACAGGTTCCATTGGATCGGGTTCCGGTTGTTAGCGAGTTCCCTGATGTTTTCCCTGACGAGCTTCCTAGGCTACCGCCCGAGTGCGACATTTCTTTCTGTATTGATTTGGTTCCTGGCACGGGGCCTGTTTCCATACCGCCTTATCGGATGGCCCCGGCGGAACTTCGAGAGTTGAAGGGTCAGTTGCAAGATTTGCTGGACAAGGGACTTATTCGACCCAGTGTTTCTCCTTGGGGTGCTCCAGTCCTGTTCGTCAAGAAGAAGGATGGCAGTTTGCGTCTGTGTATCGACTACCGCCAACTGAACAGGGTGACAGTGCGGAACAGGTATCCTTTGCCGCGCATCGACGATTTGTTCGACCAGCTTCAGGGGGCAGGGTACTTTTCGAGGATCGATTTACGATCGGGCTATCATCAGCTGCGGGTTAGACAGGAGGACATTCCCAGGACAGCTTTTCGTACGCGCTACGGCCATTATGAGTTTTTGGTGATGTCGTTCGGACTCACCAATGCGCCAGCAGCATTCATGGACTTGATGAACCGTATTTTCCGGCCATATTTGGATCTGTTCATTATAGTGTTCATTGACGATATCTTGGTGTATTCCCGGAGTAGTGAGGAGCACAAGCAGCACCTGCGGATTACACTGCAGACTTTGAGAGAGCACCAGCTTTATGCGAAATTCTCCAAGTGTGCTTTTTGGCTGGACAGCGTAGACTTCTTGGGGCATGTGATTTCACGAGACGGTATATGTGTAGACCCGAGGAAGGTCGAGGCCGTTCAGCGTTGGCCCAGACCCACATCGGTTACGGAGATTCGCAGCTTTTTGGGGTTGGCCGGTTACTACAGGCGATTTGTGCAGGACTTCTCCAGTATTGCTACACCTTTGACCGGGTTGACCCGGAAGGGAGTCCCTTTCGTTTGGACGGAGGAGTGCGAGCACAGTTTTCAGCAGTTACGGACCCAGCTGATTACGGCACCGGTATTATCTTTACCTTCAGGCTCAGGTGGGTTTGTGGTCTATTGTGATGCCTCTCGAGTGGGACTAGGGTGCGTGTTGATGCAGCATGATAGGGTGATCGCGTATGCTTCGCGACAATTGAAGAAACATGAACAGAACTAACCCACTCATGATTTGGAGATGGCTGCAGTGGTCTTTGCACTTAAGATCTGGCGACATTACCTATATGGCGAGTCGTGCCAGATATTCACTGATCACAAGAGTTTAAAGTATATATTTCAGCAGCGAGACCTGAACCTTAGACAGCGCCGATGGATGGAGTTAGTGAAGGATTACGACTGCGAGATCTTGTATCACCCGGGCAAGGCAAATGTGGTGGCGGATGCTTTGAGCAGGAGGCCCGGGGGTAGACTATCTTATTTGAGCGCAGTACAGGGGCAGTCGTCGGCAGATTGGCAGATATTATGCGACAGCCGAGTACAGTTCGAGTTCACGCCGATTGGAGGACAGATCGCGCATGTTCGTGCACGCCCACAGTTACTTGACCGCATACATGAGGCACAGCGCAGTGATGACCGATGTTTGGAGATCATGGCACAGATTGGACAGGGCAGATTTTCCGAGTTCATGATCGATGATCAGGGGGTGCTACGATTTGGAGTTAGACTGTGGGTACCAGATGCTGAGGGACTGCGGCGCGAGATTCTTGAGGAGGCACATCGATCGGTGTACAGCGTCCATCCCGGTTTTACCAAGATGTATCATGATATGAGAGATGTTTATTGGTGGGACGGAATGAAGAGGGACATCGCAGATTTTGTGTCAAGATGCCTGACTTGTTAGCAAGTCAAGGCTGAGCACCAGAGGCCCGCGGGAGAGCTACAACCGTTACCCATTCCGGAGTGGAAATGAGAGCAGATTTCGATGGATTTCGTTGTGGGTCTACCCAGGACTAGTCGAGGGTATGACTCCATCTGGGTGATCGTGGATCGTTTGACGAAGGCGGCTCACTTCCTACCAGTGAAGACGACTTTCGAATTTACTCAGTATGCCCAGATCTACATCGACGAGATTGTGCGACTACATGGGGTCCCGACATGTATTGTGTCCGACAGAGGTACCCAGTTTACCAGCCGATTATGGCAGAGGCTTCAGGAGGCTTTGGGCACTCGCTTGAGTTTCAGCACAGCATTTCATCCGCAGACCGACGGACAGTCAGAGCGGACTATTCAGACTCTCGAGGACATGCTCAGAGCGTGTGTATTAGATTTCGGAGGTAGCTGGGATCATCACCTACCCTTAGTAGAGTTCTCCTACAATAACAGCTACCAGGAGACTATTCAGATGGCACCGTTTGAGGCTCTCTATGGGAGGAGATGCAGATCGCCCGCCTGTTGGACAGAGCTCAGTGAGGGCAGTATCTTAGGGCCACAGATTGTTGAGGAGACGACCGTGAAGATCCAGTTGATTCGCGATAGGATGAGAGCAGCGCAGAGTAGGCAGAGATCTTATGCGGACCGTCGGCGGCGCAGGCTTGAGTTTTCTGTTGGTGATCATGTTTTCTTGAGGGTCTTCCCTATGAAGGGTGTGATGAGGTTTGGGAAGAAGGGGAAACACAGTCCCAGATATGTGGGCCCCTTCGAGATCCTCGAGCGTGTTGGTGCAGTAGCATACCGATTAGCCCTTCCGCCCAGTTTTACAGATGTGCACCCCGTATTTCACGTATCGATGCTCCGTAGATATCTTCATGATCCCTCGCATGCGATTCAGTATCCGACGATCCAGCTTGAGCACGACCTTTCCTATGCAGAGCAGCCGGTGATGATCTTGGATCGACAAGTGAAGAAATTGAGATCTAAGGACATCCCATCAGTTAAGGTACTTTGGCGTGGTCAGAACCGTGAGGAGGTCACTTGGGAGACCGAAATCGAGATGATGAAGACGTACCCCCATCTTTTCAAAGATACGTGTAGTTAGATTTTGAAATTCGGGGACGAATTTCTTTAAGGGGGAGAGATTGTAACACCTTAGGATGTGTTTAGTGACTATTTATATTTAAGTAAAGGGTTTTTAACAAAAAGTTTACCAAATTGTGTTTCAAATATTTTTCCTAATTTAATAAATATTTTTCTAAAATTTTCCTAGGTTTGCACACACATGTGCATGTAAACTAGGGTTTTAAAAGAGTTATTACCATGATTAGTAACCATGGTGGGTTAATAATGGGGATTAAAGTCTTTTGGGTTTTAATTGAGTTTAATTAGTTAATTAATAGTTGCTTTAATTTGAAATTTTCTTAGGGTGTTGACTTGGTGAGAGAGAGAGAGAGTGCATCATGGCTTAAGCCATGCTTGCAATTAATGAGGAGAGAGAGAGGAGGGGTTGACATTGGGGTGATGATTTTCTCTCATTTGTTTTGTTTTCTTTCTCTCAACCTCACTCTCTCTCTCACACACACACACACACACACTTACCTCTTCAGCACCAGCAGAAGCAAGCAGCTCAGCAGCAACAGCAGCAACAGAGAGCAGCAACAGCAGCAACAGAAAGCAGCAGCAGCATCAGTGAGCAGCAACAGCAACACAACTTCGACTACAGCCCCTTCCCTTCACTCCTTCTTCTTCCTCCAGCTCCCTAGGGTCGAGTGTGGGGTATATTTCCTAAACTTACTCTCTAGTTTACTTGTTTAGTGTAGTTTTGCTTCGGTTAGTGGTTTTTGGTGCGATTTAGTGCGATATGAGGTGTTTAGTGAGAACCTTGGCCAAGTGATGTGTGATTTGGGTTCAGTAGGTTGTTAGAGTGTTGTTAAGGCCATTTTAACCCAGCTTAAACCCCAATTGCACTAGAATACCACCAGATCCCTATTTGATGCAAATTCGCCGTTTTAAAGCAAAATTTGAGTTTCTGGAAACTGCTATCGACCCGATGAGTTCAGATTAATTTTGAGAAGACTGCAGTGTAGTGGCTAGGTACTGATACCCCAGGTAGAACCCGACCCCCTTTCTTCATGTTGAGGCCGCCGGAATATTCGATCTGGCCGCAATTTGCGGCCAGATGGGTAGGGTTTGGGTTGGGGTTTGGTCCATTGGGTGTCTGCTGCTATGTGGAGTTTTGTGGTATATATATTTTTGTAAGTTAAGTTCTGTATAAAAATCTGGGACTAAATACCTATTTCTCGTATTTTAAGCCTTCGCGACACGCGTGATACGTGTGTGAGTTTGGGGTTTCTGCGTATCGCGACGTGTCAGGGTAGTTCCAGGCGCGTGATCACACGTTTTAGCGTATCGCGCACACGCGCGATTGGTTTGCGACACGGGTTTCTAATTGTATCGTAATATCGCGTTTTGTGAAATTGAGCTTATGTGTGATATATGTTATGTGATTCTAGGTTCGCCGGCGAGTGAGACGGATGCAGCGAAGAAGGGCAAGCAAGTCGTCGGCTACACTTAGCGCGAGACTTCGGTGAGTAGATTTCACATCTACGGGGATATCGCCCGCATGGCGTTATGCGTCAGGGCTGATAGGACTTTATTATTATATGTTGCATTTACCTCATGGACTGTCATTGCATATTGCATTCCCTGCTGTATGTATGCTTAGAATTGATAGAACACCGCACTATTACTAACGGTTCATGTTGCACGAGCACTAATCTGCATGCTACACACACACTGTTAGTAATTGCCATGACACACTCACTGTAGAACTGCCATGATTATATTGCTGTAGTTCATTTCATATATGATTCGATATGACTTTCATGGAAATTGGGAGCCGCATGATATCTTTAAAAATGGAAACTAATTTTAAAAGCGGTTTTCCCTTATACCTATATCATGGATTGATGTACGTAGCACATCGCATTGGATTTATTTCTTGGTGTTGGATTTTCATGTGATTTCTGGTTTTGAGGACCGTGGGATTTTTAAGAAAAGATGCACTATTTGAAAACCCGGTTCCTCGTGATATGATATTTTGGTGCGTCCACCACGCGTTTTCTCGGTGCTGAGACGTGTGCTTGAAACCCGATTCGAGGAGATGGATGATCCGTTTGCGGGTTCGTGGTGGACCCGGTATGGTTCTCCGGGGCGAGAAATGTTTTTCATGGAGTAGACGATGAGCCTGGCAGGGTGGCGAGTACCTACCGGTGATTTGTTGGACCTGGCGGTTATCCGGAGGATACCGACCAGAGTCGAGAGATGGATGCGGGATGATTCGTACTGCCGGGGCCGAGGGCCGATACCGCAGACGGAGCCCGTGGGCTGATCCGGACTGACGGAGCCCGATATATGAGGATTTGCGTGTCGATGCTGGACACGAGTATTTTATGATGTTTTGGGTGCCGATGTTGGGCACTCGTGATTCTCAGAGGTTTACAGGATTTGAGGGCCGATGGGTGTGCCGGCGCCTGAGTTATTTGGGATTTGGGTGCAGTTGTGGGCACCGATTGTTTTCCACGTTGATATTCCGTGTGGATGTTGTTTATCCCATACTCAGCATTGATTACCATATATCTCATCCTGTAGTTATTTTACCTGACAGAGCATCTACATGATTATTGCACATACTGCTTATCACGCATTGATATCATCTGCTGGCATTTGTTAGAATAGCGCAGTACGTGCATGCTCGCGATTACCTTTATATGTTATCTCTATTCACGAGTTGGCAACTCACCCCCGTTGTGCCACAGTATTTGCAGGTTGCCCTCAGCATAGTCACGGCAGGCTGTCTTTTGCATCTTTTGGCTACAGATACCACTACAGTTGCGGCGAGAGCTGTTTTGCTTTTAGGTGGGTTGTGGTATCTGATTACTTTTATTGTATCCCTTTTTGTATCTAGTACTCTCCATCTACCATTTATGTACTGGACTTAGATACTGTGTGAGGACGATGATGTATATTTTGTATTCTGGTGTCGAGCTCGTGGGAGCCGACTGTTTTTGTATGCAGTTATTTTCTGTGATGTTTACTTATTGCTCATTCTTCGCTACGGCGTCGTATGTGATGTTGGTTTCCGCCGTTGGGCGTGATTGCTCCCGTTTGGGGATGTTTCATTTCATTATATTTCATTTTTCACTCATATCCTGTTTTGTACCCGGTCTCGGGGCTACTTTTACAAAGGAAATGCTGCCAAAATTATTTAAATGATTAAGTAACTTAAAGGAACTTATTGAATTATTTAAGGTTTTCTAAATGCTTTAACTAAATGTTTTTAACACTCACTATTTTAAATGGTTTTGATTTCTGGGTTCGGCTTACTTAGTCGCGTTACGCCTGTAGACGTAGCGTGGTTAAGTGCCGGTCACGAGTCGAAATACTCGGGTCGTGACAGCTGCATGATTTGAATCTGGTTCAATTAAATCAGTGCCTCTGTTTCTGTATTGGATATAGAACAGTTCATATCTTAACATCATGTTAAGGTACGGGGAGTTGTCTGGCTTATGCTTAAGACCAGACTCTGGATAACTCAAGGTGCGTTTCTGTAATGGCTGTTTGTGGGTTGACCCAGGATATGACGAGGGTTGACTTTCTGGAAGATCAATAGTGATATTGTTCTAGACTCGCCACAGTTTTAATAAAAATGGATTTTTCAGAAAAACAGTAGTGGGAGTATGGTAGAACTGGAAGTGATTCCAGAACCGCAAACGATTACTGAAGATTTGATAAGAACCTAAAGATTCAATCTGATTTGACATTCCATTGGCCACTCCGCAGATAAGGTGGGTAACCTCAGGCACCCGAGAGGTACTCCGGTAGCCTCAAGGACGGTGACAGGGAGGTTCTTGTTTACGCAGACTTTCCATTACTGTTGTTCCAGATTGCGAGACCCGGCAGGAGGATGAGTATAACGTCGTTCTAAACTAGCTTCAGAAGTGTACGTCTATATGACTCTGTCAGAGGGTTGTCATAGTCAGTGGGAGCAGCGGAAGCATTGGTGGACAAATGGCTTATGTCTATTTATAGACTAAAGCAGATATAGCGGAGATAGATCATCTAATTTCTGACATGACAGTCATAGGTTTGACTTCATCAGAATAGGGGATGGATCTGTTAAGAAGGTAGTAGGGTGTGATGTCCTGGTATTTGGATGACATACATAGAGTAGGAAGTGATATTCCTATACTACGATCGGTTATACTTTGGTCGTCACACAGTGGTTTCTCCACATAGGACTTGGACATTATATCAGACATACTGGTTACTGGATCTATGGTTTTAGATCTAGATTTGGGTGGTTTCCCAATTAAGGGTACTTAGACAGCATTCTAAGAGTATTTAGAATGGACGACTCCAGGCATGGTGGTGTACCTGCAGGTGATGGAGTCACCCTCTCTAAAGGTGTCTTACAGACTAAAGGGGAGAGGGATGTGCATGATTGGCAGATCACTTGCTCAGGCAATTGAGTCAATCATGAGATGTCAAGTACCACACCAGATGTTGTTCTTGCAGTAGATGCAATAAGTTGATATTAATCCTATCCTGGAGAAACGATCGGAAGCAGTTTTAGAACATAAGTGAATGTTCTAGGGATATGATAACAACAGCCTCGTTCAGGAGACAGTTATTATTCCAGGCTTCCAAGGTGACATGGACGGCAGGGTGGTCGTCAGAGTTATAGTTTTCCCTCTGACGAGGGGCAGTATTTTGGGCAGGTGATCCAAGCAGATACTGAGGGAAGCATGGCGCAGGATACTGATTAAGTTCAGTTGACGATACAGTTTAAAAAGTTTGGATTTGGAGTTCATTTATGAACTAGGTCCCATCAGACATCCAGACACATTCTAAGACAGGTATTGCTCATTTCGGGAGATGGCTTTCTCCGCAAACTTGAGATATAGAGAGAC
This sequence comes from Agapanthus africanus, assembly GCA_030015575.1. Taxonomy (NCBI): domain Eukaryota; kingdom Viridiplantae; phylum Streptophyta; class Magnoliopsida; order Asparagales; family Amaryllidaceae; genus Agapanthus; species Agapanthus africanus. The sequence continues at coordinate 34,345,712 of CM057349.1, read as the reverse complement.
ATAGAAAGAAACATCAGAGCGGATCCACTCACTGAGGCTATTCCTCGAACGCAATAGTTTCGCAAACGAGCTTTGTGAGACTGACAAGTAGAGGAGTTGGGTGTTTGGTATCACACGAGCTGTGAGTATGCGACATCGCAATAATTAGCCTTGAGTGCAAGTGTGAGATTATTGGAGATAGTGCCCTCAGAGTCAATTATTGGATCACAGGCACGTGATTGCAATGATTGAGGGATGACCTATCCCGGTAGGACAGTCTTACTCAAGATGATAGTATGCTATCTGGTTTACCTTTATCATCGTGTACTGCTTTAGGTGACCTGACAGGTCGCTATTACACGTTGATAGAGCCCCTAGGATTCTTGCTTGACTGCCAGCAGTATGAGGGCGATCATATACGTGAGAGCTGGTAGTCTATAAGCACATCCTTAAAAGGTCCCTAGTCGTGGGAGTTTCGAGACAGGGCATCGATTCTCCAGAGTAGACTAGTGCATACAGTCGAGACCCCGACGAGGGGCGGTGGCCGGTCTCACAAGCCACTGGTGTCAGTTGGTTCACCTAAGATATATACAGGTGCTCATTGGGTTATGAGTATACCGGACAGGACTCGCCGGGAACATGCTAGTTGGTCTTATACCTGATGTCAGATAGCAGTTCCCTGGTGACATGTGTACAGGTTAGTTCATCGACCTGAGGATCGTCATTTGTCTCGTGTGAGTTCCCACTGTACTTTGATTACTACCCTACCACGCTCAAAGGAGACGTGCAAACAGGTTTTAGTTGGGTACAGTCCCGAGCCACATGGAGGCAGTGAGCGGATCTTCAGGGGTTCGTCTCTCCCGGTATTGGGGGTGAGGTCACGTTGTGTTTAGGAGAGCCCTTACACGAAGTCCTTGGCCAAGGCAGGAGATTTACTGGTAGGTATTCCAGTAGTATCTCAGGCTGTTCTGGGCTACACTCCGACACGACTTGTACCGCTTTTGGGGGTCTGACTTTTACCAACCCCCTAGGCCCGCCATGCGATGCTCATAGACGAACGGACCGGACTGTACGGATATTGTCACTGACAGGCTCAGTAGGGTGTCAGGACGAGTTCGCTCATCGACATCCCTTTTGGTCAATAGCTGGTAGCCTGTCACGTATGGCTAATACCTCTGACGTGTAGTGGTTAAATCCACAGCCATAGTATTGACGAGTCTTTAGAGTCCCCCACATTCAGTTGCTCAAGTTTTCGGGCGAAACGCTGTAGAGGCCGTATGGAGATATGGCAGGGTTCGATCAGATACATGCGGTATTGCATGGATCAGGATCGGACGGTTAATACTAGCGGGCTTTGGTTTAAGCCGGATCCTAGTATTGTACAGTGTAGACCTTGTCTCATTGCATTTGTATTTCGATCGGAATACAAATGCGGGTATGTATATACAGTGGCGGGGTTTTCCTGTAATTTATTACGGGATCAGTTTTCTGGAGTTGCCAGTTTGCTTTCCGGTTTCTGCCATTTTCCTTTGATTCTATCATTGGCCGAAGATTGGTGGAAGAGGGCTTATTTGCAATTGTGCAAATAAGCATTGTGGAGGGTTGTCTTTGCATTTTGTTGTGTCATGATGACTACACCATCATTTGACTTCATTTGATTTTCTTTTCGTCATCATGGTTTGATTTGTGGAGATATGATGGCTTGACCTTTGGTGTCATGATGAGGTTTTGGAGTGTGGATTTAGTTCTAATGATTCTTTATCATGATCACTATTTTCTCTCTCTCTTGTATCATTTGATCCACACCCCCCCTTTGGGTTACTCTCTCCATTCCCTCATGCATGGCCGGCCAAGGAAGTTTGGGGGGGCTGTTCATATTTTTGTAGTGGGGATTTTGTTCTCTTGATGCTAGAAAAATCCCCAAGTTCTTCCACAAAAGTTCATATATCATTCTCCTCCACAAAAGGGCAACTTCTAGTAACCCCAAATGAGATATAGATCACTACACTTCATTCTACAGCAAATCTTGGGCACGTCGACTCGCCAACTTCGTGCCCGAGTTGCCTCGGACCAAAGGAGGGAGCCCGTAAAAGAAGCCGGCGACGTGGTGCCCTTCCGGCGACGTGGTGGAGACCGGAGATTCCGCGGGGAGATCGGGACGACGACGAGAAGACCGAAGGACACGGATCGCTCGGTATATCTCTTTACCCCTTTCTCTTGTTAGCTAGGACTATGTTAATGGCCCGATCCGGGTTTTAGTGCGCGGTGGTGCCGGTTTCAAAAAGTTAAAGTAAATCATCGTTTCCGCATTCCGGCGTCGGATTGACGGCCGGGGCGCCGCCGTGCACTTACAGAAACTACTCTCATTTTATGTATGAATGAATGACCAATGAAGTAATTATCCATAGGGCATAACTAAGCTGGTTATGTCGTAAGAGTAATTAATTAGCCTTACCTTGTATATATATGTGTGTGTTTTCGAAAATATTCTATGGTTTTAAAATTTATTGTTTTCGATTTCTGTTTACATTGAGAACAATTTGATGCTTTTGCAATATCTCTCGAGTTCAAATATAAATAAGGAACAATGTGATGAACCAATATTTGTATGATCTAGAAATTGTTTGATGAAATGTCTAAACCGATTTAATCGATTGTCATAAATGTATATGATAGCATGCGGTGATATTGATTGTGCCCCAAAGGTGTTTGAAAAAACCATGAGAGAATTGTCAATTATTTGTAGAAGTATAAAAATACCTTTTGGTTTGAAATTGCTAATTATAAAATATGTGAATAATTTTATGATTCTAATATTTTTTTATTATAGTAGATGACTATGTGTATTGAGGATTATGACATGATTTTATCAACCTGCTTGCCAATTTTTATATCACCTAACTAATATTTGAAGCACTTAACAAAATATTTGTATCACTAAGAAAATATTTGTATCACTAAGAAATAGGGGTGAGCACGTTTCGGTTCGTTTTGGTTTTTGACAAAAAATTTCAAACCGAAACTTTCGATTCGGTTTTGGTTCAGTTTATTCGACGGTTCGGTTTGATTTCGGTTTGATCTCGGTTTTTTCAATTGATATAAAAATTTATCAATTATTTCCCTAAAATTCAAATAAAAACTTTTGATCAAAACTAACATAGAAATAAACAATTATTGCTAAAATTTGAGACAATAATTCTACAAATTAGTTGATTAATAGTAAAAATATTTCTCTATAATATGGAATCTCCTAAAATAAGTAACAAAATATAATATGTAATATGGTATTAAATATGTATTAGATATGTTTGACATTGTTTATATATACTATTGTTACACAATTAATTACATATATGATAAAAATTATTGTGCACCATATTATTTCCAATATTCACCCTTCGGTTCGGTTCGGTTTTTACCGACTCCGAAATTACCGACCGAAACCGAACCGAAATGTTTCGGTTCGATTATTTTTTATCGGTTTTCAGTTGGTTTTTCGGTCCGGATCGATTCTTGCTCATCGCTACTAAGAAACTATATGCAGTACTTAACAAATATTTATAGCATATAAGAACTATAGCAGTTGACAAATATCTGTAGCATTAAAAAAATGTATGTAGCATTTAACAAATTTTCCTAGCATTTAACAAATTTTTGTAGCACTTGTTACATATAAGTAGATAGATATGATAACATAAAGGGAAAAAACTTGGATGGAAAATTCTAGTAATAAATGTTATTTGGAGAGAAGAATTAGCATGGATAAAAATATTTGAATATTTATTTTTCCTAAATTAAAAATAATAACTTATTTGATCAAATGTAGCTAATATTGGGTTAAACCTAGCACTTAACATATATAGCAGTTTCAAATTTGCTATATATAGCTTTTAGTGTTGTATTTGTTGTTATAACAACTATAAGAAAATTACAGCTGTAGTTATTGTTCAAGTCAGAGCATTAATTGCAAAAGATAGAAAAAAATTCATGGAACAATTTATTTTACACTAATCTACATAGACGTCGCATTTAATAAACAAATGTATCACTTTACCTTAACATATGGAGCACTTAATAATACAGAAATGTAGCACTTTTGATGAGTCTAATTTTTCTTACACAGATTTCAAGACATCTCACATGAGTGATGTGTAAAGTAAAAAGGTAATATTGGAACATTGAAAAATACAAATGAGTGGATGTATGTGGCCGAGTTGTACATATGATTTCTCTTTTATATGGAGGTTTTGACAAGTTTTTAAAGGCAGGGGACCTAGTCATATTGGATTTTAGTCATAGGGAGCTTGGCCGATTTTTCCCTATAATCTTTGACCATAATCAATTTATCATTTTAATTTTAGAGTTTTGGTGCTTTTAGCCTGGCCGTATACGAATTCAAAAATAATCTTTAGTTGAGTTTGAAGGTCAAAACTTAATGAATTAAATGGGGCTGGGGTTGCCCACAAACAAGAGGCTGCAAGCGCGTGAACCTGCCCCGATGGGTGAGCTCGACGCAACTTAACCCAATCTCCACCCAACCCCTGTTTCATCCTCATTGGGCTAGCTGCGGATGACCATAGCCCTATTAACCTAAAAATTAATTTAATACTATCTCATTGAATTGGAAGTGATGACACTCATAAGTGGGAATTCCCCAGATCATGACACGTGATAGATGACGTGTTTTGGGACTTACGGGACAGGAGCAAGCACGATACATTAAAGGCATTTCCCGGGCCTTCGCCCCGAGGATTGACCCGACCTTTGACGGCCTCCCAGAACACTCCTATGCTCGCCTTACAAATAACCATCGGCTCGCCTCCGAGCCCTCCTATACGCTGAACTTCCTCAGCCCTCCCAGCTCGCCTCCGAGCTATCACAGAATCGAGCTTTCTCGGCCTCCCGCTCACCTCCGAGCCTCCTGTCGAGCTAAGCCTCCCCGGTTCTACCGAGCAACCAAGAACGCACAGCCCAAGCGCCTCCGCCACGGCTCTGCGTATCTTGCCAGAAGCGAGACAACAATCCCGCGTTCCACGACGTCGTATCCCCCCATTAACAAGCGTATCTCGTTATTAATAGAGGGATCCCATCATTCACGTAGGCGTAACGCCAGAGGCATAACTGACGGTGAAGATCTCGCGCCAATTCGCTCCATGCGACCACTATAAAAACCCCTATCCCAGACGCCCAGGTAAGGCAATTTCAATCCAACAAACCGCTACTCTACTCATTTTCCTCGGCTAACTTGATTGTCGGAGGGTCCTACGGTGGTCACTTACCCCAGGACTCCTTTGCAAGTAGCTCGGCTTCACCTCAAAACAAGCCCACTGAGATCCACACGCTCAAGAAGACAACCCTCAACACCAATCTCAACCCTTCATCAACGCTCGCGACAGATCGACGGAGGAAAACATCTGAAGGAGATCAAGACCTCCATCAGTTGACGCCGTCTGTAGGAACCCAATTTTTTCCACCCATCGAAAGTTGATCTTCCGCTCTCGACTTTATGGCGAGAGAAAACTGTGATGATCCCAGCACAAGCCGCCACCTTCCCCGCAATGGGGGCGCGGACAGATCTACTCCCCCTCCGAACACCATTCATGCCCTCTCGGCAAGGATCGACAGGCTCGCGTCTATAGTGGACGCCCTTGTCCGTGTCCAAACGGCGGGCCCAGCCCCCAGGTCGCCGTTCCTTCTCCCAGGGATCACGACCTCCACAGAGGGGCGGATGACACCGCCTACGCTGGCACCACCGAACAATTCCGTGCTCACTCCGGCGACCATGGCTCCCCCGCGGTGACAGATTCAATGGCCCGCTGGACGCCACACGGTTCTACGCCGCAGTCTCCTGAAAGAGCCCATCGCTCCGAGGCCCGTTGCGTTCCCATCCCTCCGAGGAGGTATCGGTTAGCTCGCCTGCTCCCAGGCATGGCCGACACCCTCTCCCTCGACGGGATCGCGCGAATGGCACTCGCCGTGAAGACTCAAGAAAGACCTCGCCAAGGGACCTAAGGAATTTGATAGAACGGAATTGGAGTCGCAGCCTGGCGCAGACCACAAGCGGGAAGGGCCACCACTCTGACCGCGCCGAATCCTCGAGGTATCATGGCCGCTTCAATGCCCTCAAAAAGAAAATCAAGGGTATACGTCGGGAGGGTCATCCATCCGGTGAAGGGGCCAGGTACGCCGTCGACTCACTTACGAAGCCTTTCACCGAGGAGTTTCTCTCCGTACACGTCTCGTCCAGGAACAAGCCGCCCAAGGTGGCCCTCTTCGATGGGAAATTCGACCCAAAGGACCATCTGGATGCATTTATGGTGGGCATGAGCTTCCAGGATAACTCGGACGCGGCCTAGTGTCGAGCTTTCCTGACCACCCTCATTCGTGCAGGTGTGGACTGGTTCCGGGAATTGGCGCTACGCTCTATATCTGTTAGTGTATATGCCCTAGAGGCTATTACTGTATCATACTAGTTTGTATATTACTTGATGGAAGCTTGGGATATTCACAGTTGTATATACAATCTTGCTCAAAATGGTAGTATGCTACTTGGTTTGTCTCTGCTTTAATATGTGCATGTGTTTCTTTTAGCATATCGCTGATATACATATTAGTAGAGCCCTTAGGATTTTTGCTTGATTACTAGCGTTGTGATGGCACTCACACTCGTGGGAGCTGGGTGATCTATAAGCACATCCTTATACAGGTCCCTAGTCGTTGGACTATCGAGACAGGACATCGATACTCCGGAGTAGACTAGCGTATGCGTTTCTCATCCCAGCGTGGGAGACGGTCTGTCCCACAGCCGTCAGTACGTCGTACTTGAGATAGTATGCGGGTGCTCGTTAGGTTACGAGTACACTGGACAGGACTCGTAGGGAACTGTTGGTTGGTATTATACCTATCGTCAGTTATCAGTTCCCAGGTGACATGAGTACAGCTTAGTCCGCTGACTTGACACTGTCACTTCGCCTCGAGTGTGTTCCCACTGCACTTTGATTACTACCCTACCACGGCTCAAAGGAGTCGTGCAAACAGGTAGTTTTTGGGTGCAGTCCCGAAGCACTTGGAGGCAGTGACGGTTAGACAGGATTCGTCTCTCCCGGTATTGGGGGTTGACATCGCGCTGTATCTAGGAGAGCCATTACACGAGTAGTCCCTGACCAGGGCAAGCGAGATATACTGGTAGGTTTCCAGTGTTATCTCATGATGTTCTGGGCTACACTCCGACACGACTTGTACCGCTATTAGGGGACTGACGTTCACCGCCCCTAGGCCCGCCATGCGATGTATCAGACGAACAGACCGGACTGTACGGAGACTGTCACATACAGGCTCAGCAGGAGTTCAGATGGGGTTCACCTCGTCAGTCTTCTTATCGACATCTACCTGGGGACCGTTACGTACAGCTAGTGCCGCTTGCGGTCTGTGGTTAAACCCACTGCCAGTGTAGTGTCGAGTCTTTAGAGTTCCACACAGAGAGCTATTCGCCTTTAGGCAAAATGAGTAGAGGTCGCATGGTTTTGCGACAGGGTCCGTTCACATCCGCGCACTTGTGCACGTTTGCTGTCCGGACAGCTTATACTAGCGGGCTTTGGTTTAAGCCAGATCCTAGTATAGATTTGGGATTCGTTTTATCTCATTGTATTCATGTTCCTCGGATCACGAATACGGGTGCGTATGCACAGTTGCTTGAGACAGAGGGAGAGGACTTTGATTAGGGTTAATGACTATTGTCATTTTATTAACCCTAATGCTTATGTGTGTATTATTGTTAATTGATATTAGTTTAAATAATTATGCATGGTTATGGTTGTTGACCATTTGACCTCCTTGACTTGTTGACCTTGGTTGACACTTTGACCATCATCATTTCATTTGGAAGATGCTCTTTGATCCTTGCAAATTGCATTAAAAATGAAATGATAATGGTCATGTCTTGATTAACCATGACAATTATCTATCTAATTATCTAATTACAATAATTCACACATATATGAGAGAATGCTTCATATTTTCTCTCATTCTATTATTTTCTTTCTCTCTCTTGTTCTTCCTCTCCCTCAAGCTCTCCCCTCTCATGTGTTGAGAAACACTTGAGCTTGAGAAAAACCCTTTCTTGATAATCTCTACTCTCATCTAGGGTTTAAGGACTAGCACTTCTTACACCCTAGTTACTTCTAGCTTGGAGTTGAAGCCAAAGGTTGAGGCTTTCAGGTGGATCTTTCTTCGACGTGAGAAGACGACAAAGGTGACCTCTTTCCACTACTCCAAGGAGCAAGGAGAGAAGGACATAAAGCCCAAGGTATAACCTTTCTAGCACTTAGCTAGTTTCTAGTTAGCTTTAGCTTGTTTTTGTTTAGCAAAGATCCTTCATAGTCTAGTCCATGTTGCCTAAGTTCATAAAAATTCGTTTTTTATTCCGTTTTCCGCCTTCCCGCAAGCACCAGGGTGGGCAACGTGGACTTACAGTGGTATCAGAGCCTAACTAAACATAAACTAGCTAGGTAGTAGAGTGTATCGAAGTTCGAATCGGAAAAATCGAAAAACCGTGTTTTCAAAACCCTAAGTTTCTGTTAAAATTTTTTCTGTTCAAAACAAAATAAATCATACTCCAAAAAATCATCTCAGGGTTTTTTGAAGAAAGCCACCAAAAACGATCCAGTGATTCGACCAAAGAGCCGCGGTTCCGCGGCAATAGCAAGCTATTGCCGCGCAACCGCGGCCGTCTTGGCTCTTCACTGGGTCGAGTTTGGTGCAGTGTATTTCTGGCTTGGTTTTGGGATTTTTAAGATGGTTTATATGTGCCCAGGTTTTCCAGAATAGAAATTTGTTTTTGGGGGCCTATAAATCCGTATTTTTTATCGAACTTCAATACACTTTGACTAAAAGGTTATATCTGTGATGTTTATATGTATTGAACGTCGGCTAATCGCTATATATCGATTAGTCGGGGTTATACATATCCGTAATCTGTGTTTGATGATGGTATGTGTATATGAATGTGTTGGATTGTCGCGGGTGAATAGCCGGGGTGGATGTGAGATGAGTGTTTCTTTTTCTTTCATTCATTGTAATATGTAAATTGATGTAATAATATTATTTGTATGGCCGCGCAACCGGGTCGGGGTTGTAGCCGTCATTGTATAATTCTTTTTACTGTTTTTGCTCCTAGGATAGACCCATGGAGGGGGTGCACAAACTACCGGGTATCTTGAAGTGCCGAGTGGCCTACACACGGTGGTGAGGGAGGTTGCTTCGCTTCGGGTACTTGGCGGGTAGTTTGCCGCACCCGTAGGGGTCTTGGGTGGGGTATTGGCTATTCACCGCGACCGTGTAATCCGCTTTTCGTTGCAGGCTCGAACGGATTGCGGATTCCTAGTATATCCAATGTATTCATCTGTGATCTGTAATGTCTATCATTGCTATATATTTATATATGATAACTATTTAGGCGTTGCTTATGTTTTACAGCCGCGCTAGCCCAGCCCCCGCTCTGTCGTTAGTTAAGTAACCTAACGGGTGATGACGGGGCCCCGTGGCGAATGCGAATGGCATAAGCGTACGTCATATTTTGGTTGTTTTCTGCAATGGTAGGATTAAATGATGGGACGCATTAAAAGAACTAATGCAAGAAAATAAACCAAGTAAAAGTCGATTGGAACACTTTGAAAACCACTCGGTTCTTTTCAAAACTAAACTTTTAAACGCGGAGCTTGAACCACTCCTTTTAAAAGCTATCTCGTTCCATCGACTATATCAAGTTCACTACGTTCACGGTTTCGCCAAAACCATCCGTAGCCCTCCATCATTTCAGTTAAATATTCGGTAGTATTCAAGCTATGTGTTTTGACCTCACGCCAAGGCATAGTGATTGGTAGCTGCCGGATATTTATCTGTTGCATAGATAGAATGCGTTGGTTTGAGACAGTCGTACTGCCATTTTGGCCTACGTCAAGGGTAGGTACGGGTGGGTTCAAATTAACCGGGATAATGATGGGAAGAACTTGACATGTGACTTATGACATTTTGACCTCACGCCAAGGTCAGAAGAGCATGGGGCAAAAATCCACATCGGGAGTTTCATAAGTACTGAAACTTGCTAGCGCTGCATACCATTTGGAGTGTGATGATTCTGGTAGGATTCCTTCGGTTTTATCACGCAATGATATTTGGATCCCGATCCTACTGTGAGTATATGCTACTCCTCAGGAAAACTCTCACTTAACGATCAATGCTATAAACTTAGTAGGTGTCTAGAAAGGTGTTAGCGGGGCTACGCCCACAGGGAAAAGAGGTTACTTAATTAAGGAACTTCGCGAAAGCGTTGGAAAACCTCCCTCGAAGTACCGACACTGGCCTGGCTGAACGGTTAAGCAAGTATTGTACGGTGAGATTGATCCTGACTAATCCTTTCTTTACGGTTTGAGAAGGGATTCGAGAGACAGTGGGAGCCATCCAGTTTAGACAAAATAAAAACCACTCTAAACTTGCAAGAGCATCATGCTAAAGTGTTTCTTTTCTCTCTCCTAATTGCAGCGACCATTCAACATGACCGGACTTAAGTTATTACTAGATAAAAACATATTGACAGGGCCAAACTACAAAGATTGGCTCAGGAATGTCAAGATGGCAATCACTTATGACAAGCTGGGGTATCTCCTTACCACCAAAGCTCCCCCTGTCCCAGGTCCCAAAACCAGTGTCGCGGATAGGGAAATCTGTAAGACATGGGAAATAGATTGTGCGAAGGCCAAATGCCTCGTACTTGCCTCGATGGACAACGAACATCAGAGGAGGCACGAGAATATGGACCTAGAGTCCATATTTCTTCATACAAAAGAACTGTATGGAGAGCAGTCTCGTATCGCCAGATACGAAGTGTCGAAGAAGTTGTTTTCGGCAAGGTTGGCCGTCGGATCATCGGTAGCGGAACACGTGCTTAAGATGATTGGCTACATAGAGGAGCTCGCAGAACTTGGGACCACGTTGGAGAATGAGCTCTATACGGACTTGATTCTCCAGTCCCTTCCTTCCACTTACGCCCAGTTCATCCTGAACTTCAACTTACAGGAAAAAGAAGTTGAACTTTCAGAGCTCCTCAACATGCTGAGGAGTGCAGAGGGCACCCTACAGAAAGGTAGGGAGACATCCACTTTGTTTGTAGGAGGATCTTCCTCTTCTAGATCCAGGGCAAAAGCCAAGGGTAAGAAGAAGAAAGCCCCCGCCAAACCAAGAGGCGGTGTCAGTAAAGTGGATACGAAGGGAAAAGGAAAAGCAACAATGGTAGCGGGAAAGCTGGTGGGGAAGGAAGAATGCTTCTACTGTCACAAAAGTGGTCACTGGAAACAGGATTGCAAGGCTTGGAAGGCCAGAACACAGGATTTGAAGCGAGTTGCAGCTTCAGCTTCAGGTGTGTATGTTATTGAAAACTGTCTATCAATAAACTCTACATCCTGGGTATTGGATACCGGATCAGGATCTCATATCTGTAATTCTTTGCAGGCGTTGAGAAAGCGTAGAGTTTTGAAGGCAGGTGACATGACCCTCAGAGTTGCAAACGGTGCTGGCATGGATGCTGAGGCCGTAGGGGACTATCACCTGGGATTGTCGGATGGACACTTTTTGGTTTTGCGTAGTTGTTATTATGTACCAAATGCAACCTGTAATATCATTTCTGTATCTTTATTATCTAAAGAAGGTTATGAATTTGCATTTGTAAGTAATGTAGTGAACATTCACCTTAATCAAGTTTTGATTGGGTCAGGTACATTGAACAACGGTATATACGTGTTAAACCAACCACAGATTTTCAATGTCCAGAATACACACAAAAGAAAGTCTCCAGAAATCAATAAAACTTTCTTATGGCATTGTAGACTGGGTCACATCAATGAGAGAAGGTTGACTAAGTTACATACAGAAGGATATTTGGATCCGTTCGAATATCAATCGTATGCAACTTGTCAATCCTGTCTCAAGGGAAAGATGACAAAGACTCCGTTCACTGGACACGGAGTAAGAGCGAGCGAGCTCTTGGGACTCGTACACAGCGACGTGTGCGGTCCAATGTCTACACATGCGCGAAGCGGTTATTCTTACTTCATTACTTTTACGGATGATTTCTCAAGGTTCGGAAATGTCTTCTTGATGAAGCATAAATCCGAAGCTTTTGAAAAGTTCCAGGAATATAAGAATGAAGTAGAAAAACAAACAGGCAAAAGTATCAAGGCACTGAGATCTGATCGAGGTGGTGAATACTTGAGTGCCGAGTTCCTGGGTTACTTAAAAGAGAATGGAATTCTCTCTCAGCTTACTCCTCCATACACTCCGCAACATAACGGTGTATCGGAGAGACGGAACCGAACCCTATTGGATATGGTACGGTCCATAATGAGTAACGCTGAGTTGCCGCGATCGTTCTGGGGATATGCGCTAGAATCAGCTGCATACCTTTTGAACCGAGTTCCCACAAAGACTGTGCCTACCACACCATATGAGTTATGGAGTGGGAAGAAACCCTATCTTCAATACTTGAAGATTTGGGGATGTCCAGCTTTTGTAAAAAAGCAGCATGCGGACAAACTCGAGGCACGCTCAGTACTGTGCAAGTTTGTGGGATACCCAAAGAACTCCAGGGGGTATCTTTTCTATTACGCAGAGGAACAAAAAGTTCTTGTTTCTCGTAATGCCCATTTTCTGGAACATCAGTTCTTAGAAAAAGAATTAAGTGGGAGCGCAATAGAACTGGAAGAAATTCCAGAACCACGAGCTATTACTGACAGCTTAGTAGAACCAGAGGGTTCGAAAGATCAGGACATTCCCACGCCACTCCGCAAGAGTAATAGGCAGTCTCATCCGCCCGAGAGATACTACGGTTTTCTCGTTGACGGGGATAGAGAGGATTGCATCATAGACTTTGATGAGCCTACTAGCTTCCAGCAAGCCATTCAGAGCGTCGACTCGGTAAAATGGCTGGATGCAATGCGGACCGAAATGGAGTTCATGTACACCAACAAAGTATGGATGTTGGACATTGCTCCAGATAGGGTAAAACCCGTAGGATGCAAGTGGATCTTCAAAAGGAAGATTGGTGTAGATGGACAGGTTGAGACCTATAAAGCTAGACTGGTAGCAAAGGGTTTTCGTCAGCGACCTGGTTTGGACTATGACGAAACCTTTTCTCCAGTAGCTATGCTGAAATACATTCGGATCCTTCTTGCCATTGCTGCCTTCCACGATTATGAGATTTGGCAGATGGACGTAAAGACAGCTTTTCTAAATGGACATTTAGAGGAGTGTGTCTATATGGACCAGCCAGAGGGTTTCATTCAGAGTGGGAGCAGCGGAAAAGTGTGCAAGTTGCTTAAGTCCATTTATGGACTAAAGCAGGCATCGCGGAGTTGGAACATCTGTTTTGACGAGACGGTCAAGGAATTTGGCTTTATCAAAAATCCAGATGAACCATGCATCTATTGTAGATTTGTAGCGAGAACTGTAGTATTCCTCGTTTTATACGTGGATGACATTCTCTTAATAGGAAATGACATTCCTATGCTACAATCTGTCAAGGGGTTCTTGTCACACATGTTCTCCATGAAAGACCTGGATGATGCCTTATACATTCTGGGTATCCGGATCTACCGTGACAGATCCAAGAGGATATTAGGACTTTCGCAGTCCAGGTACATCGACACCATACTGAAGAGATTTAGTATGGAAGATTCCAAGCGCGGCAGTCTACCGGCTTGTCACGGGATCACCCTCTCCAAAGAGATGTCTCCCAAGACTGATTTGGAGAGGGATCACATGCCTATTATACCCTACGCTTCTGCGGTAGGCTCTATAATGTATGCGATGTTGTGTACCAGACCGGATGTGGCTTATGCACTGAGTGTGGTAAGCAGGTATCAGTCAAACCCTGGGGAGAAACATTGGATAGCAGTAAAGAACATTCTCAAGTACCTGAGAAGGACTAAGGAGATGTTCTTGGTATATGGCGGAAAAGACCTCCAGATTGAGGCCTTTGCTGACTCCAGCTTCCAGAGTGACAAGGATGATTCCAAGTCCATGTTGGGTTTTGTCTTTACCCTCAATGGAGGGGCGGTGTGTTGGAAGAGCTTCAAACAGGAAACCGTTGCTGACTCGACTATGGAAGCGGAATACATCGCTGCATCTGATGCCGCAAAAGAAGCTGTCTGGATGAGGAAGTTCTTGAAAGAACTTCAGGTGGTTCCGTCCATTGTTGACTCAATACCTCTGTATTGCGACAACAACGGGGCTATAGCTTTAGCGAAGAAACCCAGGTCCCATCAGAAATCCAGACACATCTTAAGGTGGTATCACCTGATCAGGGAGATCGTGGATCGCCAGGAGATTGAGGTTCGGAGGGTTGCTTCAGAAGATAACACAGCAGATCCATTCACCAAGGCCTTGCCCCAGACTCAGTTCGAGCGGCTGATCGAGATGATAGGTCTTCGATATGCCAGTACATGGCCTTAGTGCAAGTGGGAGATTGTTAGTGTATATGCCCTAGAGGCCATTACTGTATCATACTAGTTTGTATATTACTTGATGGAAGCTTGGGATATTCACAGTTGTATATACAATCTTACTCAAAATGGTAGTATGCTACTTGGTTTGTCTCTGCTTTAATATGTGCATGTGTTTCTTTTAGCATATCGCTGATATACATATTAGTAGAGCCCTTAGGATTTTTGCTTGATTACCAGCGTTGTGATGGCGCTCACACTCGTGGGAGCTGGGTGATCTATAAGCACATCCTTATACAGGTCCCTAGTCGTTGGACTATCGAGACAGGACATCGATACTCCGGAGTAGACTAGCGTATGCGCTTCTCATCCCAGCGTGGGAGACGGTCTGTCCCACAGCCGTCAGTACGTCGTACTTGAGATAGTATGCGGGTGCTCGTTAGGTTACGAGTACACTGGACAGGACTCGTAGGGAACTGTTGGTTGGTATTATACCTATCGTCAGTTATCAGTTCCCAGGTGACATGAGTACAGCTTAGTCCGCTGACTTGACACTGTCACTTCGCCTCGAGTGTGTTCCCACTGCACTTTGATTACTACCCTACCACGGCTCAAAGGAGTCGTGCAAACAGGTAGTTTTTGGGTGCAGTCCCGAAGCACTTGGAGGCAGTGACGGTTAGACAGGATTCGTCTCTCCCGGTATTGGGGGTTGACATCGCGCTGTGTTTAGGAGAGCCATTACACGAGTAGTCCCTGGCCAGGGCAAGCGAGATATACTGGTAGGTTTCCAGTGTTATCTCAGGGTGTTCTGGGCTACACTCCGACACGACTTGTACCGCTATTAGGGGACTGACGTTCACCGCCCCCTAGGCCTGCCATGCGATGTATCAGACGAACAGACCGGATTGTACGGAGATTGTCACATACAGGCTCAGCAGGAGTTCAGATGGGGTTCACCTCGTCAGTCTTCTTATCGACATCTACCTGGGGACCGTTACGTACAGCTAGTGCCGCTTGCGGTCTGTGGTTAAACCCACTGCCAGTGTAGTGTCGAGTCTTTAGAGTCCCACACAGAGAGCTATTCGCCTTTAGGAAAAATGAGTAGAGGTCGCATGGTTTTGCGACAGGGTTCGTTCACATCCGCGCACTTGTGCACGTTTGCTGTCCGGACAGCTTATACTAGCGGGCTTTGGTTTAAGCCAGATCCTAGTATAGATTTGGGATTGGTTTTATCTCATTGTATTCATGTTCCTCGGATCACGAATACGGGTGCGTATGCACAGTTGCTTGAGACAGAGGGAGAAGACTTTGATTAGGGTTAATGACTATTGTCATTTTATTAACCCTAATGCTTATGTGTGTATTATTGTTAATTGATATTAGTTTAAATAATTGTGCATGGTTATGGTTGTTGACCATTTGACCTCCTTGACTTGTTGACCTTGGTTGACACTTTGACCATCATCATTTCATTTGGAAGATCCTCTTTGATCCTTGCAAATTGCATTAAAAATGAAATGATAATGGTCATGTCTTGATTAACCATGACAATTATCTAGCTAATTATCTAATTACAATAATTCACACATATATGAGAGAATGCTTCATATTTTCTCTCATCCTATTATTTTCTTTCTCTCGCTTGTTCTTCCTCTCCCTCAAGCTCTCCCCTCTCATGTGTTGAGAAACACTTGAGCTTGAGAAAAACCCTTTCTTGATAATCTCTACTCTCATCTAGGGTTTAAGGACTAGCACTTCTTACACCCTAGTTACTTCTAGCTTGGAGTTGAAGCCAAAGGTTGAGGCTTTCGGGTGGATCTTTCTTCGACGTGAGAAGACGACAAAGGTGACCTCTTTCCACTACTCCAAGAAGTAAGGAGAGAAGGACATAAAGCCCAAGGTATAATCTTTCTAGCACTTAGCTAGTTTCTAGTTAGCTTTAGCTTGTTTTTGTTTAGCAAAGATCCTTCATAGTCTAGTCCATGTTGCCTAAGTTCATAAAAATTCGTTTTTTATTCCGTTTTCCGCCTCCCCGCAACCACCGGGGTGGGCAACGTGGACTTACAATATCGATCTTTGACGAGTTGGACACTCAATTCCTCGGACACTTCATCGGCAACAGGCGACAGAAGAGAATAGTCGACCACCTGTTCACCATAAAGAGCGGGGGACAAAGAATCCTTTAAGGAACATGTCACTCGCTTCTACAACGCTCTCCTCGAAGTCTCCGATCACCGAGATGAAACTGTCATCACCGCTCTAAAGTCGGGTCTTAGGCATAAAGAGTGGCTTCGCTCTTTTGCATTAGTACAACCTAAGACCATGGCCGAGGTAAAAGCTTGGACCGAGCGAGAGATCCAACTTGAGTCTGAGGTGAACATCAACCTGCCCCAGAGCGACCAAGCCGAACAAAAAAAGAGGGTCAGAGAAAAGAAGAAGAAGGTCGACCGGCCAAAACCATACTCACCAAAGTTCCAGGAGTATACTCCTCTCAACATCTCTCAGACCGAGCTGTTAGATGAGGCGAAGGGCGAGCGACTCTTCAAGCTCCTGCCATTCACCCACAGAGCGGCTAAACGAACCCGGGGCCTATACCACGCCTTCCATAGGTCGCAGGGCTACCCGACCGTGAACTGTAAACAACTCCATGACTATATCGAGGAGTTGATCCGCTCTGGCCACCTGGCGAAGTACCTGCAGGACAAGCGACAGGCAGATTGGGAGCAAGAGAACCAGCCCCCTCCCAGCGAATTAACGATCGGCCAAATCATGGTCGTTTTCTCGGGGTCTGCCCGTGGAGGCGGTGCCGGTGAGACTCACCGCCTCCCACCTGTCGAGGGAACAAGCGACCCGCCCCAGAAGAAATGCAGGATCACCGAGCCTATCATTTTCACTGATGAAGACCTCTACGGTATATCCTTGCCTCACAACGACCCTCTCGTGATTACGACACGGGTCCACCGTTATGAGGTTCAGAGGATATTGGTCGATTCCGAAAGCTCGGCAGATATCCTCTTCTATAACTGCTTCCAGCATATAGGGCTAAGGCCGTCTGACCTACGGTCAACCTCCCACGTCTTATTAGGATTTACCAACCGCTCCATCCCGGCCGAGAGAGTGGTCACCCTCCTCCTCAACATTGGGGAAGCGGGCCATACGAGGACCGTACCGGTAGAATTCATTGTCGCTAGGATACCCTAATCCTACAACATCCTCTTGGGACGCCTGACATTAAACGCCCTTCGGGCTCAAATCTCAACCTACCACCTTGCGATCAAATTTCCATTAGATCAAGGGGGGATAGGCCAGGCCTACGGGAACCAGCGAATCGCCAAGATTTGCTTCACCGCGACATCCACCACTGGAGAGCAGAGCGATGAACTCGAAGACATAAATGATTTCCAGGGGTCCTTGGACACTCGCGACGAACAAAAAGAAATCCGAGGAGCCCCGGTGGAGATGCTAACAGAAGTCCCCCTCGTCGAGGGGAATGAAGGAAGAACCGTCCAGATTGGATCCCTTTTAACGGGAGCCCAGTGCGAAGACTTGATCCGCTTTCTCCGAGGGAACTCGGACGTATTCGCCTGAGCGCCTACTAACATGCCCGGGATCGACCCCAAAGTAATCTCGCACAAGTTCGGGGTCGACCCGAAGTCCCGACCCGTCAGATAAAAGAAGTGAAGTTTCACGCTGATCAAGCAAAGGGTGATTGAGGACGAGGTCGATAGATTGCTCGCAACCAACTTCATTCGAAATGTTGACTACTCGGATTGGCTGGCGAATGTAGTCATGGTTAGAAAGGCGAACGGGAAGTGGTGTGTCACACCCCGCTTTCCAGAGTACGCTAAGATAGGCACGTGACATAGCCAACCATGCTACCTGTGGATAGGAAATATCCTTCCACAGTCACATTACGGCTGTAGAGATATCAAGAACGATAATAAACTATCTAACACATGTCCATAAGCCAGAATAAACGAGTCAAGAAATGAAATAATATACGGAAGCAAAAGATCCAATAAATAAAACACCTGGAAAGTAAAACTGGATACTAACAGGATCCTCACTGCTCGGTCTAACAGCGGCAGTACATCTGATCAGCCTGCGACAAAGGTAAAGGAATCTGGGCCATGCAAAACCCAGACGTCAGTGCGTCATAACATCAAGCAATAATATAATCAGGTGTAACAAGACATGCAGGTATGAGCATGAACGGTAAAACAGGTATAACAGTAATATAAATAAGACAGTGAAGGGTAGTGTGTAGTGAGTAATCTAAACTGGTCTACTGTGTTAACTACTCTCAAGTCTTTGAAATCAATTTGATGAATCGTCGATGTAACTCAATAGTATCCCGTGCGTGCCCGGGATCACGGTGAAGATTCTCGGGCTGAAACCGAGACATGCCGCTAGGCACTAAAAGGAAAAGGGGTAACGATGAATGATATCCACAGCATCATCCCAAGGCTGGCCTAGCCTCTAAAAAGGTAGTGGATAACGATGGACGATATCAGCAGCATCATCCCAAGGCTGGCCTAACCTTTAAAACTGATCAGTAAAGGTAACGAACTGTCGAGTTACAAGTCAGGTTTCATCATTGATTTCCCTATACCCCCAGGTTATATGTATTCAAGTCAGGTATTAAATAATCTGGAGCTAATGCCAACTTAGGATCAGGCAGGTACAGGTTTGTCTGGATAGACAACAGGAAATGTCCGTAGGGACAACATGTAAAGTTTGTTGGCATTAGTAACAAGATCAGGTAACAGGTAAAGCCATGGTATATCAGGTCAAGTCAAGTAATGTATATATGTGTCATGTCATGTCGAGAGGTGCACGTACCAAGTCGTGTCAAGTAGTAGGTGTAACAAGTCGTGTCAGGATGCACAAGATGTTATGTGGGTGCTCATAATCAACTAACATAACCATAGGTATACAAAACAAGCATGGGGTACTAATGGAACAATAAAATGGAACATTGTAATGTGAAATGCAATCAAGTACGGATTAAGGTATAAAGATGCACAGTTATGATTAGGGTTAAGATTAAAGTTCCAATACTAATTAAACTACAATTTATCAAATGTGGAATGTAAATTTTATAGTATAATATATTCAAGTGATCTATGGATGCAATAGTATGTATACTAGACGAGATGGATGCACACGGGTGTTTGAACAATGGAAAACTATTTTAAAGGTACCATGGACTATGTAAATAATTATTATGTGATTTAAACACGGATGTGAGTACTATGTATAGTAAGACAGAATGCAACATGATAGGGTTTAAGTTGTAAATCTAAAATGATATAACCGGATATCGAAATGTAATATGGAAACTAATAGCCTTAGGTTTAATTTACAGGTTTAATCATGAAATTAAATATGTATAAAACAATATAATAGCATGTAGAAAGTTTTACTTGCCTTGACGGATCGCGATACAGTATACGGAACGTCACACGTCGGCGAGAAAAGTCGCGACGTGCGCACGGTACACGGAATGAGTCCAAACAATGCACGAGGGGATCACATAGGTCAGAGATGCTTGCTGGGTCTGTAGGGTTCCTAGGCACACTCAAGAGGTTCCACAAGGCATCAACCATGCCAAATTCAAATTTTTCCGATGCCGAGAAACCCTAATGAAGATCGTTAACTAGAATTTAGGCGAAACGAAATGAAAGTAAATCACATTTACACTAAGTGAACGGAAATACAACCTTTGTAGATCCGGTCCTCCACCTCCATAGCTCCATGACGATGTCCCTTCGCTGCGATCATCGGATCCTAGACTCTCACGGTGGTTTCATCGGAGAAAAGATCGGGCTAGATCGATGACTTCGATGCCGAAGATGATCTACGTCGAGACAACTCAAGATCAAGCTCCAACTTCACCAAGTCATGAAACTTATGAAGAAAACACTCTATACTACATGGCAAGTGGTAGAGGATGAAGAAATAGGAAGTGGGTTCACTTTGGATTTGGATTTCTCACTCTTTTTCTCAAGGCACCATTGAAGCTAGAATGGTTTATTCTTCTTGAAGAAGAAGAAGAAGAAGAAAAAGAATATCTTCATAATAATAAAATCAATTGATCTTATTATAATGCAACCTTGGTTAAGTGTAGAGTATAAACTAGGGTTAGGTGAGTGGTTAGGTTTAGGAAAGAAACAAGAATGGTCAAAGCTTCTTGAAGCTTCAAGGAAACAACAAAAGAATCAACCATTTCTTTTCTTGACCTAAAATAAATAAATAAAATAAATAGTTAAGAAAAGATAACAAAACCCTAACCATTCACTTAAACAAGGTTTAAAGTAAATATACACCCAAGTTTGCATGTATCATCAAACATGATACAATCTTGTGCACAAAAATATATCACATATACAATGTGCACAATCAAGTGAGAAAAACATCTTAAGTGAACCAATACTAGTTAATGCAAAGTAATATATCAAATATATAATTATACATTAAATCATTAAATCAAACTTGATTTAACGATCCGGTCATATCGCATATGACCGACTAATATCCAATGTATCGATTTATCGAATCAATCCTCGATTCGATAACTAGGTTATATCGCATACAACCAATCGATACATTCATCGCGAGAATAGAATAAGGTATCACATACACGCATTATTCTCGGTCCCGCACATATCTCATATGCGCTCCTATTTCGTTTCGCTTGAGCCAGGAAACCTCTGTGTAGGACTCTAAAGACTCGTCAATACGCCGGCAGCAGGTGATGATCATATCAAACACCCACAAGCCGCAAGCGGTCTGCTAAACGTAACGGCCACCCGGGTATTGAGCGATCAGAAAATCAATGAGCAAGCCCGCTCACACTCCTGTGAATCCAACCAGAAACACTTACCGTACAGTCCGGTCTCGTCGTCTGATATGTCGCATATCTTGCCTAGGGGTGGTAAACGTCAGACCCCAATAGCTCGATAAGTCATGTCGATATGAGGTCTATAACAGTTCGAGAAACTACTGGTAACACTTACCAGTAAATCTCAGCAACCCTGGCCAGGGATTTCTGGTTATAGCCAATCGAACACAGCGCAACATCAACTCCCTATACCGGGAGAGACGAATCCCCTCCTATCGCTCATTGCCTCCATGTGATTCGGGACTGTACCCAAAAACCACCGTTTTGCACGCCCTCTTGGACGTGGTAAGGTGGAAATCAAAGCACAGTGGGAATCACACAAGACTCTATGACGATCTCGGGTCAACAGAATACTCTGTCCCAGTGTCACCAGAGAACTGCCATCTGACGTAAGGTATAATACCATCTGGGAGTTCTCGGCGTGTCCGTCCAGTGTACCCAGTCTCCACTGAGCACCCGTATATCATCTCTGATGTCAAAACACCAATGGATATGGGATCATCCATCGCCCATCTGTATGGGTCGAGAAGGTATACGCTAGTCTACACTGGTATATCGATGCCCTGTCTCGATACACCCACGACTAGGGACCTTGAAGGATGTACTTATGGACTACCATGTCCCCACTAGTATGATCCGCATCATAGTCCAGGTAGTCAAGTACACATCCTAAGGGCTTTACCAACATGTAACAGAGAGACAATCAGCGTACACGTTAAGGTAAAGAGCAACCAGATAGCATACTATCATGTCGAGCAAGAAAGTCCTCCCTATATATGTCCAAGCATCCACTACAATATACATCCTATGTATAGTAATGGCCTCTAGGGCATACATATAACTAACAATCTCCCACTTGCACTAGGGCCATCTGATAGCAGTGGTTGTAGTATCTCATACTCAAGCATCCCATAAAAGTCTCTCTCTGGGAAAAGGCCTTTGTGAGTGGATCCGCCGTGTTGTCCTCTGAGTCTGTTCTCCTAACCTCGATCACCCTGGAGATCAACCATCTCCATGATCAGGTGATACTGCCTTAGAATATGTCTGAGTCACTGATGGGACCGGGGATCCCGGGCCAAAGCCACACTTCCATTGTCACACAATGGTAGGAACCTAGTTCATCTCATGAACCAATATACACCCAAACAGCCTCTTTGGTAGCATCTTAAGTAGCGATGTATCCAGCCTTTATCGTCTAGTTTGCCACGGTATCTAGCTTGGAACTCTTCCAACATACCGTCCCTTTACTGAGGGTAAAGACAATGCCTGTGACTGACTTTCAGTCGTCCTTATCACTCTGGAACCTTTCCAGTGATTCTCCCCAGGATCAATTGATACCTTCTCACTGCAACTAGTGAGTATCCTAACATCCAATTAGATCTATCTCATAGATCCAAAACCCAGGATTTAGGAGGCATCACTTTGATCCTATATAGAGAATCATTGTGATAAGCGGAGATTGATCGAGCGTAGCATAGGAAATTCCTTCCCTATCAAGAGTATGTCATTCACGTACTCTACGAGGATCATCACCATACTCCCTACTACCTTTTTGTATATACAAGGTTCATCTACCATTTTGATGAAGTCAAACTATTTGACTACTACATCAAAACAGATGTTCCAACTCCGCGATGCCTGCTTTTTTCTATAAAGCATCTTGTACACATTTCCGCTGCTCCCACTGTCTACGAAGCCCTCTGACTGTGTACTTACAGACGCTCTCTTCTAAAACATCATTTTAGAAAAGCAGTCATGACACCCAACCGCCAGATATCGTAGTCATGGTATGTAGCCGTGGCAAGTAGGATCCGGATGGACTTAAGCATAGCCACTGGAAAAGGTTTCATCATTATCCATGCCTGGTCGATGACGAAAACCTTTAACAAGTCTAGCTTTGAAAGTCTCAGCTTTTCCATCTACACCAAGTAATTTTCTCAAGATATACTTGCTCCTAATGGGGATTTAACCCTTCAGATATAGCAACCAAAGTCCATACTTTGTTGGTGTACATGGATTCCATCTCAGATCACTAAGCATCCAGCCATTCTTACAGAGTCCCTACTCTCGATGGCCTTCTCGAAACTAGTTGGGTCATCATCTCATGATGCAATCCTCGCTCCCACTGTCATAGAGAGACAGAAGTATTTCTCAGGTGGGTGAGAAACCCTACTAGATCGGCGGAGAGGCTGAGGTTCATTGGTAACTATTGAATCCTTTGGTTTTATCAAATCATCTGCTGTAGTTTGTATAGCTGGAACCTTTCCAGTTCTACATTACAGACCTTGCCTCGAACTTGTCCGGATTTTGCTTTTAGACATAGGCCGGTCAACCCCAAATCTTAACTAGCTTAAGACATGGGCTCTTCCCATACCATATCTTATATGGAGTGGTAGGCTGTGATCTGATTCAAACCTAATTCAATAGGTACGCAGCTTCTCAAGTGCATAACCCCCAAAAGGAAACAGGTAACTCAGTAGTACTCATCATAGAGCACACCATATCACATAGGGTGTTATTGCTCCGCCCCGATATACCATCGTGCTATGGTGTATACGGAGGAGTAATGCTGAGAGAGAATCTCATTCTCCTTTAGAATAGTCCAGGAATTCTATGCACAAGTATTCTCCTCCTTGATCTCATCAAAGGACATAATACTTATACCCGTTTTGGTTCTCTACTTCTAACTTATATTCTGTGAATATCTCAATAGGTTCGGACTTGTGTTTCAATAGGAACATATGTTTGAATCTTGAGAGATTATCAGAGAATGTAATGAAATACAAAGAACCGGTCTTGGCATGTGTAGACAGGGGACCTACATACATCAACATGTATCATCCCAAGAGTTCACAAACTCTTTCTCT
Organism: Agapanthus africanus; assembly: GCA_030015575.1. NCBI lineage: Eukaryota > Viridiplantae > Streptophyta > Magnoliopsida > Asparagales > Amaryllidaceae > Agapanthus > Agapanthus africanus. The sequence continues at coordinate 34,321,470 of CM057349.1, read as the reverse complement.
GTTTTCAGTAAACGGAGCTATGGTCATCTTATCTTTGTGACATGACTGGCAAGTTTCACAAGATGTAAATTCAAACTAATTTAAATATGCATCTAAATGTAACTTCAGCCAGTCGGGTCGTATTGATATGACCTAGTCTACAACGCCCCAAGAAGGATTCGTTCATTTCCGAACTCTTCCTCTTGTGTGTGTTCTGTATACTAAGAACTGTAGTTTGATTTAGAACGTCAATGCTTTTAGATAACGTGCCTGAACCGATCAACATTTGATATAGGAAATGTTCAAAACGTTATCCAACAATACAAAATTATATCCTTTCTTTACTAAATAAAGAGATTGATATGATTTTGTATATCAGGTACGGTATCTAATAGCATTTGTTCAGAATCAATGTACTGGTAATACAGGGTGACAGTGACCAACAGACCTGGCTGCAACACTTGCCCCGTTTTTGGTCTCATGAAACTTATCACCCGTTCTCAGTTCTCTACCTTTCTGTAGCCCATGTAACGGATTACATTTGCGGGATCCTGATCCGGTATCTAATACCCAGGACGTAGAGGATACTGAGAAACAGTTCTTTATAATGAACACATCCGAAGGAGATGCATCTCATGCACTTTCTTCGTTTGGGCGGCATAGGAATTCTGGTATTTCCCTATTTCCTGCTCTGTCTTATAACATTTATAAGTTGGAGCAGGACCAACGTTCCCCAGCTTAGTATAACAAGCGGGTTCGGTCAATATTCCGTATTATTATCTTGATTAAGGCGTGATATGGTCGCTACCAGGAGAGAGAGAGAAGAAAACACTCAGCGTATGCTCTTGCAAGATCAGATTGGTTATTATTTTATCTAATCAGGACGGCTCCCACTGTTTTAATCAAATCTTCCTTCAAACCCTAAAAGGAAAGACTAGCCGGGATTAATTACACGCTACAAGTTCGCCAATCTTTCAGCCAGGCCAGTGTCGGTACTTTGAGGGAGGTCCCCCGTGCTTTCGCACGAACCTAATTAATGTAAACCTCGTTTTCCCAGAGGCGTAAGCTCGTTAACACCTTTCTAGACACCTACTTGATCGGCTAATTGTATTGTGTAAAACTCTCTCAGGAGTAACTCTTACTCGCAGCGGGTATCGGGATCCAACTATCTCATAGAAGGTATGCAATCTCATTGCAAATTTAAACACTTGAAATTCCCGATAATTTTTCCCCTAGCGTGCTATGACCTTGACGCATGCTAAACAACCCATAGTCCGCTAGTCAAGTTCAACCCGTACATTTCTTGATTGAATTAAACCCACCCGCACGACCCTTGACGTATGCCAAACAACGCCGTACGAATACCCTAATCCAATCGCATCGTATGCTAACAGATAAGCACTAGTTAGCTACCGTACACTACGCCTTGACGCATGCCAAACTACCGCAGCACGAATACTAAATAGTGCTTATCTGATATGACGGAGGGCTACGACAGGTTTTTTTGAAAACCTATTGCGTAATGAACTTGATATCGTTGTAGAATCAAATGATTTTAAAATGGAGCGTTTTGAGGCTTTTCTAGTTTTGCTAAAGGGGTCACTCCCGGTGAAGGGATCGTCGGCCCTTTCCTCGTCGAATGAGGTGCGGGATATATCATATATATCACTGTGCAAAGAAGAAACTATAGAAGCAATCAAAAGACAAACCGAGTGTGTAGCATCTGCCAGTTATTGCTAAAGGGGTCACTCCCGGTGAAGGGATCATCGGCCCTTTCCTCATCGAATAAGGTGCAGGATATATCATATATACCGCTGTGCAAAGCAAGAACTGTAGCTACCTGTTTTATTTTTGAAATTCTATTCCACAACATCTTTAGGTTTCTTTTCTTTCATTAATCATATTAATGAAGTCCCATCATTTAAGCACCTAAACATCACAGATAAATACGACGTACACTTATGCCATCCGCATTCGCCTCGATGTCCCCTCGTGCACCGTTAGGTTAGGTAACTAACGGCAGAGCGGGGCAGGGCTAGCGCGGGTGTAAAACATAAGTAACGTCTATATAATATATCATATATACTATATACAGTATCCATCACAGAACATATCACATGATCACATCACAGATATCGCAGCAGAAGAATCATATGAAACATTGGATATACTAGGACGTCCGTGTTTTCAATACGAGCCAGTATAAAACACGGATTCTACGGTCACGATGAATAGCCAAACCCACACCCCTAGACCCCTACGAGAGCGGCAAGCAACCCTACCAATTCTAGAGTTAGGAGACCCGGACTCGACTCCTCGAGTTGGTCTCCCACTGGACTCCAGAACCCGGTTACTTGTGCTCCACTCCTCGGGTCTATCCTAGTGCGGAAAAGTAAAAAAATATACAAAAGGTGACATCTTCCGCAACTTGGAAGTGCCCCAATAAAAGAATATTACATACAAGTTTTTACATGAATGAAAATGAAAAACACTCATCTCACATAAAAACCCCCGGCTATTCAAACACGACGATCCAATATAACATATCCAGCAACACATAACATCACATGTCATCAACGTAAGTAAACATGCGTATCCCAATTGTCGTTGACATATAGCAACGAAAACGGCGATAACACATATTACACTTACGGTCGCAGAAAAGAAAGTGTAAAACTACAATAGTTGGAATCCGCAACCTCCTTAGACATCGCATGCCTAATCAAATGAATTCCTTAGACATCGCATGCCTAACAATTATAAATCCCGCATTTTAGTCTCATTATTGAAAACACTTTTCAATATCAAATCGGGCAATTCAACAGGATTCCCGATATTCTGATCGAATGCTCGTCGCAAACTTTAGTAGACGGCCGCACCCCCGATACCGTCGACGAAGTGCACCAAGGCGGAACACCGCTGCTGCGAGCACCCAAACGGATGCTTTCAGCGACGGGGTTCTCCTACAGTCACTTGGTCGGGGCTATGGGGTGTGGCTGTCTATTAAGTTTACCCGGCGAGTATCCGCGTACACTACGTGATTGCGACGAACTTTTGATCACATCAAAATCCCGTGGCAACCGATCAAGTGAGACTAAACTGCTATGTTTATAACATTCATATTAGTTATCTCATAACTAGTGGATTCCAAATATTGTATCACATTCCAGATAAATAGAAAATGTTAAATTTTCCGATCGAACAATCAAACACCCAAGTTTTCGCGAAACAGCTCAACACATGAAATAAGTTTAAAAAACATTCACTTCATGCCTCAGTACCAACGGTCCAGCCGTAGAAGGGTCAAGCCAACGCCTCACATGTGGCACGCCGTACTTCCCCAAACCCTGAGGTTCAAAGGGCAGTTCAAGACGGTCACATAATCGAGTTAAGGTTTGTTGTCTTCTAGAGGGACCATCACGTTACTTGCACTACTTAGAACGTCATTAAACTACGGAAAAATCCAACAATTGGAAATTTCCCGGCAGGGGAAAAATCGGGTATTTATATCCGGTCGAACTTTTTAACATATTCTAAAATTACCCGGAAAAACACATAGACAAAATTAGACAATCCGATCGAATCTGCGAACTCCCAATACAACCCAGAAAACTCAACTCTTGAGTAGAAGTTAAAAATTCCCAGAAAATACAGCACTAAAATATAGGAATTACTGTGCAATTTTCAAGAGGTAATGTGACTACATGGTCGCGGAACCGCCGCACGAGCCATACTCGTGCCGCGGTTCCGCCGCGCTTTAGTCGAATCATGAGCACATGCTGCACAGTAATCCCTAAAAAACCCTGCTGATTTTTCTGCATATTTTTAATTCGCAAAAATCCCAGTTTTGAAAAATTGTACAGAGAAAGGTTTCGGATTAGGGTTTCGGGTTCGATCGGACTTCTAATATCGTCTACACATCGCCTAAGGCTCTAGCTAGGCTCTGATACCACTGTAGGGTTCCAAGGTACACTCAAGAAGTTCCACAAGGCATCAACCATGCCAAATTCAAATTTTTCCGGTGCCGAGAAACCCTAATGAAGATCGTTAACTAGAATTTAGGCGAAACGAAATGAAAGTAAATCACATTTACACTAAGTGAACGGAAATACAACCTTTGTAGATCCGGTCCTCCACCTCCATAGCTCCGTGACGATGTCCCTTCGCTGCGATCATCGGATCCTAGACTCTCGCGGTGGTTTCATCGGAGAAAAGATCGGGCTAGATCGATGACTTCGATGCCGAAGATGATCTACGTCGAGGCAACTCAAGATCAAGCTCCAACTTCACCAAGTCATGAAACTTGTGAAGAAAACACCCTATACTACATGGCAAGTGGTAGAGGATGAAGAAATAGGAAGTGGGTTCACTTTGGATTTGGATTTCTCATTCTTTTTCTCAAGGCACCATTGAAGCTAGAATGGTTTCTTCTTCTTGAAGAAGAAGAAGAAGAAGAAAAAGAATATCTTCATAATAATAAAATCAATTGATCTTATCATAATGCAACCTTGGTTAAGTGTAGAGAATAAACTAGGGTTAGGTGAATGGTTAGGTTTAGGAAAGAAACAAGAATGGTCAAAGCTTCTTGAAGCTTCAAGGAAACAACAAAAGAATCAACCATTTCTTTTCTTGCCCTAAAATAAATAAATAAAATAAATAGTTAAGAAAAGATAACAAAACCCTAACCATTCACTTAAACAAGGTTTAAAGTAAACATACACCCAAGCTTGCATGTATCATCGAACATGATACAATCTTGTGCACAAAAATATATCACATATACAATGTGCACAATCAAGTGAGAAAAACATCTTAAGTGAACCAATACTAGTTAATGCAAAGTAATATATCAAATATATAATTATACATTAAATCATTAAATCAACACTTGATTTAACGATCCGGTCATATCGCATATGACCGACTAATATCCAATGTATCGACTTATCGAATCAATCCTCGATTCGATAACTAGGTTATATCGCATACAACCAATCGATACATTCATCGCGAGAATAGAATACGGTATCACATACACACATTATTCTCGGTCCCGCACATATCTCATATGCGCTCCTATTTCGTTTCGCTTGAGCCAGGAAACCTCTGTGTAGGACTCTAAAGACTCGTCAATACGCCGGCAGCAGGTGATGATCATATCAAACACCCACAAGCCGCAAGCGGTCTGCTAAATGTAACGGCCACCCGGGTATTGAGCAATCAGAAGATCAACGAGCAAGCCCGCTCACACTCCTGTGAATCCAACCAGTAACACTTACCGTACAGTCCGGTCTCGTCGTCTGATATGTCGCATATCTTGCCTAGGGGTGGTAAACGTCAGACCCTAATAGCTCGATAAGTCGTGTCGATATGAGGTCTATAACAGTTCGAGAAACTTCTGGTAACACTTACCAGTAAATCTCAGCAACCCTGGCCAGGGATTTCTGGTTATAGCCAATAGAACACAGCGCAACATCAACTCCCTATACCGGGAGAGACGAATCCCCTCCTATCGCTCATTGCCTCCATGTGATTCGAGACTGTACCCAAAAACCACCGTTTTGCACGCCCTCTTGGACGTGGTAAGGTGGAAATCAAAGCACAGTGGGAATCACACAAGACTCTATGACGATCTCGGGTCAACAGACTACTCTGTACCAGTGTCACCAGAGAACTGCCATCTGACGTAAGGTATAATACCATCTTGGAGTTCTCGGCGAGTCCGTCTAGTGTACCCAGTCTCCACTGAGCACCCGTATATCATCTCTGATGTCAAACACCAATGGATATGGGATCATCCATCGTCCATCTGTATAGGTCAAGAAGGTATACACTAGTCTACACTGGTATATCGATGCCCTATCTCGATACACCCACGACTAGGGACCTTGAAGGATGTACTTATGGACTACCATGTTCCCACTAGTATGATCCGCATCATAGTCCAGGTAGTCAAGTACACATCCTAAGGCTTTACCAACATGTAATAGAGAGACAATCAGCGTACACGTTAAGGTAAAGAGCAACCAGATAGCATACTATCATGTCGAGTAAGAAAGTCCTCCCTATATATGTCCAAGCATCCACTACAATATACATCCTATGTATAGTAATGGCCTCTAGGGCATACATATAACTAACAGGGTCGTCGCGATTGTCGTCGGCACGACCGGATTCCGGCAACAAAAGAACAGTGAACATGAGAAGCAAAACATAAAGAAAGAAAAGAAAGGATGGAGAGAAGGAATGGAAGAAGAGGAACATGAGAGAGAGCTTACCGTGGATGTGTTCTGTGGTTGCAGAGGGGAGTGTGAAACGGCGGTGAACGGAGCTCCGGCAATGAGGGTTTGTTGTTAGGGTTTCAGTTAGAGTTTGGGTTTTGTTTGCTGGGGTTTCTCGCTTGGTTTGTGGGTGCAGGGTTGGTGCTCGGGGAACAGCAGAGGAGAGGAAGAGAAGGAGAGGAAGGAGGTGGCGACGAGATGAGGTGGTCGGCGGCGACGAGGTGGTGATGCTGGGTTCTCGGGTGCAATGGGGTTGCTCGGGAATGAAGGGAGAAGGCAGAGGAGAATGAAGGGGATGATGGAGATGAGGGTGGAGGCGAGATCGAGGGAATAGAGGCACGAGAGTTAAGGTTAGGGTTTGAGGAGGAGGCGGAGATTGGATGGGTTTCTCGTGGCGAGGAGATGGCGCTGGGTTTTTAAAAAAAAACAGAAGAAGAAAGAAAGAGTGAAGGGAGGTGAGCGTAGCGGGGAGGCGATGACCAGAATCGAGAAGGGAACAGTAAATGCGAGAGGAGTGAGAGAGAGCGCGAGAGGAGTGAGAGACTGCGAGGAGAGAGAGAAAGAGAAAGAGAGAAAAGAGAGAGAGAGAGAGAGAGAGAGAGAGAGCAGGTGGGGTCGGCGCAGTTAGAGGAAAATTTTGATTGGCTAAGAGAAAAGAAAGGAAGAGAGAGGATAGGGCCCACGAAAGAGAGAGAGCTGGGTTGTTAAAAAAATAGGATTTGATTAAACTAAAAAATTGAGAAAAGATTTATATTGGTTAGAAAATATTTTGAGCGGTTTAAACAAATATTATAATTGATTTAAAATTTAAACAATTGGATTTTAGCGGGATATAAAAATATTTCAAAAATGCGCCCGGGTCGGATCTAAAATTGTGGATTTGAAATACGAAAATTTTATGCAAGTTCCAAAATTTAAAATGAAAGATTATGTAACGAAAAAGCATACCCCCAAGAACGGACGCACGTACGTGCGCGTAGCCATCCAAACACATCCGTTCACTAAACGGGACGAAAACGAGATGCACGGACGCTGCCACAGGGTTAGGGGTATCATGCAGGCTATGTTATGTACTTTTAAATTCTTTTACGTGACTTAGATTGTTATATGTAAAAATACGCGATGCTAGGTGAATGTTAAAATGCAGGATACATGAGATGCACGTTTCAATGCAACAAGCTAGGGTAAACTATAACTATGACTCAACAGGTTCAAACAAGCGGGTCGGATCGAATGCAATGTAAATTAAACTACCATTCACATACAAACATGATATATCAGTAAAGATATCACAGATAAGAAATACTGAAACAAAATTGGTATAATCTGAACTCGGTTGTTACATTATACCCAACTACAAAAAGAATTTCGTTCTCGAAATTCCAAGAACATAAAAGGATAAACGACCAACAAACTACAAGAAAAGATGCGGAAACTTCTGCCGAATTTCATCCTCTCGTTCCCAAGTTGACTCTCCATGTGCGCGATTACCCCAAGAAACAAGTACAAGAGGGATAACTTTGTTCTTAAGAACCTTTTCCCTTCGATCCACAATTGCAATCGGTCGCTCCTCAAAAGTCAAGTCTTCTCGTACAGTCAGCTCCGAATGATCTAACACATGTGTTTCATCTCGAACATACTTACGGAGTTGAGATACGTGAAACACGTCATGAACATTCGCCAAGGATTGCGGCAACGCCAATCGATACGTTACCTCACCAACATGCTCCAAAATCTCAAAAGGTCCGACGAATCGAGGATTGAGCTTTCCTCGACTTCCGAAACGAATCACCCCTCTAGTCGGTGATATCTTCAAGAATACTAAATCACCCACGGCGAACTCTAGAGGTCTTCTCGACGTATCAGCCCAACTCTTCTGTCGGTCTTGTGCTGCTTTCATATGGTTTCGGATAGCGTTAACCTTCTCAACTGTCTGCACAACTAAATCTGGTCCCAACAATCTTCGCTCACCGACATCGTCCCAACAAACATGTGAATGACACTTGCGACCATATAAAGCTTCGAACGGAGCCATCTATATAGTCGCCTGGAAACTGTTGTTGTAAGAAAACTCCACCAAATGTAGTTGATCCTCCCATGAACCCTTGAAGTCTAACATGCAAGCTCTCAACATGCCTTCAAGAGTTTGGATCGTTCTCTCCGACTGGCCATCTGTTTGAGGATGATAAGCGGCGCTAAACTTCAAACGAGTCCACAAACTTTCCTGTAAGCTCCTCCAAAAGTGTGATAGGAAACGAGTGTCACGGTCGGACACGATGCTCACTGGTACACCATGCAATCTTACAATCTCCTGCATGTACCGTTCTGCCAAAGTTTCTGTTGATTGACCAACTCGAAAGGGTATGAAATGAGCTGTCTTGGTCAAACGATCAACAATCACCCAAATTGCATTGTTGCCTTTTGGACTCCGCGGTAGAGTTGTCACGAAATCCATGGTTATATGTTCCCACTTCCACTGAGGAATCGGAAGTGGTTGCAATAAACTAGCAACCCTTTGATGTTCAGCCTTAACTTGCTGACACACCAAGCATTTTGCCACAAAGCGGGCAATCGCCCATTTCATGCCTTCCCACCAGAAATGTTGTCGTATATCTCGGTACATTTTCGTGCCTCCTGGATGTACGGAATATGCTGAACTGTGTGCCTCCTTCATAAGTTCTTCATGAATATCTCCCTTTGGTACACACAAACGGCTACCATAACGCAACGAACCATCTTCATAGATCAGTAAATCTGTTCGAAGTCTAGCTTCAACCTGTTCTCGAAACTTTTGCAATCTAGGGTCCTGCGATTGCGCTGCTTTAATATTCTCGATCAACGACGAATGTACCTGCAGCTGCATCAACTGTCCCGAAGAATGCGGTAGCACAACCTCCAAATCAAATCTTCGAAAGTCTTCAATGAGTTCCTTCTGTGCAGTCAACATCTGAATTGCTGGTAACCGACTGAGCGCATCCGGCACGATATTAACTTTCCCTGGATGGTACTTAAGATCAAGATCGTAGTCAGACATCAGCTCCAACCATCTATGTTGCCTCATATTAAGCTCCTTCTGCGTGAACACATACTTCAAGCTTTTATGATCGGTGAAAATCTCGACCCTTTCACCCAAAAGGTAGTGTCTCCAAATCTTCAAAGCGAAGATCACAGCCGCAAGCTCCAAGTCATGAGTTGGGTAATTCTTCTCATGGGTCTTCAACTGTCTTGATGCGTACGCTATAACCTTCCCATGCTGCATAAAAACACATCCCAATCCTTTCCCAGATGCGTCGCTGTGAATCACCAATCCCCCGGAACTGTCTGGTATGGTTAGAATAGGAGCGGTTATCAATCTCTGCTTCAACGCCTCAAAAACTGATGCGCACTTATCCGTCTATACAAACAGTACCTCCTTGCACGTAAGCTTGGTCAACGATTCCGCCAGACGAGCAAAGTTCTCCACGAACCTTCTGTAGTACCCGGAGAGTCCAAGAAAGCTTCTGATTTCTGCAACGTTCTTCGGAATCGGCCAATCTCGAACTGCTGCAATCTTTTCGGGATCAACGGCGATTCCATCTCCTGACACGACATGTCCTAAAAACTTCACCTCTTCAAGCCAAAACTCGCACTTGCTCATCTTTGCATACAATTTTTCTTGCCTCAGCGTCTGCAGTGCGATCTTCAAATGTTCTGCATGCTCTTCAATACTTTTCGAGAAGACCAGAATATCATCAATGAACACCACAATAAACTGGTCTAAGAATGGTGAAAAGATTCGGTTCATCAAGTCCATGAATATCGCCGGTGCATTCGTTACTCCGAAGGGCATCACCAAATACTCGTAATGTCCATACCGAGTTCGGAACGCTGTCTTGCAAATATCTTCTGTTTTAACTCGGACCTGATAATATCCGGATCGCAAATCCAGCTTCGAGAATACCGCGCCACTAAGCTGCTCAAATAATTCGCCAATGCGAGAGATCGGGTACTTGTTCTTAATAGTCACCCGGTTTAATTCTCGATAATCGATGCACATCCTCCTTGTGCCATCTTTCTTCTTTACTAGAAGAACTGGAGCTCCCCAAGGCGAGTTACTGCTTCGAATCCAACCCTTCTCAAGTAATTCAGTAAGCTGCTTCTTAACTTCTTCCAACTCCACTGGTGCCATTGGATAATACGCTTTAGAAACTGGCGCTGCACCAGGAACAAGATCAATCGCGAACTCCACGTCTCGCTTCGGCGGTAAACCTAATATGTCTTCAAACACGTCCATGAAATCTCGAACAACAGCTGGCGTTTCATCTTTATCAACCTCCAACGATGAAAGAACACTAGTTGTCGGCCTAGCCCTAAACTCGACTGGCCCGACAGAACTGCTTCCTCCAGTAAAGATAAACTCGGGATGTCCGGAAATCTGGAAAATTACTTTCTTTGCCCTACAATCAATGTGAGCATGGAAAGTGCCGAGAAAATCCATTCCCAAGACGACTTCATAGCTTCCTGTATCAATCACTAAGAAATCTGCAAAAGCTCCCGTCCGCAAACAACAACTGCACAATCCTTACATTCACTTCTAGATATGATTTTCCCATTACCAATGTGTATGTCCCAGAAACTAGACAGGGTCGTGCAAGTAATCGAGTGTGCAGCAATAAACTTGGACATAAAACAATGGGATGCACCAGAATCGAATAATTCTAATGCGAGAAAGACATGAGCAAGTAGGATACCTGAAACGATTTCACCTGAAGCCAAACACTGAAGAAGATAAGCACGGTAAACAGAATTCAAGCTTGCGATAAAACATGAACTGGAAAGCAAGAGAAGCAAGGCAATATAACGACCATGGAACAAAGAAGTGAATCAAGACTAGGACTCCAAGTTACTTAAATAGAGTACCGTATTGTAACCATGCTGCAGTTCATGGGTACAATCACATAACTCCATTCAAGTCGCCCAAATCCTAGTATCAGAATCAAAGGAACAGGGGAAACAATAAGGAACCAAAAGGTTTCAAGCCGAGATGCAAAGTCATTTGCATATCGTCAAGGCAAAGTATAAAGAGAAAGATATGATTCCAGAATCATGATAACAATGTGGCAGGACATGCTCCTAGTTACGAGTATTCTGATTCGTGTATTGGGTCCAATACCCAACTACAAAAAGAATCAAACTCGATTAACCTATATCCTATGGCTCTGATACCAAACGAACCATGTCACGCCCCGCTTCCCAGAGTACGCTAAGATAGGCACGTGACATAGCCAACCATGCTACCCGTGGATAGGAAATATCCTTCCACAGTCACATTACGGCTGTAGAGATATCAAGAACGATAATAAACTATCTAACACATGTCCATAAGCCAGAATAAACGAGTCAAGAAATGAAATAATATGCGGAAGCAAAAGATCCAATAAATAAAACACCTGGAAAGTAAAACTGGATACCAACAGGATCCTCACTGCTCGGTCTAACAGCAGCAGTACACCTGATCAGCCTGCGACAAAGGTAAAGGAATCTGGGCCATGCAAAACCCTGACGTCAGTGCATCATAATATCAAGCAATAATATAATCAGGTGTAACAAGACATGCAGGTATGAGCATGAACGGTAAAATAGGTATAACAGTAATATAAATAAGACGGTGAAGGGTAGTGTGTAGTGAGTAATCTAAACTGGTCTACTGTGTTAACTACTCTCAAGTCTTTGAAATCAATTTGATAAATCGGCGATATAACTCAATAGTATCCCGTGCGTGCCCGGGATCACGGTGAAGATTCTCGGGCTGAAACCGAGACATGCCGCTAGGCACTAAAAGGAAAAAGGGTAACGATGAATGATGTCCACAATATCATCCCAAGGCTGGCCTAGCCTCTAAAAAGGTAGTGGATAACGATGGACGATGTCAGCAGCCCAAGGATGGCCTAGCCTTTAAAACTGATCAGTAAAGGTAACGAACTGTCGAGTTACAAGTCAGGTTTCATCACCGATTTCCCCATACTCCCAGGTTATATGTATTCAAGTCAGGTATTAAATAATCTGGAGCTAATGCCAACTCAGGATCAGGCAGGTACAGGTTTGTCTGGATAGATAACAGGAAATATCCGTAGGGACAACATGTAAAGTTTGTTGGCATTAGTAACAAGATCAGATAACAGGTAAAGCCATGATACATCAGGTCAAGTCAAGTAATGTATATAGGTGTCATGTCATGTCGAGAGGTGCACGTACCATGTCGTGTCAAGTAGTAGGTGTAACAAGTCGTGTCAGGGTGCACAAGATGTCATGTGGGTGCTCATAATCAACTAACATAACCATAGGTATACAAAACAAGCATGGGGTACTAATGGAACAATAAAATGGAACATTGTAATGTGAAACGCAATCAAGTACGGATTAAGGTATAAAGATGCACAGTTATGATTATGGTTAAGATTAAAGTTCCAATACTAATTAAACTACAATTTATCAAATATGGAATGTAAATTTTATAATATAATATATTCAAGTGATCTATGGATGCAATAGTATGTATACTAGACGAGATGGATGCACACGGGTGTTTGAACAATGGAAAACTATTTTAAAGGTACCATGGACTATGTAAATAATTATTATGTGATTTAAACACGGATGTGAGTACTATATATAGTAAGACAGAATGCAACATGATAGGGTTTAAGTTGTAAATCTAAAATGATATAACCGGACATCGAAATGTAATATGGAAACTAATAGCATTAGGTTTAATTTACAGGTTTAATCATGAAATTAAATATGTATAAAATAATATAATAGCATGCAGCAAGTTTTACTTGCCTCGACGGATCGCGATATAGTATACGGAACGTCACACATCGGCGAGAAAAGTCGCGACGTGCGCACGGTACACGGAATGAGTCCAAACAACGCACGGGGGGATCACACGGGTCAGAGATGCTTGCTGGGTCATCGCGATCGTCGTTGGCATGACCGAATTCCGGCAACAAAAGAACAGTGAACATGAGAAGCAAAACATAAAGAAAGAAAAGAAAGGATGGAGAGAAGGAATGGAAGAAGGGGAACATGAGAGAGAACTTACCGTAGATGTGTTCTGTGGTTGCAGAGGGGAGTGTGAAACGGCGGTGAACGGAGCTCCGGCGATGAGGGTTTGATTTTAGGGTTTCGATTAGGGTTTGGGTTTTGTTTGCTGGGGTTTCTCGGTTGGTTTGTGGGTGCATGGTTAGTGTTCGGGGAACAGCAGAGGAGAGGAAGAGAAGGAGAGGAAGGAGGTGGCGACGAGATGAGGTGGTCGGCAGCGACGAGGTGGTGGTGCTGGGTTCTCGGGTGCAGCGGGGTTGCTCGGGAATGAAGGGAGAAGGCAAAGGAGAATGAAGGAGATGATGGAGATGAGGGTGGAGGCGAGATCGAGAGAATAGAGGCACGAGAGTTAGGGTTAGGGTTTGAGGAAGAGGCGGAGATTGGATGGGTTTCTCGTGGCGAGGAGATGGCGCTGGGTTTTAAAAAAAAACAGAAGAAGAAAGAAATAGTGAAGGGAGGTGAGCGTAGCGGGGAGGCGATGACCAGAATCGAGAAGGGAACAGTAAACGCGAGAGGAGTGAGAGAGAGCGCGAGAGGAGAGAGAAAGGGGAGAGAGAAAGGGACAGACTGCGAGGTGAGAGAGAAAGAGAAAGAGAGAAAAGAGAGAAAGAGAGAGAGAGAGCAGGTGGGGTCGGCGCAGTTAGAGGAAAATTTTGATTGGCTAAGAGAAAAGAAAGGAAGAGAGAGGATAGGACCCACGAAAGAGAGAGAGAGATGGGTTGTTAAAAAAATAGGATTTGATTAAACTAAAAAATTGAGAAAAGATTTATATTGGTTAGAAAATATTTTGAGCGGTTTAAACAAATATTATAATTGATTTAAAATTTAAACAATTGGATTTTAGCGGGATATAAAAATATTTCAAAAATGCGCCCGGGTCGGGTCTAAAATTTTGGATTTGAAATACGAAAATTTTATGCAAGTTCCAAAATTTAAAATGAAAGATTATGTAACGAAAAAGCATACCCCCAAGAACGGACGCACGTACGTGCGCGTAGCCATCCAAACACGTCCGTTTCACTAAACGGGACGAAAACGAGATGCACGGACGCTACCACAGGGTTAGGGTTATCATGCAGGCTATGTTATGTACTTTTAAATTATTTTACGTGACTTAGATTGTTATATGTAAAAATACGCGATGCTAGGTGAATGTTAAAATGCAGGATACATGAGATGCACGTTTCAATGAAACAAGCTAGGGTAAACTATAACTATGACTCAACAGGTTCAAACAAGCGGGTCGGGTCGAATGCAGTGTAAATTAAACTACCATTCACATACAAACATGATATATCAGTAAAGATATCACAGATTAGAAATACTGAAACAAAATTGGTATAATCTGAACTCGGTTGTTACATGGTGCATGTGCGTCGACTTCACAGACCTGAACAAGGCCTACCGAAAGACAACTATCCCCTCTCTCGGATAGACTAGCTAGTAGACAGCTCGGCTGGCCACAAATTGCTCAGCTTCATGGACACTTTCTCTGGATACAACCAGATCCGTATAAACCCGGCAGATGAAGAACTTACCGCGTTCACCACGGACCGGGGGTATACTGCTACAAAGTGATGCCTTTCGGCCTCAAAAATGCTGGGGCTACATATCAGCGCCTAGTTAACAAAATGTTCAAACCGCAGATCGGGAAGAACATGGAGGTTTACGTCGACGACATGCTCATGAAATCAACCTCATCGGACGAGCACACCCAAGATCTTGGCGAGACGTTCGACATCCTCCGCAAGTACAAAATGAAGCCGAATCCAGCCAAGTGCGCGTTCGGAGTCACCAACGGGAAATTCCTCGGGTTCATGGTTACCCACCGAGGCGAAGCTAACCCAGAAAAGATCAGCGCCCTTCTCAACATGGCCACACCAAAGTGCAACGTTTAGATCATGCGACTCACGGGGAGAGTGTCCGCTCTAAGTCGCTTCATGTCGAGATCCGGAGAAAAGTGCCTCCAATTCTTCAAAGCCCTGAGAAAGATCCCAAAGTTCGAATGGTCGGAAGAATGTCAAAACACTTTTGAGCAGGTCAAAGCGCACCTGGCAATTCCCCCACTGCTCACCCGACCAATCGAAGGAGACGAGCTATTATTGTACCTTGCGGTCTCCGATCGTACTGCTGGCTCGGTGCTCGTCCGAGAAGTCGAAGGAGTATAGAAACTGGTCTACTACGTGAGCTATGTCTTCAAAGACGTGGAAACAAGGTACCCGGCCATAGAAAAGATAGTCTTGGCGCTTATCGTCGCCTCAAGGAAGCTATGGCACTACTTCCAGGCATACACCATCCTCATCCTCACCGAGCGGCCTTTAGGGACTATTCTCGCCTCCCCCGAGTCGTCTGGAAAAATGGAGGTGGGAGTTATCCCAATTCGACATCAAATACCGCCATAGGCAAGCCATCAAAGCACAAGTCCTGGCAGACTTCGTTGTCGAGTGCACTATCCTCACCAAGGAAGCAGCATCGGTACATGTCCCCGGGTCCCGACCCTCTGTCAAGGAAATACCCGACTCCATCCCTGATTGGACCTTTACGTGGATGGATCCTCTACCGAGGAAGGGAGAGGTACCGGCCTTATCATTCAAGGCCCGAACGAGGCAGAGATGGAGTACTCTTTGAAGCTCGGGTTCAGAGCGTCAAACAACGCTGCGGAATACGAGGCCTTGCTAGCCGGGTTGCGAATCGCTTCCGGGGTAGGGCTGAAAACGATCCGGATTCGCAGCGACTCTGCCCTGGTCATCGGTCAAGTGACCGGGCGCTTTGAGGTCTGAAAGCCGCTCATGGTGAAGTACTTGGCCAAGGTGAAAAGACTACAAAATCTTTTTGACGAAGTCCAAGTGGAACAGATTCCCCGGCACCTGAACGCCCAAGCCGACGTCCTGAGCAAGCTTGCCTCTTCCTATACGGACAATAATAAGAGGAATATCCTCTTCGAAGTCTTGCCACGGCCCAGCGTGGAAGACAGAGAGGCAACGCTTCAAGTATACACTGCTCAGGAGGAAGGCCAGGATTGGAGGAAGCCCCTCGTGGAGTTCCTGAAGGATGGTACACTTCCGAAAGACCGAGGGGAAGCGCGCCGCCTTTGAGCCAAATCCCGCCATTTCATCTGGAGCAATAGAAACCTTTACAAGAAATCATACACACGGCCTCTGCTCTGGTGCGTCGACCCTCATGAAGCCGACTACGTCCTGCGTGAGATATATGAATGGGTCGGTAGAGCGCATCAAGGGGCCCGTACCTTAGTCCAGAAGTCGCTGATCCAAGGATATTATTGGCCGACGATACACCAAGACGCTCAGAAGCTCATCAGAAGATGCAAAAACTGCCAACTCCTTGGCAGCATATCCCGTCTTCCGGCTACCGAGCTAATGGCCCTCACTTCCTCTTAGCCGTTTTCCAGTGGGGGATGGACATGGTGGGCCAACTCCCCACTGGTATGGGCAGACACAAGTACATCCTCATCGCGGTAGACTATTTCACGAAGTGGATTGAGGCCGTCCCCATCAGAAAACCGGACGCCGCCACTACCATAAAGTTCCTGCAGAACAACGTAATCTCTCGATTCGTGATCCCAAGGTGCATCATTACCGACCATGGGACGAATTTCGAAAACGACAAAGTCAAAGAGTTCTGCAACGAATACCACATACTAATGAAGTTTGCCGCAGTCGCGTATCCTCAATGCAACGGACAGGCCGAGGTTGCTAACTGAGACGTCATCCGAGGTCTTCGAGCTCATTTGGAAGGAAGGTAGGGTAGCTGGGTCGAGAAACTACCAAGGGTACTATGGACTTTACGCACATCGAAGAAAATACCCACGGGAGAGACATCCTTCAGCCTCTGCTACGGTACCAAGGCAATGGTCCCAACGGAGATCGGACTGCCCAGTTACAGAGTCGAACACTTTGATGACAAAGAAAATACCTCGGCGCTCCGGACTAATTTGGACACCTTGCTAGAGAAGCGGGACCGAGCACAGATCAAATTGGCCGCTTACCAATAATAAACTGCTATCTACTACAATGCATGAGTTAAGTATCGCTCCTTCAAGATGGGAGATTTGGTCTTAAGGCAAAACGAATTCGCTGATCAAGGCAAACTGCACAAGTTCTCCCTGAAGTGGGATGGCCCTTTCCTCGTCTCCGAAGTATTGCCCGGCGGAGCCTATCGTTTACAAGATGCCGGGGGACGCAAGTTTCTTCGGCCCTATAACGCTGAAAAACTCAAACTATACAAATGAATGTATTTTCTTCTTTTCAAAGCTTTGTAATTTTTCTTAAGTCTCCTGAATTAAAAAGGACCTCTTCCGTAGATTTTGTTCTTTTTCTCGGTTTCGAGATCCCTAGATTCATTTATGATAGAGTATGTAAAAAGTACTAAGGGACAAAAAGAGACAAAACACATCAGAAAAGAAGAACATTATTCGTTATAAGGTACTATGGGCTCCTCAGCCTTACAAAAATTACAACAAACGGGGTAAGGGGTTGAGAAAGCACCGCTGATGGTACTCCGAGAAGATCTCCGCCAGCCGAGCCCTAGCTTCTTCAGCCCGCTCCCTCTGATGTTGCCCGCGGACCTGAGATGCCACGGATGCATCGGAGCTCCCGCCCGCCGGACGAAAGTCCGCGATCTGCCTCTTCTGGAAACAATCCTAAAGAAGAGCCACCGATTGGTCCCGCCGGCTTTTCGAAATCAGGCCGTGGTGATGGAGCATGAGCAACTTGTCAAGCGCCTCGTCCAGCAGCTGCGGAGACAAGGCATTATGCAGCCCCGGGGACATACTCCAAATCGCAGACATGAGCAATTGGAAGAGGGGTTGTAACACCCTAGTTCATTTATACCAATTCTATTTTGGGTATTTCTTTATTTATGGATATTCTTGATTTATTGTGTTTTGGGTGCGAATAGTATAATTGGTATCCGTATTTGCATCCGACCCGACCCGCTTGCTGGAAATCCGTCTTGATTCCTCTTTATGATTTATCCTGGCTAGTTACGAGGATCCGTGCACTTTTAATATTGTTTATACCGCATACTGCATTATATCTGACATCTGCATTTTTCATTATAACAAGTAAAGTCAAATAAAATATTTTAAAAAAAAATATATCTAGCATGGCCTGGATCATACCCCTAACCCTGTGGTAGCATCCGTGCATCGTGTTCTCGTCCCGTTCAGTGAAACATACTCGTTTGGATAGCTACGTGCATCCGCTCTTGGGAGTATGCTTTTTCGTTACCCGGATATCCTATTTTGGTTTTGGTTACTACGTATATTATTCGTATTTTCAAACTGTAATTTTAGACTCGACTCGGGCGTGTTTTGGACTATTTTTGTATTAGCCAAAATATCAAATTTTTAACTAATATTTTATCCTTACTCTTCTTTACTGTTAACACTATTCGAATATCTTTTCCATTTTATATATTTCTTTTAAAAAGATTTCTTTTGTTTTTCACCGTCCTTTCTCTCTCTCTCCTCTGCATATATATATATATATTATTTATATTTATATTATATTATAACCCTATTCTTTTACTTCCCTCATAATTCTTCTCTCTCCCTCGCGTCGTTCTCGCCTCGCTCACGATACCCTAACCCTCGCCCTAGCCTCGCCGTCGCCGCCTCCACCCTGGCCTATCTCCCCGACCTCGTCTCCTCCCCTCTTCCTCTTCCCTTCATCCCCGACGACAAGACCCCTGCACCAGCACCCCGAGCGAACCCAAGATCCCTGCACGACCATGACACCCATTGCCGGCACCCTCACCACCGACCTCCTCGCCACCACCTCGTTCTCCTCTCTCCTTTCCTAAAAGAACCCAAGCATCCCCGAGCAAGAACCTGCACACCTCAAGGACCCAAGAACCCGACCCCCTAGCCTCACCTGCACACCTTGCCGGAGCTCCGACCCATCGCCGTCGCCACCCCCTTGCCTCCCCCTCGCCTTCACCTCTGACCCCTGAATACCAAAACCCATAGTAGCACCTTCATCTTCTTCTCTTCTTCTTTTTCTTCTCCTTTCGTCTTCTTGGATTCTTGACCCCGCTCGCCACCGGAGCCGTGCTCGTCGCTGATGATCCGGCCGACCCAGTGGACGTCCCCAGTGTTAGTGTATATGCCCTAGAGGCCCTTATTGTATCATACTGGCTTGTATATTACTAATGGAAGCTTGGGATATTCACAGTTGTATTGACAGTCTTGCTCAAGATGGTAATATGCTACTTGGTTTGTTTCTACTCAGATATGTGCGTATGTTTCTTTTAGCATATCGCTTATACATATTAGTAGAGCACTTAGGATCTTTGCTTGATTACCAGCGTTGTGATGGCAGTCACACTAGTGGGGGCTGGGTAATCTACAAGCACATCCTTATTCAGGTCCCTGGTCGTAGGATTATTGAGACGGGGCATCGATACTCCGGAGTAGACTGGTGTATACGTTTCTCATCCCAGGAGGGGAGATGGTTTGTCCCACAGCCATTAGTATATCGTACTGGAGATAGTATGTAGGTGCTCGTTAGGTTACGAGTACACTGGACATGACTCGTCGGGAACTGCTGATGGTTATTATACCTGTCGTCAGGTAGCAGTTCCCATGTGATATGAGTACAGCTTAGTCCGTCGACTTGACATTGATACTTCGCCTCGAGTGTGTTCCTACTGTACTTTGATTATTACCCTACCACGGCTCAAAGGAGTCGTGCAAACAGGTAGTAGTTGGGTGCAGTCTCGAAGCACTTGGAGGCAGTGGTGGTTAGAAAGGATCCGTCTCTCCCGGTATTGGGGGTTGATATCGCGCTGTGTTGGAGAGACATTACACAAAGTCCGTAGCCACGGCAAGTGAGATTTACTGGTAGGTGTTCCAGTAGTTTCTCAGACTACACTCCGGCACGACTTATACCGCTATTAGGGGTCTGACGTTTACCATCCCCTAGGCCCGATATGCGATACTCTTAGACGAACAGATCGGATTGTACGGAGATTGTCACATTCAGGCTCAGTAGGAGTTCGGATGAGTTACCTCATCGGCCTTCTTATCGACATCTACCTGGGGACCGTTATGTACAGCTAGTACCGCTTGCAGCCTGTGGTTAAACCTACTGCCAGCGTAGTGTCGAGTCTTTAGAGTCCCACACACAGAGTTTCCCTGCACTGGGCAAAAGGTGTAGAGGCCGTATGGTTTTACGGCAGGGCTTCGATCACTTACGTGCACTTGTGCACGTATGATGATCGTGCGGATAATATTAGTGGGCTTTGGTTTTGTTGGATATATATTCCCTAGAGGCTAGTATTGTATATGTATACATATGGATTCTAGGGATATGTATATACAGGACAATCTTGCTCAGTTTTATAGTATATTATTTGACTTGTTTTTGTCAGGATATGTGTATTTATTTCTATTGTTGTTATATCTAGCTTGCACAAATTGATAAAGACTCGATACGGTAGTATACTATTATAGTTTGTCATTATCTTAACATGGCATATGTCATACTCGTTATTACATATTGCGGTTACATGTTGATAAAGCCCGTAGGATCTTGCTTGACTACCTGCGTTGTGATGGCGATCATACTTATGGGAGCAGGGTAGTCCATAAGCACATCCTTAAATAGTCCCTAGTCGTGTGAGTATCGAGACTGGGCATTGATACTCCAGAGTAGACTAGTGTATACGTTTCTAGCCCCGTCGGGAGATGGTTGGTCCCGCAGCCATTGGTCTGATGCACCCAAGATCGTATACAGGTGCTCACTGGGTGTGAGTACACTGGACGGACTCACCGAGAACTTCCAGATGGTACTATACCTATCGTCAGATGGAAGTTCTCAGGTGACATGCGTACAGGTTAGTCTTTGGACCTGAGATCGGCATTTGTCTCGTGTGAGTTCCCACTGAGCTTTGATCACTACCCTACCACAGCTCTACTGAGTCGTGCAAATAGGTTTTGGTTAGGTTATGGAGGCAGTGAGCGATTGTTGGGGATTTGTCTCTCCTGGTATTGGGAGTTGATATCGCACAGTGATCGATTGGTCAGGACCATAAGACCTTGGCCAAGGCAGCAGGGATTTACTGATAGGTTGATCAGTAGTTTCCCGGATTGGTCCTGAGCCACATCGTCATGACTTATCAGGTTATTAGGGTCTGATGTTCACCACCCCCTAAACCCGGTATGCAATGCTTTTTGACGAAGAGACCGAACTGTACGGATATTGTCATGGATAGGCTTAGTAGGAGTTCAGACGAGTTTGCTCGTTGGCCTTCCTTTTCGACAGGTACCTGGGTAGCCGTTACGTACAGCTAGTGCCGTTGACGTGCTTCTGGTTAAACCCATTGCCAGAGTACTGTCGAGTCTTTAGAGTCCCACACAGAGGGTTTCCCAGCTTCGGGCGAAACGAGTAGAGGTCGTATGGTTTTACGATAGGGTTCGATCACATACGTATACTTGCTAGCGTGTGATGTTCGAGCGGACTATACTAGAGGGCTTTGGTTTAATCTGGATCCTAGTATATGATTATTGGATTTGCTTAGTCTCATTGTATTCGTGTTTCTCGGAACACGGATGCGGGTATGTATATACGGTTGAGAGGGACAGAGAAGGAGACACCTCATTAGGGTTTTGACCATTGACTTGATTAAAACCATAATGAGATGGAGGAAATTGTTTACTAATCTTTATTAGAGATAATTTTATCATGGTTAATTAGTTTGACCATTTGACTTGTTGACCATTGTTGACTTAGATATTTTTGTTGAGCACAAGATATTTTGCTTCGCATTAATTGTGACATGATAATGGTCAAATCAAATGAACTATCACAATTATCTTAATAAAGCTTATTATTCTTTTTCCTTATATGTGAGCTCTCTTCATTATTCTTACTCTTACTCTCTTTCATGGTTCTTTCCTTCTTCCCTCTCATAACCCTAGTGTCTCATGAGTTGAGAATCAAGGGTTAGTGAGACTAAGCAACCCAAAATCACACTCTACTCACTCTATTCTACTTAGATTAGCAAGCTAAGTATTCTAGTTACCTCAACTTGGAGGTTTAGCTCAAGGTTGGAACTCTCGGATGGATCATCGTTGACACAAGGAGGCCGAAGTTCAAGCACGATCCATACTTCCATCGAGGAGCTTAAGGAGAGGATCGAAAACCCGAAGGACTTGTTTTCTTTAGGTATACTTTCTATCATAGTAGATAGAACCCTAACATGCTAACTAGGTTTATGGTAAAGATCCGGTTTAGTATTATTCTAGCGCCAAGTTTTGTATCGCTATAAAATTTTTGTTCCGCATTTGGCTACAGGAGTTGGCTAGGGCGCTAGTGTAACCCTTCAGGTTTAAGCCGGATCCTAGTATTATACTGATGGATTTATTTCATCTCTTTGTATTCGTATTCTTCGGAATACGGATACGGGTATGTATATATGGTTGAGAGGCATTCTCATAATTTGTCGGGAAAGTTTCTAGAAGGAGATGACTCATTAGGGTTTATTTCTTTTTTGCTTAATCCTAAATGAGGTGGAGGAGATGAGGTGTTGGTTTTCATTTATTGAACCATGACTCATGAGGTGATTCACCATTTGAATTAAATAAAGCATGCTTGATATTTACTAGATATTTATCAAGAGATATTTGTATGCTTCATATTATTCAAGGATGAGTGATTATTCATTAAGATTATCACAAACACCTTCTCTCTCCTCATGTCATCTTCTTCTTTCTCAAAACCCTAAAAGCTCTCATGTGTTGAGAATCCTAGGATTTAAAAAGACAAAGTAATCCATCTAAATACTCTACACCATCTAGGATTTCTAGCTTAGAAAACTACAAGCCGAAGTTATCTCAGATTCGAGATAGAAGCTCGGATTATAGACTCTTGGGTGGACCGTCTTTGACTCGAGGAGGTCGTCGAGGTAGCCGCGATCCATTACGATCCTTGGAGCCTACGATGACGAGGAGGACAACGATGAAGACCCGAAGGACTTGTATCGTGAGGTATAACTTTGAATCCGAGTAGTTAAACCTCATGTAGTTTGCTAGTTAAGGTTTAGTCCCGATCCGTGAGCTCGAGTCCGTGTTGCGATGCTTTGATGATCGTTTTTCACATATTCCGCCTCCCCATGAACTGTGGGGTGCGTGACATGGACTTACAATGGTATCAGAGCCTACTAAACCATTACTAGGTTGTTAGCAACTTATTAGAACTTCGATCGTCGGAAAAACACGAAAACAAAACTTCGAATCCCTGCAGTTTCTGTCAATTTTAAAACTGTCGAAAAAATTATTTCAGAGGCATGAAAATTCACTGCAGGGAATTATAAGAACACTGGAGAAAAATGAGTCCCTAACTCGGTTAGACCACCGCGGAAGCGCGGCGAATCTATGAGATTCGCCGCGGATCCGCGGCCGAGTCGACGCCGAGTTAGCTCGTTTTTCCACAGTATTATCTTATTTTTGGTGTTCTGTCTTCTTGCATATTTGGTATCTATCCAGAATATTTTGAGTGCTGGTTTGCATTTGGGATAGACACGGAAAATAGTTTTCGATCGAAATTCTAAGTTATTTGCTAATAGGGTTTTGAATGTGTTCGTAAACTTCCGCTAATTGCTATATGTCGGGTAGTTGGGGGTTGCACATTTCTGTGATCTGTTCTATTGGTTTGTGTATATGAACTTCATTGGATCGTCATGGATGAATAGGCGGGGATGTGAGATGGGTTTTTTTATCTTTCATTCTATATAAATTGTAATTTGTTGTAATATTATTTCGCGGGGCACATCCGGGTTGAGGTTGTAGCCACTGCTATATTATTTCATTTATTGTTTATTGCTCCTAGGATAGACCCAAGATGGGGTGCACAAACTACCGGGTATTTTGAAGTGCCAAGTGGCCTACTCACGTTGTTGAGGGAGAATGCTTCACTTCGGGTATTAGGCGGGTAGTTTGCTGCACCCGTAGGGGTCTAGGGTGGGGTTAGCTATTCATCACAGCCGTGGAAACCGTCTTTTGTTGCAGGCTCAAATGAAACGCGGACTTCCTAATATATCCAATGTGTTTATCTGTGATCTGGAATGCCTATTATTGCGTCAGACGAATGTACATATCTATATATGATATCTAGTAGGCATTGCTTATGTTTTGCATCCGCGCTAGTCCAGCTCCCGCTCTGTCGTTAGTTAAGTAACCTAACGGGTGATGACGGGGCCCAGTGGCGAATACGGACGGCATAAGCATACGTTGTATTTTCGTTGTTTTCTGCAATGATAGGTTTATGATGGGACTGCATTATATTAATGCAAAGCAAACAAACCAAAACTGAATCGTTGGAACAAAGTTTAAAAACCACTCGGTTATTTCAAAATAGCAGACTTTTAATTGCGGAGCTTAAACCACTCCTTTTAAAAGCTATCAGGTTCCTTCGATTATATCAAGTTCACTACGTTTACGATTTTGCCAAAACCATTCGTAGCCCTCCGTCATTTCATATAAATATTCAATAGTATTCAAGCTATGTTTGTTGACCTTCATCAAGGCATAGTGATTGGTAGCTGCTGTGTGTTCATATGTAGCATAGATAGATGCGTTGGTTTGGGACAGTCGTATTACCTTGTTGACCTTCGTCAAGGGTATATACGGGTGGGTTTAAATTAACCTGGACAATGATGGGTAGAACTTGACATGTGACTTATGATTTGTTGACTTTCGTCAAGGTCATAAGAGCATGAGGCAAAAATCCACATCGGGAGTTTCTAAAGAAACTGAAACTTGCTAGTGCTGCATACCATTTAGAGTTTGATAATGTTGGTAGGATTCCTTCAGAATTATCACGCAATGATATTTGGGTCCTGATCCTACTGTGAGTATATGCTACTTCTCGGGAGATTTTTCACTTAACGATCAATGCTATAAACCAAGTAGGTATCTAGAATAGTGTTAGCGGGGCTACGCCTCCAGGGAAAGGAGGTTATTTAATTAAGGAACTTCGTGAAAACGTTGTAAAACCTCCTCGAAGTACCAACACTAGCTTGGCTGAACGGTTAAGCAAGTATTGTATGGTGAGATTAATCCTGACTAGTTCTTCTTTTATGGTTTGCGGAAGGATTCGAGAAACAGTGGGAGCCATCCTGTTTAGATAAATTGAAACCAATCTAAACTTGTAAGAGTATCGTGCTAAGTGTGTTCTTCTCTCTCTCTCTTAATTGCAGCGACCCTATGACCAAGACTAGGTTACATCTAGATAATAAAATGACTGAATCTGACTATAATGACTGGCAAAGTTTTGTCCAGATGTCCATTGCCTATGACAAGATAGACCACCTCATTACTACTCAAGCCCCCACCGTCCCAGGACCAGTTTCCACCGTCGCGGATAAGGATATCCGTAAGATAAGGGAAAAAGACTGTGCGAATGCCAAGTGCCTCGTGATAGCCTCAGTTGATGGTGTAAACCAGAGGCAACACGACAAGATGGACTTAGTTTCTATCTTCCTCCTTAACAAAGTTTTATATGGAGAGCAATCTCAAGGTATAAGACCTCGAAGGAATTGCTTCAAGCGAGATTGGCTGTCGGGTCATCTGCAGAGGACAACGTCCTTATGATGACTAGCTATATTGATAAGCTCACAGACCTGGAGACCACGTTGAGAAACGAGTCATATGCTGACTTGATTCTACAGTCCCTATCTCCTACTTACGCCTAAGGGAAGAAAGTTATACTTCCAGTTGAGGGCACCCTGAAGGAAACCAGGGTAACACCCGCTCTGCTTATTGGAGAATCTTTCTCTTCTGAATCCAAGGCGGAAGCCAACGATGAGAAGAAGAAGACCTCCACAAGGCTGATATGCGGTGTCAGTAAGGTAGAAGGGCAGGGAAGGGCAAAAGTTTCGGGGTTAACAGTAGGGAAGGAGGGATATTCCTGTTATTATGGGAACGGGCATTGGCAGAGGGATTGCAGGGCTTGGAAAGCCAGAATCCAGGATCCGGAGCATGTTGTGGCTTCGACTTTGGGTGTGTTTGTAATTGAAAACTGTATGTCAATTAACTCTACTTCCTGGGTACTAGATACCGGATCAGGATCTCATATCTGTAATTCATTACAGGCTTTGAGAAACCGTAGAGTTATCAGGGTAGGTGATATGACTCTCAGAGTTGCGAACGGAATGAGCGTGGATGCTGAATCTGTAGGAAAATATCATCTAGGATTGACAAGTGGGCAGATATTGATTCTACGTAACTGTTTGTATGTACCTAGTCTAACTTGTAATATCATATCTGTATCCCTACTTTCTAAGGAAGGATATGATTTTACATTTGTAAGCGATGTCGTCCATATTAACCTAAATCAAGCTTTGATTGGGTCAGGTACATTAGATGACGGTATATACGTATTAAATCAAGCTCAGGTTTTCAGTGTCCAGAACACACTTAAAAGAATGTCTCCGAAAACAAATCAGGCTTTCTTATGGCATTGTAGACTGGATCAAATCAATGAAACACGGTTGATGAAGTTACATAGAGAGGGATATTTGGATCCGTTCGAATATCATTCTTATGCTACTTGTCAATCTTGTCTCATGGGAAAGATGATAAAGACTCCGTTCACTGGACACGGAGTAAGAGCGAGCGAGCTCTTAGGACTCATACACAGCAATGTATGCGGTCCAATGTCTACACATGCACGAACTGGTTATTCCTATTTCATTACTTTTATGGATGATTTCTCTAGGTACGGACATGTTTTCTCGATGAAGCATAAATCTGAGGCCTTTGAGAAATTCCGGAAATACAAGAATGAAGTAGAAAAACAAACAGGCAAAAGTATCAAGACACTAAGATCTGATCGAGGTGGTGAATACTTAAGTGCCGAGTTCTTGTTTTACCTAAAAGAGAATGGAATTCTCTCTCAGCTTACTCCTCCATACACACCACAACACAATGGTGTATCGGAAAGGCGGAATCGAACCTTATTGTATATGGTTCGTTCAATGATGAGTAAGGCTGAGTTACCGCGATCCTTCTGGGGTTATGCACTAGAATCTGCTACATATCTTTTGAACAAGGTTCCAACCAAGACTGTGCCTACCACACCATATCAGATGTGGAGTGGGAAGAATCCCTGTCTTAAGTACCTTAAGATATGGGGATGTCCAGCTTTTGTAAAAAATCAGCATGCGGACAAGCTCGAGGCACGCCCAGTACTGTGTAAGTTTGTGGGATACCCAAAGAACTCCATGGGGTATCTTTTCTATTACGCAGAGGAACAAAAGGTTTTTGTTTCTCAGCATCCCCACTTCTTGGAAGCTGAATTTTTAGAAAATCAGACAAATGGGAGCGCAGTAGAACTGGAAGAAATTCCAAAACCACAATCTATTATTGAAAGCTTGGTAGAACCAGAAATTTCAGAAGAACTGGACATCCCAGCGCCACTCCGCAGAAGTAGTAGGCAGTCTCATCCGCCCGAGAGATACTATGGTTTTCTCATAGACGGGGATCGAGAGGATTGCATCATTAACAATGATGAGCCTACTAGCTTCCAGCAAGCCATTCAGAGCGACGACTCGGTAAAATGGCTGGATGCAATGCGGAACGACATAGAGTCCATGTACACCAACAAAGTATGGACTTTGGACATTGCTCCAGAAGGGGTAAAACCCATAGGTTGCAAATGAATCTTCAGAAAGAAGATTGGTGTAGATGGAAAGGTTGAAACCTATAAGGCTAGACTTGTTGCAAAGGGTTTTCGTCAAAGACCTGATTTGGACTATGACGAAACCTTTTCTCCAGTAGGTATGCTCAAATCCATTCGGATCCTTCTTGCCATTGCTGCCTTCCACGATTATGAGATCTGGCAGATGGATATAAAGACGGCTTTTCTAAATGGTAATTTGGAAGAGTGCGTCTATATGAATCAGCCAGAAGGTTTCATTCAGAGTGAGAGTAGCGGGAAAGTGTGCAAGTTGCTTAAGTCCATTTATGGACTAAAGCAGGCATCGTGGAGTTGGAACATCTGTTTTGATGATACTGTTAAAGAATTCAACTTTATCAAAAATCCAGATGAACCATGCATTTACAGTAAGATTGTAGGAAGAATTGTAGTATTTCTCATCTTGTACATGGATGACATTCTCTTAATAGGAAATGACATTCCTATGCAACAGTCAGTCAAAGGATTCTTGTCACAGAAGTTCTCCATGAAGAACCTGGGTGATTCCTCCTACATTCTGGGGATCTAGATCTATCATGATAGATCTAAACGGATAGTTGGACTTTCACAGTCAAGGTACATAGATACCATACTGAAAAGATTCAGTATGGAAAATTCTATGCGCGGTAATTTACCGGCTTGTCACGGAATCACCCTCTCTAAAGAAATGTCTCCAAAGACTGATTTGGAAAGGGCTCGCATGACATTTATACCCTACGCATCTGTGGTAGGCTCTATAATATATGCGATGTTATGTACCAGACCAGATATAGCCTACGCATTAAGCGTTGTAAGCCGGTATCAGTCAAACCTAGGGGAGAAGCACTAGATAGCAGTAAAGAATATTTTCAAGTACCTGAGAAGGACTAAGGAGATGTTCTTGGTGTATGGCGGAAAAGACCTCCAGATCGAGGCTTTTCCTGATTCCAGCTTCCAGAGTGACAAGGATGACTCCAAGTCCATGTCGGGTTATATCTTTACCCTCAATGGAGGGGCGGTCTGTTGGAAGA
This sequence comes from Agapanthus africanus, assembly GCA_030015575.1. NCBI lineage: Eukaryota > Viridiplantae > Streptophyta > Magnoliopsida > Asparagales > Amaryllidaceae > Agapanthus > Agapanthus africanus. Next base: position 34,292,400 of record CM057349.1, on the reverse strand, counting down.
GCTCCAAGCAGGACACCGTTGTTGACTCGACGATGGAAGCGGAGTACATAGCTGCTTGTGATGCCGCAAAAGAAGCTGTCTGGATGAGAAAGTTCTTAACTGAAATTCAGGTGGTTCCAACCATTGTTGATCCAATACCGCTGTATTGGGACAACAACGGCGCTATAGCTTTAGCGAAGGAACCCAGGTCCCATCAGAAGTCCAGGCATATCTTAAGGCGGTATCATCTGATCAGGGAGATCATAGATCGCCAGAAGATCGAGGTGAGGAGAGTAGATACAGAGGATAACACTGCTGATCCACTCACGAAGGCCATCCCTCAGATACAGTTCGAGCGGCTAATCGAGATGATAGGTCTGCGATACGCCAGTATATGGCCCTAGTGCAAGTGGGAGATTGTTAGTGTATATGCCCTAGAGGCCATTATTGTATCATACTAGCTTGTATATTACTAATGGAAGCTTGGGATATTTACAGTTGTATTGACTGTCTTGCTCAAGATGGTAGTATGCTACTTGGTTTGTTTCTACTCATATATGTGCGTATGTTTCTTTTAGCATATCGCTTATACGTATTAGTAGAGCCCTTAGGATCTTTGCTTGATTACCAGCATTGTGATGGCAGTCACACTAGTAGGGGCTGGGTAATCTATTAGCACATCCTTATATAGGTCCCTGGTCATAGCATTATCGAGATAGGGTATCGATACTCCGGAGTAGACTGGTGTATACGTTTCTCATCTCAAGAGGGGAGATGGTCTGTCCCACAGCCATTAGTACGTCGTACTGGAGATAGTATGCAAGTGCTTATTAGGTTACGAGTACACTGGACAGGACTCGTCGGGAACTGTTGATGGTTATTATACCTGTCGTCAGGTAGCAGTTCCCAGATGACATGAGTACAGCTTAGTCCGTCGATTTGACACCGCTAATTCACCTCGAGTGTGTTCCCACTGTATATTGATTACTACCCTATCACGGCTCAAAGGAGTCATGCAAACAGGTAGTAGTTGGGTGCAGTCCCGAAACACTTGGAGGCAGTGGCGGTTAGAAAGGATTCGTCTCTCCCGGTATTGGGGGTTGATATCGCGCCGTGTTGGAGAGCAATTACACAAAGTCCGTGGCCACAGCAAGTGAGATTTACTGGTAGGTGTTCCAGTAGTTTCTCAGGGTGTTCTGGGCTATACTCCGACACGACTTATACCGCTATTAGGGGTTTGACGTTTACCATTCTCCTAGGCCCGATATGCGATACTCTTAGACGAACAGACCGGACTGTACGGAGATTGTCACATTCAGGCTCAGTAGGAGTTCGGATGAGTTACCTCATCGGCCATCTTATCGACATCTACCTGGGGACCGTTACGTACAGATAGTACCGCTTGCGGCCTATGGTTAAACCCACTGCCAGTGTAGTGTCGAGTCTTTAGAGTCCCACACAGAGAGTTTTCCTGCACTGGACAAAAGGTGTAGAGGCCGTATGGTTTTACGGCAGGGCTTCGATCACTTACGTGCACTTGTGCACGTACGATGATCGGGCGGATAATACTAGTGGGTTTTGGTTTAAGCCGGATCCTAGTATTATACTAATGGATTTATTTCGTCTCTTTGTATTTGTATTCTTCGGAATACAGATACGGGTATGTATATACGGTTGAAGGGCATTCTCGTAATTTGTCGGGAAAGCTTCTAGAAGGATATGACTCATTAGGGTTTATTTCTTTTTTGATTAAACCTAAATGAGGTGGAGGAGATGAGGTCTTGGTTTTCATTTATCGAACCATGACTCATGAGGTGATTCACTATTTGAATTAAATGAAGCATGCTTGATATTTACTAGATATTTATCAAGAGATATTTGTATGCTTCATATTATTCAAGGATGAGTGATTATTCATTAAGATTATCACAAACACCTTCTCTCTCCGCAAGTCATTTTCTTCTTCCTCAAAACCCTAAAAGCTCTCATGTGTTGAGAATCTTAGGGTTTAAAGAGACAAAGTAATCCATCTAAATACTCTACACCATCTAGAACTTTTAGCTTAGCAAACTAGAAGCCGTAGTTATCTTAGATTCGAGATAGAAGCTCGGACTATAGACTCTCGGGTGGATCGTCTTTGACTCGATGAGGCCATTGAGGTAGCCGCGATCCGTTACGATCCTTGGAGCCTACGATAACGAGGAGGACAGCGATGAAGACCCGAAAGACTTGTATCGTGAGGTATAATTTCGAATCCGAGTAGTTAAACCTCATGTAGTTTGCTAGTTAAGGTTTAGTCCCGATCCATGAGCTCGATTCCGTGTTGCGATGCTTTGATGATCGTTTTTCACATATTCCGCCTCCCCATGAATCATGGGGTGCATGACATAGACTTGCACCCAGCCAGCGTGGTCACCTTCTTGCTTTGCCTGGACCTGTCCCGTGTGCGCGTGGGTACATTGCGACGTTTACCCGACGTCGGACGCATCGTACGCACCCTGTCGTGAGATCCGTTCAGGCAAGTTTACCTTGCTACATGCTATGATACATATTTTGCATCCATATGAATAAAAATATCACATGTTGACTGCATTGTACATCCATATTATTATTTTACTGTTTTCGGATATCCGTACGCATCCATATCATTAATTACATATCTGGTTGCATGCAAGTTAGCTTGATACAGGCTATATTATTATACTCGCATCTATATTAATAAGAATATTGCATGTTTATGGTATTGTGCATCCATGTTACAGTTTTACCGTTTTCCGATATCCGTTCGCATCCGTATCATTTATTATATATCTAGTTGCATGCCAGATCACATTATTTCATGTTACTATTATATTAAAACCCCATGCTTGATAATGTGCATCATGCGTAGTCATGGAGTTGTAGATGTAATCCCTGATAGATATTTGTGCATCCGTGTTTTACTGTGCATCCGTACTTTTATCGTGCACCCGTACTTGCTACAATTTTATTATGAGCATCCGTTTGATACCTGTGCACTACCTGTCATGACCTGATATACCACTACTTGACATATTACCTGATCCTTTTTCTAATGCCGACAATCCTGATATGTTGTCCTGACGGACGTATCCTATTGTCTGCATAGACAAACCTGTACCTGCTTGATCCTGTGTTGGCATTAGCTCCAGATTTGTCAATACCTGACTTGAACACATAACTTGGGGGTATGGGAAATCAATGATGAAACCTGACTTGTAACTCGACAGTTCAATACTTATACCGATCAGTTTTAATAGCTAGGCCAGCCCCAGGATGATGCTGTTGACATCAGTCATCTATACATGTTACCTGTTTACTGCCTAGCGGCACGTCTCGGATTTAGCCCGAAAGTCTTGACCGTGGTCCCGGGTATGCATGGGATACTATTGAGTTACATCAACGATTCATTAAATTGATTTCAAATACTTGAGAGTAATTAACCCAGTAGCACAGTTTAGACGGATCACCGCACATCACATACACTGATACCCATCACTGTTCCTCATCCGTGTTTACTTATTACATTCATATTACTATTCATACTCATGCCTGCATATCTTGTTACCTCCTGATTATATTTTATTGTTTGATATTATGACGCACTGACGTCTGGGTTTTGCATGGCCCAGATCCTCTACCTTTGTTGCAGGCTGACCAGGAGTACTTCAGCCGACAGGCCGAGCAGTGAGGATCCTGTTAGTATTTAGTTTAGTTTAGTTTTATTTTCGTACTTTCATTTCCTGATGTGAGCCCGTATTTGGGATGTATTTTCCAGATGTCACTGTTTATTGGATTTATTGCTTCCGCACATTTATATTTCTTGACTCGTTTATTCTGGCATATGGACATGTACTAGATAGTTTATTTTATTTCTATTGTTCTTGATATCTTATAGACAGCCGTAATGTGACTGTGGAAGGATGTTTCCTAGCCACAGGTAGCATGGTTGGTTCTGTCATGTGCTGATCTTAGCGCACTCTGGGAAGCGGGCCGTGACAGGGTTTGTTTGGTATCAGAGCATAGGATTTAGGTTAATTGGGTTTGATTCTTTTGTAGTTGGGTATTGGACCCAATACACGAATCAGAATACCCATAATTAGGAACATGTCCTTCCAAATTATTATCGTGATTCTTGAATCATATATTTCTCTTGACCCTTGTCTTGACGATATGCAAACAACTTTACATCTCGACTTGAATCCTTCTGGTTCCCTACTGTTTCTCTATATTCTGATACTAGGATTTGGTCGACTTGAACGGAGTTATGTGATTATAACTATGAACTGCAGCATGGTTAGAATGCGGTACTCTATTTAAGTAACTTGGAGTCCCAGTCTTGATTCACTTCCTTGTTTTAAGGCCATTGTATTACCTTGCTTCTCTCGGTTTCATTGCTTACTAGTTTATGTTTTATCACAAGTTTTGAATCTTATTTACCATACTGATCCTCTTCGGTGTCTTGGTTTCAGGATCATGGAAGACAGGAAGCTGCGGTCGTACCAGAGGCGTGTTGATGACTCCGTAATTCTTGGAGTAATTCGTGGGATGCTGGAGAATCAGAAGCGGCAAACCGAGTTGAATCAACGGCAAGCCGAAGCTTTTCAGGAGGGTTTGCGGACAGTCCAGCAGTCCTAGACACTGTTGTAGCCAAACCAGTATAGCGTGTGGGTACCGTGGCGGATTTCAAGAGACTTGGTCCGTCCACTTTCACTGGTTTGGAGGAGCCATTGCCAGCGGAGCAGTGGCTAGTCGATACGGAGAATCTTCTTGTTGCAGCACAGATTCCGGAGGACCAGAGAGTGGATGTTGTACGCATCCAATTGGTGGATTATACCCGTGAGTGGTGGCTCGTAGAAGAGACCCGTTTGTCTAAGCCGATTAGTTGGGCAACTTTCTCGCAGAGTTTCTTAGAGAAGTTCTTTCCGCAGACTGTACGGGTAGAAATGGAAGAAAGATTTATCAGTCTGAAGCAGAATGGCGGATCCGTGGACGCGCATGCGGTTGAGTTGACACGGCTCAGTCGATTCGTGGGACCTTTGGTTGCCAACAATGCTGATAGGGCACGAAGGTTTATGCGCAGTTTGGACGTGGAAATCCAGAGGCACATTATATCTCTGGGATTGACCACTTTCTCGCAAGTTCTTAAAATAGCCAGAGAGCAGTAGAGCTTATCAATGAAGACAAGGGGTACGTAGCAGCAGGCAGTTGTGGTACGGAAGCCAGAGTTTACGCCGAACCGAGCGCCTATACGCAGAGGTATTCCAGTGAACCGACGTGGCATCGTACCGATGAAGAAGCCTATCATGCCCGAGCAGAAAGGAAGGTTGTTTTGTGACTTCTGTCATCGACCCGGACACTTGCAGAGGGTGTGTCGAAGGAGGCTTAGACTCTGTTTGGTTTGTGGATCAGCGGATCATACTATCAATGCTTGTCCGTCGAAGCTCCTTTTGAAGGATGATGCTCAGAAGCCACCGCTGAAGCAGATAACTCAGGGGCCCAATCAAGCTCGAGCCTTTACTCTGACAGCCGAAGAGGCCAAGGCTTCAGATGAAGTCGTTTCAGGTATCTTACTTGTTCATGGTTTTCCCACATTAGCATTATTCGATTCTGGTGCATCCCATTGTTTTATGTCGTCAAAGTTTATTGCTGCACATTCGATTTCTTGCACGACCTGTCTAGTTGTTGGGACATACACACTGGGAACGGGAAGATCATATCTAGTAGTGAGTGCAAGGATTGTTCTGTTGTTATCTGCGGACGAGAGTTATTTGCAGATTTCTTGGTGATCGATACCGACAGTTATGATGTTGTCTTGGGAATGGATTTTCTCGGCACTTTCCACGCTCACATTGATTGTAGGGCAAAGAAAGTGATTTTCCAGATTCCTGGACATCCAGAATTTGTTTTTCCTGGAGGCAGCAGTTCTGTCGGGCCAGTCAAGTTTAGGGCTAAGCCGACAGGCGCTGTTCTTTCGTCGATGGAAGTTGATAAGGAGGAAGCACTAGCTGTAGTTCAAGAGTTCATGGACGTGTTCGAGGACATCTCAGATTTACCGCCAAAACAAGATGTGGAGTTCGCGATCAATCTTGTTCCTGGTGCAGCGCCAATCTCAAAGGCGTACTATCCGATGGCACCAGTGGAGTTGGAAGAAGTAAAAAAGCAGGTTACTGAATTGCTAGAGAAGGGTTGGATTCGAAGAAGTAATTCAACTTGGGGAGCTCCAGTTCTTCTAGTCAAGAAGAAAGATGGCACAAGGAGGATGTGCATCGATTATCGAGAATTAAACCGGGCGACTATTAAGAACAAGTACCCGATCCCTTACATTGGCGAATTATTCGAGCAACTCAGTGGCGCGATGGTATTCTCGATGTTGGATTTTGCGATCCGGATATCATCAAGTCCGATTTAAATCAGAGGATATTTGCAAGGCTGCGTTTCGAACTCGATATGGACATTACAAGTATTTAGTGATGACATTCGGAGTCACGAACGCACCTGCGATATTTATGGACTCGATGAACCAAAACTTTTCATCGTTCTTGGACCAGTTTATAATGGCGTTCATCGATAATATTCTGGTCTACTCGAGGAGCCTAGAAGAGCATGCAGAATACTTGAGGATCGCATTGCAGACGTTGATGCAAGAAAGATTATATGCAAAGATGAGCAAGTGCAAGTTTTGGCTCGAAGAAGTGAAGTTTTTGCGGCATGTTGTATCCGGAGATGGAATCGCCGTTGATCCTGAGAAGATTACAGCAGTTTAAGATTGGCCGATTCCGAGGAATGTAGCGGAGATCCGAAGTTTTCCAAGACTTGCTGGATATTACAGAAGGTTCATGGAGAATTTTGCTCGTTTAGCTGAGCCTTTGACTAAGCTTACACGAAAGGAAATACCGTTCATATGGACGGATAGTTGTGCGTCAGTTTTTGAGGCGTTGAAGTAAAGATTGATAACCGCTCCTATTTTGACCGTACCAGACGGTTCTGGAGGATTGGTGATTCATAGCGACGCATCTGGGAAAGGTTTGGGATGCGTTTTGATGCAGCATGTGAAGGTTATAGCCTACGCATCGAGACAGTTGAAGACCCATGAGAAGAATTACCCAACTCATGATTTGGAGCTTGCGGCAGTGATTTTCGCTTTGAAGATTTGGAGACACTACTTATTGGGTGAAAGGGTCGAAGTATTCACCAATCACAAAAGCCTAAAGTATGTGTTCACGCAGAAAGAGCTTAACATGAGACGGCGTAGATGGTTGGAGCTGATGGCTGACTATGATCTTGATCTCAAGTACTATCCCGGGAAAGTTAATGTAGTACCAGATGCGCTTAGTCGGTTGCCGGCAATTCAGATGTTGACTACACAGAATGAGCTTACCAATGATTTTCGGAGATTCGAGTTGGAGATCGTGTTATCGCATTCTTCGGAACAGTTGATGCAGCTGCAAGTACAGTCGTCGTTAATCGATATTATTAAAGCAACGCAGTCACAGGATCTAAGATTGCAGAAGTTTTGAGAACAGGTTGAAGTGGGGCTTCGAACGGACTTGTTGATTCATGAAGATGGTGTAGGGTTCCTAGGCACGCTCAAGAGGTCTCACAAGGCATCAACCATGCCAAATTCAAATTTTTTCATATGCCTACAAACCCTAATGAAGATCGTTGACTAGAGATTAAGGCGAAAACGATATAAGTTAACAACTTAACTGTAATGTGAAAGGGGCTACAGCCTTTGTAGATCCGGTCCTCCACTTCCTTAGCTCCATGATGATGTCCCTCCGCTGCGATCATCGGATCCCAGACTCTAGCGATGGTTTCGTCGAAGAAATGATCGGGCTAGGTCGTCGACTTCGATGCCGAAGATGATCTACGTCGAGGCAACTCAAGATCAAGCTCCACCTTCACCAAGTCATGAAACTTGTGAAGAAAACACCCTATACTACATGGCAAGTGGTAGAGGATGAAGAAATAGGAAGTGGGTTCACTTTGGTTTTGGATTTCTCACTTGATTTCAACACTTGATATTTTTCAAGCAAAGCTTTTCTTTTTCTCTTGAAGAAGAAGAAGAAAAAGAATGAAAAAGAATAATGAATTAAAACAAAATCAAGTGATGGTTATCATTTTGTAACCATGGGTGAGTGTAGACAATAAACTAGGGTTAAGTTGAATGGTTAGGTTAAAGGAAAGAAACAAAATGGTTACTTCTTCAAAACTTCATGAAGCTTCAACAAAAGACAAAGCAAGCCACCATTTCATTTTTCCTTTGCCAAAATGAATAAAGAGAATAAATAAATAAGTAAATCAAAATCCTAACCATTAACATAACCATGGTTTAATCATACACACCCAAGTTTACATGTATCATCAATCATGATACAAACTAGTGCACAAAACTATATCATATATACAATGTGCACATCAAGTGAGAAAATCTATCTTAAGTGAACCAATACTAGTTAATGTAAAGTAATATATCAAATATATAATTGTACATTAAATTATTAAATCAACACTTGATTTAACGATCCGGTCATATCGTATATGACCGACTAATATCCAATGTATCGACTTATCGAATCAATCCTCGATTCGATAACTAGGTTATATCGCATACAACCATTCGATACATTCATCGCGAGAATAGAATACGGTATCACATACACGCATTATTCTCGGTCCCGCACATATCTCATATGCGCTCCTATTTCGTTTCGCTTGAGCCAGAAAACCTCTGTGTAGGACTCTTAAGACTCGTCAATACGCCGGCAGCAGGTGATGATCATATCAAACACCCACAAGCCGCAAGCGGTTTGCTAAACGTAACGGCCACCTGGGTATTGAACGATCAGAAGATCGACGAGCAAGCCCGCTCACACTCCTGTGAATCCAACCAGTAACACTTACCGTACAGTCCGGTCTGATCGTCTGATATGTCGCATATCTCGCCTAGGGGTGGTAAACGTCAGACCCCAATAGCTCGATAAGTCGTGTCGATATGAGGTCTATAACAGTTCGAGAAACTACTGGTAACACTTACCAGTAAATCTCAACAACCGTGGCCAGGGATTTCCGGTTATAGCCAATCGAACACAGCGCAACATCAACTCCCTATACCGGGAGAGACGAATCCCCTCCTATCGCTCATTGCCTCCATGTGATTCGGGACTGTACCCAAAAACCACTGTTTTGCACGCCCTCTTGGACATGGTAAGGTGGAAATCAAAGCACAGTGGGAATCACACAAGACTCTATGACGATCTCGGGTCTACAGACTAACCTGTACCAGTGTCACCAGAGAATTGCCATCTAACGTAAGGTATAATACCATCTGGGAGTTCTCGGCGAGTCCGTCCAGTGTACCCAGTCTCCACTGAGCACCCGTATATCATCTCTGATGTCAAACACCAATGGATATGGGATCATCCATCGCCCATCTGTATGGGTCAAGAAGGTATACGCTAGTCTACACTGGAATATCGATGCCCTGTCTCGATACACCTACGACCAGGGACCTTGAAGGATGTACTTATGGACTAACATGTCCCCACTAGTATGATCCGCATCATAGTCCAGGTAGTCAAGTAAACATCCTAAGGGCTTTACCAACATATAACAGAGAGACGGTCAGTGTACACGTTAAGGTAAAGAGCAACCAGATAGCATACTATCATGTCGAGCAAGAAAGTCCTTTCTATATATGTCCAAGCATCCACTACAATATACATCCTATGTATAGTAATGGCCTCTAGGGCATACATATAACTAACAATCTCCCATTTGCACTAGGGCCATCTGATAGCAGTGGTTGTAGTATCTCATACTCAACCATCCCATAAAAGTCTCTCTCTGGGAAAAGGCCTTTGTGAGTGGATCCGCCGTATTGTCCTCTGAGTCTGTTCTCCTAACCTCGATCACCCTGGAGATCAACCATCTCCATGATCAGGTGATACTGCCTTAGAATAAGTCTGGATCACTGATGGGACCGGGGTTCCCGGGCTAAAGCCACACTTCCATTGTCACACAATGGTAGGAACCTAGTTCATCTCATGAACCAATATACACCCAAACAGCCTCTTTGGTAGCATCTTAAGTAGCGATGTATCCTGCCTTTATCGTCTAGTAAGCCACGGTATTTAGCTTGGAACTCTTCCAACATACCGTCCCTCCACTGAGGGTAAAGACAATGCCTGTGACTGACATTCAGTCGTCCTTATCACCCTGAACACTTCCAGTGATTCTCCCCAGGATCGATTGATACCATCTCACTACATCTAGTGAGAATCCTAACATCCATTTAGATCTATCTTATAGATCCAAAACCTAGGATTTAGTAGGTATCACTTTGATCTTATGTGGAGAATCATTGTGATAAGCGGAGATTGATCGAGCATAGCATAGGAAACTCCTTCCCTATCAAGACTATGTCATCCACGTACTCTATGAGGATCGTTACCATACTCCCTACTACCTTTTTGTTTATACAAGGTTCATCAACCATTTTGATGATGTCAAACTCTTTGACTAATACATCAAAACAGATGTTCCAACTCCGCGATGCCTGCTTTATCACATAAAACATCTTGCACACGTTTCCGCAGCTCCCACTGTCTACGAAGCCCTCCAACTGTGTACTTATAGACTCTCTCTTTTAAAATATCATTTAGAAGAACAGTCATGACACCCAACCGCCAGATATCGTAGTCATGGTATGTAGCCGTGGCAAGTAGGATCCGGATGGACTTAAGCATAGCTACTGGCATAGTCACATAATTCGCGAATTATTCGCCGAATTCGCGAATAATTCCCGAATTTTTGATTAAACGAATTAATCTCCGAATTAATCGCCATTGCCGAACTGGCCGAATAATTCGCGAATTATTCGCGAATAATTCGCGAATTATTCCCGAATTATGTGAAAAAATAACGAATAATTCAAAAAACAGTAAATAATTCACAAAATCAAAACCTAGCGTCTCATATATTAATTTATTGCTCGAAATCCTTCCCGAACATTTCCCGAACACTTACCGAATCTTTCCCGAATACCTGCCGATTTTTTCCGAATAGTTCTCCGAATCCGAATTTTCGACCTCGCCGAATTATTTCCGAATGACGAATTTGTGACTATGGCTACTGGAAAAGGTTTCATCATTTTACACGCATGGTCGATGACGAAAACCTTTAACAAGTCTAGCTTCGAAAGTCTCAACTTTTCCATGTACACCAAGTAATCTTCTCAAGATATACTTGCTCCTGATGGGGATTTAACCCTTCAGATAATACAACCAAAGTCCATACTTTGTTGGTGTATAAGGATTCCATCTCAGATCACTAAGCATCCAGCCATTCTTACAGAGTCTCACTCCTGATGGCCAGCTCGAAACTAGTTGGGTCATCATCTCATGATGCAATCCTCGCTCCCACTGTCATAGAGAAACAGAAGTATCTCTCAGGTGGGTGAGAAACCCTACTAGATCGGCGGAGAGGCTGAGGTTCGTTGGTATCTATTGAATCCTTTGGTTTTATCAAATCATCTGCTGTAGTTTGTATAGCTGAAACCTTTCCAGTTCTACATTACAGACCTTGCCTCGAGCTTGTCCGGATTTTGCTTTTAGACATAGGCCGGTCAACTCCAAATCTTAACTAGCTTAAGACATGGGCACTTCCCATACCATATCTTATATGGAGTGGTAGGCTGTGATCTGATTCGAACCTAATTCAATAGGTATGCAGCTTCTCAAGTGCACTACCCCCAAAAAGGAAACAGGTAACTCAGTAGTACTCATCATAGAGCGCACCATATCGAATAGGGTGCAATTGCTCCGCCCCGATATACCATCGTGCTATGGTGTATACGGAGGAGTAATGCTGAGAGAGAATCTCATTCTCCTTTAGAACAGTCCAAGAATTCCATGCACAAGTATTCTCCTCCCTGATTTCATCATAGGACATAATACTTATACCCGGTTTTTGGTTCTCTACTTCTAACTTATATTCTGTGAATATCTCAAAAGGTTCGGACCTATGTTTCAACAGGAACATATGGCTGAATCTTGAGAGACTATCAGAGAATGTAATAAAGTACAAAGAACCGGTTCTGGCATGTGTAGATAGGAGACCTTACATACATCATCATGTATCAGTCCCAAGAGTTCACTAACTCTTTCTCTGCTTCCAATAAACAGAGCTGTGATCATCTTATCTTTGTGACATGACTGGCAAGTTTCATAAGATGTAAATTCAAACAGATTTAAATATGCATCTAAATGTAACTTCAGCTAGTCGGGTCGCATTGATATGACCTAGTCTACAATACCTCAAGAAGGATCCGTTCATTTCTGAACTCTTCCTCTTGTGTGTGTTCTATATACTAGGAACTGTAGTTCGATTTAGAACGTCAATGCTTTTAGATAACGTGCCTGAACCGATCAACTTTTGATATAGGAAATGTTCAAAACATTATCTAACAATACAAAATTATATCCTTTCTTTACTAATAAAAAGACTGATATGATTTTGTATATCAGGTTCGGTATCTAATAACATTCGTTCAGAATCAATGTATTGGTAATACAGGGTGACAGTGACCAACAGACTTGGTTGCAACACTTGCCCCATTTTCTGTCTCATGAAACTTATCACATGTTCTCAGTTCTCTACCTTTCTGTAGCCCTATGTAACAGATTACATATCTGGGATCCTGATCCGGTATCAAATACCCAGGACGTAGAGGATACAGAGAAACAGTTCTTTGTAATGAACGCACCCGAAGGAGATGCATCTTATGCACTTTCTTCGTTTGGGCGGCATGGGAGTCCTGGTATTCCCCTATTTCCTGCTCTGTCTTATAACAATTATAAGTTGGAGCGGGATCAACGTTCCCCAACTCAGTATAACAAGCGGGTTTGGTCAATATATCCGTATTATTATCTTGATTAAGGCGTGATATGGTCGCTACCTGGAGAGAGAGAGAGAGAAGAAAACACTCAGCGTGTGCTCTGTCAAGATTAGATTGGTTATTATTTTATCTAATCAGGATGGCTCCCACTGTTTTTTATCAAATCTTCCTTCAAACCCTAAAAGGAAAGACTAGCCGGGATTAATTACACGCTACAAGTTCGCCAATTTTTCAGCCAGGCCAGTGTCGGTACTTTGAGGGAGGTGCCCCGTGCTTTCGCACGGACCTAATTAATGTAAACCCCGTTTTCCCAGAGGCGTAACCTCGTTGACACCTTTCTAGACACCTGCTTGATCGGCTAATTGTAATGTGTAAAACTCTCCCAGGAGTAACTCTTACTCGCAGCGGGTATCGGGATCCAACTATCTCATAGAAGGTATGCAATCTCATTGCAAATTTCAATACTTGAAATTCCCGATAATATTTTGCCCCTAGCGTCCTATGACCTTGACGCAGGTCAACAAACCATAGTCCGCTAGTCAAGTTCAACCCGTCATTTCTTGATTGAATTAAACCCACCCGCACGACCCTTGACGCAGGCCAACAAAGTCGCACGACTACTCTAATCCAATCTGCATCATATGCATAAACAGATAAATACTAGTTAGCTACCGCACACTACGCCTTGACGCAGGCCAACAAACGTAGCACGAATACTAAGTAGGACTTATCTGAAATGACGGAGGGCTACGACAGGTTTTTCTGAAAACCTATTGCGTAATGAACTTGATATCGTTGTATAGAATTAAATGATTTTAAAATGGAGTGTTTTTGAGGCTTTTCTAGTTTTGCTAAAGGGGTCACTCCCGGTGAAGGGATCGTCGGCCCTTTCCTCGTCGAATGAGGTGCAGGATATATCATATATATCACCGTGCAAAGCAAGAACTGTAGCTACCTGTTTTAATTTTGAAATTCGATTCCACAACATCTTAGGTTTCTTTTCTTTCATTAATCACATTAATGAAGTCCCATCATTTAAGTACCTAAACATCACAGATAAATACGACGTACACTTATGCCATCCGCATTCGCCTTGATGTCCCCTTGTGCACCGTTAGGTTAGGTAACTAACGACAGAGCGGGGCAGGGCTAGCGCGGGTGTAAAACATAAGTAACGTCTATATACAGTATTTATCACAGAACATATCACATGATCACATCACAGATATCGCAGCAGAAGAAACATATGAAATATTGGATATACTAGGACGTCCGTGTTTTCAATACGAGCCAGTATAAAACACGGATTCCACGGTCGTGATGAATAGCCAAACCCACACCCCTAGACCCCTATGAGAGCGGCAAGCAACCCTACCAATTCTAGAGTTAGGAGACCCGGACTCGACTCCTTGAGTTGGTCTCCCACTGGACTCCAGAACCCGGTTACTTATGCCCTCCTCCTTGGGTCTATCCTAGTGCGGAAAAGTAAATAATATACAAATGGTGACATCTTCCGCAACCTAGAAGTGCCCCAATAAAAGAATATTACATACAAGTTTTTACATGAATGAAAATGAAAAACACTCATCTCACATAAAAGCCCCCGGCTATTCAAACACGACGATCCAATATAACATATCCAGCAACACATAACATCACATGTCATCAACGTAAGTAAACATGCGTATCCCAATCGTCGTTGACATATAGCAACGAAACCGGCGATATCACATATTACACTTACGGCCGCAGAAAAGAAAGTGTAAAACTACAACAGTTGGAATCCACAATCTCTTTAGATATCGCATGCCTAATCAAATGAATTACTTAGACATCGCATGCCTAACAATTATAAACCCCGCATTTTAGTCTCTTTATCGAAAACTCTTTTCAATATCAACTCGGGCAATTCAACAGGATTCCCGACATCCTGATCGAATGCTCGTCGCAAACTTTAGTAGACGGCCGCACCCCCGATGCCGCCGACGAAGTGCACCAAGGCGGAACACCGCTGCCGCAGCATCCGAACGGATGCTTTCGGCGATAGGGTTCTCCTACAGTCACTTGGTCGGGGCTATGGGGTGTAGCTGTCTATTAAGTTTACTCAGCGAGTATCCGCGTACGCTACGTGATTGCGACGGACTTTTGATCGCATCAAAATTCCGTGGCAACCGATCAAGTGAGACTAAAGTGCTGTATTTATAACATTCATTCAGTCATCTCATAACTACTTGTGAATTCCAATTATTGTATCACATTCCAGATAAACAGAAAATGTTAAACTTTCCGATCGAACAGTTAAACACCCAAGTTTTCCCGAAACAGCTCAACACATGAAACAAGTTTAAGAACATTCACTTCGTGCCACAGTACCAACGGTCCAGCCGTAGAAGGGTCAAGCCAACGCCTCACATGTGGCACGCCGTACTGCCCCAAACCTTAAGGTTCAAAGGGTAGTTCAAGACGGTCACATAATCGAGTTAAGCTTTGTTGTCTTCTAGAGGGTCCATCGCGTTACTTGCACTACTTAGAACGTCTTTAAACCACGGAAAAATCCAACACTTGGAAATTTCCCGACAGGGGAAAAATCGGGTATTTATATCCGGTCGAACTTTTTAACATGTTCTAAAATTACCCGGAAAAACACAGACAAAATTTGACAATCCGATCGAATCTACGAACTCCCAATACAACCCAGAATACTCAACTCTTGAGTAAATATTAAAAATTCCCAGAAAATACAGCACTTTCAGATAAACATTACTGTGCAAAAATCATTAAATGATGGTACTATATGGCCGCGGAACCGCCGCATGGTGCATGCTCTTGCCGCGGTTCTGCGGCTCTTTAGTGGAATCAGACGCCCGTTTTGCACAATAACCCTTATAAAACCCTGCTGATTTTTCTGCATATTTTTAATATGGAAAAATGCACAGTTTTGAAAAAAGTACAGAGAATGGCATCGATTAGGGTTTCGGGGTTCGATCGGGTTTCTAACTTCGTCTACACATCGCCTAAGGCTTTAGCTAGGCTCTAATACCACTGTAGGTCAGGCAGCAACCCCATCCAATGGGGTCGCCGTGGCACCAACGGGTCCCTCAGCGGCTACTTTTTACGCATGCCCCCTCGCGAGGACTACAACCCGCCGGAATACCTTCCGGTCTCGGGACACCCTGGGGGTAAGAGCCTATGCTTCGCCACACTGTCACACAGTGAGAACCCCCCATAGGTCGACATCCAATGTCTAGTCGCTCTGATACCACTATAGGGTTCCTAGGCACGCTCAAGAGGTCTCACAAGGCATCAACCAAGCCAAATTCAAATTTTTTCATGTGCCTACAAACCCTAATGAAGATCGTTGACTAGAGATTAAGGCGAAAACGATATAAGTTAACAACTTAACTGCAAAGTGAAAGGGGCTACAGCCTTTGTAGATCCGGTCCTCCACTTCCTTAGCTCCATGATGATGTCCCTCCGCTGCGATCATCGGATCCCGGACTCTAGCGATGGTTTCGTCGAAGAAATGATCGGGCTAGGTCGTCGACTTCGATGCCGAAGATGATCTACGTCGAGGCAACTCAAGATCAAGCTCCAACTTCACCAAGTCATGAAACTTGTGAAGAAAATACCCTATACTACATGGCATGTGGTAGAGGATGAAGAAATAGGAAGTGGGTTCACTTTGGTTTTGGAACACTTGATATTTTTCAAGCAAAGCTTTTCTTTTTCTCTTGAAGAAGAAGAAGAAAAAGAATGAAAAAGAATAATGAATTAAAACAAAATCAAGTGATGGTTATCATTTTGTAACCATGGGTGAGTGTAGAGAATATACTAGGGTTAAGTTGAATGGTTAGGTTAAAGGAAAGAAACAAAATGGTTACTTCTTCAAAGCTTCATGAAGCTTCAACAAAAAACAAAGCAAGCCAACATTTCATTTTTCCTTTGCCAAAATGAATAAAGAGAATAAATAAATAAGTAAATCAAAACCCTAACCATTAACATAACCATGGTTTAATCATACACACCCAAGTTTACATGTATCATCAAACATGATACAAACTAGTGCACAAAACTATATCATATATACAATGTGCACATCAAGTGAGAAAATCTATCTTAAGTGAACCAATACTAGTTAATGTAAAGTAATATATCAAATATATAATTATACATTAAATCATTAAATCAACACTTGATTTAACGATCTGGTCATATCGTATATGACCGACTAATATCCAATGTATCGACTTATCGAATCAATCCTCGATTCGATAACTAGGTTATATCGCATACAACCATTCGATACATTCATCGCGATAATAGAATACGGTATCACATACACGCACTATTCTCGGTCCCGCACATATCTCATATGCGCTCCTATTTCGTTTCGCTTGAGCCAGGAAACCTCTGTGTAGGACTCTTAAGACTCTTCAATACGCCGGCAGCAGGTGATGATCATATCAAACACCCACAAGCCGCAAGCGGTCTGCTAAACGTAAAGGCCACCCGGGTATTGAACGATCAGAAGATCGACGAGCAAGCTGATTTAAAGAAGTTTTGTCGATCAAAAATATTTACCGCAATCAAGAACGGCGTCACATGAAGCTAGCCAGTGAATACGGGTCGGTCCACAGGGATGTGTAAATCTCCATTAAGTTCTTACGATTTAATTCCAAATGGTGTTTGGATTTATAATTAAACCTAAAAATTGAAGTTGTATGATACTAGGATTAGAAACTTGCTAGGATTAGGTTTAGGGAAAATTTGGTAAACAAAGATCTACATCTCTTTCCATTGCCATTAATTAAATATATCATATTAGTGTTATGGTAAATATTTATAAAGGGGATTAGGATGATTGGGATGATTGATTCTTCCTCTAAATCCTTGTCCTTCCTTTATTAATCTTTACCCTAATCTCCATGGAAAACCTTAAAATCCGGGTCTTTAGACTACGGAATCACCGTTACCTCGAGGGTAGAGTGCCGTAGGGAGCGGAATAAGAAGGCATGCATGGAGTTCTAATTTTCATAAAAGGTTGGCAATGAAAAGAGATGAGAGATCTTCATCTCTCAAATCCTTCCCTATTCCTAACCCTAACAAGCGAGGAAACTACTCGCTCATTGAGGGGATGAAGAAAGACATGATTTTATTAAAGAGAGAAAACATCTATTGCAAGTTAATAAAAACTAAACTAAATTAGACTAAGGCAAGAAAATAATTTACCTAGGGCAGATATGAAAAACTATAACTAGGGCAAGAAAAATAACCTACTTACGATTGATGCGCTCTAACTTCAAGAAAACAGAATTTTATTCATGAGTAGAAGCATAAGAAAATACAAGGCTTTGGGTTCTATTTATAGGACATAGAAACCCTAGGTTTACAATTGCTCCGCATGTCTACAATTACAAATATACCCCCAAGAAATCTTTCCATAGCCTCCAAGTCATTTTGGTAAAATTTTCTCTGCATGAAGGCTTTAAAGGGCCGCGGAACCGCGGCATTGGTGCGCTTGGGCCGCGGTTCCGCGGCCCAATGGTGAGATCATCATATGAATTTTCTTGGGCTTTCTTAGGTTCTTCTGGGCTTCCTGTTTCTTTATTCTTTTTATCAATTGGGCTTCTGTATTAATTCCAGATCTTCAGTGAACACTTTGCAATGGATCTTTTAACCGTTTTTCTTGCAAATTTGGATCTTGCGTTGCCTTGTTGATGGTGAACCGTTCTTCTGCTGGGCTTTACTAAGATCCTCCTCATTATTGGTCAAAAGTCCTTCTTTTGTGTCGTATTTTGTGTTTTTCACTGTTTTTGCTCCAAGAACCTGTAACCTGTAACATGTAGCAGACATGGGTCAAAAGCACCTGTTTTTATTCTTAAATGCATAAGAATGGGGAATACAAAATGCAATATTATGTTATAAACACAAGCCCGCTCACACACCTGTGAATCCAACCAGTAACACTTACCGTACAGTCCGGTCTGATCATCTGATATGTCGCATATCTCGCCTAGGGGTGGTAAACGTCAGACTCCAATAGCTCGATAAGTCGTGTCGATATGAGGTCTATAACAGTTCGAGAATCTACTGGTAACACTTACCAGTAAATCTCAGCAACCCTGGCCAGGGATTTCCGGTTATAGCCAATCGAATACAGCGCAACATCAACTCCCTATACCGGGAGAGATGAATCCCCTCCTATCGCTCATTGCCTCCATGTGATTCGGGACTGTACCCAAAAACCACCGTTTTGCACGCCCTCTTGGACGTGGTAAGGTGGAAATCAAAGCACAGTGGGAATCACACAAGACTCTATGATGATCTCGGGTCTACAGACTAACCTGTACCAGTGTCACCAGAGAACTGCCATCTGACGTAAGGTATAATACCATCTGGGAGTTCTCGGCGAGTCCGTCCAGTGTACCCAGTCTCCACTGAGCACCCGTATATCATCTCTGATGTCAAACACCAATGGATATGGGATCATCCATCGCCCATCTGTATGGGTCGAGAATGTATACGCTAGTCTACACTGGTATATCGATGCCCTGTCTCGATACACCCACGACTAGGGACCTTGAAGGATGTACTTATGGACTACCACGTCCCCACTAGTATGATCCGCATCATAGTCCAGGTAGTCAAGTAAACATCCTAAGGGCTTTACCAACATGTAACAGAGAGAATGTCAGTGTACACGTTAAGGTAAAGAGCAACCAGATAGCATACTATCATGTCGAGCAAGAAAGTCCTCCCTATATATGTCCAAGCATCCACTACAATATACATCCTATGTATAGTAATGGCCTCTAGGGCATACATATAACTAACAGATGTTTCGTTGCGATATGGTAGCCGTTTGTGTATGCCGAAAGGAGACATTCATGATGAAATTATGAAGGAGGCGCACAATTCCGTATATTCTGTACATCCAGGAGGCGTGAAGATGTATTATGATCTACGACAGCATTTCTGGTGGGAAGGCATGAAAAGGGCGATTGCCCGCTTTGTAGCGAAGTGCTTGGTGTGTCAGCAAGTTAAGGCTGAACATCAAAGAGTAGCTGGTTTATTGCAACCACTTCTGATTCCTCAGTGGAAGTGGGAATATATAACCATGGATTTCGTGGTAGCTTTACCGCGGAGTCCAAAGGGCAACAATGCAATTTGGGTGGTTGTTGATCGATTGAATAAGGCAGCTCATTTCGTACCATTTCGAGTTGGTCAGTCAACGGAAGCGTTAGCAGAACGGTACATGCATGAGATTGTGAGATTGCATGGAGTACCTGTAAGCATCGTTTCTGATCGTGATACCCGATTCTTATCGCACTTCTGGAGGAGTTTACTGGAAAGTTTGGGGACGCGATTGAAGTTTAGCACTGCTTATCATCCCCAGACAGATGGCCAGTCAGAGAGAGCGATCCAAACACTTAAAGATATGTTGAGAGCTTGGATGTTAGACTTCAAGGGTTCATAGGAGGATCATCTACACTTGGTGAAGTTTTCGTACAATAACAGCTTTCAGGCGACTATTCAGATTGCTCCATTCAATGCTTTATATGGTCACAAGTGTTGCTCACCTGTTTGTTGGGACGATGTTAGAGAACGAAGATTGTTGGGACCAGATTTAATCATCCAAATAGTAGAGAAGGTTAATACTATCCGAAATCACATGAAGGCAGCACAGGATCGGCAGAAGAGTTGGGCAGGTATATCGAGAAGACCTCTAGAGTTTGCTGTTGGTGATCTTGTATTATTGAAGACATCACCGACTAGAGGAGTTATTCATTTTGGGAGTCGAGGCAAGCTTAGTCCTCGATTCGTGGGGCCTTATGATATTATTGAGCGTGTTGGAGAAGTGGCTTATCGATTTGCGTTACCACCATCTTTGGCGAATGTTCACGACGTGTTTCATGTATCTCAACTCTGTCGGTATGTTCGAGATGAAACACACGTGCTAGATCATTCGTAGTTGACTGTAAGGGAGGACCTGACATATGAAGAACGACCGATATCGATTGTTGATCGAAGAGAAAAGGACCTCAAGAACAAAGTTATCCCTTTCGTACTTGTTTCATGGAGGAATCGCTCGCATGGAGAATCGATTTGGGAACGAGAAAACGAGATTCGACAGAAGTTTCCACACCTCTTCTCGTAGATTCATGTTTGTTTGTCTTTTTTTGTTTTAGGAATTTCGAGGACGAAATTCTTTTTGTAGTTGGGTATAATGTAACACCCTAGTTCATTTATACCAATTCTATTTAGGCATTTCTTTATTTATGGCTATTCTTGATTTATTGTGTTTTGGGTGTGAATAGTATAATTGGTATCCGTATTTGCATCCGACCCGACCCGCTTGCTGGAAACCCGTCTTGATTCCTATTTATGATTTATCCCGGCTAGTTACGAGGATCCGTGCACTTTTAATATTGTTTATACTGCATACTGCATTATATCGGGCATCTGCATTTTTCATTATAACAAGTGATGTCAAATAAAATATTTTTAAGAAAAATATATCTAGCATGGCCTGCATCATACCTCTAACCCTGTGGTAGCATCCGTGCATTGTGTTCTCGTCCCGTGCAGTGAAACGGACTCGTTTTGATAGCTACGTGCATCCGTTCTTGGGAGTATGCTTTTTCGTTATCCGGATATCCTATTTTGGTTTTGGTTACTACGTATATTATTCGTATTTTCAAACTGTAATTTTAGACCCGACCCGAGCATGTTTTGAACTATTTTTGTATTAGCCAAAATATCAAATTTTTAACTAATATTTTATCCTTACTCTTCTTTACTGTTAACATTATTCGAATATCTTTTCCGTTTTATATATTTCTTTTAAAAAGATTTCTTTTGTTTTTCACCGGTCTCTCTCTTTTTCTCTCTCCTCTGCATATATATATATATATATATATATATATATATTTATATTTATATTATATTATAACCATATTCTTTTACTTCCCTTACAGTTCTTCTCTTTCCCTCGCGTCGTTCTCGCCTCGCTCACGATACCCTAACCCTTACCCTCGCCTCGCCTTCGTCGCCTCCACCCTCGCCCATCTCCCCGACCTTGTCTCTTCCCCTCTTCCTCTTCCTTTCATCCCCGACGACAAGACCCCTGCACCAGCACCCCGAGCGAACCCAAAATCCCTGCACGACCACGACACCCATTGCCGGCACCCTCACCGCCGACCTCCTCGCCCGAACTCCTCGCCACCACATCGTTCTCCTCTCTCCTTTCCTAAAAGAACCCGAGCATCCCCGAGCAAGAACCTGCACACCTCAAGGACCCATGAACCCGACCCCCTAGCCTCACGTGCACACCTTGCCGGAGCTCTGACCCATCGCCGTCGCCACCCCCTCGCCTTCACCTCTGACCCCTGAATACCAAAACCCAGAGCAACACCTTCATCTTCTTCTCTTCTTCTTCTTCTCCTTTCGTCTTCTTGATTCTTGATCCTTCTCACCACCGGAGCCGTTCTCGTCGCTGATGATCCGGCCGACCCAGTGGACGTCCCCAGCCAGCGTGGTCACCTTCTTGCTTTGCCTGGACCTGTCCCGTGTGCACGTGGGTACATTACGACGTTTACCCGACGTCGGACGCATCGTACGCACCCCGTCGTGAGATCCGTTCGAGCAAGTTTATCTTGCTACATGCTATGATACATCTTTTGTATCCATATGAATAAAAATATCATATGTTGACTGCATTGTACATCCATATTATTGTTTTACTGTTTTCGGATATCTATACGCATCCATATCATTAATTACATATCTGGTTGCATGCAAGTTAGCTTGATACAGGCTATATTATTATACTCACATCTATATTAATAAGAATATTGCATGTTTATGGTATTGTGCATCCATGTTACAGTTTTACCGTTTTCTGATATCCGTTCGCATCCGTATCATTTATTATATATCTAGTTGCATGCCAGATCACATTATTTCATGTTACTGTTATATTAACACTCCATGCTTGATAATGTGCATCATGTGTAGTCATGAAGTTGTAGATGTAATCCCTGATAGATATTTGTGCATCCCTGTTTTATTGTGCATCCGTACTTTTATCGTGCACCCGTACTTGCTACAGTTTTATTATGATCATCTGTTTGATACCTATGCACTACCTGTCATGACCTGATATACCACTACTTGATATATTACCTGATCCTTTTTCTAATGCCGACAATCCTGACATGTTGTCCTGACGGACGTATCCTGTTGTCTGCATAGACAAACCTGTACCTGCTTGATCCTGTGTTGGCATTAGCTCCAGATTTATCAATACCTGACTTGAACACATAACTTGGGGGTATGGGAAATCAATGATGAAACCTGACTTGTAACTCGACAGTTCGATTCCTATACCGATCAGTTTTACGGGCTAGGCCAGCTCCGGGATGCTGCTGCTGACATCATTCGTCTATACATGTTACCTATTTACTGCCTAGCGGCACGTCTCGGATTCAGACCGAGAGTCTTGACCATGGTCCCGGGCATGCACGGGATACTAATGAGTTACATCAACGATTCATTAAATTGATTTCAAAGACTTGAGAGTAATTAACCCAGTAGCACAGTTTAGATGGATCACCGCACGTCACATACAATGATACCCTTCACTGTTCTACATCCGTATTTACATATTACATTCATATTACTGTTCATACTCATGCCTGCATATCTTGTTACCTCCTGATTATATTTTATTGTTTGATATTATGACGCACTGACGTCTGGGTTTTGCATGGCCCAGATCCTCTACCTTTGTTGCAGGCTGACCAGGAGTACTTCAGCCGACAGGCCGGGCAGTGAGATCCTGTTAGTATTTAGTTTAGTTTAGTTTTATTTCCGTACTTTCATTTCCTGATGTGAGCCCGTATTTGGGACGTATTTTCCAGATGTTACTTTTTATTGGATTTATTGCTTCCACACATTTATATTTCTTGACTCATTTATTCTGGCATATGAACATGTACTAGATAGTTTATTTTATTTCTATTGTTCTCGATATCTAATAGACAGCCGTAATGCGACTGTGGAGGGATATTTCCTAGACATAGGTAGCATGGTTGGCTCTGTCACATGACGATCTTAGCGCACTCTGGGAAGCGGGGCGTGACAGGGGTGACCGCCGGGGAAGTAGACGACCGAAGTGGTCCTCCACACGCTCGATCATCGTTTGGTATGTCTCCTTGATGCATCCATGATCGTATAGGTACACGTCATTGTGGGGTATTTTTCGTCACCCCATTAAGATGGGATTACGTGCGCGCTCGTCAGGCGCATTACAGATTCCCCCTGCCTAGGGTAGGCTGGGGTTTATTGATTGTGGGGATCCGAATCTCCAGCAGCCGCTGCCGTTAATTACCCCTCGCTTTTGGAGCGAGAGAACCTCCGATTGACGGGCCGAACAGGTCATGTGAACTCAATGTGCAGTGTTGTGTTTTGATGGGGTTTTGGATATATCGGGGGGCCCGCAGAGTTTTTACGGGGGTCCCACTACCCGGATAGCGGGTTGGGGGTCAAGGGGGCTAGCAGCACTCTTGCGGGGTGCAGGGCAGTGCCCCGTTAGAAATTTTTTTCTAACAAGGACAGTGTCGTGGAGTGTGTGTGTTTATATATATACATAAATACATATATATAAGTGTTCAGTTGATAAAACTGCAAATTTTTTATTACATTTTTCCTACTATTTCTATACTAGAAAAGGTGTTTATTATAATATATGATACATATGAGGGTTTATCTGTAAACATACTATTTTTCATGTGTTGGTATATTATAATTAACATTTGTTAGGAAAATGTATGCAAAAATACCATTGACCAAATCTTAATGGAAAAATTAATATCTAAATATAACAAACTCTACTAAATATTATTTGTTGTGTTATTGTGCAGAATTTGCAGGGCTAAAATCAAGGGAATCAAAGTTGTTAGAGCAAACCTGCCTAATTAAGAAAGCAAACTAAGAAATCAAGTCTGGCAGTAACTACGAGAAGATTTTCAGTTTCCTGAGATTCAAAAGATCGCCACGTGTCACACAGATGAAGCCCCAGAAAAACCAACATGAGATCTCACTGTTTGGCCGCGGATCCGCGGCCAAACCCACCCTTTGGCCGTGGATGCGCCGTGTTCTAGAAGATTTGTGAGCTGGGATTTTTTCTGTTAAATCTTAACCTCTGGCTTCCAAATTTGGAAGCTAGGGTTCTGGTTTTGGGACTATAAATAAGGACCGAGAGACTCTTGGAAAAATTATCAAGTCGACGAGATCACGAAGTCCAAGACGGCTCACGCATCCAGGCTGATCATCAACGGTTCATCTACCTCCTTAGAAGAGATCGAGAAGCAAACTAGTATTTGTAATCATTTTCTAAGGAAACAAAATGTAAATGAGTTTTGTTGATTAATAAAGATAGTTCTTTTTCTTATTCTATTTCTTTGTAGTTTCATTATGAATTCTCTCTCCATCTCTTCTTCTCCCAACATGTGCGAGTAATTCTCCGCTTGTTAGGGTTCGTAGGATTAGGGTAGGTTAATGTATAGTGAAAATCCTTAAACTCTTTTTACGTCCTATAAAGTTTATAAACTTTATCAAAAGAATCATTAACATCCTAATCGGGCGCGCTACCAATTTATTATCAGTCTCGACCGCGATTAGAGATTAGATTAATGATTGTTTTGGTAAAGGCTAGATATGAACGGAGTTCCATGTCGAGATAGGGGTTAAGAGTGGGAACCCTTTTCCCTCCAGAAACCCTAATCTACATGTATCACTGTCGTTCTAGTTTTAAATCTATTAAAGGATAAAAAGAGTAATATTTAATTAATCATCCATAACTACTAAATCCTAATGAACTCTACAAGCCCTCTTCTTATATAAACTTACCTCCGTAGTTAATCTAGATCTATATTTTGTATCAGTGTTTAACGTAGATCTAGATCTTACAACCATTCTTCAATATTCTTTATCCCTCCTCTCTTTTTCAACACATCTAAAGTAAGAATAAAATATTCAACGTTTCCCAGAGGACGACCCGTACTCATCTCGGTCTAGCTACACGCGACACCGTTATTGATTGCGGTTAACTACTACAAACACATAAAATACAGATCAATCAAATGGCGCCGTTGCCGGGGATACGTGCGTAATTTTTTATTCTTATTATTTGTGTTGAATTCTTATCCGATCTATATCATAATTAAAACAAAACTGCAAATCGTATATTTAACGAAGTGTGTGAAATTTTTGCAAGGAGATCTGGAGTCACAGACTTGAGAAAACAGGAGACAGAGACATTCATTGAGATCCAGAGGAGTACAGAAGGCCACGTAGCAAAAATCATCACCTGAACCCTCTTCCTTGCGGCGGAACCACGGCAAGAAGACCCTTGTGGCGGCGGAAATGCGGCACAACTGAAGAGTTAGGGTTTCAAAATTCTCTGGTAAGATTCTAACCTCTTTCTCTCTCCTCTGAAATCTAATAAAATCTCTTTTCTGCAGGATTCTTTGCAAAATATCGCCGCTCAAAAATCTTTTTGCAAAGTTTTGTGATTGGTTTTGTTTTGCATATTTTAATACGGATTTTAAGGGGCAAATACCAAATCCAGATTAGGTAGGGATTTCATCACCCTTCCTAAGCCTCACAAATCACAAACCGAGCATCTGCATCAACCCTACATTAATTTAAAAAAAATATCTAGACCAGACTCTAAGGACTGTCGCGCTCAATAAGGACAGAGGAAGGTCGTGGGTAATCTATCGCTTATCCGCATTACTTTTGTGGTGTCTAGGCAAGTGTGTCAAAGGCAAGTGGTTACTTAATTAGGACTACTACTTACGTAGTGGACAACCTCCCACTTACCTGGCACGTACCTGGCTACAAGAGTAGTAAAGAGGCGGTAGAGGATTGATCCTACGGCTTGTCATTTGGAAGTCTAGGAGCGGTCTAGAGACTGGACCTAGGTAACCTTAGTTCTAGGGTTGTTTGTGCATTTTTGTATGATTTGTCTTAAGTCCACTTTTTCAAAACAAACCAATTTTAAATAACACACACGCTGCCACTTGCGCTAAACCCGCTTAGTGCATGCTCGGCTGGACACGGGATTCTAGTGCCCGTCTTGTCCGCGTTCCTGCTATCGACTCCGAAGTCGGTGCTTCTTCATCTTCTTTTCCCCCACCACCCACCACGATCGAGATGGACGGCGCTCCATCAAATTATAATACCATGCTGCCACCGCCCGTAGGTGCGCAGAATCCACCGCGCATCTCTCTCCAGGAGAGATGCTATCCTATCCGTGGTCCACTTCCCACTTGTCTATCTATTCCACCAGCTAACGGGGATAATTTTGAAATTAAACCCCACTACATCAATCTGTTGCACAAATTTCATGGGCTTGAATCTGAAGACGCGTACATTTTCATCACTAAATTCGAAAACGTATGCGCAATGATGGGTACTTCACAATTGACTGTGGATGCTATGCTCTTGCGTCTTCTCCCATTCACTCTGTGCGACTTGGCAGAAAAATGGCTTTATAATACTACCGCACACTCTATCACTAATTGGGATGAATTTGTAATAGCATTTCTTAAGAAGTTTTACCTAAACCATAAGACTGCCCATATTAGGAGCGAGATCAACCAGTTCACCCAGCTTCCCAATGAACCATTTTGGAAGTGCTTTGAACGTTTCAAGGATCTTCTTGTCCAATGTCCTCATCATGGAATACAAAGATGGGATTTATGTCGAATAATATATGAGGGCATTAATCCAGCGACAAAGCAGATGTTTGAAACAATGTGTCAATGCAATTTCATGTCCAAAGACGATGGCGAAACTTGGAAATATCTGGAAGTTCTCGCTGAAAACACTCTACAGTGGGAAAGCGTAAGACCACCTTCAACTAGGGGAGGTATTCACCAGCTCGATATTTCCATCGCAGTAAAAGCCGAAATGGCAGCGATGCAGAAGAAACTCGACGCTATTGAGAACAAATTCTCATCAGTCTCCCTAAACCAGGTTACGCTTCCCAAAACCGTGTGTGGTTGCTGTTCTGATCCTTCACACTTGACGGAAGAATGTCCTATGAATGCAACATTTCAAACCAATGCTGCTTTTCAGCAGCGACCTAGAAACGATCCTTATTCTTCCACGTACAATCAAGGATGGAGGAATTTTCGTAACTTTGCTTGGAACCAAAACCAACAAAGCAATTATCAAAGAACTCCTCCACAGCAACTACAACCACAAAGTCAGCATCTCTTTCAGTCATAAAATTTTTAAAATCCGGCCAACACTTCTGTACCACAATTGGCCGGTACTGACAACTCTTCACTGGCACAAACTTTGGATTTGTTTATGAAACATTCCATGCAAATGTCGGCTGATATGAAGTCTTCTATTGATACCATAAAGAAAGACTCCGCCTCCCACGGTGAGAGTATTAAATCAATAGAAAACCAAATTGAACAGTTGAACGCCGCTATGAGTGCGAGAGAGAAAGGGAAACTCCCATCTCAACCCTTACCGAATCCTGGCCACTCACAAAGTTATAACGTGAGTGCCGTTACTACATTGAGATCGGGAAAAGTGTTGAATAACCGAGTGGGTGAGCAATTTGATGATGTTAGTGACACCAATGATCCCCCAGCTTCTACTTCTTCTCCTAATTCGTCTAGTCTCCCACCTTCATCCGAGCCTATTCTCCGTGTTCTCCAAGGCTCGAACCCTCAGCCCACTTCCACAAATCTATCTAAAACGATCCCCACTCCAATTCTGGGATCCATTCCATCCCCACAATCCTCTCCAATTTTGGACCCAAACCTTATTGATAAAGCACCGTATCCAAACAGGTTAAGGGGCAACAGACCTAATCCACAAATGGAGAAGATTGTGGAAATTTTTAAGCAAGTTAACATAAATATTCCTCTCTCAGATGCTATTCAAAAAGTTCCGTCTTATGCAAAAATCCTAAAGGACTTGTGCACTAGGAAGAGAAAAGTTCAAGTACCTAAAAAAGTTTTCCTTGCGAGTAATGTGAGCACTGATTTTACACAACAACTACCCAAGAAACGAAAGAACCCCGGAAGTCCTACAATTTCTATTTCTATTGGGGGTAAGAATATCAATCGTGCTCTACTCGATTTAGGTGCTAGTGTTAACTTGCTTCCGTATTATGTTTATGAGCAATTAGGGATTGGAAAACCGGCGCATTGCACTCTTCAGATGGCCGATCGATCTATCACCCAACCTAGGGGTGAGCTAGAGAATGTGTTAATCAAAGTCGGGGAATTTATATTCCCTGTGGACTTTATCGTTATAGATACACAATCTTTAGCGAACTTACGAAATCAAATCCCGGTGATACTCGGTCGACCCTTCCTAGCAACTTCCAACGCAGTAATCAATTGTAGAAACGGCTCTATGACCCTATCCTTTGGAAAGAAGTCAATTGAGCTTAACATTTACAAGTTGGGAAGTGAACCCTCCGAACCCTATGCTCATGTGTGTTCTGTCGAATTAATGGATGTCGACAGCAGCGAATTTGATCAACCTCATGATACTAACTCTTTTCATATGTTGTTGTTTGACCCAACCATGTACTCTTCCAGCGAGTTGTCCGGGTCAACATCTAACGCTGATGAGGAACTTTTTATAGAGTCTGACCATCACCCTGTTTTTCCTGATGACATTATTCTTCGGGGTATCGATGAAAGTTTTGAGGAAATTTTCGCTGATGAACTCGCATTTTTAAAAGATACGGGTGTTGAGATGAATCAACTCCAAGATAAAGAAATTGAACCTCCACCCCTTCTTCTGGACAATCATGATAATGCGAGTAATCCATCATTACTATCACTATGTCGTCTCTCCAAATTGAGACGCAATCCTTTTCTATTACACCTCTTATCACTTCCCCACTTCTTCACGTCGAAAGGTGACATGTTCTTCCACCAACCTTGGTGCTTCATCGATAAAATTTTTGAATGGTTGGTGTTGACCTTCGGTCTTTGCAAAGCTTGGCATTGACCAATAACCTTGACCCCCTCGTGTGATTTTAAAAGATTAAAATTGTTTAACTCAAGTTGGAGAGGGTATATTTTGGCTCTTGAAAGAAAAAGAATTTTTATAAGATTGTGAGCCAAAAATAAGTTTGGGGGAGGATTTCACTTTCATTATTTCTTGTCCCCTTTCTCCTCCCAAGTCTACAGGTTTTTGAGCTTAACAGATGATATCAGTGAGGACACTGCTGTAAACAGGTTTGGGGGAGGTTTGTGCTTATTTACGCATCAATTTGTATCATATTTTGCATAAGCACAACATTTTAAAAAAAATTAAATTTTTTTTCTTATATAACAAAAGAGTAGAAAATGAAAAATTACATCCAAAAGATAGGAATAGTTTAAGAAAACCAAGAAAATTAGAAGTTTTCTTAAACAAACTAGTAATAAGTGGTTATGAGCCGTTGTCCCAAGGGTTAGTAAGATGAAGGAAGTCACTAATCTGAGGATAAAAATAAGTCTGAAAAATAGTTTCTATTCTGGAAGCCAAACATTTGAACGTTGATACCCTACTATATGCACTTACACACGTCTTGAAACTCGGGATAGTAGATGATACCTTGAAATGCTCTTGTCTAAAAGCCAAAGTATGGAGAAAATAATAAATGAAGAAAATATAAAAATGGTGAAAAGAAAAATGAACACTGATTTTTTTATCGCCAAGGCAGCAATAAAAAAATTATAGCGAGGGTGCTTCATCACCTAGTGTCTTAGACCAACTGGTTTGGGAGTCACTGCTAAGCCTTAGGTGGTGCAAGACGAGGAAAATACTATCACCTAATCAGCAAGCACATGAGTAATCGGTCGGTTAGTAGCTCAAGAAGTATTAACGGTCGCATGAAAATGTGTGAGCAAATCCCTATAAATATTCATCGATTAAAAAGTACTGAGGCAGATGGATAAGAGTATGATAGCTTGAATTGAATTCTCCGAGTGTAGGGATGTTCTATTCACACACGTAGGGGTATATAATCGATGTTTGGATGAATGGTAGGAATGAAAAATAAAGACGACGTTTTATTGAGGGATGATGTGATTTCTAACATTTTTTCATGACTATTAAGATAGGGCTCATGACAACTGAAAATCTAGTGTAGTTGGAAATTCTAAATTTTCAAAGTATTTCTTTTATGGTTCTTATCTTTATATGTAAATTTCACCATCTCCCTTTTATTATAGGATTTTGTGGGTGTAATCCGCTGAAAACTCTCGGGAGACAACACTCCTCCTAATAGGGACACCTAGAGGTTTAACGGCTTGTTGCACGTGCTCAGTGCAATCGTGTTTGCCTACGAAAGTGTGCTTAGTTTTCTCCTTTCTTTTTCTCCTTCTCTTGAATAAACTAGTTTGCTCGGGACGATCAAAAATAAGTTTGGGGGTATTTGTTCAGTTGATAAAACTGCACATTTGTTATTACATTTTTCCTACTATTTCTATACTAGAAAAGATGTTTATTATAATATATGATACATATGAGGGTTTATCTGTAAACATACTATTTTTCATGTGTTGATATATTATAATTAACATTTGGTAGGAAAATGTATGCAAAAATACCATTGACCAAATCTTAATGGAAAAATTAATATCTCAATATAACAAACTCTACTAAATATTATTTGTTGAGTTATTGTGCAGAATTTGCAGTGCTAAAATTAAGGGAATCAAAGTTGTTAGAGCAAACCTGCCTAATTAAGAAAGCAAACTAAGAAATCAAGTTTGGCAGTAACTACGAGAAGATTTTCAGTTTCCTGAGATTCAAAAGATCGCCACGTGTCACACAGATGAAGCCCCAGAAAAACCAACATGAGATCTCACTGTTTGGCCGCGGATTCGTGCCAAACCCACCCTTTGGCCGTGGATGCGCCGCGTTCTAGAAGATTTGTGAGCTGGGATTTTTTCTGTTAAATCATAACCTCTGGCTTCCAAATTTGGAAGCTAGGGTTTTGGCTTTGGGACTATAAATAAGGACCGAGAGCCTCTTGGAAAAATTATCAAGTCGACGAGATCACAAAGTCCAAGACGGCTCACGCATCCAGGCTGATCATCAACGGTTCATCTACCTCCTTAGAAGATATCGAGAAGCAAACTAGTATTTGTAATCATTTTCTAAGGAAACAAAGTGTAAATGAGTTTTGTTGATTAATAAAGGTAGTTCTTTTTCTTATTCTATTTCTTTGTAGTTTCATTATGAATTCTCTCTCCATCTCTTCTTCTCCCAACATGCGTGAGTAATTCTCCGCTTGTTAGGATTCGTAGGATTAGGGTAGGTTAATGGATGATGAAAATCCTTAAACTCTTTTTACGTCCTATAAAGTTTATAAACTTTATCAAAAGAATCATTAACATCCTAATCGGGCGCGCTACCAATTTATTGTTAGTCTCGACCGCGATTAGAGATTAGATTAATGATTGTTTTGGTAAAGGCTAGATATGAACGAAGTTCCATGTCGAGATAGCGGTTAAGAGTGGGAACCCTTTTCCCTCCAGAAACCCTAATCTACATGCATCACTGTCGTTCTAGTTTTAATTCTATTAAAGGATAAAAAGGGTAATATTTAATTAATCATCCATAACTACTAAATCCTAATGAACCCTACAAGCCCCCTTCTTATATAAAATTACCTCCGTAGTTAATCTAGATCTATATTTTGCATCAGTTTTTAACGTAGATCTAGATCCTACAACCATTCTTCAATATTCTTTATCCCTCCTCTCTTTTTCAACACATCTAAAGTAAGAATAAAAGATTCAACGTTTCCCAGAGGACGACCCGTACTCATCTCGGTCTAGCTACACGCAACACCGTTATTGATTGTGGTTAACTACTACAAACACATAAAATACAGATCAATCAATAAGAAAGGAAAAAAGCGTCTAAAGGACGCGTGGGGGCCAGCGCCTCACGTGCTTGGCACGTGGGCGCTAGTGTGCTGGGCGCTAGGCACTGGGCGCCAGTGCCCCACGTGCTTGGCACGCGGGCGCTGGGCACCAGCGCCCCACGTGCTTGGCATGCGGGCGCTGGGCGTCAGCAGGAAAGGGACTTGGTCTCTGCACTGGGAGCTGTGCTCCTGATTTAACTTATGGAGTTGAACTCCTAAGATATTTTTGGAGCTGAGGAAAGGGGATTCTCCCTTGAGCCCTGGATCTTCCCTAAAGTGGGATTTTTGAAGATGGGTCTCCTTCTTCCTCCTCTGTTGGCCGGATCTTGAAGAATAAAAGGTATGAGATTTAAACATCTCCCCTTTTTGAGATCTAATGGAAGATCTGGGCTCCCCTTTGTGGGTTTTGTGATGAACAACTATTTAGTTTTGGAAAAGGAAGAGTAAAACTCTTGATTTAATTCAAAAGTAGGGAAGAAGGTTTTAGAACCTTTTGGAAGGAAAGGAGGCACATGAACCCTAGTTTTTGGGGAGAATGAAAAAAGTCCCTTTTATTCATCATCATGTTGCCTTATATAGGCTTACACATTTACACATAGCCTCTTGGGCTTCACAAAATGGTATTTTGCCCATCCCATGTCTCATGTACTATTTTCTTTTTGCACATAAATCATGGGCTTTACAAAAATTTGGCTTTATGCCTATTCATGCATAAAAAATTATATCAAAATTATTTATTACATGATTTTTTATTTCAGCATGGGGAAGGCCGGCCGCTTCATGTTCGGGCTCGACTCAGGCCTGAGCCCACTTGATCTGGGCTTGGGCCCACGTGGCTTGGGGTTGACCTTGACTTTGACTTGGTCAAGCGCGGTGCAATTTTCGACCCCAACAGTAATCACGAGAGATGATCTTTTTGATGGAGTAGATAAACCTGGCCATTTTCAGAAATGCAAGGCTAAAAGAAACCAACATGCCTTCGCTATTTATAGCCCCAACAGAATCCCTAAAGGCCGAAATTTGCGTGCGTAGCAATGCGAATCATAGGATATTTTCAAATTTCCCAATACAAAGTTGCCACGTGGCGACCGTGCCAATCCTTACGAGCCCTTAAGCGGTCAATGGAAGTTGGAACGAAGCGAACCATGGAGTGTCGCGCCTTGCCTGTGCGTTTCTGCCACGTGTTGTCTGCAATGGTCACTCTTCCAGATTTTATGGGTCAAGGGAGATTGAACGACGCCGCATGAAGGCGAAGAGAAGTCTAAAAATCCCTCATCAAGAGGCCACCTAGCAGCTTCCCTGCTCGGTCAATCCTTAGCGGATAACTTCCTACCCATCTACGCTAAGGATCGAAGCCCTCGTCAAGAGGCCACCGAGCAGCTTCCTTACTCGGTAAATCCCTGACGGGTAGTTCCCTACCCACCGATGCCAAGGATCTAAAGCTCTCATCAAGAGACCACCGAGCAGCTTCCCTGCTTGGTCAATCTTTAGCGTGTAACTTTCTACCCAGCTATGCTAAGGATCGAAGCCCTCGCCAAAAGGCCACCGAGCAGCTTCCCTGCTCAGTCAATCCCTGGCGGGCAGTTCCCTACTCACCGACGCCAAGGATCTAAAGCCCTCATCAAGAGGTCACCGAGCGGTTTCCCTGCTCGGTCAATCCTTAGCGGGTAACTTTCTACCCACCTACAGTAAGGATTGAAGCCCTCGCTAAGAGGCCACCAAGCAGCTTCTCTGCTCGGTCAATCCATGGCAGGTAGTTCCCTACCCACTGATGCCAAGGATCTAAAGCCCTCATCAAGAGGCCACCGAGCAACTTCCTTGCTCGGTCAATCCTTAGCGGATAACTTCCTACCCACCTACGCTAAGTATCGAAGCCCTCGCCAAGAGGCCACCAAGTAGCTTCCCTGCTCGGCCAATCCCTGGCGGGTAGTTTCCTACCCATCGACGCCAAGGATCTAAAGCCCTCATCAAGAGGCCACCGGGCAGCTTCCCTGACCGGTCAATCCTTAGCGGGTAATGTTAGTTATATGTATGCCCTAGAGACCATTACTGTACATGGGATGTATATTGTAATGGATGCTTGGACATATATAGGGAGGACTTTCTCGCTCGACATGATAGTATTCTATCTGGTTGCACTTTGTCTTAACATGTTGACTTGTATACGTGATACTGTCTTGCTCTCACATGTTGACAAAGCCCTTAGGTTATGTACTTGACTACCAGGACTGTGATGGAGATCATACTAGTGGGGCCAAGGGTAGTCCACAAGTACACCCTTCAATTGTTCCTAGTCATGGGAGTATCGAGACAGGGCATCGATACTCCAGAGTAGACTAGCGTATACGCATCTTGACCCATATGATGGGCGATGGATGGTCCCACATCCATTGGTGTTTGACATCAAAGATGGTATACGGGTGCTCAGTGGAGACTGGGTACACTGAATGGACTCGCCGAGAACTCCTAGATGGTATTATACCTATCGTTAGATAGCAGTTCTCTGGTGACACTGGTACAGGTTAGTCTGTCGACCCGAGATCGCCAAGGAGTCTTGTGTGATTCCCACTGTGCTTTGATTTCCACCTTACCACGGTCAAGAGATCATGCAAAACGGTGGTTTTTGGGTACAGTCCCGAGTCACATGGATGCAATGAGCGATAGAAGGGGATTCGTCTCTCCCGGTATTAGGAGTTGATGTTGCGCTATGCTCGATTGGCCATAACAGGAAATCCTTGGCCAGGATTGCTGAAATTTACTGGTAAGTGTTATCAGTAGTTTCTCGAACCGTTATGGACTTTGCATCGGCATGACTTATCAGCCTATTGGGGTCTGATGTTTTACCACCCCCAGGCTGTTGATATGCGACATATCTGACGAAGAGACCGGACTGTATGGTAGTGTTACTGTCAGGCTTTTGCAGAAGTTAGAGCGGGCTTGCTTGCTGATCTTCTGATCATTCAATACCCGGGTAGCCGTTATGTACAGCTAGTACCGCTGACGGCTTGTGGGTGCTTGATGTGATCATCACCTGCTACCGCGTATTGACGAGTCTTTAAAGTCCTACACAGAGGTTTCACTGGCTCAAGCAAAACGAAGTAGGAGCATACATATGATATGTACGGGACTGAGATTAATACGAGTATGTGATACCGTATTCTATTCTTGCGATATAAAGTATCGATCGGTTATATGTGATATATCTGGGTTATCGAATCAAATGTTGATTCGATAAGTCGTTCCTGTATCGGTCGGTTATATGCGATATAACCGGGTTATCGAATCAAGTGTTGATTCGATATAATGATACAAATAATATTAGTCGGTCATATGAGATATAACCGGATTATTAAATCAAGTGTTGATTTAATTATTTAATGTATAATTATATATTTGATATATTAATTTACATTAACTAATATTAGCTCACTTAAACATTTATTTTTCTCACATGTGCAAACTTAATATATATGTGATATATATTAATTGTGTTTTATTTTGTGTCATGGTTGATGATACAAGTTACATGGGTTTATGAGACTTACACCATGATAAAGATAATGTAGGGTTTATTTATTTAGTGTAAATCAATTATTAGTTGGATAATGGTCATATGGCATGAAACTTTGAGAAACTTGGAGACCCATTGACTAGTCTACTAGTTTTGTTTTATACTAGATATTTTGTTAACCCAACCATTATCTTAAATCATGGTTAAGTCTCTACATGAGAAATATTAGATATTTTCTCACTTATGGTTGCCATTCTCTCTCACAACATTATCCCTCTTCGTCTTCTTCTTCAAGCTCAAGAGCTCTCTAGTTTTTGGGAAAGTGAGAAACTTTAGTGAGAAAATCAATTCCAAAGTGAGCAAAAATCACACTTCATCATCCTCTACTAGATTAGAACTTTAGTATAGGGTTTTAGCTTCACTAATCCCACATTAGTGAAGAGGGTAGCTTCGGTTAGTGTCTCCTCGACGTAGATCATTTTTGGCCTCGAAGACTTCAAGCAAGATCGTTCCTTTTACCTTAAGAAGCCATGCAAGAGTCCGGGAGTTACATGATCGTAGCGAAGGGACCACTACAAGAATCTTTTGAAGTGAAGGACCGTTCTACAAAGGTTGTATTCCTCATTCACTTAGGTGTTAAGTTGTTAACATTCCTTGATTGTTTAAATTTCTAGTTAAAGATTCTAGGTTAGGCTTCTTTAGAACGGCAAAAATTTAAAAACGGCATGGACGATACCTCCCGAAACCTTACTTCCGTCCTAGGTAACCCTACAGTGGTATCAGAGCCAAGCTAGAAATTTAAATGATATTTGTTAGATTACAAAACCGAAACTGCTCCGAAACTTGAAACACAAAATCTGGGTTCTGTCGAATTTTTAGAGGTGTCAAATTTTTTTTTAAACAACTGCATAGTGTTGTCTGTGATATAACATGAACACTAGAAAAGTTTGAGGCATTTCTGGACATTTTTGGATGGCCACCACACCCATCATCTCGGCCCAAATCCGAGCAAAACCCTTCAAATTTTGCCTGTGTTCCAGTCTCTGGGTTTTCATGTTTCAGGTGTTGTTTGTTTTTGCTAAATTTTCATGTGATGTTAACTTTCTGCAAAAGCAATTCGGAGTGTTTCGCAGTCGTAATTCTAACATGTATTTGGGTTATTTAGACGATGTTAAAAGGTTTGAATGGATATCAATAACCCAGTTTTTCCCAGCTGGATATTTTCCAAGTGTTGGACTTTTTCCGAGTTTAAAATTTTCAGAAAATCTTGCAAGTGATTCTGTGGACCCTCTAGAAGAACGAAACCATAACTCGATTATGTGATTGTCAGAACCACCACCAAACCCTAGGGTTTGTGGTAGTTCAGCGGTGCCACATGTGAGGCATTGGTTGACCCTTCTACGGCCGGTTTATAGGAGCTGTGGCAGTTTCTGGGTACTTCTTGAACTCCGCTCAAGTGTTGAGCTTATTGGGAAATTTTGGGTTCTTGTTTATTCGATCGAAAAGTTTAACTTCGTCTAGCTATCTGTGATTGTGATACAATATTTGGAATCCACAATTAGTTATGAGATAACTAGATTGAATTTTATAAATCTAGTAATTTAGTCTCATTTGATCGGTTGCTACGGGATTTTGATGTGATCAAAAGTCCATCGCAATTACGTAGTGTACGCGGATACTCGCCGGGTAACATTACTAGATAGCCATGCCCCATAGCCCCGACCAAGTGACTGTAGGAGAACCTCGTCGCCAAAAGCATCCGTTCGGGTGCTCGCAGCAGCGGTGTTCCGCCTTAGTGCACCTCGTCGATGGCATCGGGGGTGCGGCCATCTACGAAAGTTTCCAACGAGCATTCGATCAGGTTATCGAGAATTTTGTTGAATTACCCGACGTGTTATTGAAAAGTGTTTTCAATATCGAGACTAAATTACGGGGTTTATATTTGTTAGGCATGTGATTTCTAAGGAATTCATTTGTTGGGAATAAAATCCAAAGTATGTGATACATTGGGTTTTTGATGTCCAAGGTGGTTGCGGATTCCAACTGTTGTTGTTTTTCACTTTCTTTTCTGCGACCGTAAGTGTAATATGTGGTGTATCGCCGGTTTCGTTGCTATACGTCAACGAAAATTAGGATACGCATATTTACTTACGTTGATAACATGTGATGATATGTGTTGCTGTGATATGTTATATTGGATCGTCGTGTTTGAATAGCCGGGGGGTTTATGTGAGATGAGAGTTTTTCATTTTCATTCATATAAAAGCTTATATATAATATTCTTTTATTGGGGCACTTCCGGGTTGAGGAAGATGTCACCGTTGATGTGTATTATTTACTTTTCCGCATTAGCATAGACCCAAGGAGGAGAGCACAAGTAACCGGATTCTAGGGTCCAGTGGGAGACCATCTCGAGGAGTTGAGACCGGGTCTCCTAACTCTAGAATTGGTAGGGTTGCTTGCCGCTCTCATAGGGGTCTAGAGATATGGGTTTGGCTATTCATCGCGACCGTGAATCCGTGTTTTATTCTGGCTTAAATTAAAACACGGAATTCCTAGTATATCCAATATTTCATATATGTTCTTCTGTTGCTGCTGTTCTGTGATGTGATCACAAGATATTCTGAGACGAATGCCTATATTTTATATTATATATATGATATATAATGAATATTGATGCTTTCGTTTCTTATGTGATGCTTGGGAAGCATAAATTAATGGGACTTCATTAATGAGATTAATGAAATAAAAGAAACCTAAACATGTTGTAGAAAATTGTTTTAAAACTGGTAGCTCTAGTTCTTTTTTTGCATAGCGGTATTCTTATAGAATATCCAGCACCTTATTCGATAAGGAAAGAGCCGAGATCCCTTCACTGGGAGTGACCTCTTTAGCGAAACTAGCAGATGCTACAAACTCGGTTTGTCTTTTGATTGCTTTTATAGTTTTTTGCTTTGCATAGTAGTAGTTGTAAAATATTCTGCACCTCATTCGATGAGGAAAGAGCCTAGATCTCTTCATCGGGAGTGACCTCTTTAGCAAAACTAGTAAAAGCCTAAAAAACACTCCTTTTTCAAAATCACTCGATTCTACAACAATATCAATTTCATTACGCAAAGGGTTTTCTTAAAAACCTGTCATAGCCCTCCGTCATTTCAGATAAGTAGTATTTAGTATTCGTGCTGCATTTGTTGACCTTGTCAAGGCGTAATATGCGGTAACTGATTAGTGCTTATCTGCAAGCATATGATGCGATTGGATTAGAGTAGCCGTGTGACCTTGTTGACCTTGTCAAGGGTCGTGCGGGTTGATTTAATTCAATCAAGAAATGACGGGTTGAACTTGACTTGCGGTCTATGGTTTGTTGACTTTGTCAAGGTCATAGATCGCTCGGGGCAAAATATTATCGGGAATTTCAAGTGTTGAAATTTGCAATGAGATTGCATACCTTGTATGAGATAGTTGGATCCCGATACCCACTGCGAGTAAGAGTTACTCTTGGGAGAGTTTTACACATTACAATTAGCCGATCAAGTAGCTGTCTAGAAAGGTGTTAACGGGGTTACGTCCCTGGGAAATCAAGGTTTATTTTAATTAGGTCCGTGCGAAAGCACGAGGAACCTCCCTCAAAGTACCGATACTGGCCTGGCCGAAAGATTGGCGAACTTGTAGGGTGTAATTAATCCCAGCTAATCATACCTTTTAGGGTTTGAAGGAAGATTTGATAAAAACAGTGGGAGACATCCTGATTAGATAAAATAATAACTAATCTAATCTTACAAAGAGCGCACGCAGAGTGTTTTCTTCTCTCTCTCTCCTGGTAGCGACCATGTCACGCCTTAATCAAGATAATAATATGGATGCATTAACCGAACCTGCTTATTATACTGTGCTAGGGAACGTTGGTTCCGCTCAATCTTATAATTGTTATAAGTCCGAGCAGGAAATAGGGGAATATCCAGATTCCCATGCCACCCAATCGAAAAAAGTGCATGTTGATACATCTTCTTCGGGTGTGCTCATTACTGAGAACTGTTTCTCAGTATCCTTTACGTCTTGGGTATGTGATACTGGATCAGGATCCCACATATATAATCTGTTACATGGGCTACTGAAAGGTAGAGAACTGAGATTGGGTGGCTACTGAAAGGTAGAGAACTGAGATTGGGTGATATATCTCTAAGTGTTATAGAATGGTGCAACTGTTGCAGCCAAGTCAGTTGGAAAATATCACCTTGTATTTATACATTGATTCTGAACGAATGTTATTACATACCGAACCTGATATACAACATCACATCAGTCTCTTTATTCAGTTAAAGAAGGATATAATTTTGTATTGGAGGATAATGTTGTGAACATTCTCCTGAATCAAGAGTTGATTCAATCAGGCGCGTTATATAATAGCATACCACAATTCAAAGTGTATAGAACACACACAAGAGAAGTAGTTCAGAAATGAACGAATCCTTATTTAGGAATTGTAGACTAGGTCATATCAATGCGACATGACCAGCTAAGTTACATAAGGATGAATATTAGAATTCATTCGAATTTTCATCTTATGATACTTGCCAGTCTTGTCTCAAAGGTAAAATGACCAATACTGCGTTTATTGGAAACAGAGAAAGAGTTACTGAACTCTTGGGACGGATATATGATGATGTATACGGCCCTATGTCTACAAATGCTAAGGTTGGCTCTGTTGGGTTTACCTGGCACCTCATCAAGGGTTTGGAAGCATCACATATGCCAAAATCAAATTTTGAAGGTGCTAAGTGAACTTGACAAGAATCATAACTAGAAATTTAGGATTTCTTTTCAACTAAGTATCACATGCAAATGAAAAATTATCACTAAGGGTAGAGATTACAACCTTTGTAGACCTCCCTTGGTGACTCTTTGGCACTATGAAGGTTTGGAACGGATCGATGGAAGCCTTCCTAGTCCATGAAGATCCACCCGAAGTCCCTTTGCCCAAAGCTCCTTACTTTACTTGATTTGTGAATGAAGTAGAGCAAACACCCTACACAAATGGGTTAGATGTGTGTAGTATGATGATGTGGTTTGTATTCTATAATCAAAACCCTATCTTTTTATCAACCTCACTCAAGAGAAAAATCAAGAGAGGAAGAAGAAGTTGATGGTGGCTAAGCTTGAGCTCAAAGGATAATGATATGATGAATAATTGAGATGAGAATGAATAATCTATATTATATCCTTCTCACTTCAACCATGGTTAGTAATTATCTAGATTTTTATCAATGAGTTAATAAAGCTAAAGGATAATTTACTCAAGGTTAAAAAGTAGTTTAAGTATGGTCAAAGATGATAAACATTAACCATGAGTGAATTATCCTTTCTTTTAATTCAAAATGATAAATAAATGAATAATTACTACAATATGAGTCTTGCATTGCCACCCAATATGTATCAACAACCATGATATAATGTATGTATGTATGTATGTGTCCATGCACATCATCATGTGCATACATGCATGCATACAAAAATAGAAAAAGGGTTTAATTAAAGAATTAATCTAAAAGTCATTTGTTAAATCAATACTTGATTTAGCAAACCGGTCATATCACATACGACCCAACCAATAGAAAATGCCCGATTAATATACGGTATCATATAGCCGTATTTAATCGGGTCCCGTGCATATCTCATATACACACCACATCTTTTCACCTGAGCCAGGAAACTTCATTGTGGGACTTTAAGACTCGTCAATACACCGGCAGTAGGTGATGATCATATCAAACACCCACAAGCCGCAAGCGGTCAGCTAAACGTAACGGCCATCCGGGTATTGAGCGATCAGAAGAAAACCAGCGAAGCTGTCAAAACTCCCATCGAGCCAACTGGCAACACTTACTGTACAGTCCGGTCTCCTCGTCAGATATGTTGCATATCGAGTCTAGGGATGGAATCGTCGATCCCAATAACTCAATAAGTCATGCTGGTGTATGTCTCATAACAGATCGAGAAACTACTGATAACGCTTATCAGTAAATCTCAGCAGCCCTGGCCAGGGACTTCCTATTATAGCCAATCGAGCATAGCACAACATCAACTCCCAATACCTGGAGAGACGAAACCCCTCCTATTGCTCATCGCCTCCATATGCCTCGGGACTGTACCCAAAGTCCACCTGTTTGCACGACTCAGTAGAGCCGTGGTAGGATGGATATCAAAGTACAGTGGGAGGACACATAAGACTCTATGACGATCTTGGGTCTATCGACTAACCTGTACCAGTGTCACCTGAGAACTGCTATCCGACGATAGATATA
The DNA here is from genome assembly GCA_030015575.1 of Agapanthus africanus. Taxonomy (NCBI): domain Eukaryota; kingdom Viridiplantae; phylum Streptophyta; class Magnoliopsida; order Asparagales; family Amaryllidaceae; genus Agapanthus; species Agapanthus africanus. The sequence continues at coordinate 34,249,720 of CM057349.1, read as the reverse complement.
ATACCACATAGGATTTCTCTGTGAGTCCGTTCAGTGTACCCAGTCTCCACTGAGCACCCGCATACAATCTTTGGTGTCACCTCACCAGATGGATATGGGATCATCCATCGCCCATCATATGGGACAAGAATAGTATACGCTAGTCTACTCTGGAATATCGATGCCCCGTCTCGATACAGCCACGACTAGGAACAGTTCAAGGATATACTTATAAACTACACATGCCCCACTAGTATGATCCGCATCATAGTCACAGTAGTCAAGAAAATATCCTGAGGGCTTTATCAACATGTGCAAATGAATAAAAGCATGATCAAATCAACATGTCAAGATAAAGTAAACCAGATAGCATACTATCATGTTGAGTGAGAAAGTCATCTATATTCATATATACATGTCCAAGCATTCATTATACATATAATGGCGTCTAGGGCATACATATATCTAACAATCTTCCACTTGCACTAAGACCAGTTATTGGCGTATCTCATACCAAACATCTCAAAAAGTCGCTCATGCTGCGGCAGTGGAAGGGCCTTGGTGAGTGGATCCGCTGTGTTATCCTTTGTATCTACTCTCCGAATCTCGATCTCCTGGCGATCTACTATCTCCCGGATCAAATGATATCGCCTCAGGATGTGTCTGGATTTCTGATGGGACCTTGGTTCTTTGGTTAACGCCATAGCTCCATTATTATCACAATACAATGGTATTGGATCAACAATGGTTGGAACTACTCTTAGTTCCGCGATGAACTTCCTCATCCAGACGGCTTCCTTGGCAGCATCATTTGCAGCAATATACTCAGCTTCCATCGTAGAGTCTGCAACGGTATCCTGTTTGGAACTCTTCCAACTAACCGCCCCTCTATTGAGGGTAAATAAAAACCCTGAGATAGATTTGCTGTCATCCTTATCACTTTGGAAGCTGGAATCGGTAAAGGCCTCCATCTGGAGATCCCCATTACCATACACCAAGAACAATTCTTTAGTCCTTCGCAAGTATTTAAGAATGTTCTTCACTGCTATCCAATGTTTCTCCCCTGGGTTGGATTGATACCTGCTTCCTACAGCTAGTGCATAAGCTACATCAGGGCGAGTACATAACATCGCATATATTATAGATCCTACGGCTGAAGCGTAGGGTATAACGCTCATGCGAGCTCTCTCTTCATCAGTCTTCGGACAGAAGTCCTTAGAGAGAGTGATTCCATGACAAGCAGGCAAGGCACCACGCTTGGAATCTTCCATACTAAACCTTTTTAGGATGGTGTCTATGTACTTTGATTGGGACAATCCCAATAACCTCTTGGATCTATCTCTATAGATCCTTATGCCCAAAATACACGGGGCATCACCTAGGTCCTTCATGGAGAACCTTTATGATAAGAATAGTTTGACCGATTGTAGCATAGGAATATCATTTCCTATCAGGAGAATGTCATCTACGTACAATACGAGAAATGTGACAGTACTCCCTACAATCTTCTTATAAATGCATGGTTCATCTATATTTTTGATAAAATCAAACTCTTTGATTGTATCATCAAAGCAGATGTTCCAGCTCCGCGAGGCCTTCTTTAATCCATAAATGGATTTATGCAATCTACATGCTTTCCCGCTGCTCCCACTGTCAATGAAGCCCTCTGGCTGATCCATAAAAACGCATTCTTCTAAATCACCATTTAGAAATGCAGTTTTAACGCCCATCTGCCAGATTTCATAATCATAGTGAGCAGCAATAGCAAGTAGGATCCTAATGGATTTAAGCATTACTACTGGAGAGAAAGTTTCATCATAGTCCAATCCTGGTCTTTGACGAAAACCTTTCGCTGCTAGCCTTGCTTTAAAGGTCTCTACCTGTCCATCTATACCAATCTTTCTTTTAAAGATCCATTTGCACCCAACTGGTTTTATCCCAGGAGGCGCAACGTCCAAAGTCCATACTTTGTTGTTATACATGGACTCCATTTCGGATCTCATGGCTTCCAGCCACTTCACTGAGTCACCACTCGTGATAGCTTGCAGAAAACTAGTAGGGCCATCATCATCCATGATGCAATCTTCTCTATCACCATCAATGAGAAAACCATAGTATCTCTCTTGTGGGCGAGAAGTTCTACTAGATCTCCGGAGCGGCCGAGGTTCTTGAAGTTCTACTGCAGCATCAGTTTCAACCAATTCGTCCTGAGTATGCCATCAGTACTATCTGTAAAAATTTCATTTTCCAAAAATGTGGCATGCTGAGCAACAAACACCTTTTATTCCTTCTTGTGGTAGAATAGATATCCATATGAATGTTTTGGATACCCCACAAATTTACACATGACCGATCGTGTCTCGAGTTTGTCCGGATTCTGCTTTTTAACAAAAGCCGGACAACCCCAAATCCTAACTCTTTTAAGAGATGGTCTCTTTCCACTCCATATCTCATATGGAGTGGTAGACACGGTCTTGGTTGGAACCCTGTTTAACAGATACATCGCTGTCTCTAATGCGTGCCCCCAAAAGGAAAGCGGTAACTCAGTATCACACATCATGGATCGTACCATATCTAATAGGGTACGATTCCTCCGTTCTGACACACCATTGTGCTGTGGTGTGTAAGAAGGAGTGAGCTGAGAGAGAATCCCATTCTCTTTTAAGAAGTCTAAAAACTCTGTACTTAAATATTCTCTACCTCGATCTGATCGAAGTTTCTTGATACTCAAGCCTGTTTGTTTTTCTACTTCAAGTTTATACTCCTTGAATTTCTCGAAAGCTTCGGATTTTGTGTTTTATCAAAAACACGTGTCCGAATCTTGAGAAATCATCAGTAAAAGTAATGAAGTATGAAAAACCATCTCTAGCATGTGTAGAAATTGGTCCGCATACATCACTATGTATGAGGCTTAAGAGTTCCACAGCTCTTTCTCCGTGTCCAGTAAACAGAGTTTTGGTCATTTTACCTTTGATACAAGACTGACAAGTCGCATAAGATTTATATTCAAAAGGATTTAAATATCCATCTTTATGTAGTTTGTTTAGTCTTGTTTCATTAATATGACCAAGTTTACAATACCAAAGGAAATATTCATTTATATCTGAAAACTTTCTTTTATTAGTATGTTGTATATTGAAAACTGTGTGTTGGTTCAGGACGTAAATACCGTTATTTAGTGTACCATACCCAATCAACTCTTGATTCAAGTTAATATTCATAACATTATTTTGCAATACAAAATGATATCCTTCATTGTCCAACAAAGAAACGGATATTATATTACATAGCATACTAGGTACAAAATAACACGGGTTCAAAACCAAAATACAACCCGAAGGCAACCCAAGATGATACTCTCCTACGGATACAACATGTACATTGGAACCATTTCCAACCCGCAGAGATGGTCACCTGTCTTCACAACTCTACTATTTCTCAATCCCTGCATATAATTGCAGATGTGATAACCAGAACCGGTATCTAATACCCAAGATGCAGAGTTTAAAGAAAAACAGTTTTCAGTTACAAACACACCTGAAGTGGAAGCATCAGCATGCTTCTTCTTCTTGAGATCAACAAGATACACAGCACAGTTGCGTTTCCAATGTCCCGACTTGTGGCAGTAAAAACATTCTCCTTTCCCGCTTCCCGCAGCCACGGATTTGTCTTTCCCCTTTACCTTTTTAACTCCACCTTTCGGTTTGATGGACTTTTTCTTCTTCTTTCCCTTGGCCTTGGCTTTTGGGACTGAAGAGGAAGATGGCCCAGCAAATAGAGCGGGAGTCCTCGTTGTTTTCAACGTGCTCTCTGCACTTCTCAACATATTGAGAAGTTCAGGCAATAACTTCTCCAAATCGTTCATATTGAAATTCACTATGAACGGAGCAAAGGCAGGGGGAGAGACTGTAGAACAATATCCGTATATTGCTCATTATCTATGGTCCATCCCAGTTCCTCAAGTTCTTCTATAAGACCAATCATCTTCAAAACATGGTCTCCTACTGATGTACCAGGGGCCATTCGCATCTGAAACAACTTTCGAGATGCCTTGTATCTCAAAGTACGAGATTGCTCTTCATACAAGTCCTTTGTGTGAAGAAAGATGGATTGCACATCCATATTCTCGTGTTCCTTCTGATGGATATTGTCCATAGAAGCAAGCGCGAGGCATTTGGCCGTGTTATAATCAATATCCCATATTTTTCGGATCTCCCTATCCGAAACAGATGATTCAGGTCCTGGGACGGGTGAGGCTTTGGTTGTGAGGACATATGATACTTTATCATATGTGAGTGCAATGTTCAAGTTCATCAACCATTCTTTATAATTCGGTCCTGTCAGTTTATTTTTCTCTAGTAGAAGCTTAAGTCCCGTCATTGGTATCTGCCATTAGGAGAGAGAAAAAAATACACTCAGCGAAATGCTCTTGCAAACAATTAGATTGGTTATTATCTTATCTAATCGATGTCTCCCACTGCTTTAATCAAATTTTCTTTTAAAACCTGAAAAGAAAACTAGCCAGGATTAATTACATTCTTCAATTTCGCTAATTGGTCAGCCAGGCCAGTGTCGGTACTTTGAGGGAGGTTCCCCGTGCTTTCGCACGGACCTAATTAAAATAAATCTCGTTTTCCCAGAGGTCAAACCCCGTTAACACCTTTCTAGACACCTACTGGATTAGTTAATTGTAAAGTGCAAAATTCTCCTAGAAGTAACACTTACTCACAGTGGGATCGGGATCCAAATATCATATAGATGGTATGCAATCTCATTGCAAATTTCAACTCTTGAAACTCCCGATATGGTTTTTACCCCTAGTTACTTATGACCTTGGCTATGGTCAAAATATCATAAGCACTAGTCAAGTTCTACCCGTCATTTCGAGAGTAACTAGACCCACCCATATGACCCTTGACTATGATCAACATAATTACATGAATGTCCTAACTGATCGCATCATATGCTTTGTAGGAAGACACCACTTAGCTACCGTACACTATGCCTTGACTATGATCAAAATACGTAGCACGAATACTAAGTACTCTGCTTCCTAAAATGACGGAGGTGTAGGGTTCCTAGGCACACTAATGAGGTCCCACAAGGCATCGACCATACCAATTTCAAATTTTTCCGGTGCCAAGAAACCCTAATGCGATCGTTAACTAGAGTTTAGGCGAAAGCAAATGCGAATAAACAACTTTACTCTAAAGTGAATGGAAATACAACCTTTGTAGATCCGGTCCTCCACTTCCTTAGCTCCGTGATGATGTCTCTCCGCTGCGATCATCGGATCCCGGACTCTAGCGATGGTTTCGTCGAAGAAATGATCGGGCTAGGTCGTCGACTTCGATGCCGAAGATGATCTACGTCGAGGCAACTCAAGATCAAGCTCCAACTTCACCAAGTCATGAAACTTGTGAAGAAAACACCCCATACTACATGGCAAGTGGTAGAGGATGAAGAAATAGGAAGTGGGTTCACTTTGGATTTTGATTTCTCACTTGGAATCATCACTTGATCATTTTCAAGCAAAGGTTTTCTTTTTCTCTCTTGAAGAAGAAGAAGAAAGAAAAGAAAAGGAAGAATGAATAATCAATTAGAAAATCAAGTGATGAGTTATCATAATGCAACCATGGGTGAGGATAACTCATGTAGAGAATAAACTAGGGTTTAGGTTGATGGTTAGATTAAGGATAAAACAAAAATGGCAAAGACTTTCAAAGCTTCATGAAGCTTCATGAATAAAACAAGAAAGCCACCATTTTATTTTAACCAAAATGAATAAATAAATGAATAAATAAATTAAATATAAACCTTAACCATTAACCTAAACTATGGTTTAAAGCATACACACCTGATTGAAACGAGATTTCGGATTGTGTAGTATAAAATTGTAAAGAAATCACAACCAAAAATTATTTGACCGCAATCAACTACGGTGTCGGATTGTAGATTGTAAGTGAGTGCGGATCGTCCACAGGGAAAGTGTAATCGTTCGTGTTTAGAATTAGATGAGTCGAAACTTTAAGAAAAGAAAACAAAACAATTCATGATTTAAATTTTGAAGTTCAAGAATGAGAAAAATCTAGATCTAAGAAAGCATTAAAAGATAGAATCAAGAATTGATCGTTTGTTGATTTTTCCAAACCAAATCTCAAGAATCGAAATGAGGCTCGTAGGAATCGATCGGATCTATAGATGTGATGTAATCTTACAATTACGTATTCTTATCCTTCGATGAATTGATACTAGATTGATGATGATCGATGAGAATTAGAGACTTCTTGTGAAACTAGGGTTTCATCTTATCTCTTGTTCTTTCATTGATATCATTCATATTCTAGCCTCTAGTAAATTCAAGAAACGATCGTAGATCCCTAATTTCGAGCGATCACAATCAAGAAAGCATCGCTAAGAAACTAGGTCATCGATTCTTGAACTTGCTAGGGTTTACAAAACTCGTAGGACTTAAAAATCGTATTAAGATTTGTTACATCATCATTCTACAATCGTCTCGACTCCTTTACGAGCGGAGTTTTACTTAGACATCACAACAAGAGCAACAATTACAAATTGAGATCTAATCATGATGCAAGAATTAAAAGAAAGCAAGATTAAAGAATTTCACCTTTTATTTATATCAACAATTTCATTACATTCGCTCAAGAACTACAAGAGGAAGAATTCGATCGTCGACTTGGCTTTGCTCGTCTCCGTGGATCGCGGATCGGCTTGGATCACTTGCCCGATTGAAGATCGGCTCGGCTCCTAAAAGGTTGAAGGCTTCTCACTTGATTTGGTACTCAAGATCTTGGATTTGGAGTGGAATTAGGGTTAGGGTTTCGCACAAGCCTTGTCACGAGACTTGTGGAAGAAGATGGTGTAGAATGAACCAATGGTTATTGATTATTGATTCCCCTCAACCCTTAGATCTAGGCTTCTATTTATAGATAACTAACCCTAGATCTAGGATTTCAAATTCTAAGTTTCCCTCCAAAAGTTTGTTGAGGGAATTCAAATTTCCCTCCAAAAGTTAGTTAGGGGAGAAGCTTCTAGATGTGATTAGTTAGGAGGAGCTTCTAGAAGAGGATTAATTAGGAGCTTAATTAGGATTAGCCTTGCTTAATCTTCTTTGCTGATCTGGCAGAAGACTCTAGAGAATTATGGAATTTTACACATGTGAAATGACTGTGGGCCTTGATATAAAAGGACTGAAGAGAAATGGGGAGCTGAAGCCTTGTAACTGCCGCGGATCCGCGGCCCAAGCAGGATCTGGCCGCGGATCCGCGACTCTTTGTGGGCCATGGACTTCTATCTTCTCTGTTAATTCTTTATATACTATTTGGGCCTTGTTTTCATGTTCTGAATTTTGTAATTCCTTCTGAACTGCTACCAGATCTGAAATGATTTAGTTGGTGTATTTTTGATCAGCTCTTTTGCTTTTCTTCCGTATTTTCTGCACAGACTCAAGACAAGTGTTGCGCAAATACAGAAATGATGCGATGCCATGAAATGCGGTTAATTTCCTTTAAAGTGTTGGTTTAAAAGTCTAATACATGCAATCTCATATTTTGTGACAGATTTGCTAATATGTAGAATATGAATGCCGAACACTTCTAAATGTATGCAAATGTTAAGGAAATTGCCGGCTAAAATATACAATATTTTCGACTGATCAACACCCAAGTTTGCATGTATCATCAAACATGATACAAACTAGTGCACAAACATATATCATATATACAATGTGCACATTCAAGTGAGATAATCAATCTTAAGTAAACCAATACTAGTTAATATAAAGTAATATATCAAATATATAATTATACATTAAATCATTAAATCAACACTTGATTTAACGATCCGGTCATATCGCATATGACCGACTAATATCCAATGTATCGACTTATCGAATCAAACCTTGATTCGATAACTAGGTTATATCGCATACAACCAATCGATACATTCATCGCGAGAATAAAATACGGTATCACATACACGCATTATTCTCGGTCCCGCACATATCTCATATGCGCTCCTATTTCGTTTTGCTTGAGCCAGGAAACCTCTGTGTAGGACTCTAAAGACTCGTCAATACGCCGACAGCAGGTGATGATCATATCAAACACCCACAAGCCGCAAGCGGTCTGCTAAACGTAACGGCCACCTGGGTATTGAGCGATCAGAAGATCAACGAGCAAGCCCGCTCACACTCCTGTGAATCCAACCGGTAACACTTACCGTACAGTCCGGTCTCGTCGTCTGATATGTCGCATATCTTGCCTAGGGGTGGTAAACGTCAGACCCCAATAGCTCGATAAGTCGTGTCGATATGAGGTCTATAACAGTTTGAGAAACTGCTGGTAACACTTACCAGTAAATCTCAGCAACCCTAGCCAGGGATTTCCGGTTATAGCCAATCGAACACAGCGCAACATCAACTCCCTATACCGGGAGAGACGAATCCCCTCCTCTCGCTCATTGCCTCCATGTGATTCGGGACTGTACCCAAAAACCACCGTTTTGCACGCCCTCTTGGATGTGGTAAGATGGAAATCAAAGCACAGTGGGAATCACACAAGACTCTATGACGATCTCGGGTCTACAGACTAACCTGTACCAGTGTCACCAGAGAACCGCCATCTGACGTAAGGTATAATACCATCTGGGAGTTCTCGGCGAGTCCGTCCAGTGTACCCAGTCTCCACTGAGCACCTGTATATCATCTCTGATGTCAAACACCAATGGATATGGGATCATCCATCACCCATCTGTATGGGTCGAGAAGGTATACGCTAGTCTACTCTGGTATATCGATGCCCCGTCTCGATACACCCACGACTAGGGACCTTAAAGGATGTACTTATGGACTACCATGTCCCCACTAGTATGATCCACATCATAGTCCAGGTAGTCAAGTACATATCCTAAGGGCTTTACCAACATGTAACAGAGAGACAATCAGTGTACACGTTAAGGTAAAGAGCAACCAGATAGCATACTATCATGTCGAGCAAGAAAGTCCTCCCTATATATGTCCAAGTATCCACTACAATATACATCCTATGTATAGTAATGGCCTATAGGGCATACATATAACTAACAATCTCCCACTTGCGCTAGGGCCATCTGATAGCAGTGGTTACAGTATCTCATACTCAACCATCCCATAAAAATCTCTCTCTGGGAAAAGGCCTTTGTGAGGGGATCCGCCGTGTTGTCCTCTGAGTCTGCTCTCCTAACCTCGATCTCCTTGGAGATCAACCATCTCCATGATCAGGTGATGCTGTCTTAGAATATGTCTGGATCACTGATGGGACGGACGTTCCTTGGCATAAGCCACAACTCCATTGTCACACAATGGGAGGAACTAAGTTCATCTCATGAACTAATATATACACCCAGACAGCCTCTTTGGTAGCATCTTAAGTAGCGATGTATCCAGCCTTTATTGTCTAGTAAGCCACGGTATCTAGCTTGGAACTCTTCCAACATACCGTCCCTTTACTAAGGGTAAAGACAATGCCTGTGACTGACATTCAGTCGTCCTTATCACCCTGGAACACTTCCAGTGATTCTCCCCAGGATCGATTGATACCATCTCACTACATCTAGTGAGAATCCTAACATCCATTTAGATCTATCTCATAGATCCAAAAACCAGGATTTAGTAGGTATCACTTTGATCCTATGTGGAGAATCATTATGATAAGCGGAGATTGATCGAGCGTAGCATGGGAAACTCCTTCCCTATCAAGAGTATGTCATCCACGTACTCTACGATGATCACTACCATTCTCCCTACTACCCTTTTGTATATACAAGGTTCATCTACCATTTTGATGATGTCAAACTATTTGACTACCTCATCAAAACAGATGTTCCAACTCCGCGATGCCTGCTTCATCACATAAAACATTTTGCACACGTTTCCGCTGCTCCTACTGTCTATGAAGCCCTCTGACTGTGTACTTACAGACTTTCTCTTCTAAAACATCATTTAGAAAAGCAGTCATGACACCTAACCGTCAGATATTGTAGTCATGGTATGTAGCCGTGGCAAGTAGGATCGGATGGACTTAAGCATAGCTCCTTAGAAAAGGTTTCATCATGATCCATACCTGGTCAATGATGCAAACCTTTAACAAGTCTAGCTTTGAAAGTCTCAACTTTTCCATGTTCTCAAGATATACTTGCTCCTGATGGGGATTTAACCCTTCAGATAAAGCAACTAAAGTCCATACTTTGTTGGTGTATAAGGATTCCATCTCAGATCGCTAAGCATCCAGCCATTCTTACAGAGTCCCACTCCTGATGGCCAGCTCGAAACTAGTTGGGTCATCATCTCATGATGCAATCCTCGCTCCCACTGTCATAGAGAAACCGAAGTATCTCTCAGGTGGGTGAGGAACCCTACTAGATCGGCGGAGAGGCTGAGGTTCGTTGGAATCTACTGAATCCTTTGGTTCTGCCAAATCATCAGCTGCAGTTTGTATAGCTGAAACATTTCCAGTTCCACATAACAGATCTTGCCTCGAGCTTGTCCGGATTTTGCTTTTAGACATAGGCCGGACAACCCCAAATCTTAACTAACTTAAGATATGGGCTCTTCCTTTTCCATATCACATATGAAGTGGTAGGCAACTGATTTGATTTGAACCCTATTCAATAGGTATGCAGCTTCTCAAGTGCATAACTCCCAAAAGGAAATAGGTAACTCAGTAGTACTCATCATAGAGCACACCTTATCACATAGGGTGCTATTGCTCCGCCCCGATATACCATTGTGCTGTGGTGTATACGGAGGAGTAATGCTGAGAGAGAATCTCATTCTCCTTTAGAAAAGTCCAAGAATTCCGTGCTCAAGTATTCTCCTCCTTGATCACATCAAAGGATATAATACTTATACCCGTTTTGGTTCTCTACTTCTAACTTATATTCTGTGAATATCTCAAAAGGTTCGGACTTGTGTTTCAACAGGAACATATGTCTGAATCTAAAGAGATCATCAGAGAATGTAATGAGGTACAAAGAACCGGTCTTGGCATGTGTAGACAGGGGACCTACATACATCAACTTGTATCATCCCAAGAGTTCACTAACTCTTTCTCTGTTTCCAGTAAACAGAGCTATGATCATCTGTGACATGACCGGCAAGTTTCACAAGATGTAAATTCAAACTAATTTAAATATGCATCTAAATATAACTTCAGCCAGTCGGGTCGCATTGATATGACCTAGTCTACAATGCCTCAAGAAGGATTAGTTCATTTCTGAAATCTTACTCTTGTGTGTGTTCTATATACTAAGAACTGTAGTTTGATTTAGAACATCAATGTTTTTAGATAACGTGCCTGAACCGATCAACTTTTGATATAGGAAATGTTTAAAATATTATCCAACAATACAAAATTTTATTATTTCTTTAATAAATAAAGAGATTGACATGATTTTGTATATCAGGTTCCGTATCTAATAGCATTTGTTCAGAATCAATGTATTGGTAATACAGGGTGACAGTGACCAACAGACTTGGCTGCAACACTTGCACCGTTTTCTGTCTCATGAAACTTATCACCCGTTCTCAGTTCTCTACCTTTCTGTAGCCCTATGTAACTGATTACATATGCGGGATCCTGATCCGATATCTCATATCCAGGACATAAAGAATACTGAGAAACAGTTCTGTATAATGAACACACCCGAAGGAGATGCATCATATGCACTTTCCTCGTTTGGGCGGCATAGGAATTCTGGTATTCGTCTATTTCCTGCTCTGTCTTATAACAATTATAAGTTGGAGCGGGACCAACGTTCCCCAGCTCAGTATAACAAGCGGGTTTGGTCAATACATCCGTATTATTATCTTGATTAAGACGTGATATGGTCGCTACCTGGAGAGAGAGAGAGAAGAAAACACTCAGCGTGCGCTCTTGCAAGAATAGATTGGTTATTATTTTATCTAATCAGGATGGCTCCCACTGTTTTTTATCAAATCTTCCTTCAAACCCTAAAAGGAAAGACTAGCCGGGATTAATTACACGCTACAAGTTCACCAATCTTTCAGCCAGGCCAGTGTCGGTACTTTGAGGGAGGTCCCCCGTGCTTTCGCACGAACCTAATTATTGTAAACCTCGTTTTCCCATAGGCGTAAGATCGTTAACACCTTTCTAGACACCTACTTGATCGGCTAATTGTAATGTGTAAAACTCTCCCAGGAGTAACTCTTACTCGCAGCGGGTATCGGGATCCAACTATCTCATAGAAGGTATGCAATCTCATTGCAAATTTCAACACTTGAAATTCCCGATAATATTTTGCTCCTAACGTGTTATGACCTTGATGAAAGCCAACAAACCATAGCTCGCTAGTCAAGTTCAACCCGTACATTTCTTGATTGAAATAAACCCACCCGCACGACCCTTGACGAAAGCCAACAAAGCCGCACGACTACCCTAATCCAATCGCATCGTATGCAGCAGATAAGCAGCATATAGCTACCGCACACTACACCTTGACGAAAGCCAACAAATGTAGCACGAATACTATATACAACTTATCTGAAATAACGGAGGGCTACGACAGTTTTTTCTGAAAACCTATTGCGTAATGAACTTGATATCGTTGTAGAATCAAATGATTTTAAAATGGAGTGTTTTTGAGGCTTTTCTAGTTTTGCTAAAGGGGTCACTCCCGGTGAAGGGATCGTCGGCCCTTTCCTCGTCGAATAAGGTGCAGGATATATCATATATACCGCTGTGCAAAGCAGAAACTATAGAAGCTATCAAAAGACAAACCGAGTGTGTAGCATCTGCCAGTTATTGCTAAAGGGGTCACTCCCGGTGAAGGCATCGTCGGCCCTTTCCTCATCGAATAAGGTGCAGGATATATCATATATACCGCTGTGCAAAGCAAGAACTGTAGCTACCTTTTTTATTTTTGAAATTCGATTCCACAACATCTTTAGGTTTCTTTTACTTTTATTAATCATATTAATGAAGTCCCATCATTTAAATCACCTAAACATCACAGATAAATACGACGTACACTTATGCCATCCGCATTCGCCTCGATGTCCCCTCGTGCACCGTTAGGTTAGGTAACTAACGGCAGAGCGGGGCAGGGCTAGCGCGGGTGTAAAACATAAGTAACGTCTATATAATATATCATATATACTATATAAAGTATTTATCACAGAACATCAAATGATCACATCACAGATATCGCAGCAGAAGAATCATATGAAACATTGGATATACTAGGACGTCCGTGTTTTCAATACGAGCCAGTATAAAACACGGATTCTACGGTCGCGATGAATAGCCAAACCCACACCCCTAGACCCCTACGAGAGCGGCAAGCAACCCTACCAATTCTGGAGTTAGGAGACCCATACTCGACTCCTCGAGTTTGTCTCCCACTGGACTCCAGAACCCGGGTACTTGTGCTCTCCTCCTTGGGTCTATCCTAGTGCGGAAAAGTAAATAATATACAAATGGTGACATCTTCCGCAACCTGGAAGTGCCCCAATAAAAGAATATTACATACAAGTTTTTATATGAATGAAAATGAAAAACACTCATCTCACATAAAAAACCCCCGGCTATTCAACCACGACGATCCAATATAACATATCCAGCAACACATAACATCACATGTCATCAACGTAAGTAAACATGCGTATCCCAATTGTCGTTGACATATAGCAACGAAATCGGCGATATCACATATTACACTTACGGTCACAGAAAAGAAAGTGTAAAACTACAACAGTTGGAATCCGCAACCTCTTTAGATATCGCATGCCTAATCAAATGAAATACTTAGACATCGCATGCCTAACAATTATAAACCCCGCATTTTAGTCTCATTATCGAAAACTCTTTTCAATATCAAGTCGGGCAATTCAACAAGATTCCCGACATCCTGATCGAATGCTCGTCGCAAACTTTAGTAGACGGCCGCACCCCCGATACCGTCGACGAAGTGCACCAAGGCGGAACACCGCTACCGCGAGCACCCGAGCGGATGCTTTCGGCGACGGGGTTCTCCTACAGTCACTTGGTCGGGGCTAAGGGGTGTAGCTGTCTATTACGTTTACCCGGCGAATATCCGCGTACGCTACGTGATTGCGACGGACTTTTGATCACATCAAAATTCCGTGGCAACCGATCAAGTGAGACTAAACTACTATGTTTATAACATTCAAATCAGTTATCTCATAACTACTTGTGAATTCCAAATATTGTATCACATTCCAGATAAGATAGAAAATGTTAAACTTTCCGATCGAACAATCGAACACCCAAGTTTTCCCGAAATAGCTCAACACATGAAATACGTTTAAAAACATTCACTTCATGCCTCAGTACCAACGGTCCAGCCGTAGAAGGGTCAAGCCAACGCCTCACATGTGGCACGCTGTACTGCTCCAAACCCTAAGGTTCAAAGGGCAGTTCAAGACGGTCACATAATCGAGTTAAGGTTTGTTGTCTTCTAGAGGGACCATCGCGTTACTTGCACTACTCAGAACGTCCTTAAACCACGGAAAAAATCCAACACTTGGAAATTTCCCGGCAGGGGAAAAAGTGGGTATTTATATCCGGTCGAACTTTTTAACATGTTCTAAAGATACCCAGAAAAACACAGTAAATAAAGTTAAATAATCCGATCGAATCATCGAGTCCCCAATACAACCCCAGAACACTCAATTCTTGAGTCATAATAAAAATACCCATAAAATATAAATCACAGAAATAGGAATTATGGTGCAAAAATGATAACCTAACTCCTCTTTACGGCCGCGGAACCGCGGCCCAAGCAGTCTATTGCCACGGTTCCGCGGTGGAATGTACGATTTAGGGGGTCGTTTTTCACCACAATTCTTATATTTCCCTGCTCAATTTTTCAGGTATTTTTAATCCAGAAAAATCCACAATTACAGAAAATGTACAGAGAGGGTTGAAAATTAGGGTTTCGGGTTCGATCGGACTCCTAACATCGTCTACGTATCGCCTAAGGCTCAAGCTAGGCTCTGATACCATTGTAGGGTTCCTAGGCATACTAATGAGGTCCCACAAGGCATCAACCATGCCAATTTCAAATTTTTTCGGTGCCGAGAAATCCTAATGCGATCGTTAACTAGAGTTTAGGCGAAAGCAAATGCGAATAAACAACTTTACTCTAAAGTGAATGGAAATACAACCTTTGTAGATCCGGTCCTCCACTTCCTTAGCTCCGTGATGACGTCCCTCCGCTGCGATCATCGGATCCCGGACTCTAGCGATGGTTTCGTCGAAGAAATGATCGGGCTAGGTCGTCGACTTCGATGCCGAAGATGATCTACGTCGAGGCAACTCAAGATCAAGCTCCAACTTCACCAAGTCATGAAACTTGTGAAGAAAACACCCCATACTATATGGCAAGTGGTAGAGGATGAAGAAATAGGAAGTGGGTTCACTTTGGATTTTGATTTCTCACTTGGAATCATCACTTGATCATTTTCAAGCAAAGGTTTTCTTTTTCTCTTTTGAAGAAGAAGAAGAAGAAAGAAAAGAAAAGGAATGAATAATCAATTAGAAAATCAAGTGATGAGTTATCATAATGCAACCATGGGTGAGGATAACTCATGTAGAGAATAAACTAGGGTTTAGGTTGATGGTTAGGTTAAGAATAAAACAAAAATGGCAAAGACTTTCAAAGCTTCATGAAGCTTCATGAATAAAACAAGAAAGCCACCATTTTATTTTAACCAAAATGAATAAATAAATGAATAAATAAATTAAATATAAACCTTAACCATTAACCTAAACTATGGTTTAAAGCATACACACCCAAGTTTGCATGTATCATCAAACATGATACAAACTAGTGCACAAACATATATCATATATACAATGTGCACATTCAAGTGAGATAATCAATCTTAAGTGAACCAATACTAGTTAATGTAAAGTAATATATCAAATATATAATTATACATTAAATCATTAAATCAACACTTGATTTAACGATCCGGTCATATCGCATATGACCGACTAATATCCAATGTATCGACTTATCGAATCAAATCTTGATTCGATAACTAGGTTATATCGCATACAACCAATCGATACATTCATCGCGAGAATAAAATACGGTATCACATACACGTATTATTCTCGGTCCCGCACATATCTCATATGCGCTCCTATTTCGTTTTGCTTGAGCCAGGAAACCTCTGTAGGATTCTAAAGACTCGTCAATACGCCGGCAGCAGGTGATGATTATATCAAACACCCACAAGCCGTAAGCGGTCTGCTAAATGTAACGGCCACCCGGGTATTGAGCGATCAGAAGATCAACGAACAAGCCCGCTCACACTCCTGTGAATCCAACCAGTAACACTTACCGTACAGTCCGGTCTCGTCGTTTGATATGTCGCATATCTTGCCTAGGGGTGGTAAACGTCAGACCCCAATAGCTCGATAAGTCGTGTCGATATGAGGTCTATAACAGTTTGAGAAACTATTGGTAACACTTACCAGTAAATCTCAGCAACACTGGCCAGGGATTTCCGGTTATAGCCAATCGAACACAGCGCAACATCAACTCCCTATATCGGGAGAGACGAATCCCCTCCTATCGCTCATTGCCTCCATGTGATTCGGGACTGTACCCAAAAACCACCGTTTTGCACGCCCTCTTAGACGTGGTAAGGTGGAAATCAAAGCACAGTGGGAATCATACAAGACTCTATGACGATCTCGGGTCTACAGACTAACCTGTACCAGTGTCACCAGAGAACTGCCATCTGACGTAAGGTATAATACCATCTGGGAGTTCTCGGCGAGTCCGTCCAGTGTACCCAGTCTCCACTGAGCACCCGTATATCATCTCTGATGTCAAACACCAATGGATATGGGATCATCCATCACCCATCTGTATGGGTCGAGAAGGTATACGCTAGTCTACTCTGGTATATCGATGCCCCGTCTCGATACACCCACGACTAGAGACCTTGAAGGATGTACTTATGGACTACCATGTCCCCACTAGTATGATCCGCATCATAGTCCAGGTAGTCAAGTACATATCGTAAGGGCTTTACCAACATGTAACAGAGAGACAATCAGTGTACACGTTAAGGTAAAGAGCAACCAGATAGCATACTATCATGTCGAGCAAGAAAGTCCTCCCTATATATGTCCAAGCATCCACTACAATATACATCCTATGTATAGTAATGGCCTCTAGGGCATACATATAACTAACAGGAGGGTTGCGGATGGTTTTTATGAAAACCTTTAACGCTTTGAACTTAATCTCGTTGTAGAATCAAAACAGTTTAGAAAAGGAGTGGCTTAAGCTCCGCATCTTTTGAAACTTGCATTTTTTTTATAAAAAGGCCGTGTGGGTTTCAAATCTGATTCTACAATATCTTTTAGGTTTCTTTTACTTTACATTAATCTCATTAATGTAATCCTATCATTTAAGTTCCTAAGCCATCACAGAAAAGAAACGAAAATAGAACGTACACTTATACCATCCGCATTCGCCATAGTGTCCCGTTATGCACTGTTAGGTTACTTAACTAACGGCATAGCGGTGGGGGACTAGTGCGGGTGTAAAACATAAGCAACGTTTATTATATATCATATATATAATAATAATCCATTCGTCTCGGATTCTAAGTAATCACATTACAGAATATCAAACAGCAGAAGCACATATGAAAATAAAAGGATATTTAGGATGTCCATATTTTGTATTTGGCCAACAATAGAAAATACGGATTCCACGGTCGCGATGAATAGCTAAGCCCACACCCCTAGACCCCTACGAGAGCGGCAAGTGATCCTGCCAATTCTAGAGTTTAGGAGACCCGGTCTCGACTCCTCGAGATGGCCTCCCACTGAACCCTAGAATCTGGTCACTTATGCTCCCCTCCTTGGGTCTATCCTAATGCGGAAAAGTAAATATACAATAATGGTGACATCATCCTCAACCTGGATGTGCCCCAAATAAAAGAATATTACATACAATTGATTTATACATGAATGATAATAAAACTCTCATCTCACATAAAACCCCCGGCTATTCAATCGCGACAATCCTGCACATCATATCTCAACAACACATAATATCTCATATCATCAACGTAAGCAAGTATGCGTATCCCGATTGTCGTTGATGTATAGCAACGAAATTGGCGATACACCACATACTACACTTACGGTCGCAGAAAATAAAGTGAAAAACTACAACATTTAGAATCCACAATCACTTTAGACATCATAAATCCGAAATATCACATACTTCGCATTTCATGCCTAACTTTATGAATTCCACATATTGTATTACATTCCAGATAAATAGACAATGCTAAACTTTTCGATCGAATAAACAAACACCCAAGATTTCCCATACAGCACAACACTTGAGCCGAGTTCAAAAATTTCCAGAACATGTCACAGCCTCTATGATCCAGCCGTAGAAGGGTCAAACCAACGCCTCACATGTGGCAACGCTAAACTACCACAAACCCTAAGGTTCAGTGGCAGTTTTGACGGTCACATAATCGAGTTAAGATTATGTTCTTCTAGAGAGTCCACATATACGCTTGCATGATTTTCCGAAAATTTCAAACCCGTGAAAAATCCAACACTTGAAAGTTTTCCAATACGGGAAAAAGCGAGTTATTGATATTCGTTCGAACATTTTAACACGTTCTAAATTACCTGAAAAACTAAACGATGTTAAACTTTCCGATCAAATCAACGAATACAAAAGATCTCCAGAAAACTCAACACCTGAGTAATATTAAAAATACCCAGAAGCATGTAGTAATACATACGGATGAACCCTAGAAATAACTATCCCTGACACCCAAGTACGGCCGCGGAACCGCCGCCAATAGCATGGTATGGCCGCGGTTCCGCGGCTACTTAAAGGCTACAGTGACTCGTATTTCACAGTAATCCATACAATTACTTGCTTGATTTTTTGAGTATTTTTAATGTGGAAAAAATAAATTTTTTAGAAAATTTCCAGAAAGGGGTCTAAATAGGTGTTTCGTGGTTCGATCGGACTTTTAACTTCACCTATGCATCGCCTAAAGCTCTAGCCTGGCTCTGATATCATTGTTGAGTTTACCTGGCACCCCATCAAGGGTTTGGAAGTATCACATATGCCAAAATCAAATTTTGAAGGTGCTAAGTGAACTTGACAAGGATCATAACTAGAAATTTAAGGTTTTTTTCAACTAAGCATCACATGCAAATGAAAAACTATCACTAAGGGTAGAGATTACAACCTTTGTAGACCTCCCTTGATGACTCCTTGGCATTATGAGGGTTTGGAACGGATCGATGGAAGCCTTCCTAGTCCACGAAGATCCACCCGAAGTTCCTTTGCCCAAAGCTCCTTACTTTACTTGATTTGTGAATGAAGTAGAGCAAACACCCTACACAAATGGGCTAGATGTGTGTAGTATGATGATGTGGTTTGTATTCTATAATCAAAACCCTTTCTTTTTATCAACCTCACTCAAGAGAAAAATCAAGAGAGGAAGAAGAAGTTGATGGTGGCTAATCTTGAGCTCAAAGGATAATGATATGATGAATAATTGAGATGAGAAAGAATAATCTATATTATATCTTTCTCACTTAAACCATGGTTAGTAATTATCTAGATATTTATCAATGAGTTAATAAACCTAAAGGATAATTAACTCAAGGTTAAAAAGTAGTTCAAGTATGGTCAAAGATGATAAACATTAACCATGAGTGAATTATCCTTTCTTTTAATTCAAAATGATAAATAAATGAATAATTACTACAATATGAGTCTTACATTGCCACCCAATATGTATCAACAACCATGATACAATGTATGTATGTATGTGTCCATGCACATCATCATGTGCATACATGCATGCATACAAAAATAGAAAAAGGGTTTAATTAAAGAATTAATCTAAAAGTCATTTGTTAAATCAACACTTGATTTAGCAAACCGGTCATATCACATACGACCCGACCAATAGAAAATGCCCGATTAATATACGGTATCACATATCCGTATTTAATCGGGTCCCCGTGCATATCTCATATGCACACCACATCTTTTCGCCTTAGCCAGGAAACTTTATTGTGGGACTCCAAGACTCGTTAATACGCCGGCAGTAGCTGATGATCATATCAAACACCCATAAGCCGCAAGCGGTCAGCTAAACGTAACGGCCACCCGGGTATTGAGCAATCAGAAGAAAACCAGCGAAGCTGTCAAAAATCCCGTCGAGCCAACTGGCAACACTTACCGTACAGTCTGGTCTCCTCATCAGATATGTTGCATATCGAGTCTAGGGATGGAATCGTCGACCCCAATAACTCAATAAGTCATGCTGGTGTATGGCTTATAACAGATCGAGAAACTACTGATAACGCTTATCAGTAAATCTCAGCAGCCCTGGCCAGGGACTTCCTGTTATAGCCAATCGAGTATAGCACAACATCAACTCCCAATACAGGGAGAGACGAAATCCCTCCTATCGTTCATCGCCTCTATGTGCCTCGGGACTGTACCCAAAGTCCACCTGTTTGCACGACTCAGTAGAGCCGTGGTAGGGTGGATATCAAAGTACAGTGGGAGGACACACAAGACTCTATAACGATCTTGGGTCTACAGACTAATCTGTATCAGTGTCACCTGAGAACTGCTATCCGACGATAGATATAATACCACATAGGAGTTCTCTGTGAGTCCGTTCAGTGTACCCAGTCTCCACTGAGCACCCGCATACAATCTTTGGTGTCACCTCACCAGATGGATATGGGATCATCCATCGCCCATCATATGGGACAAGAATAGTATACGCTAGTCTACTTTGGAATATCGATGCCCTGTCTCGATACACCCACGACTAGGAACAGTTCAAGGATATGCTTATAAACTGCACATGCCTCACTAGTATGATCCGCATCATAGTCACAGTAGTCAAGCAAATATCCTGAGGGCTTTATCAACATGTGCAAATGAATAAAAGCATGATCAAATCAACATTTCAAGATAAAGTAAACCAGATAGCATATTATCATGTTGAGCGAGAAAGTCATATATATTCATATATATATGTCCAAGCATCCACTATACATATAATGGCCTCTAGGGCATACATATATCTAACAGGTTCTTCATGCTTCGTTATATTCACTGATCATCTCTCAGGATTCAGACATATGTTCCTATTGAAACACAAGTCTGAAACTTTTGAGAAATTCAAGGAATATAAGCTTGAAGTTGAAGAACCAGACGAGTAGAAGTATTATGTCCTTCGATGAGATCGAGGAGAAGAATATTTGGGCCTGGAGTTCCTGGATTTTCTAAAAGGAGAATGTGATTCACTCTCAGCTTACTCCTTCATATACACCACAGCACAACGGTGTATCGGGGCGGAGGTATCGCACCCTATGAGATATGGTGCGCTCTATGATGAGTACTGCCGCGTTACCTATTTCCTTTTGGGTGTTATGCACTTGAGAAGCTGCATACCTATTGAATGGGGTTCCATCCAAATCAGTGCCTACCACTCCATATGAGATATGAAATGGGAAGAGACTATGTCTTAAACGAGTTAAGATATGGGGTTGTCCGGCCTATGTTGAAAAGCAAAATCCGGATAAACTCGAGGCAAGGTCTGTTCTGTATAAGTTTATTAGGATATCCCAAACATTTGTGAAGGAATATCTTCTACCACTCTGAGGAACAAAAGGTGTTTTGTTTCTCAGCATGCCACCTTTTTAGAAAAGGAATTTCTTGTGTAGAAATTAGTGGTCATGAGGTAGAACTAGAAGGAGTTCCAGCTACATAAACTAGCAGCTGATGATTTGGTGAAACTAAAGGATTCAATAGTCTCCAACGAACCTCAGCCTCTCCGTGAATCTGGTAGGGTTCCTCATCCACTTGAGAAATACTACGGTCTTCTCGGTGACAGTGGGAGCGAGGATTGCATCATGGTTGATGATGGCCTAACTAGGTTCAGGCAGGCCATCACGAGTGGCAGCTCTATGAAAATGCTGGATGCTATACGATCAAAGATGGAATCCATGTACACCAACAAAGTATGACTTTGCATGTTGCACCTGAAGGGGTAAAACCCATTAGGAGCAAATGGATCTTGAGAAGATTCTTGGTGTAGATGGAAAAGTTGAGACTTTCAAAGCTATGCTTAAGTCCATCAGGATCAATGCAAGCATCTAGGAGTTGGAACATCTGTTTTGATGTGGTGGTCAAAGAGTTTGACTTCATCAAAATAGTAGATGAACCTTGTATATACAAGAAGGTTGTAGAGAGTAAAGTTGTCTTCCACGTATTGTACGTAGATGACATACTCTTGATAGGAAAGTGTTTCCTATGCTACACTCGGTCAAGCTCCTTTTATCACGAGGATTCTCAATATAAGATCTGGACGATACCTACTACATCTTGTGGATTATGATCTATGGTGATAGATCTATGTGGATGTTGGGAGTGTCCCAAATCTAGGTATATTAATACCATACTAAAGGGGTTTAGTATGGAGGATTCTAAGCGTGGTGGTTCGCCACTTACTCATGGATCACTCACGTGCAAGGGATACCCTATACTTCGGCAGTAGGCTCTATCATGTATGCGATATTATGTACCAGACCAGATGTAGATGACTCACTAGGTGTAGTGATCAGGAATCAATCGAATCTTGGGAGAATAACTGGACAGCTGTGGAGGACATTCTTAAGTGCTTGAGAAGCACTAAAAGAAAGTTCTTGGTTCCAGCTTCCAGAGTGATAAGCTCGACTGAAAGTCAGTCACAAGCATTACCTTTACCCTCAGTGGAGGGACGGTATGATTGGAAGAGTTCCAAACTAGATACCGTGGCATACTAGACGATAAAAGCTGAATATATTGCTACCAACGATGCTACCAAAGAGCTTGTCTGGACATTACTTGTTCATAAGATGAGCAAGGTTCCTACCATTGAGCATCCAATAACTGTTATTGTGACAATAATGGAGTTGTAGCTTTCGCCTAGGAACACTGGTCCCATCAGCGATCCGGACATATTCTGAGGCTAGTATCACCTGATCAGGGAGATGATTAATCTCCAACGGATCAAGATCAGGAGAGTTGACATGAAGAAAAACACGACGGATCCACTCACTAAGGCCCGCTTTCCCAAATACTGATTGAGAGATTTTGAGATGGTTGAGTATGGGATACTACAACCACTACTATATTGTTGGGTATTGGATACTACAACATATGACCTTAGTGCAAGTGGGAGATTGTTAGTTATATGTATGCCCTAGAGGTCATTACTGTATATGGGATGTATATTGTAGTGGATGCTTGGACATATATAGGGAGGATTTTCTCGCTTGACATGATAGTATGCTATCTGGTTACACTTTGTCATAACATATTGACTTGTATAAGTGATACTGTCTTGCTCTCACATGTTGAAAAAGCCCTTAGGTTGTGTACTTGACTACCAGGACTATGATGGAGATCATACTAGTGGGGCTAAGGGTAGTCCACAAGTACACCCTTCAATTGTTCCTAGTCATGGGAGCATCGAGACAGGGCATCGATACTCTAGAGTAGACTAGCGTATATGCATCTTGACCCATATGATGGGCGCTGGATGATCCCACAACCATTGGTGTTTGACATCAAAGATGGTATATGGGTGCTCAGTGGAGACTGGGTACACTGAACGGACTCGCCGAGAACTCCTAGATGGTATTATACCTATCGTCAGATAGAAGTTTTCTGGTGATACTGGTACAGGTTAGTCTGTCGACCTGAGATCGCCATAGAGTCTTGTATGATTCCCACTGTGCTTTGATTTCCACCTTACCACGGTCAAGAGATCGTGCAAAACGGTGGTTTTTGGGTATAGTCCCGAGTCACATGGTGGTAATGAGCGATAGGAGGGGATTCGTCTCTCCCGGTATTGGGAGTTGATATTGTGCTATGCTCGATTGGCCATAATAGGAAATCCCTAGCCAGAATTGCTGAGATTTACTGGTAAGTGTTATCAGTAGTTTCTCGAACCGTTATAGACCTTGCATTGGCATGACTTATCAGGCTATTGGGGTCTGATGTTTTACCACCCCCAGGATGTTGATATATGACATATCTGACGAAGAGGCCGGACTGTACGGTAGTGTTACTGTCAGGCTTTTGCAGGAGTTAGAGCGGGCTTGCTTGCTGATCTTATGATCGTTCAATACCCGGGTAGCTGTTACGTCCAGCTAGTACCGCTGACGGCTTATGGGTGCTTGATATGATCATCACCTACTACCGCGTATTGACGAGTCTTTAGAGTCCTACACAGAGGTTTCACTAGCTAAGGAAAAACGAAGTAGGAGCACATATGTGATATGTGCGGGACCGAGATTAATACGAGTATGTGATACCGTATTCTATTCTCACGATATAAAGTATCGATCAGTTATATGTGATATAGCTAGGTTATTGAATCAAATGTTGATTCGATAAGTCGATACTGTATCGGTCCGTTATATGCGATATAGCCGGGTTATCGAATCAAGTGTTGATTCGATATAATGATACAAATATTATTAGTCGGTTATATGAGATATAACCGGATTATTAAATCAAGTGTTGATTTAATAATTTAATGTATAATTATATATTTGATATATTAATTTACATTAACTAATATTAGCTCACTTAAACATTTGTTTTTCTCACATGTGCATACTTAATATATATGTGATATATATTAATTGTGTTTAATTTGTGTCATGCTTGATGATACAAGCTACATGGGTGTATGAGACTTACACCATGATAAAGATAATGTAGGGTTTATTTATTTAGTGTAAATCAATTATTAGTTGGATAATGGTCACATGGCATGAAACTTTGAGAAGTTTGGAGACCCATTGACTAGTCCACTAGTTTTGTTTTATACTAGATATTTTGTTAACCCAACCATTATCTTAACTCATGGTTAAGTCTCTACATGAGACATATTAGATATTTTCTCACCCATGGTTGCCATTCTCTCTCACAACATTATCTCTCTTCATCTTCTTCTTCAAGTTCAGGAGCTCTCTAGCTTTTGGGCAAGTGAGAAACTTTAGTGAGAAAATCAATTCCAAAGTGAGCAAAAATCCTACTTCATCATTCTCTACTAGATTAGCACTTTAGTATAGGATGTTAGCTTCACTAATCCCACATTAGTGAAGAGGGTAGCTTGGATTAGTGTCTCTTCGACGTAGATCATTTTCGGCCTCGAAGACTTCAAGCAAGATCGTTCCTTTCACCTTGAGAAGCCATGCAAGAGTCCGGGAGTTACATGATCGCAGCAAAAGAACCACTACAAGGAGCTTTTGAAGTGAAGGGCCGCTCTACAAAGGTTGTATTTCTCATTCACTTAGATGTTAAGTTGTTAACATTCCTTGATTGTTTAAATTTCTGGCTAAAGATTCTAGGTTAGGGTTCTTTAGAACGACAAAAATTTAAAAACAGTATGGATGATGCCTCCCGAAACCTTGCTGCCGTCCTAAGTAATACTACAAGTAACTTCCTACCCACCTACGCTAAGGATCGAAGCCCTCGCTAAGAGGCCACCAAGAAGTTTCCCTGCTCGTTCAATCCATGGCAGGTAGTTCCCTACCCACCGACGCCAAGGATCTAAAACCCTCATCAAGAGGCCACCAAGCAGCTTCCCTGCTCGGTCAATCCTTAACGGGTAACTTCTCTTATGCTAAGGATCAAAGCCCTCAACAAGAGGCCACCGAGCAGCTTCCCTGCTCGATCAATCCTTAGCGGGTAACCTCCTATCCACCGATACTAAGGATCGAAGCCCCACCAAGGGGCAACCGCGCAGATCCCTGCTCGGCTAACCTCCGAGTGATAAATTCCTATCATCCCAAGATGAGGGTCTAGGAACTACATTAAGGAGGAATCAGTCAACGCTGACCGATTCTAACTTGGCTATTGTTCAACTTACGCTAAGAGACGTGGTCGTCGGTCCGACTCTAAGGAATGGGCAGATACCGACCTTCCTATACTGAGGGATCTTCCAATGTATTCTAAGTGAACGATCGCCACCTCGACTCCGGGGTCAGGAGGTCACCGACTTTCCTGCACTTGGCGATTAATTGACTTACACTCGATGTACGATCGTCATCTAAAAGGCCGGTCATTGACCTACGGCCAAACACTTGAATCGAGGAAAAGACCGACAAGCTCAAGTACTCATGCAAGAAACACATTGTCATGCAGAGGAAAATAAACCCAGTTTTATTCATGTTCCGAAAGTCTTTACAAGGTATTCTGGGATCCTTAGCCTTACAAAAAGTGCCTGGAGGCTTACAAAATTTGAGAAAAAATAAAGGGAAAAACAAAAAGCTCAGGCTGCAGGCTCTGCCCGGGTCTCTCCTTGCTCGGCACCGCCCTCAGAGGCCGGAGTTTCTACTTCCGTAACCGCCCCCCCCGGCGCCAGCCGCTTGCGGCGTATCCTCCGAAAGCGGGACCCGAGCGCGGAGCTCACCGTTGGCAAACTCCGGCATTAACGCCTTGACGGCATCAAGAGCTTCATGCCAAATGATGGCAGAGGCTTCGCCGATGTCGGCGTAGAACTGGTCTGACGCCTTGTATGTGTCCACCGACTTGCGAGCTCGGAACTCGGCGATCTTCGCCGCCTCAAGCACAGCCTCGGTCTCCCTCTTGCTGGCGTCCCTCACCTTCTTCATTATGGCGCAGCGCTTACCCAGCTCCTCCAACTTGACCTCGACGGTTCGGTAGGACTCGCTTAGAAGTCGGTGGGACTCCTGGCACTTGGAGATCGTGAGCTCCCCAACGGCCAACCGGGATTCGAGGGCAGCTATCTTCTCTTTCTCCTCCCGCAGCTGAAAGCGCAGATCCTCCGCCTCCGAAGACGATTCCCTTGCCTTTCTCATGGCCGGGGCAATCTCCTCGAATTCCATGTTGACGATAAGGGCGCATTGTTGGAGGACCTAAGGAAAGCAGCATATGGATTTAGAGGTGTTCAGACTAAGAAATGGCACTTAAGATAATACTTAAACGGATACCAACCTGAAATGCCTCCTGAGCAATGGTGGCCACTTGGGCCTTCAGAGTCTCCCGGGGAATCTTGCCCCCGGCCGACTACTCCATGTCCGTGAGCAAGCTTTCGGCGACGAAAAGCCCCAAGAGGACCACGAAGCAGACATCCCCCTCTTGCACGGGAATCCCCTCAGGGATCTCAGTCGACGGCGTGCGGGAGACTGTCCTTTTCCTCTTGAGGGGAACCTCGGTTCCCTCCTCCTCCTCCCTCTCCCGAGGTTCTGGGTCTCACATGTGCTTTTGGCTGCCCCCGCGGCGGTCATCGGGGGCTCGGGGCACTGCGGAATACCTAGCCGGTGGGGACGGCCTCAAGGTCGAGCTTGGGCCGGCTCGGGACAAGCTCACACCCCCGGCCTTCTTCTAAGCCGTAGTGGCTATGGTAGCTAGGATCCTGGATCGGTCCATTTGTCCTGTAAAAGGAGAATACACAGAAAAGTTGGTGATGCGAGAAGGGCAAAAGGAAATTATTCAAGTCTAAACAGGTCGTCCAATCTCCTAACTTACCCGCGAAGTGCGCGGGGCTGATCCCGACCCAGCTAAGGACCTGCTCGGAAAGCAAGACGTCGGCCCGCTGGATCGGCTCCCATATGAAAACCGTCCTCGCCTCAGGAGAGGACGACTGCTTTGCCCGCGGGCAGTTGGCCCTGTTCCACTGTACAGGCACAGGCTAATCCTCGTCCTCGGGTGGTCTGACGAATACAAACTTCTCCTTCCAGTCGTGGATGGAAGAAGGAACAACTACCACGTTCAACCCGGCCACCCAGTCCTTGCGTTTTTTAAAGGAAAAATACACCCAGCTTGGCTCGTTCTTGCTAATGCCGGGGTGATTTTTATAGCAGAGAAAAGAGGTAAGAAGTGTCAAGCTGAAGGGGATGTCCTCAAGTTTCAACCGGACCAGAAACCCGAGGAGGATTCTCCACGAGTTCGGCGCTAGCTGTCCCGGGGAGAGATGGAAGCAACGAAGTACCCCACATACTTCGGTTGGAAAGGGCAGACGCATTCCCGCTCGGAACGCTTCCAAATACAGGGCAATCTCCTTCCCCTGCACCTGGTTCGCCCGTTCGCCCCCTTTTACCAAACGGAGCGAATAGTTAGAGGGGATATGGAAACGGGCCCGAATCTCGGCAAGCTTGTCCAGATCCCTCAAGACGGAGGGCGTATCGCGGGCGTTCCCGATGCGCACCTTAGGGGCCTTTGTCACCGCCGGGCGGCTAGCGACGTGGGTAGCCCTGACTCTATGTGGCGAGCCCGACACAGAGGAAGCAACAAGAGAACCTTCTTGGCTGTCAGCAGCCAAAGAGGCGGAAGACTCCCTAGACTCGATTCTAACTACTTCTACAGACTCCTCGGAAGAAGACATCTAACCTGATTCAAAGGAATGAGTTCTCCGAGGATGGAGCGCAAAGGATCCGATCTAAAGGATAGAGCGCCGAGCAATCTTTGGCATCAAAGGTAAACTAAGAAGGAAGTGTTGGCCATATGGGGGTCCCCTCCTATTTATAGACTCCAGGGAAGGCATCCGACGGCCCTGATCAATTCCCGCCAAAACAAAGCGTCGCGTCTGCCAGCCGTTGAAGCCCCACGTGTCGAACGACCATTGGAGACATCCCTTCGGCCGCAGACGACAGCGACGGCCTGTCACATCCACTAATCCACGTCGGACACGTGGCCTGCACCTCAACAGACGTGCGAACGAATCAGCTCCCCCTCTTTAATGCACGATCATTTCCCTGATCTGCTGATGTTATCAAAGATGCGCACGGAGATCCAAGCGCCGGGATACGCCACGCGGGCTCACAAATCTGAACGACGCAACTGCCCTACACTGAGTCACCCCGAAAATCCATGCCGATAGATTTTTGGCAACAGGCCTCGCCCAGAAAACCGATCAGACCACTTTTGAGCCGACCCATAAATAGGTCGGGACGAGAGTTGGGGGAGGGGGCTAATGATGATAGTCATAAGTGGAAATTCCCTAGATCATGGCGCGTGGTAGATGACGTGTCCCGGGGCTTATGGGACAGGAGCAAGCACGATACATTAAAGGCATTCCCCGGGCCTTCGCCCAAGGATTGATCCGACCTTCAATGGCCTCACAGAACACTCCTATACTCGCCTTACAAATAACCATCGGCTCGCCTCCGAGCCCTCCTACACACTGAGTTTCCTCAGCCCTCACAGCTCGCCTCCGAGCTATCACAGAACCGAGCTTCCTCGGCCTCCTGCTCGCCTCCAAGCCTCGCGCCGAGCTAAGCCTCTCCAGTTCTACCGAGCAACCAAGAACGCAAAACCCAAGCGCCTCCGCCATGGCTCCACGTATCTCGCTAGAAGCGAGATATCCGCCACCCAACAATCCCGCGTTCCATGCCGTCGTATCCCCCCATTAACGAGCGTATCTCATCATTAATGGAGAGATCCCGTTATTCACGTAGGCGTAACGCTAGGGGCGTAACTGACGGCGAAGATCTCACGCTAGCTCGCTCCATGCGACCGCTATAAAAACCCCTCTCCCAGATGTTCATGTAAAGCAATTTCAATTCAACAAGCCGCTGCTCTGCTCATTTTCCTTGGCTAACTTGATTGTCGGAGGGTCTTACGGTGGTCACCCACCCCGGGACTTCTTTGCAGGTAGTTCGACTTCACCTCAAAAAAACCCACTGAGATCCACACGCTCAAGAAGACAACACTCAACACCAATCTCAACTCTTCATCAACGCTCGCGACAGATCGATGGAGGACAACATCTGAAGATGATCAAGACCTCCATCAGGAAGCAAACAAAGATCCAGCCGAGATTTTTTTATGTACCTCCGCACCAAAAAAATCTAATGTCATGAAAAGTGTTATTGAGTTATATCTGGTTTTTTTTTTATTCTAACAGGCCTCGCAAGTTGTCTTTTAAATGCACATCTGAATTATAGTTGGGTTGCACCAATACCATTTTTGATCAAGTCTCTTGTTGCTGCATCAAAAACTATAATGAAAAATGTAAATCTTACACTCTGGAGTTCAGTCCAAATCCAATCCCAATGGATGTTTTCCGAATTTTAGAGTGAGAAAGACTAAAGTTTGGTTTGTCAAGCAATCAATACCGCTAATTGCCGAAGAAAACTTGGATAACTCTATTAGTATTTCATGGATGGGAATCGACAAGTTTTCCGTAATAAAAATTTGTTTAATGTGAATATGTATTTAAGTCAAGTAATCAAGTAGTGTATAGGAGAACCGTACCTATAGTATTGTGGAGGACGCAGTGGCAGACGGGTTGATACCTGACGGGGTATGAAAAATGTAACGAATATTTTTCACAAGTTCTAGATACATGCAACCATCCCAAAAACAGAGGATGGGCCCGGCATGGTCCAACTTCTAATTAACTAAAACAACCTATGGCATGGGAAGGGGAATCCCCATGGTATGAATGCATTAATTGTTTGTGGTGAGTTATGGGAGTCATGGAGGGGTTTCCCCTTTGCTTTAATTATGTGAGAGACTGGGTCATGCACACTCTGAAACCAAATGCTTTTTGGTGCAATTGATGATCTTAGATGTGAGAGTGGTAGGGCTCCTTTCTTTTTCTTTTCTCTGTTCAAATTGCTTTATTTTACTTGCTTTCTCCTCTCTTTTTATATAAACTGGTGCAAATTGAACTTTTATATATATATAAAGATCATTGGTGGGGCCCTCGTGTGATGCTTATATGAGTTGCTTTGCTTCTTAATAAAGGAATGTGGAGAGGGAGAGAATAACCCTTGGAATATTATTGAGGGAGATGCAGGCCCCAGAGAAAAGGGGAGAACCGGAGAAGAATTCTGAAATGAATATTTGATTGAGAGATATCCCAGAGAGAGAAAGAGAGAGAGAGAGAAGAATATTGCAGAGCGTGCTCAAACTAAGGCAGAACAGGGGAGAGAGGGAGGGAGAGAGAGGGAGGGAAGCGTGCAGGAGCATAATCATCAAACCCACAACAAGTCCCAAGACATCCTTTTTTGCCACCTAAATCCCCTCCCCTAACATCTGCTATAGGCTACAAATATATATATATATAGAGAGAGAGAGAGAGAGAGAGAATAATGGAGAAAAGAGGCCATAGGAGGGGATTTCCTTCTATGGCGTGGAAAAAATACAACCTCCACCATTTTTTTCGACGATCGGCCCCCATCATCTTCATCGTTATCATCTAAGATGTGGATACACCAAATTTCATGTGATTCTACAACTTTTTCACCGTTGATTTAGCAATGTAAAAAGTTCTATTGTCGGTAAATCGTTAATTTTGAACCCACTAAATCAACGGTGAAAAAGTTATGAAATCACATAAAATTTGGTGTACGCACATCTTAGATGTGCCGATCGTCGGAAAAAATGGTGGAGGTCGTATTTTTTCCACGCCATAGGAGGAAATCCCCTCCTATGGCCTCTTTCCTCCATTAATCTCATATATATATATATATATATTATGCCCATGCTCCCTTGATTCTTTTACCCTTGTTTGTTAATTGGATTTAGAGCCTACTCTCTCTCTCTCTCTCTCTCTCTATATATATATATATTATGCCCATGCTCCCTTGATTCTTTTACCCTCGTTTGTTAATTGGATTTAGAGCCTACTCTTTATATCTCTTTACTGTAATGAGGGTTGCCTCTGCGGATAGAGGAATTCGTAGGGGCAACTTTGTATTGCGACGGTGCCCACCGTAAGGACATAAAAAAATTAAAAAATATTAAAATGCAATCTTTTTATTTGGCCCTACGGTGCCACAAAAGAAAGCCTTACAGATTAATCCGGAGGGACAAAAAGGCTTATTTAAAAATATAAAGCTAAGTAATTTCCCACCGTCCCCCAAAATTTCCCACCAATCCGCGCCACCCCTAAATTTCCCGTCCCTCGTCGCTATCCCACTCTCTTCGTCGATTTCCTCGCCGCCGAGTTCCTTCTCCATCGCCGTCGATCGAGCTCGTCGCCGAGTTCTTCGTCGCCGCTAATCGTCCTCGTCGCCGTCTTCATCTTTTCGAGCTCCATCTTCCCGACCTCTTCCACCTCGTCGAGCTCTTGCTCTCCACCATCTCGAGGAACATTACTCGTCGGCCGGTCTTTGGCAGAGATTAGTTAATTTAGAATTTAATTTATAATTTTGTTGTTTTTGGTATTATTGTTGTTGATTTTAGGGTTAGGGTTAGGGTTAGGGTTATAGGGCCGGGTTAATTTGGGTTAGGGTTAGAGTTAGGGTTTGGGTGATGATTAGGGTTAGGGTTGGGGTTAATTTGGATTAATAAGGTAAAATAGGGTTGGTGATGATTAGAGTTAGGGTTAATTAGATTAATTAGGATTAGTTTTGGTTTGGGTTAGGATTAATTTGGGTTAGGTTTTGGGTGATGATTAAAGTTAGGCTTAATTTGGGTTAATTAGATAAAATAGGGTAAATTTAGGTTTGGGTGATGATTAGGGTTAGGGTTAGGGTTAATTTGGGTTAATTAGGTAAAATATGATTAATTTGGGTTAGGGTGTTAATTAGGATTAATTTGTTTTAATTAGCTTAATTTTGGATTAGGGTGTTGGTTAGGATTAATTTGGTTTAATTAGCTTAATTTTGGATTAATTAGGGATAATTTGAGTTAGGCTGATGATTATGGTTAATTTGAGTTGATTAGGGTTAATTAGGATTAAGGTTTAGGATGCACTAGTTTCTTCAGTAGGATACTCAACGATAACGTAAACGTAAAATTTTACCCTAAACGTAAGAAAACTTTACCCTAAACTAAAAACTTCAAACTCTTAAAAACGAAATGTAAACGTAAAACCCATTCAGGTTAAATATTCAAGTTAAAACCAATATATGATACTCGATGATAATATGAAACTTTCATATTCTCATCGATACTCATATGTGAAAATCAAAGCGTGACTTAGTTCCCGTCTATCGGTTAACATACGTTCGATATTCG
Organism: Agapanthus africanus; assembly: GCA_030015575.1. Lineage (NCBI taxonomy): Eukaryota > Viridiplantae > Streptophyta > Magnoliopsida > Asparagales > Amaryllidaceae > Agapanthus > Agapanthus africanus. The sequence continues at coordinate 34,216,669 of CM057349.1, read as the reverse complement.
TCGTGACATAGAACTATACGAAAGTTGTTAAATATCGGACGGTATAGTTCGGTGCTAACAACCATCGTGTTGTATATGTGACGAGAAGATTCAATCGTATGATAACCGATAAATTTGTCCAGTATAGACGAGTTAGAAATGTATAAAGTAAACACTTGCATTCACTTGTGTTTTCATTCGTTTAGTGTTGTTTCGTCGGTACTTTTCCGCTGGTTCTCCATGTACAAAGATAAATTAGATGTTCATTTTAACATTGTTTCACAATATTGAAATGATTATCTATTCTATTACAGTGTACTCAGAGAATAGCGGGGAGGTGCTGCCGAAATTTACTCGAAACGGATGAAAGCACAAGCGAATGAGGGTCTGCTCTATACATTCTTAATGGGATAAAAGTCTTACCCCCGACAGCTGAAACACACACATACAACACGAATATACAACAAACACACACACAAAGCACATTGTAACATTTCAAAAATATAAAATATTATTTTTAGAATTTAAATATTAAAATAATATATTTCACGAAAACTAATCGATTTGCGAATTGGGGTTTTCGTAAAATGGTATAATTATATACCAATATTTGGAAAATAATTGAATATTAAAATGATTTATTTATTAAAAAAAGTATTTATCGGATTTGAGCAATTTATAATTAATTATATGCAAGTTTAAACTAAACTTGATTAATACACTACTAATCACAATTAAGCCAAATCCGTATTTTATTTAATATCCATGGCTAGTGCACCATGACATGTTGCATTTTGTTGCATGCTTGTTGTTTCATTTGCATTTGGTTTTTTTAGTTTAGTTGAGAGAAGGAAAAAGGAGAAAAGAAAAGAAAAGAAAATGAGAATGATAATTGATGAGGGAGAAAGAGGGGACAATATGATGGCATGGGCATACCGGGAGAGAGAATGAGAGAGAGAGAGAGAGAGTATGGCTCCACCCTTGACCTTATCCATTCACTTCTTCCTTCTTCCTTCTTCCTTCATTTTCTTCATCTTCTTCTCCACTTCCTTCATCCTCCTCTACCTCCATGAAACCATCTCAAATTTTCATCAAAACCCGATATCACCTTCATTAAAAATGATCCCCACCTCATTCTACACTCTTTAGCAGGTTCAAGTTTGGATTTTGAAGACTTTGGACAACCAATAATTTTCTTGAGTTGCCAAATGAGCTAATCCATACACCTTTAGTTAATTAATTAGCTTTCCTACCCTCCTAATACGGCTTAGAATTAATATTATGTGGATTGGTGATGTTAGAATTTTCTAAGAAGAGGTTTAAGAGTTTAATGACTTGTGAAGGTGCATTTGAGGTGTAGTGGGTATTTTTCATGACTCTAGTGATGTTTACTGGTCTAGACCAGAATATAAAAACCAATACACGAACTTAGAATTTGTCCCGTTTCCGTTTTGTGGAGTTTTGGGGATTTACAGGAAATCTGAGCAACTTAGGATGTTCATAAGAAAATCAAACAACTACATTGATCTAGATAGACCACTAGAAGATCACCACCAAAGTACGAGACCAAAACTCCATGGTAAAACCGGCAACACCGGTTTTAGAGCCTATCTCGCCGGTCCAGTGTTGTGTGTTGGTGTTGAGTTTTTGCCTGTAGCTCACTTACCTTATAACATAGCTACTCTATTATTAGTTTTGTCCTAGACTACCTGAGCTAGAATCTGGGAGTGCTTTTCTCAGTTGCCATATTATGTTTTCTGATATTTGAAACTTGGTTTTGGTATTTGAAATTGGATTTGGTCGTTGGACGTTTATACGTCAACGATGACGGTTATTTGGTTGTTCTTACATACGTAAGTTATAGGTTCTAACCTATAAACAATTCGTGTGCCGTATCGATTTTCGGATATGGTTTTAATAGCATTTCGATGCGTTTTGATTGTAGGTACCTTCACATGGACTTCCGAGACGACGAAGCACATCGACTTTGGCTAAGCGGGGAGTTTAACAGGTGAGTAGATTTATATCTACGGGGGAAGTCGGGTGGATGGCGTACAGCACCCCCGTAATTATAAAATGGAAACCGATATATAGAATATAGTCGGAGGAACCTATAATAGAAACCTACGGATATGATCAAAGGATTTAGTATGCGATGGTATGATAGCTAAGGATGACTCGGTTTGATTTACGAGAATATGAAATGAGGACGTGAATCGTGATATATATGTGATTGAAAGAGGACAAGTATGAGATTTATAGTGGCATGATATGAGATCAATATTGATGCGACATGAGACCGATAAATACGATATGATTAAGATATGATGTACGAGACCATAGATCTGTACCCTTATTAATGAATATGACAATAGAATCCTTATTCTGTTTGATGGCCCCGTACAATAGATTACTGTACACGATGTATTATACCGGATGATTGATCCGTGCTCGTGATTGAGGATGATGATCGAGGATATTGCCATATCGGATACTATGAGGCTAGATCGCCGACGTAAAAGTGTCACCTGAATCATACTTATTTCCAAAACCGACGAATCGTATGCACTTTTAAATGGAAGCCTCAAGGGAATACTACGGATTTTCAAATGGTGTCGTTTCCTTAAAAACACCGTAGCCCCCACTTTCAAAACTACGATTCGTATCTTTTAAAACTGACCGTATGGTTCATGTGTAAATATATATACTTGTTGATTATTCATGTTTGTGTGGGATTATCCTTCATGACTTACGTACCAGGATCCAGGTATTTATTGTTATATGATATCAGCTGCTAGTACACCTGCACAATTACCGATGATGCGAATGTTACACTTACACCTATTTGCCGGCTCACACACATTCATCATCGGTAATTGCCATACCACTTGCACAGTAGAACGGCCATATCATGATATTAATCTTAACCGTAAGAGTATATTCATTGTTTAGCACCATCATAGGACATGCTTGCATGATATACTTGACATGCTCATATTACTGCTCTATGTTTACATATATCGTACTTTATGGTTACATGCATTGAGGTGCTGTTTTTATGAGATCTCTGAATTTAAGAACCATGGTTATATTTCAAAGGAAATCATATATTGTTTTAAAAATACGGTTTCTCTTGATAAGATATTTCGTGTCCACTATGATTTTTTTCGGTTTTGAGCTATGTGATACCCGACTCGAGATAGGGAGGAAATGTTTGCGGGTATATGGTGGACCCGGTGAGGTACCCCGGGGCAAGAAGACTCGTAGAGTTAGGCGGTGAGCCCGACGGAGGGAGCACTATCCACCGGTGATAATTTGGACCCGGCGGTTATCCGGAGGATACCGAACGGAGTCGTGAGATAGAAATGAGGGCCGATCAGAGGATGTGGCGCCTAAGGGCCGATCAGAGGATGCGGCACCTGATATATGAGGATTTACGTGTCGATACTGGACACGGGTTTCATGATGTTTTCGAGTGTCGCTGTTGGACACTCTAGTTCCATAATATTGATGTGTCGTTGATGGACACATGTTGGTTAATTTCCTCATACATACAGGCACATGATTCACATGATTTGATTTTACATGTTGTCATTGGTATTGATTATATTGTTGATACATATGCATACATGGTCACCATAGATATCATAGTATTATTTCATGATACAGTATGATATAGAAATTGTTTTTTATTCGATTTCTACCTGCTGATGTTTTCTACTCACGAGTTGGCAACTCACCCCCGTTGTGCTACAGTTTCTTGCAAGTTCGACCGCTTGGATCAGTAGCGGTATCGCTGGCACACAGTTTTATCCAGGGTGTTTTGCTATGGTGGGTGGGACACACATTGGATCGTGCCCACTCTTGTATTTATTATTCCTTTTGTATCTAGATAAACTCCATCAATCAGAAACTAGACTTTGTATATTGGTAGACCTAGTCAGACTTGTATTGCGAGACTTAGAGCGTTGGGTGTATGTTCTCTTCTTTTGAGGTTTTGATGTCTCGCTTTATTATTTGTTTCTTTCTGTGTTTAATCTTCGCCATTGGGCGTCGTATATATATTGCTTACTTGCGTGGTTGTGTTTCCGCCGATTGGCGAAGAACTAGCTTCCGCTTGGGGATGCCTATATATATTGCTTGTATGTGCTTTTGGATCAAAATTTACAAGGGAGATACTGCCCAAATTTTTAAAGGACGAAATTTTTTTTCAACCAGTATATAATCCACTTGTATTTTCATATATCATTATTTATGCATTTAAAGAAAAACTTGATTCTATTATACCTTTATTTCAAAACTGCACCTCCACTATTTCCGCAAAAATGTTTAGATTTCTGGGCTTCGGTTTACTTGAATTACGTTACGCTTTTAGACGTTGTGTGATTTAAGTGCCGGTCACGAGCCAGATTCCGGGTTGTGACATACACACACACTAACAACCCTACACTTAGGCGAAATCATAAATTGAAACACACATACACAGAATACAACTCATACTTGAGTATCTACAAATCTAACTTTGTTAATCGATAATTTATTCTTTTCAACGACAAACTTGCCTATACGGATTTTCTTCTTTGTCAGTAACCATCTCGTTCTTAGATTTCTCAATATACTCACCATAACCTACAATTTATATGTTATACAGTCTAACATGGCCCATGAGTACATCAGAGTTAAGGACTGGATGTACGTGGATTGCCAGCAACGCATGCAATCTAAGTTTGTCGCAGGAGTTGCTGCTTTCATTAAATTTGCACGCGCGCATAATAAGATCGTGTTAGAGAAGATTCTCTGTCCGTGCGATAGATATTGGAATAAGTTCTGGCAGAAGGTAGAAATCGTAGAGCTTCACATCGTTAAATATGCTTTTACTAGATTTTATACAATTTGACTATATCACGGGGAAGGACAAGAAGAAGACGGTAATGCGGCAGAAGAAGAAGGAGAAGAAGAAGAAGACGATAACTTCTTTCCAGAAGAAGAAATGGAGGATATGGTAGAGGCTTCCCTCGGTGATAGTATTCCTACCGAAGATGACATTCCTTCCGGTCAAGGACCGCGTGCGGATAAATATGAAAAGTTCATAAATGATACTAGAAGACCAATTTATGAGAATGCAAAGTATTCACCCTATCATGATTCGTCCAACTTTTTCAGATTAAGTGCCTAAATGGATGGAGCAACAAGTCATTCACGATACTTCTGAAGTTCCCGAAAGATTCTATACCCCCGGAAAATAACGTGCCCGACAGCTGGTACGAAGCCCAGAATATGATGTCTGATTTGGGTCTGAAGTGTGAGAAAATTCATGCATGTCCCAAAGATTACGTGTTGTACCGGAAAGACAATTCAGATTTGAAAGAGTGTCCAACATGCGGAAAGGCCAGATATAAGCCGAAAGAATATAATAAGAAGCCTGATATACCTGTCAAGATAGCACAATATTTTTCCATAACATAGAGGCTGCAGAGCCTATTCAGATGCAAGAAAACAGCCGATGCAATGATTTGGAATCACAGTGCTGCACCAAGCGAAGATGGAGAAATGAGTCATCCAAGAGATTCACCGGCATGGAAGGATTTCGATAGGAGGCAAGAAATATTCAGTAGTGATTCTCGTAATGTCATGCTCGGACTCTCTAGTGATAGCTTCTGCCCATTCAATTATATGGCTGGAAGCCACAACACATGGCCCGTTGTAATAATAGTTTATAATCTGTCGCCTTGGTTGGCCATGGATCAAGCTTACTTTATGTTGCATCTTCTTATTGACGGACCAAACTCACCGGGAAATAATATCGACGTCTATCTCCGACCTCTGATCGATGAGTTAAAATCTTTATTCATTGATGGTGTAGAGACCTACGATGCAAACACATATACAACCATCACAATGCGTGCGGCTTTAATGTGGACAATTAATAACTTTCCTGCGTATAGAATGCTATCAGGTTGGTTCGTATATGGTCACAAAGCATGCCCTTATTTCCATCAATATACAACATTGAAATGGTTGAATTTTAGCAGGAAGGTTTATTATTGCGGTCATCGGCGTTTCCTGCCATAAGACCATCCATACAGGTTAGACGCTGCTCACTTTAATGGTCATCAGGAGCTTTTGGGGCCTCTAGCCTCATTGTCCAGAGAGGACGTGATTGCTCAGTGGGATGGTTACAATAATGTGACCTTCGGGATAAATCCGGCAAAACAGGTCAAACCACCATACTGGAACAAGTTAAGCATTTTCTACGAGCTTCCGTACCGGTCAACAAATTTAGTGCGTCATTGTCTGTACGTCATGCGCATAGAGAAGAGAGTATCCGAGCACGTACTCAACTTGCTTCTTTGTAAAGACGGAAAATCGAAAGACAACCTCTGTGCTCGGATGGATCTTCAGGACTGGGAAATTAGAAGTGAATTGCATCCTAAACCGATAGCGGGCAAACCAGGCAAGTTTGTACTTACCAATGCCGCGTATCATATGTCACAACCGGAGAAGAAAAGGTTCCTGCAGGTGTTGCATGATTTAAAAGTACCCACAGGTTTCTCAGGATCATTTAGCAAGAAAATAAAAATTGTGAAAAGCAAGATCGATGGGCTGAAAAGTCATGATCACCATGTTATTATGGAGCACCTTCTCCCATCAGCCCTCAGTACTTCCTTTCCCGAATCGGTTGGTCTAGTAATCAATGGCTTTTGTTGATTTTTTAGAGAATTGTGCGCTAAAACCTTGGATGTTGTGATGCTGGAGAATCTGGAAAATTTTATTTCATTGATACTTTGCAAACTTGAGCGTATTTTCCCACCGTTATTTTTCGATATCATAATACACCTAACAGTTTATCTTGCAATCGAGGCTAAGTTAGCCGGACCGGTACAATATCGATGGATGTATCCCGTTGAAAAGTACGTGGAATTTTTTGTTTCACGCAATTTGTAAAATTATCGTTGTCCTATATGCCCGTATTTATTTATTTAACATATTTTTCTTTAGGTACCTTTACACTGTAGAAAAGTATATACGAAATAAAAATCGACCAGAGGGTTCTATCATGCAAGATTATCTTTTAGATGAAGTAACCACATTTTGTTCTTGCTATCTGGACGAGAACATTGAGACGAAACTTAACCGGCCTCAGCGAATTCAGGACGGACCATATGGTAAAGCTGATTATAAGAGAGTAGATCTATGTTTATCAACAAGATATATCGGTTTATCCTCCTCAATAGCGTATGTCTTGAAGAAATTAGAGAGTAAGTTTTTTTTGGATTAATTGTTATATTTGTGTCTGTGTGTGTATGAAATGATATAATATTAATATCATAATTTATTGTTGAGAACATAATTCATATTGATGAGGTACGTGAGGGGCATCTTGATTGGAATGATGAACGATTGGAAAAATATCATCAGGATAATTTTTGTGATGGGTTGCATATCATGTAAGTTGTTCGAATAACATGTTATTACTACCAGTCTTAATCTAAACTTATATCGTTATATATTTGCCTTAAAATTTGTTTTGTCAGATCCACGATCCGAACTTGTTTGTATTATTAGAAAGAGATTCAAGATGTTTAGCTCAGTTTCCTAGCATGGAGGTTGCATATTATGAAGGATTCGGTGTCCTTAGATACAAATTCGAAGTTAAGGACAAAAAAACATCTCGAGCCACTCAAAATGGTGGGATTGCGATGGTAGGATCGGATGGTGTGATTTATTATGGATACTTAAATTGCATACTTAGTATCCAATATCTCGGACGATCAGATCCGTTTTATATATTTCAGTGTATTTGGTACGATACACGCGCCGATACGGATAAATGGAGAAACAATCTCACGACTTGGAAAGATAAATATGGATTGAATAATGTGAACACACTTCGATTTTACGGTCAGGACGATCCATTTATCTTTCCGAACCAAGCATTCCAAGTATACTACTCACAGTGCTTGAAGCATCCGGGATGGAGTATCGTATGCCGTTGGAAACCCAGGAATGTTTACGATGTCCAAGAATTCGAGGACTGTATGGAGGACAGCGATGAGGATGAAGAAGAGAGAAGACTTAGAGTGCTTCGACCGTCTGTTTCAAAAGACGGGTTGTCTTCGACTGATCGTGAAGTTACGTGGGTTAGAAATGATATCGATGATAAAATCTAAGTAGATATGTCTAATGCGTCTACGAAACAAAAAAAGTTATTAGTAATGTTATATTGTTACCTCACATTTCTACGATCTATACATATATTGCTTTCATATGTAATGATTGTATTCTTATCTAAGTCTGATGACGACGCCCGGAGCAGCGAGGGGCAGCAGGAGCACTAGTCACGGCAGAGGCAGAGGCAGAGCGGTTCTGCCGTCCGGGGAGCTGCGTAGCGAGCTCCACAGGGCTGGTCTTGCACCCCGATCGGTATCCCTTTCGGATGACTCCTTCCGTATGCATTTGCCACACCTCCAGGTATATTGCACGCATATTCATTTTGAATGTAATATTATAGATATACACGCATATTTATTTCAAAATTACTTATATAGTCGATGTTTAATTGTCTAGCTGTTGGTGGTGCGTCCACATCAGAGGCAGAGGCCACTACCGCACCTGCAGGTATATTTATATATCATATAGTGCATGCATATTGATTTAGAATGTTATAACATAAATACACACAGATTCTTTTAGCTCTTACTTAGATAATCATTTTTTGATTGTCTAGCTGTAGGTGGTGCATCCACATCTCGGGCAGAGGTCACCACCGCACCTGCGAGTATGTTTATATATCCTATATTGCATGCATATTGATTTAGAATGCTATATTATAGACATACACATTCTTTTTGCAATTACTTATATAATCTATTTTTAATTGTCTAATTATAGGTGGTGCATCCACATCTGGCGCAGAGGCCATTCCCACCACTTTCATACCCTCCGCTCAGTCTGCAGATTAGTATGAATAAATATAAAATATTTATTCATTTTACATTTCTTCTAAGAATAAACATGAACTTCATGTAATTTTATCGTCAATATTTATTTTCTAGTTGGAGGGGATGCGTCCACGTCCGGGTCACCAGCTGTTCCTCACCGGAGGAACTATCGTCCCGCTCGTGCTACTTCCCAGGCCCAGGCTCGTGCTGCTGTCGCCAGAGGTATATATCACACTTTAATTTTCGTTAATCCTTGATTTCATAATACCGTTTTGTCTTAATATTACTTGTCTTGATATTTCTTGTAGATACAGGGCGGTCCCATCCCGAGAGGGGGACTCGAGGGCCGAATCAGTCCCACAGGATGAGACCCGATAGAGCTAGGAGGGAGGCACCATTCCCCATCTTCTTTACCCCCGATTATCGCTATACTGGTGATTATGCTGAGCGGTTCGGCCGGTATATTGGGGATGATAGCCGCATTCAAAAGAAATATCCACTTCACGTCGAGTGGGGCGATCAGCACCGACGCTCATTTGCCCTCTTCTGGGATCAGGCTCGGGTATTAATATATTTTCATTTGACTTATCAAATAAATTTATTATTATTTAACACTTGTAATTTAAATACTTTATTTTTTTTGTATTTGTAGTTGGATTACGACTTTCAGCCTGTATCTGACCCTGATCACCGTGAGAGAGTGCTCGATCTTCACGCTCTGTACCTGGGCCTGATGAAGAACATGCAATCTAAGGTCCGATACAATAGCAACGAGCTGAAAATCGATTGCTATTTGGTATGGCTGGCGACCCCCGAGACAGAGAGAGCGGCTCTTCTACATACTCTGGCCTTTGCCAGAGTTGACGTATAATATTATGACTCTGAGCGCAAACAGATTTGTAATTTAAATGTAATTCATTGTTTAGTATATAATTTATTTTTTTGTGTTGCTTAATTAGAAAACTAAATCTGATTGTATTGTGCAGAAACATACCGATCAAAATAAGGAGAATATGAACTCGACGAAGAGGGGTCGTCTTACTTATGCATGTGGCTCAAGGAACATTACTCGTGCCATGGAGGCATCAGTAAATTACAATAGACCTATTTTGATATAATGCAATATTAAAAGTTATTTTATAATATATGTAAATTTTTGGTGAATTTCAGAGAGCTCAGACCCTGGCGCATGGTGGTACACCGAGCGTGTTGACTGCGTGTCTTGCCGTCCACGGCACCTCGACAGATCCCGCTATGGGCGAGCTTCGATTCCCCGACACCGCTATCCAGAAGTATTGCGTAAGTATTAATATTTATTCTAATTCGAATGAAATTTTTGTTTTGATAAGTCAAATTTAAATGGTATACTTATATTTTAATGGTTAATGTGGGTGTAGGAGCGGGTGGTGGATCAAGCGAAGGCATTGGGGATCGATTTTAGTGGACAGACCGATCCGATGCTAATGATCCCAGCCGCACACAGAGGACACCATAGAGGTTGGAAGAGAGGCCGGGGACTGGGTCTTAGCAGGGCCCATATGAGGTTGGTCTCCACTCCGGCGGTTACTTCCCGTACCCCCCGTGAGCGACATCTGGAGTATGATGTTGCCGTCTTGAAGACCACCGTCGAGCAGTTGAAGGAGATATTTGTATGTATATTACTTAATAGTAATATATTATATCATATTATAGATGGTAACATATGCAATATTAGCAGCCTGAGCTTATTTGGTTGTAAACTTAGTTTTGATTAATCATACTTAAATAAAACTATCTAATTAAAATAAACTACGGTTTTCCAAACTAGATACCCAAAATAGGCCTAAGTCCCTAAGTATTTTTAGATCGAGCTTTCGCAATAATCTGATAATGATACAAATTCGACTAAAATCTAATACACCGTTCTTACTCGTTTATTATACACAAAATTTTACATATTCGGCAGGCTACTTCGGCTGCTGCTCCACAGCATCTCCTTCGGCTGCGGCTCTGTAAGTCACTATCTCGGTTGCGGTTGCGCAGACCACTCCTACTGCACCACAGCCCGCTTAGACCCCCGCACAATCCGTTCCTTCATTAGTCGAGTTTTTGACGACTCAGGGTTGCACCGAGGAGCAGATACGCCAGATTACGGCGATTATCAGAGGTGGAGGAGCTGGACCGAGCTAGGGTAGCTTTATTTATATTTTTGAGGATGTATGTACTTATTTGATACATATTGTATATATTTTGGACGATATTGGTGGTGGTTTACTTGTTCACGATGATTTAGATTGATATCGTATTCTGTTTGTTTATTTTTTTTATATATTATGCGTGAGATGTTGATTATAAATATTTTTGTATTTGGTTATATGATATATATATATTATTGTGCACAGGACGGGAAAAAAACGGGAAGCCTCTTTAAAAAAAAACCATGATATTTTGTCTCTAAGAATTAATCCGTAGGTGCAACTATTGCACCTACGGATTACTCTGTAGGTGCAAGATTTGCCCCTACACATTTCGCAATAGGGATAAAATATCAGAATATTTAATATTTTGTCCCTATGGACTCAGTAATAACGGAAAAACTTGCCCCTATGAATTAATCCGTAGAGGAATTTATCTGGACCTACAGATAAATCCGTAGGGGCATTTATCAGGCCCTACGGATAATTCCGTATTTACACGTATTTTATTTTATAAATCAATAAATTAAATAAACATTATGTCCCTACGGAGTAATCCGCAGGGATAAATGTCCCTACGGAGTAAGGCGTAGGGGCAATTATTACTCCGTAGGGTTATGTTCAGGACGAAAAATTGCACCTGCGGCCTTTAGACCTTTGGCGGAATTTTATGTCCCTATCCGTAGGGACAATGGTTTGCCCCTACGGCTAAATCCGTGGGGACAAGCGATTACTGCTGTATTGTCTCTCTATAGCCAAAAATGAAATTAAAAAAAAACTACGTCGGTGTCATGCTATGCGTTAGTTAGTTAGTTAGATAGGTGATGACCAGCATAAAATATGACCGGAATTCCGTGAAATGAATCTAAAGGTAGTAATAATCAATAAAATCAGGATACATAATTATATCTAAGAAAGCTTCTCTATATAGATATTGCAAATTAACTTTTTTCCTTCTGACAGAAGGCAACTTTAATTTTGGAGGGAAAAACCGATATAGAGATTCCAAATTTGCCCACTAGCATCTTATGCAATTTATATGTATGTAATGCATCAAGGCAAAATTAAATAAAAACAATATTGATGTTTGTATAATTGTTAAACCATATATTTTATAAGGATTTAGAGGTTGCATGTAACACCCTAGAACGATTATATTGTATTTAAATAAATAAATTGAATTGAGTGATTATGCTGGTCATTGAGTTTTGGCTCTGGGGCAGCATGAGCCGGCTCAACATTCGATTGAGCCGTCTCTTACATCCAGAGAATAATTGATTGCTTGGATAGCTTGATGATCCGGCTCAGGCTTTTGTGAGCTGCATGTCTCAAAGTGGACCGCGACCTGCTATTGTTTCCTGTTAAGTTTCTGACTTGGGTTATACAACATTTGGTTTATTCTCAGTTGTTACAGGGATATGGTAAATTATTGGTTTGATAAATATTTAATTTATAAAAGATATGCATGTTTTTAAAGATTGAATATATATTACCTTATCTCTAAATCGCTACTCCTAGTTGATATAAGAATTGTAACCTACCAGTCCATTGATTGACATATCTTATATAAACCCACACAACTTTCATGCAACTATATCAATCTCAAAACTCTAGCCTCCATCTTCACCATCATGACCGACCCCTATCCTTAACTCCATAACCCGATATCCTTAGATCTTGTGTCCGACCCTTTCACCATCATCGTTTATGCCGTCTTGTGGAGATCATCGTCACCACCATTGTCTCCTTCCTATGTTTGTATCTTCTTACGGTTGCAACATCAAGACCGAATGTACAAGCGAAGGTTTTGCATAAGGTTCTAACATTGTGATTGTATCATCATCATCGTGAAAATCATAGATCTAGGCAAGTATCTCTAGATTTTGCTATATGCTATCTACGATCAGATCCGATCTGGTGTAACATTTTTATTAATTTTAAAATGGTACATTTAAGTTTTATGAATTCTTAGATAACGATATATCGCCAATCTTAACGATATATCAAGATCTGAATCTCGATATGTCGCCAATCTTAATTCAGTCATGATACTTGTTGTGAAACCCTAAAATTACTCTTTTTATTGATATATTGACTTATTGCGACGTAGAAAAACAGAGGTGATCATAGTTAGAATTGTTTACATCAAATATAGGCTAAAAACCCTAATTGAAAACCAGATCGTATCTGATTTTAGGCTATGAGCCGGCTCAATCATTTCCTGAGTCATCTCATACAACCAGAGAACTAAAATATAACGTTTCAAGCATAATTTGAGCCGGCTCAAGACCATCATGAGCAATCTTAACCCGCCAGAACAGATCTGGATACCTTATCTTATAAAATTAACTATAAATCACGCAAAAATCGTTGGCATGTGTTCTCTAGTTTCTTACGAAGCTAACTCATAATACTTTAACTCTGTAAAAAGATTACTTGAAAAATAAATTGTTTAGATAACATAAATTGTGAAGTAACTCACCTCTGGATTGCTGTCCAGGAAATTTTCAGCAGCAAACTTTCAATTTCGAACGTTCATAACTTTCTATAGAAATAATCTGAAATGGCCTAACTTATACTAATGAAAACCTTATTGAATTAGATTTTTTTTGATATATGACACATCACCTTTGGAGGACGTTTATTATTTTTAAGGATTTTTACAAATCAGAGTGATGCTAAGTTTCATGAACTGAAATTTCTTGTGCGTGATTAATAGACACCACATTTATTTTCTATTAATTTGATTGAACATGCTATTGTTGTTAATGCTATTATTTTGACCGTTGGCACTATGATATTATTGACATGCCATTTATTGATTATACACATGTAATTATGATTGATGACATATATTGTTACTATCCCGTTATTAATTGTTCACATATAATCATGATATTGATACTGCCTCGTATTCTTGCCATGTCAAACCACTTATATCGAGATATTTATCTAAATGTCAACAACCCATTGTTATTGAATTGATTGACCCAATTAATTGTCCCGAGTGACACAAACTGTACATGTAATTGATTGTTACCATATTGGCATCAGAAAACATATTATATTGATCCTTGACATGAACATGAAAACTTGGGAAAGGGAAAATTAAGAATGTAACCCAAATTGTAATTCAAGAGTTATTGATTGCTAAAGACTGATCAGCCGATACGAGATTCGGTCTCCGGAATGATGATGCTGACACCATTCATCGATCCATTTACATTGTTTTACCGCCTAGTGGGATGTCTCAGATTCAGCCTCCAGAATCACGACCGTGGTCCCTGGCATACATGGAATACTATTGAGTTATGAGAAGAATTGCATTAATTAGTTTCAAATACCTGTAGAATAGATAACTTAGCGACATGGACCCCTAAGATACACATTGACACGATTGCCCTGTTCTACATTGTTATGATGTTATCGTTATTGCTATCGTCTATTGCTATGCTCACTTGACATTGTTTCTGTAACACCCTAGTACGTTTATACAATATAATTTGGTATTTTAAGTTTTTCTTTATAATTCTTTTATTTTATCTTTTGGGTTGCGAATGATTCGAATAGTAGTAGTCGTTATTCGACCCGACCCGCATGTTTAGAACCCAAAATGGTGCAAGATTATATCTGAGATTTGCCGGTAGAGTGTATCCATATGAATTTAGCATAATACCTAGTACAAGATATAAATATATAATATTTTTCTAACCGATTTTGTATGGCATATCACCTCATATCGTATTGTTGTTCTTATCTATTATGTTCATATCCTAAAATACATACAACAAAATATTTAGTAAATTTTTATGTATATTTATTTAAATTTTATTTAGGGGTATATGTATTTAATACTAAATTATTGCATTATAATCAAAATCTTTACGTACGTATTTTATTCTCAAAACTATATATATTTTTTTGACTAAATTCGGGTAATATTTGGAGTGATTTGATATTATCTAGTTACCCTAATATTACACACACACACACACACACTCTTATAAACTGTTTCATATAACTCTCTCTCTCTCTTCCCCGTCTTTAACTCTCTCTCTCCTCTCGTTCTCAATCTCACCCCGAGCCCTAACCCACCAGACCACCACCAGACCACCACCGTATCATCACCAGACCACCACCAGACCACGACTGTGCAACCACCAGACCACCACCATATCATCACCAGACCACCTCCAGACCACCACCATGTCATCACCAGACCACTACCATTCCACCATCATACCCAAACCAGACCACTACCAGACCACCATCATGTCATCACCAGACCATGCACCGTACCCAAACCATGTACCGTACTCAGACCATGCCATGACCGTGTCATCACCGTACCTAGACCGTGTTACGCCATGTGCTCTGCTCCTGTGCCATGCCATACCCGCTTCGTGCTCAGCTCATGCTACTTGTGTGCCACCATTGCATCAGCCCCGTGTCACCGTAAGGCCCAGCACCGTGTTGTCCCGCTTCACGCACCGTATCGTGTCGCACCGATCCGCTGCACACCTTTATCATTGTGGACGCCATTGTCTTTTGATTTTTTGTGTAGCAATAGTCGATCAAGCTATTGACGTCATCGTCTACACATCAACCGTTGTTTCCGAGGTAAATTTCTAAACTTTCGACATGCTACATTATATATTCCAATATATAGTTATTTATTAATATACGTATGTTAATAGTTAGCAAGTTATTTTCAATATACAATTTTACAGTATTAATCCGTATTTATAACAATTACAGTTTTATCCTGTTGCATGCTAGTTCATTATAATTTTATTATAATTTTCACTGCCGTTTCATTATCCTTTACCTAGACTACATTATATTTAGTAGCAAACGTAAAACGTTATTCCAAATAGGCATATATATATATATTAATTATACCTTACAAAATAGATAATATACATTAGTTATTTCTACAGTGTTTTAATAAACTGGTTACTGTTCTCTGTTAAGTATTTATCCTATTTAATACACACTGCCTGATAAGTTCACGACACATTACCAGACCTGTTACTTGGATTATTGCTAATGCTGACAATCCTAATTTATTGTCCTGATAGACATGACTTCTTGTCTAGATAGATAAGACCTGTACCTGCTTGATCCTGTGTTGGTATTAGGTAGATATCGTCAATACCTGACTTGAACACGAAACTTGAGGGAAAAGGGGAAATCAATAATGAAACCCGACTTGTAACTCAACAGTTCTCTACTTTCCAGAGACTGATCAGTTGATACGGGTTTCGGGCCCCGGAATGATGATCTGACATCATTCGTCTATACATGATATCCTGTTTTTACTGTTTAGCGGCATGTCTTGGATTCAGCCTCGAAGGTCTTGACCGTGGTCCCGGGCACGCACAAGATACTATTGAATTACATCGACGATTCCATTAATTGATTTCAAAGACTTATAGAATAGATAACTTAGAAGCACAGATTTTTGGATACACGTGACATACATATTACCCACTGTTTTACACCAGTGATTATGGTCTATACTCATATTCTTTATAGTATCCTATTCTGATTACACTATTATTTTGATATTTATGACACACTAATGTCTGGGTTTTGCATGGCCCAGATACTTGAGATAGCATGTGAGTATTCGACATGATCGCCGATCAGTGAGGACCACCTCATTGATACAGCTCTTATGAGGGTTAGTTATTTCTTGAATCTTTATTGCTTCTGTTATCTTTTTCAGTTATTGTTTTTGTGGCTATTGGACATGTGATAGATAGATTTAGCAGTTTATAGTTATGGATTACTGATTGACAGCCTTAATGTGACTATAGAAGGATATTTCCTTACCATAAGTAGCATAGCTGACTTTGTTACGTCCCGAAATTTTCGTATTTTGGGAAGCGGGACGTGACAAGGTTTTGTTGGTATCAGATCCATATATTTTAGGTTGGCTGGGTTTGGTTTCTTTTGTAGTTGGGTATTGGACCTAATACACTAATCAGGAAACCCAGAATTTTAGGAACATGTCCTGCCACATTATTTTCTTTTCATTCAAATTCTTAAATCTTATCTTTCGCTTAACTCTTTTATCTTGACGATATAAAAATGATATTGCATCTCAGCTTGGAATCCTTTTGGTCCCTTATTGTTTCTCTCATATTATTCCCTCGATTTTGATAGTGGGATTTGTGCGACTTGAATGGAATTATATAGTTGTAACTATGTACCGCGGCATGATTAAAATGCGGTACTCTATTTTGGTAACCTGGAGTCCTATTTCGATTCATTTACTTGACTTATGTTCATAGTACTACTTTATTTCTTTCGGTTTCATTGCTTACGAATTTATCCCTTATCGCGAACTTGAATCCAACAACCGCGTTATATTTTCCTCTCATCCTATAAGAACCAATCCGTTTGCGTTTTGAAGAATAAGGAGAAACACAGGAGAAGCTTTTGATGATTGGAGTAGTTCGAGATTAACCCTAGTGGGAGCTGGTACAGACCGCTTCAAGGACGATCAGATGTAAGATATTTGATTGAAGAAGTTTTGATAGACCCGCCTCAAATTATCAGAATAGCACAGCGGAATAGTGGTGGGCTAATAATCCACAAGTCTTAGGACATACTTGCAAATTTATGATGAAGAGAACCGTTTACTGAAGGGTGAAGTTCGTAAACAAGTTGCAGATGAAGCGCTGATAGCAGTTCAGGATTTCATGGATGTGTTCAAGAACATCTCGAGTTTACCGTCTAAATGAGATGTGGAGTTCGCGATTGATCTTATTCCTATAGCAGCGCCAATTTGAAGGCTTCTATCCGATGTCACCGATAGAACTGGAAGAGATAAATAGACAAATTTCTGAGTTATTAGAGTAGGGTTGGATTCGCAATAGTGGTTCACCGTGGGGAGCTCTAGTTCTTCTAGTCAAGAAGAAAGATGGCATATGGAGGATGTGTATCGACTATCAGGAGTTAAATCGGGTGACTATTAAGAACAAGAACCCAATCTCTCGCATATGCGAATTAATCGACCAACTCAGTGGCCTGAGAGTATTCTTGAAGTTGGATTTGTTATCATGGTAACATCAAGTTTGGGTGAAAACAGAAGACATTTGCAAGATGGCCAACTCCATATGGGCATTATGAGTATTTAGTAATGCCATTTGGAGTTACTAATGCACCGGCAATATCTATGAACTTGATGAACCGAATCTTTTCACTATATCTGGATCAGTTCATAGTGGTATTTATTGATGATATTTTAGTGTATTCAAGGAGCAAAGAAGAGCATGAAGAATACTTGAAAATCGCACTGCAGACGTTGAGGCAAGAAAAGTTATATGCTAAGATGTGCAAGTGCGAGTTTTTGCTCGAAGAGGTGAAGTTTTTAGGTCATATTGTATCCAGAGATGGAATTACAGTTGGCCCCGAACAGAGATCGCAGCTATTCACAATTGGTCGATTCCAAAGAATTTAGGTGAGATCAGAAGTTTTCTTGGGCTTGCTGGATATTATAGAAAGTTTGTGGAGAACTTTACTCGGATAGCAGAACCATTGACCCTGTCACGCCCCGCTTCCTAGTGGACAGAAACGGTGACGTGGCAAGCCCGCAACGTATTTACTATAAAAATACGTTAAGCGTAATTAAGCAATATAACAGTGAACAAGAATGACAAGAGTAATAAATGAAACAACAACTTTATTTACATTCAACTTTATATACAACTGTCTGAAAATAAAAGATACAATAAATAAAGAAAACAAATGCCTAAATAATGGCATACTGAAAGTAAGTGCAGGCTGGAAAGGAGCTAATAGTCTGGCCGAGCAGCAAACTGGTACAAGTCCTCTGGGCTTGGCTCTATCTCCTCAGAATCCGTTCCTCCTGACGAATATTCCAAAGAAAGAAATAGAAAGGAATATCGTCAGCGAACTAGGGCTCGGTAAGTCCCAAAAGAAACAAGAGAAGATAGTATATAATGTGAAATGAACAGAGGACAGGTAAAGTTGTATATGATCATTCACAGGTATAAGATAGTTATTCTAACGTGGTTATTTGCAGTTTGATAAAAAAGTATTCATGTATACTAGAGGGGTCCATCTTACCCCGTGGACTATGGTAACATGTAGTACAAGGCCCTGTCATAACCCACAGGACAACGGCACGTGAATTCATGTAGGTGTCTTTTAAAGTGACCTCTCGTGCCACGATATACGTTCCGTACCAATCTACCCCTTTATCCCCCGTGTATTGTATTGTATTGTATAGTTTTAAGATTATAGGTTTTGGCCGAATCCATGGATATATAATGTACAGGTTCATATTCAAGATGTAATCATGTATTCAGGTGGTCATGTCAAGTTCATGTCAAGTTATAACCATAGTTCGGTCAAGTCGAGTCAAGTATACAAGTTTGAATTTGATATTTGAATTCGAATGTTCCAGTTCATGATCAATTATTCCAGTTTGTGTTTGATTTTGGATTCCGGTTTGAGTTTGGATTCAGGTTGAAATTAGAATCTTATGAAAGGACTTCGTTCTTGCAATTCTTAGGTTCGGGAGTAATCGGCAACTGCTGCATATGGACGACATGATTTGTGTCTTTTTCCAAAACAATTGCCATTTGATAGCTCCGTTAAGTTGTCTAACATGAATAGGCAAGCACCCACTTTCTCCGGCTTCCCGAGGCTCAAGAGAAATGATACCGCTTAAGCCTATATTATTCTAGAGTTCTTAAATATTGTTTGTATATCTTGAAGGGGTTTTATGAAAAATATTTTAATATAGTTAAAAAATAACCTCGAGGGTGATTTATAATATTTAGGATTTTCATGAACATGTATTTTAATTAAAAGGTATATTGGTGATGAAACTTAGCCTTTTTAAAAGTTTATGGTATTTTATTGAAAACTAACTCTTTTGGTAACTTGATGGTATTTTATTAAAATCTTAATTTTTCATTTAAAATAAATATAGCCTCATAATATGTTTTTATTGAAAACACGGATTCATTGTTTTATATAATTTTTTTCCAAAATTTAGTTTTGTTTAGAAAAGTAGTATTTCTTAAAAACCATATTTTTTTAATTTCCTTTCGAGACCGAATACTCCGTGAGGAGTTCTGCATATCGCTCTACTGTCCCAAGGATGTGCGATAATCCACACTATCCAATAGCGGGTCCCCTAACGAGGGTTATAGAGGCGTAATTGCTAAGGATTTAAAAAATACCGATTAAAAGAAATCCGTTTTGAAAAGGTGTGGTATTTTAATGTAAAACTTATTCTTTAGATTAACCATATGTTTAGAATACCGTGCTATGAAACCATAGTGTGCGTGTGGGGTAGGTCGTTACCCCGTGAAAGTTTTCCTAAAGGTAGATAAATTAGTTATCGAGAAAGGTTATACTAAAGTTCATGGTATTTTAATGAAATGTTTGTTATATGGTTGTTTCACATGAAAATTTTTGTTAAAATTCAAGCTAAATGATATACATAATGTTATGAGTGGTGTTAGGATATTAGTTTGACCTATTTTGCTTATAGAGTGGGTGAAAAGGTTTGAAAAGAAAGCAATATCGGTTCTAACTCCACTTTATCGATATGTTTTTAGAAGATGATATAAGATGAAAAGAAAAGAGAGAAAAGGGACTTACAGCTTTATAAATTAGAGAAAAGAGTAAGGAAAAGAGAGGGGGCTCCGTGGCAGCTCCGGAAACGACTTCGATTTTCGACGAAAGGAGCTTGGTTGCTAACTCCACTTGACTCCACTTGCACTTAGGAACTTTTGAGAGAATTTTGGTAGAAATTTTCTGAATAAAGGGGAGCTAGGGTATGTGGTGGTATTTATAGTGAAGAATTAAGGTTTGGGAATTCAAAATTTGGATTAAATGAATTAAAATGGTGTTAAATGGTGAATTGAATGGTCACTGTTTAATTGCAGGAAAATCAAACAGTGCAGGGGAGTTGAGGGGAGTCGAAGGGATGCGTGTGCAAAGCACGGAGTTATTTGGATATATCTCAACAGTCGGTGCCGGCCATAGAGGCAAAACGGGAGGTCGGATTTGGCCCAATTTCCCCGAGATTCGTGCCAGGTATCTAGTTTGGTGTTTGCTCCTTTTTGCGCATGTTTGATTTTTTTTGAAACTTTTCGTTTCTCCGTGTATTGCAGTGTAACTCTTGGGCTTCCGAATAATTAAAACAAAAAATCTTTAAAAATAATTGAGACTGATGGGATTCGAACATACAGGCTATGTCACAGCAGTGTAGAGGCTTTACCAGTGAGCTACAAGTTGTTTCTTACTTTTATTTAACAAAAATAACTTATAACTCTTACACAGACTGTAATACCCTTTTCTGTACAATAACAAGAAATTTTTGTACAGGAATTTCTGAGTCATTACATTCTACCCTCCTTATAAAAATTTCTTCCTCGAAATTTACATAAAGACTAATCTTCGAATAGCTGAGGGTATCGTGCACGCATATCTTCTTCTCGTTCCCATGTCGATTCTCCTGGTGAGTCTTTTCTCCACATTACCCAGACCAAGTTTACCTTCTTGTTCTGCAATGTCTTTACTTTTTGGTCCAAGATCTCAATTAGTTGTTGCTCGCAGGTTAGATCAGTCTATACCGCGAGCTCTGAGTGATCAAGTATATGGCTGGGGTCGCTCACATATCGTTGTAGCTGGGATATGTGGAACACGTTCTGCACTTTTTCCAATAAGGGTGGTAGTGCTAAACGATATGCTACTTCTCCAACTCATTCGAGTATGTTGAACGGTCCTATGTACCTTGGACTAAGTTTACCTCTCTTTCCACAACGTATCACTCCTCTGTTTAGAGAGATCTTCAGGAACACATGTTCTCCAGGTGTCGACGCTTTGCGTTTGCCCAATATTTCTGTCGGTCTTAGGCTATGCGTATCCTTTCCTTGATCGTGCAAACTACGTCCACAGTTGCCATGATCATCTTTGGTCCAAGGAGTTCACGATCTCCAACGTCGTCCCAACTCAACGGGGAACGACACTTCCGTCCGTAGAGTGCTACGAATGGTGCCATCGCAATGCTTGCCTGGTAGCTGTTGTTGTATGAAAACCCCAAAAGGTGTAGGTGATCTTCCCACGAACCTCCGAAGTCTAACATACATGCCCTCAGCATATCTTCTAATATATTAATTGTTCGCTCGGACTGTCTGTCTGTTTGTGGATGATACGCCGTGCTAAAATTCAGACTCGTTCCCAGGCTAGCTTGCAGACTCTGCCAAAATTATGATCAAAACCTTATATCACGACCGGAGACGATGTAAACAGGTACCCCATGTAATCTCATGATCTCCTTCATGAGTTTATGGGTATCAAGTATGGTACATCTTAAAGGTATAAATCTTACTTTAGATTTTTACTCACCTCTATGTACTTCCTTACTAATGTCTCGGTTGACTGGCCAACTCGAAATGGAATAAAGTGAGCCAACTTCGTGAGTCGATTCACAATAACCCAAATTGCGTCATTACCCTTCGTATTGCGAGAGAGAGAGAGAGAGAGAGAGAGCAGTCACGAAATCCATGGTAATGTGTTGCCATTTCCATTCTGGAATTGGTAACGGTTGAAATAGACCAGCGGTTCTGTGATGTTCAGCCTTCACTTGCTGACACACTAGACACTTTGCTACGCTCCTTGCTATTTCGCACTTCATTCTATGCTATCATTAGAGTTGCCATAGATCCTTGTACATCTTCATACCACCGGGGTGTACCGAATACAGAGTGCTATGAGCTTCTTTCATCAACTCTTCTCGAACAGGTCCGACTGGCACACATAAACGGCTCCCATACCGTAAGGATCCATCTTCGCGAATGATGAAGTCAGTTCGAAGTCCACTTTCTACTTGTTCTCGGATCTTTTGAAGTTTGGCATCATTTGTTTGAGCTGCCTTGATCTGATTGACAAGAGAAGATGAGGCGTTACCTTGCATAACTACTTCAATCCCTAATCCGTACAATTCTTGTTGTTGCTTCTACTGAGTGGTGAGGTTCATTGCTAATGGCTGGCGACTAAGTGTATCGGGAACTACATTAACCTTTCTAGGATGATACTGTAGGTTGATGTCGAAGTCCGCCATGAGTTTTATGCGCATCCTTTCGCTGAATCGTCGGTAGTATCATGCTAAGCCTAAGAAACTTTTTATATCTTTCATCGTCTTTGGTGTCTCGCTGACAGCTGACACCTTAGTTGGATCTACCGAGATTCTTTTTCCTGAAACAATATATCTAAGAAATCCGACTTGATCTAGCGAAAATTCACACTTGCTGTACTTAGCGTAGAGCTGATGTTGTCGTAATGTCTCCAAGACAATCCGTAAGTGCTCGGCGTGCTCTTTCCGATTCCTTGAATATATCAGGATGTCGTCGATGAAGATAACAACAAATCTATCTAAGCACTCTCGGAAAACTTGGTTCATCAGGTTCATAAAGATGGCAGGTGCATTGGTCACTCCAAATGGCATTACGAGATATTCATAATGGCCATAACGAGTCTTAAACGCCGTCTTCGGAATGTCGGATTCTTTGACCTTCACCTGCTGGTAACCCGAACGAAGATCTAGTTTTGAAAAGACACAAGATCCACTTAACTGATCGAAAAGGTCATCGATGCACGGTAGTGGATACTTGTTCTTAATTGTCATTTCGTTCAGAGCTCGATAATCCACACACATCCTGTAGGAACCTTCCTTCTTCTTCAGTAATAACACCAGAGATCCCTAACTGGAAGTACTGGGTCGGATCCAACCTTTCTTCAGTAGTTCGTCCAACTGAATGCGGATCTCTTTCAAACCCTCTGAACTTAACCGGTATGGAGCCTTGATTACAGGTTGTGCACCAGGTTGTTGTAAGTCTACGGTAGCGCCCCGGCCGCCGTTCCGAGGCCAAAATGCGGAAACGAAACTTTTTCTTAACTTGTAAACTGGCGCTACCGGATACTCAAAACCCGGATCGGACCATTAACCTACTACTAGCTAACTAGAGAAGGAATAGAAAACTATACCGATCGATCCGTGTCCTTCGGTCTTCGGCCACCATCCCAAGCTCCCCGCGGCAACTCTAGTCTCCTCGTCGGAAAGGGCACCACATCGAGAAGCCTTTTACGGGCTCCCGCTTCATCCGAAGCAACTCGGGCATGAAGTGTGCTAGCCGACGTGTCTAAGGTTGATGTAGAGTATGTTGTGATCACTTTGTCTCTTGCATCCATGGCTTGGATGGAGGTTATAGATGATGCCTTTCATGGAAATTATGAGCTAGAGGAGGAGGAAGAAGAAAGAGCTATCTTTTTCCTTTTTGTGATGCTATGATAGAATGAGAGAGTGAGGAAAAATAATATGAGAGCTAACAATATTCACAAGGCAGCCCCTCTCTCTCTCTTCCTCTCATATCATCACAAAACAATCAAATAATGTGACATTTACACACATAAAGAGACCATGAGTCACCATGTATGTCCATGTCACAATGAATGCACAAAATGATGATTTAAGCTCACAATTTCCGTTATCCAAACATTAATCCAAATGTTTGGTCCAACAAAAAGATACGGCAACATCTAAAGTAAACTCGTGACGGATCACAAGGATACCCCTCACCTGTATATACATACCTGCATCTGCATTCCGACTGAATGCGAATGCGATGAGACTAAAGTAATCCAACAAATCTAATACTAGGATCTGGCTTAAACCAAAGCCCACTAGTATGATCCGTCCGATCAAGATCCATGCAATACCGCACGTATAAGATCGAACCCTGTCATATATCATACGGCCTCTACAACGTTTTGCCCGAAACTTGAGAAACTGTCTGTGGGGGACTCTAAAGACTCGTCAATACTTTGGCTGTGGATTTAACCACTAGCATGTCAGAGGTATTTAGCCGTACGTAACGGGCTACCAAGTATTGACCAAAAGGGAGGTCGATGAGCGAACTCATCCTGACATCCTACTGAGCCTGTCAGTGACAATATCCGTACAGTCCGGTCCGTTCTTCTATGAGCATCGCATGGCGGGCCTAGGGGGTTGGTAAAACTCAGACCCCCAAAAGCGGTACAAGTCGTGTCGGAGTGTAGCCCAGAACACCCTGAGATACTAATGGAATACCTACCAGTAAATCTCCTGCCTTGTCCAAGGACTTCGTGTAATGGCTCTCTTAGACACAGCGATACCTCACCCCCAATACCGGGAGAGACGAACCCCTGCAGATCCGCTCACTGCCTCTATGTGGCTCGGGACTGTACCCAACTAAAACCTGTTTGCACGACTCCTTTGAGCCATGGTAGGGTAGTAATCAAATCACAGTGGGAACTCACACAAGACAAATAACGATCTCAGGTCGATGAACTAACCTGTACACATGTCACCAGGGAACTGCTATCCGACGTCTGGTATAATCCCAACTAGCAGGTTCCCGACGAGTCCTGTCCGATGTACTCATAACCCAATGAGCACCTGTATACATCTTAGGTAAACCAACTGACACCAGTGGCTTGTGAGACCGGCCACCGCCCCTCGTCGGGGTCTCGACTGTATACACCAGTCTACTCCGGAGTATCGATGCCCTGTCTCGAATACTCCCACGACTAGGGACCACTTTAAGGATGTGCTTATAGACCCCAGCTCCCATATATATGATCGCCATCATACTGCTGGTAGTCAAGCAAGAATCCTAAGGGCTCTATCAACGTGTAATAGCGACTTGTAAGGTCACCTAAAGCAGTACACGATGATAAAGATAAACCAGATAGCATACTATCATCTCGAGTAAGACTGTCCTACCGGTATAGGTCCTCCCTCAATCATTGCAATCACTTGCCTGTGATCAAATAATTGATTCTGAGGGCACTATATCCAACAATCTCCCACTTGCACTCAAGGCTAATTATTGCGATGTCGCATATTCACAGCCCGTGTGATACCGAGCACCCAACTTCTCTACTAATCAGTCTCACAAAACCCGTTTGTGAAACTATTGCGTTCGAGGAATAGCCTCAGTGAGTGGATCTGCCCTGATGTTTCTTTCTATGTCTCTCTTTATCTCAAGTTCGCGGAGAAAGCCATCTCCCGAAATGAGCAATACCTGTCTTAGAATATGTCTGGATGTCTGATGGGACCTAGTTCATAAATGAACTCCAAATCCAAACTTCTTAGACTATATCGTCAACTGAAACCAATCAGTATCCTTCGCCATGCCTCCCTCAGTATCGGCTTGGACCACCTGTCCAAAATACTGCCCCTCGTCAAAGGGAAAACTATAACTCTGACAACCACTCTGTCATCCAGGTCACCTTGGAAGCCTAGAATGATAACCTTCTCCCGAAGGAGGCTGTCGTTATCATATCCCCAGAACATCAACTTATGTTCTAAAACTGCTTCCGATCGTTTCTCCAGGATTGGATTAATATCAACTTATTGCATCTCGTGCAAAAACAATATCTGGTGTGGTACTTGACATCTCATGATCAACTCAATTGCCTAAGCAAGTGATCTGCCAATCATGCACATCCCTCTCCCCTTTAGTCTGTATGACACTTTTAGAGAGGGTGACTCCATCACCTGCAGGTACACTACTGTGCCAGGAGTCGTCCATTCTAAATACTTTTAGAATGCTGTCTAAGTATCCTGATTGGGAAACTACCCAAATCTAGATCTAAAACCATAGATCTAGTAATCAGAATGTCTGATATAATATCTAAGTCCCATGTGGAGAAACCACTGTGTGACAACCAAAATATAACCGATCGTAGTATAGGAATATCACTTCCTACTCTGTGTGTGTCATCCAAATACCAGGATATCATACCCTACCACCTTCTTAACAGATCCATCCTCTATTCTGATGAAGTCAAATCTATGACTGTCACATCAGAAATAGATGATCTATCTCCGCTATTTCTGCTTTAGTCTATAAATAGACATAAGATACTTGCCCACTGCTCCCACTGACTACGACAACCCTCTGGCAGAATAATATACACGTGCTCTTCTAAAGCAAGTTTAGAACGACTCTATACTCATCCTCCTGCTGGGTCTCACAGTCTGGAACAACAACAACGGCAAGTCTGGGTAAACAAGAACCTCCCTGTCACCGTCTTTGAGCATACCGAAGTACCTCTTGAGTGCCTGAGGTTACCCACCATATCTGCGGAGTGGCCAATGGAACGTCAAACCAGATTGAATCTTTAGGTCCTATTAAATTTTCAGTAATCGTTTGCGGTTCTGGAATCACTTCCAGTTATACCATACTCCCACTACCGTTTTCTGAAAAAATCTATTTTTATTAAAACTGTGGCGAGTCAAGAACAATATCACTATTGATCTTCCAGATGGTAGAAAGTCAACCCTCGTCATAATCTGGGTCAACCCACAAACAGCCATTACAGAAACGTGCCTCGAGTTATCCAGAGTCTGGTTTTAAGTATAAGCCGGACAACTCCCCATACCTTAACAATGTTAAGATATGAACTATTCTATATCCAATATAGAAACAGAGGCACTGATTTAATTGGAACCAGATTCAAATCATGCAGCTGTCTCCAGTGCATGTCAACTAAATGGAAGGAGGCCGATCAGCGTTACTCAACTTAGGAATGCATCCAATCATGAGTAACCTGAAAGAGAAGCAAGTTCTCTTATAATCATTACTATCAACTGAATACCATACACAAGTATCCACATCTTCGATCACCTTGAAGAATCCTGATACTTGGAATACCTGGTTCTTTACTTTATTCTTATGTCTATAACTTCTCAAAACTTGGACCTTGTATTTCTACGAAATACATGTCTAAGAACTAGAGAAGTCACAAGTAAACAGAATATAGTACGAGTACCAACCCCTCTGTCCTCATGGACACTGGACAACATACAATACTCTGTATAAGTCCCCTGAGTCTAATAACTAATTCCCTGTGTGTCGTAGGTTGAAAACTGTACTTATGGTTAAGAAGAATTACACCGCTGTTTAATACTCCTTACCTAACCATCCACTGATATAGGTAAATGTCATGGACATAATTTCAAAAAGTTATATCTCACTTTATAAAAATAAACATACAGATTTATCAATTTGAAATTGGTGCATTACAACGGATATTCAAAACCAAATATTTGCCGTCCGGCAAACAACCCGGGTGATTTCCTCAAATATCACCAATTACAACGAATCCCGATATAATGAGGATAATCACCCAATTCCCAATAATTTACTCCCACTCATCATCTGTAAAACCATACAGATGTGAGAATCAAACCTGGTAAATACATACTCTTGAGCAAGGGCTAATTGGGAAATCAGTTTTCTTTTAACAATATACAGTGAAACCGAAACATGTAAATGTTTCGAAAGGGTATCCGGGTATTCCTAGTAATGCCTCTTCCATTATCAGATTCATAACTATAACCGTATATTTCTTCTCCATCTCTCCAAATCCCTTTATATGTCTTTAGTCATTACCTTCTGCACACCATCGTTAGGCTAAATAGTTTTCTTCCTTCCCTATCGTTCGGCACCAGCCAATGGTTTGGAAGAAGACTATCCAATAAGCGTAACAGGTGTACTGTCCTAATCCTAGGAGCACTTGCAATGCGAGAGAAGGTGAAGATAAAAGACAACCGAATAAACCTTATTCCTATTTCTCCTGAACCAGAATCCATCCCCGAACTGGAACAAGTTCCTTTAGAGTTCGTATATAACCATACGATGGAGTATCCAATAAACTGTAGATCTTCGTAGTGATACGGAATGTTCTGGAGAAATAAAAAGGTGATATAGGATTGGCGATGAAATACTTGGTTTGGTCGTGAATAGCAGTCGCAATTTACTTTGCCCTCTTACTAATCCCTTTATTTGTCTTTACTTAATACCTTCTGTACACCTTCGTTAGACTAATTGGTTTTCTTCATTCCCCACCGTTCGGCACCTGCCTATGGTTTGGAAGAAGACTATCCAATTAGCGTAATAGGTGTACTGTTCTAATCCAAGGAGCACTCGCAACCTGAGAGAAGGTAAAAGGAAAAGACAACTGAATAGTCCTATTCGTTTTCTCCAGAACCGGAAACCATCCTCGAATAAATTCCTTCGAGTTCGTATATAACCATACGATGGTTTTTATCCAATGGAAGTGGATGTTCGTATTAATACGGGGTGTCCTGGAGAAAAGGGTAAGAGTAGGAGTGGCAATGAGGTATGCAACTCTAACAATCCAAAAGCCAGTATTATAAGAAGGTTCGGTTAACTTGGTCACTGAGTCTTAGTATAGGGTCGGGTCATGGTCGCTGCCAAATAGAGAGAGAAAAGAAATACTCAGCGTGCACTCTAACCTAGATCAGAATGGTTATCACTTTATCTAATCAGGAAACCTCCCACTGTAACCCCAATTCTCCTCCAAACCTGAAAGAAGAATTAGTCGGGATCACCCGAGGAGTAAACCAACTCATCAGTGGGAATCGGAATCCAACTATCATCGCATGATAACGTGATGGAATCCACTCACGTTATCACACTCCAGAAGGTATGCGCATATCTGGCAAGTTTCAGTTTTTTTAGAAACTCCCGATATGATTTTTACCCCATGCTCTTATGACCTTGACTTTGGCCAACAAATCATAAGTCACATGTCAAGTTCTACCCGTCATTATCCAGGTTGATTTGAACCCACCCGTACCTACCCTTGACTTGGCTAACAAGGCAGTACGACATTTCCAAACCAACGCATCTATCTATGCAACAGAAAGGTAACAAATAGCTACCATACACTATGCCTTGACTTTGGCCAACAAACATAGCATGAATACTAAGTGCTACCCGTTTGAAATGACGGAGGGCTACGAATGGTTTTTGGCGAAAAACCTTTAACGCAATGAACTTGATATCGTGAAGGAACCGGATAGCTTTTTATAAAAATATAGTGGCGAAAACCTTCGCTAAAGAGGTCACTCCCGGTGAAGGGATCTCGGCTCTTTCCCCGTAGAATGAGGTGCAGGATATTCCAACTGAATACCACTATGCAAAGCAAAAGTAATCGGCTATAGTGAAGTTATTACCCTGACGCAAACTTCTGTCCAAGGGGTCACTTCCGGTGAAGGGATCTCGGCCCTTGCCTCGTCGACTGAGGTGCTGGATATTCATAACCGAATACCACCGTGCAAAACAAAAGAGAACGTCCTTGCAATAACAGCTTTTTGGAAAAATGTTCCAACAACATCAGAATAGGTTTGTTTAGCTTGCATTGATTCGAATCAATGCAGTCCCATCAATTTATCACACCAATAAAGAACGAAAATAATGATGTACGTATATGCCATCCGCATTCTCCACTGGGTCCCGTCATCACCCGTTAGGTTACTTAACTAACGACAGAGCGGGGACTGGACTAGCGCGGATGCAAAACATATACAACATCTACTAGTATATATATCAATATATAAAATTTGCTCAAGGCGTGATAAAATGTAACATCATAGAAATGTAATAAGTATCACAGAACAATACAGATATCTGGGATCCCCAGGTTTCATAGAGCCGCTACTGAAACCTGACGTTCCCCTGGTCGTGTGGATGGCCTGTGCATTGAAATCCTAGACCCCTACGGGCGCGGCAAGTTACCCGCCAAAACTTGAAGCGAGGCAACCCCCTTCAACAACGTGAATGGACCACCCAGCACTTTACGGAATCCGGTAACTTGAGCACCCCTCCTTGGATCAACCTATACCCCCTACGAGTGCGGCAAATAACCCGCCAATTCTAGAGTGAAGCCCCCTCCGTCTCAAAGCCATGAGATGCGGGCTTGTTTCCCTCTAGAACCCGGCTACCCGTGCACCCCTCTACGGGGTAATCCTAGTACAGAAAGTAAAATATACAACGGGTACATCGACCTTAGCCCGGTCGTACCCCAAAAGAATAATATACAAACAGGCAGTGACGACAGTCTACATGTCGGACGCTCGCCCTGCAATATCAAATGTACATATACAACCAAACCGTACTACCATTGCATCCAGGCTATCCACCACGACAAATCCGCAACATCACAGCACAACACAGAACATCAACGTGAATGTCATGTTCGCAAATCCGTCTAAAAGGACTATAGTAATTAGACAGGATTTACCGATCAAATGATATTCACGGTCGCAGATATAATGTAAATACTGTGAACTAACATGTTTAAAATTTTCGATCGACAAAAATTCCTGAAGTGGGCCCCAAGTACAATAATCAGTACACAAAATAAATCTGGGCCCAAATAGAATATACCATAAATCCCAATTCCAAGTCAGAGACCTACTGAAGAAATTTGGTGCACTGTATAGTACGATGGCGGATCCGCAGCGCTACAGTAAAATCAGCCCACCATATTTTCTCAGTTTTCTTAGAAAAGCCTGCACATATTTCTGCAACATACCAAATAATTTTTCGAGCACAAAACAGAATCGACAGAAACTGTGTTTTTGAAATTGTGGTTTTGGAATTTTTGTTCGATCGAAGTTCTAAACACGTTAGAGCAAGCTAGAAAAAGTTAATGGCGTGGCTCTGATACCATGTAAGTCTACGGTAGCGCCCCGGCCGCCTTTCCGAGGCCAAAATGCGGAAACGAAACTTTTTCTTAACTTGTAAACCGGCGCTACCGCATACTGAAAACCCGGATCGGACCATTAACCTACTACTAGCTAACTAGAGGAGGGATAGAAAGCTATACCGATCGATCCATGTCTTTCGGTCTTCGGCCACCATCCCAAGCTCCCCGCGGCAACTCCGGTCTTCATCTCCTCGTCGGAAAGGGCACCACATCGAGAAGCCTTTTACGGGCTCCCGCTTCATCCGAAGCAACTCGGGCACGAAGTGTGCTAGCCGACTTGCCCAAGGTTGAAGTAGAGTATGTTGTGATCACTTTGTCTCTTGCATCAATGGCTTGGATGGAGGTTATAGATGATGCCTTTCATGGAAATTATGAGCTAGAGGAGGAAGAAGAAGAAAGAGCTATCTTTTTCCTTTTTGTGATGCTATGATAGAATGAGAGAGTGAGGAAAAATAATATGAGAGATAACAATAATCACATGGCAGCCCCTCTCTTTCTCTTCCTCTTATATCATCACAAAACAATCAAATAATGTGACATTTACACACATAAAGAGACCATGAGTCACCATGTATGTCCATGTCACAATGAATGCACAAAATGATGATTTAAGCTCACAATTTCCATTATCCAAAAATTAATCCAAATGTTTGGTCCAACAAAAAGATACGGCAACATCTAAAGTAAACTCGTGATGGATCATAAGGATACCCCTCACCTGTATATACATATCTGCATCTGCATTCCGACTGAATGCGAATGCGATGAGACTAAAGTAATCCAACAAATTTAATACTAGGATCTGGCTTAAACCAAAGCCCACTAGTATGATCCGTCCGATCAAGATCCGTGCAATACCGCACGTATAAGATCGAACGCTGCCATATATCATACGGCCTCTACAACGTTTCGCCCGAAACTTGAGAAACTGTTTGTGGGGGACTCTAAAGACTCGTCAATACTTTGGCTGTTGATTTAACCACTAGCACGTCAGAGGTATTAGCCGTACGTAACGGGCTACCAATTATTGACCAAAAGGGAGGTCGATGAGCGAACTCATCCTGACACCCTACTGAGCCTGTCAGACACAATATCCGTACAATCCGGTCCGTTCGTCTATGAGCATCGCATGGCGGGCCTAGGGGGTTGGTAAAAGTCAGACCCCCAAAAGCGGTACAAGTCGTGTCGGAGTGTGGCCCAGAACACCCTGAGATACTACTGGAATATCTACTAGTAAATCTCCTGCCTTGGCCAAGGACTTCGTGTAATGGCTCTCCTAGACACAGCGCGACCTCACCCCCAATACCGGGAGAGACGAACCCCTGCAGATCCGCTCACTGCCTCCATGTGGCTCGGGACTGTACCCAACTAAAACCTGTTTGCACGACTCCTTTGAGCCGTGGTAGTGTAGTAATCAAAGCACAGTGGGAACTCACACAAGACAAATAACGATCTCAGGTCGATGAACTAACCTGTACACATGTTACCAGGGAACTGCTATCTGACGTCTGGTATAATCCTAACTAGCAGGTTCCCGGCGAGTCCTGTCCGGTGTACTCATAACCCAATGAGCACCTGTATACATCTTAAGTGAACCAACTGACACCAGTGGCTTGTGAGACCGGCCACCGCCCCTCGTCGGGGTCTCGACTGTATACACCAGTCTACTCCGGAGTATCGATGCCCCGTCTCGAATACTCCCACGACTAGGGACCACTTTAAGGATGTGCTTATAGACCCCAGCTCCCATATATATGATCGCCATCATACTGCTGGTAGTCAAGCAAGAATCCTAAGGGCTCTATCAACGTGTAATAGCGACTTGTAAGGTCACCTAAAGCAGTACACGATGATAAAGATAAACCAGATAGCATACTATCATCTCGAGTAAGACTGTCCTACCGGTATAGGTCCTCCCTCAATCATTGCAATCACGTGCCTGTGATCCAATAATTGTCTCTGAGGGCACTATATCCGACAGTTGTAAATCAATACTAAATTCAAGAGCTCGATCGGGAAGCAAACCTGATATGTCTTTAGGGAACACATTTTCGAACTCTCGAACTACCTCAGGTTTTTCTTCTTCAGCTGGTAGAGGGAACACTTCTACAATCTTTGGTTTAGCATGGTAGCTTCCTGGCTCTAAGGTTCTGTTTCCACTTTTGAAATAGAAGACTGCGTGATCTGGTATCTTAAATACCATCCTCCTTTAACGGCAGTCAATGGTAGCATAAAATACTCCCAGCCAATCCACTCCCAACACAACATCGAAATTTGGTATGTCCAGTACTTTGAAATCTGCGTAGAATTCTCGACCGCAAACTATAACTGGGCACTGATCATATTCTAAAGTTGCCTTCAAGACTCCATTTCCAGAACTAACATTCCATCTTAAAATGAGGGGCTTCACGGGAATCGCGTGCGTTCTCACGAATCGTTGTGACATGAAGTAGTGTGAAGCTCCAGTGTCGAAAATTGCGAGTGCAGGAAGGGTAGCTACTAGTATAGTACCTAAGTTGTGTAAGATTGTGTTTAGATATAGAGATAGTATATCGATGCACAAGAATTGAATGGTTGAAAGGATGGGAGAATTTACTAGTGATGACTTGTCCTGTGGCTTCGGCCTCCTCGACCGTCATTGTAAGTGCCTGTCGTCTCGGTACATTCCTCCTCGCCGGAGCCACATTCCTCTGTCCTTGAGGCACGTTTCTCTGTGCCTGATAGAGTTGACACTGAGGTTGTGTAGGTGGTCCACATAGAGCTGGTGCAGGAAGAGCTAGGCGGGGTGCAGGTGCCTGAATGGCTGGCCTTTGCGGGTGCTGGTGCTGTGTTAAAACGATATGGGCATGCTCCTATAGCGTGAGTAGATGCGCCACAAATCAAACATAGGCCATTTGCATGCCTGCAGTCCTTCGCCAAGTGTTCAGTTCTCTTGCAGTAGAAACAGAAATCTGGACTGGACCGGTTAAATAATCCTCCTGGCCTCTTGGGTGCAGAAGTCGGACTCGAAGAGGCTCCTCCTGTCATCTGAGTAGCAGGGCGTTTGATTCCGGCTGCTTGAGGCTTACCCTTCTTCTTGACCACAGCTTCATAACGGCGTGCTATATTCAGGGTGAGTTCATGAGTTAGATAGTCGCCTGTGGCTAATGCTGCCTGAATCTCCGGGTCTAAGCCCTGTTGGAATCGTCTAGCCCGAATCTCATCGGTCGGGATCAAGTGTGCCGCGAACCTGATAAGATGTTCTTGTCAGGACAGCGATGTGTTTTACTAAACAGAATTTTATTACGAATTCTTTACTGCTATGCATGATGAATTCGACATCATATTCATCTACTGATTTTACCCACATGGAGCCTTGTTGCAGATGGATGAATTGTTGCTCCATCTCGAAACGGACAGTCTCAGGGAAGAACTTCGCATCGAAAAGATCGCGGAATGTCTTCAATTCTATTGGTTGTGTGAGACGGCTTTCTTTGGTTTTCCACCAGACTTTTGCATTGTCGGTGAGTTGGAGCTTGGCTTTACGAACCCAATCTATGTCTGGTACCTGCGCTGCTGCAAGGTCGTCCTCGATACTCTGGGCCCATTCCTCAGCCTCAAGAGGACTATCTGTTGGTGTATATGCCCTAGAGGCCATTACTGTATCATACTAGTTTGTATATTACTTAATGGAAGCTTAGGATATTCACAGTTGTATAAACAATCTTGCTCGGAATGGTAGTATGCTACTTGGTTTGTTTCTACTTTAATGTGTACATGTGTTTCTTTTAGCATATCGCCTATACTCATTAGTGGAGCCCTTAGGATCTTTGCTTGATTACCAGGGTTGTGGTGGCAGTCATACTAGTGGGGGCTGGGTAATCTACAAGCACATCCTTATACAGGTCCCTAGTCGTAGGATTATCGAGACAGGGCATCGATACTCCGGAGTAGACTAGCGTATGCGCTTCTCATCCTAGCAGGGGAGACGGTATGTCCCACAGCCGTCAGTATGTCGTACTTGAGATAGTATGCGGGTGCTCGTTAGGTTACGAGTACACTGGATAGGACTCTTCGGGAACTGTTGGTTGGTACTATACCTATCGTCAGTTATCAGTTCCCAGGTGACATGAGTACAGCTTAGTCTGCTCACTTGACACCGTCACTTCGCCTCGAGTGTGTTCCCACTGTACTTTGATTACTACCTTACCACGTTTCAAAGGAGTCGTGCAAACAGGTAGTAGTTGGGTGCAGTCCCGAAGCACTTGGAGGCAGTGACGGTTAGACAGGATTCGTCTCTCCCGGTATTGGGGGTTGATATCGCGCTGTGTCTAGGAGAGCCATTACACAAAGTCCCTGGCCAGGGCAAGCGAGATATACTGGTAGGTTTCCAGTGTTATCTTAGGGTGTTCTGGGCTACACTCCGACATGACTTATATCGCTATTAGGGGACTGACTTTTACCGCCCCTTAGGCCCGCCATGCGATATTCTCAGACGAACAGACCGGACTGTACGGAGACTGTCACATTCAGGCTCAGTAGGAGTTCGGATGGGTTCACCTCATCAGTCTTCTTATCGACATCTACCTGGGTACCGTTACGTACAGCTAGTACCGCTTACGGCCTATGGTTAAACCCACTGCCAGCGTAGTGTCGAGTCTTTAGAGTCTCACACAGAGAGCTATTCGCCTTTGGGCAAAACAGAGTAGAGGTCGCATGGTTTTGCGACAGGGTTCGTTCACATCCGTGCACTTGTGCACGTTTGGTGTCCGGGAAGTTATTACTAGCGGGCTTTGGTTTAAGCCAGATCCTAGTATACATTTTGGGATTGGTTTTATCTCTTTGTATTCGTGTTCTTCGGAACACGGATGCGGGTGTGTATGCACGGTTGACAGAGACAGAGGCAGAGGATTCTCATTAGGGTTGTTGACTGTTGCCTTTTTCTAAACCCTAATGAGAATAAGAAATATGATTAATAATAATATTAATTAAGTATTATTGTGCCATGGATGAGTTGAAAGTTTGACTTTTGTTGACTTGTTGACTTTGTTGACTATTTTGGACTTGTTGACCATCATCATTTCATGGCTATCATTTCATGGCTATAACTTTTGCTTGCTTGTTGTTCTTTACAAAATGAGTGCATGAAATGATAATGCCATTGACATGAACCATCAAAAATACTTAATTATTATTATTATCATGATTATTTTATTTTTTGAGAGCATGGTTGTAAAAAGTGATTCTCATTTTATCATTTTCACTCTCTCATCCAAGCTCTCCCTCTTCCTCTTGCTCATGGCTCTCATGTCTCATGAGTTGAGAAACATGGGCCATTGAGATAAAACCCTAAAAACACTTCTCTACTCACTCTAGAGTACAAGGTCTAGAAAGCCAAGTATTTTAGTTTCCTCTCCATTGAGGTAGGAGCCCAAGGTAGAAGCTTTCAGGTGGATCCATATTCGGCACAAGGAGACGACGAGGTGAGGCCGATCCGACCACTACAAGGAGAAGAAGAGAAGGAGTTCAAGATTAGGTATAACCCCTAACATAGTAGCTAAACTTGTAGTTCGGTTGCTAGATGTTAGTTTAGCAAAGATCCTTTTCTAGAGTCCATGTT
Organism: Agapanthus africanus; assembly: GCA_030015575.1. Lineage (NCBI taxonomy): Eukaryota > Viridiplantae > Streptophyta > Magnoliopsida > Asparagales > Amaryllidaceae > Agapanthus > Agapanthus africanus. Next base: position 34,179,359 of record CM057349.1, on the reverse strand, counting down.
ACCTTCACCGAAAAAATTGTTTTTCACCATTTCCGCATCCCCGAAAGAACCGGGAAGGGTAACGTGGACTTACACTATCTTTCCCTAAAATGTTCCTTAGATGCAACGCACGAAATTGCTTTACTCTAGGTGCTTCGGTTTTAGGGCGGTTCATAAGAATAGCAGTTTGCTGCTGCTGGCCCTCCAGAAGACTTTTGATGGCTTCTAGAAACATCGTCTGTTCATTGATCGGAGCAGCAACAGTAGGGGGAGGTGGTAAGATAGGTGGTGGTGGGTTGCCATTGACGTTGGTACTGGTGTTGTTAGAAGAATCCACCATCTTGATAGAAAAGGAAAGGTTAGGATAGATTCAATAAATTTGAAATGTAAGGAATGTATTGTCATGCCCCGCTTCCCAGTGTACGGGCTGAGGACGCGACGGGTCACACGACGTATTTACTCAGAAGCAAACACGCTAAGCATATCTAAGCAATATAAAATAAAATGTATACAAGAGATAAGATATAAATGAACAACAACTTTATTTATTAACATTATTTTTACAATACAATGAAAAGTAAATACATGGAATGAAAGCAATGCCTAAACAATGGCATAACAGAAATGAAAATGAAATGTACAAGTAAACTAGAGCTCCGGGTCAAAGGCTAGCTGATCCAAGTCCTCGCTGGTGGGATCTGTCTCCAGAAGGTCCGATCCACCTGACAACATTTCAAAGAAAAAAGAAAAAGAATGTCGTCAGCGAACAATTGCTCGGTAAGTTCCAAAGGTAAGTAGAGACAGAATAGACAGAAAGAGAATGTAACTTTTAAAGTTGTATTATATTATTAACGCTGTTGTTTGTAGCTTGGTACAGAAAATGCCAGTGTATACGAGAGGAGTCCCATTATTCCGGAGACTAAGGTATACAGAGTATAAGGAACCGTCAGCCACGGTACAACAACAATGGAGATTCATGTTAGGTGTATTATGGTTACAGTCTCGTGCCACTTTTAACACCTTCCGTACCAATCTACCCTTTATAAACCCTGCGATGTCTTGATTGTATTGTTTGTATTGTTTTGTCTTGTATTGTAAATTGAATATGGATGACTTGCCGAAATCATGATATCAGTAAATGGATGTAACTGGAGAATCAGGTAGATGGATGTATATCCATGGTTCGGTTCAGTCAAGTTATATATTGAAATAGATTGTACATACGGATTCATGTTGAATCAGGTTGTGTTGTAAGTTTATACTTGAATCGTATTCGAGTCAGATTGATCAGATTGAGACTCAGTCTGAGTCAGACATTGAAATCCTGAATTAGGTTTTGATGTTATCGGTAACTGTTGTACATGGACGGCAGGATTTATGTTTTTTCCAAGACAATTATCGTGTTGATAACACTGTTTGTTAGATTTTCTACCTTAAATAGGCAAGCACCCATATCTCTGGCTCTCTGAGGTTCAAGAGACTGGTCCCGCTTAAACATATGTTTACTAGGGTCCTTATTGTAATTTAGTATAACTTGAGGGGGTTTTATATAAAAAAAGTTTTGGTATAGTTTCAAAATACACCTCAAGTATTTAATTATCGTCTTTAGAGTTTTCATAGATATGTATCTTACAATTGTGCAATTTCTAGTAAATAGAACTTAGTTTTCATAGTATATGGTATTTTATTGAAATATTGTAATTGTATTGTATGTGGATGGGATTTTCATGTAATAGTGATTCTTTTGATTTAGAAAACTTGGAATATTTACATAATTAAAATACTTATTTTTATAATAAATATATAAATATTTAATTAAAATAATTTATTTATTTTCTTGTAGAAATCTCATTTTCTAAAGAAAAAATGTATAAAAATTCCATCGAGTTCGAATGCTCCTTGCGGAGGTCTGCATCTCGCTCTACTAGTCCTGAGGATGTGCAATAATCTGGACCATCCCGAATGAGGTCCCTAAAATGGGTTGTAGAGCCGTAATTGCATGTAAATGTTTAATACATCTTTTTATAGAAAACGGTTTTGTAAGTTTAGGGTATTTATTTGTAAAGTCGTATTTTCCTGTATTCTATTGTCCCAATTTCCATCGTGCTATGATAGAGATGTGTGTTGTGATGAGGTAGGTCATTATCTCGTGAGTTATCTAAAGGTATAGCAAGGAACATGTTAATTATGTCGAAATGTAAAGTATGTGGTATTTTTCTGTAAGAGTGCGATAAAAGACACAAAAATAATTCTTTTGCGGTGAAACTTGTTTTAATAGGTTTGTTAATGTTTGCTAAACAATATGTGAGAGTATGGTATTTTCTTGATTAAGAAAAATATAATTTTAAAGGAAAACCGAATCGGAAGTCGTCGGGTTTTGGAAATGTAAATTTTTAAAGAAGAAGGGGGAGAAGAGGGGACTTACTGGCTTGTTGGCCTAGAGGAGAGGGAGGGGGTCCTAAAGAAGGATTTGGGGTGTCGTTTTGTCGCTTGAATCACCTCGGAAGTTCGTTGGAGTTTCGCCCTTCACTAACTTCACTTGTACACCAAAGTTCTTGAGAATTTTGTATAGTTTTTGTAATAGAATTCTGAGTGGGAGGGGTGTAAAATGGAGTGCGTATTTATAGGAAAAATTAGGGTTTAGGGGGTGATGAAAAATGCATTAAAATTTGCATTAAAATGGGATTTAAAGGTGTTTTATTATTCTTTGTAAATGTGCAGAGAAAATAAAAAATACTGGAGTTAAGGGGGTAGTCCAAGGGTCTAGGGTTTACAAAAAATTTTGGGTTTGGGCCAACGAAAACCGGCGGCGCTGGCCTGTGAATGAATCTTGCCGGTCCAATCATTGAGGTGGGGGCTTGGGTTGAGGCCACATGTCTCTGTCGGTCTGAATACTAATTTGCACCTGTTTGTTTTAAGTGTGACTCTTCATTTTACGTGCAATGCACGTGCAAACTCTTGGGCTTCTAAAAGATTAAAAGAAAATTAAATAAAAAGATAATGTGGCTGATGAGATTTGAACTCGGGTGCTATGTCTCAGCAGTGCAAAGTCTTACCAATGAGCTACAAGCCCCTTCTTGCTGTTCTAAAACAAAGCAAATTCTTATAGCATTCACAGGAATTGTAAATACCCCAATTGTACATTAACTTTTAAACAATTTTATGTACACTGAAATTGGAGTTGTTATAGTCTACCCTCCTTACAAAAATTCCGTCCTCGAAATTTATAATTTATTTTAAGGACTAGTTTACAAATAAATAAGGGTATCTTGCATGCATCTCATCTTCCCTTTCCCATGTTAATTCTCCTGGTGTGTTTTTTCTCCACATCACTCGAACCAAGTTGAATTCCTTGTTCCGAAATTACTTCACTTTTCTATCCAGGATCTCAACAGGTTGTTGCTCACAAGATAAGTCTAGCTGTACAGTGAGCTCAGAATGATCAAGAATATGGCTGGGGTCACTCACATACCTTCTGAGTTTGGATATGTGGAACATATTGTGCGCTCTTTTCAATGAAGGTGGAAGTGCCAAGCGATAAGCCACTTCACTGACTCGTTCGAGTATGTCGAACGGTCTAATGTACCTTGGACTAAGCTTACCCCGTCTTCAAAAAAGAATCACTCCGCGGTTTGGAGATATCTTCAGAAATACGTGACTTTCAGGCTGGAACTCCAAATGACGGCGCTTTGCATCAGCCCAGTGCTTCTGCCGATCTTGGGCTATGCACATTCTTTCCCTGATAGTACGAACTACGTCAACAATTGCTACTATCATATCAGGTCCAAGGAGTTCCCTATCTCCGATGTCGTCCCAACTTAATGGCGATCGAAACTTCCTTCCATAAAGTGCTGCAAAAGATGTCATTCCTATACTTTCTTGGTAGCTGTTGTTGTATGAAAACTCCACAAGATGTAGGAGATCTTCCCACGATCCTCCGAAGTCTAGCATACACGCTCTGAGCATATCTTCCAAGATCTGAATAGTTCGCTCAGACTGACCATCTATTTGTGGATGATAAGCTGTGCTGAAGTTCGCTCAGACCGACCATCTGAATTGTAGCTCATTGGTAAGATCTTGCACTGCTGAACAAAAGAACCATAGTTCAAATCCCATCAGCCACACATTATATTTTTATTTAATTTTCTTTAAATCTTTTAGAAGCCCAAGAGTTTCACGTGCACTAAACGTAATAGGGTAAGTTACAAAATAATCTAACAGGTGCATTATGCTAGTTGAAGCGTCATGGACACGTGGCGAGGATACGAGCCCCCACCTCCTGACTCGGGCCGGTGAGAAGGCAACTCGGGCCGGCGCCGCCGGTGGTAGTGATCCTAAACCCTAATTTTCTTTAACCCCCTGCGCCCCTTGGCCTACCCCACTACCCCCAGACTGTTTAAATTCTCTGCAATTAACCAGAAAATTAAAATACCCCCCTTTAATCCTTTTTAATTCATATTTTTAATGCATTTTCATCACAACTATACCCTAATTTTTCCCTATAAATACCACCCTCAATTCACCCCTCCTCACTCACAAATCCCTGCCAAAACTCTCAAGAAAATTCCAAGATCCTTTTGTGTGCAAGTGGAGTTAGCAAAGGGCGAAGCTCTGACGAACTTCCGGCGACAACTCAAGGAGTTTCCAATGACGAAACGACGCACCGGCAACTCCCACCTCTTCCTCCTTCTCTCTTCTATCCAATCATCCAGTAAGTCCCTACTCCTCATTCTTTTCTCTATTCTAAAAACATTCAAAACTAAAACCCGACGAAAGCGGAGTTAGTCCGACTTCCGATTCGGTTTTCTTTAAAAACTACGATTTTTCATAATCAATATACCTTCATATCATTACATATTGTTCATTAAACATTAATAAACATCTTTAATAAGTTTCGTCACAAAAGATTGTTATATGCATCTTTTATCGCAATTTTACATTAAAATACCACAAATTTTAGTTTCCGACATAAACTCTATAATAACTTTATACCTTTAGAAATCTCACGAGGTAATGACCTACCTCCTCACAACACACATATCTAACATAGCACGATGGAATTTGAGAATATAGATTCGGAAAATACGACTTTACATATAACTACCTTCAACTATTAAAATATTTTTCTACAAGAAGTGTATTTTAACAAATCTTTACAATTGCGCCTCTACAATCTATTTTGGGGAACCCATTCGGCATGGTGTAGATTATCGCACATCCTCGGGCTTAGTAAAGTGAGATGCAGACCTCCGCAAGGAGCATACGATCTCGAAAGATTTTAATACAATTTTTCTTTAGAAAATGTGATTTCTATTATAAACAAAACTTATATTATTTATAAATAAATATATATGTAATTAATATCAAAATATCTATTTTTAATATTTATAATATTCAACATTTCAAAAATTCAAGAAAAACATCCCATTTACAAGAAAATACCATACAATTTCAATATTTCAAATAAATACCTTATACTTTAAGAACTAGGTCATATTCACTAGAAATGTCATATTGAATAAAAGAAATATCTATGAAAACTCTAAAGATGATAATCTAATGCTTGAGGTGTATTTTGAAAATTATACATAATTATTTTTACATAAAACCCCTCAAGTTATACTAAATTACAATAAGGACCCTAGTAAATATAGGTTTAAGCGGGACCGGTCTCTTGAGCCTCAGGGAGTCGGAGATATGGGTGCTTGCCTATTTAAGATAGAAAACTTAACAAACGGTGTTATCAACACGGTAATTGTCTTTGAAAAAGACACAAATCCTGCCATCCATGTGCAGCAGTTACCGATAACACCAAAACCTAATTCAGGACTTCAATTTATTTTCTAATTGTCTGACTTAGACCGAGTCTCAATATAATCAATCTGACTTGAATATGATTCAAGTATGAAATTACAAAACTACAATTTAATATGAATCCATATATTCAATCTATTCAATCTATACCGAACCATGGATATACACCCATCTACATGATTCTCCAGTTACATCCATTTACTGATTTCATGGTTCCGGCAAGTTATCCATCTATATAAATCAAGACAATACAATACAAATAATACAATCAAGACATCGCGGGGTTTATAAGGGGTAGATTGGTACGGAAGGTGTTAGAAGTGGCACGAGACAGCAACCATAAAGACACCTAACCTGAATTCAATTGTCGTTGTACCATGGCTGAACGGTTCCTTGTACTCCATATACCGTAGTCTCTGGTCTAGCGAGACTCATCTCGTATACACTGGACTCTTCTTCACTAAGCAACAAACAACAACATTAACACTAAATACAATATTATAACAATATTCTCTCTATTCTGTATATTCCATTCTTGTCTATTTACGGGACTTACAGAGCGATTTGTTCGCTGACGACATTCTCTTTCTTTTCTTTGGAATGTCGTTAGGTGATTCGGACTCACTGGAGATCGAGCCCACCAGCGAGGACTTGGACCAGCTAGCTTTCGACCTGGAGCTCTAGTTACTTGTACATTTCATTTCAGTATTTTCATTTTCGTTATGCCACTGTTTAGGCATTGCTTTCCATTCCATGTATTTACTTTTCAGATGTATTGTAAAAAGAATGTTAATAAATAAAGTTGCTGTTTATTTACATCTTGTCTCTTGTGTACATTTACTTTTATATTGCTTAGATACGCTTAGCGTGTTTACTTCTGAGTAAATACGTAGCGGCCCGTTGTGTCCTCTGCCCATACACTGGGAAGCGGGGCGTGATAGGTTTTGTTGGTGACCCATGCAGGTCAGATATGTGTGGACATACAGGTCAGTTCTGTATGGACATACAGGTCAGCTCTGTGTGGACAACCTAAGTAATATAACACAAGAACCAGCAACTGAAAATATTCTTTACAATTCATATTTCTTGAATCTTATCATTTCATTTACTTTGAATCTGTCCTAACTAAAATTTTTCTTTCAAGGTTATGGACTCCCCAAACAACGCCAGCACGAATGTTAACAACACTCCCCCACCACTACCACTCACACCTGCCGTCGTTGCTCCGATCAACGAGTAGACGGTTTTGCTTGAGGTGATCCGCAACCTCTTGAAAGGACAGCAACAACAGACTGCTATCCTGATGAACCGACCAGAGGCAGAAGCACTTGGGGTGAAGCAATTCAGGGCCTTGCACCCTAAGCAGTTCGCAGGAAAAGAGAGCCCTCTAGAAGCTAAGGAATGGGCTTAAAGCATTGAAGATGATCTGGAAGCGACATAAGAGCCAGTGATAGCTTGGGTTCGTGTTGCGAAGCTGCAGCTCACGGACATAGCACGGGTTTGGTGGAAGGCGTAAGAAAGCCGTCTTGATCAACCCATCGAGTGGAAGACTTTCCACGACATGTTCGATGCAAAGTACTTCCCAGAGACTGCCGGGTTCGATATGGAACAACAGTTCATCCACTTACAACAGGGTTCGATGTGGACCAAATCAGTGGATGAATACGATGCTGAGTTCACCATGCTCAGTCGGTAAGATATGTCTCAATAATTTGATTTTTCAATATATCACATACTACACAGCTAACACACTACTTTAACAGATTTGCGGTACACCTGATACCGACGGATGAGATCAGAGCCCGTCGATTTCAACAAGGGTTAGATTTGGAGATCTAGGCTGCACTAGCTACAGGAGATTTTCCGACTCATGAATCGGCTCTGAAAGCTGCCCGCCGTTATGAGGCAGTAGTAAAGATGAGGGGCAGATCTCAATCTGCTGGAGTTAAGCGCCCTGCCATCCAGATGGAAGGAGGAGCCTCTTGAAGGCCACCATTTGTTCCAAGGAGACCGAAAGTACCAATTAACCGGCCCAGCCCAGCCTTTTGTACCTACTGCAGGAGAGATGGGCATTTGGAGAAAGAATGCCGACGAGCCAACCGTCTTTGCTTAGTCTGCGGCTCAGCTAATCATGATATTGGATCTTGTCCCCGAAGATACAACCTAATTGCTCCACCCATGCCAGCAATCACTTACCAGCAGAGACCAGCCCTTCAGGCACCTGCTCCAAGACTCGCTCTCCCTGCTCCACCACCTAGAGGACCACCGACTGCACCTTCTCCTCGTCAGTTCCATCAAGCTCAAAGCAACGTTCAGAGGAATGCTTCTCCGGCCAGGAGGAATGTACCACGGCGACAGGCTTTCACGATGACCGTGGAATAAGCTGAGGCCACTGGCCAAGTCATCACCGGTAACCTTTCTTCTCAAGCTTTTCTTTCAGTCTTAACACCTACCTACATATTTTTCCTATACCTAAAACATATCCCACATAACTTAGGTACAATCTTAGTAGCCTCACTTCCTGCACTCGCACTATTTGATACTGGAGCATCTCATTACTTTATGTCGCAACGGTTCGTCCGAACTCATATGATCCCAGTCACACCGCTTGTATCCAGCTGGAATGTCAGTTCAGGGAACGACGTTCTAAGGCAACAATGGGATACAGCTTGTGTCCAGTAGTCGTCTGCAGCAGAGAATTCTATGCTGACTTCAAGGTGCTGGACATACCGAACTTCGATGTGGTTTTAGGTATGGATTGGCTCGGAACATTTTATGCTAACATTGACTGTCGTCAAAGGAGGGTAGTATTCGAGATTGCAGAGCATCCGGTTTTTTATTTCAAAAGTGTAGACCGTACTCTAGAGCTAAGTACATACAAGGCGAAACCAAAGAAGGCAGTAAATGCAGCAATTCAAGTGGAGGAAGGATCAAAGCCAGAAGTAGTTCGAGAGTTCGAAGATGTGTTTCCTGACGATATATCAGGTTTGCCTCCCGATCGAGCTCTTGAATTCAGCATTGATTTAGTACCAGGAGCACAACTGGTAATCAAAGCACCGTATCGACTAAGTCCAGAAGGTTTGAAGGAAGTCCAAACTCAGTTGGATGAATTATTGGCGAAAGGATGGATTCGTCCCAGCACTTCAAGTTGGGGATCTCCACTTCTACTTGTGAAGAAGAAGGAAGGTTCATACAGAATGTGCATTGATTATAGAGCCTTGAACGAAGTAACGATAGAGAACAAGTATCCACTTCCGCGCATCGACGATCTGTTCGATCAGCAAAGTGGGTCTTGTGTTTACTCCAAATTAGATCTTCGTTCATGTTATCATCAGGTGAAGGTCAAGGAATCTAATATCCACAAAACGGCTTTCAGAACTCGTTATGGACATTACGAATTTCTTGTGATACCATTTGGAGTGACCAACGCACCGGCGATATTCATGAACCTAATGAATCAAGTTTTTCGGGAGTACTTAGACAGGTTCATTGTCATCTTCATCGACGACATCCTGGTGTATTCTAAGAGTCGGAAAGAACATGCCGAGCACCTACGAATTGTCCTTGAAACTTTACGACAACATCAACTCTATGCCAAGTATAGCAAATGCGAATTCTGGCTAAATCAAGTTGGTTTCTTCGGACATATTGTATCAGGCGAAGAAATATTTGTGGATCCAGGGAAAGTTTCATCAGTAAGCGAATGGCCGATACCAAAGTCAGTGAAGACATTCGAAGTTTCTTGGGTCTAGCTGGATATTACAGAAGGTTCATTGATGGATTTCGGAAGATAGAAACACCCCTGACCAAGATCACACGTAAAGATGAAGACTTTGTGTGATCAGAAGCATGCGAGCAATGTTGGATATAGTGCTCTCAAAGTCAATTATTGGATCGCAGGCACGTGATTGCAATGATTGAGGGAGGATCTATACCGGTAGAACAGTCTTACTCGAGATGATAGTATGCTATCTGGTTTGTCTTTATCATTGTGTACATGCTTCAGGTGACATTACAGATCACTATTACACGTTGATAGAGCCCATAGGATTCTTGCTTGACTGCCAGAAATATGACGGCGATCATATACATGGGAGCTGGGGTCTATAAGCACATCCTTAAAGTGTCCCTAGTCGTGGGAGTTTCGAGACTGGACATTGATACTCTGAGAGTAGACTAGTGTATACGGATTGAGACCTCGACGAGGGACGGTGGCTGGTCTCACAAGCCATTGGTGTCAGTTGATTCACCTAAGACATATACAGGTGCTCAATGGGTTATGAGTACACCGGACGGACTCGCCGGGAACATGCTAGTTGGTATTATACCTGTCGTCAGATAGCAGTTCCCTGCTCCCACTGTGCTTTGATTACTACCCTACCACGGCTCAAAGGAGTCATGCAAACATGTTTTAGTTGGGTACAGTCCCGAGCCACATGGAGGCAGTAAGCGGATCGGCAGGGGATTCGTCTCTCCCGGTATTGGGGGTGAGATCACGCTGTGTTTAGGAGAGCCATTACACGAAATCCCTGGCCAGGGTAAGTGAGATTTACTGGTAGGTATTCCAGTAGTTTCTCAGGGTGTTCTGGGCTACACTCTGACATGACTTATACCGCTATTGGGGGTCTGACGTTTACCAGCCCCTAGGCCCGATATGCGATACTCATAGACGAACGGAACAGACTGTACGGATATTGTCACTGACGGGCTCAGTAGGGTTTCAGGATGAGTTCGCTCGTCAGCCTCCCTTTTTCTCAATACCTGGACAGTCGTTACGTACAGTTAGTACCACTGACGTGCTTTTGGTTAAACCCACTGCCAGTGTATTGACGAGCCTTTAGAGTCCCATACAGAAAGTTTCCTAAGTTCGGACGAAACGTTGTAGAGGCTGTATGGTTTTATGGCAGGGTTCGAATATACACGTGCACTTGTGCACGTGTCATGATCAGATGGATCTTACTAGTGGGCTTTGGTTTAAGCCAGATCCTAGTATTAGATTGTTGGATTACTTTCGTCTCGTTGTATTCATATTCAGTCGGAATACGGATACATGTATGTATATACGGATGAGGGGTATTCTTGTAATCCGTTACGAGTTTACTTTAAGCTTGCCATTTCATTTGGATTAAAACATTTAGTTTTAAATGTTTTATTGTGTGAGGAAAATGTGACTCATTTCTTTTTGGCTTGGACTTTATGGTGCATGCACTTGTGACTCATTGTTTTGCATTCATTGTGACATGAGGCTTTTTGGCATGGCTAGGATATTTTGTGGGTGGTATTTTGTGAAGGGGGCAGATAATTTTTGGTGTGGGATTTATTATTGAGTTGCTCTCTTCACAAAAGAACATAACACACTTCACTCATTATTCTTGAGCTCACACTTTCCTCTCATGGCTTCCACTTTTACCTCCACCTTAACCCTCTCATGTGATGAGAATCCTAGGGTGTTTTGAGACAAAGTATTCACACACACTCTCTACTTCACCTTGGACATTTTGGCTAGCAAACTTGATGTCCGAATTGCTTCGGTTTTGAAGCGGGACCCCGTATAAAGAATCCTCGACGTGGAGCCACTTCGACGAGCGAGATCGGAGAGCAGATTTCATCGGGGCAGCCGCAACAAGCCAGGGGAGGAGATTGAAGACCGAAGGACAAGGATCGATCGGTATAATCTCTAAAACCCCTTTACAGTTTACTAGAATACGGTTAATGGAACGATCCGGGTTTTAGGGTTACGTTAGCGTTGTTTTGAAAAGTTTTTCTTCCGCATTTGGCCTCGGAAAGACGGCCGGGGCGCTGGCGTAGCCTTACAAGCAAGCTTTCATAGAAATCAAGTCAAGATTGACATCAGCACCTATACTTGTCATACATGACCAATCTGGAGGTTTCGAAGTGCATTGTGATGCATCCGGTAAGAGATTAGGATATGTTCTACATCAGCACGGAAAGGTTGTAGCTTATGCTTCAAGACAGCTAAAGATTCATGAGCGCAATTATCCGACGCATGATTTGGAATTGGCAGCCGTTATCTTTGCTCTTATGATTTGGCGCCATTATTTTCTTGGTGAGCGAGTGAACATATACACAGATCATAAGAGTCTGAAATATGTGTTTACTCAGAAAGAGTTGAATATGCAGCAGAGACGATGGTTAGAACTCATGGCGGACTTCGACATCAACCTGCAATATCACCTAGGGAAAGTGAATGTGGTACCTGATGCCCTTAGTCGCCAACCATTAGCATTGAATCTCACCACTCAGTAGAAACTTCAACAAGACTTGCATCAGATGGAGATTGAAGTAGTCATGCCAGGTAACGCTTCAAGTTTGATGAATTTACAAGTTCAATCTACTATTTTCAATCAAATCAAAGCAACTCAAGCAAGTGATGCTAAGTTGCAAAAGATCAGAGAAACATTAGAAAATGGCCTCAAAACAGACTTCATCATCCGTGAAGACGGATCTTTAAGATACGGCAGTAGATCGGGTGTACCAAAAGGTTCTATTCGGGAAGAGTTAATGAAAAAAGCTCACAGCTCTCCCTACTCAGTACACCCTGGAGGTACAAAGATGTACAAGGATCCGCGGCAAAATTACTGGTGGCATGGAATGAAGCGTTAAGTAGCCAAAAGCGTCGCTAAATGCTTGGTGTGTCAGCAAGTAAAGGCTGAATATCACAGGACTGCTGGATTACTTCAACCGTTACCTATCCCTGAATGGAAGTGGCAACACATCCCAATGGATTTTGTGACCGCACTCCCTCGTAGTACAAAGGATAACGATGCGGTATGGGTCATTGTGGATCGACTCATAAAGTCGGCTCACTTCATCCCATTTCGGGTTGGCCAATCTACTGAGACATTAGCAAACAAGTACATGGAGGTAAGAATCTAAGTAAGATTTAAACTCTTCAAATATGTACTATCTCTGATACCCATGAACTCATACAGGAAATCGTGAGACTTCATGGAGTACCGGTCTGCATTGTCTCCGATCGTGACACCAGGTTCCGATCACAATTTTGGCAAAGTCTGCAAGCGAGCTTGGGAACAAGGCTGAACTTCAGCACAGCTTATCATCCCCAAACAGACGGTCGGTCTGAGTGAACTATTCAGATCTTAGAAGATATGCTCAGAGCGTGTATGTTAGTCTTCGGAGGATCGTGGGAAGATCACCTACATCTTGTGGAGTTTTCATACAACAATAGCTACCTAGAAAGCATAGGAATGGCACCCTTTGCAGCACTTTATTGAAGGAAGTGTCGATCGCCATTAAGTTGGGACGACGTCGGAGATTGAGAACTCTTTGGACCTGAGATGATAGCAGCAATGGTTGACATAGTTCGCACTATCAGGGAAAGAATGCGCATAGCCTAAGATCGACAGAAGCACTGGGCTGATGGGAAGCGACGTCATTTGGAGTTCCAGCAGAGAGATCATGTATTCTTGAAGATATTTCCAAACCGTGGAGTGATTCGATTTGGAAGACGGGGTAAGCTAAGTCCGAGATACATTGGACCGTTCGACATATGCGAACGAGTCGGTGAAGTGGCTTATCGCTTGGCACTTCCACCTTCATTGGAAGGAGTGCACAATGTGTTCTATAAATCCTAACTCAAAAGGTATGTGAGTGACCCCAGCCATATTCTCGATCATTCTGAGCTCACTGTACAGCCCGACTTATCCTGTGAGCAACAACCTATTAAGATCCTGGACAGGAAAGTGAAGTCACTTCGGAACAAAGAAGTAAACTTGGTTCGAGTGATGTGGAGAAACACGCCAGGAGAATCAACTTGGGAAAGAGAAGATGAGATGCGTGCAAGATATCCCCACTTATTTGTAATCTAGTCCTTAAAATAAATTGTAAATTTCGAGGACGAAATTTTTGTAAGGAGGGTAGACTGTAACAACTCCAATTTTAATGTATATAAAATTCATTTAAAGTTAATGTATACTTGGGGTATTTACAATTCCTGTGAGTACTATAAGAATTTGATTTACTTTTGAACAGTAAGAAGGAGCTTGTAGCTCATTGGTAAGACCTTACACAGCTGAACCAAAGCACCAGAGTTCAAATCCCATAAGCCACACATTATTTTTATTTAATTTTCTTTTAATCTTTTAGAAGCCCAAGAGTTTCACGTGCACTAAACGTAATAGGGTAAGTTACAAAATAATCTAACAGGTGCAATATGCTAGTTGAAGCGTCGTGGACACGTGGCGAGGATACGAGCCCCCACCTCCTGACTCGGGCCGGTGAGAAGGCAACTCAGGCCGGCGCCGCCGGTGGTAGTGATCCCAAACCCTAATTTTCTTTAACCCCCTGTGCCCCTTGGCCTACCCCACTCCCTACAGAATGTTTAAATTCTCTGCAATTAACCAGAGAATTAAAATACCCCCTTTAATCCTTTTTAATTCATATTTTTAATGCATTTTCATCACCTCTATACCCTAATTTTTACCTATAAATACCACCCTCAATTCACCCCTCCTCACTCACAAATCCCTGCAAAAACTCTCAAGAAAATTCCAAGATCCTTTTGTGTGAATGTGGAGTTAGCAAAGGGCGAAACTCCGACGAAATTCCGACGACAACTCAAGGAGTTTCCGATGATGAAACGACGCACTGGCAACTCCCACCTCTTCCTCTTTCTCTCCTCTAGTGTAACGTTTTGAAAATCGTTCAGGTGAAATTTCCGATTTTCGGTAAAATAACCGGTGTTTTCCGTAAAAGCCAAGATATAAATATCTTTCAACATAAAATTAAATATACCTATTCTAGCTATGAAATTGCTAGTATTTGATTTTTAATTGGCCACTTGTAAATTTCTAGTTTACTTAAAATTTTTCTGAAATTAATTATTTTTATTATTCTTTTTTAAGCCTTCACTAATACATTTAATTAGTGATATTTAATAATTTGAATGGGTTAATACAAGTTTTGTGCATCATGATGCATTAAGCCAAAATGTAACATGTTGATTTTAAATTGAAATGAATTTTCAAGATGGTTTTAGAAATTTATAGAAGAGGAGTTTAAAAAGAAAAGAAAATTTAATAACTAAGGGTATAAGTGGAAAGATGTATTAATTTAAGATGTCCTACTCACACCCACACATTTTCTCTCTCTCTCTCCCCTTTTTCTCAGCTCTTGGCCGAGCCCTCCTCAAGCAGCCCCCTAAAATCTTGATCTCAATTTCCACCTCAAAATCCACAATTTCCATCAAAAATCCAAAACAAAAACCTCCCAAACTCCAAATTAAACCTTACCCATTTCTACTTAACCTATTCTACATGGATCTTGGAGTATGGAAGTAAATTTGGGAGGCTAAGTTGCATGTAGATCTACAAATCTTGGAGGTATAAATCTTAACTCTTTAGTGAATTTATTGTTTAATTGCTTTAATCTAGCATATTTAAGTGTTAAATATGCTTCTAATTGCTAACTTAAAAATTCAAAAGAAGGAGTTCGAAATTCAAGTTAGGGTTTATCACTTAATCATGATTACAATGGGTAATGTAATATCTTAAGGAATGCAAAATATAATCTAGTTGTTAATTTACAAATTTGTTACTTGTAAATTGTTCTAATCAAGCTTTTTGCAAACTAGATTTTTGTGATTAAGGTATAGAGGTGAGTTTAAAATAAAATTAGTATGTGTGTGGCTTAATTAAGTTATTTAGTGAGCAATGTGGCCACTAGATTGGTTAAAACATCAAGTTTTGAACTAAATCGGTAAATGGAGGCTTACTAGGTTTTTGGAGATAAATCGATTTGAATAATTTTGAGGTTTTGATGAGTTACAACTTATTTCATATAATATTTAGTTTGTTGTGAATGTGCGATTAGCACGTTTGTGTTTTATGTTTGGGGATTTTCACTTATAGTGGCCCTAGTTGTAGTTTGTGGAATTGTCGCGGTGCGTTTCGTGCACCGAGCGTGTGCGCATCAAGTTAATACGCGTGGTTGACTTGTATCGGTTGTGTCCGCGACTAATATTTATATTTTTTCTCTTGTTTTTCTTATGTACATTCCTAGGATCGGGTGCAGAGGCGTCGGACGTGGCGCGTTAATGACTGAATTGAAATCGGATCAGATGAACCAAGGCGTCCAGGTGAGTAGATATATATCTTCGGGGGAAGTCGGGTGGATGGAGTATAGCACCCCCGCAGTTTCGTAGTATAGAACGTGAATGCGTTATGATACACACACACACACTTATGCGTTATGAGATTTGTATACTTACTAAGAAATTCTAGGTGACTTTGGGATAGTTTTAGCATACTTGTAGGAAAACTCATTTAGTTAGTTTCTTAGTAGCGAACCCTAGAGTAGTGATTTGCATACACGCACACATACACGCATACATTTTATTTTCTTATGCGTATATGGGGATATGTATACACACACATAAACACACATATATATGTGACTATGTATATATATATATACGTATACATATACATGGATGATGAGGATAGTATACCGTATTTGGAGATGAGTCGATGTGATTGGGCATGGTTCCACGAGATCGGTGATATGATTTGGTTCGTATTATGAGATACGACATGATATTATAGCGGGTCCATAGGCGATGTGTTTTTATACATACGCATATATATATTTGTAGATGGTATCAGTATGTACTAGACTTTAGATCAGTACCCCCGTTCATGTTATGATGATAAAGATACCAGATAATTGATGAGATAAGTGTGATATTCGACCCGTACCCAAATTGGGATGCCGTACGATGGATTTACCGTATGAGCTATATATTGATGATAGATCCGCACTCTTGACTCGAGGATGTCATATTATATATTATATCGTATGTGATACTATTGACGCGGAATCACCGACTATTATATTTATATATATATCGACACAGATTTAGGTGGTTTCCTTACCTTTTCGATTAGTCTGTTAGTTAGTCCTATAGTTTATTTGTAGATGTTAGACTAGACTCGAGTCATACCTATTTCAAAACTAACGAATCATGAGAATTTTAAAGACAGGACAAGGGATTCTATGGATATTTCAAAGGACGTACATTTTCTTAAAAACACCGTAGTCCCTATTTACTAAATACCACGATTCGTGTTATTTCAAATGTCAAAACTGTATGACTCATATATAGTAATGTATATTCCTTATTGTTGCATTTACCATTCATTTTCCGCATATTCTATTATTCGCATCGCATTGCATGCTTATTTGTGCTTTAGTAATAATTATGAAACCCATGCTGTCAGGACACTGGCACCATTACCGATGATGCGTATGCTCCACGTACACCTGCTTGCCGGCTCACACACATCATCATCGATAATTGCCATGTCACGTACACATTAGAAAATACTACTTCATTAGTATAAAATGTTAGCTGATAGTTTTGACATGGTACTAGTGAGCTTGCTTTTATATGATAACTTAGACATTGCATTTATTACTGTGATTTTCATATTTATATATATATTCATTTTCCATGACATTATGGGCCAGTCCGGATTGCCGGAGCCCAATATTATGAAATTCATTGTTTATTTACCCTTGAGATTTGGATTTCGGATTTCCATGAGATTTCTGGATTTGGAGAAACCGCAAGGATTTTATAAACTGATTATCATTTTAAAATGAAGTTACGGTTTTCTCATGATATGATTTAGATATGTCTACCATGAGTTTTCTCGGCTCTTGAGCGATATCATACACCCGATTCGAGGAGGAGGAGGAACCGTCTGTGGGTGCATGGTAGACCTGGTGCGGTACCCCGGGGCAAGATGGTCGCAGATGATGGCGTTGATCCTGGCAGAGAAGCACTACCGACCGGTGATTTTTTTGCGACTCGACGGATATCCGGAGGATACCGATCGGAGTATGGGCCAGTCTGGATAGCCGGAGCCCTAGATTTTGAGATTTGATGATATGGGCCAGTCCAGATAGCCGGAGCCCTAAATATTGAGATTCGAGGATATAGGATTGCCGGAGCCTGAGATATTGAGATATTTGGATATATGTTTTGTGTCGATGTTTGACACTGGTTTCATATTGATTTCATTGATGATACCTAGATTTATAAATATACAGAAATCTCACTCACTTAAGAAAACAGTTTTCTTATTTATGATATCTTCTGTTTTCATTATATGCATTCATACCTCATATTTATGATATGTTGCTACCTGAGGCACTGACACAAGCACATGGTATTACACTTATGTATAGATGTTTAACCTTACCAGCTTATCATGCTTCAGACTTTATCATTTTAAGGTTATATTTTATTGATCGTATTGACCTAGGATTGAGTCATACATACGATTTATGCTCGGTGATGTTTTCTACTCACGAGTTGGCAACTCATCCCCGTTGTGCCACAGTTTCTTGCAGGTTTTGCCGTACAAGTTTTCATTGCGGCTTGCTGGCACACTGTTCCTTCCAGGTGTTTGCTTTGGTAGGTGGGTTCACTCGCATCGTGACCACCATTGTATTTATTTTACTTTCAGTTGTATCTAGAAACTCCATCAACCAGACTTGTATTATTTATAGATTTAGAAGACCAGTTGTATATTATTTCGACCTTAGAGTCGCGCGTTGTATTATTATGGGTTTTCTTGATGATTTTGAGTTTCCTTTTGAGTTTTGATCCTCGCCCTTCGGCGTTGTATATTATATTGCTTGTATGGTTGTGACCGTCAATTGACAAAAAGCTAGCTCCCGCTTGGGGATGCCTTTATTCATATTATTCTTGTTGTACCTCTTTAGGGGCCAGTATTTACAAAGGAGACTCTGCCGAAATTTTTGAAAAATATATGATGTTTTAAAAATGTTTACAACGACTTTTCAAAGTGATTATATGCAACTTTAAAACAAGTTTTCCTTCACCTTCTTCTTTTAAATGGTTTAGATTTCTGGGTTTTGGCTTACTTGAATTAGATGGGGTCCTATAGGCTTCATATGATTCAAGTGCCAGTCACGTGCCATTTCGGGTCGTGACAAAATTGGTATCAGAGCGCTAGGTTAACCTTGGTTCGAGTCTATATTTGTGCTAGTGATATGTATGCCCTAGAGGCCATTACTGTACATACGATGTATATTATAGTGGATGCTTGGACATATATATGGGGGACTTTCTTGCTCGACATGATAGTATGCTATCTGGTTGCTCTTTATTTTAACGTTTACACTGATTGTCTCTATGTTACATGTTGATAAAGCCCTTAGGATGAGTACTTGACTACCAGGACTATGATGTAGATCATACTAGTGGGCACAGTATAGTCGCTAAGTACATCCTTCAAATGTTTCTAGTCGTAGGTGTATCGAGACAGGGCATCGATATACCAGAGTAGACTAGCGTATATCTTCTCGACCCATATAGATGGGCGATGGATGATCCCATATCCATTGGTGTTTGACATCAGAGATAGTATACGGGTGCTCAGTGGAGACTGGGTACACTGAGCGGACTCGCCGAGAACTCCCAGATGGTATTATACCTAACGTCAGATGGCAGTTCTCTGGTGACACTGGTACATGTAAGTCTGTAGACCCGAGATCGTCATAGAGTCTTGTGTGATTCCCACTGTGCTTTGATTTCCACCTTACCACGTTCAAGAGAACGTGCAATACGGTGGCTTTTGGGTACAGTCCCGAGTCATATGGAGGCAATGAGCGATAGGAGGGGTTTCGTCTCTTCCGGTATTGGAAGTTGATGTTGCGCTGTGCTCGATTGGCTATAACAGGAAGTCCTTGGCCAAGGATGCTTCAGAGATATACTGGTAAGTGTTATCAGTAGTTTCTCGACCCGTTATGAGCCTCAAATCGACACGACTTATCGAGTTACTGGGGACTGACGTTTACCATCCCTATGCGAGATATGCGACATATCAGACGAAGAGACCGGACTGTACGGTAGTGTTACTGATTGGACTCGCAGGAGTGTGAGCAGGCTTGCTTGTTGATCTTCTGATCGCTCAATACCCGGTTGGCCATTATGTTTAGTAGACCGCTTGCGGTTTGTGGGTGTTTGATATGATCATCACCTACTGCCGGTGTATTGACGAGTCTTTAGAGTGCTACATAGGGGTTTCCTGGCTCAAGCGAAACGGAGTAGGAGCACATATGTGATATGTGCGGGACTGAGATTGATACGATATGAGATACCGTATTCTATTCTCGCGATATGAGATATCGGTCGGTTATATATGATATAGCCGGATTATCGGATCAAGTGTTGATTCTATAAGTTGATTCATATGATATTAGTCGGTTATAGGTGATATAGCCGGATTATTAAATCAAGAGTTGATTTGATAATCTAATGTATAATAATATATTTGATATATTACATTACATTAACTAGTATTAGGTCACTTTTGATTTCTTTTCTCACTTTGGATACATTGATGTATATGTGATATATGTTAAATGTATCATGCTAGGTTAAAAATATAACTAGGGTTAATGAGGGTTATACCATGCTGGAGTTAAGATTAGGGTTTATAATTTTATCATTAAGTATTTCAAAAATTGTTGAATTAGTCATGGTTGATATTTGTGGAAAGCTTGTAGAAGCTTGTAAGTATCTTTGACTTTGTTCACTCTTTTTGTCTAGCTTAAGATATTATTTGACCTAACCTTTAACCATAGCTTATGGTTAAATCTCTACAAGGGTTAAGCATGACATGCTTAACCCTTGGTTGCATTTCTAACCTCACTAATAATTCATTTGATGAGTTTGCTTTTCTTCTTCTTCTTTCTAAAAGCTTTCTAGTTTCAATGGAGTTGTGAGAAAATGAGTGAGAAAATGATTTCTAGTATGAGCAAACTTCCTACTTCATCATGCTCTACTATTTTCCATTTAGTATAGGGTGTTCTCTTCACAAAGTTCTTGACCTAGTGAAGAAATAGCTTGGGTTAGTGTCTCCTCGACGTAGATCATCTTCGGCCTCGAAGACATCGAAGCAAGCATGTTCGTTTCTTCAAGGGAGCCTCTCTAGAGTACGGAGTTCACGATCGCAGCGAAGGGACTACTACACGGAGCTATTGAAGTGAAGGACCGGTCTACAAAGGTTGTATTCCTTGCTCACTTAGATTTGCAAAGTGTTTGCTTTTATATTCCGTCGATTTCTAGTTAACGATTCTAAGTTAGGGTTAGCTAGAACGGCAAATTTTTGAATTTTGCATGGGCGATACCTCCCGAAACCTTGCTGCCGTGCTAGGCAACCCTTCAGTGGTATCAGAGCCATGCTAGAAATTAATACGGATTTTGTTAGAATTACGAAACCGAAATACTCCGAAACATGCATCGCCAAAACCTGCTTCATGTCGATTTTAAAATGTTATCAAATTTTTTTAAAAATAAGTATAGAGTGTTATATGGGATGTAACATGAACATTGACAAAATTTCATGCATTTTGGAGAAATTTTGGCCGAGCCCCATACCCTTGATCTCGGCCAAAATCCGAGCTCCCCCCTTGATTTTTTGCCTGTGTTCAAGTGACTGGGTTTTGGTGTTTCAGGTGTTGTTTGTTTTTGCTAATTTTGCATATGATGTAATCTTACACTATAAACAATTCGGAGTGTTTCGTATTCGTAGTTTTAACATTGTTTCGGGTTATTCACATAGTGTCTAGGCGAAGTTAAAAAGTTCGATCGAATGTCAAAAACCCATTTTTCTAAGTTTAACGTATTCGGAAAAACATGCAAGTGATCCTATGAACCCTCTAGTAGAATGAAACCCTAACTCGAATTTTTGGATCGCTGAACCGCGGTCAAACCCTAGGGTTTGCCGTAGTTCTGTGGCAACTTGAGTGAGGCTTGGGTTTGCCCTTCTACGGCTGGTGCATAGGTACTGTGGCATATTCTGGGTATTATTAAAACTGTGCTCAAGTGTTGAGCTGTCGGGAAATTGTGGGACTTTGACGAATCGATCAAAAAGTTTAACGTCATCCGGATATTATGTGATGGGATACAATATTTGGAATCCATAAGTAGTTATGAGATAACTAGTTTGAATTTTATAAATCTAGCAGTTCAGTCTCATTTGATCGGTTGCCATGGGATTTTGATGTGATCAAAAGTCCGTCGTAATCACGTAGCGTACGCGGATACTCGCCGGATAAACTTAATAGATAGCCACGCCCCATAGCCTCGACCAAGTGACTGTAGGAGAACCCCGTTGCCAAAAGCATTCGTTCGGGTGTTCGCGGCAGCGGTGTTCCGCCTTAGTGCACTTCGTCGACGGTATCAGGGGGTGCGACCGTCTACTAACATTTCCGACGAGCATTCGATCAGGACGTCGGGAATCTTGTTGAATTGGCCGACAAGATATTAAAAGGTGTTTTCAATATTGAGACTAAAATGCGGGGTTTATAATTGTTAGGCATGCGATGTCTAAGGAATTCATTTGGTTAGGCATGCGATATCTAAGGTGGTTGCGGATTCCAACTGTTGTAGTTTTTCACTTTCTTTTCTGCGACCGTAAGTGTAATATGTGGTGTATCACCGGTTTCGTTGCTATATGTCAACGACAATTGGGATGCCCATATTTACTTACGTTGATGACATGTGATGTTATGTGTTGCTATGATATGTTATATTGGATCGTCGTGTTTGAATAGCCGGGGGTTTTATGTGAGATGAGAGTTTTTCATTTTCATTCATGTAAAATTCATTGTATGTAATATTCTTTTATTGGGGCACTTTCGGGTTGAGGATGATGTCACCATTGTATATTATTTACTTTTCCGCATTAGGATAGACCCAAGGCGGGGAGCACAAGTAACCGGGTTCTAGGGTACAGTAGGAGACCACCTCGAGGAGTCGAGACCGGGTCTCCTAACTCTAGAATTGGAAGGGTTGTTTGCCGCTCTCGTAGGGGTCTAGGGGTGTGGGATTGGCTATTCATCACGACCGTAGAATCCGTGTTTTATACAGGCTTAAAATAAAACACGGAAATCCTAGTATATCCAATATTTCATATGTTTTTTCTGCTGCGATATCTGTAATGTGATCATTTGATATATTGATGAGATGTATAGAGTATATAGTATATATGATATATTATATAGACGTTGCTTATGTTTTACACCCGCGCTAGCTCTGCCCCGCTCTGCCGTTGATTACCTAACCTAACGGTGCACGAGGGGACATCGAGACGAATGCGGATGGCATAAGCGTACGTTGTATTTATCTGTGATGTTTAGGTAACTTAGAATGATGGGACTTTATTAATGAGATTAATGAAATAAAAGAAACCTAAGATGTTGTAGAAACTTGTCTCGAAAATTGGTAGCTCTAGTTCTTGCTTTGCCTAGCGGTATTCCTTGTAGAATATCCAGCACCTTATTCGATAAGGAAAGAGCCGAGATCCCTTCACCGGGAGTGACCTCTTTAGTGAAACTAGCAGATGCTACAAACTCGGTTTATCTTTTGATTGCTTTTATAGTTTTTGCTTTGCATAGTGGTATTTGTGAAATATCCCGCACCTTATTCGATAAGGAAAGAGCCGAGATCCCTTCACCGGGACTGACCTCTTTAGCAAAACTAGTAAAAGCCTAAAAAACACTCCTTTTCAAAATCACTCGATTCTACAACGATATCAAGTTCATTACGCAAAGGGTTTTCTTAAAAACCTGTCGTAGCCCTCCGTCATTTCAGATAAGTAATAGTTAGTATTCGTGCTGCGTTTGTTGGCCTTTGTCAAGGCGTAGTGTACGGTAGCTGATTACTGCCTATCTGCATAAGCATATGATGCGATTGAGTTAGGGTAGTCGTGCGACCTTGTTAGCCTTTGTCAAGGGTCATGCAGGTGGGTTTAATTCAATCAGGAAATGACGGGTTGAACTTGACTAGCATCCTATGGTTTGTTGGCCTTTGTCAGGGTCATAGGAGGTTAGGGGCAAAATATTATCGGGAATTTCAAGTGTTGAAATTTGCAATGAGATTGCATACCTTCTATGAGATAGTTGGATCCTGATACCCACTATGAGTAAGAGTTACTACTGGGAGAGTTTTACACATTACAATTAGCCGATCAAGTAGGTGTCTAGAAAGGTGTTAACGGGGTTACGCCCCTGGGAAAATGAGATTTATTTTAATTAGGTCCGTGCGAAAGCACGGGGAACCTCCTTCAATGTACCGACATTGGCCTGGCTGAAAGATCGGCAAACTTGTAAGGTGTAATTAATCCCAGCTAGTCTTACCTTTTAGGGTTTGAAGGAAGATTTGACTAAAACAGTGGGAGCCATCCTGATTAGATAAATTCATAACCAATCTAATCTTGCAAGAGCATACGCGGAGTGTTTTCTTCTCTCTCTCTCTCTCTCCAGGTAGCGACCATGTCATGCCTTAATCAAGATAATAATACAGATGTATTGACCGAACCCGCTTGTTATACTGAGCTAAGGAACGTTGGTCCCGCTCCAACTTATAATTGTTATAAGACCGAGCAGGAAATAGGGGATTACCAGAATTCCCGTGCTGCCCAAACGAAGAAAGTGCATGATGATGCATCATCTTCGGGTGTGTTCATTACCGAGAACTGTTTTTCAGTATCCTTTACGTCCTGGGTATAAGATACCGGATCAGGACCCCACATATGTAATCTGTTACATAGGCTACAGAAAGGTAGAGAACTGAGAATGGGTGATAAGTTTCAAGAGTTGGAAACGGTGCAAGTGTTGCAGCCAAGTATGTTGGCAGTTATCACCCTGTATTACCAGAATGCATTGATTCTGAACAAATGTTATTAGATACCGAACCCGATATACAATATCATATCAGTCTCTTTATTTAGTAAAGAAGGATATAATTTTGTATTGTTGGATAATGTTTTGAACATTTCCTATATCAAAAGTTGACCAGTTCAGGCACGTTATCTAAAAGCATATACGTTCTAAATCAAACTACAGTTCTTAATGTACGGAACACACACAAGGGGAAGAGTTCAGAAATGAACGAATCCTTCTTGAGGCATTGTAGACTTGGTCATATCAATGTGACCCGACTAGCTGGAGTTACATAAGGATGCATATTTAAATCAGTTTGAATTTACATCTTGTGAAACTTGCCAGTCATATCACAAAGATAAGATGACCATAGCTCTGTTTATTGGAAATAGAGAAAGAGTTAGTGAACTCTTGGGATTGATACATGCTGAGGTATGAAAGTCCCCTGTCTACACATGCCAGGACCGGTTCTTTGTACTTCATTACATTCACTGATGATCTCTCAAGATTTGCACATGTGTTCTTGTTGAAACATAAGTCTGAGCCTTTTGAGATATTCAAAGAATATAAATCAGAAGTAGAGAACCAAAACGGGTATAAGTATTATGTCCTATGATGAGATCAGGGAGGAGAATACTTGAGCACGGAATTCCTGGACTATTCTAAAGTAGAATGAGATTCTCTCTCAGCATTACTCCTCCGTATACACCACAGCACGTTGGTATATCGGGATGGAGCAATCGCACCCTATGTGATATGGTGTGCTCTATGATGAGTACTACTGAGTTGCCTATTTCCTTTTGGGGGTTATGCACTTGAGAAGCTGCATACCTATTGAATAGAGTTCCAACCAAATCAGGTGCCTACTACTCCATATGCGATATGGTATGGGAAGAGCCCATCTCTTAAGGTTGTTAAGATTTGGGGTTGTCTGGCCTATGTCTAAAAGCATAATCCGGGCAAGCTCGAGGTAAGGTCAGTTCTGTGGAAGTTTGTTGGATATCCCATGTATTCGCAAGGGAATATCTTCTACCACACCGATGAGCAAAAGGTGTTTTGTTTCTCAGCATGCCACTTTTTGGAAAGGGAATTTCTTATGAAGAAATTAATGGTCATGAGGTAGAACTGGAAGGAGTTCCAGCTATACAAACTACAGCTGACGATTTGGTAGAATCGGAGGATTCAATAGTTCCCAACGAACCTCAGCCTCTCCACCTATCTAGTAGGGTTCCTTACCCACCTGAGAGATACTTCGGTTTTCTCCATGACAGTGGGAGCGAGGATTGCATCATGAGATGATGACCCAACTAGTTTCGAGCAGGACATCAAGAGTAGAGACTCTGTAAGAATGGCTGGATGCTAAGCGATCTGAGATGGAATCCATATACACCAACAAAGTATGGACTTTGGTTGCTTTATCTGAAGGGTTAAATCCCCATCAGGAGAAAGTTTATCTTAAGAAGATTACTTGGTGTACATGGAAAAGTTGAGACTTTCAAAGCTAAGATTAGTTGTAATGGCTCTCGTCATTGACCAAGTGTGGATAATGATGAAACCTTTTCTAGTGCCTATGCTTAAGTCCACCCGGATCCTACTTGCCATTATTACATACCATGACTGCTTTTCTAAATGATGATTTAGAAGAGAGCGTCTATAAGTACACGGCCAGAGGGCTTCGTAAACAGTGGGAGCAGCGGAAACGTGTGCAAGTTGCTTTATGAGTTAAAGCAGGCATCGCGGAGTTGGAACATCTGTTTTGATGTGGTAGTCAAAGAGTTTGACTTCATCAAAATGGTAGATGAACATTGTATATACAAAAAGGTAGTAGGGAGTATGGTGGTGATCCTCGCATTCTACGTGGATGACATACTCTTGACACGAAAGGAGTTTCTATGCTATACTCGGTCAATCTCCTCTTATCACAATGATTCTCCATATATGATCAAGGTGATACCTCCTAAATCCTGGGGTTTTGGATCTATGAGATAGATCTAAGTGGATGTTAGGATTCTCACTAGGTGTAGTGAGATAGTATCAATCGATCCTGAGGAGAATCATTGGATAGATTCTAGGGTGGTAAGGTCGACTGAATGTCAGTCACAGGCATTGTCTTTACCCTCAGTAGAGGGACGGTATGTTGGAAAAGTTCCAAGCTAGATACCGTGGCATACTAGACGATAAAGGCTGGATACATTGCTACCAAGGATGCTACCAAAGATGTAGTCTGGATATATATTAGTTCATGAGATGAACTTCGTTCCTACCATTGTGTGACAATAGAGTTGTGGCTTTGGCCTAGGAACCCCCGTCCCATCAGAGATCCAGACATATTCTTAGGCAGTATCACCTGATCATAGAGATGGTTGATCTCCAGGGACATCGGGGTTAGGAGAGTAGACACAGAGGAGAATAGGGCGGATCCACTCACAAAGGTCTATTCCTAGGGGAGACTTTTATGGGATGGTTGAGTATGAGATACTTCAACCACTGCTGATTATTGGGTATGGGATACTACAACAGATGGCCATAGTGCAAGTGAGAGATTGTTAGTGATATGTATACCTTAAAGGCCATTACTGTACATACGATGTATATTGTAGTGGATGCTTGGATATATATATATATGGAGGACTTTCTTGCTCGACATGATAGTATGCTATCCGGTTGCTCTTTATCTTAACGTGTACACTGATTGTCTCTATGTTACATGTTGATAAAGCCCTTAGGATGAGTACTTGACTATCAGGACTATGATGTAGATCATACTAGTGGGGACAGTGTAGTCGCTAAGTACATCCTTCAAATGTTCCTAGTCGTAGGTGTATCGAGACAGGGCATCGATATACCAGAGTAGACTAGCGTATAGCTTCTCGACCTATATAGATGGGCGATGGATGATCCCATATCCATTGGTGTTTGACATCAGAGATAGTATACGGGTGCTCAGTGGAGACTGGGTATACTGAATGGAGCCGCCGAGAACTCCCAGATGGTATTATACCTAACGTCAGATGGCAGTTCTCTAATGACACTGGTATATGTAAGTCTGTAGACCTGAGATCGTCATAGAGTCTTGTGTGATTCCTACTGTGCTTTGATTTCCACCTTACCACGTTCAAGAGAACGTGCAAAACAGTGGCTTTTGGGTACTGTCCCGAGTCACATGGAGGCAATGAGCGATAGGAAGTGTTTCATCTCTTCCGATATTGGCAGTTGATGTTGCGCTGTGTTCGATTGGCTATAACATGAAGTCCTTAGCCAAGGCTGCTTCAGAGATATACTGGTAAGTGTTATCAGTAGTTTCTCGACTCGTTATGAGCCTCATATCGACATGACTTATCGAGTTACTAGGGACTGACGTTTACCACCCCTATGCGAGATATGTGACATATCAGACGAAGAGACCGGACTGTATGGTAGTGTTACTGATTGGATTCGCAGGAGTGTGAGCAGGCTTGCTTGTTGATCTTTTGATCGCTCAATACCCGGGTGGCCGTTACTTTTAGCAGACCGCTTGCGGCTTGTGGGTGTTTGATATGATCATCACCTACTGCCGGTGTATTGACGAGTCTTTAGAGTCCTACACAGGGGTTTCCTGGCTCAAGCGAAACGGAGTAGGAGCACATATGTGATATGTGCGGGACCGATATTGATACGATATAAGATACCGTATTCTATTCTCGCGATATGAGATATTGGTCGGTTATATATGATATAGCCGGGTTATCGGATCAAGTGTTGATTCGATAAGTTGATTCATATGATATTAGTCGGTTATAGGTGATATAGCCGGATTATTAAATCAAGAGTTGATTTGATAATCTAATGAATAATAATATATTTGATATATTACATTTCATTAACTAGTATTAGGTCACTTTTGATTTCTTTTCTCACTTTGGATACATTGATGTATATGTGATATATGTTAAATGTATCATGCTAGGTTAAAAATGCAACTAGGGTTAATGAGGGTTATACCATACTAGGGTTAAGATTAGGGTTTATAATTTTATCATTATGTAATTCAAAAATTGTTTAATTAGTCATGGTTGATATTTGTTGAAAGCTTGTAGAAGCTTGTAAGCATGTTTGACTTTGTTCGCTCTTTTTGTCTAGCTTACGATATTATTTGACCTAACCTTTAACCATAGCTTATGGTTAACTCTCTACAAGGGTTAAGCATGACATTCTTAACCCTTAGTTGTATTTCTAACCTCACTAATAATTCATTTGATGAGTGAGCTTTTCTTCTTCTTCTTCTTCCTCAAAGCTTTCTAGCTTCAATGGAGTTGTGAGAAAATGAGTGAGAAAATGATTTCTAATGTGAGAAAACTTCCTACTTCATCATGCTCTACTACTTTCCATTTAGTATAGGGTGTTCTCTTCACAAAGTTCTTGACCTAGTGAAGAAATAGCTTGGGTTAGTGTCTCCTCGACGTAGATCATATTCGGCCTCGAAGACATCGAAGCAAGTATGTTCGTTTCTTCAAGGGAGCCTCTCTAGAGTCCGGAGTTCACGATCGCAGCGAAGGGACTACTACATGGAGCTATTGAAGTAAAGGACCGGTCTACAAAGGTTGTATTCCTTGCTCACTTAGATTTGCAAAGTGTTTGCTTTTATATTCCGTCGATTTCTAGTTAACGATTCTAAGTTAGGGTTAGCTAGAACGGCAAATTTTTGAATTTGGCATGGGCGATGCCTCCCAAAACCTTGCTGCCGTGCAAGGTAACCCTTCAGTTTGACTATGCGGAGCCTAGGGCATTTGTATATATTCGGAACCTAGGCTTGACTTTACGGAACTTAGACTTAGTCGAGGGGGTATTAGACCCGAACTTTCGTCGCGTAGGTTGACCTTGGTTGATGGAGTAGGTGACTTAAGGAGAGTGACGTACCGTGTGTATATTCCATGGCATACTTACGATACGCTACTCCGCTTAAGTAGCCTTAGGATGTACATTTCCTTGCACTGTATTATATTCATTCATGATCTATCCTCATCGATATCGGTTTATCGATTTTGCTGCCACGATTACACAGGTAGAGAGAGAGAGAGAGAGAGCGCTACAGCTAGAGTTGCGTCAGCACGAGCTCGTCACGGACGAGGACTGACCAGGGCGTGATTCTAGGGACATGCGATTTGCATAGATGCGTCCTTTTATTGTGTTTTTACGCCACGAGCGTTTGATGGATCGCTTTTATGAGATTTCTCGAAAGTACAGATCAGCACCAGAAGATTGTGCCACTGCTAGAGGCCAGCCGGAATGTGATGACCGTCAATGCATCGATTATTTGATGATTGAGGCACCGTTCAGCGTGCGGACGAATGAGCCAGTTGCTGCTACGAATGAAGAAATATCTTTGGAGCTATTGCCGCACGAGTTGTACTTAGAGATATGATAGAAGATTGCTAGTCACCCAAGGAGGAATGACTAGGACATGTGATTCATTGCCTATCCCGATGTGAGGTCATCAGATGGATTGATTCCATCAAGAGACGACGTCATGCAGGTACGTTGGGAGTCGAAGGAAAACGATCGAATGTCAGAAAACCATTTTCCAAGTTTAAAGTATTTGGAAGAACATGCAAGTAATTCTATGGACCCTCTAGAAGAATGAAATCCTAACTCGATATAATGACCATGAGAACGATTTGAAACCTTAGGGTTTGCAGCAGTTCCACGGTGCCATTAATGAGGCTTGGGTTTGACCTTCTACGGTTGGTCCATAGTTATTGTGGCGTGTACTGGATATTATTAAACCGTACTCAAGATGTTGAGCTCTTGGGGGATTATGGAAGCTTGACAAATCGATCGAAAGGTTTGATGTTATTCGGATATCATGTGATGGGATACATTGCTTGGGAGACTCCAGATACGAGTATAGCGGTTGGAGCGCAGTCCATGCAGCTACGAAGAGACGAGTCCGAATCAGTCGACATTAGTGAAAAGTGGAGTAAGAGGTTCGTACGAGATCTTTATGAGATGACGTTCCACTCTGCTGACATCAGAGACGTGATACGCAGGCAGAGGCGTTGTATATGGATATATCTTCCAGAAGGAGTCGCGATGAGTATGCAGCCGTTCTAGAACAAGAAATAGATTTATTAAAGGATGATGACTTACGAGCAGTTCGGCAGAAACGAGATTTAGGAGAGACCTCGACAGGATCTTTCTGGAATACAATACGAGAAGACTTGGACCCAGGATCGGTCATATTACGCACACCCAGTAGGCCAGAGTTCGACATCGTCGACGAGACATGTTAGGAGTAACCATGACAGTTGGCCAGAGATCTTTAGAGGATGGGCCAGAGCGGGACTGTTTCCGCCATCTTTGATTTCGGTATTTTTGGCAATTTATTTACATGATTGGGATTTTGTGCACCATAGTTGCACTTGGCTTCGATTTGATATCATTCGAGATGTTGTTTTTTATTTCATGCCTATGGTATGCATGTGATTTGACTTGTACTTTCGGCATAATTTTCATGCACTTTCAGTATTTGGATTTGATTTTTGTGCACGCTGATGCACATGGTTGCGAGATTATATACCACAGTATACCTTATTTGGATTGAGATGTGTTGTATACCGTCGATTTCGATTGTGATACTCGATATTTTTTTCGCGCACCTTGTGCACTTGGTTTGGATTCTTGCGCATACTTGACGCGTTTGATACGATTTTGGTGCACGCCAGATGCAATAAATTGGGATTCTTCGTGCATATCAGATGCACCTAATATTGTTGTCAGGCACACACCATTGCCCTTGACAGGTGTTTTCATGCACACCCGTTGCACTTGGATTTTAGTTTCTGTGCACATGTATGGCACATTCATTGATTTCGATTTCTGTGCGTACCAGACGCGCGTTGCATTATTACATATACTATTGAGTATGATTTCCTTTAAGCAGTACATTTTTATGATATTTACTAATTGGTATAGTAGCTGAGTAGGACTAGTCCGAGAACAGTACCTGAATATGTTTTCGCATGCATCGATAGTTATCGAAGGGATTTCCAAAAAGGAGTTATAGTCTCAGTATTTTCCTATGTGTCCGAGATGACACGAAACATGTTACAAAGGAAACCCTTCTAAATTATTTTCAAAACGGCGGGACGTGTATGTTAAACAAAAGATATATATATGTATACATTGTTATTTCTTACAATAAACGTCTGCTACCTGTGCCGTGATATGCGCATCGCACGGCGACTTGAAAAAAAAGGGTTTGGCATGCATTTCTTTCAGATATTTTGACGAGTTCACAACGATGCATGCTATGTACATATTATAGTTTTGATGTATATTATATTGGTTTTCGTATTGGACTTTTACACTGGTATCTTCACCGTGACTCCGATGATTGCGTGATGCTTGACGGAGTTTTGATTTTTGAGTTATATTCTCGTTTTCATGCGCATGCATTGCGCTAAGATGTGTTTTATGTATTGATGATTTCGGAGCCCTGACGACTTGATTGTTTGGCTGAAATATTTTAGTATTTTGGGGGAGTTTTAATTTAAATTCAGGGACCGAATTTCTTTAAGGGGGGAAGATTGTAACGTTTTGAAAATCGTTTAGGTGAAATTTCCGATTTTCGGTAAAATAACAGGTGTTTTCCATAAAAACTAAGATATAAATATCTTTCAACATAAAATTAAATATAGCTATTCTAGCTATGAAATTGCTAGTATTTGATTTTTAATTGGCCACTTGTAAATTTCTAGTTTACTTAAAAATTTTCCGAAATTAATTATTTTTTTTATATTTTTAAGCCTTCACTAATACATTTAATTAGTGATATTTACAAATTAGAATGGGTTAATACAAGTTTTGTGCATCATGACACATTAAGTCAAAATGTAACATGTTGATTTTAAATTGAAATGAATTTTCAAGATGGTTTTAGAAATTTATAGAAGAGGAGTTTAAAAAGAAAAGAAAATTTAATAACTAAGGGTATAAGTGGAAAGATGCATTAATTTAAGATGTCCTACACACACCCACACATTCTCTCTCTCTCTCTCTCCTTTTTCTCAGCTCTTGGCTGAGCCCTCCTCAAGCAGCCCCCTAAAATCTTGATCTCAATTTCCACCTCAAAATCCACAATTTCCATCAAAAATCCAAAACAAAAACCTCCCAAACTCCAAATTAAACCTTAACCATTTCTACTTAACCTATTCTACATGGATCTTGGAGCATGGAAGTAAATTTGGGAGGCTAAGTTGCATGTAGATCTACAAATCTTGGAGGTATAAATCTTAACCCTTTAGTGAATTTGTTGTTTAATTGCTTTAATCTAGCATATTTAAGTGTTAAATATGCTTCTAATTGCTAACTTAAAAATTCAAGAGAAGGAGTTTGAAATTCAAGTTAGGGTTTATCACTTAATCATGATTACAATGGTTCTTAAGGAATGCAAAATATAATCTAGTTGTTAATTTACAAATTTGTTACTTGTAAATTGTTCTAATCAAGCTTTTTGCAAACTAGAGTTTTGTGATTAAGGTATAGAGGTGATTTTAAAATAAAATTAGTATGTGTGTGGCTTAATTAAGTTATTTAGTGAGCAATGTGACCGCTAGATTGGTTAAAATATCAAGTTTTGAACTAAATCGGTAAATGGAGGCTTACTAGGTTTTTGGAAATAAATCGATTTGAATAATTTTGAGGTTTTGATGAGTTATAACTTATTTCATATAATATTTAGTTTGTTGTGAATGTGCGATTGGTACGTTTGGGTTTTATGTTTGGGGATTTTCACTTATAGTGGCCCTAGTTGTAGTTTGTGGAATTGTCGCGGCGCGTTTCGTGCACCGAGCGTGTGCGCGTCAAGTTAAAGCGCGCGGTTGACTTGTATCGGTTGTGTCCGCGACTAATATTTATTTTTATTCTCGTGTTTTTCTTATGTACATTCCTAGGATCGGGTGCAGAGGTGTCGGATGTGGCGCGGAAATGACTGAGCTAAAATCGGATCAGATGAACCGAGGCGTCCAGGTGAGTAGATATATATCTACGGGAGAAGTCGGGTGGATGGCGTATAGCACCCCCGCAGTTTCGTAGTATAGAACGCGAATGCGTTATGATACACACACATACACATGTGTTATGAGATGTGTATACTTTGTAAGAAATTCTAGGTGACTTTGGGATAGTTTTAGCATACTTGTAGGAAAACGCATTTAGTTAGTTTCTTTGTCGCGAACCCTAGAGTAGTGATTTGCATACACGCACACATACACACATATATTTTATTTTCTTATGCGTATATGGGGATATGTATATATATATACACATAGGTATGGGACTGTGTGTGTGTGTATACATGGATGATGAGGATAGTATACGATATTTGGAGATGAGTCGATGAGATTGGGTATGGTGCCACGAGATCGGTGATATGATTTGGTTCGTATTATGAGATACGACATGATATTATAGCGGGTCCGTAGGGGATGTGTTTTCATACACGCGCATATATATTTGTAGATGGTATCAGTATGTACTAGACTTTAGATCAGTACACCCATTCATGTTAAGGAGTAGGAATCGGAATAACCGCTAGTTCCTTAAATGCCTTAGTAAGCAGTAAGAGGTGTCCAAGAGAGAGTAATCCATTGTGAACAGATAAGATCAATACAATAAGTGAGATAGATGAGCAGACCTGTAATGCAAGAGAAGTCTTTCCTACGGAGCATAGAAGGGATGATAAGGATACCAGATAAATGATGAGATAAGTGTGATATTCGACCCGTACCCAGATTAGGATGCCGTACGATGGATTTACTGTACGAGTTATATATTGATGATAGATCCACTCTTGACTCGAGAATTTCATATTATATATTGTATCGTATGCGATACTATTGAGGCGGGATCATCGACTATTATATTTATATATATCGACTCAGATTTAGATGGTTTCCTTAACTTTTTCGATTAGTCTGTTAGTTAGTCCTGTAGTTTATTTGTAGATGTTAGACTAGACTCGAGTCAGACCTATTTCAAAACTAACGAATCGTGAGAATTTTAAAGACATGACGAGGGATTCTACGGATATTTCAAAGGACGTACCTTTTCTTAAAACACCGTAATCCCCATTTACTAAACACCACGATTCGTGTTATTTCAAATGTCAAAACTGTATGACTCATATATAGTAATGTATATTCCTTATTGCTACGTTTACCATTCATTTTCCGCATATTCTATTATTCGCATCGCATTGCATGCTTATTTGTGCTTTAGTAATTATTATAAAACCCATGCTGTTAGGACACCAGCACCATTACCGATGGTGCGTATGCTCCACGTACATCTGCTTGCCGACTCACACACATCATCATCGGCAATTGCCATGTCACGCACATATTAGAAAATACTACTTCATTAGTATGAAATGTTAGCTGATAGTTTCGACATGGTACTAGCGAGCTTGCTTTTATATGATAGCTTAGACATTGCATTTATTACTGTGATTTTCATGTTTATATATATATTCATTTGTCATGACATTATGGGCCAGTCCGGATTGCCGGAGCCCAATATTATGAAATTCATTATTTATTTACCCTTGAGATTTGGATTTCGGATTTCCATGAGATTTCTGGATTTGGAGAAACCGCAAGGATTTTATAAACTGATTATCATTTTAAAATGAAAGATGCGGTTTTCTCATGATATGATTTAGATATGTCTACCATGAGTTTTCTCGGCTCTTGAGCGATATCATACACCCGATTCAAGAAGGAGGAGGAACCGTCTGTGGGTGCATGGTGGACCCGGTGCGGTACCTCGGGGCAAGATGGTCGCAGATGATGGCGTTGAACCTAGCAGCGGCGCACTACCGACCGGTGATTGTTTTGTGACTCGACGGATATCGGGAGGATACCGATCGGAGTATGGGCCAGTCCGGATAGCCGGAGCCCTAGATTTTGAGATTTCATGATATGGGCCAGTCCGGATAGCCGGAGCCCTAGATATTGAGATTCGAGAATACAAGCCAGTCCGGATTGCTGGAGCCTTAGATATTGAGATATTGGGATATATGTTTTGTGTCGATGCTTGACACTGGTTTCATATTGATTTCATTGATGATACATCGATTTATAAATAGACAGAAATCTCACTCACTTAAGAAAACAGTTTTCTCATTTATGATATCTTATGTCTTCATTATATTGCATTCATACCTCATATTTATGATATGTTGCTACCTGAGACACTGACACGAGCACATGGTATTACATTTATGTATAGATGTTTACCCTTGCCAGCTTATCATTCTTAAGACTTTATCATTTTGAGGTTATATTTTATTGATCGTATTGACCTAGGATTGAGTCATACATACGATTTCTACTCGGTGATGTTTTCTACTCACGAGTTAGCAACTCACCCCCGTTGTGCCACAGTTTCTTGCAGGTTTTGCCGTACAGGTTTTTATTGCGGCTTGCTGGCACACTGTTCCTTCCGGGTGTTTACTTTGGTAGGTGGGTTCACTCGCATCGTGACCACCATTGTATTTATTTTACTTTCAGTTGTATCTAGAAACTCCATCAACCAGACTTGTATTATTTATAGATTTAGAAGACCAGTTGTATATTATTTTGACCTTAGAGTCGCGCATTGTATTATTATTGGTTTTCTTGATGATTTTGAGTTTCCTTTTGAGTTTTGATCCTCGCCCTTCGGCGTTGTGTATTATATTGCTTGCGTGGTTGTTACCGTCAATTGACGAAGAGCTAGCTCCCGCTTGGAGATACCTTTATTCATATTATTCTTGTTGTACCCCTTTTGGGGCCAGTATTTATAAAGAAGACTCTGCCGAAATTTTCGGAAAATATATGATATTTTAAAAATGTTTACAACGACTTTTCAAAGTATATATATGCAACTTTAAAACAAGTTTTCCTTCACCTTCTTCTTTTAAATGGTTTAGATTTCTGGGTTTTGGCTTACTTGAATTAGATAGGGTCCTATAGGCTTCATATGATTCAAGTGCCAGTCATGTGCCATTTCGGGTCGTGACATCTAGCCAATCATCCAGTAAGTCCCTACTCCTCCTTCTTTTCTTTATTCTAAAAATATTCAAAACTAAAACCCGATGGAAGCGGAGTTAGTCCAACTTCCGATTCGGTTTTCTTTAAAAACTATAATTTTTCTTAATCAAGATACCTTCATATCATCACATATTGTTCATTAAATATTAATAAACATCTTTAACAATTTTACTCACAAAAGATTGTTATATGCATCTTTTATCGCAATTTTACATTAAAATACCACAAACTTTAGTTTCCGACATAAACTCTATAATACCTTTATACCTTTAGAAAACTCACAACGTAATGACCTACCTCTTCACAACACACATATCTAATATAGCATGTTGGAATTTGGGAACATCGATTCGGAAAATACGACTTTACATATAACTATCTTCAACTATTAAAACCTTTTTCTACAAGAAGTGTATTTTAACAAATCTTTACAATTGCGCCTCTACAACCCATTTTGGGGAACCTGTTCGGGATGGTGCGGATTATCGCACATTCTCGGGCTTAGTAGAGTGAGATGCAGACCTCCGCAAGGAGCATACGATCTCGAAATATTTTAATACAATTTTTCTTTAAAAAATATGATTTCTATTATAAATAAAACTTATATTTTTTATAAATAAATATATATGTAATTAATATCAAAATATCTATTTTTAATATTTATAATATTCCACATTTCCAAAATTCAAGAAAAGCATCCCATTTATAAGAAAATATCATACAATTTCAATATTTCAAATAAATACCTTATACTTTAAAAACCAGGTCATATTCACTAGAAATGTCACATTGAATAAAAGAAATATCTATGAAAACTCTAAAGACGATAATCTAATTCTTGAGGTGTATTTTGAAAATTATACAAAATTATTTTTATATAAATTTCTCAAGTTATACTAAATTACAATAAGGACCCTAGTAAACATAGGTTTAAGCGGGACCAGTCTCTTGAGCCTCAGGGAGCCGTAGATATGGGTGCTTGCTTATTTAAGCTAGACAACTTAACTAACGGTGTTATCAACACGGTAATTGTCTAAAAAAAATACACAAATCCTGCCGTCCATGTGCAGCAATTACCGATAACACCAAAACCTAATTCAGGACTTCAATTTATTTTCTAATTGTCTGACTCAGACTGAGTCTCAATATAATCAATCCGACTTGAATATGATTCAAGTATGAAATTACAAAACTACAATTCAATATGAATCCATATATTCAATCTATTCAATCTATGTTGACTGAACCGAACCATGGATATACATCCATCTACATGATTCTCCAGTTACATCTATTTACTGATATCATAGTTTCATCAAGTCATCCATCTATATAAATCAAGACAATACAATACAAATAATACAATCAGGACATCGCGGGGTTTATAAGGGGTAGATTGGTATGGAAGGTGTTAGAAGTGGCACGAGACAGCAACCATAAAGACACCTAACCTGAATTCAATTGCCGTTGTACCGTGGCTGAACGATTCCTTGTACTCCATATACTGTAGTCTCTGGTCTAGTGAGACTCCTCTCGTATACACTGGCCTCTTCTGTACCAAGCTACAAACAACATCGTTAACACTAAATACAACATTATAACAATATTCTCTCTATTCTTTCTATTCCATTCTTGTCTATTTACAGAACTTACCGAGCGATTTGTTCGCTGACGACATTCTCTTTCTTTTTTTTGGAATGTCGTCAGGTGATTCGGAATCACTGGAGATCGAGCCCACCAGTGAGGACTTGGACCAGCCAGCTTTCGACCCGGAGCTCTAGTTACTTGTACATTTCATTTCCGTTATGCCATTGTTTAGGCATTGCTTTTCATTCCATGTATTTACTTTTCAGATGTATTGTAAAAAGAATGTTAATAAATAAAATTGATGTTTATTTACATCTTGTCTCTTGTGTACATTTACTTTTATATTGCTTAGATACGCTTAGTGTGTTTAATTCTGAGTAAATACGTAGCGGCCCGTCGCGCCCTCTGCCCGTACACTGGGAAGCGGGGCGTGACACGCTTACTGCTGATACCTTCGCTGGATCTGCAGAGATTCCTTCGCCTGATACAATGTGTCCAAGAAAACCAACTTGATCTAGCCAAAACTCCCATTTTCTATACTTGGCATAGAGTTGATGTTGTCGTAGAGTTTCCAGGACAATTCGTAGGTACTTGGCATGTTCTTTCCGGCTCTTAGAATACACCAGGATATCATCGATGAAGATGACAACAAAACTATCTATGTACACCCGAAAACTTGATTCATTATGTTCTTGAATATTGCTGGTGCGTTGGTCACTCCAAATGGCAAGAAATTCGTAAT
The DNA here is from genome assembly GCA_030015575.1 of Agapanthus africanus. Taxonomy (NCBI): domain Eukaryota; kingdom Viridiplantae; phylum Streptophyta; class Magnoliopsida; order Asparagales; family Amaryllidaceae; genus Agapanthus; species Agapanthus africanus. The sequence goes on along the minus strand of CM057349.1, from coordinate 34,140,425 downwards.
GACCATAGCGAGTTCTAAATGTTGTTTTATGGATATCAGATTCCTTGACCTTCACATGATGATAACCCGAACGAAGATCTAATTTGGAAAAAACACAAGATCCACTTAGCTGATCGAACAGATCGTCGATGCATGGGAGTGGATACTTGTTCTTTATCGTTACTTCGTTCAAGGCTCTATAATCAATGCACATTCTGTATGAACCTTCCTTCTTCTTCACAAGTAGAACTGGTGATCCCCAACTTGAAGTGCTGGGAAGAATCCATCCTTTCGCCAATAATTCGTCCAACTGGGTTCGGACTTCCTTCAAACCTTCCGGACTTAACCGATACGGTGTTTTGATCACCGGTTGTGCTCCTGGTACTAAATCAATGCTGAATTCAAGAGCTCGATCGGGAGGCAAACCTGATATATCGTCAGGAAACACATTGTCGAACTCTCGAACTATTTCTGGCTTTGATCCTTCCTCCTCTTGAATTTCCGCAATCACTGCCTTCTTCGGTTTCGTCTTATATGTACCCGGTTCTAGGGTGCGGTCTCCACTTTTGAAATAGAAGACCGGATGGTCTGGAATCTCGAATACAACCCTTCTTTGATGACAGTCAATGGTAGCATAGAATGTTTCGAGCCAATCCATACCCAAAACGACGTCGAAGTTCGGTATGTCCAGCACCTTGAAATCAGCATAGAATTCTCTGCTGCAGACGACCACTGGACATAGATCGTATCCCATTACTGCCTTTAGAACGCCGTTCCCTGAACTGACATTCCAGCTGGATACGAGAAGTTTGACTGGGATCGCATGAGTTCGGACGAACCGTTGCGACATAAAGCAATGAGATGCTCCAGTATCAAAGAGTGCGAGTGCAGGAAGTGAAGCTACTAAGATTATATCTAAGTTATATGTGGGATATGTATAAGGAAAAGATATATAGGTATGTCTATGAACTGAAAAGAGAATTTGAAAGGGAAGTGTTACCAGTGATGACTTGGCCGGTGGCTTCAGCTTCTTCCACGGTCATTGTGAAAGCCTGTCGCCTCGGCACATTTCTTCTTGCTGGAGGAGCATTCCTCTGTCCATTCCTTTGTCCTTGAGGTACGTTCCGTTGAGCTTGATGGAACTGACGAGGAGGAGGTGCAGTCGGTCCATGAGAAGGTGGAGCATGTAGTGCAAGTCTCGGAGCAGGCGCCTGGATGGCTGGGCGCTGCGGGTATGTGATTGCTGGCCTGGGTGAAGTATATGGGCTGTGTCTATGAGGACAAGACCGAATGTCATGAGTAGCTGAGCTGCAGACTAAGCAAAAGTGATTTGCACACCGACAGTCCTTTGCCAGATGTCCATCCCTCCTGCAGTATGTGCAAAAGGCTGGGTTGGGCCGGTTGTTCGGTACTCCCGGTCTCCGGGGCACAAATGGTGGCCTTGAAGATGCTCCTCCTGCCTTCTGGTTGGCAGGGCGCTTAACTCCAGCAGATTGAGGTCTTCCCCTCATATTTACCACCGCCTCATATCGATGGGCCGCTTTCAGAGTCAATTCATGAGTAGGGAAATCCCCTGTGGCTAAGGCAGCTTGGATCTCCAGATCTAACCCTTGTTGGAATAGTCGGGCTCTGATCTCATCCGTCGGTATTGGTGTGCCGCGAATCTGTTATGGTATCGTGTTAGCTGTGTAGTATGTGATATATTAAAAATTGAACTATCGAGACATATCTTACCGACTGAGCATGGTAAACTTAGCATTGTACTCATCCACTGATTTGGTCCACAATGAACCCTGTTGTAGGTGGATGAACTGCTGTTCCATGTCAAATATGGCAGTCTCGGCGAAGTACTTTGCGTCGAACATATCGCGGAAGTCCTCCATTCGATCGGCTGGGTAAGATTGCTTTCTTCCGCCTTCCACCGGACCCATGCATTGTCCGTAAGCTGCAGCTTTACAACTCATACCCAAGAGACTTCTGGCGCTTGTGCTGCTGCCATGTCAACTTCAATACCCTGAGCCCATTCCTCAGCTTCTAAAGGGATCTCTTTCCCTGAGAACTGCTTGGGGTGAAAGGCCCTGAATTGCTTCACCCCAGATGCTTCTGCCTTAGGACGGTTCATCAAGATAGCAGTCTGCTGCCGCAGCCTTCAGAAGGCTGCAGATCACCTCAAGCAGTACCGTCTGCTCATTGATCGGAGCAGCTACGTCCGGTGTAATTGGTAGGGGTGGTGGAGTGTTGTTGAAGTTGGTGCTGGTTTTGTTTGGGGAATCCATAACCTTGAAAGAAAAATTTGGGTTAGGACAGATTCAAAATATATGAAATTGGAAGATTCAAGGAATATGAATTGTAAAGAATGTTTTCAGTTGCTGGTTTTTGTGTTATATTGCTTAGCTTGTGTACGTAGAGCTGACCTGCATGTGCCACCAACAAAACCTGTCACGCCCCGCTTCCCAGTGTACGAGCAGAGGACGCGACGGGTCACGCGACGTATTTACTCAGAAGCAAACACGCTAAGCGTATCTAAGCAATATAAAATAAAATATACACAAGAGATATGATGTAAATGAACATCAACTTTATTTATTAACATTCATTTTACAATACAATGAAAAGTAAATACATGAAATGAAAGCAATGCGTAAACAATGGCATAACAGAAATGAAAATGAAATGTACAAGTAAACTAGAGTTCCGGGTCAAAGGCTAGCTGATCCAAGTCCTCGCTGGTGGGCTCTGTCTCCAGAAGGTCCGATCCACCTGACAACATTCCAATGAAAGAAGAAAAGGAATGTCGTCAGCGAACAATCGCTCGGTAAGTCCTAAAGGCAAGTAGAGACATAATAGACAGAAGGAGAACATAACTTTTAAAGTTGTATTATATTGTTAACGCTGTTGTCTGTAGCTTGGTACAGAAAATGTCAGTGTGTACGAGAGGAGTCCAACTATTCCGGAGACTAAGATATACAGAGCACAAGGAACCGTTCAGCCACAGTACAACAGTAATAGAGATTCATATTAGGTGTATTATGGTTACAGTCTCGTGCCACTTTTAACATCTTCCGTACCAATCTATCCCTTATAAACCCCGCGATATCTTGATTGTAGTATTTGTATTGTTTTGTCTTGTATTGTAAATTGTATATGGATGACTTACCGAAACCATGATATCAGTAAATGGATGTAACTGGAGAATCAGGTAGATGGATGTATATCCATGGTTCGGTTCAGTCAAGTTATATATTGAAATAGATTGTACATACGGATTCATGTTGAATCAGGTTGTGTTGTAAGTTTATACTTGAATCGTATTCTAGTCAGATTGATCAGATTGAGACTCAGTCTGAGTCAGACATTGAAATCCTAAATTAGGTTTTGATGTTATCGGTAACTACTGCACATGGACGGCAGGATTTAAGTCTTTTTCCAAGACAATTACCGTGTTGATAACACCGTTTGTTAGATTGTCTACCTTAAATAGGAAAGCACCCATATCTCCGGCTCCCTGAGGCTCAAGAGATTGGTCCCGCTTAAACTTATGTTTACTGGGGTCCTTATTGTAATTTAGTATAATTTGAGGGGGTTTTATGTGAAAATAGTTTTGGTATAGTTTCAAAATACAACTCAAGTATTTAATTATCATTTTTAGAGTTTTCATAGATGTGTATTTTACAATTGTGCAATTTCTAGTAAATAGAACCTATTTTTCATAGTATATGGTATTTTATTGAAATATTGTAATTGTATTGTATTTGGATGGTATTTTCATGTAATAGTGATTCCTTTGATTTAGAAAACTTGGAATATTTACATAATTAAAATAGATATTTTGATAATAAATATATAGATATTTAATTAAAATAATTTATTTATTTTCTTGTAGAAATCTTATTTTCTAAAGAAAAAATGTATAAAAATTCCATCGAGATCGAATGCTCCTTGTGGAGGTGTGTATCTAGCTCTAGTACGTCCGAGAATGTACGATAATCCGCAACATCCCGAACGGGGTCCCTAAAATGGGTTGTAGAGGCGTAATTGCATGGAAATGTTTAATACATATTTTTATAGAAAACGGTTTTGTAAGTTTAGGGTATTTATTTGTAAAGTCGTATTTTCCCGTATTCTATTGTCCCAATTTCCATCGTGCTGTGATAGAGATGTGTGTTGTGATGAGGTAGGTCATTACCTCGTGAGTTATCTAAAGGTATAGTAAGGAACATGTTAATTATGTCGAAATGTACAGTATGTGGTATTTTTCTGTAAGAGTGCGATAAAAGACACAAAATAATTCTTTTGAGGTGAAAATTGTTTTAATTGGTTTGTTAATGTTTGCTAAAAAATATGTGAGAGTATGGTATTTTCTTGATTAAGAAAAGTATAGTTTTAAAGGAAAACCGAATCGGAAGTCGGATTAACTCTGCTTCCGTCGGGTTTTGGAAATGTAAATTTTTAAAGAAGAAGAAGGGAGAGAAGAGGGGCCTTACTGGCTTCGGGGCATCGTTTCGTCGCCGGAATCTCCTCGGAACTTCGTCGGAGCTTTGCCCTTCACTAACTTCACTTATACACCAAAGTGCTTGAGAATTTTGTATAGTTTTTGCAATAGAATTCTGAGTGGGTGGGGTATAAAATGGAGTGGGTATTTATAGAACAAATTAGGGTTTAGGGGGTGATGAAAAATTCATTAAAATTTGCATTAAAATGGGATTTAAAGGGGTTTTATTATTCTCTGTAAATGTGCAGAGAAAATAAACAATACTGGAGTTAAGGGGGTAGTCCAAGGGTCTAGGGTTTACAAAAATTTTTGGGTTTGGGCCAACGAAAACCGGCGGTGCCGGATTGTGAATGAACCTCGCCGGTCCAATCATTGAGGTGGGGGCTTAGATTGGGGCCACGTGTCTCTGTCGGTCTGAATACCAATTTGCACCTGTTTATTTTAAGTGTGACTCTTCATTTTATGTGCAGTGCACGTGCAAACTCTTGGGTTTCTAAAAGATTAAAATAAAATTAAATATAAAGATAATGTGGCTGACGGGATTTGAACTCGGGTGCTATGTCTCAGCAGTGCAAAGTCTTACCAATGAGCCACAAGCTCCTTCTTGCTGTTCTAAAATAAAGAAAATTCTTATAGTATTCACAGGAATTGTAAATACCCCAAATATACATTAACTTTTAAACAATTTTATGTACACCGAAATTGGAGTTGTTACATGTATAGTTGCTGATTCTTATAATTCTTATGATATATTGTTTAAGACTTCATGCAGAACTGACATGCAAGGGCCACCAACAAAACTTGTCACGCAACGCTTCCCAGTGGACGGAAATGGAGACGTGGCAAGCCTGCAATGTATTTACTATGAAAATACGTTAAGTGTAATTAAGCAATATAACAGTGAACAAGAATGACAAGAGTAATAAAATGAAACAGCAACTTTATTTACATTCAACTTTACATACAACTGTCTGAAAATAAAAGATACAATAAATAATGAAAACAAATGCCTAAACAATTGCATACTGAAAGTAAGTGGAGGCTGGAAAGGAGCTAATAGTCTGGCTGAGCAGCAAACTGGTCCAAGTCTTCCGGGCTTGGCTCTATCTCCTCAGAATTCGGTCCTCCTGACAAACATTCCAAAGAAAGAAACAAAAAGGAATGTCGTCAGCGAACTAGCACTCGGTGTCATGCCCCGCTTCCCAGTGTACGGGTATGAAGACGCGACGAGGCCCGCTATGTATTTACTCAGAAATAAACACGCTAAGCGTAACTAAACAATATATTGTAAATATACATAAGAAGATATGAAGTGTAAATGAACATTAACTTTTATTTATTAAACATTTATTTACAAGTACAACTGAAAATGTAAATACAGGAATGGAAAGCAATGCCTAAACAACGGCATAGATATGAAAGTAAAGTGAGTACAAGTAAAGCCTAATGGTCGTGCTGCTCAGTGGTCTGCTCCAAGTGCTCCTGGCTGGTCTCGAAATCCTCAAAGTCGGTTCCTCCTGACAACATTCAAAAGAAAGAAGAGAGAAGGAATGTTGTCAGCGAACAATCGCTCGGTAAGTTTCAAACAGAGATAGAAATAGAGTAGACAGATATGAGAGTATAACTAGTAATGTTTGTTTATAATGTTAACGCAGTTGTTTGTAACTTGGTAAAGAATATGCCAGTGTATACGAGAGGAGTCCAACTTACACTGTGGACTTTGGTAACCCGTAGTATAAGGCTCTATCGATAAAACCACGGAACAACGGTAATGGATGTATATATACGTCTTTTAATGACCATCTCGTGCCACCTTTAACACATTCTGTGCCAGTCTACCCCTTTAAAACCCCGTAAAGTCTTTTGTATTGATTGTATTGTTTTGTTTTATAAATGGAAGACTTGCCGAAACTATGATATCATGTAAACGGAATGGATATAAATGGATAGTCATGTAATCAGAGTATATCCATGGTTCGGTTCAGTCGAGTCATGTTGATATAGATTGAATTCTGGTATAAATGGATTCATGTTGAATTAGAGTTATACTTGAATCATATTCAAGGATAGATTGGTTTCATATTAGACCGAGACTCTACCTAAGTGAGACACTTTTACAACGAATTGAAGTCCTGAATTAGTTTTGATGTTATCGGTAACTGCTGCACATGGACGGCAGGATTTGTGTCTTTTTCCAAGACAATTACCGTATTGATAACACCGTTTTTAGTTTGTATACCTTAAATAGGCAAGCACCCAAATTCTCCGGCTCCCTGAGGCTCAAGAGAACTGGTCCCGCTTAAACCTATGTTTACTAGGGTCCTTATTGTAAATTAATATAACTTGAGGGGGTTTTACGAAAAATATTTTTAATATATTTTCAAAATACACCTAAAGTATTTAATTATCGTCTTTAGGGTTTTCATAATTGTAATTTTTATAAAGAGAAATATTCTAGTGGATATTACCTAGATTTCATTGTATATAGTATTTTAGTGTAATATTGGAATTATATTGATTTGTAATGGTAATTTCATGAAATTTGTGATTCTTTTGATTTAGAAAAAACACGGAATATATATATATATATATATAATATTTAAAGTAGGTATTTTGATAATATTCATATATATATATATATTTAGTAAAAATAAATTTTTATTTATTAAATAGAAATCTTATTTTTCTTAAAAATTGCATTAAAAATTCGATCGAGATCAGATGCTCCGTGAAGAGGTCTGCATCTCGCTCTACTAGGACCGAGGATGTGTGATAACCCGCATCATTCTGATCGGGCTTTCCCAAAATGGGTTGTAGAGGCACATTTGCAAGGAATTAAATAATACACTTTTAACAAAAACGGTTTTTGAAAGTTTATGGTATTTAAATGTAAACTCGTATTTTCCCACAAACTAATGTTCCAAAATACATCGTGCTATATCAAAAATGTGTGTTGTGATGAGATAGTTCATTACCTCATGAGTTTTCTAAAGGTAATATGATCAAAATGAATAAGCAATGTCGTATGTAAACATGATGGTATTTTACCGTAAAAATGAAATAGAAGTTGCAATACATATTATTTTGAATTGAAACTTATTGTGAATTTTGTTTTATCTTTGTTAAACAATATAAGAAGTGATGGTAATTTGTTGTTTAAGAAAAATTTGAATTTTTAAAGAAAAGAGAGTCGGAAGTCGGGATAACTCCGCTTTCGACGAGTTTTGAAAAGTAGAAGTTTTTAGACTAGAGATTGAGAAGGAAAGAGGGGACTTACAGGTTGGAATTAGAGAGAAGAGGTAGGGGAGATTTTGGGATCGTCGGGGAGTCATTTCGTCGCTGGATTCTTCCCGAAACGTCGCCGGAACTTCGACCTTTGCTAACTCCACTTGTAAAACTTTTGGACTTTGAAATTTTAGTGAGTTTTTGTGATAATTTTCAGAATAGATGACATGGTGTAGGGGGTATTTATAAGATAGAATTAGGGTTTAGGGTAATGAAGAATGGAATTAAAATATGCATTAAAAAGGATTTAAGAGAGGAATTATCACTCTCTGGATAATTGCAGAGAAATTAAACAACATGGGGGTAGTGGGGTAGGCCAAGGGGTATGAGGGTTAAAATTTCAGAGCATTCCCTACGGGCAAAACCGGCGGCGCCGGCCCTCAAGAGAATCTCACCGTTCCAAATCCGGTAGGTTGGGATCGGATCTTTGCCACAGGTCCAAGTCGCTTGGTATACCTCAGTGCACATGTTTGATTTTGTTGTGACTTTTCATTTTACGTGTTTTGCACGTGTAAACTTTGAGCTTCTAAAAGTTTAAAAGAAAAATCAACAAAATTAATATGTGGCTGGGGGGATTCGAACACATGGCTTATGTCACAGCAGTACCAATGAGCTACAAGTATTTTCTTGCTGTTCAAAAGCAAATTAAATTTATAATTTGTGCTCAGGCTTGGATGCTCCTTTCTGTATTTTTTGAAAAAATTCTATACAGAAAGTTTAGGATTGTTACACTCGGTAAGTCCCAAAAGAAATAAGAGAAGATAATATATAATGTGAAATGAATAGAGGACAAGTAAAGTTGTATATGATCAATCACAGGTATAAGATAGTTATTCTAACGTGGTTATTTGTAGTTTGATAAAGAAAGTTGTAACATTTCAGAAAAATAAAATATTATTTTTGGGAATTTTTATAATTAAATAATAAATATTATGAATATTTTAATAGTGCGGTATAATTAAATACCGACAAATTGAGAAAAATTTGGAAAATAATAGAAATTACTGAAATGAGGGTGTTTTAAATGAATTAAGAAAATTATGAATTTTTACGATTAATTATATTCCATTTTAATGCAAATCGCGATTAAATATCGCTAATCATGTATTAAGCCGGATTTGTGCATATGACATGCACCATGTCAAATTACACTTGTTACATTTTCTTTCATGGTTTCTTTCTTTTTAGTATGCATGGTTTTAATTTTTAAAGAGAAGAGAAAAGATAAGAAATGAAAAGAAAGGAAAAAGGAAAAATGATAAAGAATGTGGCATGGTGAGAGGTATGGGCAAGAGAGAGAGAGTGAGAGGGGTTTTCTTTGACTTATCCATTTCCTTCATCTTTATCATCTCATCTTCATCACTTCACCATGGCTGTTGCCCTCCTCCCTCCACCACATCAACCCCTCACTTCATCATGAAAAATCCATCAAAATATCATCCTCACTTCATTAAAAACATGCACAAGCTCACTAGATGCACTTTGGACCAAGAAAGGATGGATTTTGAGCACTTGGGGCAACTCAAGAATTTTCTTGAGTTGCCAAATGAGGTAATTTCTGCACTCTTAGTATTGTATTTCGATTACCTTAACAACCATACAAGTTTAAAGGTGTTTTATGGCGGTTTAGTGAACATTGAAATTTCCTAGAAGAGGTTATGCAGAATTCTTGAGTTGTGTTTGTTCTAATGAGCTTTATTGGTGACTTTAAACCCCCCTTGGTGTTAGAAACCCAGACCAACCTCGGACAAAAACCTGAAACCCAAAACAGAAACTTTCCAATGTCGGTTTTGTGGAATTGTGATGCCTACAGGAAATCTGGAGTGATCTGGAGAATTTTTAAGAAACACAAACAACCCCAGTGGACTAGAATTGACACTAGGAGAGCCCCCTCTGCACACGAACCCAAACGGAGTCAGTATGGCCGAGGAGGCTGGATTTTAGGGGGTAGGGGCCGGCCACATTGATGAATCAGGTGCCCAGGTTCCTTCTGTAGGTCATATACACCCTATACATCACCCCAATACTGTTTGTGCACCTAGTTTTGACCTGAACTAAAATCTGGGAACACTTTTATGGGTTGATTCCTTGTATTTCGTGATATTTATGAATTTAAGTTTTGCTATTTGTGTTTGGTATCGGTCACTTGACATTTGTTCGTCGATATCGGGTGTTTTCGGGCTCTTTTGTGTGAGTAGACCATAGGTTTTGACCTATGTGAGATTCGTGCGACATTTTGGTTTTCGTACGTGATTTCGTTTACGATGCTATATGTGTATATATGTAGGTAATCCGAGGGGACATGAAACACAAGGGCGAGCGTGGCGTCATCGACTTCGGCAAGCGAAGATCAAAGTGAGTAGATATATATCTACGGGGGAAGTCGGGTGGATGGCGTATAGCACCTCCGCAGTTCGTAGTATAGAACGCAAATGCGTTATGCTATATATTTGGTTATATACTTAAATGATATTATTAGGATGTGTATACTTAGCTAATTGCTTTAGAATACTTTAAATGATAGTGTTGTTAGTTAATTTCCTAGTCGCGAACCCTAGAATAAGGTTTACACACACATACACACACACTTGCATTCATTTATTTACTTGTGTGTATATGGGGATATGTATATATATACACACACACATAGGTATGGGACTATGTATATATATATATATGTATGTATGTATGTATGTATGTATGTATTCATACGTATACATATACATGGATGATGAGGGTAGTATGTGGTATTTGGAGATGAGTCGATGAGAATGATGCCACGAGATCGGTGATATGATATGGTTCGTATTATGAGATACGACATGATTGTTATAGCGGGTCCTTAGGCGATGTGTTTTCATACACACGCACATATATTTGTAGATGGTATCAGTATTGTACTAGACTTAGATCAGTACCCCTAGTTCACGATATGTGATGATAAGGATACCAGATGAATAATGAGATAAATGTGATAATTGACCCGTACCCAGATTTGGGATGCCGTACGACGGATTTACCGTACGAGCTATATATTGATGATAGATCCGCACTCTTGACTCGAGGATGTCATGTTATATATTGTATCATATGTGATACTATTGAGGCGGAATCACCGACTATTATATGTTAAATATATCGACTCAGATTTATGTGGTTTTCTTACCTTTTCGGTTAGCCTGTTAGTTTAGTCCTGTAGTTTACTTGTAAATGTTAGACTAGACTCTAGTCATACCTATTTCAGAAACCAACGAATCGTGAGTATTTTAAAGACAGGCCAAGGGATTCTACAGATATTTCAAAGGACGTACCTTTTATTAAAAACACCGTAGCCCTATTTTCTAAATACACGATTTATGTTATTTCAAATAGCAAACTGTACGACTAGTGTATATTAATGTAGCTTCCTTATTGTTGCGTTATTATTCATGTTCCGCATATTATTGCTGCATTTGCTATTCATTTGTCATTTATTCGTGCTGTTCGCATTGCATCGCATGCTTATATAGTGTTTTCATTACTTAGTATAAAAATAATGTTGTTAGGACACCAGCACCATTATCGATGATGCGTATGCTCCACGTACACTTGCTTGCCGGCTCACACACATCTTCATCGGTAATTGCTATTTCACGTACACTTTAGACAACATTACTTCGTTGACATAGCTTGCTAGCTGATAGTTCCTATATGTTATTGTTTTCATATGCTAGTTTAGACATTGCAATTATTACTATGATATGCATGTTTCTTCATATATTCATTGTCATGCAATATTAGAGGGCCAGTCCGGACTGCTGGAGCCCAGTATGCAGTATTATTTATTCTTGATATTGTTATTTCGGATTTCCATAAGATTTCTGGATTTGGAGAAACCGCAAAGATTTATAAACTGATTATCATTTTCAAAAGATAGAATATTGCAGTTTTCTCATGATATGATTTGAGATATGTCCACCTTGAGTTTTCTCGGCTCTCGAGCGATATCATACACCCCATTCGAGGAGGAGGAGGAAGAACCGTCTGTGGTTGCATGGTGGACCCGGTGCGGTACCCCAGGGCGAGAAGGTCGCCGATGATGGCGTTGAGCCTGTGACAGGGGAGCACTACTGACCGGTGATTTTATTGTGACTCAACGGATATCCGGAGGATACCGATCGGAGTATGGGCCAGTCTGGATAGCCGGAGCCTCAGATACTGAGATTTGATTATGGGCCAGTCCGGATAGCCAGAGCCCTAGATATTGAGATTCGAGGATACAGGCCAGTCCGGATTGCCGGAGCCTGAGATACACAGATATTGGGATTTATGTTTCGTGTCGATGCTTGACACTGATTTTATGTTGATTTCATTGATGATACCTCAATTTATATAAATAGAAATCTCACCAATTAATGAAAACAATTTTCTCATACATGATGTATTCTGTTTTCATTATATCGCATTTATACCTCATATTTATGATATGCTGCTACCTGAGGCACTGACGCGAGCACTTGGTATTACACATGTGTATAGATGTTTACCCATGCCATATTTAGATGCTTCAGACTTTATCATATTGAGGATATATATTACTGATCGTATTGACCTAGGATTGAGTCATACATACGATTTCTGCTCTGTGATGTTTTCTACTCACGAGTTGGCAACTCACCCCCGTTGTGCCACAGTTTCTTGCAGGTTTTGCCGTAAAGGTTCATTGCGGCTTTGCTGGCACACTGCTTTCATTCCGGGTGATTGCTTTGGTTGGTGGGTTCACTTGTATCGTGACCATTATTGTACTTTTATTATTTCAGTTGTATCTAGTAAACTCCATCAACCAGACTTGTATATTATTTCAGACTTAGAAAACCAGTTGTTATTCATTCGACCTTAGAGTCGCGCGTTGTATTATTATAGGTTTTCTTGATGATTTGAGTTTCCTTTTGAGTTTTGATTCTCGCCCTTCAACGTTGTATATTATATTGCTTGAGTGGTTGTGACCGTCAATTGACGAAGAGCTAGCTCCCGCTTGGGGATGCCTTTATATATTTTATTCATGTTGTACCCTTTTGGGGCCAGTATTTACAAAGGAGACTCTGCCGAAATTTTCGGAAAAGACTAGAGATTTTTAAAATACATACTTCGGCTTATGTTGTTAAACCACTTGCTTTAAAACTAGACTTTTTCCTTATTTCTTCTTTAAAATGGTTTAGATTTCTGGGATTTTTGGCTTACTTGAATTAGATGGGGTCCTATAGACTTCATATGATTTAAGTGCCAGTCATGTGCCATTTTGGGTCGTGACAAAGTTGGTATCAGAGCAGCTAGGTTAACCTTGGTTCGAGTTTATGTTTGACTATGCGGAGCCTAGGGCGTTTGTATATATACGGAATCTAGGCTTGACCTTATGGAACTTAGACTTAGTCGGGTTGGTATTAGACCCGAACTTTTGTCGCGTAGGTTGACCTTGGTTGATGGAGTTGGTGACTTAAGGAGAGTGACGTACCATGTGTATGTTCCGCGGCATACTTACGATACGCTACTCTGCTTAAGAAGCCTTAGGATGCACATTTCCTTGCACAGCATTATATTCATTCCTATGATCTATCCTCATCGATATTGGTTTATGATTTTGCTGCCACGATTACACGGGCAGAGAGAGCTACGGCTAGAGTTGTGTCAGCATGAGCTCGTTACGGACGAGGACTGACCAGGGCGTGATTCCAAGGACACACGATTGCATAGATATATCGTCCTTGTTGTGTTTTTGTGACATGAGCGTTTGACGGATTGCTTTTACGAGATTTCTCGGACGTGCAGATCAGCACCAGAGGATTGGGCTACCGCTAGAGGCCAGCCAGAATGTGATGACCGTCGATGCACCGATTATTTGATGATTGAGGCACTGTTCAGCATGCGGACAAATGAGCCAGTTGCTGCTGCGAATGAAGAGATATCACCCCAGATGTTTGGAGCTAATGCCGCACGAGGTATACTTAGAGATATGATAGAAGATCGCTAGTCACCCAAGGAGGAATGACTAGGATATGTGATTCATTGCCTACCTCGATGCGAGGTCATCAGATTGATTGATTCCAGTTAGAGACGACTTCACGCAGGTACGTTGAGAGTCGATAGAAGACGATCGAATGTCAGAAACCCATTTTTCCAAGTTTAAAAGCATTCGGAGAAACATGCAAGTAATTCCGTGGACCCTCTAGAAGAATGAAACCCTAACTCGATATAATGACCATTAGAATACTTTGAAACCTTAGGGTTTGCAGCAGTTCCGCGGTGCCATTAATGAGACTTGGGTTTGCCCTTCTATGACTGGTCCATAGGTACTATGGCATATACTAGAATAATATTAAACTGTACTCAAGATGTTTGGCTCTTGGGGGATTATGGAATCTTGACAAATCAATCGAAATGTTCGACGTCATTCGGATATCATGTGATAGGCTACATTGCTTCGAAGACTCCAGATACGAGTATGGACGTTGGAGCGCAATCCATACAGCCACGAAGAGACGAGTCCGAATCAGTCGACATTAGAGAAAAATGGAGTAAGAGGTTCGTACAAGATCTTGATGAGGTGACGTTCCATTCCGCTGACATCAGAGATGTGATACGCATGCAGAGGCGTTGTACATGGATATATCTTCCAGAAAGAGTCGCGATGAGTATGCAACCGTTCCGGAACAGGAAATAGATTTAGTAAAAGGTGACAATTTTCGGGCAGTTCGGCAGAGACGAGATTTGGGGGAGACTTTGACAGAACCTTTCTGGAATACTATATGAGAAGACTTGGACCCAGGATCGGTCATATTACGCACACCCAGTAGGCCAGAGTTCGGCATCATAGACGAGATATGTTATGAGTGACCATGACAGTTGGCCAGAGATCTTTAGAGGATGTGCTTGAGCAGGACTGTTTCCGGCATATTTGATTTCGGTATTTTGGGTAATTTATTTGCGTGATTGAGATTTTGTGCACCACAGTTGCACTTGACTTCGATTTGATGTCATTCGAGATGCTGATTTTTATTTTATACCTATGGTATGTATATGATTTGACTTGTGTTTTTGGCATAGCTTCCATGCACTTTTAGTATTTTGATTCGATTTTGTGCACACTGATGCATATGGTTATGAGATTATATACCACGGTATACCTGATTTGGATTTGGATTGAAATGTGTTGTATATCATTGATTTTGATTGTAATACTCGATATTTGTTTTCGTGTACCTTGTGCACTTGACTTGGATTCTTGCACATACTTGGACGCTTGATGCAATTTTGATGCACACCAGATGCACTAAATCGAGATTCTTCGTGCATATCAGATGTACCTGATATTGCTGCCACGCACACACGTTGCCATTGACAGGTGTTTCGTGTACACCCGTTGCACTTAGATTTTTTGTTTCTGTGTACATGTATGGCACATTTATGGATTTCCAGACGCATGCGGCATTTTTATGCACATTTTGGGATGGATTCTTGTGGAGCAGTACGTTTTTATGATATTTACTATTTGGTATAGTAGCTGTGCAGGACTAGTCAGAGGACAATACCTGAGTATGTTTTTGCATGCATTGATAGTTATCGAAGGGATTTCAAAAAAAAAGAGCTATAGTCTCAGTATTTACCTACGTGTCTGGGATGACACGAGACATTTAACAAAGGAAACCCTTCTACAATTGTTTTCAAAACGGCGGGGCATATATATTAAACAAAGGGTATATATATATAGTTATTTTCTTATAATACACGTCCGCCACTGTGCAGTGATACGCGTATCGCACAACGATTTGAAAAGAGTTTGGCATGCATTCCTTTCAGATGTTTAAATGATGTTTACATGCATTGTTGAAGTATATCATGTTGGTTTTCGTATTGGGCTTTGACATTGGTGCCTTCACCATAACTCCGATGATTGCGGGATGCTTGACAGAGTTTTGATTTTGAGTTATCTGCTCATTTTTCATGCGCATGCATTGCGCTACGATCTGTTTTATGTATTTATGATTTCGGAGCCCTGACGTCATAGCCATTTTACTGAAATGTTGTAGAAATTGGGAGAGTTAAAATTTAAATTCGGAGACCGAATTTTTTTAAGGGGGGAAGACTGCAACATTTCGGAAAAATAAAATGTTATTTTTGGGAATTTTTATTATTAAATAATAAATATTATGAATATTTTAATAGTGTGGTATAATTAAATACCGATAAATTGGGAAAAATTTGGAAAATTATAGAAATTACTGAAATGAGGGTGTTTTAAATGAATTAAGCAAATTATGAATTTTTATGATTAATTATATTCCATTTTAATGCTAATCGCGATTAAATATCGCTAATCATGTATTAAGCCGGATTTGTGCACATGACATGCACCATGTCAAATTACACTTGTTACATTTTCTTTCATGGTTTCTTTCTTTTTAGCATGCATGGTTTTTATTTTTAAAGAGAAGAGAAAAGAAAAGAAAAAGGAAAAATGATAATGAATGTGGCATGGTGAGAGGTATGGACAAGAGAGAGTGAGAGGGGTTTTCTTTGACTTAGCCATTCCTTCATCTTCATCATCTCATCTTCATCACTTCACCATGGTTGCTGCCTTCCTCCCTCCACCACCTCAACCCCTCACTTCATCATGAAAAATCCATCAAAACATCATCCCCACTTCATTAAAAACATGCACAAGCTCACTAGATGCACTTTGGACCAAGAAAGGATGGATTTTGAGCACTTGGGGCAACTCAAGAATTTTCTTGAGTTGCCAAATAAGGTAATTTCTGCACCCTTAGTATTGTATTTCGATTACCTTAGCAACCATATAAGTTTAAAGATGTTTTATGGCGGTTTAGTGAACATTGAAATTTCCTAGAAGAGGTTATGTGGAATTCTTGAGTTGTGTTTGTTCTAATGATCTTTATTGGTGACTTTAAACCCCCTTAGTGTTAGAAACCCAGACCAACCCCGGAAAAAAACCTGAAACCCAAAACAGAAACTTTCCAATAACGGTTTTGTGGAATTGTGATGTCTACAGGAAATCTGGAGTGATCTGGAGAATTTTTGAGAAACAAAAACAACCCCAGTGGACTAGAATTGACACTAGGAGACCCCCCTCTGCACACGAATCCAAACGGAGCCAGTATGGCCGAGGAGGCCGGATTTTACGGGGTAGGGGCCGTCCACATTGATGAATCAGGTGCCCAGGTTCTTTCTGTAGGTCATATACACCCTATACATCACCCTAGTACTGTTTGTGCACCTAGTTTTGACCGGAATTAAAATCTGGGAACACTTTTATGGGTTGCTGCCTTGTATTTCATGATATTTATGAATTTAAGTTTTTCTATTTGTGTTTGGTATCGGTCACTTAACGTTTGTACGTCGATATCGGATATTTTCGGGCTCTTTTGTGTGAGTAGACCATAGGTTTTGGCCTATGTGAGATTTGTGCGACATTTTGGTTTTCGTGCGTAATTTCGTTTACGATGGTATATGTGTATATATGTAGATATCCCGAGGGGACATGAAAGACAAGGGCGAGCGTGGCGTCATCGACTTCAGAAAGCGAAGATCAAAGTGAGTAGATATATATCTACGGGGGAAGTTGGGTGGATGGCGTATAGCACCCCCGCAGTTCGTAGTATAGAACGCAAATGCATTATGTTATATATATGGATATATACTTAAATGATATTATTAGGATGTGTATACTTAGCTAATTTCTTTAGAAGATTTTGAATGATAGTGCCGTTAGTTAATTTCCTAGTCGTGAACCCTAGAATAAGGTTTACACACACGCGCACAAACACACACACACACTTGCATTCATTTATTTACTTGTGCGTATATGGGGATATGTATATATATACACACATAGGTATGAGACTATGTGTGTGTGTGTGTGTATATATATATACATGGATGATGAGGATAGTATGTGGTATTTGGAGATGAGTCGATGAGATTGGGCATGATGCCACTAGATCGGTGATAAGATATGCACTACTACATATAAGGGTTGCCCCTACGGATTTAATCGTAGGGGCAAACCACTGCTCCTACGGACATATCCGTAGGGGCGAAAAAATAACCTGTAGGTGCAAACGCCGTAGGTGCAAGTTGAAGCCCTGAACTTGCCCCTACGGGCAAAAGCTTGCCCCTACGGAGTTCTGTGTAGGGCCAGTTTCACCTACGGCGTAGGACGTAGGGTAAAAAAAGTTATTTTATTTACGGTTTTTAAAATATATTAACTGGCCCTACGGCCATATCCGTAGGGCCAAGTTATATCCCCTACGGATATCTGCGTAGGTATTTATCCGTAGGGGCAAAATATCAGAAATCCTGATATTTTGCCCCTACGGATAACGCCGTAGGGGTCTTTGTGTGCCCCTATGGATATATCCGTAGGGGCACTCCCAACCTCCCTGGTACTGAGATCAGGGGGGAAATATCAGTTACTGCTGATATTTTTCCCCTACGGTTTAATCCGTAGGGGCAACATGTGTACCTACGGTTTAATCCGTAGGTACACATTATCTGTTTTTTTTATAAAAAGGGCTGCCTAATTTTTTTCTTGCCCTGTGCACAATAATATATATATCAATAAAATATAAAATTAATCACCACACAACATATATCGCAGTATTCATAATCACACCTCACGCATATAATATACAAAAGAAACCCAAAAACTGAATATGATATAAATATAAACCAATATCAATATCAATATCGTTTCAAAATGTAGTACAATATGTATGATATAAATAAATACATGTTTCAAAAAATAAGAATCAAAAAGCCACCCTAGCTCGGTCCAGCTCCACCTCTGATAAACGATAGAATCAAGCGCGCTTGCTCCTCGGTCAATAAACCATGCAATTCGGCGCGTGCGGGAGTCTGAGCGGCCTGTGGAGCTGGCGATGTGGTCTGCGCAGCTGCCGTCGAGGTAGTCGCTTGCGGAGCCGCGGCTGCGGGAGTCTGAGCGGGCGGTGGAGCTATAGGAGCTGCATGTGGAGGCTCGGTCGATGTACCCTGTCGCGTCTGGACCTAATGTGTGTAAGAAGCGTGTAAGAACTGTGTATTATTCGAATTCGTATCATTATCAAGTTATTTCGAAACCCCATTTGGATATCTAGTTTGGAAAACCGTTGTTTATTTTAATTACATATGTATGTATGATTAATCAAACCTAAGTCTAAAACCAAATAAGCTCAAGCTACGTACTAATTATGGATATGTTGATATCTATAATATGACATGATATTTTACTATAAAGTAGTATACATACCAGCATCTCCTTCAACTCCTGAACGGTGGCCCTCAAGCTCTCCAGTTCCTGCTGGACACGTCGCTCACTAGAGACGGAGGAAGTAACCGCCGGGGTGGAGTCCAACCTCATATAGGCCCTGCTAGGGCCCAGTCCCTAGCCTCTCTCCCAACCTCCGTGGTGCCCTCCGTGTGCGGCGTCCAGAACTGGGGTCAGCAGTCTCGGATCGCTCTGTCCGGTAAAATCGATCCCCGAGGCCTCGGCCTGCTCAACCACCCGCTCCTACACCCACATTAAGCAGTAAAGTTTAAGTATAAAATTTAAACTTGAACCTTTCAAAACTAAAATTTCAAATATGGGTAGAATAAATATTAACACTTACGCAATACTCTTGGGTAGCGACGTCGGGATATCGAAGCTCGCCCGTGGCGGGATCTGTCGAGGTGTCGTGGTCGGCAAGATATGCGGACAGCACGCTCGGTGTACCACCTGACGCCACGGTCCGAGCCATCTGCAATATTAGAAAATAACTCTTAATATTGCAGAATATCACAAAGGTTGGTCTATTGTAATTTACCGATAACTCCATGGCTCGAGTAATATTCCTCGAGCCACCTGTGTAAATAGGGCGACCCCTCTTCGCCGACTTCCTGTTCTCTGTATTCTGAGCGGCTTATTTCTGCACAACGCATTAACATTTAGTTTTCTAATTAAGGAACACAAAAAAATAAATTATATCCTAAACAATGAATTACATTTAAAATACATACCTGTTTGCGTTGGGAGTCGAAATATTCACACAATAGAGGCCATGTCTCTACGTCGACTCTCGCAAACGCCGGAGTAGATAGGAGGGCCGCTCTCTTTGCCTCGGGGGTCGCCATCCACAGGGAGTAGCAGTCGGCCTTCAGCTCATTCCTGTTGTATCGGAGCTTGGGCTGCATGTTCTTCATCAGGCCATTCTACAGAGCATGAAGGCCGAGCACCCTCCCCGGGTGATCAGGGTCGGCTACAGGCTGAAAATCGTAATCCAACTGAAAATACAAAAAAAAACATTGTTATTAGATTGTAAGTATTAATAATAAATATATTGGATAGATCAAATGAAAATATATATTAATACGTACCCAAGCCTGATCAAAGAAGAGGGTGAATGAGCGCTGGTGCTGCTCGCCCCCCTCAACGTGAAGTGGATAGTTCTTCACGAGCCGGCTCTCGTCCCTCATATACCGGCCGAACCTCTCGGCATGAGGACCGGTATAGCGATAGTCAAGGGTAAAAAAGAGGGGGAATGCTGCCTCCCCCTAGCTCTGTCAGGCCTCAGCCTATGGGACTGATTCGGGCTTCGAGTCCCCCTCTGGGGATGGGGAGGCCCTGCGTCTGCACGAAATATCAAGACAATCAATATTAAGACAAAGTTGTATTAAGAAATCAAGGTTAAACGAAAATTGAAGTGTGATATATACCTCCGGTGACTATCGCACGAGCCTGGGCCCGGGCAGCAGCACGAGCGGGACGGTAGTTCCTCCGGTGAGGAACAACCGGGGTCCCGGATGCGGTCGCATCCCCTCCAACTAGAAAATAAACATTGACGCTAAATTTCCATGAAGTTCATATTTATTCTATAGAGTATATGTAAAATGAATAAATATTTTATATTTATTCATACTAACCTGCAGACGATGCAGAGGGTATGGAAGCGGCAGGAGTGGCCCCTGCGGAAGATGTGGACGCACCACCTATAATTAGACAATTAAAAATAGATTATATAAGTAATTGCAAAACGAATGTGTAGATCAATAATATAACGTTCTAAATCAATATGCATGCACTATAGGATAT
This sequence comes from Agapanthus africanus, assembly GCA_030015575.1. NCBI lineage: Eukaryota > Viridiplantae > Streptophyta > Magnoliopsida > Asparagales > Amaryllidaceae > Agapanthus > Agapanthus africanus. The sequence continues at coordinate 34,119,549 of CM057349.1, read as the reverse complement.
ATAAACATACCCGCAGGTGCGGTGTCACCACCTACAGCTAGACAATAATAAAAATTGCTAAGTAAGAGCAAAATGAATGTGTGTATTTATGATATAGCATTCTAAATCAATATACATAGACTATATGATATATAAACATACCTGGAGGAGCGGGAGTGGCCTCTGTCCCAGATGTGGACGCATCACCAACAACTAGACAATCAAACATTGACAATATAAGTAATTTTGACATAAACAGGCATGAATATCTGTAATATTACATTCAAAATGGATATCGTGCAGTATACCTGGAGGTGTGGCAAAATCCACACGGAAGGAGGCATCCGAAGGGGTCTCCGATCTAGGTGCAAGACCGGCCCTCTGAAGCTCCCTACGGAGCTCTCCGGGCGTCAGAACCGCTCTGCCTCTACCTCTGCCTCTGTCGCGGCTGGAGCTCCTGCCGCCCCTTGCTGCTCCCGACATCGTCATCAAATCTAGATAAACGGTTCGTGGACGTATTAGACAATCATTAAAAGTATTGACTTTATATGTATAGAGCGTAAAATGTGAAGTAATAATATAACATTGCTGATAACCTTTTTCGTTTCGTGGGCGCATTATACATATCTACTTGGATTTCATCGTCGATGTCATTTCTAACCCACGTAACTTCATGATCGGTCGAAGACAACCCGTCCTTCGAAACAGACGGCCAGAGCACTTTAAGCCTTCTCTCTTCTTCGTCCTCATCGCTGTCCTCGAATTCTGGGACATCGTAGACATCTCTGGGTTTCCATCGGCATACAACACTCCATCCCGGATGCTTCAAACACTGTGAGTAGTATACTTGGAACGCTTGGTTCGGAAAGATAAACGGATCTTCCTGACCGTAAAATCGAAGTGTGTTCACACTGGTCAATCCATATTCATCTTTCCAAGTCCCAAGATTGCTTCTCCACCTGTCCGTATCGGTTCACGTATCGTACCAAGTACACTGGAATATATAAAAGGGTTCTGATTGTCCGGGATAGTGGATGCCGAGTATACAATTTAAGTACCCATAATAAATCACACCGTCCGATCCTACCATCGCAATCCCACTATTCTGAGTGGTTCTAGACGTTTCTATGTCCTTAACTTCGAATTTGTATCCAAGGACACCAAATCCATTGTAATATGCAACCTCCATACTAGGAAATTGAGCTAAACATCTTGAATCACTCTCAAATGATGCAGACAAGTTCGGATCGTGGATCTAACAAAACAAATTTTATGAAAAATACATAACGATACAAGTTTAAATTAAAACTGATAGCAATAAAATGTTATTCGAATAACTTACATGATCTGTGACCCAATCACAAAAATTATCCTGATGATATTTTTCCAAACGTTCTTCGTTCCAATCAGGATGCCCCTCACGTACCTCGTTAAAATGAATTCTGTTTTCGACAAATAATTGTGATATTAATATTATATCATTTTATACACACACAAACACAGATATAACAATTAATCCAAAAAAACATATTCTCTAATTTGTTCAAGACATGCACAATTAAGCAAGATAAACCGGTATATCTTGTTGATAAACATAGTGTCTACCCTCTTATACTCGGCTTTACCATATGGCCCGTCTTGAGTTCTTCGTGGTCGGTTAAGCCTTGTCTCAATGTTCTCGTCCAGATAGCGGGAACAAAATGTGGTTGCTTCATCAAGAAGATAACCTTGGATGATAGAACCCTCTGGTCGATTTTTATTGCGTATATACTTCTTAAGAGTGTAGAGGTACTTAATGAAAATATGTTGAATAAATAAATACGGGCATACAAGACAGCGCGAAACGAAAAATTACACGTACCTCTCGACGGGATACATCCATCGATATTGTACCGGTCCGGCTAATTTCGCCTCAGTTGCAAGATGAACCGTCAAGTGTATTATGATATCGAAGAATGACAGTGGGAAAATACGCTCAAACTTGCAAAGTATCAATGCAATAGAATTTTCTAGTTTATCCATCGTCACAACCTCCAGTGTTTTAGCACACAACTCCCTAAAAAAACAACATAGGTCGTTGATTACTAGACCAACCGAGTCGGGGAGAGAAGTCTTGAGGGCTAATGGAAGAAAGTGCTCCACGATAACATGGTGATCATGACTTTTCAGCCCATCGATCTTGCCCTTCACAATTTTTATTTTCTTGCTGAATGATCCTGAGAAACCTGTGGGGACTTTCAAATCATGCAACACCTGTAGGAATCTTTTCTTCTCCGGTTGTGACATATGATAAACGGCATTGGGAAGTACAAACTTGCCCGGTTTACCCACTACCGGTCTAGGGTGCAATTCACTTCTTATTCCCCACTCTTGTAGATCCATCCGAGCATTCATGTTGTCTTTCGATTTCCCGTCGTTACAAAGAAGCAAGTTAAGTATGTGCTCTGATACTCCCTTCTCTATATGCATGACATCCAGAAAATGACGCACTGAATTTGTAGACTAGTACGGAAGCTCAAAGAAAATGCTTAACTTGTTTCAATATGGTGGTTTGACCTGTTTTGTCGGATCCATCCCGAAGGTCACATTATTGTAATCATCCCATTTAGCAGTCACGTCCTCTCCGGACAATGGGGATGGAGGTCCAAGAAGCTCCTGATGACCATCAAAGTGAACCGTGTCTAACTTATAGGGGTGGTCTAGTGGCAGGAAATGTCGATGGCCGCAATAACAAACCTTCCTGCTAAAATTCAAGAATTTCGATGTTGTGTGTTCATGGCAATGAGGAAATGCTTTGTGACCATGTACAGACCAACCTGATAGTATTCCATACGTAAGAAAGTCATTAATTGTCCACATTAAAGCCGCACGCAGTATGAAGGTTGTATTTGTGTTTGCATCATATGTCTCTACACTATCAATGAACAAAGATTTCAACTTCTCGATCAGAGGTCAGAGATAGACGTCGATATTGTTCCCCAGTGAGTTTGGTCCGTCGATAAGAAGAGGCATCATAAAGTATGATTGGTCCATAGCCAACTAAGGCGACAGATTATAAATTATCATTACAACGGGCCATGTGCTGTGACTTCCAGCCATATAGTTGAATGGGCAGAAGCCATCAGTAGCCAGTCCGAGCCGGACATTGCGAGGATCGCTACTGAATATTGCGTGCCTCCTATTGAAATCCTTCCATGACGGTGAATCTCTTGGATGGCTCATATTTCCATCTTCACTTGGAGGAGCACGGTGATGCCAAATCATTACCTCGGCTGTTTTCTTGCACCTGAATAGCCTCTGTAGCCTCTGTGTTGTGTGAAAGTATTGTGCTATCTTCACAGGTATTTCAGGCTTCTTATCAGAATTTTTCGGCTTATACCTGGCCTCTCCGCATGTTGGACACTCTTTCAAATCTGAATTCTCTTTCCGGTACAACACGCAATTTTTAGGACATGCTTGAATCTTCTCGCACTTTAGACCCAAATCAGACATCATCTTCTGGGCTCCGTACCAGCTGCCGGGCACGTTATTTCCCTGCGGCATAGAATCTTTCAAGAACGAAAGAAGCATTGTGAATGACTTGTTGCTCCATCCATTTAGGCACTTAATCTGGAAAAGTTGGACGAACCATGAGAGCGTGGAATACTTCGCATTCTCATAAATTGATTTTCTAGCATCATTCATGAAATTTTCATATTTATCCGCACGCGGTCTTTGACCGGAAGGAATGTCATCTTCGGTATGAATAGATTCACCTAGAGCAGCCTCTACCATATCCTCCATTTCTTCTGATGGAAATAAATTACCGTCTTCTCCTTCTGCCGCATTACCGAATTCTTCTTCTTCTCCTGCCGCATTATCGTGTTCTCCTTCTTCTTCTGCCGCAGTACTGCATTCTTCTCCTTCCCCGTGATATTTCCAAGTTGTATAAAGTCTAGTAAACCCATGTTTTACAATATGAAGCTCTGCCAATTCTACCTTCTGCCAGTACTTATTACCACATCTATCGCACGGACAGAGAATCTTCTCTATTATGATCTTATTATGTGCGCGTGCAAATTCAATGAAAGCAGCAACTCCTGCGACAAACTTAGGTTGCATACGTTGTTGCCAATCCACATACATCCAGTCCTTAACTCTGACGTACTCATCGGCCATGTTAGACTGTATAACATATAAGTTGTAGGTTATGGTGACTATATTGAGAAATATAAGAACGGGATAGTTACTGACAGAGGAGAAAATCCGTGTATATGCTTTGTGTGTGCGTTTGTCGTTGAAAAGAATAAATTATCGAACGTATGTTAACCGATAGACGGGGACTAAGTGGCACTTTTAGTTTCATATATGAGTATCGATGAGAATATGAAGGTTTCATATTATCATATATTGGTTTTAACTTGAACATCTCGAATCACTCTCTAATTATGCGTTTGTTGTGTATTCTTGATGTATATGTGTGTTCCGGCTGTCGGGGGTAGGCTTCTATCCCATTAAGAATGTATAGAGCAAACACCCATCACTTGTGCTTTCAACCGTTTCGAGTAAATTTCGGCAGCATCTCCCCGCTGTTCTCCGAGTACACTGTAATAGAATAGATAATCATTTCAAAGCTGTGAAACAACGTGGAAATGAACATCTAATCTATCTTTGTACACGGAGAACCAGCGGAAAGGTACCGATGAAATATCTCAAAACGGATGAAAACACAAGTGAATGAAGGCGTTTGCTTTATACATTCTTAACTTGTCCACACGGGACAAATCTATGGGTTACCATACGATTGAATTTTCTCGTCGCGTAGACTATACGACGGTTGTTAGTATCGAGCTATACTGTCCGATATTTAACAACCTTCGTATAGTTCTATGTCACGATGAGCATCGCACGTATGTTAACCGATAGACGGGGACTAAGTGGCGCTTTTAGTTTCATATATGAGTATCGATGAGAATATGAAGGTTCCATATTATCATATATTGGTTTTAACTTGAACATCTTGAATCACTCTCTAATTATGCGTTTGTTGTGTATTCTTGTTGTATGTGTGTGTTCCGGCTGTCGGGGGTAGGCTTCTATCCCATTAAGAATGTATAGAGCGAACACCCATCACTTGTGCTTTCAACCGTTTCGAGTAAATTTCGGCAGCACCTTCCCGCTGTTCTCCGAGTACACTGTAATAGAATAGATAATCATTTCAAAACTGTGAAACAACGTTGAAATGAACATCTAATCTATCTTTGTACACGGAGAACCAGCGGAAAGGTATCGACGAAATATCTCGAACCGGATGAAAACACAAGTGAATGAAGGCGTTTGCTTTATACATTCTTAACTTGTCCACACGGGACAAATTTATGGGTTACCATACGATTGAATTTTCTCGTCGTGTAGACTATACGACGGTTGTTAGTATCGAGCTATACTGTCCGATATTTAACAACCTTCGTATAGTTCTATGTCACGACGAGCATCGCACGTATGTTAACCGATAGACGGGGACTAAGTGGTGCTTTTAGTTTCATATATGAGTATCGATGAGAATATAAAGGTTTCATATTATCATATATTGGTTTTAACTTGAACATCTCGAATCACTCTCTAATTATGCGTTTGTCGTGTATTTTTGTTGTATGTGTGTGTTCCGGCTGTCGGGGGTAGGCTTCTATCCCATTAAGAATGTATAGAGCGAACACCCATCACTTGTGCTTTCAACCGTTTCGAGTAAATTTCGGCAGCACCTCCCCGCCGTTCTCCGAGTACACCGTAATAGAATAGATAATCATTTCATAGCTGTGAAACAACGTTGAAATGAACATCTAATCTATCTTTGTACACGGAGAACCAGCGGAAAGGTACCGACGAAATATCTCGAAACGGATGAAAACATAAGTGAATGAAGGCGTTTGCTTTATACATTCTTAACTTGTCCACACGGGACAAATCTATCGGTTACCATACGATTGAATTTTCTCATCGCGTAGACTGTACGACGGTTGTTAGTATCGAGCTATACCGTCCGATATTTAACAACCTTCGTATAGTTCTATGTCATGATGAGCATCGCACGTATGTTAACCGATAGACGGGGACTAAATGGCGCTTTTAGTTTCATATATGAGTATCGATGAGAATATGAAGCTTTCATATTATCATCGAGTATCATATATTGGTTTTAACTTGAACATCTCGAATCACTCTCTAATGATGCGTTTGTGTGTATTCTTGTTGTATGTGTAACATGATTTTAAACCATTGAGATCAAGATTGATAGAACTGATCATCCTACATTGCAATGGCATTCATCAACCAAAAACTATTATTGAAATGGCATTCATCTATAACAATCAACAATTAAAACTACAAATATAGGATACTGATATCATAAAGCGTTATACGCAACATATGAATTCACATGACTGAAACATGCATAAAAAAACATGTTCATCCAAAAGAAAGGCCACTGTCAAAAAATATAGACAAATATGTCATAAAAACAGTAACTAATTAACAAGTTGATTAGCTTCTGGATCAAGAAAATGATAGGAAAAACAATTGACTATGATCTATAATGACAAGTCGATTACCATGACTCTCGACTAATAAAGGTGGCTTTTCGTCCTCGGTAGCTTGATAATTGGGATTTCATGGCGAATAAAAATATACATATGCCGTTTGACCGGGAACTTCAATAGGAAACTCAATGAGGTTGGGTGTACTGAAGTACGCTTTGTATTTTGCTATATTAGGTGATGAAGCCTAAGCCCTAGCTAGCCCCAGCCCCACCCCAACCGAACCCTATCGAAGGTAAAGAACGTCCTTACACTTTCATATTTCTATTAATGATGCAAGTCTCTACCAAGTCAAATTCTTGCAATATCATTCTTTTTAGAGTATGTCTAATTTAATAGATAGAATTTTCAAAGTTGGGCAACCAAGAAAAAGTAACAAGGGATTATACATACATGCCAAAGCTTTGATTATTTATTTATTTATTTTCCATTTCATATTAGTACTTTTATATGTTTGATGATGGCAAGAAATACAAATTATATTAGAACATTGTACATACCTAATTTCCACTTGAAATCGGTTTTTTCTTTTATCAGTACTCGTTGACATATAGTAACAAACAATGTTTGATTAGGAGAACCCAAGATTTTCTTGATCAACAATAATTTTAGTAATCAAACTAGGCTAAAATTGCTGGAAATTCCTCTCAGGTTTGCCAAATTCAGCAAACCCCAACCCCAACCTAACCCTAACCCCATACCCAGCCCCAGCCCAGCCCCATCCCAACCCCAACCTAACCCTAGCCCCAGCCCCAGCCCCAGCCCAACCCCAGCCCCAGCCCCAGCCCAGCCCAGCCCAGCCGCAACCTAACCCTAACCCCAGCCCCAGCCCCAGCCCCAGCCCCAGCCGAACCCCAACCCTAACCCTAACCCTAACCCCAACCCCAACCGCAACCCCTGCCGAACCCCAACTCCAACTGCAACCCCAGCCCCAGCCATGAACCCTAGCCCTAAATAATCAAAAATTTGTTTAGTTGAAGATTTACTAACCTGTGCGATGGAGGAGACGATCGATCGGTGGCGACGACGAAAACGGTGATGAGGAAGAACGGTGACGAGAACGGCGGTGGCGACGACGAGAACGGCGGTGGCGACGACGAGAACGGCGGAAATGATTTAGGGATTTTGGTTCGCGCGCGATTGAGAGAGAGAGAAAGAGATAATCAGCGTAGGCGATCTGTGCCTTTTTAATTAAATCGCTATTTAGTTGCCCCTACGGATTTGTCCGTAGGTCCTTGGTTTGCGGCTCCGTAGGGGCAAACACCAAATTAAGATTTAATATTTTTACTCTTGAACGTCTTAGACCGTAGGGGCAACCTTCTAGCCCTACCGCTTAATCCGTAGGGCCAACATAAATCTGCCCCTACGGATTTCAATATCCGTAGGGGCAACCCTTATTTGTAGTAGTGATGGTTCGTATTATGAGATACGACATGATTGTTATAGCGGGTCCTTAGGCGATATGTTTTCATACACACGCACATATATATGTAGATGGTATCAGTATTGTACTAGACTTAGATCAGTACCCCCAGTTCTCGATATGTGATGATAAGGATACCAGATGAATAATGAGATAAATGTGATAATTGACCCGTACCCAGATTTGGGATGCCGTACGACGGATTAACCGTACGAGCTATATATTGATGATAGATCCACACTCTTGACTCGAGGATGTCATGTTATATATTGTATCATATGTGATACTATTGAGGTGGAATCACCAACTATTATATGTTATATATATCGACTCAGATTTAGGTGGTTTCCTTACCTTTTCGATTAGCCTGTTAGTTTAGTCCTGTAGTTTAATTGTAGATGTTAGACTAGACTCGAGTCATACCTATTTCAAAAACTAACGAATCGTGAGTATTTTAAAGACTGGCCAAGGGATTCTACGGATATTTCAAAGGTCGTACCTTTTATTAAAAACACCGTAGCCCTATTTTCTAAATACACGATTCGTGTTATTTCAAATGGCAAACTGTACGACTCGTGTATATTAATGGAGCTTCCTTATTGTTGGGTTATTATTCATGTTCCGCATATTATTGTTGCATTTACTATTCATTTGCCATTTATTCGTGCTGTTCGCATCGCATTGCATGCTTATATAGTGTTTTCATTAGTTAGTATTAAAATAATGCTGTTAAGACATCAGCACCATTACCGATGATGCGTATGCTCCACATACACTTACTTGCCGGCTCACACACATCTTCATCGGTAATTGCTATGTCACATACACTTTGGACAACATTACTTCGTTGATATAGCTTGCTAGCTGATAGTTCCTATATGTTATTGTTTTCATATGCTAGTTTAGACATTGAATTTATTACTGTGATATTCATGTTTCTTCATATATTCATTGTCATGCAATATTATAGGGCCAGTCCGGACTGCCGGAGCCCAGTATGCAGTATTATTTATTCTTGATATTGTTATTTCGGATTTCCATGAGATTTCTGGATTTGGAGAAACCGCAATGATTTATAAACTGACTATTATTTTCAAAAGATAGAATATTGCGGTTTTCTCATGATATGATTTGAGATATGTCCACCATGAGTTTTCTCGGCTCTCGAGCGATATCATACACCCGATTCGAGGAGGAGGATGAACCGTCTGTGGGTGCATGGTGGACCCGGTGCGGTACCCCGGGATGAGAAGGTCGTAGATGATGGCGTTGGGCCTATGACAGGGGAGCACTACTGACCGGTGATTTTATTGTGACTCGACAGATATCCGGAGGATACCGATCGGAGTATGGGCCAGTCCGGATAGCCGGAGACCTGGATACTGAGATTTGATTATGGGCCAGTCCGGATAGCCGAGCCCTAGATATTGAGATTCGAGGATACAGGCCAGTCCGGATTGCCGGAGCCTGAGATACACAGATATTGGGATTTATGTTTCGTGTCGATACTTGACACTGATTTTATGTTGATTTCATTGATGATACCTTGATTTATATAAACAGAAATCTCACCAATTAATGAAAACAGCTTTCTCATACAATATGTATTCTGTTTTCATTATATTGCATTTATACCTCATATTTATGATATGCTGCTACCTGAGGCACTGACGCGAGCACTTGGTATTACACATGTGTATAGATGTTTACCAATGCCATATTTAGATGCTTAAGACTTTATCATATTGAGGATATATATTAATGATCGTATTGACCTAGGATTGAGTCATACATACGATTTCTGCTCTGTGATATTTTCTACTCGCGAGTTGGCAACTCACCCCCGTTGTGCCACAGTTTCTTGCAGATTTTGCCGTACAGGTTTATTGCGGCTTTACTGGCACACTGCTTTCATTCCGGATGATTGCTTTGGTAGGTGGGTTCACTTGTATCGTAACCACCATTGTACTTTTATTATTTCAGTTGTATCTAGTAAACTCCATCAACCAGACTTGTATATTATTTCAGACTTATATTCTTTCGAATTTAGAGTCACGCGTTGTATTATTATGGGTTTTCTTGATGATTTGAGTTTCCTTTTGAGTTTTGATCCTCGCTCTTTGGCGTTGTATATTATATTGCTTGAGTGGTTGTGACCGTCAATTGACGAAGAGCCAGCTCCCGCTTGGGGATGCCTTTATGTATTTTATTCATGTTGTACCCTTTTGGGGCCAGTATTTACAAGGAGACTTTGCCGAAATTTTTGGAAAAGGCTAGAGATTTTTAAAATGCATATTTCGGCTTATGTTGTTAAACCACTTGCTTTAAAACTAGACTTTTTCCTTATTTCTTCTTTAAAATGATTTAGATTTCTGGGATTTTTGACTTACTTGAATTAGATGGGGTCCTATAGACTTCATATGATTCAAGTGCCAGTCACGTGCCATTTCGGATCGTGACAAAAGTATTCATGTATATTAGATGGGTCCATCTTACCCCATGGACTATGGTAACATGTAGTACAAGGCCCGATTATAACCCACAGGATAACGGCACGTGAATTCATATAGGTGTCTTTTAAAGTGATCTCTCGTGCCACGATATACGTGCCGTACCAAAATACACCTTTATCCCCACGTATTGTATTGTATAGTTTTAAGATTATAGGTTGTAACGACTCTGAAATCACTGTACAGAAATTTCTTGTTATTGTACAGAAAAGGGTATTACAATCTGTGTAAGAGTTATAAATTAGATTTGTTTAATAAAAGAAAGAAACAACTTGTAGCTCACTGGTAAAGCCTTTACAATGCTGTGACGTAGCTTGTGTGTTCGATTCCCATAAGATATAATTATTTTTTTTTGATTTTTCTTTTTTAATTTTTTGTTGGATATAGTGCCCTCAAGTCAATTATTGTAATCACAGACACGCGATTGTGATAATTGAGGGAGGACCAATATGGGAAGAACAGTTGTAACGACTCTGAAATCTCTGTACGAAATTTTTATGTTAATATACAAGAAAGGAGTTTGATAGCCTGTGTAAGAGTTATAAGTCACTTTTGCTAAATAAAAGCAAGAAACCACTTGTAGCTCACTGGTGAAGCCCTTTGCACTGCTGTGACGTAGTCCCTGTGTTCGATTGCCATCAGACACAATTATTTTTCTGATTTTTATTTTTAACTTTTTGGAAGCCTAAAAGATTACTCGTGCAATACATGAGGGAATGAAAAGTTCAGAAAAATCAAACATGTAAAAAATGGTGTACACACTGAATATTCCACGTGGCACAAATCTCGAGACCCATCACCCAAAAACGACCAGCGGATCTCTCATTTTGGCCTGCGGGGACCGTTAGGATTGCTCCAAAAGTCCCGTGCTTTGCACTCTCATCTCTTCAACTCCCCTCAACTCCTCTGCACTGTTTGATTTCCCTGTAATAAAATAGAGACCATTCATTTCATAATTTAACACTATTTTAATGCTTTTTAATCCACAATTTTAATTCTAAAACCCTAATTCTCCACTATAAATACCATCCCACACTTTGGGTCAGCACTATTATGAAAATTATCGCCAAAACTCTATAAAAATTTCCTAGGTGCAAGTGGAGTAAAGTGGAGTTAGCGAGCAAATTGGTTCCGACGAAGATTGAAGCCAATTCCGGAGCTCCCGCGACGCCCTGAAGCATCCCTCCTCTTCCTTAATCCCTTCTTGACATTTCCAAACGGTAAGTCCCTCCCAAACTCTCTTTCTTTTCAGTGAATTTCATTTTTAATCAAAATCGGTATAAGTGGAGTTATTACCGATATCATCTTTTCTAAAACTTATAACTCCAATTTCTTTTATCATTTGGTCAAACTAATTTTACCACTTCACTTTTAATCTTAATACCAATATTTAGAATAAAGTTTAAATCAAGAATCTCATGTAAAACAATTATATTTGAACTTTTACATTAAAATACCTTGAACTTTGTTATCATATCTTTTCGACATAATTGTTTAACAATACCTTTAGAAAAACTTCATGGGGTAACGACCTATGCCACATACTCACTTGGTTCCATAGCACGATGTTTCTTTTGTATGAATATTTGTTACAAAAAAAAATTTAGAATAAAATACCACCTACTTTAAAACCGGATTTCTTTTAAAGCGGTATTTCATATCATTTGCGATTATGCATCTACAACCCTATTTAGGGGACCCGCTATTGGATGGTACGGATTATCGCATATGTTTGGGCTAGTAGAGCGAGATGCAGACCTCCTCACGGAGCATTCGATCTCGAAAGGATTTAAATACGTTTTTAAGAAATAAAATTTTTTATAAATAAAATAAAATTAATTTTTAGAAAAATTATATAAAATTACCATCCATATTTTCAAAATATAATAAAGCTATATTTTTCTAAAAATGAAAGGTTAACTGTAACACCTTAGAATGCGATTAGAGTTAATTAGCGATAATGCGGGTTTTTGGTAAAAAGTTTACCAAAATAGTTTTCAAATGTTTTGTATAGATTAATCAATATTTTATTATTATTTGTTTTGGCTTGCACACACTTGTGCATGTTAACATGGGGGTTGTTTAGTATTAACCTTGTTTAGTGGACATGACACCTTAAACTAATCCATGCCATGATTAACTTACACTTAGATATTTGTTGTGAGAGTTATCCTCTTGTTTTGGATTGGGAGGAGGTGGCTAGGTGAGTCATGAGGGCTTTAATGCAAGCATTGATGAAGGAGAGGAAGAGAGTAAGTGTAAGGGTACACTCACCCTACACTCACCCTCTCATCCTTATCACCTCACTCTCTCATTATCATCTCACTCTCTCTCATTCTCAATCATTTTTATTCTTCTCTTCTCTCAACTGAAACCTCTTCTTGTTCATCACAAAACTCAAGCCAATCCTCACTAAACCTTTTGTTAAACTTTATCTAGAGCCTATGGAGATCACTTGGTGCTTGGAAAGCTAGGGTTTTGAGCAAGTTTGGTAAGGCAATGCTCTCTAACTGTTAAATAGGATGTTATAATGTTGTGTAGCTTATTGGTTTCAGTTTAGAACACTAAAAGTATATTTTTGTGCACATATCGTATTTTTAGTGTCATTATATGATATCTGTGATCTGCTGTGGCCCCGAGTGTATACTGGAAAATCTAGCAATGTAGTAGTGTTGTACTAGTGACCCTGAGTGAACACCTGAAGCGCGAACCCACCTGGGCGGTTTTGGCCGGCGACAATAGGGGTAGGTCTGGTGAGCTCGGCTCTTTGGTGGAGTTGGGGCTTGGGTTTTGTAGGGTAGATGTCTGCAGTTGTTTTAGAGTGTTTGGTACTGCTTGATTTTGATGTTTTGGCAGTATACAAAATCTGGGATCACTTTGCTTGTTTCTTGTGTTTCGACTACGCGCGTTACGTTATCTGACACGGTTCGTGTATTTTGTGTAGCTTTTGCTCTTGGGTTGGTTTCGTAGTGTCGCTACGCACGTTAGCCACTAGACGATCACTTGAGAGTTTGATTGGAGTTGGTGCGTCGGTCAAACGTAGTTTGTACGTGTTATTGGTCGATTTCTAATATAAACTTATTATGTTGTTATATGATTTTAGGATCGCAGGCGGGGACTTCGGACGTTGCGAAGAGGGGGAAGCAAGTTGTTGGTTTTACCTAGCCCATGATCATTGGTGAGTAGATTTAACATCTGCAGGCGAATCGTCCGCATGGCGTTATGCGTTTGGGCTAGATTCAATGATATGATTATTAATTATAAGTATATGTATATAGAGATTGTGCATGAACTTCATTGCATATTATTACTTGTTGTGCCTGGACTTGTACCCATTGGACACTGTACTATTATTGACAGTTCATGTTGCACGAGCACTAATTGTATGCTACACACACACCGTCGGTAATTGCCATGACACGCACAACACACATACATATGTGATATTGTATGGTTAGGGATAATTGAGATATTGATTCTTATTCCATTGTGCATATGAAATATAGCATACACATATACCTTGCTATACCTACATGCTTACACATATGCCTTACTATACCTACATTCTTACACATATGCCTTGCTATACCTACATGCTTACATATATACCCATATCTTGCTATAGCTATATGTACATCATGCATACATACTTACATGTACACCCATATACCTTACTATAGCTACATGTTCACCTTTATATGATGTTGCATGGACTTTGGAGAAATTGGGAACCGCATGATATATTTAATAATTTGATGCAGTTAAATAGCGGTTTTTCCTTGATATGCTCATATAACCGTTTTATATTGCATATATTATATTTCATGGATTTACACATTGAGATATGGATTTCATATGATTTTCTGGATTTAGGGACCGTGGTGTTTAATGAAATTATGCATTGTTTGAAAAACCTTCTCTTGATATGATATTTTGATGCGTCCACCATGAGATTTCTCGGTTCTACGACTTGTGTTAGAAACCCGATGCGAGGAGTTGGATGAGGCCGTGTGCGGGTATATGGTGGACCCGGTATGGTACCACGGGGTAAGAAAGGGATGTCCATGGATTAGCCGATGAGCCTGGAAGGGGAGGTGTACTGCCTACCGGTGATAGTATTTGGACTCGGCGGAAATCTGGAGGATACAGCCCGGGGTTATGAGATGGATATAGGCCGACCCGTTCTACCGGAGTCCGCGGGCTGATCCCGCAGACGGAGCCTATTATATGAGGATTTACGTGTCGATACTGGATACCAGTTTTCATGATGTTTTCGAGTGTCAATGTTGGACACTTAGGTTCCATGAGACTTCTAGGATATGAGGGCCGATCTGAGCATGCGGTGCCTGAGGTATTGGGATTTGGAGTGTTGTTGATGGAGACTGGTTTTTGTCACAATGAGGATTCCATGATGATAATATGTTTTATCCCATACTCAGCATTCATTTGATATGCATTGCTTCATGTATTAGTAGTACCTGATAGAGTACCTTTCATGACTGTTGCATATTCATATTGCCATATTATACTACCAGTTTGCATGTGATAGATTATCGCAGTACGTGCATACCTGCGATTACCTGCATGATGTTATTCACTATTCACGAGTGGGCAACTCACCCCCGTTGTGCCATAGTGTTTTGCAGGTTGTCTCTCAGAGTAGTTGCGGCAGGGCTTCTTCTTATCGTATCATCTTTTGCAGCGGATACCGCTACGGCTGGCTGTGAGCAATTTTGCTATAGGTGGGTTTTGCGGTTATCCGATGATGCTCGTTGTATATCTTATTGTATCTAGAAATCTCCATCTACCACTTTCATGTATTGACTTAGAGATGAGATGTGAGGACGATATTGTATATTATTTTGTGACTCTGGGTGTCGTGCTCGTGTGAGCCGGCTTTTGTTATGCAGCTTTATCTTTTATGCTGTTATCATCCTATATCGTCTATTTTCTTCGCTACGGTGTCGTATTTATGCTTGTGGTGGTTGTTTCCGCCTTTGGGCGATATTTGCTCCCGTTTGGGGATGCTTTACTTCTATATTATGTTGTACCCGTTTCGGGGCTAGTTTTTACAAAGGAAGTGCTGCCAAAATTTTAAGGAAATAAACTTTAAAGAATTTTTACTTGAGATTCCCAAAAGCTTTTAACAATGTTCTTATCACTTACTACTTTTGATGGTTTATATTTCTGAGTTTTCGGCTTACTTGAATTTGCGTTACGCCTGTAGACGTTACGTGGTTTAAGTGCCGTCACGTGCTAAATTTCGGATCGTGACAAAGTTGGTATCAGAGCGCTAGGTTTTACCTTTCGGAGTGTAGGATGACCTTGGTATGATGGAGTAGATAGCTTAAGCAGAGTGATGTAGCGTGTGTATGTCCGCGACATACTTACGACACAATACTCCGCCTAAGTGACCTTAGTACTTATTTCTTGAAATTCCTTTCATAATTATATACATCCTTGTGATTCGATTTCTATGTCCTTATCAAATCCTATTTCCATTTCTAGCCATTATGCCGTCAAAGACTACGAGGGCTCAGAGAGAAGGCAGCGAGAGCCGAGGTCAGAGTTGGCTCATCTGAGATGGGGACTGACCAGGACGGTACGCTTGCTGTACAGGAGCAGATTGATCCGCCTTCGATAGATCGTATCGCTAGGCTTGAGACAGATATGCAGGATTTGTGCCAGATGATGGGATCGTTGGTTGAGGCCAGTCGAGCGCAGTGACAGGAGGTTGCCACCACTGTTATCCAGTTATTCCTTGCTATCAGCACACAACATTGTGTCACGTATACAACAGCAGTGGACACAGCCCTACTAGATGAGGAGCGTCTTCCCGAGACTTTGGAAGTTCCAGGACCAAGGAGGGCTCGTACAGGTGTATCAGCCCAGAGACAGGTGTTTAGATGCCGCGATAGATTTCGTTCGGGTCACAAGAGTAGCAGAGGCTTGGGACGAGATCAGTTGTTTAGCTCTTATCCCCAGAAGGGTCAGCAGTCATCGTATGGATGTTTCCAGTGCGGGAGTTTCCATCACCACGTTAGGAATTGTTCCATGGTACGCCAGAGGAGGGCATCCGTACCATATGTTACCCTACCACCTTCACCTCAGAGAGAGTCGTCTTTTGCGCCTGTTGTTGATCCTCGTCAGACTTATGTTCAGAGAGGTCGTGGTCGCGGAGGGTTTGCTCAGAGAGAACAGGATGGCAGAGGAGGAGGACTGCCTGTTGCTGGTAGAGGGCAGGCATGAGCTTTTGTTTCGACTCATCGGGACGCGCAGGCGTCCAATGTAGAGTTTTCAGGTATTCTTTTTCGTATGTTCTTTTGATGCACTTGTTTAGTTCGGGATCTATGCACTCGTTCGTTCTACACACTTCGTGCCGAGGTTGGGCCGAGAGTCGTGTTTACTAGATCAGCCATTGTTGTGATTACTCCTGTTAGCGATTCTTTTATTGCGCGACACGTGTTACGGTCATGTGCCAATCGGATAGGAGATAGAGATTTGTCCGTTTATTTGATCCTTCTAAAGATATTGGACTTTGACGTTCTCCTGGACACGGACTGGTTAGCTACGTGCTATGCGACTGTGGGCTGTCGCGAGAAGACAGTCAGGTTTTGTTTTCCCGGCGAGTGATTGAAACGATTTTCCGATTGTGTAGTTGTTGGAAAATAGTATTTAGAAATCACAACCAAAAATATTTGACCGCAATCAATAACGGTGTCAGATGTAGCGCGTTAGTAAGTGCAGATCGTCTACAGGGAAAGTGAGATTCGTTCAATTTTCGAATTAGATGAGTTGAAAATTTAAGGCAAAGAAAAGAAAACAATTCATAATTTGTAATTGAAGATCAAGAGTAAGAAAAATCTAGATCTAAAAGAAACATTAAAAACAAGAATTGAGATGAGAGATAATTTCCAATCAACACTCAAGATTATAAGAATGGCTCGTAGGAGTAGATCGGATCTATAGATGTGATGAGATCTAATGATTACTCATTCTTATCC
Organism: Agapanthus africanus; assembly: GCA_030015575.1. NCBI lineage: Eukaryota > Viridiplantae > Streptophyta > Magnoliopsida > Asparagales > Amaryllidaceae > Agapanthus > Agapanthus africanus. Next base: position 34,102,061 of record CM057349.1, on the reverse strand, counting down.
ATTAACGAATTGATACTAGATCGATACAAATTCATCGAGGTTTAAGGATCTTTGCGAGGAAATTAGGAATTTCGCAACTCATCCTTTGTCCTTTCGATAGATCGCATTCAAATTCTAGCTTCTAGTTAATCAAATGGTCAATAGTTGTTCCCTAGTTTCGAGTGAACACGATCAAGAAAGCATCATCTCGAAACTAGGTCATTAATCATTTGATTCACTAGAATTTCAATACATTATAGGATTTAAGAATTGTAAGAATATCTAAATCATCATCATCTAAAGATCGTCACAACTCCTACACGAGCGGAGATTACTCAAACATCATGATCACAAACACAATCACAAATTGAGATCTAATCATTATGCTTGAATTAAAAGATAAGCAAGAATATAGAAAATTCATCTTTATTTATCGACAAATTTCGTTACAACTCTCTTGAATTTACAAAAAGGTAGGAACTAGATCGTCGATTTCGGCTTCGCTCGGCTCCTTGAGTCGTGGATCGGCGTGGATCTCTTGCTCCGTTGAAAATCCGGCGTCGCTTCTAAAGGTTGAAGGAATTCTTGCTTGAATTGATCTCGGGATTTTGATCTTGAGGTTGAATTGGGGATTGAATTTGGGGAACAAGTTGTGTCACTCAACTTGTGGAGGAAGAAGATGGTGATTCTTGAACAACTCTCACCCTAGCTCTAGGCTCTTTTTTATAGACTCCAAAACCCTAGAGCTAGGGTTTGAATTTGAATTTTCCCTCCACAAGTTAGTTAGCCAATATTTGAATTTCCCTCCAAAAGTTAGTTAGCCAATATTTGAATTTCCCTCCAAAAGAGCCTTCTAGAAATAGTTTGTTACGCCGAGCCTTCTAGATGCGCCACGTGGACATTCTACAATGTTCTGGAAGCTTAGGCCGTTAGCTGTGACACGTGGAGAAAATCTGGGCATCTGAAGCCATCAAAGCGCCGCGGTTCCGCGGCTCAAGCCAGCTCCCGCCGCGTAACCGCGGCGGTTTGGAAGCTTCAGGGCTTGTAATTTCTGCTATGGGCTTGGGCTGATTTATGGGCCTTATTTTGATATGTTGAATTTTATTTAGCCTTCTGTATCGCTACCAGATCTTTAGCCTTTGAGTTGGCGTATCTTTTATCAGCTCTTTTCTCAATTTGGGCTCTGCTTCTGGAATTTCCTGCATTGGACTCCAAGACAAGAGTTGCACTATACAAGAATGATGCGATGCCATGATAAACACACAATTTCCCTAAAAGTGCCAGTTTTAGTATACAGTACAAGTAATCCAGTATTTTACATGTGTTTTGCTAATATGTGCGATATGAATACCGGATACCTATACATGAGTGCAAAAGGTAGGGAAATTGCCGTGTTAGAAATGCAGTATTTTCGAATGATCAGCGAGTCAGTTCTTGTTGTGCAGGACCGTGGTGCTGCCCCTCACAGTTTGATTTCAGCCTTTTTCGCTAGTGGGCTTTTGAGGAGAAGATGTCGAGGATTCTTGGCTTTCATTCATGATACCGGTGCCTTAGTAGATTCGTTGGACTGGGTTCCTATCGTGCGAGAGTTTTCCGACGTTGTTCCAGATGAGCCGGCAGAGCTTAGGGAGCTTAAGGATCAGCTGCAAGAGTTGCTTGTTGGGGGACTTGTACGTCCAAGTGTTAAGCCTTAGGGAGCTCCTGTTCTGTTCGTTAAGAAGAAGGACGGCAGTTTGAGGTTATGTATTGATTTTCGTCAATTGAACCGAGTTACGGTGCGGAATAGGTATTCTTTACCTCGCATTGACGATTTCTTTGATCAGCTCCAGGGTGCAGGACATTTTTCTAAGTTTGTTTTTATCAGGTCATCATCAATTGCGGGTTCGGAATGATGACATTCCGAAGACTGCTTTTCATACGCGCTACGGGCATTATGAATTTTTGGTGGTGTCGTTTGGACTCACCAATGCCCCAGCAGCATTCATGGATGTGATGAAGCAGATTTTTTAGGCCGTTCCTCGACCAATTTATTATCTTCTTATTGATGACATTCTGGTCTATTCCAAGAGTCGAGAGGAACATAAACAACACTTGAGGATTTCTTTGCAGACGTTGAGAGAGCACCAGCTGTTTGCTAAATTCTCTAAGTGTTCCTTCTGGCTTGATAGTGTTGACATCCTAGGTCATGTGGTTACAGGAGACGGTTTTCGTATGGACTCGAGGAAGATCGAGGCCGTATAGCTTTGGCCCAGACCTGTATCAGTGATAGAGGTCCACAGCTTTTGAGCTTAGCCGGTTTTTACCGCCGTTTCATGCAGGATTTCTCGAGTATCGCTGCACCGCTGACTGTACTGACCAGGAAAGGGGTTTCTTTTCTTTAGAATGAGGCATGCGAGCTGAGTTTTCAGCGGTTGAAAACTTGGTTGATGACTGCACCAGTTCTATCTTTGCCTTCTGGATCGGGTGACTTTGTCGTTTACTGTGATGTTTCGCGAGTGGGGATCGATTGTGTTTTGATGCAGCATGATAGAGTTATCGCTTATGCTTCCCGACAGTTGGAGGAAGTACGAGCAGGATTATCCCGCTCATGATCTGAAGATGGCCACGGTGGTCTTGCGCTGAAGATTTGGAGACACTGCTTGTACGGAGAGTCGTGTTAGATTTTCACAGACCACCAGAGCTTAATGTACATCCTCCTGCAGCGGGATCTGAGTTTGAGACAATGCCGTTGGATGAAGCTTATGAAGGATTATGATTGTGAGGTCCTTTATTACCCGGGGCAAGGCGATTGTGGTAGCTGATGCTTTGAGTCGTAGGCCCGGGAGTAGCTTGTTCCAGTTGAGCGCAGTTCAGAGACAGTCTTCTGCAGATTTGCAGTTCTTGTGTGGCCGTTGAGTACAGCTTAAGTTCACTTCCACTGGGGGACAGCTTGCTCATGTCCGCGTCCGTCCACTTCTACTTAATCGTTTTCGTGAGGCAAAGCCCGCCGATGCCTATTTGTCTGAAATTCTTGAGCATGTTCGGCAGGGTAGAGATTCGAAGTTCTTGATTTATGACCAGGGTGTTCTACATTTCGGGACTCGTTTGTGTGTACCAAATACCGTTGGGTAGAGACACGAGATCCTAGAGCAGGCACGTCAGTCATCTTTCAGTGTTCACCCAAGTTCCACCAAGATGTAACGTGACTTGAGAGATAGTTACGAGTGGGCAGGGATGAAGAGTGATGTTTCAGATTTCTTTTTGAGGTGCCTGACTTGTCAGCGAACTAAGGTTGAGCATTTGAAACCGGTAGGAGAGTTACAACCTTTAACCATTCCGGAGTGGGAATGGGAGCAGATCTCCATGAATTTCGTTGTGGGTCTACCTAGGTCTAGTCAAGGGTATGACTCCATTTAGGTGATTGTTGTCCGGTTAACGAAAGCGGCTCACTTTCTTTCAAGTGAAGACCTCTTTTGGTTATGCTCAGTATGCTCATTTGTTTGTCGATAAGTTTGTGCATTTGCACGGAGTTCCTTCATGCATTGTATCCAATCGAGGCACCCAGTTCACTAGCCGTCTTTGGCAGAAGCTTCAGGAAGCCTTGGGTACCTGTTTGAGCTTTAGCACCACTTTCCATCCATAGACTGATGGTCAGTCAGAGCGGACTATACAGACTCTGGAGGATATGCTTCATGTGTGCGTGCTTAAGTTTGTTAGCAGTTGGGATCGTCACTTGCCATTGATAGAGTTCTCTTACATTAACAGTTATCAGGAGATGTTTCAGATGGCAACTTTTTAGGCTTTGTATGGTAGATGGTGTCGATCGCCAGTCCGTTTGACCGACTCCGCGAGAACAGGATTTTTTTGGACCCCATATAGTTCAAGAGACTACGGAAAAGATCCAGTTGATTTAGGACAGGATGAGAGCAGCCCAGTGCAGACAGAAGTCTTATGCCGACCGTCGTTATCACAGGCTTGAGTTCACAGTGGGGGGATCATGTATTCCTACGGATTTCTCTAATGAAAGGAAACTTAGTCCTAGAATTGTAGGTCCTTTAGAGATCCGTGAGCGAGTTGCTATCGTTGCCTATCGTTTTGCACTTCCACCCGGATTTCCGGATGTTCACCCCGTATTCCTTGTGTCGATACTTCGCAAATACCTTCATGACCCTTCTCACATGATTCAGTACCAGACCATTTAACTAGGACGCGATCTTTTGTTCACCAAGCAGGCGATAGTTATAATGGATCGGAAGGTGGAGAAAATTCGGTCAAAGGTCTTGCCATCTGTGAAGGTTTTTTAGCGTAGCTCGTCTAGTGAGGAGATCATTTGGGAGGCTGCGAGCAAGATGTGGAAGATTTTCCCTCATCTCTTTAAAGGTATGCATAGTAAGAATTTTAAATTCATGGACGATTTTCTTTAATGGGGGGGGGGGATTGTTACACCTTAGAATGCGATTAGTGTTAATTAGCGAAAATGCGGGTTTTTGGTAAAAAGTTTACCACAATAGTTTTCAAATGTTTTGTATAGATTAATCAATATTTTATTATTATTTGTTTTGGCTTGCACACACTTGTGCTTGTTAACATGGGGGTTGTTTAGTGTTAACCTTGTTTAGTGGACATGGCACCTTAAACTTGTTAGTTATATGTATGCCCTAGAGGCCATTACTATACATACGATGTATATTGTAATGGATGCTTGGACATATATAGGGAGGACTTTCTTGCTCGATATGATAGTATGCTATCTGGTTGTACTTTATCTTAACATGTACTCTGATTGTCTCTATATTACATGTTGATAAAGCCCTTAGGATATGTACTCGACTACTGGGACTATGATGAGATCATACTAGTGGGGCCACGGTAGTCGATGAGTACATCCTATAACTGCTCCTAGTCGAGGGTGTATCGAGACAGGGCATCGATACACCAGAGTAGACTAGCGTATACGCATCTTGACCCATATGATGGGCGATGGATGATCCCATATCCATCGGTGTTTGACATCAAGGATGGTGTACGGGTGCTTAGTAGAGACTGGGTACACTGGACGGACTCGCCGAGAACTCCCAGATGGTATTATACCTTACGTCAGATGGCAGTTCTCCGGTGACACTGGTACAGAGTAGTCTGTTGACCCGAGATCGTCATAGAGTCTTGTGTGATTCCCACTGTGCTTTGATTTCCATCATACCACGTCTAAGAGGGCGTACAAAAAGGTGGCTTTTGGGTACAGTCCCGAATCACATGGAGGTAATGAGCGATAGGAGGGGATTCGTCTCTCCAGGTATAGGGAGTTGATGTTGTGCTGTGTTCGATTGGCTATAACTGGAAATCCCTGGCCATGGTTGCTGAGATTTACTGGTAAGTGTTATCAGTAGTTTCTCAAAATGTTACAGACCTCATATCGACACGACTTATCGAGCTACTGGGGTCTGACGTTTACCATCCCTAGGCGAGATATGCGACATATCAGACGACGAGACCGGACTGTACGGGAGTGTTACTGATTGGATTCACAGGAGAATGTACAGGCTTGCTTGTTGATCTTCTGAGCGCTCAATACCTGGGTGGCTGTTAGGTTTAGCTGACCGCTTGCAGATTGTGGGTGTTTGATATGATCATCAGCCACTGCCGGCGTATTGACGATTCTGTAGAGTCCTATACAGAGGTTTCTTGGCTCAGGCAAAATGAAGTAGGGGCACATATGTGATATGTGCGGGACCGAGAATAATGCGATATGAGATACCGTATTCTATTCTCGTGATATTTGATATCAGCCGGATCATCGGATCAAGTGTTGATTCGATGAATCGGTAAATGAGATATTAGTCGGTTATATGCGATATAGCCGGATTGTCGGATCAAGTGTTGATTCGATAATTTAATGTATAATAATATATATGATATATTAAATTACATTAACTAATATTAGCTCACTAAAAGATTCTTTTTCTCACTCGGGTAATACATTGATATATATGCGATATATGTTAATTGTATTATTTTCTTTTGTTACAATAAATATTATATATGTGATATATAATATTGTAACATGATATGATAACGAATGCAACATATTTAGTAGAGATTAAACAAGATTAGGATTTGATTTGGGTTAATCCTTTCTAGATGTTTCTAGAAGGTTTTCTTTGGTTTTGGAAAAGATATTTTTAAGTGACTCATTCTTAACCTAACCCAAACCCTAGCCTTGGTTAATTCTCTACAATGGTTTAGTCAACCATGGTTGCATTATTGATCATCTTTATCCTTTCATTATTCATCACAAAAGGATTCTAATTGATTCATTCATCTTCTTCCTTCTTTCTTTTCATGGAAAAAGCTTTCTACCTTTTTCTAAGTGATGAAAAATGAGTGAGAATAAGAAAACAAATGAGAGCAAAAATCCTACTTCATCATCCTCATCTATCCTTGCCCTTTAGATGAGAGTGTTCACTTCATTTAGTGAGTGTTAGCTTGTGTTAATGAAACTTCAAGGTAGATCATCTTTGTTATCGAAGATCGGAAGCAAGACTGCATCTTTCTCTTCGTGAAACCTCTCGAGAGTCCGGAACTCGATGATCACAGCGGAGGGACCTCAACATGGAGCTTAAGAAGTGTAGGATCGGATCTACAAAGGTTGTAATCCCTCTCACTTAGTGTTAAAGTGTTTAATATACTTGTTTTCGCCTAAACTCTAGTTTAAAGATCCGGCTTTGGGTTGTTCGGCACGGCTAATTTTTAAATCGGGCATGGTTGATACCTCGTAGATCCTTGTGCGTGTGCCTAGCAACCCTACAGTGGTATCAGAGCCAAGCTAGAGCTTTAGGCAAAGTCTGAGCGAAGTTTAAAGTCCGATCGAACCCGGAAACCCCGACGCGAACCCTTCTCTGGACATTTTCCAAAAATGTGATTTTTTATGAATTAAAAATGCTCAGAAAAACAAGCAGGAAAAACTAAGAATTACTGTGAAGTACGACCCACTAATTCTCTCATTCGGCCGCGGAACCGCCGCCAAACCCTTGGTTTAGCCGAGGTTCCGCGGCCAAAATTTTGAATTAGTCCCTGGAAATTCATATATTTATTCTTAGGTCCTTTCTTGTCATTGTTTTCTGGTAATTTTTTAATTCCACTCAAGTGTTGAGTTTTCTAGGGTTGTATTGGGGACTCGTTGATTCGATCGGATAATTTAACTTCGTTTAGTTTTTTCTGGATAATTTTAGAAACTGTTAAAAAGTTCGAACGGATATCAATAACTCACTTTTTCCCCTGTCGGAAAATTTTCAAAAGTTGTTTTTTTTCCTCGAGTTTAAGAACGTTCTAAGTCGTGCAAGTAACGCGGTGGACCCTCTAGAAGACAACAAACCTTAACTCGATTATGTGACCGTCTTGAACTGCCTCTAAACCTTAGGGTTTGTGGCAGTACGGCGTGCCACATGTGAGGCGTTGGCTTGACCCTTCTACGGCTGGACCATCGGTACTGTGGCATGTGATGGATATTTTTGAACTCCGCTTAAGTGTTGAGCTATTTGGGAAATCTTGGGTGTTTGATTATTCGATCGGAAAGTTTAACACTGTCTTTTTATCTGGAATGTGATACAATATTTGGAATCCACAGGTAGTTATGAGATAACTAATTTGAATGTTATAAATCTAGCAGTTCAGTCTCAAAAGATCGGTTGCCACGGGATTTTGATGCGATCAAAAGTCCGTCGCAATCACGTAGCGTACGCGGATACTCGCCGGGTAAACTTAATAGACAGCCACGCCCCATAGCCCCGACCAAGTGACTGTAGGAGAACCCCGTCGCCAAAAGCATCCGTTCGGGTGCTCGCGGCAACGGTGTTCCGCCTTAGTGCACTTCGTCGACGGCATCCGGGGGTGCGGCCGTCTACTAAAGTTTGCGACGAGCATTCGATCAGGATGTCGGGAATCTTGTTGAATTGTCCGACTTGATATTGAAAAGAGTTTTTGATAAAGAGACTAAAATGCGGGGTTTATAATTTCTAGGCATGCGATGTCTAAGGAATTTATTTGGTTATGCACGCGATGTCTAAAGAGGTTGCAGATTCCAACTGTTGTAGTTTTACACTTTCTTTTCTGTGACCGTAAGCGTAGTATGTGGTGTATCGCCGGCTTCGTTGCTATAAATCAACGACAATCGGGATACGCATACTTGCTTACGTTGATGATATGTGATATTATGCGTTATTGTGATTTGTTATATTGGATCGTCACGTTCAGAATAGCCGGGGGTTTTATGTGAGATGAGAGTTTTTATTTTATTTTATTTTCATTCATGTAAAATTCATTGTATGTAATATTCTTTTATTGGGGCACTTCCGGGCTGAGGATGATGTCACCCTTGTATATTATTTACTTTTCCGCATTAGGTAGACCCAAGGCGGGGAGCATAAGTAACCGGGTTCTAGGGTCCAGTGGAAGACCCTCTCGAGGAGTCGAGACCGGGTCTCCTAACCCTAGAATTGGCTGTGTTACTTGCCGCTCTCGTAGGGGTCTAGGGATGTGGGTTTGGCTATTCATCGCGACCGTGGAATCCGTGTTTTATACAGGCTCGTATTAAAACACGGACGTCCTAGTATATCCAATATTTCATATATGTTCTTTTGCTGCAATGTTCTGTGATGAGATCATATTACTGTCTGAGACGAATGTTTATATTATATATATGAGATATATATTATATTGCAGATTTCGTTTCAAATGTGATGCTTGTGAAGCATAATAAATTGGGACTTCATTAATGAGATTAATGAAATTAAAGAATCCTAAGATGTTGTAAAAACTTGTTTAAAAAATGGTAGCTCTAGTTCTTGCTTTGCATAGCGGTGTTCCTTGTAGAACATCCAGCACCTTATTCGATAAGGAAAGAGCCGAGATCCCTTCACCGGGAGTAACCTCTTTAGTGAAACTAGCAGATGCTACAAATTCGGTTTGTCTTTTGATCGCTTCTATAGTTTTTGCTTTGCATAGCGGTATATATGATATACCCTGCACCTTATTCGATGAGGAAAGAGCCGACGATCCCTTCACCGGGAGTGACCTCTTTAGCAAAACTAGAAAAGGCCTAAAAAACACTCCATTTAAAATCACTCGATTCTAAAACGATATCAAGTTCATTACGCAAAGGGATTTTAAAAAACCTATCGTAGCCCTCCGTCATTTCAGATAAGTACTTCTTAGTATTCGTGCTGCGTTTGTTGACCTCCGTCAAGGCGTAGTGTGCGGTAGCTAACTAGTATTTATCTATTTATGCATATGATGCAGATTGTTTTAGGGTAGTCGTACGGCCTTGTTGACCTCCGTCAAGGGTCGTGCGGGTGGGTTTAATTCAATCAGGAAATGACGGGTAGAACTCGACTAGCAGCCTATGGTTTGTTGACCTCCGTCAAGGTCATAGGACGCTAGGGGTAAAATGTTATTTGGAATTTCAAGTGTTGAAATTTGTAATGAGATTGCATACCTTCTATGAGATAGTTGGATCTCGATACCCGCTGCGAGTAAGAGTTACTCCTGGGAGAGTTTTACACATTACAATTAGCCGATCAAGTAGGTGTCTAGAAAGGTGTTAACGGGGTTACGCCTCTGGGAAAATGAGGTTTACTTTAATTAGGTTCGTGCGAAAGCACGGGGGCCCTCTCTCAAAGTACATGCACTGGCCTGGCTGAAAGATTGGCGAACTTGTAGGGTGTAATTAATCCCGGCTAGTCTTTCCTTTTAGGGTTTGAAGGAAGATTTGACTAAAACAGTGGGAGACATCCTGATTAGATAAATTGATAACCAATCTAATCTTGAAAAAGCGCACGCTGAGTGTTTTCTTCTCTCTCTCTCCAGGTAGCGACCATATCACGCCTTAATCAAGATAATAATATGGATGTATTGACCGAACCCACTTGTTATACTAAGCTGGGAAACGTTGGTCCCGCTCCAACTTATAATTGTTATATGACAGAGCAGGCAATTGGGGATTACCAGAATTCCCGTGCCGCCCAAACGAAGAAAGTGCATGTTGATGCATCTTCTTCGGGTGTGTTCATTACACAAAACTGTTTCTCAATATCCTTTACGTCCTGGGTATTTGATACCGGATTGGGATCCCATATATGTAATTTGTTACATAAGCTAAAGATAGGTAGAGAACCGAGAATGGGTGATAAGTTTCATGAGATAGAAACGGTGCAAGTGTTGCAGCCAAGTCTTTTGGTTACTATCACCCTGTATTACCAGAATACATTGATTCTGAACGAATGTTATTAGATACCGAACCTGATATACAACATCATATCAGTCTCTTTATTAGTAAAGAAAGGATATAATTTTGTATTGTTGGATAATATTTTGAACATTTCCTATATCAAGAGTTGATCGATTCAGGTACATTATCTAAAAGCATAGACGTTCTAAATCAAACTACAGTTCTTAGTATACAGAACACATACAAGAGGAAGAGTTCAGAAATGAACAAATCCTTCTTGAGGCATTGTAGACTAGGTCATATCAATGCGACCCGACTAGCTGAAGTTACATAAAGATACATATTTAAATCTGTTTGAATTTACATCTTGTGAAACTTGCCGGTCATGTCACAAAGATAAGATGACCACAACTCTGTTTATTGGAAACAGAGAAAGAGTTAGTGAACTCTTGGGATTGATACATGCTGATGTATGAAGGTCCCCTGTCTACACATGTCAAGACCGGTTCTTTGTACTTCATTACATTCTCTGATGATCTCTCAAGATTCAGACATATGTTCCCGTTGAAACACAAGTCCGAACCTTTTAAGAAATTCAATGAATATAAGTTAGAAGTAGAGAACCAAAAATGGGTATAAGTAATATGTCTTTTGATGAGATCAAGGAGGAGAATACTTGAGCACGGAATTCCTGGACTATTCTAAAGGAGAATGATTCTCTCTCAGCATTACTCCTTCGTATACACCATAGCACGATGGTATATCGGGGCGGAGCAATAGCACCCTATGAGATATGGTGTGCTCTATGATGAGTAGTACTGAGTTTCCTATTTCCTTTTAGGAGTTGTGTACTTGAGAAGTTGCATACCTATTGAATAGGGTTCAAATCAAATCAGTTACCTACCACTTCATATGTGATATGGAATGGGAAGAGCCCATATCTTAAGTTTGTTAAGATTTGGGGTTGTCCGGTCTATGTCTAAAAAGCAAAATACGGACAAGCTCGAGGCAAAGTCAGATCTGTGGAAGTTTGTTTGATATCCCAAGCATATGCAAGGGAATATCCTCTACCTAACCGAGGAACAAAAGATGTTTTGTTTCTCAACATGCCACCTTTGTGAAAGAGAATTTCTTGTGAAGAAATTAGTGGACATGAGGTAGAACTGGAAGGAGTTCCGGCTATACAAACTACAACTGATGATTTAGTAGAACCAAAGGATTCAATAGTTTTCCAACGAAGCTCAGCCTCTCCGCAGATCTAGTAGGGTTCCTCTCCCACCTGAGAGATACTTCGGTTTTCTATGACAGTGGGAGTGAGGATTGTATCATGTGATGATAACCCAACTAGTTTCGAGCTGGCCATCAGGAGTGGGAATCTGTAAGAATGGCTGGATGCTTATCGATTTGAGATGGAATCCTTATACACCAACAAAGTATGGACTTTGGTTGCTTTATCTGAAGGGTTAAATCCCCATCAGGAGCAAGTATATCTTGAGAAGATTACTTGGTGTACATGGAAAAGTTGAGACTTTCAAAGCTATGCTTAAGTCCATCCAGATCCTACTTGCCACGGCTACATACCATGACTACGATATCTGGCGGTTGGGTGTCATAACTGCTTTTCTAAATGATGTTTTAGAAGAGAGCGTCTATAAGTACACAGCCAGAGGGCTTCGTAGACAGTGGGAGCAGCAAAAACGTAAGCAAGATGTTTTATGTGATAAATCAGGCATCGCGGAGTTGGAACATCTGTTTTGATGTGGTAGTCAAAGAGTTTGACTTCATCAAAATGGTAGATAAACCTTGTATATACAAAAAGGTAGTAGAGAGTATGGTGGTGATCCTCGTAGAGTACGTGGATGACATACTCTTGATAGGGAAGGAGTTTCCTATGCTACGCTCGGTCAATCTCTGCTTATCACAAGGATTCTCCATATAGGATCAAGGTAATACCTCCTAAATCGTGGGTTTTGGATCTATGAGATAGATCTAATTGGATGTTAGGATTCTCACTAGTTGTAGTGAGATGGTATCAATGGATCCTGGGGAGAATCACTGGAAAGGTTCCAGGGTGATAAGGACGATTGAATGTCAGTCGCAGGCTTGTCTATACCCTTAGTGGAGGGACGGTATGTTGGAAGAGTTCAAAGCTAGATACCGTGACTTACTAGATGATTAAAGGCAAGATACATCGTTACCAAGGATACTACCAAATAGGCAGTCTGGATATATATAAGTTCATGAGATGAACTTCGTTTCTACCATTGTGAGACAATGGAGTTGTGGCTTTTGCCAAGGAACTACCGTCCCATCAGAAATCCAGATATAATTCTTAGGCAGTATCACCTGATCATGGAGATGGTTGATCTCCAGGGAGATCGAGGTTATGAGAGTAGACACAGTGGACAGCAACGCGGATCCACTCATAAAGGCCTTTTTCCCAGTAGAGACTTTTATGGGATGGTTGAGTATGAGATACTTCAACCGCAGCTAATTGTTGGGTATGAGATACCACAACAGATGGCCCTAGTGCAAGTGAGAGATTGTTAGTTATATGTATGCCCTAGAGGCCATTACTGTACATACGATGTATATTGTAATGGATGCTTGGACATATATAGGGAGGACTTTCTTGCTCGACATGATAGTATGCTATCTGGTTGTACTTTATCTTAACATGTACTCTGATTGTCTCTATATTACATGTTGATAAAGCCCTTAGGATATGTACTCGACTACTGGGACTATGATGAGATCATACTAGTGGGGCCGCGGTAGTCGACGAGTACATCCTATAACTGTTCCTAGTCGAGGGTGTATTGAGACAGGACATCGATACACCAGAGTAGACTAGCGTATACACATCTTGACCCATATGATGGGCAATGGATGATCCCATATCCATCGGTGTTTGACATCAAGGATGGTGTACGGGTGCTCAGTGGAGACTGGGTACACTGGACGGACTCGCCGAGAACTCCCAGATGGTATTATACCTCACGTCAGATGGCAGTTCTCCGGTGACACTGGTACAGAGTAGTCTGTTGACCCAAGATCGTCATAGAGTCTTGTGTGATTCCCACTGTGCTTTGATTTCCATCATACCATATCCAAGAGGGCGTGCAAAAAGGTGGCTTTTGGGTACAGTCCCGAATCACATGGAGGCAATGAGCGATAGGAGGGGATTCGTCTCTCCAGGTATAGAGAGTCGATGTTGTGCTGTGTTCGATTGGTTATAACTGGAAATCCCTGGACAGGGTTGCTGAGATTTACTGGTAAGTGTTATTAGTAGTTTCTCGAAATGTTATAGATCTCATATCGACAAGACTTATCGAGCTACTGGGGTCTGACGTTTACCACCCCTAGGCGAGATATGCGACATATCAGACGACGAGACCGGACTGTATGGGAGTGTTACTGATTGGATTCGCAGGAGAATGTACAGGCTTGCTTGTTGATCTTCTGATCGCTCAATACCTGGATGGCTGTTACGTTTAGCTGACTGCTTGCAGCTTGTGGGTGTTTGATATGATCATCACCAACTGCCGGCGTATTGACGATTCTTTAGAGTCCTACACAGAGGTTTCTTGGCTCAGGCAAAACGGAGTAGGGGCACATATGTAATATGTGCGGGACCGAGGATAATGCGATATGAGATACCGTATTATATTCTCGCGATATTTGATATCAGCCGGATCATCGAATCAAGTGTTGATTCGATAAATCGGTAAATGAGATATTAGTCGGTTATATGCGATATAGCCGGATTGTCGGATCAAGTGTTGATTCGATAATTTAATGTATAATAATATATATGATATATTAAATTACATTAACTAATATTAGCTCACTAAAAGATTCTTTTTCTCACTCGGGTAATACATTGATATATATGCGATATATGTTAATTGTATTATTTTCTTTTGTTACAATAAATATTATATATGTGATATATAATATTGTAACATGATATGATAACTAATGCAACATGTTTAGTAGAGATTAAACAAGATTAGGATTTGATTTGGGTTAATGCTTTCTAGATGTTTCTAGAAGGTTTTCTTTTGTTTTGGAAAAGATATTTTCAAGTGACTCATTCTTAACCTAACCCAAACCCTAGCCTTGGTTAATTCTCTACAATGGTTTAGTCAACCATGGTTGCATTATTGATCATCTTTATCCTTTCATTATTCATCATAAAAGGATTCTAATTGATTCATTCATATTCTTCCTTCTTTCTTTTCATGGAAAAAGCTTTCTAGCTTTTTCTAAGTGATGAAAAATGAGTGAGAATAAGAAAAAAAATGAGAGCAAAAATCCTACTTCATCATCCTCATCTATCCTTGCCCTTTAGATGAGAGTGTTCACTTCATTTAGTGAGTGTTAGCTTGTGTTAATGAAACTTCAAGGTAGATCATCTCTGTTATCGAAGATCGGAAGCAAGACTGCATCTTTCTCTTCGTGAAGCCTCTCGAGAGTCTAGAACACGATGATCGCAGCGAAGGGACCTCAACATGGAGCTTAAGAAGTGAAGGACCGGATCTAAAAAGGTTGTAATCCCTCTCACTTAGTGTTAAAGTATTTAACATACTTGTTTTCTCCTAAACTCTAGTTTAAAGATCCGGCTTTGGGTTGTTCGGCACGGCTAATTTTTAAATCGGGCATGGTTGATGCCTCGTAGACCCTTGTGTGTGTGCCTAGCAACCCTACAAAACTAATCCATGGCATGATTAACTAACACTAAGATATTTGTTGTGAGAGTTATCCTCTTGTTTTGGATTGGGAGGAGGTGGCTAGGTGAGTCATGAGGGCTTTAATGCAAGCATTGATGAAGGAGAGGGAGAGAGTAAGTGTAAGGGTACACTCACCCTACACTCACCCTCTCATCCTTATCACCTCACTCTCTCATTCTCATCTCACTCTCTCTCATTCTCAATCATTTTCATTCTTCTCTTCTCTTAACTGAAACCGCTTCTTGTTCATCACAAAACTCAAGCCAATCCTCACTAAACCCTTTGTTAAACTTGATCTAGAGCCTATGAAGATCACTTGGAGCTTGGAAAGCTAGGATTCTGTGCAAGTTTGGGAAGGCAGTGCTCTCTAACTGTTAAATAGGATGCTATAATGTTGTGTAGCTTATTGGTTTCAGTTTAGAACACTAAAAGTATAGTTTTGTGCACATATCATATTTTTAGTGTCATTATAGGATATCTGTGATCTGCTGTGACCCCGAGTGTATACTGGAAAATCTAGTAATGTAGTAGGGTTGTACTAGTGACCCTAAGTGAACACCTGAAGCACGAACCCCACCTGGGCGGTTTTGGCCGGCGACAATAGGGGTAGGTCCGGCGAGCTCGGCTCTTTGGTGGAGTTGGGGCTTGGGTTTGGTTGGGTAGCTGTCTGCAGTTGTTTTAGAGTGTTTGGTACTGCTTGATTTTTATGTTTTGACAGTATACAAAATCTGGGATCACTTTGCTTGTTTCTTGTGTTTCGACTACGCGCGTTACGTTATCCGACACGGTTCGTGTACTTTGTGTAGCTATTGCTCTTGGGCTGGTTTCGTAGTGTCGCTACGCACATTAGCCACTAGACGATCACTTGGGAATTTGATTGGAGTTGGTGCGTCGGTCAAACGTAGTTTGTATGTGTTATTGGTCGATTTCTAATGTGAACTTGTTATGTTGTTATATGATTTTAGGATCGCAGGCGGGGACTTCGGACGCTGCGAAGAGGGGAAAGCAAGTGGTTGGCTTTACCTAGCCCAAGATCATTGGTGAGTAGATTTAACATCTACAGGGGAATCGCCCACATGGCGTTATGCGTCTGGGCTTGATTCAATGATATGATTATTAATTTTAAGTATATGTACATAGAGATTGTGCATGAAATTCATTGCATATTATTACTTGTTATGCCTGGACTTGTACCCATTGGACACTGCACTATTATTGACGGTTCATGTTGCACGAGCACTAATTATATGCTACACACACACCATCGGTAATTGCTATGACATGCACAACACACATACATATGTGATATTGTATGGTTAGGGACAATTGAGACATTGATTCTTATTCCATTGTGCATATGAAATATAGCATACACATATACCTTGCTATACCTACATGCTTACACGTATGCCTTTCTATACCTACATGTTTACACATATGCCTTGCTATACCTACATGCTTACATATATACCCATATCTTGCTATAGATACATGTACATCATGCATACATACTTACATGTATATCCATATACCTTTCTATAGCTACATGTTATACCTTTATATGATGTTGCATGGACTTTGGAGAAATTGGGAACCGCATGATATATTTAATAATTTGATGCATTTAAATAGCGACTTTTCCTTGATATGCTCATATTACTGTTTTATATTGCATATATTATATTTCATGGATTTACGCATTGAGATATGGATTTCATGTGATTTTCTGGATTTGGGGTCCGTGGTGTTTCATGAAATTATGCATTTTTGAAAACCCCGGTTTCTCTTGATATGATATTTCGATGCTCCACCATAAGATTTCTCGGTTCTGAGACTTGTGTTAGAAACCCGATGCGAGGAGTTGGATGAGGCCGTGTGCGGGTATATGGTGGACCCGATATGGTACCCCGGGGCAAGAAAGGGATGCCGATGAATTAGCCGATTGTAGGGTTCCTAGGCACTCTTGTGAAGGTTCATAAGGCATCAAACATACCCGAATAGAATTTTAGACGTGCCGAACAACCCAAATCCGGGATCTTTGCTAGATTATTAGGGTTAAACATGCAAGTAAACATCTTTACTACTAAGTGTGAGGGATTACAACTTTTGTAGTCCGCTCCTTCGCTTCACAAGCTCCGAGTAGAAGTTCCTTTACCGCGATCCACGATCTCCCAGACTCAAGAGAGGCTCCACGACTCGAACGATCCATGCTAGCTTGTAGTTTTTCGCTTCTCCGATGATCTATGTCGAAGTTTCTATAACTCAAGCTCTCTCACTCTAAAGAGGTGAACACCCTAATCTAATGGGCTAGATTAGATGAGGATGATGGAGTAGTACTTATGCTTTCTTTTTATATCATAATCTCACATGAAATCATCACAAAAGGAATTTCTAGTAAGCTTTTTCAAAGCTAAAGAGAGAAGAAGATGATGAATGAAAAAGATCAATTCTTTTGTGATGAATAGTAGATAAAAATATATGATTGATCATAGAACCATGGTCAAGGATGAGAAGGTTAACCTTTGTAGAGAATAAACTAGGGTTAGGGTTTGGTTAGGTTTTAAAGAATGAGTCATAAGATAATATCAACCATAATATCTTACACTTGACAAAAGGAAAGCTTCTAAATGGTGCAAGAAGAAGCTAACCCTAATCAAACCCTAACCTTGCTTAACCTCTACAAAACATGTTCTATTATCAACCATATCATGTCACAATAATATATATCACATATATATTATATATTTGCAACAAAAGAAAATAATACAATTAACATATATCGCATATATATCAATGTATTAATCCGGTGAGAAAATGAAATAATAAAGCGAGCCAATATTAGATAATGTAATACAATATATCATATATATTATTATACATTAAATCATTGAATCAACACTTGATCCGACAATCCGGCTATATCGAATATAACCGACTAATATCTCATGTACCGATTCATCGAATCAACACTTGATCCGATGACCCGGTTCATATCTAAATATTGCGAGAATATAATACGGTATCACATATCGCATTATCTTTGGTCCTGCACATATCACATATGTGCCTCTACTTCGTTTTGCCTGAGCCAAGAAACCTCTGTGTAGGACTCTAAAGAATCGTCAATACGCCGGTAGCAGGTGATGATCATATCAAACACCCACAAGCTGCAAGCGGTCAGCTAAATGTAACAGCACCCCAGGTATTGAGCGATCAGAAGACCAACAAGCTAGCCTGTACGTTCTCCTGTGAATCCAATCAGTAACACTCCCGTACAGTCCGGTCTGTTCGTCCAATATGTCGCATATCAAGTCTAGGGGTGGTATGCGTCAGACCCAAGTAACCGATAAGTCATGTCGATGTGAGGCTCATAACAGGTCGAGAAACTACTGGTAACACTTACCAGTATATCTCTATATCAGCCTTGGCCAGGGTCTTCCAGTTATAGCCAATCGAACACTGCCCAACATTAACTCCCTATACCGGGAGAGACGAATCCCCTCCTATCGCTCATTGCCTCCATGTGATTCGGGACTGCACCCAAAAGCCACCGTTTTGCACGCCCTCTTGGACGTGGTAAGGTGGAAATCAAAGCACAGTGGGAATCACACAAGACTCTATGATGATCTCGGGTCTACAGACTACCCTGTACCAGTGTCACCGGAGAACTGCCATCTGACGTGTGGTATATCACCATCTGGGAGTTCTCGGCGAGTCCGTCCAGTGTACCCAGTCTCCACTGAGCACCCATACACCATCCTTGATGTCAAACACCGATAGATATGGGATCATCCATCGCCCATCATATGGGTCAAGATGCGTATACGCTAGTCTACTCTGGTGTATCGATGCCCTGTCTCGATACACCCTCGACTAGGAACATTTATAGGATGTACTCATCAACTACCGTAGCCCCACTAGTATGATCTCATCATAATCCCAGTAGTCGAGTATAGATCCTAAGGGCTTTATCAACATGTGAGAGAAAGACAGTAAACCAATACAAGTCAACATGTTAAGATAAAGTGAAACCAAGTAGCATACTATCATGACGAGCAAGAAAGTCCTATCTGTATATATCCAAGCATCCATCATAATATACATCATATGTACAACAATGGCCTCTAGGGCATATACATAGCTACCAATCTCCCACTTGCACTATGGCCAGCTACTGTAGTATCTCATACCCAGCATCCCGAATAATCTCTCAAACTGTATCTGGGGAATGGCCTTCGTGAGTGGATCCGCAGTGTTGTCCTTCGTATATACTCTCCTGACCTCGATCTCCCGGCGATCAACTATCTCCCTGATTAGGTGATACCGCCTCAGAATATGTCTGGACTTCTGATGGGACCTGGGTTCCTTGGCCAAAGCCACAGTTCCATTGTTATCGCAATACAGAGGTATTGGATGCTCAATGGATGGAACCACACCAAGTTCACTAATGAACTTCTTCATCTAGACAGCTTCTTTGGCAGCATCGTTGGCAGCGATGTATTCAGCCTCCATCGTTGAGTCTGCAACGGTATGCTGTTTGGAACTCTTCCAACATACCGCCCCTCCATTGAGGGTAAAGACAAATCCCGAGTGTGACTTAGAGTCGTCCTTATCACTTTGGAAGCTGGAATCGGTAAAGGACTCTACCCGGAGTTCTCCATTACCATACACCAAGAACATGTCTCTAGTCCTTCGCAAGTACTTGAGAATGTTCTTCACAGCTGTCCAGTGACTCTCTCCAGGATCTGCTTGATACCGACTCACCACACTTAGTGAGTATGCTACATCGGGTCTGGTACATAGCATCGCATACATGATAGAGCCTACTGCCGAAGCATAAGGTATCCCTTGCATGCGAGCTCTCTCCAAATCAGTCTTGGGAGACATCTCTTTGGAGAGAGTGAGTCCAGAGATCGTGGGTTGGTTCCCACACTTGGATTCTTCCATACTAAACCTCTTTAGTATGGTGTCAATATACCTGGATTGGGACAATCCCAGTATCCGTTTAGATCTATCTCTATAGATCATGATTCCCAATATGCAGGAGGCATCACCTAGATCTTTCATTGAGAATCTTTGTGATAAGAAGAGCTTGACTGATTGCAGCATAGGAATGTCATTTCCTATCAAGAGTATATCATCCACGTACAATACGAGGAAGACAACCTTACTCTCTGCTACCTTCTTATAGATACAAGGTTCATCTATATTTTTGATGAAGTCAAACTCTTTGACTACAACATCAAAACAGATGTTCCAACTCCGCGATACTTGCTTTAACCCATAAATGGATTTAAGCAGCTTGCACACCTTTCCGCTGCTCCCACTATCTACGATGCCCTCTGGCTGAGTCATGTACATGCACTCTTCAAAATCACCGTTTAGAAAGGCGGTCTTAACATCCATTTGCCAGATTTCGTAGTCATGGTATGCAGCGATGGCAAGTAAGATCCGGATGGACTTAAGCATAGCCACTGGAGAAAAGGTTTCGTCATAATCCACACCTGGTCGTTGATAAAACCCTTTGCTACAAGTCTAGCTTTGAAAGTCTCAACTTTTCCATCTACACCAAATTTCTTTTAAAGATCCACTTACTCTCAATGGGTTTTACCCCTTCAAGAGCATTTTCCAAAGTCCATACTTTATTGGTGTACATGGATTCCATCTCAGATCGCATTGCATCCAGCCATTTCACAGAGTCACCACTCGTGATGGCCTGCTCGAAACTAGTCGGGTCATCATCTTCAATGATGCAATCCTCACTTCCACCATCAATGAGAAAACCGTAGTATCTCTCAGGTGGATGAGAAACCCTGCTAGATCGGCGGAGAGGCTGGGGTTCGTCGGGTACTACTGAATCCTATGGTTCTACCAAGTCTTCTGTTATAGTTTGTGTCGCTTGAACCTCTTCCAGTTCTACCTCAATTCCACTAATCTGTTTCATAAGAAAACCTTTTTCTAAGAAAGTGGCATGTCGAGAAACAAACACCTTTTGTTCCTCGGGGTGGTAGAAGATATACCCTTGTGAATTTTTTGGATATCCTACAAACTTACATAAGACAGATCTTGCCTCGAGTTTGTCCGGATTTTGTCTTTTGACATAGGCTGGACAACCCCATATTTTAACATACTTAAGAGATGGTCTCTTCCCTTTCCATATCTCATATGGAGTGGTAGGCACTGATTTGGTAGGAACCATATTCAATAGGTGTATGGCTGTCTCAAGCGCATACCCCCTGAAGGAAATAGGTAACTCAGCAGTGCTCATCATAGAGTGCACCATATCTAATAGGGTGCAATTCCTCCGTTCCGATACACCATTGTGCTGTGGTGTATAAGGTGGAGTAAGCTGAGAGAGAATCCCATTCTCTTTTAGATAATCTAGGAACTCATTGCTTAAGTATTCTCCTCCTCGATCAGATCGAAGGATCTTAATACTTTTGCCCGTTTGGTTCTCTACTTCGTGCTTATATTCTCTGAATTTCTCAAAAGCTTCAGACTTGTGTTTCAACAGGAACACATGCCCGTATCTAGAGAGATCGTCAGTGAATGTAATGAAGTAGGAAGAACCGTTCCTGGCGTGTGTAGACATGGGACCGCATACATCACTATGTACCAGTCCTGAGAGTTCCGTAACTCTTTCTCCGTGTCCACTAAACGGAGCTTTGGTCATTTTTCCTTTGAGACATGAATGACAAGTATCCTAAGATGATAATTCGAATGGGTTCAAATATCCATCTTTATGTAACTTAGCCAGTCATGTCGCATTGATATGACCAAGTCTACAATGCCACAAGAAGGATTCGTTCATTTCTGAACTCTTCCTCTTGTGTGTGTTTTGTATATTGAGGACTGTATTTTGATTTAGAATGAATATTCCATTATGTAACGAGCCTGATGCAATTAACTTTTGATCTAGGAATATGTTCATAACATTATCCTGTACTACAAAATTATATCCTTCTTTACTTAATAAAGAAACTGATATAATGTTGCACATCATGTTCGGTATATAATAGCACTCATTCAGAATCAGTGTATCACCACTTGGTAATAGTAGGTGATATTCGCCAACAGCTTTGGCTGCAACATTTTCCCCATTCCCTACTTGAACGGAATGATCACCTTTTCCCAGTTCTCTACCTTTACGTAGCCCATGTAACATTTTACATATGTGGGATCCTGATCCGGTATCTAATACCCAGGACGTAGGGTGAACTGAGAAATGGTTCTCAATAACTAACACACCTGAAGAAGATGCATCAACATCCATGTTCTTTTGGGCGGCTTGAGAATCCAGATATTCTCCTATTCCCTGTTCTGTCTTATAACTCTTATAAGAAAGAATGGGTCCAACGTTCCCCTGCTCAGTATAATAAGCGGGTTCAGTCAATACATCCATATTATTATCTTGATTATGGCCTGACATGGTCGCTACCTGGAGAGAAAGAGAAGAAAACACTTTAGCGTATGCTCTTGCAAGATTAGATTGGTTATTATCTTATCTAATCAGGATATCTCCCACTGTTTTTATCAAATCTACTTTCAAACCCTAAAAGGTAAGATTAGCTGGGATTAATTACACCCTACAATTTCGTCAATCTTTCAGCCAGATCAGTGTCGGTACTTGAGGGAGGTTCTCCATGCTTTCGCACGGACCTAATTAAAATAAACCTCGTTTTCCCAGAGGCGTAACCCCGTTAACACTTTTCTAGACACCTACTTGATCGGCTAATTGTCCTGTGTAAAACTCTCATAGGAGTAACTCTTACTCGCAGTGGGTATCGGGATCCAACTATCTCATAGGAGGTATGCAATCTCATTGCAAATTTCAATACTTGAAATTCCCGATAATATTTTGCCCCTAACATGCTATGACCTTGACGAATGCCAAACAACTCATAGTCCGCTAGTTAAGTTCTACCCGTACATTTCTTGATTGAATTAAACCCACCCGCACGACCCTTGACGAATACCAAACAACGCCGTATGAATACCCTAATCCAATCGCATCATATGCTACATATAAGTAGTAAATAGCTACCGTACACTACGCCCTGACGAATGCCAAACAACCATAGCACGAATACTAAGTAGTATCTATCTGAAATGTCGGAGGGCTACGACAGGTTTTTCTGAAAACCTATTGCGTAATGAACTTGATATCGTTGTAGAATCAAGTGAAATTTCGAAATGGAGTGATTTTGAGGCTTTCATTAGTTTTGCTAAAGAGGTCACTCCCGGTGAAGGGATCTCGGCTCTTTCGTTAACGAATAAGGTGCAGGATATATCATATATATCACTGTGCAAAGCAAAACTCTAAAAGCAATTAGAAGAAAAACCGAGAGTTGTAGCATCTGCCAGTTTTGCTAAAGTGGTCACTCCCGGTGAAGGGATCTCGGCTCTTTCCTCATCGAATAAGGTGCAGGGTATATCATATATACCGCTATGCAAAGCAAAACTGTAGCTACTCTTTTTATAAAGTTTTGATTCTACAACATCTTTTAGGTTTCTTTTCTTTTTATTAATCTCATTAATAAAATCCCATCAGCTTATGCTTCCTAAGCATCACAGAAGAAACGAAAACAGTTATATTTATATATCAGTATATATATATAATATAAGCATTCGTCTCAGGCAGTAATATGATCTCATCATAGAATATTGCAGCAGAAGAACATATATGAAATATTGGATATACTAGGATGTCCGTGTTTTCAATACGAGCCGGTATAAAATACGGATTCCACGGTCGCGATGAATAGCCAAACCCACATCCCTAGACCCCTACGAGAGCAGCAAGTAACACTGCCAATTCTAGGGTTAGAAGACCCGATCTCGACTCCTCGAGATGGCCTCCCACTGGACCCTAGAACCCGGTTACTTATGCTCCCCTCCTTGGGTCTACCTAATGCGAAAAAGTAAATAATATACAATGGTGACATCAACCTCATCCCAGAAGTGCCCCAATAAAAGAATATTACATATAAATGAATTTTACATGAATGAAAATAAAAACCCTCATCTCACATAAAACCCCCGACTATTCAGAACACGACGATCCAATATAACATATCACAGCAACACATAATATCACATATTATCAACGTAAGTAAGTATGCATACACTGATCGTCGTAGATGTATAGCAACGAAGACCGGCAATACAACTACATACTACACTTACGGTCACAGAAAAAAATTTGTAAAACTATAATATTTGGAATCCACAATCACTTTAGACATCGTAAATCCGAAATATCTCATACTTCGCATTTCATGCCTAACTCTATGAATTCCACATTTTGTATCACATTCCAGATAAATAGACAGTATTAAACTTTCCGAACAGATAATCAAATACCCAAAATTTACTAAATTGCTTAACACTTGAGCGGAGTTCAAATAATCCGAGAATATGTCACAGTACCGGTGATCCAGCCGTAGAAGGATCAAGCCAACGCCTCACATGTGGCACGCCGTACTGCCCCAAACCCTAAGGTTTAGAGGCAGTTCAAGACGGTCACATAATCGAGTTAAGGTTTGTTGTCTTCTAGAGGGTTCACCGTGTTACTTGTACAATTTTTCCGAAAGATTTAAACCCGATAAAAATTCAACACTTGAAAGTTTTTCGTGCCGGGAAAAAGTGAGTTAATGATATCCGTTCGAACATTTTAACAGTTTCTAAATATCTGGAAAACATAACAAAATTAAATTTTCCGATCGAATCAATCGATTACAAAATAAACCCCAGAACACTTAACACTTGAGTCAGATTAAAAGTACCCAGAAAAATACATATTCACCTACGGATATAACCATTGAAAAACAAGTCAACAATCTGTCTGTACGGCCGCGGTTCCGCGGCAGGAGCAAGGTATTGCCGCGGTTCCGCGGCTGTTTATACAGATCATTGACACGTGTTTCACAGAGATGCTTGTATTTTCCTGCCGGTATTTTTAAGCATTTTTAATTTTGAAAAATCACAGTTTTTGAAAAAAATCCAGAGAGGGGTTTTATTTCGTCGTATCGGGTTCGATCGGAGTTTTAACTTCGTATACACATCGCCTAATGCTCTAGCTAGGCTCTGATACCACTGTAGGGTTCCTAGGCACTCTTGTGAAGGTTCATAAGGCATCAAACATGCCCAAAAAAAATTTTAGACGTGCCGAACAACCCAAAGCCGGGATCTTTGCTAGATTATTAGGGTTAAACATGCAAGTAAACATCTTTACTACTAAGTGTGAGGGATTACAACCTTTGTAGTCCGCTCCTTTGCTTCACAAGCTCCGAGTAGAAGTCCCTTTGCCGCGATCCACGATCTCCCGGACTCAAGAGAGGCTCCACGACTCGAACGATCCATGCTAGCATGTAGTGTTCCGCTTCTCCGATGATCTACGTCGAAGTTGCTATAACTCAAGCTCTCTCACTCTAAAGAGGTGAACACCCTAATCTAATGGGCTAGATTAGATGAGGATGATGGAGTAGTATTTATGCTTTCTTTTTATATCATAATCTCACATGAAATCATCACAAAAGGAATATCTAGTAAGCTTTTTCAAAGCTAAAGAGAGAAGAAGATGATGAATGAAAAAGATCAATTCTTTTATGATGAATAGTAGATAAGAATATATGATTGATCATAGAACCATCGTCAAGGATGAGAAGGTTAACCTTTGTAGAGAATAAACTAGGGTTAGGGTTTGGTTAGGTTTTAAAGAATGAGTCATAAGATAATATCAACCATAATATCTTACACTTGACAAAAGGAAAGCTTCTAGATGGTGCAAGAAGAAGCTAACCCTAATCAAACCCTAACCTTGCTTAACCTCTACAAAACATGTTCTATTATCAACCATATCATGTCACGATAATATATATCATATATATATTATATATTTGCAATAAAAGAAAATAATACAATTAACATATATCGCATATATATCAATGTATTAATCCGGTGAGAAAATGAAATAATAAAGCGAGCCAATATTAGATAATGTAATACAATATATCATATATATTATTATACATTAAATTATCGAATCAACACTTGATCCGACAATCCGGCTATATCGAATATAACCGACTAATATCTCATGTACCGATTCATCGAATCAACACTTGATCCGATGACCCGGTTCATATCTAAATATCGCGAGAATATAATACTGTATCACATATCGCATTATCCTCGGTCCTGCACATATCACATATGTGCCTCTACTCCGTTCTGCCTGAGCCAAGAAATCTCTGTGTAGGACTCTAAAGAATTGTCAATACGCCGGTAGCAGGTGATGATCATATCAAACACCCACAAGCTGCAAGCGGTCAGGTAAACGTAACAGCCACCCAGGTATTGAGCGATCGGAAGATCAACAAGCTAGCCTGTACGTTCTCCTGTGAATCCAATCAGTAACACTCCCATACAGTCCGGTCTGTTCGTCTGATATGTCGCATATCAAGTCTAGGGGTGGTATGCGTCAGACCCTAGTAACCGATAAGTTGTGTCGATGTAAGGCTCATAACAGGTCGAGAAACTACTGGTAACACTTACCAGTATATCTCTATATCAGCCCTGGCCAGGGACTTCCAGTTATAGCCAATCGAACATTGCACAACATCAACTCCCTATACCGGGAGAGACGAATCCCCTCCTATCGCTCATTGCCTCCATGTGATTCGGGACTGCACCCAAAAGCCACCATTTTGCACGCCCTCTTGGACGTGGTAAGGAAGAAATCAAAGCACAGTGGGAATCACACAAGACTCTATGACGATCTCGGGTCTACAGACTACCCTGTACCAGTGTCACCGGAGAACTGCCATCTGACGTGTGGTATATCACCATCTGGGAGTTCTCGGCGAGTCCGTCCAGTGTACCCAGTCTCCACTGAGCACCCGTACACCATTCTTGATGTCAAACACCGATGGATATAGGATCATCCATCGCCCATCATATGGGTCAAGATGCGTATACGCTAGTCTACTCTGGTGTATCGATGCCCTGTCTCGATACACCCTCGACTAGGAACACTTATAGGATGTACTCATCGATTACCGTGGCCCCACTAGTATGATCTCATCATAATCCCAGTAGTCGAGTACAGATCCAGAGGGCTTTATAAACATGTGAAAGAAAGACAGTAAACCAATACAAGTCAACATGTTAAGATAAAGTGAAACCAAGTAGCATACTATCATGACGAGCAAGAAAGTCCTCTCTGTATATATCCAAGCATCCATCATAATATACATCATATGTACAACAATGGCCTCTAGGGCATATACATAACTAACACCGATGAGCCTGGGAAGGGAGGTGCACTTCCCCTCGAGTTATATAAAAACAATATTCTAAGGACTTTAGTAAATATTGGTTTAAGCGGGATCAATTCTCTTGAGCCCCAGGGAGCCGGAGAAAGTGAGTGCTTGCCTATGTAAGGTAGACAACTTAACGGTGTTATCAATGGCAATTGTCTTGGAAAAAGACCCAAATCCTGCCGTCCATATGCAGCAGTTGTTGATGACTCCCGAACCTAAGAATTTAAGAGTTAAATCAGTACAAGTATCTGACTCAGTCTGAGTCCAAACTCAAACCTGAATCCAAGATCAAATACGAATACCTAATCATGAACTTGAACACTCGATATCAATATCGAACTTAAACATGTATACTTGACTTGACTAAACCCTGGTCATAATTGGACATGAACTTAACATGAATACCATAATACAATGACTGCTATTGAAACTGACTTGACTCGAACTATGAATACAACTTAACATGAATACATGAACACTTGACACGAATACTTGATATTGACATGAACTCAATCTTGAAACTTGATGTATTCATGGATTCGAGCAAGGCTACTAATTTTAACTGTAACGTAGAATACACAGGGTGTTGGGATAGTTCATGTGTGAATCCAACGAAATCTCAGTAGTCCCCCTAGATCATGAATCTATGTCTACTAACACAAGAAATCTATCATGAGGTCCCGTGTTTTTTTACACCTGGATTATAGCCTGTTAAGTTTGGAATACTTCAAAACTAGGTTGTAGTCTCGTTACTAACACTTAATTCAGGCCCATGGTTCCTTACCCCTGGATTACAGCCTGTTGGGTTCGAGAACACTTTTGAGATTGGTTGACATTCACCCTTGAACTTACTTTAAATTAGTTTACCCATGTAAAGACCATTTAGGACACTTACATTCACTTCATGTTTCCTATACCCACACTACACGGCCATGCTATACTATGCTCATGTTATTTTTCCATGATATAAATAGAATTGCATGTTAAATATTGTTAGTGTATATGCCCTAGAGGCCATTACTGTATCATACTAGTTTGTATATTACTTGATGGAAGCTTGGGAAATTCACAGTTGTATAGACAATCTTGCTCGAAATGGTAGTATGCTACTTGGTTTGTTTCTACTTTAATGTGTGCATGTGTTTCTTTTAGAATATCGCCTATACACATTAGTGGAGCCCTTAGGATCTTTTCTTGATTACCAGCGTTGTGATGGCAGTCACACTAATAGGGGCTGGGTAATCTACAAGCACATCCTTATACAGGTCCCTAGTCGTAGGATTATCGAGACAGGGCATCGATACTCCAGAGTAGACTAGTGTATACGCTTCTCATCCCAGGAGGGGAGATGGTCTGTCCCACAGCCATCAGTACATCGTACTGGAGATAGTATGCAGGTGCTCGTTAGGTTATGAGTACACTGGATAGGAATCGCTGGGAACTGTTGGTTTGGCATTATACCTATCGTCAGTTATCAGTTCCCAGGTGACATGAGTACAGCATAGTCCGTTGACTTGACACTGTCACTTCGCCTCGAGTGTGTTCCCACTGTTCTTAGATTACTACCCTACCACGGCTCAAATGAGGCGTGGAAACAGGTAGTAGTTGGGTGCAGTCCCGAAGCACTTGGAGGCAGTGACGGTTAGACATGATTCGTCTCTACCGGTATTGGGGGTTGATATCGCACTGTGTCTAGGAGAGCCATTACACAAAGTCCCTGGCCAGGGCAAGCGAGATATACTGGTAGGTTTTCCAGTATTATCTCAGGGTGTTCTGGGCTACACTCTGACACGACTTGTACCGCTATTAGAGGACTGACGTTTATCGCCCCCTAGGCCCGCCATGCGATGTTCTCAGACGAACAGACCGGACTGTACGGAGATTGTCATATTCAGGCTCAGTAGGAGTTCGGATGGGTTCACCTCATCAGTCTTCTTATCGGCATCTACCTGGGGACCGTTACGTACAGCTAGTACCGCTTACGGCCTGTGGTTAAACCCACTGCCAGCGTAGTATCGAGTCTTTAGAGTCCCACACAGAAGGCTATTCGCCTTTGGGCAAAACAGAGTAGAGGTCGCATGGTTTTGCGACAGGGTTCGTTCACATCCGCGCACTTGTGCACGTTTGGTGTCCGGGCAGTTATTAGTAGCGGGCTTTGGTTTAAGCCAGATCCTAGTATATGTTTTGGGATTGGTTTTATCTCATTGTATTCGTGTTCCTCGGAACACGGATGCGGGTGTGTATGCACAGTTGACAGAGGTAGAGGCAGAGGATTCTCGTTAGGGTTGTTGATCGTTGACTTTTTTCTAAACCCTAATGAGAATAAGAAATATGATTAATAATATTAATTAAGTATTATTATGCCATGGTTGAGTTGAACATTTGACTTTTGTTGACTTGTTGACTTTGTTGACCGGTTGACCATTGTGGACTTGTTGACCATCATCATTTCATTTCAATGATGCTTCTTGTTCTTTGCAAAATGCATTAAATACATGAAATGATAATGGTCATTGAAACTAACCATCACAATTCTTAATTATTATTATTATCATCATTATTCTTTCTTTTGTGAGCATGGTTGTAAAAAGTCAATCTCATTCTTACTTGCTCATTCTCTCTCATCCAAAGCTCATCCTCTTCCTCTCTCTCAAAGCTCTCATGTTTCATGTGTTGAGAACCATGAGCTATTGAGTTAAAACCACCAAAACTCCACTCTACTCACTCTAGAGTTCTAGGTTTAGCAAGCTAAGCACTTTAGTTGCCTCTCGGTTGAGGTAGGAGCTCAAGGTAGAGGCTTTCGGGTGGATCCTTCTTCGACAACAAGGAGACTACGAGGTGGAGCCGTTCTAACCATTCCAAGGAGCAAGAAGAGAAGGAGTTCAAGACCTAGGTATAACCCTCTAACATAGTAGTTAAACTTATAGTTAGTTTGCTAGGTTCTTGTTTAGCAAAGATCCTCCTTTCTAGTCCATGTTGCCTTGTCATAAAAAATCGTTTTTTACTGTTTCCGCCTCCTCGTAAGAACCGATGTGGGCAACATGGACTTACAGTGGTATCAGAGCCTAGCTAAACAACAACTAGCATGTTAGCAAAGTATTTAGAATTTCGATCCGAGAAAAAAATCACAAAACACGTCCGAAAACTCATGTTTCTGCCGATTTTTAAAACTGCTCTAAAAATAATTCCACACATCTTAAAAATCGGCTCAGGGTTTTCTCGAAACACACAGCAAAAACGAGCCAGTGACTCGGTCAACTCACCGTGGAACCACGGCGAAACCATGCGTTTCGCCGCGGATCCGCGGCCGAGTTGACTCGGCCGCGACTCGGATTTGCTGCAGTGTGTTCAGTGTTCTGTTTTGGGATTTTTAAAGTATTTTGTTTCTGCCCAGATTTTCCAGAGAACAAAGTTGTGTTTGGGGTAGTTACAAATCCATATTTTTGATCGAAGTTCTGTAAACTTTAGCTAATGGGTTATATCTGTGAAGTGATATATGCACTGAACGTCAACTAATCGCTATACGTCGATTAGTGGGGGTTGTGCATATCTGTGATCTGTAATGTTGGTGGATTGTGTATATGAACTCGTTGGATTGTCGCGGATGAATAGCCGGGGGTTGTGAGATGAGGGTTTTCTTTATCTTTCATTTGATGTAATATGTAAATTGATGTAATATTATTTTTATGGACGCACATCCGGGATGAGGTTGTAGCCGCCATTGTATATTATTTCTTTTACTGTTTTTGCTCCTAGGATAGACCCAAGGTGCGGTGCACAAACTACCGGGTACCTCGAAGTGCCGAGTGGCCTACTCACGTTGTTGAGGGATGTTGCTTCACTTCGGGTACTTGGCGGGTAGTTTGCCGCACCCGTAGGGGTCTAGGGTGGGGTTTGGCTATTCATCGCGACCGTGTAATCCGTCTTTCGTTGCAGGCTCGAACGAAACGCGGATTCCTAGCATATCCAATGTGTTCATCTGTGATCTGGAATGACTATCATTGCATCTGACGAATGTATATATCTATATATGATATCTAGTAGGCATTGCTTATGTTTTGCATCCGCGCTAGTCCAGCCCCTGCTCTGTCGTTAGTTAAGTAACCTAACGGGTAATGACGGGGCCCCGTAGGGAATGCGGATGGCATAAGCGTACGTCATATTTTCTTTGTTTTCTGCAATGGTAGGATTAAATGATGGAACGCATTAAGTTAATGCAAGAAAATAAACCAAAGTAAAAGTCGTTGGAACAATTTTTAAACCACTCGGTTCCTTTTCAAAAACAGAAAACTTTTAAAACGCGGAGCTTAAACCACTCCTTTTAAAAGCTATCAGGTTCCTTCGATTATATCAAGTTCACTACGTTCACGGTTTCGCCAAAATCATTCGTAGCCCTCTATCATTTCAGTTAAATATTCGGTAGATTCAAGCTATGTATTTTGACCTACGCCAAGGCATAGTGATTGGTAGCTGTCGGATATTTATCTGTTGCATAGATAGATCCGTTGGTTTGAGATAGTCGTACTGCCATTTTGGCCTACGTCGAGGGTATGTACGGGTGGGTTCAAATTAACCTGGTAAATAATGGGTAGAACTTGACATGTGACTTATGATATTTTGGCCTACGTCAAGGTCATAAGAGCATGGGGCAAAAATCCACATCGAGAGTTTCTAAAGAAACTGAAACTTGCTAGTGTTGCATACCATTTGGAGTGATGATTCTGGTAGGATTCCTTCAGTTTTATCACACGATGATATTTGGATCCCAATTCTACTGTGAGTATATGCTACTCCTCGGGAACTTTCTCACTTAACGATCAATGCTATAAACCAAGTAGGTGTCTGGAAAGGTGTTAGCGGGGCTACGCCCACAGGGAAAAGAGCTTATTTAATTAAGGAACTTCACGAAAGCATTGAAAAACCTCCCTCGAAGTACCAACACTGGCCTGGCTGAACGGTTAAGCAAGTATTGTGCGGTGAGATTGATCCCGACTAATTCTTCTTTTTTGGTTTGAGGAAGGATTCGAGAAACAGTGGGAGCCATCCTGTTTAGACAAACTAAAAACCACTCTAAACTTGCAAGAGCATCATGCTAAAGTGTTTCTTCTCTCTCTCCTAATTGCAGCGACCAAACATTATGACCGGACTTAAGTTACTACTAGAAAAAAAAATATTGACAGGGCCAAACTACGAAGATTGGCTCAGGAATGTCAAAATGGCAATCACTTATGACAAGTTGGGGTATCTCCTTACCACCAAAGCTCCCCCTGTCCCAGGACCTCAATCCAGCGTCGCAGATAAGGAAATCCGTAAGACCTGGAAGATTGATTGCGCGAGGGCCAAGTGCATCGTGCTTTCCTCTATGGACAATGAACATCAGAGGAGGCACGAGGATATGGACCTAGAATCCATATTTCTTCATACAAAAGATCTGTATGGAGAGCAATCCCGTATCGCTAGATACGAAGTCTCGAAAAAGTTATTTTCGGCTAGATTGGCCGTTGGATCATGTATAGCGGAACACGTGCTTTAGATGATTGGCTACATTGAAGAGCTCGCGTACCTCGGGACCACGTTAGAGAACGAGCTCTACACTGACTTGATTCTCCAGTCCCTTCCTTCCACTTACGCCCAGTTTATCCTGAACATCAACATGCAAGGAAAGGAAGTTGAACTTTCGGAACTCCTTAACATGTTGAGGAGTGCAGAGGGCACCCTGAAGAAAGTAAGGGAAACACCCACTTTTTCTGTTGGAGGACCTTCTTCTTCTAGGTCCAAGGCGAAGCCAAAGGAAAGAAGAAGAAAGCTCCCACCAAACCAAGGGGCGGTGTTAGTAAAGTGGAAGCCAAGGGAAAGGCAAAAATGGCAAAGGTAGCGGGACAGCTTGTGGGGAAAGAAGAGTGCTTTTATTGTCGTAAGAAAGGACACTGGAAGAAAGATTGCAGGGCTTGGAAGGCCAAGAACTAGGACCCAAAGCAAGTTGTGGCTTCGGCTTCAGGTGTGTATGTTATTGAAAACCGTGTATCAGTAAACTCTACTTCCTGGGTATTGGATACCGGATCAGGATCTCATATCTGTAATTCTTTGCAGGCACTGAGAAAGCGTAGGGTTTTGAAGACAGGTGATATGACCCTCAGAGTTGCAAACGGAGCTGGCATGGATGCTGAGTCCGTGGGGGACTATCACTTGGGATTGTCAGATGGACATGTTTTGGTTTTGCGTGATTATTATTTTGTACCCAGTGCGACTTGTAATATCATATCTGTATCTTTAATGTCTAAAGAAGGTTATGATTTTTCATTTGTAAGCAATGTTGTAAACATTCACCTTAATCATGTTCTGATTGGGTCGGGTACATTAAGCAACGGTATATACGTATTGAACCAACCACAGATTTTCAATGTCCAGAATACACACAAAATGAAATCTCCAGAAATAAATCATACTTTCTTATGGCATTGTAGACTGGGTCACATCAATGAGAGAAGGTTGACGAAGTTACATAAAGAAGGATATTTGGATCCGTTCGAATATCAATCATATGCAACTTGTCAATCCTGTCTCAAAGGAAAGATGACAAAAACTCTGTTTACTGGACATGGAGTAAGAGCGAACGAGCTCTTGGGACTCGTACACAGCGATGTATGCGGTCCAATGTCTACACATGCGCAAAGTGGTTATTCTTACTTCATTACTTTTACGGATGATTTTTCGAGGTTCGAGCATGTCTTCTTAATGAAGCATAAATCTGAAGCCTTTGAAAAATTCCAGGAATACAAGAATGAAGTAGAAAAACAAACAGGTAAAAGTATCAAGACACTAAGATCTGATCGAGGTAGTGAATACTTGAGTGCCGAGTTCCTGGATTACCTAAAAGAGAATGGAATTCTCTCTCAACTTACTCCTCCATACACCCCACAACATAATGGTGTATCGGAGAGACGGAACCGAACCCGATTGGATATGGTACGTTCCATGATGAGTAACGCTGAGTTGCCGCGATCTTTCTGGGGATATGCCCTAGAATCAGCTGCATATCTTTTGAACCGAGTTCCAACTAAGACTGTGCCTACCATACTATATCAGATGTGGAGTGGGAAGAAACCCTATCTTCAATATCTGAAGATTTGGAGATGTCCAGCTTTTGTCAAAAAGCAGCATGCCGACAAACTCGAGGCACGCTCAGTACAGTGCAAGTTTGTGGGATACCCAAAGAACTCCAGGGGGTATCTTTTCTATTACGCAGAAGAACAAAAGGTTTTTGTCTTTCATTATGCTCACTTTCTGGAACATCAGTTCTTAGGAAAAGAAACAAGTGGGAGCGAAATAGAACTGGAAGAAATTCCAGAACCACAAGCTATTACTGAAAGCTTAGAGGAACCAGAGGGTTCGAAAGAACAGGACATTCCTGCGCCGCTCCACAGAAGTAGTAGGCAGTCTCATCCGCCCGAGAGATATTACAGTTTTCTCATAGACGGGGATAGAGAGAATTGCATCATTGATAATGATGAGCCGAGTAGCTTCCAGCAGGCCATTCAGAGCGCTGACTTGGTAAAATGGCTGGATGCAATGCGGACCGAAATGGAGTCCATGTACACCAACAAAGTATGGACTTTGGACGTTGCTCCAGAAGGGGTAAAACCCGTAGGCTGCAAATGGATCTTCAAAAGGAAGATTGGTGTAGATGGACAGGTTGAGACCTATAAGGCTAGACTTGTTGCAAAGGGTTTTTGTCAAAGACCTGGTTTGGACTATGACAAAACCTTTTCTCCAGTGGCTATGCTCAAATCCATTCGGATCCTTCTTGCCATTGCTGCCTTCCACGATTATGAGATTTGGCAGATGGACGTAAAGACCGCCTTTCTAAATGGAAATTTAGATGAGTGTGTCTATATGGACCAGCCAGAGGGTTTCATTCAGAGTGGGAGCAGCGGGAAAGTGTGCAAGTTGCTTAAGTCCATTTATGGACTAAAGCAGGCATCGCGGAGTTGGAACATCTGTTTTGATGAGACGGTCAAAGAATTTGGCTTTATCAAAAATCCAGATGAACCATGCATCTATAGTAAAATTGTAGCACGAACTGTCGTATTCCTCGTTTTATACGTGGATGACATTCTCTTGATAGGAAATGACATTCCTATGCTACAATCTGTCAAAGGGTTTTTTTCACACAGGTTCTCCATGAAAGACCTGGGTGATGCCTCTTACATTCTGGGGATCCGGATCTATCGTGATAGGTCCAAGAGGATATTAGGACTTTCACAGTCCAGGTACATCGACACCATACTGAAAAGATTCAGTATGGAAGATTCCAAGCGCGGTAATTTACCGGCTTGTCACGGGATCACCCTCTCTAAAGAGATGTCTCCCAAGACTGATTTGGAAAGGGATCGCATGTCTATTATACCCTACGCTTCTGTGGTAGGCTCTATAATGTATGCGATGTTGTGTACCAGACCAGATGTAGCTTATGCACTGAGTGTGGTAAGTCGGTATCAGTCAAACCCTGGGGAGAAACATTGCATAGCGGTAAAGAACATTCTGAAGTACCTAAGAAGGACTAAGGACATGTTTTTGGTTTACGGCGGAAAAGACCTCCAAATGGAGGCCTTTGCTGACTCCAGATTCCAGAGTGACAAGGATGACTCCAAATCCATGTTGGGTTATATCTTTACCCTCAATGGAGGGGCGGTGTGTTGGAAGAGTACCAAACATGAAACCATTGCAGACTCAACGATGGAAGCGGAATATATCGCAGCATCTGATGCCACAAAAGAAGCCGTCTGGATGAGGAAGTTCTTGACAGAACTTCAGGTGGTTCCGTCCATTGTTGGTCCAATACCTCTGTATTGTGATAACAACGGGGCTATAGCTTTAGCGAAGGAACCCAGGTCCCATCAGAAGTCCAGACACATCTTGAGGCGGTACCACCTGATCAGGAAGATCGTGGATCGCCGGGAGATCGAGGTTCAGAGGGTTGCTACAGAAGATAACACTGCAGATCCATTCACGAAGGCCATATCCCAGACTCAGTTCGAGCGGCTGATCGAGATGATAGGTCTTCGATACGCCAGTATATGGCCTTAGTGCAAGTGGGAGATTGTTAGTGTATATGCCCTAGAGGCCATTACTGTATCATACTAGTTTGTATATTACTTGATGGAAACTTGGGATATTCACACTTGTATAGACAATCTTGCTCGAAATGGTAGTATGCTACTTGGTTTGTTTCTACTTTAATGTGTGCATGTGTTTCTTTTAGCATATCTCTTATACACATTAGTGGAGCCCTTAGGATCTTTGCTTGATTACCAGCGTTGTGATGGCAGTCACACTCGTGGAGGCTGGGTAATCTACAAGCACATCCTTATACAGGTCCCTAGTCGTAGGATTATCGAGACAGGGCATCGATACTCCAGAGTAGACTAGTGTATACGCTTCTCATCCCAGGAGGGGAGATGGTCTGTCCCACAGCCATCAGTACGTCGTACTGGAGATAGTATGCAGGTGCTCGTTAGGTTACGAGTACACTGGACAGGACTCGCTGGGAACTTTTGGTTTGGTATTATACCTATCTTCAGTTATCAGTTCCCAGGTTACATGAGTACAGCATAGTCCGTTGACTTGACACTGTCACTTCGCCTCGAGTGTGTTCCCATTGTTCTTAGATTACTACCCTACCACGGCTCAAATGAGTCGTGCAAACAGGTAGTAGTTGGGTGCAGTGTCGAAGCACTTGGAGGCAGTGACGGTTAGACAGGATTCGTCTCTCCCGGTATTGGGGGTTGATATCGCTCTGTGTCTAGGAGAGCCATTACACAAAGTCCCTGGCCAGGGCAATCGAGATATACTGGTAGTTTTTCCAGTGTTATCTTAGGGTGTTCTGGGCTACACTCCGACACGACTTGTACCACTATTAGGGGACTGACGTTTACCGCCCCCTAGGCCCGCCATGCGATGTTCTCAGATGAACAGACCGGACTGTACGTAGATTGTCACATTCAGGCTCAGTAGGAGTTTGGATGGGTTCACCTCATCAGTCTTCTTATCGGCATCTACCTGGGGACCGTTACGTACAGCTAGTACCGCTTGCGGCCTGTGGTTAAACCCACTGCCAGCGTAGTGTCGAGTCTTTAGAGTCCCACACAGAAGGCTATTCGCCTTTGGGCAAAACAGAGTAGAGGTCGCATGGTTTTGCGACAGGGTTCGTTCACATCCGCGCACTTGTGCACGTTTGGTGTCCGGGCAGTTATTAGTAGCGGGCTTTGGTTTAAGCCAGATCCTAGTATATGTTTTGGGATTGGTTTTATCTCATTGTATTCGTGTTCCTCGGAATACGGATGCGGGTGTGTTTGCACAGTTGACAGAGGCAGAGATAGAGGATTCTCGTTAGGGTTGTTGACCGTTGACTTTTTTCTAAACCCTAATGAGAATAAGAAATATGATTAATAATATTAATTAAGTATTATTGTGCCATGGTTGAGTTGAACATTTGACTTTTGTTGACCGGTTGACCATTGTGGACTTGTTGACCATCATCATTTCATTTCAATGATGCTTCTTGTTCTTTGCAAAATGCATTAAATGCATGAAATGATAATGGTCATTGAAACTAACCATCACAATTCTTAATTATTATTATCATCATCATTATTCTTTCTTTTGTGAGCATGGTTGTAAAAAGTCAATCTCATTCTTACTTGCTCATTCTCTCTCATCCAAAGCTCATCCTCATCCTCTCTCTCAAAGCTCTCATGTCTCATGTGTTGAGAACCATGAGCTATTGAGTTAAAACCACCCAAACTCCATTCTACTCACTCTAGAGTTCTTGGTTTAGCAAGCCAAGCACTTTAGTTGTCTCTCGGTTGAGGTAGGAGCTCAAGGTAGAGGCTTTCGGGTGGATCCTTCTTCGACAACAAGGAGACTACGAGGTGGAGCCGTTCCAACCACTCCAAGGAGAAAGAAAAGGAGGAGTTCAAGACCTAGGTATAACCCTCTAACATAGTAGTTAAATTTATAGTTAGTTTGCTAGGTTTTTGTTTAGTAAAGATCCTCCTTTCTAGTCCATGTTGCCTTGTCATAAAAAATCGTTTTTTACTGTTTCCGCCTCCCCGTAAGAACCGGGGTGGGCAACGTGGACTTACAAATATAATTTCCATTCTTATATTAAATGACATGCTTAAACAACATCATAGTCCATTACTTCATGATATACATTTTATTTATCATTATACTTTTATACTTTACACCCATTTCTCTGGGACTTACCGAGAGAAAGTTCACTGACGAGCATTCCACCACCTTTGTTTCTTGAAATGTTCGTCAGATACTGTGGAGACCGAGGATGTGGACACCACAGAGGAGTAGCACGATCAGATCGCGACCCAGGCCTAGATTAGTTATCTTTTTCTCTCAGTTTATATATGACACATGTTTAGGCATTTCTTTTCTTGTATTTTCTTTCAGCTGAACTCATGTATTGTAAATGAATCAAGTTGAATGTAAATAAAGTTATTGAATTTTTAATCTCATGTTTATTTCTTGTCAATTTATATTGCTTATTTTACGCTTAGTGTATTTATTCCGAGAAATTACCTTCTCGAAATAAATATGTCGCGGGCTTGCCACGCTACCGTTTCCGTCTATTGGGAAGCGAGGCGTGACAACAGTCTTACTCAAATGATAGAATGCTATCTGGTTTGTATTTATCATCATGTATATGCATTATGTGGTATTACAGATCACTATTACATGTTGATAGAGCCCATACGATTCTTGCATGATTACCGGTGTTATGATGGCGATCATATTTGAGGAGGCTGGGTAGTCCATAAGCACATCCTTAAATGTCCCTGGTAATGGGAGTATCGAGACTGGGCATCGATATTCCGGAGTATATTTATGTATATGCTTCTAGACCCCGACGAGGGGTGATGGTTGGTCCCACTGCCATTGGTCTTTCGCACCTAAGATCGTATACAGGTGCTCACTGAGGGTGAGTACACTGGACGGACTCGCCGAGAACTTCTAGATGGTACTATACCTATCGTCAGATAGCAGTTCTCAGGTGACATGAGTACAGGTTAGTCCATCGACCTGAGATCGTCATTTTTCTCAAGTGAGTTCTTACTGTGCTTTGATTACTACCCTACCATGGCTCAAAGGAATCGTGCAAACAGGTTTTGTTTGGGTACAGTCCTGAGCCACATGGAGGTAGTGAGCGATTGTTGGGGATTCGTCTCTCCCGGTATAGGGAGTCAATAACGCACTGTGTTCGATTGACCAGCACCATAAGATCTTGTCCAAGACAGTTGGGATTTACTAATAGTTAGATCAGTAGTTTCCCGGATCGATCCTGAGCCACATCAGCACGAATTATCGGGTTATTAGGATCTGACGATTACCACCCCTAGACCCGGTATGCGATACTCTTAGACGAAGAGACCGAACTGTACGGAGATTGTCATAGATAGGCTCAGTAGAGATCCGGATGAGTTTGCTCACCGGCCTTCCTTTTCAACAGGTACCTGGGTAGCCGTTACGTACAGCTAGTGCTGCTGACATGCTTGTGGTTATGGATTTATCTAGTAACTTACTGCCGGCGTACTGTCGAGTCTTTAGAGTCCTACACAGAGGGTTTCCCTGGTTCAGGCGAAATGATGTAGTAGCCGTATTTTGATACGTACAGGGTTCCGATCGAATGATTGTACTAGTTACCCGGACTTTCGATCGGATGATTGATAATGCTATCCGGCTTGGGATTAAGCCGGATTATTAAATCAGGTATTGATTTAATAATTTACGTATATACATTTCGATATGTATATTCTAGTATTATGTTCTTTGTGTTATTCTATCTCTTTTGGTATTCGTATTTTGATACGAATACGGGTATATATATACAGTAGAGTGTATTCCGTATTTATATGGAAAACATTCTAAAAAGTGGACACCTCATTTTAGATTTATCTATTTATTTTAAATAGAAAATGATGTGTAAAGGTAGTGAGGTGAGTATGGTGAGAACTATGCTTCAATAGTGTTGACAAATAAATATTCAATTTTTTTGTGCAAACTATTCAAGCATGGTTGAGTTTTTATATTGAAAAATTGGTTTTACAAAACTATGGTTGAGGTTTTTCTCTCTCATTAGAGATTTCATTCTCACAATTTTGCTTCACTCTCCTCACCAGCCTTTCATGAGATCCTCTTCCTTCTTCTTAAACTTTCTCTCTACAATCTCATGTGTTGAGAATCAAGAGAGAATGCGAGATAGATATACACTAAGGACCACTCACTACATCCTAGACACTTTAGATTACCAACCTAAAATCTATAGCTGCTCCATTAGACTTTTTGTGTGGACTAGAGCCATAAACTACATCTCTCGGGTGAATCATCTTTGACGGAGGAAGACCGGCGATCAAGCTCGATCAAGGAGATCTCAAGGAGCAAACGAAAAGGATAGAAGACCGAACGACACGGATCTTTTTGGGAGATACTTCTATCATAGTAGTTAAGATCTCTTCTTTGTTAGCTAGTTTCGGTTTATGGTAGATTCTAGGACGAGTTTTTCTAGCGCAAGTTTTTTGAACCCCCCAAAATTTTTGTTCTGCAATGGCCATGGTAGATGGTGAGGGCCCTAGGAAATCCCAATATGGTATCAGAGCCACCCCATAAACCCTTACTAGCTGGTTTGCACAAGTTTAAAGTATCGATCGACGAAATTTTCCAAATCGCGATTCCTTTTTTGATGCCCGCTGTCGATTTTAAAAGTTGTTCAAAATATTATTCAGATTACCTTAAAATTATGTGCAATCATTTTTAGAGTACATGAAGAAATTTGAGCACATAAGCCCAACATACGGCCGCGGAACCGCCGCCTAACATGCTTGTTAGCAGCGGTTCCGCAGTCGAAACGTGACCATTGTGCACCAAATTTCTTCTGGCATTCTATAATATGGAAATGTGACTTTTTGGGATGTATGATTTTGGCCCAGATTTGTTTGAGTACTGGTTTGCACTTGGGGCCAATACGGAAAAGTTTTAGTCGATCTAAATTTTGAATACGTGTTTATCAGTGCATGTGTTGGTATCTGCGACCGTGAATATCATTGAGCGGTATAACCCGACTAATTGCTATATGTACAATTAGACGGGTTTACGAACATGATATTCATATTGATGTTCTGTGTTGTGCTGATATTATGGATGGATTGTCGTGGTGGATAGCCTATAGTGCAATGGTAGTAGTACAGTTCAGATTCATTTGTATATTCATTGTTGCGGGGCGAGCGTCTGACATATGGACAGCTGTTTCTGCCAAATTGTATATTCTTTTATTGGGGCACGACCGAGTTGAGGTTGATGTCACCATTTTATATATACTTTTCTTTACTGTACTAAGATTACCCCGTGGTGGAGTGCTTGAGTAGCCGGGTTCTAGAGGGTAACGGGCCCGCATCTTATGGCGTTGAGACGGAGGGGGCCTTAATATAGAATTGGCATGCTATTTGCCGCACTCGTAAAGGGTATAGGATGACCCACGAAGGGGTGCTCAACTTACCGGATTCCGTGAAGTGCTGGGTGGCCCATTCACTTTGTTGATTTGGGTTGCCTCACTTCTGGGATTGGCGGGTAACTTGCCGCGCTTGTAGGGGTCCAGGTTTTTCATTGCTCGGGCTATCCACACTACCGGGAACGTCGGGTCTTATCTGCGGCTCAAATGAAACTCGAGGCTCCAAGATTATCCGACATTCCATGTTGCTTGTTGCTGTTCTTTGATGTTGCTTATATCATGCTTCGGACGAATGTTATATATATATATATACTAGTAGATGTTGTATATGTTTTGCTCCTGCGCTAGTCCAGCCCCCGCTCTGCCGTTAGTTAAGTAACCTAACGGCGCATGACGGGGCCCCATGGCGAATACGGATGGCATATACGTATATTGTATTTTCGTTCTTTTCTGGTGTGATAGGGGTTAATTGATGGGACCACATTAATTTTGATTGATGGGACCGCATTAATTTTGATTCATGCAAGAAAAGAAACCTAAAAGATGTTGTTGGAACAAATTTCGAAAAACTATAGTCATATTCTATCGCTTTGCGTAGTGGTATTCGTTTAGGAATATCCATCACCTCATTTGAGGAGGTAAGAACCTAGATCCCTTCACAGTGAGTGACCTCTTGAGCAAAAGTTTATACTGTAGATTACACGGTTTTCTTCAAAACCACTAGTTTTCAAAAGCGGAGTCTAAACCACTCATTTTCAAAGCTATTCGGTTCCTTCAACAATATCAAGTTCAATACGTTCAGGGTTTTTCGCCAAAAAACCATCTGTAGCCCTCCATCATTTCGGATAAAAAGCACATAGTATTCATGCAGTGTTTATTGGCCAAAGTCAAGGCATTGTTAATTGTAGCTATATGTTGCTTATCTGTAGCATAGATAGATGCATTGGTTTAGGACAGTCGTACCGCCTTGTTGGCCAAAGTCATGGATGTGTACGGGTGGGTCTAAATCAATCTGGATAATGACGGGTAGAACTTGACTTGCGTGTTATGATTTGTTGGCTAAAGTCAAGGTCATGAGCGCTTGGGGCAAAAACAACATCGGGAGTTTCAAATATACAGGAAACTTGCTAGTGTTGCATACCTTCTGGAGTGTGGTGACTAGAGTGGTTTACATCTAGTTTATCGTGCAATAATGGTTGGATCTTGATCCCACTGATGAATAGGATTACTCTTGGGAGATATTTTTCACTTCACAATTAGCCGACCTATTAGGTGTCTAGAAATGTGTTAACAGGGCAACGCTTATGAGGAAACGAGATTTATTTTAATTAGGTCCGTGCGAGAGCACGGTGAATCTTCCTCGGAGTACCAACACCGACCTGGCTGAACGGTTAGCGAACTTGTAAGGTGTTAATGATCCCAGCTAGTTCTCCTTTTAAGGTTTGAAAGAGAATTCGAGGAAATAGTGGGAGCCATCCTGATTAGATAAAGTGATTAACCAATCAAATCTAGATTAGAGTACACGCTGAGTGTTTTTTCTCTCTCTCTTTTGCAGCCACCATGACCTGACCATAATCTAAAATTCATAAACCAAGTTGACCGAACCTTCTTAAACACTTTGTCTTTTGGATTGTCATGGTTTACGATAAAGTCGCATACATCCTTACCACTCCTACATTCCCTTTGCATTTCTCCAGAAGACTCCGTATCACTATGAAGATCCATATTGCTTGGATACTCCATCGTATAGTTACATACAAACTCGAAGAAACCTGTTTCCGTTCGAAGATGGATTCCGGTTCTGGAGAAATTGAATATGATTATTTGGTTGTCTTTTCTCTTTACCTTTTCTCAGTTTGTGAGGGCTCATGGTATTAGGAGAGTATCCCTATTATTCTTATTGGATAATCTTCTTCCAAACCTTAGGCAGGTGCCGAAGGGTAGGGAAAGTAGAAAACCAATTAGCCTAAGTGTGGTGTATAGAAGGTAATAAGTAAAGATATATAAAGGGATTAGAGTGAGGGCAAATGAAATTTCGACTACTATCATTCACGACGAAGCCGCGTATATCCCTACCACTCCTACTTCCCCTTTGCATTTCTCCAGAACACACCGTATCGCTATGAAGATCCATATTGCTTGGGTATGCCATCGTATAATTACATACGAACTCGAAGAAATTTGTTTCAGTTCGAGGATGGTTTCCGGTTATGGAGAAATTGAATAAGATTATTTGGTTGTCTTTTC
Source organism: Agapanthus africanus (assembly GCA_030015575.1). Taxonomy (NCBI): domain Eukaryota; kingdom Viridiplantae; phylum Streptophyta; class Magnoliopsida; order Asparagales; family Amaryllidaceae; genus Agapanthus; species Agapanthus africanus. Next base: position 34,058,060 of record CM057349.1, on the reverse strand, counting down.
TTTTTCCATTCTCTCAGGTTGCGAGAGCTCCTAGTATTAGGAGAGTACACATATTATGCTTATTGAATAATCTTCTTCCAAACCTTAGACTGGTTCCGAAAGGTAGGAAAGGAAGAAAACCAATTAGCCTAAGTATGGTGTATAGAAGGTAAGAAATAAAGACATATAAAGGGATTGGAGTGAGGGCAAAGAAATATACGGTTACTGTCATGAATCTGGATAGTGGAAGAGGCATTACTAGGAATACCCGGCCACCTCTTCGAAAGATTTTCATGTTTCAGTTTTACTGTGCGAAGTTAATTGAAAACTGTTTTCCCAGTTAGATTCTGACTCCAGGGTATGTATTTACCAGACTTGATTCTCATATTTGTATGGCGTTACGGATGCTGAGTAGGAGTAGAATATTGGGAATTGGGTGATTAGATTCTCAATATATCAAAATTCTTTGCAATTGGTGATATTTGAGGAAATCACCTGGTTTTTTCCTAACAGCAAATTTTTTGGTTTTGAATATCCGTTGTTATGCACCAATTTCAAACTGATATATCTGTACGTTTATTTATAAAGTGAGACATAAAATTTTGAAATTATGTTTGTGACGTTTAACTATATCAGTTGATGATTAGATAAGGTGCATTCAACAATGGTGTAATTCTTCTTAACCATAACATTGTTTTCAACCTACGACGCACAAGGTTTGAATTGTTAAAACTCAGTGGACTTATACAAAATATTGTATGTTATTCGATGTCCATTAGGATAAGGGGGTTGGTACTCGTACTATATTCTGTTTACTTATGACTACTCTGATTTTAGACACGCATTTTATTGAAATACAAGGTCCAAATTTTCAGAAGTTATAGGTATAAGAATAAAGTAGAGAACCATATGTTGCAAGTATCAGGATTTTTCGAGGTAATCGAAGTTGTAGATACTTGTGCTAGGTATTACGTCGTAAGTAATAAATTTAAGAACTTGCTTCTCTTTCAGGTTACTCATTCGTAGGTGTGTTTCTTGATGAGTAATACCGCATGACCTTCTTCCATTTAGTCGATATGCACTGGAAACAGCTGCTTGATTTTTGAATCTGGTTCCAATTAAATTAGTGGCTTTGTTTCTATATTGGATATAGAATGGATTCATATCTTAACGATGTTAAGGTATATGGAGTTGTTCGTCTTATGCTTAAAACCAGAATCCGGATAAACTCAAGGCACGTTTCAGTAATGGCAGTTTGTAGGTTATCCCGGGAATTGATAAGGGTTAACATTCTACCATTTGGAAGATCAATAGTTATATTGGTCTTGACTCGCCACCCGTTTTAGTAAAATGAATTCTTTTCAGAAAACATTAGTTGGAGTATGGTAAGACTGGAAGTGATTCAAGAACCATAAACGATTACTGAAAATTTAGTAGAACTTAAAGATTCAATTGGATTCGACAATCCATTAGCCACTCCACAGATTTGGTGGGTAATCTCAGACACCCGAGATGTACTTCGGTCTCGTCAAAGACGATGACAGGGAGGTTTTGATGATCTAAGCCTACAACTACTTGTAGGGTGTTTTTCGTCGCCTCATTGAGATGGGAATACGCGCGCACTTGTCAGGCGTACTATAGATTCCCTCTGCCTAGGGTAGGCGGAGGTTTATTGATTGTGGGGATCCGAATCTCCGGCAACCGCGGGCTAAGCTGCCGTTAATTACCACTCGCCTTTAGAGCGAGAGAACCACCGATTGACGGGACAAACTGGTCATGCGAACTCAATGTGCAGTGTACGTATGTTTTGAAAGAGGCTTCGGATATATCGGGGACCTCACAGAGTTTACGGGGGTCCCGCTATCCGGATAGCGGGCTGGGGGTCATGGGGGTTAGCAGCCCCCTTACGGGGTGCGGGGCAGCGCCCCGTTAGAAATTTTTTCTAACGGGGGAGGTATTTTTAGTGTGGAGTGTATATAAAATGAGGGGGAAAATAGCGTCCAAAGGACGCGTGAGCGCTAGCGTCTCTCATGCCTAGCACGCGGGCATGGGGCACTGGGCGTTTGGGCACTTGGCGCTTGGGCACTGGCGCTAGCACAGGACGCTTGGGCGCGAGTGCCTTACGTGCCCGGTACGTGGACGCTGGGCGCCGGCGGAAAGAAAGGGCTTTTAGCCCCGGAAAAAGGAGTTGAACTCCGAAAGAGGATTCTTTTTTTTATGGAGTTAGACTCCTATATATAAAAAGGTTTGGTTTATGGAGTTAAAACTCCAATAGATCTTGAATGGAGTTAAACTCCTAGAAATCATTGGAAATGATCAAAGGTGACCCCTTTCTTCTCCCCCTTGGCCCTGGATCTTCTTTTAGGTATTGGATCTTCCCAAGGTGGGATTTTGGGAGATGGGTCTTCTTCTTCCTTCTTTTCTGTTGGCCGGATCTTGGAGAAAAAAGGGGTTAAGATTTAAAAATCTCCCCTTTTTGAGATCTGATGGAAGATCTGAGTTCCCCTTCAAGGGTTTGATGGTGAAAAACTGTCTATTTTTAGAAAAGGAAGAGTTAAACTCTTGATTTAACTCAAAAGAGGAAGAAGGTTTTAGAACCTTGAGGAAGGAAAATGAGGCACATACCCTAATTTTTGAGAGAGAGAAAAAGTTGAGATATTTTCACCATCTTTGCCTTTATAGGCTACACACTTTACATATAGCCCATTAGGCTTTACAAAATGGCATCTTGCCCATCTCATACCTCATGTGCTCATTTTATTTGCACATGAGCCATGGGTTTTACAAAAATTTGGCTTTATGCTTATTTTTCTTACATTTATTCATAAAAAAGTACACCAAAATTGTTTATTACAAATTTTTTTTTGGCATGGGGGAGGCTGGCCGCTTCATGTTCGGGCTCGACTTGGGCATAGGCCCACTTGACCTGGGCATGGGCCCACTTGGCTTGGGGTTGACTTTCATTTTTGACTTGGTCAGCCGGAGTGCAAATTTTGATCCCAACAAATTGCCGTCCATCAATAAATGCACACCACATATGTAGGTTGTGTGCATGAATTGGTGGATCTTCTTTCGCGTGGAGGTTGATTTAATTTGGTTCCCGTTTTGACGATGTGGAGGTTGTTTCTGCCATTTTAGCAACGTGAACGGCCGGTTCTGCCCTTTTTGCGACTTGGACGGTCGGTGCTGCCATTTTAGTGACGTGGATGGTCGGTGCTACCCTTTTAATGACTTGGATGGTCGGTTCTGCCCTTTTTGCGACTTGGACGGTCGATGCTGCCCTTTTTGCCACTTGGACGATCGGTTATGCCATTTTAGCGACGTGGACGATCGGTTTTGCCCTTTTTGCGACTTGGACGGTTGGTTCTGCCATTTTTGCGACTTGGATGGTCATTTCTGCCATTTTTGCGACGTGGAAGGTCGGTTCTGCTATTTTTGCGACTTGGACGGTCGGTTCTTCCCTTTTTGTGACTTAGACGGTCGGTTCTGCCATTTTTGCGACGTGGACGGTCGGTGCTTGGTTTGACTTGCTCCGCTTCCTGTGGTGTCAGGTTTGATTTGTTTGATTTGATTTGTTTTGGGATTTCCCTATCCATCCAGCGAGACTTTTGAGCTTAGAAGTGTTGCCGGGTGGGACGTTGATTTGATCTGTTTAATTTCTACCTTATTTAGCGGGATTTTTGAATTTGAGAGGAACTTGGAATTTGGATTTTGTTTTGCATCAGCATTGCTGCACTGGAATAATGCCAGAAGCAACTCATCATTTACCCCGGGAGGACTTGGGATTTGGTTTTTGGGTCGGCATCAGCATTACTGCACTGGAATAATGCCAGGAGCAACTCATCATTTGCCTTTGGGAAGACTTAGGATTTAGGTTTTAGGTCGGCATCAGCATTGCTGCACTGGAATAATGCCAGGAGAAACTCATCATTTGCCTTCGGGAAGACTTAGGATTTAGGTTTTGGGTCGGCATAAGCATTGCTGCACTGGAATAATGCCAGGAGCAACTCATCATTTGCCTTTGGGAAGACTTGGGATTTAGGTTTTGGGTCGTCATCAGCATTGCTGCACTGGAATAATGCCAGGAGCAACTCATCATTTGCCTTTGGGAAGACTTAGGATTTAGGTTTTGGGTCGGCATCAGCACCGCTAACATTGAAGCGTAGTGCCAGAAGCGACTCATCATTTGTCTCAGAAGGAATTGGGATTTGGTTTTCGGGTCGGCATCAGCACCGCTAACACTGAAGCAATGCCAGGAGCGACTAATCATATGCCGTTAGGAAAACTTAGGATTTAGGTTTTGGGTCGGCATCAGCACCGCTAACACTGAAGCAATGCTAGGAGCGACTCATCATTTTCCGTTGCCTGTTGGGGAGCGATGGCTTAGGAGATAGGTTTAGATCTCTATCACCTAAGGCTATTCAATTTTATGAGCCGTAAAGGTCTCATAAAAGCATTTTCTCCCTACGAGTCGAGAGGATCTCGCAGGTGTATGTTCTCCTTAGGAATCGTGAGGATTCCTAAGTGCGTTGGTCCTTTGTGAGTCGTAAGGATCTCACGCAGGGATTTTATCCTCACAAGGTCGAGAGGACTTTGCGAGTGTATTTCATCTCTTTTTTACGAGTTTGCGCCCTTTCAGGTTTTCACAAACTCACCGGCAGTCCTGCTGTTTTTACTCACGGAGATCTTTCGGGTTTTCATCCGTGCCCGTTTTGCTTACGGACATACCTTTTTTTTGGCGAATCTCCATTGCTGGCGGGACTTTAATTGTAGTCTCGCCAGTAGGACTTGGGAGAGCTAGGGGTCGTTTATGACCGTAGATTGTATAAAGTTTTACAGGATGTATGATCCATACCGTAGGGCTGGTGTGCTCAATTCGTCTGTGACTTGGAGCATTCATGTATAGTATTTCTTGAGATATCGGCCATTGATGGGTGGCATGGGACTTTCTCCCTCGGCACTTATTAGTTGGAAAGATCCTCCATCGAACACTTTCTCGATAATGTATGTTCCTTCCCAGTTTGGCTCGAATTTTCTTTTGGCATGTCGATTGGGGATGATCGGCCTTTTGAGAACCAACACCAATTCGAATTTCTTAAAAGCACGGAGACAGGTCATCTTATCATAGGCCCATGACATTTGGGCTCGGTATAGCTCCAGATTTTGCTGCACCGTGAGCCTCTTTTCTTCGAGGGCGTCAAGCTCTTCGAGCCGAAGGAGGACGTTTTCCTCCTTCGTCAACTCGTGTTGGATGGCCATTCATAGGCTTGGAACTTCGACTTCGAGCGGAAAGGTTGATTCCACTCCGAAGAGCAGTGAGTATGGAGTGGACTGAGTTGGAGTACGGTATGTGGTACGATATGCCCACAACGCCTTGTGAAGTTTGAGATTCCAGTCTCTCTTGTTGGTTGAAGCATTTTTCCTCAGGAGCTTGCATAGAGTTTTATTGAAGGCTTCGGCTAGCCCATTAGCCCTAGGATTATAGATGGAGAAATATCTCCAGTCTATCTTGTGCTGAGTATCAAACCTTGAGATTTTGAAGCTCTTGAAATAAGGCCCATTGTCAGAAATGTTCTTTCTTGGTGTACCAAAGCGGTATAGAATATTATGTCCGAAGAACGTCAGAATATCTTCTGTTTTGACTTCTTTTAGCGGGACAGCTTTAGCCCATCTAGAGAAGTAGTCTGTCGTAGCCAATATGAATCGGTGGCCATTAGATGATAGAGGATCAATTGGGCCAACTATGTCGGTGCCCCAAACTTCGAAAGGACATGACGCCACCTTAAGATGCAACGGATTGGGATGCTTGTGAATGAAATCACCATGAATTTGGCAGAGATGGCATTTCTTTGCATGCTCTTCACAATCCCTTATCATGGTGGGCCAGTAATATCCAAGCCGTTTGATCTGAAGCCGCATTTTGGGGCCGGACTGGTGACCCCCGCAGACGTCCGAGTGAACTTCTTTCATGACTTTTGGGTTTCGGCCGATGACAGACATCTGAGCCAGAGTTGGTCATATGATCTGCGGTATAACTTATTATTTATAAACACATATCAGAGAGCTCTATTCTTCAACTGAACCCTCGCAGATTTTTCTTCAGGTAACTTGTCGTATCGGAGGTACTCTATGAAGGGCTCTCTCCAATCGGGCTCCTCTTGAACGATCAGAACTTCTTCGGCAGGATTGCTCTTTTGTTCTGCACTTCCCTCTTCTCGTACAGAGACTGGGGGCAGAATTTGCCGGCTTCTGATTGTGATTAGAATTTCATCTATATCGGGATCAGCCAGCTCTTTGGCTAGGCGAGCGAGTACATCGGCTTTTCCGTACAACGCCCTAGGGACTCTCATTAGTTCAATGTGGGTGAATCTTTTCATGAGTTCCACCACCCGACCTCTATATCGAGCTAACTCGGGCTTATATATCTTATAGTCGCCGCTTACTTGGTTGACGACAAGCAGGGTATCACCGTAGACTCGTGGCCGAAGGATTTCCATTTCTATAGTGAGCTCCAAACCAGCTATCAGAGCTTCGTACTCAGCCTCGTTGTTTGTGCGAGGCTCGGTGAGAGCAAAAGAACGTTGCAGGGTTCCCATCGATGGCATGATGAACACCAATCCTATCCCTTCTTTTGTCTGCGGGATGCTTGATTTGCCGGAGCTCCTCATTGATGAGGCTCCATCGAAGTAGAGCTCCCAACGTGGTTCACCTTCCTCGAAGCGCGGCACTTGTTCATCGGGTAACTCGCAATTGAGCGGTGACCCTTCTGGTACGGGATGAGCAGCAAGGAAGTCTGCAAGAGCTTGCCCTTTTACTGCTTTCTAAGGAGTATAAACTATGTCAAACTCAAGTGACATGATAGCCCATCTTGCCATTCTGCCAGCTAGGCTTGCCTTGGTCATTAAGTGTTTGAGCGGGTCGACCTTGGAGATCAGCATAACCCGATGAGCGAGTAGATATTGCATCAGCTTCTTAACAGCGACTAAAGTTCGACTGAGGTAGTAGAGGGCATTCTCTTTTCCCTCCTCGTTGTTCTGGGTAAGGAGTGCACCGAGTGACTCATCTAGCGCGGCAGTATAAATAATCAACGGTTTATTTAGAATAGGGGAAGCAAGCACTGGAGGGTGCAACAGGTACTGTTTGATGCTTTCAAACGCTACTTGACATTCGGCATCCTAGACAAAAGGAGCTCCTTTCTTCATGAGCTTTGAGAAGGGCCTACATCTCCCCAATAAATTTGAGATAAACCTTCGTATATAAGCAAGCTTGCCTTGAAAAGATCTTAGCTGCGTCAGATTCTTCGGAGGGGGCATCTCCATGATGGCCTTTATCTTAGATGGGTGAATTTCGATCCCTCGATGTCGGACTATGAAGCCTAAGAATTTTTCCAATGACACACAAAAAGCGCACTTCAGAGGATTCATCTTCATATCGTATTCCCCCAGTCTGGTGAGAATGGTCCTAAGATCTTGGATGTGATCGGCCTTTGCTTTAGTCTTCACGACCAGATCATCAACATAACATTCGACGACTTTATGGATTAGGTCATCAAAGATATTGATCATTGCCCTTTGATATGTAGCACATGCGTTCTTCAGTCCGAACGACATCACTTTGTAATAGTATATGCCGATCGGGGTTCAAAATGCTGTATGCCTCTCATCCTCAGGCGACATTTTTATCTGATTGTACCCAGACGAATCGTCCATGAAGGTTAATAGCTCGTAATTTGATGTGTTATCAACCATCATTTCCATGACCGGAAGCGGGAAATCATCTTTAGGGCATGCCTTGTTAAGGTCCCTGAAATCGACACAAACCCGGATCTGCCCATTTTTCTTCTTTACTGGGACAATGCATGCGATCCAGTCTGCGTATTTCTCTTCCCTGATGAAGCCGACATCGATGAGTTTTTTGGTTTCCCTGATGATCTTTTCTCACAGTTCCCTTCTCATTCTTCGAGGAGCTTGTTTGACTGGCTTTGCATCAGGAGATATAGCCAGCTTATGCATGGCCACTTCGGGGGAAAGGCTAGGCATTTCATTGTACGTCCACGTGAAACGGTCGGAGAACTCATGCAGCAGGACAATTATCTGCTCTTTCATTTCCTCTGACAAGAGTGAGCTGATGTAGGTCGGACTTGGATTATCAGGCGTTCCCAAATCAATCTCGGTTAGCTCATCGAAGGTTGGTTGTCCGCCATCTTCGAGTTCTTGAGGTGCTTCTTCTGGCTCGGCTAGCTCGTCTTCATCATTTGACTCTTCGCCGGCTTCACCAATATGGATCATATAGCATGCTTTGGCATCAGGCTGAATGAAACCTATGCCCTGTCTATCCGGGATTCGTCCATCGATGAGTGCTCGGACCTGAGGCGGATGCCATAGCCCTTCATAAAACTTCGCTTCAGAGTCCATTTGATATAGCCGACACCCGCACTTTTTAAAGTATTCCTGCATCTCAGGCGCATAATATCTGGGATTGAGGATGACCCTTATGCCTCTCTTGTATAGAAGGCATGAAAGAGACAAATCATCCTGGTGCGCGACAGGATTTGACCCATAAAACATGATGACCTTCTATCCACTTTTCCTTCCGGGAATGTAGAAAGTTTTAAGCTGATCCACGGTGGAGACTAACACTGCATCTAACTCCTTGCACATCTTCTCCAGCACCCTTGTAACAGCTAGGGACCCTTCTGTAGTCTTGAAGGTTTCTCTTAGCTTCGCTTTCTGCATGAGGGCCCAATCTGCATAGCTGTTATGTTTATCGCCGAAAGACGCGACCGGGATGTTAGGACGTCTGGCCTGAATTTTAGGGGCAGATGCTATTTGGTTTTATCCGTCCACTTCTCCGAAGATGCGAAGTTGATTTATGGCACCATGTATCGGAGGTTTATACGGATGCGGCTGTTGTAGCAGACTTCGTCAGATTCCCCTTCATTGTGAGGTTTTTTTTTATTGTGGGGACGCTCTTCCCTGCAGGTGCATGCCCCTGCAGTTAATTACGTTATCGCGTAGCGATAACCACTTTCTCCTTCTCCAGATGTTCACTTCGTGTTGTGTGTGTTTGTTTTCTTTTTTGTTTGCCCGTGGATTGTATACGGAGACTAATTTATGTTATCGCCAATAGGGCGGGGATTAGTCCATATCCGCATTTTTTTAGATTTGGATTTGGTTTGATTTAAGGATCGTTACCTCGTTTGAGATTAAGATCAACTTAAGTGTTTGTTAAGGATACATTAGTCTAATTTTAGACTAAGATCTACTTAACAAGATTTTAGGATCATTTAGATCTAACGAAAGAGTATTTGGGCTCTATTATCTTAGTATAGGGTCGTTGCGGTCCATTGGGTTTAAGGACATCATAGTCCATGTTTAAAGACATCATAGTCTGTAGGGTTTAAAGACATCATAATCTATTGTTTAAAGACATCATAGTCTATAGGGTTTTGGTTTAATAGTTTGGGGATGCGCCAAAAGTTATTGGTTATTGGGACCCTCCATCTCTCTGAAGACGTTGAAGAATTACAACGACATGTATCAGAGGTGTGGAGAGATGTATCCTTGAACCAATGTCCCGACTGAGGGGGGATGGGATGAACATCATTTTAGATGCCATCTGTTAGGAGCTCATTAGCTATCTTTGGGACTGAGATCGATTTTGGGGACCCTGAGCATCAGGGGCTCAATTGATTGTCCTAGGGAGATTTGGTCTGAGTTTGGCTAATATTGGTATTTCATAGTATTAAACACTAGTATATGCTGAGCGCTCACGTGCTCCCACGTGAGGCGCTTGAGGTAGTGTTAAACACTAAAAATTTGAGGCGCTCACGTGGGGTCACGTGAGGCGCTTGAAGTAGTGTTAAACACTAAATATTTGAGGCGCTTATGTCGGGTCACGTGAGGCGCTTGAAAGTTGGCGCTGTTTTTTTGGGTTTATTATCATGTTCTTTTCTGAGCGCTAAGCACTATTGGGTCATGTGGGATCACGTGAGGCACCCCAAAAATGGAAACTGCCTTTGATTTATTCCCTTTTTGCTTTATAAGTACTAAGCACTATTTAGGGGTCATGTGGGATCACGTGAGCCAATCTCAGTTGTCCTCTTTTGTTCATCAAGGGTGCTCACGTGGGAGCACGTGATCGGCCATTATCATGTTGGGTGCTAATCTTTTTACATGAATAGAGATATTGAGTTTTGAGACTTTCAAGCCCACTGTTTTGTAAGAATTAAATTCTTATATAGGGTTAAACCCTAGTTTTACTAGAGGAATTAAATTCCTATATCTTCTTGTAAGAATTAAATTCTTTGAACTTAGTTCTTTCCCCTAGGTTTGAATCTTCATAACAGATTCTTACCGATGAAAATTAAATTCTCAACTTGTGGGGAGATCTGCTTCTACAGATCTCAACCAGAGGAAGAACTAAGTTCTTTTTAGAAGAGTTAAACTCTCGTGGAGGCAAAAAAGAGATAAGATGTTCTCTGTTTTTCTTCTTTTCTCTTACCTAGGGTTTCTCTTTCTGTTCTCTCTCTTTAACTTGAAGTTTAGGGGGGGTTCTTCTGTACAAGACTTGAAGTCTTTGGCCCTTTTATATAAGGGAGGCTGATTTGTTGATTCAGTTAAGGAAATTCTCGTTGAGAGATTTCTTAATTGATTTGAGTAATTTATCCACCATTGGATCTTTGATCCAAGAACTTCTGTTTTACAGAAGACATTTTTCTTATTTTTAACAAGATTGGGAATATATTTTCCCATACAGAACTTATTCTGTATCTTGGTGATTTTTAATCACCATTGGATCTTTGATCCAACGGTGCTCTGATTTACAAAGCACAATCTTTCTTGTTTAGAAAGATTGGGAAAATATTTTCCAAATAGGATTTGGATCCTTGTATTTAGAATTTAATTCTATCGGCTCAGAAAGCATTGGGAGCCCTCACGTGTAGCACATGACCTATAACTTTAGGCTGGTCTGCTTATGTGCCGCAGTCCCAGAGAAAAGCATCACATGTTGGCACGTGATGCGCTTTCTGGTCTGCTATTTGTTTTACGAAGGCGCCTATATATTTTGTATATAGGCACTCACGTGTGGCACGTGAGGCCCAACTTCAGTCCTGTTTGTTAAGTGTGATGCTTTATAATTTTGGCTCCAAAGCGCATCATGTGTGGGCACGTGATGCTCCATTTGGGGATTTTTCTCATTCCCTTTTTACTTATTATTTATTTTTTTATAAGGGAACAAATGCCCCCACAACGTTGTTCTCATGTAGCTTGCACGTGAGTGCAACGTTGTCACCTTTACAGCCGTTGGATTGCCTTGGGGAACGGGGAGGTGAACCGCCCTTGCCACGTCTTATAAATGCAAGGGTTTGGCTTTTGGGGAGCCACTGTTCTTTCATCTTCTTACTTCTTTGTTTTCTTTGAGAATTTGATTCTCTTCTTCAGACCTTAGTTCTCTGCCATTGCAATTCCAGAGTTAAACTCTGTTGGAAAAAGAAAACCCCCTATTTTAGGTAAAGATCTTGAACATCAGAGAACCCTTTTCTTAGAGAAATCCTCTGGATTTTAAATCCATCATGAGAGCTTTTGCTCTCCTCTAAAACCCATCTCTTAGAAATTCAAAGATGTGATTTTTGAGTAATAACTCTCAATGTTTTGGGCATGGCATTTGATTTTTCATTTCCTCTTTATGGGGTTTCTGGAATTTAATTCCATTGCATAAAAGGAATTTAATTCCTTACCGAAGAGCTTAGCTCTGAAAGATCAAGAGAGCCTTTTGGGAATTTGATTCCCCAGTGTTCTTAAAAATCATTTTAAGGGATTTTTTTTTATTTTCACCCATTTGACAGAGTTTGTAATGGATGTTCTTTTGTGAGAATGTTCCAAGTTGTTTAAACTTTCAATGTGCATTCATTGAGAATCTCTTTTTTTATCCTAAAAAATGATTACCCTGCCTCAAGATTAGTGAGCCCTCATACTGATTTTGTGGGGCCCATTTATTTTGCAATCAATGGTCCCATGGAATAAACTTCTTGTCGTTTTCTTTTGCTCTTTATATATATATACACGTATATGTTGCATTAATAGTTTTTCCTCGCTTTATTTCAGGAACAATGGCTTCTCTTCCTTACTTTCCTTTTACTCGCTCAGACGCTGCTTTTCCACAATCGCCGTTGGATGAAGAAGCAATGGCGATGATCCGGGCCCATGACAGGGACTGTACCAGTTTGCTCTTGTAGGGAACTTGGTATGGGCATATCATATGGGGCCGCCGCAGTTTATTTTCGAAGTGCCAGCAGAGCCTCTTCGCCCTATTTTGCTGATGGAGCGTCTGTAGACTGCTTTTGCGGTGGAGGCGGCTGACTGGACTCCTATAGGCAGGCTTGAGCCGTCGACAACTGGGATACCTAACCAGCCTTTGCCAGCCATAGACATCTTAGGGCGTCGCATTTGTCAAGGTGAAGCCCAACCCTGGGGACAAATTTATAAGATATGGCTTACCCCTCGCAACCCAACGAGCTATCTTCCCTGGGCTCGATATGTTCTGTCCGCTCATCGTGCACGATTGCAGAAGGTCGGGCTTTATCAGGCAGTGTATGCATCCCTCTTTCATTATCAGTCCCCTCATGTCTGGTGGGTTAAAGCTTTCCTGAATCAATGGAATTTTCCCACCAACACTTTCTTTATAGGGGATCGTGAGGTCTCGATTTCTATGGAAGAGTTCCGCGAAATTTCTGGATTGCCGATCAGGGGAGAGCACTATGAATAGTTGCTTCCTTTCGATGAGTATGTATTCACGACCGTGCCTGCTATGCTTGACTGCTTGACGACCAAAAACGCTGTCCGTCATAAGTACCCCAGTCTAATCAAGACTCCGTGTATTTCTGAGAAGCTGTTCGCTGAGTCAGAGAGACAGGGCGTCACCTTTAAGAGCTTCATCGCCTGCTTCCTCCGTGAAGATGTCTTATCAAAAGAGGCTCCGAAATTTGCGAATATTAACGACCCTTTCGGGTTTAGGTTGAATAAGCTGCCAACCAAAGAAAAAGATTTACCGCAATTTTACATCCCGATCTTGTCGGCCGTGTCCTTTGATTTGATTGCGGCTCCCAGCATGGACGAAGAGACCTTCTTTGTCGGTTTTATCAGCCTTTGGCTTAGCTGGTTTGCCATTCCAACGCATCGTCGCTTCATGAGAGCTTCGGTCATCTATCTTGCTCATCGCGTGGCTGAAAGGACATGACTGGCCATGGGTATTGCGGGGTTATCGTACTTATACCATAGGCTGAGCACTGTGGCCAATACTTCAACCCCGGGTGTAGATGTTGTGAGTTTCTCCCTCCACTACTTTACGTCGTGGATCGAGATGCATGTATTGGGGGCATTCGCAGCGCATCAGAGGCCGGATTTCTATGATGCTTACACCTTCCCACGACACATGAGGTTGATGGATGCTTCTGCTCCTGATCCAACTCAGCTAGGGGCCCTTCGTGTATTGCTTAACCCGTATGCTAACGAAGGTGGGATGGTATTCAACGACCGAGTCCTCTTTACTCCTTCGGGACCTATTCAACAGCTATTTGATTTATCGAAAGGGGGAGCACCATCCTTAAAGCCTAAGGAAATTATGCACTTGTATTCGATTAGGCCGGATTATTTGGTGTTCCGTCGAAATGATACGTCTCTTTTCATGCGGTATAATCCGCACCGCTTTGCTCGGCAATTGGGTTATAACCAGGGTGTTCCCTTCGAGGCATTTTTGGTAGAGCCTAGCTCGTCTCTGGGAGTTGTTCATGACATCACCCATCACTTCATGCGGCTGAACACCGGCTCTCTTTTCGTGATCCCCGAGGCGGACTATATTCCAATGTGTGTGGGGTCTTTTACTGGTTGATACCGCCATCGAGTTGGTCCCATCATTGCTGAGGAGAAGCGGATACTCTTTGGATATAGAGTTCCCGCCCCGACCCAGGCCACGGGCGTTCCGCCATGACCGCGGACATTGGTTCACCCTCCATTGAGGGGTAACGATGCCTTACTTATCCCTGAAGCGACGGATGCGGAATCGACTCCTTCCATAGTTGGTATGCCAATGCGCACTAGAGCCCAGGCAAAGGCTTCCGATAAGGCGCCAGCAGTGGTTTCATCAGTTGCGGCGTCATCAATGGCGGTGTAATCACCGGTAGTACCGCCAAAAGAGGATACTGGAGGAGAAATCGGCCAACGTCGCGCCAAAGCGCCAAGGGGCAGGAAGCGATCTTCTTCTAGCGTTAGCTCCAGCTCAAAAAGGAGGAAAACAGTTGCTGTCTTGCTTGATCTCTTGCTGGATTCTGGGCCTACTATTCAAGATGAACCTATATCCATGCAAGAGCCGGATGATGGTCTTCTCTTTCCGGGTTCGTCTGCCGAGGAAGCCGCGCAATTGGCTGAGGCTATAAGGCGCTCACAAGATGAGACTGAGAATGTGCACATCCCCAAGAGGCCCTACCCTCCGGTTATTTTCTATGAAGATCCCCCATCGCTACGGAGAGTACATATGGGTCCTTTGCGATAGGAAGATGAGATAGCCCTCAAGCAGTCTATCTCAGTCGCTTCCGAAGATGAGCTGGCACTGAAGACCGGTGGCCATGAATCTGCTTTCAAAGCCCGGCGAGCACATTTCCTCAGGAAGGAAAGACGGCTTGAAAAAGCCATACTAGAAGCATCCTGGCGTATCGGTATGTACGTTTTCTTTATTTTCCTTTTGGCAAGTAGTTTGTATTGCTTCTCATATCTTCTTATCTTTGTGAAAACTTTGCAGGGACTTCAGCAAAGACAGAGGAATTGAGCTTAAGTCGCGTCCTGACTGTGGATTCTATAAATGTCTCCGATGAGGCATCGGTAGGTGCGGAGGAGATCATTATAGCTGCTATTCCTACTGTGGTGTTTCCGGTGGTAACTTCTGTTCCTCCAGTGTCTATTCTTCCAGCAGAGGTGACTTCACCGGCCTCGGCTCCGATGGACATCTCTAGTGACACACCGAAGGGTGTAGAAGAGGTTGTCGGAGCCGTTAGTCCTGTCTTGGAACTCCCGGTGGCGACTGTTGTTCCTCAATTAGAAGCTGCCTCACTGGCCCATATCCCCAGCGATGTACCCGAGGGTGTGGAGGAGCCTGCCGAAGCTGCCATCCCTCCAGTTCAAGGAGGGCGAAGTATCGAAGGTAATACTTTATATTTCGCTTTAACGATCCTTCTGTTATTTGAACCCTTCTTTCCTTCAGAATTGCGGGAATTGGAAGCCTCCATCATGGATCTATCTCCCAGGAAAACCTTCCAGCGTTTGGTTGATATGGCTGCCCCACAGGCGATACCCCCGCAAAGCATAGTCCTTTCTTTCGGGCAAGGTTGGTGTTCTTTGACACCTTTCGTTTTATTATTATTCTTTATAATGACGCTAATATGCGCTCCACAGTTTTGGAAGCCGATGACGAGGTCAAGATCCTCGATGGGCCTGGGGATCTCTCAAACCCTCCTTGCATGACTGCGGGTAAGTAAGATTTTATCTTTGGCATTGATTTGCCTATTTCATGTTTATGACTCTCACTGATTGTTCACAAATCTTGACAGCTCCGCCAACCCTACCTCCGTTGGAATCTCGGATCTTCATGCCACCGGGTCCCTATGCCCGGCGTGCGTCCGAAAAGATGGCGAGACAAAGCATCTACTCCCTGACGGCTCTGATTGAATACCTTCGCGCTGGTACCTTTGTCCCGGTCGAAGAATTTGCTGTCGAAGCCAATGCTTCCTTGTCCGTTCTCACCACCTATCATGATGAAGCATTGGTACGCGTCTGAGTTGAGTATTGTCGCCGAGTGGAAGTCTGCCTGCACGAGCTTGAATGCATCCGCCTTCCCTTCGACATCTTAACCCTGAAATCTAGTTAGCGGGGATGAATTGAACGGTGCGCGGTTAATCGGAAGTTTTCGGAGAGGGAGTTAGCTTCGAATGCTTTGGGGGAACTTCAAGCTCAACTCACTACTAAGACCACTCGTGCGTACGAACTTTAGCGGGTGCTTCAAGAAGCTATCACGGAGGTGGTAGCTCTTGATAAAGCCGTTATCTTTACCCGCGAGATGGTTGAAGCTCACAAAGTTGCTGAAAGGGAGCTTGAGAGTCGACTCGCCTCGTATCAGGCTCAATAGTCTCAGGCGGAGACCCGTCTTGTGGCCATAACAAAGCTTGAAGCCGAGGCCCAACGGAAGAATGAAGAATTGACGAACTTATTGCATCATCCGCCGGCTTGAAGATATATATGTTTTTCTTTAATTTCTCTTTTTTGTATTTACTCCTGAATGAGAGTATCTTTCGATTCTTTTATGAAATGTACCTTGTAGTCATTTGGATTCATGAATAAAAGAAATATTTTGTTTCATAGTGGTGTGTCCTTTTTAGCAAATGCTTTTTGTAGATAGTCTATCTTGATCTCTTCGCAGGACAGCGACGACTTAGGAAACAGGTTCAGATCTGCCGCCTAAGACTTTTCAACTTTATGAGCCGTGAGGGTCTCATAAAGACTTTTCTTCCTACGAGTCGAGAGGATCTCGTAGGTGTATTTTCTCCTTAGGAATCGTGAGGATTCTTAAGTATATATTTTCTCTCGAGAGTCGTAAGGATCCTATAAGAGAATTTCCCCCCTTACAAGTCGAGAGGACTCGTAAGTGGTTGTTTCCCTCCTTGTCGAGATTCGACTTTGGAGAGTGTGGCCTATGAATAGTATGCAATGGCCCATCTTGGACCGACTTGTAGGGCCCTAGTGCTTAGGACATAGGTCCTTATCCCCATTACCTAAGGCTTTCCCCTATGAGTCGAGATGAGCTGAGGGATTATTGGTTGACTTGTTTCTGATTTATGCGGTGTCGGGGTTGACTTGCTCCGCTTTCTGTGGTGTCGTGGTTGACTTGCTCCGCTTTCAGATGTGTCCTGGTTGACTTGCTCCGCTTTCCGCGGAGTCGGGGTTGACTTGCTCCGCTTTCTGCGGTGTCGGGGTTGACTTGCTCCGCTTTCTGCGGTGTCGGGGTTGACTTGCTATGCTCTCTGCGGTGTCGGGGTTGGCTTGCTCCGCTTTCTGCTGTGTTTGGGTCGACTCTAGGTTGTTTGTGAACCGTGGAGTCTTAGAACTAGGGTCTTTTCCGTGGCTTCGACTGGTGGTTTCGTATCCGTATCCCGCTGGAATGAGGAGGAACGCCGTTGATGATCTCCTGGGATGCAGATGTTTCCGTTGAGATATGACTCTCTTTGAAAGAGTTTGTCGGGAAATGTGGTTCCCTTTTATGCCTATGGATTGTATACAGGGGTTAGTATGGACTCGCCTGTAGGGCAAAGGTTTCATTCTTTCATTTACTTTTTTTTCTTTCCGCGATACTCTATCATTTCAGCTTTTTATATCGCGAAAGTCGCTATTGCCCAATTATTTCAGCTATTTTTCGCGGTGCCCAATCATTTCGACCATTTTTCTTTTTTTTACCCGCTGCTTTTTATTGCGAGTTGCCCAATCATTTCGGCTATTTTTCTTTTAATCGCTGCTTTTTATTGCGAGTTGCCCAATCATTTCGGCTATTTTTGTATGAATATATTTTACCTGCTGATTTTGTTGCAAGTTGCCCTATCATTTCGGCTATTTCATATGCATTTATGGCTCGCTGACTTTTTGCTACGAGTATGGAACTTGGGATCTGATGTCAATCTTAGTATCAGTATCGCTGCGATTGGAATATTGCCAGGAGTGAATCATCATTTGCTGTGAAAGGACTTAGAATTTGATACCGATTTAGGCATCAGCATCGCTACCACTAGGACATTGCCAGGAGCGAATCATCATTTTCCTCTGTCTATTCGAACAAAGGTGGCTTAGCACACAGAGTTAGGATCCTGTCGACTAAGGCTTTTGACTTCATGAGCCGTAAGGGTCTTATAAAGGTGTTTCTCCCTACGAGTCGTGACGATCTCATAGGTGCGATTTCTACATAGGAATCGTGAGGATTCTTAAGTGCATGTTCTCTTATAAGTCGTAAGGATCTTGCAAGATTGTTCTCTCCTTATAAGTCGAGAGGACTTACAAGTGTCGTTCACCACATGTGGACATTTCGCGCCATTGGTGGAACTTGGTGGAGGAGACGTTTATTTGTGCCCGTGGATTGTATACAAGGGTCAATATTGAACCGTTTATAGGGCATTCTGGGAAATTTGATAGCTTAAGAACAGGTTCAGATCCCTGTAGCTTAAGGCTTTTGAATGCTATGAGCCGTGAGGGTCTCATAAGAGGGTTCTCCTTACGAGTCGTGAGGATCTCGTAAGTGTAATTTCTCCTTAAGGATCGTGGGAATCACTAAGTGTGTTGCTCCTTTGTGAGTCGTAAGGATCTCACGCAGGTATTTCTTCCTTATAAGGCGAGAGGACCTTGTAAGTATGCATGAATTTTTTTACGAGTCTGTGCCCTTTTAGGTTTTCACAAACTCGTCAGTAGCCCTGCTGTTTTTACTTATGAAGCCTTTTCGGGTTTTCATCCATTCCCATTTCGCTTATGGACGTACCTTTTTTTAAATTTTTTTTTGCCACGTTAGCCTAAGGATGTTGCGGTTTGTAGTAGTTTAAAGACGTTACGGTTCGTTGCTAGTTTCAGGATGTTTCGGTTCGTAGTGAGTTTCAGGACGTTTCGGTCCGTAGCTAGTTTCAGGACGTTTCGGTCCATTGTTAGTTTAGGGACGTTTCGTTCTATAGGGATTTTGAGGCGAGATTTCGCCGGATACAATTTATAGAGTTTGGGCTTAGGAAGATAGTGAGCAGACATAGGCGTCTTCATCTATCGTTGACCTGGGCCGTAACTCGTCAGGCGTAGTATTTTTTTAGGAACCTGCCGTTTATTGGCCTAAAGGGTCTTTCGCCATGCGTATCCATGAGCAAGTAAGCCCCACCTTGGTAGACTTTTTCTATGATGTACGGGCCCTCATAGTTCGGCTCGAATTTTCCCCATTTGGCACGATTGGGGATCATAGGTCTCTTGACCACTAGCACGAGTTCGCCTTGGTGAAATGTTCTCGGCCTAGTCAATTTTTCGTATGAGTGCATCATCTTTGCTTTGTAAGCCTCCAAGTTTTGCTGCGCCGTGAGACGAGTTTCATCGAGGGCATCTAGCTCTTCAAGCTGAAGATGGGCATTCTCTTCGTCTGTTAGCTCGTAATGAACCGCCATTCATAAAGAGGGTAGTTCTATCTCCAAGGGGAGTACTGTTTCATCGCCGAATACCAATGCATATGACGTTGTGTTTGTGGCCGTTTTGAACGTGGTCTGATACACCCAGAGAGCTTCATGCAGTCTCTCGTGCCAGTCCTTTTTATTTTTGGACATCGTCTTCTTTATGATCTTCGTCAAGGTCTTGTTGAAAGCCTCAGCTAGACCGTTAGCTCGCGAATTATAGACCGAAGAGTATCTCCAGTCTATATTATGCTGCTGTGCGAAGCGGCTGATTTTATGACTTCTGTAGGCCGGCCCGTTATCGTAGATAATCCGTCGTGGAGTGCCGAATTGATAGATAACGTATGTCTTGAAGAAATGGAGGATGTTCTCCGTCTTCACTTCTCTTAGCGGTATGGCCTATGCCCACTTAGAGAAGTAATCAGTTTTCGCCAATATGAACCGATGTCCATTGGACGACGCTGGTTCGATAAGCCCAATTATCCCGATTCCGCACATCGGACGGCCAGCTAGCTACTATTGGGTGTAGCGGGTTTGGATGCTGGTGGATGAAGTCTCCATGAATTTGGCACGAATGGCATTGCTTCGCGTATTCGAGACAATCATGGGCTAATAGTATCCCATCCTTTTGAGCTTCAGCTTCATCTTTGGCCCGGCTTGATGAGACCAGCATAGTCCGTCGTGAGTCTCTTGGATGATTCTCCTTGCTTCTTTCGGTCCCAGGCATCTTAACCACAGAGAGTCAAACGATCTTTTATACAGAGTATCACCAATGAAGGCATAAGACAGAGCTCGTCTCATGAGCTGATGTCTTGAGGATGCATCTTCAGGTGTTCGACGGAATTTGAAGTAGTCTATAAAGACTTCTCTCCAATCCTTAGCCTTTTCTTGGTCCTCTATTTGTAGGGCTATTTGCTTGGTCTCTTCTTTTTCTTCAGACGACTCCGGAGATATTTCTACTAGTGCAAGAATCCGACGGCTTTGCACAACGATCCTTACATCATTGAGATTTTCATCAGCCATTAATGCATCTGCTTTGCTATTTTCCGCACGCGGTATGCTTTCCAGGCCGTAGGAAGGGATTTGAGTTTGCAATTGTTGCACTCTCTCGCCGTATTTCACCAACTCTGGTTTGCACGTTTGATAGTCGCTGTTTACTTGACTAACGACCAGCTGGGAGTCTCCGTATATAAGGAGGTTTTCGATTCCCATGTCGACAGCGATCTCAAGACCTGCTATCGAAGCCTCATATTCAGCTTCATTATTTGTTCTCGGCTCTGTTAAGGAAAAGGCAATCGCATTATCCCTCCTTGTGGAGTCACGAAGATGAGGCCTATCCCAGATTTGATTATGGGGGAGCTGTGCTTTCGCTTCTTCATGGAAGATGCCCCATCGAAGTAGAGTTCCCATCGGGTATCACTCCCTCCTCTCTCTCTGTCGATCGTGTCAAACGCGTGCTCGTCTGGCAATTCGCAATTTAGGGGTGAATCGGCTGGTATCGGATGCTCAGCGAGGAAGTCGGCGATGGCCTGGCCTTTCACTGCCTTGAGAGGTCGGTATGTTATCGAGAATTGCATTAAGAGTAGGGCCCATTTAGCGAGTCGTCCCGTTAGTATGGCTCTTGACATCAAATATTTGAGAGGATCCACTTTTGATATGAGATAGACCTCATGCGCTAAAGCATAATGCCGAAGTTTCGTTACCGCGAAGATTAATGCCAGGTAGTGTTTTTCGATAGGGGAGTAGTTGTTTTCTGCCTCCTGGAGAACTCGACTCAAATAGTAGAGGGCTCTCTCTATCCCTTGGTCATTCTTCTGTGCCCATAGCGCGCCTAAGGAACCTTCAAGGGCGGTTATGTACAGGATGAGGGGCTTTCCCTTGACTGGAGCGGTAAGTACCGGCAGACTCTGCAGGTATTGCTTGATTTCGTCCAGTGCGCTTTGGCATTTGCGATCCCAGACGAACGGGGTCCCTTTCTTCATTAAATGACTGTAGGGGCGGCATTTGCCGGAGAGATTAGCTATGAATCGTCGGATATATGCGAGCTTTCCTTGGAGAGACCGCATTTGCTTGAGAGTTCTTGGTGGAGGCATTTCCATAATCGCCTTGATCTTTGACGGGTCTATTTCGATGCCCCGATGTCGTATGATGAATCCTAGGAATTTGCCCGAGGAAACTCCGAACGCGCATTTGAGAGGGTTCAACTTCAGGTTGTATTTCCGAAGACGTTGGAACACTATCTTCAGATGCTCCCAATGCTCCTCATGCGATTTCCTTTTCACCACAAGGTCGTCAATATAGCATTCGACGATTTCATGTATGAGGTCATCGAAAATCTTCGTCATGGCCCTCTGATAGGTAGCGCCGGCGTTCTTCAGACCAAAAGGCATCACTTTGTAGCAGAATATGCCAAGATGAGTCCGGAAAGCGGTATGCTTCTGGTCTTTGGGATGCATCTTTATTTGATTGTACCCCGATGATCCGTCCATGAAGGAGAAGACTTCGTGAGTGGATATGTCATATATCATCAACTTCATAACCATTACGGGAAAGTCATCCTTCGGACAAGTTTTTTGAGGTCCCGAAAATCCATGCAGATGCGCACCGTTCCATTTTTCTTCATCACTGGGACAATGTTGGCAATCCAGTCGGGGTATTAAACTTCTTGGATGAAGCCGGAGTCGATTAGATTCTTAACTTCGGCGTTGATGCTCATTTCAAGTTCGAGCTGCATTCTTCTTGGTACTTGTTTGACTGGCTTGACGTCCGGAGATATCGCCAATTTATGCACAACTATTTTTGGATCTAGCCCCGGCATCTCGGAATAGTTCCATGCGAAGAAGTCCTTATACTGTATGAGAACGTCTTTTAGCGTAGCCACCTGTTCTTTAGACATCAGCTCGCTGACGATTGTAGGCCGCGGGTCGTTTTCCATCCCCAAGTCGATTTTCCTTAGGTTGTTCGCAGTAGTATGTATTCCATCTTCCAACTCTTTTGGCGCTGGTGGAAATTCTGAGATCAATTCCTCTTCATCCTCATTTTCGAATCACCAGGAGAGGTCATCCATATTCTCGCGCTCCCCTTTTTCTTATAGCGTTATCACGTGACAGGTACAAGATCATTTCCAAGACTAATATTGATTTGGTTCTACTCTTGCTATATACGTTGCTTTTGGCACATGCTTTTGCGGTGGGGCTACCCTCAAACTGTCAGATAGAGAGAATCTGCTGAGTTGATATTGGTCTTCGACCCAGTTTTTGAAGGTGAAGCAGTCTTCAAGAGGATGTCCTATTGCTCGGTGATAGGAGCAATAATCCGGGTGATGAACCTCGTTTGCTTGATCAGAGTGCCGAGACTATGGGAGTGTCATCATCTGATATTTTATGACAAGGTCAAGGATTCTCCTTGTCTTGTCTTGAGGGAAAGAATATGCTCGACCCATATTTTTCATAAGCGATGGTTCCAGCTGACCTTTTCTCGATCGCGTGGCCTTTTGGATCTGTTTTGCCGCTGTCGAATGTTTTTTCTGTTGTTTAACTTGTTTTTGCCTCTGTGTCGGGCCTTTTTCTTATCTTGGGAATGCATGGCGGGCTGACAGTGAAGGGTATTGTCATACTCCGTAGCCTGCTGAAGGAAGCGTTGCGTCCTGGCTTTCTCGTAAATGGCCATTTCGCGGCTGTGGTCGTTTCGAACCTTTTGACTCGCTTCCCTTATTAGCTTGTCCATATGTTCTTCAAACGACGGACTTATGGCAGGACTTCGTTCTGGTTCAACGTCAGCGTCTTTTAAAAGAGCATCTTCTTCTTCATCAAGGTCCTTTATGACATGGAAGCCATGAAACTGGTCATGTTTCTTGGACTGGACATATCCAAGACCGATCGTTTCCATTTTTCCGTTGGGCAATTTTCGCTGAGTTCCGGGGACGTTCCAGATCCTGTTGTAGAATTGGGCCTGTCGCGCGGTTTGCTTAAAGGGTACGCCTTGGCATCTCAATAATCTGTTCAATCCCTCTGCGTAGTATCTGGGCAGATGGATTGGTTGGAGCCTATCAAGCGCAGGTTCGGCACCACGCCAGACTTCTCTCTCGACTTTGGTTTCCCCGAATCGGTAGAATAGGATCGCCTTTTCACCTCTTCGCCTGGGAGGAACGTAGAATGTCCGTAGCTCTTGTACACTATATGTCTCAAGCGCATCAAGCTCTCTGTAGTGCTGCCGCGGAGCCATGGCGATATGCAAACTCTGATCATCTCCAGTGAGGGCTTGCATTGATGGACGGACCGAGAACACTGCGTTGACTTCGTCTTCAGAGTCACTGCCAAAGACCAGAATAGGGGTAGATGGCCCTGGCCTATTGCATTGGGGCGGCCCCGAATAGACTATCTCTTCTTCCTCCTCGATATCGCTCCCGAAGACCGGAATAGTGGTGATAGCTTTTTGCTTATTCTCCGGTTTATGGTATCTTTCCGTGTCTTCAAAGTATGGCACGAAATACTTTGCATCTTCGTACTTTCGGACTTCATTTACGGAAAATGGGTTCAGTTCCCCCTTCACGGTATACTTGAGACCATCTTTGAAATACTTCATACACTGATGTTGTGTAGAAGGGATGATATTGTATTCGTGTAACCAAGGCCTGCCGAGTAAAGCATTGTAGCAGGTCTTGGCGTCAATGACGAGCAGCCCAAACCATAACGTTAGTATTACAAACCCGAGCGTCCATGATTCCTGGGAATCGAACCCGGAGATGGTGATTTTATCGCGAGCGAGGTGCTGAACGCTCATGCAGATTTCTTTTAGTACCCTCATATTTAGGAGGTTGACAGAGGACCCGTTGTCAACTAAGATCTTCCCTATCTTGATGTCATGGCAGTATTCGGTGACATACAGGGGACGGTTGTGCTCGCACATTCCGAAGAGGAGATCTTCATCGCTGAAAGTGATGTCAGCTGTGTGCATTCTTCCAGCTCATCCTTCATCTTTTCTTCGGCAAAGAAAGCTTAGAACTGCTCGGGCTCTTGTAATGCCTTGATCAGAGAATCTCATGCCTCCATAAACAACAGAAGGGCATCCAAGATACTCAATTGTGAGGGTATCTTCCTCAGATGGGCCAGGACATTGCAATCCACCTTGTTCTTCTTGATCGGGTCCTTGGCTGTAAGCTCTTCGACGACTCGATCATCGAGAGCGATATCCTTAGGCACTTTTCCTACGCCTTATCTTTTTTGTTCGATCCCTTGTTTGTAGGTCCGAGATTCTTTTCGTGCAATGTACGGTTGCGCAGCTGAATATTCTCACAGTTCTTCATCTCTTCCTCTTTTCCTGAGGTGGATTCTTTGAAGAGAGGGCCGAGGTCTACTTCTTCATCAGAGTTGCTTCCGAAGGTGAGAACTTGCGATCCTCTGGTATCAACCACGTGACAGTTGCCGTCGGCTCTTTTGTGCCCATCTGTTGTGTTTCTCTGCTCCCGACGAGTTTTGCGCTTCATCCGCTTAAAACGTTGTCAGTGAGTAACATATCCCTGCCACCATTTCTTTAGGGCATTGCATTCTTCAGTAGGATGTGTAACCCTTTGATGGTACAAGCAGTAGTTAGGATGTGCATCCGCTTTGACAAGGTGTATACCGCCAGGAGTATTTCCTTTGGGAGATGGCAGCTTCATTCCCATGGACAGGGATTTAGCGAACCGTTTCCTTGCCTTAAGCTTGCTTTTGTCTTCCGCGGGCGTGCTTCGATCTGGTTGGAGCACTTTGCGACTCATCCCTACCATGACTTCTTTAGCTTGATGCCATCGCCTGGCTCTTTCGAATATGGCCATTTCACGCTCTTGATCAGCTTTGCTCTTCTGACAGGCTTCGTTCAGTAGCATGTCGATCATCTCGTCTGACAGTCCTAAGGATTTTGGCACCGATCCTGCCCCCAGCTCCTCTACATTATCTTCTGGTGCCGAGCGAGCTTCTTCATTATTTAGCGACGAATGAGAGATCATGCGGCAACTTGCCACATAATCTTCGGGTTCCTCTGACGAGTCGTCTCCCTCATCATTGTCGTTATCTCCACTTTCAAGGATATGGTTGAGAAACTCTTGGTGCGTGACTGGGGTTCGCGCCTTCTGGTTGTATTCCTCCAGCGCGTCAATATGCTTTTGTAGATCCGTACGCTTGTCGTCAGGCTGTGCGAGCTTCTTGGTGTTCTTCTTTTTCTTCGAAGACTTTGACGGCTGGGCCTGGGTGTTTTGCCCATCATTACCAATTCTTGGTGTTGGGCACGATTTCAGTATCCCCTCAATGATTTCTGGCTCTAGCGGGCTTCTCTACCTGATTGCCGGGCATGCTTGAAGATCCTTCAGCCTTCTTTTAGTTTTTGCCGAGAGAACAACTTCCCATGGAGCTTCCTCTGTAAATGAGCATGATGCCCCCGGCGTGTCCATCTTTTTTGGATCGTGCGGTTGTGGCGGGTTTACCCTACAGTTTTTAGACAGTGCGAATTTGCCTTGCTGGTATTGGTCATCAATCGAGTTTTTGAAGACGAATCAATCTTCGATTGGATGGTCCAATATTCGGTAGTAGAGGAAGTAATTGGCATTGTTAACGTCGCCTGGTTGTAGTGGGCGTTTCGGATCCGGTAGGGTGATGAGCCTATTACGCACCGCTAGTTCGAACAATCTCCTCGTTTTATCCCGGGGAAACGAGTAAGGACGTCTCAACTTCTCGTCGAGGAATCATGGTTTGTTGCCTTGGCGAGCAGCTGGTTTTAGATCACTCAGCTGTTACTGAGCGTTGGCGATGTAGGTTGCTTTCCCTTTGCATTTTTCATTTGGAATCTCCATTTTCGAGAAGGGCGGTCTATGGCCCATCTGGTCCATTTGGGCCAGCATGTCGATCAAGGCTTGGAAAGTGGTCGGCTTGAAAAACATCATAAACTGGGATATAGTCGCTTGCGGGTCAAGGGTCCTTACGAACATGCCCACAGCAGGAGCTTCTTCTATGCGTTGTTAGCATCTCGACCATAAGTTCCACCACCGAATTGCATACTGAACCCAAGTTTCTCCTGGCTTCACCCTGGCATTGATCAATGCCGTGATCGGGGTGCGTTCGCTGGCGCTTGCAAAACGCTGGGTGAATAGCAACTCCATTTCTATGAATGTTTTGATGGAGTCATTCGGAAGTTCCGAGTACCATTCAAATGCCGTCTTCGCTAAGCCACCGACGAACTGGCGAAGCAGCAGTTTGTCATCACTTCCAGTATTGTCGCATAGAGCCCTGAACTGAGCGACGTGCTGATGGGGATTGCCCGTCCCCTTATACACATGAAATTTAGGGATCGTGTATCCTGGCGGGTACTTAATTTGATCGTACCAGCTCGGATAGGGTCGCCCAGTTCTGACGACTTTGCCGGCAACTTCATTTGCCTGATGAGCTTGTATTTATTGAGCTATGTAGTCATCAAGCGCAGCTTTCAAGATCGTCTCCTCTCTGACTGCTGATAAAGACGGAAGAGGGTTTGATGTCTCCCCTCTGTTATCTTCAATGATTATTGGGGGATCTTCAGTTGGTCCGGCTGAATCATTATCCCGACCATATCTTGGAATAGTAGCGCCATTTGCTTTATGTTAGCCGCTTGTTCCACGGCCTCTTTATCTTTCTTTTCGAACATTCTTCGGAGGAACTCGGCATCGGTTTCCAGCACCTGGCGTTGATCCGACGATACTTCCGGGCTTTCCTTCTACCCAGTGAGTGTGGCCATCTTTGTCAGAATTTCCTGGAGCTTTTGTTGCTGCTCCTGAGTTTTCGTCACAGACCGTGTGAGTGGTCGATGACCCATAGAAGTACGGCTTTCCTTTTTTTCGGAAGCCATGTAGACGGTGTGCACTACCATGCCCCCAGACTTGGGGTGTTTGGATTCAGTGCCTTTGAGATTTGTCGTAGACACCATGCCCCCAGACTTGGGGTATTTGGATTCAGCGCCTTTGATATTTGTCTTGGACACGGGGATCTTCTCCGGCCTTCTCGTTTTATGAACGGTTGAAGTTGAGGGGGTTGTTGCAGCCGATGCTTTCCATAGTACGAAGGCGGTGAGATGGTCCTCCTCTTACCGAACCTTCATTTTCTTCTGTCGGCGGGAGTAGTCTTTGTCGATTACAGAGTCTTGGACTCTTCTCCAGACCCTGTGGACTTTGGAGGACAGCCGCTAAGAAGGCTGCTCCGGCTTCGCCTTAATAACATTTTCAGCGGGTGGAGGAGACCTTTTTAGTACGGCAATTGGAGAGTTCTTGCGCACCCTCCTGAGCGGCTCAAAGCTGTTCCTAGTTGGAACAACAGTATTAATTTCCACCATTGGAGCTGGTGAAGTCAGTCCAGAGGGAGAGCTGCCCCCAGTTTTCCTCACTCGGTGCCCGTGGCGACGTCGAGCACGTCTTGCAGATGGTACTCGCTCAGTTACAGGGGTGGCTTTATCATGGCCCCTGTTCTGGTGAAGGGCTGCTGGGGTCAACCTGTCGAAGACTGGCGTTCACTGAGAGGGAACGGTCAATCTTGCAAAGACCGACTTTTTGGCAAGGGAAGCATTTTTAACGACCCTGCCTGCAGCAGAAGTTGGAACGGACAGTCTTGCGAAGACCGATCCCTTAGCAGGAGAAGCCCCTTTGACGACTTCATCTATCGGAGTTGGAATGGCTATCCGCTTCGGGATAACTCCTTTATGTATTGCAGGCCTCTTTACGGGCCTACTGGAGCTTAGGCTCAGCCTGTCGAAGACTGATGCAGTAGACTTGGACGATCCGTTGAGTGGTGCCGCGATAGTTGCAAGCCGGTCGAAGAACGACTTTTTTGGAGCTTCCTGTGAAGGGCACTGGAGCGTTGAAGCTTGTTGGCGGGATCATGGTCCCGAAGAACAACCCAGTGGTGGCCTGTGTCACCTGTTCCACTGGCATTGCGAAGATGGAGGCTGCTTGGGGCCCGTAAGTTACTCCTCCAGACGGGGCGGAGAGGGCATTGTTGTTGCAATTGGTGCAGTTGGAAACCATTGATCATCTTTCCTCTTTTGCACCGAGCAAGACACCAAATCTTAGTATCTCGAATCCACAGGCAACCATAGCAGACCGCGATTTTTTTGCGAAACACAACACACACGAAGTGTGGAGTGGAAAGAGGAAAAGGACCCACCGGGTGTGCCGGAATCTGTTTATTGCTGAAAGACGCGACCGGGACGTTAGGACGTCTAGCCTGAATTTTAGGGGCAGATGCTATTTGGTTTTATCCGTCCACCTCTCCGAAGATGCCAAGATGATTTATGGCACCGTGTATCGGAGGTTTAGACGGATGCGGCCGTTGTAGCAGACTTCTTCAGATTCCCCCTCATTGTGAAGGGTTTTTGATTGTGGGGACGCTCTTCCCTGCAGGCGCAAGCCCCTGCAGTTAATTACGTTACAGCGTAGCGATAACCACTTTCTCCTTCTTCAGATGCTTTTTTTGTTTCCCGTGGATTGTATAGGATATTAATTTATGTTGTTGCCCGTAGGGCGGGGATTAGTCCAAATCCGCATTTTTTTAGATTTGGGTTTGGTTTGATTTACGGTTCGTTAACCTCATTTGAGATTAAGATCAACTTAAGTGTTTGTTAAGGATATATTAGTCTAATTTTAGACTAAGATCTACTTAACAAGGTTTTAGGATCATTTAGATCCAACGAAAGAGTATTTAGGCTCTATCGTCTTAGTTTATAGACGTTCCGGTCCATTGGGTTTAAGGACATCATAGTCCATGTTTAAAGACATCATAGTCTGTAGGGTTTAAAGACATCATAGTCTGTAGGGTTTTGGTTTAATAGTTTGGGGATGCTCCGGAAGTTATTGGTTATTGGGACCCTCCATCTCTCTGAAGATGTTGAAGAATTACAACGACATGTATCAGAGGTGTGGAGAGATGTACCCTTGAACCAATGTCCCGACTAAAGGGGGATGGGATGAATATCATTTTAGATGCCATCTGTTAGGAGCTCATTAGCTATCTTTGGGACTGAGATCGGTTTTGGGGACCCTGAGCATGAGGGGCTCAATTGATTGTCCTCGGGAGATTTGGTCTGAGTTTGGCTAATATTAGCCTTTCATAGTGTTAAACACTAGTATATGCTCAGTGCTCACGCGCTCCCACGTGAGGCGCTTGAAGTAGTGTTAAACACTAAAAATTTGAGGCGCTCACATAGGGTCACGTGAGGCGCTTGAAGTAGTGTTAAACATTAAAAATTTGAAGCGCTCATGTGAGGTCACGTGAGGCGCTTGAAAGTTGGCGATGTTTCTTTGGGTTTATTCCCTTGTTCTTTTCTGAGCGCTAAGCACTATTGGGTCACGTGGGATCATGTGAGGCTCCCCAAAAATGGAAACTGCCATTGATTTATTCCCTTTTTGCTTTATAAGTGCTAAGCACTATTTGGGGGTCACGTGGGATCACGTGAGCCAATCTCAGTTGTCCTCTTTTGTTCATCAAGGGTGCTCACGTGGGAGCACGTGATCGGCCATTATCATGTTGGGTGATAATCTTTTTACATGCAAAGAGATCTTGAATTTTGAGACTTTCAACCCCACTGTTTTGTAAGAATTAAATTCTTATATAGGGTTAAACCCTGGATTTACTAAAGGAATTAAATTCCTATATCTTTTTGTAAGAATTAAATTCTTTGAATTTAGTTCTTTCCCCTAGGTTTAAATCTACATAACAGAATCTCCCCAATGAGAATTAAATTCTCAACTTGTGGGGAGATCTGCTTCTACAGATCTCAACCAGAGGAAGAACTAAGTTCTTTTTAGAAGAGTTACACTCTCATGGAGGCGAAGAAGAGATAAGATGTTCTCTGTTTTCTTCTTTTCTCTTACCTAGGGTTTCTCTTTCTGTTTTCCCTCTTTAACTTGAAGTTTAGGGGGGGTTTTCTGTACAAGACTTGAAGTCTTGGGCCCTTTATATAGGGGATGCTAATTTGTTGATTCAGTTAAGGAAATCTCTCATTGAGAGATTTCTTAATTAATTTAAGGAATTTATCCACCGTTGGATTTTTGATCCAAGGACTTTTGTTTTACAGAAGACATTTCTCTTATTTTTAACAAGATTGGTGTTCACCGCCGAAAACCGGGAAGACAAACGACTTGCCTGAATTTGGGGGCAGATGCTAATTGGTGTTATCCGTTCACCTCTCCGAAGATGTCAAGTTGATTTATGGCACCATGTATCGAAGGATTAAACGGATGTGGCCGATGTAGCAGACTTTGTCAGATTCCCCCTCTTTTGAGGGTTTTTTGATTGTGGGGACGCTCTTCCCTGCAGGCGTAAGCCCCTGCAGTTAATTACACTACCGCATCGCGGTAACCACTTTCTTCTTCTTCAGATGGTCACTCTGTGTCGTGGGTGTTTGTTTTGTTTTTGGTTGCCCGTGGATTGTATATGGAGACTAATTTATGTTGTCGCCCGTAGGGCGTGGATTAATCCAAATCCGTATCTTCTTAGATTTGGGTTTGGGGGTTGGGTTTAAGGATACATTAGGCTCATTTGAAACTAAGATTAATTTAAACGTTTATTAAGGATACGTTAGTCCAATTTTTAGACTAAGATCAACTTTAACAGGATCGTTTAGATCCAACAAGAGAGCAATTGGGCTCTATTGTTTAGTTTAGGGACATTGCGGTCGATTAGTTTAAGGACATTACGGTCCAAGGTTAAGGACATCATAGTCCGTGAGTTTAAAGACATCACATTCAAGATTAAGGACATCATAGTCCATGAGTTTAAAGACCTCACAGTCAAGGTTAAGGACATTATAGTCCGTGAGTTTAAAGACCTCACAGTCAAGGTTAAGGACATCATAGTCCGTAGGTTTTAAAGGACCCCACAGTCCGTAGAATATTTGGTTGTCGGGACCCGTCACCTCTCTGAAGATTTTGAAGGATTACAACGACAAATATCAGAGGAGTAAAGAGATGTACTCTCGAACCGACGTGAGTTGGTTGAAAGATCTGTAGTCCAATTTGGAGCTAAGATCTGTTAAAATATTTATGAGCAGATGAGCCCAATTAATACGGGTTAAGGACTTATTGCCAATATTGGGTTAAGTCCAATCAGGTTAAAATGTTTACCATTTTATTTTGGGCTGTTGAGCCTTTATTTGGGCTTGACCCTTTTAACAATTTTGAGCATTATATCTTGACAATGTTTTTTGTCTTGTATTGAATGCCGAGCATTCATCAGAGCTCTGGCTTATTAGAGAACAATTTATGTTCTGTCAGCGCAACACGTGGCGCGCAGGGCACTTTGCACCAATAAAAAAGCGCAGTGCGCTTCTGCCAAGTAGCGCAGTGCGCTTCTGCCAAGTAGCGCACATGTAAGGGACACATGTCGCACTCCGCGCTAGGCGCCAGATGATGAGCGCATGATGCCAGTTTATGAGCGCTGAGCGCTAATCCATGAGCGTATTGCGCTTTCAATTTAGTGGCGCACACGTGAGTGACACATGGTGCGCTTGGCGCTGAGCGCCAGCACATGAGCGCAGTGCGCTATTTCAGAAGCTCAAAGCGCAAGTTGTTAATTGGCGCATACGTGATTAACACGTGGCGTATTTGGCGCTGAGCGCCAGTTCAAAGAGCGCAAAAGCGCAGTTCAAGAGCGGAGAGCGCATCTGATCAATTTTGTGATCTAGAAAACAAATTTATGTTCTTTGAAAAGAGACTTTGTCTCAAGATCTAAGAACAACAGTTCTTATTTTTGCAGGAGATATTTCAAATCTCTTATGTTGATGAAAGGCTTTGCCTTTATAGATCCATGATCTGCGAGAAGAATTATGTTCTTCTTTTATTTTATGATGAGATCTTTTGATCTCTCTGTGAAAGACTTTTTTTCTTGTAGATCTATGATCTGTTTAAAGAAATGAATTCTTCTTTCTTAATCATGAGATGATTTCATTTCTGTGTTCATCATCATCATTTTTTATCTTGAAGAAAAATCTTCTTGCAAGAGCTTGCTCTTTATCTTTGAGTGTCTCAAAGTTTATGGGGGGGGGGGTTTCTCTATCTTTTTTTTATCTGTATATCTGAGACTTGAAGTCTAGGGGCCTTTTTATAGGGTAGGCTGATTTGTTGAATCAGTTAAAGAGATCTTTCTCTGGTTGATTTGGGGATATTTCCCCACCATTGGATCTTTGATTCTAGGGTTTCTGTTTTACAGAAGGCAATCTTCTTGTTTTTAACAAGATTGGAAAATCTTTCCATACAGAATTTATTCTGTCTTTTGGTATTTTTTATTTACCAATGGATCATTGATCCAACGGTGCTCTGATTTACAGAGCACAATCTTGTTATTTAGAAAGATTTTGAGCAATCTTTCCTTAACAGAATTTAATTCTGATTAATTAATGAATCATCATTATTATTTGATCTTTGATCTAATGGTGGGGAGTTTTTAATTCCAGCGCTAGCGCACCCGTGCTTTGCATGTGGTGCGCTGCTTAAAAGGCAGCGCACATTGCGCTAGTGCACCTATGTTTGACACGTGGTGCGCTGCTCGGAGCGCAGCGCACCCTGCGCTAGCGCACCCGTGTTTGACACGTGGTGCGCTGCTTAGAGCGCAGCGCACCTAGCGCTAGCGCACACATGGTGCACTGCTTAGGGCGCAGCGCACTTGACGCTGCATCTGAAGTGTTGCTTCATTTCAAAATTTGAATTTTAAACAGAGCTTTACTCTGATTGGGGGAAATAAATGCCCCCCAGCGTTGCGCTCATGTGGCCCACATGTGAGTGCAGCGGTGGCAGCATCTGCGCCCTTGGATCAACTGAGAATTTGAAACGGCACTCAGTGCATATAAATAGGACCTTTGGTCCTTAGGATGATTTCTGTTCATCTTCTTTCTTATTTTCTGAGAATTTTTATTCTCTCACAGAGCATAGCTCTCCATTTTAAGAATTTTCTTAAGGACAAAAACTCTGTCAAAATTTAGGTAAAGATTAAATCTTTTAATAATCTAGGGTTTACCCATTAACAGAGCCTTGCTCTTCATAGATCTTTGATCTAAAGGAAACCCTTTTAGGGTTTCATTAACAGAGCTTTTGCTCTCTTCAAATCATGAAGAACTCTTAAGAGTTTGTTCATGGATCTTTAAGATCTCAGAATTTTTTAATTCGTATATAAAAAAAATTGTTTTTTAATTTTCTTGATGGATTATTCCATCATTTTCATCCAGAGCAAGGCTCTTGAGGAATTTATATTCCTTTATGATTAGAGTTTGACAAGTGTCACTCTGTCACAGAGCACTGCTCTCAAGTGGAGATTTACTCCTTAGCCCGAGAGATTTCTCATTAAATGAGAATCACTTGAGGATTTCCTCATTTAATTAACAGTCTCATCAAATGATGAGGCTGTTTTATTAATTGATGAACTGTCATCTAGATTTTGTGGGCCCCCTTTGGTCCCTCTCTACTGCATTGCAATGCGGTACGAATTTTAAAGTACCAAGTATCAACATTTAAATTATAGCACTGAGGGTTGACTTTTTCTCTTTTTCGCGCAGGTGACATATCTTTCGACACTTCTTTTCCGTTCATCCGCTCAGAAGGCGGATTTCCTGAGGCGCCCGTAGACCGGGAGGTTATTGCGCTGATCAAAGACCATGACCCAGAACACAAGAATCTTCATTTGTGGGGAACATGGTATAACCAGATCATCATGGGTCGATGCAGCTTCTCTTGCGCAACACCTTCAGAGGCTATCTCGGCGATCCACTATGCTGATGCACCCCCGGTGAACTATGCTGTGGAGGTGGTTAACTGGACTTCGGAGGGTTGTCTTCATCCCTCTATGGCTGCAATACCTGTACAACCGCCGATGGCTTTGGACATTCTAGGGCGGTGTATATGCCAAGGTGAGTCGCGCCCTTGGGGAGAGCCCTACAATATAGGTCTGACTCCCCGTCACTCGGCTGGGTACCTGCAGTGGGCCCGATATATCCTATCGGCAAAGAAGTCAGAACTGCTGAAGCTTGGGTTGTATCCTGGGATTTATGCTTCTCTGTTCCAGTACTCCACACCTCCCGCATGGTGGGTTAAAGCCTTCTTGGAACAATGGAATGTTCCAACTCATACTTTCCTTTGTTAGATCGGGAAGTTTCCATCTCTCTGGAAGAGTTTGCGGACATCTCCGACTTGCCAGTTAGAGGGGAGCATTATGAGGAGATCTTGCCCCTGATGAATATGTTTTCGCTACCCGACTGGTGATGACGGGTTTAAAACCAGAGAATGCCATTCAGCATCGATTCCCTAGCTTAATCAAGGTGCTAAACATTTACGAAGGCCTATTTCTTGAATCTGGAAGCCATGGAGTTAGCTTTGTGGATTTCATCGCCCGTTTTCTTCGTTCAAAAGTTCTATCGAGACAAGGCGAAATGTTTTCCACAATCGATGATCCCTTCGGCTTTGGATTGGATCGCCGACCAATACTGGAAGCTGACCAAAAGGGATTCTTTCTTCCAAATGTTGCGATCGTCCCTTTTTCAGAAATTGCTGCTCCAGGCATTGATGAGGAAGCATTCTTTTAAGGGTTCCTTGGTTTGTGGTTAAGCTGGCTCACGCTTCCCATGCACCCTCGCTACATGAGGCCGTCAGTCTTCTACCCAGCTCATCGGATGGTTGAAGGGAGACAAGTTGCCATTGGTATTGCCGGGCTGGCTCATTTAAATCACGGCCTTAGTTTGGCGGCCGATACCGCTCAGCCGGGGGTGCTGCCCGTGAACTTCGCGATGCATTATTTTACCTCATGGCTTGAATTGCATGTGCTCAGTGCCTTTGGAATGCACAAGCGACCTTATTTCTATGAAACTTGCAATTTTCCCTGGATCATGCGGCTGGTCAACGCTTCCATTGTGGAACCGAGTCAGCGAGAGGATCGAGGTGTAATTCTTCGCCCACATACCGTCAGGGACGGCATGACCTTTGTTGATAAGGTCATGACCATTGGTAAGGAGTCTGCTAAGACGGTGCAGCCGTTGCGGGACACTTTTAAGGATGGAGCTTCTACCCTGAAAGCTCGGGAAATTCTCCATCTATATTCCATCAGGCCGGGGTTTTTGGTGTTCAGGCAGAATGATTCGGCTCTGTTCATGAGATACAATCCCCACCGTTTTGCTCAGCAATCAAGTTATAATCAGGGCGTCCCGCTTGAGGCATTCCTGGTGGAACCAGTTTATACCGAGGAGGGTATCCGGAGCGCTTTGCACCACTTCATGCGCCTAAACACAGGGTCTAATTTCTTTATTAGCGAACCAAGCTGTGTTCCTAGGGCCCTAAACTTATATGTGGCCTGGTATCAACACGCAATGGGTGCCGTCATCAGGGAGGAAAAGAGATTGTTGCTTGATCGCAAGGGTGCACCCTCTGCCGGTGATCCAAACGTCCCTCTAAAGCGAAGGACCATTGTCCAACATCCTTTAAGAGAAGCTGCCGCGATCGAAGTCCCACATGACAGGCCTGAGCTTCCGATACCCCGTGCTCTAGTGAAAGCGGTGACCGTAGCGTCTCCCGAGTCTGGCGTTGGTTCAGATATTGGGACTCGTCGTCTTAAGGTGCCCACCAAGCATAAGCTTGTGCTAGCGGCGACCGGCACTCGCTCGCAGAAGAGGAAGAAGAAGTCGATTCTCTCTGCCAACGTTGTATTTTGTCTGGAGCCCCATGCTCCTTATAGTGAGGGCTTGGGCGAATATGGGACAAATGAGGGCCTATTCGTAGTGCCGGATGATACGGATCTGGAGGTTGCTATTGCAGCTTCTGTACGATCAGCAAGCCACAAAGCAGGAATGATCATCCTTGCTGAATCAGGTAATCTTTAGTTGCATCTTTTTTGCTGTTACATATTTTTCTATTATCATGCCTTGACTAACACCTCATCTTCAACAGGCATTTCCACTGAAGAGGCTCTAGCGGCTTCCCTCAAGACTTTCGAGGAGGAGGAGAGGATTCGCGCTTCGTTGGGCGTTGGTATATTTCCCCTCATTGCGCCTTCATTCGCCTTTCTTATGGATAATCTGAGCCCTTCTTATCTTATCGCAGGGACTACAATGCCAATCCCGCAGGGTGATGCGGAGATGCTTCCAGGGCCAGCCATCGAAGTCCCGGCCTCTTCAGCTCTGCCGAAAGAGGCTTTACTCAAACGACCGATGACGGATGCCAAACGGTTCTAGAGGTAACTATTGGCATGGACGATGGCGTCCCATTGACGGAGGTCTTGAGAAGATCTGCCCTCACGGCCCGGGCAGAAAGGAAGCGTAGAATGCACGCGGCAAGGGAGCATAACGCTGCCTTGGCCACGGGTGCAGGTTCAAGCGCTGCTACCCTTGCCCCTACTCCTTCAGAGGAATTTTGGCTGCCTTGTCTACCGCCCACAGACAGGCAGCACGTGCAGCTCGGGAAGCAGTTGAAAAACCGACCCAAGGTAACGTGACATTGGGTTCTTTTTGTCAAAGTTTTAATTTTCAGATTTTCATATATCCTATCATGCAGGGCCGAGTCTTGATGAGGTAGCGGTAGGTGAGTTGGCTGCAATCACCGAGCTCGAGGTAGCGGTAGGTGAGGTGGCTGCAATCGCCGAGCCTGAGGTAGCGGTAGGCGAGATGGCTGCAATTGTCGAGCCTGAAGTAGCGGTAGGCGAGATGGCTGCAATCGTCGAGCCTGAGGTAGCCACTCTTTCACAGAAGTCTGGCACTGCCCCAATCGCCATTCTTTCCGCCTACGGTTCTCTTCCATCTCCTGGAGTCACGAGCGTTACAACGGCTCTCGTAGAGTCAGTAGATGAGGCGACGGGAGGCGAGACCATTCCGTTGGAGGAGGGTGAGGCAGTCGCTGCATCCAGTGATGCCTTTGTTGCGGTCTCGACCGGCTACCTACCAGGTAGATTTTGGGTTATTGCTTTCCTTTTCGTTTTGCAATCCTTTTCAATCTCTCCTGACAGTATTTCTTTCGCTTCTAATGCATGCATGGCGAGCGTTGAGATTGTGCCTCCCGAGGAATTATCGCTAGTTGCTACTTTGACGGTGGCCGCCCCTTTGCCTTCTCTCATATCCTCTCAAATGCTGGAAGGTACGGACTTGTGACCCATCGGTTTCATTGTGAGAAATATACTTTATGCACTGATATCGCATTACTACATCCTTGCAGGAGTCCTTTTTGGTCACCTGTATAAGGTGCTACACCCACACTTCTCCTTTCAGTCAGAGATTGCCTCTTCTAGCGGAGCTGGTGAGTACAGCCTTTAGCTAACTTCTCTTCTTTTCTTTTACGGGTTGTCAAATCGTTTCTAATTCTTCTTTGTTTTAATTGCAGCCCTACAGATCGAAGGAGGAGACGAAAGAACAATTGCACCATCGATACTCCCGGACTTGCCACCTGCTGCAGTCGGTATAGTAAACTCCGTTGTTCATGAACCTTCTTTATTTCCTGAACCGTTATTTGACTGTGATTTGCTTTGCAGCTGTAACACCGACTTCAGCTTCATTCGAGTCTAGAATCCTAATGCCAGTAGGCCCCTTTTCCAGACGTCTATCTTCAAAAGGCGCTGTGAATAGTCTGCGTATGCTAAGTGATCATCTCGAGGAGCTTGACGTGGCTCCTGCCCTTGCTGCAGATTTTGCTGCTGAGGTTAATCCCATGCTGGCGATGCTCGTGCACTTTCACCGCAAGGGCGTGGTTGAGTCTTGGGTTAATCACTGTAGGGAAATTAAGGCTTGTCTGCATGAGCTCGAGGTCGGACGTCCTGCTCCCGAGGTCCTGGCTATGAACTCTCAACAGGCTGCGTGGGTCGAGGAGATCACTCCCTACTTCCGCCATCTTGAACAGGAAGCGGCCTTAAAGCGTAAGGAGTGCGAAGAAGCTTCAAGCGAATCTGCTCGATTGCATGCTCAAGTTGACGCAAACGCTGCACAGCTGAAAGTTATCTTCGAAAGCCTTCTACGATGTATTTCTGACGGGTTGACGCTGAGGCGGAAGCTCGACCTCATCGAGCGAGATGCACAGAATCGTAGGGTAGCTTAGCGGGTCATCGAAGAGCAACTTTCATCCTATTTGAAGCAACGAGCTCGGGTTGAAGCAGAGTTGGTCGCGGCAGCTGACCGTGAGAAGAGGCTGAGGGGAGTGTGCGAGCGGCTGATTGGTCTATTGAAAACGCTTCCCTCCCAATAGTTGTTTTTGCACCACTTATAACTTTTGAATAAGATGTATCCCCCCTTTTTTATCCTTTCATATGATGTAAATTGTACTCAATTGAATTTATAAATAAAAGATACACTTCTTTCGTACTATCTTGCGTCATTTCTTGCTTTCTTCTTTTCTTTGTTATCGGCATGTCACTTTAGTAAGCGTAGCCTGCAGATGATAGAGAGAGCATTCCGTTTTGAATCTTCGAGAGGTAGCGATCGCTTAGGAACAGGTTCAGATCTGTTGCCTAAGGCTTTTCAACTTCATGAGCCGTGTGGGTCTCATAAAGACTTTTCTCCCTACGAGTCGAGTGGAACTTGTAGGTGTATTTTCTCCTTAGGAATCGTGAGGATTCCTAAGTGTGTTTTTGTCTTATAAGTCGTAAGGATCTCACAAGAGAATTTTCCCTCTTACAAGTCGAGAGGACTCGTAAGTGGTTGTTTCCCTCCTTGTCGAGATTCGACTTTGGAGAGTGTGATCCATGAATAGTATGCAAGAGTCCATTTTGGACCGACTTGCAGGGCCCCAGTGCTTAGGAAACAGGTTTTTTAATCCCTGCTGCCTAAGGCTTTTCCTTATGAGTCGACGATTCGAGAAATTCTCGCAAAGACACTAATTTCCTCACGAGTCGAGATGAATCGAGCAGTTTTCGCAAGAATGTCCTAACATCACAGTTAACCTCTGCTCTTTATGACAGAGGTCCATTAAGGTCTGTGGTAGTAGGGTTTTGTCCGTCGTACCGTCGCGTTGGCTGATGTATTCCTCGATAGGCAATCTTGCTGTTCGAGTAGCCTTATGACTGTCGTGTCTCTGATCCCTTTGAGGGCTGGACAAAATGTCTTCAAGCAATCCTCCTAGGCAGTTTGACCGTCAAAAGAGCAAGCGTTAGGAATTTTGCCATACCGCTTTTTACTTGAGGTTAGGCTCATTTTGGGGAGCCCCGATGGTCATAACCACTCCGCGCTGGCGTGGGATGATCTCCGATAGTCTTTCAGGTTTTATTTGAGTTGCCATCATGACCCTGAAGTTAGGAATTTAGCCTTTGCTTCGTTTGCTGGTGTTGCGTCTACTGTATTGAGACGAATGTCGCGGTTTTCTCTAGGTTGTTGGTGAACCGTCGAGGTTTGGAACTAGGGATTTTGCCGTGGCTCTGTTGTTTGATTGTCGCGTTTGAATCCTGCTGGAGGAAGAATGCTGTGGTGACATCTCGTCTGCTGTATCGAGACGAACGTCGAGGTGGTGACCACTCCATGCGGGATGATCTCCGGTAGTCTTTCAGGTTTTATATGAGTTACCGTCAAGACCCTGAAGCTAGGAATTTGGCCGTCGCTTCGTTTGCTGGCATTGCGTCTGCTGTATCGAGACAATGTCGCGGTTGTCTCTAGGTTGCATGTGAACCGTCGAGGCTTGGAGCTAGGGACTTTGTCGTGGCTCTGTTGTTTGATTGTCGAGTCTGAATCCTGCTGGAGGAAGAATGCTGTGGTGACATCTCGTCTGCTGTATCGAGACAAACGTCGAGATGGTGACCACTCCGCGCTGGTGTGGGATGATCTCCGATAGTCTTTCAGGTTTTATATGAGTTGCCGTCAAGACCTTGAAGCTAGGAATTTGAACTTTGCTTCATTTGCTTTGGCGTTGCGTTTGTTGTATCGAGACGAACGTCGAGGTGGTGACCACTCCGCGCTGATGTGGGATGATCACCGATAGTCTTTCAGGTTTTATATGAGTTGCCATCAAGACCTTGAAGCTAGGAATATTGCCTTTGCTTCATTTGCTTTGGCGTTGCGTCTGCTGTATCGAGACGAACGTCAAGGTGGTGACCACTCTGCGCTGATGTGGGATGATCTCCGATAGTCTTTCAGGTTTTATATGAGTTGCCGTCAAGACCCTGAAGCTAGGAATTTTGTCTTTACTTCATTTGCTGGCATTGCGTCTGCTGTATCGAGACGAATGTCATGGTGGTGATCACTCTGCATTGGTGTGGGATGATCTCCGATAGTCTTTCAGGTTTTATATGAGTTGCCGTCAAGACCTTGAAGCTAGGAATATTGCCTTTGCTTCATTTACTTTGGCGTTGCGTCTGCTGTATCGAGACGAACGCTGAGCTGGAGCTGGAATTTTGCCATCACTCCGCTTTGTTTCGACCGCGAGGTCTTTCATCGACGTTGCATCTGCATCTGACTGGACTGCAAAGGAATGCCGTCGTTGACATTACGTCTGGTGTAACGAGACGAATGCTGAAGTGGTCTTTGGGTTGTCTGTGAACCGTCGAGACTTGGCTCTCTTTCGGATGGAGCCCAGGAGGAAGGTATGGTTTTCTCTTTGTTTGTGCCCCTGGATTTTATACAGGTATCGATGTGATCTCACCTGTAGGTCAAAAAGTTTCATTTTATATATTTTTCTTTCCGTGATGCTCTATCACTTCAGCTTTTTATATCGCGAAGGTCGCGATTACCCAATCATTTCGGCTATTTTTCGCGGTGCCCAATCATTTCGGCTATTTATTTTTTTTTTACTCGCCGTTTTTTATTGCGAGTTGCCCAATCGTTTCGGCTATTTGTTTTTGTACGCATACATTTTTACTTGCTGATTTCGTTGCAAGTTGCCCCATCATTTCGGTTATTTCATATGCATTTGTAGCTCACTGACTTTCACTGCGAGTTTGAGATTTGATACCAATTTAGGCATCAGTATCGCTACAACTGGGATATTGCCATGAGCGAATCATCATTTGCCTCTGTCGATGTCGAACAAAGGTGGCTTAGTAAGCAGGGTTAGGATCCTGTCGACTAAAGCTTTTGACTTTACGAGCCTTAAGGGTCTCATAAAGGTGTTTCTCCCTACGAGTCGTAAGGATCACGTATGTGCGTTTTCTCCTTAGGAATCGTGAGGGTTCCTAAGTGTGTGTTCTCTTATAAGTCGTAAGGATCCTACAAGAGTGTTTTCTCCTTATAAGTCAAGAGGAATTACAAGGGTTGTCTACTGTGTAAACATATCCCCAGTCGCGGGTGGGACTTTGTTAGGGAGAATGTTTATTCGCGCCTGTGGATTGTATACAAGGGTCAGCATTAAACCGCTTATAGGGCAGAGCTGGAGGTTGTGATGGCTTAAGAACATGTTCAGATCCCTGTAGCTTAAGGCTTTTGAATCTTATGAGCCGTGAGGGTCTCATAAGAGGGTTCTCCTTGCGAGTCGTGAGGATCTCGTAAGTGTAATTTCTCCTTAGGAATCGTGAGGATTCCTAAGTGTGTTTCTCCCTTGTGAGTTGTAAGGATCTCATGCATGTGGTTTCTCCTCACAAGGTCGAGAGGACCTTGCAAGTGTTTTTTAACGAGGTTGCGCACTTTCGGGTTTTCACAAAAACTTGCCGGTAGCCCTACTGTTTTTACTCACGGAGCCCTTTAGGGTTTTCATCCGTGCCTATTTTGCTTATGGACATACCGTTTTTTTCTTCTTTTTTTTATATTTTATCTTTTTTTGTGTCAGCCTTGGGATGCTGCAGTCCACAGTAGTTTATCGACATCTCGGTCAACAGCCAGTTTTAGGACATAGTGGTCCATCGTTAGTTTAAGGACGTTTCGGTCCGACGCCAGTTTTAGGACATAGTGGTCCATCGTTAGTTTAAGGACGTTTCGGTCCGATGCCAGTTTTGGGACATAGTGGTCCATTGTTTGTTTTAAGGACGTTTCGGTCCGATATTAGTTTTAAGGACGTTTCGGTCCGTCGTTGCCGTATTTGAGGCGAATTTCAAGTTTACGGACTTTTCGGTCCATGGGGCTTTCTCTATGAATGAGCACGATGCCCCCGGCATGTCCACCTTTTTAGGGGCATGAGGCTGTGGCGGGTTCACCTTCCAATTTTCGGATAATGCGAACTTGCCTTATTGGTATTGGTCCTCAATCCAGCCTTTGAAGACGAAGCAATTTTAGATTGGATGGCTTATTGCTTGGTGGTAAGGGCAGTAATTAGGATTGTTGACATCGCCTGGATGCAACGGACGTTTTGGTTCTGGCAGATTAATAAGTCTGTTGCGCACTGCCAGCTCGAACAGTCTTCTCGTTTTATCCAGGGGAAACGAGTAAGGACGTCCAAGTCTCTCCACGAGAGATGGGCGTGGACGCACGTTGTTTCGGCGAACAACCGGCTTTAAGTTGCTCGGCCGTTGTTGAGTATTGGCGACGAAAGTCTCTTTCCCTTTGCCCTTTTCATTCCGTGGCTCCGGCTTTGAAGAAGACAGTCTATGACCCATCTGATCCATTTGTGCCAGTTTGTCAATCAAGGCCTGGAACGTGGTCGGCTTGAAAAACATCATGAATTGGGAAATAGTCGCTTGAGGGTCAAGAGTGCCCACGAACATGCCTACCGCAGGCGCTACTTCGATGCGCTGCTCGCATTTCGACCATAAATTCCGCCACCGTATCACGTATTGTATCCACGTTTCGCCTGGCTTTACCCTGGCGTTGATCAATGCAGTGATCGGGGTGCGCTCGCTAGCGCTTGCAAATCTCTGTGTAAACAGCAGCTCCATTTCTGCAAATGTTTTGAAAGAGTCGTTGGGCAGCTCCGAATACCATTCAAAGGCTGTTTCCGCCAAGCTGCCGACGAATTGACGAAGTAACAATTTGTTGTCACCTCCGGTATTGCCGCAAAGAGCTCTGAACTGAGCGACATGTTGATGGGGATTGCCCGTCCCCGTGTATATGTGAAACTTAGGAATCGTGTATCCTGACGGATACTTGATCTGATCGTACCATCCTGGATATAGTCGCCCTGTTCTGACGACTTGGCCAGTTGCCTCATTTGCTTGATGATCCCGTATTTGCTGAGCTATATAATCATCCAGGACGACCTTGGAGATGGTCTCTTCCTTGGCTGCTAAAAGAGCCTGAGGAGGATTCGATGTCTCCCCTCTGTCGTCCTCGATGATAATCGGGGGGTTTTCAGCTAGAGGTTCCGGCTGTAACATTATCCCGGCCATGTCTTGGAATAAAAGTGCCATTCGTTTTATATTGGCCTCCTGTTCTGTGGCCTCTTTTTGTTTCCTCTCGAGCATTCCTCGGAGGAAATCAGCATCAGTTTCTTGTTCCTGACACCGTTCTGAGGTCTCCAGATTGTCTTTCGGCCCAGTGGGTGCGGCCATTACAGTTAGCATCTCCTGAAGTTTCTGCTGCTGCTGCTCCTGAGCCTTTGTAATCGATCGAGTAAGCGGTCGATGACCCGTAGAAGCACGGCTTTCCTCTTTTCCAGAAGCCATATAAACAGTATGTACCAACATGCCCCCAGACTTGGGGCGTTTAGGTTCGGTGTCTTTGCGGTTCGTCGCGGACACAGGGGCTTTCTCCGGCCTCCTTCTCTTTTGAGCGGTTGACGTTGAGGGAGCCGTTGCAGTGGGCACCCAGGCGGCTGTCTCCTTTGGTGGCTTGACAGGATGATTTTCTCCTTGTCGAGCTTTAAGCTTCTTTGATCGGTGAGA
Organism: Agapanthus africanus; assembly: GCA_030015575.1. Taxonomy (NCBI): domain Eukaryota; kingdom Viridiplantae; phylum Streptophyta; class Magnoliopsida; order Asparagales; family Amaryllidaceae; genus Agapanthus; species Agapanthus africanus. The sequence continues at coordinate 34,014,173 of CM057349.1, read as the reverse complement.
GCAGTCCTGGTCAATCACCGATTCCTGGACCTGCCGCCAGACTTTATAAATTTTGGAGGACAGCCGTTGAGGGAGCTACTCCGGCTTCTTCTCTCTAGTAATCTCCATAGGCGGAGAAGATCTCTTCAGCACAGCAGTCGGAGAGTTCTTGCGAACCCTCCTAAGCGGTTCAAAGCTGTTCTCAATTGGAATAGCAGCATTGATTTCCACCATGGGAGCTGGCGGAGTTAGTCCGAAAGGGGAGCTGCCCCCAGCCTTCCTTACTCGGCGCCAGTGAAGACGGCAAGCATGTCGTGAGGATGGAGTTGGTTCAGCTATGGAGATGACTCCGTCATGCCCTTTGTCTTGACGGAGGGTTGTCGCCGGTGCCAGCCTTTTAAAGACTGACGTTCGCCGAGAAGTAATGTCTAACCTATCGAATACAGACCTCTGGGTAGAGGTGACTTCGCCTGGAGCGGGAGACGGAGTGGCCAGCCTTGTGAAGACTGACTTCTTGTCAGGAGAAGCTACTTTGGTGACCTCAAGAGCAGGAATGGCTATCCGTTTTGGGATGGCCGCTTTAGGTATCGTGGGCTTCTTGACGGGCCCATTAGAGTTCAGGCTCAGCCTATCAAAGACTGATGCTGTTGGCTTGGCATTGGATGACCCGTTGAGTGGGGCCGTGGTGGTAGTGAGCCGATCAAAGACCGACTTCTTCTGCGCTTCTTGCGGCAGCGGGATGTTAATGCTCACTAGTGGGAGCATAGTCCCGAAGAATAAACCGGTGGTAGCCTGTGTTACCTGCTCTACCGGCATTGTGAAAAGGGAGGCCGCCTGGGCCCCGTAAACTACACCTCCAGATGAGGTGGAACGGGAGTTGCAGTTGCAGCTGGAACATTTTGTGCAGGTAGACGCCATTGATTTTCGTTTTCTGCACCGTGTAAGACACCAAATCTTAGTACCTCGAACCCAAGGGCAACCATAGCAAACCATAATTCGTTCGCGAACACGACACATGAAGTGTGGAGTGGAAAGCGGAAAAGGTCCCACCGGGTGTGCCAGAATCTGTTCAGCGCCGAAAACCGGGAAGACAAACGTCTTGCCTGAATTTGGGGACAGATGCTAATTGGTGCTATCCGTCCACCTCTTCGAAGATGCCAAGTTGATTTATGGCACCATGTATCGAAGGTTTAAACGGATTCGGCCGATGTAGCAGACTTCATCAGATTCCCCTTCATTTGAAGGTTTTTTGATTGTGGAGACGCTCTTCCCTGCAGGCGCAAGCCCCTGCAGTTAATTACGCTACCGCATTGCGGTAACCACTTTCTCTTTCTCCAGATGGTCACTTCGTGTCGTGGGTGTTTGTTTTGTTTTTGGTTGCCCGTGGATTGTATACGGAGACTAATTTATGTTGTCGCTCGTAGGGCGTGGATTAGTCCAAATCCGTATCTTCTTAGATTTAGGTTTGGGGGTAGGGTTTAAAGAATACGTTAGTCTCATTTGAGACTAAGATCAACTTAAACGTTTCTTAATGATACGTTATTCCATTTTTTAGACTAAGATCAACTTAACAGGATCGTTTAGATCCAATAAGAGAGCAATTGGGCTCTATTGTTTAGTTAAGGGATACTGCGGTCGATTAGTTTAAGGACATTACGGTCCAAGGTTAAGGACATCATAGTCCGTGAGTTTAAAGACATCACAGTCAAGGTTAAGGACATCATAGTCCGTGAGTTTAAAGACCTCACAGTCAAGGTTAAGGATATCATAGTCCATGAGTTTAAAGACCCCACAGTCAAGGTTAAGGACATCATAGTCCGTGAGTTTAAAGACCTCACAGTTAAGGTTAAGGACATCATAGTCCGTGGGTTTTAAAGGACCCCACAGTCCATAGAATGTTTGGTTGTCGGGACCCGTCACCTCTCTGAAGACGTTGAAGGATTACAACGACAAATTTTAGAGGAGTAAAGAGATGTACCCTCGAACCGATATGAGTTGGTTGAAAGATCTGTAGTCCAATTTTGGGCTAAGATCTGTTAAAATATTTATGAGCAAATGAGCCCAATTAATACTGGTTGAGGACTTATGGCCAAAATTGGGCTAAGTCCAATCAGGTTAAAATGTTTAACATTTTATTTTGGGCTGTTGAGCCTTTATTTGGGCTTGACCCTTTTAACAGTGTTGAGCATTATATCTTGACAATGTTTTTTGTCTTGTATTGAATGATGAGCATTCATCAGAGCTCTGGCTTATTAGAGAACAATTTATGTTCTGTCAGCGCAACACGTGGCGCGCTGGGCGCTTTGCACCAATCAAAAAGCGCAGTGCGCTTCTGCCAAGTAGCGCACATGTAAGGGACACGTGTCGCACTCAGCGCTAGGCGCCAGATGATGAACGCATGATGCCAGTTTATGAGCGCTGAGCGCTAATCCATGAGCGCATTGCGCTTTCAGTTTAGTGGCGCACACGTGAGTGACACGTGGTGTGCTTGGCGCTGAGCACCAGTACATGAGCGCAGTGCGCTATTTCAGAAGCGCAAAGCGTAAGTTTTTAATTGGCACATACATGATTGACATGTGGCGCATTTGGCTCTGAGCACTAGTTCAGAGAGCGCAGAAGCGCAGTTCAAGAGCGCAGAGCGCATCTGATCAATTTTTTGATCTGGAAAATAAATTTATGTTCTTTGAAAAGAGACTTTGTCTCAAGATCTAAGAACAACAGTTCTTATTTTTGCAGGAGATATTTCAAATCTCTTATGTTGATGAAATGCTTTACCTTTATAGATCTATGATCTGTGAGAAGAATTATGTTCTTTTTTTATTTTATGATGAGATCTTTTGATCTCTCTATGAAAGACTTTTTGTCTTGTAGATCTATGATCTGTTTAAAGAAATGAATTCTTCTTTCTTAATCATGAGATGATTTCATCTCTGTATTCATCATCATCATTTTTACCTTGAAGAAAAATCTCCTTGCAAGAGCTTGCTCTTTATCTTTGAGTTTCTCAAAGTTTATGGGGGGGTGTTTCTCTATCTTTTTTTTATTTGTATATCTGAGACTTGAAGTCTAGGGGCCTTTTTATAGGGTAGGCTGATTTATTGAATTAGTTAAAGAGATCTTTCTCTGATTGATTTGGGGATGTTTCCCCACCATTGGATCTTTGATCCTAGGGATTCTGTTTTACAGAAGGCAATCTTCTTATTTTTAACAAGATTGGAAAATCTTTCCATACAGAATTTATTCTGTCTTTTGGTAATTTTTATTTACCATTGGATCATTGATCCAACAGTGCTCTGATTTACAGAGCACAATCGTGTTATTTAGAAAGATTTTGATGAATCTTTCCTTAACAGAATTTAATTCTGATTAATTAATGATTCATCATTATTATTAGATCTTTGATCTAACGGTGGAGAGTTTTTAATTCCAGCGCTAGTGCACCCGTGTTTTGCACATGGTGCATTGCTTAAAAGGCAGCGCACATTGCGCTAGCGCACCTGTGTTTGACACGTGGTGCGCTGCTCGGAGCGCAGCGTACCTTGCGCTAGCGCACCCGTGTTTGACACGTGTTACGCTGCTCGGAGAGCAGCGCACCTAGCGCTAGCGCACACATGGTGCGCTGCTTAGGGCGCAGCGCACTTGGCGCTGCATCTGAAGCGTTGCTTCATTTCAAAATTTGAATTTTAAACAGAGCTTTGCTCTGATTGGGGGAAACAATTGGGAAAATATTTTCCCATACAGAACTTATTCTGTATCTTGGTGATTTTTAATCACCATTGGATCTTTGATCCAACGATGCTCTGATTTACAGAGCACAATCATTTTTGTTTAGAAAGATTGGGAAAATATTTTCCAAATAGGATTTGGATCCTTGTATTTAGAATTTAATTCTATCGGCTCAGAAAGCATTGGGAGCCCTCACGTGTAGCACGTGACCCATAACTTTGGGCTGGTCTGCTTATATGTCGCAGTCCCAGAGAAAAGCATCACGTGTTGGCACGTAATGCGCCTTCTGGTCTGCTATTTGTTTTACGAAGGCGCCTATATATTTTGTATATAGGCGCTCACGTGTGGCACGTGAGGCCTAACTTCAGTCCTGTTTGTTAAGTGTGATGCTTTATAATTTTGGCTCTAAAGTGCATCACGTGTGGGCATGTGATGCTCCATTTGGGGATTTTTCCCATTCCTTTTTTACTTATTATTTTTTTATTTTTATAAGGGAACATGTTACAAGACGGATCCTCTTCTTCTGATTTTCCAGTGTCACTACTTAATCGAGGGCGAATTTTGCTGCCGGATGGGCCTTCAGTATCATACTCGTCCGTATCGCTACCGAAGTGAGGACGGGTTTTACGGAAGGACAGATTTCTAGCGTCGGACTCATCAGTGTCACTGCCGAAATGCGGGCGCACTTAGGGGTTTTTACTTTTGAAAGTGACAGCCGGCTCAGATTTGCCTTTGAGTTTCGGGACCGTTCTGTCTTTGGTCAGCTGTGGCTCAGCACTTTGGAGATTCAAAAAGTACCGAGAATCTTCATATCAGACTTCCTGCACACCGAACGGCTAGATGTCTCCATTAATGCGTCTTTCTTCTCCGTTTTTGGTATATTTCATGCACTGATGGAGAGTTGACAGAACGATGCCGTAATCGTGGAGCCACGACCGTCCCAAAAGAATTTTATAAGACGTATCAGCGTCGATCACGTATATCTTAGCTTCGGTTTGAAGATCCTTAAATATGATTGGCAGAGCCATAGACCCTAGCACTTGCTGGCAGTTTTGATTGAAACCTTGAATGACAATCCTTTCCCTTGACAGGTGTCTGACGTCCATTTACAAACTCTTCAGAGTCCGCAAGTTCATGATGTTCACTGAGGATCCCGGATCAATCAATATGCGATTAATCCGATCTCCGTCGTTGTACCCTGTCACGTAAAGCGGCCTATTATGCTCTGCTGTTCCCAGTAGCAGGTCTTCGTCCTTAAACGTGACCGCGGCGGCCTGCAGAGCATACTGGGCTTCTTTCATATTAATTTCCGCAAAGCGAGCCTGATACCACTCAGGGTTTTGTAGAGCGTGAATGAGAACATCTCTAAGCTCTTTAGATAGGACCAAGGTATCGTAGATGCTCAGGAGAGATGGAAGCTTCCGGAGATGAGCCAAGACATTGTAGTCCACTAAGGAAGGACTTGAGTTTTAATTAGCCGGTTCTCTGCCATCTTCCTCATTAGCCACATGTTTTTCCTTTCCTTTTGGGGTGTTGCCCTGATTTGGCGGCAGAGCCTTGCTGCTTCTGAGCTGAATTTGGTTGGCCTTTGTGGCGAGCTTCTCGTCCTTTTCGGGAAAACAGAGCTCCTCCTCAGAGTCGCTGCTAATATGGATGGCATAGCAGGTCACTATAGGGATCTCTTCATTGGAGTCTTCTTCTAACTCCTTCAGAATTTCAGCCGCATCTACAGGGAGGAACTCATTCAATTGAATCAGAGTTCTTTCCTTCTGTTCATAGTCTTCGAGGAAATCGATATATTTTTGAATGGTTGATCTCCTTGCAGACTCTTTTTCACGTCGAGATGCACTTTTCTTTTTCTTGAGCTTTTTGGATTTTGAGATTGATGGAGCCGAATTGGCAGCTGGAATGGTAGGCTTCTTCTGCACTTCCCATTCCGTTCTGGGTTCTTTCCGAAATAGCTTTATCATCTTCTTCGTCTTATTAGATATATGCATACTCCACGGAGGCTGCGGTGAGTCAGTTTCATTTCTCAGGGCAGCGGGTTCAGCTTTCTGCTCCCAGAAGGCTTCAGCTTGCGTCTGTATGAAGTTGGTCGTTGCAGCTTGGTTGTTTACCAACACACTCTTGGACAGCTCGATCTCTCCAGTCTTGTACTGCTTCTCGACCCAATCTTTGAAAATATAGCAATCCTCGATCGCGTGGCTCACTACTCTGTGGTACGGGCAATACAGGGGATTGTCAGTCATTTTTTCTTTATGCGGTCTCTTCGACTCCGGCAATTGTAGACCATTGTACAAGGTATCTTTGAATATCTTGCGGACCTTGTCCCTTCTGAAAGAGTAAACCTTGTTCTTTTTCTCCTCTAGCGAAGGCCCTTCTCTTCCCAGCAATGGATTTCGAGACCGGTTGGTTTTGGAATCGCCTACCTTTCGCTTGTCTTCATTGTCGGACGCATTGAAGACATTGGTACTGCTGGAATTCCCACTTCTACGGTTGTCGTCCCTCTTGCTTTTCTAAGTCTTGTCGCTCGGAGAGTCTAGGGTAGAATCTTGCTTCGAGCGTTCCAGCATTTGGACTTTCTTGGTTAGCTCCTGAAACGTCTTGAAGCCTGCCGTACACAAGAATGGGACCATCCAATTGCTGAGGTTCCCAATGAGAAGGCCGACGGACTGATCCTGCTCCAGTGGTGGTTCGCACTTGACCGTGAGATTATGCTATCGGGCGATAAAGTCGGTGTTTCTTTCATTCTTCTCCGGCTTGGTCCTTACAAGGTCAGCAATGGAGATTTTATCACTGACACTCATGAACCTTTTCCGAAACAGAGACTCCATTTGGGCAAAGGTCATGACGGACCCGTCCAGTATACTCTTGTACCAGTCGAAAGCAATACCAGTCAGGCTATTGACAAACTGACGAAGAAGGAGTGCATCATTGACCCTGTATTTCCGCATGACGCTTTAAAGTGGGCGACGTGCTGATTTGCATTTCCCGTCCCGTCAAATCTTCCGAATTTAGGATTGACGTAACCATTGGGGAACTCGATCAAATCGTACTGTGCGGGATATGGCCGCCCACTACTGCCAATTTCTTTCTGAGCTTTGGTTACCACTAACTTTGCTAGTGACCAAATCTATTATCCAATCTTGTGTTAGCAGGATAGTGCTATCTGGGGCCAAGGCATCCCCAGAAGCGGAATGTGGCTGGATTTCATGCAGCTCACCCAATCTTGGACCCAAGGGGACGTGCATCGGTTGCTTCGGGTTGCCATCACCCGACTCATGAGTAGATACATGTGCCTGATTGGAAGGCGCTCGAGCAATTTGAGTCGTGAGCTACATCAAAACATTCGTCAGGTCGTCGATTTTGGAGTAAAGCTTGGTTATTTCTTTATCTTTGTTCCTGAGCTGTTTTCGAAGCTCTTGAAGCAGCTCTTGCTCTGCGGTCCTGGGACGAAAAGTTAGCTCTTCCTTATTGTCCGAGCTTGACTCTATATGGACTGAGGGGTCCTTCTCCCTATCATCCTCATAGAGAGGGTTTTCTTCATCCAGCGGAGGCGGCTGTTCTTGGGAAGCGGCAAACACATTCAAGCCAGATTGGGCTTGGGATGTGGTTGCCCCATCCTTGCTTTTGCTGCGAAGGTTGTCGCTGGGGCGCGCGCTCGCCATAGAGACCGTATGGATAACATATCCAGCCGTCTTTTTATTATCGGCGGCTGGTTTCACGGATCGCTGTCTTGACCCTCCTGTTTCGGTAACGGGCGGTCGACTGAAGGCGGCTGGCTTGGCCGGATTCTTGAATGGTGCTGACGCTTCCTTTTCGGTTTTCCCCCGCTGTTTTTGCGCAGCACAGAGCGCCTGATAGACTCTTGAAGAGACAGTGTCGTACTTTCTTTGTTGGGGCTGGAACACATCTCTTTGTAAGATCGTTCGGATCGCTGTATTCTTGATTCTGGCGGTCATGGCATTTTTCTGGACCCACTTCAGAGGTTCGAAGGAATTGCTGATTTTTACGGCTGACTCAGCCATCATCACGGAGTAACCCTTCTCTTGGAACCTCACAAGATTCTATATGGCCAAAGTCTTGGCCCTCTTGTTGGCTCGATACCTGAGCCGCTTCTGCCTTAACTTTTCTGTTTTAAGCACTTGGCATACTTCGGCTCTTGGGGAAGACGCCGTAGACCGATTGATAGAGAGGCCGGAGAAGATGCCCGTTCGCGCGATTATCAAGGGCACCATCTGAGCTTGCTGGAGCTGCTTTGTGGCCTTATTGGTGTTGACGGCCTTTCCCCTAGTTGGAATAGTGGAGAGCTATTCGAATACAGATTTGCATTTGGGGTTGAATGCTTTGGCAACCACAACGTTCGGCCTCCTGCCCCTTGAGATCGGTTTTGTTGATTGGTTTACCGTGACCTCCGCCAGATGAGCGCTTCTAGCAGGGTAGATGATGACGGAACCAAATTGATGGGGTGGCTCCTCCCATTGCCGGCTGAGACTGGTAGGGAGAACCACACGGGCATTGATCTTGACCACGTACGAGATTGGGGTCACGTCAGAAGCTGAATTCATCTTAGAAGACATCATAGTTGAAAGTTGATTGCTGCACGGAAAAAACATTATTTTAGTACAAACATCGGCATATATGTTAAATGAGTTCGCATGAAAACTTGACCCGAGATATGGGAGGAGAGAAAGGTCACACCGGGAATGCCAGAATCTGTAGGGTGTTTTTCATCACCCCATTGAGATAGGAGTACACGTGCGCTTATCAGGCATACTACAGATTCCCCCTACCTAGGGGAGGCGGGGGTTTATTAATTGTGGGGATCCGAATCTTCGGCAGCCGCAGACTAAGCTGTCGTTAATTACCCTTCACCTTTGGAGCGAGAGAATATCTGATTGATGGGTCAAACTGGTCATGCGAACTCAATGTGCAGTATACGTATGTTTTGAAAGGGGTTTTGGATATATCAGGGGCTTCACAGAGTTTACGGGGGTCTCGCTACCCGGATAGCGGGTTGGAAGTCAAGGGGGTTAGCAGCCCCCTTGCGGGGTGCGGGGCAGCGCCCCGTTAGAAATTTTTTATAACAGAGGAGGTATTTTTAGTATGGAGTGTATATAAAATGAGAGGGGAAATGGCGTCTAAAGGACGTGTGAGCGCCATTGCTTCATATGCCTAGCACGCGGGCACGAGGCACTAGGCATTTGGCGCTGGGCGCTTGGGCACTGGTGCCAGCGCTGGACGCTTGGGCACTGGTGCCAGCGCTGGACGCTTGGGCACGAGCGCCTCACGTGCCGGGCACGTGGACGCTGGGCACCAGCGCCTCACGTGCCCAGCATGTGGACGCTGGACGTCGGCGGAAAGAAGGAGCTTTTAGCCCCGGAAAAAGGAGTTAAACTTCGAAAGATGATTCTTTTTTTTTATGGAGTTAGACTCCTATACAAATCAACGAAAGAAAGAACTTTTTTTATAATCCAAGGTAGTTCATACTTGCTTACTCTAACGGGTATGGGAGTTGCTGCATTGGCCTACAGTTGGTCTTTCGTAGAGGGCTGTTCTGCTGGTTTATGGAGTTAAACTCCAATAGATCTTTAATGGAGTTAAACTCCTAGAAATCTTTGGAAATGATAAAAGGGGACCCCTTTCTTCTTCCCCTTTGCCCTGAATCTTCTTTTAGGCCTTGGATCTTCCCAAGGTGGGATTTTTGGAGATGGGTCTCCTTCTTCCTCCTCTTCTGTTGGCCGGATCTTGGAGAAAAGAGGGGTGAGATTTAAAAATCTCCTCCTTTTGAGATCTGATTGAAGATCTGAGTTCCCCTTTAAGGGGTTGATGGTGAAAAACTGTCTATTTTTAGAAAAGGAAGAGTTAAACTCTTTATTTAATTCAAAAGAGGAAGAAGGTTTTAGAACCTTGAGGAAGGAGAAAGAGGCATAGACCCTAATTTTTGAGAGAAAGAAAAAGTTATTGAGATATTTTCATCATCTTTGCCTTTATAGGCTACACACTTTATATATAGCCCCTTGGGCTTTACAAAATGGCATTTTGCCCATCCCATGCCTCATGTGCTCATTTCTTTTGCACATAAGCCATGGGTTTTGCAAAAATTTGGCTTTATGCCCATTTTTCTTACATTTATTCATAAAAAAATACACCAAAATTATTTATTACTAAATTTTTATTTTGGCATGGGGGAGGCCGGCCGCTTCATGTTCGGGCTCGACTCGGGCATGGGCCCACTTGACCTGGGCTTGGGCGCACTTGGTTTGGGGTTGACTTTGACTTTTGATTTGGTCAACCGGGATGTAAATTTTGACCCCAACACTACTGTTATCCCAAACTATGAGTTCTGGCAGGTGGATGACTAACGACGTTCTAAATTAGCTTTAGAAGTGCGTGTATATGACTCTGCCAGAGGGTTGTTGTAGTCGATGGGAGCAGCGGAAGCGTGGTGGGCAGGTAGATTATGTCTATTTATAGACTAAAGCATGTATAACACAGATAGATCATCTATTTTTGATGTGAAAGTCATAGATTTTGACTTCATCAGAACAATAGATGGACCTGGTAAGAAGGTAGTAGGGAGTGATGTCTTGGTATTTGGATGACGTACTCCTGATAGAAAGTGATCTTCCTATACTACGATCGGTTATGCTGTGGTTTTCACATGGTGTTTATCCACATAGGATCTGGATAAAATATCAGTGATTCTGGTCACTAGATCGATGGCTTTAGATCTAGATTTGGGAAGTGTCCCAATTTGGGTACTTTGACACTGTTCTAAAGTGTTCTAGAATGGACGACTCCTGGCGTGGTGGTGTACCCGCAGGTGATGGAGTCATCCTCTCTAAAGATATTTCTTTTAGACTGATGAGGAGAGAGATTTACTTGATTGACATATCTCTTGCTTAGGCAATTGAGTCAATCATGAGATGTCAAGTACCACACCAAATATTGCTTTTGCACTGGCTGCAATAAGCATATATTAATCCAATCCTGGAGAAACATTAGGAAGCATTTATGAACATAAGAGGATGTTCTTGGTATATGGTAATGGTAGCCTCCTTCAGGAGGAGGTTATCATTTCAGGCTTCCAAGGTGACTTGGATGACAGAGTGACCGTCAGAGTTAAAGTTTACCCTCTTCTGAGGGGCAGTGTGTTGGACAGGGGGTCCAAGCGGATACCGAGGAAAGCATAGCACCGGATACTGATTAAATTCAGTGAAAAATACGGTCCAAGAAGTTCATTGGATTTGGAGTTCATTTGGGAACTGGGTCCCATCAGATATCCAGACAAATTTTAAGACATGTATCAGTCATTTCGGGAGATAGTTTTTCTCTGCGAAGTTGGGATATAGAAAGATAAAGATAGAAACATTGGAGCGGATCCACTCACTAAGGCTATTTCTCGAACGCAATAGTTTCATAAACGTGCTTTGCGAGACTGATTAGTAGAGAAGTTGGGTGTTCGGTATCACACAGGCTATGAGTATGCGACACTGCAATAATTAGCCTTAAGTGCAAGTGGGAGATTGTTGGATATAGTGCCCTCAAGTCAATTATTGTAATCGCAGGCACGCGATTGTAATGATTGAGGAAGGACCTATACGGGTAGAGCAGTCTTATTCAAAATGAAAGTATGCTATTTGATTTGTCTTTATCTTTATCATCATTGTAGGGTTCCTAGGCACTCTCAAGAGGTCTCACAAGGCATCAACCATGCCAATTTGAAATTTTACGGTGCCGAGAAACCCTAGACTACGGATCGTCGGCTAGAATTCTAGGCGAAACATGAAACTAGTTAACATCTTAACTAAAATGAAACGGAAATACAACCTTTGTAGATCCGGTGCTCCACCTCCATAGCTCCGCAATGAAGTCCTCTCGCTGTCCAAAACAAATCCCGGGCTCTAGCGTCGGCTTCATCGGAGAATAGGCGAGCTAGGTCGTCGATGTCCATGCCGAAGATGATCTACGTCGAAGTATCGCCAGATCAAGCTCCACCTTCACCAAGCCATGAAAACTTGTGAAGGAAACACCCTATACTACTTGGCAAGAGGTAGAGGATGAAGAAATAGGAAGTGGGTTCACTTTAGAATTGGATTTCTCACTCTCTTACATCACTTGTCATTAATGGAGCAAGTTTTCTTCATGTGAAGAAAAAGAAGAAGAAGAAGAATGTTATGATAAGAATAATTCAAAAAGAAAAGAAAATGAATTCTTATCATAAGCTAACCATAGTTAGGTGTAGAGAATTAATTAGGGTTAAGTGGAATGGTTAGGGTTAAGCATGAGACAAAATGGTCACAAAGTCAAAGTATTCATGAAGCTTCATGAAAGAACAAAAGAATGCCACCATTTTTCTCATGCCATTTTATTTTTCCAAAAAAAAGAAAAAGATTACTAAATGAATAAGGAAATCAAAAACCCTAATCATCCACTTAACCATAGTTTAATTCTTTACACTTAACCAAAAGGCATGTATCATCAAACATGATACAATCATTTGCACAAAAACTATATCGAATATACAATGTGCACACCCGAGCGAGAAAATCCATTTAAAGTGAACCAATACTAGTTAATGCAAAGTAATATATCAAATATATAATTATGCATTAAATCATTAAATCAACACTTGATTTAACGATCCGGTCATATCACATATAACCGACTAGTATCCAATGTATCGGCTTATCGAATCAATCATTGATTCGATAACTAGGTTATATCGCATACAACCATTCGACACATTCATCGCGAGAATGAAATACGGTATCACATACACGCATTATTCTCGGTCCCGCACATATCTCATATGCGCTCCTATTTCGTTTCGCTTGAGCCAGGAAACCTCTGTGTAGGACTCTAAAGACTCGTCAATACGCCGGCAGCAGATGATGATCATATCAAGCATCCACAAGCCGCAAGCGGTCTGCTAAACGTAACGGCCACCCGGGTATTGAGCGATCAGAAGATCGACGAGCAAGCCCGCTCACACTCCAGTGAATCCAACCAGTAACACTACCGTACAGTCCGGTCTCGTCGTCTGATATGTCGCATATCTCGCCTAGGGGTGGTAAACGTCAGACCCCAATAGCTTGATAAGTCGTGTCGATATGAGGTCTATAACAATTCGAGAAACTACTGGTAACACTTACCAGTATATCTCAGCAACCCTAGCCAGGGATTTCCTGTTATAGCCAATCGAACACAGCGCAACATCAACCCCTTATACCGGGAGAGACGAATCCCCTCCTATCGCTCATTGCCTCCATGTGACTCGGGACTGTACCCAAAAACCACCGTTTTGCACGCCCTCTTGGACGTGGTAAGATGGAAATCAAAGCACAGTGGGAACCACACAAGACTCTATGACGATCTCGGGTCAACAGACTACCCTGTACCAGTGTCACCAGAGAACTGCCATCTGACGTAAGGTATAATACCATCTGGAAGTTCTCGGCGAGTCCGTCCAGTGTACCCAGTCTCTACTGAGCACCCGTATATCATCTCTGATGTCAAACACCGATGGATATGGGATCATCCATCGCCCATCTGTATGGGTCGAGAAGGTACACGCTAGTCTACTCTGGTATATCGATGCCCCATCTCGATATACCCACGACTAGGGACTTTCAAGGATGTACTTATGGACTACCATGTCCCCACTAGTATGATCCGCATCATAGTCCAGGTAGTCAAGTACACATCCCAAGGGCTTTACCAACATGTAACAGAGAGACAATCAGTGTACACGTCAAGGTAAAGTGTAACCAGATAGCATACTATCATGTCGAGCAAGAAAGTCCTCCCTATATATGTCCCAGCATCCACTACAATATACATCCTATGTATAGTAATGGCCTCTAGGGCATACATATAACTAACAATCTCCCACTTGCACTAGGGCCATCTGTAGTAGTGGTTGTAGTATCTCATACACAACCATCCCATAAAAGTCTCTCTCTGGGAATAGGCCTTCGTGAGTGAATCCGCCGTGTTATCCTCGAGTCTACTCTCCTAACCTCGATCACCCTGGAGATCAACTATCTCCATGATCAGGTGATACTGCCTTAGAATATGTCTGGTCACTGATGGGACGGACGTTCCTTGGCATAAGCCACAACTCCATTGTCACACAATGGGAGGAACTAAGTTCATCTCATGAACTAATATACATCCAGACTGCCTCTTTGGTAGCATCTTAAGTAGCGATGTATCGAGCCTTTATCGTCTAGTATGCCACGGTATCTAGCTTGGAACTCTTCCAACATACCGTCCCTTTACTAAGGGTAAAGACAATGCCTGTGACTGACTTTCAGTCGTCCTTATCACCCTGGAACCCTTCCAGTGATTCTCCCCAGGATCGATTGATACTATCTCACTACAACTAGTGAGAATCCTAACATCCAATTAGATCTATCTCATAGATCCAAAACCCAGGATTTAGGAGGTATCACTTTGATCCTATATGGAGAATCATTGTGATAAGCGGAGATTGATCGAGCGTAGCATAGGAAACTCCTTCCCTATCAAGAGTATGTCATCCACGTACTCTACGAGGATCATCACCATACTCCCTACTACCTTTTTGTATATACAAGGTTCATCTACCATTTTGATGATGTCAAACTGTTTGACTACCACATCAAAACAGATGTTCCAACTCCGCGATACCTGCTTTATCCTATAAAGCATCTTGTACACGTTTCCGCTGCTCCCACTGTCTACGAAGCCCTCTGGCTGTATACTTATAGACTCTCTCTTCTAAAACATTATTTAGAAAAGCAGTCATGACACCCAACCGCCAGATATCGTAGTCATGGTATGTAGCCGTGGCAACTAGGATCTGGATGGACTTAAGCATAGCCACTTGAAAATGTTTCATCATTATCCACGCCTGGTCGATGACGAAAAGCTTTAACAAGTCTAGCTTTGAAAGTCTCAACTTTTCCATCTACACCAAGTAATCTTCTTAAGATATACTTGCTCCTGATGGGGATTTAACCCTTCAGATATAGCAACCAAAGTCCATACTTTGTTGGTGTACATGGATTCCATCTCAGATCGCTAAGCATCCAGCCATTCTTACAGAGTCCCACTCCTGATGGCCAGCTCGAAACTAGTTAGGTCATCATCTTATGATGCAATCCTCGCTCCCACTGTCATAGAGTAACCGAAGTATCTCTCAGGTGGGTGAGGAACCTTACTAGATCGGCGGAGAGGCTGAGGTTCGTTGGAATCTACTGAATCCATTGGTTGTACCAAATCATCTTCTGTAGTTTTGCATAGCTGGAACCTTTCCAGTTCTACATAACTAACCTTGCCTCGAGCTTGTCCGGATTTTTCTTTTAGACATAGCCCGGACAACCCCAAATCTTAACTAACTTAAGATATGGGCTCTTCCCATATCATATCAAATATGAAGTAGTAGGCAACTGATTTGATTTGAACCCTATTCAATAGGTATGCAGCTTCTCAAGTGCATAACTCCCAAAAGGAAATAGGTAACTCAGTAGTACTCATCATAGAGCACCCCTTATCATATAGGGTGTGATTGCTCCGCCCCGATATACCATCTCGCTATGGTGTATACGGAGGAGTAATGCTGAGAGAGAATCTCATTCTCCTTTAGAATAGTCCAGGAATTCCGTGCTCAAGTATTCTCCTCCTTGATCTCATCAAAGGACATAATACTTATACCCGTATTTTGGTTCTCTACTTCTAACTTATATTCTGTGAATATCTCAAAAGGTTCGGACTTGTGTTTCAACAGGAACATAGGTCTGAATCTCAAAAGATCATCAGAGAATGTAATGAAGTATAAAGAACCGGTCTTGGCAAGTGTAGACAGGGGACCTACATACATCAACATGTATCATCCCAAGAGTTCACTAACTCTTTCTCTGTTTCCAGTAAACGGAGCCATGGTCATCTTATCTCTGTGACATGACTGGCAAGTTTCACAAGATGTAAATTCAAACTGATTTAAATATGCATCTAAAATGTAACTTCAGCCAGTCGGATCGCATTGAGATGACCTAGTCTACAATGCCTCAAGTAGGATTCGTTCATTTTTGAACTTTTCCTCTTATGTGTGTTCCGTATACTAAAGAACTGTAGTTTGATTTAGAACTACAATGCTTTTAGATAACGTGCCTGAACCGATCAACTTTTGATATAGGAAATGTTCAAAACATTATCCTTCTATACAAAATTTTATCATTTCTTTACTAATAAAGAGATAGATATGATTTTGTATATCAGGTTCGGTATCTAATAACATTCGTTCAGAATCAATGTATTGGTAATACAGGGTGACAGTGACCAACAGACTTGGCTGCAACTCTTGCCCCGTTTTCTGCCTCATGAAACTTATCACCCGTTCTCAGTTCTCTACCTAGCTGTAGCCCTATGTAACAGATTACATATCTGGGATCCTGATCTGGTATCACATACCCAAGACGTAGAGGATACAGAGAAACAGTTCTTTGTAATGAACACACACGAAGAAGATGCATCATATGCACTTCCTTCGTTTGGGCGGCACGGGAAATCTGGTATTCCCCAATTTCCTGCTCTGTCTTATAACAATTATAAGTTGGAGCGGGACCAACGTTCCCCAGCTCAGTATAACAAGCGGGTTCGTTCAATATTCCGTATTATTATCTTGATTAAGGCGTGATATGGTCGCTACCTGGAGAGAGAGAGAAGAAAACACTCAGCGTGCGCTCTTTCAAGAATAGATTGGTTATTATTTTATCTAATCAGGATGGCTCCCACTGCTTTTTATCAAATCTTCCTTCAAACTCTAAAAGGAAAGACTAGCCGGGATTAATTACACACTACAAGTTCGCCAATCTTTCAGCCAGGCCAGTGTCAGTTCTTTGAGGGAGGTCCCCCGTGCTTTCGCACGAACCTAATTAATGTAAACCTCATTTTCCCAGAGGCGTAACCTCGTTAACACCTTTCTAGACACCTACTTGATTGGCTAATTGTAATGTGTAAAATTCTCCCAGGAGTAACTCTTACTCGCAGCGGGTATCGGGATCCAACTATCTCATAGAAGGTATGCAATCTCATTGCAAATTTCAACACTTGAAATTCCCGATAATATTTTGCCCCTAGCACCCTATGACCTTGACGGAGGTCAACAAACTATAGGCTACTAGTCAAGTTCAACCCGTCATTTCTTGATCGAATTAAACCCACCCGCACGACCCTTGACGGAGGTCAACAAGGCCGCACGACTACCCTAATCCAATCTGCATCATATGCATAAGCAGATAAATACTAGTTAGCTACCGCACACTACGCTTTGACGGAGGTCAACAAACATAGCACGAATACTAAATAGGACTTATCTGAAATGACGGAGGGCTACGACAGGTTTTTCTGAAAACCTATTGCGTAATGAACTTGATATCGTTGTAGGATCGAATGAATTTTGAAATGGAGTTTTTTTGAGGCTTTTCCAGTTTTGCTAAAGGAGTCACTCCCGGTGAAGGGATCGTCGGTCCTTTCCTCGTCGAATGAGGTGCGGGATATATCATATATATCACTGTGCAAAGCAAAAACTCTTAAAAGCAATCAAAAGACAAACCGAGAGTTGTAGCATCTGCCAGTTATTGCTAAAGGAGTCACTCCCGGTGAAGGGATCTCGGTCCTTTCCTCATCGAATAAGGTGCAGGATATATCACATATACCGCTGTGCAAAGCAAGAACTGTAGCTACCTTTTTTATTTTGAAATTCGATTCTACAACATCTTAGGTTTCTTTTATTTCATTAATCACATTAATGAAGTCCCATCATTTAAAGTTCCTAAACATCACAGATAAATACGACGTACACTTATGCCATCCGCATTCGCCTCGATGTCCCCTCGTGCACCGTTAGGTTAGGTGAGTAACGGCAGAGCGGGGCAGGGCTAGCGCGGGTGTAAAACATAAGTAACGTCTATATAATATATCAAATATACTATATATAGTATCCATCACAGAACATCACATGATCACATCACAGATATCGCAGCAGAAGAAACATATGAAATATTGGATATACTAGGACGTCCGTGTTTTCAATACGAGCCAGTATAAAACACGGATTCCACGGTCGCGATGAATAGCCAAACCCACACCCCTAGATCCCTACGAGAGCGGCAAGCAACCCTACCAATTCTAGAGTTAGGAGACCCGGACTCGACTCCTCGAGGTGGTCTCCCACTGGACTCCAGAACCCGGTTACTTGTGCTCCCCTCCTTGGGTCTATCCTAGTGCGGAAAAGTAAATAATATACAAAAGGTGACATCTTCCGCAACCTGGAAGTGCCCCAATAAAAGAATATTACATACAAGTTTTTACATGAATGAAAATGAAAAACACTCATCTCACATAAAAACCCCCCGGCTATTCAAACACGACGATCCAATATAACATATCCAGCAACACATAACATCACATGTCATCAACGCAAGTAAATATGCGCATCCCAATCGTCGTTGACATATAGCAACGAAACCGGCGATATCACATATTACACTTACGGTCACAGAAAAGAAAATGTAAAACTACAACAGTTGGAATCCGCAATCACCTCAGACATCGCATGCCTGACCAAATGAATTCTTTAGACATCGCATGCCTAACAATTATAAACCCCGTATTTTAGTCTCAAAATCGAAAACTCTTTTCAATATCAAGTCGGGCAATTCAACAGGATTCCCGATATCCTGATCGAATGCTCGTCGCAAACTTCAGTAGGCGGCCGCACCCCCGACGCCGTCGACGAAGTGCACCAAGGCGGAACACAGCTACCGCGAGCACCCGAACGGATGCTTTCGGCGACGGGGTTCTCCTACAGTCACTTGGTCGGGGCAATGAAGTGAGGCTGTCTATTAAGTTTACCCGGCGAGTATCCGCGTACGCTACGTGATTGCGACGGACTTTTGATCGCATCAAAATTCCGTGGCAACCGATCAAGTGAGACTAAACTGCTATGTTTATAACATTCATTCAGTTATCTCATAACTCTTGTGAATTCTAATTATTGTATCACATTCCGAATAAGATAGAAAATGTTAAACTTTCCGATCGAACAATCGAACACCCAAGTTTTCCCGAAACAGCTCAACTCATGAAACAAGTTCAAAAACATTCAGTTCGTGCCTCAGTACCAACGGTCCAGCCGTAGAAGGGTCAAGCCAACGCCTCACATGTGGCATGCCGTACTGCCCCAAACCCGAAGGTTCAAAGGGCAGTTCAAGACGGTCACATAATCGAGTTAAGGTTTGTTGTCTTCTAGAGAGACCATCGCGTTACTTGCACTACTTAGAACGTCTTTAAACCACGGAAAGATCCAACACTTGGAAATTTTCCGACAGGGGAAAAGTTGGGTATTTATATCCGGTCGAACTTTTTAACATATTCTAAAATTTCCGGAAAGCCATATAGACAAAATTAGACAATCCGATCGATACACCGAGTCCCCAATACAACCCAGAAAATTCAACTCTTGAAAAATATTAAAAACATCCAGAACACACAAGAAATACCAACAGAAACAACTGAAGAAGACTCATAGCCTGATCATCACAGACGGCCGCGTAACCGCCGCAAAATGGGGGTCAACGCCGCGGTTCCGCGGCCGTACTGTAGAATTAGGCTGTCGTTTTCTGCAGTTTTTCTTAGAATTTCCTGCACATTTCTCTGCATATTTTTAATCCTAAAAATTCCTCAATTTTCAAAAAAGTACAGAGAGCAATATTAGGGTTTGGGTTTTGATTCGATCGGAGTTCTAATTCCGTCTGGACTTCGCCTAAGGCTCTAGCTAGGCTCTGATACCACTGTAGGTCAGGCAGCCACCCCATCCAATATGGTCGCCGTGGCACCAACGGGTCCCTCAGCCGCTACTTTTTACTCATGCCCCCTCGCGAGGACTACAACCCGACGTAACACCTTCCGGTCTCGGGACACCCTGGGGGTAAGAGCCTATACTTCGCCACACTGTCACACAGTGAGAACCCCCCATAGGTCGACATCCAATGCCTAGTAGCTCTGATACCACTGTAGGGTTCCTAGGCACTCTCAAGAGGTCTCACAAGGCATCAACCATGCCAATTTGAAATTTTACGGTGCCGAGAAACCCTAGACTACGGATCGTCGGCTAGAATTCTAGGCGAAACATGAAACTAGTTAACATCTTAACTAAAAGGAAACGGAAATACAACCTTTGTAGATCCGGTGCTCCACCTCCATAGCTCCGCAATGAAGTCCTCTCGCTGTCCAAAACAAATCCCGGGCTCTAGCGTCGGCTTCATTGGAGAATAGGCGAGCTAGGTCGTCGATGTCCATGCCGAAGATGATCTACGTCGAAGTATCGCAAGATCAAGCTCCACCTTCACCAAGCCATGAAAACTTATGAAGGAAACACCTTATACTACTTGGCAAGAGGTAGAGGATGAAGAAATAGGAAGTGGGTTCACTTTAGAATTGGATTTCTCACTCTCTTTCATCACTTGCCATTAATGGAGCAAGTTTTCTTCATGTGAAGAAAAAGAAGAAGAAGAAGAATGTTATGATAAGAATAATTCAAAAAGAAAAGAAAATGAATTCTTATCATAAGATAACCATAGTTAGGTGTAGAGAATTAATTAGGGTTAAGTGGAATGGTTAGGGTTAAGCATGAGACAAAATGGTCACAAAGTCAAAGTATTCATGAAGCTTCATGAAAGAACAAAAGAATGCCACCATTTTTCTCATGCCATTTTATTTTTCCAAAAAAAAGAAAAAGATTACTAAATGAATAAGGAAATCAAAAACCCTAATCATCCACTTAACCATAGTTTAATTCTTTACACTTAACCAAAAGGCATGTATCATCAAACATGATACAATCATTTGCACAAAAACTATATCGAATATACAATGTGCACACCCGAGCGAGAAAATCCATTTAAAGTGAACCAATACTAGTTAATGCAAAGTAATATATCAAATATATAATTATGCATTAAATCATTAAATCAACACTTGATTTAACGATCCGGTCATATCACATATAACCGACTAGTATCCAATGTATCGGCTTATCGAATCAATCATTGATTCGATAACTAGGTTATATCGCATACAACCATTCGACACATTCATCACGAGAATGAAATATGGTATCACATACACGCATTATTCTCGGTCCTGCACATATCTCATATGCGCTCCTATTTCGTTTCGCTTGAGCCAGGAAACCTCTGTGTAGGACTCTAAAGACTCGTCAATACGCCGGCAGCAGATGATGATCATATCAAGCATCCACAAGCCGCAAGCGGTCTGCTAAACGTAACGGCCACCCGGGTATTGAGTGATTGATCGTTTTCCGTTGTGTTTGTATAAAATTGTAAAGAAATCACAACCAAAAAATATTTTGACCGCAATCAAACTACGGTGTCGGATGTAGTTTGTAGTGAGTGCGGATCGTCCACAGGGATTGCACGATTCACTTGTATTTTGATACGTTTGAAATGAAAAGTTAAGCAACAATAAAAGAAAACATGATTCAAGAATGATTTGTATTCGAGTGTCACTATTCTTTATTCAAGAATCAAGAAACTATAAACAATCAAGAATCGGTGTTTCGATAATATTTCCAATCAACAATCAAGAATATAAAAGTGGCTCGTAGGAATCGATAGGATCAATAGACGTGGTGTAATCTAAAGATATCGTGTTCTTGTCCTTCGAAGGGTTGATACTAGATTGATGATGATCGACGAGAGTTGGGGCTTTCTCGTGAAACTAGAGTTTCATCCTATAACCCTTGTTCTTTCGTCGATATCATTCCTTTTCTAGCCTCTACCAAATTCAAGAAACGATCGTAACTCCCCAATTTCGATCGATATCAATCAAGAAAGCATCGAAACGAAATGGGTCGTCGTTTCTTGAACTTGCTAGGGTTTACAAAACTCGTGGGACTCAAGAATCGATTAAAGCTATGTTACATCATCATTCTATCATCCGTCTCGACTCCTCGACGAGCGGAGTTTTATTCACACATCACGACAAAGACAATATTAAAGATTTGTAAAGATAACATGATGCGGAATTTAAAGAAAACAAGATAAAAGAATATCACCTTTATTGATCTCAACAATTTTTATTACATTTGCTTCAAGAACTACAAGAAGAAGAATCTAGATTGTTGATCGGGCGTCGCTCGGCTTCGTGAGTCGTGGATCGGCTTCGGATCGCTTGCTCCGTTGAAATCGGCTCCGCTCCTAAAGGTTGTAAGGCTTCTTGCTTAATGGGTACTCGGGATTCTTGATGTTGGCTTGGAATTAGGGTTAGGGTTTCCTACAAGCTCTCTCACTAAACTTGAGGAAGAGGGGATGAAGAAAGAGATTGGCTAAAACTATAAAATGGGGTGAATTTTCCAAGATTTCCCAACATCCAACATTAATAATGAGTGAGCCTAGGGTCTTATTTATAGAACTCCCAAACCCTAGGTTTAGATTTGAATTTCCCTTTCCCTCCAAAAGTTTGTTGAGGAGTTTCTAGAAGGAGTTTGTTAGGAGCTAGCTTAGGGTTTAAGCTAGGGTTTAGGGAAAGTTCTAGAATAATAGGCTAATTAAGTGAAGCTCAAAGTGTTTGCTGATCTGGTAGAAGTCTCTGGAGTATTCTGGAAAATGTCATGCATTTCTGAACTGTAGCCTTTGATGTAGGAGTTGTGCACCAAAATTCAGGAGATGATGTCACCAATGAGCCGCGCATCCGCGGCCTAAGCAAGCCCATGCCGCGGATCCGCGGCCATGTAGGAGGGTTGGGCTGTGTGCTTTCTGGAGTGGTCTTCTACTGCTATTTGGAGCTTTATATGATATGCTGAATTGTGATTGCTCCTTTGGATTAGTACCAGATTTGAATTTAGTGAGTTTACGAGCGGTGTAATGGTCGAGCAAGCTTTTTTTCCTGCACAGACTTCGAAACACGGGTTGCAAGATATAGAAAATATGCCATGTGATAAAATGCAGTCAATTTCCCTAGAAATGCCGGTTTTAAGGTCGAATACATGTAATCTGATATTTTGCGACCGATTTTCTAATATGTGAATTATGAATACCGTACACTTCTATATGGATGCAAATGATAAGGAAATTGCCGGTTAAAATATGCAATATTTTCGACTGATCAAATACCCCCAAACTTAATTTCGATCGTCTCGAGCGAATGTTTTATTAAAAAGAGAAGGAGAAAATAAAGAAAGAGAAAAACTAACTAGCACACTTTCGTAGGCAACACGATTGCACTGAGCACGTGCAACAAGCCTTTAAACCTCTAGGTGTCCCTAGTAGGAGGAGTGTTGTCTCCTGAGAGTTTTCAGCGGATTGCACCCACAAAATCCAATAATAAAAGCAAGATCATGAATATTACATTTAAAGAAAAGAATCGTAAAAGAAAGACCTTGAAAATTAGGGTTTCCAACTAAGCTAGCTTTTCGGTTGTCATGAGCCCTATCTTAATGGTCATGAAAAGATGTCAGAAATCACGTCCTCCCTCAATAAAACATCATCTTATTCTTCATTCCTATCTTTCTTCCAAACATCGATCATATAACCCTGCGTGTGTGTAAATACATCCCTACACCCGGAGAATTCAATTCAAGCTATCATACTCTTGCCCATCAACCTCAGCATAATTTTTTTTTTTCAATGAGCTCACACACTTTCATGCGACCGTTAATACTTCTTGAGGTACTAACCGACCGATTACTCATGTGCTTGCTTATTTGGTGTATTTTCCTAATCTTGCACCACCTTAGGTATAGCAGTGACTCCCAGACCAGTTGGCCTTAGGGCACTAGATGAAAAGGCACCCTCGCTATATATTTTTTTTATTTCCCTCGGTGATAACAAAACCAGTGTCCATTTTTCTCACCATATTTTTTTTCCATACTTTTTGGCTTTAAGACAAGAGCATTTCAAGGTATCCTCTACTATCCCAGGCTTCAAGACGTGTGTAAGTGCGAATAGCAGGGTAGCAACGTTCAAAATGTTTGGCTTCCAGAATAGAAACTATTTTTCAGACTTATTTTTATCCTCAGATTAGTGACGTCCTTCATCTTACTAACCCTTGGGACAACGGCTCATAACTACTTATTACTAGTTCGTATAAGAAAACTTCTAATTTTCTTAGTTTTCTAAAAATTTTCTAATCTCATGGATGTAACTTTTCACTATCTAAACTTTCATTATCTTATTTATATACAAAAAAGTGTAAATATTAAAATTATTTTTATATTTGAATTTTTTTTAAATTTTTATGGTTTTTGAAAAATTTTCACTTTTTATAGATTTTTAAAGAAATGTTTTGTGCTTATGCAGATGATATGCAAATGATGCAAAAATAAGCACAAACCTCCCCCAAACTTGTTTTCAACAGTGTCCTCACTGTTGCCGACAGCTATATCTACAAAACCTGTAAATCTGGGGGGAATTATTAGTGGGGGCAAAATATATAAGTGAAGAACTTCCCCCAAACTTATCTTTCACTCACCTTCATTCAAAAAAATGATGCAATGATATACTGGATATGAAGGTGAGACGGAGGAATTTTAATCCAAATAAACTGGCTCTTGTAAGAACAAGAGCTCCTCCGTGGGGTCAGTGGAAAAATACGGCTTTAATCTATGTCCATTTACTTTGAAAACAGTGCCGTTTTTAACATTTTCAACTTCTACCGCCCCGTGCGGGTATACAGACCGCACAACAAAAGGTCCCTTCCATCGAGATCGGAGCTTTCCCGCGTGAAGGTGTAATCGTGAATCATAAAGAAGGACTTGTTGACCAGGTAAAAATGTTTTCCTTAAAATGCTTTTATCGTGAAAAACCTTAGTCCTATTCTTTGTGATTACAGCGTTATCATAAGCTGCATCGCGGAGTTCGCTTAGCTCGTTAAGTTGCAGCTTCCGAAAGGTGCAAGCAAGGTTTAAATCAAGATTTATTTCTTTTATAGCCCACAATGCTTTATGCTCTATCTCGACAGGTAAATGACATGCTTTTCCAAACACTATCCTATATGGAGACATTCCTAGGTCGGTCTTATATGCAGTCCTGAATGCCCAAAGAGCATCCGTCAATTTGGTCGACTAGTCTTTTCTATTTTTAGCAACAGTTTTCTCCAGGATAAGTTTGATTTGTCTGTTTGAGATTTCAGCCTGCCCGCTTGTTTGGGGATGATAGGGTGTAGAAAGTCGGTGGTTGATTGAGTATTTTCGCATCAGAGTCTCGAAAGATCTGTTGCAGAAATGTGTCCCATTATCGCTAATAATAGCGCGCGGGTGTCCAAATCGCGAGAAGATATTCTCTTTTAAGAACTTAATGACAACTTTCCTGTCATTAGTGCAACATGGAATGGCTTCTACCCACTTGGAGACATAATCAACCGCCAGCAATATGTACAGATTCCCAAAGGAGTTGGGAAAAGGACCCATAAAATCTATGCCCCACACATCAAATATTTCAACAACCAAGATGGGTTGCTGAGGCATTTCATTTCTCTGGGATATTCTACCCGTATACTGACATTGTGTACAGGTTTTGCAATACTCAAATGCGTCCTTGAATAAGGTCGGCCAATAAAATCCACATTGCAAAACCTTTTCCGCTGTCTTTCTAGGACCAAAGTGACCCCCACAGGCCTGATCATGACAAAATGAAAGAACACTCTTGAACTCTGCATTCGGGACGCACCGGCGAATGATCTGATCAGGACAATATTTAAACAAATAAGGTTCATCCCAGTAAAAGTGTTTTACTTGGGAAAGAAAACGGTATTTGTCCTGTTTTGACCAATCGCTCGGTATAAGTCCCGTGGCATGATAGTTCACAATATCCCTGAACCATGGTTCAGCTGATATGCTTAAGAGTTGTTCATCAGGGAATGAATCATTGATCGGCAGGGTCACAGGGGAAGAAACGATGCGTGAAAGGTGGTCAGCTACTACATTTTCACATCCTTTCTTATCTTTGATAACAAGATCGAATTCTTGTAAAAGAAGGATCCAACGTATTAGTCGACCTTTTGCATCTTTCTTCGCCAGAAGATGTTTTAAAGTGGAATGGTCAGTATATACAACTATAGGTGAGCCGATTAAGTAAGGCCTGAATTTTTCTAATGCAAATACAACCGCTAAAAGCTCTTTCTCGGTGGTTGTATAATTGATTTGCGCATCATTCAGGGTCTTACTAGCATAGTAAATCACGTGTGGCATCTTATCAATGTGCTGTCCTAAGACTGCACCTACTGCAAAATCAGATGCGTCACACATCAGCTCGAAGGGGTAGTCCCAATTTGGTGATGATAAAACGGGGGCTGAAGTGAGTGAGTGTTTAAGTGAGTCGAAAGCTGTCTCGCAATCCGAGTCAAAATGGAAGGTCGTATCCTTGGCCAGGAGTAGTGTTAAAGGTCTAGCAATTTTGCTAAAGTCCTTAATGAATCTCCTATAAAAGCCCGCATGGCCAAGGAAAGAGCGAATATATTTGACGCTTTTGGGATGAGGGAGGTTTTGAATGACATCTACTTTAGCTCTGTCAACCTCAATGCCTTTCTGTGAAATGACATGTCCAAGGACTATTCCTTCTTGGACCATAAAATGGCATTTTTCCCAGTTTAAAGTCAAGTTCTTCTCTTTGCAACGAGTAAGAACAGCGTCAAGATTCGCTAGGCAATCAGAAAAAGAGTCTCCAAAAATCGAGAAGTCGTCCATAAAGATCTCCAAAAAATTCTCTACCATATCAGAGAATATCCCCATCATACACCGCTGAAAGGTAGCGGGAGCATTGCATAACCCAAAGGGCATGCGACTGTAAGCAAAGGTACCAAAAGGACAAGTAAAAGTGGTTTTATCTTGATCCTTTTTGGCGATGGGGACCTGATTGTAGCCTGAGTATCCGTCCATAAAACAATAAAACTCTCGTCCCGCTAAGCGTTCCAGCATCTGATCAATGAATGGTAGAGGAAAATGATCTTTCCTCGTAGCAGCGTTGAGTTTTCTATAATCGATGCATACACGCCACCCAGTTTGGGCGCGTGTCTGAATCAACTCATTCGCCTCATTTGTGATAACTGTGATGCCGGATTTCTTAGGAACGACATGTATAGGACTTACCCACTGGCTATCGGAGATGGGGTATATAATACCATTATCTAAGCATTTGACGATTTCTTTCATGACAGCTTCCTTCATGACGGGATTCAACCGTCTATGTGGTTCTCGGGTCGGTCTGGCATCATCCATCACATGTATATGATGTTCAACTATCAAGGGACTAATCCCTTTGATGTCCGCTATACTCCAACCAAACGCCTCTTTGTTAGATCTCAATACCGATAAAAGTGCATTTTCTTGCTCTGATGCAAGAGAAGCGGATATGATAACCGGTAATGACTCGTTCTCACCTAGATATGCATATTTCAGGTGAGAAGGTAAAATTTTGAGATCTAACTCAGGCGGAGAAATGATAGAAGGAAGGGTCATAGATTGATTTTTGGATCTACAAAGAAGCTCAGAGCCTGTGAAAGATACAGACTCGGGTGGAGAAAAGTCAGAAGTGCAGGACTCATGTGTAGCTAAAGTGTCCTCACTAAGATCTTGTGCAAAGTCAAACAGAGATGTGGTAATGTCATCGAGATCAGTAAAGCAAAGATCCTCAGCTCCACAACTATCGGGAGCGATCTCATGGACAGAGCACACATCTAAAATATGAGCCGAGGGTTCTGATGGCTGACTTCCAACTTTATAGATATTTAGTTCAATGGTCATATTTCCAAATGATAAATTCATTGAACCATTTCTACAGTTTATAACAGCGTTGGAAGTGGCAAGGAAAGGACGACCTAAAATCACCGGAATTTGGCCCCGGGGGTTTGCTACAGGATGTGTGTCGAGCATAATGAAGTCTACAGGGAAAACAAATTCCCCGACCTTTATCAACACATCCTCTAATTCACCCCTTGGTTTGGTGATAGATCGGTCTGCCATCTGGAGAGTGCAATGAGCAGGTTTCAGCTCTCCAATCCCTAATTGCTCATAGACAGAATAAGGGAGCAGGTTAACACTTGCGCCAAGGTCTAAAAGAGCACGATTTATGTTTTTACCCCCAATCGAAATCGATATTGTAGGACAACCTGGGTCCTTTCTTTTCTTTGGAAGCTGGGGTATAAAAGCAGTGCTGATATTATTAGACATAAAGACCTTCTTCGGCACTTGAGTCTTCCTCTTCCTAGTGCACAAGTCCTTAAGAATTTTCGCATAAGCGGGGACTTGCTGAATCGCATCTAGGAGAGGGATATTGATGTTAACCTGTTTGAACATCTCTAAAATTTTCTCCATATGAGGACTCGTTCTATTTGCCCTTAGCCGGTTCGGGTAAGGTGCTTTCGCAATAAGCGCAGGGTCCATCACAGGAGAAGGAAAGGGGGGTAGACGAGGTCCCAAAAGAGGTGTGGGGACCGTCTGTGGAGAACTATAAGGATTGGGTGAAGGTGTTGAGCCTAGAGGGAAATGGAGAATAGGCTCGTGCGAATGTGGTTTGGTAGAAGAAGAAGGATCAGAAGGTGAAGTGTGTGTATGTGGAAAAGACTCAGCCGGGGTGTTGATATGATTTTCAGTATCATCAATACCTTCCCCGACATGATTGTTCAGCACTCTTCCCGATCTCAACGTTGTAATGGCATTTACATTGTAATGCCCAGGATTCTGTAGGGGTTGAGAGGGAAGTTTCCCTTTTTCTCTCGCACTCATTTCGGCTTTTAAGCGTGCGATTTCAGCTTCCATCGATTTGATACTCTCAGCTTAGGACGCTGAGTTTTTCTTTATCTCATTGACGGAAGATCTAACCTCAGTCGAAACATCCATGAAATTTGATAAAAGTGATTTCATGGTTTGAGTGAATTGAGAGAAATCGTCAGCACAGGGCTGCATAGGATTAGACTGTGCAGGAGTGTTGCCCTGATTTTGGAAATTTTGTGACTGATAGGGGTGCTGAGTGAGTTGAAGGGGTTGCTGTTGTGGTGGAGGAAGAGCCCTTTGAAAATTATTCGTGTTTGGAACCGTGTTTTGAGATTGATTTTGGTTCCAAGCAAAATTCGGGTGGTTCCTCCAACCCTGATTGTACGTGGAAGAATATGGATCGTTTCGAGGTCTTTGAAATGCGGCATTAGAATGCTCGTGACCTTGAAACGCAGAGTTTAATGGACATTCTTCCGTTAAATGTGACGGATCAGAACAGCACCCACAAACAGTTTTGGGGAGGGACACTGGGTTTAGGGAGGCTGCTGCAAATTTGTGTTCCATAGCGTCGAGCTTCTTTTGCATTGCTGCCATTTCAGCTCGAACACCTATGGACACATCTATTTGGTGTACGCCACCCCTATTCAATGGTTGGGTTCCACTCTCCCAAATTAGTGATTTTTCAGCGAACTCTTCTAAGTATCGCCAGGCTTCCCCATCATCTTTGGTCATAAATGTACCTTGACACATGTTTTCAAGGCTCTGTTTAGTGTTAGGGTTACTGCCCTCATATATGATTCGGCAAAGCTCCCATCTCGGGATGCCGTGATGAGGACATTGAACCAATAGATCCTTGAAACGTTCAAAGTATTTAGAGAATGGTTCGGCAGGGAGCTGGGCAAATTGGTTCAGTTCGCTACGGATTCGAGCCGTCTTTTGGATTGGGTAAAATTTCTTAAGGAATGCAGCGACGAATTCTTCCCAATTCGTAATAGAATGTGCGGTAGTGTTATATAGCCACTTCTCGGCTATATCGCACAATGTAAATGGAAGAAGTCGTAGACGCATCGCATCCACTGAAAGTTGTGACGTACCCATCATTGCGCATACGTTTTCAAATTTGGTAATGAAAACGTAAGCGTCCTCGGTCTCGAGTCCGTGGTATTTGGGTAAAAGATTGATATACTGGGGCTTAATTTCAAAGTTGTCCCCATTGGCTGGTGGTGTGGATAAGCAGGTCGAAAGAGGACCTCTATGTGGATAGCATCTTTCCTGGAGAGAAATGTGGGGAGGATTCTGCGCACCAACGGACGGTGGCAGATTAGGGTTAAAGAAGTTCGATGGATTCGGATCCATCGGTGTGGATGTGGTAGTGGGTAAAGAAAAGGTAAATGGAGAATTATCGACTTCGGAGTCGATAAAAGGTACGCGGACTAAACGGGCACTAGAATCCCATGTCCAGCCTATCTTGCACTAAAATGGGTTAGTACAAGTGGCAGCGTTGACTTATAATTAGGGGTAATGAATGCGGTGCTTGCTTTTGAAAAAGGGACGGATTTTTAAAAAAATGATGCGACAAAACAAATGCAGCACACAAACCCTAGAATTAATGGTCACCTAGGTCCGGCTCTAGACCGCTCCTAACTGCCAAAAGACAAGTCGCAGGATAGAATCCTCCACTGCCTCTTTGTCCCCCTGTGGCCGGATAAGTGCCAGGTAAGTGGGAAGGTACTCCACTACGTAAGTAGTGGGCCTAATTAAAAACCACTAGCCTTAGACACACTCGCCTTAGGCA
Source organism: Agapanthus africanus (assembly GCA_030015575.1). Classification (NCBI taxonomy): domain Eukaryota; kingdom Viridiplantae; phylum Streptophyta; class Magnoliopsida; order Asparagales; family Amaryllidaceae; genus Agapanthus; species Agapanthus africanus. The sequence continues at coordinate 33,983,895 of CM057349.1, read as the reverse complement.
CCACAAGAAAACGCGGATAAACAATGAATTACCTACGACCTTCTCTTGTCCTAATTGAGCGCGACAGTCCTTAGAGTCTTCTCTAGATTTCTTTTAATTAATGAGGGTAATGCGGATGCAAGTTTTGCGATTTTCGGGGCCTAGGAAGGGTAATGAAATCCCCACCTAATTTGGATTTGGCCGTGCCCCTTAAATTTCCGTATTAGAATGCAAACAACCAAGAAATCAAAAATCACACACAATTTTAATTTGCTTTTGCGCGCTGCGATTATTTGCAAAGAATCCTGCAGCAAAGTGTTAGTTGGAGCTAAAAAGAGGAGAGGGGAGAGAGCAAGAAAGTACCTGCTGCAAAGAATTTGCAGAGAACCCCCAACCTAGCCGCGCTTCCGCCGCGTAAGTCTCCTAATGCCGCGCTTCCGCGCTTCAACTATGGGTTCACTTGATCAAACTTCTTCAGGGAGCTTCTGTGAACTCTCTAAGCTCTCTGGTATCTCCCAAATAATTTTCCAGACTCCCAATAAGCTCCAGATCACCTTGCAATCAATTCACAACACACGTATAAGAGTTTGTACGAATTTTGATTTCAAGAAGTAAAATGTAATAATTCTTTCACTTCAAACTAAAAATGTAAATGAATTAGCGCGATCCCCGGCAACGGCGCCACTTTGATTGATCGTTTTCCGTTGTGTTTGTATAAAATTGTAAAGAAATCACAACCAAAAAATATTTTGACCGCAATCAAACTACGGTGTCGGATGTAGTTTGTAGTGAGTGCGGATCGTCCACAGGGATTGCACGATTCACTTGTATTTTGATACGTTTGAAATGAAAAGTTAAGCAACAATAAAAGAAAACATGATTCAAGAATGATTTGTATTCGAGTGTCACTATTCTTTATTCAAGAATCAAGAAACTATAAACAATCAAGAATCGGTGTTTCGATAATATTTCCAATCAACAATCGAGAATATAAGAGTGGCTCGTAGGAATCGATAGGATCAATAGACGTGATGTAATCTAAAGATATCGTGTTCTTGTCCTTCGAAGGGTTGATACTAGATTGATGATGATCGACGAGAGTTGGGGCTTTCTCGTGAAACTAGGGTTTCATCCTATAACCCTTGTTCTTTCGTCGATATCATTCCTTTTCTAGCCTCTACCAAATTCAAGAAACGATCGTAACTCCCCAATTTCGATCGATGTCAATCAAGAAAGCATCGAAACGAAATGGGTCGTCGTTTCTTGAACTTGCTAGGGTTTACAAAACTCGTGGGACTCAAGAATCGATTAAAGCTATGTTACATCATCATTCTATCATCCGTCTCGACTCCTCGACGAGCGGAGTTTTATTCACACATCACGACAAAGACAATATTAAAGATTTGTAAAGATAACATGATACGGAATTTAAAGAAAACAAGATAAAAGAATATCACCTTTATTGATCTCAACAATTTTGATTACATTTGCTTCAAGAACTACAAGAAGAAGAATCTAGATTGTTGATCGGGCGTCTCTCGGCTTCGTGAGTCGTGGATCGGCTTCGGATCGCTTGCTCCGTTGAAATCGGCTCCGCTCCTAAAGGTTGTAAGGCTTCTTGCTTAATGGGTACTCGGGATTCTTGATGTTGGCTTGGAATTAGGGTTAGGGTTTCCTACAAGCTCTCTCACTAAACTTGAGGAAGAGGGGATGAAGAAAGAGATTGGCTAAAACTATAAAATGGGGTGAATTTTCCAAGATTTCCCAACATCCAACATTAATAATGAGTGAGCCTAAGGTCTTATTTATAGAACTCCCAAACCCTAGGTTTAGATTTGAATTTCCCTTTCCCTCCAAAAGTTTGTTGAGGAGTTTCTAGAAGGAGTTTGTTAGGAGCTAGCTTAGGGTTTAAGCTAGGGTTTAGGGAAAGTTCTAGAATAATAGGCTAATTAAGTGAAGCTCAAAGTGTTTGTTGATCTGGTAGAAGTCTCTGGAGTATTCTGGAAAATGTCATGCATTTCTGAACTGTAGCCTTTGATGTAGGAGTTGTGCACCAAAATTCAGGAGATGATGTCACCAATGAGCCGCGCATCCGCGGCCTAAGCAAGCCCATGCCGCGGATCCGCAGCCATGTAGGAGGGTTGGGCTGTGTGCTTTCTGGAGTGGTCTTCTACTGCTATTTGGAGCTTTATATGATATGCTGAATTGTGATTGCTCCTTTGGATTAGTACCAGATTTGAATTTAGTGAGTTTACGAGCGGTGTAATGGTCGAGCAAGCTTCTTTTCCTGCACAGACTTCGAAACACGGGTTGCAAGATATAGAAAATATGCCATGTGATAAAATGCAGTCAATTTCCCTAGAAATGCCGGTTTTAAGGTCGAATACATGTAATCTGATATTTTGCGACCGATTTGCTAATATGTGAATTATGAATACCGTACACTTCTATATGGATGCAAATGATAAGGAAATTGCCGGTTAAAATATGCAATATTTTCGACTGATCATTGAGCGATCAGAAGATCGACGAGCAAGCCCGCTCACACTCCAGTGAATCCAACCAGTAACACTACCGTACAGTCCGGTCTCGTCGTCTGATATGTCGCATATCTCGCCTAGGGGTGGTAAACGTCAGACCCCAATAGCTTGATAAGTCTTGTCGATATGAGGTCTATAACAATTCGAGAAACTACTGGTAACACTTACCAGTATATCTCAGCAACCCTGGCCAGGGATTTCCTCTTATAGCCAATCGAACACAGCGCAACATCAACCCCTTATACCGGGAGAGACGTATCCCCTCCTATCGCTCATTGCCTCCATGTGACTCGGGACTGTACCCAAAAACCACCGTTTTGCACGCCTTCTTGGACGTGGTAAGATGGAAATCAAAGTACAGTGGGAACCACACAAGACTCTATGACGATCTCGGGTCAACAGACTACTCTGTACCAGTGTCACCAGAGAACTGCCATCTGACGTAAGGTATAATACCATCTGGGAGTTCTCGGCGAGTCCGTCCAGTGTACCCAGTCTCTACTGAGCACCCGTATATCATCTCTGATGTCAAACACCGATGGATATGGGATCATCCATCGCCCATCTGTATGGGTCGAGAAGGTACACGCTAGTCTACTCTGGTATATCGATGCCCCATCTCGATATACCCACGACTAGGGACTTTCAAGGATGTACTTATGGACTACCATGTCCCCACTAGTATGATCCGCATCATAGTCCAGGTAGTCAAGTACACATCCCAAGGGCTTTACCAACATGTAACAGAGAGACAATCAGTGTACATGTCAAGGTAAAGTGTAACCAGATAGCATACTATCATGTCGAGCAAGAAAGTCCTCCCTATATATGTCCCAGCATCCACTACAATATACATCCTATGTATAGTAATGGCCTCTAGGGCATACATATAACTAACAATCATATACATGCATTATATGGTATTACAGATCATTATTACACGTTGATAGAGCCCATAGGATTCTTGCTTGACTACCAGCGTTATGATGGCGATCATACTTATAGAGGCTGGGTAGTCCATAAGCACATCCTTAAATGTCCCTGATCATGGGAGTATCGAGACTGGGAATCGATATTCCGGAGTTGACTGGTGTATATGCTTCTAGACCCCGACGAGGGGTGATGGTTGGTCCTATAGCTATTGGTCTTTCGCACCTAAGATAATATACAGGTGCTCACTGGGGGTGCGTACACTGGACGGACTGGCCGAGAACTTCTAGATGGTACTATACTTATCGTCAGATAGAAGTTCTCAGATGACATGAGTACAGGTTAGTCCTTCGACCTGAGATCGTCATTTGTCTCGTGTGAGTTCCCACTGTGCTTTGATTACTACCCTACCACGGCTCAAAGGAGTCATGCAAATAGGTTTTAGTTGGGTACAGTCCCGAGCTACATGGAGGCAGTGAGAGATTGTTGGGGATTCGTCTCTCCCGGTATAGGGAGTCGATATTGTACTGTGTTTGATTGGCCAGCACTATAAGACCTTGTCCAAGGCATTTGGGATTTACTATAGTTAGATAAGTAGTTTCCCGGATTGATCCTAAGCCAAATCAGCACGAATTATCGGCTTATTATGGTCTGACGTTTACCACCCCCTAGACCCGGTATGCGATACTCTTATACGAAGACACTGGACTGTACAGAGATTGTCATAGATAGGCTCAGTAGGGATCCAGATGAGTTTGCTCGTCGTCCTTCCTTTTCGACAGGTACCCGGGTAGCTGTTACGTACAGCTAGTGCCACTAACATGCTTGTGGTTATGGATTTATTTAGTAACTCACTGTCGGTGTACTGTCGAGTCTTTAGAGTCCCATACAGAGGGTTTCCTTAGTTCAGGAGAAATGATGTAGTAACCGTATTTTGATATGTGCAGGGTTTCGATTGAATGAATGTACTAGTTGCCCAGACTTTCGATCAGACGGTTGATAATGCTAGCTGGCTTGGGATTGAGCCGAATTATTAAATCAGGTATTGATTTAACGTATATATATTTCGATATGTATATTCTAGTATTATATTCTTTGTGTTATTCTATCACTTTGGGTATTCATATTTTGATACGAATACGGGTATGTATATACAGTGGAGTGTATTCCGTATTTATACGGAAAACATTCTAAAAGGCGGACACCTCATTTTAGATTTATCCATTTATTTTAAATGGAAAATGACGTGTAAAGGTAGTGAGGTGAGTATGGTGAGAACCATGCTTCAATAGTGTTGACAAATGAATATTCAATTTTTTTGTGCAAACTATTCAAGCATGGTTGAGTTTTTATATTGAAAAATTGGTTTTACAAAACTATGGTTGAGGTTTTTCTCTCTCATTAGAGATTTCTGTTCTCCGCCGAAAAATGCGAATGGGACGTTGGGACGCCCGGCATGAATTTTGGGGGCAGATGCTATTTGGGTTTATCCGTCCACCTCTCTGAAGATACCAAGTTGATTTATGGCACCGTGTATCGAAGGTTTAGACAGATGCGGCCGTTGTAGCAGAGATCGTCAGATTCCCCCTCTTGTACGAGAGGTTTTTGATTGTGGGGACACTCTTCCTTGCTGGTGCAAGCCCCTGCAGTAAATTACGCTACCGCATCGCGGTAACCACTTTCTCCTTTTCCAGATGGTCACTTCGTGTCATGTGTGTTTGTTTTATTTTCGGTTTCCCGTGGATTGTATATGGAGACTAATTTATGTTGTCGCCCATAGGGCGTGGATTAGTCAAAATCCGTATTTTCATAGATTTGGGTTCGGGTTGGTTTAAGGACTGTTAATCTTGTTTTAGATTAAGATCAACTTAAATGGTTGTTAAGGATACGTTAGCCTAATTTTAGACTATTATCTAGTTAATAAGGTTTTAGGATCATTTAGATCCAACGAAAGAGCATTTGGACTTTATCGTTTTAGTTTAGGGACATTGCAGTTCATTGGGTTTAAGGACATCATAGTCCATGAGTTTAAGAACCTCATAATCCGTAAGGTTTAGAAACATCATAGTCTGGTTTAAAGACGTCATAGTCTGTGAGATTTAAAGACATCATAGTCTGGTTTAAAGACATCATAGTCTGTGAGGTTTAAAGACATCATAGTCTGGGAGGTTTAAAGACATCATAGTTTGTACGGTTTAAAGACATCATAGTCTGTATGGTTTAAAGACATCATAGTCTGGTTTAAAGACATCATAGTCTGCACGGTTTAAATACATCATAGTCTGTACGGTTTAAAGACATCATAATCTGTATGGTTTAAAGACATCAAAGTCTGTATGGTTTAAAGACATCATAGTCTGTGTGGTTTAAAGACATCATAGTCTGGGAGGTTTAAAGACAGCATAGTTTATACGGTTTAAAAACATCATAGTCTGTATGGTTTAAAGACATCATAGTATGGTTTAAAGACATCATAGTCTGTAAAGTTTTGGTTTAACTGTTTGGGGATGTACTAAAAGTTATTGGTTATTGGGACCCCCCATCTCTCTGAAGACGTTGAAGAATTACAACGACATGTATCAGAGGTATGAAGAGATGTACCCTTGAACAAACGTTGGTCGGGAGATCTATTGTCAGCTTTGGGACTAAGACCAATTGCAAAGATTGTGAGCACATGGGCCTGGTTAATCTGAATTAGGGACTTGTGGCCAACTTGGGCTGTAAGGTTCCTCTCGATGGTAGCAATGTTTCGGGAGGCATCGTCCATGCCTTTTTCAAAAATTTGCCGTTTCAAGGAACTCTAAACAAGAATCGATAACTAGGATATAATACGAAAAAATAAACCATTTACTATCTAAGTGCAGAGGAAATACAAGCTTTGTAGATCGGTCCTTCTCTTCATATGCTCCTTGTTGTAGTCCCTTCGCTGCGATCATCGTACTCTGGGACTCTCGGGTGGCTCTATGAGAAGATAGCAACGGTATTGCTTGAAGTCTTCGAGGCCGAAGATGATCTACGTCGAGGGATTACTATCTCAAGCTACTACTTCACTAAAGTGAAGCAAACACCCTATACTAAAGTGCTAATCTAGTAGAGGATGGAGAAATAGGAAGTGGGCTCACTTTAGAATTTCTTTTCTCACTTACTTTCTGACTTAATCAAAACCTAGCAAGCTTTTTGAGCTTGAGGAAGAAGATGAACCAAAATGGAATGAGAATAATAAATCAAGTGAGAGAGTAAACCATGGTGAGTGAGTATCATATACTAACCCATGTAGAGACATAACCATGGCTTAGTATGATGGTTATGTTACTAAATATCTAAGGTAAAAACAAAGTGAGTGGAATTTGTCAAAGCAAACCCTAGCTTCTACAAGCTTCATGCTTGTGACAAAACCTCCACTAATTTTGTAATTACCTTAAATAATAAAACCCACTATCACAATTAGAATGGTGTATGTCTTACACACCCATGAATGATGTATCAACAACCATGATACAAAAAGAAAACACAATTTAATATATATCACATATATATTAAAGTTGTGCACATGTGAGAAAAAAACAAATGCTTAAGTGAACCAATGTTAGTTAATGTAAATTAGTATATCAAATATACAATTATACACTAAATTATCAAATCAACACTTGACTTAATAATCCGGCTATATCACATATAACCGACTAACACTAAATGTACCAACTTATCGAATCAACACTTGATTCGATAACCCGGCTATATCACATATAACCGACCGATACAAAAGTCACGAGAATAGAATACGGTATCACACACACGCATTATTCTCGCTCCTGCACATATCACATATGCGCTCCTATTTTTTTTTCCTGAGCCAGTAAAACCTCTATGTAGGACTCTAAAGACTCGTCAATACGCCGGCAGTAGGTGATGATCACATCAAACACCCACAAGCCGTCAGCGGTACTAGCTGGACGTAACGGCTACCCGGGTATTGAGAGATCAGAAGATCAGCAAGCAAGCCCTCTCCAACTCCTGCAAAAGCCTGACAGTGACACTACCGTACAGTCCGGTCTCCTCGTCTGATATGTCGCATATCAAGTCTTAGGGTGGTACACGTCATACCCCAATAACCGATAAGTCATGCCGATATGAGGCTCATAACGGGTCGAGAAACTACTGGTAACACTTACCAGTAAATCTCTAAACCAGCCCTGGCCAAGGAATTCCCTGTTATGGCCAATCGAGCAGAGCGCAACATCAACCCCCAATACCGGGAGAGACGAAACCCCTCCTAACGCTCATTGCCTCCATGTGACTTGGGACTGTACCCAAAAACCACCGTTTTGCACGCCCTCTTGGACGTGGTAAGGTGGAAATCAAAGCACAGTGGGAATCATATAAGACTCTATGACGATCTCGGGTCTACCGACTAACCTGTACCAGTGTCACCAGAGAACTGCCATCTGATGTGAGGTATAATACCATCTGGGAGTTCTCGGCGAGTCCGTCCAGTGTACCCAGTCTCCACTGAGCACCTGTATATCATCTCTGATGTCAAATACCAATGGATATAGGATCATCCATCGCCCATCTATATGGGTCGAGAAGCTATACGCTAGTCTACTCTGGTATATCGATGCCCCGTCTCGATGCACCCATGACTAGGGACCTTAAAGGATGTACTTATGGACTACCATGGCCTCAATAGTATGATCTGCATCATAGTCCTGGTAGTCAAGTACATATCCTAAGGTCTTTACCAACATGTAACAGAGAGACAATCAGTGTACACGTTAAGGTAAAGAGTAACCAGATAGCATACTATCATGTCAAACAAGAAATTCCTCACTATATATGTCCAAGCATCCATTACAATATACATCTCATGTATAGTAATGGCCTCTAGGGCATACATATAACTAACAATCTCCCACTTGCACTAGGGCCATCTAATAACAGTGGTTGTAGTATCTCATACTCAACCATCCCATAAAAGTCTCTCTCTGGGAAAAGGCCTTTGTGAGTGGATCCGCCGTGTTGTCCTCTGAGTCTACTCTCCTAACCTCGATACCCTGGAGATCTACCATCTCCATGATCAGGTGATACTACCTTAGAATATGTCTAGATCACTGATGGGACGGGCGTTCCCAGGCATAAGCCACAACTCTATTGTCACACAATGGAAGGAACAAAGTTCATCTCATGAACTAATATACACCCAGAATGCCTCTTTGGTAGCATCTTTGGTAGTGATGTATCCAGCCTTCATCGTCTAGTATGCCACAGAATCTATCTTGGAACTCTTCCAACATACCGTCCCTCTACTTAGGGTAAATACAATGCCTGTGACTGACTTTCAGTCGTCCTTATCACCCTGGAAGCTATCCAGTGATTCTCCCCAGGATCGATTGATACCATCTCACTACACCTAGTGAGAATCCTAACATCCACTTAGATCTATCACATTGAACCAAAACCCTGGATTTAGGAGGTATCACCTTGATATTATATGGAGAATCAATGTGATGAGAGGAGATTGATCGAGCGTAGCATAGGAAACTCCTTTCCTATCAAGAGTATGTCATCCACGTACAATACGAGGATCACCACCATACTCCCTACTTCCCTTTTGTATATACAAGATTCATCTACCATTTTGATGAAGTCAAACTCTTTGACTACCATATCAAAACAGATGTTCCAACTCCGCGATGTCTGCTTTAACCCATAAAGCAACTTGCACACGTTTCCGCTGCTCCCACTGTCTACGAAGCCCTCTGGCTGTGTACTTACAAATGCTCCTTTATACATCAGTATTTAGAAAAGCTGTCATGACACCCAACCTCCAGATATCGTAGTCATGGTATGTAGCAATGGCAAGTAGGATCTGGATGGACTTAAACATAGCTACCAGAGAAAAGGTTTCATCTTGAACCACACACCTGGTCGATGACGAGAACCTTTTACAACAAGTCTAGCTTTGAAATTCTCAACCTTTCCATCTACACCAAGTAATCTTCTCAAGATATACTTGCTTCTGATAGGGATTTAACCCTCCAGATATAGCAACCAAAGTCCATACTTTGTTGGTGTATATGGATTCCATCTCAGATCGCTTAGCATCCAGCCATTCTTACAGAGTCCCCACTCTTGACGGCCTGCTCGAAACTAGTTGGGTCATCATTTCATGATGCAATCCTCGCATCCACTGTCATAGAGAAACCAAAGTATCTCTCAAGAGGATGAGGAACCCTACCAGATCGGCGAAGCGGCTGAGGTTCGTCGGGAGCTATTGAATCTTCCGGTTCTACCAAATCATCAGCCGTAGTTTGTATAGATGAAACTCCTTCCAGTTCTACCTCACGACCACTAATTTGTTTCCAAAATAAATTCCTTTTCTAAAAAAGGTGGCATGCCAAGAAACAAAACACCTTTTGTTCCTTGGTGCGGTAGAAGATATTCCTTTGCGAATGTTTGGGATATCCAACAAATTTCTACAGAACTGACCTTGCCTCGAGTTTGTCCGTATTTTGCTTTTAGACATAGGCCGGACAACCCCAAATCTTAACTGACTTAAGAGATGGGCTCTTCCCAGACCATATCACATATGGAATGGTAGGCACCAGATTTGGTTGGAACGCCATTCAATGGGTATGCAGTTTCACAAGTGCATAATCCCCAAAAGGAAATAGGCAACTCAGTAATACTCATCATAGAGCGCACCATATCTCATAAGGTGCAATTGCTCCGCCCCGATACATCGTTGTGCTGTGGTGTATACGGAGGAGTAATGCTGAGAGAGAATCTCATTCTCCTTTTAGAATAGTCCAGGAATTCCGTGCTCAAGTATTCTCCTCCCTGATCTCATCAAAGGACATAATACTTATACCTGTTTTGGTTCTCTACTTCTAACTTATATTCTTTGAATATCTCAAAAGGATCAAACTTGTGTTTCAACAGGAACATATGTCCGAATCTTGAGAGATCATCCGTGAATATAAAGAAGTACAAAGAACCGGTCCTGGCATATGTAGACCGGGGACCTACATACATCATCATGTATCAATCCTAAGAGTTCTCTTACTCTTTCTCTGTTTCCAATAAACGGAGCTATGGTCATCTTATCTTCGTAACATGACTGACAAATTTCATAAGATGTAAATTCAAACTGATTTAAATATGCATCTTTATGTAACTTCAGCTAATCGGGTCGTATTGATATGACCTAGTCTACAATGCCTCAAGAAGGATTCGTTCATTTCTGAACTCTTCCTCTTGTGTGTGTTCTATACGTTAAGAACTGTGGTTTGATTTAGAACGTATATGCTTTTAGATAACGTGCCTGAACCGATCAACTCTTGATATAGGAAATGTTCAAAACATTATCCAATAATGCAAAATTATATCCTTCTTTACTAAATAAAGAGACTGATATGATGTTGTATATCAGGTTCGGTATCTAATAACATTCGTTCAGAATCAATGTATTCAATAATACAGGGTGATAACTGCCAACATCTTGGCTGCAACAATTGCACCGTTTCCAACTCTTGAAATTTATCACCCGTTCTCAGTTCTCTACCTATCTGTAGCCCATGTAACTGCTTACATTAGATGGATCCTGATCCGGTATCACATACCCAGGACGTAGACGATACTGAGAAACAGTTCTCGTTGATGAACACACCCGAAGAAGATGAATCATCATGCACTTTCTTCGGTTGGGCGGTACGGGAATCCTGGTAATCCGCTATTTCCTGCTCGGTCTTATAACAATTATAAGTTGGAGCGGGACCAACGTTCCCCAGCGCAGTATAACAAGCGGGTTCGGTCAATACATCCATTTTATTATCTTGATTAAGGTGTGACATGGTTGCTACTTGGAGAGAGAGAGAAGAAAACACTCTATGTGCGCTTTTGCAAGATCAGATTGGTTATTATTTTATCTAATGAGGATAGTTCCCACTGTTTTTATCAAATCTTCCTTCAAACCGTAAAAGGAAAGACTAGCCGGGATTAATTACACACTACAAGTTCGCCAATCTTTCAGCCAGGCCAGTGCCGGTAGTTTGAGGGAGGTTCCCCGTGCTTTCGCACGGACCTAATTAAAATAAATCTCGTTTTCCCAGGGGCGTAACCCCGTTGACACCTTTCTAGACACCTACTTGATCGGCTAATTGTAATGTGTAAAACTCTCCCAGGAGTAACAATTACTCGCGGTAGGTATCGGGATCCAACTATCTCATAGAAGGTATGCAATCTCATTGCAAATTTCAACACTTGAAATTCTCGATAATTTTGCCCCTATCACCCTATGACCTGACGGAGGTCAACAAACCATAGGCTACTAGTCAAGTTCAACCCGTCATTTCTTGATTGAATCAAACCCACCCGCACGACCCTTGATGGAGGTCAACAAGGTCATACGACTACCCTAATCCAATCTGCATCATATGCATAAGCAGATAAGTACTAGTTAGCTACCGCACACTACGCCTTGACGGAGGTCAACAAACGTAGCACGAATACTAAGTAGGACTTATCTGAAATGACGGAGGGCTACGACAGGTTTTTCTGAAAACCTATTACGTAATGAACTTGATATTGTTGTAGAAACAAGTGAATTTTGAAAAGGAGTGTTTTTTAAGCTTTCATTAGTTTTGCTAAAGAGGTCATTCCCGGTGAAGGGATCTCGGCTCTTTCCTCATCGAATAAAGGTGCGGGATATATCACATATATTACTATGCAAAGCAAAACTCCAAAAGCAATCAAAAGACAAACCGAGTGTTGTAGCATCTGCCAGTTTTGCTAAAGAGGTCATTCCCGGTGAAGGGATCTCGGCTCTTTCCTCATCGAATAAGGTGTGGGATATATCATATATATCACTATGCAAAGCAAAAACTGTACCTACCCTTTTTGAAAAATTTGATTCTACAACATCTTTTAGGTTTCTTTTCTTTCATTAATGACATTAATGAAGTCCCATCATGTAAGTCACCTAAACATCACAGATAAATACAACGTACACTTATACCATCCTCATTCGCCTCGATGTCCTGTCATGCACCGTTTGGTTAGGTAACTAACGGCAGAGCGGGGAAGGGCTAGCACGGGTGTAAAACATAAGTAACGTCTATATAATATAACATATATACTATATACAGTATCCATCTCAACATATCAAATGATCACATCACAGATATCGCAGCAGAAGAAACATATGAAATATTGGATATACTAGGAGGTCCGTGTTTTATTTTGAGTCTCTATAAAACACGGATTCCACGGTCGTGATGAATAGCCAAACCCACATCCCTAGACCCCTACGAGAGCGGCAAGCAACCCTCCTAATTCTAGGGTTAGGAGACTCGGACTCGACTCCTCGAGTTGGTCTCCCACTGGACTCTATAACCCGGTTACTTGTGCTCTCCTCCTTTGGTCTATCCTAGTGCGGAAAAGTGAATAATATACATATGGTGACATCAACCTCAACCTGGAAGTGCCCCAATAAAAGAATATTACATACATATAATTTTGCATGAATGAAAATAAAAACTCTCATCTCATATAAAACCCCCGGCTATTCAAAACACGACGATCCAATAAAACATATCCAGCAACACATAACGTCACATGTCATCAATGTAAGTAAATATGTGCATCCTAATTGTCGTTGACATATAGCAACGAAACCGGCGATATCACATATTACAATTACGGTCGCAGAAAAGAAACTGTAAAATTACAACATTTGGAATCCACAAACACCTTAGACATCATAAATCCGAAATATCACATACTTCGCATTTCATGCCTAACAGTATGAATTCCACATATTGTATCACATTACAGAAAAAGCTAGATGATGTTAAACATTCCAATCGAATCATTAAACACCTAAAATTACCCAAAAAGCTCAACACTTGGGCGTAGTTTTAAAATTATTCAGCACACGCCACAGTACCAATGAACCAGCCGTAGAAAGACCAAACCAACGCCTTACATGTGGCACCGCTGAACCACCACAAACCCAAGGGTTCAGTAGCAGTTTTGACGGTCTCATAATCGAGTTAAGGTTTTGTTCTTCTAGAGGGTCCATCGCATAACTTGCATGATCTTTGAAAGCTTTTTAACCACGGGAAAAATCCAACACTTGGAAAATTTTCCGGCAAGGGAAAAAGTGGGATTTGACATCCGATTGAACTTTTTAATAACGTATAAAGTTACCTGAAAAGAGTTAAAATACGACTACGAAACACTCCGATTTGTTCTTATAGTAAATTAACATCACATGACAATTTAGAAAAATAAACAACACCTAAAGCACCAAAACCCATGTAACAGAACACTGGAGAAATTTGGAGGGGGGAGGGCTTAGAAATGGCCGGTATGGGGGGGTCTCGCCGGCCCAAAATTGGCCAAATGCCTCCAAATTTCACCAGTGTTCATATTATCATATATATATGACTCTGTACTTGTTTAAAAAAATTTTAGGGCTCGTTTTAAAATCGACAGAAACATGGATTTTAGGGTTTCAAGTTTGGAGTTTGTTTCGTGTTCATAATCTAACAATATCCATATAATTTCCTAGCTAGGCTCTGATACCACTGTAGGGTTCCTCTCGACGGTAGCAAGGTTTCGGGAGGCATCGTCCATGCCTTTTTAAAAAATTTGTCGTTTCAAGAAACTCTAAATAAGAATCGATAACTAGGATATAATACGGAAAACATATAGTAAACCATTTACTATCTGAGTGCAGAGGAAATACAACCTTTTTAGATCGGTCCTTCTCTTCATATGCTCCTTGTAGTAGTCCCTTCGATGCGATCATCGTGCTCCCGAACTCTCGGGTGGCTCCATGAGAAGATAGCAACGGTATTGCTTGAAGTCTTCGAGGCCGAAGATGATCTACGTATAGGGATTACTAACTCTAGCTAATACTTCACCAAAGTGAAGCAAACACCCTATACTAAAGTGCTAATCTAGTAGAGGATGGAGAAATAGGAAGTGGGCTCACTTTAGAATTTCTTTTCTCACTTTACTTTCTCACTTAATCAAAACCTAGCAAGCTTTTTGAACTTGAGGAAGAAGATGAACCAAAATGGAATGAGAATAATAAATCAAGTGAGAGAGTAAACCATGGTGAGTGAGTATCATATACTAACCCATTTAGAGACATTACCATGGCTAAGTGTGATGGTTAGGTTACTAAATATCTAAGGTAAAAACAAAGTGAGTGGACTTTGTCAAAGCAAACCCTAGCTTCTACAAGCTTCATGCTTGTGACAAAACCTCCACTAATTTTGTAATTACCTTAAATAATAAAACCCACTATCACAATTAGAATGGTGTATGTCTTACACACCCATGAATGATGTATCAACAACCATGATACAAAAAGAAAACACAATTTAATATATATCACATAAATATTAAAGTTGTGCACATATGGGGAAAAAACAAATGCTTAAGTGAACCAATGTTAGTTAATGTAAATTAGTATATCAAATATACAATTATACACTAAATTATCAAATCAACACTTGACTTAATAATCCGGCTATATCACATATAACCGACTAACACTAAATGTACCAACTTATCGAATCAACACTTGATTCGATAACCCGGCTCTATCACATATAACCGACCGATACAAAAGTCGCGAGAATAGAATACGGTATCACACACACGCATTATTCTCGCTCCCGTACATATCACATATGCGCTCCTATTTCGTTTTTCCTGAGCCAGTAAAACTTCTATGTAGGACTCTAAAGACTCGTCAATACGCCGGCAGTAGGTAATGATCATATCAAACACCTACAAGCCATTAGCGGTACTAGCTGGACGTAACGACTACCCGGGTATTGAGCGATCAGAAGATCAGCAAGCAAGCTCGCTCCAACTCCTGCAAAAGCCTGACAGTGACACTACCGTACAGTCCGGTCTCCTCGTATGATATGTCGCATATCAAGTCTAGGGGTGGTAAACATCAGACCTCAATAACCGATAAGTCATGCCGATATGAGCCTCATAACGGGTCGAGAAACTACTGGTAACACTTACCAGTAAATTTCTAAACCAGCCCTGGCCAGGGACTTCCCTGTTATGGCCAATCGAGCACAGCGCAACATCAACCCCCAATACCGGGAGAGACGAAACTCCTCATATCGCTCATTGCCACCATGTGACTCGAGGATGTACCAAAAAACCACCGTTTGCACGCCCTTTTGGACATAGTAAGATGGAAATCAAAGCACAGTGGGAATCACACGAGACTCTATGACGATCTCGGGTTTACAGACTAACCTGTACCAGTGTCACCAGAGAACTGCCATCTGACGTGAGGTATAATACCATCTGGGAGTTCTTGGAGAGTCCGTCCAGTGTACCCAGTCTCCACTGAGCACCCGTATATCATCTCTGATGTCAAACACCAATGGATATGGGATCATCCATCGCCCATCTATATGGGTCGAGAAGCTATACGCTAATCGACTCTGGTATATCGATGCCACGTCTCGATACACCCATGACTAGGGACCTTAAAGGATGTACTTATGGACTACCATGGCCCCAATAGTATGATCTGCATCATAGTCCTGGTAGTCAAGTACACATCCTAAGGGCTTTACCAACATGTAACAGAGAGACAATCGGTGTACACGTTAAGGTAAAGAGTAACCAGATAGCATACTATCATGTCAAGCAAGAAATTCCTCACTATATATGTCCAAGCATCCATTACAATATACATCTCATGTATAGTAATGGCCTCTAGGGCATACATATAACTAACATCAGTCCATTCAGTTTTGAATAAAATGTTGAACATTTGTTTGGGCTCAGTCCCTTTTTATTCAACAATGCTGAGCATTGATTTAGGTTCTGACACCCTCTTTTCTTTTTGTCTTTTATTGAGTGTTAAACACTTTTTATGGCGCTGGGGCCTTATGTACAGAGCGCTTTATGTTTCCTCAACGCCTACGTGAGGAGCACTTGGAGCGCTTGGCGCTGAGCGCCAGACTGGGAGCGCTACGGCGCTTCTTATAAAACGACGCCCACGTGAGGAGCCCGTGGAGCGCTTAGCGCTAAGCGCCAGACTGGGAGCACTAAAGCGCTTCTTATAAAATAGCGCCCATTTGAGGAGCACGTGGAGCGCTTTGCACTGAGTGCCAGACTTGGAGTGCTAATGCGCTTCTTTTAAAATGGCGCTCACATGAGGAGCACATGGAGCGCTTGGCGCTGAGCGCCAGACTGGGAGCGCTACGGCGCTTCTTTTAAATTGGAGCGCTACGTTGCTTCTCATAAAATAGCGCCCATGTGAGGAGCACGTGGAGCGCTTGACGCTGAGCGCCAGACTTGGAACGCTAAAGCGCTTCTTTGCCAGCTCTGTTCAATTCTGTGCTCTGGGAATCAAATTCTCGATTTATAAGAGACTTTGTCTTATGGATCTAAGAACCGAGTTCTTCTTTTGTGAGGAGATGCTATGATCTCTTTGTTTTTGTAAAAGACTTTGTCTTATATATCTCTGATCTAGAAAAAGAACTAAGTTCTTATGATGTGAGAGTTAAACTCTCAAATATGGAGGAGATGTTATGATCTCTCTTCTTTTTATTTACCTTGAAGAAAGTTCTTCTTCTTAGAGCTTGCTCTCGTCTTTGAAGTTTCCTGAAGTTTGGGGGGGTTCCTTTGTTGTGTCTATGTACAAGACTTGAAGTCTTGGGTCCTTTATTTAGGGGAGACTGATTTGTTGAATCAGTTAAGAAAATCTCTCATTGAGAGATCTCTAACTTATTTGGGAATTTATCCCACCATTGGATCTTTGATCCAAGGGCTTCTGTTTTACAGAATGCAACTTTCTTGGTTTTAGCAAGATTAGGAAAATATTCCCCCATACAGAACTTATTCTGTATCTTGGTGATCTTTAATCACCATTGGATCTTTGATCCAATGGTGCTCTGATTTACAGAGCACAATCCTTCTTGTTTGGAAAGATTTGAGAAGTATTTCCTCAACAGAATTTTATTCTGGCATTTTGATGATTTTTCATGTTCGTTGGATCTTTGATCCAAGGGTGGAGAACATTTAGTTCTAGCGCTGGCGCTCTCGTGCTTTGCACGTAAGGCGCTGCCTCAGAGTCTTTAGCGCTGGTGCTCTTGGCGCGAGCACTCTCGTGCTTTGCATATGAGGCGCTGCCTTAGAGTCTTTAGCGCTGGCGCTCTTGGCGCTGACGCTCTCGTGCTTTGTACGTGAGCGCTGCCTCAGAGTCTTTGACTCTTAGCACTGGCGCTCTTATGAGGCGCTGCCTAATTTCGAATTTCAAATTTTGAATAGAGCTTTGCTCACTGATTGGGGGAAACAAATGCCCCCCACCGTTGCGCTCACGTAGCTTACACGTGAGTGCAACGGTGGCAGCTTTTCCACCGTTGGATCAACTTGAAAGTTGAATCGACTTCCAGCGCCTATAAATAGGGCCTTTGGACCTTAGGACGACTTCTGTTCATCTTCTCCCTTTTTTGTTTTTCCTGAGAATTGAATTCTCTCTTCAGAGCATAGATCTCTGCCCCAAGAACTTTCTTTGTTCAAATATTTGGTAAAAATCATGTTTGACCCCATTAAACAGAGCTTTGCTCTTCCTAGATCATAGATCTAAAGAAATCTTTTTTAGGGTTTCTTAACAGTGCTTTGCTCTTTCTTAGATCATAGATCTAAAGAGATCTTTTTTAGGTTTTCTTAACCCATTAATGAAGAACTCTCAGAGTTTCTAAGATTTGAGTTTCAGATCTTTAAGGATCTTAAGGCTTTACATCTGTAAAAGCTTTGCTTTTTAGGGTTTTGATGGATGATTCCATCGTTTTCACAGAGCATAGGTCTTAAAGTTTTTAGGGAATTTTATTCCTCTCATAATTAGAGTTGACAGATGTCACTCTTGTCTCCAGAGCGTTGCTCTCGAGGGAGTTTAACTCCTTGTCCCGAGGGGCCTCTCATTAAATGAGAATCCTTTTAGGATTTCTTATTTAATGAGTGATTGTCAAATCAATGATGAGTCGTCATCTTGATTTGGGGGGTCCCTTTTGGTCCCTTTCTACTGCATTGCAGTGTCGTACAAATTTGAAGTACCAAGTGTTAGAATTTGGACTGTAGCATTGACAGCTAACCCTTGTTCTTTTTCGCGCAGGTACTATGTCTTTTTACACTTCTTTCCCATTAGTTCGTCCGGAGAGCGCATTCCCTGACGCGCCCGTGGATAGGGAAGTCTTCGCGCTGATCAAAGATCACGACCCGAAGCAAAAGTCCCTTCATTTATGGGGGGCGTGGTACAATCAAATCATCCGGGGTCGATGCAACTTCTCTTGTGCGGTGCCTTCGGAGCCTATTTCGGCGATCCACCATGCCGACTCACCCTCAGTGAACTATGCCGTAAAGGAGGTCAACTGGACTTCAGAGGGTTGCCTTCAGACCTCTATCGCCGCGATACCCGTACAGCCGCCAATGGCTTTGGATATTCTGGAGCGGCGTATATGTCAAGGCGAGTCGCGTCCTTAGAGACAGCCGTACATGATAGGCTTGACTCCTCGCCAGCCAGCCGGGTACTTGCAGTGGGCTCGATATATTTTCCAAGAAATCATTGCTGCTAAAGCTTGGGTTGTACCCCGCATTTTACGCATCTCTTTTCCAGTATTCCATGCATCCTGTATAGTGGGTCAAAGCGTTCTTGGAACAATGTAATATTCTGACTCACACCTTCCTCGTATCAGATCGGGAAGTTTCCATCTCTTTGGAGTAGTTCGCGGAGATCTCCGGCTTACCTGCCAGGGGAGAACATTACGAGGAGATACTTCCTCCTGACGAGTACATCTTTGCCGCCAAATCAGTGGTGATGGGCCTTACCCCGGAGAATGCCATTCAACATCAATCACCAAGTCTGATTAAGGTGTTGAAAATTTACGAAGGTCTGTTTCTCGAATCCGGAGGACACGGGGTCAGCTTCGCAGATTTCATTGCTCACTTTCTTCGCCCGGAAGTCTTATAGAAACAAGCTACGAAATTCGCCAAGCTTGACGACCCGTTTGGTTTTGGCTTGGACAGCAAGCCAACGACGGAGGTCGATCAAAGGAATTTCTTTCTCCCGGATACCCCGGTCGTCCCCTTTGCATAGCTCGCAGCTTCAGACATTGACGAAGAGGCGTTCTTTCTAGGGTTTCTTGGCCTATGGTTGAGTTGGTTTGTGCTCCCGATGCACCCTCGCCATATGAGGCCATCCGCCTTCTACCCGGCTCACCGAATGGTTGTTGGGATGCGAGTGGCCGTCGGGGTCGCTGGACTAGCTCACTTATATCATGGCCTTAGCTTGGCGGCAAACACCACTCAGCCGGGGGTGCAGTCCATAAATTTCCCGATGCACTATTTCACTTCGTGGCTCGAGCTGCATGTGCTCGACGCTTTTGGAGTCCACAAGCGGCCCCGTTTCTACGAAAGTTATAACTTTCCTCGGGTTATGCGGCTAGTTGACACTTCTACTTTGGAACCGCCTCAGCGAGAGGCTCGGGGCTTGGTTCTTCGCCCGCGTACGGTCAGGGATGGCATGACCTTCGTCGATAAGATTTTGACTATCGGCAAGGAATCCACCAAGACGGTGCAGCCGCTGCGGGACACCTTCAAAGACGGGGCTTCTACCTTGAAAGCTCGGGAGATTCTTCACTTATATTCAATCAGGCCAGGCTTTTTAGAGTTTAGGCAGAACGATTCGGCGTTGTTCATGAGATACAACCCGCACCGTTTCGCTCAACAATCAAGCTACAATCAGGGTGTCCCGCTTGAGGCCTTCCTGTAAGTCCACGTTGCCCACCCCGGTGCTTGCGGGGAGGCGGAAACGGTATAAAAATCGGATTGTTATCGAACTAGGCAACATAGACTATCAAAAGGAGGATCTTTGCTAAACAAAAACTAACTACAAAGCTAACTAGTTTTAGCTAGATGGAAGAAAGGTTATACCTAGGGCTTTATGTCCTTCTCTCCTTGCTCCTTGGAGTGAAAGATGTGATCTTCTTGTCACCTTCTCTAGTCGAAGAAGGATCCACCCGAGAGCCTCAACCTTTGGCTTCAACTTCAAGGTAGAAGTAACTAAGATGCTAGAAGTGCTAATCCTAGAACCTTAGAAGAGAGTAGAGAATATTTTAGAGTGATTTATCTCAAGCTCAAGTGTTTCTCAACTCATGAGAGGGGAGAGCTAGAGAGAGAGGAAGAGGAGGAGAGAGAATCTATATGATAGAATGAAAAGAATAATGAACCATTCTCACATATATGTGTGAATTATGAAATTAGATAATTAGCTAAGATAATTATCATGGTTAATCAAGACTTGACCATTATCATTTCACATTAAATACAAATTGCAAGGATCAAAGAGCATCTTTCATATGGAATGATGATGGTCAACATGTCAACCTAAGTCAACAAATCAAGATAGTCAAATGGTCAACAACCCTAACCATGCACAATTATATTTAACTAATATCAATTAATCATAATTCTCACATAAGCATTAGGGTTAAGAAAATGACAATGGTCATCAACCCTAATCAAAGTCCTGTCCCTCTGTCTCAGTCAACTGTGCATACGCACCCGTATTCGTGATCCGAGGAACACGAATACAATGAGATAAAACCAAACCCAAATCATATACTAGGATCTGGCTTAAACCAAAGCCCGCTAGTATAAGCTGTCTGAACAGCAAACGTGCACAAGTGCGCGGATGTGAACGAACCCTGTCGCAAAACCATGCGACCTCTACTCATTTTGCCTAAAGGCGAATAACTCTCTGTGTGGGACTCTAAAGACTCGACACTACGCTGGCAGTGGGTTTAACCACAGACCGCAAGCGGCACTAGCTGTACGTAATGGTCCCCAGGTAGATGCCGATAAGAAGACTGACGAGGTGAACCCATCTGAACTCCTACTGAGCCTGAATGTGACAGTCTCCGTACAGTCCGGTCTGTTCGTCTGATACATCGCATGGTGGGCCTAGGGGGGCGGTAAACGTCAGTCCCCTAATAGCGGTACAAATCGTGTCGGAGTGTAGCCCAGAACACCCTGAGATAACACTGGAAACCTACCGGTATATCTCGCTTGCCCTGGCCAGGGACTACTTGTGTAATGGCTCTCCTGGACACAGCGCGATGTCAACCCCCAATACCGGGAGAGACGAATCCTGTCTAACCGTCACTGCCTCCAAGTGCTTCGGGACTGCACCCAACTACTACCTGTTTGCACGACTCCTTTGAGCCGTGGTAGGGTAGTAATCAAAGTACAGTGGGAACACACTCGAGGCGAAGTGACAGTGTCAAGTCAGCGGACTAAGCTGTACTCATGTCACCTGGGAACTGATAACTGACGATAGGTATAATACCAACCAATAGTTCCCGACGAGTCCTGTCCAGTGTACTCATAACCTAACGAGCACCCGTATACTATCTCAAGTACGACGTACTGACGGCTGTGGGACAGGCCGTCTCCCGCGCTGGGATGAGAAGTGCATACACTAGTATACTCCGGAGTATCGATGCCCTGTCTCGATAATCCCACGACCAGGGACGTGTAAATAAGGATGTGCTTGTAGATTACCCAGCCCCCACGAGTGTGACTGCCATCACAACGCTGGTAATCAAGCAAAGATCCTAAGGGATCCACTAATGCGTATAGGTGATATAATAAAAGAAACACATGTACACATTAAAGCAGAGACAAACCAAGTAGCATACTACCATTTCGAGGAAGATTGTATATACAACTGTGAATATCCCAAGCTTCCATCAAGTAATATACATACTAGTATGATACAGTAATAGCCTCTAGGGCATATACACTAACAATCTCCCACTTGCACTAAGGCCATGTACTGGCGTATCGAAGACCTATCATTTCGATCAGCCGCTCGAACTGAGTCTGGGGTAAGGCCTTCGTGAATGGATCTGCAGTGTTATCTTCTGAAGCAACCCTCCGAACCTCGATCTCCTGGTGATCCACGATCTCCTTGATCAGGTGATACCGCCTCAAGATGTGTCTGGATTTCTGATGGGACCTGGGTTCCTTCGCTAAAGCTATATCCCCGTTGTTGTCGCAATACAGAGGTATTGGATCAACAATGGACGGAACCACCTGAAGTTCTTTCAAGAACTTCCTCATCCAGACGGCTTCTTTTGCGGCATCAGATGCAGCGATGTATTCCGCTTCCATAGTCGAGTCAGCAACGATTTCCTGTTTGGAGCTCTTCCAACACACCGCCCCTCCATTGAGGGTAAAGACAAAACCCGACATGGACTTGGAATCATCCTTGTCACTCTGGAAGCTGGAGTCAGCAAAGGCCTCAATCTGGAGGTCTTTTCCGCCATACACCAAGAACATCTCCTTAGTTCTTCTCAGGTACTTGAGAATGTTCTTTACCGCTATCCAGTGTTTCTCCCCAGGGTTTGACTGATACCTGCTTACCACACTCAGTGCATAAGCCACATCTGGTCTGGTACACAACATCGCATACATTATAGAGCCTACCGCAGAAGCGTAGGGTATAACAGACATGCGATCCCTCTCCAAATCAGTCTTAGAAGACATCTCTTTGGAGAGGGTGATCCCGTGACAAGCCGGTAGATTACCGCGCTTGGAATCTTCCATACTGAATCTTTTCAGTATGGTGTCGATGTACTTGGACTGTGAGAGTCCTAATATCCTCTTGGATCTGTCACGGTAGATCCGGATCCCCAGAATGTATGAGGCATCAACCAGGTCTTTCATGGAGAACCTGTGTGATAAGAACCCTTTGACAGATTGTAGCATAGGAATGTCATTTCTTATTAAGAGAATGCCATCCACGTATAAAACGAGGAATACTGCAGTTCTCGCTACAAATCTACTATAGATGCATGGTTCATCTGGATTTTTGATAAAGCCAAATTTCTTGACCGTCTCATCAAAACAGATGTTCCAACTCCGCGATGCCTGCTTTAGTCCATAAATGGACTTAAGCAACTTGCACACCTTTCCGCTGCTCCCACTCTGAATGAAACCCTCTGGCTGGTCCATATAGACACACTCCTCTAAATTTCCATTTAGAAAAGCGGTCTTTACGTCCATCTGCCAAATCTCATAATTGTGGAAGGCAGCAATGGCAAGAAGGATCCGAATGGATTTCAGCATAGCTACTTGAGAAAAAGGTTTCGTCATAGTCCAAACCAGGTCTCTGACGAAACTACTTTTTGCTTTAGAATGCAACGGGCTTCTTGACTTAAGTTTTCAACCAGTCTAGCTTTATAGGTCTCAACCTGTCCATCTACACCAATCTTCCTTTTGAAGATCCACTTGCATCCTACGGGTTTTACCCCATCTGGAGCAATGTCCAACGTCCATACTTTGTTGGTGTACATGGACTCCATTTCGGTCCGCATTGCATCCAGCCATTTTACCGAGTCAACGCTCTGAATGGCTTGCTGGAAGCTAGTAGGCTCATCACAATCAATGATGCAATCCTCTCTATCTCCGTCTATGAGAAAACCGTAGTATCTCTCGGGCGGATGAGACTGCCTACTACTCCTGCGGAGCGGCGTAGGAATGTCCTGATCTTTCGAACCCTCTGGTTCTACTAAGCTTTCAGCAATAGCTTGTGGTTCTGGAATTTCTTCCAGTTCTATTGCGCTCCCACTTATTTTCTTTTCTAAGAACTGATGTTCCAGAAAGTGGGCATTACGAGAAACAAGGAATTTTTGTTCCTATGCGTAATAGAAAAGATACCCCCTGGAGTTCTTTGGGTATCCCACAAACTTGCACAGTACTGAGCGTGCCTCGAGTTTGTTCGCATGCTGCTTTTTGATAAAAGATGGACATCCCCAAATCTTCAGGTATTGAAGATAGGGTTTCTTCCTACTCCATAACTCATATGGTGTGGTAGGCACAGTCTTAGTGGGAACTCGGTTCAAAAGGTATCCGGCTGATTCTAGCGCATATCCCCAGAATGATCGTGGCAACTCAGCGTTACTCATCATGGATCGTACCATATCCAATAAGGTTCGATTCCGTCTCTCCGATACACCGTTATGTTGTGGAGTGTATGGAGGAGTAAGCTGAGAGAGAATTCTATTCTCTTTTAGGTAATCCAGGAACTCGGCACTCAAGTATTCACCAACTCGATCAGATATTAGTGTTTTGATACTTTTGCCTGTTTGTTTTTCTACTTCATTCTTGTATTCCTGGAACTTTTCAAAGGCTTCAGATTTATGCTTCATTAAGAAGACATGTCCGAACCTTGAAAAATCATCCATAAAAGTAATGAAGTAAGAATAACCGCTTCGCGCATGTGTAGACATTGGACTGCACACGTCGCTGTGTACGAGTCCCAAGAGCTCGCTTGCTCTTACTCCGGGTCCAGTGAACGGAGTCTTTGTCATCTTTCCTTTGAGACAGGATTGACAAGTTGCATACGATTGATACTCGAACGGATCCAAATATCCTTCTGTATGTAACTTCGTCAATCTTCTCTCATTAATGTGACCGAGTCTACAATACCATAAGAAAGCTTAATTGATTTCAGGAGACTTTCTTTTGTGTGTATTCTGGACATTGAAAATTTGTGGTTGGTTTAATACGTATATACCGTTGTTTAATGTACCTGACCCAATCAAAACTTGATTAAGGTGAATATTCACAACATTACTTACAAATGCAAATTCATAACCTTCTTTAGACAATAAAGATACAGAAATGATATTACAAGTTGCATTTGGTACAAAATAACAACTACGCAAAACCAAAAAGTGTCCATCTGACAATCCCGGATGATAGTCCCCCACGGCCTCAGCATCCATGCTAGCTCCGTTCGCAACTCTGAGGGTCATATCACCTGCCTTCAAAACCTACGCTTTCTCAACGCCTGCAAAGAATTACAGATATGAGATCATGATCCGGTATCCAATACCCAGGAAGTAGAGTTTATTGATAGACAGTTTTCAATAACATACACACCTGAAGCTGAAACCGCAACTCGCTTCAGATCCTGGGTTCTGGCCTTCCAAGCCTTGCAATCCTGTTTCCAGTGTCCACTTTTGTGACCGTAGAAGCATTCTTCCTTTCCCACCAGCTTTCCCGCTACCTTTGTTGCCTTTCCCTTTCCCTTCGTATCCACTTTACTGACACCGCCCCTTGGTTTGGCGGGGGCTTTCTTCTTCTTTCCCTTGGCTTTCGCCCTGGACCTAGAAGAGGAAGATCCTCCTACAAACAAAGTGGATGTCTCCCTACCTTTCTGTAGGGTGCCCTCAGCACTCCTCAACATGTTCAGAAGTTCGGAAAGTTCAACCTCCTTTCCTTGCATAATGAAGTTAAGGATAAACTGGGTGTAAGTGGAAGGAAGGGACTGGAGAATCAAGTCAGTGTAGAGTTCATTCTCCAACGTGGTCCCAAGGTCCGCGAGATCCTCTATATAGCCAATCATCTTAAGCACGTGTTCCGCTACCGATGATCCGACGGCCAATCTTGCCGAAAATAGCTTCTTCGACACTTCGTATCTGGCGATACGAGACTGCTCTCCATACAGTTCTTTTGTATGAAGAAATATGGATTCAAGGTCCATATTCTCGTGCCTCCTCTGATGTTCGTTGTCCATAGAGGCAAGCACGAGGCATTTGGCCTTCGCGCAATCGATCTCCCATGTCTTACAGATTTCTACATCCGCGACGCTGGAGGTGGGACCTGGGACAGGGGGAGCTTTGGTGGTAAGAAGATACCCCAACTTGTCATAAGTGATTGCCATTTTGATATTCCTGAGCCAATCTTTGTAGTTTAGCCCTGTCAGTATATTTTTATCTAGTAATAACTTAAGTCCGGTCATCTTGATTGGTCGCTGCAATTAGGAGAGAGAAAAGAAACACTTTAGCATGATGCTCTTGCAAGTTTAGAGTGGTTTTTAGTTTGTCTAAACAGGATGGCTCCCACTGTCTCTCGAATCCCTCCTCAAACCATAAAGGAAGAATTAGTCAGGATCAATCTCACTGTACAATACTTGCTTAACCGTTCAGCCAGGCCAGTGTCGGTACTTCGAGGAAGGTTTTCCAATGCTTTCGCGAAGTTCCTTAATTAAGTAACCTCTTTTCCCTGTGGGCGTAGCCCCGCTAACACCTTTCTAGACACCTACTAGGTTTATAGCATTGATCGTTAAGTGAGAAATTTCCTGAGGAGTAGCATATACTCACAGTAGGATCGGGATCCAAATATCATTGCGTGATAAAACTGAAGGAATCCTACCAGAATCATCACACTCCAAATGGTATGCAGCGCTAGCAAGTTTCAGTACTTATGAAACTCCCGATGTGGATTTTTGCCCCATGCTCTTATGACCTTGGCATGAGGTCAAAATGTCATAAGTCACATGTCAAGTTCTTCCCATCATTATCCAGGTTAATTTGAACCCACCCGTACCTACCCTTGACGTAGGCCAAAATGGCAGTACGACTGTCTCAAACCAACGCATTCTATCTATGCAACAGATAAATATCCGGCAGCTACCAATCACCATGCCTTGGCGTGAGGTCAAAATACATAGCTTGAATACTACCGAATATTTAACTGAAATGATGGAGGGCTACGAATGGTTTTGGCGAAACCGTGAACGTAGTGAACTTGATATAATCGATGGAACGAGATAGCTTTTAAAAGGAGTGGTTCAAGCTCCGCATTTAAAAGTTTGGTTTTGAAAAGAACCGAGTGGTTTTCAAAGTGTTCCAATCGAATTTTACTTGGTTTATTTTCTTGCATTAATTTTAATGCGTCCCATCATTTAATCCTACCATTGCAGAAAACAACCAAAATATGGTGTACGCTTATGCCATCCGCATTCGCCACGGGGCCCCGTCATCACCCGTTAGGTTACTTAACTAACGACAGAGCGGGGGCTGGACTAGCGCGGATGCAAAACATAAGCAACACCTAAATAGTTATCATATATAGATATATAGCAATGATAGTCAATCCAGATCACAGATGAACACTTTGGATATACTAGGAATCCGCGATTCGTTCGAGCCTGCAACGAAAAGCGGATTACACGGTCGCGATGAATAGCCAATACCTCACCCAAGACCCCTACGGGTGCGGCAAACTACCCGCCAAGTACCCGAAGCGAAGCAACCTCCCTCAACGACGTGAGTAGGCCACTCGGCACTTTGAGATACCCGGTAGTTTGTGCACCCCACCATAGGTCTATCCTGGGAGCAAAAACAGTAAAAAGAAATTATACAATGACGGCTACAACCCCGACCCGGTTGTGCGGCCAAATAAATAATATTACATCAATTTACATATTACATGAATGAAAGGAAAAAGAAACTCTCATCTCACATCCACCCCGGCTATTCATCCGCGACAATCCACCGAGTTCATATACACAAACCAACAAACATTACAGATCACTGATATGTATAACCCCCACTGATCGACGTATAGCGATTAGCAGACGTTCAATACATATAAACATCACAGATATAACCCAATAGTCAAAGTATAGGGAAGTTCGATCAAAAATACGGATTTATAGCCACCCCAAATACAAATTTCTATTCTCGAAAATCTGGGCAGAAATAACATATCTTAAAAATCCCAAAACCTTAACAGAAGAACACTGCACCAAACTCGGTCCAGAACGGAGTCAACTCGGCCGCGGTTCCGCGGCAAGAAGCATGTTCTTGCCGCGGAAACGCGGCGCTTTGAATGGTTCACTGGATCGTCTTTGGTGAGTTTCTTAACAAAACCCTGAGCCGATTTTTGAAGTATGATTTATTATTTTTAGAGCAGAAAAAAAAACAACAGAAACTTAGGGTTTTGAAATTTTAGTTTTGCGATTTTTACCGATCGAACTTCTATACACTTTACTAACTAGCTAGTTTATGTTTAGTTAGGCTCTGATACCACTGTAAGTCCACGTTGCCCACCCCGGTGCTTGCGGGGAGGCGGAAACGGTATAAAAATCGGATTTTTATCGAACTAGGCAACATGGACTATCAAAAGGAGGATCTTTGCTAAACAAAAACTAACTACAAAGCTAACTAGTTTTAGCTACATGGAAGAAAGGTTATACCTAGGCCTTTATGTCCTTCTCTCCTTGCTCCTTGGAGTGAAAGATGTGATCTTCTTGTCACCTTCTCTAGTCGAAGAAGGATCCACCTGAGAGCCTCAACCTTTGGCTTCAACTTCAAGGTAGAAGTAACTAAGATGCTAGAAGTGCTAATCCTAGAACCTTAGAAGAGAGTAGAGATTATTTAGAGTGATTTATCTGAAGCTCAAGTGTTTCTCAACTCATGAGAGGGGAGAGCTAGAGAGAGAGGAAGAGGAGGAGAGAGAATCTATATGATAGAATGAAAAGAATAATGAACCATTCTCACATATATGTGTGAATTATGAAATTAGATAATTAGCTAAGATAATTATCATGGTTAATCAAGACTTGACTATTATCATTTCACATTAAATGCAAATTGCAAGGATCAAAGAGCATCTTTCATATGGAATGATGATGGTCAACATGTCAACCTAAGTCAACAAGTCAAGATAGTCAAATGGTCAACAACCCTAACCATGCACAATTATATTTAACTAATATCAATTAATCATAATTCTCACATAAGCATTAGGGTTAAGAAAATGACAATGGTCATCAACCCTAATCAAAGTCCTCTCCCTCTGTCTCAATCAACTGTGCATACGCACCCGTATTCGTGATCCGAAGAACACGAATACAATGAGATAAAACCAATCCCAAATCATATACTAAGATCTGGCTTAAACTAAAGCCCGCTAGTATAAACTGTCCGGACAGCAAACGTGCACAAGTGCGCGGATGTGAACGAACCTTATTGCAAAACCATGCGACCTCTATTGATTTTGCCTAAAGGCGAATAACTCTCTGTGTGGGACTCTAAAGACTCGACACTACGCTGGCAGTGGGTTTAACCACAGACCGCAAGCGGCACTAGCTGTACGTAACGGTCCCCAGGTAGATGCCGATAAGAAGACTGACGAGGTGAACCCATCTGAACTCCTACTGAGCCTGAATGTGACAGTCTCCGTACAGTCCGGTCTGTTCGTCTGATACATCGCTTGGCGGGCCTAGGGGGCGGTAAACGTCAGTCCCCTAATAGTGGTACAAGTCGTGTCGGAGTGTAGCCCAGAACACCCTGAGAGAACTCTGGAAACCTACCAGTATATCTTGCTTGCCCTGGCCAGGGACTACTTGTGTAATGGCTTTCCTGGACACAGCGCGATGTCAACCCCCAATACCAGGAGAGACGAATCCTGTCTAGCTGTCACTGCCTCCAAGTGCTTCGGGACTGCACCCAACTACTACCTGTTTGCACGACTCCTTTGAGCCGTGGTAGGGTAGTACTCAAAGTACAGTGGGAACACACTCGAGGCGAAGTGACAGTGTCAAGTCAGCGGATTAAGCTGTACTCATGTCACCTGGGAACTGATAACCGACGATAGGTATAATACCAACCAACAGTTCCCGACGAGTCCTGTCCAGTGTACTCGTAACCTAACGAGCACCCGTATACTATCTCAAGTACGACGTACTGACGGCTGTGGGACAGGCCGTCTCCCGCGCTGGGATGAGAAGCGCATACGCTAGTCTACTCCGGAGTATCGATGCCCTGTCTCGATAATCCCACAAATAGGGACGTGTAAATAAGGATGTGCTTGTAGATTACCCAGCCCCCACGAGTGTGACTGCCATCACAACGCTGGTAATCAAGCAAAGATCCTAAGGGCTCCACTAATGCGTATAGGTGATATAATAAAAGAAACACATGCACACATTAAAGCAGAGACAAACCAAGTAGCATACTACTATTTTGAGCAAGATTGTATATACAACTATGAATATCCCAAGCTTCCATCAAGTAATATACATACTAGTATGATACAGTAATATCCTCTAGGGCATATACACTAACACTTCCTAGCTGAGCTAGCTGTCATGGAAGAGGGTATCCACAACGCGCTACACCATTTCATGCGGCTTAACACTGGGTCTAACTCCTTTATCAGTGAGCCGAGCTGCGTCCCGAAGGTCTTGAACGTATACGTGGCGTGGTACCAGCATGCGATGGCTGCTGTTATCAAGGAAGAAAAGCGATTATTGCTTGATCTCAAGGGTGCTGTCCCAGCTGGTAATCCAGCCATTCCTTTGAAGCGACGGACCATCGTTCGTCCTTCCTTGAGAGGAGCTACTGTGGTGGTGGTCCCGCATGCCTTTCCTGATAAGCCTCTACCCTATGTGCCTGTAGAAGCGGTGGCTGCAGCGTCTCCTGAGTCTGGCGTGGTAAAGTGATCGGGACTCGTCGCCCAAAGTTTCCCGCCAAGCGCAAACTCCTGTCATTGGCTGCCGGTACTCGCTCACAAAAGAAGAAGAAGTCACTATTTTTTGCCGACGTTGTGCTCGGCTAGGAACCCCATGCTCCCTATAGCGAAGGCTTAAGTGAGTATGGTACCAACGAGGGTTTATTTATCGTTCCTGCGGATGATACTGATCTTCAAGCTGCCCTTGTGGCTTCCGAGCGACTGGCTCACGATGAAGCAACGCTAATCACTATCGCACAGTCAGGTAGACTTCAGTCGTATCTTTCCGCGGTTATTATTTCTTTTATTATGCTTTCACTGATGTTTTCTCCCTCAACAGGTATCTCTGCTGAAGAGGCTCTCGCGGCTTCCCTCAAGACATTCGAAGAGGAAGAAAGGCTCCGCGCTTCTCTGGGCCTTAGTAAAATTCTACTCATTGTGGCCTTCATTCCCTTTTTCTTTGTTTGTGGTTTGACCCTCTCTTTTATTTTATTGCAGGGACTATCTTGACTCGGGTTATTCCAAGTGCGACACCGATCGCGAGTGGTGACGCAGCGGCGCTTCCAGAGCCGGCTATTGTGGCCCCAGCTCCCCCGACAGTACCGCAGAAGGCTTCACTTAAGCAGTCGATGACGGACGCTATAACGGCTCCAAAGGCAGATCTTGGTTTGGACAATGACGTCCCTTGATGGAGGTCTTGAGGAGATCGCTTCTCACCATTCATACCGAAAAGAAACGCAGGAAGCGCGCAACGAAGGAACGTGATTCCGCTTTGGCTATAGGTGCAGGCTCAAGCACCACTCCATCTGTCGCTATTCCAGAAGATACTCCAGCTGCCCTGTCTACCGCCCATAGACAGGTTGCGCGTGCGGCTCGGGAAGAAACCGAAAAGCTGCCCGAAAGTTATGTAATGCTGAGTCTTTTATTAGAAATTGATCTTCAAATTATTATATACCATATCCTGCAGGGCCAAGTCCTGGCGATGAGATGGCAGGCGAGACGATGGCGACCACAGAGCCCGAAGTGGCTACTCCCTCTCACGAGTCTGGGACTGCTCAAACCACCGCTCTTTCTTCTTGTGGTTCCCTATTATCGGCGGGTATTGCGAGTGTCACGATGGCCCTCGTCGAATCAGGGGATGAATCCATGGGCGCCGAAACTATTCCACTGAAGGAGAGCGACGAAGCCGCTGAACCCGGTGATGCTTCCGTCGCGGTTTTGGCTGATGACCCATCAGGTAGGTCTTGGGTCACTGTTTACTTTTTATTTCGCAATCCCTTTCAATCCTCTCTAATGACATTTTGTTTGTTTCGAATGTAGGTGTGGTGAGCGCTGAGGTTGTGCTACCCAAAGAAGCGTCACCAGTGTTTGCTCTGACGATCGTTGTCCCTTCGCCTTCTCTTGTGTCCTCTCAAATGCTGGAAGGTATGGGTTTGCGATTTATTTAATTTAAATTATGGATACCATTTTCCTTCTATTGATAGTAAATTGTCGCAATTCTGCAGGAGTCCTTTTCGACCATCAGTATCAGGTGTTGAACCCACATTTCTCCTTCCAGTCAGAAATCGTCCTGCCTGCAGGTGTCGGTGAGTATAGTTTTTAACCGACATCCTTTCCTTTCTTTTACGGGTGACCATGTCATTGTTAATTCTTCTTTGAATCAATTGCAGCGTTACAGATTGGAGGAGGGGATGAGAGAATAGCCGCGCCTCCGGTACTCCCAACTTTGCCACCTATCGCAGCCGGTATAGTAGACTCCATTGCTCGTGCATTTTCTTTATCTCTTGAGCCGACATTTGACCATAACTTGTTTTGCAGCAATCGTACTGACACCATCTTCCTTCGAGTCTCAAATCCCAATGTTGCCAGGGCCTTTTGCTAAACGCCCATCTTCTAGGGGTGCTGCGAATAGCCTGCGAATGCTGAGTGAGTTCGTCGAGGATCTTGATGCCGAGGCCTCTGCATTCGCTGCAGATTTTGCCGCTGAAGTCAATCCTATGTTGGCGACGCTCGTGAACTTCCATGGCGAAGGCGTCGTCGAGTCTTGGGTTAATCACTGCAGAAAGATCGAGACTTGCCTGCACGAGATTGAGCTCAAGCGTCCTGCTCCGGAAGTATCTGCTTTGAACTCCCAGCGAGTCGCGTGGGTTAAGCAGAGTGTTCCTTTCCTTCGCCATTTTGAACAAGAGGCGATCCTAAAGCGAAAGGAACGTGAGGCGACTTCCACCAAGTTTGTCCAATTGCGTGCCCAGGTCGAAGCGAACGCTGCACAGCTAAAGTCTATTTTTGAAAACCTCCAACGATGTATTTCTGACGGGCTAGTGCTGAGGAAACAGCTTGACTTCACTGAGCAGGCTACACCGAGTCAGGAAGCCGCTCATCAGGAAATCGAAGAGAAGCTTTCATCCTGTTTACAGCAATGGGCTCGAATTGAAGCGGAGTTGGCCGCGGCGGCTGATCGTGAAAAGGAGTTGAGAGGAGTGCGCGAGCGGCTTGTTGACTTACTGAAGACGTCTCCTTCTTAGTAGTCGCCTTTATATCAACTGAAAATTTGTAATCTATGAATAATATGCCTTTATTCATTTTTTTATTCTTTTATATGATGTATCTTGTACTCAATTGAATTCATGAATAAAAGACACATTTTTTTTGTACTATCTCCTTCTTTTCTCTGCTGTGTCGTTGGCATGTTACTCTAGCAAATGTAGCCTTTAGATAGTAGATAGAAATTCATCTTGAACTCTTTATATGGTAGCGATGTCTTAGGAAACAGGTTCAGGTCTGCCGCCCAAGACTTTTCAACTTTACGAGCCGTGAGGGTCTCATAAAGACTTTTCTCCCTATGAGTCGAGAGGATCTCGTAGGTGTATTTCCTCCTTAGGAATCGTAAGGATGCCTAAGTGCGTTTTCTCTTGAGAGTCGTAAGGATCTCACAAGATAATTTTCTCCCTTACAAGTCAAGAGGACTCGTTAATGGTTGGTGAGTTGACTTGTTTCCGAGACGGAGTCATTGGATGACGTATTTCCGAGACAGGGTCATTTGCTGACGTATTTCTGAGACGGGGTCATTGGATGACGTATTTCCGCGACAGGGTCATTAGCTGACTCAAGGTTGTCTGTGAACCGTAGAGTCTTGGAACGGGAGACTTTGCCGTGGCTCCGATTGGTGATGTCTCGTCCGTGCCCTGCTGGCATGAGGAGGAACGTCGTGTTGATCTCCTAGGATGCAGATATTGCTGTCGAGATCTGACTTTCCCTTTGACAGAGTTTGTTGGGACATGTGGTTCCCTTTTTGTTTATGCCTATGAATTGTATACAGGGGTCAGTATGGACTTACCTATAGGACAGAAGTTTCATTCTTTCATCATTTTTTTATTTCTTTCTGCGATGCTCTATCATTTCAGCTTTTTATATCGCGCAAGTCGCGATTGCCCAATCATTACGGCTATTTTTCGCGGTGCCCAATCATTTCGGCTATTTTTTCTTTTTACTCGCTGCTTTTTATTGCGATTTGCTCAATCATTTCGGCAATCTTTATATGCATTTATGGCCCGCTGACTTTTGCTGCGAGTATGGAACTTGGAATCGGTGCCGATCTTAGCATCAACATTGCTGCGACTGGAATATTTCCAGGAGCGAATCATCATTTGCCGTGAAAGGACTTGGAATTTGATACCGATTTAGGCATCAGCATCGCTACCACTGGAATATTGTCAGGAGCGAATCATCATTTACGTCTGTCGATTTGAACAAAGGTGGCTTAGCAAACAGGGTTAGGATCCTGTCGACTAAGGATTTTGACTTCATGAGCCGTAAGGGTCTCATAAAGATGTTTCTCCTTACGAGTCGTGAGGATCTCGTAAGTGCATTATCTCCTTAAGAATCGTGAGGATTCTTAAGTGTATGGTCTCTTATATGTCGTAAGGATCTCATAAGAGCATTTTCTCTTTGCAAGTTGAGAGGACCTACAAGTGTTTGTTCACCAAATGAGGGCATTCCTCGTCGTTGGTGGGACTTGATGGGGGAGAAGTTTATTTGTGCCCGTGGATTGTATACAAGAGACAATATTCAACCGTTTGTAGGATAGTATGGGAAATATGATGGCTTAAGAATAGGTTCAGATCCATGTAGCTTAAGGCTTTTGAATCTTATAAGCCGTAAGGGTCTCATAAGAGGGTTCTCCTTACGAGTCGTGACGATCTCATAAGTGTAATTTCTCCTCAGGAATCGTGGGGATTCCTAAGTGTGTTGTTCCCTTGTGAGTCATAAGGATCTCACGCAGGTATTTTCTCCTTACAAGGTCGAGAGGACCTTGCAAGTGCGCATGAATTTACGAGTCTACGCCCTTTTGGGTTTTCATAAACTCGCCGGTAGCCCTGCTGTTTTTACTCATGGAGCCCTTTCGGGTTTTCATCTGTGCCCATCTTGCTTATGGATGTACCGTTTTTTTTGCGTCAGCCCAAGGATACTGCGGTTTTTAGTAGTTTTAGAGACGTTTCGGTCCGTCGCTAGTTTTAGGACATTGCGGTCCATAGTGAGTTTTAGGACATTACGGTCCATTGTCGGTTTAAGGACATTTCGGTCCATCGCTGCCATTTTGGAGACAACGGTTTCGTTGGATACTACTTATAGAGTTTGGGCTTGGGAAGATAGTGAGCGGACATAGGCGTCGTCATCTATCGTTGACCTAGGCCGTGACTCGTCAGGCGTAGTATTTTTTCAGGAACCGGCCATTTATTGGCCTGAAGGGTCTTTTTCCATGCATATCCATGAGCAAGTAAGCCCCACCTTGGTAGACTTTGTCTATGATGTATAGGCCCTCATAGTTCGGCTCAAATTTCCCCCATTTAGTACGATTGGGGATCATAGGTCTCTTGACCACTAGCACGAGTTCGCCCTGGCGAAATGTCCTCGGCCTGGTCAATCTCTCCTATGAGTGTGTCATCTTTGCTTTGTAAACCTCCAAGTTTTGCTGCGCTATGAGACGAGTTTCATCGAGGGCGTCGAGCTCCTCAAGCCGAAGATGAGCATTCTCTTCATCTGTTAGTTCGTAATGAACCGCCACTCGCAGAGAGGGTAACTCTATCTCGAGGGGGAGCACCGCTTCAGCGCCGAATACCAATGCATACGGTGTTTTGTTTGTGGCCATTTTGAACGTGGTTCGGTAAGCCCAGAGAGCTTCATGCAGTCTCTCGTGCCAGTCCTTTTTATTTTTGGACACCGTCTTCTTTATGATCTTCGTCAAGGTCTTGGTAAAAGTCTCAAATAGACCGTTAGCTCCGGGATTATAGACCGAAGAGTATCTCCAGTCTATATTATGCTGCTGTGCGAAGCGACTGATTTTGTGACTTCTGTAGGCCGGCCCATTGTCGGAGATAATCCGTCGCGGAGTGCCGAACCGATAAATGACGTGTGTCTTGAAGAAATAGAGAATGTTCTCCGTCTTAACCTCTTTTAGCGGTACTGCTTCTGCCCACTTGGAGAAGTAATCGGTTGTCGCCAATATGAACCGATGTCCTATGGATGATGCTGGTTCGATGGACCCAATTATGTCGGTTCCCTACATTTCGAACGGCCAGCTAGCCACTGTTGGGTGTAGTGGGTTTGGATGTTGGTGGATGAAGTCTCCATGAATTTGGCATGAGTGGCACTGCTTTGCGTATTCGAGACAATCCTGAATCATCGTGGGCCAATAGTAGCCCATCCTCTTGATCTTCAGCTTCATCTTTGGTTCGGCTTGATGAGAACCGTAGAGTCCATCATGAGTTTCTTGGACGACTCTGCTTGCTTCTTCCGGTCCCAAGCATCTTAGCCATAGAGAGACGAACTATCTCTTGTATAGAGTATTATTGATGAAGGAGAAAGACAGAGCTCGTTTTATGAGCTGATGTCTTGAGGACGCATATTCAGGTGTTCGACGGGATTTGAAGTAGTCTATGAAGACTTCTCTCTAATCCTTAGCCTTTTCCTGGGCTTTTATTTGTAGGGCTGTTTGCTTGGTCGCTCCCTTTTCTTCAGACGACTCCGAAGATATTTTTGCTGATGCAAGAACCCGACGGCTTTGTACAACGATCCTTACGTTATCGAGGTTTTCATCAGCCAGTTCTTTAGCGAGTTTGGCAAATGCATCCGCTTTTCTATTTTTCGCACGCGGTATGCTTTCCAGGACACAGGAAGGGATTTGAGTCAGCAATCGTTGCACTCTTTCGCCGTACTTTACCAACTCTGGTTTGCATGTTTGATAGTCACCGTTTACTTGACTAACGACCAGCTGGGAGTCTCCGTATATGAGGAGGTTTAAGATTCCCATGTCGACAGCGATCTCAAGACCTGCCATCAAAGCATCATATTCTGCTTTATTGTTTGTCCTTGGTTCTGTCAAGGAAAAGGCAAAGCGCATTATCCCTCCTTGTGGAGTCACGAAGATGAGGCCGATCCCAGATTTGATTATGGGGGAGCTGTGCTTTCGCTTCTTCATGGAAGATGCCCCGTCGAAGTAGAGTTCCCATTGAGTATCACTCCCTCCTTTCTCCCCGTCGATCGTGTCAAACGCGTGTTCATTTGGCAATTCGCAATTTAGGGGTGAATCGGCAGGTATCGGATGCTCAGCGAGGAAGTCGGCGATGGCTTGGCCTTTCACTGCCTTGAGAGGTCGGTATTTTATCGAGAATTCCATTAAGACTAGGGCCCATTTAGCGAGCCGTCCCGTTAGTATGGCTCTTGACATCAAGTATTTGAGAGGATCCACTTTTTATATGAGATGGACCTCATGCGCAAAGCAATTGTCTGAGCTTCGTTATCACGAAGATTAACGCTAGGCAGTGTTTTTCGATGGGGGAGTAGTTGTTTTCTGCCCCCAGGAGAACCCGACTCAAATAGTAGAGGGCTCTCTCTTTCCCTTGGTCGTTCTTCTGTGCCCATAGCACGCCTAAAGAACCTTCAAGGGTAGTTGTGTATAGGATGAGAGGCTTTCCTTTGACTGGAGCGGTCAGTACCGGCGGATTCTGCAGGTATTGCTTGATTTTGTCCAGTGCGCTTTGGCATTTGCGATCCCGAATGAACGGGGTTCCCTTCTCCATCAGGTGACTATAGAGGCGGCACTTGCCGGAGTGATTGGCTATGAATCGTCGAATATATGCGAGCATTCCTTAGAGAGACCGCAATTGCTTGAAAGTTCTTGGCGGAGGCATTTCCATAATCGCCTTGATCTTTGATGGATTTATTTCGATGCCCCAGTGTCGGATGATGAACCCCAGGAATTTTCTCGAGGAAACTCCAAACGCGCATTTGAGAGGGTTCATCTTCAGATTGTATTTCCGAAGAAGCTGGAACACTATTTTCAAATGCTCCCAGTGTTCCTCATATGATTTGCTTTTCACCACGAGGTCATCGATATAGCAATCGACGATTTCATGTATGAGGTCATCGAAAATCTTCGTCATGGCCCTCTGATAGGTAGCACCGGCGTTCTTCAAGCCGAAAGGCATCACTTTGTAGCAGAATATACCCAGAGGAATCCGGAAAGCGGTATGCTTTTGGTCTTCGGGATGCATCTTTATTTGATTGTACCCTGATGAGCCGTCCTAGAAGGAGAAGACTTCGTGAGTGGACGTGTTGTCTATCATCAGCTCGGTAACCGGTATGGGAAAATCATCTTTCGGACAGGCTTTGTTGAGGTCCCGAAAGTCTACGCAGATGTGCACCGTCCCGTTCTTCTTCATCACTGGGACAATGTTGGCGATCCAGTCGGGGTATTGAACTTCTTGAATGAAGCCGGAGTCGATTATCTTCTTAACTTCGGCGTTGATGCTCATTTCAAGTTTGATCCGCATTCTTCTTGGTGCTTGCTTGATTGGCTTGCCGTCCGGAGATATCGCCAATTTATGGACAACTATTTCTGGATCTAGTCCCGGCATCTCGGAATAGTTCCATGCGAAGCAATCTTTATACTGCATGAACACGTCCTTTAGCTTAGCCACCCGTTCTTTAGAAAGCAGCTCACTAACGAACGTTGGTCGCGGGTGGTTTGCCGTCCCTAAGTCGATTTTCCTTAGGTTGTCCGCAGTGGTATGTATTCCATCTTCCAGCTCTTTTGGCACCGGTGGAAAATCTGAGATCAATTCCTCTTCATCCTCATTCTCGAAGCACCAGGAGAGGTCATCCATGTTCTCGGGCACTCCTTCTTCTGACAGATTTATCGCGTGGCAGGTACGAGACCGTTTCAAAGACCGATGTTGATCTGGTTCTATTCTTTCCATATACGTGGATTTTGGATCGTGTTTTTGTTATGGGGTTACCCTCCAACTTTCGGATAGAGCGAACCTGTCGAGTTGATATTGGTTCTCAACCTAGTCTTTAAAGGTGAAGCAGACTTCAAGAGGATGTCCTATCGCTCAGTGATAGGAGCAATAGTCTGGGTGATGATCCTTACTTGCTTGTTCGGGGTGTCGAGACTCCGGGAGTGTCATCATTTGATGTTTCATGATGAGGTCGAAGATTCTCCTTGTCTTGTCTTGAGGGAAAGAATATGCTCGATCCATCTTTTTCATAAGCGACGGGTTGCAGCCGACCTTTTCTCGATCATGTGGCCTTTTAGATTCGTTTTGCCGCCGCCGAACGTCTTTTACGTTCTTTGACTTGTTTTTGCCTCTGCGTTGGGCCTTTTTCATGTCTTAGGAATGCTTGGCGGGCTAATGGTGAAGGGCATTGTCATCCTCAGTAGCCTGCTGAAGGAGGCGTTGCATCTTGGATTTCTTGTAAATGGCCATTTCACGACTGTAGTCGTTCCGAACCTTTTGACTCGCTTCCCGTATTAGCTTGTCCATCTGTTCTTCGAACGATGGACTCAGCATTTTTATGGCAGGAACGCGTTCTGGCTCAGCGTCAGCGTCTTTTACAAGAGCATCCGTTTCTTCATCAAGGTCCTTTATGACATGGCTGTCATGGAATTGCTCCCGTTTCTTGGATTGAACAAATTCAAGCCCGATCATTTCCATTTTTCCGTAGGGCAATTTTCGTTGAGTTTCGGGGACGTTCCAGATCCTGTTGTAGAATTGGGCCTGTCGCATGGTTTGCTTAAATGGTATGCCTTGGCATCTCAATAACCTTTTCAATCCTTTTGCGTAGTATCTGGGAAGACGAATTGGTTGGAGCCTGTCGAGCGCAAAATCAGCACCATGCCAGACTTCTCTTTCGACTTTATTCTCCGTGGATTGGTAGAATAGGATCTCCTTTTCACCTCTTCGCCTGGGAGGGACGTAGAATGTCTGTAGCTCTTGCACACTATATGTCTCAAGCGCATCAAGCTCTCTGTAGTGCTGCCACGGAACCATGGCGATCTGCAAACTCTAATCATCTCCAGTGAGGGCCTGTACTGATGGACGGACCGAGAACACTGTGTTGACTTCGTCTTCAGTGCCACTGCCAAAAACCAGAATAGGGGTAGATGGTCCAGGCTTGTTGCATTGGGGCAGCCCCGAATAGACTATCTCTTCCTCCACCTCGGTATCGCTCCCGAAGACCGGAATCGTGGTGATAGCTTTTTGCTTATTCTCCGGTTTATGGCATCTTTCCGCGTCTTCAAAGTCTGGTAGGAAATACTTAGCGTCTTCATACTTGCGGATTTCATTTACGGAGAATGGGTTCAGTTCCCCCGTCACGGTATATTCGAGACCATCTTTAAAATACTTCATATCCTGAAGTTGTGTAGAAGGGATGATGTTGTATTCGTGTTGTAAGTCTACGGTAGCGCCTCAGCCAATAATCTGAGGCCAAACGCGGAACAAAAACTTTTACAACTGGCGCTATCGCATACTATAACCCGGATCTTTCCATTAATGCTACACTAAGTAACTACAGAGATGATAAAAATGCTATACCGATCGATCCGTGTCCT
The DNA here is from genome assembly GCA_030015575.1 of Agapanthus africanus. Lineage (NCBI taxonomy): Eukaryota > Viridiplantae > Streptophyta > Magnoliopsida > Asparagales > Amaryllidaceae > Agapanthus > Agapanthus africanus. The sequence goes on along the minus strand of CM057349.1, from coordinate 33,943,191 downwards.
TTGGTCTTTAGCCATCATCCCACACTCCTCGCGGCATCTCCGATCTCCTGTCTCCTCGTCAAGATGGCACCATGTCAACGGATCTTTATACGGGCTCCCGCCTCTGAACCGAGGCTACTCGGACATGAAGTTTGCTAGCCGACATGTCCAAGATTGATGTAGAGATAGTGTAGAATACTTTGTCTCAAGGCACACAAGCCATTGGGTGAAGGTTAATTGAAGTTGCCTTAATCAACTAATGAGAAATGAGCTATATCTTTTGTAATGAATCTCTCTCCTCACACAAATGAGGCTCGGCCATTATAAGGGCTGAATAGGGTGGGGCCGGCCAATGAGGTGGGGAGGGGGGGTGAGCACAAGCTAAAGAATGGTGACTATATGAAAAATATCCATCACAAAAGATCAACACTAATATTTTAAGCTTGGACAAAAGAAATTAAAACTTTTGTGAGTCACAAAACACCTCATCAAGCCTAGAAGCTTGTGGATGCTGCTGGAGCCCTAGCCACCACAAAAAAAACCCTCCCTTTTTAAATGTAGCAATTGCAAAAAAAAACCCTCACAACAAGAAATTCAGCCAAGAAGGATAGAAAGGAAAATGGCCGAAACGAAGATACAAACTGGCAACTTCAAAAAGCGATCCCGTAACTAATTACAAGATAACCCCACTATAGTATAAACATACCAGCATTTGTATTCCGACCGAATACAAAGTGCAAAGAGACAAAAATACTCCTACACAATATAATACTTGGATCCGGCTTAAACCAAAGCCCACCAGTATTATCTGTCCGAACCAAGACACGTGCACAAGTGCACGTGCATGTTTGAACCCTGGCATAAAACCATACGGCCTCTACAACGTTTCGCCCGAACTTGGGAAACAATCTGTGGGGGACTCTAAAGACTCGTCAATACTCTGGCAGTGGGTTTAACCACAAGCCGTCAGTGGTGCTAGCTGTACGTAACGGCTGCCCATGTATCGACAGAAAGGGAAGCTGATGAGCGAACTTATCCTGAAACCCTACTGAGCCTATCAGTGATAATATCCGTACAGTCCGGTCCGTTCGTCTATGAGCATCGCATATCCGGCCTATGGGCTGGTAACGTCAGACCCCCAAAAGTTGTATAAGTCGTGCCAGAGGGTAGCCCTGAACACCCTGAGAAACTACTGCAATACCTACCAGTAATTCACACCTGCCTTGGCCAAGGACTTGGAGTAATGGCTCTCCTAGACACAGCGCGATCTCACCCCAAATACGGGGAGAGACGAATCCCCTGCCGATCCGCTCACTGCCTCTATGTGGATCGGGACAGTACCCAACTAAAACCTGTTTGCACGACTCCTTTGAGCCATGGTAGGGTAGTAATCTAAGCACAGTGGGAACTCACACGAGACAAATGACGAGCTCAGGTCGATGAACTAACCTGTACACATGTCACCAGGGAACTGCTATCTGACGCTAGGTATAATACCAACTAGCATATTCCCGACGAGTCTTGTCCGGTGCACTCATAACCCAATGAGCACCTGTATACATCTTAGGTGAACCAACTGACACCAATGGCTTGTGAGGCTGGCCACCACCCCTCGTCGGGGTTTCGACTGTATACACTAGTCTACTCCGGAGTATCGATGCCCTGTCTCGAAACTCCCACGACTAGGGACCACTTTTAAGGATGCGCTTATGGAATACCCAACTCTCATGTATATGATCGCCATCATACTACTGGTAGTAAAGAAAGAATCCTAAGGGCTCTATCAATGTGTAATAGTAATCATGTCACCTAAAACTGTACACGATGATAAAGGCAAACCGGATAGCATACTCTCATCTCGAGTAAGACTGTCCTACCGGTATAGATCCTCCTCAATCATTGCAATCACGTTCCTGCGATCCAATAATTGACTTTGAGGCCACTACGACCAATAATCTCCCACTTGCACTTAAGGCTAATTATTGTGATGTCGCATACTCACAGCCCGTGTGATACCAAACACCCAACTCCTCTACTAACCAGTTTCACAAAGCTCGTTTGTAAAACCCTTGTGTTCGAGAAATAGCCTCAGCGAGTGGATCCGCCCTGATGTTTCTTTCTATGTCTCTCTTAATCTCAAGTTCGCGGAGAAAGCCATCTCCCGAATTGAGTAATACCTGTCTTAGAATGTGTCTGGATATCTGATGGAACCTAGTTCATAAATGAACTCCAAATCCAAACTTCTTAGACTGTATCGTCAACTGAACCTAATCAGTATCCTGCACCATGCCTCCCACAGTATCCTGTTGGACCACTTGTCCAAACTACTGCCTCTTGTCAGAGGGAAAACTATAACTCTGACAGTAACTCTGTCATCCATGTCACCATGGAAGCCTGGAATGATAACCGTCCCCGAAGAAGGCCGCCGTCATCAAATCCGTAGAACATCCACTTATGTTCTAAAACTGCTTCCGAATGTTTCTCCAGGATTGGATTAATATAAACTTATTGCAGCTAGTGCAAAAACAACATCTGGTGTGGTACTTGATATCTCATGATCAACTCAATTGCCTAAGAAAGTGATATGTTAATCATGCACATCCCTCTCCCCTTTAGACTGTAAGACACCTTTAGAGAGGGAGACTCCATCACCTGCAGGTACACCACCATTCCAGGAGTCGTCCATTCTAAAACACCTTTAGAATACTGTCTAAGTACCCAGATTGGGAAACTACCCAAATCTAGATCTAAAACCATAGATCTAGTAACCAGAATGTCTGATATTATATTCATATCCTGTGTGGAGAAACAACTGTGTGACAACCAAAGTATAATCGATCGTAGTATAGGAATTTTACTTCCTATTCTGTGTATGTCATACAAATACCAGGACATCACACTCTACTACCTTCTTAACAGATCCATCCCCTATTCTGATGAAGTCAAACTCATGACTGTCACATCAAAAATAGATGATCTGTCTCCGCTATATCTGCTTTTGTCTATAAATAGACACAAGCTACTTGCCCACTATGCTTCCGCTGCTCCCACTGACCACAACAACCCTCTGGCAGAATAACATATACGTGCACTTCTAAAAATAGTTTAGAACGACGCTATACTCATCCTCCTGCCGGGTCTCATAGCCTGGAACAAAAGTAGTGTCAAGTCTGGGTAAACAAGAACCTCCCTGTCACCGTCCTTGAAGCTACCGAAATACCTCTCGGGTGCCTAAGGTTACCCACCATATCTGCGGAGTAGCTAATGGAATGTCAAACCTGATTGAATCTTTAGGTTCTATTAAATTTTCCGTAATCGTTTGCGGTTCTGGAATCAATTCCAGTTCTACCATACTCCCACTACTGTTTTCTGAAAAAATCCATTTTACTAAAACTGTGGCGAGTCAAGAACAATATCACTATCGATCTTCCAGATGGTAGAAAGTCAACCCTCGACATAGCCCGGGTCAACCCACAAACTGCCATTACAGAAACGTGCCTTGAGTTATCCAGAGTCTGGTTTTAAGCATAAGCCGGACAACTCCCCGTACCTTAACATCATTAAGATATGAAACATTCTATATCCAATATAGAAACTTTAGCACTTATTTAATTGGAACCAGATTCAAATAATGCAGCTGTCTCCAGTGCATGTCAACTTAATGGAAAGAGGCTAATCATCATTACTCAACTTAGGAGTCCATCCAATTATGAGTAACCTGAAAGAGAAACAAGTTTCTCAAAACCATTACTATCAACTGAATACCAATCACAAGTATCTACATCTTCGATCACCTTGAAGAATCCCGATACTTGCGACACCTGGTGCTCTACTTTATTCTTGTACCTATAACTTCTCAAAACTTAGACATTGTATTTCAACGAAACACTTGTCTAAAAACTAGAGAAGTCATGAGTAAACAGAACATAGTACGAGGACCAACCCCTTTGTCCTAATGGACACTAGACAACATACAATACTCTGTATAAGTCCGCTGAGTTGAATAACTCAAAACCTGTGCATCGTAGGTTGAAAACTGTACCCAGGCGATTTCCTCAAATATCACCAATTACAACAAATTCCGATATAATGAGGATGATCACCTAATTCCCAATAACTTACTCCCACTCATCATCTGTAAAACCATATAGATGTGAGAATCATACCTAGTAAATACATACCCTGGAGTAAATATCTAATCGGGAAAACAGTTTTCTTTTAACAATGCACAGTGAAACTGAAACATGAAAATGTTTCGAAGGGGTATCCTGGTATTCATAGTAATGCATCTTCTATTATCCAATTCATGACTGTAACCGTATATTTCTTTGCCATCTCTCCAAATACCTTTATTTGTCTTTAGTCGTTACCTTCTGTACACCATTGTTAGGCTAAATGGTTTTCTTCCATCCCTACCATTCGGCACCAGCCTATGGTTTGGAAGAAGACTATCCAATAAGCGTAATAGGTGTATACCCCTAAACCAAGGAGTACTCGCAACCTGAAAGAAGGTGATGATAAAAGACAACCGAATAAAACCTTATTCTATTTCTCCTGAATCTGAATCCATCTTCGAATCTGGAACAAGTTCCTTCGAGTTCGTATATAACCATACGATGGATTTATCCAATGGAAGTGGATGTCCGTAATAATACGGGGTGTTCTGGAGAAATGTAAAGGTGAAGTAGGAGTGGCGATGAACTACACGGTTTGGTCGTGAATGATAGTAGTCGCAATTTACTTTGCCCTCTTTCTAATCCCTTTATTTGTCTTTACTTATTACCTTCTGTACACCCTACTTAGGCTAATTGGTTTTCTTCATTTCCTACCTTTCGGCACCTGCCTATGGTTTGGAAGAAGACTATCCAATAAGCGTAATAGGTGTACTCTCCTAAACTAAGGAGCCCTCGCAACCTGAGAGAAGGTGATGATAAAAGACAACTGAATAAACCAATTCAATTTCTCCTGAACTTGGATCCATCCTCGAAGAAGTCCCTTCGAGTTCGTATATAACCATACGATGGATTTATCCAATGGAAGTGGATGTTCGTAGTAATACGAGGTGTTCTGGAGAAATGCAAAGGGTAAAAGAAGGAGCGGCAATGACTTCTGCAACTTAGACAATCCAAAAGCCAGTATTTTAAGAATGTTCGGTCAACTTGGTCACTGAGTCATAGTCTAGGGTCGGTCAATGGTCACTGCCAAAGAGAGAGAGAAAAGAAACACTCTGCGTGCACTCTAACCTAGATCAGAATGGTTATCACTTTATCTAATCAGGAAACCTCCCACTGTACCGTTAAATTCTCCCCCAATCTTGAAAGAAGAATTAGTCGGGATCACCCAAAGAGTAAACCAACTCATCAGTCGGAATCGGGATCCAACTATCATCACATGATAACGTGAAGGAATCCACTCACGTTATCACGCTCTAGAAGGTATGCGCATACCTGGCAAGTTTCAGTTTCTTTAGAAACTCCCGATGTGGATTTTTGCCCCATGCTCTTATGACCCTAACGTTGGCCAAATGCTATAAGTCACATGTCAAGTTCCACCCATCATTATCTTGTTAATTTGAACCCACCCGTACATGCCCATGACGTTGGCCAAATGGCAGAACGACTGTTCCAAACCAACTCATCTATCTATGCAACAGATGAATACCCAACAGCTACCAAACACTATGCCTTGGCGTTGGTCAAAATACATAGCTTGAATACTACTAAATACCCAACTGAAATGACGGAGGGCTACGGCTGGTTTTTGGCGAAAAACCTTTAACGTAACGAACTTGATATCGCTGAAGGAAGCTGATAGCTTTTTACAAAATATAGTGGCGAAAACCTTCGCTAAAGAGGTCACTCCCGGTGAAGGGATCTTGGCTCTTTCCTCATAGAATGAGGTGCAGGATATTCCAACTGAATACCACGATGCAAAGCAACAAGTAATCGACTATAGTAAGTTATTACCTGACGCAAACTTCTGCCCAAGGGGTCACTCCCGGTGAAGGGATCTCGGCCCTTGCCTCGTCGAATGAGGTGCAGGATATTCCAACTGAATACCACTGTGCAAAACAAAAGAAAACGTCCTTGTAATAACACTTTTTGAAAACTGTTCCAACAACGTCAAACAGGTTTGTTTATGCTTTGCATTGATCAGAATCAATGCAGTCCCATCATTTAATCACACCAGAAAAGAACGAAAATAAAATGTACGTATATGCCATCCGCATTCGTCACTGGGTCCCGTCATCACCCGTTAGGTTACTTAACTAACGGTAGAGCGGTGACTGGACTAGTGCAGGTGTAAAACATATACAACATCTACTAGTATATATACCAATATATACAATAATCGCTCCAGGCGTGATAAATGCAACATTACAGAAAAGTAATAAGCATCACAGAACAATACAGATAATCTGGGATCCCCGGGTTTCAAAGAGCCTCTACTGAAACTCGACGTTCCCCTGGTCGTGTGGATAGCCTGTGTAATGAAACCTAGACCCCTACGAGTGCGGCAAGTTACCCGCCAAAACCTGAAGCGAGGCAGCCCCCTACAGCAAAGTGAATGGACCACCCTGCACTTCACGGAATCCGGTAACTTGAGCACCCTTCCTTGGGTCAACCTGTACCCCTTACGAGTGCGGAGAATAGTCTGCCAATTCTAGAGTGAGGCCCTCTGCCTCTCAAAAACATGAGATGCGGACCCGTTGCCCTCCAGAACCCGGCTATCCGTGCACTCCGTCGCGGGGTAAACCTAGTACAGAAATGACAATATATACAACGGGTACATCGACCTCAACCCGGTCGTGCCCCAAAAGAATAATATATAAACAGGCAGTGACGGCAGTCCATATGTTGGACGCTTGCCCCGCAATATCAAATGTACAAATAAATCCAAACTGCACTACCATTGCACACAGCTATCCACCACGACAAATCCGCAACATCACAGCACAACACAGAACATCAACGCGAATGCCACGTTCGCAAACCCGTCTAAAAGGATTATAGCAATTAGACACGATTTACCGCTCGAATGATATTCACGGTCGGAGATATAATGTAAGTACTGTAAACTAACACATTTAAAATTCCGATCGACAAAACATCCCGAAGTGGGCCCCAAGTACAACTCCAGTACTCAAACAAAATCTGGGCCCAAACAAAATATTCCAGAAACCACAATTCCACATGAAAGACACCCAGAAGAAATATGGTGCACTGAAACCTCAAAACGGCGGCGGAACCGCGGCCAATAATCTAAGGCCAAACGCGGAACAAAAACTTTTACAACTGGCGCTATCGCATACTATAACCCGGATCTTGCCATTAACGCTAAACTAACTAACTACAGAGAAGATAGAAAGGCTATAACGATCGCTCCGTGTTCTTCGGTCTTTAGCCATCATCCCACGCTCCTCGCAGCATCTCCGATCTCCTGTCTCCTCGTCAAGGTGGCACCACGTCAACGGATCTTTATACGGGCTCCCGCCTCTGAACCGAGGCAACTCGGACATGAAGTTTGCTAGCCGACATGTCCAAGATTGATGTAGAGATAGTGTAGAATACTTTGTCTCAAGACACCCAAGCCATTGGGTGAAGGTTAATTGAAGTTGCCTTAATCAAGTAATGAGAAATGAGCTATATCTTTTGTAATGAATTTCTCTCCTCACACAAATGAGGCTCGGCCATTATAAGGGCTGAATAGGGTGGGGCCGGCCAATGAGGTAGGGGGGTGAGCACAAGCTAAAGAATGGTGACTATATGAAAAATATCCATCACAAAAGATCAACACTAATATCTTAAGCTTGGACAAAAGAAATTAAAACTTTAGTGAGTCACAAAACACCTCATCAAGCCTAGAAGCTTGTGGATGCTGCTGGAGCCCCAGCCACCACAAAAAAAACCCCTCCTTTTATAAATGTAACAATTGCAAAAAAAACCCTCACAACAAGAAATTCAGCTAAGAAGGATAGAATGGAAAATGGCCGAAACGAAGATACAAACTGGCAACTTCAAAAAGCGATCCCGTAACTAATTAAAGGATAACCCCACTATAGTATAAACATACCCACATTTGTATTCCGACCGAATACAAAATGCAAAGAGACAAAAATACTCCTACACAATATAATACTTGGATCCGGCTTAAATCAAAGCCCACCACTATTATCTGTCCGAACCAAGACACGTGCACAAGTGCACGTGCATGTTCGAACCCTGCCATAAAACCATACGGCCTCTACAACGTTTCGCCCGAACTTTGGAAACAATTTATGGAGGACTCTAAAGACTCGTCAATACTCTGGCAGTGGGTTTAACCACAAGCCGTCAGTGGTACTAGCTGTACGTAACGGCTGCCCATGTATCGACAGAAAGGGAAGCTGCTGAGCGAACTCATCCTGAAACCCTACTGAGCCTATCAGTGACAATATCCGTACAGTCCGGTCCGTTCGTCTATGAGCATCGCATATCCGGCCTAGGGGCTGGTAACGTCAGACCTCCAAAAGCTGTATAAGTCATGTCGGAGGGTAGCCCTGAACACCCTGAGAAACTACTGGAATACCTACCAGTAATTATCACTTGCCTTGGCCAAGAACTTGGTGTAATGGCTCTCCTAGACAAAGCGCGATCTCACCCCCAATACCGGGAGAGACGAATCCCCTGCCGATCCGCTCACTGCCTCTATGTGGCTCGGGACTGTACCCAACTAAAACCTGTTTGCATGACTCCTTTGAACCGTGGTAGGGTAGTAATCTAAGCACAGTGGGAACTCACACAAGACAAATGACGACCTTAGGTCGATGAACTAACCTGTACACATGTCACCAGGGAACTGCTATCCGATGCTAGGTATAATACCAACTAGCATGTTCCCAGCGAGTCCTGTCCAGTGCACTCATAACCCTATGAGCACCTGTATACATCTTAGGTGAACCAACTGACACCAATGGCTTGTGAGGCTGGCTGCCACCCCTCGTCGGGGTCTCAACTGTATACACTAGTCTACTCCGGAGTATCGTTGCCCTGTCTCGAAACTCCCATGACTAGGGACCACTTTTAAGGATGTGCTTATGGACTACCCAACTCTCACGTATATGATCACCATCATACTGCTGGTACTCAAGCAAGAATCCTAAGGGCTCTATCAACGTGTAATAGTGATCATGTCACCTAAAGCTGTACACGATGATAAAGGCAAACCAGATAGCATACTATCATTTCGAGCAAGACTGTCCTACCGGTATAGATCCTCCTTAATCATTGCAATCACGTACCTGCGATCCAATAATTGATTTTGAGGGCACTACGACCAACACGTGTAACCAAGGTCTGCCGAGCAAAGCGTTGTAGCAGGTCTTGGCGTCAATGACATAAAACTTGATGTCAGTGACGAGCAGACCAAAGCGTAACGTCAGAATCACAGACCCGAGTGTCCGTGATGGCTGGGAGTCGAATCCAGAGATGGTGATTTTATCCCTAGCGAGGTGTTAAACACTCATGCAGATTTCTTTTAACACTCTTACATTTAGGAGGTTGACAAAGGACCCGTTATCAACTAAGATCTTCCCTATCTTAATGTCATGGCAGTAGCCAGTGACATATAGGGGACGGTTGTGCTCACACGTTCCGCGGAGGAGATCTTCATCGCCGAAAGTGATGTCAGATGTGTGCACTTTTTCCTGCTTGTCCTTCATCTTTTCTTCCACAGGGAAAGCTTGGAATTGGTCAGGCTCTTGTAGTGCCTTGATCAGAGAATCTCGGGTCTGTTTAGATAGCAGAAGGGCATCCAAAATGCTTAGTTGCGAGGGTATCTTTCTCAGGTGTGCCAGAACATTGTAATCCACCTTGTTTTTCTTGGGTGGGTCCTTGGCTGCCAGCTCTTCGACGACTCGATCATCGAGGGCGATATCCTCAGGGAATTTTTCCTTCCCTTTATCATTTTTGTTCGTCCCCTTATTTGTAGGTCCCAGATTCTTTTCAGGCAACGTACAGTTGTGCAGCTGAATATTCTCACAGTTCTTCATTTCTTCTTCTTTTCCTGAGGTGGATTCTTTGAAGAGAGGGCCGAGGGCTATTTCTTCATCAGAATCGCTCCCGAAGGTGAGAAGTTGCAATCCCCCAGTATCAACCATGTGACAGTTGCCGGCAATTCTTTTACGCTCATCTTTCGTGCTTCTCTGCTCCTGATGAGTTTTGCACTTCATCCGCTTGAACTGTTGTTAGTGGGCAACATACCCATGCCACCAGTGTTTAAAGGCCATGCACTTTTCGGTAGGGTGTGTAGTCCTCTGATGGTATAAGCAGTAGTTAGGGTGTGCATCCACTTCTTCAAGGTGTATACTGGTAGGAGTATTTCTTTTGGGAGATGGCAACTTCATTCCCATTGACAGGGCTTTAGCGAACCGTTTCCTTGCCTTAAGCTTGCTTTTGGCTGCCGCGGGCGTGCTTCGATCTGGTTGGAGCGCTCTGCGACTCATCCCCGCCATGACTTCTTCAGCTTAATGCCGACGCCTGGCTCTTTCGAATATGGCCATTTCACGCTCTTGATCGGCTTTGCTCTTTTGACGGGCTTCGTTCAGTAGCATGTCGATCATCTCATCTGACGGTTCCAAGAGTTCTGGTTCTGGATCTGCCCCTAGTTTCTCTACATCAGGAGCTTCTTTGCCCTTTATTGACGAGTGAGAGATCATGAGGCAGCTCGCCACATAATCCTCGGGCTCTTCTGAAGAATCGTCTCCCTCATCAGCGTTATCGTCTTCATTCACAAGAATATGCTTGAAGAATTCATCCAACGTAATTGGGGTTCGTGCCTTCTGGTTATATTCTTCCAGTGCATCGATGTATTTCTGCAGACCTGTACGGTTATCATCGGGTTGGACGGGCTTCTTGGCCTTCTTCTTCTTCTTTAAAGACTTCGGAGGCTTGGCCCGAAGGCTCTGTCCACCATCACTAGCTTTTAGCGTTGGGCGCGGCTTCAGCATCCCCTCAATAATCTCATGCTCCAACGGGCTCTTCCACCTAATCGCCGGACATGCTTGAAGATCCTTTAGCATTCTCTTAGTCTTCACCGAGAGAACAACTTCCCATGGAGCTTCCTCTATAAATGACCATGATTCCCCCGGCGTGTCCATCTTTTTCAGAGCGTGCGGTTGTGGCGGGTTCACCCTTCAGTTTTCGGACAGCACGAATTTTCCTTGCTAGTACTGGTCCTCAATCCAGCTTTTGAAGATAAAGCAATCTTCGATCAAATAGCCCAACATTCGGTGGTATGGGCAGTAGTTGGGATTATTGACATCACCGGGCTGCAGTGGGAGCTTCAGATCCGGCAGGGTGATGAGCCTGTTGCGCACTGCTAGTTCGAATAGTTTCCTCATTTTATCCCGGGGAAACGAGTAAGGACGTTTTAACTTCTCGTCGAGGAATCGCGATTTGTTGCCTTGGCGAGCAGCTGGTTTCGGATCACTCGGCTGTTGTTGAGCGTTGGCGATGAAGGTAGCTTTCGCTTTGCCCTTTTTCATTTCGAAGCTCCGTTTTTTGAGGAGGACGGTCTATGGCCCATCTGGTCCATCTAGGCTAGCTTGTCGATCAAAGCCTGGAAAGTGGTCGGCTTGAAGAACATCATGAATTGGGAAATGGTCGCTTGCGGGTCAAGGGTCCCCACGAACATGCCCACGGCTGGAGCTTCCTCTATGCGCTGTTCACACTTTGACAATAGGTTCCGCCACCGAATGGCGTATTGAACCCAGGTTTCTCCCGGCTTTACTCTAGCGTTAATTAGTGCGGTGATCGGGATGCGCTCTCTAGCACTTGCGAATCTTTCTGTAAACAGTAGCTCCATTTCTGCAAATGTCTTGACGGTGTCATTCGGGAGCTCGGAGTACCATTCGAATGCTGTCTCCGAAAAGCTGCCAACAAACTGGCGAAGCAATAGTTTGTCTTCACCCCCAGTATTACCGCACAGAGCCCTGAATTGAGCAATGTGCTGGTGTGGATTACCCTTCCTCTTATACACATGGAATTTAGGGATCGTATATCCTGGCGGGTACTTTATTTGATCGTACCAACCTGGATAGGGTCGTCCAGTCTTGACGATTTGGCCCGCGGCTTTGCTCTCCTGGTGAGCTCGTATCTATTGAGCTATATAGTCATCAAGGGTGGCTTTGGAGATGGTCTCTTCCTTGGCTGCTGATAGAGCCAGAAAAGGGTTCGATGTCTCCCCTCTATCGTCTTCGAGGATTATTGGAGAGTCTTCAGCTGGAGGATCCGGCTGTATCATCATCATGACTATATCTTGGAATAGGAGCACCATTCGCTTTATGTTAGCTACTTATTCCACAGCCTCTTTGTGTTTCTTCTTGATCATTCTTCGGAGGAATTCGGCATTGGTTTCCTGCTCCTGGCGCTGCTCCGACGATGTCTCCGGGCTTTCTTTTGTCCCAGTGAGCGCGGCCATCTTTGTCAGCATCTCCTGGAGCTTTTGCTGTTGTTGCTCCTGAGCCTTTGTTACAGATCGAGTGAGTGGTCGATGACCCATGGAGATACGGCTATCTTCTTTACCGGAAGCTATGTAGATGGTGTGCACTACCATGCCCCCAGCCTTGGGGCGTTTGGATTCAGTGCCTTTGAGATTCGTCGCGGGCGTAGGGATCTTCTCCAGCATTCTCCTTTCATGAGCGGTCGACGTTGAGGGGCTGTCGTGATAGGCACCCCGGCAGACGATACCTTCCGTGGCACGGCGACGGGATGGTCCTCCTCTTGCCGAACCTTCATTTTCTTCTGTCAGCGGAAGTAGTCTTGGTTAATTACAGAGTCTTAGACCCTTCGCCAGACCCTGTGGATTTTGGAGGAAAACTGCTGAGGGGGTTGTTCTGACTCCGCCTTTGTAATATTTTCAGCGGGTGGAGGAGACCTTTTCAACACGGCAGTTGGAGAGTTCTTGCGCACCCTCCTGAGCGGTTCAAAGCTCTTCCTGGTTAGAACAACAGCATCGACTTCCACCGTAGGAGCTGGTGGAGTCAGTCCACAAGGGGAATTGCCCCCAGCTTTCCTTACTCGGCGCCAGTGGCGACGTCGAGTATGTCGTGCAGATGGGACTGGCTCAGTTACGGGGGTGGCTTCATCATACCCCCTGATCTGATGAGAAGTTGCTGTTGGTGCCAGCCTATCGAAGACAGACGTCCGCTGAGAAGAAACATCCAACCTATCGAAGACTGACTTTCGGGTAAGGGAAGCATCCTTAACGACCCCGTCTGCAGCAGGAGTTGGAACGGCCAGTCTTGCGAAGACCGATCCCTTAGCAAGAGAATCCCCTTTGACGCCTTTGTCCGTCGGAGTTGGAATGGCTTTCCGCTTCGGGATAACTCCTTCAGGTATTACAGGCTTCTTTGCGGGCCCACTGGAACTCAGGCTCAGTCTGTCGAAAACTGATGCAGTAGATTTGGAATTGGACGACCCGTTGAGAGGGGTCATGGTAGTGGTAAGCCGATCGAAGACCGACTTCTTTGGAGCTTCCTGAGACGGCACTGGAACGCTGAAGCTTGCCGGTGGGATCATGGTCCCAAAGAATTGCCTAGTGGTGGCCTGAGTCACCTGTTCCACTGGCATGGCGAAGATGGAGGCCGCTTGGGGCCCATAGGTCACTCCTCCGGCGAAGACGGAGTGGGAGTTGTTGTTGCAGCTGTTGCAGTTGGAAGCCATTTTCTCTGCACGGGAGCAAGACACCAAATCTTAGTACCTCGAATCCAGGGGCAACCATATCAAACCGCGATTCGTTCGTGAACACAACACATGAAGTGTGGAGTGGAAAGAGGAAAAGGTCCCACCGGGCGTGCCAGAATCTGTTCTCCGCCGAAAGACGCGACCGAGACGTTGGGACGTCCGGCCTGAATTTTGGGGGCAGATGCTATTTGGGTTTATCCGTCCAACTCTTCGAAGATGACAAGTTGATTTACGGCACCGTGTATCGGAGGTTTAGACAGATGCGGCCGTTGTAGCAGATTTCGTCAGATTCCCCCTCGTGTACGAGGGGTTTTTGATTGTGGGGACACTTTTCCCTGCAGGTGCAAGCCCCTGCAGTTAATTACGCTACCGCATCGCGGTAACCATTTTCTCCTTCTCCAGATGGTCACTTCGTGTCGTGTGTGTTTGTTTTATTTTCGGTTGCCCGTGGATTGTATACGGAGACTAATTTATATCGTCGCCCGTAGGGCGTGGATTAGTCCAAATCCGTATTTTCTTAGATTTGGGTTCGGGTTGGTTTAAGGACCGTTAATCTTTTTTTAGATTAAGATCAACTTAAATGCTTGTTAAGGATACGTTAGCCTAATTTTAGACTAAGATCAACTTAACAAGGTTTTAGAATCATTTAGATCTAACGAAAGAGTATTTGGACTCTATCGTTTTAGTTTAGGGACATTGCGGTTCATTGGGTTTAAGGACATCATAGTCCATGAGTTTAAAGACCTCATGGTCCGTAAGGTTTAGAGACATCATAGTCTGGTTTAAAGACGTCATAGTCTGTGAGGTTTAAAGAGATCATAGTCTGGTTTAAAGAGATCATAGTCTGGTTTAAAAACATCATAGTCTGTATGGTTTAAAGACATCATAGTCTGGTTTAAAGACATCATAGTCTGTACGGTTTAAAGACATCATAGTCTGTGAGGTTTAAAGACATCACAGTCTGTACGGTTTAAAGACATCATAGTTTGTATCGTTTAAAGACATCATAGTTTGGTTTAAAGACATCATGGTCTGTACGGTTTAAAGACATCATAGTCTGTACGGTTTAAAGACATCAACATCATAGTCTGTATGGTTTAAAGACATCATAGTCTGTACGGTTTAAAGACATCATAGTCTGGGAGGTTTAAAGACATCATAGTCTGGGAGGTTTAAAGACAACATAGTCTGTACGGTTTAAAGACATCATAGTCTGTATGGTTTAAAGATATCATAGTCTGTTTTAAAGACATCATAGTCTGTAAGGTTTTGGTTTAACTGTTTGGGGATACACCAAAAGTTATTGGTTATTGGGACCCCCCATCTCTCTGAAGACGTTGAAGAATTACAACGACATGTATCAGAGGTATGAAGAGATGTACCCTTG
The DNA here is from genome assembly GCA_030015575.1 of Agapanthus africanus. Classification (NCBI taxonomy): domain Eukaryota; kingdom Viridiplantae; phylum Streptophyta; class Magnoliopsida; order Asparagales; family Amaryllidaceae; genus Agapanthus; species Agapanthus africanus. The sequence goes on along the minus strand of CM057349.1, from coordinate 33,928,101 downwards.
AACCAACGTTGGTTGGAAGATCTATAGTCAGGTTTAGGACTAAGACCATTTACAAAGATTGTGAGCACATGGGCTTGGTTAATCTGAATTAGGGCTTGGCCAACTTGGGCTCAGTCCATTCAGTTCTGAATAAAATGTTGAACATTTGTTTGGGCTCAGTCCCTTTTTATTCAACAATACTGAGCATTGATTTGGATTCTGACACCCCTTTTTCTTTTTGTCTTTTATTGTGTGTTGAACACTTTTTATGGCGTTGGGACCTTATGTACAGAGCGCTTTATGTTTCCTCAGCGCCCACGTGAAGAGCACGTGGAGCGCTTGGCGCTGAGCGCCAGACTGAGAGCGCTACGACGCTTCTTATAAAACGACGTCCACATGAGGAGCGCGTGGAGTGCTTGGCGCTGAGCGCCAGACTGGGAGCACTAAAGCGCTTCTTATAAAATAGCGCCTACGTGAGGAGCACATGGAGCGCTTGGCGCTGAGTGCCAGACTTGGAGCGCTAATGCGCTTCTTTTAAAATGGCGCCCACGTGAGGAGCGCGTGGAGCGCTTGGCGCTGAGCACCAGACTGGGATCGCTACGATGCTTCTTTTAAATTGGAGCGCTAAGGTGCTTCTCATAAAATAGCGTCTACGTGAGGAGCATGTGGAGCGCTTTATGCTGAGCGCTAGACTTGGAGTGCTAAAGCGCTTCTTTGGCAGCTCTGTTCAGTTCTATGCTCTGAGAATTAAATTCTCGATTTATAAGAGACATTGTCTCATGGATCTAAGAACCGAGTTCTTCTTTTGTGAGGAGATGCTATGATCTCTTTGTTTTTGTAAAAGACTTTGTCTTGTAGATCTGTGATCTAGAAAAAGAACTAAGTTCTTATGATGTGAGAGTTAAATTCTCAAATATGGAGGAGATGTTATGATCTCTCTTCTTTTAATTTATCTTGAAGAAGGTTCTTCTTCTTAGAGCTTGCTCTCGTCTTTGAAGTTTCTTGAAGTTTGTGGGGGGGGTTCCTCTGTTGTGTCTATGTACAAGACTTGAAGTCTTGGGTCCTTTATATAGGGGAGACTGATTTGTTGAATCAGTTAAGGAAATCTCTCATTGAGAGATCTCTAATTGATTTGGGAATTTATCCCACTATTGGATCTTTGATCCAAGGGCTTCTGTTTTACAGAAGGCATCTTTCTTGTTTTTAGCAAGATTGGGAAAATATTTTCCCATACAGAACTTATTCTGTATCTTGGTGATGTTTAATCACCATTAGATCTTTGATCCAACGGTGCTCTGATTTGCAGAGCACGATCTTTTTTATTTGGAAAGATTTGAGGAGTATTTCCTCAACAGAATTTTATTCTGCTAATTTGATGATTTTTCATCTTTGTTAGATCTTTGATTCAAGGGTGGAGAATATTTAGTTCTAGCGCTGGCGCTCTCGTGCTTTGTACGTGAGGCGCTGCCTCAGAGTCTTTAGTGCTAGCGCTCTCGTGCTTTGTACGTTAGGTGCTGCCTCAGTGTCTTTAGCGCTGGCGCTCTTGGCTCAAGCGCTCCCGTGCTTTGCAAGTGAGCGCTGCCTCAGAGTCTTTGACTCTTAGCCCTGGCGCTCTTATGAGGCACTGCCTCATTTCGAATTTCAAATTTTGAATAGAGCTTTGCTCTGTGATTGGGGGAAACAATTTCATTCTCACCATTTTGCTTCACTCTCCTCACTAGCCTTTCATGAGCTCCTCCACCTTCTTCTTGAACTTCCTCTCTCCAATCTCCTGTGTTGAGAATCAAGAGAGGAAGTGAGATAGATATACATTAAGGACCGCTCATTACATCCTAGACACTGTAGATTAGCAACCTAAATTCTCTAGTTGCTCCAATAAATTTTTAGTCTGGAGCTAGAGCCATGGACTACATCCCTCGGATGGATCATCTTCGACGGAGGAAGACCGGCGATCAAGCTCGATTCAGGAGATTGTTCATCATAGAAAACTGCATTTTAATACCACTCATTCATTATCAATTTTTTTATATATCGGTACTATTAACCAGTGTTTGCTCAGTAAATACAGATTACAGGTATTCGTGATAAAATACTGGAAACACTCAAAATCATGGATATAACGTTTGGGAGCCGACACTGCAATCAGAACAGAACATCGACCGATATTTAAAGAGCTCTTTTGCAAATAATCATGTGTACACAATTTTGGTCCAACACAATACAAGTGTGCACAAGCTCTTTGGTGACTTGGACCATGGTGGGGGCTGCCTATGGCACAAGTGGGCACAACACTCATGACTTGTGCAAGTGGTGGGCACATGTGGGGTGTGTAATAATTGCAAAAAGATATGATGTGACATAAAGCAACACTTTTCCTCCAATTCTACTGAGTACAAACTAGGGTTAGTTAGACAAATCAAACAATACCAGTAGGATCATGGAGTGCACTCGAGCTCACCATATCAACACGATCCCCCAAAACCCAAGTTTGGACCGGTGAGACTCACCAAAAGTCCGGCGTCGCCGAGCCCCCTAGCTCCTTTTGTCCCCATTTTCTTCTGGCACTTTATAGGCATCACATCATCCCATTTATATTGTTTGTTTATGCTATTTTGATGCCTATATATACCAGAACAGATTGAGAGAGAAGAGCCATGCACATATTCTATTCTTTAGTTTTATTTTTTGGTTTAGCTTGAGAGTTTTGTGAGCTTAACTTGGTTTTATTCTTCTTCTTCTTCCCTCTTGGATCTTTCTTTTGAGAGCATCATTATGGATGTTGAACAAGTAACCAACACTTTGTATCTCAACTCATTCAAGTGTTAATAATATTGCTTGTTGTTTTGTTTCTTTATTTCTTTTGTGCTTTCTTTTCATTTTCATTATGTGTAACTAATCTTTGGTTGTGGTTATGGTGAGGATGTGAGATGAATGGCTTGCCTTCCTCCTCCTCTTGTGATTGTTTTAAATGCTTAATTGTGATTGTAAGCTTAAGATTGCTAAATGGAGGTGTTGGATATGATATGATGATTTCGATGGTTATTTGTATCCTTTATCACATATCATATTCCTTCATATTCACCATTTGTGAGATTAAGCTTAGAATTAATTGTGTGTTAAACTTATTAGGTAGCTGAGATATGGTATGCTGCTTATGTTTCTTGACGCCTTTCATTCAAGCATATACCATATACTCTCACCCACCTACCTAGCAAGAGTAATACATAATTTTACTTCTTATTTGCAAATTGATGTGTATTGATGTTGTATGCTTACTAACCCTCGTGCTTAGTGTTGATACATCATGCATGGACATAAGAATGGTAAGTAAGATCGTAATGGACTCGTTTCGTATTTGCGTCGAATATCGGCAACTTGATGACTTATGCTACACAACCGCATTGACAAGTCATGCTTCATGTCGGGATCGCCACAAGAATAGACAACTCATGATCAAGGGAGCGTTGAAGGAATCTCCGCAATTCAACCATCCGAGCTAAAACCACGACCACTTCTTCTTAACTTGTTTTCTTGTTTTCGTATTTTCTGTAGTGACAACCGAACTCATATTCTTTGTTCTCGAACCTTAAGCGACAATCCCTAATCTCCAATTCCCTGTGGATCGACCCATACTTGTCGTCTTGCTATAATGCGCCGTGCACTTACAGTTTGATAAATTTTAAAACGAGACCGAGCTCGCGTGCGCAATCTTTCCAAAATCACTTCTTTTCAAAATATACACGTTTACGCGCGGGTAAAGTTCCAACAGAGATCTCAAGGAGGAAACGAAGAGGTAGAAGACCGAAGGACACGGATCTTTTGGTGAGATACTTCTATCATAGTAGTTAAGATCTCCTCTTTGTTAGCTAGTTTCAGTTTATGGTAGATTCTAGGACGGGTTTTTCTAATGCCAGTTTTTTGAACCCCAATTTTTTTTCCGTAATTGCCACGGTAGATGGTCAGGGCGCTAGGAAATCCCAATATTTTTAGAAGCCCAAGAGTTGCACGTGCAATACACAGGGAAATGAAAAGTTTCAGAAAAATCAAACATGCGCAAAATGGAGTAAACATAGATATACCCATATGGCACGAATCTCGAGGCAAAACCTCAAGATCCGACCCCCCATTCTCCTCATCTGGCCAGCGCCGACGGTCAAGATGAGCCCAATTGGCTCCGTGCTTTGCACACACAACCCTTCGACTCCCTTTAACTCCTCTGCACTTTTTGATTTTCCTGCAATCAAACAGAGACCCATCAGTTCACCATTTAATATCTTTATAATGCATTTTAATCCAAAATTTTAATTCTCAAATCCAAATTCTTCACTATAAATACCTCTCCATGCCTTAGCTCTTCACCATTCTGAAATTCTAGCAAAAATTCTCTCAAAACTCTCTAATTGCCGAGTGGAGTTAAACCTCTCAAGTGGAGTAGCGAGCCAAAATCAACTACCGAAGCATCTCCGACGAAACCACGACGCACAAGATCTTCTTCAACCTCTTCTTAACCTTCTAAAAACCGTAAGTCCCTTCATCCCTCTCTCTTTCTATCTCAAAACTTTTTTTGAAAACAAACCGACAAAAGAGGAGTTATCTCCAATATAGTTTTCTTTTTAATATTTGTAAGCAATGTAATAAGCAAACGAGATCAAACTAATCTGCTACACTAATCCTAATCTTATTCACATCAATTAGTTCTTATTTGTAACAAATTTTCATATGAAACAAACATATAAGGAACTACTTTTTCATTAAAATACCAAGAACTTTAGTGTAACCTCTTTTCGATATCCAGTATACCCAAACCCTAGAACCTTCACGGGGTAATGACCTACTCCACACGCACACTATGGTTTCATAGCACGATATTCTAAGCATAAGGGTAATTCAAAGTAAAAGAACTTTTTCATTAAACTACCACACCGTTTCAAAACGGATTTCTTTAAATTGATATTTCGAAATTCTTGGCAATTACGCCTCTACAACTCTCATTAGGGGACCCGCTAAGGGATGGTGCGGATTATCGCATATATTTGGGACAGTAGAGCGAGATGCAGAACTCCTCACGGAGTATTCGGTCTCGAAAGGAATAAAAAATACGGTTTTTAAGAAACACGACTTTTCTAATAAAAAATCTAATTTTTGGAAAAAAAATTATATAAAATTATGAAACCGTATTTTCAATAAAAACAAAATAAGAAACTATATTTTTAAAATGAAAGATTAGAATTTGTTAGTAAAATACCACCAAATTTCCAAAAGAACTAGTTTTCATAAAAATACCACAAAATTTCAGAAAAGCTAGGTTTTATCACCAAAACACCACAACAATTAAAATACATGTTCATGAAAAAACCCTAAATGTTATAAATCACCCTCAAAGTTTATTTTAAACTATATTAAAGTATTTTTCATAAAACCCCCTCGTGATATGCAAACAATATTTTAAAGACTTTGGATAAATATAGGTTTAAGCGGGATCAATTCTCTTGAGCCCCAGGGAGCCGGAGAAAGTGAGTGCTTACCTATTCAGGTTAGACAACTTAACGGAGTTATCAATGGAAATGGTCTTGAAAAAAACTCAAATCCTGCCTCCATGTGCAGCAGTTGCTGATTTCTCCCGAACATAAGATTTTAACAATTTACATCAATTCATATGAAAAGACATGAACTCAAATCTAAACTTAACTCGAACTCTAATCTAACTCGAATCTAAACTCAAATATGAAATCGAATCCAATCTACTCGAACCAACTTGACTCGAACCCAGATTGCAATCATCATGACTCACACATTACTCGACTCACTCGAATACAATCTACACCTTTTGCAATCTAGGGTTTCAATTAAAACATGTTAATTAATCAATCAAATCAATCAAGTATATTATCCAGTTATATATATTATACACGAGGTGTTTGGGATAGTTTCTTGGGTGAATCCAACGGAACTTCAGGAGTCCCGTATTAACCTTTTTTTTATTTTACTTGAATATCAGTCGGGTTGACTCATCCACAGCCTAGAGCCCCGATGCTAACACATGAAATTGGCCCGTGTTTCCTTGCTCCTGGGGCCCCACTCTTGATCTCGTGAATACATCTATGGTTGCGTTGACATTCACACATAGAACTTAACGTTAACATACTGACCATCTAGAGACCTATAGCATATATTTACCCATGATCATATACTCTTATTCATCATTTATATATTCTTCTCTTATCATTTTCTTTACTCTTACCTATCTTTGATACTTACCGAGCGCTAGTTCGCCGACGGGTATTCCACCCACTTTTCTTCTCTTAGAATGTTCGTCAGATACGGTCGAGACGGAGGAGGTTGAAGCCACAGAGGAGGACTACAACAAGATCGCTACTCAGGGCTAGCTTAGCTTCTTTTTTCCTTCAGTTTATGTATGCCTCTTGTTTAGGCATTTTCCTCATTGTATTTACTTTCCAGCATAAACTCTTGTACTTATACATATTTGAATTTGAATGTAAATAAAGATATTTGCTGAAAAATTTTACAGTCTCGGTTTATTCTTACATTGTGTATTATTTTTTCAATACGCTTAGTATATTTATTTAGGGAATGAGTTTCTCTGGATAAATATACCGCGGGCTTGCCATGTCACCGTTTCCGTCTATTGGGAAGCGGGGCATGACAGGTTTTGTTGGTGTCCCATATAGGTCAGTTCTGCATGAAGTTGTAAACAATATACCACAAGAATTAATGTGTTCAACAAACATTTACATTCCTTGCATTTCAAATTCTTGAATCTATCCTAACCTATTTTTTATATTGATGTGATGGACTCTCCAAACAACACAAGCACGAATGTCAACGACAATACTCCACCGCCTACTCTACCACCACCACCAACCATTGCAGCTCCTAACAATGAGCAAATGGTACTGCTTGAGGCTATTAAGAGCTTATTAGAGGGTCAGCAGCAGCGGGCTGCTATCCTAATGAACCGCCTAAAAACCGAAGCACCCGGAGTTAAGCAATTTTGGGAACTGCACCCAAAGAACTTCTTGGATAAAGAGAGCCCGCTTGAGGCAAAAGAATGGGCTCAATCGATCGAGGATGACCTGGCAGCAACTCAAGTGCCAGATATTTCTTGTATCAGAGTTGCTAATTTGCAACTGACTGATAATGCCAGAGTTTGGTGGAAGGATGAAGAGAGCAGTCTCGCATAACAGATAGAATGGAGAACATTTTGAGACCTCTTCGACGCCAAGTACTTCCCAGAGAATGCCCGCTTTGACATGGAGCAGCAGTTCATCCATCTACAGCAGGGCTCGATGTGAGTTAAGTCGGTGGATGAATATGATACTGAGTTCACCATGCTCAGCCAGTAAGATATAGTCTCAAACTCAATTTAATTATCTCAATTAAAACACCGCTAACACAAGGTTATAACAGCTTTGCCGCACATCTTATTCCCACTCCTGAGAACCAGCGCACAACCTGTAATAAAAGCTCCATAACGAATAAGTCCGAAAAGATTGAAGGAAATCCGCATTCAGTTGGACGAACTCCAGAAAAAAGGTTGGATTCTTCCCAGTACTTCAAGCTGGGGATCTCCGGTGCTACTGGTGAAGAAGAAAGAAAGTTCCTACAGGATGTGCGTGGATGATCGAGCTCTAAACGAAGTGACAATTAAGAACAAGAATCCATTACCGCGCATCGATGACCTTTTCGATCAGTTAAGTGGGTCTTGTGTCTTTTCAAAGCTAGATTTTTGTTCGGGTTACCATCAGTTGAAGGTTAAAGAGTTCGGCATTCCGAAGACATCGTTTAGGACTCGTTATGGTCATTATGAATATCTCGTAATGCTATTTGGAGTGACCAATGCACCTGCCATCTTTATGAACCTGATGAACTAAGTTTTCCCAGAGTACCTAGATAGGTGTGTTGTCACCTTCATCGACGACCTCCTGGTGTTTTCAAAGAATCGGAAAGAACACGACAAACACTTACGAATTTTCCTGAAGACATTACGACAACATCAGCTCTACGCTAAGTACAGCAAGTGTGAATTTTGGCTAGATCAAGTCGGATTTCTCGGACATATCGTTTCAGGCGAAGGAATCTCTATGGATACAGCTAAGGTGTCAGCTGTCAGCGAGTGGCCGACACCAAAGAAGGTGAAAGATATAAGAAGTTTCTTAGGATTAGCAGCATACCACTGACGATTCATCGGAGGATTCTTAATGATCGCAGCACCCCTGACCTAGCTCACATGTAAAGACGAAGTATTCGTGTGGTCAGAAGCATGTGAAAAGGCTTTTGTAGAATTCAAGTCGAGGTTAACCTCTGCACCTATTCTTGTAATACCGGATCAATCTGGCGGATTCGTTGTACATTGTGATGCGTCCGGTAAAGGATTAGGATGTGTCCTACACCAGCATGGAAAATTTATGGTTTTTGCATCAAGACAGTTAAAGGTATATGAACGTAACTATCCAACACATGATCTAGAATTGACAGCCGTCATCTTCGCACTCAAGATTTGGCGCCACTATCTATTGGGAGAACGAGTGCATATATACACTGACCATAAAAGTCTAAAGTATGTATTTACTCAGAAGGAACTCAACATGCGGCAGAGAAGATGGCTAGAACTCATGGCGGACTTTGACATCAACCTACAATATCATTTTGGGAAGGTGAACGTAGTTCCTGATTCCCTTAGTCCCAGCCTTTAGCAATGAACCTCACCGCTCAGTGGAGACTACAACAAGAATTGCATGGATTTGAGATTGAAGTAGTTATACCAGGTAACGCTTCATATTTGATGAACTTACAAGTCCAGTCCACTCTTGTCAATCTGATCAAGGCAGCTCAAGCAAATGATGCCAAGCTATAAAAGATCCGAGAACGAATAGAAAGTGGACTTCGAACTGACTTCATCATCCATGAAGATGGATTCTTACGATATGGAAGTCGTTTATGCGTGCCAATTACACCTGTTCGAGAAGAGTTGATGAAAGAAGCTCACAGCTTTTCTTATTCTGTACACCCTGGTGGTACGAAGATGTACAAGGACCTACGGCAACACTACTGGTGGCATGGATTGAAGCGAGAGATAGCAAGGAGTGTAGCCAAGTATTTGGTGTGTCAGCAAGTGAAGGCTGAACATTATAGAACTGCTGGTCTACTTCAGTCGTAACCAATCCTAGAATGAAAATGGTAGCACATTACCATGGACTTCGTGACTGCCCTTCCTCGCAGCATGAAGGGTAACGACGCAATATGGGTTATTGTGGATCGACTCACCAAGTCGGCTCACTTTATTCCATTTCAAGTTGTCCATTCAACCGAGACGTTATCAAAGAAGTACATGGAGGTGAGCATAAATCTAAAGTAAGAATTAACCCTTCAAGATATACTACATTTGATACCCATAAACTCATGCAGGAGATCGTGAGATTGCATGGAGTACCTGTTTGCATCATCTCCGATCGTGATACAAGTTTCCGATCACAATTTTGGTAGAGTCTGCAAGCTAGCCTGGGAACGAGTCTGAATTTCAGCACGACGTATCATCCACAAATAGACGGACATTCCGAGCGAACAATTCAGATTCTGAAAGAAATGCTAAGAGCCTGTATGTTAGACTTCGGAAGTTCGTGGGAAGATCACCTACACCTTGTGGACTTTTCATATAACAACAGCTATCAGGAAAGCATTGGGATGACACCATTCACAGCACTCTATGGAGGGAAATGTCATTCCCCGCTGAGTTGGGACGACGTTGGAGATCGTGAACTCCTTGGACCAATGATAATCGTGGCAACTGTGGACGTGGTTTGCACGATCAGGGAAAGGATGCGCATAGCCCAAGACCAATAAAAACATTGGGCAGATGCAAATCGTCGACACTTAGAGTTTCAACCCGGAGAACATGTATTCTTGAAGATCTCTCCAAACAGAGGAGTGATAAATTTTGGTAAAAGGGGTAAGTTAAGTCCAAGATACATAGGACCGTTTGACATACTCGAACGAGTTGGAGAAGTGGCATACCATTTAGCACTACCACCCTCATTAGAAGGAGTGCACAACGTGTTCCACATATCCTAACTACAATGATATGTGAGTGACCCCAGCCATATACTTGATCACTTAGAGCTCATAGTACAAACTGACTTAACCTGCAAGCAACAACCAAGTTGAGATCCTGGACCGAAAGGTGAAGACATTGCGGAATAAGGAAGTAAACTTGGTCCGAGTGATGTGGAGAAAGGATTCTCCAGGAGAATCAACTTAGGAAAGAGAAGAGAATAAGCGTACACGATATCCTTACTTATTTGAAAATTAGTCCCTATGTAATTTTAAATTTCGAGGAAGAAATTTTTATAAGAAGGGTAGAATGTAACGACTCTGAAATTACTGTACAGAAATTTCTTGTTATTGTACAGAAAAGTGTATTACAGCCTGTGTAAGAGTTATAAGTTAGATTTGTTTAATAAAAACAAGAAACAACTTGTAGCTCACTGGTAACGACTCTATACTGCTGGGAAGTTGCCTTCGATTCCTATCAGACACAATTATTTTTTCTGATTTTTCTTTTTTAATGTTTAGAAGCCCAAGAGTTGCACGTGCAATACATGGGGAAACGAAGATCTAGCTTTGAGAATACACAAGACCCACATAACTGATCGAAAAGATCATCGATGTGCGGTAGTGGATATTTGTTCTTAATCTTCACTTCGTTCAGAGCTCGGTAGTCTACACACATCCTGTATGAACCTTCTTTCTTCTTCACAAGCAAAACTGGAGATCCCCAGCTTAAAATACTGGGACGAATCCAACTTTTCTTCAGAAGTTTGTCCAACTAAGTACGTATCTCCTTCAATCCTTCTGGACTTAACCTGTACGGAGCTTTGATTATCGTTTGGGCACCAGGTATTAAGTTAATGCTGAATTCAAGAGCTCGATCGGGAGGCAAATCTGTTATATCTTTAGGAAATACATTCTCGAACTCTCGAACTACCTCTGACTTTTCTTCTTCTTCCGGTAGAGTAAATACTTCTACATTCTTTAGCTTGGCACGGAAGATTCCTGGCTCCAAAGTTATTTCCACTCTTGAAGTAAAAGACTGGGTGGTCTGGTATCTCAAATAATACCCTCCTTTAACGGCAGTCAATCGTAGTATAGAAAACTCCCAGCCAGTCCATCCCAAACACAATATCGAAATTTGGGATGTCCAGTACTTTGAAATTTGTGTAGAATTCTCGTCCGCAAACCACTACTAGACACTGATCAAATCCCTTAGTCTCTTTCAATACTCCATTCCCGGAACTGACATTACAACTTGAAATGAGTGGCTTCATGGGAATCGCATGTGTTCTCACAAATTGTTGGGACATGAAGCAGTGTGATACTCCAGTGTCGAACAGTGCTAGTGCAGGAAGGGTGGCTACTAGTATAGTACCAAAGTTGTGTGAGGTTGGTTTTAGATATAGGGAAAATATAGAGGTATACAAGGATTGAAAAGATGAAAGAATTGGAAATTACCAGTGATTACTTGGCCGGTGGCTTCGGCTTCCTCAACTGTCATTGTGAAAGCCTGACGTCTGGGTACATTCCTCCTTGCTGGAGGCACATTCCTCTGTCCTTGGGGCATGTTCTTCTGCCCTAGAGGCATGTTCTCTGTGCCTGATGGAATTATCGAGGAGGCTGTGTAGGAGGTCCACGTGGAGGTGGTGCAGGTAGAGCTAAACGAGATGCAGAAGCCTGAATAGCTGGCCACCGCGGGACTGTGATTGCAGGTCTAGGTGCTGGAGCTGAGTTGAGACGATATGGACATGCTCTAATGGCGTGAATGGATGCGCCATAAACCAAACTCAGGCCATTTGCATGCCTGCAGTCTTTCGCCAGGTGTCCATTCCTTTTGCAGTAGAAACAAAAGTCTGGACTGGGCCAGTTAAATGTTACTCCCGGTCTCCTGGGTGCAAAAGTTGGCCTGGAAGAGGCTCCTCCTGCCATCTGAGTGGCCGGGCGTTTCACATCGGCAGTCTGAGGTCTGCCCTTCTTTTTCATGACTGTCTCATAGCGTCGGGCAGCCTTCAGAGCAAGATCATGGGTTGGGAAATCCCCTGTAGCGGGTGCAGCTTGGATTTCCGGGTCAAACCCTTGCTGAAATATTCATGCCCGGATCTCAGCAGTCGGGATCAGATGCGCCGCGAACCTGTTACGACCTTGTGTTAGCAGTGTAATAAGAGATTTCAGGAAATTGAATATTGAGACAATATCTTACCTGCTAAGCATGGTAAACTCAGCATCGTATTCATTCACGGACTTGCTCCACATCGAGCCTTGTTGTAAGTGGATGAACTGCTGTTCTATGTCGAAACGAGAAGTCTCATGGAAGTATTTCACATCGAACATATAGCGAAATGTCTTCCATTCAATCGGTTGGGCGAGTCGGCTTTTTTCAGCCTTCCACCAAACTCTGGCATTGTCTGTTAGTTGCAGCTTTGCAATTCTCTCCCAAGCAATCTCTGGCGCTTGTGCTGCTGACAGATCAACTTTGATAGACTGAGCCCATTCTTCTGCCTCCAGTGGACTTTCTTTTCCTAAAAAGTGCTTTGGATGCAGTGCCCAGAATTGCTTGACTATGGGTGCCTCGGCCTTTGGGCGGTACATGAGCATAGCAGTCTGCTGCTGCTGACCCTTTAAGAGGCTCTTGATTGCCTCGAGCAGTTCCGTTTGCTCGTTTATGGGAGCTGCAATGGTAGGTGATGGTGGTCGCGTGGACGGTGGAGTGTTTCCATTGACGTTCATGCTTGTTTTGTTGGGAGAATCCATGACCTTGATAGAAAATGGAAAGGTTAGGATAGATTCAAGGAATTTGAAATGTAAGGATTGTATAATTGCTGATTCTTATAATTCTTGCTTAGGATTCCATGCAGAACAGACCTGCATGGACTACCAAACTGGTGACGTGGCAAGCCCGCAACATATTTACTATGAAATATATATTTTAAACGTAATTAAGCAATATATGTATAAAATGCACAAGAATTTACAAGAGATATAAAATAAACAGCAACTTTTATTAACATTTATCATTACATTACAACTGCTTTGAAAAGGAAAGATACAATGATATAAAGCAATGCCTAAACAGTGGCATACAAACTGAAATAAGTACAAAATGAACTAGAAGTCCTACCGGGCAGTGAACTGGTCCAAGTCCTCCTGGCTCGGCTCGATCTCCTGAGAGTCTGGTTCTCCTGACAAATATTCCAAAGAACGAAATAGACAGGAATGTCGTCAGCGAACTAGCGCTCGGTTAGTCCCAAAAGAGAGAATGGAATAGAACAAGTAATGACAATTGAACTGGTAAGTTGTATAGGTATAAGCTTGTTATTCTAACGTAGTTGTTTGTTGCTAGGTACAGAAAGTATTTGTGTATACAAGAGAAGTTCATCTTACCCCGTGGACTATGGTAACATATAGTACAAGGCCCCGTCAAAACCCACGGGACAACGGCACGAGAGTTCATGTAGGTGACTTTTAGTGATCATCCCGTGCCACGTTAATACATTCCGTACCAATCTATCCCGTTATCCCCGCGTATTGTATTGTATAGAGTATATTTACAATTCTTGCCAAAACCATAGATACAAGTTTTTTAAGGAGTCAGGTTCAGGATGTAATCATGTATTCAAGAAGTCATGTCAGGTTTTAACCATGGTTCGGTCAAGTCAAGTCATGTATTCAGGTTTAGTATTGATGTTTGAATTCAAGTATTCAGGTTCAAGTTCAAGTATTCAGGTTAGATTTTGGATTCATGTTTGAATTGGACTTTGATTTGAGTTTGGATTCAAGTTTGAGTTAGACTCAGACCGAGTCAGACACTTGTAACTGATTTAGATCCCGAATTAAGTTCGGGAGTCATCGGTAACTACTACACATGGATGGCAGGATTTGTGTCTTTTTCCAAGATAATTACCATTGATAACTCCGTTAAGTTTTCTATCTTAAATAGACAATCACTCACTTTCTCCGGCTCTCTGGGGCTCAAGAGAATTGATTCCGCTTAAACCTATATTTACTAAAGTCCTTAAATATGGTATTATATAACTCGAGGGGGTTTTATGAAAAATATTTTAAATAAAATTTCAAAATAAGCCTCGAGTATTTATTTATATTATTTAGGGTTTTCATGGATATGAATTTTATGGATTTAAAGTATTTTAGTGATAATAGCTTAGCTTGGAAAGTTCATGCTATTTTATTGTAAAACTTATCTTTTGTTGGTATTTTGATGGTATTTTGGTGAAACTTGTAATTATTTTATTTTAAAAATATGTAAGTTTATTATATTTTGAAAATATATGAATTTGTAATTTTTATATAATTATTAAAAATTAAATTTTTATTTAAGTAGAAAAAATGCGTTTTTCTTAAAAACCGTATTTAAAACTTTTCGAGACCGAATTCTCCGTGAGGAGGTCTGCATCTCTCTCTACTAGCCCAAGGATATGAGATAATCCACACCATCCAATAGCGGATCCCCTAAACAGGGTTGTAGAGATTTATTTGCAAAGAAATTTAAAATACAATTTAAAGAAATCCGGTTTTATAGTAAATGGTATTTTAATATAATATTGTATCCATAACAAAAATACGTTCAAAGGATATTGTGCTATGGACACCATGTATGTACGTGAGAGGTTGGTCGTTACCATATGAATTTTCCTAAAGGTATGTTTAAGCAAAACAAATAAAAATGATATATACAAATTTCATGGTATTTTAATGTAAATGTTGAGTTAAAGTTATTTTGCATGATATTTTTGATTAAAAGTTGGTTCTAAACATTGGTTTTATGTTAACAAGCATGATGTAGAAATATGAATGAAGAATATGTAAGAAAAAGTGGAATTATAGAGTTTTAGAAGAAGATGTCGGTATTAACTCCACTTCCGACATTTGTTTTGAAAATGAACTTTTAAAGAAAGGGAATGAGGATTGGAAGGGACTTACTAGTTGATTAACTTAAAAAAAGGTAGAAGAGGGAGGGTTGAACTTCTTGGTATCGCGGGAGCGCCGTAATAGTTTTGATTTTTCGCCGAAAGTTGACCGCTTGCTAACTCCACTTGTACTTAGAGAATTTTTAAGAGTTTTGGCTAGAAATTTTAGAATGATGTTGATCCAAAATATGGGGTGGTATTTATAGTGTAGAATTAGGGATTTGGAATTAAAATGGTGAATTAAAAAGAATTAAAATTGTGATAAATTGTGAAATGAAAGGTCTCTGTTTGATTGCAGTGAAATTAAACAGTGCAGGGGTGTTAGGAGTAGGTGAAGGGGTTAGTGTGCAGAACACGGAGCCAAATAGGCTCACTACAGCCGTCGGTGCCTGCCATATGGTGCATTCCGCCGGTCGATTCATGCTATCTGGCATCGAGCCTCATGCTACAAGATAAGATTAGGGTTTACTCCATTTTCCACATGATTGATTTTCTGACATTTCATTTTTCTGTGTATTGCACGTGTAAAATTTTGGGCTTCCAAAAAGTTAAAAAGAAAAATAAAAAAAAATTATGTGTCTGATAGGGATTGAACACAGAGGCTACGTCACAGCAGTGTTGATCCTTTACCAGTGAGCTACAAATTGTTTCTTGCTTTTATTTAATAAAATTAACTTATAACTCCAATTCAGGCTGTATAACTCTTTTCTGCACATTAAACTGGAAAATTCTGTACAGTAAATTCAGAGTCGTTATAATTTTAATGCATTTTAATCAAAAATTTTAATTCCCAAACCCTAATTCTTCACTATAAATACCACCCAATGCCTTAGCTCTTCACCATTCTGAAATTCTAACAAAAATTCTCTTAAAACTTTCTAAGTGCCAAGTGGAGTCAAACCCCTCAAGTGAAGTAGCGAGCCAAACTCGACGACCGGAGCATCTCTGAAGAAACCGCGACCCATGAGTGCTTCTTCAACCTCTTCTTAACTTTCTAAAAATCGTAAGTCCCTTCATCCCTCTCTCTTTCTATTTCAAAACTTTTTTTTAAAACAAACCGACAAAAGAGAAGTTATCTCCGATATAGTTTTCTTTTTAACATTTGTAAGCTATGTGATAAGAAAACGAGATCAAACTAACATGCTACACTAATCCTAACCTTATTCACATCAATTAGTTTTTAGTTGTAACAAATTTTCATATGAAACAAATATACAAGGAATTTGTTTTTCATTAAAATACCATGAACTTTAGTGTAATCTCTTTTCGATATCTAGTATACCCAAACCCTATAACCTTCACGGGGTAATGACCTACCTCACACGTACACTATGGTTTCATAGCACGGTATTCTAAGCATAAGGGTAATTCAAAGTAAAAGAACTTCTTCATTAAAATACCACACCGTTTCAAAACGGGTTTCTTTAAATCGGTATTTCGAAATCCTTGGCAATTACGCCTCTAAAACCTTCGTTAGGGGACCTGCTAATGTATGGTGTGAATTATCACACATTCTTAGGACAGTAGAGCGAGATGCAGAACTCCTCACGGAGTATTCGGTCTCGAAGGGAATAAAAAATAAGGTTTTTAAGAAACGCGACTTTTCTAATAAAAAAACTAATTTTTGGAAAAAATTATATAAAATTATGAAATCCGTATTTTCAATAAAAAAATTAAGAAACTATATTTTTAAAATGAAAGATTAGAATTTGTTAATTAAATACCACCAAATTTCCAAAAGAACTAGTTTTCATAAAAATATCACAAACTTTCAAAAAAGCTAGGTTTTATCACCAAAACACCACAACAATTAAAATACATGTTCATGAAAAACCCTAAATGTTATAAATCACCCTCGAGGTTTATTTTGAAACTATATTAAATTATTTTTCATAAAACCCTCTCGAGATATGCAAACAATATTTATTGACTTTGGATAAATATAGGTTTAAGCAGGATCGATTCTGTTGAGCCCTAGGGAGCCGGAGAAAGTGAGTACTTACCTATTCAGGTTAGATAAGTTAACGGAGTTATCAACGGCAATTGTTTTCGAAAAAAACACAAATCCTGCCATCTATGTGCAGCAGTTGCCGATTTCTCCCGAACATAAGATTTTAACAATTTATATCAATTCATATGAAAAGACATGAACTCAAATCCAAACTCAAATCTAAACTTAACTCGAACTCTTTTCAAACTAGAATCTAAACTTGAATCCAATCTACTCGAACCAACTTGACTCGAACCCAAATTGCAATCATCATAACTCGAACATTACTCGACTCATTCGAATATAATCTACAACTTTTGCAATCTAGGGTTTCGGTCAAGACATGTCAATCAATCAATCAAATCAATCAAGTATATTAGCCAGTTATATATATTATACACGGGGTGTTTGGGATAGTTTCTTGTGTGAATCCAACGGAGTTTCAGGAGTCCCGTTTTAACCTCTTTCTTTATTTTACTCAAATATCAGTCGGGTTAACTCATCCACAGTCTAGAACCCCGATGCTAACACATGAAATGGGCCCGTATTTCTTTGCTCCTGGGGCCCCACACTTGAGCTCGTGAATACTTCTACTGTTGCGTTGACATTCACATGTGGAACCTAACGTTAACATACTGACCATCTAGAGACCTATAGTATATATTTACCCATGATCATATACTTTTATTCGTCATATATATATTCTTCTCTTTTTATTTTCTTTACTCTTACCTATCTTTGGGACTTACCGAGCGCTACTTTGCCGACGGGCATTCCACCCACTTTTCTTCTCTTGGAATGTTCGTCAGATATGGTCGAGACAGAGGAGGTTGAAACCACAGAGGAGGACTACAACAAGATCGCTACTCAGGGCTAGCTTAGCTTCTTTTTCCCTTCAGTTTATGTATGACACTTGTTTAGGTATTTTCCATATTGTATTTACTTTCCAGCATAAACTCTTATACTTGTACATATTTGAATTTGAATGTACATAAAGATATTTTTTTGAAAAATTTTACAGTCTCAATTTATTCTTGCATTGTGTATTATTGTTTCCATACGCTTAGTATATTTATTTAGGGAATGGCCTTCTCTGGATAAATATACACCTGGCTTGCCACGTTACCGTTTCCGTCTATTTGGAAGCGGGGCATGACATAGGTCTGGGCCGAATCCATGAATATAAAATATAAAGGTTCTTGTTCAAGATGTAATCATGTATTCAGGTGGTCATGTAAAGTTCATGTCAAGTTATAACCATGGTTCGGTCAAGTTGAGTTAAGTATACAAGTTTGAATTTGATATTTGAATTCGAGTGTTCCGGTTCATGATCAAGTATTCCAGTTTGTGTTTGATTTTGGATTCTGGTTTGAGTTTGGATTCAGGTTGAAATTAGAATCTTATGAAAGGACTTGGTTCTTGCAATTCTTAGGTTCGGGAGTAATCGGCAACGGCTGTACATGGACGGTAGGATTTGTGTCTTTTTCCAAGATAATTGCCATTTTATAACTCCATTAAGTTGCCTAACCTGAATAGACAAGCACTAACTTTCTCCTACTTCCCTAGGCTCAAGAGAAATGATACCGCTTAAGCATATAGATTCCTTAAATATTGTTTGCATATCTCGAGAGGGTTTTATGAAAAATACTTTAATATAGTTAAAAAATAATCTTGAGGGTGATTTATAATATTTAGGATTTTCATGAACATGTATTTTAATTAAAATGTACATTGGTGATGAAACTTAGCCTTTTTAAAAGTTTATGATATTTTATTGAAAACTAACTCTTTTGGTAACTTTATGGTATTTTATTAAAATTTTAATCTTTCATTTAAAAAAATATAGCTTTATAATATGTTTTTTTTGAAAAATACGGATTCATAGTTTTATATAATTTTTTCCAAAATTTAGTTTTGTTTAGAAAAGTCGTATTTCTTATAAACCGTATTTTTTATTTTCTTTCGAGACCGAATACTCCTTGAAGAGTTCTTCATCTCGCTCTACTGTCCCAAGGATGTGCGATAATCCATACCATCCAATAGCGGGTGTTCACCGCCGAAAACAGAAACGAACAAGGATAAATCGTTTTGCTTGAGTTTGGGGTAGATGCTATTTGGATTTATCCACCGACCTCTCCGAAAATACCAAGTTGATTTATGGCACCATATATCGTAGATTTGGATAGATGCGTCCGTTGTAGCAGACTTCATCATATTCCCCCTCATTTTATGAGGGGTTTTTGATTGTGGGGACACTCTTCCCTACAGGCGCAAGCCCTTACAGTTAATTACGTTACCGTATTATGATAACCACTTTCTTCTTCTCCAGCAGTTCACTTCGTGTCGTGCGTGTTTTTTGTTTGTTTTGGTTGCCCGTGGATTGTATACGGAGACTAGTTTATGTCGTCGCTCGTAGGGCGCGGATCAGTCCAAATCCGTATATTTTAGATTTGGGTTTGGTTTATTTGAGGACCGTTAATCTGGTTTGAGATTAAGATCAACTTAAATGTGTGAGCATTTGGGCTCAATTTATTTTTAACTAAGGATACGTTAGTCTAATTTGAGACTAAGATCAACTTAGCAAAATTTCAAGGATCATTTTTATTTAAGATCCAAACAACAGAGCATTTTGGGCTCAGCTATAAGAAAGTTTTTTAGACTTATCCAATTTGGGCTTAGTATGCTCAGTTTTTTTTTGTTCAGAAGTGCTAAGCACTTATTTGGACTCTGTTGGTCCAGTCCCTCTTTTTTATGCAAAAGAGCTAAGCACTTTTTTGATGCTCTGACACTCACATGGATATCATGTGAAGCATTTAATTATGGGCGCCGCCCAATGAACGCTGGGCACTCGGCCATTTTGGCTGTTTATGGAGTGTTAAGCACTTTTGTCTCTTTTTTTGGTGGTGCCCACATGAGGAACATGTGAGGCGCTTGGCGCTGCCCAATCAGTGCTGAGCACTAAGCCGTTTTGGTTATTTATGGAGTGCTAAGCACTCTTATTATTTTTATGGCGCCCACGTGAGGAGTACGTGAGGCGTTGGGCGCTACCCAATAAGTGCTAAGCACTTAGCCGTATTTGGCTATTTATGGAGTGCTAAGCACTCTTATTATTTTGGTGGCACCCACATGAGGAGCACGTGCGGCCCTGCCCAATCAGTGCTAAACACTCAGCCGTTTTGGCTGTATGTAAAGTGTTAAGCACTTTTTATATGGTGCCCACATGTGTTTCACGTGAGGCGCTAGGCGCTGTTAAAGCGGGGCGTCCACGAAGGAAGCACGTGATGCGGTAGTTTCTTTTATATGGAGATTTAATCTCTGTTGATGTTTTCAGAGAGGTTAAATCTTTATCAATGGTGCTTTGACCATTAACGCTCTTTAAAATCATTATATTTTTGGATTTTAGGTTGAGTTTTTAAAGAACAAAGTTCTGAGTTCCTAAAGTATTCTGGACTCTTTTTACTTTCTATTTAAATTTGTTCTTCCCTGAATCTTTGATTCTCAAGAACAAGATCTTCCCGATGAGAATTAAATTCTCAACTTGTGGGAGACTTGTCTTGTAGATCTCGGATCCAGAGAAAGAACTAAGTTCTTTTTACAAGGGTTAAAGCTTTAGAAGTGATATTATAGGTAATAGATATTTTGATCTCTTTTCTTTATCTAGGGTTTTGAGAAGGAAGCTCTTCTTCTTTGAGAATTGAATTCTCTGTTCTTTCTATCTGTGGTCTCTCTATGGTGGTCGTTCTTTTTTTCGACTTGAAGTCTGGGGTCTTTTATATAGTGGAGGAAAATTGTTAATCGGTTTTGAGAAAAACTCTCATTGAGAGATTCTAATTGATTTAATTGGACTTAAAATTGATTTGGGGAATTTTATCCACCGTTGGATCTTTGTTCCAAGAACTTCTGTTTTACAGAATATGTTGTTCTTGTTTCTAACAAGATCGGGGAAATATTCTCCCATATACAGAATTTATTCTGTAAAATGGTGATTTTTAATCACTAAGAGTTCTCTGTTTTACAGAGAGCAATCTTTTTTGTTTAGAAAGATTGAGGAAATATATTCCAAAAATCGGATCATTGATCCAACCGAGAGTATCTTTCTTATTTAGAAAGATATGGGAGATATTTTCTCCTAATAGAATTTGATTCTTTATTTTTATGATTTATCATCCCCGTTAGATTTTTGATCCAACGGCTCTGTTTAACAGAGAGTATTGTAGAATTTTAATTCTACCTGGATGCTGGCATTCACATGTTGTGCATGTGGGCGCGACTTAAGAATTTAATTCTTAAGATAGGTATTCATGTGCTTTGCACATTAGCGCCCGCGTGAGGAGCACGTGCTGCACCATATAAGAATTTAACCTTTATTTAGGAAGCACTCCTGTGATTTGCACATTGGCGCCCACATGAGGCGCCACCATAGGATTTAATCCTATAAGATTGGTTCTAGTGCTGGTGCCCTCGTGGAGAGCATGTGAGGTGCTGCCTCATTCCAACAGAGCTTTGCTATTTTATTAGGTTAAATATTGGGGGAACAAATGCCCTCCCCACCGTTGTGCTCACGTGGCTCATACGTGAGGGCAACGGTGTCATCTTTTCTACCGTTCGATCTCTTAGGGAGTTGAACCGTCCCTTCATGTCTTATAAATAGAGCCTTTGGCCCTTGAGATGACTGTCGTTCCATCATATTCTTGAGTCTTCTTTTTTCTTGAGAATTTAATTCTCTCATCAGAGCTTAGATCTCTGTTCCTAGAACTTTCTCAAAGTTAAACTTTTAAAAAAATCTCTTCTCGTTTTTGGGTTTTTAACCCATTAACAGAGCTTTACTCTTCTCTTGGAACGATCTCTTAGAGATCTTTAAAAAAAACTATTATTTGTGTAGACCATGGGTCTTAGAGATCTTAGGTTTTTTTTTATTCTATTAGTGACTTTGATCTTTGAGGGTTGTTTGGAATTTAATTCCATTTCCCGTAGGGATTTCTGAGAAAATTTGTTCTGAAAATTCTTTTGGGAATTTTATTCCCTTTTCTTATTTTCTTTTTATGGTTCTTCTTGTAGATTTGAATATGCTGTTGGGAGTTTAACTCCATAGTTCAATGAGATTTTCATTAAATGAGAATCTTTTTGGATTCTTACAATGAGTGCATACCTCATCAGTGATTTTAATATACTAATCGCTAACCCTCAACCCTTTTTTTAGATACCATGGCTGGTCATCTGTACGATCTTGAAGAGATTATCTCTTACAAGGAGATTCGCATCCAAGGTCGCTGCCAGGGCCAAGAGTTTACTGACGCCCAGTGCGCTGAGGTGATGCGTCACTTCAACGATTACAACAGTCGATTGCTTCCCCGCCGTTCTGCTCTTTTGAAGATTGTCGTTGGGTTGATTTGGGAAGCACTTCCTGAGCTTGATGAGGCTATGCCGCTCGAGGTACTTGATGATGCTGAAGACAAGGTGCATTCAGTATATCTGATGGGCCTGATCTCAAAGAATCGGAGAGATGATCTTGTCGCCGTTTTGCATCACGTCTTCCAATAGAATGTGATAATATCTGCATACCAGAGGATGGACGACATCAGCGGGGATCTCGACGCTTGTATTCGTGAGAAAATGCATAAGAAGATGGTTAACGAAGCTAGAAGCACTTTAATCAAACTTGCCTCTAAGTTCATGAATCCGCGTCCGAAATTCAGCGTCTTTCCATTGTAAATATTTTGATGTTATTTGTCCCCCGCCCCCCCTCCCCACCCCGTTTTTTTATCCTCCTTATCACCAATGTATAATTTTCTTCGAAGTATGAATGACACAGCTCCCCCTTTCTTTACGCCAATGTTTATATGTGCCTCCGTGAGGTGTTGTTATATATATATATATATATATATATATATATATATATATATAAACTAGCGCCGGTGCTCATGTGTCATGCACGTGGGGCACTGCTGATGGATTTAATCCTAAAAAGAATCAGCGTCGGCGCTCACGTTCATGCATGTGAGGCACTGCTGAAGGAATCACTTCATCTTTTGGCTCTGATTTTCATGAGTCAACTTTCTTTTCCCATGCCCTTTTTGTCAGGCCTTGAAAATAGTTCCACCATGCACAACATTTTATGTGTCTAAATTTAAGTGCTTCTCTTTATATTCTGAAGCAATGATCTTCTTTTTCTTCACATGGAGATAACCATTTTTAACAGACCAAGAGTCATGGCTTGCAATCGTCCTTACGCTCGTCGGCAACCATGGGAGGTACCTATCGAGGGAATTGTTCCTTTTTTTGCTGTGCGATTAGTGGATCTCGTTCTCATATATGACCAATGTGACACGGTGATATTTGAGCTCCTGGCTCGTTGGGGCTCTCCTCTTCCTATCGGCTCCGGATGATCTACTCGTCTGTACTTGCAGACATCCCTCCTCATCCAGTGGAGATGACCCCGGCAATGCTCGACGCGGCAGAGGACAAGATCGAGTGCTTTCATGAAGCATACTTGATTACCCAGCCTCTGAGGGATTGTTCTGTTCAGTTGCTAAGCCAGATACGGGTTCAGCGGGCCATCATGTCTGCCTTCGCTGATGAGCACGGTGCTGACCGACGGGAAGCAACTCCTCGTGAAGATCGCCGCTTCGACATGGTGGAGAAGGCAGAGAGGGCTTTAAAAAATTTTATTCTTAGTTTTGTAAATCCTTGTACTTTTGATCCCGTGTTCGGTGATCTGTTTCCTACAGAATAAAGTACTTATTTAAATGTGGTTCTTTATTGTTGACTGTTGAATGTTTTTTATCCAGTACATATCCATGTGGGCATCTTGCCTCTACACATATACTTTGTATTTTAATCTTAGATGTTTCTGATGCATGCATTTAGCTATAGGTGAACACTGGACGGATGTGAAAAAATGCTTCCATCTACCACGTTGCTCACGGTCGTGAGTGAAGTGATGCATAGCATATGGCCGATTTCGAGCCGGCCAACACAATTTTTATTAGAATTTTGATCTGAGAATATAGCGAGCGGACACAACCGTCGTCATCTATCGTTAACTCAGATCTCGATCATTAAGAAATGTAGTTCTAAACCCCAAGGCCTATGTGTTGCGCCTTTCTGTTGCTTAATGTCTTGATCTGGCGCGAAGTAGTTTATATACTCATTTCGGAGTCTCTAGTTTATGCACTCATTTCGGAGTCTCTAGTTTATGCACTCATTTCGGAGTTTGTAGTTTATTTACTCATTTCAGAGTCTCTAGTTTATATACTCATTTCGGAGTGTTTTTAGTTTATCTCCTTTGGGTTTACAGGCAAACTTGTCCTAACGTTATATGTAGATAACCCCCATTCTTTACGACAGAGGTCCGTTAGATTTGTGTTACTAGGGTTTTAGTCCGTAGTACCATCGCGTAGGCTGATATATTCCTCGATATGCAGTCTTTAATCCGTTGTTCGAGTAGCCCCGCGACTGTCGTGTCTTCGATCTCTTCGGGGGCTGGACAAGATGTTTTCAAGTAATCTCCTTAGGTCATATTACCATCGAAAGAGTAAACGTTAGGAATTTGCCATGACACTTTTTACTTGAGCTTAGGCTTAATTTGGAGCCCCGATGAGTCATAACCACTCCGCTTTGGTGTGGGATGATCTCTGATAGTCTTTTATGCTTTATATGAGTTACCGTCAAGACGCGAAAATGGGAATATGCCGTCACTTCATTTTTGTTTTGACGATGCCGTGTCATTTATTTGCTGAAATAGGGTAAATATCTGTAGGATCTCTATGTTGTATATATTGCAATTGAAGTCCGAAGATAGGAATATCCCATTGCTCCAATTTCATTTGATAGTTGCATCCGCATCCTGCTGAAATGAGGGGGGAACGCCGAGATAGTCTCTAGGTTGTATATGTACCGTCAAGACTTGGAGCTAGGATTTTGCCGTGACTCCATTTCTATTTAACCCTTGGGTTTTTTGTTGACGTTGCGTCTGCATCCTGCCGGAATGAGGAGAACGTCGAAGTAGTCTCTAAGTTGTATATGCACCGTCAAGACTTGAAGCTAGGATTTTGCCGTGACTCCATTTCTATTTGACCCTTAGGTCTTTTATTGTCGTTGTGTCTGCATGCTGCTGGAATGAGGAGAACGTCGGGGTGATCTCTAGGTTTTAGAAGTTGCCATCAAGATCCGGCTTTCCCTTTGACGGAGCCTGAAAATATGGTTCCCTTTTCATTTGTGCGCATGGATTGTATACATGGGTCAGTGTGGACTCACCTGTAGGGCAAAAAAGTTTTATTTCATTTTTTTTAATTTCTTTCTGCGATACTCTATCTTTTCAGCTTTTATGTCGCGAAAGTCGCGATTGCCCAATCATTTCAGCTATTTATCGCGGTGCCCAATCATTTTGGCTATATTTTTTTTATTTACTCGCTGCTTTTTATTGCGAGTTGCCCAAACATTTCGGCTTTCTCATATGCATTTTTTTCCGACTCGCTGAGTTTTATTACGAGTTAGGAACTTGAGATCTGGTACCAATCTTGGCATCAGCATCGCTGCAACTGGAATATTTTCAGGAGCGAATCATCATTTGCCGTAAGAGGACTTTGAGTTTAACACCTGTTTGGGCATCAGTATCGCTACAACTGAGATATTGGCAGGAGCGAATCATCATTTGCCTTTGTCGATCTGAACAAAGATGGCTTAGCAAATAGGGTTATGATCCGGTCGACTAAGGCTTTTTGACTTTATGAGCCGTAAGGGTCTCATAAAGGTATTTCTCCCTACGAGTCATGAGGATCTCGTAGGTGTATGTACTCCTTAGAAGTCGTGAGGACTTCTAAGTGGTGTTTTTCCTTGCAAGTCGCAAGGATCTTACAAGAGTGTTTTCTCCTTATAAGTCGAGAGGACTTACAAATGGCATTCACCATATGGGATATTTCTTGCCATTGGTAGAACTTGGTAAGGGAATATTTATTCGTGCCCGTAGATTGTATATAAGGGTCAATATGGACCGCCTGTAGTGCAACTTGGGGGATATGATGGCTTAAGAACATGTTCAGATCCCTGTAGCTTAAGAATTTTGAATCTTATAAGCCGTGAGGGTATCATAAGGGCAATTCTCCTTAAGAGTCCTGAGGATCCCGTAAGTGTAATTTCTCCTTAGGAATCATGAGGATTCCTAAGTGTGTTGCTCCTTTGTAAGTCATAAGGATCTCACTCAGGTATTTTATCCTCACAAGGTCGAGAGGACCTTGCAAGTGCATATGAATTTTTTATTTTATGAGTTTGCGCCCTATTCGGGTTTTCACAAACTTGCCGGCAGTCCTGTTGTTTTTACTCACGGTGCCATTTCGGATTTTCATCCGTGCCCATTTTTCTTGTGGACATATCGTTTTTTAAAATGGGGAAACTCTCGGAAGTAGCTTCTTCGCAGGTGACTCACCTGTTTGCCGGTGGGTTTTGGGGGTGGCTTCATCACTGGAGTAGCTATGTAGCCAGTGGGATTTGAGTTGCAATCTTTCCTGCTAAGACTTCGATTGCAATAAAGATCTCAAGGGAATGTATCACTGTATTTGGGGCGATGCACTAGTTTAGGGACGTTCCAGTCCATTATCGCCATGTTTGAGGCGAAATTTTAGTCTAGGGACTTTTCTGTCCAATGTCGCCATATTTGAGCAAGGTTCTAGTTTAGGGACATCTCGATCTGTTGTTAGTTTAGGGACTTCTTGGTCCGGTATCGCCATATTTGAGGCGGGTAATTAGTTTAAGGACTTCTCGGTCTTATATCGCCATATTTGAGGCGGATAATTAGTTTAAGGACTTCTCGGTCCGATATCGCCATATTTGAGGTGGATACTTAGTTTAAGGACTTCTCGGTCCGATGTCCCCATATTTGAGGCGAATACTTAGTTTAAGGACTTCTCGGTCCGTTGTTAGTTTAGGGACTTCTCGGTCCAGTATCGCCATATTTGAAACGGGTAATTAGTTTAAGGACTTCTCGGTCCTTTGTCGTTATTTTTGGGGCGACAGAACTTTTTTGTATACTATTCTCAGAGTTCTGACTCAAGAAGATAGCGAGCGGACACGAGCGTCGTCATCTATCATAGACGTAAGTCACGACACGTCAAGCGTAGTATTTTTTGAGGAATCGGCCGTTTATTGGCCGAAAGGGTCTCTCGCCATGCATATCCATGAGCAGGTAGACTCAACCTTTGTAGACTTTGTCTATGATGTACGGGCCTTCATAGTTCGGCTTGAATTTCCCCTATTTTGCACGATTGGGGATCATGGGTCTTTTGACGACTAGCACGAGTTCGCCTTGGCGGAATGTTCTCGGCCTGGTCAGTTTTTCGTATGGCCGTGTCATTCTTGCCTTATAAGCCTCCAAATTTTGTTGTGCTATATGGTGCGTTTCGTTGAGGGCGTCGAGCTCCTCAAGCCGAAGATGAGCATTTTGTTCATCTGTTAGCTCATACCGAACCACTACTCGTAGAGAGGGGAGTTCTATTTCCAGGGGAAGCACTGCTTCCGTGCCGAATACCAACATGTATGGTATTGTATTCGTAGCCGTTTTGAACGTTGTTCAGTACGCCCAGAGAGCTTCGTGTAACCTTTCATACCAGCCTTTTTTGTTTCTGAACACTGTTTTCTATATAATCTTCGTCAAGGTCTTGTTGAAAGCTTCAGCTAGACCGTTGGTCTGAGAATTATAGAATGAAGAGTATCTCTAATTTATTCTATGTTGCTGTGCGAAGCGGCTGATTTTATGACTTCTATAAGCTGGCCCATTATCCGAAATAATTCGTCGTGGAGTGCCGAACCAATAGATGACATGTGTCCTAAGAAATGGAGGATATTCTCCGTCTTCACCTCCCTTAGTGGTACTGCTTCTGCCCACTTAGAGAAGTAGTCGATAGTTGCTAATATAATCCGATGTCCTTTGGACGACACCATTTCAATGGGGCCAATTATATTGGTTCCCCATATTTCGAACGGCCAGCTAGCCACTGTTGGGTGTAGCGGATTTAGATGTTGGTGGATGAAGTCCCCATGGATTTGGCACGAGTGACACTGTTTCGCATATTCGAGGCAGTCCTGAATCATTGTGGGCCAATAGTAACCTATTCTTTTGATTTTCAGCTTCATCTTTGGCCCAGCTTGGTGAGAACCGCAGAGTCCGTCGTGAATTTCTTGCATGACTTTCTTTGCTTCCTCCGGCCCCAGGAATCTTAGCCATAGATAGTCGAATGATCTCTTATATAGAGTATCATTGATGAAGGTGAAAGACAAAGCTCGTTTCATGAGCTGATGTCTAAACGACGCATTTTCGGGCGTTCGTCGGGACTTAAAGTAGTCTATGAAGACTTCCCTCCAGTCCTTGACCTTTTCTTTATCCTCTATTTGAAGGATTGCTTGTTTGGTTGTTTCTTTTCTTTCAGATGACTCTATCAGATCTTCCGAAGATATATCTGTTGGCATGAGAACCCTGCGGCTTTGCACAATGATCTTTACGCCATCGGGGTCGTCATCAGCTAGTTCCTTAGCCAATTTGGCCATTGCTTCCGCCTTGCTTTTTTCTGCACGCGGTATACCCTCTAGTATGTAGGAAGGGAGTTGTGTCAGCAGTTGCTGCACTCTTTCACCATACTTTATCAACTCTGCCTTGCACGTCTGATAGTCGTCATTTACTTGGCTAACGATCAGCTGGGAGTCTTTAAATATGAGGAGGTCTTTGATTCCCATATCAATAGAGATCTCGAGACGTGCTATCAAATCTTCATATTCAGCTTCGTTGTTAGTCCTTGGCTCCATTAAGGAAACGGCGTAATGCAATATCCCTCCTCGCGGAGTCACGAAGATAAGGCCCACACCGGCTTTGATTATGGGGCGTTTTTCTTTCGCCTTTTCACGGAAGATGCTACATTGAAGTAGAGTTCCCATTAGGAATCATTTTCTTCATTCTCTCATTCGATTGTGTCGAACGCGTGTTCATCCGGCAACTCACAATTTAAGGGGGAGTCGGCTGGTATCGGATGCTCCGCGAGAAAGTTGGCAATGACCTGGCCTTTCACTACTTTGAGGGGTCGATACGTTGTCCAGAACTCCATCAGGAGGATGGCCCATTTGGTAAGCCTTCCTGTTAGTATGGCCCTTAACATCAGATATTTGAGAGGATCCACCTTTGATATAAGATGGACCTCATGTGCCAAGGTGTAATTTCTGAGCTTCGTTATCGCGAAGATCAGTGCCAAGCAATAATTTTCGATGGGAGAGTTGTTGTTTTCTTCCCCCAAGAGAACTCGACTCAAATATTATAGAGCTCAGTTCTTTCCTTGATCATTCTCTTGTGCCTATAGCATGCCTAGAGAACCCTCAAGGGCTGTTGTATATAGGATAAGGGGTTTTCCCTTAACCGGAGCAGTCAATACCGGCAGATTTTGCAAGTAATGCTTGATTTCGTCTTGTGCATTTTGGTACTTTTGATCCCAGACGAACGGGGTCCCCTTCTTTATCAATTGACTGTGGGGACGGCATTTTCCGGAGAGGTTGGCTATGAACCGCCGGATATAAGCGAACTTTCCTTGAAGAGACCACAGTTGTTTTAGTGTTCTTTGAAGGGTCGATTTCGATACCCCGGTGTCGTATGATGAATCCTAGGAATTTGCCCAAGGAGACTCCAAACGCGCATTTTAGAGGATTCATCTTCAGATTATACTTCCGAAGATGTCGGAACACTATTTTTAGATGTTCGCAATGCTCCTCATGAGATCTGGTCTTTACCACAAGGTTGTCAATGTAGCATCAAACAATCTCATGGATGAGGTCATTGAAAATCTTTGTCATAGCTCTTTGGTAGGTAGCGCCGGCATTCCTTAAACCGAAAGGCATCACCTTATAGCAGAATATGCCCAGCGGGGTCCAGAAGGTGGTATATATTTGGTCTTCAGGATGCATTTTTATTTGATTGCATCCTGAAGATCAGTCCATGAAGGAGTAGACCTCATGGGAAGAAGTGTTATCGATCATCAGCTCAGTAACAGGTACTGGGAAGTCATCTTTCGGGCAAGCTTTGTTGAGGTCCCGAAAGTCCACACAGATGCGCACCGTCCTATTCTTCTTCATCACTGGAATGATGTTAGTGATCCAGTCGGGATATTAAACTTCTTGGATGAAGCCGAAGTCGATTAGTTTCTTGATTTCAGCGTTGATACTCATCTCAAGTTCGAGCCGCATTCTTCTTGGCTCCTGTTTGACTGGCTTTATGTCCGGCGATATAGACAGTTTGTGTACTGCCACTTTTGGATCGAGACCTGGCATCTATGAATATTTCCATGCGAAGCAGTCTTTATACTGCATGAGCACGTCTTTTAACATAGCTACCTTTTTTTAGGTAGTAGTTCACTGAAGAACGTTGGTCTCGGATCATTCTCCGTTCCTAAGTCAATTTTTCTTAGGTTATCCGCCGTGGTGTGTATCCCATCTTCCAGCTCTTTTGGCGCTGGTGGAAACTCTGAGATCACCCCATCCCCGTATTCATTTGTGAAGCACATGTGGAGGTCATCCATAATCTCGTGCCCTCCCTCTTTTGAGAGTGTTATCATATGGCAGGTACGAGTTCGCTTCCATTCTTGATGTTGAGTTGGTCCCATCCTTATGGTATATATCCTCTTTAGCTCATGCTTTTGCGGCGGGGTTACCCTTCAGCTGTCGGATAAAGTGAACCTGCCTTGCTGATACTTGTCTTCTACCCAGTCTTTGAAGGTGAAGCAGTCTTCAAAGGGATGATCTATTACTCGGTGATAGGAGCAATAATCTGGATGATGGACCTCATTTATTTGTTCAGGATGCCGAGACTCCGGAAGTGTCATCATTTGGTGCTTCATGACAAGGTTGAATATTTTCCTTATCTTGTCTTAGGGGAATGAGTATTCCCGACCCATATTCTTTATAAAGGACGGTTTCCAATCGACCTTTTCTCGATTGCACGGCTTCTTGGATCCGCTTCATTGTTTTCAAACGTTGTTTGCGTTATTTGCCCTATTTTTTCTTTTATTTCGTGATTTTCCACTTTCGCGAGGACATACAGCGGGTCGAGGATGAAGAGCATTATAGTCTTCCTTCTCCGTGGATTGCTGATTGAGGCACTGCGTTCTGGCCTTTTCATAAATGGCTATTTCGCGGCCGTGATCATCTCGGATCCTTTGACAAGCTTCTTTTATTTGCTTGTCTATTTGTTCTTCGAGCGATGAACTTAACGTTTTTAGAGCGGGCTCACACTCTGTTTCAACGTCGCGGCCATTTGGAAGAGCGTTTTCCCCTTCGCGGTAGCTGTTTATGACGCGGCGGCTGTGGAACTGCTCCCGTTTCTTAGACCGAATGTATCCGAGCCCGGTTGTCTCCATCTTCCCGTTGGGCATCTTCAGCCGAGTCTCGGGAATATCCCAAATCTTTTTGTAGAATTGGACTTGTCGAACAGTTTGTTCGAGGGGTATACCTTGGCATCTTAACAGCCTTTTCAATCCCTCCACGTAGTATCTTGGCATACGGATTGGTTAAAGCCTGTCGAGTGCAAAATTGGCACCATGTCAGACTTCTTTTTCTACTTTGGTCTCCGTAGATTGGTGGAAGAGGTCGCTTTTCACTTCTTCGGTAGATCGTGAGCGGGTCTGGTGAAGTTGGATGGGACGTAGAAAGTCTGCAGTTCTTGTACGCTGTATGTATCGAGCGCATCAATTTCCTTGTAACGCCAAGGAAGAGCCATTGTGATTTGCATACTCTGATCTGCTTCGTCGAGGGTTTGCACTGACAGGCGGATGGAGAACACTCCGTTGGCCTCATCCTCAGAGTCGCTGCTAAACACCAGAATAGGGGTAGATGGTCTGGACCTGTTGTTTTCTTTCTGGGGTTGTCCCGAGTAGACTATTTCTTCATCTTCCTCGGAATCGCTCCCAAAGAATGGGATAGTGGTAGCGGATTTCTGTTTATCCTCCAGCTTATGACACCTTTCTGTATCTTCAAACTATAGTAGGAAGTACTTTTCGTCTTCATATTTCCGGACCTCGTTTACGGAGAATGGATTTAGCTCCCCTGTGACGTTGCATTCCAAGCCGTCCTTGAAATACTTCATACACTGATGTTGTGTAGAAGGGACGACGTTGTACTCATGTAACCAGGGCCAGCCGAGCAAAGCGTTATAGCAAGTCTTGGCGTCAATGACATGAAATTTGATGTCAGTGACAATCAACCCAAAGCATAGCGTCAGTATTATAGACCTAAGCGTCCGTGATGACTGTAAGTCAAACCCGGAGATGGTAATTTTGTCTCGGGCCAAGTGTTGAACATTCATGCAAATTTCCTTCAGCACCCTCATGTTTAGAAGGTGGACGGAGGATCCTTTGTCGACAAAGATTTTCCCTATCTTGATGTCGTGGTAGTACACGGTGATGTATAACGGGCGATTATGTTCGCACGTACCGAGGAGGAGGTCTTCATCACTGAATGTAATGTCAACTATGTGAACCTCTGCCAGCTCATCCTTCATTTTCTCTTTTGCGAGGAAAGCTTGGAACTGTTCGGGCTCTTGTAATGCCTTGATCAGAGACTCTCGTTCCTCTTTGGATAAGAGGAGAGCATCCAATATGCTCAACTGTGAGGGTATTTTCCTCAGATGTGCTAGGACATTATAATCCACCTAATTTTTCCTAGGCAGGTCTCTTGCTGCGAGCACTTTGACAATTCCATCGTCGAAGGAAATTTCCTCAGAGATTTTCTCTTTCCCTTTGTCTTTTCTACTCGAACCTTTGATTGTAGGTCCGAGGTTCTTTTCAGGCAGCATGCGGTTACGCAGCAGAATATTCTCGCAGCTCTTCTCCTCTTCTTCTTTTTCGGAGGTAGAGTCTTTGAAGAGAGGGATGAGGGGTATTTCGTTCTCAGAATCGCTCCCGAAAGTAAGAACTTGGGGGGGTTCCCTTCTGAACTGGTACCAACCATATGACAGTTGCTAGTCGTTTTTTCACGCGCATCTGTCACACTCTTTTGCTGTCGACGAGCTTCACGTTTCATTCTCTTGAATTGTTTTTGATGAGCAACATATCTATTCCACCACTTTTTGTAGGTACAGCATTCTTCGGTGGGGTGGGTAACCCTCTGATGATATAGGCAGTAGTTTGGATGTGAATTCTCTCCATCGAGGCATATGACCCCGGGAGTGTTTCTTACGAGAGGTAGCAGCTTTATCCTCATTGATAGGGATTTGGCGAACCGCTTCTCTGCCTTGATCCTACCCTTATTTGTCATAGGTATGCTTTGGTTTGGTTGGAGTACCTCACGACTCCTCATTGCCACGGCTTTTTCATCCTGATGCTGATGCATAGCCTTTTCGTATATGGTCATTTCGCGTTCCCGGTCAGCTTTGATTTTTCGAAAGGCTTCGTTTAACAGCCTATCGATCAGGACTTCTGGCAGTTCCGGGGATTTTAGCGCCGATCCTGTCCCCAGTCCTTCCGTGTTGTTTTCTGACGCCGAGGGAGTTTCTTCGTCATTTAACAACGAATGTGAGACCATGCAACTTGCTACATAGTCTTCGGTTTCTTCTGATGAGTCATTTTCCTCATCGTTGACACCATCTTCTTTCTCAAGAATATGCTTGAGGAACTCTTCAAGCGTGACCAGTTTCCACGCCTTCTAGTTGTACTCCTCTAGCGCGTCAATGTACTTTTGTAAGTCTGTGCGCTAGACGTCATACTCGGCAGGCTACACAGGCTTCTTGGTCTTCTTCTTTTTCTTCGAAGACTTTGAAGGCTTGACTTGGGGATTTTGCCCTTTGTCAACAATCTTCGGTACGGGACGCGGTTTCAGCATCCCTTCGATGGTTTTAGCATTCTGTGATAGGCACAGTAGTTGGGGTTGTTGACATCGCCGGGTTGGGTGGACGCCGTGGGTCTGGCAATATGATGAGTTTGTTATGCATTGCCAACTCAAATAGTCTCATTGTCTTATTGCGGGGAAATGAGTAAGCGCGTCCTAGCCTTTCTTCCAGGGATAGGCGTGGACGTGCGTTGTTTTGGCGAGCAGCCAGTTTTAGGCCACTCGGTTGTTTTTGAGCGTTGGCAACAAAGGATGCTTTCTCTTTACCCTTGGCATTTTGAGGGTCCTTACTTGAGGAGGAAAGCCCATGGCCCATCTGGTCCATTTGGGCCAGTTTATCGGTCAGATCCTGGAAGGTTGTTGGTTTGAAGAACATTATGAACTGGGACACGGTCGTTTGAGGATCAAGGGTCCCGATGAACATGCCCACGGCGAGGGATTATTCGATGCGTTGTTCACACTTTGACCATAGGTTCCGCTACCGGATCGCATATTGGACCCAGGTTTCTCCTGGCTTTACCCTGGCATTGATTAATGCCGTGATCAGGATGCGCTCGCTTGCGCTGGCGAACCGCTGTGTGAACAGTAGTTCCATCTCTGTGAATGTTCTTACAGTCATTTGGGAGCTCCGAATACCATTCAAAGGCCGTCTTTGACAGGTTGCCAATGAATTAGTGAAGCAACAGTTTGTTGTCGCCTCCAGTGTTTCCGCACAGAGCTCTGAACTATGCGACGTGCTGATATGAGTTGCCTATCCCCTTGTACACATGGAACTTGGGGATCGTATATCTCGGCGGGTATTTAATTTGGTCATACCAGACTGGATACGGTCGTCCAGTTTTGACGATTTGGCCTGCGGCTTCATTATCTTGATGAGCTCGTATTTGTTGAGCGATATAATTATCAAGAGCAGCCCTAGAGATTGTTTCCTCCTTAGCTGCCGATAAGACCGGAAGAGGATTTGATGTTTCCCCTCTGTCATCCTCAATGATTATCGGCGGATCCTTAGCCGGGGGTTCTGGCTGGATCATCATCCCAACCATGTCTTGGAATAAGAGAGCCATCTTCTTTATGTTAGCAGCTTACTCAGCAGCATCTTTGTCCTTTCTTTCAAGAATCCTTCGCAGGAACTCTGTATCGGTCTCCTGCTCCTGGTGCTGTTCGACTGTTGTGTCCTGGCTTTCTTTCTGTCCGGTAAGCACTGCCATTTTAGTCAGCATTTCCTGGAACTTCTGTTGTTGCTCCTAAGCTTTAGTCAGTGACTGAGTTTGCGGTCGGTGATCCACGGAAGCACGGCTTTCTTCTTTCCCAGAAGCCATGTAGACCGTATGCACGATCATGCCCCCAGACTTGGGGCATTTGGGTCCATCAACTTTGGGATTTGCCGCCGATGGTGGGATTTTCTCTGGCCTCATCCTTTTGTGGGAGGTCAAAGTTGAAGGAGCCGTTGTAACAGACACCTGTGAAGAAAAAGCCCTTCGCTGTATGACGGAGGAGTGGTCTTCCTCTTGCCGAGCCTTCGATTTCTTTGGTCGACGTAAGTAATCTTTGTTGATCACAGAGTCCTGGACTTTCCGCCAGACCCTGTGAATTTGGGAGGAGAGCCGTTGATAGGGGCGCTCCGGCTTTTCCTGCACCGTGGTTTCTGTAGGCGGGGGATATTTCTTTAGCACCGCCATTGGAGAGTTCTTGCGTACCCTCCTGAGCAGATCAAAGCTTATCCCGGTTGGAACAACAGCATCAACTTCCACCATTGGAGCTGGTGGGATAAGTCCAGAGGGAGAATTATCCCCAGCTTTTCTCACTTGGCGCCAGTGACGACGTCGAGCATGTCTTACAGATGGGACCGCCTCAGTTTTGGAAGCGGCTTCTTTTTGCCCCCGGCTTTGCTGAGGGGCTGCTATTGGCGTCAACCTATTGAAGATCGACGTCCTTGGTAGAGTTTGAGGAGGGCCAGCCAATCTTTCAAAGACCGACTTTCTAGTAGGGGAAGCACCTTTAACGTCTTCACCTGCAGGAGGAGTTGGGAGGGCTATCCATTTTGGGGTAGCCCCTTCAGGTATTACGAGCCTCTTTACAGGCCCGTTCGAGCTTTTGCTCAGCCTGTTGAATACTGAGACACTAGATTTTTACGGCCCGTTGAGAGGGGCCATTGTGGCCGCTAGCCCATAGAAGACTTACTTCTTGGGAGCTTCTTCTTGCGGCACTGAGGCACCGAAACTCATCGGTGGGAGCATGGTCCCAAAGAACAACCTAGTAGTGGCTTGCGTAACTTGCCCCACCGGCATTGAAAAGATAGAGGCCTCATTGGGCCCGTAGGTTACTCCTCCAGCTGGGGTGGAGCGAGTATTGCTGTTGCAAGAAGTGCATTGGGAAGCCATTGATTTCTCTTCTTCTTCACAGGAGAAAGACAACAAATTTTAGTACCTCAGATCTAAGGGCAACCATAGCGAACTGCGATTTCGTTCGCGAAACATGACACACGAAGTGTGGAGTGGAAAGAGGAAAATGTCCCACCGAGCGTGCCTGATATTTTCACCGCCGAAAATAGAGACGAACTGGGATAGATCGTATTGCCTGAGTTTGGGGACAGATGCTATTTGGTTTTATCCATCCACCTCTCCGAAAATACCAAGTTGATTTATGGCACCATATATCGGAGGTTTGGATAGATGTGGCCGTTGTAGCAGACTTCATCAGATTCCCCTTCATTTTATGAGGGGCTTTTGATTGTGGGGACGCTCTTCCTTACAGGCGCAAGCCCCTGCAGTTAATTACGTTACCACATTGCGATAACCACTTTCTCCTTCTCCAGCAGTTCACTTCTTGTCGTGTGTGTTTTTTGTTTGTTTTGGTTGCCCGTGGATTGTATACGGAGACTAGTTTATATCATCGCTCGTAGGGCGCGGATCAGTCCAAATCCGTATATTTTAGATTTCGGTTTGATTTATTTAAGGACCATTAATCTGGTTTGAGATTAAGATCAACTAAAATGTATGAGCATTTGGGCTCAATTTATTTTTAACTAAGGATACGTTAGTCAAATTTAAGACTAAGATCAACTTAGCAAAATTTCAAGGATAGTTTTTATTTAAGATCCAATCAACAGAGCATTTTGGGCTCAGCTATAAGAAACTTTTATAGACTTAGCCAATTTGAGCTTAGTATGCTCAGTTTTTTTTTTGATCAGAAGTGCTAAGAACTTATTTGGACTCTGTTGGTTCAGTCCCCCATTTTTTTATGCAAAAGTGTTAAGAACTTGTTTAACGCTCTAACACTCACATGGATGTCATGTGAAGCATTTAATTATGGGCGCCGCCCATTGAACGCTGAGCACTCAGCCATTTTGGCTGTTTATGGAGTGTCAAGAACTTTTCTCTCTTTTTTTGGTGGCTCCCACGTGAGTAACACGTGAAGCGCTGGGCGCTGCCCAATCAGTGCTAAGCACTCGGCCGTTTTGGCTATTTATAGAGTGCTAAGCACTCATTATTTTTTTGGCGCCCACGTTAGGAGCACGTGAAGCGCTGGGCGTTGCCCAATCAGTGCTAAGCACTCAGCCGTTTTGGCTATTTATAGAGTGCTAAGCACTCATATTATTTTTGTGGCGCCCACGTGAGGAGTACGTGAGGCGCTGGGCAATGCCCAATCAGTGCTAAGCACTTAGCCGTTTTGGCTATTTATGGAGTGCTAAGCATTCTTATTATTTTTGTAGCGCCCATGTGAGGAGCATGTGTGGCGCTAGGCATTGCCCAATTAATGCTAAGCACTCATCTGTTTTGGCTGTATGTGAAGTGCTAAGCACTTTTTATATGGCACCCATGTATGTTTCACGTGAGGCGCTAGGCACTGTTAAAGAGGTGTGCCCATGTGGGAAGCACGTGAGGCACTAGTTTCTTTTATATGGAGATTTAATCTCTGTTGATATTTTCAGAGAGGTTAAACCTCTATCGATGGTGTTTTGACCATTAACGCTCGCTAAAATCACTATATTTGAGGATTTTAGGTTGAGTTTTTAAAGAACTAAGTTCTGAGTTCCTAGAGTATTCTGGACTCCCTCTTCTTTCTCTTTAAATTTGTTCTTCCCTAAATTTTTGATTCTCAAGAACAAGATCTTCCTGATAAAAATTAAATTCTCAACTTATGTGAGACCTGTCTTATGGATCTCAGATCCAGAGAAAGAACTACGTTCTTTTTACAAGGGTTAAACCCTTAGATGTGATATTATAGGTAATGGAGATATTTTGATCTATTTTCTTTACTTAGGGTTTTGAGACGGAAGCTCTTCCTTTTTGAGAATTGAATTCTTTGTTCTTTCTATCTGTAGTCTCTCTCTGGTAGACATTCTTTTTTTTTCGACTTGAAGTCTATGGTCCTTTATATAGTGGAGGCAAATTGTTAATTGGTTTTGATAAAATCTCTCATTGAGAGATTCCAATTGATTTAATTGGACTCAAAATTGATTTGGGGAATTTTACCCACCGTTGGATCTTTGATCCAAGGACTTCTGTTTTACAGAATATATTTTTCTTATTTTTAACAAGATCGGGGAAATATTCTCGCATATACAGAATTTATTCTGTAAAATGGTGATTTTTAATCACCTAGAGTTCTTTTTTTTACAGAGAGCAATCTTTTTTGTTCAGAAAGATTGAGCGAATATATTCCAAAAATTGGATCATTGATCCAACCGAGAGTATCTTTCTTATTTAAAAAGATATGGGAGATATTTTCTCTTAATAGAATTTGATTCTATATTTTGATAATTTATCATCCCCATTGGATTTTTTGATCCAACGGCTCTATTTAACAAAGAGTATTGTAGAATTTTAATTCTACCTGGGTGCTGGCGCTCACATGTTGTGCACGTGGATGCCAATTAAGAATTTAATTCTTAAAATAGGTATTTCTGTGCATTGCACAGTGGCGCCCGTGTGAGGAGCACGTGCGGCGCCATATAAGAATGTAATCTTTATTCAGGAAGCACTCATGTGCTTTGCACATTGGTGCCTACGTGAGGAGCACGTGAGGCGCCACCATAGGATTTAATCCTATAAAATTGGTTCTGGCGCTGGCGCCCTCATGGAGAGCACGTGATGCGCTGCCTCATTTCAACAGAGCTTTGCTCTTTTATTAGGTTAAATATTAGGGGAACAGCGGGTCTCCTAACGTGGGTTGTAGAGACGTAATTTCTAAGGATTTAAAAAAATACCGATTAAAAGAAACCCGTTTTGAAAAAATGTGGCATTTTAATGTAAAACTTATTCTTTAGATTAGCCATATGTTTAGAATACTGTGCTATGAAACCATAGTGTGCGTGTGACGTAGGTCGTTACCCCGTGAATTTTTTTCTAAAGGTAGATAAACTAGTTATCGAGAAAGGTTATACTAAAATTTATGGTATTTTAATGAAATTTTTGTTATATGGTTGTTTCACATGAATTTTTTTGTTAAACTTCAAGCTAAATGATATACATAATGATATGAGTGGTGTTAGGATATTAGTTTGACCTATTTTGCTTATAGAGTGGGTGAAAAGGTTTGAAAAGAAAGTAATATCGGTTCTAATTTCACTTTACCGATATGTTTTTAGAAGATGATATAAGATGAAAGGAAAAAATAGAAAAGGGAATTACAGCTTTATAATTTTGAGAAAGGAGTAAGGAAAAGAGAAGGGGCTCCGTGGCATCGTGGTAGCTCCGGAAATGATTTCGATTTTCGATGAAAGGAGCTTGGTTGCTAGCTCCACTTGACTCCATTTGCACTTAGGAACTTTTGGTTGAATTTTGATAGAAATTTTTAGAATAGAGGGGAGCTAAAGTATGGGGTGGTATTTATAGTGAAGAAATAGGGTTTGGGAATTAAAATCTGGATTAAATGAACTAAAATGGTGAATTGAATGGTTACTGTTTAATTATAGTGAAATCAAACAGTGCAGGGGAGTTGAGGGGAGTCGAAGGGGTGTGTGTACAAAGCATGGAGTCATTTGGACATATGTCAACAGTCGGCGCTGGCCATATAAGCAAAACGGGCGGTCGGATCTGGTCCAATTGCTTCGAGATTCGTGCCACGTGTCTAGTTTGGTGTTTACTCCTTTTGCGCATGTTTGATTTTTCTGAAACTTTTTGTTTTTCCATATATTGCACGTGCAACTCTTGGGCTTTCGAAAAATTAAAAGGAAAAATCTTTAAAAATAATTGGGACTGATGGGATTCGAACACACATGCTATGCCACAGCAGTGTAGAAACTTTACCAGTGAGCTATAAGTTGCTTCTTACTTTTATTAAATAAAATTAACTTATAACTTTACAGCTGGCTAAAATTCTCTTTCTATACAATAAACAAGTAATTTTTGTACAGGGAATTCAGAGTCGTTACAATTGACCAAGCTAACACATAAGGAGGTATCGTTCGTATGGACCGAGAAGTGTGTGTCAGCTTTTAAAGTGCTGAAGCAAAGATTAACAACTGCTCCTATTCTGACAGTACCAGATGGTTTCGGAGGACTAGTTATTCACAAAGACGCATCTGGGAAAGGGTTGGGATGTGCTTTGATGCAGCATGGGAAGGTTATAGCGTATGCGTAAAGGAAATTGAAGACCCATGAGAAGAACTATCCAACTCATGATTTAGAGCTAGCAGCATTGATCTTCACGCTAAAGATTTGGAGACACTACTTTTTGGGCGAAAGAGTTGAAGTATTTATCGATCACAAGAGCCTAAAGTATGTGTTCACACAGAAAGAGCTCAACATGAGACAGCATAGATGGTTATAGCTTATGTCTGACTATGATCTTTATCTAAAATATCATCCGGGAAAAGTTAATATAGTGTCGGATACTTTAAGTCGGTTGCCAGTGATACAGATGTTGACTGCACAGAAGGAGATTATAGCTGATCTTCAGAGATTCGAGTTGGAGATTGTACTACCAAATTCTTCGGGAAAGTTGATGCAGTTGCAAGTACAGTCATTCTTGATCGATAATATCAATGCAGCACAGTCGCACGATCCAAGATTACAGAAGTTTTTAAGACAAGTGGAAGCACGACTTCAAACAGACCTGTTGATTCATGAAGATGGCTCGTTGAGATATGGAAGTCATTTATGTGTGCCTAAAGGAGGTGTTTGTGAGGAAGTCATGAAGGAGGCTCATAGTTCCGTGTATTCAGTACATCCGGGATGCACAAAGATGTATAGAGATATACGACAACATGTCTGGTAGGAAGGCATGAAGAGGGTGATTGCTCGCTACGTATCGCGGTGCTTGGTGTATCATCAAGTCAAGGTTGAACATCAAAGGGTAGCTGGTTTGTTGCAACCACTTCTGATTCCTCAATAGAAGTGGGAACATATAACCATGGATTTCGTGACAGCCTTACCACGGAGTTCAAAGGGTAATAACGCAATTTGGGTGATTTTCGATCAATTGACCAAGGCAGCTCATTTCATACCATTTCGAGTTGGTCAGTTGACGGAGGCTTTGGCAGAGCGGTACATGCAGGAGATTGTGAGATTACATGGAGTACCCATGGGCATCGTTTCTGATCATGATACTCGGTTCCTATCACACTTTTAAAAGAGTCTACAAGAAAGTTTGGGAGCTCGCTTGAAGTTTAGCACGGCCTATCATCCTTAAACAGATGGCCAGTCTGAAAGAACGATCGAAACTCTTGAAGATATGTTGAGAGCGTGCATGTTAGACTTCAAGGGTTCGTGGGAGGATCATTTGCATTTAGTAAAGTTTTCTTACAATAACAGCTTTGAGGTGACTATACAGATGGCTCCATTTGAAGCATTGTACGGTCGTAAATGTCGCTTTCCTGTCTGTTGGGACGATATTGGAGAAAGAAGATTGCTGGGACCGGATCTCATTGTGCAAACCGTGGAGAAAGTTAGCTTGATCCGCGATCTTATGAAGATGGCACAGGTTCGACAGAAAAGTTGGGCTGATACTGGAAGAAGACCTTTGGAGTTTGCTGTTGGTGACCTTGTGTTCTTGAAGATATCACCGACTAGGGGAGTAATCCGATTTGGTAGTCGAGGCAAGCTTAGTCCTTGATTCATGAGGCCTTTCGATATCATTGAGCATGTCAGAGAGGTAACTTATCCATTGGCTCTACCACTATCCTTGATAGGTGTTCATGATGTGTTTCACGTATCTTAACTCCGCAAGTATGTTCGAGATGAGACGCACGTCCTGGATCACTCGGAACTGAAAGTAAGAGAAGATTTAACTTATGAAGAGCGACCAATGGTTATTGTGGATCGACGAGAAAAGGTTCTCAAGAATAAAGTAATCCTACCAGTACTTGTTTCATGGGGGAATCGTTCGCATGGATAATCTACTTAGGAACGTGAAAATGCGATTCGACAGAAGTTTCCACGGCTCTTTTCTTAGATCTGTATCTTCTTGTCCTTTTCCTGTTCCGTGAATTTCAAGGACGAAATTCTTTTGTAGTTGGGTATAATGTAACAGCCTAGTATGTTTATACAATATAATTTGGTATTTTAAGTCTTTCATTATAATTCATTTATTTTATTTTTTGGGTTGCGAAAGATTCGAATTGTAGTAGTCGTTATCCGACCTGGCCAGCATGTTTAGAACCCAAGATGGTATAAGATTATATCTGAGATTTTCCAGTAGAGTGTATCCATGTGAATCTAGCATAATACCTATATTATATATTTAGATCTTTACATATCTATTTATAGTACAAGATATAAATAAATAATATTTTTCTAACTGACTTTGCATGGCATATCACCCCATATCTTATTGTTGTTCTTATCTATTATGTTCATATCCTAAAATATAGAAGACAAAATATTTTGTAAATCTTTATGTATATTTATTTAAATTTTATTTGGGGGTATATGTATTTAATACTAAATTATTGCATTATGACCAAAATCTTTACGTACGTATTTTATTCTCAAAACTATATTTTTTGACTAGATTCGGGCAATATTTGGAGTGATTTGATATTATCTAGTTATCCTAATATTATATATATATATATATATATATATTATATACTTATAAACTGTTTCAGATAACTCTCTCTCTCTCTCTCTTTCTCTTCCCCGTCTCTAACTCTCTCTCTCTCTCTCCTCTCGTTCTTAATCTCACCCCGAGCCCTAACCCACCAGACCACCACCAGACCACGACCGTGCCACCACCAGGACACCACTATGTCATCACCAGACCACCACCAGACCACGACCATGCCACCACCAGACCCCCACTATGTCATCATCAGACCACCACCAGACCACGACCGTGCCACCACCAGACCACCACCATGTCATCACCAGACTACCACCAGACTACAACTAGACCACCACCATGCCACCATCATACCCAGACCAGACCACCACCAGACCATGCACCATCCAGACCAGACCATGCACTGTACCCAGACTATGCCATGAACGTGTCATCACCGTACCCAGACCGTGTCACACTATGTGCCCTACTCCGGTGCCACTCCATGCCCATTTCGTGCTCAGCTCATACTACTTGTGTGCCACCATCGCATTAGCCTCGTGTCACCGCAATGCCCAGCACCGTGTCATGCCGCTTCACGCACCGTGTCGTTTCGTGCTGAGCCGCTGCACAACTTTATCATTGTGGACGCCATTATTTTTTGATTCTTTATGTAGCAATAGTTGATCAACCTATTGACGTTATCGCATGCACATCAACCGTTGTTTCCGAAGCAAGTTTCTAAACTTACGACATGCTACATTACATATTCCAATATATAGTTATTTATTAATATATGTGTTAATAGTTAGCAAGTTATTTTCAATATACAATTTTACAACATTAATCCGTATTTATAACAATAACAACTTTATCCCGTTGCATGCTAGTTCATTATAATTTTTACTGCCGTTTCATTCTCTTTTACCTAGACTACAATATATCTAGTAGCAAACGCAAAACGTTATTACAAATAGGTATACATATATATGAATATATTAATTATACCTTACAAAATAGATAATATACATTAGTAATTTCTACAGTGTTTTAATAAACTGGTTACTATTCTCTGTTAAGTATTTACAACAACAACAACTGAGCCTTTTATCCCAAGCATATGGGGTAGGCTACATGAACCAACATGAGAATCACGCCGGGTCCAGCACATGAATCCTCTGTCTCCACTCACTTCTATCGAACAATATACTTTCATTGAGTCCTTTGGCAACCATATCGTTTCGTATCACCTCCATCCATGTTTTCTTCGGTCTCCCTTTTGCCCTTTTGCCATTGCCCATATCGAAAGTATCTATTCGTCGAACCGGTGCTTCCATAGGTCTGCGTCGCACATGACCAAACCATCTTAGCCGGTTTTCCCGCATCTTCTCCTCCACGGGTGCTACACCAACTTTTGCACGAATATCCTTATTTCGCACCTTATCTTTTCTAGTGTTACCGCACATCCAACGAAGCATGCGCATCTCCGCTACATGCATCTTCTGTGTATGATGCTTCTTAGGAGCCCAGCATTCTGTACCATATAATAAGGCAGGCCGAATAGCGCTCCGATAAAACTTCCCTTTCAATTTTAACGGAAAGTTACGATCACACAAAATTCCTTTTGCACTCCTCCATTTCAACCAACCAACTTGGATCCTTTGATTAACATCACTATCGATCTCCCCATTCCTTTGGATGATGGAACCTAGATATCTAAACTGGTCGCTCGGTGA
Source organism: Agapanthus africanus (assembly GCA_030015575.1). NCBI lineage: Eukaryota > Viridiplantae > Streptophyta > Magnoliopsida > Asparagales > Amaryllidaceae > Agapanthus > Agapanthus africanus. The sequence goes on along the minus strand of CM057349.1, from coordinate 33,883,570 downwards.
TATCTCTTGCCCTTCCAATGTTATACCAATATGGTTTTGACTTCTCTGGCTACTAAATTTGCAGTGCATATATGCTGTCTTGGACCTGCTCAATCTGAATCCCCGAGATTCCAATGTTTGCCTCCATAATTCCAATTTGGCATTAACCCCTGTTTTCGTCTCATTTACTAGAACAATATCATCAGTGAATAGCATACACCAAGGTACCTCATCTTGGATTGTTCTAGTAAGCTCATCCATCACGATAGTAAACAGGAATGGACTTAATGCAGATCCTTGATGTAAACCAATAGTAATCGGAAAATCACTTGTTAAGCCGCCGCAAGTTCTGACATTTGCCACTACTCCGTCGTACATATCCTTGATTATGTCAATATACTTGATGGGGACCCCCTTCATCATCATTGTCCCCCATAATACCTCTCTAGGTACCTTGTCGTACGCTTTTTCTAAATCAATAAATATTATATGCAAATCTCTTCTGCTCTCTCGAAAGCGCTCGACAAGTTGACGAAGCAAATGAATCGCCTCTGTCGTCGATCGTCCAGGCATGAACCCAAATTGGTTCTCTGTTATCTTAATATCCTTGCTTAGCTTGTGTTCAATCACTCTCTCCCAAAGTTTCATGGTGTGACACATCAGTTTTATTCCACGGTAGTTTGAGCAACTTTGAATGTCACCCTTGTTCTTGTAGATAGGTACAAGGATACTTTTCCTCCATTCATTTGGCATCTTTTTTGTCTGCCAAATCTTATTAAACAGATCTGTCAGCCATTTAACACCTATTTCTTCTAAGCATCTCCAAATCTCGATAGGAATCCCGTCAGGACCAACCGCTTTTCTTAAACCCATTCTGTTCAAAGCTTCTTTAACCTCAGGAAGTCTTATTTTACGTATGAAATCATGGTTTATATCTTGAGATTGAATGACAAGTCCATCCAAATTCTTAGTAAAGCTCTCATTGAACAATTTGTCAAAATAATCTCTCCATTTTTCCTTGATATCCTCATCTCGAACTAAAACCTTCTGATTTTCATTTTTGACACACTTCACCGCACATAAGTCTCTAGTCTTCCTTTCCAGCATTCGAGCAATCCGGTATATATCATTTGCAGCCTCTTTAGTGTCTAATTTCTCGTACACCTCCTTGTAGACCTTAGATTTAGCTTCCCGAACAGCTTTCTTTACTTCCTTTTTAGCCATTTTGTACTTCTCAAATCTCTCCACATCTCTACTTTTCTTAAAATCTTTATAAGAATCCCTTTTAATTTTAATAGCAGCCTTTACATCTTCATTCCACCATGATATGTCCTTAGATGGTGGAGCACCACCTCTCGACTCACCAAGTAGATCTCTAGCTACTTTCTTGATACAACTAGCCATTTTGTTCCATATTTTGTCTGGATCATCTTCCGACTGCCAATCCGCTTCTTGTACTACACGATCTATAAAAGCCTTTTGGTTACCTTCTTTCAATCGCCACCATTAAATTTTAGGCTCTACCTTACGTCTAATCTTCCTAGGTTCTCTTCTAAATCGAAAATCTAGAACTAAAAGTCTATGTTGAGTGGTTACACTCTCACCTGGCACTACCTTACAGTCGATACAACAACCTCTATCTATTCTTCTCGTCAGAAAATAGTCTATTTGACTAGCACTTGATCCACTCCTAAAAGTGATAAGGTGGGACTCCCTTTTCCTAAACCAGGTGTTTGCTAAGATCAAGTCATAAGATAAAGCAAAATCTAGAATTGAGTCACCTACTTCATTCCTTTGTCCGAAACCAAAACCTCCATGGATAGTATCAAACCCACTACGACTAGTACCTACATGTCCATTAAGATCACCACCAATAAATAACTTCTCTCCACTAGGTATACTTTGCACCACCTCGTCTAAATCCTCCCAGAATAGACGCTTACTAGCGTCATCAAGACCTATCTGTGGTGCATAAGCACTAATAACATTAAGGATCTCTCCACCTAGAATAAGCTTAACCAGTAAAATTCTATCACCTTTTCTCCTAATCTCAACTACATCCTCAAGCAACCGTCTATCTATGATTATGCCTACCCCATTACGATTTTTATCTCTACCCGAATACCAAAGCTTATAACCCCAAGGCTCTATGACTCTACTCTTTTCACCTACCCACTTAGTTTCTTGCAAACACATAATACCAACTCTCCTCCTAATCATCACCTCCACTAATTCTATTAGTCTACCCGTAAGGGAACCTATGTTCCAGGAAGCTAGACGGATCCTATGAAACCCTTGCTTATTTGTCACTACACCTGGGGTCCGATGTAGCGCGCCGTCTCTGGACGACGACCCTTGCTTATTTGTCACTACACCCGGGGTCCGATGTAGCGCGCCGTCTGTAGACGACGACCCTTGCTTATTTGTCACTACACCCGGGGTCCGATGTAGCGCGCCGTCTCTGGACGACGACCCTTGCTTATTTGTCACTACACCCGGGGTCCGATGTAGCGCGCCGCATCTGGACGACGACCTAGAAGCCCTTGCATATTTAACACTACACCCGGGATCCGATGTAGCGCATCGCTGAGTAGGGGACGCCCCAACGATTTCTTATTATGGTTCATGTCATAGAATGTGACAAAGTTTTACGTTGGCTGTCACAAGTCTACCACAACCCTCACCCTTTCTCATCTGGACTTGGGACCGGCAACGGTGGGTTTATAGATAGACAAGTTCACGACACATTACCAGACTTGTTGTCTTGATAGATGTGACTTGTTTTCTAGATAGACAAGACTTGTATCTGCTTAATCCTGTGTTGGTATTAGGTAGATATCTTCAATACCTGACTTGAACACGGAACTTGGGGAAAATGGGAAATATATAATGAAACCCGACTTGTAACTTAATAGTTCACTACTTTCCAGAGACTGATCAGTCGATACGAGCTTCGGGTCTCGGAATGATGATGCTGACATCATTCGTCTGTATATGATACCCTGTTTTTACTGCTTAGCGGCACGTCTCGGATTCAGCCCCGAAGGTTTTGAACGTGGTCCTGGGCATGCACGGGATACTATTGAGCTATATCGACGATTCCATTAATTGATTTTAAAGACTTATAGAATAGATGTCACGCCCTGCTTCCCAGCAGGCGGAACAGTGACGTGGCAAGCCCACAACGTATTACTATGAAAATACGTTAAGCGTAATTAAGCAATATAACAATGAGCAAGAATGACAAGAGTAATAAAATGAAACATCAAGTTTATTTACCTTCAGCTTTACAAACAACTATTTGAAAATAAAAGATACAATAATAAAAGAAAATGCCTAAACAATGGCATACTGAAAGTAAGTGCAAGATGGAAGGAGCTAGTAGTCAGGCTGAGCTGCAATCTGATCGAAGTCCTCCCGGCTCGGCTCTAAGTCTTCAGAGTCCGGTCCTCCTGACGAACATTCGAAAGAAAGAAAACAGAGAGGAATGTCGTCAGCGAACTAGCACTCGGTAAGTCCTAAAAGAAGAAAGAGAAAATAGTATATAATGTGAAATGAACAGAGAACAAGTAAAGTTGTATATGATCGTTCACAAGTATAAGATAGTTATTTTAATGTAGTTATTTGTAGTTTGATAAGGAATGTATTCATGTATACGAGAGGAGTCCATCTTACCCCGTGGACTATGATAACATGTAGTACAAAGCCCATCATAACCCACGGGACAACGGCACGTGAATTCATGCAGATGTCTTTTAAGTGACCTCTCGTGCCACGATATACGTTTCATACCAATCTACCCCTTTATCCCCGTGTATTGTATTGCATAAGTTAAGATTATAGGTCTTGGCCGAATCCATGGATATAAAATGTACAAGTTCATGTTCAAGATGTAATCATGTTTTCAGGCAGTCATGTCAAGTTATAACGATGGTTCGGTCAAGTCGAGTCAAGTATTCAAGTCTGAGTTTGATATTTGAATTCGTGTGTTCAGGTTCATGATTTAGTATTCATGCTTGTGTTTGATTTTGGATTCTGGTTTGAGATTGGTTTCATTTTGGAGTTAGAATCTTATGAAAGGACTTTCTTCTTGCAACATCTTAAGTTCGGGAGTAATTGGCAACTGCTGCACATGGACGGCAGGATTTGTGTCTTTTTCTAAGACAATTGCCATTGATAACTCCATTAAGTTGTCTAACCTGAATCGGCAAGCACTCACTTTCTTCGGCTTCCCGAGACTCAAGAGAATTGATCCCGCTTAAACTTATATTAATATAGAGTTCTTGAATATTGTTTGTATATCTCGAGGGGGTTTTATGAAAAATTACTTTAATATAGTTTAAAAATAAATCTCGTTGGTGATTTATAATATTTAGGGTTTTAATGAACATGCATTTTAATTTAAATGATATTTTTGTGATGAAGCTTAGCCTTTTTAAAAGTTTATAGTATTTTATTGAAAACTAGCTCTTTTGGAAACTTGATGGTATTTTATTAAAAATTTTAAATCTTCATTTTTAAAAATATAGTTTCATAACATGTTTTTATTGAAAATACGAATTCTTAGTTTTATATAATTTTCCAAAATTTATTTTTTATTTAGAAAATTCGTATTTCTTAAAAACCGTATTTTTATTTCCTTTCGAGACCGAATACTCCGTGAGGAGTTCTGCATCTCATTCTATTGTCCCAAGGATGTGCGATAATCCACACCATCCATTAGCGGGTCCCCTAATGAGAATTGTAGAGACGTAATTGCCATGGATTTAGAAATCTCGATTAAAAGAAACCCGTTTTGAATAGATGTGATATTTTAATGGAAAGCTTCTTCTTTGATTTACCCATATACTTAGAATACCGTGCTATGAAACCATAGTGTGCGTGTGGGGTAGGTCGTTACCCCGTGAAGTTTTCCTAAAGGTATTTTTAACGATTATCAAAATAAGGGTTATAATAAAATTCATGGTATTTTAATGAAAAGTTCATTATATGATTGTTTCATACGAAAATTTTGGTTAAACTCAAAACTAAATGATTGTAAACAAAATTACAAGTAATGTGAGAAAGTTAGTTTGACATATTTTGCTTTAAAGAAGGCAGTTCCAAGGTTAAAGTAACATGTATCGTAGTTAACTCCAATTTAACGATATGTTTTTAAAAGATGATTGGAGATGAAAGAAAAGATAGAAAAAGGGACTTACACGTTGTGTAGCATTGGGAAGTGGTTAAAGAAAATAGGGGGATTTCCATGGCGTCGAGGAAACTCCAGAAACGACTTCAATCTTCGATAGAAAGAGCTTGGTTGGTAACTCCACTTGACTCCACTTGTACATAGGAATTTTTGGGATCATTTTGCTAGAAATTTTCAGAATAGAGGAAAGCTAGGGCATGGGGTGGTATTTATAGTGAAGCATTAGGGTTTGGAATTAAAAATTTGGATTAAAAGAATTAAAATGGTGTTAAATGATGAATTTAAAGGTCACTGTTAAATTGCAGGAAAATCAAACAGTGCAGGGAGTTGAGTGGAGTCGAAGGGTTGTGTGTGCAAAGCATGGAGACATTTGGGCTCAATCGGACCGTCGGCGCCGGCCATATGAAGGAAGTAGGCGGTCGGATCAAGGGCAATAGCCTCAAGATTCGTGCTGTAATCACTATTTACTTCTTTTTGCGAATGTTTGATTTTTCTAAAACTTTCGTTTCTCCGTGAATTGCACGTGCAACTTTTGGGCTTCTGATTGGTTGAAAATATTACACATTTGGATGATTATTTTCCCGACTATTGTTATGTTCTGAAAGGTGTTTACTGTAATTATAGAACATATGAAGGTTTATGTGTAAAGAGTTTATTATCATATGTTTCTACATTATAATTAACATAACGAGGGAAAATACATGCATATAATATTTATATGAAATATTAGAAATAAAATATGCATATCATATCAAATATCTCTAACCATATTCTTAAGATTAAATATAATATAAAATGGTTAGAATAATATCTCAAAAATACCAAATATTACTAACATTTTGATTTGAGATATTGTGCAAATATTACATCCGGTCTGGAATCCAAGAGATCCGAGATATCGGACTCAAATCTGCCGAAAAATGGAAGCAAATCATAAGATTTAGCAACGACAAAAACTCAGAGAATTATTCTCAGAATCCAGATATCGAAGGGATCTCCACATGTCAACAAGAATGAGAAAAAAAAATTTCCAGAACCTAATTCTTCAAGAGTGCCGCGAAAGGGCAGCCAAATGCAAAGTTTGCGGCGGATCCGCGGCGGATCTAGAGCCGTTGGATGAGAAATTTTGGAAGTTGGATCGTATCAACATATAATCAAAGATGGTATCTAGGGTTTCTAGTTTCTATGACTAGTTAAAGGACCGAGAGCTTCACATGAAAAATAATCAACCGAAGAGATCAAGAGGTCCAAGACGATCCACACATCCGAGTTGATCATCAGCTGTTCATCTACTTCTAACAAGATAGAGATCGAGAGCAAAAACTAGGGTTCTTGTACTCTACTTTAAAAGGATCTGTACATGATATAGTTGATTAATAAAGGTAGAGTTTTTATTAATCTTTTCTCAATTAATTTCTGCACTTTCTACACTTAATTTCTGCATTTTTCATTATGATCTCATTCTTCATCCTTTCTTCTCCAACCATGCGTGAGTAATTCCTAGCTTGCTAGGGTTTATAGGTTAGGGTAGATCAATGGATGAAAAAATCATTTAACTCCTCTTATACATTTTAAAGTCTATAAAGTTTAGCAAAATAAATGTTAGCATCCTTATCGGGCCCGCTACCAATTTATTGCTAGTCTCGACCACGATTCGAGATCTGATTAACACTTGTTTTGTTAGAGGCTAGACATGAATAGAGATCAATGCAAGGACAAGAGTTAGGAGTAGGGAAACCCTAGTTTCTTCCAAAAGAACCCTAATCTACATTCATCACTATCGATCTAGTTTTAAACTATTAAAAAATAAAAGGAGTCATTTTTAATTATTCATCCATTACTACTAAGTCATATGAACCCTACGAGCCTTCTCTTCATAATTCTACATCCGTATCAAAATAGATCTACAAACAATCAACCCATCTTTCAATTAACTCGTCTAAAGTGAGAAAAAAGTTCATGTTTCCCTGTGAACGACCCGTACTCATCGCGGCTAGCTACTAGCGACACCGTCTTGATTGCGGTTACTTTATTTAGACACTTATCTTTAAAACACATCAATCAAATGGCGCCGTTACCAGAAAAACGACTGTAATTTTTTTCTTGTTATTCGGGTTGATCTATTATAAAATCCAGCGAATATTGAATAAAAGAGAACTAAAAACGCATATTGTGTATTTAACGATTAGTGTGCGAATTTTGCAAAGGAATCTGGTGTCACTGGAGTAAGGGAAAAGAGATTCGAAGACTTTCAAAGAGGACCAGAGGAGAATTGGAGTGCACTGAAGAAAAACAAGAAAAAGAACTCTCCAGAGTGCGGCGGAACCGTGGCAATATGGTGCTTTTTGCGGCAGAACCGCGACAAAGTAGAGGAGTTGCTTCCCCAAAATCCTCTGGTCTCTTTCTCTCTCCTCTAACATCCAATAATCTGATTTTTCTGCAGGATTCTTTGCAAAAAGCGCCGCTCAAAAATCTTTTTGCGTGTTTTGATATTGGTTTGTTCGTGCATATCTTAACCAGACATTAAGGGGTAATAACCTAAATCCAGATTAGGTGGGGATTTCGTCACCATTCCTAGGCCCCACAAATCATAAAACGGGCATATTTTCATCTTACATTAATTTAAAAATATCTAGACCAAGCCTCTAAGGACTGTCACGCTCAATTAGGACAGAGGAGGGTCGTGAGTAATCTGTCGCTTATCTGCATCTCTCTTGTGCTGTCTAGGCAAGTGTGACTAAGGAAAGTGGTTACTTAATTAAGACCGCTATTTTCGATGATTAGTATAGAGGATACCTCGTACTTACCTGGCACTTACCTGGCCACAAGAGCGATAAAGAGATGGTAGATGATTGATCCTGTGACTTGTCCTTTGGAAGTCTAGGAGCGGTCTAGTGACTTGACCTAGGTGACCTTATTTCTGGGGATTGATTGTGCATTTTGTAATTTGTTGAGTCAAGCTTCACGTCCGACACTTTTTTCAAAACAAACTTTTTTGAAAAATCGTTCTCACACACGCTGCTAAGTGCACTAAACCCGCTTAGTACATAATCAGCTGGACACAGGATTATAGTGCCCGTCTTGTCCGCGTCTTTGCTATCGACTCTGAAGTCGGTACTTCTGCATCTTCTATTTCCCCTCCACCCACCACATCGACCGAAATGGACGGTTCTTGTTCATCTCAGAAAACTGCATTTTAATATCACTCATTCATTATCTATTTTTGTATATATCAGTACTATTAACAGTGTCTGCTCAGTAATTACAGATTACAGGTATCCATACCAAAATACTGGAAATACACTCAAAATCATGGATATAACGTTTGTAAGCCGACACTGCAACCAGAATTGGAAACCGGCTGATATTTTATGAGTTTCTTTTTGCAACATGCATGTGTACACACTTTTTATCTAAATGGTCCAACACATACAAGTGTGTACACTAGCTTGTTGGTACATGGACCTAGAGGGGGGCTGCCATGATGCAAGAGGAGCAAGTGGGCACACAAGAAGTGATGTTTGTTCAATGCAAAAAAAGATGTGATGTGATTTAAAAAGCATCAAGTTTTCCTCCAAATCCCTAAGTGCAGACCAAGTTCATGTAGACAAATCAAGCAGCACCAGTGGACTTGTCGAGATAGCACAAGACCACACAACCAACATGAGCCCATTAGCTTGGAATTGGCCTGGCGACATCCCTATATAAACCGAGCTCGCCGGCCCCCTAGCCCCAAAGATCCCAATTTTCTGTGGTCCATCCCTTGCTGCCATGCCATCTTATTTTTATTTCTTGTTTATTCTTATTTTGTGCCTATATAAGGTATATGAGTGAGCAAGTTTAAGGGTGATACTTTGTATACATTATCTCATAACTTACACTCTTTTTTTCTCTTTTGTTCTTGTACATACCTTAGTTTCCCTTGATCTCTTTGCTTTCTCTTGATCTTGCAAGCTTTTCATTGAGCTTACAAGTTTAAGATTTGGTTATTGAATTCAAGGTTGTATCACTTGGACATAATAAAGCTTTCTTTTGCAATTTGGGTTCTTAGTATTTCTTACTTTCTTTACTTACTTGCAATTTATTATCTTGCACTTACTTTCTTGTAATGTCTTTTCTTTTCTTTGTATCTTTTCTTTTGCTCTTTTTATATTGTTGTGATGGGTTGTGAATAATGGTGGTTGTTAGGAAATAGAACGGTATTGTAAGTTAAGATTTCGTTTCTCATTTCCTTTGCCCGTATTTTCCAGTTGAACTCCGCCCAAACCTTATGCAAGCGCTCCGTTAGGCACCCTACGCTACTAAGGTATCGGTGATTTCTAACCGCGACCGGTTGCGTTCGGTTTAGTCGGAGGTGAAAGCAAGCGACAAGAACGGACGAACAAGGGTCAATAAGCCGGATTTCACTAATACCGGGCTTAAGTACCCTAATCCACGTTGTTGCCGATTGATCTAGCTTCAGTGGTTAAGTTCGGCACAAAGGACTGAATACGGATTTCCTTAACTTACACTAACCTATCTATTCCTAACAATTTCTACTTTGCATATATACACATAGGTTAGATACAAACAATTCCGCCACGCGCTTTAACTCGTGAAAACAAGAACGTGAAACGCTCCGTCTCCCTGCGGACGACCCGTACTCATCACGGCTAGCTGCAAATCGATACCGTCCTGATTGCGGTTAATTTTAGAACTTTAAAACTCGACATGCCAAAAGCGTGCTAATCAGTTCTCCATCATATTTTCACAACACCACCCATCTACCACCCATAGGTATGTTGAATCCACCGCGCATCTCTCTCTAAGAAAGATGCTACCCCGTGTATGGACTCTTTCCTACTTGTCTGTCTATTCCACTGGCCAATGGGGATAATTTCGAAATTAAACCCCGCTTCATCAACCTGTTGCCAAAATTTCATGGGCTTGAATCCGAAGAAGCATATGTTTTCATAACAAAATTCGAAAACGTATGCGCAATGATGGGCGCAACCCAACTTTCAGGAGATGCTTTGCGATTATGTCTTCTCCCTTTTACCTTGTGCGATCTAGCTGAAAAATGGCTTTACAGCACTGCTGCACATTCTATCACAAAATGGGATGAATTCGTTATAGCATTCCTTAAGAAATTTCCAATCACAAAACTGCCCGTGTTCTAAGTGTTAGTTATATGTATGCCCTAGAGGCCATTACTATACATGAGATGTATATTGTAGTGGATGCTTGGACATATATAGGGAGGACTTTCTTGCTCGACATGATAGTATGCTATCTGGTTACTCTTTACCTTAACGTGTATACTGATTGTCTCTCTGTTACATGTTGGTAAAGCCCTTAGGATGTGTACTTGACTACCTGGACTATGATGCGGATCATACTAGTGGGGACATGGTAGTCCATAAGTACATCCTTCAAGGTCCCTAGTCGTGGGTGTATCGAGACGGGGCATCGATATACCAGAGTAGACTAGCGTATACCTTCTCGACCCATACAGATGGGCAATGGATGATCCCATATCCATTGGTGTTTGACGTCAGAGATGATATACGGGTGCTCAGTGGAGACTGGGTACACTGGACGGACTCGCCGAGAACTCCCAGATGGTATTATACCTTACGTCAAATGGCAGTTCTCTGGTGACACTGGTACAGGTTAGTCTGTAGACCCGAGATCGTCATAGAGTCTTGTGTGATTCCCACTGTTCTTTGATTTCCACCTTATCACGTCCAAGAGGGTGTGCAAAACGGTGGTTTTTGGGTACAGTCCCGAATCACATGGAGGCAATGAGCGATAGGAGGGATTTCGTCTCTCCCGGTATTGGGGGTTGATGTTGCGCTATGCTCGATTGGCCATAACAGGGAAGTCCCTGGCCAGGGCTGGTTTAGAGATATACTGGTAAGTGTTACCAGTAGTTTCTCGACCCGTTATGAGCCTCATATCGGCATGACTTATCGGTTATTGGGGTCTGACGTTTACCACCCCTAGACTTGATATGCGACATATCAGACGAGGAGACCGGACTGTACGGTAGTGTCACTGTCAGGCTTTTACAGGAGTTGGAGCGGTCTTGCTTGCTGATCTTCTGATCGATCAATACCCGGGTAGCCGTTACGTCCAGCTAGTACCGCTGACGGCTTGTGGGTGCTTGATATGATCATCACCTACTGCCGGCGTATTGACGAGTCTTTAGAGTCCTACATAGAGGTTTTACTGGCTCAGGAAAAATGAAATAGGAGCGCATATGTGATATGTGCGGGACCGAGAATAATGCGTGTATGTGATACCGTATTCTATTCTCACGATGTTTGTGTCGATCGGTTATATGCGATATAACCAAGTTATCGAATCAAGGGTTGATTCGATAAATCGATACATTGCATGTTAGTCGGTTATATGTGATATAACTGGATTATTAAGTCAAGTATTGATTTAATAATTTAGTGTATAATTTTATATGTGATATACTAATTTACATTAACTAACATTGGTTCACTTAAGCATTTATTTTTCTCACTTGTGCACAAGTTAATATATATGTGATATATATTTATTAGTGTACAAATTGTATCATGGTTGTTGATACACATTACATGGGTGTATAAGACTTATACCATACTTATTATAGTATTAGGTTTTTATATTTAAAGTAATTCTAAAATTAGTGGATAATGAGTTCATATGCATGAAGCTTCATGAAGCTTATGTTGCATTGACTTAGTCCACTAGTTTTGTTTTACTTAAGATATTAACTAACCTAATCACTATAATTAGCCATGGTAATGTCTCTACACTGTCTTTGCTCTTAGTTCACAGTTTCAGTCTCCTGTCATGAGTTAGTATATGATACTCACTCACCATGGTTAGCTCATTCTCTCTCTTGATTAGTTTTCATATTCATTTTGAGCTCATCTTCTTCCTCCTCAAAATTTTCTTTCTAGGGTTTGAAATAGAGAGAGAATCAAAGTGAGAAAAGAAATTCTAAAGTGTACCCATTTCCTATCTCACCATCCTCTACTAGACTAGCACTTTAGTTTAGGGTGTTTGCTTCACTAATTCTTTGGTTAGTGAAGTAGAAGCTTGAGTTCGTATTTCCTCGACGTAGATCATCTTCGGCCTCGAAGACTTCAAGCAATTCCGTTGCCTCTTCTCACGGAGCCGTCCAAGAGTCTGGATGTTCGATGATCGCAGCGAAGGGACCACTACAAAGAGCTTAAGAAGTGAAGGACCGATCTACAAAGGTTATATTTCGTATTCACTTAGTGTTAAAGAGTTTAACTTGCATGTGTTAACCTAATTTTCTAGAAAAGATCTTGTTTAGAGTTATTCGGCACGGCTAAAATTTTAATCCGGCATGGTTGATACCTTGTAGATCCTTTTTAGAGTGCCTAGTAACCCTACACTAAGCGAGATTAATTAGTTTACCCAACTTCCCAACGAACCATTCTGAAAATGCTTTGAGCGGTTTAAGGATCTTCTTCTATAATGCCCCCATCACGGAATTGATAGATGGAAACTTTGCCTAATTATATATGAGGGTGCTAATCCTTCCACGAAACAGATGCTTAAAACCATTTGTCAATGCCATTTCATGTCAAAAGATGATGGCGAAACTTGGCAATTCCTGGAAGATTTCGCCGAACAAACCTTACAGTGGGAAAGCATTAGACCAACTTCATCTATGGCAGGTATTCATCAGCTCGATGTTTCCATCGCAGTAAAAGCCAAAATGGCCGCGATGCAAAAGAAACTCAACGCTATCGAAAACAAATTCTCAGCAGCCTCCCTAAGCCAAGTTATGCTCCCCAAAACCGTGTGTGGTTGCTGTTCTGACCCATCACATTTAACGGAAGAATGTCCTTTAAATCCTCTGTTTCAAGGTCAAGAACAAACCAATGCTACTTTTCAGCAACAATCTAGAAACGATCCTTATTTTTCCACATACGATCAAGGATAGAGGAATCATCCTAATTTTGCTTGGAACCAAAACCAAACTCAAAATCAAAACCAATTTCCAAGCAACTATCAATAGCCTCCCCCACAGCAACAGCAGCCACCACAACAAAATCAGCACCCCTTTCTGTTAGTTATATGTATGCCCTAGAGGCCATTACTATACATAGGATGTATATTGTAGTGGATGCTTGGACATATATAGGGAGGACTTTCTTGCTCGACATGATAGTATGCTATCTGGTTGCCCTTTACCTTAACGTGTATACTCATTGTCTCTCTGTTACATGTTGGTAAAGCCCTTAGGATGTGTACTTGACTACCTGGACTATGATGCGGATCATACTAGTGGGGACATGGTAGTCCATAAGTACATCCTTCAAAGTCCCTAGTCGTGGGTGTATCGAGACGGGGCATCGATATACCAGAGTAGACTAGCGTATACCTTCTCGACCCATACAGATGGGCGATGGATGATCCTATATCCATCGGTGTTTGACATCAGAGATGATATACGGGTGCTCAGTGGAGACTGGGTACACTGGACGGACTCACCGAGAACTCCCAGATGGTATTATACCTCACGTCAGATGGCAGTTCTCTGGTGACACTGGTACAGGTTAGTCTGTAGACCCGAGATCGTCATAGAGTCTTGTATGGTTCCCACTGTGCTTTGATTTCCACCTTACCACGTCCAAGAGGGCGTGCAAAACGGTGGTTTTTGGGTACAGTCCCGAGTCACATGGAGGCAATGAGCGATAGGAGGGGATTCGTCTCTCCCGGTATAGGGAGTTGATGTTGCGCTGTGATCGATTGGCTATAACAGGAAATCCCTGGCCAGGGTTGCTGAGATTTACTGGTAAGTGTTACCAGTAGTTTCTCGAATTGTTATAGACCTCATATCGACACGACTTATCGAGCTATTGGGGTCTGACGTTTACCACCCCTAGGTGAGATATGCGACATATCAGACGATCAGACCGGACTGTACGGTAGTGTTACTGGTTGGATTCACTGGAGTGTGAGCGGGCTTGCTCGTCGATCTTCTGATCGCTCAATACCCGGGTGGCCGTTACGTTTAGCAGACCGCTTGCGGCTTGTGGATGTTTGATATGATCATCATCTGCTGCCGGCGTATTGACGAGTCTTTAGAGTCCTACACAGAGGTTTCCTGGCTCAAGCGAAACGAAATAGGAGCGCATATGAGATATGTGCGGGACCGAGAATAATGCGTGTATGTGATACCGTATTTCATTCTCGCGAACAATGTGTTGAATGGTTGTATGCGATATAAGCTAGTTATCGAATTGAAGATTGATTCGATAAGCCGATACATTTGATACTAGTCGGTTATATGCGATATGACCGGATCGTTAAATCAAGTGTTGATTTAATGATTTAATGTATAATTATATATTTGATATATTACTTTGCATTAACTAGTATCGGTTCACTTTAAATGGATTTTCTCGCTCGGATGTGCGCATTATATATGTGATATGATTTTGTGCACATGCTTGTATCATGTTTGATGGTGCATGTAAAATTGGTTAAGTATAAAGAATTAAACCTTGGTTAATGAAATGGTTAGGGTTTATTATTTGCTTATTCATTTTATTCATTTATTTATTCTTTTGGAAAAAGAAAAGGAAATGATAAAATGGTGGCATTCTTTGTTCTTTCATGAAGCTTCATGAATACTTTGACTTTGTGACCACTTTGTCTCATCCTTAACCCTAACCATTCCACTTAACCCTAATTAATTCTCTACACCTAACCATGGTTCTATTATGATAAGAATTTATTATTCTTTTCATTTTAGGATTAACTTATCATATTATCTTCTTCTTCTTCTTCATCTTCTACTTGAAGAAAAAGCTTGCCTCATCAATGGCAACTTGATGAAAAGAGTGAGAAATCCAATTATAAAGTGAACCCACTTCCTATTTCTTCATCCTCTACCTCTTGCCAAGTAGTAGAGTGTGTTTCCTTCACAAGTTTTCTTGATTTGGTGAAGTTGGAGCTTGATCTAGCGATGCCTCGACGTAGATCATCTTCGGCACGTCGTCGATGACCTAGCCCGCTTCTTCTCCGATGAAGCCGACGCTAGAGCCCGGATTTTGATTTGGACAGCGGAAAGGACTTCATCACGGAGCCGTGGAGGTGGAGGACCGGATCTACAAAGGTTGTATTTCCGTACTCTTAGTTAAAGTAGTTAACTAGTTGCTTTGTCGCCTAAACTTCTAGCCAACGATCCGTATTAGGGTTTCTCGGCACCGTTAAATTTTGAAATTGGCATGGTTGATGCCTTGTGAGACCTCTTGAGAGTGCCTAGGAACCCTACAGTGGTATCAGAGCCTAGCTATAGCCTTAGGCGAAGTCTAGACGACGTTTGAAATCCGAACGAACCCGAAACCCTAACACAAACATGCTCTCTGGACTTTTTCCAAAATCTGGAGTTTTTCGATATTAAAAATATGCAGAAAACTCAGCAGGGAATTATAAGAATTACGGCGCAAAATTTATTTCATGAACAGTGCTATCGACGGCGGAACCGCGGCATAAGCCTAGCTTATGCGGCGGTTCCGCGGCAAAATTGTGACGTCAGCCCTAACATTTTGTACTGTAATTCCTATTTAATAGTGCAGAGTTCTCTGGGTATTTTTAAAATTTATTCAAGAGTTGAATTTTTTGGGGTTGTTTTGGGGATTCGGTGTTTCGATCGGAGTATCAGATTTTGTCTATGTGGCTTTCCGGATAAATTTTAGAATATGTTAAAAAGTTCGACCGGATATAAATACCCAATTTTTCCCCTATCGGGAAATTTCCAAGTGTTGGATTTTTTCCGTAGTTTAAAGACGTTCTAAGTAGTGCAAGTAACTCGATGGACCCTCTAGAAGACAACAAACCTTAACTCGATTATGTGACCGTCTTGAACTGCCCTTTGAACCTTCGGGTTTGGGGCAGTACGGCGTGCCACATGTGAGGCGTTGGCTTGACCCTTCTACGGCTGGACCGTTGGTACTGAGGCACGAACTGAATGTTTTTAGACTTGTTTCATGTGTTGATCAGTATCGGGAAAACTTGGGTGTTCGACTGTTCCATCGGAAAGTTTAACATTTTCTGTTTATCTGGAATGTGATACAACAATTGGAATTCACAAAAAGTTATGTGATAACTGAATGAATGTTATAAACATAGCACTTTAGTCTTACTTGATCGGTTGCCACGGAATTTTGATGTGATCAAAAGTCCATCGCAATCACGTAGCGTACGCGGATACTCGCCGGGTAAACTTAATAGACAGCCTCACTCCATATCCCCGACCAAGTGACTATAGGAGAACCCCGTCGCCGAAAGCATCCGTCCGGGTGCTCGCGGCAGCGGTGTTCCGCCTTGGTGCACTTCGTCGACGGTATCGGGGGTGCGGCCGCCTACTAAAGTTTGCGACGAGCATTCGATCAGGATGTCGGGAATCTTGTTGAATTGCCCGACTTGATATTGAAAAGTGTTTTCGATTTTGAGACTAAAATGCGGGGTTTATAATTGTTAGGCATGTGATGTTTAAGGAATTCATTGGTTTAGGCATGCGATGTCTAAGAAGATTGCGGATTCCAACTGTTGTAGTTTTACACTTTCTTTTCTGTGACCGTAAGTGTAATATGTGATATCGCCGGTTTCGTTGCTATATGTCAACGACAATTGGGATGCGCATATTTACTTACGTTGATGACATGTGATGTTATGTGTTGCTGGATATGTTATATTGGATCGTCGTGTTTGAATAGCCGGGTTTTTTTTATGTGAGATGAGTGTTTTTCATTTTCATTCATGTAAAAACTTGTATGTAATATTCTTTTATTGGGGCACTTCCAGGTTGCAGAAGATGTCACCGTTTGTATATTATTTACTTTTCCGCACTAGGATAGACCCAAGGAGGGGAGCACAAGTAACCGGGTTCTGGAGTCTAGTGGGAGACCAACTCGAGGGGTCGAGTCCGGGTCTCCTAACTCTAGAATTGGTAGGGTTGCTTGCTGCTCTCGTAGGGGTCTAGGGGTGTGGGTTTGGCTATTCATCACGACCGTGGAATCCGTGTTTTATACTGGCTCGTATTGAAAACACGGACGTCCTAGTATATCCAATATTTCATATGATTCTTCTGCTGCGATATCTGTGATGTGATCATGTGATGTTCTGTGATGGATACAGTATATAGTATATATGATATATTATATAGGTGTTACTTATGTTTTACACCCGCGCTAGCCCTGCCCCGCTCTGTCGTTAGTTACCTAACCTAACGGTGCACGAGGGGACATCGAGGCGAATGCGGATGGCATAAGTGTACGTCGTATTTATCTGTGATGTTTAGGTATATAAATGATGGGACTTCATTAATGAGATTAATGAAAGTAAAAGAAACCTAAGATGTTGTAGAATCGAATTTCAAAATAAAACAGGTAGCTACAGTTCTTGCTTTGCACAGAGGTATATGTGATATATCCTGCACCTTATTCGATGAGGAAAGGACCGAGATCCCTTCATCGGGAGTGACTCCTTTAGCAATAACTGGCAGATGCTACACACTCGGTTTGTCTTTTGATTGCTTTTAAGAGTTTTTGCTATGCACAGTGATATATATGATATATCCCGCACCTCATTCGACGAGGAAAGGACCGACGATCCCTTCACCGGGAGTGACTCCTTTAGCAAAACTAGAAAAGCCTCAAAAGCACTCCATTTCAAAATTCATTCGATCCTACAACGATATCAAGTTCATTACGCAATAGGTTTTCATAAAAACCTGTCGTAGCCCTCCGTCATTTCAGATAAGTAGTAGTTAGTATTCGTGCTGCGTTTGTTGGCCTTTGTCAAGGCGCAGTGTGCGGTAGCTAACTGGTGCTTATCTGCTTATGCATATGATGCAGATTGAGTTAGGGTAGTCGTGCGACCTTGTTGGCCTTTGTCAAGGGCCGTGCGGGTGGGTTTAATTCAATCAGGAAATGACGGGTTGAACTTGACTAGCATCCTATGGTTTGTTGGCCTTTGTCAAGATCATAGGAGGTTAGGGGCAAAATATTATCGGGAATTTCAAGTGTTGAAATTTTCAATGAGATTGCATACCTTCTATGAGATAGTTGGATCCCGATACCCGCTGCGAGTAATTGTTACTCCTGGGAGAGTTTTATACATTACAATTAGCCGATCAAGTAGGTGTCTAGAAAGGTGTCAACGAGGTTACGCCTCTGGGAAAACGAGGTTTACATTAATTAGGTTCGTACGAAAGCACGGGGAACCTCCCTCAAAGTACCGACACTGGCCTGGCTGAAAGATTGGCGAACTTGTAGTGTGTAATTAATCCCGGCTAGTCTTTCCTTTTAGGGTTTGAAGGAAGATTTGATAAAAAGCAGTGGGAGCCTGATTAGATAAAATAAAACCAATCTATTCTTGCAAGAGCGCACGCTGAGTGTTTTCTTCTCTCTCTCTCCAGGTAGCGACCATATCACGCCTTAATCAAGATAATAATACGGAATATTGACCGAACCCGCTTGTTATACTGAGCTGGGGAATCGTTGGTCCCGCTCCAACTTATAATTGTTATAAGACAGAGCAGGAAATTGGGGATTACCAGAATTTCCATGCCGCCCAAACGAAGAAAGTGCATGCTGATGCATCATCTTCGGGTGTGTTCATTACAAAGAACTGTTTCTCCGTATCCTCTACGTCCTGGGTATGTGATACCAGATCAGGATCCCAGATATGTAATCTGTTACATAGGGCTACAGAAAGGTAGAGAACTGAGAACGGGTGATAAGTTTCATGAGACAGAAAACGGGGCAAGTGTTGCAGCCAAGTTTGTTGGTCACTGTCACCCTGTATTCCAAATACATTGATTATGAACGAATGTTAGTAGATACCGAACCTGATATACAAAATCATATCAGTCTCTTTATTAGTAAAGAAATGATAAAATTTTGTATAGTTGGATAATGTTTTGAACATTTCCTATATCAAAAGTTGATCGGTTCAGGCACGTTATCTAAAAGCATTGATGTTCTAAATCAAACTACAGTTCTTAGTATATGGAACACACACAAGAGGAAGAGTTCAGAAATGAACGAATTCTTTTTGAGGTATTGTAGACTAGGTCAGATCAATGTGACCCGACTAGCTGAAGTTACATATAGATGCATATTTAAATAAGTTTGAATTTACATCTTATGAAACTTGCCAGTCATGTCACAAAGATAAAATGACCATAGCCATGTTTATTGGAAACAGAGAAAGAGTTAGTGAACTCTTGGGACTGATACATGATGATGTATGTAAGGTCTCCTGTCTACACATGCCAGGACTGGTTCTTTATACTTCATTATATTCTCTGATAATCTCTCAAGATTCAGTCATATGTTCCTGTTGAAACATGAGTCCGAACCTTTTGAGATATTCACAGAATATAAGCGAGAAGTAGAGAACCAAAATATGGGTATAAGTATTATGCCCTTTGATGAGATCAAGGAGGAGAATACTTTAGCACGGAAATCCTGGACTTTTCTAAAGGAGAATGAGATTCTCTCTCAGCATTACTCCTCCGTATACACCATAGGAAGATGGTATATCGGGGCGGAGCAGATACACCCTATTTGATATGGTGTGCTCTATGATGAGTACTACTGAGTTACCTATTTCCTTTTGGGAGTTATGCACTTGAGAAGCTGCATACCTATTGAATAGGGTTCGAATCAAATCAGTTGCCTACCACTTCATATGTGATATGATAAGGGAAGAGCCCATATCTTAAGTTAGTTAAGATTTGGGGTTGTCCAGCCAATGTCTGAAAAGAAAAATCCGGACAAGCTCGAGGCAAGGTCTGTAATGTAGAACTGGAAAGGTTCCAGCTATACAAACTACAG
Source organism: Agapanthus africanus (assembly GCA_030015575.1). Taxonomy (NCBI): domain Eukaryota; kingdom Viridiplantae; phylum Streptophyta; class Magnoliopsida; order Asparagales; family Amaryllidaceae; genus Agapanthus; species Agapanthus africanus. Next base: position 33,863,536 of record CM057349.1, on the reverse strand, counting down.
CAGATGATTTGATAAAACCAAAGGATTCAATAGTTACCAACGAACCTCAGCCTCTCCGCCGATCTAGTAGGGTTCCTCACCCACCTGAGAGATACTTCGGTTACTCTATGACAGTGGGAGCGAGGATTGCATCATGAGATGATGACCAAACCAGTTTCGAGCTGGCCATCGAGAGTAGGGACTCTGTAAGAATGGCTGGATGCTTAGTGATCTGAGATGGAATCCATGTACACCAACAAAGTATGGACTTTGGTTGCTATATCTGAAGGGTTAAATCCCCATCAGGAGCAAGTATATCTTGAGAAGATTACTTGGTGTTGATGGAAAAGTTGAGACTTTCAAAGCTAGACTTGTTAAAAGTTTGCATCATTGACCAGGTGTGGATAATGATGAAACCTTTTCAAGTAGCTATGCTTAAGTCCATCCAGATCCTACTTGCCACGGCTACATACCATGACTACGATATCTGGTGGTTGGGTGTCATGACTGCTTTTCTAAATGATGTTTTAGAAGAGTGCATCTATTAGTACACAGCCAGAGGGCTTCGTAAACAGTGGGAGCAGCGGAAACGTGTGCAAGATGTTTTATAGGATAAAGCAGGCATCGCGGAGTTGGAACGTCTATTTTGATGTGTTAGTCAAAGAGTTTGACATCATCAAAATGGTAGATGAACCTTGTATAAACAAAAAGGTAGTAGGGAGTATGGTGCTGATCCTCGTAGAGTACGTGGATGACATACTTTTGATAAGAAAGGAGTTTCTTATGCTACGCTCGATCAATCTCCGTTTATCACAAAGATTCTCCGTGTAGGATCAAAATGATACCTCCTAAATCCTAAGTTTTGGATCTATGAGATAGATCTAAATGGTTGTTAGGATACTCACTAGTTGTAGTGAGATGGTATCAATTGATCCTGGGGAGAATCACTGGATGGGTTCCAGGGTGATAAAGACGACTGAATGTCAGTCGCAGGCATTGTCTCTACCCTCAGTAAAGGGACGGTATGTTGGAAGAGTTCCAAGCTAGATACCGTGACACACTAGACGATAAAGGCAGGATACATCGCTACTAAAGATGCTACCAAAGAGGCTGTTTGGGTGTATATTGGTTCATGAGATGAACTATGTTCCTCCCATTGTGTGACAATGGAGTTATGGCTTGTGCCAAGGAACGCAGGTCCCATCAGTAATCCAAACATATTCTAAGGCAGTATCACCTGATCATGGAGATGGTTGATCTCCAAGGGATCGAGGTTAGGAGAGTAGACTCAGAGGACAACACAGCGGATCCACTCACAAAGGCATGTTCCCAGAGAGAGATTTTTATGGGATGGTTGAGTATGAGATACTACAACCACTGCTATCAGATGGCCCTAGTGCAAGTGGGAGATTGTTAGTTATATGTATGCCCTAGAGGCCATTACTATACATAGGATGTATATTGTAGTGGATGCTTGGACATATATAGGGAGGACTTTCTTGCTCGACATGATAGTATGCTATCTGGTTGCCCTTTACCTTAACGTGTATACTCATTGTCTCTCTGTTACATGTTGGTAAAGCCCTTAGGATGTGTACTTGACTACCTGGACTATGATGCAGATCATACTATTGGGGACATGGTAGTCCATAAGTACATCCTTCAAAGTCCCTAGTCGTGGGTGTATCGAGACGGGGCATCGATATACCAGAGTAGACTAGCGTATACCTTCTCGACCCATACAGATGGGCGATGGATGATCCCATATCCATCGGTGTTTGACATCAGAGATGATATACGGGTGCTCAGTGGAGACTGGGTACACTGGACGGACTCACCGAGAACTCCCAGATGGTATTATACCTCACGTCAGATGGCAGTTCTCTGGTGACACTGGTACAGGTTAGTCTGTAGACCCGAGATCGTCATAGAGTCTTGTGTGGTTCCCACTGTGCTTTGATTTCCACCTTACCACATCCAAGAGGGCGTGCAAAACGGTGGTTTTTGGGTACAGTCCCGAGTCACATGGAGGCAATGAGCGATAGGAGGGGATTCGTCTCTCCCGGTATAGGGAGTTGATGTTGCGCTGTGATCGATTGGCTATAACAGGAAATCCCTGGCCAGGGTTGCTGAGATTTACTGGTAAGTGTTACCAGTAGTTTCTCGAATTGTTATAGACCTCATATCGACACAACTTATCGAGCTATTGGGGTCTGACGTTTACCACCCCTAGGCGAGATATGCGACATATCAGACGATCAGACCGGACTGTACGGTAGTGTTACTGGTTGGATTCACTGGAGTGTGAGCGGGCTTGCTCGTCGATCTTCTGATCGCTCAATACCCGGGTGGCCGTTACGTTTAGCAGACCGCTTGCGGCTTGTGGATGTTTGATATGATCATCATCTGCTGCCGGCGTATTGACGAGTCTTTAGAGTCCTACACAGAGGTTTCCTGGCTCAAGCGAAACGAAATAGGAGCGCATATGAGATATGTGCGGGACCGAGAATAATGCGTGTATGTGATACCGTATTTCATTCTCGCGAACAATGTGTCGAATGGTTGTATGCGATATAACCTAGTTATCGAATCGAAGATTGATTCGATAAGCCGATACATTTGATACTAGTCGGTTATATGCGATATGACCGGATCGTTAAATCAAGTGTTGATTTAATGATTTAATGTATAATTATATATTTGATATATTACTTTGCATTAACTAGTATCGGTTCAGTTTAAATGGATTTTCTCGCTCGGATGTGCGCATTATATATGTGATATGATTTTGTGCACATGCTTGTATCATGTTTGATGGTGCATGTAAAATTGGTTAAGTATACAGAATTAAACCTTGGTTAATGAAATGGTTAGGGTTTATTATTTGCTTATTCATTTTATTCATTTATTTATTCTTTTGGAAAAAGAAAAGGAAATGATAAAATGGTGGCATTCTTTGTTCTTTCATGAAGCTTCATGAATACTTTGACTTTGTGACCACTTTGTCTCATCCTTAACCCTAACCATTCCACTTAACCCTAATTAATTCTCTACACCTAACCATGGTTCTATTATGATAAGAATTCATTATTCTTTTCATTTTAGGATTAACTTATCATATTATCTTCTTCTTCTTCTTCTTCATCTTCTACTTGAAGGAAAAGGTTGCCTCATCAATGGCAACTTGATGAAAAGAGTGAGAAATCCAATTCTAAAGTGAACCCACTTCCTATTTCTTCATCCTCTACCTCTTGCCAAGTAGTAGAGTGTGTTTCCTTCACAAGTTTTCTTGACTTGGTGAAGTTGGAGCTTGATCTAGCGATGCCTCGACGTAGATCATCTTCGGCACGTCGTCGATGACCTAGCCCGCTTCTTCTCCGATGAAGCCGACGCTAGAGCCCGGATTTTGATTTGGACAGCGGAGAGGACTTCATCACGGAGCCGTGGAGGTGGAGGACCGGATCTACAAAGGTTGTATTTCCGTACTCTTAGTTAAAGTAGTTAACTAGTTGCTTTGTCGCCTAAACTTCTAGCCAACGATCCGTATTAGGGTTTCTCGGCACCGTTAAATTTTGAAATTGGCATGGTTGATGCCTTGTGAGACCTCTTGAGAGTGCCTAGGAACCCTACACTTTCAACCGCAATCTTTTCAAACCCGGCCAACAAATTTGATCCTTATAATAATATTTAAACGGCCGCAACCGATAAAACCTCTGCGCTCGAACGTAACATAGAAACGTTCATTAAACAATCCATGCAAACGACGGCTAATTTATCTATCCAAACATTAGTGCAACACACTGCTTCCCACAGTGAAAGCATAAAATCGATAGAAGCACAACTTGCACAGTTAAATGCCACGATGAGCGAGAGAGAGAAAGGGAGACTTCCATCTCAACCTCTACCAAATCCCTGCCACTCACAAAGCGCGAATATCATCCTTCAAAATTATAATGTGAGTGTAGTAACCACGTTGAGATCGGGAAGACTGCTGAACAGTAATGTTGGTAAACAAGTTGTTGAGAATGAATCAGATGAAACCCCGGCTACTACTTCTAATCCTATTTCGTCGAGTCCACCATCTTCATCCGAGCCTATTCTCCATTTCCCACTAGGCTCGAACCCTCATCCTACTTCCTTGACGGAATTACCATCTACAACCATCCCAAATCAAATTTTGGGATCCATTCCATCCCTACAAACTTCTCCTCAAAAGTTGGACCCAACCTTTATCGATAAAGCTCCTTTACCACATAGGTTAAGGGCCAACAGACCAATTCCCCAAATAGAGAAGATTATGGACATTTTAAAGAAAGTTAACATAAATATCCCTCTCCTAGATTCTATCAAACAAGTTCTGTTCTATGCGAAAATTTTAAAGGACTTGTGCACTAGGAAGAAGAAAACTCAAGTACCTAAACAAGTTTTCTTAGCGAGTAATATGAGCAATTATCTTACCCAATTGGTGCCCACAAAACGTAAGTACCCCGGTTGTCCTACAATATCTATAACTATTGGGGGTAAAAATATCAATCGTGCTCTACTCGATTTAGGTGCTTGTGTTAACTTTCTTGCATATTCTGTTTATGAGCAATTAGGGATAGGAGAGTTGAAACCTACGCATTGCACTCTCCAGATGGCTGATCGATCTATCACCCAATCTCGGGTGAGTTAGAGGATGTGTTACTAAAAGTCGGGGAATTTATATTCCCTGTGGACTTTATAGTTATAAATACACAGCCTGTAGCGAACCGACGGAACCAAATTCCGATGATTCTAGGTCGACCTTTCTTAGTAACTTCAAACACGATAATCAATTGTCATAACGGTTCAATAAACCTGTCCTTTGGGAAGATGACAATTGCGCATAACATCTACAAGCTAGGAAGTCAACCATCAAAACCCAATGCTCATGTTTTTTCTGTCGAAAAGATAGCTTCCGACAGTTGTGAATTTGAGGAGCTTCACGATTCTGATCTCGACGCCACTAGTGCGTTAGGGTTTGATCCTATTTTTTATTATACATGTTCCCTCATGGAAACCGAACAAAAAATACATATATATATATATATATATATATAGAAAAGCAACGGGAAAAGCGCCCAAATGGACCATCACGTGCCCACACGTGATAAGCGCTGTTCTTGACAAAGCAAGGCTAAAGCTGAAGCTAAAACTGAGCCTCACGTGGAGACACGTGAGGCTCAGTTTTATACAAAGTATATAAGCACCTTCTTAAATCAATTGGCCAGAAGAAGTCACGTGGTAGCACGTGACGCTTTTTGATATGCCTAACGCTGTGAAGGCTTACGTGCTACACGTCATAAGCCCATATGCTTTCTAAACCGATGAAATTAAATTCTAAGACAAAAGGGGTCAGAACCCCATTTGGAAAACATTTCCCTAGATTTTTCTAAACAAGAAAGATTGCGCTCTGCAAAGCAGAGCGCCGTTGGATTAAAAATCTAATGGTGATTAAAAATTACCAATTTACAGAAGAAAATTCTGTGTAGGGAAATATTTTCCTAATTTTGTGAGAAATATTTTCTGTAAAACAGAAGTCCTTGGATTAAAAATCCAACAGTGAATAAAATTCACTGATTGATCTAAAAGATTGTTTTGGTTGGTTATGAAATCACTCAAAATCTCTTAATAAGAGATTTGGCCGAACAAACTGATTCTTTTCTTTCTCCTATAAATAGGAGTCCAAAAAAAAAAAGAAGGGAGGACATCAGAAGAGGAGAGGAGAAAGACAGAGAAAAGAGAAGATAAAAAAAGGGAGAAAACCCTTCGCAAGATAAAAAGAAAAGAGAATTTAATTCTCCAGAGAGAAAAAAGAGAAAAAGAAACTCTAGGTAAGAGAAGGAACAAGACACAGAGAATATCTCCTCTCTTTTTCACCTTCATAAGAATTTAACTCTTCTGAAGAGAACTTAGTTCTTCCTCTGGTTAAGATCTGCAGAAGCAGATCTTCCCACATGTTGAGAATTTAATTCTCATCGGGGAAATTTTGCCATGCAGATCCAAAACCTAGAGGGAGATCTAAGTTCAGAGAATTTAATTCTCCCAAAAAGTATATAGGAATTTAATTCCAAAGAATTTAATTCCTCTGATGAAACAAGGGTTTAACTCTTCATATGAGAACTTAGTTCTCCCTTATGGCAAAGATCTGCAGAAGCATACCATCTCACAAGTTAAGAATTTAATTCTCATCTGGGAGATTCTGTCATATAGATCCCAAACTTAAGAGAGAAACTAAGTCTTAAGAATCTATTTCTCATAAAACAGCGGGCTCGAAAGTCTCAAAGCTCAGGATCTCCATGCACGTAAAAGAATGGCACCCAATATGATAACTGTCGATCATGTGCTCCTACGTGAGCGCCTGTGATGAACAAAAGAGAATAAAAGAAATTGACTCACATGATCACACGTGATCTCATAGTAGTGCTTAGCACTTACAAAGCAAAAGGGAATAAATCAAATGCAGTTTCCATTTTTGAGGCGCCTCACGTGCTCCTACGTGACCTAATAGCACTTAACTCACAGAAAAGAACAAAAGAATTACTTCAATCGCCTCTCGTGACCCCACGTGAGCACCTCTGAACTTTATTGTTTAGCACCATTCTGTACGCATCACGTGCTCCCACGTAAGCGCTGAATAAGCATGTTAGTGTTAAACACTATGAAGGGCTAACATTAGCCAGAATCAGACCAAATATTCCAAGGACCATCAATTAAGCCCTTCATGCTCGGGGTTTCCAAAGCCGATCTCAAAACAGCTAATAAGCTCCAAACGGATGACATTTAATCTAATGTTCACCCCACTTCCCAAAATCTGGACATTGGTTCAAGGGTACATCTCTTCATACCTCTGATACAATTCGTTGTAATTCTTCAACGTCTTCAAAGAGATGGAGGGTCCCAATAACCGATAACTATTGATGCATCCCCAAACTGGTTAAACCAGAACCCTATGGACTATGAGGTCCTTAAACTCATGAACTATGATGTCCTTAAACTTTATGGACTGTGAGGTCCTTAAACTCATAGACTATGATGTCTTTAAACTTTATAGACTATGATGTCTCTAAACTCCATAGACTATGATGTCCTTAAACCCACTGGACCGCAATGTCCCTAAACTAAAACAATAGAGTCCAAATACTCTTTTAGGATCTAAATGATCCCAAAAACCCTATTAAGTAGATCTTAGTCTAAAAATTAGACTAATGTATCATTAACAAACATTTAAGTTGATCTTCATCTCAAAGAGATTAACGATCCTTAAACCCACTGGACTGCAACGTCCTTAAACTAAGACGATAGAGCCCAAATTCTCTGTCGTTGGACTTAAATGATTCTACCCCCCCCCCCCCGTTGAGTAGATATTAGTCACTAACGTATCCTTAACAACGTTTAAGTTGATCTTGATCTCAATGAGATTAACGATCCTTAAACCCAAACCAAACCCAAATCTAAGAAAATACGAATTTGGACTAATCCATGCCCTACGGGCGACAACATAAATTAGACTCTGTATACAATCCACGGGCAACCAAAAATAAAACAAATACACATGACACGAAGTGACCATCTGGAGAAGGAGAAAGTGGTTTCCGCGATGCGGTAGCGTAATTAACTGCAGGGGTTTGCGCCTGCAGGGAAGAGCGTCCCCATAATCAAAAACACCTCACAATGAGGGGGAATCTGACGAAGTCTGCTATATCGGCCGCATCCGTATAAACCTTCAATACATGGTGCCATAAATGAACTTGGCATCTTCGGAGTGGTGGACGGATAAAACCAAATAGCATCTGCCCCCAAATTCAGGCAAGACATTTGTCTTCCCGGTCCTCGGCGGTAAAAGATTCTGGCATGCCCGGTGGGACCTTTTCCTCTTTCCACTCCACACTTTGTGTGTCGTGTCCGCGAACGAATCACGGTTTAATATGGTTGCCCCTGGATTCGAGGTACTAAGATTTGGTTTCTTGCTCCCATGCAGAGAAAATTTCTTCCAGCAGCAACAACAACTCCCACGCCGTCCTCGCCGGAGGAGTGACCTATGGGCCCCAAGCAGCCTCCATCATCGTCATGCCAGTGGAACAGATGACTCAGGCCAACACTGGACTGTTCTTTTGGACCATGATCCCACCGGCAAGCTTCAGCATCCTAATGCCGTCACAGGAAGCTCCGAAGAAGTCGGTCTTTGATCGGCTCACCACTACCGCGGCCCCTCTCAATGGGTCGTTCAATTCTAGCGCCTCGGTCTTTAACAGACTAGGACAAAGCTCAAATAGGCCCATGAAGAAGCCTACAATATCTGAAGGGGTTTTCCCAAAGCGGATAGCCATTCCGGCTCAAGTAGAGGAAATCATCAAAGCGGCTTCTCCTGCTAAAGGATCAGTCTTCGCAAGACCGGCCGCTCCAACTCCCGCTTCAGGTATAGTCACCAAGGCTGCCTCCCCTGCCCAAAAGTCGACAGGCTGGACGTTCCTTCTCAATGGACGTCAGTCTTCGACAGGCTGGCACCAACAGCAGTTTCTCATCAAACAATGAAGCATGATGAAGCTACCCCGACAATGGAGGTGATCCCGGCCGCACGACATGCTTGACATCGCCACTGGCCCCGAGTGAGGAAAGCTGGGGGCATTTCCCCTTCTGTACTGACTCCACCAGCTCCAACGGTGGAAATTGACGCTGCTGTTCCAACTAAGAACAGCTTTGAACCACTTAGGAGGGTGCGTAAGAACTCTCTGACAGCCATGCTAAAAAGATATCCTTCACCTATGGAGAATGTTACAAAGCCAGAGCAGCCCCCTCAGCGGCTGTTCTTTAAAATTCACAAGGTCTGGCGATAGGTCCAGGACTCGAAGATCAACCAAGACTACTCCCGCCGACCTAAGAAGATGAAAATTCGACAAGAGAATGACCACCCTGTCGTACCACAGAAGGTGTCATCTACTTGGGTGCCCGCTGCAACAGCCCCCTCAACTTCGATCGCCCACAAAAGGAGAAGGCCAGAGAAAATCCCCGTGTCTGCGACGAACCTCAAGGGCACTGAACCTAAACGCCCCAAGTCTGGGGGCATGGTGGTGCACATTGTTTATATGGCATCCGGAAAGAGGATAGCCGTATCTCCATGGGCCATCGACCACTCACTTGATCAGTGACAAAGGCTCAAGAGTAACAACAACAAAAGCTCCAAGAGATGCTGATAACCATGGCCACACTCACTGGGCCAAAAGCAAGCCCGGAGACATCGTTGGAGCAGCGTCAAGAGCAGGAAACTGATGCCGAATTCCTCCGAAGAATGCTCGAGAGGAAATACAGAGAGGCTGCGGAACAAGCGGCCAACTTAAAACAAATGACGCTATTGTTTCAAGATATGGTGGGCATGATGATCCAGCCGGACTCTCCAGCCGAAGAGCCTCCAGTAATAATTGAAGACGATAGAGGAGAGACATCAAACCCTCTTCCGGCCTCTTCAACTACAAAGGAGGAAACAATCTTGAAAGCCGCGCTCGATGATTATATAGCTCAACAGATACGAGCTCATCAGGAGAGCGAAGCGGCCGGCCAAATCGTCAAGACTGGACGACCCTATCCGGGTTGGTACGATCAAATAAAGTACTCGCCAGGATATACGATCCCTAAGTTCCACGTATACAAGGGGACGGGCAATCCTCTTCGACATGTCGCTTAGTTCAGGGCTCTATGCGGCAACACCGGAGGTGACGATAAGCTACTACTTCGTCAATTCGTTGGCAGCTTGTCGAAGACAGCATTCGAGTGGTATTCCGAGCTCCTGAATGACTCTGTCAAGATATTTGCAGGAATGCAACTAATGTTTATACAAAGATTCACAAGCGCTAGCGAGCGCACCCCGATCACCGCACTAATTAACCCTAGGGTAAAGCCAGGCGAAACATGGGTTCAGTACACGATATGGTGGCGGAACCTATGGTCGAAGTGCGAACAGCGCATAGAAGAGGCTCTTGCAGTAGGCTTGTTCGTGGGTACTCTCGATCCGCAGGCGACCATATCCTAATTCATGATGTTTTTCAAGCTGACTACCTTCCAGGCCTTGATTGACAAGCTGGCCCAAATGGATCAGATGGACCATAGACCGGCTTCCTCGAAAATGGAGCCTCGAAACGAAAAGGGGAAAGGAAAAACGACCTTCATCGCCAATGCTCAGCAGCAGCCCAGCGGCCCAAAACCAGCTGATCGCCAAAACGATAGACAGCGATTCTTTAACGAGAAGCTAAAACGCCCTTATTCGTTTCCCCGAGATAAAACGAGGAGACAATTCGAATTGGCGGTGCATAACAGGCTCATCAACCTGCCAGATCCAATACGGCCACTACATCCTGGCGATGCCAACAAACCTAATTACTGTCCCTACCACCGAGCAGTAAGCCACCCAATCGAAGATTGCTTCGTCTTCAAAGGCTGGATTGAAGACCAATACCAATAGGGAAAATTCACGTTGTCTGAGAATTGGAAGGTGAGCCCGCCCCAGCCATAAGCTCCTAAAAAGGTGGACACGCCGGGGGCATCATGCTTTTTTATAGAAGAAGCTCCATGAGAGGTCGCTCTTTCAGCCAAAACGAAAAGATTGCTGAAAGATCTCCAAGTATGTCCGGCGATTAGGTGGCAAAGCCCGCTGGAACCCGAGATTATTGAGGGGATGTTGAAGCCGCGCCCAAAACTGAAAGTTGGTGAAGGTGGACAAAACGTTCAGGCCAAGCCTCCAAAGTTTTTAAAGAAAATGAAGAAGGCCAAGAAGCCCGTCCAACCCGAAGACAGCTGTACAGGTCTGCAGAAATACATCGATACACTAGAAGAATATAACCAGAAGGTTCGGACCCCAATCACGTTGGACGAATTCTTTAAACATGTTCTTCAAAATCAAGCCGATGACGTTGATAAAGGAGACAATTCTTCAGAAGAGCCCGAGGATTATGTGGTAAGCTGCCACATGATCTCTCATTCATCAATAAATGGCAAAGAAGCTCCCGATGCAGAGAAACTGGGGGCAGGTCCAGAACCGAAACCAAAATACCTGGAGCCATCAGACGAATTGATCGACAGACTGCTGAGCGAAGCTCTTCAGAAAAGAAAATCTGACCGAGAGCGTGAAACGGCCATATATGAAAGGGCCAAGTATCGAAGTCACGTTGAAGAAGCTCCGGTATTGAGAAGACATAGAGTACCCCAACCAGATAGAAACACTTCTGCCACCAGCAAAAGTAGGTTTAAGATAAGGAAGCAGTTCGCTAAAACCCTATCGATGGGAATGAAGTTGCCACCTTTCAAAGAAGACACTTCAGAAAATACGTTCCCCGATGAACTAGATGCACATCCAAACTACTGCTTATATCATCGAAGGATCACACACCTTACCGAGGAATGCATGGCCTTTAACAATTAGTGGCGGGGATACGTTGCTCATCGACAGCATTTCAAGCGGATGAAGCGCAAAACTCGTCGGGAACAAAGAAGCGCGACCGATGAGCACAAAAGAACCGCCGGTAACTGTCACATGGTTGATTCTGGGGGATCGCAAGTTCTCACCTTCGGGAGCGATTCTTATGAAGAAATAGCCATTGGCCCTCTCTTCAAGGAATCCATCTCCGAAACAGAAGAGACAAAGACTTGCGAGAACATTCAGTTGCGCAATCGCACGTTACCCGAAAAGAATCTCGGACCCACAAACAAGGGATCGAACAAGAAAGATAAGGGGAAAGAAAAATTCCCTGAAGATATCACCCTCAATGACCGAGTCGTCGAAGAGCTGGCAGCCAAGGACCCGCCCAAGAAAAACAAGGTGGATTACAATGTTCTGGCACATCTGAGGAAGATACCCTCGTAGCTAAGCATTCTCGATGCCCTTCTGCGATATAAAGAGGCAAGAGATTCTTTGATCAAGGCGCTACAAGAGTCCGAGTAGTTCCAACCTTTCCTTGCCGAAGAAAAGATGAAGGACGAGCCGGAAGAAGTGCACACTGCTGACATCTCTTTCGGCGACGAAGATCTCCTCCTCGGAACATGTGAGCATAACCGTCCCTTATATATCACCGAATACTGCAATGACATCAAGATATGGAAGATCTTAGTTGACAACGGGTCCTCTGTCAACCTCCTAAATGTGAGGGTGCTAAAAGAAATCTGCATGAGCGTTCAACACCTCGCTCGGGATAAAATCACTCTCTCCGGATTCGACTCCCAGTCATCACGGATGCTCGGGTATGTGATACTGACATTGCGCTTTGGGCTGCTCGTCACTGACATCAAGTTTCGCGTCATTGACGCGAAGACTTGCTACAACGCTTTGCTCGGCAGGCCTTGGTTACACGAGTACAACATCATCCCTTCTACACAGCATCAGTGTATGAAGTACTTCAAAGACGGGCTTGAATACACAGTGACAGGGGAACTGAACCCATTCTCCATGAATGAAGTCCGAAAGTACGAAGACGCAAAGTATTTCTTACCAGACTTTGAGGATACGGAAAGATGCCATAAGCCGGAGAACAAGAAAAAAGCTATCACCACTATTCCGGTCTTTGGGAGCGATACCGAGGAGGAGGAAGAGATGGTCTATTCGGGGCCGCTCCAATACAACAAGCCCGGACAGTCTACCCCTATGTTGACCTTCGGCAGCGACTCTGAAGATGAGGTCAATGCAGTATTTTCTGTTCGGCCATCAATACAAACCCTCACCGGCGATGAATGGAGTTTGCAAATCGCTATGGTTCCACAAAAGCATTACAAGGAGCTCGACACACTTGATACCTATAGTGTGCAAGAACTGCAGACGTTATACGTCCCTCCCAGGCGAAAAGATGAAAAGGCGATCCTCTTCTATCGATCCGCGGAAACTAAAGTGGAGAAAGAAATCTGGCATGGTGCCGATTCTGCACTTGACAGGCACCAGCCTATCCGTCTGCCCAGATACTACACAGAAGGATTAAAAAGTCTATTGAGGCGCCAAGGCATACCCTTTAAGTAGATGGCGCGACAGGCCCAATTCTACAACAGGATCTGGAATGTCCCCGGTACTCAGAGAAAATTGCCCAACAGAAAAATAGAAGCGATCGGGCCTGGATATATCCAGTCCAAGAAACGGGAGCAGTTCCATGGCTGCCATGTCATAAAGGACCTTGATGAAGAAGAGGATGCTCTTTTAAAAGACACTAATACTGAGCCAGAACGCGGCCCTGCCATAAAAATGCCGAGTCTGTCATTTGAAGAACAGATGGACAAGCTAGTATGGGAAGTGAGTCGGAAGGTCCGGGACGACCACAGCCACGAAATGGCCATTTACGAGAAAGCCAAGACACAGCGCCTCCTTCAGCAGGCTACGGAGAATGACGATGCCCTTCATCTCCAACCCGTTATACAGAAGACCTGATGCGGAGGCAAAAACAAACTAAAGAATGGAAAAAGCGTTCGACAGCGGCAAAGCGGGTCCAAGAAGCCACGCGATCGAGAATCGAGCAGCCGAGATCCATCTCTCATAAAGAAGATAGGTCGAGCATATTCTTTTCCCCAAGACAAGACAAGGAAGATATTTGATCTTGTCATGAAACATCAAATGATTATGCTCCCGAAATCCAAACACCCCGACCAAGCAAACGAGATTCATCATCCAGAATATTGCTCCTATCACCGAGCGATAGGACACCCTCTCGAAGATTGCTTCATATTCAAAAACTGGGTAGAAGACCAGTATCAGCAAGGCAGGTTCGTTCTATCCAGCAGTTGGAGGGTAGCCCCGCCACAGAAGCATGTATTGAAAGCCACGTATACAGCGAGAGTAGAACCGGATCAACATTAGTCTTGGAAACGATCTCGCACCTGTCACATGATAATGATGTCGGAAAAAGGAGAGCACGGTAATCTGGATGACCTCTCCTGGTGCCTCGAAAATAGGGATGAAGATGAGTTGATCTCAAAATTTCCACCGGCGCCAAAAGAGCTGGAGGATGGGATACATACCACGGCGGATAACTTAAGGAAAATCGACTTGGGGACGGCAAACGACCTGCAACCAACATTCGTTAGTGAGCTGCTATCTAAAGAACAGGTGGCTACGCTAAAGGACGTGCTCATGCAGTATAAAGATTGCTTTGCAACGAACTATTCCGAGATGCCGGGATTAGATCCAGAAATAGCCGTCCACAAATTGGCAATATCTCCGGATATCAAGCCAGTCAAACAAGCGCCGAGATGAATGCGGATTGAACTTGAAATGAGAATCAACGCCGAGTTCAAGAAGCTAATCGACTCCGGCTTCATCCAGGAGGTTCAGTACCCTGACTGGATTGCCAACATCGTCCCGGTGATGAAGAAAAATGGGACAGTGTGCATCTACGTAGACTTTCAGGACCTCAACAAAGATTTCCCGAAGGATGATTTTCCTGTACCGGTTACCGAGCTGATGATAGACAACACATCCACTCACGAAGTCTTCTCCTTCATAGATGGCTTGTCAGGGTACAATCAAATAAAGATGCACCCTGAGGACCAGAAGCATACCGCTTTCTGGACTCCTTTGGGCATATTCTGCTATAAAGTGATGTCTTTCGGTCTGAAGAACGCCGGCACCACCTATCAAAGGGCCATGACGAAGATATTTGATGACCTTATACACGAGATTGTTGAATGTTATATCGACGACCTCGTGGTGAAAAGCAAATCGCATGAGGAGCATTGGGAACATCTGAAGATAGTGTTCCAACGTCTTCGGAAATACAACTTGAAGATGAAACCTCTCAAATGCGCGTTCGGAGTTTCCTTAGGCAGGTTCCCGGGATTCATTGTACGACACCGGGACATCGAAATAGACCCATCAAAGATCAAGGCGATCATGGAAATTCCTCCGCTAAGAACTCTCAAGCAACTGCGATCTCTCCAAGGGAAGCTCGCGTATATTCGGCGGTTCATAGAAAATCTCTCCGGCAAATCCCTCCCCTACAACCATTTAATGAAGAAGGGAACCCCTTTCGTCTGGGATCGCAAATATCAAAGCACACTGGACGAAATCAAGCAATACCTGCAGAATCCGCCGGTGCTGACCTCTCCAGTCAAGGGAAAGCCTCTCATCCTGTACACAACAGCCCTTGAAGGTTCCTTAGGCATGCTGTAGGCATAAGAAAATGACCAAGGGAAAGAGAGAGCCCTCTACTATTTGAGTCGAGTTCTCCTGGGGGCAGAAAACAGCTACTCCCCTATTGAAAAGCATTGCCTGGCGTTAATCTTCGCGATAACGAAGCTCAGACACTATGCTCTGGCGCATGAGGTCCATCTCATATCAAAAGTGGATCCTCTTAAGTATTTGATGTCAAGAGCCATATTGACAGGACGACTCGCTAAATGGGCCCTCCTGTTGATGGAGTTCTCGATAACTTATCGTCCCCTTAAGGCAGTGAAAGGCCAGGCCATCTCCGACTTCCTCGCTGAGCACCCGATACCTGCCGATTTACCCCTAAATTGTGAACTGCCAGAAAAGCACTCATTTGACACGATCGACGAGAGGAGAAGAGAGAATGACACCCGATGGGAACTCTACTTCGATGGGGCATCTTCCATGAAGAAGCGAAAGCACAGCTCCCCCATAATCAAATCTGGGGTAGGCCTCATCTTCATGACTCCACAAGGAGGGATAATGCGCTTTGCCTTTTCCTTAACAGAACCGAGGACGAACAATGAAGCCGAATATGAAGCCTTGATAGCAGGTCTTGAGATCGCTGTTGACATGGGAATCGAAAACCTCCTCATATACGGAGACTCCCAGCTGGTCGTTAGCCAAGTAAACGGCGACTATCAAACGTGCAAACCAGAGTTGGTGAAGTACGGCGAGAGAGTACAACAACTGCTGACTCAAATCCCTGCCTACGCCCTGGAAAGCATACCGTGTGCGGAAAATAGCAATGCAGATGCGTTAGCCAAACTCGCTAAAGAACTGGTTGACGAAAACCTCGATGACGTGAGGATCGTTGTGCAAAGCCGTCGGGTTCTTGCGCCAGCAGAGATATCTCCGGAGTCATCCGAAGAAAAGGGAGCGACCAAACAAATTGCCCTACAAATAAAAGACCAGGAAAAGGATAAGGATTGGAGAGAAATCTTTATAGACTACTTCAAATCCCGTCGAACACCTGAAGATGTGTCCCTAAGACATCAGCTCGTTAAACGGGCTCTGTCATTTGCTTTCGTCAACGTACTTTATATAAGAGATCATTCGACTCTCTGTGGCTAAGATGCTTAGGACCGGAAGAAGAAAAAAAGTCGTCCAAGAAACTCACGACGGACTCTGCGGTTCTCATCAAACCGGGCCGAAGATGAAGCTGAAGATCAAAAGGATATGCTACTATTAGCCCACGATGATTCAAGATTGCCTCGAATATGTAAAGCAGTTCCACTCGCGCCAGATCCACGGGGACTTTATCCCCCAGCATCCAAATCCGCTACACCCAATGGTGGATAGCTGGCCGTTCGAAATGTGGGGAACTGACATCATCGGGCCCATCGAACCAGCATCATCTAGAGGATATCGGTTCATATTGGCAACCACCGATTACTTCTCTAAGTGTGCAGAAGCAGTACCGCTGAGAAAAGTGAAGTCGGAGAATATCCTCCATTTCTTCAAGACGCACGTCATATATCGGTTCGGCACTCCGTGACGGATTATCTCCGATAACGGGCCAGCCTATAGAAGTCACAGAATCAGCCGCTTCACACAGCAACATAATATAAACTGGAGATACTTTTCGGTCTATAATCCCCGAGCCAATGGTCTAGCTGAGGCTTTCAACAAGACCTTGACGAAGATCATAAAGAAGACGGTGCCCAGAAATAAGAAGGACAGGCACGAGAGACTGCATAAAGCTCTCTGGGCGTACCGGGCCACATTCAAAATGGCCACAAATACAACGCCGTATCCATTGGTATTCGGCACTAAAGCTGTACTCCCCTTGAGATAGAGCTACCCTCTCTACGAGTGGCGGTTCACTACGAGATAACAGACGAGGAGAATACTCATCTTTGCCTTGAGGAGCTCGATGCCCTTGATGAAACTCGGCTCATGGCGCAGCAAAACTTGGAGGCTTACAAAGCAAAGATGACGCGCTCATACGAAAGATTAACTAGGCCGAGAACATTTCGCTAAAGCGAGCTCGTGCTAATTGTCAAGAGACCTATGATCCCCAATCGTGCCAAACGAGGGAAATTCGAGCCGAACTATGAGGGCCCGTACATCATAGACAAAGTCTACCAAAGTTGGGCTTACTTGCTCATGGATATGCATAGCGAAAGACCCTTCATGCCAAAAAATGTACGGTTCCTGAAAAAATACTACGCCTAACGAGTCACAGCCTAGGTCAACGATAGATGACGACGCCTATGTCCGCTCGCTATCTTCCCAAGCCCAAATTCTATAAGTAGTATCGGGTGAAACCTCGCCTCGAAAACGTGCGACGGACCGCAACGTCCTAAAACTAACGATGGACCGAGATGTCCTAAAACTAACAATGGACCGAAATGTCCTAAAACTAACTATGAATCGTAACTTCCTTAAACTACTACAAACCACAGCACTCTAAGGCTGACGCAAAAAAAAGGTACGTCCATAAGCGAAATGGGCATGGATGAAAACCCAAAAGGGCTCCATGAGTAAAAACAGCAGGGCTACCGGTGAGTTTGTAAAAACCCGAAAGGGCGCAATCTCGTTAAAAGACACTTACAAAATCCTCTCGACCTTGTAAGGAGAAAATACCTGCGTGAGATCCTTACGACTCACAAGGGAGCAACACACTTAGGGATCCCTACGATTCCTAAGGAGAAGTTTCACTTACGAGATCCTCACGACTCTTAAGGAGAATTCCCCTATGAGACCCTCACGGCTCATAAGATTCAAAAGCCTTAAACTACAGGGATCTAAACCTGTTCTTAAGCCATCATCACAATTCTCAATCTGCCCTACAAACGGTTCAATATTGACCCTTGTATATAATCCATGGGCACAAATAAACGTCTCCCCCACCAAGTTCCGCCAATGGCGTCGAATCCCCCTATTTGATGAACAACACTTGTAAGTCCTCTCGATTTACAAGGAGAAAACACTCTTGCAAGATCCTTACGACTTATAAGAGAGAACACCACTTAAGAGTCCTCATGACTTCTAAGGAGAACATACACCTATGAGATCCTCACGACTCATAGGGAGAAACACCTTTATGAGAACCTTACGGATCATGAAGTCAAAAGCTTTAGTCGACAGGATCCTAACCCTGTTTGCTAAGCCATCTTTGTTCGACATCGACAGAGGCAAATGATGATTCGCTCCTGGCAATGTCCCAGTGGTAGCGATGCTGATGCCTAGATCGGTATCAAATTCCAAGTCCTTTAACGGCAAATGATGGTTCGCTCCTGGCGATATTCCAGTCGCAGCGATGCTGATGCTAAGATTGGTATCAGATCCCAAGTTCTATACTCGCGGCGGAAAGTCAGCGAGCCATAAATGCATATGAAATAGCCGAAATGATGGGCAACTTGCAACAAAATCAGCAAGTAAAAGATATGCATACAAAAATAGCTGAAATGATTGGACAACTCGCAATAAAAAGTAGCGAGTAAAAAGAAAAATAGCTGAAATGATTAGGCACCACGAAAAATAGCCGAAATGATTGGGCAATCGCGACTTTCGCGATATAAAAAGCTGAAATGATAGAGCATCACGGAAAGAAATAAAAAAATGACGATACTTTTGCCCTACAGGTGAGTCCATACTAACTCCTGTATACAATCCATGGGCATAAGCGAAAAGCGAACTACATTTCTCCACCACGCTGCATCAAAAGGAAGTCAGATCTTGACGACCACATCTACGGCTTAAAGATCAACAACGCCATTTCTTCTCACTCCAACCGGATGGAGACGCAACGTCAACAACTGATCTCAAGGTCGCAACGAAGCGGAGCCATGGCAAAGTCCCTAGTTCAAATCTCGACGGCCACCTCTATAGCCTAAAGACAAATAACGGCGTTCCTCCTCATGCCAGCAGAGCACAGATGCGACACCACCAATCGGAGCCACGGCAAAGTCCATAGTTCCAAGACTCTACGGTGCACAGACAACCTGATGTCAACCCTTGACCTCCCTGTTGTCAAGCAACGCTTCGACACGGATACATGTCAACCCCTGACCTCCCTGTTGTCAAGCAATGCTTCGACATAGATACATGTCAACCCTTGACCTCCCTGTCGTCAAGCAACGCTTCGACACGGATACATGTCAATACTGACCTCCTTATCGTAAAGAAACGCTTTGATTCGGATACATGTCAAACCCTGACCTCCCTGTCGTCAAGCAAAGCTTCGACACGGATACATGTCAACCCTTGACCTCCCTGTCATCAAGCAACACTTCGACATGGATATATGTCAACCCCTGACCTCCTTGTCGTAAAGCAATGCTTCGACATGGATACATGTCAATCCCTGACCTCCTTGTCGTAAAGCAACGCTTCAACACAGATACATGTCAACCCGTGACCTCCATGTCGTCGAGCAACTCTTCGACACGGATACATGTCAGCCCTTGACCTCCCTGTTGTCAGGCAACGCTTCAATACGGATACATGTCAAACCTGACCTCCTTTTCGTAAAGCAACGCTTCGACTCAGGTACATGTCAAACCCTGACCTCCCTGTCATCAAGCAACGCTTCGACACGGGTACATGTCAACTCTTGACCTCCCTATCGTCAAGCAATGCTTCGACACGGATACATGTCAATCCCTGACCTCCTTGTCGTAAAGCAACGCTTCAATACGGATACATGTCAATCCCTGACCTCCTTGTCGTAAAGCAACGCTTCGACTCGGATACATGTCAACCCCTAACCTCCCTGTCGTCAAGCAACGCTTTGACACTGATACATATCAACCCCTGACCTCCCTGTCGTAAAGAAATGCTTCGACACGGATACATGTCAATCCCTGACCTCCTTGTCTTAAAGCAATGCTTCGACTCGGATACATGTCAACCCCTGACCTCCTTGTCGTCAAGCAACGCTTCGATACGGATACATGTCAACCCCTGACCTCATTGTCGTAAAGCAACGCTTCGACACGGATACATGTCAATCCCTGACCTCCTTGTCGTAAAGCAATGCTTTGACTCGGATACATGTCAACCCCTGACTTTCCTGTCGTCAAGCAACGCTTCGATATGGATACATGTCAACTCCTGACCTCCTTGTCGTAATGCAACGCTTCGACTCGGATACATGTCAATACCTGACCTCCTTATCATAAAGCAACGCTTTGACTCAGATACATGTCAACCCCTGACCTCCCTATCGTCAAGCAACGCTTCGACACGGATACATGTCAACCCCTGACCTCCCTGTCATAAAGCAACGCTTCGACTTGGATACATGCCAACCTCTAACCCCCCTTCCGGTGCAATGCTCCGTCTTGGAAATACATCAACCCATGATTCCCTTGTCGTAAAGCAATGCTTCGACTCAGAAATAAATCAACACATAAAGCTAACAACCCATAAAAAGAAAGTTCTCTTGTGAGATCCTTACGACTCTCACAAGAAAATGCACTTAGGAGTCCTCACGACCCCTAAGTAGAAATTGCACCTATGAGATCCTCTTGACTCATAGGGAGAAAAATCTTTATGAGACCCTCATGGCTCATAAAGTTGAAAAGTCTTAGGTGGAAAATCCTAACCTTGTCGCCTAAGCCATCACTACCCTGCAAAAAGATCCAGATGAATTACATATGGACTACATCCATCAGAGCTACATGCAAGCACGAGATAAAAAAATATTTGTCTTTTATTCACGAATTCAAAGTGAATACAAGATACATATCGTAGAAAGAATCAAAATGAATACAAAATACCCTCTCATTCAGAAGTGGATACAAGAAAAGAAAATTTTTACAAAAATTCTTGAAGCCGACGGACGGTATAATAAGCTCCTCAATTCATCGCTCTTCCGCTGGGCCTCGGCCTCAAGCTTGGTTATCGCCACGAGACGGGTCTCCGCCTGAGATTGTTGAGCCTGATATGAGACGAGCCGAATCCCAAGCTCCCTTTTGGCAACTTCGTGAGCTTCAACCATCTCCCGAGTGAAGATGGCAGCTTTGTCAAGAGCAACCACTTCCCTGATAGCTTCTTAAAGCACCCGCTAAAGTTCATACGCACGGGTGGTCTTAGCAGTGAGCTCAGCTTGAAGTTCCCCCAAAGCATTCGAGGCCAGTTCCCTCTCTGAGAATTTCCGGTTAAGCCTCTTCTCACATGATTGTAGATTTGCGGCGCACCGTTCGATCAGACCCCACAGGCTCGTCTTTGCAGCCATGACCTCTGAGGGAAGGCGTGTGCACTCGAGACCATGTAAACAAGCCTCCACTCGACAACAAAACTCGACCCAGACATGCACCGATGTTTCATCATGGTAAGCGGAAAGAAAGGGCAGAGAAATGTTGGCCTCGGCAGCAAATTCTTCGGCTGTGATTGAGCTACCAGCACGAAGATCTTCGATGAGAGCCGATAAGGAGTGAAGGCTTTGCTGCATCATCCGTTCAGATGCATGTAGGGCATAAGGGCCTAGTGGCATAATGATGCGAGACTCCAGCGGGATAAGAGCAGGCAAGGCTGTCAAGACCCATGAATAATCTATGAGATTTACGCCCAAAGAATATATAAAGCAATCTCAAAATCTTACTTACCCACAGTAATGCAAGGAGGATTGGATAGATCCCCAGGCCCGTCATGGATCTCAACTTCGTCATCAGCTTCCAGAACTGCAGAAAACATATCAGTATCGTTATACGAAATAATAATAATACAATGAAGGGGTCAAATAACGCCAACCTTGCCCAGAAGAAAGGACGATGTTTTGAGGGGTTATTGCCTGTGGGGCGGCTATCTCGAGCAGACGCTAAAAAGACTTTCTGGGAGATAAATTCATGATGGACGCTGCCAATCCTCGCAATTCTGAATAGATAGAAAAAGTTAGATAATAGATATATCATAAAGCAAAATAAGAAGACTACCTTCGATACTCTTCCCACCTTGAGCCGGAGGGATAGCAGCTTCGGCAGCCTCCTCCATTCCCTCAGGAACATCATCAGAGACGTTTGCTGGTGTGACAGCTTCCAGTTGAGGGGCAACGGCAGCCACTTTAGGCTCCAATGAAGGGACGACGATCTCAATTACCTGTTCCACAATCTCCCGGCCATCACCGGAAAGGTCTATTAAATCTACGGCCGGTAAGGGTACCTCTTCCGAGAAAACAGATATCGGTGGAACAGAGACCGCCAAAGGAAGCTCTGCAGCAGGAATAACAAATGTAATGACCTCCTCCACATCTACTGGTGGTCTCATCAGGGATATTTATAGAGCCCACAGTCAGAACGCAGCTCGAACTCAAATTCTCTGCCATTACTGAAGTCCCTGCAAAGTTTTACGAAGATAAGAAGACATAAAAAGCGATACAAATTACTTGCTAAAGGAAAAATACAGAAATCATGCATACCGATACGCCAGGATTCCTTTAGTATGGCTTTTTCAAGCCAACGTTCCTTCCTAAGGAGGTATGCTCGTCGGGGTTCAAATGTAGATTTGTGGCCGCCGGTCAATAACGACAACTCATCTTCAGAAGCGGCTGAGATAGGCTGCTTGAGGGCTATCTCTTCTCCCTGTCGCAGGGGACCTATAAATATTCTCTGTATTGATGGGGTATCTTCATAGAATATGACGGCAGGATAAGGACTCTTCGGAACACTCACATTCTCAGTTTCATCTTGTGAGCGCCTTATAACCTCAGCCAATTGTGCGGCTTCTTCGACAGACGAACCCGAAAAAAGAAGACCATTATCCGACTCTTGCATGGATATGGGTTCGTCTTGAGCAGCAACTTCAGGTTCAAGCAAGAGGTCGAGCAGACCGGTAACCGTTTTCTTCCTCCTTTTCGAACCAGAGCTGACAATAGAGGAGGAGAATCTTTTCTTCCCCTTCGGCACTTTGATATGGCGCTGCCCAACCTCGCCTCTAATATCCTCTTTTAGTGGTGCTACCGATGATGACACTGCCATTGATGACGCCGCAACTGATGAAACTACTACTGGCGCCTTATCCGAATCCCTTGCCTGAGCTCTAGTGCGCATCGGCATACCAACTGTGGAAGGAGTCAAGCCCGCATC
Source organism: Agapanthus africanus (assembly GCA_030015575.1). Lineage (NCBI taxonomy): Eukaryota > Viridiplantae > Streptophyta > Magnoliopsida > Asparagales > Amaryllidaceae > Agapanthus > Agapanthus africanus. The sequence goes on along the minus strand of CM057349.1, from coordinate 33,840,334 downwards.
TGCCGCCTCAGGAATAAGTAAGGCACCAGTACCCCTCAAGGGAGGGCGAACCACTGTCCACGGTCACGGCGGGACTCACATAGCCTGGATCGGGACGGGAGCTCTATATCCAAAGAGTATCCTCTTCTCCTCAACAATGATGGGACCAATTCAGTGGCGGTACCAACCCGTAAAAGCCCCCACACACATTGGAATGTAGTCGGCCTCAGGGATCATGAAGTGAAAGCCAGTGTTCAGCCACATGAAGTGATTGGTGGCGTCACGAACAACTCCCAAAGATGAGCTAGGCTCCACCATGAATGTCTCGAAGGGAACACCCTGGTCATAACCCAATTGTCGAGCAAAGCGGTGCAGATTATACCGCATAAAAAGAACCGTATCATTTCAACGGAACACCAAATAACCTGGCCTAATCGAATACAAGTGCATGGTTTTCCTAGGCTTCAAGGATGGAGCTCCCCCATTCGATAAATCGAACAGCTGTTGAATAGGTCCTAAAGGTGCAGAGAGGACTCGGTCATTAAATACTATCCCTCCTTCATTGGCATAAGGGTTAAGCAGCACATGAAGAGCCCCTAACTGAGTCGAATCAGGAGTAGAAGCGTCCACCAACCTCATGAGCCGCGGGAAGGTATAAGCATCATAGAAACCCGGTCTCTGGTGCGCAGTGAATGCACCTAACACGTGCATCTCAATCCACGACGTAAAATATTGAAGAGAGAAACTCACCACATCCACACCCGGGGTCGAGGTATTGGCCGTAGTACTCAGCCCATGGTACAAGTGCGATAACCCTGCAATGCCCACAGCCAGTAGTGTCCCTTCGGAAACGCGATGAGCAGGATAAATGACCGAGGCTCTCATGAAGCGACGATGCGTTGGAACGGCAAATCAACTAAGACAAAGGCTGATAAAACCGACGAAGAAGGTCTCTTCATCCATGCCGGGAGCCACAATCGAATCAAATGATACGGCCGAAAAGATTGGGATGTAAAACTGTGGTAAATCTTCTTCTTTGGCTGGTAGCTTATTTAGCCCAAACCCAAAGGGGTCGTTAAAATTCGTGAATTTCGGAGCCTCCTTTAATAGGACATCTTCAAGAAGGAAGCGGGCGATAAAGCTCTTAAAAGTGACGACATGTTCCTCTGACTCCGTGAATAGCTTCTCGAAAATACCCAGAGTCTTGATTAGACTTGGATACTTATGATGGATGGCATTTACGGTCGATAAGCCGTCAAGTATAGCAGGTACAGTTGCGAATGCATACTCATCGGGAGGCAGCAATTCTTCATAGTGCTCTCCCCTGATCGACAATCCAAAGATCTCGCGAAACTCTTCCAGAGAAATCGAAACCTCACGATCCCCTAACAAGAAAGTGTTGGTGGGAAGATTCCATTGATTTAGGAAAGCTTTAACCCACCAGACATGGGAAACTGATAATGAAAGAGAGACACGTACACCACCTGATAAAGCCCGACCTTCTGCAGTCATGCGCGATGAGCGGATAAGATATAGCGAGCCTAGAGAAGATAGCCCGTTGGATGGCGAGGGGCAAGCCCTATCTTATAGACTTATCCCCAGGGTTGGGCTTCACCTTGGCAAATACGACGACCCAAGATGTCTATGGCTGGCAAAGACTGGTTTGGTATCTCGGCTATCGACGGCTCAAGCCGGCCTGTAGGAGTCCAATCCATCACCTCCACTGCAAAGGTAGTCTGCGGACGCTCCATCGGCAAGAATGGGCGAAGATGCTCTGTTGGCACCTCGCAAAGAAAGTTGCGGCGGCCCCGGATGATATGCCCATACCAGGTACCCCATAAGACCAAATTAGTACAGTCCTTGTCATAGGCCCGAATCATCGCCATTGCTTCTTCGTCTGACGGCGATTGCGGAAAAGCAGCATCTGAGCGAGTAAAAGGGAAGTAAGGGAGAGAAGCCATTGGTCCTGAAACAAGGAAAAGGAAAATACCATTAGTGGAGCCCTATATATATATATATAGTAACAAAAGAAGATGACAAAATGTCTGTTTTGCGGGACTACTGTCTACAAGACACACGGAACCCACAAAATCAATATGGCGGCTCACCAATGATGAGACAAGGAAATCATTACGGGAATAAAAGAAGACCCTCATTAAAACAATCATTAGATTTCAAACAAATTCTTAGGAAGACAAGTTCTGTTAAGCTACCAAGAAAATTCAAATATGTGCGAATAAGGGTAAAACCCTATGAAAAGATTTTCAAGAACACCAGGGAATAAAATTCCCGAAGGGTCCCATTGATCTTTCAGAGCTAAGCTCTTCGCCAGAGGAATTAAATTCCTTTATGTGATGGAATTAAATTCCAAGAATCCATAAAAATTCATGAGAAAAAAATCCCATGAATCCTCAAAATCAGAGGGAAACGTTCGAGATATGGTAGTTTATTACTCAAAGATCACATCTTTGGAGGATGGGCTTCTGAGGAGAGTAAAACTCTCATAATGGATTTAAAATCCAGAGGCTTTCTCAAAGAAGGAAAGTTTTCTGATGTACAAAGCGTTACCTGAAAAGGGTTTCTTTAGACAGAGTTTAACTCTGGATTTGTAATGGTAAGCTCTGAGGAAGAGAATTAAATTCTCAAAGAAAATAAAATAGGAAGGAGATGAAGAAACAGTGGCTGCCTAAGGAATCAAACCCTTGCATTTATAAGACATGACTAGGGCGGTTCATTTTTCCGTTCCCCTAGAACAATCCAACGGCTATAAAAGTGACAGTGTTGCCCTCACGTGAGAACAACGCTGTGGGGGAATTTGTTCCCTCATGGAAACCGAACAAAAAATACATATATATATATATATATGTATATATGTGTGTGTGTGTGTGTGTGTGTGTATGTGTGTGTGTGTGTGTGTATGTATGCAACGGGAAAAGCCCCTAAATGGAGTATCACATGCCCACACGTGATAGGCGCTGCGCTTGACAAAGCAAGGCTAAAACTGAAGCTAAAAATGAGCCTCACGTGCAAACATGTGACTATTATATACAAAGTATATAAGCACCTTCTTAAAAACAATTGGCCAGAAGAAGTCACGTGGTAGCACGTGACGCTTTTTGATATGCTTAACGTGTAAATCTACGGTAGCGCCCCGACCGTCTGTCCGAGGCCAAAATGCGGAAACAAAAACTTTTTCAAACTAGAAACCGGCGCTACCGCGGACTATAAAACCCGGATCGGACCATTAAGCTACTACTAGCTAACTAGAGAAAGGGTAGATAGCCTATATCGAGCGATCCGTGTCCTTCGGTCTTCAGCCACCATCCCGATCTCCTCGCGGAATCTCTGGTCTTGATCTCCTCGTCAGAAAGGGCACCACATCACCGAGTCTTTTTACGGGATCCTACCTCTGAACCGAGGCAACTCGGACACGAAGTTGGCAAGCCGACGTGTCCAAGATTGCTGTAGACTAAGTGTAGAATGCTATTTCTCGAGGGAGTTTATCAAGTTGCCATTTTAGAGTGGAGGAGAAATGAACTTTGGAGAGGGGTTAAAGAATTTAGATGCAAGCAAAAATGAGATCAACAATTTCCCACCCCTTTCCCACACAAGAAGTGGCTGGCCCTCTATGATAAGAAGAGGAGGGAGTGGATCAATAATGCAAGAAAGAGAATGATGATAATCATGAAGAATGTCACACCCATTTCCTAATCATATCCCATCACATAAAGCAAGTTATGATGAGAAAAAGAAGTCAAAGGATGCTAGAACCATCATGAACCCTCCACCACAAAAACACCCTCTATTTTGCTAATTTGCACATTTGCAAATAAGCCCCTCCATGGAAAATTCAGCCAAGGAAAGAAAGAAAGGAAAATGGCCGAAACGAAATGCAAACTGGCAACTTCAAAAATGCGATCCCGTAATAAATTACAGGAAAACCCCGCGACTGTATATATATACCCGCATTTGTATTCCGACCGAATACAAATGCAATGAGACAAATCTACACTGTATAATACTAGAATCCGGCTTAAGCCGAAGCCCGCTAGTATTATCCGTCCGAACCATAACACGTGTACAAGTGCATGCGTACGTTCGAACCCTGCCATAAACCCATATGGCCTCTACAGCGTTTCGCCCGAAACTTGAGAAACTGTCTGTGGGGGACTCTACAGACTCGTCAATATTTTGGCTGTGGATTTAACCACTATCACGTCAGAGGTATTAGCCGTACGTAAAGGGCTACCAGGTATTGACCAAAAGGGAAGTCGATGAGTGAACTCATCCTGACACCTTACTGAGCCTGTCAGTGACAATATCCGTACAGTCCGGTCCGTTCGTCTATGAGCATCACATGGCGGGCCTAGGGGGTTGGTAAAAGTCAGACCCCCAAAAGCGGTACAATTCGTGTCGGAGTGTAGCCCAGAACACCCTGAGATACTACTGGAATACCTACCAGTAAATCTCCTGCCTTGGCCAAGTACTTCGTGTAATGGTCTCCTAGACACAGCGTGACCTCACCCCCAATACCGGAAGAGACGAACCCCTGCAGATCCGCTCACTGCCTCCATGTGGCTCGGGACTTGTAGCGTTTTGAAAATCGTTTCGGTGAAATTTCGAAAAAATCGGTAAAATAAGGGGGTTTTCTGTAAAAAGTCAAAATACAAATATCTTATTATAAAAATTAAATATACATATTCTAGCTATGTAATTGCTATTATTTGGTGTTTATTGAGCCGCTGGTGAAATTTCAAATTTTCTGAAAAAAAATATTATTTTATTATTATTTAAGCCGTCACTAATACATTTAATTAGGGAAAATTAAAAATTAGAATGAGTTGAAACAAATTTTGTGCATCATAAAACATTAAATAAAATTTTATCATGTGGTTTTTGGAACGAAATCATTTGCCAAAACGGTTTAGAAATTATTGAAGAAAAAAGGCTTTTTTTTAGCGTAAATGGATGTTTGGGGTATTGTATTTATCATTTTTCATCACCCCACACCCGTACCCACACCCACACACCCCCACTTACTCCCCCCATGGCTGAATTCAGCAGCCCCCTTTCTTGTCCCCACTTGGTTTTCAAAGGAAAAGAAATAAAAGAAAAGAATAGAAAATGGATAAAGTAGTTAGACTTTTGACTTTGCTTGACCTTGACTTTGTCCCCCCCCCCCATTTTCTCTACCTCCCTCTCTCTCCTCAGACCCATTTCTGGCCGAAATTCCCTGCATCCCACAGCAGCACCCCCCCTCCAATTTCCCCTCTCTTTTCTCTTCAAAACTTCATGAAAAATTGCTTCTAAATCCATCAAAAAAATCCCAAAACCCAAATCCGACTCCTACCCATTTTAGCTTAGCCCGTATAGCATGGATCCTTGTGAAAAGAGAGCATTTTGGGAGGCCATGGATGCTTGTGGACCTTCATATATTTTTGGGTATAATTCTAAAACTTTTTGCTTAAATTGTTACTTGTTTCTTAAAGCTAATTTAAATTAAGTGTTAACTTGGATATGTGAGTTTAATTGATAGTTTTGGATTTCAAGTTAGGGTTTGTTGTGGAAATGAGTTGTGTTTGATTGTTCATGGTTTAGTGAAGTGGTTTAACATAATTAGTTTTGTAGAAAACTAATCTAGTTGTTAATTACAAGTTGTTACTTGAAAAATTGTGTTAATTTGCTAATTGCTTACTAGGTTTTTGAAATTTGTTAAATTCTTGGGATTAAAAAATGTGATTAGGGTTTTTTTGGCTTCATTAACTTTATTAAGTGTGGTTTAATTCTTTGGATCATGCAAATCTAAGCTAGATTGTAGTTTGTGCATTTTTGCTTTGAAATTGTTAAAAAAGGGTATTTTTGTAAACTAGAATATTAGGATTTTTGGAATTTAATGAGATTAAATTCCGGAAATTGTTCATACGACTTATTTAAGATATTTAATAAGTATATTGGCCGCTACTTTCATTTAAACATCATGTTTTGTACAAAAACGGCGAATTGTGCTTGCTAGATTTTCGGAAAAATGACTTTTTAAGTGAAAATGGGGTTTTTGTGAGTTTTAACCTAGTTTATATTAAAATTAGTGTTCGTGAATGTGCAAATGAGTGTGATTGGATTTTTCTCGATGGTTTGACGTTTGTACATCGACATCGAGGGTTGGTTTTACTATTCTTGCATGCGTAGGCGATAGGTTTGGACCTATGCGTGATACGCGTGCCGATTTGATTTTCGTATGCCGTTTCGATCTCAAATTTAGTTTTAATACGATATGGTGCGTTATGATATGTAGGTACCCCCACGTGGACTTCGAGACGACAAGCAAGCGCGTGGCGACGTCGGCACCGGCGAGCGAGGACCAGGTGAGTAGATTTATATCTACGGGGAGAAGTCGGGTGGATGGCGTATAGCACCCCCGCAGTTCGTGGTGATGTATACGAATACGTATACACACATATATATATATATATTTTGACTATAATTTGTTTGATATTATCGATGATATAGATATTTGGTGTTCTTGGATGATTTAGTGTCGCGAAACCCTAGAGTAGTGGTCGCACCACACATGCACACACACACCCATACTTGCATACTTTCTTCTTTCATTTGCGCTTATACGGGATTATATAGTTATGTGTTCACATGGGTATGGGACTATGTGTTCACATACGGATTGAGGATGATAGTACTTAGGATTTATGATGAGTCGATGAGATTTGATTTGAGGCCGTGAGATCGGTGATATAGCAGGGTTCGTATCTTAGATACGACATGACGTTGTAGCGGGTCCTTGACGTAGTGTTTCACACACGTCCATGCATACGTAGGCGGTATCAGTATGGTACTAGACGTAGATCAGTACCCCGATCATGATATTTGATAAAGAGGATACCAGGTGAATAGTATGATGAATGTGATATTGACCCGTACCCAGATTGGGATGCCGTACGACGGATTTACGTACGAGCTATATTGATGATTGATCCGCACTCTTGACTTGGGATGCCTGATTATAGATATGGTATCGGATATGATATTATTGAGGCGAGATCACCGACTATACATATACAGGTATGTATATGTATCGACTCAGATGATAGGCGATTTCCTTACCTGTAGTTCAGCTTGTAGTTCAGCCGTATAGTTTAGTGTAGTTGTTAGATTAGATTAGACTTCTTACCTATTTCAAAAAACTAACGAATCGTGGGCATTTTTAAAGACAACTCAAGGGAATCTACGGATATTTCAAAAACGACGTATCTTTTCATAAAAAACACCGTAGCCCCTATTTTCAAAACCCCATGATTCGTGTTATTTCAAAAGGCACCATTTGTAGGTCTTATATTAGATTATTGCAGATTAGTTATCGTTGTGTCTAGTATTCAGCTCCCGCACATTATTGCTGTTCGCTCTGCCTCGCATATTTATTTTGCTGCATATTCCATTATTGATATCATGCTGTTAGGACACCAGCACCATTACCGATGATGCGTATGTACCACGTACACCTACTTGCCGGCTCACACACATCTTCATCGGTAATTGCCATGTCACGTACACTTTAGAGAATATAATTGCTTGACTTAGATTGTTAGCTAGTAGTGTTGACATGATATTAGTGTACTTCCCTTATATGCCATATTAGACATTGTAGTTATTACCTACCACTTCATGCATACTGTTATTCAGTTGTTCATGCCTAGTTCATTATCATTGACATATGCACTTGTGATGATTTCTTGAGATTTATGATATTTCTGGATTTCGGGGAAAGCCGCAAAATTTACAACTTATGATCTTTTAAAATATAAAATGTTGCGGTTTTCTAGTGATGTAAAGTGTCGTCCACCATGAGTTTGCTGTGGTTTTGGAGATCCGTGTCGAGGAGTGGAGGAACCGTCACGGGTACATGGTGGGCCCGGTATGGTACCCCGGGGCAAGAGGAATGTGGTGTTGACGTTGAGCCTGGCTGGGGAGCACTACCTACCGGTGATATTACCCGACGCGTCGGATATCCGGAGGATACCGTCGTGGTCTTGAGATGGATGGTAGGGGCCGGTCTGGACTGACGGCGCCCTAGATATTGAGATTGAGACATTGATATTTCGAGACAGTGAGATTTATGTTTTGTGTCGATGCTAGACACTGTTGATACTGATTTTAATTATGATACCTCAGTTTAAAATATGAAGGAAATCTCACTAATTTATGAAAACAGTTTCTTCATTTACATGTATTCTGTTTTCATGCATTCATACCTCATTCATATGATATATTGCTACCTGCGGCACTGACACGGGCACATGAGTTTACACTCGGGTTAGATATTTACCCTAGCCATTGTTATAGGCTGCATGTTATATATATTTGAGGATATATTATGATCATTGACCTAGGATTGCGTTATTTATGCGAATTCTGTGCATAGATGTTTTTCTATTCACGAGTTGGCAACTCACCCCCGTTGTGCCCCAGTTTCTTGCAGGTTGCCGTACAGGTTCATTACGGCTTTGCGGGCATAGTTTCATTCGGGTGATTTGCTAGTAGGTGGGTTTACTTGTATCATACCCCCATTATTTATCTTGTATATCATTATTCTTTTGTATCTAGAATTCCATCAACCAAACATGTATTTATTGAGATAGAGACCAGTGTTGGTTATTCTTTCGACCTTAGAGTCGCTCGTTATTTTTCTGGTGGTTTTGAGTTTCCTTTTGAGTTTTGATCCTCGCCGTTGGCGTTGTATATTATATTGTTTGTGTGGTTGTGACCGTCGATTGACGAAGAGCTAGCTCCCGCTTGGGGATGCCCTTTTCTTGATTTCGTATACTATTCATGTTGTATCCCGTTTGGGGGCCAGTTTTTACAAAGGAGACTCTGCCGAAATTTTCAGTAAATTTTTGATGTTTTAAAAACCGCATAATTCGGCTTATGCTATTGAAATTACTTGCTTTAAGTTGTTTTACCTGCACTCTACTATTTTCTTGGTTTGGATTTCTGGGTTTTCGGTTTACTTAGATTACGTACGCCTCGAGACGTTCGTAGTTTAAGTGCCGGTCATGTTCCGTACTTTCGGGTCGTGATAGGACTGTACTCAACTAAAACCTGTTTGTACGACTCCTTTGAGCCGTGGTAGGTGTTAGTGTATATGCCCTAGGGGCCATTATTGTATCATACTAGTTTGTATATTACTTAATGGAAGCTTGGGATATTCACATGTATATAACAGTCTTGCTAAACATGGTAGTATGCTACTTGGTTTTTCTATCTTAATATGTGAGTATACGTATTGATAGAGCTCTTAGGATCTTGCTTGACTACCAGCGTTGTGATGGCAGTCACACTAGTGGGGGCTGGGTAGTCTACAAGCACATCATTATTCAGGTCCCTAGTCGTTGGATTATCGAGACAGGGCATCGATACTCCGGAGTAGACTAGTGTGTACGCTTCTCATCCCAGTTGGGTGTTGGAGATAGTGCCCTCAGAGTCAATTATTGGATCACAGGCACGTGATTGCAATGATTGAGGGAGGACCTATCCCGGTAGGACAGTCTTACTCGAGATGATAGTATGCTATCTGGTTTACCTTTATCATCGTGTACTGCTTTAGGTGACCTGACATGTCGCTATTACACGTTGATAGAGCCCCTAGGATTCTTGCTTGACTGCCGGCAGTATGATGGCGATCATATACGTGGGAGCTGGTAGTCTATAAGCACATCCTTAAAAGGTCCCTAGTCGTAGGAGTTTCGAGACAGGGCATCGATACTCCATTAGTAGACTAGTGTATACAGTCGAGACCCCGACGAGGGGCGGTGGCCGGTCTCACAAGCCACTGGTGTCAGTTGGTTCACCTAAGATGTATACAGGTGCTCATTGGGTTATGAGTACACCGGACAGGACTCGCCGGGAACCTGCTAGTTGGTCTTATACCAGATGTCAGATAGAAGTTCCCTGGTGACATGTGTACAGGTTAGTTCATCGACCTGAGATCGTCATTTGTCTCGTGTGAGTTCCCACTGTGCTTTGATTACTACCCTACCACGGCTCAAAGGAGTCGTGCAAACAGGTTTTAGTTGGGTACAGTCCCGAGCCACATGGAGGCAGTGAGCGGATCTGCAGGGGTTCGTCTCTCCCGGTATTGGGGGTGAGGTCGCGCTGTGTCTAGGAGAGCCATTACGCAAAGCCCTCGGCCGAGGCAGGAGATTTACTGGTAGGTATTCTGGGCGTTCTGGGCGTTCTGGGCTACACTCCGACACGACTTGTACCGCTTTTGGGGGTCTGACTTTTACCAACCCCCTAGGCCCGCCATGCGATACTCATAGACGAACGGACCGGACTGTACGGATATTGTCACTGACAGGCTCAGTTGGGTGTCGGGGTGAGCTTCCTCATCGACGTCCCATTTGGTCAATAGCTGGTGGCCCGTCACGTATTGGCTTATACCTCTGACGTGCCAGTGGTTAAATCCACAGCCATAGTATTGACGAGTCTTTAGAGTCCACCACAGTTACAGTTACTCAAGTTTCGGGCGAAACGCTGTAGAGGCCGTATGGAGATATGGCAGGGTTCGATCAGATACGTACGGTATTGCACGGATCGTGATCGGACAGTTTTTACTAGCCGGCTTTGGCTTAAGCCGGATTCTAGTATTTGATAGTGTAGTTTTGTCTCTTTGCATTTGTGTTCAGTGGGAATACAAATGCGAGCATGTATTTGCAGTAGCGGGGTTTTCCTGTAATTTATTATGGGATCGGTTTTCTGGGGTTGCCAGTTTGCATTCCGTTCCGTCCGGTTTTCCTTCATTCCTTCTCGGTCGGATTTTCTTGGTGGAGGGTGTTAATTGCAAGTTCGCAATTAACATTTAGTGGAGGGTTTTCTTGCAAGTTTGCATTATGATGAGACTTGTTTCATCATGAGATGCCTTTCTAGTCTATTCTTTTCTTTTCATTTGATGGTTTGAAGAGGTGAAATGAGAGTGACCTTTTTTGATAATTGATTATTCTTTCTTTTTCCTTTTTCTCTCTCCAATCTATTTGGGTGAGTGAAGGGCCGGCCATTCTAGAGGAGAGGAGAGGATCATTTTTGGTGGTGGCATTTTTCATCTCATTCTTTGGTTGCAAAAGATAAGCTTAAAAAGCTCATTTCTTTCTCTCCTTCTCTTCTCCATCCCTCCACATTAAGGCAACCTCATAACCCCAAGAGACAAGTTCACTACACTATTCTATAGCAAGCCTTGGACGCGTCGGCTAGCCAACTTCGCGCCCGAGTTGCCTCGGTCAAGAGGCGGGAGCCCGTAAAAGATTCCGGCTACGTGGTGCCCTTTCCGACGAGCGAGGAGGTGACGGAGATTCCGCGGAGGATCGGAGTGGAGACGAAGACCGAAGGACACGGATCGCTTGGTATATCTCTCACCCCATCTCTTGTTAGCTAGTATAGGTTAATGGTTTACGATCCGGGTTTTCATTGTCCGCGGTAGCGCCGGTTTCCGAGTAAGGAAAATTTTTTGATTCCGCTTTTTGGCCTCGGTATGACGGCCGGGGCGCTGCCGTGGCGCAACATGGTATCAGAGCCACGCCATTAACCTTACCTAGCTTGTTCTAATGCGTTTTACTTATCCGATCGACCAAAATCTCAAAAAACCGTATTTTGTTCACATCAGTTTTCTGTTGGAATTTTTTGGTGTCTAAAAATTTTTCAGGTTACAGAAAAATAATGTGCACGAAATTCTAAGACCACTGTAAAAAGTCGACAGTGTCAGTCGTACAGTTGACCGCGGAAGCGCGGCCAAACCCCACTTTGGGCCGCGCTTCAGCCGCAGTCTACTGTGCTCACACTGTGGAAATTTTACAGTGGGCTTTTGGGCTAATTTTGAGGGTTTTGGAATATTAATTTAGGGCCCAGGTTTTCTGTGACTGCTACAGTATTGGTTTGGGGCCCGCTTGTTAATTGTTTGATCGATCGGATATTTGAAACACATTATTTCACAGTATTTACATTATATCTGCGACCGTGAATGTCACTCGATCGGTAAATCCGATCTAACTGCTATAGCCCGGTTAGACGGATTTGCGAACATGATTTTCACGTTGATGTTCTATGTTTATGCTGTGATGTTGCGGATCGGTCGTGGGGATAGCCTGGTTGCAATATAGTACAGTTTTGTTGTATTATGTACATTTGTTATTGCGGGACGAGCGTCCGACATGTGGACTGCCGTCACTGCCTGTTTGTATTATTCTTTTGGGGCATGGCCTGGTTGTGGTCGATGTACCTGGTGTATGTATATTTTACTTTCTGTACTAGGATTGCCCCGCGGTGGGGTGCGCGGATAGCCGGGTTCTGGAGGGCAGCAAGCCCGCATCTCATGGCATTGGGACGGAGGGGGCTTCAGTCTGGAATTGGCGGGCTATTCGCCGCACTCGTAGGGGGTACAGGTTGACCCAGGAGGGGTGCCCAAGTTGCCGGATTCCGTGAAGTGCTGGGTGGTCCATTCACGGTACTGAAGGGGGCTGCCTCACTTCAGGTTTTGGCGGGTGACTTGCCGCGCCCGTAGGGGTCTAGGATTTCATTGCACAGGCTATCCACACGACCAGGGGAACGTCGGGTTTCAGCAGCGGCTCTGTGAAACCCGGGGCTTCCAGATATCTGTATTGTTCTGTGATGCTGTACATTTCTGTGATGTTGCATTTTATTCACGCCTTGAGCGAAATACTATATATTGGTATATATATTAGTAGATGTTGTATATGTTTTACATCCGCGCTAGTCCAGTCCCCGCTCTGCCGTTAGTTAGCTAACCTAACGGGTGATGACGGGACCCAGTGGCGAATGCGGATGGCATATACGTACGTCAGTATATTTTCGTTCTTTGTGGTGTGATCATTTGATGGGACTGCATTGATTCGGATCAATGCAAGTTAAACAAACCTATTCTGATGTTGTTGGAACACTTTTTCAAAAAGCTGTTATTGCAAGGACGTTCACTTTTGTTTTGCATCGTGGTATTCATTTGGAATATCCTGCTCCTCAGTCGACGAGGCAAGGGCCGAGATCCCTTCACCGGGAGTGACCCCTTGGACAGAAGTTTGCGTCAGGGCAATAACTTCACTATAGCCGATTACTTTTGCTTTGCACCGTGGTATTCAGTTGGAATATCCTGCACCTCATTCTACGGGGAAAGAGCCGAGATCCCTTCACCGGGAGTGACCTCTTTAGTAAAGGTTTTCGTCACTATATTTTATAAAAGGCTATGCAGTTCCTTCAACGATATCAAGTTCATTACGTTAAAGGTTTTTCGCCAAAAACCATTCGTAGCCCTCCGTCATTTCTTATGGGTATTATTTAGTATTCGTGCTGCGTTTGTTGACTCCGTCAAGGCGTAGTGTACGGTAGCTAAGTGGTGCTTGTTTGTTGCATAAGTGGGATTGGTTAGGACAGTCGTGCGGCCTTGTTGACTCCGTCAAGGGCACGTACGGGTGGGTTTAATGCAATCCAGATAATGACGGGTTGAACTTGACTAGGACTCTTTGATTTGTTGACTCCGTCAAGGTCACTTGAGTCCTAGGGGTAAAAATCACATCGGGAGTTTCAAAAGAACTGAAACTTGCCAGGCATGCGCATACCTTCTGGAGTGTGGTGACTTGAGTGGATTCCGTCAAGTTATCATGCGATGATAGTTGGATCCCGATTCCCACTGATGAGTTAGTTTACTCCTCGGGTGGCCCCGACTAGTTCTTCTTTCAGGTTTGGAGGAGAATTTGAGGTACAGTGGGAGGTTTCCAGATTAGACAAAGTGATAACCATTCTGATCTAGGTTAGAGTGCACGCTGAGTGTTTCTTTTCTCTCTCTCTGGCAGCGACCATTGACCCGACCCTAAGACTATGACTCAGTGACCAAGTTGACCGAACCTTCTTAACACTGGCTCTTGGATTGTCAGAGTTGCAGACCTCATTGCCACTCCTATTTTTACCCTTTTCTCCAGGACACCCCGTATTACTGCGAACGTCCACTTCCATTGGACAAAACCATCGTATGGTTAGATACGAACTCGAAGGACTTCGAGGATGGTTTCTGGTTCTGGAGAAAACGGATAGGACTATTCAGTTGTCTTTTCTTTTCACCTTCTCTCAGGTTGCGAGTACTCCTTGGTTTAGGAGATAGTACACCTATTACGCAAATTGGATAGTCTTCTTCCAAACCTTAGGCTGGTGCCGACCGGTAGGGAATGAAGAAAACCAATTAGCATAACGATGGTGTGCAGAAGGTATTAAGTTAAGACAAAGCAAGGGATTAGTAGGAGGGCAAAGTAAATTGCGACTGATATTCACGACCAAACCAAGTATTTCTTCGCCAATCCTAAATCACCTTTGTATTTCTCCAGAACACTCCGTATCACTACGAAGATCCCATTTTATTGGATAATCCATCGTATGGTTATATACGAACTCGAAAGGAACTTGTTCCAGTTCGGGGATGGATCCTGGTTCAGGAGAAATAGGAATAAAGTACATTCAGGTGTCTTTTATCTTCACCTTCTCTCGCTTTGCGAGTGCTCCTAGGATTAGGACAGTACACCTTTTATGCTTATTGGATAGTCTTCTTCCAAACCATAGGCTGGTGCCGAACGGTAGGGAAGGAAGAAAACCAATTGGCCTAAAGGGGTGTGCAGAAGGTAATGACTAAAGACAAATAAAGGGATTTGGTGAGGTGGCAAAGAATTATACGGTTACAGTTGTGAATCTGGACAATGGAAGAGGCATTACTAGGAATACCAGGATACCCCATCGAAACATTTCAATGTTTCAGTTTCACTGTGTACTGTTAATAGAAAACTGATTTCCCGATTAGACACTTACTCCAGGGTATGTATTTACCAGGTTGGATTCTCACATCTGTATGGTTTTACAGATGATGAGTGGGAGTAAGTTATTGGGAATTGGGTGATCATCCTCATTATATCGGGATTCGTTGTAATCGGTGATATTTGAGGAGATCACCTGGGCTGTTTGCCGGTCGGCAAATATTTGGTTTTGAATATCCGCTGTTGTGCACCAATTTCAAATCGATATATCTGTACGTCTATTTTCATAGAGTGAGATATACCTTTTGATATTATGTCGATGACATTTACCTATATCAGTGGATGGTTAGGTAAGGAGCATTGAACAGCGGTGTAATTCTTCTTAACCATAAGTACAGTTTTCAACCTACGACGCACAGTGAAAGAGTTGTTAGACTCAGCGGACTTATACAGAGTATTGTATGTTGTCCAGTGTCCATTAGGACAGAGGGGTTGGTGCTCGTACTATATTCGGTTTACTTATGGCTTCTCTAGATCTTAGACATGTGCTTCGTGGAAACACAGTGTCTAAGTTTTGAGGAGTTATAGGTATTTGAATACAGTAGAGAACCAGGTGTAGCAAGTATCGGGATTCTTCAAGGTGATCGAAGATGTAGATACTTGTGTATGGTGTTCAGTTGATAGTAATGATAAAGAGAAATTGCTTCTCTTTCAGGTTACTCATAATTGGAAGCATTCCTAAGTTGAGTAACGCTGATCGGCCTCTCTCCATTTAGTTGACATGCACTGGAGACAGCTGCATGATTTGAATCTGGTTCAATTAAATCAGTGCCTCTGGTTCTATATTGGATATAGAACAGTTCATATCTTAACGATGTTAAGGTACGGGGAGTTGTCCGGCTTATGCTTAAAACCAGACTCCGGATAACTCAAGGCACGTTTCTGTAATGGCTGTTTGTGGGTTGACCCAGGCTATGACGAGGGTTGACTTTCTACCATCTGGATGAACTATAGCAATATTGTTCTAGACTCGCCACAGTTTTTATTAAAAATGGATTTTTTCAGAAAAAGTAGTGGGAGTATGGTAGAACTGGAAGTGATTCCAGAACCACAAACGATTACTGAAGATTTGATAAGGAACCTAAAGATTCAATCTGATTTGACATTCCATTGGCCACTCCGCAGATAAGGTGGGTAACTTCAGGCACCCGAGAGGTACTCCGGTAGCCTCAATGACGGTGACAGGGAAGTTCTTGTTTACCCACAATTACCATTGCTGTTGTTCCAGGCTGCGAGACCCGGCAGGAGGATGAGTATAGCGTCGTTCTAAACTAGCTTTGGAAGTGCACGTCTATGTGACTCTGCCAGAGGGTTGTCGTAGTCAGTGGGAGCAGCGGAAGCATTGGTGGACATCAGGCTTATGTCTATTTATAGACTAAAGCAGATGTAGCGGAGATAGATCATCCATTTCTGATGTAACAGTCATAGGTTTGACTTCATCAGAATAGGGGATGGATCTGTTGAGAAGGTAGTAGGAAGTGATATTCCTATACTACAATCGGTTATACTTTGGTCGTCACACAGTGGTTTCTCCACAAGGGGCTTGGATATTATATCAGACATACTGGTTACTAGATCTATGGTTTTAGATCTAGATTTGGGTGGTTTCCCAATCTGGGTATCTTGACAGCATTCTATGAGTATTTAGAATGGACGACTCCTGACACGGTAGTACACCTGCAGTTGATGGATTCACCCTCTCTAAAGGTGTCTTATAGACTAAAGGGGAGAGGGATACTCATGATTGGCAGATCACTTGCTTAGGCAATTGAGTCAATCATGAGATGTCAAGTACCACACCAGATGTTGTTCTTGCACTAGATGCAATAAGATGATATTGATCCAATCCTGGAGAAACAGTCGGAAGCAGTGTTAGAACATAAGTGAATGTTCTAGGGATATGATAACGACAGCCTCATTTGGGAGACAGTTATCATTCCAGGCTTCCAAGGTGACATGGACGACAAGGAGGTTGTCAGAGTTATAGTTTTCCTTCTGACGAGGGGCAGTATTTTGGACAGGTGGTCCAAGGCAATACTGAGGGAGGCTTGGCGCAGGATACTGATTAAGTTCAGTTGACGATACAGTCTAAGAAGTTTGGATTTGGAGTTCATTTATGAGCTAGGTCCCATCAGACATCCAGACATTCTAAGACAGGTATTGCTCTTTTCGGGAGATGGCTTTCTCCGCGAACTTGAGATATAGAGAGACATAGAAAGAAACAGCTGAGCGGATCCACTCACTGAGGCTATTCCTCGAACGCAACAGTTTCGCAAACGAGCTTTGTGAGACTGACTAGTAGAGGAGTTGGGTGTTCGGTATCACACGGGCTGTGAGTATGCGACATCGCAATAATTAGCCTTGAGTGCAAGTGGGAGATTGTTGGAGATAGTGCCCTCAGAGTCAATTATTGGATCACAGGCACGTGATTGCAATGATTGAGGGAGGACCTATCCCGGTAGGACAGTCTTACTCGAGATGATAGTATGCTATCTGGTTTACCTTTATCATCGTGTACTGCTTTAGGTGACCTGACATGTCGCTATTACACGTTGATAGAGCCCCTAGGATTCTTGCTTGACTGCCGGCAGTATGATGGCGATCATATACGTGGGAGCTGGTAGTCTATAAGCACATCCTTAAAAGGTCCCTAGTCGTAGGAGTTTCGAGACAGGGCATCGATACTCCATTAGTAGACTAGTGTATACAGTCGAGACCCCGACGAGGGGCGGTGGCCGGTCTCACAAGCCACTGGTGTCAGTTGGTTCACCTAAGATGTATACAGGTGCTCATTGGGTTATGAGTACACCGGACAGGACTCGCCGGGAACCTGCTAGTTGGTCTTATACCAGATGTCAGATAGCAGTTCCCTGGTGACATGTGTACAGGTTAGTTCATCGACCTGAGATCGTCATTTGTCTCGTGTGAGTTCCCACTGTGCTTTGATTACTACCCTACCACGGCTCAAAGGAGTCGTGCAAACAGGTTTTAGTTGGGTACAGTCCCGAGCCACATGGAGGCAGTGAGCGGATCTGCAGGGGTTCGTCTCTCCCGGTATTGGGGGTGAGGTCGCGCTGTGTCTAGGAGAGCCATTACGCAAAGCCCTCGGCCGAGGCAGGAGATTTACTGGTAGGTATTCCAGTAGTATCTCAGGGCGTTCTGGGCTACACTCCGACACGACTTGTACCGCTTTTGGGGGTCTGACTTTTACCAACCCCCTAGGCCCGCCATGCGATACTCATAGACGAACGGACCGGACTGTACGGATATTGTCACTGACAGGCTCAGTTGGGTGTCGGGGTGAGCTTCCTCATCGACGTCCCATTTGGTCAATAGCTGGTGGCCCGTCACGTATTGGCTTATACCTCTGACGTGCCAGTGGTTAAATCCACAGCCATAGTATTGACGAGTCTTTAGAGTCCACCACAGTTACAGTTACTCAAGTTTCGGGCGAAACGCTGTAGAGGCCGTATGGAGATATGGCAGGGTTCGATCAGATACGTACGGTATTGCACGGATCGTGATCGGACAGTTTTTACTAGCCGGCTTTGGCTTAAGCCGGATTCTAGTATTTGATAGTGTAGTTTTGTCTCTTTGCATTTGTGTTCAGTGGGAATACAAATGCGAGCATGTATTTGCAGTAGCGGGGTTTTCCTGTAATTTATTATGGGATCGGTTTTCTGGGGTTGCCAGTTTGCATTCCGTTCCGTCCGGTTTTCCTTCATTCCTTCTCGGTCGGATTTTCTTGGTGGAGGGTGTTAATTGCAAGTTCGCAATTAACATTTAGTGGAGGGTTTTCTTGCAAGTTTGCATTATGATGAGACTTGTTTCATCATGAGATGCCTTTCTAGTCTATTCTTTTCTTTTCATTTGATGGTTTGAAGAGGTGAAATGAGAGTGACCTTTTTTGATAATTGATTATTCTTTCTTTTTCCTTTTTCTCTCTCCAATCTATTTGGGTGAGTGAAGGGCCGGCCATTCTAGAGGAGAGGAGAGGATCATTTTTGGTGGTGGCATTTTTCATCTCATTCTTTGGTTGCAAAAGATAAGCTTAAAAAGCTCATTTCTTTCTCTCCTTCTCTTCTCCATCCCTCCACATTAAGGCAACCTCATAACCCCAAGAGACAAGTTCACTACACTATTCTATAGCAAGCCTTGGACGCGTCGGCTAGCCAACTTCGCGCCCGAGTTGCCTCGGTCAAGAGGCGGGAGCCCGTAAAAGATTCCGGCTACGTGGTGCCCTTTCCGACGAGCGAGGAGGTGACAGAGATTCCGCGGAGGATCGGAGTGGAGACGAAGACCGAAGGACACGGATCGCTTGGTATATCTCTCACCCCATCTCTTGTTAGCTAGTATAGGTTAATGGTTTACGATCCGGGTTTTCATTGTCCGCGGTAGCGCCGGTTTCCGAGTAAGGAAAATTTTTGATTCCGCTTTTTGGCCTCGGTATGACGGCCGGGGCGCTGCCGTGGCGCAACATTGGGGAGATGGTCTGTCCCACAGCTGTCAGTACGTCGTACTAGAGATAGTATGCAGGTGCTCGTTGGGTTACGGGTACACCGGACAGGACTCACAGGGAACTGTTGGATGGTTTTATACCATTCGTCAGTGAACAGTTCCCAGGTGACATGAGTACAGCATAGTCCGCAGACTTGACAATGCTGCTTCGCCTCGAGTGTGTCCCACTGTTCTTAGATTGCTACCCTACCACGGCTCAAAGGAGTCGTGCAAACAGGTAGCAGTTGGGTGCAGTCCCGAGCACTTGGAGGCAGTGGCGGTTAGACAGGATTCGTCTCTCCCGGTATTGGGGGTTGATATCGCGCTGTGTCAGAGAGCCATTACGCAAAGTCCCTGGCCAGGGCAAGCGAGATTTGCTGGTAGGTTCCAGTAGTTTCTCAGGGTGTAATGGGCTTCGCTCCGACACGACTTATACCGCTATTAGGGGACTGACGCTTGCCGCCCCCCTAGGCCCGATATGCGATAGTCTTAGACGAACGGACCGGACTGTACGGAGATTGTCACATCAGACTCAGTAGGAGTTCGGATGGGTTTCCTCATCGGCCTTCTTATCGACATCTACCTGGGGACCGTTACGTACAGCTAGTGCCGCTTGCGGTCTGTAGTTAAACCCACTGCCAGCGTAGTAGTCGAGTCTCTAGAGTCCCACGCCGAGAGTTTCCCTACTCCAGGCGAAACGATATAGAGGTCGTATGGTTTTACGACAAGGGTTCGGACGCATACGTGTGTTTACGCACGTACGACTTTCGGACAGTTTTTACTAGTCGGCTTTGGTTTAAGCCAGTTACTAGTATCCGGTTATTGGATTTATACAGTCTAAAGTTTTTCCGTGTTTTCACGGATAGGAGGGGCGTTCTCGTAATTGCGCGAGAAGTTTCTAGAAGATGGTGACTAAGGAGGTTTAGGTGGCATATACATTGAATGAGATTAGTGAGTCATATGGATGATTCATCCATGTCATTAATGCTTCATAATTGCTTAATGACTCATGGAGATGAATCACCACAAGATATTTATCAAGCATGGTTGTAAATCATTTTCTTTTCTTTTCTAGATAAAATAAAATGCTTGATATATATTATGATAACTCATTTTCTCTTCTCATTATTATGTTCATCTTCTCTCTCCTCAAGCTCTGTCTCTTCAAACCCTAATCCTCCCCTCTCATGTGTTGAGTACAAGGATTAGTTAGACTACTTAATCCATAACCATACTCTATTTCATCTAGGTACTTTGATTAGCACTTAAAGATACCTAGTTGCCTCAAGTTTAGAGGCAAAGCTTGGAGTTAAGCTCTCGTGGTGGATCGTCTACTACTTGGAGAAGGCCGAGGAGGAGGTGGAGTTCGTAAAGACGAAGGACACGGTTCTTTAGGTATAATCCCTTTACATAGTAGTTTAGAACTTCTATGTTTGATGTTAGTTATCGTTTAGCTTCGATTCATGCGGTTAGTCGATGTTTAAGCGAAGAACAAGATCGTTTTTCATATTTCCGCCTCCCCGTAAGTCGTGGGGTGTTGTACATCGACTTACAGTGGTATCAGAGCCTCGCTAAACAATAAATAACTCACTTGCAAAATTGTATGAATTTCGAACGGAAAAAACCAAAATCGGAAAACCCCGATATCATGGTTTCTGTCGTTTTTTAAATGAAGTCCAAAAATTTTTCAGGCAGGTTCAGAAAGCTCAAAATGATAGTATTAGAACACCCAAGAAAACTGGGCTCGCGAATCGACTAAACCGCCGCGGAACCGCGGCGAATCCCTCCGATCCGCCGCGATTCCGCCGCCGAGTTGCCGATTCACAAGCCCAATTTTCCTGTGCTGGTTCTCTGTGATATTTGGTATTTTCTGGAATTTTTTAATTTTTACTCAGGTTTCAGATTTACAGAGAAGTATTGGAGCAAAATTAAATGTGTTTAATCGATCGAAATTATACGGTATTTTCTTGTTGGATTATATCTGTGTTTGTATAATGTGTTCGTAAACCTCCCCTAACTGCTAGTATGTCGGTTGGCAGGGGGTTGCACATTTCTGTAATGGATTTTACTGTTTGTGGATATGAACTGTGTTGGACTGTTGTGATGTATAGCCGGGGTTATGTGATGGGTTATTATTTAATTCATTTGATGTAAATGTAATTTGTTGTAATATTATTTTGCGGGGCACATCCAGGTTGCGGTTGTAGCCACCATTGTATTATTTCATTTTACTGTTTTTGCTCCTAGGACAGACCCAAGGTGGGGTGCACAAACTGCCGGGCGGGTAGTTTGCCGTAACCGTTGGGGTCTTGGGTGAGGTAATGGCTATTCATCACAACTGTGTAATCCTTCTTTTGTTGTAGGCTCAAAACAAACACGGATTACTTGCAAATCCAGTAAAGTTCATCTGTGATCTGGAATGCCTATTATTGCGTCTGACGAATTTACAATATCTATATATGATAGCTATTTAGACGTCACTTATGTTTTACACCCGCGCTAGCCCAGCCTCCGCTCTGTCGTTAGTTAAGTAACCTAACGGGTGATGACGGGACCCCGTGACGAATGCAGATGGCATAAGAGGACGTTGTATTTTCGTTGTTTTCTGCAATGATAGGTTAATGATGGGACGCATTATTTATAATGCAAAGAAAATAAACCAAAAGTTAATCGTTGGAACAATTTAAAAGAAACCACTCGGTTAATTTTAAAAACAGATATTTTTAAATTCGGAGCTTTAACCACTCCTTTTAAAAGCTATCAGGTTCCTTCGGTTATATCAAGTTCACTACGTTCACGGTTTCGCCAAAACCAATCGTAGCCCTCCGTCATTTCATTTGGGTATTCAGTAGTATTCAAGCTATGCATTTTGGCCAAAGTCAAGGCATAGTGTTTGGTAGCTGCTGGGTTTTCATTTGTTGCATAAGATAGATGAGTTAGTTTGGGACAGTCGTATTATCATTTGACCAAAGTCAGGGGTATATACGGATGTGTTCAAATTGACAAGATAATGACGGGTAGAACTTGACATGTGACTTATGACATTTTGACCAAAGCCAAGGTCATAAGAGCATGGGGCAAAAACTTATATCGGGAATTTCTAAAGAAACTGAAATTTGCAAAGTGATGCATACCATTTGGAGTTTGATGAATGTTGGTAGCATTCCTTCAACATTATCATACGATGATATTTGGATCCCGATCCTACTGTGAGTATATGCTACTTATCAGGATATTCGTCACTTAACGATTAATGCTATAAACCAAGTAGGTGTCAAGAAAGGTGTCAGCGGGGTTACGCCCCCAGAGAAAAGAGGTTATTTAATTAAGAAACTTCGCGAAAGCGTTGGAAAACCTCCCTCGAAGTATCGACACTAGCCTGGCTGAACGGTTAAGCAAGTATTGTACGGTAAGAATAGTCCTGGCTAATTCTTCTTTTATGGTTTGAGGAAGGATTCGAGAAACAGTGGGAGCCATCCAGTTTAGATAAACTAAAAACCACTCTAAACTTGCAAGAGCATCATGCTAAAGAGTTTTCTTCTCTCTCTCCTAATTGCAGCGACCCTGAAAATCACTGGACTTAAGTTACTTTTAGAGAAAAATATACTGACAGGGCCAAACTATAAAGATTGGCTGCGGAATGTCAAAATGGCTTTGACCTATTACAAATTGGGGTACGTCCTCACCGCTACGGCACCTGCTGTCCCTGGTCCCAAATCCAGTAATGCGGATAAGGAAATCCGCAAAACCTGGGATTTCGATTGCGCGAAAACCAAGTGCATCGTGCTTGCCTCGATGAACAATGAACATCAGAGGAGGCACGAGGATATGGAACTAGATGCCATATTTCTCCATACAAAGGAACTTTATGGAGAGCAATCTCGTATAGCAAGATACGAGACCTCTAAGAACTTGTTTCGAGCGAGGTTGGCTGTCGGGTCATCGGTAGGAGAACATGTCCTAAAGATGATCGGCTATATAGAAGAGCTCGCAGACCTTGGGACGACTTTGGATAATGAGCTCTATACAGACCTTATTCTCCAGTCCCTTCCTTCCACCTACGCCCAGTTTATCCTGAACTTCAACATTCAAAGAAAAGAAGTTGAACTTCCGGAACTCCTGAACATGTTAAGGAGTGCAGAGGGTACCTTGCAGAAGGAAAGGGAAACACCCGCTATGTTTGTTGGCGGTGCATCTTCTTCCGGGTCCAAGGCTAGGGCCAAAGGAAGGAAGAAGAAGGCCGCCCCCAGACCTAGAGGAGGTGTAAGTAAGATGGGAGGGAAGGGAAAGAAAAAGTTTGCGGTACCGGTAGTTGGCCAGGATGAGTGCTTCCATTGTCACAGGAAAGGGCACTGGAAGAAAGATTGCAAGGCGTGGAACGCCAAGAACCAGGAACCGAAGCAAGCTGTGGCTTCGACTTCAGGTGTGTTTGTAATTGAGAATTGTCTGTCAATTAACTCTACTTCCTGGGTATTGGATACCGGATCAGGATCTCATATTTGCAATTCATTGCAGGCACTGAGAAACCGTAGAGTGCTGAAGGAAGGTGATATGACCCTAAAGGTTGCTAACGGAGCTAGCGTGGGAGCTGCGTCCGTCGGGGATTATCACCTAGGATTGATAAGTGGACACATTTTGGTTTTACATAACTGTTTTTTTGTACCAAGCTTAACGTGTAATATCATATCAGTTTCCTTGTTATCAAATAAAGGTTATGATTTCACGTTTGTAAGAGATGTTGTTAACATCCACCTTAATCATGGTTTGATTGGGTCCGGTACACTAAATAACGGTATATATGTTTTAAACCAACTCCAAATTTTCAATGTCCAGAACACACTTAAAAGAAAGTCTCCATATTTAAATAAAGCTTTCTTATGGCATTGTAGACTGGGTCATATCAATGAGAGAAGGTTGACTAAGTTGCATAGAGAAGGATATTTGGACTCGTTCGAATATCAAACTTATGACACTTGTCAATCTTGTCTCAAAGGAAAGATGACAAAGACTCCATTTACTGGACAAGGAGTAAGAGCGAGCGAGCTCTTAGGACTCATACACAGTGATGTATGTGGTCCAATGTCTACGCATGCAAGAGGTGGTTTTTCCTATTTCATTACTTTCACGGATGATTACTCAAGATACGGATTCATTTATCTGATGAAACATAAATCCGAGGCTTTTGAGAAATTCCAAGAGTATAAGAATGAAGTAGAAAACCAAACCGGCAAAAGTATCAAGACACTTAGATCTGATCGAGGTGGTGAATACTTGAGTGCCGAGTTCCTAGGTTACCTAAAAGAGAAAGGAATTCTCTCTCAGCTTACTCCTCCATACACTCCACAGCACAACGGTGTATCGGAGAGACGGAATCGAACCCTATTGGATATGGTAAGATCCATGATGAGTAATGCTGAGTTACCGCGATCTTTTTGGGGTTATGCGCTAGAATCAGCAGCATATCTTCTGAACAATGCTCCTACCAAGACTGTGCCTACCACTCCATATCAGATGTGGACTAGGAAGAAACCCCATCTTCAGCATATGAAGATTTGGGGATGTCCAGCTTTTGTTAAAAAGCAGCATGTGGACAAGCTCGAGGCACGATCAGTAAAATGTAAGTTTGTGGGATATCCAAAGAACTCCAAGGGATATTATTTCTATTATGCAGAGGAACAAAAGGTTTTTGTTTCTCGTAATGCCCATTTTCTGGAACATCAGTTTTTAGAAAAGGAAATAAGTGGGAGCGAAATAGAACTGGAAGAAATTCCAGAACCACAAACTGCTACTGAAAGTTTGGTAGAACCAGTAGTTCAAGAAGATCAGGACATTCCCGCACCCCTCCGCGGGAGTAGTAGGCCGTCTCATCCGCCTGAGAGATACTACGGTTTTCTCATAGATGGGGATAGAGAGGATTGCATCATAGATGATGATGAACCTACTGACTTCCAGCAGGCCATCCAGAGCGGCGACTCGGTACGATGGCTAGATGCAATGCGGACCGAAATGGAGTCTATGTACACCAACAAAGTATGGATTTTGGACTTTGCTCCAGATGGGGTAAAACCCATAGGATGCAAATGGATCTTCAAGAAAAAGATTGGTGTAGATGGACAGGTGGAAACCTATAAGGCTAGACTTGTTGTAAAGGGTTTTCGTCAAAGACCTGGTTTGGACTATGACGAAACTTTTTCTCCAGTGGCTATGCTCAAATCCATTCGGGTCCTTCTTGCTATTGCTGCCTTCCATGATTATGAAATCTGGCAGATAGACGTAAAGACGGCTTTTTCGAATGGAAATTTAGAAGAGTGCGTCTATATGGATCAGCCAGAGGGTTTCAATCAGAGTGGGAGCAGCGAGAAAGTATGCAAGCTGCTTAAGTCCATTTATGGACTAAAGCAGGCATCGCGGAGTTGGAACATCTGTTTTGATGAGACAGTCAAATAATATGACTTTATCAAAAATCCAGATGAACCGTGCATATATAGTAAAGTTGTAGCCAGAAGTGTCGTATTCCTCGTCTTGTACGTGGATGACATTCTATTGATAGGAAATGACATTCCTATGCTACAATCTGTCAAAGGATTCTTGTCACACAGGTTCTCCATAAAAGACCTGGGTGATGCCTCTTACATTCTGGGGATGCGGATCTATCGTGATAGATCCAAGAGGTTGTTGGGACTTTCGCAGTCCAGGTATATCGACACTGTACTGAAAAGATTCAGTATGGAAGATTCTAAGCGCGGTAATCTACCGGCTTGTCACGGAATCACCTTCTCCAAAGAGATGTCTCCCAAGACTGATTTGGAAAGGGAACGCATGTCTATTATACCCTACGCTTCTGCGGTAGGCTCTATAATGTATGCGATGTTGTGCACCAGACCAGATGTAGCTTACGCACTGAGTATGGTAAGCCGGTATCAGTCAGACCCAGGGGAGAAGCACTGGATAGCAGTAAAGAACATTCTCAAGTACCTGAGAAGGACTAAGGAGATGTTCTTGGTTTACGGCGGAAAAGACCTCAGGTTGGAGGCCTTTGCTGATTCCGGCTTCCAGAGTGATAAGGACGATTCCAAGTCCATATCGGGTTATGTCTTTACCCTCAATGGAGGGGCGGTGTGCTGGAAGAGCTCCAAGCAGGACACCGTTGCTGACTCGACGATGGAAGCGGAGTATATAGCTGCTTGCGATGCCGCAAAAGAAGCAGTCTGGATGAAGAAGTTCCTAACAGAACTTCAGGTGGTTCCTACCATTGTTGATCCAATACCTCTGTATTGCGACAACAACGGAGCTATAGCTTTAGCGAAGGAACCAAGGTCCCATCAGAAGTCTAGACACATCTTGAGGCGGTATCACCAGATAAGGGAGATCATTGATCGTCGGGAGATCGAGGTTCAGAGAGTTGCTTCTGAAGAGAACATTGCTGATCCATTCACAAAGGCCCTACCTCAGATTCAGTTCGAGAGGCTACTCGAGATCATCGGTCTTCGATATGCCAGTACATGGCCCTAGTGCAAGTGGGAGATTGTTAGTGTATATGCCCTAGGGGCCATTATTGTATCATACTAGTTTGTATATTATTTAATGGAAGCTTGGGATATTCACATGTATATAACAGTCTTGCTAAACATGGTAGTATGCTACTTGGTTTTCCTATCTTAATATGTGAGTATACGTATTGATAGAGCTCTTAGGATCTTGCTTGACTACCAGCGTTGTGATGGCAGTCACACTACTGGGGGCTGGGTAGTCTACAAGCACATCCTTATTCAGGTCCCTAGTCGTTGGATTATCGAGACAGGGCATCGATACTCCGGAGTAGACTAGTGTGTACGCTTCTCATCCCAGTTGGGGAGATGGTCTGTCCCACAGCCGTCAGTACGTCGTACTAGAGATAGTATGCAGGTGCTCGTTGGGTTACGGGTACACCGGACAGGACTCACAGGGAACTGTTGGATGGTTTTATACCAGTCGTCAGTGAACAGTTCCCAGGTGACATGAGTACAGCATAGTCCGCAGACTTGACACTGCTGCTTCGCCTCGAGTGTGTCCCGCTGTTCTTAGATTGCTACCCTACCACGGCTCAAAGGAGTCGTGCAAACAGGTAGCAGTTGGGTGCAGTCCTGAGCACTTGGAGGCAGTGGCGGTTAGACAGGATTCATCTCTCCCGGTATTGGGGGTTGATATCGCGCTGTGTCAGAGAGCCATTACGCAAAGTCCCTGGCCAGGGCAAGCGAGATTTGCTGGTAGGTTCCAGTAGTTTCTCAGGGTGTAATGGGCTTCGCTCCGACACGACTTATACCGCTATTAGGGGACTGACGCTTGCCGCCCCCTAGGCCCGATATGCGATAGTCTTAGACGAACGGACCGGACTGTACGGAGATTGTCACATCAGACTCAGTATGAGTTCGGATGGGTTTCCTCATCGGCCTTCTTATCGACATCTACCTGGGGACCGTTACGTACAGCTAGTGCCGCTTGCGGTCTGTGGTTAAACCCACTGCCAGCGTAGTAGTCGAGTCTCTAGAGTCCCACGCAGAGAGTTTCCTTACTCCAGGCGAAACGATATAGAGGTCGTATGGTTTTACGATAAGGGTTCGGACGCATACGTGTGTTTACGCACGTACGACTTTCGGACAGTTTTTACTAGTCGGCTTTGGTTTAAGCCAGTTATTAGTATCCGGTTATTGGATTTATACAGTCTAAAGTTTTTCCGTGTTTTCACGGATAGGAGGGGCGTTCTCGTAATTGCACGAGAAGCTTCTAGAAGATGGTGACTAAGGAGGTTTAGGTGGCATATACATTGAATGAGATTAGTGAGTCATATGGATGATTCATCCATGTCATTAATGCTTCATAATTGCTTAATGACTTATGGAGATGAATCACCACAAGATATTTATCAACCATGGTTGTAAATCATTTTCTTTTCTTTTCTTGATAAAATAAAATGCTTGATATATATTATGATAACTCATTTTCTCTTCTCATTATTATGTTCATCTTCTCTCTCCTCAAGCTCTCTCTCTTCAAACCCTAATCCTCCCCTCTCATGTGTTGAGTACAAGGATTAGTTAGACTACTTAATCCATAACCATACTCTATTTCATCTAGGTACTTTGATTAGCACTTAAAGATACCTAGTTGCCTCAAGTTTAGAGGCAAAGCTTGGAGTTAAGCTCTCGTGGTGGATCGTCTACTACTTGGAGAAGGCCGAGGAGGAGGTGGAGTTCGTAAAGACGAAGGACACGGTTATTTAGGTATAATCCATTTACATAGTAGTTTAGAACTTCTATGTTTGATGTTAGTTATCGTTTAGCTTCGATTCATGCGGTTAGTCGATGTTTAAGCAAAGAACAAGATCGTTTTTCATATTTCCGCCTCGCCGCAAGTCGTGGGGTGTTGTACATCGACTTACAGTAGGGTAGTAATCAAAGTACAGTGGGAACTCATACGAGACAAATGACGATCTCAGGTCGATGAACTAACCTGTACACATGTCAC
Organism: Agapanthus africanus; assembly: GCA_030015575.1. Lineage (NCBI taxonomy): Eukaryota > Viridiplantae > Streptophyta > Magnoliopsida > Asparagales > Amaryllidaceae > Agapanthus > Agapanthus africanus. The sequence continues at coordinate 33,811,487 of CM057349.1, read as the reverse complement.
CAGGGAACTGCTATCTGACGTCAGGTATAAAACCAACTAGCATGTTCCCGGCGAGTCCTGTCCTGTGTACTCATAACCCAATGAGCACCTGTATACATCTTAGTTGAACCAACTGACACCAGTGGCTTGTGAGACCGGCCACCGCCCCTCGTCAGGGTCTCGACTGTATACACTAGTCTACTCTGGAGTATCGATGCCCTGTCTCGAAAACTCCCACGACTAGGAACCTTTTAAGGATGTGCTTATAGACCCCAGCTCCCACGTATATGATCGCCATCATACTGCTGGCCGTCAAGCAAGAATCCTAAGGGCTCTATCAACGCGCAATAGTAACCTGTAAGGTCACCTAAAGCAGTACACGATGATAAAGATAAACCAGATAGCATACTATCATCTTGAGTAAGACTGTTCTACCGGCATAGGTCCTCCCTCAATCATTGCAATCACGTGCCTGTGATCCAATAATTGACTCTGAGGTCACTATATCCAACAATCTCCCACTTGCACTCAAGGCTAATTATTGCGATGTCGCATACTCACAGCCCGTGTGATACCAAACACCCAACTCCTCTACTAGTCAGTCTCACAAAACCCGTTTACGAAACTAATGCATTCGAGGAATAGCCTTAGTGAGTGGATCCGCTCTGATGTTTCTTTCTATGTCTCTCTTAATCTCAAGTTCGCGGAGAAACCCATCTCCCGAAATGTGCAATACATGTCTTAGAATATGTCTGGATATCTGATGGGACCTAGCTCATAAACGAACTCTAAATCCAAACTTCTTAGATTGTATCGACAACTGAACATAATCAGTATCTTGCGCCATGCCTCCCTCAGTATCCCCTTGGACCACCTGTCCAAAATACTGCCCCTCGTCAGAGGGAAAACTATAACTCTGACAGCCACTCTGTCATCCAGGTCACCTTGGAAGCCTGGAATGATAACCTTCTCCCGAAGGAGGTTGTCGTTATCATATCCCCAGAACATCAACTTATGTTCTAAAACTGCTTCCGATCGTTTCTCCAGGATTGGATTAATATCAACTTATTGCATCTCGTGCAAAAATAACATCTGGTGTGGTACTTGACATCTCATGATTGACTCAATTGCTTAAGCAAGTGATCTGCCAATCATGCACATCCCTCTCCCCTTTAGTCTGTAAGACACCTTTAGAGAGGGTGACTCCATCACCTGCAGGTACACTGCCATGCCTGGAGTCGCCCATTCTAAACCACATTTAGAATGCTGTATAAGTACCCAGATTGGGAAACTCCCCAAATCTAGATCTAAAACCATAGATCCAGTAGCCAGAATGTCTGATATAAAATCCATGCCCTATGCGGAGAAACCACTGTGTGACAACCACAGTATAACCGATCGTAGTATAGGAATTTCACTTCCTATTCTGTGTATGTCATCCAAATATCAGGACATCACACCCTACTACCTTCTTAACAGATCCATCCCCTATTCTGATGAAGTCAAACCTATGACTGTAACATCAGAAATAGATTATCTATCTCCGCTATATCTGCTTTAGTCTATAAATAGATATAAGCCACTTGTCCACCAATGCTTCCGCAGCTCCCACTGACTACGACAACCCTCTGGCAGAATCATATACATGTACACTTCTAAAGCTAGTTCAGAATGACACTATACTCATCCTCCTGCCGGGTCTCATAGCCTGGAACAACAGCAATGGCAAATCTGGGTAAACAAGAACCTCCCTGTTACCGTCCTTGAGGCTACCGGAGTACCTCTCGGGTGCCTGAGGTTACCCACCATATCTGCTGAGTGGCCAATGGAATGTCAAACCAGATTGAATCTTTAGGTTCTTATCAAATTTTCAGTAATCGTTTGCGGTTCTGGAATCACTTCCAGTTCTACCATACTCCCACCACAGTTTTATGAAAAAATCCATTTTTATTAAAACTGTGGCGAGTCAAGAACAATATCACTACTGATCTTCCAGATGGTAGAAAGTCAACCCTCGTCATAGCCTAAGTCAACCCACAAACAGCCATTACAGAAACGTGCCTTGAGTTATCCAGAATCTGGTTTTAAGCAAAAGCCAGACAACTCCCCGTACCTTAACATCGTTAAGATATGAACTGTTCTATATCCAATACAGAAACAGAGGCACTGATTTAATTGAACCAGATTCAAATCATGCAACTGTCTCCAGTGCATGCCAACTAAATGGAAGGAGTCTGATCAGCATTACTCAACTTAGGAATACTTCCAATTATGAGTAACCTGAAAGAGAAGCAAGTTCTCTTAAAACCATTACTATCAACTGAATACCATACACAAGTATCTACATCTTCGATCACTTTGAAGAATCCCGATACTTGCAACATCTGGTTCTCTACTTTATTCATATACCTATAACTTCTCAAAACTTGGACCTTGTGTTTCTACGAAACACTTGTCTAAGAAGTAGAGAAGTCATAAGTAAACAGAATATAGTACGAGTACCAACCCCTCTGTCCTAATAGACTCTGGACAACATACAATACTCTGTATAAGTCTCTTGAGTCTAATAACTCATTCCCTGTGTGTCGTAGGTTGAAAACTATACTTATGGTTAAGAAGAATTACACCGATGTTTAATGCTCCTTACCTAACTATCAACTGATATAGGTAAATGTCATCGACATAATTTCAAAAGGTTATATCTCACTCTATAAAAATAGACGTACAGATATATCAATTTGAAATTGGAGCATTACAACGGATATTCAAAACCAAATATTTGCCGTCCGGCAAACAACCCAGGTGATTTCCTCAAATATCACAAATTACAACGAATCCCAATATAATGAGAATGATCACCTAATTCCCAATAACTTACTCCCACTCATCATCTGTAAAACCATACAGATGTGATAATCAAACTTGGTAAATACATACCCTGGAGTAAGGACTAATTGGGAAATCAGTTTTCTTTTAACAGTACAAAGTGAAACTGAAACATGTAAATGTTTCGAAGGGGTATCCGGGTATTCCTAGTAATGCCTCTTCCATTATCCATATTCACAACTGTAACCGTATATTTCTTTGCCATCTCTCCAAATCCCTTCATATGTCTTTAGTCATTACCTTCTGTACACCCTCTTAGGCTAAATGGTTTTCTTCCTTCCCTACCTTTCGGCACCAGCCTATGGTTTGGAAGAAGACTGTCCAATAAGCGTAATAGGTGTACTGTCCTAATCCTAGGAGTACTCGCATCCCGAGAGAAGGTAATGATAAAAGACAACTGAATAAACCTTATTCCTATTTCTCTTGAACCAGAATCCATCCCCGAACTGGAACAAGTCCTTTCGAGTTCGTATATAACCATACGATGGAGTATCCAATAAACTGTGGATCTTCGTAGTGATACGGAGTGTTCTGGAGAAATACAAAGGTGATGTAGGATTGGCGATGAAATACTTGGTTTGGTCGTGAATAGCAGTCGCAGTTTACTTTGCCCTCTTTCTAATCCCTTTATTTGTCTTTACTTAATACCTTCTGTACACCATCGTTAGGCTAATTGGTTTTCTTCATTCCCCACCGTTCGGCACTTGCCTATGGTTTGGAAGAAGACTATCCAATAAGCGTAACAGGTGTACTGTTCCTAATCCAAGGAGCACTCGCAACCTGAGAGAAGGTAGGAGGAAAAGACAACTGAATAGTCCTATTCGTTTTCTCCAGAATCGGAAACCATCCTCGAATCTGGAACAAGTTCCTTCGAGTTCGTATATAACCATACGATGGTTTTATCCAATGGAAGTGGACGTTCGTAGTAATACAGGGTGTCCTGGAGAAAAGGGTAAGAGTAGGAGTGGCAATGAGGTATGCAACTCTGACAATCTAAAAGCCAGTGTTTTAAGAAGGTTCGGTCAACTTGGTCACTGAGTCATACTCAAGGGTCGGGTCATGGTCGCTGCCAAAGAGAGAGAGAAAATAAACACTCAGCGTGCACTCTAACCTAGATCAGAATAGTTATCACTTTATCTAATCAGGAAACCTCCCACTATACCGTCAAATTCTCCTCCAAACCTGAAAGAAGAATTAGTCGGGATCACCCGAGGAGTATACCAACTCATCAGTGGGAATCGGGATCCAACTATCATCGCATGATAACGTGATGGAATCCACTCACGTGATCGCACTCCAGAAGGTATGCACATATCTGGCAAGTTTCAGTTTCTTTAGAAACTCCCGATGCGATTTTTACCCCATGCTCTTATAACCTTGACGAATGCCAACATATCATAAGTCACATGTCAAGTTCTACCTGTCATTATCCAGGTTAATTTGAACCCACCCGTACATACCCTTGACGAAGGCCAAAATAGTAGTACGACTGTCCCAAACCAACGCATCTATCTATGCTGCAGAAAAGTAACAAATAGCTACCATACACTATACCTTGACGAAGGCCAACATATATAGCATGAATACTAAGTTCTACCTTTCTGAAATGACGGAGGGCTACGAATGGTTTTTGGCGAAAAACCTTTAACGTAATGAACTTGATATCGTTGAAGGAACCGGATAGCTTTTTATAAAAATATAGTGGCGAAAACCTTTGCTAAAGAGGTCACTCCCGGTGAAGGGATCTCGGCTCTTTCCCCGTAGAATGAGGTGCAGGATATTCCAACTGAATACCACGATCCAAAGCAAAAGGCAATCGGCTATAGTGAAGTTATTACCCTGACACAAACTTTTGTCCAAGGGGTCACTCCCGGTGAAGGGATCTCGGCCCTTGCCTCGTCGACTGAGGTGCTGGATATTCATAACCGAATACCACTATGCAAAGCAAAAGAGAACGCCCTTGCAATAACAGTTTTTTTTGAAAAATGTTCCAACAACATCAGAATAGGTTTTTTTAGCTTGCATTTTCAATGCAGTCCCATCAATTGATCACACCAATAAAGAACGAAAATACGATGTACGTATATGCCATCCGCATTCGCCACTGGGTCCCGTCATCACCCGTTAGGTTACTTAACTAACGACAGAGCATGGACTGGACTAGCGCGGATGTAAAACATATACAACATCTACTAGTATATATATCAATATATAATAATCACTCAAGGCGTGATAAAATGCAACATCACAGAAATATAATAAGCATCACAGAACAATACAGATATCTGGGATCCCCGGGTTTCATAGAGCCGCTACTGAAACCCGACGTTCCCCTGATCGTGTGGATAGCCCGTGCAATGAAATCCTAGACCCCTACGGGCGCGGCAAGTTACCCGCCAAAACCTGAAGCGAGGCTGCCCCCTTCAGCAACGTGAATGGACCACCCAGCACTTCACGGAATCCGGTAACTTGGGCACCCCTCCTTTGGTCAAACTATACTCCCTACGAGTGCGGAGAATAGCCCACCAATTCTAGAGTGAAGCCCCCTCCGTCTCAAAGCCATGAGATGCGGGCCCGTTGCCCTCTAGAACCCGGCTATCCGTGCACCCCACTGCGGGGTAATCCTAGTACAGAAAGTAAAATATACAATGGATACATCGACCTCAGCCCAGTCGTGCCCCAAAAGAATAATATACAAACAGGCAGTGACGGCAGTCCACATTTCGGACGCTCACCCCGTAATATCAAATGTACAAATATAACCAAACTGTACTACCATTGCATCCAGGCTATCCACCACGACAAAAACGCAACATCACAGCACAACACAGAACATCAACGTGAATGTCACGTTTGCAAATCCGTCTAAAAGAACTATAGCAATTAGACAGGATTTACCGAACAAATGACATTCACGGTCACAGATATAATGTAAATACTATGAACTAACATGTTTAAAATTTTCGATCGACTAAAATTCCCGAAGTGGGTCCCAAGCACAACTGTAGCACTCAAAATAAATCTGGGCCCAAACAGAATATACCAAAAACCCCAATTCCAACACAGAGACCTACTGAAGAAATTTGGTGCACTGTGGCTACAGTACGGACGCGGATCCGCGGCCAAAACGTGGTTACGGCCGCTGATCCGCCGCGCTACAGCAAAATCAGCCGACCAAATTTCTTCAGTTCTTTTGAAAAAGTCTACACATATTTCTGCAACATACCAAATAATTTTTCGAGCACAAATGAAAATCGACAGAAACTGCATTTTTGAAACTGTGGTTTTTGGAATTTTTGTTCGATCGAAATTCTAAACACGCTAGAGCAAGCTAGTAAAGGTTAACGGCGCGGCTTTGATACCATGTAAGTCTACGGTAGCGCCCCGGCCGTTTGTCCGAGGCCAAAATGCGGAAACAAAAATTTTTTCAAACTAGAAACCGGCGCTACCGCGGACTATAAAACCCGGATCGGACCATTAAGCTACTACTAGCTAACTAGAGAAAGGGTAGAGAGGCTATACCGAGCGATCTGTGTCCTTCGGTCTTCGGCCACCATCCCGATCTCCTCGCGGAATCTCCGGTCTCGATCTCCTCGTCGGAAAGGGCACCACATCACCGAGTCTTTTTACGGGCTCCCATCTCTAAGCCGAGGCAACTCGGACACGAAGTTGGCAAGCCGACGTGTCCAAGATTGCTATAGACTGAGTGTAGAATGCTATGTCTCAAGGGGGTTTATCAAGTTGCCATTTTAGAGTGGAGGAGAAATGAACTTTGGAGAAGGGTTAAAGAATTTAGTTGCAAGAAAAAATGAGATCAACAATTTTCCACCCCTTTCCCACACAAGAAGTGGCCGGCCCTCTATGATAAGATGAGGAGGGAGTGGATCAATAATGCAAGAAAGAGAATGATGATAATTATGAAGAATGTCACACCCATTTCCTAATCATATCCCATCACATAAAGCAAGTTATGATGAGAAAAAGAAGTCAAAGGATGCTAGAACCATCATGAACCCTCCACCACAAAAACACCCTCTATTTTGCACATTTGCACATTTGCAAATAAGCCCCTCCACGGAAAATTCAGCCAAGGAAAGAAAGAAAGGAAAATGGCCGAAACGAAATGCAAACTGGCAACTTCAAAAATGCGATCCCGTAATAAATTACAGGAAAACCCCGCGACTGTATATGTATACCCGCATTTGTATTCCGACCGAATACAAATGCAATGAAACAAAATTTACACTGTATAATACTAGGATCCGGCTAAAGCCAAAGCCCGCTAGTATTATCCGTCCGAACCATAACACGTGCACAAGTGCACGCGTACGTTCGAACCCTGCCATAAACCCATAAGGCCTCTACAGCGTTTCGCCCGAAACTTGAGAAACTGTCTGTGGGGGACTCTAAAGACTCGTCAATATTTTGGCTGTGGATTTAACCACTAGCACGTCAGAGGTATTAGCCGTACGTAACGGGCTACCAGGTATTGACCAAAAGGGAAGTCGATGAGTGAACTCATCCTAACACCCTACTGAGCCTGTCGGTGACAATATCCGTATAGTCCGGTCCGTTTGTCTATGAGCATCGTATGGCGGGCCTAGGGGGTTGGTAAAAGTCAGACCGCCAAAAGCGGTACAATTCGTGTCGGAGTGTAGCCCAGAACACCCTGAGATACTACTGGAATACCTACCAGTAAATCTTCTGTCTTGGCCAAGGACTTCGTGTAATGGCTCTCCTAGACACAGCGCGACCTCACCCCCAATACCGGGAGAGACGAACCCCTGCAGATCCGCTCACTACCTCCATGTGGCTCGGGACTGTACCCAACTAAAACCTGTTTGCACGACTCTTTTGAGCCGTGGTAGGGTAGTAATCAAAGTACAGTGGGAACTCATACGAGACAAATGACGATCTCAGGTCGATGAACTAACCCGTACACATGTCACCAGGGAACTGCTATCTGACGTCAGGTATAAAATCAACTAGCATGTTCCCGGCGAGTCCTGTCCGGTGTACTCATAACCCAATGAGCACCTGTATACATCTTAGGTGAACCAACTGACACCAGCGGCTTGTGAGACCGGCCACCGCCCCTCGTCGGGGTCTCGACTGTATACACTAGTCTACTCTGGAGTATCGATACCCTGTCTCGAAAACTCCCACGACTAGGGACCTTTTAAGGATGTGCTTATAGACCCCAGCTCCCACGTATATGATCGCCATCATACTGCTGGCCGTCAAGCAAGAATCCTAAGGGCTCTATCAACGTGCAATAGTGACCTGTAAGGTCACCTAAAGCAGTACATGATGATAAAGATAAACCAGATAGCATACTATCATCTTGAGTAAGACTGTTCTACCGGCATAGGTCCTCCCTCAATCATTGCAATCACGTGCCTGTGATCCAATAATTGACTTTGAGGGCACTATATCCAACATAACGCTGTGAAGGGTCACGTGCTACACGTGATGAGCCCCTATGCTTTCTAAACCGATGAAATTAAATTCTAAGATAAAAGGGGTCTGAACCCCATTTGGAAAACATTTCCCTAGATCTTTCTAAACAAGAAAGATTGTGCTCTGCAAAGCAGAGTGCCGTTGGATTAAAAATCTAATGGTGATTAAAAATTACCAATTTACAGAAGAAGATTCTGTGTAGGGAAATATTTTTCTAATTTTGTGAGAAATATCTTCTGTAAAACAGAAGTCCTTGGATTAAAAATCCAACGGTGAATAAAATTCACCGATTGATCTAAAAGATCATTTTGGTTGGTTATGAAATCAATCAAAATCTCTTAATAAGAGATTTGGCCGAACAAACTGATTCTTTTCTTTCTCTTATAAATACGAGCCCAAAAAAAAGAAGGGGGATATCAGAAGAGGAGAGGAGAAAGACAGAAAAAAGAGAAGATAAAAAAAGGGGAGAAAACCCTTCGCAAGCTAAAAACAAAAGAGAATTTAATTCTCCAGGGAGAAAAAAGAAAACAAGAAACTCTAGGTAAGAGAAGGAACAAGACACAGAGAATATATCCTCTCTTTTTCATCTTCATAAGAGTTTAACTCTTCTAAAGAGAACTTAGTTCTTCCTCTGGTTAAGATCTACAGAAGCAGATCTCCCCACAAGTTGAGAATTTATTTCTCATCGGGGAGATTTTGCCATGCAGATCCAAAACCTAGAAGGAGATCTAAGTTCAGAGAATTTAATTCTCCCAAAAAGTATATAGGAATTTAATTCCTCTGATGAAACAAGGGTTTAACCCTTCATATGAGAACTTAGTTCTCCCTTATGGCAAAAATCTGCAGAAGCAGATCTCCTCACAAGTTGAGGATTTAATTCTCATCCGGGAGATTCTGTCATACAGATCCCAAACCTAAAAGAGAAACTAAGTCTTAAGAATCTAATTCTCATAAAACAGTGGGCTCGAAAGTCTCAAAGCTCAGGATCTCTATGCACATAAAAGATTGGCACCCAACATGATAACTGCCGATCACGTGCTCCCACGTGAGCGCCTGTGATGAACAAAAGAGAATGAAATAAATTGACTCACGTGATCACATGTGACCTCATAGTAGTGCTTAGCACTTACAAAGCAAAAAGGAATAAATCAAAGGCAGTTTCCATTTTTGAGACGCCTCACATGCTCCCACGTGACCTAATAGCACTTAACGCTCAGAAAAGAACAAAAGAATTACTTCAAGCGCCTCACGTGACCCCACGTGAGCACCTCTGAACTTTAGTGTTTAGCACCATTCTGTACGCATCACGTGCTCCTACGTGAGCGCTGAATAAACATGTTAGTGTTGAATACTATGAAGGGCTAACATTAGCCAAAATCAGACCAAATATTCCAAGGACCATAAATTGAGCCCTTCATGCTCAGGGTTTCCAAAGTCGATCTCAAAACAACTAATAAGCTCCCAACAGATGACATTTAAACTAATGTTCACGCCACTTCCCAAAATCTGGACATTGGTTCAAGGGTACATCTCTTCATACCTCTGATACATGTCATTGTAATCCTTCAACGTCTTCAGAAAGATGGAGGGTTCCAATACCCGATAACTATTGATGGATCCCCAAACTGATTAAACCAGAACCCCATGGACTATGAGGTCCTTAAACTCATGGATTATGATTTCCTTAAACTTTATGGACTGTGAGTTCCTTAAACTCATAGACTATGATGTCTTTAAACTTTATAGACTATGATGTCTCTAAACTCCATAGACTATGATATTCTTAAACCCACTGGAGCGCAATGTCCCTAAACTAAAACAATAGAGTCTAAATACTCTTTTAGGATCTAAATGATCTCAAAAACCCTGTTAAGTAGATCTTAGTCTAAAAATTAGACTAATATATCCTTAACAAATGTTTAAGTTGATCTTGATCTCAAAGAGATTAACGATCCTCAAACCCACTGGACCGCAACGTCCCTAAACTAAGACGATAGAGCCCAAATTCTGTGTCGTTGTACTTAAATGATTCCGATCCCCCCCCCCCCCGTTGAGTAGATCTTAGTCTAAAAATTAGAATAACGTATCCTTAACAACGTTTAAATTGATCTTGATCTCAATGAGATTAACGATCCTTAAACCCAAACCAAACCCAAATCTAAGAAAATACGGATTTGGACTAATCCACGCCCTACGGACGACAACATAAATTAGTCTCCGTATACAATCCACGGGCAACCAAAAATAAAACAAATACACACGACATGAAGTAACCATCTGGAGAAAATGAAAGTGGTTACCGCGATGCGATATCGTAATTAACTGCAGGGAAGAGCATCCCCACAATCAAAAAAAACCTTCATAATGAGGGGGAATCTGACGAAGTCTGCTATATCGGTCCCATCCGTCTAAAACTTCGATACATGGTGCCATAAATCAACTTGGCATCTTCAGATAGGTGGACGGATAAAACCAAATAGCATCTGCCCCCAAATTCAGGCAAGACGTTTGTCTTCCCGGTCTTCGGCGATAAACAATACATGTGAAGACCCTTCTATCGATAAGTCCACACCTAAGTCCGATCCGAACCCTTTGACTTGTTGAATGATTTAGTCGAGTTATCCAAGTTTCATAACTCCCTTTCCGATAAGATTATCATTCGGAATCTTGATGAAAGTTTTGAAGATATTTTTGCTGAAGAACTCGCATTCCTAGAAAACATGGGAGTTGTGATGAATCAACCACCCAAAGAAGTCGAACCGCCACCCCTTCTTCTTATCAAGAACGAGAATGCGAGTAGTGCACCATCACCGTTTCGTCTCTACCAACCAAGACGTAAACCCGATCGATTCCGCCTCCTATCTCCCCACTTCTGCACATCTATGATCTTCTACCAACCATGGTGTTACATTAATAAAATATTTGAATGGTTGGTGATGACTTTTGGTCTCTGTAGAGCTTTGCATAGACCAATAACTTTACCCCCTCATAATTTTAAATACTTAATACTATTTTCCTCAAGTTTGGCACGGGGAGAGAAAATATTTTGTCTCTTGAAAGAAAAAAATTTACAAAATTGTGAGCCAAAAATAAGTTTAGGAGAGGATTTCACTGTCATTAATTCTTGTTCCCGTTACTAATTTTTCCTCCCAAGTCTACAGGTTTTAAGCTTAACAGATGATATCAGTGAGGACACCGCTGCAAATAGGTTTGGGGGAGCTTTTTGCTTATTCACGCATCATTTTCTGCATTATACTAAATAAAAGCACACATTTTTTTATAATGAAAGTTAGAAAGTGAAAAATACATATGATAGAAAGGAAAAGTTTAAGAAAGGCACGAAAATTAGATGTTTTATAATGAAGCTAGTAATAGGTTATCATGAGCTGTTGTCCCAAGGGTTAGTAAGATAAAGGAAATTACTAATCTGAGGATAAAAATTAAGTATGAAAAATAATCCTTATTCTTGAGTCCAAACTTTTGAACGTTGATACCCTACTATATGCACGTGCATACATCTTGAAATTTGGGTTAGAAGAGAATACCTTGAAATGCTCTTGTCTAAAAGTCTTACTATGAAGATCAATGAAAAAAGTGAAAAATAAAAAAAAATATAAAATGGTGAAGAAAAATGAACACTGGTTTTGTAATTACTTAAGGCACCATAAAAAAATATAGTGATGGTGTTTTACCACTTAGTGCCTTAGACCGACTGGTTTGGAAGCCACTGCTAAGCCTTAGGTGTTGCAAGATGAGAAAATTCTAATTACACCTAAATGAGTGAGCACATTTGGTAATCGATCGGTTAGTACCTCAAGAAGTATTAACGGTCGCATGAAGAATGTGTGACAAATTCCATCTAAAATATTCACCGACTAAAAAGTATTAAGGAAGATGGACAAGAGTATGATAGCTTGAATTGAATTCTCTAAGTGTAGGGATGTCTTTTACATACACGTAAGGGTATATGATCGATGTTTGGAAGAAAGGTAGGGAGGAAGACAAAGACGATGTTTTATTGAGAGATGATTTGATTGCTGACATCTTTTCATGACCATTAAGATAGGGCTCATGGCAACCGAAAAGCTAGTGTAGTATGAAACTCTTATTTTCAAGTTCTTTTTTTTATATATTCTTTATCTTTGTATGTAACTTTCATCATCTTTCTTTTATTATGGGATTTTATGGGTGTAATCTGCTGAAAACTCTCAGGAGACAACACTCCTCCTACTAGGGACACCTAGAGGTTTAAAGGCTTTTTGCACGTGCTCAGTGCAATCGTGTTGCCTACGATAGTGTGCTAGGTTTTTCTTTTTCTTCTTCTTCTCTTTAATAACTAGTTTGCTCGGGATGATCAAAGTTATGTTTGGGGACATTTGATTAGTTGAAAATATTGCATATTTGAATGATTATTTTCCCTACTATTGTTAAGTTCTAAAAGGTGTTTATTGTAATTATTAAACATATGAGGGTTTATATGTAAAGATTTTATCATCATATGTTTTTACATTATAATTAACATAATGAGGGAAAATACGTGCATATAATATTTATATGAAATATTATAAATAAAATATGCATATCATATCAAATATCTCTAACTATATTCTTAAGATTTAATATCATATACAATGGTTAGAATAATATCTCAAAAATACCAAATATTACTAACACTTTGATTTGAGATATTGTGCAAATATTAGATTAGGTCTGGAATCCAAGAGATCCGAGATATCGGAATCAAATCTGCCGAAAAATGGAAGCAAATCATAAGATTTAGCAACGGCAAAGACTCAGAGAATTATTCTCAGAATCCAGATATCGAAGGGATCTCCACATGTCAACAAGAATGAGCAGAAAAAATTTCCAGAACCTGATTCTTCATGAGTGCCGCGGAAGGGCGGCCAAATGCATGATTTGCGGCGGATCTGCGGCGGATCCAGAGTCGTTGAATGTGAAATTTTTGAAATTGGATCGTATCAGCATATAATCACAGATGGTATCTAGGGGTCCTAAATTCTGTGACTATTTAAAGGACCGAGAGCTTCACATGAAAAAATCAACTGAAGAGATCAAGAGGTCCAAGATGATCCACACATCCGAGTTGATAATCAGTTGTTCATCTACTTCCAACAAGATTGAGATCGAGCAAAAACTAGAGTTCTTGTACTCTACTTTAAAAGGATTTGTACATGATATAGTTGATTAATAAAATTAGAGTTTTTATTAGTCTTTTCGCAATTAATTTCTGCGCTTACTTTCTACATTTAATTTGTGCATCTTACATTATGATCTCATTCTTCATCCTTTCTTCTCCAACCATGCATGAGTAATTCCTAGCTTGCTAGGGTTCGTAGGCAAGGGTAGATCAATGGATGATAAAATCATTTAAATCCTTTTATACATTTTAAAGTCTATAAAGAGTGGCAAAATAAATGTTAACATCCTTATCAGGCACGCTACCAATTTATTACTAGTCTCGACCACGATTCGAGATCTGATTAACACTTGTTTTGTTAGGGGCTATACATGAATATAGATCAATGCGAGGACAAGGGTTAGGAGTGGGGAAACCCTAGTTTCTTCCAAAAGAACCCAATCTACATTCATCACTATCGATCTAGTTTTAAATTATTAAAAGATAAAAGGAGTCATTTTTAATTATTCATCCATTACTACTAAGTCCTATGAACCCTACAAGCCTTCTCTTCATAATTATACATTCATATCAAAATAGATCTACAACCAATCAACCCATCTTTCAATCAACTTGTCTAATGTAAGAAAAAGGTTCACGTTTCCATGCGGACGACTTATACTCATCGTGGCTAGCTACTAGCGACACCGTCTTGATTGTGTTTACTTTATTTAAGATACTTCTCTTTAAAACACATCAATCAGCTTCCGAAAAATTAAAAAGAAAAATCTATAAAAAAAATTGTGTCTGATGGATTCGAACACACAAGCTATATCATAGCACTGTAGAGGCTTTATCAGTGAGCAACAAGTTGTTTCTAGGTTTTATTTAACAAAAATAACCTATAACTCTTAAATAGGCTATGATACCCTTTTCTGTACAATAACAAGAAATTTTTGTACAGGAATTTCCGAGTCATTACATTCTATCCTCCTTATAAAAATTTCTTCTTCGAAATTTACATAAAAGACTAATCTTCGAATAGCTGAGGGTATGGTGCACGCATATCGTCTTCTCATTCCCATGTCGATTCTTATGGCGAGTCTTCTCTCCATATTATCTGGACCAAGTTTACCTTCCTTGTTTCGCAATGTGTTCACTTTTCGGTCTAGGATCTCAATTGGTTGTTGCTTGCAGGTTTGGTCAGTCTGTACCATGAGCTCTGAGTAATCAAGTATATAGCCAGGTCGCTCACATATCATCGTAGCTGGGATATGTGGACCACGTTGTGCAATCCTTCCAATGAGAGTGGTAGTGCTAAACGGTATTCCAGTTCTCCAACTCATTTGAGTATGTCGAACGGTCCTATGTACCTTGGAATGAGTTTACCCCTCTTGCTAAAACGTATCACTCCTCTGTTTGGAGAGATCTTCAAGAACACATGCTCTTTAGGTTGGAACTCCAGATGTCGACGCTTTGCATCTGCCGAATGTTTCTGCCGGTCTTGGGATATGCGCATACTTTCTCTGATCGTGCGAACCACGTCCACAGTTGCCACGATCAACTTTTGTCTAAGGAGTTCACGATCTCCAACGTCATCCCAACTCAGCGGGGAATGACACTTTCGTCCGCAGAGTGCTGCGAATAGTGCCATCCCAATGTTTGCCTGATAGCTGTTGCTGTATGAAAACTCCACAAGGTGTAGGTGATCTTCCCATAAACATCCGAAGTCTAACATACAAGCTCTCGGCATATTTTCTAATATCTGAATTGTTCGCTCGGACTGTCCATCTATTTGTGGATGATACGCCGTGTTGAAATTCAGACTCGTTCCTAAGCTAGCTTGCAGACTCTGCCAGAACTGTGATCGAAATCTTATATCACGTTCAGAGACGATAAAGACAGGTACCCTATGTAATCTCATGATCTCCTGCATGAGTTTATGGGTATCAAGACAAGTATGGTACATCTTCAAGGTTTAAGTCTTACTTAAGATTTTTACTCACCTCCATGTACTTACTTGCTAACGTCTCGGTTGACTGGCCAACTCGAAATGGAATAAAGTGAGCCGACTTGGTGAGTAGATCCACAATAACCCAAATTCCGTCGTTACCCTTCATGCTGCGAGGGAGAGCAGTCACGAAGTCCATGGTAATGTGCTTCCATTTCCATTCTGGAATTGATAACGGCTTTCTGTGATGATTAGCCTTCACTTGTTGACATACTAGACATTTTGCTTCAATCCTTGCTATTTCTCACTTCATTCCATGCTACCAGTAATGTTGTCGTAGATCCTTGTACATCTTTGTACCACCAGGATGTACCGAATACGAAGAGATGTGAGCTTTTTTCTGTCACGACCCAGAATTGGCACGTGACCGGCATTTGAATCACGTGAAGTCAATAGGACCCCACCGTAATCCAAGTAAGCCAAAAGAAAAGAAATCTAAACCTTTTTAGGAAAATAATGGAGGTGCAGTTTTGAAATTAAGGTATAATGAATTCAAATTTTTTCTTGAAAATTATAAGTAATATTAGATGAAAATTCAAGTGAGTTGTATACTATTTTTGAAAACATTTTCTTCATTTGAAATTTGGGTAGCACTTCCTTTGTAAATTTGATCCAAAACCAATACTTAAAAATAATATAGGCATCACTAAGAGGGAGCTAGCTCTTCGCCAATTGGCGGAATCACAACCACACAAATGCAAATATACGACGCCCAAGGCGAAGATCAAACACAGAAAAGAAAGTAAAGAAACCAAAATATCATCAAACCCAAAAATAAAGAATAAAAACATATCAGTGACTCTAAGTTCGAAAGAATATACAAATATGTGGTTTCTCAGTCTAGCAAATATACAAAGTCTGGTTGATATTGCTTTTAACTAGATATAACTGAATAAATATATACAAATGGTGGTAATGATCCAAAATGTACCACACCTACCAATGCAAATCGCCCAGAAGAAAGGTGTGTGCCAGCAAGCCGCTCCTGAATCCGTACGGTCGACCCTGCAAGAAAACTGTGATACAACGGGAGTGAGTTGCCAACTCGTGAGTAGAAAATATCAGCAGGTAGAAATCGAATGTATGACGATCTCCTAGGTCATACAGTAATATATTAAGATAATAATATCGAATGGTAACAAGGGTGATAGTGTAAACATAATTATAATAATACTAATATAATCGTGCCCATATGAAAATGTGGTACCATGTCATCTGCATCATATATATGTGTATAGGCGTATTATCCAATGTATGTCCATCAACGACACACCAAATCATCATAAAAAACTGAGTGCCCAGCATCGATACTCGAAAACATCATAAAACCCGTGTGTAGGGTGTTTTTCGTCACCCCATTGAGATGGGAAATACGCGTCACATGTCGAGCATATACAGATTCACCCTGCCTAGGGTAGGCTGGGGTTTATTGATTGTTGGGATCCGAATCTCCGGCAGCCGTGAACTAAACTGTCGTTAATTACCCCTCGTCTTTGAAGTGAAGGAACCACCGATTGATGGGTCAAACTAGTCATGCGAACTCAATGTGCAGTGTGTGTATGTGTGTCTTGAGGGGTTTTAGGTATATCGGAGACCTCGCTAAGTTTACAGGGGTCCCGCTACCCAGATAGGGCTGGGGGTCAAGAGGGCTAGCAGCCCCTTTGCGGGGTGCAGGGCAGCGCCCTGTTAGAATTTTTTTCTAGCGGGGGACGTGTTTTGAGTGTGGAGTGTATGAAAAAAAGAAAGAAGAAAAGGAAAAAAAAGGTGAGTAACGTCCTAAGAACGTATGGGCGCTGGGCACTGGGTGTCAGCGCCTCATGTGCCCGGCACATAGGCATTGGGCGCTGGGTGTCAGCGCCTCACGTGCCCGGCACATGGGCGTTGGGTGCTAGGCGCCAGCGCCTCACGTGCCCGGCACATGAGCGTTGGGTGCTGGGCGCCAGCGCCTCACGCGCCCGGCACGTGGGCGCTGGGCGCCAGCGCCTTCTGCGCCCGGCACGTAGGCGCTGGGCGCCAGCGCCTCACGCGCACGGCACATAGGCGCTCGTCACCTACAGAAAGAAAGGGCTTAGCCCCGAAATAAGGCGTTGAACCCCTGAAAAGGCTTTTTATCTATGGAGTTAAACTCCAAAAGATTTTGAGTGGAGTTAAACTCCCAAAAAGGATTTTTATTTATAGAGTTAAACTCCGAAAGATTTTGAATGGAGTTAAACTTCTAAAAGGGTTTTATTTGTGGAGTTAAACTTCAAAAGATTTTGAATGGAGTTAAACTCCCAGAAATCTTTGGAGATGATCAAAGGAGACCCCTTTCTTCTCCCCTTTCGACCTGGATCATCTTTTAAGCCGTGGATCATCCCGAAGTGGGGTTTTTGGAGTTGGGTGTCCTTCTTCAACATCTCTGTTGGCTGGATCGTGGAGAAAAAAGAGTAAGACTTAAAAATCTCCCATTTTAGGGATTTGATGGAAGATCTGAGCTCCTCTTCAAGGGTTTTATGTTGAAAAATTGTTTCTTTTTGGAAAAAGAAGAGTTAAACTTTTGATTTAGTTCCAAAAAAAAGAAGAAGGTTTAAAACCTTGAGGAAGGAGAAGGAGGCACAAAACCCTAATTTTTGAGAGACTGAAAAAGTCGTTTTTTATTTCATCATCATGTTTCCTTTATAGGCTACACACTTTATATATAGCCCCTTGGGCTTTTCGAAATGGTACTTGTGTCACCCATGCCTTATGTGCTTGTTTAATTTTTCACATAATCCATAGAGTTTATAAAATTTTAGATTTCTACCCATTTTTCATACATTTATTTCTAAAAAACTGTATTAAACTAATTTATTGCTTCATTCTTAGCACGGAGTCGACCCCTTCTATGCTTAGTCCTGACTTGAGCTTGAGCCCACTTGGCTTGGGGATTGATTGATATTAACTTGGTCGATCGGGGTGTAACTTTGACCCCAACACCGTGTCCAGTATCGACACGTAAATTCTCATATCTCGGGCTCCGTCTCATCTAATCGACCCTCAAATCCATCTGATCACACGACTACGGTCGGTATCTGTTAGTTATATGTGCCCTAGAGGCCATTATTGTACATACGATGTATATTGTAGTGGATGCCTAGACATATATAGGAAGGACTTTCTTGCTCGACATGATAGTATGCTATCTGGTTGCACTTTAACCTAACATGTACTCTGATTGTCTCTATGTTGTATGTTGATAAAGCCCTTAGGATGAGTACTTGACTACCAGGATTATGATGAAGATCATACTAGTGGGGACAGTGTAGTCGCTAAGTACATCCTTCAAATATTCCTAGTCGTGGGAGTACCGAAACAGGGCATCGATACTCCAGAGTAGACTAGCGTATGCGCTTCTTGACCCATATGATGGGCGATGGATGATCCCATATCCATTGGTGTTTGACATCAGAGAAGGTATACGGGTGCTCTGTGGAGACTGGGTACACTTGACGGACTCGCCGAGAACTCCCAGATGGTATTATATCTCACGTCAGATGGCAGTTCTCTGGTGACACTGGTACAGGTTAGTCTGTAGACCCGAGATCGTCATAGAGTCTTGTGTGATTCCCACTGTGCTTTGATTTCCATCATACCATGTCCAAGAGGGCGTGCAAAACGGTGGCTTTTGGGTACAGTCCCGAATCATATGGAGGCAATGAGCGATAGGAGGGGTTTCGTCTCTCCCGGTATAGGGAGTTGATGTTGCGCTGTGTTCGATTGGTTATAACTAGAAATCCCTGGCCAGGGTTGCTGAGATTTACTGGTAAGTGTTATCAGTAGTTTCTCGAACTGTTATGGACCTCATATTGACACGACTTATCAAGCGACTGGGGTATGACGTTTACCACCCCTAGGCGAGATATGCGACATATCAGACGAAAACACCGGACTGTACGGGAGTGTTACTTGTTGGATTCATAGGAGAATGTACAAGCTTGCTTGTTGATCTTCTGATTGCTCAATACCTGGGTGGCTGTTACATTTAGCAGACCGCTTGTAGCTTGTGGGTGTTTGATATGATCATCATCTACTGCCGGCGTATTGACGATTCTTTAGAGTCATACATAAAGGTTTCCTGGCTCAGGCAAAACGGAGTAGGAGCACATATGCGATATGTGCGGGACCGAGAATAATACGTGTATGCGATACCGTATTAGATTCTCATGATATGTGATATCTGCCGGGTATATGTGATATAGCCGGGTCATCGGATCAAGTGTTGATTCGATAAACTGATACAGATTATATTAGTCGGTTATTTGTGAAATAGCCGGATTATCGGATCAAGTGTTGATTCGATAATTTATTGTATAATTATATATTTGATATATTATATTACATTAACTAATATAAGCTCACTTAAAGATTCTTTTTCTCACATAGATAATACATTGATTTATATGTGATATATGTTAATTGTATTATTTTATTTTGTTACAAAATATATTATATATGTGATATATAATATTGTAACATGTAAGGGTTAAAATTTCAACTAGATTATTGAGAATAAAACATGTTAGGGTTTGGATTAGGGTTAATGTTATGGATGAACTTTGTGGAAGCTTCTTGAAGTTTTGACTTTAGTCTTCATCCTTTGATATTTTGTGAAGATATTTGTTAACCCAACCCAAACCTCAACCCATGGTTTATTCTCTACAAGAGTTAAGGATGTTATCTTTAACCCATAGTTGCAATTCTAACCTAATACAATAATTCATTATTCATCACAAATGAAATTCTTCTTCTTCTTGCTCTTGAAAAAAACTCTCTAGCTTTTTGTGATGTGATGGAATAAAGTGAGAAATTGAAAATAAAAGTGAGCTAAATTCTTAATTCATCATCCTCATCTATTCTAGACACTTAGATTAGGGTGTTTGCTTTGCTAATACTTGATTAGTGAAGCATGAGCTTGGGTTTGAGATTATTCAAGGTAGATCATCTTAGTTATTGAAGATTCGAAGCAAGCTTGCATCTTTCTCTTCATGGAGCCTCTCTAGAGTTCGGGTACATGATGATCGCGGCAAAGGGATCTCAACACGGAGCTTATGAAGCGAAGGAACAGACTACAAAGGTTGTAATCCCAAACTCTTAGAAGTAAAGTTGTTTACTTGCTATGTTTAACCATAAGTCTCTAGTTAAGATCTTGGTTAGGGTTTGTTTAGTAACCCAAAAATTTTAAAGTAGCATGATTGATAATTGCCAAAACCTTCACAAGGTGCTATACTAACCCTACAGTGGTATCAGAGCTACTTGGCATTGGATGTCGGCCTATAGGGGGTTCTCACTGTGTGACAGTGTGGCGAAGTATAGACTCTTACCCCCAGGGTATCCCGAGACCGGAAGTTGTTCCGGCGGGTTGTAGTCCTCGCGAGGGGGCATGCGTAAAAAGTAGCTGCTGAGGGACCCGTTGATGCTACGGCGACTCCATTGGATGGGATGGCTGGCTGACCTACAGTGGTATCAGAGCCATGCTAGAGCATTAGGCGTTGTCTAGACGAAATTTGAAGTCCGATCGAACTCCAAAACCCCGATAAATCCCACTTTCTAGAAATTTTTTCAATAGTTGAAATTTTTCATATTAAAAATACTCAGAAAATCATGCAGGGAATTTTAAGGATTACTGTGAAGTACAAAGCCATAACTCACTCAATAGACCGCGGAACCGCGGCCAAAACATGCGTTTTGCGGCGGTTCCGCTGCCAACTTTTGGAGTTGAGGGCTAATACTTCAGGGGTTTATTCTTGGTTATTTTTTCATGCTTCTGAGAATTTTTAGTTCTACTCAAGTGTTGAGCTTTCTAGGATATATTAGGAACTCGTTGATTCGATCGGATAGTTTAACTTCGTTTAACTTTTCTGGGTAATTTAGAACGTGTTAAAAGGTTCGAACGGATATCAATAACTCACTTTTTCCCCTGTCGGAAAACTTTCAAGTGTTGGATTTTTCCTGAGTTTAAAACTTTCATAAAATCATGCAAGCGAATCTGTGGACCCTCTAGAAGAAAGTAACCTTAACTCGATTATGTGATCGTCAAAACCGCCACTGAACTATATAGTTTGTGGTAGTTTAGCGTTGCCACATGTGAGGCGTTGGTTTGACCCTTCTACGGCTGGTTCATAGCGGCTGTGACATGTTCTGGGACTTTTTGAACTCCGCTCAAGTGTTGAGCTATTTAGAAAATCTTGGGTGTTTGTTTATTCGATTAGAAAGTTTAACATTGTCTATTTATCTGGAATGTGATACAATATTTGGAATCCACAAGTAGTTATGAGATAACTAATTTGAATGTTATAAATCTAGCAGTTTTTAGCTCATATGATCGGTTGCCACGGGATTTTGATGTGATCAAAAGTCCATCGCAATCACGTAGCGTACGCGGATACTTGCCGAGTAAACTTAATAGATAGCCACACCCCATAGCCCCGACCAAGTGACTGTAGGAAAACCCCGTCGCCAAAAGCATCCGTTCGGGTGCTCGCGGCAGCGATGTTCCGCCTTAGTGCACTTCGTCGTCGGCATCAGGGGTGCGGCCGCCTACTAAAGTTTCCGACGAGCATTCGATCAGGATGTCGGGAATCTTGTTGAATTGCCCGACTTGATATTGAAAAGAGCTTTCGATATTGAGACTAAAATGCGGGGTTTATAATTTTTAGGCATGCAATGTCTAAGGAATTCATTAAGTTAGGCATGAGATGTCTAAGGAGGTTGCGGATTCCAACTGTTGTAGTTTTACACTTTCTTTTCTGTGACCGTAAGTGTAATATGTGGTGTATCGCCGGTTTTTTTGCTATACATCAACGAAAATTGGGATACGCATATTTACTTACGTTGATAACATGTGATGTTATGTGTTGCTGTGATATGTTATATTAGATCGTCGCATTTTGAATAGCCGGGGGTTTTATGTGAGATGAGAGTTTTTCATTTTCATTTATGTAAAATTCATTGTATGTAATATTCTTTTATTGGGGCACTTCCGGGTTGAGGATGATGTCACGATTGTATATTATTTATTTTTCTGCATTAGGATAGACCCAAGACGGGGAGCACAAGTAACCGGGTTCTAGGGTCCAGTGGGAGACCATCTCGAGGAGTCGAGACCGGGTGTCCTAACTCTAGAATTGGTAGGGTTGCTTGCCGCTCCCGTAGGGGTCTAAGGATGTGGGTTTAGCTATTCATCGCGACCATGGAATCCGTGTTTTTTGCAGGCTCGACATAAAACATGGACGTCCTAGTATATCCAATATTTCATATGTTATCTTCTGCTGCAATGTTCTGTGATGAGATCATATTACTGCCTGAGACGAATGTTTATATTATATATATGAGATATATATTATATATTGTTGTTTTCGTTTCAAATGTGATGCTTGTGAAGCATAATAAAATGGGACTTCATTAATGAGATTAATGAAACTAAAAGAAAGCTAAAGATGTTGTGGAATCGAATTTTCAAAAAATAGGTAGCTCTAGTTGTTGTTTTGCATAGCGGTGTTCCTTGTAGAATATCCAGCACCTTATTCGATAAGAAAAGAGCCGAGATCCCTTCACCGGGAGTGACCTCTTTTGCAATAACTGGCAGATGCTACAACCCTCGGTTTTGTCTTTTGATTGCTTTTCTAGTTTTTGCTTTGCATAGTGGTATTTGTGAAATATCCTGCACCTTATTCGATAAGGAAAGAGCCGAGATCCCTTCACCGGGAGTGACCTTTTAAGCAAAACTAGCAAAGGCCTCAAAAACACTCCATTTAAATCATTTCATTCTACGATGATATCAAGTTCATTACGCAAAGGGTTTTCTTAAAATCCTGTCGTAGCCCTCCGTCATTTCAGATAAGTACTTCATAGTATTCGTGCTGCGTTTGTTGACCTTGTCAAGGCGTAGTGTGCGGTAGCTATTTATGCTTATCTGCAAAAGCATATGATGTGATTAAGTTAGGGTAGTCGTGCGACTTTGTTGACCTTGTCAAGGGTCATACGGGTGGGTTTAATTCAATCAGGAAATGACGGGTTGAACTTGACTTGCGATCTATGGTTTGTTGACCTTGTCAAGGTCATAGATCGCTCGGGGCAAAACATTATCGGGAATTTCAAGTGTTGAAATTTGCAATAAGATTGCATACCTTCTATGAGATAGTTGGATCCCGATACCCGCTGCGAGTAAGAGTTACTCCTGGGAGAGTTTTACACATTACAATTAGCCGATCAAGTAGGTGTCTAGAAAGGTGTCAACGGGGTTATGCCTCTGGGAAAATGAGGTTTATTTTAATTAGGTCCGTGCGAAAGCACGGGGAACCTCCCTCAAAGTACCGGCGCTGGCCTGGCTGAAAGATTGGCGAACTTGTAGGGTGTAATTAATCCCGGCTAGTCTTTCCTTTTAGGGTTTGAAAGAAGATTTGACTAAAACAGTGGGAGACATCCTGATTAGATATATTAATAACCAATCTAATCTTGCAAGAGCATACGCTGAGTGTTTTCTTCTCTCTCTCTCCAGATAGTGACCATGTCATGCCTTAATCAAGATAATAATACGGATGTATTGACCGAACCCGCTTATTATACTGCGCTGTGGAACGTTGGTCCCGCTCCAACTTATATTTGTTATACGAGAGAGCAGGAAATAGGGGATTACCAGAATTCCCGTGCCGCCCAAACGAAGAAAGTACATGCTGATGCATCTTCTTCGGGTGTGTTCATTACCAAGAACTGTTTCTCAGTATCCTTTACGTCCTGGGTATGAGATACCGGATCAGGATCCCGTAAATGTAATATGTTACATGGGCTACAGAGAGGTAGAGAACTGAGAACGGGTGATAAGTTTCAAGAGTTGGAAATGATGCAAGTGTTGCATCCAAGTCTGTTGGCAGTTATCACCCTGTATTACCAGAATACATTGATTCTGAACGAATGTTATTAGATACCGAACCTGATATACAACATCATATCAGTCTCTTTATTAGTAAAGAAGGATATAATTTTGTATTGTTGGATAATGTTTTGAACATTTCCTATATCAAGAATTGATCGGTTCAGGCACGTTATCTAAAAGCATAGATGTTCTAAATCAAACTACAGTTCTTAATATACAGAATACACACAAGAGAAAAAGTTCAGAAATTA
Source organism: Agapanthus africanus (assembly GCA_030015575.1). Lineage (NCBI taxonomy): Eukaryota > Viridiplantae > Streptophyta > Magnoliopsida > Asparagales > Amaryllidaceae > Agapanthus > Agapanthus africanus. Next base: position 33,786,873 of record CM057349.1, on the reverse strand, counting down.
ACGAATCCTTCTTGAGGCATTGTAGACTAGGTCATATCAATGCGACCCGACTAGCTGAAGTTACATAAAGATGCATATTTAAACTAGTTTGGATTTACATCTTGTAAAACTTGCCAGTCATGTCACAAAGATAAGATGACCACAGCTTCGTTTATTAGAAACAGAGAAAGAGTTAGTGAACTCTTGGGATTGATATATGATGATGTATGAAAAGGTCCTCTGTCTACATATGCCAGGACCGGTTCTTTGTACTTCATTACATTCACTGATTATCTCTCAAGATCCGGACATATGTTCCTGTTGAAACACAAGTCTGAAGCTTTTGAGAAATTCAATGAATATAAGTTAGAAGTAGAGAACCAAAACAGGTATAAGTATTATGTCCTTTGATGTGATCAAGGAGGAGAATACTTGAGCACGGAATTCCTGGACTATTCTAAAGGAGAATGAGATTCTCTCTCAACATTACTCCTCCGTATACACCACAGCACGTCGGTGTATCGGGGCGGAGCAATCACACCCTATGTGATATGGTGTGCTCTATGATGAGTACTACTGAGTTGCCTATTTTCTTTTGGGGTTATGCACTTGTGAAGCTGCATACCTATTGAATAGGGTTCCAATCAAATCAGGTGTCTGCCACTCCATATGTGATATGGTATGGGAAGAGCCCATCTCTTAAAGATGTTAAGATTTGGGGTTGTCCGGCCTATATCAAAAGCCAAATGCGGACAAGCTCAAGGCAAGGTCAGTTCTGTGGAAGTTTGTTGGATATCCCAAGCATTAGCAAGGGAGTATCTTCTACCAAACTGAGGAACAAAAGATGTTTTGTTTTCTCAGCATGCCACCTTTTTGGAAAGGGAATTTCTTGTGAAGAAATTAGTGGTCATAAGGTAGAACTGGAAGTAGTTCCAGCTAAAACAAACTGCAGCTGATGATTTGGTAAAACCTGAGGATTCAATAGTTTCCAACGAATCTCAGCCTCTCCGCCGATCTGGTAGGGTTCCTCATCCACCTGAGAGATACTTCGGTTTCTCTATGACAGTGGGAGCGAGGATTGCATCATGAGATGATGACCCAACTAGTTTCGAGCAGGCCATCAGGAGTGGGGACTCTGTGAGAATAGCTGGATGCTTAGCAATCTGAGATGGAATCCTTATACACCAACAAAGTATGGACTTTGGTTGCTTTATCTGAAGGGTTAAATCCCCATCAGGAGCAAGTATATCTTGAGAAGATTACTTGGTGTACATGGAAAAGTTAAGACTTTCAAAGCCATACTTAAGTCCATCTAGATCCTACTTGCCACTGCTACATACCATGACTACGATATCTGGTGGTTGGGTGTCATGACTGCTTTTCTAAATAGTGATTTGGAAGAGAGCGTCTATAAGTACACCGCCAGAGGGGTTCGTAGACGGTGGGAGCAGCGGAAACGTGTGCAAGATGTTTTATGTGATAAATCAGGCATCGCGGAGTTGGAACGTCTGTTTTGATGTAGTAGTCAAAGAGTTTGACTTCATCAAAATGGTAGATGAACCAAGTATGTAAAAAAAGGTAGTAGGGAGTATGGTGGTGATCCTCGTATAGTACGTGGATGACATACTCTTGATAGGGAAGGAGTTTCCTATACTACGCTCGGTCAATCTCCTCTTATCACAAAGATTCTCCATATATGATCAAGGTGATACCTCCTATATCCTGGGTTATGGATCTATGAGATAGATCTAATTGGATGTTAGGATTCTCACTAGTTGTAGTGAGATGGTATCAATCGATCCTGGGGAGAATCACTGGAAAGGTTCCAGTGTGATAAGGACGACTGAATGTCAGTCGCAGGCATTGTCTTTACCCTCAGTGGAGGGACGGTATGTTGGAAGAGTTCCAAGCTAGATACCGTGACATACTAGACGATTAAAGGCAAGATACAGCATTACCAAGGATGCTACCAAAGAGGCAGTCTGGATATATTTTAGTTCATGAGATGAACTTCGTTCCTGCCATTGTGTGACAATGGAATTGTGGCTTATGCCTAGGAACCCCCGTCCCATCAAAGATCCAGACATATTCTTAGGCAGTATCGCCTGATCATGAAGATGGTTGATCTCCAGGGAGATTGAGGTTAGGAAAGTAGACACAGAGGACAACAGCACGGATCCACTCACAAAGGCATATTTCCCAGTGGAGACTTTTATGGGATGGTTGCGTATGAGATATTTCAACCACAGCTGATTGTTAGGTATGAGATACCACAACAGATGGCCCTAGTGCAAGTGGGAGATTGTTAGTTATATGTGTGCCCTAAAGGCCATTACTGTACATACGATGTATATTGTAGTGGATGCTTGGACATATATTGGAAGGACTTTCTTGCTCGACATGATAGTATGCTATCTGGTTGCACTTTATCATAACATGTACTCTGATTGTCTCTATGTTACATGTTGATAAAGCTCTCAGGATGAGTACTTGACTACCAGGATTATGATGCAGATCATACTAGTGGGGACAGTGTAGTCGCTAAGTATATCCTTCAAATGTTCCTAGTCGTGGGAGTACCGAGGCAGGGCATCGATACTCCAGAGTAGACTAGCGTATGCGCTTCTTGACCCATATGATGGACGATGGATGATCCCATATCCATTGGTGTTTGACATCAGAGAAAGTATACGGGTGCTCAGTGGAGACTGGGTACACTGGACGGACTCGCCGAGAACTCCCAGATGGTATTATACCTCACGTCAGATGCCAGTTCTCTGGTGACACTGGTACAGGTTAGTCTATAGACCCGAGATCGTCATAGATTCTTGTGTGATTCCCACTGTGCTTTGATTTCCATCATACCACGTCCAAGAGGGCGTGCAAAACGGTGGCTTTTGGGTACAGTCCCGAATCACATGGAGGCAATGAGCGATAAGAGGGGTTTCGTCTCTCCCGGTATAGGGAGTTAACGTTGCGCTGTGTTCGATTGGCTATTGTAAGTGCACGGCGGCGCCCCGGCCGTCAGCCCGACGGCCAAATGCGGAAACGGTGATAAACTTAAATTTTGCGGACTTAGCAAAACCGGCACCACCGCGCACTAAACCCCGGATCGTGCCATTAAACTAGTCTAAGCTATCTAGAGAGGGGGTAGAGAAGTATACCATACGATCCGAGTCCTCCGGTCTTCATCTCCACTCCGATCTCCTCGCGGGATCTCCGTCCGTCTCCTCCTCGTCGGAAAGGGCACCACGAAGCCGGGTACTTTTACGGGCTCCCACCTCAATACCGAGGCAACTCGCGCATGAAGCCGGCAACTCGACATGCTCAAGATATGCTGTAGGAAGTGTAGTGTAGAGTGCATGTCTCACTTTGGGGTTGGTTGCCATAGATGGAGGAATGGTGTATAGAAAATTGGTGCTTTCAATTTTCTAGCAATGGAATGAGATGAAGAATGATATACTCTCAAAGATGAAGATGAAGCTCTCTCCTTCTTCTCTCTTTTCCTTCTCACTCTTTTCTTCTCAATTTTTCTTCTCTCTTTTCTAAAATGAAAACTAACCTCCTTAGAAAATGGTGGAGCAAGGATAAGAAGCATGAAAGGAGGTGATCGTAGTAAAAGGAGGAGGGTGACCACATCCAAACATAATCATCACTAAACATTCCATCAACCTCAAATCCATCCTAATCACATAAAGCAAAGAAAGGATCTCATCATGAAAAGCCATCATGATGCCACCAATATGCAAGATACCCCCTCCACAAATGTTATTTGCACAATTGCAAATAACACCCTCCATCTGAAAAGTCCGGCCGGGAAAGAACAAAGGAAAACCGGCCGGAACGGAATGCAAACTGGCAACTCCAGAAAACTGGTCCTGTAATAAATTACAGGAAAACCCCCATACTGTGCATACACACCCGTATCTGTATTCCGTCCGGATACAAATGCAATGAGACAAAATCTACACTGTACTATACTAGGATCCGGCTTAAACCAAAGCCGGCTAGTAATATCCGTCCGATCCTGATCCGTGCAATACCGCACGTATCTGATCGAACGCTGCCATATAACCATACGGCCACTAGTACAAACTGTCCGATCCTGATCCGTGCAATACCGCACGTATCTGATCGGACCCTGCCATATCTCCATACGGCCTCTACAGCGTTTCGCCCGAAAGCTGAGTAACTGTAAGTGGGGGACTCTAAAGACTCGTCAACACCTTGGTTGTGGATTTAACCACTAGCACGTCAGAGGTATAAGCCAATACGTGACGGGCTACCAGGTACTGACCAAATGGGACGTCGATGAGGAAGCTTACCCCGACACCCAACTGAGCCTGTCAGTGACAATATCCGTGCAGTCCGGTCCGTTCGTCTATGAGTATCGCATGGCGGGCCTAGGGGGTTGGTAAAAGTCAGACCCCCAAAAGCGGTACAAGTCGTGTCGGAGTGTAGCCCAGAACACCCTGAGATACTACTGGAATACCTACCAGTAAATCTCCTTGCCTTGGCCAAGGACTTTGTGTAATGGCTCTCCTAGACACAGCACGACCTCACCCCCAATACCGGGAGAGACGAACCCCTGAAGATACGCTCACTGCCTCCATGTGGCTCGGGACTGTACCCAACTAAAACCTGTTTGCACGACTCCTTTGAGCCGTGGTAGGGTAGTAATCAAAGTACAGTGGGAACTCACACGAGACAAATGACGATCCCCAGGTCGATGAACTAACCTGCACACATGTCACCAGGGAACTGCCATCTGACGTCTGGTATATGACCAACTAGCATGTTCCCGGCGAGTCCTGTCCGGTGTACTCATAACCCAATGAGCACCTGTATACATCTTAGGTGATCCAACTGACACCAGTGGCTTGTGAGACCGGCCACCGCCCCTCGTCGGGGTCTCGACTGTATACACTAGTCTACTAATGGAGTATCGATGCCCGGTCTCGAAACTCCCTCGACTAGGGACCTTTTAAGGATATGCTTGTAGACCCCCAGCTCCCACTTATATGATCGCCCTCATACTGCTGGTGGTCAAGCAAGAATCCTAGGGGCTCTATCAACGTGTAATAGCGACGTATCATGTCACCTAAAGCAGTACACGATGATAAAGGTAAACCAGATAGCATACTATCATCTCGAGTAAGACTGTCCTACCGGGATAGGTCCTCCCTCAATCATTACAATCACGTACCTGTGACCTAATAATTGACTCTGAGGGCACTATCTCCAACAATCTCCCACTTGCACTCAAGGCTAATTATTGCGATGTCGCATACTCACAGCCCGTGTGATACCGAACACCCAACTCCTCTACTAGTCAGTCTCACAAAGCTCGTTTGCGGAACTATTGCGTTCGAGGAATAGCCTCAGTGAGTGGATCCGCTTAGTTGTTTCTTTCTATGTCTCTCTAAATCTCAAGTTCGCGGAGAAAGCCATATCCCGAAAAGAGCAATACCTGTCTCAGAATATGTCTGGATGTCTGATGGGACCTAGCTCAAAAATAAACTCCAAATCCAAACTTCTTAGACTGTATCGCCAACTGAACTTAATCAGTATCCTGCGCGCCATGCCTCCCTCAGTATTGCCTTGGACCACCTGTCCAAAATACTGCCCCTCATCAGAAGGAAAACTATAACTCTGACAACCTCCTTGTCGTCCATGTCACCTTGGAAGCCTGGAATGATAACTGTCTCCCGAATGAAGCTGTCGTTATCATATCCCTAGAACATCCACTTATGTTCTAAAACTGCTTCCGACTGTTTCTCCAGGATTGGATTAATGTCAACTTATTGCATCTAGTGCAAGAACAACATCTGGTGTGGTACTTGACATCTCATGATTGACTCAATTGCCTGAGCAAGTGATCTGCCAATCATGCACATCCCTCTCCCCTTTAGTCTGTAAGACACCTTTGGAGAGGGTGACTCCATTACCTGTAGGTACACTACCGGGCCAGGAGTCGTCCATCCTAAATACTCTTAGAATGCTGTCAAGTACCCTGATTGGGAAACCACCCAAATCTAGATCTAAAACCATAGATCTAGTAACCAGTATGTCTGATGTAAAATCCAAGTCCCTTGTGGAGAAACCACTGTGTGACGACCAAAGTATAACCGATTGTAGTATAGGAGTTTCCTTTCCTATTCTGTGTATGTCATCCAGATACCAGGACATCACACCCTACTACCTTCTCAACAGATCCATCCCCTATTCTGATGAAGTCAAACCCATGACTGTCATGTCAGAAATAGATGATCTATCTCCGCTACATCTGCTTTAGTCTATAAATAGACATAAGCTGCCTGTCCACCAATGCTTCCGCTGCTCCCACTGACTACGACAACCCTCTGGCAGAGTCATATAGACGTACACTTCTAAAACTAGTTTAGAACGACACTATACTCATCCTCCCGCCGGGTCTCGCACCCTGGAACAACAGCAATGGTAATTGTGGGTAAACAAGAACTTCCCTGTCACCGTCCTTGAGGCTACCGTAGTACCTCTCGGGTGCCTGAAGTTACCCACCTTATCTGCGGAGTGGCCAATGGAATGTCAATCCAGATTGAATCTTTAGGTTCCTTATCAAATCTTCAGTAATCGTTTGTGGTTCTGGAATCACTTCCAGTTCTACCATACTCCCACTACTGTTTTCTGAAAAAATCCATTTTTAATAAAACTGTGGCGAGTCTAGAACAATATTGCTATTGATCTTCCAGATGGTAGAAAGTCAACCCGCGTCATAGCCTGGGTCAACCCACAAACAGCCATTACAGAAACGTGCCTTGAGTTGTCCAGTGTCTGGTTTTAATCATAAACCGGACAACTTCCCGTACCTTAACATCGTTAAGATATGAACTGTTCTATATCCAATATAGAAACAGAGGCACTGATTTAATTGAACCAGATTCAAAACATGCAGCTGTCCCCAGCGCATGTCAACTAAATGGAAGGAGGCCGATCAGCGTTACTCAACTTAGGAATACTTCCAATTATGAGTAACCTGAAAGAGAAGCAAGATCTCTTTATCATTACCATCAACTGAATACCATTCACAAGTATCTACATCCTCGATCACCTTGAAGAATCCCGATACTTGCAACACCTGGTTCTCTACTTTATTCATATACCTATAACTCCTCAAAACTTAGACCCTGTGTTTCTACGAAACACATGTTTAAGAACTTAGAGAAGTTAAAAGTAAACAGAATATAGTACGAGGACCAACCCCTCTGTCCTCATGGACACTGGACAATATACAATACTCTGTATAAGTCCCCTGAGTCTAGTGACTCATTCACTGTGTGTCGTAGGTTGAAAACTGTACTATGGTTATGAAGAATTACACCGCTGTTCAATGCTCCTTACCTAACCATCCACTGGTGTAGGTAAATGTCATAGACATAATTTCAAAAAGATATGTCTCACTCTATAAAAATAGACGTACAGATATATCAATTTGAAATTGGTGCACAACAACGGATATTCAAAACCAAATATTTGCCGACCGGCAAACAACCCAGATGGCTTCCTCAAATATCACCAATTCCAACGAATCCCGATATAATGAGGATGGTCACCTAATTCCCAATAACTTACTCCCACTTATCATCTGTAAAACCATACAGATGTAAGAATTCTACCTGGTAAATACATATCCTGGAGCAAGTGTCTAATTGGGAAATCGGTTTTCTATTAACAGTACACAGTGAAACTGAAACATTGAAATGTTTCGATGGGGTATCCTGGTATTCCTAGTAATGCCTCTTCCATTATCCAAATTCACAACTACAACCGTATAATTCATTGCCATCTCTCCACATCCCTTCATATGTCTTTAGTCATTACCTTCTGCACACCCCTTTATGCCAAATGGTTTTCTTCCTTCCCTACCGTTCGGCACCAGCCTATGGTTTGGAAGAAGACTATCCAATAAGCATAATGGGTGTACTGTCCCAATCCTAGGAACACTCGCAATGAGAGAGGGTGAAGATAAAAGACAACCGAATAAACCTTATTCCTATTTCTCCTGAACCAGAATCCATCCCCGAACTGGAACAAGTTCCATTCGAGTTCGTATATAACCATACGATGGAGTATCCAAATAAACTGTGGATCTTCGTAGTGATACGGAGTGTCCTGGAGAAATACAAAGGTGATGTGGGAGTGGTAACGAAATATTTGGTTTGGTCGTGAATATCTGTTGCAATTTACTTTGCCCTCTTACTAATCCCTTGCTTTGTCTGAACTTAATACCTTCTGCACACCATCGTTATGCTAATTGGTTTTCTTCATTCCCTACCGGTCGGCACCAGCCTAAGGTTTGGAAGAAGACAATCCAATTTGCGTAATAGGTGTACTACCCCTAAACCAAGGAGTACTCGTAACCTGAGAGAGGGTAAAAGGAAAAGACAACTGAATAATCCTATCCATTTCCTCCAGAACCTGAAACCATCCTCGAATAAATTCTTTCGAGTTCGTATCTAACCATACGATGGCTTTGTCCAATAGAAGTGGACGTTCGTAGTAAAACGGGGTGTCCTGGAGAAAAGGGTAAAAGTAGGAGTGGCAATGAGGTTTGCAACTCTGACAATCCAAAAGCCAGTGTTAAGAAGGTTCGGTTAACTTGGTCACTGAGTCAAAGTCTTAGGGTCGGGTCAATGGTCGCTGCCGAAGAGAGAGAGAAAAGAAACACTCAGCGTGCACTCTAACCTAGATCAGAATGGTCACAATTTATCTAATCTGGAAACCTCCCACTGTACCTCAAATTCTCCTCCAAACCTGAAAGAAGAATTAGTCGGGGTTACCCGAGGAGTAAACTAACTCATCAGTGGGAATCGGGATCCAACTATCATTGCATGATAACGTGACGGAATCTGCTCACGTCAACACACTCCAGAAGGTATGCGCATATCTGGCAAGTTTCAGTTCTTTTGAAACTCCCGATGTGATTTCTGTCCCATGCTCTTATGACCTTGGCGTGAGGTCAACATATCATAAGTCACATGTCAAGTTCTGCCCGTCATTATCCAGGTTAATCTGAACCCACCCGTACATACCCTTGACGTAGGCCAAAATAGTAGTACGACTGTCCCAAACCAACGCATCTATCTATGCAACAGATAAATACCCGGCAGCTACCAAACACTATGCCTTGGCGTGAGGTCAAAATACATAGCTTGAATACTACCGAATATTTAACTGAAATGACGGAGGGCTACGAATGGTTTCTGGCGAAAACCTTTAACGTAATGAACTTGATATCGTCGAAGGAACGGATAGCTTTTTAAAAAATATAGTGACGAAAACCGTTGCTAAAGAGGTCACTCCCTGTGAAGGGATCTCGGCTCTTTCCCCGTAGAATGGGGTGCAGGATATTCCAACTGAATACCACGGTGCAAAGCAAAAGCAATCGGCTATAGTGAAGTTAATGCCCTGACGCAAACTTTTGTCCAAGGGGTCACTCCCGGTGAAGGGATCTCGGCCCTTGCCTCGTCGACTGAGGAGCAGGATATTCCAAATGAATACCACGATGCAAAACAAAAGTGAACGTCCTTGCAATAACAGCTTTTTGAAAAAGTGTTCCAACAACATCAGATTAGGTTTGTTTTTAACTTGCATTGATCCGAATCAATGCAGTCCCATCAATTGATCACACCAAAAAGAACGAAAATATACTGATGTACGTATATGCCATCCGCATTCGCCACTGGGTCCCGTCATTACCCGTTAGGTTAGCTTACTAACGACAGAGCGGGGACTGGACTAGCGCGGATGCAAAACATATACAACATCTACTAATATATATACCAATATATTATATTTCGCTCAAGGCGTGAATAAAATGCAACATCACAGAAAATGAACAGCATCACAGAAACAATACAGATATCTGGGATCCCCGGGTTTCACAGAGCCACTACTGAAACCCGGCGTTCCCCTGGTCGTGTGGATAGCCTGTGCAATGAAATCCTATACCCCCTACGAGTGCGGCGAATAGCCAGCCAATCCTGGAGTGAAGCCCCCTCCGTCCCAATGCCATGAGATGCGGGCTTGTTGCCCTCCAGAACCCGGCCATCCGTGCACCCCTCCGCGGGGCAATCCTAGTACAGAAAGTAAAATATACATACAACGGGTACATCGACCGCAACCAGGTCGTGCCCCAAAAGAATAATACAAACAGGCAGTGACGGCAGTCCACATGTCGGACGCTCGCCCCGCAATATCAAATGTACATAATACCACCACAACTGTACTAGCATTGCATCCAGGCTATCCCCACGACCGATCCGCAACATCACAGCAAATACATAGAACATCAACGTGAAAGTCACGTTCGCAAATCCGTCTAACCGGGCTATAGCAGTTAGACAGGATTTACCGATCGAGTGACATTCACGGTCGCAGATATAATGTAAATACTGTGAAAAATGTGTTTAAAATTTTCCGATTGATCAAACAATTAACAAGTGGGCCCCAAAGAAAACTGTAGCACTCACAGAAACAATTGGCCCAACTTTAATATTCCAAAGCCCATATTTTAAGCCCATAAGGCCTCTGTAAAAAAATGGTGAAGTGATGTGAATAGTGCGCGGCGGAAGGGCCGCGCGAGGGGGGGTTTCGCGGCGGTTCCGCGCTCCAACTGTGGAGTTACATCGTCAAATTTTTACAGAACCCTTAGATTTTCCAGTACATCAATATTTTACAACCTAAAAAATTTTTGGACTTCAAAAAAATTTCGACAGAAACTGATGTGAAGGGAAAAATACGGTTTTTGGAATTTTGGTCGATCGGAACTTAAAAACACATTAAATCAAGCTAGACGAAGTTAATGGCCAGGCTCTGATACCACTGTAAGTGCACGGCGGCGCCTCGGCCGTCAGCCCGACGGCCAAATGCGGAAACGGTGATAAACTTAAATTTTGCGGACTTAGCAAAACCGGCACCACCGCGCACTAAACCCCGGATCGTGCCATTAAACTAGTCTAAGCTATCTAGAGAGGGGGTAGAGAAGTATACCATACGATCCGAGTCCTCCGGTCTTCATCTCCACTCCGATCTCCTCGCGGGATCTCCGTCCGTCTCCTCCTCGTCGGAAAGGGCACCACGAAGCCGGGTACTTTTACGGGCTCCCACCTCAATACCGAGGCAACTCGCGCATGAAGCCGGCAACTCGACATGCTCAAGATATGCTGTAGGAAGTGTAGTGTAGAGTGCATGTCTCACTTTGGGGTTGGTTGCCATAGATGGAGGAATGGTGTATAGAAAATTGGTGCTTTCAATTTTCTAGCAATGGAATGAGATGAAGAATGATATACTCTCAAAGATGAAGATGAAGCTCTCTCCTTCTTCTCTCTTTTCCTTCTCACTCTTTTCTTCTCACTTTTTCTTCTCTCTTTTCTAAAATGAAAACTAACCTCCTTAGAAAATGGTGGAGCAAGGATAAGAAGCATGAAAGGAGGTGATCGTAGTAAAAGGAGGAGGGTGACCACATCCAAACATAATCATCACTAAACATTCCATCAACCTCAAATCCATCCTAATCACATAAAGCAAAGAAAGGATCTCATCATGAAAAGCCATCATGATGCCACCAATATGCAAGATACCCCCTCCACAAATGTTATTTGCACAATTGCAAATAACACCCTCCATCTGAAAAGTCCGGCCGGGAAAGAACAAAGGAAAACCGGCCGGAACGGAATGCAAACTGGCAACTCCAGAAAACTGGTCCTGTAATAAATTACAGGAAAACCCCCATACTGTGCATACACACCCGTATCTGTATTCCGTCCGGATACAAATGCAATGAGACAAAATCTACACTGTACTATACTAGGATCCGGCTTAAACCAAAGCCGGCTAGTAATATCCGTCCAATCCTGATCCGTGCAATACCGCACGTATCTGATCGAACGCTGCCATATAACCATACGGCCACTAGTACAAACTGTCCGATCCTGATCCGTGCAATACCGCACGTATCTGATCGGACCCTGCCATATCTCCATACGGCCTCTACAGCGTTTCGCCCGAAAGCTGAGTAACTGTAAGTGGGGGACTCTAAAGACTCGTCAACACCTTGGTTGTGGATTTAACCACTAGCACGTCAGAGGTATAAGCCAATACGTGACGGGCTACCAGGTACTGACCAAATGGGACGTCGATGAGGAAGCTCACCCCGACACCCAACTGAGCCTGTCAGTGACAATATCCGTGCAGTCCGGTCCGTTCGTCTATGAGTATCGCATGGCGGGCCTAGGGGGTTGGTAAAAGTCAGACCCCCAAAAGCGGTACAAGTCGTGTCGGAGTGTAGCCCAGAACACCCTGAGATACTACTGGAATACCTACCAGTAAATCTCCTTGCCTTGGCCAAGGACTTTGTGTAATGGCTCTCCTAGACACAGCACGACCTCACCCCCAATACCGGGAGAGACGAACCCCTGAAGATACGCTCACTGCCTCCATGTGGCTCGGGACTGTACCCAACTAAAACCTGTTTGCACGACTCCTTTGAGCCGTGGTAGGGTAGTAATCAAAGTACAGTGGGAACTCACACGAGACAAATGACGATCCCCAGGTCGATGAACTAACCTGCACACATGTCACCAGGGAACTGCCATCTGACGTCTGGTATATGACCAACTAGCATGTTCCCGGCGAGTCCTGTCCGGTGTACTCATAACCCAATGAGCACCTGTATATATCTTAGGTGATCCAACTGACACCAGTGGCTTGTGAGACCGGCCACCGCCCCTCGTCGGGGTCTCGACTGTATACACTAGTCTACTAATGGAGTATCGATGCCCGGTCTCGAAACTCCCTCGACTAGGGACCTTTTAAGGATATGCTTGTAGACCCCCAGCTCCCACTTATATGATCGCCCTCATACTGCTGGTGGTCAAGCAAGAATCCTAGGGGCTCTATCAACGTGTAATAGCGACGTATCATGTCACCTAAAGCAGTACACGATGATAAAGGTAAACCAGATAGCATACTATCATCTCGAGTAAGACTGTCCTACCGGGATAGGTCCTCCCTCAATCATTACAATCACGTACCTGTGACCTAATAATTGACTCTGAGGGCACTATCTCCAACAATCTCCCACTTGCACTCAAGGCTAATTATTGCGATGTCGCATACTCACAGCCCGTGTGATACCGAACACCCAACTCCTCTACTAGTCAGTCTCACAAAGCTCGTTTGCGGAACTATTGCGTTCGAGGAATAGCCTCAGTGAGTGGATCCGCTTAGTTGTTTCTTTCTATGTCTCTCTAAATCTCAAGTTCGCGGAGAAAGCCATCTCCCGAAAAGAGCAATACCTGTCTCAGAATATGTCTGGATGTCTGATGGGACCTAGCTCAAAAATAAACTCCAAATCCAAACTTCTTAGACTGTATCGCCAACTGAACTTAATCAGTATCCTGCGCGCCATGCCTCCCTCAGTATTGCCTTGGACCACCTGTCCAAAATACTGCCCCTCATCAGAAGGAAAACTATAACTCTGACAACCTCCTTGTCGTCCATGTCACCTTGGAAGCCTGGAATGATAACTGTCTCCCGAATGAAGCTGTCGTTATCATATCCCTAGAACATCCACTTATGTTCTAAAACTGCTTCCGACTGTTTCTCCAGGATTGGATTAATGTCAACTTATTGCATCTAGTGCAAGAACAACATCTGGTGTGGTACTTGACATCTCATGATTGACTCAATTGCCTGAGCAAGTGATCTGCCAATCATGCACATCCCTCTCCCCTTTAGTCTGTAAGACACCTTTGGAGAGGGTGACTCCATTACCTGTAGGTACACTACCGGGCCAGGAGTCGTCCATCCTAAATACTCTTAGAATGCTGTCAAGTACCCTGATTGGGAAACCACCCAAATCTAGATCTAAAACCATAGATCTAGTAACCAGTATGTCTGATGTAAAATCCAAGTCCCTTGTGGAGAAACCACTGTGTGACGACCAAAGTATAACCGATTGTAGTATAGGAGTTTCCTTTCCTATTCTGTGTATGTCATCCAGATACCAGGACATCACACCCTACTACCTTCTCAACAGATCCATCCCCTATTCTGATGAAATCAAACCCATGACTGTCATGTCAGAAATAGATGATCTATCTCCGCTACATCTGCTTTAGTCTATAAATAGACATAAGCTGCCTGTCCACCAATGCTTCCGCTGCTCCCACTGACTACGACAACCCTCTGGCAGAGTCATATAGACGTACACTTCTAAAACTAGTTTAGAACGACGCTATACTCATCCTCCCGCCGGGTCTCGCACCCTGGAACAACAGCAATGGTAATTGTGGGTAAACAAGAACTTCCCTGTCACCGTCCTTGAGGCTACCGTAGTACCTCTCGGGTGCCTGAAGTTACCCACCTTATCTGCGGAGTGGCCAATGGAATGTCAATCCAGATTGAATCTTTAGGTTCCTTATCAAATCCAGATTGAATCTTTAGGATGTTATCTTTAACCTATTGTTGCAATTCTAACGTAATACAATAATTCATTATTCATCACAAATGAAATTCTTCTTCTTCTTGCTCTTGAAAAAAACTTTCTAGCTTTTTGTGATGTGATGGAATAAAGTGAGAAATTGAAAATAAAAGAGAGCTAAATTCCTACTTCATCATCCTCATCTATTCTAGCCACTTAGATTAGGGTGTTTGCTTTGTTAATACTTGATTAGTGAAGCATGAGCTTAGGTTTGAGATTATTCAAGGTAGATTATCTTAGTTGTTGAAGATTGGAAGCAAGCTTGCATGTTTCTCTTCATGGAGCCTTTCTAGAGTACGGGTAAATGATGATCGCGGCGAAGGGACCTCAACACAGAGTTTATGAAGCGAAGGAACGGACTACAAAGGTTGTAATCCCAAACTCTTAGAAGTAAAGTTGTTTACTTGCTATGTTTAACCCTAAGTCTCTAGTTAAGATCTTGGTTAGGGTTTGTTTAGCACCGCAAAAAATTTAAAGTAGCATGATTGATTCTTGCCAAAACCTTCACAAGGTGCTATGCTAACCCTATAGTATCCTCCGAATATCCGCCAAACCAAAACTATCACCGGTCGATAGTGCTCCCTTCCGGGCTCAACGTCTCTCTATACGATATTCTTGCCCCGGAGTATCGTACCGGGTCCACCAAGTACCCGCAGACGGTGCCTCCTCTCTCCTCGAATCGAGTATATACATAACTCAGAACCGAGAAAACTCATGGTGGACGCCATGTTGGATATAGTGCCCTCAAAGTCAATTATTGGATCGCAGGTACGTGATTGCAATGATTGAGGAGGACCTATACCGGTAGGACAATCTTACTCGAGATGATAGTATGCTATCTGGTTTGCCTTTATCAGTCGTGTACAGGTTCAGGTGACTGATCACTATTACACGTTGATAGAGCCCTTAGGATCTTGCTTGAGAACCAACAGTATGATGGTGATCATATACGTGAGAGTTGGGTAGTCCATAAGCACATCCTTAATTGTGGTCCCTAGTCGTGGGGGTTTCGAGACATGGCATCGATACTCCGGAGTAGACTAGTGTATACAGTCGAGACCCCGACGAGGGGCAGTGTCCGGTCTCACAAGCCACTGGTGTCAGTTGGATCACTTAAGATGTATATAGGTGCTCATTGGGTTATGAGTACACCGGACAGGAATCGCTGGGAATCTACTAGTTGGTATTATACCTATCGTCAGATAGCAGTTCCCTGGTGACATGTGTACAGGTTAGTTTATCGACCTGAGGTCGTCATTTGTCTCGTGTGAGTTCCCACTGTGCTTTGATTTCTACCCTACCACGGCTCAAAGGAGTCGTGCAAACAGGTATTTTTTGGGTACAGTCCCAAGCCACATGGAGGCAAGTGAGCGGATCGACAGGGGATTCGTTTCTCCCGGTACTGGGGGTGAGATCGTGCTGTGTCTAGGAAAGCCATTACACCAAGTCCTTGGCCAAGGCAGGTGAGAATTACTGGTAAGTATTCCAGTAGTTTTTCAGGGTGTTCAGGGCTTGTTTCCGACACGACTTATACCGCTTTTGGGGTCTGACGTTACCAGCCCCCTAGGCCCGATATGCGATACTCATAGACGAACGGACCGGACTGTATGTATATTGTCACTGTTAGGCTCAGTAGGGTTCCAGGATGAGTTCGCTCATCGGCTACCCTTGAGGTCAGTACATGGGCAGCCGTTACGCACAGCTAGGGCCGCTGACGGCTTGTGGTTAAACCCAATGCCAGGGTACTGATGAGTCTTTAGAGTCCCCCACAGATAGTTTCCCAAGTTCGGGCGAAAAGGTATAGAGGCCGTATGGTTTTATGGCAGGGTTCGGAAAATGCACGTGCGTTTACGCACGTGTCATATCTCGGGCAGATAATACTGGTGGGCTTTGGTTTAAGCCGGATCCATGTATTATATTGAGTAGATATAATATCTTTATCTCAGTTGCATTTTTATTCGGTCGTAATACAAATGCGGGTATATTTATACAGTTACGGGTTATCCTGAAATTCGTTTCAGGATCGCTTTTGGAAGTTGCCAGTTTTCTATCATCCGTATTAAATATTCGGTTTAATACGGATTTATCTTTTCTTGAGGTGAGTCATGAGTGTGGAAGGTTCTAGAAGGTTCTAGAAGAGGTGACTAGGTTAATAAATCATGGTTTGCATTAAATGATTAGTGCGTCATTTTAGTGACTCATTGTTTCATTTAATGTTATGCTGGGTGTTAATATGACACATTCTTTTCATTTAGTGCTAATGGTTACCCCCCTCCTACACTCACCTCCCTCCTCTTGATAAAGTGGCCGGCCCTCTCTCTTGAGGGAGTATGGTTGTTGATTAGAAAAAGATTATGGTTTTGGGTTCATGGAAATTAGATTGTTCATTTCTTATTTCATCCAATCCAAAGAGGCAATTTCATTAACCGTTCATCCATGGTCTTGGATGTAACGAGACAAAATGTTCTACTCATTCTCTACATCAATCTTGGTCATCTCTTTTAGCAGACTTGATGACCGAGTTGCCTCGGTATAGAGGAGGGAGCCCGTTTAAAGATCCGTAG
The DNA here is from genome assembly GCA_030015575.1 of Agapanthus africanus. Taxonomy (NCBI): domain Eukaryota; kingdom Viridiplantae; phylum Streptophyta; class Magnoliopsida; order Asparagales; family Amaryllidaceae; genus Agapanthus; species Agapanthus africanus. The sequence continues at coordinate 33,769,806 of CM057349.1, read as the reverse complement.
ATGTGGTGTGTTCATATCAGATTTTTGCATTTGTATACTGCCCAATTTTTATCATATTGCTTATCGGTAGGTACTCTTGAGCCGTGTTTGCTAGTCAATTGCAGGATACAGTTTCTCGGCTCTAAACGGTGAAATTCATGGAAAAGCACGACAAATTCCGGATTACTGCCAACCACAGATAAAACACGGGTCTCTGCTCTTTATCCGTATGTTGCCACACACCAGTTTAAGAAGACAAAAGGGCAAATCGATTGTCATTTTCATGCACAAAGCATAATGGCAACACAAAGTCCAAGAAATCTACACGGAGCTCAAGAAAATCATGGCAAAAGATCCACATCCAATCACCTTTTGATCTACTAAAATTTTGGAAGAAATGTGGAAAGATTATCAGAAAAAACATATGCCAAACTGCAGACAAGAGCAGATCAGGAAACCCCACAAAACCCGAGAAGCCAAACCATCTATATGGCCGCGGTTCCGCGGCCAATAGGGGGTCTAGGCCGCGGAACCGCGGCCGTACGGCCTCTGCAGACGTTCAACTTTTGGGGGCAGATTGGTAATTTTACATATGGACATATTGTTGCCCTAATTTTCCAGTTCCCTGCCTATAAATAGTCCAAAACTTGCCAAAGCCAAGAGTGCTTATTCTCGTATTTAGATTTAGGTTATATGTTGTTGTTCTTCTTCCTCCTCTCATCTCTTCTCCATTAAAAACTTGTAGTGAGCTTTTGTGAGTGAAGAATGAATAAAGGAGTTCTTGTTCTTACCATGCTTATCTTGTTGTAATTGTTAATTATATTTGCTTGTATTTTTCTTTTGCTAAGCTAGTTGTTGTTATTTGTTGTTTGTTTGTTTCTTGTTCTCTTTTCCTTTATCCTTAAACAACCATGATGCTTACGCTTGATACTTGCCGGGTTGAGGTCGCAAATAGCTAGTTATAATCTTCTAATCTCTTTCTTTCTATCTTCCTCCTTTGTTTTATTTTCTTTTCCTTATAATGGGTGAGTAGTTTTCATACTTGTTAGGGTAGGATAAGGAAAGTTTGAGAGAAGGAAATCTCTCTCACTCTTTCCTTGCCCAACATCTTAAATCGGACTCCCGTTAATTGAACCACAATCCGCTCCCTACGGCACCCTATCCTACATGATAGCGGTGATTTCTTAGTGAGACCGGTTGTGGTTGAATTAACCGGAGGTTAAGGCTAAGAGCCAAGAACGGATGGACAAGCACCAAAAAGAAGAACTTAAGCGTTGGAAAGCCTATCTTATACTCGCAAGTTCCTTCCTAGTCGTGCTAATCCCCTTTGTTGACGATTACCATAACATTGATATTAAGAGTGGCAACAAAAGAAGTGAGCGACTCCTAACTCAAACTAACCTAATCCTAACCCTAACAAGCTCTCTTTACATATCATTTTAGCACATAGTAATCTAAAAACAAACCTGGACATTTGGACTTAACTCGTTAAAGCATATAGAAAAAGATTCCCATCTCCCTGCGGACGACCCGTACTCAACCGGCTAGCTACAAGCGAAACTGTCTTGATTGCGGTAATAAACTTGAGCATGCAAAACTCTATCAATCAAATGGCGTCGTTGCCGGGGAGACAGTAGTTTATTTCTTTGTGTAATTTCGGGTTAATTTGTGAATATAAATATAACTGAAAAACAAAACAAAAAAATATACATTGTAGAAAAAAAAACCATCTTGTTATTTTTGATTAGTTTTTGTGCAAGTGTGCAGGATAAAAAGACGGTCGAGTTCAATGCCAAAGACGTGGGAAGTTAGACCCACATCTCGCGGCTACACCGCGACGGATCAAGACGAAGCCAACGGTCTACTGTAAAAATCTGGAGCAGATACAGTAAGTAAATCGAGATTCAGGAAATCCAGAAAAGCAGAGGACAACCAAAGAAGCACCGTCAAGAAAAATCAAGCGCCAAGGCCAACAAACCGCCGCGGAACCGCGGCATAAGCAAGCTTAGGCCGCGGAACCGCGGCCATTTAGTGCCTTCAGGGTGCTAAATTTTTTTGGTGAGTCTCTTTTCTCTCCCCTACTCCTCTGGACTCCACTGAACTGTGTTTTCTGCAGCATTATTTGCGCAAATTCTCTTCCCCCTTCCAATAAATTGTTTTTGTGCAGGATTCTTTGCGCTGCGCTAAAAAAATAAAAATTTATTGCAGTTGATTTGTTACTGCTTTGCATTTATTAATACGGACTTTAAGGGGCTTGAAACCAATCCAGATTGGGTGGGGATTTCATCACCCTTCCCAGGACCCCAGAAATCACAAAAAGCATATGCATTGACCATTGTTAATTAAAAAATACTAGACTCAGCCCTAAGGACTTCGTGATCAATAGGACAGAGGACTAGTTACAGGCATCGGCCGTTTATCCTATCCTGACTTTGCGGTGTCTAGGCAAGTGTGTCCAAGGAAAGTAGTTACTTAATTAGGACCACTACTTATGTAGTGGGGAGCCTCCCACTTACCTGGCACTTACCTGGCCGCAATTGGCGGAGAAGAGGCGGTTTGAGGTCCTATTTCTAGCCCTTTGGAACAGTTAGGAGCTGTCTAGCTGACCTAGGTGACTCTAGATCTAGGTGTGATTGTGCATATCTTGTTTGTGATTGCTTAAAGCCGTAAGTCCGTATATATTTCTGTAAAGCTCTTTCTATAAAAAAAAAAGAAAAAAAAACAAAAACTTTTATAAAAACTTGCCCTTTTTCGCCAAAATCTCATTTTTCACCTACCACCCATCGTATTTCTCCATTGACATTTTCCTACCCTCACCTTCTCCGCTTTGACTATACTAAACTCGTTTAGTGTATGTCCGCTTGGACTCGGGACACTAGCGCCCGCTTAGTCCACGTTACGTTAGTCGCTACCGACTACGCGATCGACTCAGACGTCGAAACTCCGTCCATGCCTCATTCACCCTTACCTTTGCCGGCCAACTCCGACGTTGACCGGAATTCTGTTCATACATCCTCACCTTCACCATCACCAACCTCTTCTTCCGCGATATCAGGATTTAATCCAAACATCCCTACAACTCCCCCGGGATTGATTCGACCTCCTATGGATACGAATAACCCACCACCACCGCCTGTTGTAGCGCCACAGCGAATCGCGCTCCAGGATCGTTTCTATCCCACCCGTTCTGCACTTCCCACCTGTCTTTCCCTTCCACCGGCAATGGGGATAATTTTGAAATTAAGCCCCACTTCATTAACATGCTTCCAAAATTTCATGGACTTGAATCTGAAGATGCCTATATCTTCATCAACAAATTTTAAAACGTTTGTGCCATGATGAAAACCATCCAGCTGTCGGACGATGCTATACGGCTACGGGTCATTCCGTTCACTTTGTGCGATCTTGCTGAAAAATGGCTGTATAGCACCGCTTCCCACTCCATAACCAGTTGGGACGAGTTTGTGAAATCGTTTCTCAAGAAATTCTATCCGAATCATAAAACCGCGAGGATCCGTAACGAAATCAACCAATTCTCCCAGCTTCCTACTGAACCCTTCTAGAAGTGCTTTGACCGGTATAAAGATCTTCTTGTTCAGTGCCCTCACCACGGTATTGAGAAATGGAAACTTTGCTAAACCTTATACGAGAGCCTGAACCCAGCAACCAAGCAGTTGTTGGAAACCATTTGTCAGGGCCACTTCCTATCGAAATCTGACGAGGAAGCGTGGCAATTCTTCGACGACCTTGCGGAACAAACGCTTCAATGGGAGAGCACCAGACCAACTTATTCTTCTTCCTCCACTTCTACTGGTCCATCTAGGGTAGGAATTCACCAACTCGATGTCTGTATTGCGATGAAAGCTGAAATGGCTGCAATAACGAGAAAACTTGAAGCGATAGAGAGCAAATTTTCATCTCCTGCTCCTGCCCCTGTTCTTCCCCTTCGAACCATTTGTGCTTGTTATTCCGACCCTTCTCACTTAACCGAAGAGTGTCCTTACAATCCACCATCTCATGGACAGGATCAGGTTAATGCTGCATTTCAGTAAAGACCGTGAAATGATCCATACTCTTCTACCTACAATCCCGGTTGGAGGAACCACCCCAATTTCGCCTGGAATCAGAATCAGCATCAATTCCAAGGCAACAATTTCCAGAGGCCCCCTCCTCCGCAACAACAAGCGCAACAACAAACTCAACATCAGTTTCAGCAGCCCTTCCAACCCCAACCTTTTCAAAATCAGACGAACAAATTAGCACCCAACAATTCTTTTCCTCAAAACAACTTTGTTCCGTCAAACAACGATAAGGTTTCCTCGCTAGAACGAAGTCTGGAGGCGTTCGTTAAACAATCGACACAATCCACCGCCAACATCCAGTCTTCTATTCAGTCCTTGGTGCAACACACTGCCGCTCACGGACAAAGCATCAAAACCATCGAAGCCCAGATAACACAACTGAATGCAGCCTTAAGCGAGCGAGAGAAGGGGAAGCTTCCATCCCAACCACTCCCAAATCCCGGTCACGCACATAATGTACATGTTGCTCTTGAACAACAGAACCATAATGTGAGTGTCGTGACTACATTGAGATCGGGAAGGAAGCTGCACAACAACTTTGGCACACGGATCGACGATGACACCCCGGCCGCATCTTCTTCTTCTTCTTCTCCTTCGTCTTCTGAGCCTATTCTCCATTCGTCAAAAGGCTCTTCATCTTCTTCTGTTCTAAACGGACCCATTTGTCACTCCACGAAAATACCAGCTCTGGGATCCGCTCCAACTCCACAATCTCCTCCACAAGCACTGGACTCAACCAATTTTAAAAACATTCCATTTCCAAACCGGTTGAGGTCCAATAAACAAAATCCATAAATGGAGAAGATTCTGGAGTTGTTTAAGCAGGTTAACATAAACATTCCCCTTTTAGATGCTGTCCAACAAGTCCCGTCCTACGCGAAAATCTTAAAGGACTTGTGCACGAAAAAGAGGAAGTCTCAGGTACCCAAGAAAGTTTTCTTGGCTAGTGCTGTGAGTGATGCTCTTACCCAATCTTTACCGTAAAAACGGAAGGACCCTGGCTGTCCTACGATTTCTATTACCATTGGGGATAAGAACATCAACCGCGCACTATTAGATCTTGGTGCCAGTGTTAACCTGCTTCCATACTCAGTATATGAGCAATTAGGTGTAGGAGAGCTGAAACCCACACACTGTACTCTCCAAATGGCCGACCGATCGATCACCCATCCTAGGGGTGAGCTAGAGGATGTGTTAATCAAGGTTGGGGACTTCATATTCCCCGTGGACTTCATTGTATTAGACACACAGCCTGTAGCTAACCCTCGGAATCAAATTCCGGTGATACTCGATCGCCCATTCCTAGCGACCTCAAATGCTGTGATCAATTGTCGAAATGGTTCGATGAACCTATCTTTTGGAAACATGACAATTGAACTCAACATTTTTAGGTTGGGGAATCAGCCCTCCGAACCTAATGCTCATATACTAGACGTTTGCTCAATCCATGAGATCACCCCAGAAGAGTGTGAATTCGATGAGTTTTTGTTCGTTCATGATAACCTTAACGCCACTAGTGCGTTCCTCTTCGAACCTGCTGCTGTTTCTGCGCCCGACAATGACTACGAGTGTTTCACTTTCTCGAACGACCTTAGCCACTCACCACCCGAGTTTGAATCCTTCGAATTTCCGGATGAGTTACCTGAGCCATCCAACTCGGTCGCTTACACTCGTTTTGAACCTTTGCTGGAATCTTTTGAGTTCGAGACCTTTTCACCAATCTTGCCTTCAATCGTTTCACCTCCAACGCTCGAACTCAAGCTTTTGCCGTCTCAGCTTAAGTACGCTTACTTGGGTGAAAACGAGACCCTCCCTATTATCATCTCGGCTTCTCTAGCTCCAGAGCAAGAGAAAGCCCTTCTTACGGTCTTGCACAGCAATAGGCAAGCTTTTGGCTGGTCCATGGCGGACATCAAGGGGATTAGTCCCCTGATCATTGAACATCACATTCATCTGATGGATGATGCCAAACCGGCCAGGGATCCACAAAGACGACTCAACCCAGTCATGAAGGAGGAAATCGTAAAATGTCTGGATAGTGGTATCATTTACCCTATCTCTGATAGCCAGTGGGTTAGCTCCATTCACGTTGTCCCCAAGAAATCAGGCATAACGGTCATCACTAACGAGGCGAACGAGTTAATCCCTACTCGCACCCAAACTGGGTGGCGAGTATGCATTGATTACAGAAAACTCAACGCCGCAACGCGGAAGGACCACTTTCCGCTACCTTTCATTGACCAAATGCTTGAACGATTGGCCGGACACGAGTACTACTGCTTTCTTGATGGCTACTCCGGCTCTAATCAGATTCCCATCGCCGAAAAAGACCAGGACAAGACCACATTCACTTGTCCTTTCGGCACGTTTGCATATCGTCGCATGCCCTTTGGGTTATACAATGCGCCCGCTACCTTCCAGCGGTGTATGATGGGAATCTTCTCAGACATGGTGGAGAAATTCCTGGAGATCTTCATGGACGATTCTCCATCTTCGGCGATTCCTTCAATGAGTGTTTGCTGCATCTCGACGCTGTCCTTACCCGATGTAAGGACAAGAACCTCACTTTGAATTGGGAGAAGTGCCACTTCATGGTGTGCGAAGGTATTGTCTTAGGACATATCATTTCGCAGAATGGCATAGAGGTTGACAAAGTGAAGATTGAGGTCATTTCCAATCTCCCTCCTCCCAGATGCATCAGAGATATCCGAGCCTTCCTTGGCCATGCCGGTTTCTATAGACGGTTCATCAAGGACTTTAGCAAGATTGCTAGGCCCTTGACTCTTTTGCTGGCCAAGGACACGCCATTTGACTTCAACTCGAGCTGTATGACTGCGTTCGAGTCATTAAAAAGCTCCCTCACTTCTGCTCCCGTTCTTTCTTCACTTGACTGGACGCACCCATTTGAGATTATGTGCGATGCATCCGACTTTGCCATTGGTGCTGTCCTTAGACAACACATGAACAAGATGCCGCACGTAATCTATTATGCTAGCCGAACCCTAAACGACGCCCAACTGAATTATACAACAACTGAGAAGGAATTCTTGGCTGTTGTATTTGCTTTAGAAAAGTTCAGGCCCTACCTCATCGGCTTTCCAGTCATTGTCTACACAAACCATTCTGCTCTGCGCCATCTTTTTGCGAAGAAAGATGCAAAATCTCGGCTGATACGTTGGATTCTCTTGCTTCAAGAGTTTGACCTTGTCATCAAGGACAAAAGAGGATGTGAAAACGTAGTCGCCGGCCATCTCTCACGACTTCCTTCTTCGCCTTCGCTACATATTCCGATCAACGACGTTTTCCCGGATGAACAGCTCTTGACATTATCTTGCGAACCCTGATTCGCAGATATTGTGAACTATTTGGCCACAGGGTTACTGCCGACTGAATGGTCAAGTCAGGACAGACTTCGATTCTTATCCCAAGTAAAACACTTTTACTGGGACGAACCCTATCTGTTCAAGTACTGTCCCGACCAGATTATTCGTCGGTGTGTCCCCGACGATGAATTCAAGAGTGTGCTGTCGTTTTGCCACGATCAAGCATGTGGCGGGCATTTTGGCCCTAGAAAGACAGCTGAGAAGATCTTGCAATGTGGTTTCTACTAGCCAAAACTCTTTAAAGACGCTCATGACTATTGCAAGACTTGCTCCCGGTGCCAACACTTGGGCCGGATATCCCGGAGGAACGAGATGCCGCTCTAACCAATCTTGGTTGTGGAGATTTTTGACGTTTGGGGGATAGATTTCATGGGGCCGTTTCGCAGCTCTTTTGGGAACTTGTACATCCTTCTCGCTGTTGATTACGTCTCTAAGTGGGTCGAGGCTGTGCCTAGCCAGACTAACGACAACAAGGTTGTTGTTAGGTTTCTTAAAAAAAAACATTTTCTCCCGTTTTGGGCACCCCCGAGCCATCATTAGCGACAATGGAACTCATTTCTGCAATAAGACTTTCGAGGCCTTGATGCGGAAGTATTCCATTAATCATAAGCTATCTACGCCCTACCACCCCCAGACCTATGGGCAGGCCGAAGTTTCAAATCGGCAAATCAAGCAGATACTGGAGAAGACGGTTTCCAAGAACTGTAAGGATTGGTCGCTGAAACTCACTGATGCCCTTTGGGCATTTCGAACCGCTTATAAGACCGATCTTGGCATGTCTCCCTATCGGCTTGTATACGGAAAGGCTTGCCACCTCCCTATCGAAATAGAGCATCGCGCATTTTGGGCGATAAAGGAGCTGAATCTGTCTCTCGAAGATGCGGGCAGCTATCGGAAGCTGCTGTTGAACGAATTGAGCAAGCTTAGGGATGAGGCTTACGATAACGCGGTTGTCGTTAAGAATCGAACGAAGGTGTTTCACGATAAACACCTTTTGCGCAAGACATTCGTACCTGGTCAACAGGTACTGCTTTACGACACCCGGCTACACTTCCATCCAGGAAAGCTCAGATCTCGCTGGAAAGGGCCGTATTTTGTGTGGAATGTGTATCTGCATGGCGCTGTGGATTTGGAGAATCCAAAGGACGGTTCATTTTTCAAAGTAAACGGACACCGACTTAAATCGTACCTTAGTGCCGAACCAACAGAGGAGCTCCTGGTCTTACAGGAGCCGGTTTACCCTGCATAATCTTCCTCTGCCTACCACCAAACTTCGGTTATCCAGCCAAGAACAGTGGACACTGTTACAAATAAGTTTGGGGGTATGTATATACCATTTTGTATATATTTGTGGATATTCTTTTCCATTTTTTCCATTTTTTCTTTTCTTTAAACACTAAAACAAAAAAATGTGTGTATATCTAACCGACAATTTTGACCCTTCAATAATCTCTTCATGCAATGACAGTGAGAACACTGTCCAGTTTAAGTTTGGGGGTACGCTCGGTACGCATTTCTAACCTTCGCATTCATATGTATATTTTGCATCTGCATATTAAAATCCATAAAATCCATAAAAATCAGAAAATTTTCTAAAAACATAAAAAAAATTCAGTCAAGTTAGCTAGTGGGAGAACTCTGATTCAACATTTCGACGGTTTTGTTTGATAAGATAAGAATAACTAAATCTTATTTTTAGATTTTGAAAACCTGAAAGATAACTCTCCTTTGAAGTTAACTATAGCTGATATACGTCTTTACATCACACTACACATGTCGTGAGTTTTGGAAATTAGATGACAAGTCTTTTATGTCTAAAAACTTTTAAATGGATAAATGATTTTCTGAGAATCAAATAGGTTTGTTCTGAAATAAGTAATATCAAGAATAGTTTATGAAGTGAAGTGAATATGAAGGGATATTATTGATGCCTTAATTGGAACTAATTCTGAAAAATAACCCATCTGAAACTTGATTGGAATGATTACACACCTAACCCACTAAATACGTCTTTTATCCAAAAAAATAATTGAACTGCCGGTTATATCTCCGTTCGCATTGAATCATCATGATTTTCACGCTAAATTGTCTTTTGTTTTTGGGCCTAGGTAACTTGAGTAATTAAGTCCGCTGGGGTGTCTCTACACCTAATGCCCTAAAGCCAACTGGTTTGGATGCATTGGCCCAAAGCTCATTAAGAAGCCTAGAAAGTCCAGATTAAAACAAAGTCAAGCAAGTGTTCTCTCCGAGTTAAAATTCCTAACGGTTCTTTGTGTGAGAATAATCTTGAAAAAAGACAGGTTTTTATAAAAAATATTTCTAGCGGAGATATGAAGGTTTTATTCTATGATAAAGACTATTGCACGTTCATAGAGGTGTGTATGAAATGAAAACAAGAAAAAGGTGGAGTGAAAAATAAGACCTAGTTTCCTGTTAGGGAAGATTGAAATTCTGAAGTTGAAACTTTACTGGAAAACGAAACTTGAAAAATACTTAACTCTTTATAAAACTTATGTGATCCTTTTTAAATTTTTATCTGGGCTTTATTGTGTGACATGATGGCTTTAATCGATCCTTCTGGAACTTAACGACACTATTTGCACTGCACGTAAAGACATATAAAATCTTTAGTTAAATAAGAAGCGAGGTGTGAAAAATAAGGGTTCGATAGTCTAGACTTAGGATCATAGAATTGTTATTTTCTGAAACAAAACCTTAGGGTTTGAATCGTAGTTATTTTGCAAAATTAGCTTGACCGGATTTTGTGGGTAGTATCCGCTGAAAACCCTCAGGAGACAACACTCCTCCTACTAGGGACACCTAGAGGTTTAACGGCTTGTTGCACATGCTCAGTGCAATCGCGTTCCCTGCGAAAGTGAGGTTAGGAATTTTTGTGAATAAATTGGCTTTGCTCGGGACGAGCAAATGATAAGTTTGGGGGTATTTTTTCATATCAGATTTTTCCATTTGTATACCGCCCAATTTTTATCATATTGCTTATCGGTAGGTATTCTTGAGCCGTGTTTGCTAGTCAATTGCAGGATACAGGTTCTCGGCTCTAAACGGTGAAATTCATGGAAAAGCACGACAAATTCCGGATTACTGCCAACCACAGATAAAACACGGGTCTCTGCTTTCTATCCGTATGTTGCCACACACCAGTTTAAGAAGACAAAAGGGCAAATCGATTGTCATTTTCATGCACAAAGCACAATGGCAACACAAAGTCCAAGAAATCTACGCGGAGCTCAAGAAAATCATGGCAAAAGATCCACATCCAATCACCTTTTGATCTACTAAAATTCTGGAAGAAATGTGGAAAGATTATAAAAAACATATGCCAAACTGCAGACAAGAGCAGATCAGGAAACCCCACAAAACCCGAGAAGCCAAATCATCTATATGACCGCGGTTCCGCGGCCAATAGGGGGTCTAGGCCGCGGAACCGCGGCTGTACGGCCTCTGCAAACGTTCAACTTTTGGGGGCAGATTGGTAATTTTACATATGGACATATTGTTGCCCAAATTTTCCAGTTCCCTGCCTCTAAATAGTCCAGAACTTGCCAAATCCAAGAGTGCTTATTCTTGTATTTAGATTTAGGTTATATGTTGTTGTTCTTCTTCCTCCTCTCATCTCTTCTCCATTAAAAACTTGTAGTGAGCTTTTGTGAGTGAAGAATGAATAAAGGAGTTCTTGTTCTTACCATGCTTATCTTGTTATAATTGTTAATTATATTTGCTTGTATTTTTCTTTTGCTAAGCTAGTTGTTGTTATTTATTGTTTGTTTCTTTCTTGTTCTCTTTTCCTTTATCCTTAAACAACCACGATGCTTACGCTTGATCCTTGCCGAGGTGAGGTAGCAAATAGCTAGTTGTAATCTTCTAATCTCTTTCTTTCTATCTTCCTCCTTTGTTTTATTTTCTTTTCCTTATAATGGGTGAGTAGTTTTCATACTTGTTAGGGTAGGATAAGGAAAGTTTGAGAGAAGGAAATCTCTCTCACTCTTTCCTTGCCCAACATCTTAAATCGGACTCCCGTTAATTGAACCACAATCCGCTCCCTACGGCACCCTATCCTACATGATAGCGGTGATTTCTTAGTGAGACCGGTTGTGGTTGAATTAACCGGAGGTTAAGGCTAAGAGCCAAGAACGGATGGACAAGCACCAAAAGGAAGAACTTAAGCGTTGGAAAGCCTAGCTTATACTCGCAAGTTCCTTCCTAGTCGTGCTAATCCCCGTTGTTGCCGATTACCATAACACCGATATTAAGAGTGGCAACAAAAGAAGTGAGCGACTCCTAACTCAAAATAACCTAATCCTAACCCTAACAAGCTCTCTTTACATATCATTTTATCACATAGTAATCTGAAAACAAACCTGGACATTTGGACTTAACTCGTTAAAGCACATAGAAAAAGATTCACATCTCCCTGCGGACGACCCGTACTCAACCGGCTAGCTACAAGCGAAACCGTCTTGATGGCCGTAATAAACTTGAACACGCAAAACTCTATCAATCATGGTGCCACCTCGACGAGGAGCCAGGAGATCGAAGCAGCCGCAACAGAATGTGGGATGATGGTTAAAGAACGAAGGACTCGGATCGTTCGGTATAACTTTTCTACCCACTTTGTAGTTTGTTAGTTTAGCGTTAATGGCAGATCCGAGTTATAGTATGCGATAGCGCCAGTTGTAAAAGTTTTTGTTCCGTATTTGGCGTCTGAAAGACGACCGAGGCGCTACCGTAGACTTACATGGTATCAGAGCCACGCCATTAAGCTTTACTAACATGTTCTAACGTGTTTAAAACAACGATCGAACGAAATTTCCAAAATCGCGATTTTAGTGTTAAAGTTTCTGTCGATTTTAAAAACAGTTCCAAAAATTATTTTGAGCATCTCCGAAAATCGAGCAGGCTTTTCTAAGAAAACTGGTGAAATTTGGTCAAGTGATCTTACTGTACTGCCGCGGATCCGCGGCCAAAACCAGGGTTTGGCCGCGGATCCGCCGCCAGATTGTGATATCAAATCTCCCTATTTCTACAGTGGCTTCTACACAGTGAATTGTGGTGTCTGGAATATTTCTTTTGGGCCCAGATTTTGTTACTGTACAGCAGATGTACGTGGGGCCCACTTAGGGAAGTTTTGTCGATCGAAATTTAAACGTGTTAGTTTACAGTATTTACATTATATCTCTGACCGTGAATGTCATCCGAGCGGTAAAGTGCGTCTAATTGCTATAGTCCTTTTAGACGGATTTACGAACGTGACATTCGCGTTGATGTTCTGTGTTGTGCAGTGATGTTGCGGATTTGTCGTGGTGGATAGCAGTGTGCAATGGTAGTGCAGTTTGGATTTATTTGTACCTTTGATATTGCGGGGCGAGCGTCCAACATGTGGACTGCCGTCTCTGCCAGTTTGTATAATATTCTTTTGGGGCACGACCGGGCTGAGGTCGATGTACCCGTTGTACATATTTTTCATTTCTGTACTAGGTTTACCCCGCGACGGAGTGCACGGATAGACGGGTTCTGGAGGGCAACAGGTCCGCATCTCATGACTTTGAGAGGCAGAAGGGCCTCACTCTAGAATTGGCAGACTATTCGCCGAACTCGTAGGGGGTACAGGTTGACCCAAGGAGGGGTGCTCAAGTTACCGGATTCCGTGAAGTGCTGGGTGGTCCATTCACTTTGCTGTAGGGGGCTGCCTCGCTTCAGGTTTTGGCGGGTAACTTGCCGCACCCGTAGGGGTCTAGGTTTCATTGCACAGGCTATCCACACGACCAGGGGAACGTCGGGTTTCAGCAGCGGCTTTGTGAAACCCGGGGATCCTAGATTATCTGTATTGTTCTGTGATGCTTATTACTTTTCTGTAATGTTGCATATTATCACGCCTAGAGCGATTATTGTATATTGGTATATATACTAGTAGATGTTGTATATGTTTTGCACCCGCGCTAGTCCAGTCCCCGCTCTATCGTAAGTTAAGTAACCTAACGGGTGATGACGGGACCCAGTGGCGAATACGGATGGTTTATACATACATTTTATTTTCGTTCTTTTCTGGTGTGATTAATTGATGGGACTGCGTTGATTCTGATCAATGCAAAGGAAAACAAACCTGTTTGGATGTTGTTGGAACAGTTTTAAAAAGTGTTATTACAAAGACGTTTCTCTTTGTTTTCGCAGTGGTATTCGGTTGGAATATCCTGCACCTCATTCGACGAGGCAAAGGCCGAGATCCCTTCACCGGGAGTGACCCTTTGGGCAGAAGTTTACATCAGGGTAATAACTTCACTATAGTCGATTACATGTTGCTTTGCATCGCGGTATTCAGTTGGAATATCCTGCACCTCATTCCACGAGGAAAGAGCCGAGATCCCTTCACCGGGAGTGACCTCTTTAGCAAAGGTTTTCGCCACTATATTTTTATAAAAAGCTATCAGGTTCCTTCAACGAGATCAAGTTCATTACGTTAAAGGTTTTTTACTAAAAACCAGCCGTAGCCCTCCGTCATTTCTTATGGATGGTCAGTAGTATTCAAGCTATGTTTGTTGGCCTTCGTCAAGGCATAGTGTTTGGTAGCTGCTGGGGTATTCATTTGTTGCATAGATAGATGAGTTGATTTGGGACAGTCGTATTACCATGTTGGCCTTCATCAAGGGTATGTACGGGTGGGTTCGAATTGACAAGATAATGACGGGTAGAACTTGACATGTGACTTATGATTTGTTGGCCTTCGTCAAGGTCATAAGAACATGGGGTAAAAATTATATCGGGAGTTTATAAAGAAACTGAAACTTGCCAGGCATGCGCATACCTTCTGGAGTGTGATAACGTGAGTGGATTCCGTCACGTTATCATGCGATGAGAGTTGGATCCCGATTCCCACTGATGAGTTGGTTTACTCTTCGGGTGATCCCGATTGATTCTTCTTTCAGGTTTGGAGGAGAATTTGACAGTACAGTGGGAGGTTTCCGGATTAGATAAAGTGATAACCATTCTGATCTAGGTTAGAGTGCACGCAGAGTGTTTCTTTTCTCTCTCTCTCTTTGGCAGCGACCTTTGACCGACCCTAGACTATGACTCAGTGATCAAGTTGACCGAACCTTCTTAAAATATTGGCTTTTGGATTTTCTAAGTTGCATAAGTCATTACCGCTCCTTCTTTTACCCTTTGCATTTCTCAGAACACCCCGTATTACTACGGACATCCACTTCCATTGGATAGATCCATCGTATGGTTATATACGAACTCGAAGGGATTTCTTCGAGGATGGATCCAGGTTCAGCAGAAATAGAATTAGTTTATTCAGTTGTCTTTTATCATCACCTTCTCTCAGGTTGCGAGGGCTCCTTAGTTTAGGAGAGTACACCTATTACGCTTATTGGATAGTCTTCTTCCAAACCATAGGCAGGTGTCGAAAGGTAGGGAATGAAGAAAACCAATTAGCCTAAGTAGGGTGTACAGAAGGTAATATGTAAAGACAAAATAAAGGGATTAGAAAGAGGGCAAAGTAATTTGCGACTGCTATCATTCACGACCAAACCGCGTACTTCATCGCCACGCCTATTTCACCTTTGCTTTTTTCCCCAGTTCGGGAGAAATAGAATAAGGTATTATTCAGTTGTTTTTTATCATCACCTTCTCTCAGGTTATGAGTACTCCTTGGTTTAGGAGGGTACACCTATTATGCTTACTGGATAGTCTTCTTCCAAACCATAGGCTGGTGCCGAACGGTAGGGAAGGAAGAAAACCATTTAGCCTAACGATGGTGTACAGAAGGTAAAGACTAAAGACAAATAAAGGGATTTGGAGAGATGGCATTGAAATATACGGTTATAGTCATGAATTAGATTATGGAAGAGGCATTACTAGGAATACCAGGATACCCCTACGAAACATTTTCATGTTTCAGTGCATTGTTAAAGGAAAACTGATTTCCCGATTAGATACTTACTCCAGGGTATGTATTTACCAGGTATGATTCTCACATCTGTATGGTTTTACAGATGATGAGTGGGAGGAAGTTATTGGGAATAAGGTGATCATCCTTATTATATCGGAATTCGTTGTAATTGGTGATATTTGAGGAAGTCGCCTGGGTTTTTGCCGGACGGCATGTATTTGGTTTTGAGTATCCGTTGTTGTGCACCAATTTCAAAATGATATATCTGTACGTTTATTTTTATAAAGTGAGATATAACTTTTTGAAATTATGTCCATGACATTTACCTATATCAGTTGCCGATTGGGTAAGGAGTATTGAACAGCGGAGTAGTTCTTAACCATAAGTACAGTTTTCAACCTACGATGCACAAGGTTTTGAGTTATTGAACTCAGCGGACTTATACAGAGTATTGTATGTTGTCCAGTGTCCATCAGGACAAAGGGGTTGGTCCTCGTACTATGTTCTGTTTACTTATGACTTCTCTAGTTTTTAGACAACTGTTTCGCAGAAATACAAGGTCTAAGTTTTGAGAAGTTGTGGGTATAGGAATAAAGTAGAGAACCAGGTGTCGCAAGTATCGGGATTCTTCAAACAGATCGAAGATGTAGATTCTTGTGATTGGTATTCAGTTGATAGTAATGGTTTTGAGAAACTTGTTTCTCTTTCGGGTTACTCATAATTGGATGTATTCCAAAGTTGAGTAATGCTGATTGGCCTCTCTCCATTAAATAGATATGCACTGGAGACAGCTGCATGATAAGAATCTGGTTCCAATTAAATAAGTGCCAAAGTTTCTATATTGGATATAGAATGGTTCATATCTTAACGATGTTATGGTACGGGAAGTTGTTCAGCTTATGCTTAAAACCGGACTCTGAATAACTCAAGGCACGTTTCTGTAATGGCAGTTTGTGGGTTGACCCGGGCTATGTCAAAGGTTGATTTTCTACCATCTGGAAGATCAATAGTGATATTGTTCTTGACTCTCCACAGTTTTAGTAAAATGGATTTTTTCAGAAAACAGTAGTGGGAGTATGGTAGAATTGGAAGTGATTCCATAACCGCAAACGATTACGGAAAATTTAATAGGACCTAAAGATTCAATCAGGTTTGACATTCCATTAGCCACTCCGCTGATGTGGTGGGTAACCTCAGACACCCGAGAGGTACTACGGTAGCCTCAAGGATGGTAACAGGGAGGTTCTTGTTTACCCAGACTTGACACTACTGTTGTTCCAGGCTATGAGACCCGGCAGGAGGTTAAGTATAGCGTCGTTCTAAACTAGTTTTAGAAGTGCACGTATATATTATTCTGCCAGAGGGTTGTCGTGGTCAGTGGGAGCGGCGGAAGCATAGTGAGCAAGTAGCTTATGTCTATTTATAGACTAGAGCACATATAGCGGAGATAGATCATTTAATTTTGATATGACAGTCATGGTTTTGACTTCATCAGAATAGGGGATGGATCTGTTAAGAAGGTAGTAGGTGTGATGTCCTGGTATTTGGATGTCATACACAGAGTAGGAAGTAAAATTCCTATACTACGATCGGTTGTACTGTGGTCGTCACACAGTTGTTTCTCCAGACAGGATATGGAAATAATATCAGACATTCTGGTTTCTAGATCTATGGTTTTAGATCTGGATTTGGGTAGTTTCCCAATGTGGGTACTTTGACGGTATTCTAATGGTTTTTAGAATAGATGACTCCTGGTATGGTGGTGTACCTGCAGGTGATGGAGTCACCCTCTCTAAAGGTGTCTTACAGAATAAAGGGGAGAGGGATGTGCATGATTGACAGATCACTTGCTTAAGAAATTGAGTCAATCGTGAGATGTCAAGTACCACACCAGATGTTGTTTTTGCACTAGATGTGATAAGTTTATATTAATCCAATCCTGAAGAAACATAAGGAAGCAGTTTTAGAACATAAGTGTATGTTCTACGAATTTGATGACGGCAGCCTCCTTCGGAGACGGTTATCATTCCAGGCTTCAAAGGTGACATGGATGACAGAGTGATTGTCAGAGTTATAGTTTTCCCTCTGACGGGGGACAGTATTATGGACAGGTGGTCCAAGAGGATACTGTGGGAGGCATGGTGCAGGATACTGATTAGGTTCAGTTGACGATACAGTCTAAGAAGTTTGGATTTGGAGTTCATTTATGAACTAGGTCCCATCAGATATCCAGACATACTCTAATACAGGTATTACTCGATTCGGGAGATGGCTTTCTCCGCGAATTTGAGATTAAGAGAGACATAGAAAGAAACATCAGGGCGGATCCACTCACTGAGGCTATTTCTCGAACACAAGAGTTTTACAAACGGACTTTGTGAAACTGATTAGTAGAGAAGTTGGATGTTCGGTATCACACGGGATGTGAGTATGCGACATCGCAATAATTAGCCTTAAGTACAAGTGGGAGATTGTTGGATATAGTGCCCTCAAAGTCAATTATTGGATCGCAGGTACGTGATTGCAATGATTGAGGAGGACCTATACCGGTAGGACAGTCTTACTCGAGATGATAGTATGCTATCTGGTTTGCCTTTATCAGTCGTGTACAGGTTCAGGTGACTGATCACTATTACACGTTGATAGAGCCCTTAGGATCTTGCTTGACTACCAGCAGTATAATGGCGATCATATACGTGAGAGTTGGGTAGTCCATAAGCACATCCTTAATTGTGGTCCCTAGTCGTGGGGGTTTCGAGACAAGGCATCGATACTCCGGAGTAGACTAGTGTATACAGTCGAGACCCCGACGAGGGGCGGTGGCCGGTCTCACAAGCCACTGGTGTCAGTTGGATCACCTAAGATGTATACAGGTGCTCATTGGGTTATGAGTACACCGGACAGGACTCACCGGGAACCTGCTAGTTGGTATTATACCTATCGTCAGATAGCAGTTCCCTGGTGACATGTGTACAGGTTAGTTCATCGACCTGAGGTCGTCATTTGTCTCGTGTGAGTTCCCACTGTGCTTTGATTTCTACCCTACCACGGCTCAAAGGAGTCGTGCAAACAGGTATTTTTTGGGTACAGTCGCGAGCCACATGGAGCCAAGTGAGCAGATCGGCAGGGGATTCGTCTCTCCCGGTATTGGGGTTGAGATCGTGCTGTGTCTAGGAAAGCCATTACACCAAGTCCTTGTCTAAGGCAGGTGAGAATTACAGGTAAGTATTCCAGTAGTTTCTTAGGGTGTTCAGGGCTTGTCTCCGACACGACTTATACCGCTTTTGGGGTCTGACGTTACCAGCCCCCTAGGCCCGATATGCGATACTCATAGACGAACGGACCGGACTTTATGTATATTGTCACTGTTAGGCTCAGTAGGGTTCCAGGATGAGTTCGCTCATCGGCTACCCTTGAGGTCAGTACATGGGCAGCCGTTACGCACAGCTAGTGCCGCTGACGGCTTGTGGTTAAACCCACTGCCAGGGTACTGACGAGTCATTAGAGTCCCCCACAGATAGTTTCCCAAGTTCGGGCGAAACGGTATAGAGGCCGTATGGTTTTATGGCAGGGTTCGGAAAATGCACGTGCGTTTACGCACGTGTCATATTTCGGGCAGATAATACTGGTGGGCATTGGTTTAAGCCGGATCCATGTATTATATTGAGTAGATATAATATCTTTGTCTCAGTTGCATTTTTATTCAGTCGTAATACAAATACAGGTATATTTATACAGTTACGGGGTTATCCTGAAATTCGTTTCAGGATCGCTTTTGGAAGTTGCCAGTTTTCTATCACCCGTATTAAACATTCGGTTTAATACGGATTTATCTTTTCTTGAGATGAGTCATGAGTGTGGAAGGTTCTAGAAGGTTCTAGAAGAGGTGACTAGATTAATGAATCATGGTTTGCATTAAATGATTAGTGAGTCATTTTAGTGACTCATTGTTTCATTTAATGTTATGCTAGGTGTTAATATGACTCATTCTTTTCATTTAGTGCTAATGGTCACCCCCCCCCTCCTACACTCACCTCCCTCCTCTTGATAAAGTGGCCGGCCCCTCTCTCTTGAGGGAGTATGGTTGTTGATTGGAAAAAGATTATGGTTTTGGGTTCATGGAAATTAGATTGTTCATTTCTCATTTCATCCAATCCAAAAAGGCAATTTTATTAGCCATTCATCCATGGTCTTGGATGTAACGAGACAAAGTGTTCTACTCATTCTCTACATCAATCTTGGTCATCTCTTTTAGCAGACTTGATGACCGAGTTGCCTCGGTATAGAGGCGGGAGCCCGTTTAAAGATCCGTAGATGTGGTACCACCTCGACGAGGAACCAGGAGATCGGAGCAGCTGCAACAGAGCGTGGGATGATGGTTAAAGAACGAAGGACTCGGATCGTTCGGTATAACCTTTCTACACTTTGTAGTTTGTTAGTTTAGCGTTAATGGCAGATCCGGGTTATAGCATGCGATAGCGCTAGTTGTAAAAGTTTTTATTCCGCATTTAGCGTCTGAAAGACGGCCGGGGCGCTACCGTAAACTTACACGCCACACATCATATTAAGAGAAACCACATTTTTAAAACAACCATAAGTTTTCAAAATGTATCTACGGTTTCTCAAATCCAAAAATCTCATGAAAAAAAAATCTCATAAGCATGAACCAGTAATGAAACAATGAGTACAAGTACAGAACACCGTAATGCAAAACCAGTGTGTTTATATGAGCATGGCATCTAACTAAGTAAGAAAATGCGATAACCGATCTAGTAAATATGGTATGGGTATTAAACAATAACTAAAAAGTTACAGGTTATTAGGTTATATGGTGAAGTAGCGATTTCTAATGTGTACGTGACATGGCAATTACCGATGATGAGTGTGTGAGCCAGAGAGTATGTGTGCGTGAAACATGCGCATCATCGGTAATGGTGTGTGTGTCCTAACAGACAATGTCATATAAGATAAGGAAAAGAACGTGGTATGTATACCGAAAAAATGAGAATAATACAAGTATAGCAAAAAAAGGAAATTTTTAAACGCAATAATATAAAATACATAGCTGCATATGAGTCATACAGTTATAGTTTAAAATAGTAAGAATCGTTGTTTTTAAAAAAATAGAGGCTACGGTGTTTTTGAAAAAAAGATACCATTTGAAAATCCGCAGCGTCCCTTGAGGTTGTCATTTAAAAATGCATGACGATTCGTTATTTTTGATAATAGGTATGGCTCTAATTATATTCTAATATCTACTTAAGTGATTAGAAAACAATAATTTTCTGAGTCAATACATCCATAAGTCGGTGATCCTGCCTTATAGTATCACGTATGGTATAATCCATAGTACGGAATCATCAAGTCAAGAGTGCGGATCAATCATCATGTACATCATATCATATACGGTATAATCCATCGTACGATATCAACAAGTCAAGTGTGCGAATAAATCATCATGTGTATCATATCATGTACGGTATAATCCATCATACGATATCATCAAGTCAAATGTATGAGTCTATGGTCACGTACATCCTATCATCTCATCTAGTCACATATCGTCACATGTTATATCATCTCGTATCACATCAAGAACATATATATATCGCCTAATGTTCATATAATATATCATATCATATCATGAAATTTCATCTCATATCATATAACATACCTTTGTGACATCATGTCCGATCATATCGGCTTATATCATTATAACATGTCATATCCAAATCTCGTGATGTTATATCAAAGTTATCCTTAAACTTACATGTGTGTGTGTACACACACACACACACACACAAACACACACACACACACACACATACACACACACACACACACACATGCATATACATATATATACATATATCTATGTGTGTACAACATATATACCAATGGCTCAAGGCTAAGAAAATAAGAACTAAGGATATTCCTCCCTACGAGTATGCTTACTATCGCCTATAGTCTCCTAGAACCTTATTAGCTAAGCATACATATCTAATATTTATATATAACTATATACTTAGTACCCTAATACTACGGTTGCGGGGGTGCTATACGCTATCCACCCAACTTCCCCGTAGATATACATCCACTCACCTACTATCCTCGCTCTAGCCGAAGTTGATGAACGCCTTTCTCTCCTTCGTCATCCCGAAAGTTCATGCAAATGCACCTACAAGTCAAAGCACATCGTTTCGAAATCAAAATCAACTCTTGAAAACCAATACATCAAGAGAAGTGTACATTGGTTAGAACATATGGTCCACTCGTGCCAGAACAACAAAACAAGTCCTGACGTTGGCGTACGAACGTCAAACGACCATGCCAAAACTCAAATATCAAAAATCTGTTGGGTTACACTAACGCCCTAGACATCAACCATGGCGATTTGCGGAACAAAATTTTTTCTACGAGTTTAAAAATGGCGCTAGAATAACCCAATAAACTGGATCTTATAATAAACCTAACTAGCTAAACTATAAGAGCTATCTACTATGATAAGAAAGCCTCACCAAAAGATCCGTGTCCTTCAGTCTTCTTTCCTCATCATACGCTCCAAGTGGCCACCATGGTCGTGCTTGATCTTCTTTTCCCGCTCCATCGGTTCTCCGGGATCGAGCTTGCTCTTCGGTTCTTCTTTGTCGTAGATGATCCACCCGAGAGATGTGATCCATGGCTCTAGCTCTTAGCTAAGTGTCAAAAGGAGCAACTAGAGAACTTGGGATGCTAATCCAAGAACTCTAGGATGTAGTGTAAGGTTTAGGTGTTTTACTATCTCTATCTTGCTTCTTCTCTTGTTTTTCAACACATGAGAGTGTTGAGAGGAGGAAGACGATGAAGGTGGAAGAACTCAAGAGAAGGAGAGGAGAGTGGATCAAAATGGTGAGCACAAAAGAAATGAGGCAACCATAAGAGAGAAAAACCCCCCACAATGGTTTTGTATATCAATATCCAATAATAAAATATCTTAACCATGCTTCAATAGTTGTCACAAATGAATAAAGAATTCATTTGTCAACTATTGAGGCATGGTTCTCACCATACCCCCCATACCTTCACTTTACTCCTTATTTCCATTAAATAGATAAATAGAAAATAAACTAATGAGGTGTCCACCTTCTAGAATGTTATCCGTAATAAAATATGGATTACAGTCTACTGT
The DNA here is from genome assembly GCA_030015575.1 of Agapanthus africanus. Lineage (NCBI taxonomy): Eukaryota > Viridiplantae > Streptophyta > Magnoliopsida > Asparagales > Amaryllidaceae > Agapanthus > Agapanthus africanus. The sequence continues at coordinate 33,747,285 of CM057349.1, read as the reverse complement.
ATATTCATACCTGCATTCGGATAAAAACATGAATGCCCAAAAAGATAGAATAACACGAAGAACATAATACTAGAATATACATATCGAAATACATATATGAAAATTATTAAATCAATACTTGATTTAATAATCCGGATCAAACCCGAACCGGCAAGTATTATCAACTGTCCGATCGAAAGTCCGGGTACAAAATACATCAATCGATCGAAACCCTGCACGTATCTAATACGGCTACTACATCATTTCTCCTGAACCATGGAAACCCTCTGTGTGGGACTCTAAAGACTCAATAGTACGCCGGCAGTGAGTTACTGGATAAATCCATAACCACAAGCACGTCAGCAGCACTAGCTGTACGTAATGGCTACCCGGGTACCTGTCGAAAAGGAAAGCTGATGAGCAAACTCATCCGGATCCCTACTGAGCCTATCCGTGACAATTTTCGTACATTCCGGTCTTTTCGTCTGAGAGTATCGCATACCGGGTCTAGGGGTAGTAAACGTCAGACCCTAATAACCCGATAATTCGTGCCGATGCAGCTCAGGATCAATCTGGGAAACTACTGATCAGCCTATCAGTAAATCCCAACTGCCTTAGCCAATGTATTATGGTCCTGACCAATCAAACACAGTGCGATATCGACTCCCTATACCGAGAGAGACGAATCCCTAACAATCACTCACTGCCTCCATGTGGCTCGGGACTGTACCCAACCAAAAGCTGTTTGCACGACTCAGTAGAGCCGTGGTAGGGTAGTGATCAAAGTACAGTGGGAACTCACATGAGACAAATGACGATCTCAGGTCTAAAGACTAACCTGTACTCATGTCACCTGAGAACTTCCATCTGACGATAGGTATAATACTATCTAGAAGTTCTCAGTGAGTCCATCCGGTGTACTCACACCCAGTGAGCACCTGTATACGATCTTAGGTGCAAAAGACCAATAGTTGCGGGACCATACCATCTCCCCTCGTCTGGGTCTAGAAACGTATACACTAATCTACTCCGGAATATCGATGCCCGGTCTCGATACTTCCATGACTAGGGACCATTTAAGGATGTGCATACCGACTACCCAACTCCTACAAGTACGATCGCCATCACAACACAGGTAGTCTAGCAATGATCCTACGGGCTTTATCAACATGTATGAATGATACCTAATAGAAAATAAAACATATGCACGTGTTAAGATAAAGACAAACCAGATAGCATACTATCATATCGAGCAAGACTGTCCTATGCATATATATGTCCAAGCATCCATATGTATACATATACAATAATAGTCTCGAGGGCATACATATCCAACAATCTCCTACTTGCACTATGGCCATATATATTGGCGTATCGAATACCTAACTTCTGCTCTAAAGCCACATATTGGCATACCGCATACTCAACATCTCAAAAAGTCTCTCGAACTGTGCTTGAGGAAGGGACTTGGTGAATGGATCCACCGTGTTGTCTTTTGTGTCCACTCTCCGCACCTCGATCTCCCGGCGATCAATAATCTCCTTGATCAGGTGATACCGCCTCAAGATGTGTCTGGATCTCTAATGGGACTGTGGTTCCTTTGCTAAAGCCATAGCTCCATTGTTGTCACAATACAAAGCTATTGGGTTAACAATGGATGGAACCACCTGAAGTTCAGTAATGAACTTCTTAATCCAGACGGCTTCTTTTGCGGCATCGTTGGCAGCAATGTATTCAGCCTCCATCATCGAGTCTGCGACGGTGTCCTGTTTAGAACTCTTCTAGCAGACCGTCCCTCCGTTGAGGGTAAACACAAAACCCGAGACAAACTTGCTGTCATCCTTGTCACTCTGGAAGCTCGAATCGGTAGAAGACTCTACCTGGAGGTCCCTATTACCGAATACCAAGAACATTTCTTTAGTTCTTCTCAGGTACTTAACAATTTTCTTCACTATTGTCCAGTGGTTCTCACCTGGGTTAGACTGATACCGGCTCACTACGCTATGCGTGTAAGCTACATCTGGTCGGGTACATAACATCGCATACATTATAGATCCTACCGCTGAAGCGTAGGATATAGTGCTCATGCGAACGCTCTTCTCATCAGTCTTAGGAGACATCTCTTTAGAGAGAGTGATTCTAAGCAATACGGGTATATTATCGCGCTTGGAATCTTCCATACTAAATCTCTTTAGTACGGTCTCTATGTAACTGGACTGTGAAAGTCCCAGTAATCTCTTGGATCTATTTCTGTGGATCTTAATCCCCAGAATGTATGAGGCCTCACCCAGGTCCTTCATGGAGAACCTTTGTGATAAGAATAGCTTGACCGATTAAAGCATAGGAATGTCATTTCTTATCAAAAGAATGTCGTCCACGTACAAGACTAGGAATACGACAGTTCGTCCTATAATCATCCTATATATACATGGCTCATCTTCATTTTTGATGAAGTCAAAGTCTTTGATTGTTTCATCAAAACAGATGTTCCAGCTACGTGATGAATGCTTTAATCCATAAATGGATTTAAGTAACTTGCACACCTTCCCGTTGCTCCCACTGTCTACGAAACCTTCCGGCTGATCCATATAAACGCACTCTTCCAAACTTCCGTTTAGAAAAGCCGTTTTTACGTCCATCTGCCAGATCTTATAGTTATGGAAGGCAGCAATGGCAAGTAGGATCCGAATGGATTTGAGCATAGCCACTGAAGAAAAGGTTTCATCATTGTCCATACCTGGTCTTTGACGAAAACATTTTGCAACGAGTCTAGCCTTATAGGTTTCCACCTGCCCATCTACACCAAGTTTCCTTTTGTAGATCCATTTGCATCAAACGGGTTTTATCCTAGGTGGAGCAATATCCAAGGTCCACACTTTATTAGCGTACATGGACTCCATTTCTGATCGCATAGCATCCAGCCACTTATCAGAGTCCCTACTGATAATGGCCTGCCTGAAACTAGTAGGATCATCTTCTTCCAAGATGAATCCTCTCGATCCCCGTCTATGAGAAAACCGTAGTATTTCTCGGGCGGATGTGAAATCCTACTAGATCTGCGGAGTGGCTGAGGTTCGACTGGGACTTCTAAATCTTGAGGTTCTACCAAATCTTCAGTTATATTTTGTGGTTCAGAAATTTCTTCCAGTTCTACCGTACTCCCACTAACTTCTTTTGCAAGAAGTTCCCTTTCTAAAAAGGTGGCATGGCGAGATACAAACTCCTTCTGTTCCTCGGTGTGGTAGAATAGATATCCTAGTGAATTCTTAGGATATCCCACAAATTTGCATAGAACTGACCGTGCCTCAAGTTTGTCCGGTTTCTGTGTTTTTACATAGGCCGGACAACCCCACATCTTAATGAATTTAAGACATCGTTTCTTACCACTCCATATTTCATATGGAGTCTTAAGCACAAATTTGAAAGGAACCTGATTCAAAAGGTATGCTGTTGTTTGTAGCGCATGTACCCAGAATGAAAGATGCAACTCAGTCCTACTCATCATAGAGCGAACCATATCCAAAAGCGTACAATTCCTCCGCTCCAACACACCGTTGTGCTGTGGTGTATATGAAAGAGTAAGCTGAGAGAGAATTCCATTCTCTTTTAGGTATTCTAGGAATTCCGTGCTTAAGTACTCATCTCCTCTATCAGATCAGAGGATCTTGATACTTTTGCCAGTCTGGTTCTCTACTTCATTTCTGTAATCTTTGAATTTCTCAAAAGTTTCAGATTTGTATTTCATGAGATACACATATCCTAACCTAGAAAGATCGTCAGTGAATGTGATGAAGTACGAGAACCCACCCCTTACATGTATAAACATTGGACCACCTACATCCCTGTGTATGAGTCTAAAGAGCTCTGTTGTTCTTTCTCCGTGTCCGGTGAACGGAGATTTAGTCATCTTTCCCTTGAGACAAGACTGACAAGTTTCATAAGATGAAAATTCGAACGTGTTCAAAAATCCATCTTTGTGTAACTTGCTTAGTCTTTTCTCTCCAATATGACCAAGTCTACAATGCCACAAGTAGGATTCGTTCACTTCCGAACTCTTCCTCTTGCGTGTGTTTTGTATATTGAAAACCGTGTTTTGATTAAGAACATAGATACCATTACACAGTGTACCTTCTGCAACCAATACCCGATTAAGGTAAATGTTCATGATATTTCTATCAAGAACAAACTTATATTTATCTTTATCAACTAAAGAAATTGATATGATATTGATAACCATAGAAGATACATAATAGCAATTGTTCAAAATCATAGTATTGCTATTTGGCAATGCTATGTGATATTCACCGACGGCAGAAGCATCAACTTGTGCTCCATTCCCTACTCTGAGGGACATATCACTAGGTCTAACCATCCTACTTTTTCTCAGTCCTCGTAATAAATTACAGATATGAGATACTGATCCGGTATCTATTACCCAAGAGGTAGGACTGACTGAAAAGCAGTTCTCAATAATAAGAACACCTGAAGGAGACGCATTGGTATGCTTCTTCTTCGATGGGGTCATCAAGGAATTCATGCAGTCCTCTTTCCCTTACTCATACTCATGATGGCTGTCATAAGTAAGAGCCAAACCGACGTTCCCCAGCCCTAAATAAGAATTTGGATCGGTCAAGCGATACATTTTATTATCTTGATTAGGGCGTGAATTCGTTGCTACCTGGAGAGAGAGAAAAGAAACACTCAGCGTGTTAGTTATATATATGCCCTAGAGGCCATTGTTATACATATGATGTATATTATAGTAGATGCTTGGATATATATAGAGAGGACTTTCTTGCTCGTCATGATAGTATGCTATTTGGTTTCACTTTATCTTAACATGTTGACTTATATTAGTTTATTGTCTTACTCTCACATGTTGATAAAGCCCTTAGGATATGAACTCGACTACTAGGACTATGATGAGATCATACTAGTGGGGCCAAGGTAGTCAACGAGCACATCCTATAACTGTTCCTCGTCGAGGGTGTATCGAGACAGGGCATCGATACACCAGAGTAGACTAGCGTATACGCATCTTGACCCATATGATGGGCGATGGATGATCCCATATCCATCGGTTTTTGACATCAAAGATGGTGTACGGGTGCTCAGTGGAGACTAACTACACTAGACGGACTCGCCGAGAACTCCCAGATGGTATTATACCTCACGTCAGATGGCAGTTCTCCGGTGACACTGGTACAGGCTAGTTTGTAGACCCGAGATCGTCATAGAGTCTTGTGAGATTCCCACTGTGCTTTGATTTCCACCTTACCACGTCCAAGAGGGTATGCAAAATGGTGACTTTTGGGTGCAGTCCCGAATCACATGGAGGCAATGAGCGATAGGAGGGGATTCGTCTCTCCCGGTATAGGGAGTTGATGTTGTGCTGTGTTCGATTGGCTATAACTGGAAGTCCCTGGCCAAGGCTGAAATAGAGTGATGCTGATAAGTGTTATCAGTAGTTTCTCGACCTGTTATGAGCCTCACATCGACACAACTTATCGGTTACTGGGGTCTGACGTTTACCACCCCTAGACTAGATATGCAACATATCAGACGAAGAGACCGGACTGTACGGGAGTGTTACAGTTTGGATTCACAGGAGAATGTACAGGCTTGCTTGTTGATCTTCTGATCGATCAGTACCTGGGTAGCTGTTACATTTAGCTGACCGCTTGCAGCTTGTGGGTGTTTGATATGATCATCACCTACTGCCGGCGTACTGACGATTCTTTAGAGTCCTACACAGAGGTTTCTTGACTAAGGCAAAACGGAGTAGGTGCACATATGTCATATGTGCGGGACCGAGAATAATACGATATGAGATACCGTATTCTATTCTCGAGATATTTGATATCGGCCGGGTATATGTGATATAACCGGGTCATCGGATCAAGTGTTGATTTGATGAACTGATACAGTTTAATGCTGGTCAGTTATTTGAGAAATAGCCGGATTGTCGGATCAAGTGTTGATTCGATAATTTAATGTATAATTATATATGTGATATATTACATTACATTAACTAATATTGGCTCGCTTTATTGATTCATTTTCTCACCGGATAATACATTGATATATATGCGATATATGTTAATTGTATTATTTTCTTTTGTTACAAAAATATATTATATATGTGATATATAATATTGTAACAAGTTATGATTACTAATGCAACATGATTAGTGGAGATTAAACATGATTAGGGTTTGATTTGGGTTAGCTTTTTCATGAAGCTTCTAAAAGCTTTTCTTTTGTTTTAAGCTAAGATATTATGTGTTGATATTTGTGGAGATATTTTCTAACCCAACCCAAACCCTTTACCCTAGTTAAATCTCTACAATGGTTGGCCCTTTCATTATTAACCATGGGTTGCATTTGTAATTAGAATAACAATTCATTATTCATCACAATAGACTTCATCTTCTTCTTCCTCCTTAAGCTTACTAGCTTTTGATTTTGTGATGAGTGTGTGTGAGAAATTGATAATAAAAGAGAGCTAAATTCCTACTTCATCATCCTCATCTAATCTATCCACTTAGATTAGGGTGTTCACTTCATTAATACTTGATTATAGAAGTGAGAGCTTGAGTTAAAAAAACTTCAAGGTAGATCATCTTCGAAAAGGAAAACTTCAAGCAAGCATGGATCATTCGGGTTGTGGAGCCTCTCTTGAGTCCAGAAGATCATGGATCGTGGCGAAGGGACTACTACTCGGAGCTTATGAAGCGAAGGAGCGGACTACAAAGGTTATAACCTCTCTATCTTAGATGTAAAGATATTTACATGCATGTTTAACCTTAATTATCTAGCAAAGATCCTTGCTTTAACTTGTTCGGAACTTCTAAATTTTAAATCGGGCATGGTTGATTCCTTATAGACCCTTGTGACAGTGCCTAGTAACCCTACAGTGGTATCAGAGCCTAGCTAGAGCGTTAGGCGACGTGTATACGAAGTTAAAAGTCCGATCAAACCCCGAAACGTCGAATTTTGACCCCTCTCTGGAAATTTTTTAAAAATTTGATTTTTTCCGTATTAAAAATACTCAGAAAATTCAGTAGGGAATTCTAAGGATTACTGTAAAATACGAACCTCTAATACCCTGAAGTCGCCGCAGAACCGCGGCAGGAATATGCTTTGCACGGCGGTTCCGCGGCCGTACTTGGGAATTAGGGACTCGTATTTGTAGGGTTTATCCGTAGGTATTAGTATATACTTCTGGGAATTTTTAATATTACTCAAGTATTGAGTTTTCTGGAGATTATTTGTATTCGTTGATTCGATCGGAAAGTTTAACTTCGTTTAGTTTTTCGGATATTTTAGAACGTGTTAAAATGTTCGAACGGATATCAATAACTCACTTTTTCCCGACAGGAAAAACTTTCAAGTGTTGAATTTTTCTTAAGTTTAAAACTTTCGGAAAAACATGCAAGCATATCTGTGGACCCTCTAGAAGAACATAACCTTAACTCGATTATGTGACCGTCAAAACTGCCACTAAACCCTTGGGTTTGTAGTAGTTTAGCGTTGCCACATGTGAGGCATTGGTTTGACCCTTCTACGGCTGGTTCATTGGGCCTGTGACATGTTCTAGGATTTTTGAACTCCGCTCAAGTGTTGAGCTATTTGGAAAATCTTGGGTATTTGATTATTCGATCGGAAAGTTTAATATTGTATATTTATCTGGAATGTGATACAATATGTGGAATTCATATAGTTAGGCATGAAATGCGAAGTATATGATATTTCGGATTTAAGATGTCTAAAGTGATTGTGGATTCCAAATGTTGTAGTTTTACACTTTCTTTTCTGTGACCGTAAGCGTAGTATGTGGTGTATTGCCGGCTTCGTTGCTATACATCAACGACAATCGGGATACGCATACTTGCTTACGTTGATGATATGAGATATTATGTGTTGTTGTGATGTATTATATTGGATCGTCGTGTTCTGAATAGCCGGGGGTTTTATGTGAGATGAGGGTTTTAATTTTCATTCATGTAAAATTCATTTGTATGTAATATTCTTTTATTGGGGCACTTCCGGGTTGAGGTTGTTGTCACCATTGTATATTATTTACTTTTCCGCATTAGGTAGACCCAAGGAGGGGAGCATAAGTAACCGAGTTCTAGGGTCCAGTGGGAGGCCATCTCGAAGAGTCGAGACCGGGTCTCCTAACCCTAGAATTGGCAGTGTTGCTTGTCGCTGTCGTAGGGGTCTAGGGATGTGGGTTTGGCTATTCATTGCGACCGTGGAATCCGTGTTTTATACAGGCTCGATGTAAAACACGGATGTCCTAGTATATCCAATATTTCATATGTTATCTTCTGCTGCATTGTTCTGTGATGAGATCATATTACTGCCTGAGACGAATGCTTATACTATATATATATGATGATATACAAATATTACAGCTTTCGTTTCTTCTGTGATGCTTAGGAAGCATAATTGATAGGATTTATTAATAAGATTAATAAAAGAAAAGAAACCCAAAAGATGTTGTAGAATCAAAACTTTATAAAAGGGTAGCTACAGTTTTGCTTTGCACAGTGATATATATGATATACCCTGCACCTTATTCGATGAGGAAAGAGCCGAGATCCCTTCACCGGGAGTGACCTCTTTAGCAAAACTGGCAAATGCTATAAACTCGCGGTTTTGTTTTTTGATTGCTTCTATAGTTCTTGCTTTGCACAGCGGTATTTATGAAATATCATGCACCTTATTCGATGAGGAAAGAGCCGAGATCCCTTCACCGGGAGTGACCTCTTTAGGGAAACTGGAAAAGCCTAAAAAACACTCCTTTTCAAAAATCACTTGTTTCTACAACGATATCAAGTTCATTACGCTCATGGTTTTCTGAAAAACCTACGTAACCTTCCGTCATTTTAGGAAAATAGAGTACTTAGTATTCGTGCTGCGTTTGTTGACCATAGTTAAGGCGCAGTGTACGGTAGCTGAGTGATGTTTTTTTATATAACATATGATGTGATTAATTAGAACAGTCATATTACTTTGTTGACCATAGTTAAGGGTCATGTGGGTGGGTCTAAATTAATCAAGAAATGACGGGTAGAACTTGACTAGTGCTTATGATTTGTTGACCATAGTTAAGGTCATAAGTCACTAGGGGTAAAAGCATTGTCGGGAATTTCAAGTGTTTAAATTTGCAATGAGATTGCATACCTCCTATGAGATAGTTGGATCCCGATGCCCACTGCGAGTAAGTGTTACTCCTGGGAGAATCTTACACAGGACAATTAGCCGATCAAGTAGGTGTCTAGAAAGGTGTTAACGGGGTTAAGCCTCTAGGAAAACGAGGTTTATTTTAATTAGGTCCGTGCGAAAGCACGGGGAACCTCCCTCAAAGTACCAACACTGATCTGGCTGAATGATTGGCGAACTTATAAGGTGTAATTAATCCCGGCTAGTCTTACCTTTTAAGGTTTGAAGGAAGATTTGATAAAAACAGTAGGAGACATCCTGATTAGATAAGATAATAACCAATCTAATTTTGCAAGAGCATACGCTAAAGTGTTTCCTTCTCTCTCTCTCCAGGTAGCGACCATGTCAGGCCTTAATCAAGATAATAATATGGATGTATTGACTGAACCCGCTTATTATATTGTGCAGGGGAACGTTGGTCCCGTTCTTTCTCATAAGTGTTATAAGACTGAGCAGGAAATAGGAGAATATCTAGATTCTCACACCGCCCACACGAAGAATAAGCATGTTGATGCATCTTCTTCGGGTGTGTTAGTTATCGAGAACTGTTTCTCAGTTCACTCTACGTCCTAGGTATTAGATACCGGATCGGGATCTCACATATGTAATATGTTACGTGAGCTGCGTAAAGGTAGAGAACTGGGAATGGGTGATCATTCTGTAAGAGTAGGGAATGGTGCAGATATTACAGCCAAAGCTGTTGACGAATATCACCTTGTATTACCAAGTAGTAATACATTGATTCTAAACAAGTGCTATTATATACCGAACATGATGTGCAACATTATATCAGTTTCTTTATTAAGTATAGAAGGATATAATTTTTTAATAAAGGATAATGTTATGAATATCCTCCTAAATCAAAAGTTGATTGGATCAGGCTCGTTACATAATAGCATATACGTTCTCAATCAAACAACAGTCCTTAATATACAAAATACACACAAGAGGAAGAGTTCAGAAATGAACGAATCCTTCTTATGGCATTGTAGACTTGGTCATATCAATACGACACGACTAGCTAAGTTACTAAAAGATGGATATCTGAATACGTTCGAATTATCATCTTATGATACTTGCCAGTCATGTCTCAAAGGCAAAATGACCAAAACTCCGTTTAGTGGACACGGAGTAAGAGTTACAGAACTCTTGGGGCTGATACATAGTGATGTATGTGGACCCATGTCTACACATGCCAGGAACGGTTCTTCCTACTTCATTACATTCACTGACGATCTCTCAAGATATGGACATGTGTTCCTGATGAAACACAAGTCTGAAGCTTTTGAGAAATTCAGGGAATATAAGCACGAAGTAGAGAACCAAATGGGCAAAAGTATTAATATCCTACGATCTGATCGAGGAGGAGAATACTTAAGCAACGAGTTCCTGGACTATCTAAAAAAGAATGGGATTCTCTCTCGGCTTACTACTCCTTATACACCACAGCACAACGGTGTATCGGTGCGGAGGAATCGCATCCTATTGGATATGGTGCGCTCTATGATGAGCACCGCTGAGTTACCTATTTCCTTTTGGGGTTATGTGCTGGAGACAGCCACATACCTATTGAATAGAGTTCCAACTAAATCAGTGCCTACCACTCCATATGAGATTTGGAATGGGAAGAAACCATCTCTTAAACGAGTTAAGATATGGGGTTGTCCGGCCTATGTTAAAAAGCAAAATCCGGACAAGCTCGAGGCAAAATCAAGTTTATGTAAGTTTGTGGGATATCCAAAAGATTCCTATGGATATACCTTCTACCACGGTGAGGAACAAAAGGTGTTTGTTTCTCAATATGCCACCTTTTTAGAAAAGGAATTTCTTGCTAAAGAAATTAGTGGCGAAGAGGTAGAGCTGGAAGAGGTTCCAGCGACACAAACTGCAACTGAAGATTTAGTGGAACCAGAGGATTCAGTAGTACCCAATGAACCCCAGCCTCTCCGCCGATCTAATAGAGGGTTTCTCATCCACCTGAGAGATACTATGGTTTTCTCGTTGATGGTGGGAGTGAGGATTGCATCATGGAAGATGATGACCCAACTAGCTTCGAGCAGGCCATCACGAGTGGTGACTCTGTGAAATGGCTGGATGCAATGCGATCTGAGATGGAATCCATGTACACCAACAAAGTATGGACTTTGGAAGTTGCTCCTGAAGGGGTAAAACCCATTAGGAGCAAATGGATCTTTAAGAAGAAACTTGGTGTAGATGGAAAAGTTGAGACTTTCAAAGCTAGATTTGTTGCAAAGGGTTTTCGTCAACGACCAGGTGTGGATTATGACGAAATCTTTTCTCCAATGGCTATGCTTAAGTCCATCCGGATCTTACTTTCCATTGCTTCATACCATGACTACGAAATCTGGAAAATGGATGTTAAGACCGCTTTTCTGAATGGTGATTTAGAGGAGTGCGTGTACATGACTCAGCCAAAGGGCTTCATAGACAGTGGGAGTAGCAGAAAGGTGTGCAAGCTGCTTAAATCCATCTACGGGTTAAAGCAGGCATCGCGGAGTTGGAACATCTGCTTTGATGCTGCAGTCAAAGAGTTTGACTTCATCAAAAACTTAGATGAACCTTGTATATATAAAAAGGTTGCAGAGAGTAAGGTTGTCTTCCTCGTATTGTACGTCGATGACATACTCTTGATAGGAAATGATGTTCCTATGCTACAATCGGTCAAGCTCTTCTTATCACAAAGATTCTCAATGAAAGATCTAGGTGATGCCTCGTGCATACTGGGAATAAAGATCTATAGAGATAGATCTAAACAGATACTGGGATTGTCCCAATCCAGGTACATTGACACCATACTAAAGAGGTTTAGTATGGAAGAATCCAAGCGTGGGAACCTACCCACGATCTCTGGACTCACTCTCTCCAAAGAGATGTCTCCCAAGACTGATTTGAAGAGAGCTCGCATGCAAGGGATACCCTATGCTTCGGCAGTAGGCTCTATCATGTATTCGATGCTATGTACCAGACCCGATGTAGCATACTCGCTAAGTATAGTGAGTAGGTATCAAGAAGATCCTGGAGAGAGTCACTGGATAGCTGTGAAGAACATTCTCAAGTACTTGAAAAAGACTAAAGAGATGTTCTTGGTGTATGATGACGGAGAACTCCAGGTGGAGTCCTTTACCGATTCAAGCTTCCAAAGTGATAAGGACGAATCTAAGTCGCACTCAGGATTTGTCTTTACCCTCAATGGAGGGGCGGTGTGTTGAAAGAGTTCCAAATAGGAAACCGTTGCAGACTCAACGATGGAGGCTGAATACATCGCTGCCAACGATGCTGCAAAAGAGGCTGTCTGGATGAAGAAGTTCATCACTGAACTTGGTGTGGTTCCGTCCATTGAGCATCCAATACCTTTGTATTGCGATAACAATGGAGCTGTGGCTTTGGCCAAGGAACCCAGGTCCCATCAGAAGTCCAGACATATTCTGAGGCGGTATCACCGGATCCAGGAGATAGTTGATCGCCGGGAGATCGAGGTCAGGAGAGTTGATACAAAGGAAAACACTGCGGATCTACTGACGAAAGCCATTCCCCAGACACAGTTTGAGAGACTCTTCGGGATGCTGGGTATGAGATACTACAACAGCTGGCCTTAGTGCAAGTGGGAGATTGTTAGTTATATATATGCCCTAGAGGCCATTGTTGTACATATGATGCATATTATAGTGGATGCTTGGATAAATATAGAGAGGACTTTCTTGCTCGTCATGATAGTATGCTATTTGGTTTCACTTTATCTTAACATGTTGACTTATATTAGTTTACTGTCTTACTCTCACATGTTGATAAAGCCCTTAGGATATGTACTGGACTACTGTGACTATGATGAGATCATACTAGTGGAGCCAGGGTAGTCAACGAGAACATCCTATAACTGTTCCTACTCGAGGATGTGTCGAGACAGGGCATCGATACACCAGAGTAGACTAATGTATACGCATCTTGACCCATATGATGGGCGATGGATGATCCCATATCCATCGGTGTTTGACATCAAAGATGGTGTACGGGTGCTCAGTGGAGATTGGGTACACTGGACGGACTCTCCGAGAACTCCCAGATGGTATTATACCTCACGTCAGATGGCAGTTCTCCGGTGACACTGGTACAGGTTAGTCTGTAGACCCGAGATCGTCATAGAGTCTTGTAAGATTCCCACAGTGCTTTGATTTCCAGCTTACCACGTCCAAAAGGGCATGCAAAATGGTGGCTTTTGGGTGCAGTCCCGAATCACATGGAGGCAATGAGCGATAGGAGGGGATTCGTCTCTCCCGGTATAGGGAGTTGATGTTGTGCTGTGTTCGATTGGCTATAACTGGAAGTCCCTAGCCAGGGCTGATATAGAGTGATGCTGATAAGTGTTATCAGTAGTTTCTCGACCTGTTATGAGCCTCACATCGACACGACATATCGGTTACTGGGGTCTGACGTTTACCACCTCTAGACTAAATATGCAACATATCAGACGAAGAGACCGGACTGTACAGGAGTGTTACTGATTGGATTCACAGGAGAATGTACAGGCTTGCTTGTTGATCTTCTGATCGATCAATACCTGGGTGGCTGTTACGTTTAGCTGACCGCTTGCAGCTTGTGGGTGTTTGATATGATCACCACCTACTGCCGGCGTATTGACGATTTTTTAGAGTCCTACACAGAGGTTTCTTGACTCGGGAAAAACGGAGTAGGTGCACATATGTGATATGTGCGGGACCGAGAATAATACGATATGAAATACCGTATTCTATTCTCGAGATATTTGATATCGGCCGGGTATATGTGATATAGCCGGGTCATCGGATCAAGTGTTGATTCGATGAACTGATACAGTTTAATATTAGTCGGTTATTTAAGAAATAGCCAGATTGTCGGATCAAGTGTTGATTCGATAATTTAATGTATAATTATATATGTGATATATTACATTACATTAACTAATATTGGCTCTCTTTATTGATTCATTTTCTCACCGGATAATACATTGATATATATTCGATATATGTTAATTGTATTATTTTCTTTTGTTACAAAAATATATTATATATGTGATATATAATATTGTAACAAGTTATGATTACTAATGCAATATGATTAGTGGAGATTAAACATGATTAGGGTCTGATTTGGAGCTTTTTCATGAAGCTTTTAGAAGCTTTTGTTTTGTTTTAAGCTAAAATATTATGTATTGATATTTGTAGAGATATTTTCTAACCCAACACAAACCCTTTACCCTAGTTAAATCTCTACAATGGTTAGACATTTCATTATTAACCATGGGTTGCATTTGTAATTAGAATAACAATTCATTATTCATCATAAAAGACTTCATCTTCTTTTTCCTCCTTAAGCTTACTAGCTTTTGATTTTGTGATGAGTGTGTGTGAGAAATTGATAATAAAAGAGAGACAAATTCCTAATTCATCATCCTCATCTAATCTAGCCATTTAGATTAGGGTGTTCACTTCATTAATACTTGATTATAGAAGTGAGAGCTTGAGTTAAAGAAACTTCAAGATAGATCATCTTCGAAAAGGAAGACTTCAAGAAAGCATGGATCATTCGGGTTGTGGAGCCTCTCTTGAGTCCAGGAGATCATGGATCGTGGTGAAGGGACTACTACTCGGAGCTTATGAAGTGAAGAAGCGGACTACAAAGGTTGTAATCCCTCTCTCTTATATGTAAAGATGTTTACATGCATGTTTAACCCTAATTATCTAGCAAAGATCCTTGCTTTAGATTGTTCGGCACTTCTAAATTTTAAATCGGGCATGGTTGATGCCTTATAGACCCTTGTGACAGTGCCTAGTAACCCTACACAGCGTGCGCACTTGCAAGATTAGATTGGTTATTAGTTTATCTAATCAGGATGGCTCCCACTATTTCCTCGAATTCTTTTTCAAACCTTAAAAGAAGAACATGTCAGGATTAATCGCACGTCACAATACTTGCTTAACCTTTCGGCCAGGCTAAGGTCGGTACTTCGAGGGAGGTTTTCCAACGCTTTCGCGAAGTTCCTTAATTACATAAGCTCTTTTACCTGGAGGTGTAGCCCCGCCAACACCTTTCTAGACACCTACTTGGTTTATAACATTGATTGTTAAGTGAGAAAATCTCCCAAGAGTAATCCTATTCATCAGTGGGATCGGGATCCAACTATCATTGTGTGATAACCTAGATGGAAGCCACTCTAGTTACCACACTCCAGAAGGTATGCAACACTAGCAAGTTTCCTGTATATTTGAAACTCCCGATGTAGTTTTTTCCCCTAGGACCCAAGTGACCTTGATGAATAATCAACAAATCAAAAGGTCCTAGTCAAGTTCAACCCGTCGTTATCCAAGATTTTATTAGAACAAACCGCATGATCCTTGACGAATAATCAACAAAATCATGCGACTGTCCTAATCAATCGCATCTATCTATGCAACAGAGAATCATTACTCAGCTACCATTCACTGTGTATTGATGAATAATCAACAAACGTGGCACGAATACTAAGTACTAATTATTACTAATTATCTGAAATGACGGAGGGCTACGATTGGGTTTTTGGCGAAAACCCCTTTAACGTAATGAATTTATCGTTGAAGGAACCGGATAGCTTTGAAAAATGAGTGGTTTAGGCTCCGCTTTTGAAAACCAGTGGTTTTGAAGAAAACCGAGTAATCTACAGTATATGCTTTTGCTCAAGAGGTCACTCCCTGAGAAGGGATCTCGGCTCTTGCGTCCTGGAATGAGGTGCTGGATATTCACAACCGAATACCACTTTGTAAAGTGAAAGAATATAACTATAGTTTTTCGAAATTTGTTCCAACAATATCTTTTAGGTTTCTTATCTTGCATTAATCAAAATTAATGTGGTCCCATCATTTAATCCTATCACACCACAAAAGAACGAAAATACAGTGTACGTATATACCATCCGCATTCGCCACTGGGCTCCGTCATCACCCGTTAGGTTACTTAACTAACGGCAGAGCGGGGGCTGGACTAGCGCAGGTGCAAAACATATACAACATCTACTAGTATATATATAAATATATATAACATTTGTCCCAGGCATGATAATAAGCAACATCACAGAATCTCAGCAAGTAACACAGAACGGTGGATAATCTAGGAGCCCCGGGTTTCATTTGAGCCGCAAATGAGACCCGACGTTCCCGGTCGTGTGGATAGCCCGTGCAATGGAAACCTGGACCCCTGCGAAATGCGGCAAGTTACCCACCAATCCCAGAAGTGAGGCAACCCCAATCAACAAAGTGACTAGGCCACCAAGGACTTCACGGGACCCGGTAACTTGAGTGCCCCTCCATGGGTCATACCTATATCCTCTACGAGTGCGGCAAATAGCCCGCCTATTCTAGAGTGAAGCCCTCTCTGTCTCAACACCATGAGATGCGGACTTGTTTCCCTCTAGAACCCAGCTATTCGAGCACTCCACCGCGGGGTAATCCTAGTACAGAAAATGAAAATATGTCTAAAGGTGACATCGACCTCAACCCGGACGTGCCCCAATAAAATAATATACAACACGGTGGAAACGGCTGTCCACATGTCGGACGCTCACCCCATAATAACAAATGTACAAATGAATTTAAACTTTACTAAACCATTGCACCACTGGCTATCCACCACGACAGTCCAACCACAATATCAGCACAATCACAGAATATCAATGTGAATGTCATGTTCGCAAACTCGTCTAAAAGAACATATAGCAGTTAGACGGGTTATACCGATCAAATGACATTCACGATCGCAGATGCTAATCTAAGTACTGATAAAAATCACGTATTTTAAAATTTCGATCGACTAAACATTTCCGTATAGGCCCTAAAGAGCTAACCAGTACTCAAACAAATCTAGGCCAAAAATATACATTCCAGAAATCACAATTCCATATATAAGAGCCCCAGAAGAAAATTTGCGCACAGGAGCCCAATACGGCCGCGCAACCGTGGCAAACATGCATGTTATGCCATGGTTCTGCGGTGTTATTGTGGGCTCGTATGCCCAATTTTTCTTCTACTATCTTAAAATAGCTTGCACGAATTTTTGATACACTAAAAATGATTTTTGAACACCTTTTGAAAATCGACAGAAACTACAAAATGGAATTGCGGTTTTGGAAAACTTCGGTCGATCGATATTCTAAACATGTCAAAACTAGCTAGTATAGGTTTTATAAGTGGCTATGATACCATGTTGGGTTACACTAACGCCCTAGGCATCAACCGTGGCAATTTGCGGAACAATTTTTTTTCTACGAGTATAAAAACGGTGCTAGAATAACCCAATAAACCGGATCTTACCATAAACCTAACAAGCCAAACTATAAGAGCTATCTACTATGAGAAAGCCTCACCAAAAGATCTGCATCCTTCGATCTTCTTTCCTCATCATACGCTCTAAGTGGCCACCAAGATCACGCTTGATCTTCTTTTCCCGCTCCATCGGTTCTCCGGGATCGAGCTTGCTCTTTGGTCCTTCTTTATCGTAGATGATCTCGAGGGATGTGATCCATAGCTCTAGCTCCTAGCTAAGTATCAAAAGGAGCAACTAGAGAACTTGTAATGCTAATCCAAGAACTCTAGGATGTAATGTGAGGTTCTAGGTGTTTTACTATCTCTATCTTGCATCCTCTCTTGTTTCTTAACACATGAAAGTGTAGAGAAGAGAAAGATGATGAAGGTGGAAGAACTCAAGAGAAGGAGAGGAGAGTGAATCAAAATGGTGAGCACAAAAGAATTGAGGCAACCATGAAAGAGTAAAAACCATAATGGTTTTGTATATCAATATCCAATAATAAAATATCTTAACCATGCTTCAATAGTTGTCACAAATGAATAAAGAATTCATTTGTCAACTATTGAGGCATGGTTCTCACCATACCCCCCATACCTTCACTTTATACCCCATTTCCATTAAATAGATAAATGGAAAATAAACTAATGAGGTGTTCACCTTCTAGAATGTTATCCGTAATAAAATACGGATTACAGTCTACTGTATATACATACCTACATTCGGATAAAAACACGAATACCCAAAAAGATAAAATAACACGAAGAACATAATACTAGAATATACATATCGAAATACATATATGCAAATTATTAAATCAATACCTGATTTAATAATCCGGCTCAAAACCGAACTGGCTAGTATTATCAACTGTCCGATCGAAAGTCCGGGTACAAAGTACATCAATCGATCGGAACCCTGCACGTATCCAATACGGCTACTACATCATTTCTTCTGAACCATGGAAACCCTCTGTGTGGAACTCTAAAGACTCGACAGTACGCCGGCAGTGAGTTACTGGATAAATCCATAACCACATGCACTTCAGCAGCACTAGCTGTACGTAACACTACCCGGGTACCTGTCGAAAAGGAAGGCCGACGAGCAAACTCATCCGGATCCCTACTGAGCCTATCCGTGACAATCTCCGTACAGTCTGGTCTCTTCGTCTAAGAGTATCGCATACCGGGTATAGGGGTGGTAAACGTCAGACCCTAATAACCCGATAATTCATGCTGATGCGGCTCAGGACCAATCCGGGAAACTACTAATCAGCCTATCAGTAAATCTCAACTGCCATGGCCAAGGTCTTATGGTCCTGACCAATTAAACACAGTGTGATACCGGGAGAGACGAATCCCCAACAATCGCTCACTGCCTCCATGTGGCTCGGGACTGTACCCAACCAAAACCTGTTTGCACGACTCAGTAGATTCGTGGTAGGGTAGTGATCAAAGCACAGTGGGAACTCACATGAGACAAATGACGATCTCAGGTCTAAAGACTAACCTGTACTCATGTCACCTGAGAACTTCCATCTGACAATAGGTATAATACCATATAGAAGTTCTCGGTGAGTCTATCCGGTGTACTCACACCCAGTGAGCACCTGTATACGATCTTAGGTGCAAAAGACCAATGGTTGCGGGACCATACCATCGCCCCTCGTCGGGGTCTAGAAACGTATACACTAGTCTACTCCGGAATATCGATGCCCAGTCTCGATGCTCCCATGACTATGGACCATTTAAGGATGTGCGTACCGACTACCCAGCTCCCATAAGTATGATCACCATCACAACGCAGGTAGTCTAGCAATGATCCTACGGGCTTTATCAACTTGTATGAATGATACGTAATAGCAAGTAAAACATATGCACATGTTAAGATAAAGACAAACCAGATAACATACTATCATATCGAGCAAGACTGTCCTGTGCATATATATGTCCAAGCATCCACATGTATACATATGCAATAATGGCCTCTAGGGCATACATATCCAACAAAATCAAGTTTTCCAAAGTCAGAAAATATTGACAGAGCAAGTAAAATGACTCCAGATTCTACCTAAGGTGAAATTAAACTTTTTTGCATATAGGGTATGTCTAGTTATCAAATGAGTAAGCTGCAGACCAAGTTTCAGACCCTAACTCCAAAATTGGGCGGAAAATTGCGGCCAAATTGAATAAAACGGCGGCCAAAAGTTGAGAGAATGGGCTCGGGTTTCTAGGGTTGCTTCCTAGTGATCTGCACATCTCACTGTATCTGCTAATAATTTTTCAGAGTTCTATAGTCATCCCAGATTCCATTTGAACATCAAAAGTCAATGAAAAACCGATGTCGGAAAATTCTGAACTCAAGTTTGGCACTTCTACACTCACTTAGACTAGGGATTCTATCACTAAAAGGCCAGTAGTCACTCTCTAAACTCTCTATTATAGTACTACTACTTATTTAAACCACCACAGATCACCCTAAAATTTTCCAAGTTCACTAAACACACACTTTTAAGCTCTAAACTACTTTGTGAGGTTAGGAAACATAAAAATTTAGTGAAAGGTGAGTATATTACCTCAAAAAGAAACTAAAGAAAATTCTAAGATGGCAAAATGAGCTCAAGACTAGAAATTAATCCCACCATACTTGTAGTGAGCTTAGAAATAATTATGTAAAGCGAAAATAGGATTTTAATGAGGTTTTGAGAGTGTTTTGTGGTGGTAGAATGGGTGGTGGAGGAGGTGGAGAAAAATGGAGGAGGAGATGAAGAAAGAGAATGAGGGAAGCAAATGGAGAAACGGTGAGATAAAGAAAATCCAAATGAAAGGTTGTAGAAGTTTCTTTCTCTCCCTCTCTCTCTCTCACAACCATACTTTCTTGTCCCCCCTCATTTTTATTTCTTTTCTTTTCTTTTCTCTTCTCATTTTTTTTTTAAAAAACAAAAGAAACTCAAAACCATACAATGAAACATAATACAATGTGTCATGACATATTAAACATGGTTGAAAAAAATGAATTTGGCTTAATGCATAATTAGTAATTTACTAATCAAGTTTAACATAAACTTGTATATAAATAATTGTATACCAATTTATAAAATACCCAATTCAATCAAATGCTTTCATAATTTATAATTCATATTAATATTCCATTTATTTTCCAAATTATATATATATAATTATACAATTCCATTAAAACTAATTTTCATACTTTTATATTATTCATAAAATATATTATTTTATTATTTAAATTCAAAAAATAATATTTTATATTTTCTGAAATGTTACACTTTCATCAACTCTTCTCGAATAGGTCCGACTGACACGCATAAATGACTTCCATATCGCAAGGATCCATCTTTATAGATGATGAAGTCGGTTCGTAATTCACTTTCTACTTGTTCTCGGATGTATTGTAGCTTGACATCATTTGCTTGAGTTGCCTTATCTGGTTGACAAGAGTGGACTGGACTTTTAAGTTTATCAAAGATGACGCGCTACCTGGCACAACTATTTCAATCCCCAATCCATGCATTTCTTGCTATAGCTTCCACTGAGCAGTGAGGTTCATTGCTAATGGCTGGAGACTAAGTGCATCAGGAACTACATTCATCTTCCCAAGATGATACTGTAGGTTAATGTCAAAGTCCGCCATGAGTTCTTGCCATCTTCTCTGCCACATGTTGAGTTCCTTTTGAGTAAATACATACTTCAGACTTTGGTGTTCAGTGTCTATATCCACTCGCTCTCCCAATAAGTAGTGATGCTAAATCTTGAGTGCGAAGATAACGGCTGCCAATTCCAGATCATGTGTTGGATATTTGCGTTCATGAAATTTTAGTTATCTTGATGCAAAAGCCACAACTTTTCTATGCTGGTCTAGAACACATCCTAATTCTTTACCGGACGCATCACAATGCACATCGAATCCGCCAGATTCATCTGGTATTACAAGAATAGCTGCAGAGGTTAAGATCGACTTGAGTTCTACAAAAGCCTTTTCACATGCTTCTGACTACACGAATGCTTCGTCTTTATGTGTGAGCTTGGTCAGGGGTGCTGCGATTTTTGAGAAACCTTCAATGAGTCATCGGTAGTATCCAGCAAGCCTAAGAAACTTCTTATATATTTCACCATCTTTGGTGTCGGCCACTCGCTGATAGCCGACACCTTAGCTGGATCCACAGAAATTCCTTTACTTGAAACGATATTTCCGAGAAATCCGACTTGATCTAGCCAAAATTGACACTTGCTATATTTGGCGTAGAGCTGATATTGTCGTAATGTCTCCAGGACAATCCGTAAGTGCTTGGCGTGCTCTTTCCGATTCTTTGAATACAGCAGGATGTCGTCGATGAATATAACAAAAAACCTGTATAAGTACTCTCAGAAAACTTGGTTCATCAAGCTCATAAAGATGGCAGGTGCATTGGTCACTCCAAATGGCATTACGTGTCATGACCCAAAATTTAGCACGTGACCGGCACTTAAATTACGCAACGTCTAAAGGTGTAACATAAATCAAGTAAGCCGAAGCCCAGAAAATCTAAACCTTTTTGCGGAAAATAGTGGGGGTGCAGTTTTGAAATAAAGGTATAATAAATTTTGTTTTTCTTTAAATGCAGCTAATGAAACATGAAAATGCAAGTGGATTATACTAGAGTTGAAAACATGTTTCGTCTTTAAAAATTTGGGTAGCACCTCCCTTGTATATTTTGATCCAAAACCATATACACAACAATATATAGGCATCCCCAAGCGGGAGCTAGCTCTTCGCCAACTGGCGGAATCACAACCACGAAATAACATATATATGACGTCCAATGGTGAAGATCAACCCAAAAAGAACAAACAAAGAAGCAAGACATTAAAACTCAAGAAAAGCGATCATAAACCCATCGCTCTAAGTCTCTCACAATAACCAAGTCTGATTAGGTATACCAATATACAATGTCTAGTCTTTGATCTGATCTAATCTGATGGAGTTTATTTAGATACAACAGAATATAACAGTACAAGAGTGGGCACGATCAAATATGTTTCCCACCTACCAAAGCAAACACCCTGGATGAAGCTGTGTGCCAGCAATACCGCAACTGATCCCAAGCGGTCAAACCTGTAAGAACTTTGGCACAACGGGGGTGAGTTGCCAACTCGTGAGTAGAAAACATCAGCAAGTAGAAATCAAATCAAAAAACGATTTCCTAAATCACTATATCCTGAAAGTAATACTATAATATCTAGGGTGACCAAGTACGCATATATGTCAACAATCGAGTCAATACAATGACATATATAAATAAACATCTGACATCATATGCTTGTATGCATGTGGATATCATCCACGTGTCCATCAATGACACAAACAATATCATGGAACCTGAGTGTCCCATACTGACACTCGAACATCATGAAAACATAAGCCTGTATATATATAAGGATATCTACACGTGTGTCCATCAACGACACATCAAAATCAGGGAACCTGAGTGTCCAACACCGACACTCGAAACATCATGAAAACATGTGCCTATATATATGAGGATATCAACCACGTGTGTCCATCAACGACACATCAAAATCATGGAACCTGAGTGTCCAACACCGACACTCGAAACATCATGAAACCTGAGTCCAGCATCGACACATAAATCCTCATATCTCAGACGTCGCATACTCAGATCGGCCCTCATATCTATCTTATCTCAGGCGCCGCATCCTCACATCGGCCTTCATATCATAACTCCAAAACAGTATACTCTAGATATCCGCCGAGTTCTATACAATCACCGGTAGGTAGTGCTCCGCTGCCAGGCTCACCGCCTAATAATATGAGTCTTCTTGCCCTGGGATACCTCACCGGGTCCACCATGTACCCGCAGACGGTGCCTACCACTCCTCGAATCGAGTATACTCACTTCTCAGAATCGAGAAAACTCATTGTGGACACCTCGGAATATCATTTCAAGAGAAACCGCATTTTTAAAACAATACGCAATTTCCTTTGAAATCAAACTGCGGTTCTCAAATCCAGAGATCTCATAAAAACAACATCTCAATGCATATAACCATAAAATACGATGTATGCAACATAGATTAGTAATATGAGCATATCGAGTATATCATGTAAGCATGTCAAGTGATAGTACTGAACAATGAATGTACTTTTACTTTTAAGATTAACATCATGATAGGGCAGTTCTCCTTTGTAAATGGCACGACAATTCTACTGTATAAGTAACATAGCAATTCTGCTGTGTAAGTGACATGGTAATTACCGATGAAGAATGTGTGTGAGCCGGCAAATCTGTGTATGTGTAACATGCGCATCAACGGTAATTGTGCAGGTATACTAGCAAATGATATCATATAGCATTAAATAGCGGCACGTGGTATGTACATCACGAGGGGTAATATCCTACACAACATGAACAATAAATGGGTGTATCTATCTACACAAGAATCATATGGTCACTTTTAAACGGTACACATCGTCGTTTTGAAAATAAGTATGGTTCAGGTGGCAATCTTTATATCGGCGATCCCGACTCATAACATCCAATATGACAATAATCATCGATCATCATCCTCAAATCACTAGCACGGATCAATCATCCGGTACATCTCATCGCGTAGGGTAATCCATCGTACGGGGTCATCAAACAGAATAGGGAATCTATCGACCTATACAAAAATGAGGGTACGGATCTAAAGTCTCGTACGACATATTACTCATTATAATCATAAATATATATATAAACATATCTCTCAAATCACATTTGTAAAAACGTCATATCTTATTAATTCCACCACACATCTATCTCAATCTCGTGTCGTGCTTATCGATCTCGCTCTCATATCATACCATTAACAACTCATACTTGTCCTCCTTCAATTCATACTTATCATGATTCACTTTCTCATTTCATATTCTCATATATCAATATAGTCATTAGTGTCAACTTTTATCATATTTATAACCATAATATAATCTTCCATATCATTGGTTGCGGGGGTGCTATACGCCATCCACTCGACTTCCCCCATAGATATAAATCTACTCACTTGCTAAACTCCTCGCTTAGCCAAAGTCGATGTGCTTCGTCGTCTCGGAAGTCCACGCGAAAGTACCTACAATCAATACACAATCGCAATTCTATTAAAACCAATATCCGAAAAATGATACGGCACACGGATTGCTTATAGGTTAGAACCTATAGCCTACGCATGAAAGATCAACCAAATAACCCTCCTCCGTTGACGTACAAACGTCCAATGACGGAATCAAATCCAAATACCAAAACCATGAATTCAAGTATCTTAAAAATATAGCCAAAACACTCGCAAACAACTCCCAGATTTTGGCACAAGTAAATAGGAACTAAACAAGCAAGTATAGGGGATAGGTTGTAGGGTAAGTGAGCTACAGGAAAAACCAAATCCCTATAGGAATTAGGGGGTCCGGCGAGATCACCCAAAAATCCGGTCTCGCCGGTCGAAGTAGGGTGAAATGGGTTCATGTTTTGGTGGTGGTCTTCTAGTGATCTATCTAGGTTAATGAACTTGTTTTATTTTCTTAAAAATATTCCAGACAGCTCCAGATACCCTGTAGACCTTTACGTTCACAAAACCGACACGGGAAAATTCTAAGTTCGTATATCGGGTTCTAAACTCATTTTCAGGCCAGGAAATCAATCTCTAAGGTCTTGTAAACACTCATTACATCTCAATTAACCACTTAACAGCAACTTGGAATTTTCTAAGATCACATATCCTAATTATATCAAATTCTAAACTAAACTAGGATATTTAACATAAACACTAATCTAAAGTGAAGAGATTACCTCATTGGCAACATAGGAAGATTCTTGAGTTGCCCAAAATCTTCAAAATCCAAACTTGAATGGTTCAAAGGGTTTAGAATAGGCTTGTGCATGTTTTTAATGAAGGTGGCAAGAGATTTTGAGAAGGAATTGGAGATGAGGCATGGAGATAGTGAGGGATGAGTCATGAAGCAATTGAGTTGAAGAAATCAATGGGGAAAGGAGAATGGGGCAGCCAAGTCTAACCCTCTCTCTCTCTCTTAAGCTCACTCTCCCTTACCCTCACTCTCTCACAAATATCTTCTTTTGTTTCTTTCACAAAAATCCCATGGCATCAATCCTTTCACACTCAAAACTCTTCTCTCTCTTTGCATTTCCTTTTTCTTTTCTTTTTCTTTTTCTCTTCTCTTTTAAATCTCACAAGTCACAAACATAAACTCACAAACACAAACCCAACATGCACATGACATGGTGCACTAGCCATGAAAAAAATGTAAAAAATACGGATTTGGCCAAAATCCGATAAATATCATTATAATAAATAAATCATTTTAATCTCCGATTAATTTCCAAATATTGGTATATACTTATACCATTTTACGAAAAACCCCTATTCGCAAATCGAATAGTTTTAGCGAAATATATTATTTTAATATTAAATTTCCAAAAATAATATTTATATTTCTGAAATGTTACAGTCTTCCCCCGTTAAATAAATTTAGTCCCCGAATTTAATTTTAAATCCCCAAATACTAAAACATTTCAATAATCAGCGCAAGTCAACAGGGCTCCGAAATCACGGAAGACATAAAAATACCACAACGCATCGTGTGCGCCTGAAAACGAGTATGAAACTCAAAATCGAACTCCATCAAGCATCACGCAATCATCGGAGTTATAAAAGAAATACGAATATCGAATTCCACCATTGGAATCCAAATGCACTATAGCCAAATCATAATACGTATATAGCACGCATCTTTGTAAAACCATTTTAAAGACTGAATAAAACACATGCAAAATCTTTCCCAAATCTCCATGCTATGCGTAGCTCACGACACAAGTGGCGGACGATCATTTGTAAAGTAGTAAATATATACTTATATATGTTTTGCTCAAATTATACGTCCCGCCTTTTGAAATATCCCAGATGGTTCTCTTTATAAAATTTCATGTCACTCGCAGACACGTAGGAAATAGCCAGGCTATAGTCCTTTTTGAAAACCTTTGGCAACTTTTGATGCATGCAAAAGTACTCAGGCACCGTCCTCAGACCATCCCTGCTCGGCTACTATACAAATTAGTATCCATCATCAAAAGCAATACTCACAAATAAAATCAGCCTCAAAAGGCGTATCCAACATCACATGCGTATGGTGTGCACGGAAAACCAAATCCAATACAAGTGCCATAATATGCACAAAAGAAAAACTAAATGCAACGGGTGTGCACGAAAGCATCTGTCCAGTGCAACGGATGTGCACGACAACAATATCAAATGAATCTATAGTGCATGAAAATTTCAATCCAGTGCAACTAATATGCACGAATGAAAATCTCAATCATTTGCATCCAACATGCATGAATAAAAATCTCAATCAAGTGCATCCGGGTGTGCATAAAATCTCATATCATGCGCCCAATATGCGTGAAAATCCAAATCAAGTGCGTCAGGTCCGTATAAAACATCCAGTGCAATAGTATGCACAATAAGGTACATCAAGTGCAAACGCGCATGAAAACATAATCTGGTGCAACCAATGCACGAAATACAAATCCGGTGCAACCAATGCATGAAATACCAATTTGGTGCAACTAATGCACGAAATACAAATCCGGTGCAATTAATACACGAAATACAAATCCGGTGCAACCAATGTACGAAATACAATCTGGTGCAACAAATGCACGAAATACAATCTGGTGCAACAAATGCACGAAAACTCATCAATATTTCAAATGCTTCCAAAAACAACACCGAGTATACCAAGGTGTATAGAATCATAAACGTGTGCAACTGCGTGCACAAAATCCATCCCAATGCACTTCAAGCACATATAAGCTATACCGAGTGCAAAAATCAAGTTAAGTGCATATGACATGCACGAAATCGAAATAGACAGTATCGAATCCATGAAACCATAAATATGTGCAATGAAGGCACAAATCGATACGAAGTGCAATAAATATGCAAAAATCATAAACCAATGTAGCGGCGTATGAAACATAAATCAAGTGCAATAACCGTGCACAATATAAATCTCCAGTAGGTGCAGCCATGGCGCACAAAAACATAAATCACGAAACCCAATCATCGAAACTCAAGTCCAAGCGATAAAGTGTGATACTCGAATCACAAAATGCAATCGCAATAACTAACATTGAGGTACTTCTCCTACAATGTCGAAAAAATATGTCGGTGTGCCCAAACCGGCAGAGCAAAATCATCTACTTACCTCCTGCTCACAATATGGCGTCTTCGGTCTCAGGGTCCTCGTTTTCCTCTGTGGATTACCAATTTCATGATCCTTCTGCTCGTCGGCCTGGTCAGGCATACTAACGGAACAGTCCCGCTCTGGAACTCCTCTGATCACCGTCTGGCCAATCAACATGACCACTCTCAAACGGCACATTACTGACGGCGGTATCTGGCCCTCTAAATACGCACGATATAACTGATCCTAGGTGCAAATCTCTATCGCTGAGGTGTCCTAGAAAGAACCTGCTCATGGCTTCTTCCGATCTCACCTATGCCGAACTATACGAAGGTTGGCACTCTTGCTTAACTCTTTTCTCATAACCGGATAACTGTGTCCTCAGCACGGCTTTCATCTGAAATTTGGCTGTATCTAACGTCTCTGCACACGTATCAATCATCTGGCATCAACGGAGCGTAACAACCACTCTCTAACATCTCGCACGAACCACTTGTTCCACTCGTCTTTATTATCGTCTACTTCGACGTCATCTCTTTCTGTCTGCATATTGCAATTCATTCTCGGCTACGGTCAATCTGGAGTCTCTCACACTGACTCGAAATTGCGAGCTCGGTATCTTCATTACTCTGTAGAAGATATCTAGCCGAACACGTCCTCGGAAACCCGTCTAAATCATCTAAGGAATACACTTTATTCGTCCGTTCTCGATCAACTCACAACACATCTGGGTGAGGTCCTTCTATCCGAAACTGGTCAACTTACCGATCTCATATCGAAGCATCTGACGAACAACGTCCTCTCTTGATCGACTTACTCTAGATCTGAGTAAGATCCTTCAACTGAAATTCTTCAACTCAACTGAGCCTGCATCGGCACATTAAATCTGACGAATCATAACAGTCGCTCCACTCGAGATAGACTAGCTACCTCCTGTCACATCTCTGCCTGAAAACTCCAGCGGTTTCAGCTCATATGCTCTGGAAACGACATCCCATCAATCTCAGCAACATCTGGGTTATCTGTCTACACGGTAGACAACATCACGATCTCTGAGGTAGGCTTTACATCAACAGTCCTCTCAATCCGGCAGCTTTTATCAATGGCCCGATCATCCAGTGCAAAACCGAACACTCGCCTCAAACGAGAGATCACAACACAACATTATACCTACACGTTCCTGTGTCACCAGAAATAACATCATGGTCAGCCCTCGTCCGTGACGAGCTCTCTCTGACCGCATCACTAGCAGCAGCTCAATCTACGCTCAAACTATGGTGAAAGGAACCTCAAGCAGGTATCGATGATGATAGATCAATGAATGAGAGAAGTCAACATATCCCAAATGGATATATGATCATAAGAACGAATAGTATCACAGATCTCAAGATAAGTACATCCTAAGGTTTCTTAAGTGGAGTATCGTATCGTAAATATGCCGCGGAACATACGTACGGTACGTCACTCAACTCAAGCTACCTACTCCATCAATCAAGGTCAACCTATGAAACAAAAGTTCGGGTCTAATACCCCCCCCTTAAGTCTAAGTTCCGTAAGGTCAAGCCTAGGTTCCGAAATATATATGCCCTAGACTCCGCATAGTCAAACCCAGACTCAAACTAAGGTTAAACCTAACGCTTTGATACCAACTTTTTCATGACCCGTAATTTAGCACGTGACCGGCACTTAAATTACGCAACGTCTAAAGGCGTAACGTAAATCAAGTAAGCTGAAGCCCAGAAAATCTAAACCTTTTTGCGGAAAATAGTGGGGGTGCAGTTTTGAAATAAAGGTATAATAAATTTTGTTTTTCTTTAAATGCAGCTAATGAAACATGAAAATGCAAGTGGATTATACTAGAGTTGAAAACATGTTTCGTCTTTAAAAATTTGGGCAGCACTTCCCTTGTATATTTTGATCCAAAACCATATACACAACAATATATAGGCATCCCCAAGCGGGAGCTAGCTCTTCGCCAACTAGCGGAATCACAACCACGCAATAACTTATATATGACGCCCAACGGCGAAGATCAACCCAGAAAGAACAAATAAAGAAGCAAGATATCAAAACTCAAGAAAAGGGATCATAAACCCATCGCTCTAAGTCTCGCACAATAACCAAGTCTGACTAGGTCTACCAATATACAATGTCTAGCCTCTGATCTGATCTGATCTGATCTGATGGAGTTTATCTAGATACAACAGAATATAACAGTACAAGAGTGGGCATGATCAAATATGTTTCCCACCTACCAAAGCAAACACCCTGGATGAAGCTGTGTACCAGCAATACTGCAACTGATCTCAAGCGGTCAAACCTGCAAGAACTGTGGCACAACGGTATCGAGTCAATGCAATGACATATATAAATAAACATCTGACATCATATGTCTGTATGCATGTGGATATCATCCACGTGTCCATCAATGACACAAACAATATCATGGAACCTGAGTGTCCCACACTGACACTCGAACATCATGAAAACATAAGCCTGTATATATATATATATAAGGATATCTACCACGTGTGTCCATCAACGACACATCAAAATCATGGAACCTGAGTGTCCAACACCGACACTCGAAACATCATGAAAACATATGCCTGTATATATGAGGATATCAACCACGTGTGTCCATAAACGACACATCAAAATCATGGAACCTGAGTGTCCAACACCGACACTTGAAACATCATGAAACTCGTGTCCAGTATCGACACGTAAATCCTCATATCTCAAGCGCCGCATACTCAGATCGGCCCTCATATCTATCTCATCTCAGGCGCCGCATCCTCAGATCGGCCCTCATATCCATCTCATATCATAACTCCAAAACGGTATCCTACGGATATCCGCCGAGTTCATACAATCACCGGTAGGTAGTGCTCCCCTGCCAGGCTCACCGCCTAACAATACGAGTCTTCTTGCCCCGGGGTACCTCACCGGGTCCACCATGTACCAGTAGGCGGTGCCTACCGCTCCTCGAATCGGGTATACTCACTTCTCAGAGCCGAGAAAACTCATGGTGGACACCTCGGAATATCATATCAAGAGAAACCGCATTTTTAAAACCATCTCAATGCATATAACCATAAAGTACGATGTATGTAACATAGAGTATTAATATGAGCATATCGAGTATATCATGTAAGCATGTCAAGTGATAGTACTGAACAATGAATATACTTTTACTTTTGAGATTAATATTATGATAGGGCAGTTCTCCTGTGTAAATGGTACGACAATTCTACTGTATAAGTGACATGGCAATTCTACTGTGTAAATGACATGGAAATTTCTGATGAAGAATGTGTGTGAACCGACAAATCTGTGTAACATGCGCATCAACGGTAATTGTGCAAGTGTACTAGCAAATGATATCATATAGCATTAAATACCGGCACGTGGTATGTACATCACAAGGGGTAATATCCTACACAACATGAACAATAAATGGGTGTATCTATCTACACAAGAATCGTACGGTCACTTTTAAACGGTACACATCGTCATTTTGAAAATAGGTATGGTTCAGGTGGCAATCTTTATATCGGCGATCCCGTCTCATAACATCCGATATGACAATAATCATCGATCATCATCCTAAAATCACTAGCACGGATCAATCATCCGGTACATCTCATCGCGTATGATAATCCATCGTACGGGGTCATCAAACAGAATAGGGAATCTATCGACCTATACAATAATGAGGGTACGGATCTAAAGTCTCGTACGACATATTACTCATTATAATCATAAATATATATATACACATATCTCTCAAATCACATTTGTATAAACGTCATATCTTATTAATTCCACCACAAATCTATCTCAATCTCGTGTCGTGCTTATCGATTTCGCTCTCATATCATACTATTAACAACGCATACTTGTCCTCCTTCAATTCATACTTATCATGTATAACGTTTTAGAAATCTTTATGCGAATTTTCCCTTTATAGGTAAAATAGGCGGTGTTTTTTCGTAAAAACCCGGAAGTGATCATTTTTCAGTATAGACTTAACTGCACCTAGTTTAACTAGGAAATTACTAGTTTGCGGTTTTTAGTTGTTACTTGAAAATTTTGGTTCACTTTAATATATTTCCTTAATTAAAATATTATTATAAACTTTTAATTATGCACTTAATTAGTGGTAATTACAATTTTGATTGGGTTAATTATGCTAAAAGGAATTTATGCTAATTTAATCACAAGATTAAGCACTAAACCATCCATGCAAAATATCCTACAAATATCTAGATATTTGTTGAATTAATGAAAACTTTAATTAGAAAATGAAAAGATTAAGAGGTGGCATTGGATGGGAGGTGCATTAATGGGCATTCATTGAGGTTTTTAGCTGGAAATTTCCATACAATTTCCTAACCTCCTCTTTCTTTTAGCCTTGGCCGACCCTCCCTCCCCCTTGGCTGCCCATTTTTTCCCCACTCCATTTCCACTCTTTGAACCTTCTAAAAATCATTAAAAATCCTAAAATAATCCCACAAACTCAAATATAAATCCCTACCCATTATTCTTCAACCCTAAGAAAGCTTGGATCTTCATGAAAGTCATCATTTGGAGGCTAATTTGGAGTTTGGTTGCTAATTTGTGAATCTACTGGAGGTATAAAATCCTAACTCTAAACTTTAATTGTTGTTTAAATCATTAAGCTAGCTTATTAGATATTTAATATAGCTTTAAATTGCATGTTTAGAATTTCATGAAAGAGTTGTGAAGATCAAGTTAGGATTTGATTTGTTTAAAATGGTTATTGGAGAAGTGTAGACTTTGACAACTTAACCTAGTTGTGAAAATGTTATTTGTTATTTTCCTAATCATCTAATTAAGCTTAAGTGTAAACTAAATTTTTACTAAATCTTATATGGGTGAGATTAAAATTGTAGTAAAGGTTTGTGTAGTTTAAGTAAGCTATTATGTAATGATTGTGATCGCTAGATTTGGTTAAACTTTTAAACTTGAACTAAAATGATTAAAATATGCTTACTAGGTTTTCGGATAAATTAGGCGTGGGTTTCAATTGGCGTTGTGATGTTATTTTTTTTTTCTTCCACGATATATATTGTGTTGTGAATGCGCGATCGGTACAATCGGGGTCTAGGCTTGGTGGTTGTGTCATCCTAGCTAGGGTTATGCCGATATCGTACGCGTTTTGTGCACTGAGTGCACAGTATGTATATCTTGTGGACGTTATCCTTACGTTTCGTTGGCTTTGTATCGGTGCAGGATATTTAACCTTATGTGTTGTGTTTTTGAAATTTAAGATCGTGAGCAGGGACTTCAGACGCTGCGAAGAAAGAGAAGCAGGTAGTCGGATTACTTAGCTCGACATCATCTGTGAGTAGATTTAGCATCTACAGGGGAATCGCCCGCATGGCGTTATGTGTCTGGGCTGGATTATATGACTTGATTATTAGTTACAAGTATTGCACATATAGAGATTGTGCATGAACTTCATTTCATATTATTACTTGTTGTGCTGGGACTTGTACCCATTGGACACTGCACTATTATTGACGGTTCATGTTGCACGAGCACAAATTGTATGCTACACCCACACCGTCGATAACTGCCATGACACGCACAACACCTATACATACGTGATATTGTGTTGGTTAGGGACATTGAGACATGATCCTTATTTCCATTGTGCATATGAGATATAGCATATCTGTATACCTATATGCTTACACATATGCCTTACTATACCTTGATATAGCTACACATATACCTGAAGGGTATTGCATCATTATTGACATCTATATATACATACCTTGCTATGCTACAGCTACACATATACCTGGAGGGTATTGCATCATTACTAACATGTATATACGCATACCTTGCTATACTACAGCTACACATATACCTGGAGGGTATTGTATCATTATTGATATGTATATACACATACCTTGCTATGCTACAGCTACATATATACCTGGAGGGTATTGCATCATTATTGACATGTATATACATATACCTTGATATGCTACAGATAAACATATACCTAGAGGGTATTACATCATTATTGACATGTATATACACATACCTGGACATAGCTACACCTATACCTAGAGGGTATTGCATCATTATTGACATGTATATACACATACCTGGACAAAGCTACACCTATACCTACATACCTGGACATAGTTACACCTATACCTAGAGGGTATTGCATCATTATTGATAGGTATATACACATATGAGATATAACTACATGTACATCATGCATACATACTTACATGTACACCCACTTACCTTGCTAGGGTTACATATACCTATGTGGTATTGTATTGTCATTGACATGGGGTTATTGATTCTTATGCGATTGCGTATATGATAGGTAATATAGCTGCATACCTACATGTTTACACATATACCTGGCTATAACTACATGTTCACCTGTATATGATGTTGCATTTGATTTCGGAGAAATTAGGAACCGTATGATATATTTAATAACTTGTTGCAGTTAAATAGTGGTTTTTCCTTTATATGCTCATATTACTATTTCATGTTGCATATATTATATTTCATGGATTTCGTATTTTTTACTCCTGAGGGTATATATCAGTGGTATGGGACGCTGATATCTACGTGTGTGTGTGTGTGTCTATATATATATATATATATATATATATATATATATATATATATATATATATATCAGTGGTGTGGGACCACTACTACAAATAAGGGTTGCCCCTACGGATTTATCCGTAGGGGCAACCCACTACCCCTACGGAGATATGCGTAGGGGCGAAAAAATACCCCGTAGGTGCAAAGGCCGCAGGTGCAAGTTGAAGCCCTGAACTTGCCCCTACGGGCAAAATCTTGCCCCTACGGATATCTGTGTAGGTCCTGTTGCACCTACGGAGTAGGCCGTAGGGTAAAAAAAGTTATATTATTTACGGTTTTTTTTAATATATTAAATGTACCTACGGACATAACCGTAGGGCCAAGTACTACCCCCTACGGATATCTACGTAGGTACCTATCCGTAGGGGCAAAATATCAGGATTTCTGATATTTTGCCCCTACGGATAACGCCGTAAGGGCTAAGCAGTGGCCCCTACGGATAGGTCCGTAGGGGCACTCCCAACCCCCCTGGTACTGAAATCAGGGGGGAAATATCAGTTACTGCTGATATTTTGCCCCTACGGATATAGCCGTAGGGGCAACATGTGTACCTATGGATTTATCCGTAGGTACATATTATCTGTATTTTTAAAAAAAAAAAAGGCTGCCTGATTTTTTCCCGCCCTGTGCACAGTAATATATACATCAATCAAATATAAAATTAATCATCACACAACATATATCGCAGTATTCATAATCACATCTCACGCATATATATAATATATAAAAGAAACCAAAAAACTGAATATGATATAAATATAAACCAATATAAATATCGTTTCAAAATGTAGTACAATGTGTATGATATAAATAAATATATGTTTCAAAAAATAAGAACCAAAAAGCTACCCTAGTTCGGTCCAGCTCCACCTCTGAATAACGATAGAATAACGCGCGCCTGCTCCTCGGTCAAAAAACTCTGCAATTCGGCGCGAGCGGGAGTCTGAGCGGCCTGTGGAGCTGGCGATGTGGTCTGCGCAGCCGCCGTCGAGATAGTCGCTTGCGGAGCCGCGGCTGCGGGAGTCTGAGCGGGCGGTAGAGCTATAGGAGCTGTCTACGAAACCGCAGCCGATGTAGTGGCTTGCGGAGCCGCAGCCGAAGGAGATGCATGTGGAGGCTCGGCCGATGTACCCTGTCGCGTCTGGACCTAACGTGTGTAATAAGCGTGTAAGAACTGTGTATTATTCGAATTCGTATCATTATTAAGTTATTTCGAAACCCCGTTTGGATATCTAGTTTGTTGTTTATTTTAATTACATCTGTATGTATGATTAATCAAACTTAAGTCTAAAACCAAATAAGCTCAAGCTACGTACTAATTATGGATATGTTGATATCTATATAATATGACATGATATTTTACTATAAAGTAGTATACATACCAGCATCTCCTTCAACTCCTGAACGGTGGCCCTCAAGCTCTCCAGTTCCTGATGGACACGTCGGTCACTGGAGACGGAGGAAGTAACCGCCGGGGTGGAGTCCAACCTCATATGGGCCCTGCTAGGGCCCAGTCTCCGGCCTCTCTCCCAACCTCCATGGTGCCCTCCGTGTGCGGCATCCAGAACTGGGGTCAGCAGCCTCGGATCGCTCTGTCCGGTAAAATCGATCCCCAAGTCCTGGGCCTGCTCAACCACCCGCTCCTACACCCACATTAAGCAGTAAAGTATAAGTATAAAATTTAAACTTGAACCTTCCAAAACTAAAATTTCAAATTTGGGTAGAAAAAATATTAACACTTACGCAGTACTCCTGGGTAGTGATGTCGGGATATCGAAGCTCGCCCGTGGCGGGATCTGTCGAGGTGCCGTGGATGGCAAGATATGCGGACAGCACGCTCGGTGTACCACCTGACGCCACGGTCCGAGATGTCTGCAATATTAGAAAGTAACTCTTAATATTAGAAATATTAGAAAATAACTCTTAATATTGCAGAATATCACAAAGGTCGGTCTATTGTAATTTACCGATAACTCCATGGCTCGAGTAATGTTCCTCGAGCCACCTGTGTAAGTGGGGCGACCCCTCTTCGCCGACTTCCTGTTCTCTGTATTCTGAGCGGCCTGTTTCTGCACAACGCATTAACATTTAGTTTTCTAATTAAGGAACACAAAGAAATAAATTATATCATAAATAATGAATTACATTTAAAATACATACCTGTTTGCGTTGGGAGTCGAAATAAGCGCACAATAGAGGCTATGTCTCTACGTCGACTCTCGCAAACGCCGGAGTAGATAGGAGGGCCGCTCTCTCTGCCTCGGGGGTCGCCAACCACAGGGAGTAGCAGTCGGCCTTCAGCTCATTCCTGTTGTATCGGACCTTGGCCTGCATGTTCTTCATCAGGCCATTGACCAGTACGGAAGCTCGAAGAAAATGCTTAACTTGTTCCAATATTATGGTTTGACCTGTTTCGTCGGATCCATCCCGAAGGTCACGTTATTGTAACCATCCTATTTAGCAGTCACGTCCTCTCCGGACAATGGGGATGGAGGTCCAAGAAGCTCCTGATGACCATCAAAGTGAACCGTATCTAACCTATAGGGGTGGTCTGGAGGCAGAAAACGTCGATGGCCGCAATAACAAACATTCCTGCTAAAATTCAAGAATTTTGATGTTGTGTGTTCATGGAAATGAGGACATGCTTTGTGACCATGTACGGACCAACCTGATAGCATTCCATACGCAGGAAAGCATTAATTGTCCACATTAAAGCCGCACGCAGTATGAAGGTTGTATTTGTGTTTGAATCATATGTCTCTACACCATCAATGAACAAAGATTTCAACTCCTCGATCAGAGGTCGGGGATAGACGTCGATATTGTTCCCCGGTGAGTTTGGTCCGTCGATAAGAAGAGGCATCATAAAGTATGATTGGTCCATAGCCAACCAAGGCGACAGATTATAAATTATCATTACAACGGGCCATGTGCTGTGACTTCCAGCCATATAGTTGAATGGGCAGAAGCCATCAGTAGCCAGTCCGAGCCGGACATTGCGAGGATCGCTACTGAATATTGCGTGCCTCCTATCGAAATCCTTCCATGCCGGTGAATCTCTTGGATGGCTCATTTTTCCATTTTCGCTTGGAGGAGCACGGTGATGCCAAATCATTGCCTCGGCTGTTTTCTTACACCTGAATAGCCTCTGTAGCCTCTGTGTTATGGGAAAGTATCGTGCTATCTTCACAAGTATATCAGGCTTCTTATCAGAATCTTTCGGCTTATACCTGGCCTCTCCGCATGTTGGACACTCTTTCAAATCTTAATTCTCTTTCCGGTACAACACGCAATTTTTAGGACATGCTTGAATCTTCTCGCACTTTAGACCCAAATCAGACATCATCTTCTAGGCTTCGTACCAGCTTTCGGGCACATTATTTCCCGGAGGCATAGAATCTTTCAAGAACGAAAGAAGCATTGTGAATGACTTGTTGCTCCATCCATTTAGGCACTTAATCTGGAAAAGTTGGACGAACCATGAGAGGGTGGAATACTTCGCATTCTCATAAATTGGTTTCCTAGCATCATTCATGAAATTTTCATATTTATCCGCACGCGGTCCTTGACCGGAAGGAATGTCATTTTCGGTACGAATAGATTCACCAAGGGCAGCCTCTACCATATCCTCCATTTCTTCTGATGGAAATAAATTTCCGTCTCCTGCCGTATTACCGAATTCTTCTTCTTCTCCTGCCGCATTATCGTGTTCTCCTTCTTCTTCTGCCGCAGTACTGCATTCTTCTCCTTCCCCGTGATATTTCCAAGTTGTATAAAGTCTAGTAAACCCATGTTTTACAATATGAAGCTCTGCCAATACTACCTTCTGCTAGTACTTATTGCCACATCTATCGCACGGACAGAGAATCTTCTCTATTATGATCTTATTATGTGCGCGTGCAAATTCAAGGAAAGCAGCAACTCCTCCGACAAACTTAGGTTGCATACGTTGTTTCCAATCCACATACATCCAGTCCTTAATTCTGACGTACTCATGGGCCATGTTAGACTGTATAACATATAAATTGTAGGTTATACTGACTATATTGAGAAATATAAGAACGGGATAGTTACTGACAAAGGAGAAAATCCGTGTATATGCTTTGTGTGTGCGTTTGTCGTTGAAAAGAATAAATTATCGCACGTATGTTAACCGATAGACGGGGACTAAGTGGCGCTTTTAGTTTCATATATGAGTATCGATGGGAATATGAAGGTTTCATATTATCATATATTGGTTTTAACCCGAACATCTCGAATCGCTCTCTAATTATGCGTTTGTCGTGTATTCTTGTTGTATGTGTGTGTTCCGGCTGTCGGGGGTAAGCTTCTATCCCATTAAGAATGTATAGAGCGAACGCCCATCACTTGTGCTTTCAACCTTTTCGAGTAAATTTCGGCAACACCTCCCCGCTGTTCTCCGAGTACACTGTAATAGAATAGATAATCATTTCAAAGCTGTGAAACAAAGTTGAAATGAACATCTAATCTATCTTTGTACACGGAGAACCAGCGGAAAGGTACCGAAGAAATATCTCGAAACGGATGAAAACACAAGTGAATGAAGGCGTTTGTTTTATACATTCTTAACTTGTCCACACGGGACAAATCTATGGGTTACCATACGATTGAATTTTCTCGTCGCGTAGACTATACGACGGTTGTTAGTATCAAGCTATACTGCCCGATATTTAACAACCTTCGTATAGTTCTAGGTCACGACGAGCATCGCATGTATGTTAACCGATAGACGGGAACTAAGTGGCGCTTTTAGTTTCATATATGAGTATCGATGAGAATATGAAGGTTTCATATTATCATATATTGGTTTTAACCCGAACATCTCGAATCGCTCTCTAATTATGCGTTTGTTGTGTATTCTTGTTGTATGTGTGTGTTCCGGCTGTCGGGGGTAGGCTTCTATCCCATTAAGAATGTATAGAGCGAACGCCCATCACTTGTGTTTTCAACCGTTTCGAGTAAATTTCGGCAGCACCTCCCCGCTGTTCTCCGAGTACACTGTAATAGAATAGATAATCATTTCAAAGCTGTGAAACAACGTTGAAATGAACATCTAATCTATCTTTGTACACTGAGAACCAGCGGAAAGGTACCGACGAAATATCTCGAAACGGATGAAAACACAAGTGAATGAAGGCGTTTGCTTTATACATTCTTAACTTGTCCACACGGGACAAATCTATGGGTTACCATACGATTGAATTTTCTCGTCGCGTAGACTATACGACGGTTGTTAGTATCGAGCTATACTGTCCGATATTTAACAACCTTCGTATAGTTCTAGGTCACGACGAGCATCGCACGTATGTTACCGATAGACGGGGACAAAGTGGCGCTTTTAGTTTCATATATGAGTATCGATGGGAATATGAAGGTTTCATATTATCATCGAGTATCATATATTGGTTTTAACCTGAATATCTCGAATCGCTCTCTAATTATGCGTTTGTTGTGCATTCGTGTTGTATGTGTAACATGATTTTAAACCATTGAGATCAAGATTGATAGAACTGATCATCCTACATTGCAATAGCATTCATCAACCAAAAACTATTATTGCAATGGCATTCATCTATAACAATCAAAACTACAAATGTAGGATACTGATATCATAAAGCGTTATACGCAACATATGAATTCACATGACTGAAACATGCATCAAAATATTGAAGTAGGGGGGCAGAAAAAACCCTATTTGATTATCAAATACATGGGTTTGTATGATTTATATGTATGTATTTGAGTGCTGCAATTCCGAAATTTGCTTTAACTTGTACGTTGCTTTATGTTGTTAATTTGATCATTTTTAAAATTGTAATTGGTTCTACACATAATTATTTCGTTATTGTAACAGAAAATTTTGTTTCTTTCGATATGAAACAAATACGATACACGATATGATAAATAAAAAAACGAAACACAAACCGTATCAAGATTTAACAACTTTGATTATGTCATATACGTGGGCCGATATTTTCATATTAGCCAATAGGCAAAAATAGATTGCGGTCTGGATATGGCATATTGGCAGATGTTACCTATATGCATACATGCATGTTGTCTCCCCATTTTTTCATAAATTAAACCAACTTTTCTATACATGCTAGTAATTACTGGATACATTCAGGTTAAATGCATAGAGCTAGCCGTAATTTCCTCTACGGTAAACTTTCATCAATGCAACACTTTGGTTCGCCTAACTAGATCGCCATTCACGAACACAATCTATTTATATGGCATGATTTTATACACTTAATTTTACCACATTTAATGAAAATGAATCATTCATGATATGATACATGTATATACATCGATACCCAACCCCCAACCTAACCCTAGCCCCAGCCCCAGCCCAGCCCCAGCCCAGCCCAGCCCCAGCCCCAGCCTAACCCTAGCCCCAGCCCCAACCCCAACCTAACCCTAGCCCCATCCCTAGCCCAGCCCCGCCCCAACCTAACCCTAACCCAGTGCGCCCCAGCTAAACCCCAACCCCAACCCTAAGCCAAACCCTAGCCCCAGCCCCAACCGCAGCCGAACCCCAACCCTAACCCTAACCCCGACCCCGACCCCGACCGCAACCCCTGCCGAACCCCAACTCCAACCGTAACCCCAGACCCAGCCATGAACCCTAGCCCTAAATAATCAAAAATTTCTTTAATTTAGTTGAAGATTTACTAACCAGAACTGCGGTGGCGACGACCTGAACGGCGGTGGCGACGACGAGAACGGTGGTGGAGACGAGAACGGCGGTGGCGACGAGGAGAACGGCGGTGGCGATGATGAGAACGGGGGTGGCGATTTGGGGATTTTGTTTCGCGCGCGATCGAGAGAGGAAGAAAGAGAGCATAGGCGATCGATCTGTGCCTTTATTAAATCGCTATTTAGTTGCCCCTACGGATTTGTCCGTAGGTCCTTGGTTTGCAGCTCCGTAGGGGCAAACACCAAATTAAGAATTTATATTTTTATTCTTGATCGTCTAGGCCCGTAGGGGCAACCTTTTAGCCCTACGGATTAATCCGTATGGCCAACATAAATCTGCCCCTACGGATTTCAATATCCGTAGGGGCAACCCCCTATTTTAGTAGTGGACGCTGTTATATATATATATATATATATATATATATAAGTATTCTTATTCATTACTTGATGTTTTTTGGATTTGAGAACCGTGGTATTTTCATGAAATTATGCATTGTTTGAAAAACCCGGTTTCTCTTGATATGATATTTCGATGTGTCCACCATGAGATTTCTCGGTTCTGAGATTTGTGATATATACCCGATGCAAGGAGTGGAGTGGGCCGTGTGCGGGTACATGGTGGAGCCCGGTATGGTTCTCCGGGGAAAGAAGATCGCAGATGATGGCGATGAGCCTGGCAGGCTGGGCTAGTACCTACCGGTGATAGTATTTTGATTCGGCGGTTATCGAGGGGATACCGACCGGAGTCATGAGATGATACGGGACGATCCGGACTGACGGAGCCCGTGGGCCGATCCGGACTGATGGAGCCCTAGATATGAGGATTTACGTGTCGATACTGGACACGAGTATTTCATGATGTTTCGAGTGTCGATATTGGACACTCAGGTTCCATGATTTATATGTGTCGTTGATGGACACACGAGATAGATATCCTTACACACACACACACACACACACACACAGGAATATGTTTTCATGATGTTTCGGGTGTCGATGTTGGGCACTCAGGTTCCATGAGACTTACAGGATTTGAGGGACGATCTGAGGATGCGGTGCCTATGGTATTGGAATTTAGAGTGTCATTGATGGACACTAGCTTCAACACGATGAGGATTCCATGTTGATGATATGTTATCCCATACTCAGCATTTATTTGATATGCATTGCTTCATGTTTTAGTAGTACCTGATAGAGTACCTTTCATGACTGCTGCATATACATAGTGCTATTTATTGCTAGCAGCTTGCATGTGATAGATTACCGTAGCATGTGCATACCTGCGATTACCTGCATATGTTATTTACTATTCACGAGTTGGCAACTCACCCCCGTTGTGCCACATTGTTTGTAGGTGTCCCTCAGAGCAGTCGCGGCAGAGCTTCTTCATCACATCGTATCATCTTTTGCAGTGGATACCGCTACGGCTGATTGTGTGCAGTTTTGTTATAGGTGGGTTTTGCGGTTATCCGATGATGCTCATTTGTATATTCGTTGTATCTAGTACTCTCCATCTACTACTTCATGTTTTGACTTAGAGACGATTTGTGAGGACGATATTGTATATTATTTTGTCACTTTGGATATCTTTTATGCTGTTTTCACTTTATATCGTCCATTTCTTCGCTACGGCGTCGTATATCTGTTGTGGTGGTTGTTTCCGCCTTTGGGTGTGGATTTGCTCCCGTTTGGGGATGCTTAACTTATATCTTTTGTTGTACCATTTTTGGGGCTAGTTTTTACGAAGGAGGTGCTGCCAAATTTTTAAAGAAAGTAAATTTGGACATTAAAGAATTTTATTTGAGATTCCCAAAAGCTTTTGACAATGTTCTTATCATTTACTACTTTTGATGGTTTAGATTTGCTGGGTTTTCGGCTTGTTTGAATTGCGTTACGCCTGTAGACGTTACGTGATTTAAGGGTCGTCACGTGCCAAATTTCGGGTCGTGACATCATGATTCACTTTCTCATTTCATATTCTCATATATCAATATATTCATTAGTGTCAAGTTTTATCATATTTAAAACTCATAACATAATCTTTCATATCAATGGTTGCGGGGGTGCTATAGGCCATCCACCCGATTTCCCCCGTAGATATAAATCT
This sequence comes from Agapanthus africanus, assembly GCA_030015575.1. Lineage (NCBI taxonomy): Eukaryota > Viridiplantae > Streptophyta > Magnoliopsida > Asparagales > Amaryllidaceae > Agapanthus > Agapanthus africanus. The sequence goes on along the minus strand of CM057349.1, from coordinate 33,703,988 downwards.
ACTCACCTGCTAAACCCCTCGCTTAGCCAAAGTCGATGTGCTTCGTCGTCTCGGAAGTCCACGCGAAAATACCTACAATCAATACACAATCACAATTCTATTAAAACCAATATCCGAAAACCGATACAGCACACGGATTGCTTATAGGTTAGAACCTATAGCCTACGCATGAAAGATCAACCGAATAACCCTCGTCCGTTGACGTACAAACGTCCAACGACGGAATCAAATCCAAATACCAAAACCACGAATTCAAGTATCTTAAAAGCATAGCCAAAACACTTGTAAACAACTCCCGGATTTTGGCTCAGGTAAATAAGAACTAAACAAGCAAGTACAGGGGATAGGTTGTAGGGTAAGTGAGCTACAGGCAAAACCGCATCACCATAGGAATTAGGGGGTTCAGCGAGATCACCCAAAAATCCGGTCTCGCCGGTCGAAGTAGGGTGAAATGGGTTCGTGTTTTGGTGGTGGTTTTCTAGTGGTCTATCTAGGTTAATGGACTTGTTTGATTTTCTTAAAAATATCCCAGATAGCTCCAGATACCCTGTAGGCCTTTAGGTTTCACAAAACCGACACGGGAAAATTTTAAGTTCGTATATCAGGTTCTAAACTCATTTCCATGCCAGGAAATCAATCTCTAAGGTCTTGTAAATACTCACTACACCTTAATTAACCACTTAACAGCAACTTGGAATTTTCTAAGATCACATATCCTAATTATATCAAATTCTAAACTAAATTAGGATATTTAACATAAACACTAATCTAAAGTGAAGAGATTACCTCATTGGCAACATTGGAAGATTCTTGAGTTGCCCAAAGTCTTCAAAATCCAAACTTAAATGGCTCAAAGGGGTTAGAATAGGTTTGTGCATGTTTTTAATGAAGATGGCAAGAGATTTTAAGAAGGAATTGGAGATGAGGCATAGAGGTAGTGAGGGATGAAGCATGAAGCAATGGAGTTGAAGAAAGCAATGGGGAAAGGAGAATGGGGCAGCCAAGTCTAACCCTCTCTCACTCTCTTAAGCTCACTCTCCCTTACCTTCACTCTCTCACAAATATCTTCTTTTGTTTCTTTCACAAAAATCTCATGGCATCAATTCTATTCCTTTCACACTCAAAACTCTTTCTCTCTTTGCATTTCCTTTTTCTTTTCCTTTTCTTTTTCCCTTCTCTTTTAAATCTCACAAGTCACAAACACAAACTCACAAACACAAACCTAACAAGCACATGAAATGATACACTGGCCATGAAAAAAATGTAAAAAATACGGATTTGGCCAAAATCCGATAAATATCATTATAATAAATATACCATTTTAATTTCCGATTAATTTCCAAATATTGGTATATACTTATACCATTTTACGAAAAACCCTTATTCGCAAATCAAATAGTTTTCGCGAAATATATTATTTTAATATTAAATTTCCAAAAATAATATTTATATTTCTGAAATGTTACATTACGAGATATTCATAATGGCCATAACGAGTCCTAAATGCCGTCTTCGGAATGTTGAGCTCTTTAACCTTCACCTGATGGTAACCCAAACGAAGATCTAGCTTAGAAAAGACACAAGATCCACTTAATTGATCGAAAAGGTCATCGATGTGCAGTAGTGGATACTTGTTCTTAATTTTCATTTCGTTCAAAGCTCAATAATCCACACATCCTGTAGAAACCTTTCTTCTTCTTCACTAGTAACACCAGAGATCCCTAACTTAAAGTACTGGGTTAGATCCAACCTTTCTTCAGTAGTTCATCCAACTGAGTACAGATCTCCTTCAATCCCTCCGGATTTAATCAGTATGGAGCTTTAATTACAGGTTGTGCACCAGCTTGTAAATCAATACAAAATTCAAGAGCTCGATCCGGAGGCAAACCTGATATGTCTTCACGGAACACATCCTCGAACTCTCGAACTACTTCAGGCTTTTCTTCTTTATCAAGTAGGGAGAACACTTCTACATTCTTTGGTTTAGCACGGTAGCTTCCTGGATCCAAGGTTATGTCTCCACTTTGGAAATAGAAGACTGGATGATCTGGTATCTCAAATACTACCCTCCTTTGACTGCAGTTAATTGTAGCATAAAATACTCTCAGCCAATCCATTTCCAACACAATATCAAAATTTGGTATATCCAGTACTTTGAAATTTGCGTAGAATTCTCGACCGCAAACTACAACTGGGCACCGACCATATCCCAAAATTGCTTTCAAGACTCCATTCCCAGAACTGACATTCCATCTTGAAATGAGTGGCTTCACGGAAATCGCATGCGTTCTCACGAATCATTGTGACATGAAGCAGTGCGAAGCTCCAGTGTCGAAAAGTGCGAGTGCAGGAAGGGTGGCTACCAGTATAGTACCTAAGTTGTGTGAGGTTTTATTTAGATATAGGGAAAGTATAACGATACACAAGAATTGAAAGATTGAAAAGATGGGAGAATTTACCGGTGAAGACTTGTCCTGTGGCTTCGGCTTCCTCGACTGTCATAGTAAAAGCCTGTCATCTCGGTACATTCCTCCTCGCTGGAGGCACATTCCTTTGCTCTTGAGGCACGTTTCTCTATGCCTGATGGAATTGACGCTGAGGATGTGCAGGTGGTCCATATGGAGCTGGTGCAAGAAGAGCTAGGCGGGGTACAAGTGCCTGAATGGCTGTCCTCTGTGAAGCTGTAATTGCGGGTCTGGATGCTGGTGCTGTGTTAAGACGATATAGGCATGCTAGTATAACATGAGTTGATACGCCACAAATCAAACACAGGCCATTTTCACACCTACAGTCTTTCACCAAGTGTCTAGTTCTCTTGCAGTAGAAATAGAAATCTGGACTGGACCGGTTAAACGATCCTCCTGGCTTCTTGGGTGCAAAAGTCGGCTTAGAAGAGGCTCCTCTTATCATTTGGGTAGCAGGGCATTTGATTTCGGCTGTTTGAGGCTTACCCTTCTTCTTGACCACAGTTTCATGACGGCGTGCTGCCTGCAGAGCGAGTTCATGAGTTGGATAATCGCCTGTGGCTAATGCCGCTTGAATCTCCAGGTCTAAGCCCTGTTGGAATTGTCTAGCCTGGATCTCATCGGTCGGGATCAAGTGTGCCGCGAATCTGATTAGATATTGATGTCAGGATAGTGAGGTGGATTACTGAACAAAATTTTGATACAAATTCTTTACCTGCTAAGCATGATGAATTCGGTATCATATTCATCCACCGATTTTACTCATATAGAGCCTTGTTGTAGGTGGATGAACAGTTGTTCTGTCACGCCCCGCTTCCCAGTATACGGGAAGAGAACGCGACTGGGCCGCTACGTATTTACTGTGAAGTAAATACGCTAAGCGTATCTAAGCAATATAAAAGTAAATGCACAAGAGACAAGATATAATCAAAACAGCAACATTATTTATTCACATTCTTTCTATACAATACATGGAAAGTAAATACAACTGATAAAAAGCAATGCCTAAACAATGGCATAACAGAAATAAAAAGTACTGAATGGAAAGTGTACAATGAACTAGAGCTCGGGGTCTTCACTGAATTGGTCCAAGTCTTCAGCAGTGGGCTCGATCTCTGACGTGTCCAGATCACCTGACGACATTCAAAGAAGAAAGAAAGAGAATGTCGTCAGGGAACAGATCGCTCGGTAAGTCCCAAAGATAAGGAAAAATAGAATAGACAGGATGAGAAAGTAGCTTTTAAAATTGTATTATATTGTTATAATATTGTGTTAACGCTGTTGTTTGTAGCTTGGTACAAAAGGATGCCAGTGTATACGAGAGGGGTCCCTATATGCTAGAGACCATGGCAGACGGAATGTATAAGGAACCGTTGGGCCACGGTACAACAGCAACGGAATATAGGTTTGGTGTCTTAATATTACTGTCTCGTGCCACTTCTAACACCTTCCGTACCAATCTACCTCTTACACCCCTTAGTGTTTTGATTGTATTGTTTGTCTTGTATTGTAACTGTATAGATTGTATAATTGGATGACTGACCAAAACCATGATATCAGTAAACGGATGTAACTGGAGAATCATGTAAATGGATGTAACTGGAGAATCATGTAAATTGAAGTATATCCATGGTTCGGTTCAGTCAATACAGATTGAATAGTTTGAACAGATTGAATATATGGATTCATGGTTTCATATTGATTGTAATATTGTAGATTGTAGATTGTAGATTGTACTTGAATCATATTCAAGTCAGATTATAATGAGACTCACTCTGAGTCAGACAATTAGAAAAGTAAATTGAAGTCATGATTGTTTTGATGTTATCGGTTACTGCTGCACATGGGCGGCAGGATTTGTATCTTTTTCAAAGACGATTACCGTATTGATAACACCGTTGTTAAGTTGTCTACCTTAAATAGACAAGCACCCACTTCTCCGGCTCCTTGAGGCTCAAGAGATTGGTCACGCTTAAACCTATGTTTACTAGGGTCCTTAGGGTAATTTATAGAACTTGAGAGGGTTTTATGTAAAAATACTATTATATACTTTTCAAAATACTCCCCAAGTATTTAGTTATCGTCTTTAGAGTTGTAATGAATGTAGATTTTATATTGTAATATTTCTAGTAAAAATATACTAATTTCATAAATAAATGTATTTATTTGTAATATTGATTTGTAGGGAATTTATGGTATTTTAGTGTAAAATGATTCTTGTGATATTTTTAGAAAATGATGGAATATTTATATTATTACAAACTAGATATTTTAAGGATATAAATACATATATTTATATGAAAATAATTTTTAATATATATAATATTTCTAGAAATCTCATTTTCTTTAGATTTTCATATTTTAAATCTTTCGAGACCGAATGCTCCTTGCGGAGGTCTACATCTCGCACCACTAAGCCCGAGGACGTGCGATAATCCGCACCATCCCGAACTGGTTCCCTAAATGGGTTGTAGCGGCGCTTTGCAAAGATTTGTATAAATACTAAATCGTTTAGAAAATGGTTTTATTATTAAAAGGTATTTAAATGAAAAGGTGTCGTTTTCCCGTATTCTATGTTCCCGAAAGTATTGTGCTATATTGCATATGAGTGTGTGAGGAGGTAGGTTATTACCTCGTGATCTACTTAAAGGTATAGCAAGCTTTTGATGGTTTAAATGTAGAAATGAAACTATATGGTAGTTTAATGAAAAAAATATGGTAAAAATGGAAATAGCAATTACTTTTGATATGGAACTTCTTTAATATGATTAGTTAGTGTTTAATAGTCAACATGTAGTGGTTTTAGCATGATTGTATTAAAGAAAAGTGAAGTTTTAGGAAGAAACCGAATCGGAAATCGGATTTGTTTCGATTCCGTCGGGTTTTGAAAGTTCGTATTTTTAGAAAAGAGTAAAGAAAAGAAATTGGGACTTACGGGTTTCGGACTTTAAAAGAGAGGAAGGGAAGACGAGAACGGAAGACGAGAGGAGTCGACGGTGCGTCGTTTCGTCGCCGGGAGTTCCTACGGTTGTCGCCGGAAAATCCACCGGAGCTTCGCCTTTCGCTCACTTCGATTGCACACTAGGGTTTCTAGAGATTTCTTGAGAGTTGGCTCAGAGTTTTGGGGTGAGGGGGTAGAGTGTAAGGGTGGTATTTATAGGGTTAGGCTAGGGTTAGGATAGATGAAGAGTTTAAATTGAAAAAATGTAAAAATATATTAAAACTCATTAAAAAATGGAGTAAATGGGGATTTCAAAAGTCTCTGGAACTGATCTGGGAAAATGAAGTGTGCAGGGGGGTAGGGGAGAGGAAGAGCCCTAACTTTGGTATTGGGGACTCGGTCGTCCGGCCGAGTCGGGCCGAGTCAAGGGGTCGGGGGCTGTGTCTCCGTTCCACTTTCTCACTGGTATATTTATTTTATGGGGTGTAGTGGGGGGTTTTTAGGAGTTAACACGTGTTAACTGTTGGTATTCTAAAAAACTCAAAATAAAACAATATTGAAAATAATGTGGGGTATGAGATTTGAACTCTGGTGGCTTAGTTCAGCAGTGCAAGGTATTACCAATGAGCCACAAGCTCCTTCTTGTAATTAAGGAGTGAATTAGTTACTTAAAGTAATCACAGCAAAAGTAAATACCCAAGTATACATTAATTTTAAAGCAAATTTTTGTACACTAAAAATAGAGTTGTTACAGTCTACCCTCCTTATAAAAATTTCGTCCTCGAAATTTACAACTTTTATTTGAGGACTAGTTTACAAAGAAGTGTGGATATCTTGCACGCATTTCATCTTCCCTTTTCCAAGTGGACTCTCCTGGAGTGTCTTTCCTCCACATCACTTGGACCAAGTTGACTTCCTTGTTCCGAAGTGTCTTCACTTTCCTGTTCAGGATCTCCACAGGTTGTTGCTCACAAGATAAATCAGGCTGTATAGTGAGCTCGGAATGATCAAGAATATGGCTTGGGTCACTCACATACTTTCTGAGTTTAGATATGTGGAACACATTATGCACTCTTTCCAATGAAGGTGGAAGCGCTAAGCGGTATGCTATATCACCGACTCGTTCGAGTATGTCGAACGGTCCAATGTATCTCGGACTTAACTTACCCCGCCTTCCAAATCGGATCACTCCGTAGTTCAGAGATATCTTTAAGAACACATAATCTCCTAGCTGGAACTCCAAGTGACGTCTCATTGCATCAGCCCAGTACTTCTGTCGATCTTGGGCTATGCACATCCTTTCCCTGATAGTACGAACCACATCAACAGTCTCTACTATCATCTCTGGTCCAAGAAGTTATCTATCTCCGATGTCGTCCCAACTTAATAGCGATCGACACTTCCTTCCATATAGTGCTGCAAAAGGTGCCATTCCTATGCTTGCTTGGTAGCTGTTGTTGTACGAGAATTCCACAAGATGTAGGTGATCTTCCCACGATCTTTTGATGTCTAACATACATGCTCTGAGCATATCCTCCAAGATCTGAATAGTTCGCTCAGACTGACCACCTGTTTGTGGATGATAAGCCGTGCTGAAGTTCAGACTTATTCCCAAGCTTGCTTGCAGACTCTGCCAAAATTACGATCGGAACCTGGTGTTACGATCGAAGACAATGCAGACCGGTACTCCATGATGTCTTACAATTTCCTTTATGAGTTCATGGGTATCAGAGATAGTACATTATGAAGATTTTAAATCTTTAAGTAGATTATTACCTCCATGTACTTCTTTGCTGGTGTCCCAGTAGATTGGCCAATCGAAATTGGATGAAGTGAGCCGACTTTGTGAGTCGGCCCACAATGACCCATACGGCATCGTTACTCTTTGTGCTGCGAGGAAGAGCAGTCACAAAATCCATCGTGATGTGTTTCCACTTCCATTCTGGGATTAGTAACGGTTGATGTATATTGTTATAATGTTGTGTTAACACTGTTGTTTATAGCTTGGTACAGAAGAATGCCAGTGTATACGAGAAGGGTCCCTATATGCTAGAGACCAGAGCAAACGGAATGTACAAGGAACCGTTGGGCCATGGTACAAAAGCAACGGAATATAGGTTAGGTGTCTTAATCTTACTGTCTCGTGCCACTTCTAACACCTTACGTACCAATCTACACTTTAAACCCCGTAGTGTTTTGATTGTATTGTTTGTTTTGTATTGTAACTGTATAGATTGTATAATTGAATGGCTGACCGAAACCATGATATCAGTAAACGGATGTAACTGGAGAATCGTGTAAATGGATGTAACTGGAGAATCATGTAAATGGAAGTATATCCATGGTTCGGTTCAGTCAATACAGATTGAATAGTTTGAACAGATTGAATATATAGATTCATGGTTTCATATTGAATTGTAATATTGTAGATTGTAGATTTTAGATTGTAGATTATACTTGAATCATATTCAAGTCAGATTATAATGAGACTCACTCTGAGTCAGACAATTAGAAAAGTAAATTGAAATCCTAATTGTTTTGATGTTATCGGTAACCGCTGTACATGGGCGGCAGGATTTGTGTCTTTTTCAAAAATTATTACCGTATTGATAACACCGTTGTTAAGTTGTCTACCTTAAATAGGCAAGCACCCACTTCTCCGGCTCCCTGAGGCTCAAGAGATTGGTTCCGCTTAAACCTATGTTTACTAGGGTCCTTAGGATAATTTATAGAACTTGAGGGGGTTTTATGTAAAAATACTATTATATAATTTTCAAAATACTCCCCAAGTATTTAGTTATCGTTTTTAGAGTTGTAATGAATGTAGATTTTATATTGTGATATTTCTAGTGAAAATATCCTAATTTCATAAATAAAGATATTTATTTGTAATATTGATTTGTAGGGAATTCATGGTATTTTAGTGTAAAATGATTCTTGTGATATTTTTAGAAAAAATGTGGAATATTTATATTATTACAAACTAGATATTTTAAGGATATAAATACATATATTTATATGAAAATAATTTTTAATATATATATAATATTTCTAGAAATCTCATTTTCGTTAGATTTTCGTATTTTAAATCTTTCGAGACTGAATGCTCCTTGCGGAGGTCTGCATTTCGCACTACTAAGCCCGAGGACATGCGATAATCCGTACCATCCCGAATGGGTTCCCCCAATGGGTTGTAGCGGCGCTTTGCAAAGATTTGTATAAATACTAAATCGTTTAGAAAATGGTTTTATTATTAAAAGGTATTTAAATGAAAAGGTGTCGTTTTCCCGTATTCTATGTTCCCGAAAGTATTGTGCTATGTTGCATATGAGTGTGTGAGGAGGTAGGTCATTACCTCGTGATCTACTTAAAGATATAGCTAGCTTTTGATGGTTTAAATGTAGAAATGAAACTATATGGCAGTTTAATGAAAAAAATATGGTAAAATGGAAATAGCAATTACTTTTGATATGAAACTTGTTTAATATGATTAGTTAGTATTTAATAGTCAACATGTAGTGGTTGTAGCATGATTTTATTAAAGAAAAGTGAAGTTTTAGGAAGAAACCGAATCGGAAATCGGATTTATTCCGATTCCGTTGGGTTTTGAAAGTTCGTATTTTTAGAAAAGAGTAAAGGAGAGAAATTGGGACTTACGGGTTTAGGACTTTAAAAGAGAGGAAAGGAAGACGATAGGAGTTGACGGTGCGTCGTTTCGTCGCCGGGAGTTCCTACGGTTGTCGCCGGAAAATCCGCCAGAGCTTCATCTTTCGCTCACTTCGATTGCACGCTAGGGTTTCTAGAGATTTCTTAAGAATTGGCTCAGAGTTTTGAGGTGAAGGGGTAGAGTGTAGGGGTGGTATTTATAGGGTTAGGCTAGGGTTAGGGTAGATGAAGAGTTTAAATTGAAAAAGTATAAAAAAATATTAAAATTCATTAAAAAATGGAGTAAATGGGGATTTCAAAAGTCTCTAGAACCGATCTGGGAAAATGAAGTGTGCAGGGGGTAGGGGAGAGGAAGAGCCCCAACTTTGGTGTTGGGGACTCGGCCGTCCGGCCGAGTCCGGCCGGTCGCGCCGGCCGACTCGGGCCGAGTCAAGGGGTCGGGGGCCATGTCGTCGTTCCACCTTCTTACTGGTATATTTATTTTATGGGGTGTAGCGGAGTTTTTTGGAGTTAACACGTGTTGACTGGTTGTATTCTAAAAAACTCAAAATAAAACAATATTAAAAATAAAGTGAGGTATGGGATTTGAACTCTGGTGGCTTGGTTCAGCAGTGCAAGGTATTACCAATGAGCCACAAGCTCCTTCTTGTAATTAAGAAGTGAATTAGTTACTTACAGTAATCACGGCAAAAGTAAATACCCCAAGTATACATTAATTTTAAAGCAAATTTTTGTACACTAAAAATGAAGTTGTTACATGTTCCATCACAAAGCGAGCAGTCTCGGGGAAAACTTCGCATTGAACATATCGTGGAACGTTTTCCATTCTATTGGTTGTGTGAAAGGGCTTTCCTTGGCTTTCCACCAGACTCATGCATTGTCGGTGAGCTGGAGCTTGGCACACGAACCCAAACTGTGTCTGTTACCTTTGCTACGGCAAGGTCATTCTCGATACTCTGGGCCCATTCTTCAGCCTCAAGAGGACTTTCCCTGAAAAGTGTCTTGGATCCAACGCACGAAATTGCTTTACTCCAGATGCTTCGGCTTCCGGGCGGTTCATGAGAATAGCAGTCTGCTGCTGCTGGCCCTCTAGAAGACTTTTGATGGCTTCTAAAACCACCGTCTGTTCATTGATCGGAGCAGCAACGGTAGGGGGAGGTGATAAGGTAGGTGGTGGTGTGTTGCCATTGACGTTGGTACTGGTGTTGTTGGGAGAATCCATCACCTTGATAGAAAAGGAAAGGTTATGATAGATTCAAAAAATTTGAAATGCAAGAAATGTATAGTTGCTGATTCTTGTGATATATTGATTTTGAGTTCATGCAGAACTGGCCTGCATGGACCACCAACAAAACCTGTCACGCTCCACTTTCCAGCCGGCGGAAACAGTGACGTGGCAAGCCCGCAACGTATTACTATGAAAATACATTAAGCGTAATTAAGCAATATAATAATGAGCAAGAATGACAGGAGTAATAAAATGAAATAGCAACTTTATTTACATTCAACTTTACAAACAACTGTTTGAAAATAAAAGATACATTAATAAAAGAAAATGCCTAAACAATGGCATACTGAAAGTAAGTGCTGGAACGAGCTAGTAGGCAGGATGAACTACAATCTGGTCCAAGTCTTCCTGGCTCGGCTCTACGTTTTCAGAGTCCGGTCCTCCTGACGAACATTCCAAAGAAAGAAAACAGAGAGTAATGTCGTTAGCAAACTAACGCTCGGTAAGTCCCAAAAGAAGAAATAGAAGATAATATATAATATGAAATGAACAGAGAACAGGTAAAGTTGTATATGATTGTTCACAGGTATAAAATAGTTATTCTAACGTGGTTATTTATAGTTTGATAAGAAAGGTATTCATGTATACGAGAGAAGTCCAACTTACCCCATGGACTATGGTAACATGTAGTACAAGGCTTCGTCATAACCCACGGGACAACGGCACGTAAATTCATGTAGGTGTCTTTTAATTGACCTCCCGTGTCACATTATATGTTCCATACCAATCTACCCCTTTATCCCCACGTATTGTATTGCATAAGTTAAGATTATAGGTCTTGGACGAATCCATAGATATAAAATGTACAAGTTCGTGTTCAAGATGTAATCATGTATTCAGGTAGTCATATCAAGTTCATGTCAAGTTATAACCATGGTTCGGTCAAGTCGAGTCAAGTATTCAATTTTGAGTTTGATATTTGAATTCGTGTGTTCAGATTCATGATCAAGTATTCAAGCTTGTATTTGATTTTTGATTCTGGTTTGAGATTGGATTCATGTTGCTGTTAGAATCTTATGAAAGGACTTTGTTCTTGCAACATCTTAAGTTCGGGAGTAATCGGCAACTGCTACACATCGACGGCGGGATTTGTGTCTTTTTCCAAGACAATTGCTATTGATAACTCCGTTAAGTTTTCTAACCTGAATAGACAAGCACTCACTTTCTCCGGCTCCCCGAGGCTCAAGAGAATTGATCCCGTTTAAGCCTATATTAATCTAGAGTCCTTAAATATTGTTTGTATATCTCGAGGGGTTTTTATGAAAAATTACTTTAATATAGTTTAAAAATAAATCTCAAGGGTGATTTATAATATTTAGGGTTTTCATGAACATGTTTTTTAATTTAAATGGTATTTTGGTGATGAAGTTTAGCCTTTTTAAAAGTTTATGGTATTTTATTGAAAACTGGCTCTTTTGGAAACTTTGTGGTATTTTATTAAATTTTTAGATCTTCATTTTTTAAAATATAGTTTCATAACATGTTTTTATTGAAAATACGAATTCATAGTTTTATATAATTTTCCAAATTTTAATTTTTATTTAGAAAATTCGTATTTTTTAAAAACCGTATTTTTATTTTCTTTCGAGGCTGAATGCTCCGTGAGGAGTTCTGCATTTCGCTCTACTATCTCAAGGATGAGCGATAATCCACACCATTCATTAGCGGGTCTCCTAACGAGAGTTGTAGAGGCGTAACTACCAAGAATTTAAAAATATCCATTAAAAGAAACCCGTTTTGAATAAATGTGGTATTTTAATGAAAAGATTCTTCTTTGAATTACCCATATACTTAGAATACCGTGGTATGAAACCATAGTGTGCATGTGGGGTAGGTCGTTACTCCGTAAAGTTTTTCTAAAGATATTTTTAACGATTTTCGAAATAAGGGTTATACTAAAATTCATCGTATTTTAATAAAAAGTTCTTTATATGATTGTTTCACATGAAAATTTTGGTTAAACTCAAAACTAAATGATTGTAAACAAAGTTACAAGTAATGTGAGAAAGTTAGTTTGACCTATTTTGTTTTAAAGAAGGGAGTTCCAAGGTTAAATTAATATGTATCGGAGTTAACTCCGCTTTACCGACATGTTTTTAAAAGATGATTGGAGATGAAAGATAAGAGAGAAAAAGGGACTTACTCGCTGTGTAGCGTTGGGAAGAGCTTAAAGAAAAGAGGGGGATTTCCGTGGCGTCGTGATAACTTCGGAAACGACTTCGATTTTCGATGGAAAGAGCTTGATCGTTAACTCCACTTGACTCAACTTGTACTTAGGAACTTTTGGGATAATTTTGCTAGAAATTTTAAGAATAAAGGGGAGTTAGGTCATGGGGTAGTATTTATAGTGAAGAATTAGGGTTTGGGAATTTAAAATTTGGATTAAAAGAATTAAAATGGTATTAAATAATAAATTTAAATGTCACTGTTTAATTGCAGGGAAATCAAACAGTGCAGGGGAGATGAGGGGAGTCGAAGGGTTATGTGCGCAAAGCACGGAGTCATTTGGGCTCAATCAGAACGTCAGCGCCGGCCATATGAAGGAAATGGGCGGTCGGATCAAGGGCAATTGCCTTGAGATTCCTGCCACATGGTTTAATCATTGTTTATTCATTTTTGCGCATATTTGATTTTTCTGAAATTTTTCGTTTCTCCATGAATTGCACGTGCAACTCTTGGGGTTCCGAAAAATTAAAAAGAAAAATCTAAAAATAAATAATTGTGTCTGATGGGATTCGAACACACAGACTATGTCACAGCAGTGTAGAGACTTTACCAGTGAGCTACAAGTTGTTTCTTTCTTTTATTTAACAAAAATAACCTATAACTCTTACATAGGCTGTAATAATTTTTTCTATACAATAACAAAAAATTTTGTACAAGAATTTTCGAGTCATTATAATAGATAATTTAGAAGCTCAGACTTTAGCATGAACGTGACATACCTATAGCCCACTATTTTACACCTGTGATTATAGTTTATACTCATCTTCTTTATAGCATCCTGTTATGATTACACTATTATTTTGATATTTATGACGCACAGACGTCTGGGTTTTGCATGGCCCAGACACTTGACATAGCATGTGAGTATTCGACAGGACCGCCGATCAGTGAGGACCGCCTCATTGATATAGCTCTTATGCGGATTAGTTATTTCTTGAATCTTTATTACTTCCGTTATCTTTTCCAGTTATTGTTTTTGTGGTTATTGGACATGTGATAGATAGATTTAGTAGTTTATAGTTCTTGATTACTGATTGACTGCCTTAATATGACTATGGAAGAATATTTCCTTACCATATGCAGCATGGCTGGTTTTGTTACGTCCCGAAATTTTCGTATTTTGGGAAGCAAGGTGTGACAGCTTCCGGCTATATTCATTATGATATTATCTATGACATATTGACGTCTGGGTTTTGCATGGCCCAGATTATTTGACCTTAGCATAGGAGAATCGTGAGAGCTGTGAGAAGATCGCCGATCATTGAGGAGCGATTTACGTATCTAGCTATTTATGGTTTAGACTGAATTGTTGGGTGAGGTTGCTAGTAAGACAAAAAAAACAAATTAAATTAATATTTTTCAAGGAATAATATTTAACTATGTTTGTGTCATGACCTGAAATGGCACGTGACTGGCACTTGAATCATATGAACTCTATAGGACCCCATCTAATTCGAGTAAACCAAAAAAATCCTAAAAATCTAAACCATTTTAAGGAAGAAGTGAAGAAAAACTAGTTTTAAAACAAGTGGTTTTAATAACATAAGCCGAAGTATGCATTTTTAAAATCCCAAGTCTTTTCTGAAAATTTCGGCAGAGTTTCCTTTGTAAATACTGGCCCCAAACGGGATACAACATGAATAATATATGCACAATGATAAAAGGCATCCCCAAGCGGGGGCTAGCTCTTTGTCAATTGACGGTCACAACCACGCAAGCAATATAATATACAACCCTGAAGGGTGAGTATCAAAACTCAAAAGGGAACTCAAAATCATCAAGAAAACCATACTAATACAACGCGCGACTCTAAGGTCGAAAGAATATACAACTGGTTTTCTAAGTCTGAAATAAATGTACAAGTCTGGTTGATGGAGTTTACTAGATACAACTGAATATAAATAAGTACAATGGTGGTCACGATGCGAGTGAACCCACCTACCAAAGCAATCACCCGGAAAGAAGTAATGTGCCAACAAGCTGCCAAGGAAAAACCTGTACGGCAAAACCTGCAAGAAACTGTGGCACAACGGGGGTGAGTTGTCAACTCGTGAGTAGAAAACATCACAGAGCAGAAATCATATGTATGACTCAATCCTAGATCAATACGATCATAATATATATAAACCTCAAAATGATAAAGTCTGAAGCATGATAAGGTGGCAAGGGTAAACATCTATACATCAGTGTAATACCAAGTGCTCGTGTCAGTGCCTCAAGTAGCAACATATCATAAATATGAGGTATGATCAATGTAATCAACATGAATCAGTGTCGACTATATACTCAAGTCTATAAGTATGTGGATATCATCCAACTATGAAATCAATGCATGTATGAATGTGGATCTCGTCCACGTGTCAACCAATGACACAACAACATCAAGCATGTAAATGTCATAAAAGCAAATGCATGAAAATATGAGGATATAAATCAACGTGTGTCTCTCGTGACACATCAAAATCATGGAACTTGAGTGTCCAGTATCGACACTCAAAAACATCATGAAACCTCTGCCCAGCATCGGCACGTAAATCCTCATATCTCTCGGGCTCCGTCAGTCCGGATCGGCCCATAACATCTCTCGACTCCGGTCGGTATCCTCCGAATAGCCGCCAGGTCCAAATACTATCACCGGTAGGTAGTGGTCCCTCTGCCAGGCTCTCCGTCTACTGCACAGCATCCCTTTCTTACCCCGGGGTACTATACCGGGTCAACCATGTACCCGCAATCGGCCTCATCCAGCTTCTCGAATCGGGTTTCATATATCACACGTCTCAGAACCGAGAAAACACATGGTGGACGCACTGAAATATCATATCAAGAGAAACCAGGTTTGTAAAACAATACATACTTTCTTTTGAAATAACCACGGTCCCCAAATCCAGAAATCTCATGAAAACGACATATCTCAATGCGTATAATCATAAAGCATGATGTATGCGACATAAAACAGGAATGTAAGTATATCTGTAAATCATGCAACATGGAACAGTAATATGCACATATCAAGGGAAAACCGCTCTTTTAAATGAATCCAGTTTTAAAATATATCTTGCAGTTCCCAAATCTCCAAAATCAAGCCAGAATCATCTATGTATGTGCAAATAGGTATGTATGCAAGTATGGGTGTACAATATGTATGTACGTAAGTATGGGTGTACAATATGTATGTACGCAAGTGTGTCATGCAGGGGGTCATATCCTGATGCAACAATCCTACTGTGTAGTGACATGGCAATTATCGATGATGAAGTGTGTGAGCCGGCATGCAGGTGTACGTGAAGCATATGCATCATCGGTAATGGTGCTGGTGTCCTGACAGCATAGGTTTAATATAACCTAAATCACAAGTATATAAGCATGCAATGCGCTAATAACAACATGAATATATAGAAAAAGGAAAGTAAATACAACAATAAGGAATCTACATTAGTTATACGAGTCATACAGTTTGTCATTTGAAATCACATGAATCGTGGTGTTTGGGAAAAATAGGGGCTACTGATTTTTAAGAAAAAGGTACGTCCTTTGAAATATCCGTAGAATCCCTTGTCCTGTCTTTAAAATACTCACGATTCATTAGTTTTTGAAATAGGTATGACTCGAGTCTAGTCTAACGTCTACAAGTAACTACAGGACTAAACTAACAGGCTAATCGAGAAGGTACGGAAACCACCTAAATCTGAGTCAATACATATAAAATATAATAGTCGGTGATCCCGTCTCAATAGTATTACATACGAAACAATATACAATATGACATCCTCGAGTCAAGAGTGCGGATCTATCATCAATATATATCTCGTACGGTAAACCCATCGTACGGCATCCTAAATCTGGTTACGGTCAAATATCACATTCATCTCATTATTTATCTGGTATTCTTAACAGCATAGTACAAACTGATACCATCTGCATATATATATATATATATATATATATATATATATATATATATATATGCGTGTTTGAAAACACAAGCCTAAAGGCCCGCTATAACCTCATGTCGTATCCCATGATACGAATCAAAACATATCACAGATCTCATGGCATCATTCCTAATCTCATCGACCCATCTCCAAGTACCATGTACAATCCTCATCATCCATGTATAGGTATACGTATATATATATATACATAGTCCCATACCTATGTGTGTATATATATATATACATATCTCCATAAACACACAAGTAAAACAAAGTAAGCATGTGTGTGCGTGTGGGTGTAAACCTTATTCTAAGGCTCACGACTAAACTAACTAACGCCACTATCATCTAATTATACTAAATTTAACCCATGATCTTCTAAAGTCGTACTTAGTACTCATCCAAGTTTCACAACACGTACACATATATATAACTATAATATATATATATATATATAAAGCTACACTACGAACTGCGGGGGTGCTATACGCCATCCACCCGACTTCCCCCGTAGATATATATCTACTCACCTGATCTTCACTTACCGATGCCGACGTCGCCACGCGCTTGCTTGTCGTTCGAAGTTCTCGTGGTGGTACCTACATGTCACAACGTATCGTATCGCATTAAAACCCAATTCAAAACCAAAACGACACGCTAAAAGCCTATAGGTTAGAACCTTGGACCTACGACTTCAAAACCACCAAATAATACTCGATATAGACATACAAACATCAAGTGACCGAATACAAAACACAATACAAAAACTTGGTTCATGAAAAGTTTACAAAAACAACGCAGCAATCTATGAAACTTGCTCCATATTTTGTCTAAGATGAAAACAAGGTGCACAAACAATACTGAGGTGAAGTATATAGGGTATATGACCTACAGAAGCAACCTGGGAACCCAACTCACCAATTTGGCCGGCCCCAAGCCCTAAAAATCAGGCCTGTTCGGTTCTGGGGTCTTGGATTTGGTTCGTTTTAGCTGGGTGGTCTCGTAGTGCTTTAACTAGGTCTCTGAAGTTGTTTGCTTTTCTTGAAAATATTCCAGGCCATCCAAGATTTTCCTGCACCCACTAATTACACACAAACCACCATTAACAGTTTCTTTTTTTCCGTATTTGGGTTTGTTTCAAATTGGTCTGGGTTTCTAACCTCATATGGGGTTCTAAGGTCACCACTAAGGCTTATTAGCACAAACACAACTCAAAATTCCCTCAAACCTCATCTCGGAATTTCAAAGCTCACAAACCGCATCCAAACACTTCTAAACTTGCATAGGTGCTAAAGTAATGGAAATACAATGCTAATGGTGCAGAAATTATCTCATTTGGCAAGTCAAGAAATTTCTTGAGTTGCCCCAAGTGCCCAAAATCCTTGCTTTCTTTATCCAAAGTGCTTGAAATGGTCTTGTGCATGTTTTTTGTGAAATGGAGGTGATGTTTTGAGTTGTATTTGATGTTGTTTTGAGGATGAAGAGGAGGGGGGAGTGAGGAGGCAGCCATGGCTAAAATGGGAGAGGAAATGATGAAGATGAAGAATGGGAGCCAAGATCAAAGAACCCCTCACCTCTCTCTCTCTTCTCTCATTTGCCCATACCTTATTCTTTAATGTTTTCCTTTTTCTTTTCTATTTTCTTTTATCTTTTCTCTCTTCTCATTTAAAAACTAAGAAATGAAATGAAGAAAACAAAGAAAAGACATACTAAGAAAATGTAACAAGTGAAATTTGACATGGTGCATGTTTTGCACAAAACAAGCTTAATGCGTGATTAGCGATATTTAATCGCGATTAGCATTAAAATAGTGTATAATGAATCATAAAATTTCATAATTTGCTTAAATCCAATAAAACGCCCTCTTTTTAGTAATTTCCATAATTTTCCAAATTTTTTCCCGATTTATCGGTATTTAATTATACCCCGATATTAAAATATTCATGATATTTATTATTTAATTATAAAAATTCCTAAAAATAATATTTTATATTTCTGAAATGTTACAGTCTTCCCCCTTAAAGAAGTTCGATCCCCGAATTTAAATTTAAACCCCTAAATACTAAAACATTTCAGTAAAATGATCAAGTCGTCGGAGCTCCGAAATCATAAATACATAAAACACATCGTAGCGCAATGTATGCGCATGAAAAACGAGTGTATAAACCAAAATCAAAACTCCGTCAAGTATCCCGCAATCATCGGAGTTATGGTGTAGACACCAATGTCAAAATCCAATACGGAAACCAACATGATATACATCAAAACTATACATGTAAATATCGTTAAAACATCTGAAAGAAATGCATGCCAAACCTTTTCAAGTCGCCGTGCGATGCGCATATCACGGTACAGTGGCGGACGTCTATTGTAAGAAAATAACTATATATACATATATATATATATATGTTTATGTACATATATATATATATATAGATATATATATCCTTTGTTTAATATACACGTCCCGTCATTTTGAAAACAATTTAGAAGGGTTTCCTTTGTAAAATGTGTCGTGTCATCTCGGACACGTAGGTAAATACTGAGACTATAGCTCTCTTTTGGAAATCCCTTCGATAACTATCGATGCATGCAAAAACATAATAAGGTATTGTCCTCGGACTGGTCCTGCTCAGCTACTATACCAAATGGTAGAAATCATAAAAACATCAGTTCAAGGGAAAATCAATCCCAAAATGTGTATGAGGATGCCACGTGCGTCTGGTGCGCACGGAAATCGAAATCAATAAATGTGTCATACATATGCACAGAAACAAAATCTAAGTGCAACGGGTGTGCATGAAAACCCCTGTCAAGGGCAACGGGTGTGCCTGACAGCAATATCAAGTGTATCTGATATGCACGAAGAATCTCGATTTAGTGCATCTGGCGTGCACCAAAATCGCATCAAGCGCCCAAGTATGCGCAAGAATACAAATCAAGTGCACAGAGTGCACGAAATCAACATCAATATCATAATCGAAATCGACGGTATACAATAAACCTCAATCCAAATCAGGTATACCGCGGTATATAATCTCACAACCATGTGCATCAGCGTGTACAAATCAAATCAAAACACTAAAAGTGCATGAAAACTATGCCGAAAGCACAAGTCAAATCATTTGCATATTATAAGCATGAAATCAAAATCAACCTCTCGAATGACATCAAATCGAAGTCAAGTGCAACCGTAGTGTACAAAAATCTCAATCATGCAAACAAATCGTCCAAAATACCGAAATCCAAAAATGACGGATGCGTGATATTCGAATCACCAAATTCCAGATCATAAACACTGTTGTCGATATGTCCTTCCTTCGCAGTCGAGAAGGTGTCGGTGCATCCAAAGCTAGCAGAGCAAGGTATCTACTTTCCTCCTGTTCATGGTCTGGCGCATGTGCCTTTAGTCTCTTGTCTCTCACTGGGAATTGCTAGATATATAGCTCCTCGGCTCAACGGCCCAATATAGAATGACGACGGAAACAGTCCCGCTCTGGCACATCCTCTAAAGATCTCTGGCCAACTATCTCGTCGACGATGCCGAACTCTGGCCTGCTGGGTGTGCACAATATGACCTCTCCTGGGTCCAAATCTTCTCGTACAGTATTCCAGAAAGCTTCCGTCGAAGTCTCTCTCAATCTCGTTTTTGCTGAACTTCCCGGAAGCTATCTTCTTTTACTAAATCTAATTCCTGTTCCGAAACGGCTGCATATTCATCACGACTCCTCTTAGAAGATATATCCATGTACAACGCCTCTGCATGCGTATTATATCTCTGATGTCGACGGAGTGGAACGTCATCTCATTAAGATCTCGTGCGAACCGCTTACTCCACTTTTCTCTAATGTCGACTGATTCAGACTCGTCTCCTCGTGGCTGCATGGACTGCGCTCCAACGGCTATACTCGTATCTGGAGTCTCCCAAGCAATGTATCCCATCACGTGACATCCGAATGACGTCGAACCTTTCGATCGATTTGTCAAGGTTCCATAATCCCCCAAGAGCTCAACATCTTGGGTACAGTTTAATAGTATTCCAGTACATGCCACAGTACCTGTGGACCAACTGTAGAAGTGCAAACCCAAGCCTCGCTAATGGCACCGCTGAACTGTCGCAAACCCTAAGGTTTCAAAGCGTTCTCATGGTCATTTTTTCGAGTTAGGGTTTCATTCTTCTAGAGGGTCCATAGCATTACTTGCATTTGTCTCTGAATACTTTAAACTTGGAAAATGGGCTTCTGACATTCGATTGTCTCTATTGACTCTCAACGTACCTGCGTGAAGTCATCTTTAGCTGGAATCAATCAATCTGATAACCTCGCATCGAGGTAGGCAACGAATCACATGTCCTAGTCATTCCTCCTTGGGTGGCTAGTGATCTTCTATCATATCTCTAAGTACAACTCGTACGGTGTTAGCTTCAAACATTTAGGCGACGTCTCGTCAGTCGCAGCAACAACTAAATCATTCGTCTGCACGCTGAACAGTGCCTCAATCATCAAGTATAATCGGTGCATTGACGGTCATCACATACTGGCTGGCCTCTAGCAGTGGCTCAATCCTCTGGTGCTGATCTGCACATCCGAGAAATCTCGTAAAGCGATCCATCAACAGTTCATGGCGTGAAAACACAATAAAACGACGCATCTATGCAAATCATATGTCCCTGGAATCACGCCCTGGTCAGTCCTCATCCGTAACGAGCTCATGCTGACGCAACTTTAGCCATAGCTCTCTCTGCCCATGTAATCGCGGCAGCAAAACCATAAACCAATATCGATGAGGATAGATCATGAATGAATATAATGCTGTGTAAGGAAATGTAGATCCTAAGGCTTCTTAAGCGGAGTAGCGTATCGTAAGTATGCCGCGGAACATACACACGGTACGTCACTCTCCTTAAGTCATCTACTCCATCAACAAAGGTCAACCTATGAGACGAAAGCTCGGGTTTAATACCCCCTCGACTAAGTCTAAGTCCCGTATGGTCAAGCCTAGATTCGGTATATATGCAAACGCTCTAGGCTCCGCATAGTCAAACATAGACTCGAACCAAGGTTAACCTAGCGCTCTGATACCAATTTTGTCACGACCTGAAATGGCACGTGACTGGCACTTGAATCATATGAAGTCTATAGGACCCCATCTAATTCGAGTAAGCCAAAAAAAATCCCAGAAATCTAAATCATTTTAAGAAAGAAGTGAAGAAAAACTAGTTTTAAAACAAGTGGTTTTAATAACATAAGCCGAAGTATGAATTTTTAAAATCCAAAGTCTTTTCTGAAAATTTCGGCAGAGTTTCCTATGTAAATACTGGCCCCAAACGGGGTACAACATGAATAATATTTGCACAATGATAAAAGAAATCCCCAAGCGGGGGCTAGCTCTTCGTCAATTGACGGTCACAACCACGCAAGAAATATGATATACAACGCCGAAGGGTGAGGATCAGAACTCAAAAGGGAACTCAAAATCATCAAGAAAACCATACTAATACAACGTGCGACTCTAAGGTCGAAAGAATATACAACTGGTTTTCTAAGTCTGAAATAAATGTATAAGTCTGGTTGATGGAGTTTACTAGATACAACTAAATATAAATAAGTACAATGTTGTTCACGATGTGAGTAAACCCACCTACCAAAGCAATCACCCGGAAAGAAGTAATGTGCCAACAAGTCGCCAAGGAAAAACCTGTACGGCAAAACCTGCAAGAAACTGTGGCACAACAGGAGTGAGTTGCCAACTCGTGAGTAGAAAACATCACAGAGCAGAAATCGTATGTATGACTCAATCCTAGGTCAATACGATCATAATATATATAAACCTCAAAATGATAAAGTCTGAAGCATGATAAGGTGGCAAGGGTAAACATCTATACATCAATGTAATACCAAGTGCTCGTGTCAGTGTCTCAGGTAGCAACATATCATAAATATGAGGTATGATCAATGTAATCAACATGAATCAGTGTCGACTATATACTCAAGTCTATAAGTATGTGGATATCACCCAACTATGAAATCAATGCCTGTATGCATGTGGATCCCGTCCACGTGTCAACCAATGACACAAAAACATCATGCATGTAAATGTCATAAAAGCAAATGCATGAAAATATGAGGATATAAATCAACGTGTGTCCCTCGTGACACATCAAAATCATGGAACCTGAGTGTCCAGCATCGACACTCAAAAACATCATGAAACCCGTGCCCAGCATCGGCACGTAAATCCTCATATCTCTCGGGCTCCGTCAGTCCGGATTGGCCCATAACATCTCTCGACTCCGGTCGGTATCCTTCGGATAGCCGCCAGGTCCAAATACTATCACGTGTAGGTAGTGGTCCCTCTGCCAGGCTCACCGTCTACTGCACGGCATCCCTTTCTTGCCTCGGGGTACCATACCGGGTCCACCATGTACCCACAATCGGCTTCATCCAGCTCCTCGAATCGGGTTTCACATATCACACGTCTCAGAACCGAGAAAACACATGGTGGACGTACTGAAATATCATATCAAGAGAAACCGGGTTTTTAAAACAATACATACTTTCTTTTGAAATAACCACGGTCCCCAAATCCAGAAATCTCTTGAAAGCGACATATCTCAATGCGTATAATCATAAAGCATGATGTATGCGACATAAAACAGGAATGTAAGCATATCCGTAAATCATGCAACATGGAACAGTAATATGCACATATCAAGGGAAAATCGCTCTTTTAAATGAATCCAGTTTTAAAATATATCTTGCGGTTCCCAAATCTCCTAAATCAAGCCAGAATCATCTATGTATGTGCAAATAGGTATGTATGCAAATATGGGTGTACAATATGTATGTACGCAAGTATGGATGTACAATATGTATGTACGCAAGTGTGTCATGCTAGGAGTCATATCCTGATGCAACAATCCTACTGTGTAATGACATGGCAATTATCGATGATGAAGTGTGTGAGCCGGCAAGTAGGTGTACGTGGAGCATACACATCATCGGTAATGGTACTGGTGTCCTGACACCATGGGTTTAATATAACCTAAATCACAAGTATATAAGCATGCAATGCGCTAATAACAACATGAATATATAGAAAAAGGAAAGTAAATGCAACAATAAGGAATCTACTTTAGTTATACGAGTCATACAGTTTGTCATTTGAAATCACATGAATCGTGGTGTTTGGGAAAAATAGGGGCTACTATTTTTTAAGAAAAAGGTACGTCCTTTGGAATATCCATAGAATCCCTTGTCCTGTCTTTAAAATACTCATGATTCGTTAGTTTTTTAAATAGATATGACTCGAGTCTAGTCTAACGTCTACAAGTAACTACAGGACTAAACTAACAGGCTAATCGAGAAGGTACGGAAACCACCTAAATCTGAGTCGATACATATAAAATATAATAGTCGGTGATCCCGCTTCAATAGTATCACATACGATATAATATACAATATGACATCCTCGAGTCAAGAGTGTGGATCTATCATCAATATATATCTCGTATGGTAAATCCATCGTACGGCATCCCAAATCTGGGTACGGTCAAATATCACATTCATCTCATTATTCATCTGGTATCCTTATCATCATATCTCATGAACTGGGGGTACTGATCTAAGTCTAGTACAAACTGATACCATCTGCATATATATATGCGTGTATGAAAACACACGCCTAAAGGCCCGCTATAACCTCATGTCGTATCCCATGATACGAATCAAAACATATCACCGATCTCATAGCATCATGCCTAATCTCATCGACTCATCTCCAAGTACCATGTACAATCCTCATAATCCATGTATAGGTATATATATATATATATAGTCCCATACCTATGTGTGTATATATATACATATTGTAAGTCTACGGTAGCGCCCCGACCATCGATCCGAGGCCAAATGCGGAAACAAAAACTTTTTAGGAAACCGGCGCTATCGTAGTTTTTCACCCGGATCGAACCATTAACGCTAAACTAGCTAACTACTAAGAAGTGAGAGTGGCTATACCGATTGATCCGTGTCCTTCGGTCTTTGGCCACCATCTCAAGCTCCTCGCCGTATCTCCGATCTCCGGTCTTCTCGTCGGAAGGGCACCACATCAATGAGTCTTTTTACGGGCTCCCGCTTCATCCGAAACAACTCGAACATGAAGTTTGCTAGCCGATATGTCCAAGGTGAAGTAGAGATTGTGTGTGATAACTTTGTCTCTTGACACTCTAGAATTCTCAACACATGAGATGGATAGAGTGGAGGTAGAAGATGATGCCAATGGTGGAACTTGTGAGCTAGAGGAAGAAGAAGAAGAAGAGAGGCTTTTGTTGTTGTGTTACAAATGAAAAATGAGAGCTTGCATTATAATCTCAAGAGAAAAACAGCCTCATATGGCTGCCCTCTTTCTCCACCTCTCATTTCAACACAACAATCCATCAATTAACATGACATGTTCACAAAAAAAGAGACCATGAGTCACTAGATTGCACATGCCACATTAATTGCTCCCCAGGATGAAATCCACTCACAATTTCCACCAAATAAACATTAACCCAAAATGTTTAGTCCAACAAAAAGATACGACAACATCTAAAGTAAACCCATGACGGATCAAAAGGATACCCCTCACCTGTATATACATACCTGCATCCGCATTCCGACTGAATGCGAATGCGATGAGACGAAAGTAATCCAACAAATCTAATACTAGGATCCGGCTTAAACCAAAGCCCACTAGTATGATCCGTCCGATCATGATCCGTGCACTACTGCACGTATATGATCGAACCCTGCCATAATATCATACGGCCTATACAACGTTTTGCCCGAATCTTGAGAAACTGTCTTTGGGGGACTCTAAAGAATCGTCAAAACTTTGGCTGTGGATTTAACCACTAGCACGTCGGTGCTACTAGCTGTACGTAACGGGCTACC
Organism: Agapanthus africanus; assembly: GCA_030015575.1. Classification (NCBI taxonomy): domain Eukaryota; kingdom Viridiplantae; phylum Streptophyta; class Magnoliopsida; order Asparagales; family Amaryllidaceae; genus Agapanthus; species Agapanthus africanus. The sequence continues at coordinate 33,678,534 of CM057349.1, read as the reverse complement.
AGGTATTGACCAAAAGGGAGGTCGATGAGCAAACTCATCCTGACACCCTACAGAGCCTGTCAGTGACAATATCCGTACAGTCCGGTCCGTTCGTCTATGAGTATCGCATGTCGGGCCTAGGGGTTGGTAAAGTCAGACCCCTAAAAGCGGTACAAGTCGTGTCGGAGTGTAGCCCAGAACACCCTGAGATACTACTGGAATACCTACCAGTAAATCTCCTGCCTTGGCCAAGGACTTCGTGTAATGGCACTCCTAGACACATCGCGATTTCACCCCCAATACCGGGAGAGACGAAACCCCTGCCGATCCTCTCACTGCCTCCATGTGGCTCGGGACTGTACCCAACTAAAACCTGTTTGCACGACTCCTTTGAGCCGTGGTAGGGTAGTAATCAAAGCACAGTAGGAACTCACACGAAACAAATGACGATCTCAGGTCGATAGACTAACTTGTACACATGTCACCAGGGAACTGCTATCTGACGTCTGGTATAATACCAACTAGCATGTTCCCGGCGAGTCATGTCCGGTGTACTCATAACCCAATGAGCACCTGTATACATCTTAGGTGATCCAACTGACACCAATGGCTTGTGAGACTGGCCACCGCCCCTCATCGGGGTCTCGACTGTATACACTAGTCCACTAATGGAGTGTCGATGCCCAGTCTCGAAACTCCCATGACTAGGGACCACTTTAAGAATGTGCTTATAGACTACCCAACTCTCACGTATATGATCGCCATCATACTGCTGGTAGTCAAGCAAGAATCCTAAGGACTCTATCAACGTGTAATAGTGATATGTAAGGTCACCTAAAGCATGTACATAATGATACAGATAAACCAGATAGCATACTATCATCTTGAGTAAGACTATCCTACCGGTATAGGTCCTCCCTTAATCATTGCAATCACGTGTCTGCGATCCAATAATTGACTTTGAGGGCACTATATCCAACAATCTCCCACTTGCACTTAAGGCTAATTATTGCGATGTCGCATACTTATAGCCCGTGTGATACCGAACACCCAACTCCTCTACTGATCAGTCTCACAAAGCCCGTTTGCGAAACTATTTCGTTCGAGGAATAGCCTCAGTGAGTGGATCCGCCCTGATGTTTCTTTCAATGTCTCTCTTTATCTCAAGTTCGCGGAGAAAGCCATCTCCCGAAATGAGCAATACATATCTCAGAATATGTCTGGATATCTGATGGGACCTAGTTCATAAATGAACTCCAAATCCAAACTTCTTAGACTGTATCGTCAACTGAACTTAATCAGTATCCTGTGCCATGCCTCCCTCAGTATTCGCTTGGACCTCCTGTCCAAAATACTGCCCCTCATCAAAGGGAAAACTATAACTCTGACAGTCACTCTGTCATCCAAGTCACCTTGGAAGCCTCGAATGATAACCGTTTCCCAAAAGAGGTTGTTGTTATCATATCCCTAGAACATCCGCTTATGTTCATAAACTGCTTCCGAACGCTTCTCCAGGATTGGATTAATATCAACTTATTGCATCTAGTGCAAAAACAGCATCTAGTGCAAAAACAACATCTAGTGTGGTACTTGACATCTCATGATTGACTCAATTGCCTAAGCAAGTGATATGCCAATCATGCGCATCCCTCCCCCCTTTAGTCTGCAAGACACCTTTAGAGAGGGTGACTCCATCACCTGCAGGTATACTACCGTGCCAGGAGTCGTCCATTCTAAAACACCTTTAGAATGCAGTCTAAGTACCCAGATTGGGAAACTACCCAAATCTAAATCTAAAACCATAGATCTAGTAACCAGAATATCTGATATAATATCCATATCCTATGTGGAGAAACCACTGTGTGACAACCACAGTATAACTGATTGTAGATAGGAAGTTTACTTCCTACACTGTGTATGTCATCCAAATACCAGGACATCACACCCTACTACTTTCTTAACAGATCCATCCCCTATTCTGATGAAGTCAAAACCTATGACTGTGATATCAAAAATAGATGATCTATCTCTGCTATATCTTCTTTAGTCTATAAATAGACATAAGCTACTTGTCCACTATGCTTCCGCTGCACCCACTGACTACGACAACCCTCTGGCAGAATAATATATATATGCACTTCTAAAGATAGTTTAGAACGACGCTATATTTATCCTCCTGCCGGGTCTCATAGTCTGGAACAACAGTAGTGTCAAGTCTAGGTAAACAAGAACCTCCCTGTCACCGTACTTGAGGATACCGGAGTACCTCTCTGGTGCTTGAGGTTACCTTACATATCTGCGGAGTGGCTGATTGATCTAAAAAACTATCTATAACCGCAATCAAGAACGGCGTCGCATGAAGCTAGCCGGTGAGTACGGGTCGGTCCACAGGGATGTGTAAATCTCCTTTAAGTTCTTACGAGTTAATTCCAAATGGTGTTTGGATTTATAATTAAACCTAAAAATTGAAGTTGTATGAGACTAGGATTAGAAACTTGCTAGGATTAGGTCTAGGGAAAATTTGGTAAACAAAGATCTACATCTCTTTCCATTGCCATTAATTAAATCTATCATATTAGTGTTATGGTAAATATTTATAAAGGGGATTAGGATGATTGGGATGATTGATTCATCCTCTAGATCCTTGTCCTTCCTTTATTAATCTTTACCCTAACCTCCATGGAAAACCTCCAAATCCGGGCCTTTAGACTACGGAATCACCGTACCTTGAGGGTAAAAGTGCCGTAGGGAGCGGAATAAAAAGGTATGCATGGAGTTCTAATGTTCATAAAAGTTTGGCAACGAAAAGAGATGAGAGATCTTCATCTCTCAAATCCTTCCCTATTCCTAACCCTAACAAGCGAGGAAACTACTCGCTCATTGAGGGGATGAAAAAAAACATGATTTTGTTAAAGAGAGAAAACATTTACTGCAACTTTAATAAAAACTAACTAACTTAAACTAAGGCGAGAAAATAAGAGCAGATATGAAAAACTACAACTACTGCAAGGAAAATAACCTACTTACTGTTGATGCGCTCTAATTTCAAGAAAACAGAATTTTATTCATGAGTAGAGGCATAAAAAATACAAGGACTTGGGTTCTATTTATAGGACATAGAAACCCTAGGGCTACAGCTGATCCGCATGTCTACAATTACAAATATACCCTCAGGAAATCTTTTTAGAGCCGCCTCAGAATTATGGTAAAATTTCAACCGTGCACGGGCTTCATATGGCCGCGGAACCGCGGCATGGGCGCGCTTAGGCCGCGGTTCCGCGGCCCTTTAATGTGATCAATTGATGGTTTTTTCTGGGCTTCTTCAGGTTCTTCTGGGCTTTTCATTTCTTCAGTTCATTTTCCATTTGGGCTTCTACAGTGATTCCAGATCTTCAGTGAACATTTTGCAAGGGATCTTTTAACCGTTTTTCTCGCAAATTTGGATCTTGCGTTGCCTTGTTGATGGTGAACCGTTCTTCTGCTGGGCTTTACTAAGATCTTCCTATTTGTTGGTCAAAAATCCTTCTTTTGTGTCGTCTTTTGTGTTTTTCACTGTTTTCGCGCCAAGAACCTGTAACCTATAACATGTAGCAGAGATGGGTCAAAAGCACCTGTTTTCATTGTAAAATGCATAAGAATGGGGAATACAAAATGCAATATTATGTTATGAACAAATACCCCCAAACTTATCTTTTGCTCGCCCTCGAGCAAACTTATTATTTTATTTATTCTCGATAAAAATCTAACCTAGCCGCACTTTCGCAGGGAAACGCAATTGCACTGAGCTCGTGCAACAAGCCGTTAAACCTCTAGGTGTCCCTAGTAGGAGGAGTGTTGTCTCCTGAGGGTTTTCAGCGGATTACACCCATAAAATCCTATCAATTTGGCTTTTTGACTTTTTGTTTTCTAACTAGGTTTTCTAACAAGGAAATCTATTATCGTCGACCCGCAAATTATCCACCCATATTCTTCACACTTCCTCATTATTTAACTTAAGATTATATATATCCTGTAGACTACTTAGCTTTCAGCATTTCTTAAGTTTTCCTTCTAGGGTTCCATCTCCACTTAGGAATTTCTATCAACTCTATTAAAAATACAAGTTCTATTCTTCATTCCTTTCTCTTATCTAAACTCTAATCACATATCCCCACGTGTGTGTAAATATCACCCCTACACTTGGAAATTCAAATCAAGCAATCGTACTCTCGTCCATTGTCCAAAGCACTTATTAATTGGTGAATTTTCGCTTTCACATCCTTCATGCGACTGTTAATACTTCTTGAGGTACCAACAACCGATTACAAGATGCGTTAGCGTTTTAAAGCGTACTTCCTAGTTTTGCAACACCCAAAGCTTTTAGCAGTGGCTCCCAAACCAGTTGGTCTAAGGCACTAGGTGATGAAGCACCCTCGCTAAATATTTTTCTATTTTTGCAGCCTTAGGTAATCACAAAAACCAGTGTTCATTTTTTTCTTTTATTCACTTTTTTTTTCTTTTATTTTCATTGTACTAAGGACTTTAGACAAGAGCATTTCAAGGTCTCTTCTACTATTCCAAGTTTCAAGGTGCGTGTTTGTGCATTTTGTAGGGTATACGTTTTCAGAATCTAGACTTAAGCTAGGAATTATTTTTCAAACTCATACTTTAATAAAAATATCAATACTCTTCCCTTGTTTTAACTTAGCCCAAGAAGTAGACTCAAAATTTGCCTATTTCTAAATAAGCTACAAAGGCATATACTTTCTACCGTTAAACTTTAAGGAATGTTATTTTTAGGGTTTTTAATTTACTAAGTCTAAGATCTAGTTGTTCCTAGCCAGTTAACCCATTCGTCAAACTCAAGTCAATTAGCCAAAATTGAATACAATTATTTTTATAATTTTTTTTGAAATTTTCCAATTTTTATGGTTTTTCAAATAAATATGCAAATGCAAAAATATGTACAAATGAGTGCGAAGGAAGAAGACGTACCGAGCATACCCCCAAACTTGAACTTGACAGTGTCCTCATTGTCATGCTAAACCAAGAGGGTCAAAATACCGGCACTTCTGTGTTTATTTATTTATAATTTTTTTTATTTTTTTATTTGTTTTGAAATTTTTTTTTTATTTTTTTATAAAAGAAAACAAAAAATATATGTACATATATACAAAGGTCCCCCCCAAACTTAAGCTTGGCCTTACACAAGCCAAAGGTTAGCACCAACCATTCAAAAATCTTATCATGGTAAAGGTATAGTCGGTGCAAGAATGAGGTGGAGATGAAAGAGATGAAAAGCACGCGAGACCGTGTGGAAAGAAGAATGGTAGAATATGGTCTCGGTGGGGGAGAAGAATGGCGAAAAGAAGAAGGAAGTGGAGTACGATCTTGAGGGTGTAAATTGAGTGAATAAATTAGCGCAATATGTGATGACCGATATGTTAAAAGCGATTGCGCTAACCTATCAACTCGTCGTGCAATGGGGTCAAATCCCTCAAGATTCGCAAGAAAACATGGGTATGCCGAACTTGGTATAGTAGATGAAAGCGTAACGTTCACTTGTTCGGTCGGAACAATGGGAAAGACGAAAGGGGGTGAATTAGGGATAGTATCTTTCTCACCGTAGTAAACTGTTTCGAACTTGAAAAATTCCATTAATGGTTCGAAACTAGTATAATCAACCGAGTCTGATGGCTCATCTGAAAATGTAAAGGACTCAAACTCGGGCGGTGAGTCATCAACATCGTCCGAAAAGGTGAAACACTCGTAGGTGTTATCGTCTGTGAGAATTGTGTCAGATTCGAAGGAAAAGGTTTCAAGCTCACAGTCTTTAAGCGGGGTCGGAACGATGGGAAGGAGGGAGGGTGATATAGCAGTCAAAGGTTTAGGAGGATGAATTGGAAAATCAGACACATCAAATAAAAATGATTCAACCTCAATATTATCCTCAAGACTCTCCTCAATACTATCCTCAATATTTAATTCATCCATGCCATTATCATCAAAATCTAGACGCATATGAGATTCGGGAGAAACATTTAATAACTCGGGATGATGATTTGAACATAAAATCTCAAGTAAATCGACAGGTTCATCATCCGAAATATTCCCGGCGTCTATATCCTCCATCAAGTGAAAATCAATTTCTTTAGACACCTCATCAAAAGCATGGATATCTATCGATTTAGGTTCTAGAGCGGAGGTGTAAAGATCGAAAGGATTAGGTGCGGTTTCACTCGAAAGGGGTTCCTCACAATCTGGCAAATCAAACACTACAAAATCACACAACTCATTTTTATTTTCAACAGGTGAACTATTTAGGGCAATCGATGGAAAACAGGAGTTGTGGGCTTCAATTGGGTAAGGGTAGGTGTGATTTGGAAATCCTCTCTCATTCTCATTCTGTCCAACCGCCTTCTCATACATTGAAAAATTTGGTGCTAGCGGAAAACTAGCTGCCGGTTCAGCAGGTTGCATAAGGGCGGCCACGGACGCTTCCACATTCCTAACCATTTTGTTTGTTGCTGCGATATACGCCTCCAACGCCTCTTCCAAACTAGACTTTGGTGGTAAGGGGGTTTCGGTAAAAGATTCGAAATCGTGTGGATATGCAAAACTCCCTAATGGCTGTGTAGAATCAATGTCTAGTGAGGGTGGGAAGGCCGGGTAGGACTGGTAGGAAGTGGGTGGTAGGACAGGGGTAGGGTCTACATGTGGATAAAAATGTGAATAATCTTGTGGATCCCTAGAACTAGATGTATGGAGAGGGGTGAAAGATCGGCTGCGAGATTGAGCAATGTGCTCAGCGATGGACAACGGCCTAGGAGTGTCAGAAGGACTCGAAAGAGTGGTATCAACATATGGAAGTGGTGTGAGTGAGTGCAAAGATTCTTTAGCGGCAAGTTGCAAGTTTTGAAAAGATTTTCCCTTTTTCTTCTTTTTAAGTGAGCTTTTGCAAATAGATTTTTGAAAAGAGACTTGTGACACAAATGCAATTAACCACACATGCACAATCAGGCCTAGATCTAGGGTCCTAACTGTTCCAAAGGGCTAGAGATAGGACCTCAAACCGCCTCTTCACGGACAAGTACGGCCAGGTAAGTGGGAAGGAACCACCACGACAGTGGGCCTAATTAAAAACCACTAGCCTAGACACCGCAATGTCGGTTAGGATAAACGGCCGATGTCTATACTAGTCCTCTGTCCTATTGAGCTCGAGGTCTTTAGGGCTGAGTCTAATATTTTTTAAATTAAAAGTGGTCAATGCAAATGCTTTAAGTGATTTCTGGGGTCCTGGGAAGGGTGATGAAATCCCCACCCAATCTGAATTGGTCAATAGCCCCTTAAAGTCAGATTAAAGTATGCAAAGCAGTAATCACTTGCAATCAATTTGCTTTTTAGCGCGGCGCAAAGAATCCTGCAGAAAATCAATTATTGGAAGGGGGAAGAAGATTTTTAGCGCAAAGAATCCTGCAGAAGATTTGGCAAAAGATATATGGGGATTTGTAGAGGGGAGAATGAGGAAACAAACCAAGCAATTTTCGTGCAGAGAAGACTCCACAAGACCGCGGTTCCGCCGCAGATACCACCCCTAGGCCGCAGTTCCGCGGTGATAAGGAGGGATCGTGCTCTGAAAAAATTTGTACGGCTCTTCTGTAGCAATCTACCTCTGTTCTGATGTACCCTTTCCTGATTCTCCTTCTATATTGTTTCAGATCCGTCAATCCTGCAAAGATCCACAAAGAAAACCCTTCAAACAATAAAAGATGATAGATTTTTTTTATTTTTGATTTTTGATTTTTCAGATTTTTATGGTTTTTTATATTTTATATTAACCCGAAATTACAAAAAGGAAATTTTACGCCATCCCCGGCAACGGCGCCATTTGATTGATCTCAAAAACTATCTATAACCGCAATCAAGAACGGCGTCGCATGAAGCTAGCCGGTGAGTACGGGTCGGTCCACAGGGATGTGTAAATCTCCTTTAAGTTCTTACGAGTTAATTCCAAATGGTGTTTGGATTTATAATTAAACCTAAAAATTGAAGTTGTATGAGACTAGGATTAGAAACTTGCTAGGATTAGGTCTAGGGAAAATTTGGTAAATAAAGATCTACATCTCTTTCCATTGCCATTAATTAAATCTATCATATTAGTGTTATGGTAAATATTTATAAAGGGGATTAGGATGATTGGGATGATTGATTCATCCTCTAGATCCTTGTCCTTCCTTTATTAATCTTTACCCTAACCTCCATGGAAAACCTCCAAATCCGGGCCTTTAGACTACGGAATCACCGTACCTTGAGGGTAAAAGTGCCGTAGGGAGCGGAATAAAAAGGTATGCATGGAGTTCTAATGTTCATAAAAGTTTGGCAACGAAAAGAGATGAGAGATCTTCATCTCTCAAATCATTTCCTATTCCTAACCCTAACAAGCGAGGAAACTACTCGCTCATTGAGGGGATGAAAAAAAACATGATTTTGTTAAAGAGAGAAAACATTTACTGCAACTTTAATAAAAACTAACGAACTTAAACTAAGGCGAGAAAATAAGAGCAGATATGAAAAACTACAACTACTGCAAGGAAAATAACCTACTTACTGTTGATGCGCTCTAACTTCAAGAAAACAGAATTTTATTCATGAGTAGAGGCATAAAAAATACAAGGACTTGGGTTCTATTTATAGGACATAGAAACCCTAGGGCTACAGCTGATCCGCATGTCTACAATTACAAATATACCCTCAGGAAATCTTTTTAGAGCCGCCTCAGAATTATGGTAAAATTTCAACCGCGCACGGGCTTCATATGGCCGCGGAACCGCGGCATGGGCGCGCTTAGGCCGCGGTTCCGCGGCCCTTTAATGTGATCAATTGATGGTTTTTTCTGGGCTTCTTCAGGTTCTTCTGGGATTTTCATTTCTTCGGTTCATTTTCCATTTGGGCTTCTACAGTGATTTCAGATCTTCAGTGAACACTTTGCAAGGGATCTTTTAACCGTTTTTCTCGCAAATTTGGATCTTGCGTTGCCTTGTTGATGGTGAACCGTTCTTCTGCTGGGCTTTATTAAGATCTTCCTATTTGTTGGTCAAAAATCCTTCTTTTGTGTCGTCTTTTGTGTTTTTCACTGTTTTCGCGCCAAGAACCTGTAACCTGTAACATGTAGCAGACATGGGTCAAAAGCACCTGTTTTCATTGTAAAATGCATAAGAATGGGGAATACAAAATGCAATATTATGTTATGAACAGTGGCCAATGGGATGTCAAACCTGATTGAATTTTTAGGTTCTTATCAAATTTCCAGTAATCGTTTATGGTTCTGGAATCACTTCCAGTTCTACCATACTCCCACTACTGTTTTCTGAAAAAATCCATTTTTATCAAAACGGTGGCGAGTCTAGAACAATATCACTATTGATCTTCCAGATGGTAGAAAGTCAACCATCGTCATAGCCCGGGTCAACCCACAAACAGCCATTACAGAAACGTGCCTTGAGTTATCCAGAGTCTGGTTTTAAGCATAAGCCGGACAACTCCATATACCTTAACATTGTTAAGTTATGAGCCATTCTATATTTAATATAGAAACAGAGACACTGATTTAATTGGAACCAGATTCAAATCATGCAGCTGTCTGCAGTGCATGTCAACTAAATGGAGAGAGACCGATCAGCATTACTCAACTTAGGAGTGCATCCAAAACATGAGTAACCTGAAAGAGAAACAAGTTTATCAAAACCATTACTAACAACTGAATACCGGATACAAGTATCTACATCTTCGATCATCTTGAAGGATCCTGATACTTGCAACACCTGGTTCTCTACTTTATTCTTATACGTATAACTTCTCAAAACTTAGACTTTGCATTTCTACAAAACACTTATCTAAAAACTAGAGAAGTCACAAGTAAACAGAATATAGTACGAGGACCAACCCCTCTGTCCTAATGGACACTGGACAACATACAATGCTTTGTATAAGTCTCCTGAGTTGAATAACTCAAAACCCTGTGTATCGTAGGTTGAAAACTATACTATGGTTATGAAGAATTACACCGCTGTTGAATGCTCCTTACCTAACAATCCACTGATATAGGTAAATGTCATGGACATAATTTCAAAAAGTTATATCATATTTTATAAAAATAAACAATTTTTACCCATATCCATTATTGGGTATTGTGGGGTCCTTATAAAGTCCTTGTTTACTGAAAGGTCAGAACGAAGAAATAAGTTGATCTAAATTTATCTCCGCGGTTATTCAATTCAATATACAAGACAAGAATCGTACAGATATATCAATTTGAAATTGGTGCATAACAACGGATATTCAAAACCAAATATTTGCCGTCCGGCAATAACCCAGGCGATTTCCTCAAATATCACTAATTATAACGAATCCCGATATAATGAGGATAATCACCTAATTCCCAATAACTTACTCCCACTCATCATCTATAAAACCATACAGATATGAGAATCATACCTGGTAAATATATACCCTGGAGCAAGGGTCTAATTGGGAAATCAGTTCTCTTTTAACAATACACAGTGAAACAGAAACATGTAAATGTTTCGAAGGGGTATCCGGTATTCCTAGTAATGCCTCTTCCATTATCAGATTCATAACTGTAACCGTATATTTCTTTGCCATCTCTCCAAATCCCTTTATATGTCTTTAGTCATTACCTTCTGTACACCACCTTTAGGCCAAATGGTTTTCTTCCTTCCTTACCGCTTGGCACCAGCCTATGGTTTGGAAGAAGACTGTCCAATAAGAATAATGAGTATACTCCCCTAATCTTAGGAGTACTCGCAACGTGAGAGAAGGTAAAGATAAAAGCCAACTGAATAAACATTATTCCTATTTCTCCTGAACCAGAATCCATCCCCGAACTGGAACAAGTTCCTTCGAGTTCGTATATAACCATACGATGGATCATTCAATAAACTATGGATCTTCGTAGTAATACGGAGTGTTCTGGAGAAATATAAAGGTGAAGTAGGAGTGGCGATGAAATACTTGGTTTGGTCATGAACAGCAGTCGCAATTTACTTTGCCATCTTTCTAATCCCTTTATTTGTCTTTACTTATTACCTTCTGCACACCTCTCTTAGGCTAATCAGTTTTCTTCATTCCCTAACGTTTGGCACCTGCCTATGGTTTGGAAGAAGACTATCCAATAAGCGTAATAGGTGTACCGTCCTAATCCAAGGAGCACTCGCAACCTGAGAGAAGGTAAAAGGAAAAGACAACTGAATAGTCCTATTCATTTTCTCCAGAACCGGAAACCATCCTCGAATCTGGAACAAGTTCCTTTGAGTTTGTATATAACCATACGATGGTTTTATCCAATGGAAGTGGACGTTCGTAGTGATACGAAATGTTCCGGAGAAAAAGGGTAAAATTAGGAGTGGCAATGAGGTATGCAACTCAGACAATCCAAAAGCCAGTGTTTTAAGAAAGTTCGGTTATCTTGGTCACTGAGTCATAGTCTAGGGTCGGGCCATGGTCGCTGCCAAAGAGAGAGAGAAAAGAAACACTCTGCGTGCACTCTAACCTAGATCAGAATGGTTATCAATTTATCTAATCAGGAAACCTCCCACTGTAACCTCAAATTCTCCTCCAAACCTGAAAGAAGAATTAGTCGGGATCACCCGAAGAGTAACCAACCCATCAGTGGGAATCGGGATCCAACTATCATCGCATGATAACGTGATGGAATCCACTCACGTTATCACACTACAAAAGGTATGCACATGCCTGGCAAGTTTCAGCTTCTTTAGATACTCCCGATGTGATTTTTACCCCATGCTCTTATGACCTTGACGAAGGTCAACAAATGATAAGTCATATGCCAAGTTCTACCCGTCATTGTCCAGGTTAATTTGAACCCACCCGTACAAGCCCTTGATGAAGGTCAACAAGGCTGTACGACTGTCCCAAACCAACGCATCTATCTATGCAACAGAAAGGTAACAAGCAGCTACCATACACTATGCCTTGACGAAGGTCAACAAACATAGCATGAATACTAAGTGCTACCCGTCTGAAATGACGGACGGCTACGAATGGTTTTTGGCGAAAAAACTTTAACGTAATGAACTTGATATCGTTGAAGGAACCGGATAGCTTTTTATAAAAATATAGTGGCGAAAACCTTTGCTAAAGAGGTCACTTCCGATGAAGGGATCTCGGCTCTTTCCCCGTAGAATGAGGTGCAGAATATTCCAACTGAATACCACTATGCAAAGCAAAAAGTAATCGACTATAGTGAAGTTATTACCCTGACGCAAACTCCTGCCCAAGGGGTCACTCCCGATAAAGGGATCTCGGCCCTTGCCTCGTCGAATGAGGTGCTGGATATTCATAACCGAATACCACTGTGCAAAACAAAAGAGAACGTCCTTATAATAACAGCCTTTTGAAAATTGTTCCAACAACGTCAAACAGGTTTGTTTAGCTTGCATTGATCCGAATCAATACAGTCCCATCAATTGATCACACCAATAAAGAACGAAAATATGATGTACGTATATGCCATCCGCATTCGCCACTGGGCCCCGTCATCACCCGTTAGGTTACTTAACTAACGACAGAGAGGAGACTGGACTAGCGCGGGTGTAAAACATATACAACATCTACTAGTATATATATCAATATATAATAATCGCTCGTGTCATGATAAATGCAACATCACAGAAATGTAATAAGCATCATAGAACAATACAGATAATCTGGGATCCCGGGTTTCCTTCGAGCCGCAAGTGAAACCCGACGTTCTCCTGGTCGTGTGGATAGCCTGTGCAATGAAATCCTAGACCCCTACGGGCGTGGCAAGTAACCCGCCAAAACCTGAAGCGAGGCAGCCCGCTTCAACAAAGCAAATGGACCACCCAGCACTTCACGGAATCCGGTAACTTGAGCACCCCTCATTGGGTCAACCTATACCCCCTACGAGTGCGGGGAATAGCCCGCCAATTCTAGAGTGAAGCCCCCTCCGTCTCAAATCCATGAGATACGGGCTCGTTGCCCTCTAGAACCCGGCTATCCATGCACCCCACCGCGGGGTAATCCTAGTACAGAAAATAAAATATGTACAACGGGTACATCGACCTCAACCTGGTCGTGCCCCAAAAGAATAATATACAAACAGGCAGTGACGGCAGTCCACATGTCGGACGCTCGCCCCGCAATATCAAATGTACAAATAATACTAAACTGCACTAATATTGCATCCAAGCTATCCACCAGGACAAATCCGCAACAACACAGAACATCAACATAAATGTTACGTTCGCAAATCCGTCTAAAAGAGCTATAGCAATTAGACACGATATACCGCTCGAATGACATTCACGGTCACAGATAGTAATGTAAGTACTGTGAACTAACTTATTTAAATTTCGATCGACAAAATTTCCCGCAATGGGCCCCAAGCACAAATCCAGTACTGTAACAAATCTGGGCCCAAACAAAATATATCTGGGCCCAAACAAAATATTCCAGAAATCGCAATTCCACACAAAAGACTAGCACAAGAAAAATGGTGCATTGAAGCCATATAACTGCGGCGGAAACGCGGCAAAATGTGGGTATTGCCGTGATTCCGCGGCGTTACTGTGGACTCACGCTACAAAATTTCTACAGAGGTCATAAAAAAGCCTGCCAGATTTTCTAACATACCCAAAATAATTTTTCGACCACAAAAAAATTTCGACAGAAATTCAGAAAATTGAAATGCAGTTTCGGAAATTTTGATCGATCGATGTTTCAAACATGTTAGAAAAAGCTAGTAAAGGTTAATGGCGTGGCTCTGATACCATGTAAGTCTACGGTAGCGTCCCGGCCGTCGATCCGAGGCCAAATGCGGAAACAAAAACTTTTTAGGAAACCGGCGCTATCGTAGTCTTTCACCCGGATCGAACCATTAACGCTAAACTAGCTAACTACTAAGAAGTGAGAGTGGCTATACCGATCTATCTGTGTCCTTCAGTCTTTGGCCACCATCCCAAGCTCCTCGCGGCGTCTCCGATCTCCGGTCTCCTCGTCGGAAGGGCACCACATCAATGAGTCTTTTTACGGGCTCCCGCTTTATCCGAAGCAACTCAAACATGAAGTTTGCTAGCTGACATGTCCAAGGTGAAGTAAAGAATGTGTGTGATAACTTTGTTTCTTAACACTCTAAAATTCTCAACACATGAGATGGGTAGAGTGGAGATAGAAGATGATGCCAATGGTGGAACTTGTGAGCTTGAGGAAGAAGAAGAAGAAGAAGAAGAGAGGCTTCTGTTGTTGTGTTGCAAATGAAAAATGAGAGCTTGCATTATAATCTCAAGAGCAAAACAGCCTCATATGGCTGCCCTCTCTCTCTCCACCTCTCATTTCAACACAACAATCCATCAATTAACATGACATGTTCACAAAAAAAGAGACCATGAGTCACTAGATTGCACATGCCACATTAATTGCTCCTCATGATGAAATCCACTCACAATTTCCACCAAATAAACATTAACCCTAAATGTTTAGTCCAACAAAAAGATACAGCAATATCTAAAGTAAACCCGTGACGGATCACAAGGATACCCCTCACCTGTATATACATACCTGCATCCGCATTCTGACTGAATGCGAATGCGATGAGACGAAAGTAATCCAACAAATCTAATACTAGGATCCGGCTTAAACCAAAGCCCACTAGTATGATCCATCCGATCATGATCCGTGCAGTACTGCACGTATATGATCGAACCCTGCCATAATATCATACGGCCTCTATAACGTTTCGCCTGAAACTTGAGAAACTGTCTGTGGGGGACTCTAAAGACTCGTCAATACTTTGGCTATGGATTTAACCACTAGCACGTCAGTGGTACTAGATGTACATAACGGGCTACCAGGTATTGACCAAAAGGGAGGTCGATGAGCGATCTCATCATGACACCCTACTGAGCCTGTCAGTGACAATATCCGTACAGTCCGGTCCGTTCGTCTATGAGTATCGTATGTCGGGCCTAGGGGGTTGGTAAAAGTCAGACCCCCCAAAAGCAGTACAAGTCGTGTCGGAGTGTAACCCAGAACACCCTGAGATACTACTGGATTACCTACCAGTAAATCTCCTGCCTTGGCCAAGGACTTTGTGTAATGGCTCTCCTAGACACAGCGTGATCTCACCCCCAATACCGGGAGAGACGAAACCCCTGCCGATCCGCTCATTGCCTCCATGTGGCTCGGGACTGTACCCAACTAAAACCTGTTTGCACGACACTTTTGAGCCGTGGTAGGGTAGTAATCAAAGCACAGTGGGAACTCACATGAGACAAATGACGATCTCAGGTCGATAGACAAACCTGTACACATGTCACCAGGGAACTGCTATCTGACGTCAGGTATAATACCAACCAGCATGTTCCCGGCGAGTCCTGTCCGGTGTACTCATAACCTAATGATCACCTGTATACATCTTAGGTGATCCAACTGACACCAATGGCTTGTGAGACCGGCCACCGCCCCTCGTCGGGGTCTCGACTGTATACACTAGTCCACTAATGGAGTGTCGATGCCCAGTCTCGAAACTCCCACGACTAGGGACCACTTTAAGGATGTGCTTATAGACTACCCAACTCTCACGTATATGATCGCCATCATACTCCTGGTAGTCAAGCAAGAATCCTAAGGGCTCTATAAATGTGTAATAGTGATCTGTAAGGTCACCTAAAGCATATACACGATGATACAGATAAACCAGATAGCATACTATCATCTTGAGTAAGACTGTCCTACCGGTATAGGTCCTCCCTCAATCATTGCAATCACGTGCATGCGATCCAATAATTGACTTTGAGGGCACTGTATCCAACATATATCTCCATAAACGCATAAGTAAAACAAAGTAAGCATGTGTGTGCGTGTGGGTAAAAACCTTATTCTAGGGCTCGCAACTAAACTAACTAACGCCACTATCATCTAATTATACTAAATGTAACCCATGATCATCTAAGGTCGTACTTAGTACTCATCCAAGTTTCACAACACGTACACATATATATTGTTGGAGATAGTGCCCTCAGAGTCAATTATTGGATCACAGGCACGTGATTGCAATGATTGAGGGAGGACCTATTCCGGTAGGACAGTCTTACTTAAGATGATAGTATGCTATCTGGTTTATCTTTATCATCGTGTACTGCTTTAGGTGACCTTACAGGTCGCTATTACACGTTGATAGAGCCCCTAGGATTCTTGCTTGACTGCCAGCAGTATGAGGGCGATCATATACGTGGGAGCTGGTAGTCTATAAGCACATCCTTAAAAGGTCCCTAGTCGTGGGAGTTTCGAGACAGGGCATCGATACTCCAGAGTAGACTAGTGTATACAGTCGAGACCCCGACGAAAGGCGGTGGCCGGTCTCACAAGCCACTGGTGTCAGTTGGTTCACCTAAGATGTATACAGGTGCTCATTGGGTTATGAGTACACCGGACAGGACTCGCCGGGAACATGTTAGTTGGTCTTATACCAGACATCAGATAGCAGTTCCCTGGTGACATATGTACAGGTTAGTTTATCGACCTGAGGATCGTCATTTATCTCGTGTGAGTTCCCACTGTACTTTGATTACTACCCTACCACGCTCAAAGGAGACGTGCAAACAGGTTTTAGTTGGGTACAGTCCCGAGCCACATGGAGGCAGTGAGCGGATCTTCAGGGGTTCGTCTCTCCCGGTATTGGGGGTGAGGTCGCGCTGTGTCTAGGAGAGACATTACACAAAGCCCTCGGCCGAGGCAGGAGATTTACTGGTAGGTATTCCAGTAGTATCTCAAGGTGTTCTGGGCTACACTCCAACACGACTTATACCGCTTTTAGGGGTCTGACTTTTACCAACCCCCTAGGCCTGCCATGCGATGCTCATAGACGAACGGACCGGACTGTACGGATATTGTCACTGACAGGCTCAGTTGGGTGTCAGGATGAGTTCGCTCATCGACGTCCCTTTTGGTCAATAGCTGGTAGCCCGTCACGTATGGCTAATACCTCTGACGTGCTAGTGGTTAAATCCACAGCCATAGTATTGACGAGTCTTTAGAGTCCCCCACATACAGTTACTCAAGTTTCGGGCGAAACGCTGTAGAGGCCGTATGGAGATATGGCAGGGTTCGATCAGATACGTGCGGTATTGCACGGATCATGATCGGACGGAAAATACTAGCGGGCTTTGGTTTAAGCTGGATCCTAGTATTGCACAGTGTAGATTTTGTCTTTTTGCATTTGTATTCGGTCGGAATACAAATGCGGGTATGTATATATTGTAGCGGGGTTTTCCAGTAATTTATTATGGGATCAGTTTGTTGCCAGTTTGTTTTCCGTTTCGGCCATATTTCTTTGTATCTTTCATTGGCTGAAGATTGGTGGAGGAGGGCTTATTTGCATTTGTGCAAATAAGTATTGTGGAGGGTGTTATTTGCATTTTGATGTGTCATGATAATTCCACCATCATTTGACTTCTTCCTTCATGATGGCTTGACCTTTTGGGGTCATGATGATTAATGATGATGGAGGGTTATGATAATGGAGTGAGGATTGGTTTTTGATGATCACACTTTCTCTCTCCTTGATGGATGATAGCTCCCCCCTTTTTGTTTTGCTCTCCCCATTCATTCATCAAAAGCAAGGGCCGGCCACTCCCAAGTGAGGGCTGTCCAAAATTGTGGTGGGTATTTTTTGATCACTTTGGCTTTGTAAAATCCCCACATCTCCATCTCAAAAGTTCATCTCATTTCCTCCACTTATATGGCAACTTCCACAACCCCAAAGAGATATAGAGATCTACAGTCAACCTACAGCAAATCTTGGGCACGTCGACTCGCCAACTTCGTGCCCGAGTTGCCTCGGTCAAGAGGTGGGAGCCCGTAAAAGAAGCCGGCGATGTGGTGCCCTTCCGGCGACGTGGTGGAGACCGAAATTCCGCGGGGAGATCAGGACGACGACGAGAAGACCGAAGGACAAGGATCGCTCGGTATATCTCTCTACCCATTCTTCAGTTAGCTAGAACTATGTTAATGGCCCGATCCGGGAATTTTGTGCGCGGTGGTGCCGGTTCAAAAGTTAAAGTAAATTATCGCTTCCGCGTTTTGGCCTCGGAAAGACGGCCGGGGCGCCGCCGTGCACTTACACTGGTATCAGAGACACGCCATTAATCTAGTCTAGCTTGCACTAGTATGTTTAAAGTTCCGATCGAACAAAATTCCAAAAACCGCATTTTCAAAAGCATCAGGTTTCTGTCGAAATTTTTTGGGCTCTAAAAATTTTTCAGTATGTTGCAGAAGTACATTCAGGAAGTTTTAAGAATTCTTGAGAAAATTGGTGGCGTGACACTGTAGAACAACCGCGGAACCGCGGCCAAAACCCCCTTGTGGCCGCGGTTCCGCCGCAGTACAGTGTCCTCACTGCACCAATTTTTTACAGAGGCCTCATGACTTGAATATAGGGTTTTTGGAATATTCTTTTTAGGCCCAGAATTTCTTTAAGTGCTACAGTAGTGCTTGGGGGCCCACTTAGGAAAGTTTGATCGATCAAAAATTTTAAACACATTAGTTCACAGTATTTACATTATATCTGCGACCGTGAATGTCACTTGATCGGTAAATCCTGTCTAACTGCTATAGCCAAGTTAGACGGATTTACGAACGTGACATTCACGTTGATGTTCTGTGATTGTGCTGTGATGTTGCGGATTGGTCGTGGGGGATAGCCTGGATGCAATGCTAGTATGGTTTTGGTTGTATTATGTACATTTGATATTGCGGGGCGAGCGTCCGACATGTGGACTGCCGTCACTGCCTGTTTGTATATTATTCTTTTGGGGCACGACCGGGTCGAGGTCGATGTACCCGTTGTATATATATTTTACTTTCTGTACTAGGATTACCCCAAGGTGGGGTGCACGGATAGCCGGGTTCTAGAGGGCAACGGGCCCGCATCTCATGGCATTGAGACGGAGGGGCTTCACTCTAGAATTGGCGGGCTATTCGCCGCACTCGTAGGGGGTACAGGTTGACCCAGGAGGGGTGCCCAAGTTACCGGATTCCGTGAAGTGTTGGGTGGTCCATTCACGTTGCTGAAGGAGGCTGTCTCGCTTCAGGTTTTGGCGGGTAACTTTCCGCGCCCGTAGGGCTCTAGGATTTCATTGCACAGGCTATCCACACGACCAGGGGAACGTCGGGTTTCAGTAGCGGCTCTGTGAAACCCGGAGATCCCAGATATCTGTATTGTTCTGTGATGCTTATTACATTTCTGTGATGTTGCATTTTATCACGCCTTGAGCGAAATTATATATTATATATATACTAGTAGATGTTGTATATGTTTTGCATCCGCGCTAGTCCAGTCCCCGCTCTGTCGTTAGTTAACTAACCTAACGGGTAATGACGGGACCCAGTGGCGAATGCGGATGGCATATACGTACATCATTATTTTCGTTCTTTATTGGTGTGATCAATTGATTGGACTGCATTGATTCGGATCAATGCTAGTTAAACAAACCTAATCTGATGTTGTTGGAACACTTTTCAAAAAGCTGTTATTGCAAGGGCGTTCTCTTTTGTTTTGCACAGTGGTATTCAGTTGGAATATCCTGCTCCTCAGTCGACGAGGCAAGGGCCGAGATCCCTTCACCGGGAATGACCCCTTGGACAAAAGTTTGCGTCAGGGCAATAACTTCACTATAGCCGATTATTTTTGCTTTGCATCGTGGTATTCAGTTGGAATATCCTGCACCTTATTCTACGGGAAAGAGCCGAGATCCCTTCACCGGGAGTGACCTCTTTAGCAAAGGTTTTCGTCACTATATTTCTTTAAAGCTATCCAGTTCCTTCAACGATATCAAGTTCATTACGTTAAAGGTTTTTTCCAGAAACCATTCGTAGCCCTCCATCATTTCAGTTAAATATTCGGTAGTATTCAAGCTATGTATTTTGACCTCAGGCCAAGGCATAGTGATTGGTAGCTGCCGGATATTTATCTGTTGCATAGATAGATGCGTTGGTTTGGGACAGTCGTACTACTATTTTGGCCTTCGTCAAGGGTATGTACGGGTGGGTTCAAATTAACCTGGAAAATTATGGGTAGAACTTGACATGTGACTTATGATATTTTGACCTCATGCCAAGGTCATAAGAGCATGGGGCAAAATTCACATCGAGAGTTTCTAAAGAAACTGAAACTTGCCAGATATGCGCATACTTTCTGGAGTGTGATAATGTGAGCGGATTCCGTCATGTTATCATACGATGATAGTTGGATCCCGATTCCCACTGATGAGTTGGTTTACTCCTCGGGTGATCCCGACTAATTCTTCTTTCAGGTTTGGAGGAGAATTTGACGGTTCAGTGGGAGGTTTCCAGATTAGATAAATTGGTAACCATTCTGATCTAGGTTAGAGTGCACGCTGAGTGTTTCTTTTCTCTCTCTCTTTGGCAGCGACCATTGACCCGACCCTAGACTATGACTCAGTGACCAAAATTAACCGAACCATCTTAAACATTGGCTTTTGGATTGTCAGAGTTGCATACCTCATTGCCACTCCTACTTTTACCCTTTTCTCCAGGACACCCCGTATTACTTCGAACATCCACTTCCATTGGATAAAACCATCGTATGGTTATATATGAACTCGAAGGAAATTATTCGAGGATGGTTTATGGTTCTGGAGAAAACGAATAGAACTATTCAGTTGTCTTTTCCTTTTAGCTTCTCTCAGGTTGCGAGTACTCCTTGGTTTAGGAGATAGTACACCTATTACGCAAATTGGATAGTCTTCTTCCAAACCATAGGCAGGTGTCGACCGGTAGGAAATGAAGAAAACAAATTAGCATAACGATGGTGTACAGAAGGTATTATGTAAAGACAAAGAAAGGGATTAGAAGGAGGGCAAAGTAAATTGCGACTGCTATTCACGACCAAACCAAGTATTTCATTACCACTCCCACAAAACCTTTGTATTTCTCCAGGACACTCCGTATCATTACGAAGATCCACAGTTTATTTGATACTCCATCGTATGGTTATATACGAACTCGAAAGGAACTTGTTTCAGTTCGGGGATGGATTCTGGTTCAGGAGAAATAAGAATAAGGTTTATTCAGGTGTCTTTTATCCTCACCTTCTCTCGTGTTGCGAGTGCTCCTAGGATTAGGACAGTACACCCATTATGCTTATTGGATAGTCTTCTTCCAAACCATAGGCTGGTGCCAAACGGTAGGGAAGGAAAAAAACCATTTGGCCTAAAGGGGTGTACAGAAGGTAATGACTAAAAACATATGAAGGGATGTGAAGAGATGGCAAAGAAATATACGGTTACAGTCGTGAATCTGATAATAGAAGAGACATTACTAGGAATAACAGAATACCCCATCGAAACATTTCAATGTTTCAGTTTCACCGTGTACTGTTAAAAGAAAACTGATTTCCCAATTGGACACTTGCTTCAGGGTATGTATTTACCAGGTATGATTCTCACATCTGTATTGTTTTACAGATGATGAGTGGGAGTAAGTTATTGGGAATTAGGTGATCATCCTCATTATATCGGGACTCATTGTAATCGGTGATATTTGAGGAAGTCACCTGGGTTGTTTGCCGGGCGGCAAATATTTGGTTTTGAATATCCGCTGTTATGCACCAATTTCAAATTGATATATCTGTACGTCTATTTTTATAGAGTGAGATATACCTTTTGGAAATTATGTCCATGAAATTTACCTATATCAGTGGATGGTTAGGTAAGGAGCATTAAACAGCGGTGTAATTTTTCTTAACCATAAGTACAGTTTTTAACCTGCGACACACAGGGAGTGAGTTATTAGACTCAAGGGACTCATACAGAGTATTGTATATTGTCCAGTGTCCATTAGGATAGAAGGGTTGGTCCTCGTACTATATTCAGGTTTACTTATGACTTCTCTAGTTTTTAGACAGGTGTTTCGTAGAAACACTAGGTCCGAATTTTGAGAAGTTATAGGTATATGAATAAAGTAGAGAACCAGGTATTGCGAGTATCGGGATTCTTCAAGGTGATCGAAGATGTAGATACTTGTGTATGGTATTCAGTTCATAGTAATGATTAAGAGAACTTGCTTCTCTTTCAGGTCACTAATAATTGGAAGCATTCCTAAGTTGAGTAACGCTGATCGGCCTCCTTCCATTTAGTTGACATGCGCTGGAGACAGCTGCATGATTTGAATCTGATTCAATTAAATTAGTGCCTCTGGTTCTATATTGGATATAGAACAGTTCGTATCTTAATGATGTTAAGGTACGGGGAGTTGTCCGGCTTATGCTTAAAACCAGACTCTGGATAACTCAAGGCACGTTTCTATAATGGCTGTTTGTGGGTTGACCCAGGCTATGACGAGGGTTGACTTTCTACCATCTGGAAGATCAATAGTGATATTGTTCTTAACTCGCCACAGTTTTAACAAAAATGGATTTTTTCAGAAAACAGTAGTGGGAGTATGGTTGAACTGGAAGTGATTCTAGAACCGCAAACGATTACTGAAAATTTGAAAGGAACCTAAAGATTCAATCTGGTTTGACATTCCATTGGCCACTCCGCAGATATGGTGGGTAACCTTAGGCACTCGAGAGGTACTTCGCTATGCTCAAGGACGGTGACAGGGAGGTTCTTGTTTACCCAGACTTGCCATTGCTGTTGTTCTAGGCTGTGAGACCCGGGAGGAGGATGAGTATAGCGTCGTTCTAAACTAGCTTTAGAAGTGTACGTGTATATGACTCTGCCAGAGGGTTGTCGTAGTCAGTGGGAGCAGCGGAAGCATTGGTGGACAAGTGGCTTATGTCTATTTATAGACTAAAGCAGGTGTAGCGGAGTTAGATCATCTATTTCTGATATGATAGTCATAGGTTTGACTTCATCAGAATAGGGAATGGATCTATTAAGAAGGTAGTAGGGTGTGATGTCCTGGTATTTGGATGACATACACAGAGTAGGAAGTGATATTCCTATACTACGATCGGTTATACTTTGGTTGTCACACAGTAGTTTCTCCACAAAGGGACTTGGATATTACATCAGACATTCTGGTTACTGGATCTATAGTCTTAGATCTAGATTTGGGTAGTTTCCCAATCAGGGTACTTAGACAGCATTCTGAAGGTGTTTTAGAATGGACGACTCCAGGCACGGTAATGTACCTGCAGGTGATGGAGTCACCCTCTCTAAAGGTGTCCTACAGAATAAAGGGGAGAGGGATGTGCATGATTGGCAGATCACTTGCTTAGGCAATTGAGTCAATCATGAGATGTCAAGTACCACACCAGAGGTTGTTTTTGCATGAGATGCAATAAGTTGATATTAATCCAATCCTGGAGAAACAATCGGAAGCAGTTTTAGAACATAAGTGGATGTTCTAGGGATATGATAACGACAGCCTCATTCGGGAGACAGTTATCATTCCAGGCTTCCAAGGTGACCTGGATGACAGAGAGGTTGTCAGAGTTATAGTTTTCCTTCTGACAAGGGGCAGTATTTTGGACAGGTGGTCCTAGGGGATACTGAGGGAGGCATGGCGCAGGATACTGATTAAGTTCAGTTGACGATACAGTCTAAGATGTTTGGATTTGGAGTTCATTTATGAGCTAGGTCCCATCAGATATCCAGACATACTCTAAGACAGGTATTGCTCATTTCGGGAGATAGGTTTCTCCGCGAACTTGAGATAAAGAGAGACATAGAAAGAAACATTAGAGCGGATCCACTCACTGAGGCTATTCCTCGAACGCATTAGTTTCGCAAACAAGCTTTGTGAGACTGACTAGTAGAGGAGTTGGGTGTTCGGTATCACACGGGCTGTGAGTATGCGATATCGCAATAATTAGCCTTGAGTGCAAGTGGGAGATTGTTGGAGATAGTGCCCTCAGAGTCAATTATTGGATCACAGGCACGTGATTGCAATGATTGAGGGAGGACCTATTCCGGTAGGACAGTCTTACTCAAGATGATAGTATGCTATCTGGTTTATCTTTATCATCGTGTACTGCTTTAGGTGACCTTACAGGTCGCTATTACACGTTGATAGAGCCCCTAGGATTCTTGCTTGACTTCCAGCAGTATGAGGGCGATCATATACGTGGGAGCTGGTAGTCTATAAGCACATCCTTAAAAGGTCCCTAGTCGTGGGAGTTTCGAGACAGGGCATCGATACTCCAGAGTAGACTAGTGTATACAGTCGAGACCCCGACAAAGGGCGGTGGCTGGTCTCACAAGCCACTGGTGTCAGTTGGTTCACCTAAGATGTATACAGGTGCTCATTGGGTTATGAGTTCACCGGACAGGACTCGCCGGGAACATGCTAGTTGGTCTTATACCAGACGTCAGATAGCAGTTCCCTGGTGACATGTGTACAGGTTAGTTCATCGACCTAAGGATCATCATTTATCTCGTGTGAGTTCCAACTGTACTTTGATTACTACCCTACCACGCTCAAAGGAGACGTGCAAACAGGTTTTAGTTGGGTACAGTCCCGAGCCACATGGAGGCAGTGAGCGGATCTTCAGGGGTTCGTCTCTCCCGGTATTGGGGGTGAGGTCGCGCTGTGTCTAGGAGAGCCATTACACAAAGCCCTCGGCCGAGGCATAAGATTTACTGGTAGGTATTCCAGTAGTATCTCAGGGTGTTTTGGGCTACACTCCGACACGACTTGTACCGCTTTTAGGGGTCTGACTTTTACCAACCCCCTAGACCCGCCATGCGATGCTCATAGACGAACGGACCGGACTGTACGGATATTGTCACTGACAGACTCAGTAGGGTGTCAGGATGAGTTCGCTCATCGACGTCCCTTTTGGTCAATAGCTAGTAGCCCGTCACGTATGGCTAATACCTCTGACGTGCTAGTGGTTAAATCCACAGCCATAGTATTGACGAGTCTTTAGAGTCCCCCACATACAGTTACTCAAGTTTCGGGCGAAACGCTGTAGAGGCCGTATAGAGATATGGCAGGGTTCGATCAGATACGTGCGGTATTGCACGGATCATGATCGGACGGAAAATACTAGCGGGCTTTGGTTTAAGCCGGATCCTAGTATTGCACAGTGTAGATTTTGTCTCTTTGCATTTGTATTCGGTCGGAATACAAATGCGGGTATGTATATACAGTAGCGGGGTTTTCCTGTAATTTATTACGGGATCAGTTTGTTGCCAGTTTATTTTCCGTTTCGGCCATATTTCTTTGTATCTTTCATTGGCTGAAGATTGGTGGAGGAGGGCTTATTTGCATTTGTGCAAATAAGCATTGTGGAGGGTGTTATTTGCATTTTGTTGTGTCATGATGATTCCACCATCATTTGACTTCTTCCTTCATGATGGCTTGACCTTTTGGAGTCATGATGATTAATGATGATGGAGTGTTATGATAATGGAGTGAGGATTGGTTTTTGATGATCACACTTTCTCTCTCCTTTATGGATGATAGCTCCCCCCTTTTTGTTTTGCTCTCCCCATTCATTCATCAAAAGCAAGGGCCGGCCACTCCCAAGTGAGGGCTGTCAAAAATTGTGGTGGGGATTTTTTGATCACTTTGGCTTTGTAAAATCCCCACATCTCCCTCTCAAAAGTTCATCTCATTTCCTCCCCTTATATGGTAATTTCTACAACCCCAAAGAGACATAGAGATTTACAGTCAACCTACAGCAAATCTTGGGCACGTCGACTCGCCAACTTCGTGCCCGAGTTGCTTCGGTCAAGAGGTGGGAGCCCGTAAAAGAAGCCGGCGACGTGGTGCCCTTCCGGCGACGTGGTGGAGACCGGAGATTCCGCGGGGAGATCGGGACGACGACGAGAAGACCGAAAGACACGGATCGCTCGGTATATCTCTCTACCCATTCTTCAGTTTGCTAGAACTAGATTAATGGCCCGATCCGGGAATTTTGTGCGCAGTAGTGCCGGTTCAAAAGTTAAAGTAAATTATCGCTTCCGCATTTTGGGCTCGGAAAGACGGCCGGGGCGCCTCCGTGCACTTACATATATAACTATAATATATATATATATATATATATATATATCAAAAGCTACACTACGAACTGCGGGGGTGCTATACGCCATCCACCCGACTTCCCCCGTAGATATATAACTACTCACCTAATCTTCGCTTACCGATCCCGACATTACCACGCGCTTACTTGTCGTCTCGAAGTCCTCATGGGGGTACCTATATGTCACAACGTATCGTATCGCATTAAAACCCAATTCAAAACCAAAACGACATGCTAAAAGCCTATAGGTTAGAACCTATGGATCTATGCCTTCAAAACCACCAAATAACACTCGATATAGAAGTTCAAATGTCAAGTGGCCGAATACAAGACACAATACGAAAACATGGTCCACGAAAGTTTACCCAAACAACGCAGCAACCTATGAAACTTTCTCCAGATTTTGTCTAAAATGAAAACAAGGTGCACAAACAATACTGGGGTGAAGTATCTAGGGTATATGACCTACAGAAGCAACCTGGGAACCCAACTCACCAATGTGGCCAGCCCCAATCCCTAAAAATCTGGCCTGCTCGGTTCTGTGGTCTTGGATTTGGTTCGTTTTGGCTAGGTGGTCTCGTAGTGCTTTAACTAGGTCTCTGAAGTTGTTTGATTTTCTTGAAAATATTCCAGATCATCCCAGATTTCCTGCACCCACTAATTACACACAAAACCGACATTAAAAGTTTCTGTTTTTCCGTATTTGGGTTTGTTTCAAATTGATCTGGGTTTCTAACCTCATAGGGGGTTCTAAGGTCACCACTAAGGCTTATTAGCACTAACACAGCTCAAAATTCCCTCAAACCTCATCTAAGAATTTCAAAGCTCACAAACCGCATCCAAACACTTCTAAACTTGCATAGGTGCTAAGTAATGAAAATACAATGCTAATGGTGCAGAAATTACCTTATTTGGCAACTCAAGAAATTTCTTGAGTTGCCATAAGTGCCCAAAATCCTTGCTTTCTTTGTCTAAAGTGCTTGAAATGGTCTTGTGCATGTTTTTTTGTGAAATGGAGGTGATGTTTTGAGTTGTATTTGATGTTGTTTTGAGGATGAAGAGGAGGGGAGTGAGGAGGCAGCCATGGCTGAAATGGGAGAGGAAATGATGAAGATGAAGAATGGGAGCCAAGGTCAAAGAACCCATCACCTCTCTCTCTCTCTTCTCTCACTTGCCCATACCTTATTCTTTAATGTTTTCCTTTTTCTTTTCTATTTTATTTTATCTTTTCTCTCTTCTCATTTAAAAACTAAGAAATGAAATGAAGAAAACAAAGAAAAGACATGGTAGGAAAATGTAACAAGTGTAATTTGATATGGTGCATATTTTGCACAAAACAAGCTTAATGCGCGATTAGCGATATTTAATCACGATTAGCAATAAAATAGTGTATAATGAATCATAAAATTTCATAATTTGCTTAAATCTAATAAAACACCCTCTTTTTAGTAATTTCCATAATTTCCCCAATTTATAGGTATATAATTATACCCCAATATTAAAATATTCATGATATTTATTATTTAATTATAAAAATTCCTAAAAATAATATTTTATTTTCTTAAATGTTACAGTTTGCTAAGCATGCACCCTATTAAAAAAAATAAGCAAAAATAAGAAGAACAAGGTTCCGAGTTGCCTGGGACGGAAGCACACCAAATGATCGTTATCCTAAGAACAGAACTCGCCGCCTCTAGCACAGGACTTGCCGATGATCTGTTCCCAAGATACGACCGCCCCACCAACAGGGACTACACCTAAAGTGCAGTAGGATGAAGTGTCGAACCGGTCGCTGACCCTCGTCGCTCAACAAGATAAAAAGGTGGCTCGAACCCGAACTGGATAAAGGCTGCAGCAGTAGTGGAGAGTAGAGGAGCTGCTCGGTTAAGAGCAGAGGAGATGAGCAGAGCAGATGAGCAGCTCGCTGAGAGCAGAGGAGATGAGCAGAGCAGAGCAGATGAACTGCTCTCTGAGAGCAGAGGAGATGAGCAGAGCATAGCAGATGTGCAGCTCTCTGAGAGCAGGGGAGAGGAGATGAGATAAGCAGTGTTTTTCCTTTTCTTCTTTTGTTTTTTTTCTTATTTTGTAATCAGTTAAACAAAAGAGAAGAAGTGCTCCTTATATAGGAGTCCTGAGCCAGGCCCATTATTGCCCATCAATACACAGATTAATGTAGGCCCAACGTCTCTATCCTCACACGGGCAGAAACGCCTGCATTAAAGTTTTAACGGTACACTCTTAATTACGAGCCCATGGCTGCTGCAATGGTCCAGTAACGGGTCCAAACAAAATCATTTTGTGCAAAAGGATAAGCGTACGTACGAACCGAACCCGGGCCGGGTTCGGGCTCAGGACGGACGGACGGTGCGCGTGCGTGTGTGTGGAAAAGCCCAAGCCCAGTAGCCCTTGAACTACTTCAAGAGGCTAAGACACATCCTCATATATAAGAAAAACAACACCTTGTTGCCTAGGCGATGTGGGACTAAAGAAAAAGGAAAAATAGATTTTAAACCATTAAATAAAGCATAAAATCCATCATCCCCCACATGGTTTAAAAACTCAGTGTAGTTGAAATACAAAAGGACACATTGAACGACATAATACTTAGCATATCAATGAGGTGGTTTTTTGCCTTGAACCTCACCTAGTATGACACATTTCCATCCGAAAGGGACGTGGTGAACTAGGTCTTGAACCATACCCTTTGAACCGAACTTCCACATGCCACACAGCCAAATATAGGGTACGAGACCAGGTTCATAAGTCGGCTAGCGCATTTCGACCATGTGCTGATCTTGTCTTATGAGTGCTCTAGTGAATGCCCGCAATTCACATAGTCCCGGCCCTAGGAACACACTCACATAGTAACATTCTCTAAGGGTGCACTGAACAGACCTACACCCTGCCATAAAAACCTTGAACATATTCAGAGCAATAGCTCTTCCTTAACCGTTTCAGTCAGGAGCACTGTCACCATAGGGAGGGTCTTGGAGATATACTCTTAAAAAGTCAGTGCTCCAAGTAGACACGCTAGTAGCTCGTTGTCCCTTTGAACCAAAATTCATGGGATCTCCGCTTGGAATGGTAGGGTATCCACTACGGTGTCTAAGTGGTGGGCAACAGACCCATCCCCCTTGATGAGGATTAGACTAGCTGTCTTGCTAGCCCCTTGGTCAGAGGATCTGCCAAGTTATTCACTGATTTCACAAAATCAAGTGAGATCACACCACGTGCGATCCGGTCCTTGATATCCTCTAAATGGATTCTCAAGTTCCGTTTGCCAGTATCACTCTTAGATTGTCTGGCCTTATCAATTGCAGCTTTACAATCACAATGTATAGAAAAAGCATGTAATGGCTTAACAGTTAAAGGAATATCAAGTAAAAACGGTCTAATCCATTCAGCTTGCAAACTAGCTAAGTCTAAAGCAATTAACTCTGCTTGCATAGTTGATCTAACTATGACTGTTTGCTTGGTGGATTTCCAAGAAACAACACCTCCTCCTAGCAAGAACACATAGCCACTAGTTGATTTAGTTTTATCTGAATCAGAGATCCAGTTAGCATCAGTATAACCTTCCATGGTGGAAGGAAAAGAGGTGTAGTGTAGTGCAACATGCAAAGTACCCTTTAGGTATCGAAATGCCTTCACTAGAGCTTTCCAGTGATCAGCATAAAGGGATAATGAAAAGATAATTCCATTATTGTTTCTAATGAGTTTAAACCCTAAAATGACATCAGCTACTCCTAAGTCTTTCATATCAAACTGGCTAGTTAAGAACTTCTTGGTGTCTGATATGATATTAGGGTTTGAACCGAATAGCAGAATGTCATCAACATAGAGGCAAAGGATTATGCATGCATCTCCTACAACTTTAGAGTACACACATTTATCAGATTCATTAGAACTAAAGCCATAAGATTTAATTACTCTATCAAACTTCTGGTTCCACTGTTTAGGTGCTTGCTTAAGTCCATACAAAGACTTCACAAGCCTACAAACCTTATTTTCCTGACCAGGTACCGCATACCCTTCAGGTTGAACCATGTAAATCTCCTCGTTGAGATCACCGTTCAAGAAAGCTGTCTTAACATCCATTTGATGTATCTCTAGATTGTAAATGGCTACTAAGGCAACAAGCATCCTAATGGAAATATCTTTGGTAACAGGTGAGAAGGTGTCAAAGTAATCTACATCTTTCTTTTGACTAAAACCTTTAGCTACCAAACGCGCTTTAAACTTATCTATTGTACCGTCTACTTTAAGTTTCTTCTTAAAGATCCACTTACAGCCAATTGGAGTACAGCCAGGAGGTAAGTCAGTAAGGATCCAAGTATGGTTTTGCATAATAGATTCAATTTCATTATTAATAGCTTCTTTCCAAAAACTAGCATCTATTGAGATCATGGCATCCTTATACGTTGCAGGATCTTCCTCAATAATGTAGGAGATAAAGTCACTACCAAAGTTCTTTTCTATTCTAGGTCGTTTTCTTCTTCTAGGTTCCACATCTAAGCTGTGTTCTAAGTTGTCATATAAATTATCATGCATGATTTCATGTGGAATCGGAGGAGAGGTAAAAGGCTCAATAGTCGATGAACTTTCAGCAGTCGTTTTATTTACTTTATCTTTAAAAGGAAACACATGTTCAAAATAGACAGCATCTACGGGTCTACCTTCAATTATGGAGTTAACTCTAATATCACTAAAGTCGGACTTAACTATAAGGAACCTGTTGGCATTAGAGTTTTCTACAGGACCAATAAAGACACAGTCAATGGTTTTAGGTCCTAATTTCTTTCTCTTGAATTCAGGAACCTTTACTTTGGTAAGTGACCCCCACACTTTTAAGCGTTACAAGTTGGGCTTCTTACTAAACCAAAGTTCAAGCGGTGTTTTATCGGTATGTTTAAAAAGGAATTCCATTTAGAATGTGGTTTGCATTAAGTAATGCATCCCCCCACATTCTAGAGGGAAGACTGGATTCAGCAAGAAGAGAGTTTGTCATGTCAATTAAAGTCCATTTTTTCCTTTCAGCCACTCCATTGGACGGAGAGTTGTAAGGAGCAGTTGTTTGATGAATCAAACCATGTTCTTCACAAAATCTCTTAAGTTCAGTTGAGGTGTATTCACCGCCTCGATCTAACTTAATTTTTTTTATGAACTTGTTGGTTTGTTTCTCAACTAGGTTCTTATAAATTTTAAATTTCTCAAATTATTCATCTTTAGTTTTCATGAGGAAGATGAAACAATATTTAGAAAGTCATCTATAAAAGTTACAAAGTATCACATACCATCTCTAGTTAAAGTTCCATCCATGTCACATACATCGGTATGAATTAATTCCAATAACTCAGTTTGACTATCAACTGATTTGAAAGGTTTTTTAGGCAGTTTTGCCTGAACACAAACCTCACACCGCTTGGTTGTGTCTATTTGAGTTTTAGAAATTAATTCCAAGTTCATCATTCTACGTATGGTATTCTTGTTTACATATCTTAGACGAGCATGCTGTAAGTGCACGGCGGCGCCCCGACCTCCATCCCGAGGCCAAATGCGGAAGCGATGGTTAACTTTAATTTTTCAAACCGGCACCACCGCGCACTTAAACCCGGATCGGACCATTAACTAGTCCTAGCTATCTAGAGAGGGAAGAGAGATATACCAAGTGATCCGAGTCCTCCGGTCTTCTCGTCGTCGTCCCGATCTCCCCGCGGAATCTCCGGTCTCCACCTCGTCGCCGGAAGGGCACCACGTCGCCGGCTTCTTTTACGGGCTCCCGCCTCTATACCGAGGCAACTCGGGCACGAAGTTGGCGAGCCGACGTGCCTAAGATTTGCTGTAGAATGGTGTGTGGAACTCATGTCTCATTTTGGGGTTCATGGAGGTTGCCTTTTGGTGGAGGGATGATACAAGCTAATGGAGATTGATCTTGTGGGATTTTTATCAAAGCAAAAGCACAAAAACCCCACCTCTAGAATTTTGGACAGCCACCAAGGAGCTTGGCCGGCCATGCATGATGGAGTGGAGAGAAATGAGAGTGTGTATCAAAAATGAGAGAGGCCACACCATAATGCAAGAGGGAATCAAAAGAAATCATGAAAGAACATGATCACAAACACATCCACACTCAACCACAACCATCATCAAACATGATGACTCCAAAAGTCAAGAAATGATGAAGTGAACAAGTCAAGGTCAACAAGAGCTATCATGAAGCAACAAAATGCAAAGAACCCCCTCCACTAATGCTTATTTGCACAATTGCAAATAAGCCCTCCTCCACCAATCTTCGGCCAAAGAAGGATACAAATGAAAATGGCCGAAACGGAAAGCAAACTGGCAACTCCAGAAAACTGGTCCCGTAATAAATTACAGGAAAACCCCGATACTGTGCATACACACCCGTAATTGTATTCCGACCGAATACAAATGCAATGAGACAAAATTACACTGTACTATACTAGGATCCGTCTTAAACCAAAGCCGGCCAGTAATATCCGTTTGATCCTGATCCGTGCAATACCGCACGTATCTGATCGAACCCTGCCATATTTCCATACGGCCTCTAGTACAAACTGTCCGATCCTGATTCGTGCAATACCGCACGTATCTGATCGGACCTTGCCATATCTCCATACGGCCTCTACAGCGTTTCGCCCGAAAACTTGAGCAACTGAATGTGGGGGACTCTAAAGACTCGTCAACACCATGGTTGTGGATTTAACCACTAGCACGTCAGAGGTATAAGCCAATACGTAACGGGCTACCAGGTATTGACCAAAAGGGACGTCGATGAGCGAACTCATCCTGACACCCTACTGAGCCTGTCAGTGACAATATCCGTACAGTCCGGTCCGTTCGTCTATGAGCATTGCATGGCGGGCCTAGGGGGTTGGTAAAAGTCAGACCCCCAAAAGCGGTACAAGTCGTGTCGGAGTGTAGCCCAGAACACCCTGAGAAACTACTGGAATACCTACCAGTAAATCTCCTGCCTCGGCCGAGGGCTTCGTGTAATGGCACTCCTAGACACAGCGCGACCTCACCCCCAATACCGGGAGAGACGAACCCCTGAAGATCCGCTCACTGCCTCCATGAGGCTCGGGACTGTACCCAACTAAAACCTGTTTGCACGTCTCCTTTGAGCGTGGTAGGGTAGTAATCAAAGTACAGTGGGAACTCACACGAGACAAATGACGATCCCCAGGTCGATGAACTAACATGTACACATGTCACCACGGAACTGCTATCTGACGTCAGGTATAAGACCAACTAGCATGTTTCCGGCGAGTCCTGTCCGGTGTACTCATAACCCAATGAGCGCCTGTATACATCTTAGGTGAACCAACTGACACCAGTGGCTTGTGAGACCAGCCACCGCCCCTCGTCGGGGTCTCGACTGTATATACTAGTCTACTCTGGAGTATCGATGCCCTGTCTCGAAACTCCCACGACTAGGGACCTTTTAAATATGTGCTTATAGACTACCATTTCCCACTTATATGATCGCCCTCATACTGCTGGTGGTCAAGCAAGAATCCTAGGGGCTCTATCAACGTGTAATAGCGACATGTCAGGTCACCTAAAGCAATACACTATGATAAAGATAAACCAGATAGCATACTATCATCTCGAGAAAGACTGTCCTACTGGGACAGGTCCTCCCTCAATCATTGTAATCACGTGCCTGTGATCCAATAATTGACTCTGATGGCACTATCTCCAACAATCTCCCACTTGCACTCAAGGCTATTTATTGCGATGTCGCATACTCACAGCCCGTGTGATACCGAACACCCAACTCCTCTACTAGTCAGTCTCACAAAGCTCGTTTGCGAAACTATTGCGTTCGAGGAATAACCTCAGTGAGTGGATCCGTCTTGATGTTTCTTTCTATGTCTCTCTATATCTCAAGTTCGCGGAGAAAGCCATCTCCCGAAATGAGCAATACCTGTCTTAGAATGTGTCTGGATGTCTGATGGGACCTAGCTCATAAAAGAACTCCAAATCCAAACTTCTTAGACTGTATCGTCAACTGAACTTAATCAGTATCCAGCGCCATGCCCTCCCTCAGTATTGCCTTGGACCCACCTGTCCAAAATACTGCCCCTCGTCAGAAGGAAAAACTATAACTCTGACAACCTCCTTGTCGTCCAGGTCACCTTGGAAGCCTGGAATGATAACTGTCTCCCGAATGAGACTGTCGTTATCATATCCCTAGAACATCCACTTATGTTCTAAAACTGCTTCCGACTGTTTCTCCAGGATTGGATCAATATCAACTTATTGCACCTACCGCAAGAACAACATCTGGTGTGGTACTTGACATCTCATGATTGACTCAATTGCCTGAGCAAGTGATCTGCCAATCATGCACAACCCTCTCCCCTTTAGTCTGTAAGACACCTTTAGAGAGGGTGACTCCATCACCTGCAGGTACACTACCGTGCCAGGAGTCGTCCATTCTAAATACTCTTAGAATGTTGTCTGAGACCCTGATTGGGAAACCACCCAAATCTAGATCTAAAACCATAAATCTAGTAACCAGTGTGTCTGATATAATGTCCAAGTCCCATGTGGAGAAACCACTGTGTGACAACCAAAGTATAACCGATTGTAGTATAGGAATATCACTTCCTACTCTGTGTATGTCATCCAAATACTAGGACATCACACCTTACTACCTTCTTAACAGATCTATCCCCTATTCTGATGAAGTCAAACCTATGACTGTCACATCAGAAATGGATGATCTCTCTCCGCTATAGCTGCTTTAGTCCATAAATAGACATAAGCTACCTGTCCACCAATGCTTCCGCTGCTCCCACTGACTACGACAACCCTCTGGCAGAGTCATATACATGTACACTTCTAAAGCTAGTTTTACAACGACGCAATACTCATCCTCCCGCAGGGTCTCGCAACCTGGAACAACAGCAATGGCAAATCTGGATAAACAAGAACCTCCCTGTCACCGTCCTTGAGGCTACCGGAGTACCTCTCGGGTGCCTGAAGTTACCCACCTTATCTGCGGAGTGGCCAATGGAATGTTAAACCAGATTGAATCTTTAGGTTCGTATCAAATCTTCAGTAATCGTTTGTGGTTCTGGAATCACTTGCAGTTCTACCATACTCCCACTACTGTTTTCTGAAAAAATCCATTTTTATTAAAACTGTGGCGAGTCTAGAACAATATCGCTATTGATCTTCCAGATGGTAGAAAGTCAACCCTCGTCATAGCCTGGGTCAACCCACAAACAGCCATTACAGAAACGTGCCTTGAGTTGTCCAGTGTCTGGTTTTAATCATAAACCGGACAACTCCCCATACCTTAACATCGTTAAGATATGAACTGTTTTATATCCAATATAGAACCAGAGGCACTGATTTAATTGAACCAGATTCAAATCATGCAGCTATCTCCAGTGCATGTCAACTAAATGGAGAGAGGCCGATCAACGTTACTCAACTTTGGAATGCTTCCAATCATGAGTAACCTGAAAGAGAAGCAAGTTCTCTTAACCATTACTATCAACTGAATACCATACTCAAGTATCTACATCTTCGATCAACTTGAAGAATCCCGATACTTGCAACACCTGGTTCTCTACTTTATTCAAATACCTATAACTTCTCAAAATTCGGACCCTGTGTTTCCGCGAAACACCTGTCTAAAAGCTAGAGAAGTCATAAGTAAACCGAATATAGTACGAGGACCAACCCCTCTGTCCTGATGGACCCTGGACAACATACAATACTCTGTATCAGTCCCTTGAGTCTGATAACTCATTCACTGTGTGTCGTAGGTTGAAAACTGTACTTATGGTTAAGAAGAATTACACCGTTATTCAATGCTCCTTACCTAACCATCCACTGATATAGGTAAATGTCATAGACATAATTTCAAAAAGGTATATCTCACTCTATGAAAATAGACGTACAGATATATCAATTTGAAATTGGTGCACAACAGCGGATATTCAAAACCAAATATTTTGCCGACCGGCAAACAGTCCAGGTGACTTCCTCAAATATCACCGATTACAACGAATCCCGATATAATGAGGATGATCACCCAATTCCCAACAACTTACTCCCACTCATCATCTGTAAGACCATACAGATGTGAGAATCATACCTGGTAAATACATACCCTGGAGCAAGATCTGATTGGGAAATCAGTTTTCCTTTAACAGTACACAGTGAAACTGAAACATTGAAATATTTCGATGGGGTATCCTGGTATTCCTAGTAATGCCTCTTCCATTATCCAGATCCACAACTGTAACTGTGTAATTCTTTGCCATCTTTCCAAATCCCTTTATATGTCTTTAGTCATTACCTTCTGCACACCCCTTTAGGCCAAATGGTTTTCTTCCTTCCCTACCGTTCGGCACCAGCCTATGGTTTGGAAGAAGACTATCCAATAAGCATAATGGGTGTACTGTCCTAATCCTAGGAGCACTCGCAACGCGAGAGAAGGTGAAGATAAAAGACAGCCGAATAAACCTTATTCCTATTTCTCCTGAACCAGAATCCATCCCCGAACTGGAACAAGTTCCTTTCGAGTTCGTATATAACCATACGATGGAGTATCCAATAAACTGTGGATCTTCGTAGTGATACGGAGTGTTCTGGAGAAATACAAAGGTGATTTAGGATTGGCGAAGAAATACTTGGTTTGGTCGTGAATAGCAATCACAGTTTACTTTGCCCTCCTTCTAATCCCTTTCTTTGTCTTTACATAATACCTTCTGTACACCATCGTTATGCTAATTGGTTTTCTTCATTCCCCACCATTCGGCACCAGCCTAAGCTTTGGAAGAAGACTATCCAATTTGCGTAATAGGTGTACTACTCCCAAACCAAGGAGTACTCGCAACCTGAGAGAAGGTAAAAGGAAAAGACAACTGAATAGTCCTATCCGTTTTCTCCAGAACCGGAAACCATCCTCGAATTCCTTCGAGTTCGTATCTAACCATACGATGGTTTTGTCCAATGGAAGTGGACGTTCGTAGTAATACGGGGTGTCCTGGAGAAAAGGGTAAAAGTAGGAGTGGCAATGAGGTCTGCAACTCTGACAATCCAAAAGCCAGTGTTTTAAGAAGGTTCGGTCAACTTGGTCACTGAGCCATAGTCTTAGGGTCGGGTCAATGGTCGCTGCCAAAGAGAGAGAGAAAAGAAACACTCAGCGTGGACTTTAACCTAGATCAGAATGGTTACCAATTTATCTAATCCGGAAACCTCCCACTGTACCGTCAAATTCTACTCCAAACCTGAAAGAAGAATTAGTCGGGATCACCCGAGGAGTAAACCAACTCATCAGTGGAATCGAGATCCAACTATCACCGCATGATAACGTGACGGAATCCGCTCATGTCATCACACTCCAAAAGGTATGCGCATATCTGGCAAGTTTCAGTTCTTTTGAAACTCCCGATGTGATTTTTTGCCCCATGCTCTTATGACCTTGGCGTGAGGTCAAAATATCATAAGTCACATGTCAAGTTCTACCCATCATTGTCCAGGTTAATTTGAACCCACCCGTACATACCCTTGACGTAGACCAAAATAGTAGTACGACTGTCCCAAACCAACGCATCTATCTATGCAACAGATAAATACCCGGCAGCTACCAAACACTATGCCTTGGCGTGAGGTCAAAATATATAGCTTGAATACTACCGAATATTTAACTGAAATGATGGAGGGCTACGAATGGTTTCTGGCGAAAACCTTTAACGTAATGAACTTGATATCGTTGAAGGAACCGGATAGCTTTTAAAAATATGGTGACGAAAACCTTCGCTAAAGAGGTCACTCCCGGTGAAGGGATCTCGGCTCTTTCCCCGTAGAATGAGGTGCAGGATATTCCAACTGAATACCACGATGCAAAGCAAAAGTAATCGGCTATAGTGAAGTTATTGCCCTGACGCAAACCTTTTGTCCAAGGGGTCACTCCCGGTGAAGGGATCTCGGCCCTTGCCTCGTCGACTGAGGAGCAGGATATTCCAACTGAATACCACGATGCAAAACAAAAGTGAACGCCCTTGCAATAACAGCTTTTTGAAAAGTGTTCCAACAACATCAGATTAGGGTTGTTTTTAACTTGCATTGATCCGAATCAACGCAGTCCCATCAATTGATCACACCAAAAAGAACGAAAATATACTGATGTACGTATATGCCATCCGCATTCGCCACTGGGTCCCGTCATTACCCGTTAGGTTAGCTAACTAACGACAGAGCGGGGACTGGACTAGCGCGGATGCAAAACATATACAACATCTACTAATATATATACCAATATATTATATTCGCTCAAGGCATGATAAAATGCAACATCACAGAAATGTACAGCATCACAGAACAATACAGATATCTGAGATCCCCGGGTTTCACAGAGCCACTACTGAAACCCGACGTTCCCTTGGTCGTGTGGATAGCCTGTGCAATGAAATCCTAGACCCCTACGGGCGCGGCAAGTTACCCGCCAAAACCTGAAGCGAGACAGCCCCCTTCAGCAATGTGAATGGACCACCCAGCACTTCACGGAATCCGGTAACTTGGGCACCCCTCCTGGGTCAACCTGTACCCCCTACGAGTGCGGCGAATAGCCCGCCAATTCTAGAGTGAATCCCCCTCCGTCTCAATGCCATGAGATGCGGGCTCGTTGTCCTCTAGAACCCGGCTATCCGTGCACCCCTCCTTGGGGTAATCCTAGTACAGAAAGTAAAATATACATACAACGGGTACATCGACCGCAACCTGGTCGTGCCCCAAAAGAATAATACAAACAGGCAGTGACGGCAATCCACAGGTCGGACGCTCGCCCCGCAATATCAAATGTACATAATACAACAAAAACTGTACTAGCATTGCATCAAGGCTATCCCCCACGACCGATCCGCAATATCACAGCAATACACAGAACATCAACGTGAAAGTCACGTTCGCAAATCCGTCTAACCGGGCTATAGCAGTTAGACAGGATTTACCGATCAAGTGATATTCACGGTCGCAGATATAATGTAAAAACTGTGAACTAATGTGTTTAAAATATACGATCGATTAAATTTTACCAAGTGGGCCCCCAAGTACTACTGTAGCACATCAAGAAATTTTGGGGCCAAAATTAATATTCCAAAACCCCTATTTTCATCCCAGGAGCATTCTGTAAAATTTTGGGGGACTGAACAGTTCAAGTCGCGGCGGAACCGCGGCCCAAGCATGGGTTTGGCAGCGGTTCCGCGGTGGTTTAGACTGTTCACGAGCCCAAATTTTAACAGAACTCTTAGAATGTCCTACACATCATTCTGAAACAACCTGAAAAATTTTTGGACTTCAAAAAATTTCGACAGAAAGTGATGTGAAGAAAAATACGGTTTTTGGAAAATTTGTTCGATCGGAAATGTAAAACACATTAGACCAAGCTAGACTATATTAATGGCGAGGCTCTGATACCACTGTAAGTGCACGGCGGCGCCCCGGCCTCCGTCCCGAGGCCAAATGCGGAAGCGATGGTTAACTTTAATTTTTCAAACCGGCACCACCGCGCACTAAAAGCCGGATCGGGCCATTAACTAGTCCTAGCTATCTAGAGAGGGAAGAGAGATATACCGAGTGATCCGAGTCCTCCGGTCTTCTCGTCGTCGTCCCGATCTCCCTGCGGAATCTCCGGTCTCCACCTCATCGCCGGAAGGGCACCACGTCACCGGCTTCTTTTACGGGCTCCCGCCTCTATACCGAGGCAACTCGGGCACGAAGTTGGCGAGCCGACGTGCCCAAGATTTGCTGTAGAATAGTGTGTGGAACTCATGTCTCATTTTGGAGTTCATGGAGGTTGCCTTTTGGTGGAGGGATGATACAAGCTAATGGAGATTGATCTTGTGGGATTTTTATCAAAGCAAAAGCACAAAAACCCCACCTCTAGAATTTTGGACAGCCACCAAGGAGCTTGGCCGGCCATGCATGATGGAGTGGAGAGAAATCAGAGTGTGTATCAAAAATGAGAGAGGCCACACCATAATGCAAGAGGGAATCAAAAGAAATCATGAAAGAACATGATCACAAACACATCCACACTCAACCACAACCATCATCAAACATGATGACTCCAAAAGTCAAGCAATGATGAAGTGAACAAGTCAAGGTCAACAAGAGCTATCATGAAGCAACAAAATGCAAAGAACCCCCTCCACTAATGCTTATTTGCACAATTGCAAATAAGCCCTCCTCCACCAATCTTCGGCCAAAAAAGGATAAAAATGAAAATGGCCGAAACGGAAAGCAAACTGGCAACTCCAGAAAACTGGTCCCGTAATAAATTACAGAAAAACCCCGATACTGTGCATACACACCCGCATTTGTATTCCGACCGAATACAAATGCAATGAGACAAAATTACACTGTACTATACTAGGATCCGGCTTAAACCAAAGCCGGCCAGTAATATCCGTTCGATCCTGATCCGTGCAATACCGCACGTATCTGATCGAACCCTGCCATATTTCCATACGGCCTCTAGTACAAACTGTCCGATCCTGATCCGTGCAATACCGCACGTATCTGATCGGACCTTGCCATATCTCCATACGGCCTCTACAGCGTTTCGCCCGAAAACTTGAGCAACTGAATGTGGGGGACTCTAAAGACTCGTCAACACCATGGTTGTGGATTTAACCACTAGCACATCAGAGGTATAAGCCAATACGTAACGGGCTACCAGGTATTGACCAAAAGGGACGTCGATGAGCGAACTCATCCTGACACCCTACTGAGCCTGTCAGTGACAATATCCGTACAGTCCGGTCCGTTCGTCTATGAGCATTGCATGGCGGGCCTAGGGGGTTGGTAAAAGTCAGACCCCCAAAAGCGGTACAAGTCGTGTCGGAGTGTAGCCCAGAACACCCTGAGAAACTACTGGAATACCTACCAGTAAATCTCCTGCCTCGGCCGAGGGCTTCGTGTAATGGCTTTCCTAGACACAGCGCGACCTCACCCCCAATACCGGGAGAGACGAACCCCTGAAGATCCGCTCACTGCCTCCATGAGGCTCGGGACTGTACCCAACTAAAACCTGTTTGCACGTCTCCTTTGAGCGTGGTAGGGTAGTAATCAAAGTACAGTGGGAACTCACACGAGACAAATGACGATCCCCAGGTCGATGAACTAACATGTACACATGTCACCACGGAACTGCTATCTGACGTCAGGTATAAGACCAACTAGTATGTTCCCGGCGAGTCCTGTCCGGTGTACTCATAACCCAATGAGCACCTGTATACATCTTAGGTGAACCAACTGACACTAGTGGCTTGTGAGACCGGCCACCGCCCCTCGTCGGGGTCTCAACTGTATACACTAGTCTACTCTGGAGTATCGATGCCCTGTCTCGAAACTCCCACGACTAGGGACCTTTTAAGGATGTGCTTATAGACTACCAGCTCCCACTTATATGATCGCCCTCATACTGCTGGTGGTCAAGCAAGAATCCTAGGGGCTCTATCAACGTGTAATAGCGACATGTCAGGTCACCTAAAGCAGTACACGATGATAAAGATAAACCAGATAGCATACTATCATCTTGAGTAAGACTGTCCTACTGGGACAGGTCCTCCCTCAATCATTGTAATCACGTGCCTGTGATCCAATAATTGACTCTGAGGGCACTATCTCCAACACATGCCACATGTCACAACATTCAGAAGTAAGAACAGTTGGTGAAACGGAACTAGATGCAATAGTTTTATTTAAAGATGAATCAACAATACAAAGTTTTAACAAGTCTCTACCACAAACAAAACCTTTTCCTACATAGGATCCAAACTTGGTGATTACAACTTTATTGGATTCTAATACAAGTTTATAGCCTAGTCTCATCAATACTATTCCACTAACAAGATTCTTCCTAAAGTTCGGCACGTGCTGCACATTTTGAAGGGATATCACTTTTCCTGAAGTAAACTTCAAGTCCACACGTCCATACCCTTCAATCCTTGCAGCGCTCGCATATGCCCATGTCACACACCGTCCTGTATCGACCTGTCGGTGTTTACAGTTGATGAGACCCCCACAGTTAAAGTGTTCACTTGGGGGTTGGTAGGTAGTCCATCTTTTCTGTCTTTACAGTTCCGAGCTAAGTGACCCGGCCTCCCACAGACAAAACAGTTTCCACCTTTGTTCCCCTTATGATTGCCATTGTTTTGGGGTTTAGGCTTAAAGTTAGGCTTGTTCTTTTGTTGGTGGTAGTTCTTGTTATGATTATAGTTATGGTTCTTCTGGAATTTGTTGAAAGACTTCTTATGAAAGTTTTTAGCCTCAACAACATTCACTTGGATAGAAGAAGCCTTGCTTTTCTCCCTATGAATATCTTCAGTTTTAAGAGTTTGGATAAGAGAGTTCAAATAAAGGTTACCCTGACGATGACAGAGCTTGTTAGCAAAGTCATCTCAGGACGAAGGTAACATTTCAATGAGGGCAGCTACTTGTACATTGTCCTCTAGGTTGTAGCCTTTAATCTTAGCACTAGTGATAAGGTTTTGGTATTCAAGTATTTGGTTTGTAACGTTCTTGGTCTCTACCATCTTGAATTTTAACCAGTTCACAAAGGAATACCTCTCTAGGCCAACATCTTCTTGTCCAAATTTCGAGTCTAATGCTTCCCAAAGTTCTTTCGAAGTTGGGATTTGGCAATAGATGTCGTAGAGTTCATTGGACAAAGTAGACAGGATTTTACCATAGCATAGGTAGTATATCTCTAAGGGTGTAGGCCCAGGTGGAGGTGGTGGAGGAGTTGGAGGTAGGGCATCTGGAAGTGGGGCAGAAGTCAGAGTAGGGGTAGTAGAGTGTGGCTCTGACGGGGTAGGCTCACAAGTTATAGCAGAAATAAGACCTAAGGTGGTCAGCCAGTACCGCATTTGATTATGCCAATGCTTGAAGTGTTGACCAGCAAAAGTTTCGGGTCTGGCTGAGACTAAGTCATCTAGATTAACCTTAGACATGTTTAGGTTCATAGTCAAAAAACTAACAACCTATTAGATTATAGGAAGGAAATTTCTGTTCTTAGTTGTTGGGTGAGGCTTCTAGTAAGACCAAAAAAACAAATTAAATTAATATTTTTCAAGAAATAATATTTAACTAGGTTTGCTAAGCATGCACCATATTAAACAAATAAGCAAAAATAAGAAGAACAAGGTTCCAAGTTGCCTGGGACGGAAGCACGTCAAATGATCGCTGTCCTAAGAACATAATTCGCCACCGCTAGCACAGGACTCGCCGAAGATCTGTTCCCAAGATACGACCGCCCCACCAATTACTCCACCCAAAGTGCAGTAGGATGAAGTGTCGAACCGGTCGCTGACTCTCGTCCCTCAACAAGAAAAAAGGTGGCCCGAAGCCGAACTGGATAGAGGCA
This sequence comes from Agapanthus africanus, assembly GCA_030015575.1. NCBI lineage: Eukaryota > Viridiplantae > Streptophyta > Magnoliopsida > Asparagales > Amaryllidaceae > Agapanthus > Agapanthus africanus. Next base: position 33,635,104 of record CM057349.1, on the reverse strand, counting down.
GCAGCAGTAGTGAAGAGCAAAGGAGCTGCTCGGTTGAGAGCAGAGGAGATGAACAGAGCAGATGAGCAGCTCGCTGAGAGTAGAGGAGATGAGCTGAGCAGATGTGCAGCTCTCTGAGAGCAGAGCAGATGAGAGCAGGGGAGAGGAGATGAGATGAGCAGTGTTTTTCCTCTTCTTCCTTTGATTTTTTTTTCTTATTTTGTAATCAGTTAAACAAAAAAAAAGAGGCACTCCTTATATAGGAGTCCTGAGCCTGGCCCATTACTGCCCATCAATACACAGCAGGCCCAACGTCTCTGTCCTCCAACGGGCAGAAACGCCTGCATTAAAGTTCCAACGGTACACTCTTAATTACGAGCCCATGGCTGCTGTAACGGTCCAGTAACGGGTCCAAACAAAATCATTTTATGGAAAAGGATAAGCGTACGTACGAACCGAACCTGGGCCGGGCTCGGGACGGACGGCGCTCGTGTGGAAAAGCCCTAGCCCACTAGCCCTTGAACTACTTCAAGAGGCTGCGACACATCCTCATATATAAGGACAGCAACACCTTGTTGCCTAGGCGATGTGGGACTAAAGAAAAAGGAAAAATAGATTTTAAACCATTAAATAAAGCATAAAATCCATCATTATTTTTGTATTGAACTGATAATGGATTTTCGTTGTGAGTCTATAAGGGCCAAGTGCTGTTATTGTTCGTTTAATCACCTTTAGATCTTTGATACTTGATATTTTTTCTTGCTTCCTCTATTGATTATTGTTTATTGATTCTACTGATTATCGTTATTATTTTTGTGGCATATTGGACATGTGATAGGTAAATATGATTATATTGTGCTTGTGTACTGCATGACAGCCTTAATGTGATTATGGAAAAATAATTCCTTACCGAAGGATGCATGGCTAGCCGAGTCATGTTCCCGTATTTACTGTATATTGGAAAGCAGGACGCGACACTGCAGGTTCCCTCCAGGCTTGGCCTGCAGTGTCCAGATCTATGGACACTGCGGGCCAGGGTCTATTTGTTAGTAGTTTGAATCTATTGGTAGCATTTGTATGTGGGAAATAGTTCCACATCGGATGGAGAGACGAATGCCCAAGTCTTTATAATAATTCCCAATATTTAAGTAATATCTTGAATAAAGTGGATTATGAGCCAAGTGGGCCTGATTTCTAGCAGGCTTATAACATTTATTTATTATTGTCTTTGATGAGGCACTTGGGCACTTGGGGCATCTTAGGTTGACTTAATAACATAGTTTGACATTTTGAATTTCAAATTCAAAGGTTGTCTGAATAGAACAGTCACAACCGTTCAAACGGTTGTGTCTGTTCAACTCTAAACAGTCACAACCGTTCAAACGATTGTGTCTGTTCAACTCTATAAATTATGTCCTTCTCTTCACAGTTTTGGCATCTTCTTATCATTATCTTCTAAGAGAGTTTCAAGGGCTTCGTTATATCTTGGAGGTGATTGCCTTCCACTGTACTCCCATAGTGGGGGCAATATCACCTTTCGGAAAGTGTATCATACACGCCTCGAAGCTTTTAATTCTGTCTTAACCAAATTAAAGCTCAACAATCGAAAGGTGATATCATGGAGACAGAATTAAATTCAAGTGTCAAGGTTCATTTCCAGAACCAAGATGTTATCAAACTGGATCGATTCGATGGAAGCAATTACACTAGATGGAAAGACAAGATGGTGTTCTTGTTGACCGTCTTGAAGATATTTTACGTTCTCGATCCGAACTTGCCGCCAATTCCAGATTCAGCCTCAATTTCAAATGATGCCGAGAGTGCTAGAACAGAGAAAAACAAGCGTGAAGAAGATGAACTAGTTTGTCGCGGTTACATTCTCAATTCCCTCACCGATCGTCTGTATGATCTTTACAGAAATATGAAGACACCAAAGGAAATCTGGAGCGTCCTTGAAACAAAGTACAAAAATGAGAAGAAAGGTACGGATAAATTTCTAGCGCTTAAATATTTTGAATATAAGATGACTGATGACATGCCAATCATGGATCAAGTGCATGAATTACAAATTCTCGTCTCTAAACTGAGCGAACTTGAAATTAAAGTCCCTGATTCATTTCAAGTTACAGCGATTCTATCTAAACTTCTTCCTACTTGGAATGAATACAGAAAGAAAATTCTGCACTCTCCTGAAAATTTTACCATAGAGCAATTTCAGACTCATCTACAGATTGAGGCAGAGAACCGTGCACGTGACATGATTTTTCTTAGTTCTAAATCTAACTCTAAAGTGAATCATGTCGGTGAAAATGGTCATAGAAAATTTTAGAACAATTTCAAAGTCCAGAAGAAGGGAAATGATTTTAAGAAATCTAATTTTGCAAAGAAGAAATGGCCTTGTTATAACTGTGGAAAGAAAGGCCACTAAATTAAAGATTGCAAATTCAGAAATACCGGAAAAAAACTTGGTTTCGGTACAGAAAATAGCAACAAGGCAAATCTAATAGAAAATGAAGTCAAAAAACTTGTTGCTTTGATTTCTGACATGCAGATAGGCATGATTACGGAATTGCATATGACTGCGGTAACTAGAACTGCGGATTGGTGGCTTGATTCTGGTGCAACCATCTATGTATGCAATAACAAATCAATATTCAAAACCTACACGGATCAGAAAGAACCTGAAGAGGTGTTGATAGGAAACCACGTTTTGGCCAAAGTGCTCGGTAAAGGAAGTGTTGGATTGAAGTTTACATCTGGACAGAAACTTACTCTGCTTAATGTATTTCATGTTCCTGATTTGAGGAAAAATCTTGTATCTGCAAATCTGTTGTGCAAGAAGGGATTTAAAATTGTTCTAGAGTCTGACAAAGTTGTAATATCGAAGAATGGTATATTTGTAGGAAAGGGATATTCCTGTGATGGTATGTTTAAACTCAGTATTAATGAAATAAATTACGTGTTTGCTTATGTTGTTGAGTATTCTTTTTCTTTGTGGCATGCTAGATTATGTCATTTAAATTTTCGCTCTTTAAAGTATATGTCTAAACATGGTTACATTGCATGTCAGAATGATCATAATGATAAATGTGAGATTTGCATAGAAGCAAAAATGACTAGAAAACCTTTCTCTAAAATCAAAAGAGATACTAATTTATTAGAACTTGTTCATTCTGATATTTGTGAATTAAATGGTCAATTAACTAGAGGAGGAAAAAGATATTTTATAACTTTTACTGATGATCATTCTCGTTTTACATATGTATATTTATTAAGAACAAAAGATGAAGCGTTTGAGAAATTTAAAGAGTATAAGTCAGTTGTAGAAAATTAGAAAGATAAAAGGATTAAAATCCTTAGAAGTGATAGAGGGGGAGAATATTTTTCTTATTCTTTTTCTCAATTCTGCTAAATGCATGGTATTATTCATCAAAGAACTGCACCTTATACGCCTCAACATAATGAATTAGCCGAAAAGAAAAATAGGACTTTAGTTGAAATGGTACATGCTATGATTTTAAATGCTAAATTACCTTTTAATCTTTGGGGTGAGGCACTTATAACAGCATGTTATATTCATAATAGAATACCATCCAAGAAAACTCATGTCTCACCATATGAAATTTGGAATGGTAGAAAACCCAATTTAAACTATATTAAAGTGTAGGGGTGCATAGCATATTATAAAGTGACTGATCCATATAAATCTAAATTAGGGCCGAGAGGCATTAGAAGTATATTTGTTGGATATGCATAGAATTCTAAAGCATATCGACTTCTAGATTTAGAATCAAATGTCATAATTGAATCGATACATGTTGAATTTTTTGAAAATAAATTTATGCATGACAATGTTGATTCTAATTTGTATAATAAAGATAATGCAGCAACTTCTAAGAAAATTACCAATGAGAAAAGAAGAGAAAGTAATGAAAATATTGAACCAAGAAAGTCAAAGAATCAGGAAAGAAAAATATTTTGGTCCTGATTTTATTGATTCGCGTTCAATAGTCTTTCTCGTTGAAGAAGATAGAACCAAAGTGCTTAACAAAGTACCTATTCTACTTAATATAGAAGATGATCCTAAAACATTTAGTGAAGCAATGTCATCAAGAGATAATGCATTTTGGAAAGAGCCTATTGATGACGAAATGGACTCAATAATGTCTAACAATACTTGGATATTGGTTGACTTGCCTCAAGAATCTAAGGCTATAAAGTGTAAATGGGTATTTAGAAGAAAACAAAATACAGATGGCTCTATACAAACTTTCAAGACAAGACTAGTGGATAAAAGATTCACACAAAAGGAGGGCATAGATTATTTTGATACTTATGCACCTGTGGTTAGAATAACATCCATTAGATTTCTTATAGTTTTGGCTTCAATATATAATTTATATGTGCATCAAATAGATGTAAAAACAGCCTTTTTAAATAGTGAATTAAATGAGGAAGTATACATGGAACAACCCGAAGGTTTCATACTTTCTGGAAATGAGAACAAAGTTTGTAAATTAACTAAGTCGCTATATGGATTAAAACAGGCCCCTAAACAATGGCATGAGAAATTTGATAAAGCAATAATATCAAATGGTTTTAAGCATAATAGTGCGGATAAATGTGTATATTCCAAATTCAATCAGAATTATGGGGTAATCATATGTCTCTATGTAGACGACATGTTGATATTTGGTACAAACATGATTGGAATAAATGAAACAAAAAAGTATTTAACTTCAGTATTCAAAATGAAAGATTTGAATGAAGTGGATACTATTTTAGGAATAAAGGTGAAAAAACATAGTGAAGGGTTTGTGCTAAACCAATCTCATTATATAGAGAAATTATTAAATAAATTCCAATATCTTAATATTAAAGAAAGTGTTACTCCGTATGATCCGAGTATGAAATTAAATGAGAATTGTGACAATATAATTGCACAATTAGAATATGCTAGCGCTATTAGAAGCCTTATGTATGTGATGCATTGTACAAGGCCTGATATAGCTTTTGCAGTATGCAAATTGTCACGATACACCAGTAAACCCAGTACTAATCATTGGAAGGCCATCAGTAGAGTTTTTCGGTATCTAAAAAGAACAAAAGAGTTTGGTCTATTTTATTCCAATTATCCTGCAGTACTAGAAGATTATTCGGATGCAAGTTGGATCACAAGTGCAAGTGATAATAAATGCACAACAGATTGGGTATTTACAATTGGAGGCGGTGCTATTAGTTGGGCCTCTAAGAAACAAACTTGCATCACACATTCAACAATGGAATCCGAATTTATCGCTTTGGCTGCTGCCGGCAAGGAATCGAAATGACTGAGAAATTTATTATTGGATATAGAGTTGTGGCCACAACCAATGCCATATATTTCCTTGCATTGCGATAGTGAGGCGACTATGTCTAGAGCTTATAATATTGTTTATAATGGTAAATCTAGACACATTAGTTTAAGGCATGAATATGTTCGAGAATTAATTACTAATGGAATAATTACCATAGTTTATGTGAGATCTGCAAAGAATTTAGCAGATCCTTTTACCAAGGCATTATCTAGAGATTTAGTAAAGAATACGTCAATTGGAATGGGACTTAAACATTTACAATTTGGCACCAGTAATGGTAACCCAAGTTTTATTAGTAAAAACTAATTTTAATAGTTCAATGGATAATAACAAGTTACTGTCATGTGCCTGTATTGCACTAGACGTCTCATTCTTATATAAATAAGTATCTAGTGCTATCTGTTACGATAAAGAGAATGAGCGAAAGCTCTTAATGGAGTTATTTAATTTTTTAAATATCCACAGTAACAGGATATAATAAAGGAAACTCCACCTATATTAACATAGAAGTGGTGCCGCTTCAACAAGAGATATGAAGTATTCTCTTGTAAATGCTTATGAAGTACAAGAGTAGCACATGACCATAATAGTGCTAAAGCAGTTATAAACCTCTTAGAAAATAAGATGAATATTGTGTGTGTTGTATTTCAAATTCTAATAATAAAAGTTTTGGTTTAATCTGCGGACACCAATAATTTTGTTAGACGATTGATATATATACACTAATGGAAGGTTTAAATCGAGAGATACGTTTCTTTATACATAATATTTGTCACGAGAGAGATGTGGTTGCAGCCAATATATACAAACTAATGGGGGATTGTTAGTAGTTTGAATCTATTGGTAGAATTTGTATGTGGGAAATAGTCCCACATCGGATGGAGAGACGAATGCCCAAGTCTTTATAATAATTCCCAATATTTAAGTAATATCTTGAATAAAGTGGATTATAAGCCAAGTGGGCCTGATTTCTACTAGGCTTATAACATTTATTTATTATTGTCTTTGATGAGGCACTTGGGGCATCTTGGATTGACTTAATAACCGAGTTTGACATTTTGAATTTCAAATTCAAAGGTTGTCTAAACAGAACAGTCACAACCGTTCAAACGGTTGTGTCTGTTCAACTCTAAACAGTCATAACCGTTTAAACGATTGTGTCTGTTCAACTCTATAAATTATGTTCTTCTCTTCACAGTTTTGGCATCTTCTTCTCATTATCTTCTAAGAGAGTTTCAAGGGCTTTGTTGTATCTTGGGGTGATTGCCTTCCACTGTACTCCCATAGTGGGGGCAATATCATCTTTCGGAAAGTGTATCATACACGCCTCCGAACTTTTAATTCTGTCTTAACCAAATTAAAGTTCAACACTATTTGCATCAAACATTTGAAGTTATGGGTAGAAAGGACATTAATTTTATGTTCTACCATGCCTTCACATATTGACTGGGATGAAACTAAGAGCTCATTATGTTTTTGTATGCCATTTTTGATGTGTGCCTGTCTATAGGATTTAATTAATTAATGACTATTAATGCTCCTATGTAATCTTAAAGTTCATCTCTATTTTTTTTTAAATCAACCAACCGAGCTCTTTGAGAATCAAACAGGAAATTTGTACACTAAGCCCGGTTGATTCTTAAAGTTCATGTCACTGTATCAAAACTCCATCAGAGCCAAGTTGATCCCTGTATATCCTTGACATCTATGGAATGCACGGCTTTGATGCGTCAATTTACTTTTTGGACAAAAGATGTTCATAAATCTTTTAGGCCACAAAAATATAAACAAACACTGAGTAAACTGCCGCTCTATATGCATTTGAAAAGTCATCTCCCTTAATATTTTAAACTTCATGTCCAAAAATATATTCTAGTTTGTTTAGTTTTAATACACTTTGACCATATGTCTAGGGTTGTAAGATATTCAATTTCCGAAAATAATTTAACTCACAATTATTCAATGAAATGTTAAATATTGGTTTATGCCATTTTAGCATCTGGAGATCAAGACGAACGATGTCAATCATGTTGAAGTATATGCACAAAAGGACAAAATTCTAAACGTAATTTTTGTCGAATGTCTTAATTATTAATTATATTTCGAAACGTTCTTATCAACAGTTTCTACCGTTGGTAATGCCCACGAACGGCTGCGGACGGTTTATCACCGACGGTTTCAACCGTTGCCGAACGTTTTTCAAACGCTTTTCACGAACGGTTTCAACCGTTGCCGAACGTTTTTCAAACGCTTTTCACGAACGGTTTCAACCGTTGGTAATTCCCGTTCGGTTCCAACCGTTGGTAATTCCCGTTTGATTCCAACCGTTTGGAAGGTTATATAAAGCCATCCCTGAAGGCAAATATAACAACAATTAAAAAACAAAACACTTATAAAATTCTTTATTTCTCCTTTCACTGCATTCTGAGCATTTGATTTTGAAACAGAAAGGGTAGTAACGTTGCTCCTGTGACTTGTGAAAGCCTTAGTACCAGAAGGGCTGGGGGAATTGTATTTTGAGATTGAATTTCCGCGGTAAACCTGTCAAGTGGGAGGCGATACTTTTCTTAGGTCAGTGCACTTAAGTGCGTGTCTCTTTCCCATAAACTTCGTTTTTCATATTTCTGATTTACAAAGATTCTGATTACAGATATTACAAGTTTTTGTTTATTTATGTTTCGGGATAAAATGTTTTAAACAATATTTTCCAACAATCTAAGAAAGATATCGATCTGTTTAATTTGTTTTGTTTAATTCTAAGCTGTTTAATCTAATTTGCAATCATTTGTTAATTAACCAGTAATCTGTTTAGTAACAATTTACTTAATTATTTGCTATTGCATATAATAATCTGTAACTAGATATTCAGTGACTGCACTATACCGATTGGTCTATTTTGTCGGGCATGTTCCCCTCAAAATTTACCTTACGGATATTGACTGCAATATAAAGATTTGGTCTACTTTGTCCGGCTTGTTCCTCTCAAAAATTACCTTACGGATATTGACTGCACTTATTCCATATATGTTATTATTGGTAATTCTAAATTAAAAGCAAACATCAATATCGAGGATTAGACAATTAGTTAGGACATACCGTATATTCATATTCATCCTTTTTAATTCTAACACATTCTTCTTGTCCATTAGTTGATATAATTTGGAAAAGAGTAACGATTCCAGTTCCATAAAACCCGAAAAGTGCAATGGCCAAAGTGACTTTAAGACTTGGCAAATCCAAGTCGAATACTGGTTAACTATAGTAGGATTAATGACTGTAATTAAAGAAAGTCATATCCCTTCATGTCTACTGATTTTTTCCCTGAGGAAGGCCCAATCAATGAGAGTGGGGGTACTGTTGTACTCACGCCTTCCTCGGACAAAACCAAATCTAAATATTACTCTCCCAAGAAAATAGATTACCATTGTAAGTTCTGAATAATTAGTACCTTGGAAAGTCCATTTACCGTGCATTCCTTCACTTTAAAACCGGTAAGGAACTTTGGTTCGTATTAGAACAAAAATATGGTAATGATAATGCTGGGATAGATAGCATATCGTCCTTTAAGAATTTCAACCTTAAAGATAATAAGCCTATAAATAAACAGCTTCATGACTTTCACGAGTTAGTCATGAAAGTGATTAATTTTGGAACCATACTTTCTGATCAATTTCAAGTGACTGTCTTGATTGATATTCTTCCGCCATCTTGGAAAGCCTTTGCTAACCAATTTCAGATGAACCAAAATGCACTTACACTCCTTGATGTCATGAATTCCATTAGAATTGAGGAACAAAGAAAGGCTGTACTTAATCCCAATACTAAAGGTTATAATAAAGGCAACCTGACTGAAAGTTCAAATAAAAGTGTCCCTAAGGGAAACCCGTTTAGACCTAAAAACAAAAATTTCAAAAAGCAACATTTTAAGATAGGTCTAAACCAAAACAAAAGTCACAAGCCAACGAATAAGGAAAAAATTTGTTTCGTATGTGGTAGAACCAACTATATCTCTACCAGATACTTGTTCAGGAAAACCGAACCAGTTCGGAAACCTACAAGTACTAACAATGTAAATGTAAATATGGTGGAAATTGATGAAGGTTCTTCCCTCAGGTATAGTTTTCACACTATAAAACTTATCATATATATCTAATGATTGGTGGTTAGATAATGATGTAAATGTGCACGTTTGTTCTAATAATAAATGGTTTACTTTCTTTCAGGATGAATGTGGAGGAACTGTAACACTTAGAAATGATACAACATCACCGGTGAAGGGAAGGGGATCCATTAGGCTCTCCATGAGCTCTGGAAAATATTTATCATTAAGTGATATTTAAGAAAGAATTTAATAAGTATTTCTTTACTTTCTAAAAGAGATTACAAAATTGTATTAGAAAATAATCAAATTGTAATCTCCAAAGGAAGTGTATTTATCGGTAAGGGTTATGTGTGTAATGGACTATTTTAGTTGAATTTTGTTTGTAAAAACAATAAAATAAATAAAACTAGTCTCATTGTTTTAACCTTTTCTTCTTGTAATATGTGGCATGGTAGATTAAGACATGTTAATTATAAAATTTTAAATAGAATGATGCGCTTAAATATGATTTCTAAAATTTCTGTTAACTTAAAATCTAAATGTGATATTTATGTTAAGGCTAAGCATACTAGAGGTACATTTACATCTATTACTCGCTGTACTCAGACATTAGCTTTAGTACATTCTGAAGTATGTGATTCTTGCAAACAACCAAATAGAGGAGGAAATAAATACTATGTTATATTCATTGATGACAATACAAGATGTTGTTGTGTATATTTACTTCCAATCAAGGATGAGGTGTTTAATAGATTCAAAATATATAAAGTCGAACTACAAAACTACACTGAAAGAAAAATCAAAGTTTTTAGATCAGACCGTAGAGGGGGGTATATTTCTAGTATATTAAATCTGTTCTATCAAGAATATGGAATTAAACATGAATATTCTCCTCTTTACACTCCTGAATCTAATGGTGTAGCAGAACGTAAAAATAGAACATTAATGAGTATGGTTAATTTCATCATACTTAGTTTTGGTACTTTGAATTGAATCAATTTCACTTTGAATAGTGTCTTTTCAATACTCAATTAGCATCAGAAGACATCATTGTTTTTTCATAGGAAGAAGGATCTCCTTCCACCAGGTAATAGTGGTAAGTATCATCAGTGAGTACTTTCTTTCTTTCTTTTAGTTCTATCACTTCTTCTTAATTCCGGTTCAGATGTTGAAACCCATGAAGATATATTTTGAATTAACTCATTATCATTGGAAGTACTAGTTATGTCAGGATTAAAACATAACCATCTACCTATTTAAGATTTGAATTATATAAGGAAATTTGTCTTCAAAGAAAGTGGTATCTTTAGATTCCATTAAAGTATTAATCTTAATATTAGCAATATCAGATTTTAAGACAATAAAATTATAAGTGTTGCTATCCAGAGAATATTCTACAAATAATGCATCCACTGTTTTAGGACCTATTTTGTTTCTTTTGTGAAAAGAAATACAAACTAGCGCGAGGCAATCCCAAACTCGAAAGCGATACATGTGTTTTTGCAAACCATAATTCAAATGGAGATTTATTTATAGTTTTATGAGGTATTCTATTAATTATATAACATGCCGATAGTATAGCTTCACCTCATAAACTTTCACGAGAACCAGAACTAAGTATATAACATGCCGATATTCTTGCGATCAAGGGTCTTCCATACAAAGTGTAAGTTCAAGACTTTATTACACTTACGTCGACATTCGATATTGTTCGATGTTCATGTCATGGTACCACACCTTAATTAGCTTGTTTAGACGAAATTTAAAGTTTCGAAACCGAAATGACTCCGAAACGGTAAAACTTAAATCCAAGTTTTTGTCAATTTTTAAAAGGCTTCTAAATTTTTTTAAACAAGTGCAAAATGCCACTGATGATATGACTAGAACACCATAGAAAAACGAGACCAAGATTCAACTTTTTGGCCGGCCAAATGTTGAAAATTCTCGGCCTGGCCGGTTCATGTAGTGAGTTTGGTCTTGGGTTTTGTGTGGTGTTCTGATATCTTGGATTTAGGTTTTTAGGTGTTGTTTGATTTTTCCCAGATTTCATATTCTGTTATCTTTGTGTTGGGGCAATTCGGAGTGTTTTGAAGTCGCAATTTTAATATCGTTTATTCGTTTCAGTTTGTATATGTGTTGCTAAACGTCCGCTAATTGCTATATGTCGATTAGTGGGGGTTGCACATATTAGTATCTTGATGATGGTTTGTGTATATGAAGTATTGGAACGTCGTGGATGAATAGCCGGGGATGTGAGAAGAGTGTTTTCTTTTCTTTCATTCATGTAAATTTGTAATTGATGTAATATTCTTTTGCGGGGCACATCCGGGTTGAGGTTGTAGCCACCGTTTTATTATTTCATTTACTTTTTCTTGCACTTAGGATAGACCCAAGGTGGGGTGCACAAACTATTGGGTTCTTGAAGTGCCGAGTAGCCTACCCATTTTATTGAGAGAGTTTGCTTTAATTCGGGAATTTGGCGGGTAGTTTGTCGCACCCGTAGGGATCTAGGATGGGTTTGGCTATTCATCACGACCGTGGAATCCGTCTTTCGTTTTAGGCTAAAACGAAACACGGAATTCCTAGTATATCCAATATATTCATCTGTGATTTAGAATGCCTATTATTGCGTGAGACGAATGGCTATATATATTATATATAATAAACGTTGCTTATGTTTTGCACCCGCGCTAGTCCAGCCCCTTCTCTGCCGTTAATTAAGTAACCTAACGGTGCATGATGGGCCCCCGTGGCGAATGCGGATGGCATAAGCGTACGTTGTATTTTTATTTCTTTTCTGCAATGAAAGGGTTAAATGATGGGACCGCATTAATATTGATTAATGCAAGGAAAACAAACTAAAGTTTAAATCGTTGGAACAATTTCAAAACCACTCGATTTTCTTGAAAAACAACTTTTAAATGCGGAGCCTAAACCACTCCATTTAAAAGCTATCATGATTCTTTCGACTATATCAAGTTCATTACGTTCATTGTTTCGCCAAAACCATTTGTAGCCCTCTGTCATTTCAGATGGGTATTCAGTATTATTCAAGCTATTTATTTTGACCTTCGCTAAGGCATAGTGATTGGTAGCTGCTGGGTATTCATCTGTAGTATAGGTAGATGCGTTGATTTGGGACAGTCGTACAGCTATTTTGGCCTTCGTCAAGGGTTTGTACGGGTGGGTTCAAATTAACTTGGATAATGACAGGTAGAACATGACTTTCGTTTTATGATATGTTAGCCTTCGTCAAGGTTATAAGCGCCTGGGGCAAAAATCAACATCGGGAGTTTCATAGGAAAATGAAATTTGCTAGTGTAGCATACCATTTGGAGTGTGATGATTTTGGTAGGATTCCTTCAAGGTTTTCACACGATGATATTTGGATCTCGATCCTACTGTGAGTATCCGCTACTCTTCGGGAGATTTTTCACTAAACAATCAATGTTATAAACCAAGTAGGTGCCTAAAATGGTGTTAGCGGGGCTACACCTCTAGGGAAAACGGCTTATGTAATTAAGGAACTCCGCGAAAGCTTTGGAAAACCTCCCTCGAAGTACCAACACTAGTCTGGCCGAAAGGTTAAGCAAGAATTGTACGGTGAGATTAATCCTTACTAATTCTTCTTTTATGGTTTGAAGGAGCATTCGAGGAACAGTGGGAGCCATCCTGTTTAGATAAACTAATAATCAATCTAAACTTGCAAGAGTATCATGCTAAGTATTTCTTCTCTCTCCCCTAATTGCAGCGACCCAAATGACCGGGTTTAATTTACTGCTAGATAATAATAAATTGACTGGACCAAACTATAAAAATTGGCTAAGAAATTTTCAGATGGCCATTACCCATGATAAACTGTGCTACCTCCTTATTACCAAATCCCCTGCCATCCCAGGTCCAGATTCCACCGTCTTGGATGTTGAAATCCGTAAGATATGGGAAAAAGACAGTGCGAGAGCCAAGTACCTCGTGTTAGCCTCAATGGATTATGAACACTAGAGGCGGTATGAGAAGATGTACTTAGTTTCTATCTTTCTCTATACCAAGGATTTATATAGAGAGCAATCTCGTATCGCAAGATATGAGACCTCGAAGAAATTGTTTCAGGCGAGCTTGGCTGTCGGGTCATCTGTAGGGGACCACGTCCTTACGATAATTAGCTATATTGAAGAGCCCGCGGACCTTGGGACCAAATTGGAGAACAAGCTTTATACTGACTTGATTCTACAGTCCCTCCCCTCCACCTACGCCCAGTTTATCTTGAATTTCAGCATTCAAGAGAAGAAAGTTTCACTTCCAGAACACCTCAACATGTTGAGGAGCACCGAGGACACCTTGCAGAAATCCAGGAAGACATCCGCTATGCTTATTGGGGAATCTTCCTCTTCTAGATCTAAGGCGAAAGCCAAGGAAAAGAAGAAGAAAGCCTCCACCAAGCCGATAGGCGGTGTCAGTAAGGTAGAGGGAAAGGGCAGGGCAAAAGTTTCGGGGCTTACAGTAGGGAAGGAGGAATGTTTCTATTGTCACGGGAAAGGGCATGGGCAGAAGGACTACGGGGCTAGGAAAGCAAGAAAGCAGGATTCGAAGCACGTTGTGGCTTCGGCTTCATGTGTTTATGATTGAAAACTGACTGTCAATTAACTCTACTTCCTGAGTACTAGATACCGGATCAGTATCTCATATCTGTAATTCATTATAGCCTCTGAGAAACCGTAGAGTTATCAAGACAGGTGATATGACTCTCAGAGTTGCTAACGGAATAAGAGTGGATACTGTATCCGTAGGGGAATATCACCTAGGATTGATAAGTGGGCAGATTTTGATTTTGCGTAACTGTTTGTGTACCTAGTCTGGCTTGTAATATCATCTCTGTATCTTTACTTTCTAAAGAAAGTTATGATTTTACATTTGTAAGCGATGTCGTCCATATCCACCTTAATCAAACTTTGATTGGGTCAGGTACACTAGATAACGGTATATATGTATTAAATCAAGCTCGGGTTTTCAATGTCTAGAACACACTTAAAAGAAAGTCTCCAAAATTAAATTAGTCTTTCTTATGGCATTGTAGACAGGGTCACATCAATGAAACACGGTTGACGAAGTTACATAAAAAGAGATATTTGGATCCGTTCGAATATCAGTCTTATGCAACTTGTCAATCATATCTCAAAGGAAAGATGAAAAAGACTTCGTTCAATGGACACAGGGTAAGAGCCATCGAGCTCTTGGGACTCATACACAACGACGTGTGTGGTCCAATGTCTACACATGAAAAAAGTGATTATTCCTACTTCATTACTTTTACAGATGATTTCTCAAGGTATGAACATATATTCTTGATGAAACATAAATCCGAGGCCTTTGAGAAATTCCGAGAATACAAGAATGAAGTGGAAAAACAAACCGGCGAAAATATTAAGACACTTAGATCTGATCGAGGTGGTGAATACTTAAGTGCCGAGTTCCTGGATTACTTAAAAGAGAATGGAATTCTATCTCAGCTTACTCCTCCATACACACCTCAACACAACGTGTATCGGAAAGGCGGAACCGAACCTTATTAGATATGGTACATTCCATGATGAGTAACGCTGAGTTACCGCGATCTTTCTCGGGTTATGCACTAGAATCAGCTGCATATCTTTTGAACAAGGTTCCTACTAAGTCAGTGCCTACCATACCATATCAGATATGGAGAGGGAAGAAACCCTATCTTAAGTATCTGAAAACATAGGGCTGTCCAGATTTTGTAAAAAAAACAGCATGCAGACAAACTTGAGACAGGCACGGTACTGTGTAAGTTTGTGGGATACCTAAAGAACTCCACGGGGTATTTTTTCTATTACGCAGAGGAACAAAAGGTCTTTGTTTCTCGGCATGCCCACTTTTTGGAGACTCAATTTCTTGAAAAAGAAATAAGCGGGAGCGCAATAGAACTGGAAGAAATTCCAAAACCACAAGCTATTACTGAAAGTATGGTGGAACCAGAAGTTTCGAAAGAACCGGATATCTCCGCGCCATTTCGCAGGACTAGTAGGAAGTCTCATCTGCCCCAGAGATACTACGGTTTTCTCATAGATAGGGATAGAGAGGATTGCATCATCGACGGTGATGAGCCAACTAGCTTCCAGCAAGCCATTTAGAGCAGAGACTCGGTAAAATTGCTGGATGCAATGTGAACCGAAATGGAGTCCATGTACACCAACAAAGTATGGACTTTGGACATTGCTCCAGAAGGGGTAAAATCCGTAGGCTGCAAATGGATCTTCAGAAAGAAGATAGGTGTAGATGGACAGGTTGAAACCTATAAGGCTAGACTTGTTGAAAAAGGTTTTCATCAAAGACCTGGTTTGGACAATGATGAAACCTTTTCTCTAGTGGCTATACTCAAATCTATTCAGATCCTTCTTACCATTGCTGCCTTCCACGATTATGAAATTTGGCAGATGGACGTAAAGACCGCTTTTCTGAATGGAAATTTGGAAGAGTGTGTTTATATGGATCAGCCAAAGGTTTCATAGAGAGTGGGAGCAGCGAAAGAGTGTTCAAGTTGTTTAAATCCATTTATTGATTAAAGCAGGCATCACGGAGTTGGAACATCTGTTTTGATGAGACGGTCAAGAAATTCGACTTTATTAAAAATCCAGATGAATCATGTATTTATAGTAAAATTGTAGCGAGAACTGTGGTATTCCTCGTCTTGTACGTGGATGACATTCTCCAGATAGGAAATGACATTCCTATGCTACAATCAGTCAAAAGATTCATGTCACAAAAGTTCTCCATGAAGGACCTGGTTGATGCCTCTTACATTCTAGGGATCCAGATCTATCGTGATACATCGAAATCATACTGAATAGATTCAGTATGGAAGATTCAAAGCGCAGTAATCTACCGGCTTGTCATAGAATCACCCTCTCTAGATCGCATGAGGATTATACCCTACGCTTATGCGGTAGGCTCTATAATGTATGCGATGTTGTATACCAGACCAGATGTAGCTTACGCACTGAGCGTTGTAAGCAGGTATCAGTCAAACCCAGGGAAGAAGCACTAGACAGAAGTGAAGAACATTCTTAAGTACCTGAGAAGGACTAAGGAGATACTCTTAGTGTACGACAGTGAAGATCTCCAGATCGAGGCCTTCGCCGACTCCAACTTCCAGAGTGACAAGGATGACTCCAAGTCTACGTCGGCTTATGTATTTACCCTCAATAGAGGGGAGGTCTGTTGGAAGAGCTCCAAGCAGGACACCGTTGCTGACTCGATGATGGAAGCGGAGCATATCACTGCATGTGACACCGCGAAAGAAGCAGTCTGGATGAGGAAGTTCGTGACAGAGTTTTAGGTGGTTCCATCCATTGTTGATCCAATACCACTGTATTGTGACAACAACGGCGCTATAGCTTTAGCGAAGAAACCAAGGTCCTATCAGAAGTCCAGACACATCTTGATGCGGTTCCACCTAATCAGGGTGATCGTTGATCGCCGGGAGATCAAGGTGCGGGGAGTAGAGGTAGAGAACAACACTGCAGATCCACTCACAAAGACCATCCCTCAGACACAGTTCGAGAGGCTAATCGAGATGATAGGTCTGCGATATGCCAATACATGGGCTTAGTGCAAGTGGGAGATTGTTAGTGATATATGCCCTAGAGGCCATTAATGTATCATACTGGATTATATATTACATTTTAGAAGCTTGGGATATTCACAGTTATAATAACAGCCTTGCTCAAAATGGTAGTATGCTACTTGGTTTGATTCTACCTCAATATGTGCATGTGTTTCTTTTAGCATATCGCTTATACATATTGGTAGAGCCCTTAAGATCATTACTTGACTACCAGTATTGTGATGGCAGTCACACTAGTAGGGGCTGGATAGTCTATAAGCACATACTTGTACAGGTCCCTAGTCATAGGATTATCGAGATGGGGAATCGATACTCTAGAGTAGACTAGTGTGTACTCTTCTCATTCCAGCACTGGAGATGGTCTGTCCCACATCCATTGGTACGTCATGCCGGAGATAGTATACAGTTGCTCATTGGGTTATGAGTTACACTGGACGGATTCATTAGGAATTGCTGGTTGGTATTATACCTATCATCAGGTAGCAATTCCCGGGTGGCATGAGTACAGGTTAGTCCGTTGACTTGATATCACTATTCGTCTCAAGTGTGTTCCCACTGCACTTAGATTACTACCCTACCACGGCTCAAAGGAGTCATGCAAACAGGTAGTAGTTGGGTGCAGTCCCTAAGCACTTAGAGGCAGTAGCAGTTAGATAGGATTCTTCTCTCCCGGTATTGGGGGTTGATATTGCGCTGTGTTCAGAAAGCCATTACAAAAAGTCCCTGGCCAGGGCAAGCGAGATTTACTGGTAGGTACTCTAGTAGTTTCTCAGGATGTATTGGGCTCTACTCCGACATGACTTATTGCGCTGCTAGGGGTCTGACGGTTACCATCCCCCTAGACCCGATATGCGAGTATCTTAGACGAACAGACCGGACTGTACGGACATTGTCATAGATAGGCTCAGTAGGAGTTCGGATGAGTTTGCTAATCGAATTCCTTATCGACAGATACCTGGGTATCCATTACGTGCAGCTAGTACCGCTGACAGACTTGTGGTCAAACCCACTGCCAGCATACTGTCAAGTCTTCAGAGTCCCACACAGAGAGTTTCCCTGCTTCGGACAAAATGATATAAAGGTCGAATGGTTTCAAGGCAGGGTTCCGATCACATACGTGTACTGGCTACATGGATGTTGTTCAGACGGATAATGAAGGGTTACAATAGCGCCCCGGCCAACTCCCGTGGCCAAACGCAGAACAAATTTTTTATAGCGATACAAAACTTGGCGCTAGAACAACCCTAAACCGGATCTTTACCATAAACCTAGTTAGCAAAAAGGGTTCTATCTACTATGATAGAATATATACCTAAAGAAAACAAATCCTTCGGGTCTTCGATCCTCTTCTTAAGCTCCTCGATGGAATTATGAATCGTGCTTGAACTTCGGCCTCCTTGTGTCAACGATGATCCACCCGAGAGCTCCAACCTTGAGCTAAACCTCTAACTTGAGGCAACTAGAATAGTTAGCTTGTTAATCTAAGTAGACTAGAGTGAGTAGAGTATGATTTTAGTGGCTTAGTCTCACAAGCCCTTGATTCTCAATACATGAGACATTAAGGTTTGAGAGAGGAAGAAGGAGAGAACCCTGAAAGAGAAATTGCATGAAAAAAATGAAAAGAGTTATCTTCTGAGGAAAAAGAATAATAAGTTTTATTAGGATAATTGTGATGATTCATTTAATTTGACCATTATCATGTCACAATTAATGCTAAGCAAAATATCTTATGCTCAACAAAAATATCTAAGTCAACAATGGTCAACAAGTCAAATGGTCAAACCAATTAATCATGACACAATTATCTCTAATAAAGATTAGTAAACAATTTCCTCCATCTCATTATGGTTTTAATCAAGTCAATGGTCAAAACCCTAATAAGGTGTCTTCTTCTCTGTCCCTCTCAACCGTATATACATACCCGCATCCGTGTTCCGAGAAACACGAATACTATGAGACTAAACCAATCCAAAATATAATACTAGGATCCGGCTTATACCAAAGCCCACTAGTATCTACCGCTCGAACACCATACGCGCACAAGTACGTGTATGTAAACGGACCCTGTCGCAAAACCATACGACCTCTACATCGTTTCGCCTAAAGCTGGGAAACCCTCTGTGTGGGACTCTAAAGACTCGACAGTACACTGGCGGTGGGTTTAACCACAAGCACGTCAGCGGCACTAGCTATACGTAATGGCTATCCAGTTACCTGTCGAAAAGAAAAGCCAACGAGCAAACTCGTCCGAACTCCTACTGAGCCTATCCGTGACAATATCCGTACAGTCCGGTCTCTTCGTCAAAGACTATCGCATACCAGGTCTAGGGGTGGTGAACGTCAGACCTTAATAACCTGATAAGTCATGCCGATGAGGCTTAGGAATAATCCGGGAAACTACTGATCAACCTATCAGTAAATCACAACTGCCTTGGCCAAGGTCTTTGTTTCCCCCAATCAGAGCAAAGCTCTGTTTGAATTTCAAAAATTCAAAAATTGAAGCAACGCTTCAGATTACTTGCGCTGCGCGCAGAGCGCCACGTGTCAAAAACAGACATGCCAGCACAAGGGGCGCTGCGCCCAAGGCAGCGCACCCCAATCAGAGCAAGGCTCTGCTTTAGATTCAAATTTTAAATAAAAGAAGCAACGCTTCAGATAAGTTGCGCTCTGCGCTGCACGACACGTGTCAGAGCAGTAGCGCTGCGCTCTGCGCTGCGCGACACGTGTCAAGCGCAGGTGCACTTGCGCCAACTGTGCCAGCACTAAAACTTAAATAATGAATTATTTAATCAGAATTAAAATTCTAGAAAGATCTTTTTAATCTTGTTAAAACAAGAAGATTATCCTCTGTAAAACAGAGGCCTTAGGATCAAAGATCTAACGGTGGGGAAATATCCCCAAATCAATCAGAGAAAGATCTCTGTAACCAACCTAACAAACTAATTGGCCCTATATAAAGGCCCCTAGACTCCAAGTCTCAGATATACAGAGCTCCTCTGCAAACTTTGAGAAAAACTCAAAGAGAAAAAAAGGTAAACCTTTAATAAAAGAAGAATTTCTTCTTAAAAAAAAGATCAATGATCTAAGAACAAGATCAAGATCTTCAATTAAAAGAAAAAAGATTTAAAAAAAAAAGATCCAATCAGAAAAAAAAGAAGTAATATACTTCATTATTAGATCTTTTGATCTACATAAAGGCACAGACTTTTGATAAACCATTGGTTCTTGAGAACTTGTTTCTTTGATCTAAAATAGATCAAGATGTACTCTGCGCAATTGAACAGTGCCCTGCACTTTTAATTTGAGCCTCTGCGCTCTTGGGTTGGCGCAAGTCACCAGAACACGCCACGTGTCAACCCCAGAATAATCTGCGTCTTGCGCTTTAAAAAATGAGCACTGCGCTCTTGGATTGGCGCAAGTCATCAGAGCGCGCTACGTGTCAGCAGCGCACTGGCGCAGCGCACTGTGCTAACAGACTTGCGCTCACCAGAGCGTGACACATGTCACCTCCACATCAGTTTGCACCTTGCGCTCCTCAATCGGCGCAAAGTGCCTGACAGGCCACGTGGCGCACTGTCAGACTATTAAATGCAGTGCATTATAAGAAAAGGGCAGAGCCTAATTAAAAGGTATGTCAGACCAAATAAAATGCTCTGCATTATTAAAAAGGGCAGAGCCCAATTAAAGGTCTATAGACCAAAGATAAATGATGTGTATTATAATATAAAAAAAGGGGGCAGAGCCCAATCAAAGGCCTAACAGGCCAAATGTGAATAAAATGTTAGACATTTTCTAACTGGACTTAACCCAATTCTGGCCATAAGCCCTCAAATTAAATTGAACTGAGCATAACTGCTCTCTCAAATCAATTTACACCCGGTTCAAAGGTACATCTCTGAACTCCTCTGATATTTGTCGTTGTAATCCTTCAACGTCGTCAGAGAGGTGACGGGTCCCGACAACCATACATTGCTACGGACTGTGGGGTCCTTAAACTCATGGACTATGATGTCCTTAAACCAATATTCGTCCCCAAAATAGGAATGTTGGACCACCATGTCTCTAAACTGGTAATTCGGACTGTGGGGTCCTTAAACTCATGGACTATGATGTCCTTAAACCAATATTCGTCCCCCAAAATGGGAATGTTGGACCACCATGTCCCTAAACTGGCAATCAACCGCAATGTCACTAAACTAAACAATAGAGCCCCCAAATGCTCTTTTGTTGGATCTAAACGATCATGTTAAGTTGATCTTAGTCTAAAATTAGACTTGTTGGAGATAGTGCCCTCAGAGTCAATTATTGGATTACAGGCACGTGATTGCAATGATTGATGGAGGACCCATCCCGAAAGGACAATCTTACACAAGATGATAGTATGCTATCTGGTTTATCTTTATCATCGTGTACTGCTTTAGGTGACTTTACTGATCACTACTGCACGTTGATAGAGCCCCTAGGATTCTTGCTTGACTACCAGCAGTATGAGGGCGATCATATACGTGGGAGCTGGGGTCTATAAGCACATCCTTAAAAGGTCCCTAGTCGTGGGAGTTTCGAGACATGGCATCGATACTCCAGAGTAGACTAGTGTATACAGTCGAAACCCCAACGAGAGGCAGTGGCCGGTCTCACAAGCCACTGGTGTCAGTTAGTTCACCTAAGATGTATACAGGTGCTCATTGGGTTATGAGTACACCGGACAGGACTCGCCGGGAACATGCTGGTTGGGATTATACCAGACGTCAGATAGTAGTTCCCTGGTGACATGTGTACAGCTTAGTTCATCGACCTGAGATCGTCATTTGTCTCATGTGAGTTCCCACTGTGCTTTGATTACTACCCTACCACGCTCAAAGGAGACGTGCAAACAGGTTTTAGTTGGGTACAGTCCCGAGCCACATGGAGGCAGTGAGCGGATCTATAGGGGTTCGTCTCTCCCGGTATTGGGGGTGAGGTCGCGCTGTGTCTAGGAGAGCCATTACACAAAGCCCTCGGCCGAGGCAGGAGATTTACTGGTAGGCATTCCAGTAGTATCTCAGGGTGTTCTAGACTACACTCCGACACGACTTGTACCGCTTTTGGGGGTCTGACTTTTACCAACCCCTTAGGCCCGCCATGCGATGCTCATAGACGAACGAACCGGACTGTACGGATATTGTCACTGACAGGCTCAGTAGGGTGTCAGGATGAGTTCGCTCATCGACGTCCCTTTTGATCAATACCTGGTAGCCCGTCACGTATTGGCTAATACCTCTGACGTGCTAGTGGTTAAATCCACAGCCAAAGTATTGATGAGTCTTTAGAATCCCCCGCAGACCAGTTCTCAAGTTTCGGGCGAAACGCTGTAGAGGCCGTATGGAGATATGGCAGGGTTCGATTAGATACGCGCGGTATTGCATGGATTGTGATCGGACAGATTTTACTAGCGGGCTTTGGTTTAAGCCGGATCCTAGAATTATACTGTGTAGATTTTTGTCTCTTTGCATTTGTATTCGGTCGTAATACAAATGCGGAAATGTATATGCAGTCGCAGGGTTTTCCCGTAATTTATTACGGGATCAGTTTTCTGAAGTTGCCAGTTTGCTTTCCGGTTTCGGCCGTTTTCCTTTGTTCCTTCGCAGCCGAACTTTTCCGATGGAGGGGGTTATTTGCAAGTATGCAAATTAGTATTTGTGGAGGGGGTCCTTTGTAAATGTGTGGCTTCATGATGGTTCTACCATCATGAGATTCTCTTTGCATCTTTTCACTTGCATTTATTGTGGATTGAGATTAGAGTTGGATTAGAAATGGGTGTGACTATTTTCTTATCTTTATCTTTCTTTTCTTCTCCCATTTTATTGATGATTTATTCTCTCCACCTTTTTTCCTAGAGGGGGGCCGGCCACTTCAAGGAGAGAAGAGGGTTCATTTTTGGTGTGGGAGAAATCATCTCATTTCATTTTCATTCAAGCCACAAAGAGAGTCCCATTTCAAAGGTCATTTCTTTCTCTTCTCCATCAAAGGCAACTTCATAACCCCAAAGAGACAAGCTACTACACTTAGCCTATAGCAATTCTTGGGCACGTCGGCTCACCAACTTCGTGCCCGAGTTGCCTCGGTCCAGAGGTGGGAGCCCGTAAAAGAACCCGGCGATGTGGTGCCCGTTTCGACGAGGAGGTGACGACCGGAGATTCCGCGAGGAGATCGGAGTAGAGGCGAAGACCGAAGGACACGGATCGCTTGGTATAGCTTCTCTACTCCTTTTCTTGTTTGCTAGAGTTAGGTTAATGGCCCGATCCGGGTTTTATAGTGCACGGTGGTGCCGGTTTCTAGGTTTTAGAAAAGTTTCGTTTCTGCATTCCGGCGTCGGATTGACGGCCGGAACGCCGCCGTGCACTTACACTGGTATCAAAGCCACGCCATTAACCTAGTCTAGCTTGCTTTAATGTGTTTAAAATGCCGATCGAACATTTATCCCAAAACCGCATTTTCATTGCATATGTTGCTGTCGAATTATTTTTTGCTCGGAAATTTTTTCAGTATGTTGCAGAATGACATGTAGGGAGTTTTAAGACATCTGTGAAAAATGGTACCTTGATGCATTATACAGGCCGCGGAACCGCGGCCAAATCCCTCTTCTAGCCACGGTTCCGTCGTAGTAGTATGTGATCAAGCTGCCAAATTTATACAGAGGGTCTTAAACTTGGAATTAGGGGTTTTGGAATGTTCTGTTTGGACCCAGATTTTCTCCGAGTGCTACAGTAGTGCTTGGGGCCCACTTCGGTAAATTTGATCGATCGAAAATTTTAAACATGTTAGTTCACAGTATTTACATTATATCTGCGACCGGGAATGTCATTTGATCGGTAAATCCTGTCTAACAGCTATAGCCCTTTTAGACGGATTTGCGAACGTGACATTCACGTTGATGTTCTGTGTTGTGCTGTGATGTTGCGGATTGGTCGTGGGGATAGCCTGGTTGCAGTGGTAGTACAGTTTTGTTTTATATGTACATTTGATATTACGGGGCAAGCGTCCGACATGTAGACTGTCGTTACTGCCTGTTTGTATATTATTCTTTTGGGGCACGACCGGGTCGAGGTCGATGTACCCGTTGTATGTATATTTTACTTTCTGCACTAGGATTACCCCGCGGAGGGGTGCACGGATAGCCGGGTTCTAAAGGGAAACGAGCCCGCATCTCATGGCGTTGAGATGGAAGAGGCTTCACTCTAGAATTGGCGGGCTATTTGCCGCACTCGTAGGGGGTATAGGTTGACCCAGGAGGGGTGCCCAAGTTACCGGATTCCGTGAAGTGCTGGGTGGTCCATTCACGTTGCTGAAGGGGGCTGCCTCGCTTCAGGTTTTGGCGGGTAACTTGTCGCGCCCGTAGGGGTCTAGGATTTCATTGCACAGGCTATCCACACGACCAGGGGAACATCGGGTTTCAGTAGCGGCTCTGTGAAACCCAGGGATCCCAGATATCTGTATTGTTCTGTGATGCTGATTACATTTCTGTGATGTTGCATTTTATCACGCCTTGAGCGAATATTATATATTGACATATATACTAGTAGATGTTGTATATGTTTTGCATCCGCGCTAGTCCAGTCCCTGCTCTGTCGTTAGTTAAGTAACCTAACGGGTGATGACGGGACCCAGTGGCGAATGCGGATGGCATATACGTACATCATTATTTTCGTTCTTTGTGGTGTGATCAATTGATGGGACTGAGTTGATTCGGATCAATGCAAGCTAAACAAACCTATTCTGATGTTGTTGGAACACTTTTCAAAAAGCTGTTATTGCAAGGACGTTCTCTTTTGTTTTGCATAGTGGTATTCAGTTGGAATATCCTGCTCCTCAGTCGACGAGGCAAGGGCCGAGATCCCTTCACCGGGAGTGGCCCCTTGGACAGAAGTTTGCGTCAGGGAAATAACTTCACTATAGCCGATTACTTTTGCTTTGCATCGTGGTATTCAGTTGGAATATCCTGCACCTCATTCTACGGGGAAAGAGCCGAGATCCCTTCACCGGGAGTGACCTCTTTAACAAAGGTTTTCGTCACTATATTTTTATAATGCTATCCGGTTCCTTCAACGATATCAAGTTCATTACATTAAAGGTTTTCGCCAGAAACCATTCGTAGCTCTCCGTCGTTTCACATGGATAGTCAATAAGTATTCAAGCTATGTTTGTTGGCCAAAGTCAAGGCATAGTGATTGGTAGCTATTGGGTATTCATGTGCAGCATAGATAGATGCGTTGGTTTGGGACAGTCGTACTGCCTTGTTGGCCAAAGTCAAGGGTAGGTACGGGTGGGTTCAAATCAACCTGGAGAATGACGGGTAGAACTTGACATGTGACTTATGATTTGTTGGCCAAAGTCAAGATCATAAGAGCATGGGGTAAAAATCACATCGGGAGTTTCTAAAGAAACTGAAACTTGCCAGATATGCGCATACCTTCTGGAGTGTGATAACGTGAGCGGATTCCGTCACGTTATCATGCGATGATAGTTGGATTCCGATTCCCACTGACGAGTTGGTTTACTCCTCGGGTGATCCCGACTAATTCTTCTTTCAGGTTTGGGGAAGAATTTGACGGTACAGTGGGAGGTTTCCTGATTAGATAAAGTGATAACCATTCTGATCTAGGCTAGAGTGCACGCTGAGTATTTCTTTTCTCTCTCTCTTTGGCAGCGACCATTGACCCGACCCTAGACTATGACTCAGTGACCAAGATTGACCGAACCTTCTTAAACACTGGCTTTTGGATTGTCAGAGTTGCAGACATCTTTGCCACTCCTACTTTTACCCTTTTCTCCAGGACATCCCGTATTACAATGAACGTCCACTTCCATTGGATAAAACCATCGTATGGTTATATACAAACTCGAAGGAATTTATTCGAGGATGGTTTCCGGTTCTGGAGAAAACGAATAGGACTATTCAATTGTCTTTTCCTTTTACCTTCTCTCAGGTTGCGAGTACTCCTTGGTTTAGGAGATAGTACACCTATTACGCAAATTGGATAGTCTTCTTCCAAACCTTAGGCTGGTGCCAAACGGTAGGGAATGAAGAAAACCAATTAGCCTAACGATGGTATACAGAAGGTATTAAGTAAAGACATATCAAGGGATTAGTAAGAGGGCGAAGTAAATTGCGACTGCTATTCACGACCAAACCAAGTATTTTTTCGCCAATCCTAAATCACCATTGTATTTCTCCAGGACACTCCGTATCACTACGAAAATCCACAGTTTATTGGATACTCCATCGTATGGTTATATACGAACTCGAAAGGAAGTTGTTCCAGTTCGGGGATGGATTCTGGTTCAGGAGAAATAGGAATAAGTTTTATTCGGTTGTCTTTTATCTTCACCTTCTCTCGCATCGCGAGTGCTCCTAGGATTAGGACAGTATACCCATTATGCTTATTGGATAGTCTTCTTCCAAACCTTAGGCTGGTGCCGAAAGGTAGGGAAGGAAGAAAACCATTTGGCCTAAAGGGGTGTACAGAAGGTAATGACTAAAGACATATAAAGGGATTTGGAGAGGTGGCAAAGATTTATACGGTTACAGTTGTGAATCTGGATAATGGAAGAGGCATTACTAGGAATACCAGGATACCCCATCGAAATATTTTAATGTTTCAGTTTCACTGTGTACTGTTAAAAGAAAACTGATTTCCCAATTAGACACTTGCTCCAGGTATGTATTTACCAGGTATGATTCTTACATCTATATGGTTTTACAGATGATCAGTGGGAGTAAGTTGTTGGGAATTAGGTGATCATCCTCATTATATCGGGATTCGTTGTAATTGGTGATATTTGAGGAAGTCACCTGGGTTGTTTGCCGGACGGCAAATATTTGGTTTTGAATATCCGTTGTTATGCACCAATTTCAGATTGATATATCTGTACGTCTATTTTTATAGAGTGAGATATACCTTTTTGAAATTATGTCTATGACATTTACCTATATCAGTGGATGGTTAGGTAAGGAGCATTAAACAGCGGTATAATTCTTCTTAACCATAAGTACAGTTTTCAACCTACGACACACAGTGAATGAGTCACTAGACTCAGGGGACTTATACAGAGTATTGTATATTGTTCAGTGTCTATGAGGACAGAGGGGTTGGTCCTCGCACTATATTCTGTTTACTTGAGACTTCTCTAGTTCTTAGACATGTGTTTCGTAGGAACACATGGTCTAAGTTTTGAGAAGTTATAGGTATAAGAGTAAAGTAGAGAACCAGATGTTGCAAGTATCGCGATTCTTCAAAGTGATCGAAGAAGTAGATACTTGTGTATTGTATTCAGTTGTTAGTAATGTTTAAGAGAACTTGCTTCTCTTTCAGGTTACTCATAATTGGAAGTACTCCTAAGTTGAGTAATGTTGATCAGCCTCTCTCCATTTAGTTGACATGCACTGGAGACAGATGCATGATTTGAATCTGGTTCAATTAAATCAGTGCCTCTGTTTCTGTATTGGATATAGAACAGTTCGTATCTTGACGATGTTAAGGTACGGGGAGTTGTACGGCTTATGCTTAAAACCAGACTCTGGATAACTCAAGGCACGTTTCTGTAATAGTTGTTTGTGGGTTGACCTGGGTTATGACGAGGGTTGACTTTCTACCATCTGGAAGATCAATAGTGATAATGTTCTTGACTCGCCACAGTTTTAATAAAAATGGATTTTTTTAGAAAACAGTAGTGGGAGTATGGTTGGACTGGAAGTGATTCCAGAACCGCAAACGATTACTGAAGATTTGATAAGAACCTATAGATTCAATTTGGTTTGACATTCCATTAGCCACTCCGCAGATATGGTGGGTAACCTCAAGGACGGTGACAGGGAGGTTCTTGTTTACCCAGACTTGCCATTGCTGTTGTTCCAGACTGTGAGACCCGGCAGGAGGATAAGTATAGCATCGTTCTAAACTAGCTTTAGAAGTGTACGTCTATATGACTCTGCCAGGGGGTTGTCATGGTCAGTGGGAGCAGCGGAAGCATAATGGAAAAGTGGCTTATGTCTATTTATAGACTAAAGCAGATATAGCGGAGATAGATCATCTATTTCTGATGTGACAGTCATAGGTTTGACTTCATCAGAACAGGGGATGGATCTGTTAAGAAGGTAGTAGAGTGTGATCTCCTGGTATTTGGATGACATACACAGAGTAGGAAGTGATATTCCTATACTACGATCGGTTATACTTTGGTTGTCACACAGTGGTTTCTCCACATGGGACTTGGATATAATATCAAGACATTCTGGTTACTAGATCTATAGATCTAGATTTGGGTGGTTTCCCAATCAGGGTACTTAGACAGCATTCTAAGAGTTTTTAGAATGGACGACTCCTGGCACGGTAGTGTACCTGCAGGTAATGGAGTCACCCTCTCTAAAGGTGTCTTACAGACTAAAGTAGAGAGGGATGTGCATGATTGGCAGATCACTTGCTTAGGCAATTGAGTCAATCATGAGATGTCAAGTACCACACCAGATGTTGTTTTTGCACGAGATGCAGTAAGTTGATATTAATCCAATCCTGGAGAAACATTCGGAAGAAATTTTAGAACATAAGTGGATGTTCTAGGGATTTGATAACGGCGGCCTCCTAAAGGAGACGGTTATCATTCCAGGCTTCCAAGGTGACCTGCTTGATAGAGTGGTTGTCAGAGTTATATTTTTCCCTCTGACGAGGGACAGTATTTTGGACAGGTGGTCCAGGCGGATACTGAGGGAGGCATAATGCAGGATACTGATTAAGTTCAGTTGACGATACAGTCTAAGAAGTTTGGATTTGGTGTTCATTTATGAACTAGGTCCCATCAGACATCCAGACACATTCTAAGACAGGTATTGCTCATTTCGGGAGATGGCTTTCTCCGCGAACTTGAGATATAGAGAGACATAGAAAGAAACATCAGAGCGGATCCACTCACTGAGGCTATTCCTCGAACGCAATAGTTTCACAAACGAGCTTTGTGAGACTGATTAGTAGAGGAGTTAGGTGTTCGGTATCACACGGGCTGTGAGTATGCGACATCGCAATAATTAACCTTGAGTGCAAGTAGGAGATTGTTGGAAATAGTGCCCTCAGAGTCAATTATTGGATCACAGGCACGTGATTGCAATGATTGATGGCGGACCCATCCCGATAGGACAATCTTACTCAAGATGATAGTATGCTATCTGGTTTATCTTTATCATCGTGTACTGCTTTAGGTGACTTTACTGATCACTATTGCATGTTGATAGAGCCCCTATGATTCTTGCTTGACTACCAGCAGTATGAGGGCTGGGAGCTGGGGTCTATAAGCACATCCTTAAAAGGTCCCTAGTCGTGGGAGTTTCGAGACAGGGCATCGATACTCCAGAGTAGACTAGTGTATACAGTCCAGACCCCGACGAGAGGCGGTGGCCGGTCTCACAAGCCACTGGTGTCAGTTAGTTCACCTAAGATGTATACAGGTGCTCATTGGGTTATGAGTACACCGGACAGGACTCGCCGGGAACATACTAGTTGGGATTATACCAGACGTCAGATAGCAGTTCCCTGGTGACATGTGTACAGCTTAGTTCATCGACCTGAGATCGTCATTTGTCTCGTGTGACTTCCCACTGTACTTTGATTACTACCCTACCACGCTCAAAGGAGACGTGCAAACAGGTTTTAGTTGGGTACAGTCCCGAGCCACATGGAGGCAGTGAGCGGATCTGTAGGGGTTCGTCTCTCCCGGTATTAGGGGTGAGGTCGCGCTGTGTCTAGGAGAGCCATTACAAAAAGCCCTCGGCCGAGGCAGGAGATTTACTGGTAGGAATTCCAGTAGTATATCAGGGTGTTCTGGACTACACTCCGACACGACTTGTACCGCTTTTAGGGGTCTGACTTTTACCAACCCCCTAGGCCCGCCATGCGATGCTCATAGACGAACGGACCGGACTGTATGGATATTGTCACTGACAGGCTCAGTAGGGTGTCAGGATGAGTTCGCATATCGACGTCCCTTTTGGTCAATACCTGGTAGCCCGTCACGTATTGGCTAATACCTCTGACATGCTAGTGGTTAAATCCACAGCCAAAGTATTGATGAGTCTTTAGAGTCCCCCACAAACCAGTTTCTCAAGTTTCGGGCGAAACGTTGTAGAGGCCGTATGGAGATATGGCAGGGTTCGATCAGATACGCGCGGTATTGCACGGATCGTGATCGGACAGATTTTACTAGCGAGCTTTGGTTTAAGCCGGATCCTAGTATTATACTGTGTAGATTTTTATCTCTTTGCATTTTTATTCGGTCGTAATACAAATGCGGGCATGTATATGCAGTCGCGGGGTTTTCCCGTATTTTATTACGGGATCAGTTTTCTGAAGTTGCCAGTTTGCTTTCCGGTTTCAGCCGTTTTCCTTTGTTCCTTCGCGGCCGGACTTTTCCGATGGAGGGGGTTATTTGCAAGTATGCAAATTAGTATTTGTGGAGGGGGTCCTTTGTAAATGTGTGGCTTCATGATGGTTCTACCATCATGAGATTCTCTTTGCATCTTTTCACTTGCATTTATTGTGGATTAAGATTAGAGTTGGATTAGAAATGGGTGTGACTATTTTCTTATCTTTATCTTGCTTTTCTTCTCCCATTTTATTGATGATTTATTCTCTCCACCTTTTTTCCTAGAGGGGGGCCGGCCACTTCAAGGAGAGAAGAGGGTTCATTTTTGGTGTGGGAGAAATCATCTCATTTCATTTTCATTCAAGCCACAAAGAGAGTCCCATTTCAAAGTTCATTTCTTTCTCTTCTCCATCAAAGGCAACTTCATAACCCCAAAGAGACAAGCTACTACACTTAGACTATAGCAATTCTTGGGCACGTCGGCTCGCCAACTTTGTGCCCGAGTTGCCTCGGTCCAGAGGTGGGAGACCGTAAAAGAACCCGGCGATGTGGTGCCCGTTTCGACGAAGAGGTGACGACCGGAGATTCCGCGAGGAGATCGGAGTAGAGGCGAAGACCGAAGGACACGGATCGCTTGGTATAGCTTCTCTACACCTTTTCTTGTTTGCTAGAGTTAGGTTAATGGCCCGATCCGGGTTTTATAGTGCGCGGTGGTGCCGGTTTCTAGGTTTTAGAAAAGTTTCGTTTCCGCATTCCGGCGTCGGATTGACGGCCGGGGCGTCGCCGTGCACTTACAAGACTAACGTATCCTTAACTAACGTTTAAGTTGATCTTAGCCTCAAATATGGCTAACGTATCCTTAAACCAAAACCCCAAACCCAAATCTAAGAAAATACGGATTTGGACTAATTCACGTCCTACGGGCGACGGCATAACTTAGTCTCCGTATACAATCCACGGGCAACCAAACACAAAACAAACACCCACGACACGAAGTGACCATATGGAGAAGGGGAAAGTTGTTACCACGGTGCGGTAGCGTAATTAACTGCAGGGGCTTGCGCCTGCAGGAAAGAGCGTCCCCATAATCAAAAACCCCTCAAACGAGGGGGAATCTGACGAAGTCTAATACATCGGCCGCATCCGTTTAAACCTTTGATACATGATGCCATAAATCAACTTGGTTTCTTCGGAGAGGTGGACGGATAGCACCAAATAGCATCCTCCCCGAATCTTAGGCGAGACGTCTCAGTCGCGCCGTCTTTCGGAGGGGAACAGATTCTGGCACGCCCGGTGGGACCTTTTCCTCTTTCCACTCCACACATCGTATGTCGTATTCGTGAACGAATCGCGGTTTGTTAATGGTTGCCCTCGGGTTTCAAGTTACTAAGATTTGGTCTCTTGCTTGGTGCAGAAAGCAGACAGCAATGGCGTTCAACTGCTCGAACTGCTCCAACTGCAACTGCAACTGACGCTCCGCCTCACCTGGAGGTGTAGCCTATGGACCTCAGGCGGCATCACTGTTCACGATGCCGGTGGAACAAATCACCCAGGCTACTACTGGACTATTTTTCGGGACCATGCTCCCGCTAATGAGCTTCACTGCCCTAGTTCCCGTACCAGAAGCTCCTAAGAAGTCGGTCTTCGATCGACTTACAGCTGCTGCGGCCCCTCTCAATGGGTCACCCAACACCAATGCCTCGGTCTTCTCCAGACTAGGCCAAAACTCCTGTGGGCCCACGATGAAGCTTGCAGTCAAAGAGAAGGTTATTCAAAAGAGAGTAACCAAATCTGCTCCTGAAGTCGTCATGGCGGCTTCTCCTGCTAAGAGGTCGGTCTTCGCAAGACTGACCGTCCCAACTCCTACTCCCGCTCCAGCTACTCAAAAGGCATCAATCTTTAATAGGCTGACACCGGCTATAGCCCCTCACCTGAATAGGGGGCAAGACAAGGCCGTCCTCGTCACCGAGCCAATTCCCACAGCACGACATGCTCGACGTCGTCACTAGCGCCGAGTGAGGAAGTCCGGAGGTAGTTCCCCTTCTGGGTTAACTCCACCAGCCCCGACGACGGGAGTTAATGCTGCTGTTCCAATCGGGAACAGCTTTGAACTGCTAAATAAAGTGCGTGGGAATTCTCCTACTGCTATACTGAAGAGGTCTCCTCCTCCGCTGGAAAAGGCTGTGGAAGCAAAGCCAGAACAGCCCCAATCCCCTCAACGGCTGTGTTCCCCTCCGAAAGACGCGGCGGAGACGTGATGGACGTCTTGCCTGAAATTCGGGTCAGATGCTAATAGGTGCTATCCGTCCACCTCTCCGAAAATGCCAAGTTTATTTATGGCACCATGTATCGAAGGTTTAAACGGATGCGGCCGATGTAGCAGACTTCGTCAGATTCCCCCTCGTTTGAGAGGTTTTTGATTATGGGGACGCTCTTCCCTGCGGGCGCAAGCCCCTGCAGTTATTTACGCTACCGCATCGCGGTAACGACTTTCTCCTTCTTCAGATGGTCACTTCGTGTCGTGAATATTTGTTTTGTTTTTGGTTGCCCGTGGATTGTATACGGAGGCTAAGTTATGCTGTCGTCCGTAGGGTGTGGATTAGTCCAAATCCGTATTTTCTTAGATTTGGGTTTGGGGTTGGGTTTAAGGATACGTTAGTCTCATTTGAGACTAAGATCAACTTAAACGTTTGTTAAGGATACGTTAGTCTAATTTTTGATTAAGATCAACTTAACGGGATCATTTAGATCCAACAAAAGAGCATTTGGACTCAATTGTTTAGTTTAGAGACATTGCGGTCAATTACCAGTTTAAGGATATGGTGGTCCAATACTAGTTTAAGGACATAGTGGTCCAATACCAATTTAAGGACATAGTGGTCCATAAAATGTATGGCTGTCGGGACCCATCACCTCTCTGAAGACGTTGAAGGATTACAACGACAAATATCAGAGGAGTTCAGAGATGTACCCTTGAACCAATGAGATTGGAAGATATGTAGTCCAATTTGGGACTAAGATCAATTAATTAGATTATGGGCAAATGGGCTCAGTTAAATCTGAATTGAGGACTTATGGCCAATTTGGGCTAAGTCCAATTAAGTTTGAAATGTTGGCCCCTTGTTGGCCTGTTGAACATTTGTCTGGGTTTAGCCCCTCATAATTTAGCAATGCTAAACAAGAGTTTGAGGGCTTTGAGAACATTTTGTCTTTGATTGAGCAGTAGAGATTATAGTTCTGATTTTTACTCAATTTTGAATGGGAGGCTTTGCCTCTGGAAAATTAGCCAATTTGGCTAAAAGTAGTATTAAACACTGGAGAACCTGGAGAACCTCAGTATTGAACATTGGAGATAAACTCTTAGATAATCAGTGTTAAACACTGAAAATATAATCCCCCAAATTAGTGCTAAACACTAGCAAACAACAGTGTTAAACACTGAAAATGAAGTTGTCAAATTAGTGTTACACACTAGAAAACACCAGTGTTAAACACTGGGTATAAAGTTCTCGAATTAGTGTTAAACACTAAAGAAAGAGGGGTCACGTGTGGACACGTGAGAGCGCCCAAAGGTGGGACCAGATTCCCCTTACCTCGTTCTGCAATTAAGTGTTAAACACTTTTTATTTTTTATTTTGGAGCATCACGTGCTGGCACGTGAGGAGGATTCATGCACTGATCATTAAAGCGTCCGCCAAGGGGTCACGTGGGAGTACGTGAGAGCGCCCAAGGCCTTTATTTCTTTTACTTTTTCTTTCTGTGTTTCGGGGGTCACGTGGGAGCACGTGAGGCATTGCCTCAAAGCTGTTTCCTTTTTATTTTTGGGGATCTTTTTAGGGGTCACGTGGGGACACGTGACCTAGTTTTATTCCTTCTTTTCTGATCACTGCGGATTGGGGTCACGTGTCATCACGTGACCAATATTCTTTATGTGCATGGAGATCTTTCAAGTCTCTTTATTTTAAGAATTAAATTCTCTGTAGGGTTAAACCCTAATCATGATTTTGGAGGAATTAAATTCCTATTATGAAAGAATTAAATTCTTATGTAGGGTTAAACCCTAGTTCTGTCCATCTTGAAGGAATTAAATTCCTATATTTTCAGGAGAATTAAATTCTCATATAGGGTTGAATCCTAGTTTTGTTTTGGGAGAATTAAATTCTCAAAACTCAATTCCCCCTCTAAGTTTCGGATCTGCATGGCAGGATCTCAACCCGATGAGAATTAAATTCTCAACTTATGGGGAGATGTGCTCTTTGCAGATCTTTAACCAGAGGAAGAACTAAGTTATTTTGCAAAAGAGTTAAACTCTTAGATCTTTGAGAATTAAATTCTCTTTTTGAAGTTTTGATCCCTTTCCTTTTCTTACCTAGGGTTTTCTCTCTTGAGAATTAAATTCTCCTCTCTTTTTTCTCTCTGTTGTTGTTATCTCCCAAAAAAAGTAGATCCATTCTCTTCTCTTCTTGGCTCCTATTTATAGGAGAAGGAAAAGAATCAATTTGTTTAATAAATCTTTCATTGAAATATTTGATTTGTTTTCATATTTAATATGAGCCTTTAGATCATTCGGTGAATTTTATTCACCGTTGGATTTCAAATCCAAAAGATATTCTGTTTGTTATTTTTGGTGAGATTTAGGGAAATCTTTCCTTGTTTAAAATCTTTCCATAAATTGGTGATTTTTAATCACCCTTGGATCTTTAATCCAACGATCCCCATAATCTTTTTCCATTTGGAAAGATTTAGAAGCTTTTAGAATTTTAATTTTATTAACTGTAAGGCTTTCGAAGCCAGTCATGTGTTGACACGTGACCCTTGGTCACGTGTGAGCACGTGACCCCCAATTGAATCATTTTCTCAGCGTTTATTTATGCTTCAGTTTTAACCATCACGTGTCAACACGTGACCATTGGTCACGTGTGAGCACGTGACCCCCAATTGGGTCCTTCTTCAGCCGTTTGTTTTTATTCATGTTCTAACTATCACGTGTCAACACGTGACCATTGATCACGTGTGAGCACGTGATACCTCATTGAGGTAATTCCTGATTTTTTAATCAGGGAATAGTGCATAGCATATTTGCTCATAACTTTTGATCCCGGATGAATTATGAAGCCCATAATATATCAAATCGAAGGGTTTTTCGAGATGCTTCCGATATCATCAGATTTTAGCTGTTCCTCCTTCGAGAGATTATCAAAATACAGGCCGGAAGATACTG
This sequence comes from Agapanthus africanus, assembly GCA_030015575.1. NCBI lineage: Eukaryota > Viridiplantae > Streptophyta > Magnoliopsida > Asparagales > Amaryllidaceae > Agapanthus > Agapanthus africanus. The sequence continues at coordinate 33,599,414 of CM057349.1, read as the reverse complement.
GTTCGCATTTCCTTAAGCGTATCGCTGCCGTTTGATACCTTGGGCTCTTTTGCGCAGAAATTTTTGGCGGGAACAGGCTGTCCTCCAAGATCTATAAAGTCTGGCGGCAGGCCCAAGACTCGGTGATTGATCCAAATTTCTTCCACCAGCACAAGAAACTGAAGGTCCAACAGGAAGTCAGCCATCCTGCTAAGCCACGAAAAGCTCTCTGGGTGCCCACCTCAACGGCCCCCTCAACTTCCACTGCTCATAAAAAGAGAAGGCCGGAGAAGATCCCTGTGCAGGCGACAAAAGCCAAAAACACTGAACCCAAACGCCCTAAGTCTAGGGGCATAGTCGTCCATACCGTTTACATGGCATCTGGGAAGGAGGATAGCCGCGCTTCAACGGGCCACCGACCACTCACCTGATCCATCACAAGAGCCCAGAAGCAGCAGCAGCAGAAACTCCAGGAGATACTGACTGCAATGGCCATGCTCACCGGACCAAAAGAAAGTCCAGAGGCGTCATCGGAGCAGCGTCGCGAACACGAAACTGATACTGAGTTCCTTCGTAGAATGCTTGAAAAGAAGGACAAGGAGGCTGCAGAGCAAGCGGCCAATATAAAGCAGATGGCTCTCCTATTTCAAGACATGGTCGGGATGATGATCCAGCCGGATCCCCCAGCCGAAGATCCTCCGATTATCCTTGAAGATGACAGAGGAGAAACGTCAAATCCACCGCCGGCTCTTTCAACAGCCAAGGAGGAGACAATTTCCAAAGCTGCCTTGGATGACTATATTGCTCAACAAATACAAGTTCACCAGGCAACTGAGGCAGCCGGTCAAGTTGTCAAAACGGGGCGACCATATCTGAGCTGGTATGATCAGATCAAATACCCGCCGGGCTACACGATCCCAAAATTCCATGTCTACAAGGGGACAGGCAACCCCCATCAACATGTGGCCCAGTTCAGGGCTCTTTATGGCAACAACGGCGGTGATGATAAGCTCCTGCTTTGCTAATTCGTCGGCAGCTTATCGGAGACGGCGTTTGAATAGTACTCCGAGCTTCCGAACGACTCCGTCAAAACTTTCGCTGAAATGGAGTTGTTGTTTATCCAGCGTTTCGTAAGCGCCAGCAAGCGTACTCTAATAACAGCTTTGATCAATGCAAGAGTAAAGCCGGGCGAAACTTGGGTTCAATATGCAATCCGATGGCGGAACTTGTGGTCGAAGTGCGAACAGCGCATCGAAGAAGCACCAGCATGGGCATGTTCGTGGGCACCCTAGATCCTCATGCAACTATTTCACAGTTCATGATGTTCTTTAAACCAACCACGTTCGAGGCCTTGATCGATAAGTTAGCCCAGATGGATCAGATGGGTCACAGACCGTCTCCTCCAAAGCCGGACTCCCGAAATGAAAAAGGGAAAGGAAAAGCGATCGTCGTCGCCAATGCTCAACAACAGCCGAGCAACTTGAAGCCGGTTGTCCGTCAAAACATATGCGTCCACGCCTATCCCTCGAGGAGAGGCTAGGATGTCCTTACTCGTTTCCTCAAGATAAAATGAGAAGACTGTTCGAGCTGGCAGTGTGCAACAGACTCATCAATCTGCCAGATTCAAGACGTCCGTTGCAGCCAAACGACGTCAATGATCCCAATTACTGCCCTAACGCCGAGTATTGGGACATCCGATCGAAGATTGCTACGTCTTCAAAAACTAGATTGAAGACCAATACCAACAAGGCAAGTTCGCGTTGTCCGAAAAATGGAAGGTGAACCGCCGCAACCTCATACCCCTAAAAAGGTGAATATGCCGGGGGCAACGTGCTCCCTTGTTGAAGAAGGTCCGTGGGAGGTTGTGCTATCAGCCAAAACCAAAAGGATGCTGAATGATCTCCAGACATGCTCAGCGATCAGGTGGAAGAACCCGCTAGAACCCCAGATCATCGAAGGGACGCTGAAGCCGCGCCTAACTCCAAAGATCGGTAGTGATGGCCCAAGCACTCACACCCAGCCGTCGAAATCTTCAAAGAAGAAGAAGAAGAGATCCAAAAAGCCCGTGAAGCCTGGCGACAAGCACACGGATTTACAAAAACAGATTGATGCGCTGGAGGAGTATAATCAGAAGGCATGGACTCCCATCACGCTCCAAGAGTTCCTCAGCCACGTCTTTCAGGAGGAAGATGATGGAGAAAGCTCGTCGGATGAATCTGAGGGTTACGTAGCAAGTTGTCATATGATCTCCCACTCGTTTACAGACGATGAGAAAACTCCTTGAACTGAGAAGCTGGGGACAGATCCTAAACCGGAACTTCTGGGGCCATCAGATGAAACAATTGATGCATTCCTCAACGAAGCTCTTTTGAAAAGTAAAGCTGATTGGGAACACGAGACGGTCATATTTGAAAGGGCCAAGCGCCGGCGACTAGACGAAAGAGTTGAGACACTCTCGTCAAATCAAAAGACATCCGTTGTGGATAAAAACAAATTCAAGACGAGGAAAAGGTTTGCTAAAACTATATCAATGGGGATGAAACTACCACCCTCTGAAGGAAACACTGCCGGCAAAGCAGAAATGCACCCTTCCTACTGCTTATATCATCGAAAGATTTCGCATCCTACCGAAGAGTGCAAAGCTTTCAATAGATGGTGGCAGGGGTATGTTGTTCACCGGCAACATTTTAAGCGAGAGAAGCGCAAAACTCGTCGGGAGCGGAAAAGTACGACCGAGGAGCTTAGAAGAACTACCAGCGATTGTCGCATGGTTAACGCCGGGGAAGCGCAAATTCTCACATTCGAGAGCGACTCTGACGAGGAAATGGCTCTTAGCCCTCTCTTTAAAGAGTCCACCTCGGGAAAAGAGGAAGAGCCGAAGGCCTGCGAAAATATCCGGCTGCGTAATTATACGCTACCCGAAAAGAATCTCGGACCCTCAAATAAAAAAGATAAGGGAAAAGAAAAGGTCTCTGAGGATATCGCCCTAGATGACCAAGTCATGGAAGAGCTAACCGCCAAGGACCCGCCAAAGAAAAATAAGGTGGACTACAACGTTCTGGCACACTTGAGGAAGTTACCCTCGCAACTCAGTATTCTCGATGCTCTCTTACTATCAAAAGAAGCAAGAGATTCATTGATCAAAGCGCTACAGGAGCCAGAGCAATTCCAAGCTTTTCTCGCCGAAGAAAAGATGAAGGACGAGCTGGAAGAAGTGCACACAGCCGATGTCACTTTCGGTGATGAAGACCTCCTCCTTGGGATGTGCGAGCATAACCGTCCCCTCTATCTCTCTAGATACTGCTACGATATCAAGATAGGTAAAATCCTGGTTGATAATGGGTCTTCCGTCAATCTCCTCAATGCACGGGTATTGAAGGAAATCTGCATGAGCGTCCAACACCTCGCTCGGGATAAGATCACCATCTCCGAATTCGACTCTCAATCATCACGGACTCTCGGGTCTGTGATACTGACGTTACGCTTTGGGCTACTCGTCACGGACATTAAATTCCACGTCATAGATGCCAAGACATGCTATAATGCTTTGCTCGGCCGACCCTGGTTACACGAGTACAACATCATCCCTTCTACACAGTATCAGTGTATGAAATATTTTAAGGATGGTCTCGAGTATACCGTAACAGGAGAGCTGAACCCATTCTCCGTGAACGAAGTCCGCAAATATGAAGCTGCAAAATACTTCTTACTGGATTTTGAGGACACGGAGAGATGTCACAAACCGGAGAACAAAGCTATCACCACCATTCCAGTCTTCGGGAGTGATACCGAGGAGGAAGAAGCGATGGTTTATTCAGGTCCACCCCAACACAACAAGCCAGGACCATCCGCTCCTATGTTGATCTTTGGTAGTGACTCGGAAGATGAAGTCCATGCTATATTCTATGCTCGGCCTTCAATACAAACATTCGCTGACGAAGAGCAAAATCTGCAAGTCGCCATAGTTCCACTTAAACATCATAAAGAACTGGACGTGCTTGATACCTACAGTATAGAAGAGCTGCAGACGTTCTATGTCCCTCCCAGGAGAGAAGGCGAAAAGGGGATTCTATTCTACCGCTCAGGGGAAACTAAAGTAGAAAAAGAAATCTGGCACGGTACGGATCCTACGCTTGACAGGCTTCAGCCCATCCGTCTGCCTAGATATTACACAGAAGGCTTGAAAAGGCTATTGAAGCGCCAAGGGATACCCTTGAAACAGACCGCTTGAAAAACCAAATTCTATGACAGGGTCTGGAACGTTCCCGGAACTCAGCACAAGTTGCCTAACGGGAGAATGGAAGCAATCGGGCTTGGATATGTTCGGTCCAAGAAACGGGAGCTACTCCGCGACTGCTATGTTGTGCATAACTTTGATGATGAAGGGGATGCTCAATGGGAAGATGCTAACCCTGAGCCAGAAAAAGTCCCCGACGTAAAAATGCCCAGTCCGTCGTTCGAAGAACAAATGGACAAGCTTATAAGGGAAGTTGATCAAAAAGTCTGAGACGACCACAACCGTGAAATGGCCATCTACGAGAAAGCCAGGACGCAACGCCTCCTCCAACAGGCTGTGAAAGAAGAAAATGCCGATCCCTGTCAACCAGTTGTAAAAAAGGCCCGACGCAGAGGCCGAAACAATTCAAAGAGCGGAAAAGGCATTCAACAACGACAAAACGGGACCAAAAAGTCACACGGTCGAGAATCGAGCGTTCCGGATTTGTCCCTTATGAAGAAGATGAGTCGAGCATACTCTTTTCCTCAAGATAAGACAAAGAAAATACTTGACCTCGCTATAAAACATCAAATGCTTACATTGCCGGAGTCTAAACACCCTGAGCAAGCAGACGAAGTCTCTCACTCAAACTATTGCTCTTATCATAAGGTAATAGGACACCCTATCGAAGATTGCTTCACCTTCAAGAATTGGGTCGAAGATCAGTATCATCTCGGCAAGTTCGCTCTATCTGACAGCTGGAGGGTAATGCCGCCACAGAAGCATGAACCCAAAGCCACGAGAGCAGAACCAGATCCACATCGGTCTTGGAAGTGAGCTCGTACTTTTCATATGATAACGATATCAAAAGAAGAGCCCGAGAATATGGATGACCTTCCCTGGTGCTTCGAAAACAGCGATGACGAGGTGATCTCAGAGTTTCCACCGGCGCCAAAAGAGCTGGAAGATGGAATACACACCACTGCGGATAACCTCAAGAAAATTGAGTTGGGGACGGCGAATGACCCGCGACCGACATTCGTCAGCGAACTGTTGTCTGAAGGAAAGGTGGCTTCATTAAAAGACGTGCTTATGCAGCATAAAGATTGCTTCGCATGGAACTATTCCGAAATGCCAGGACTAGACCCAGAAATTGCTGTACACAAATTGTCAATATCCTCAGACGTCAAGTCGATTAAACAAGCACCGAGAAGAATGCGGCTCGAGCTTGAGATGAGCATCAATGCCGAGGTCAAGAAGCTAATTGACTTCGGCTTCATCCAAGAGGTTCAGTATCCTGATTGGATCGCCAACATCGTCCCGGTGATGAAGAAAAATGGGACGGTGCGCATATGCGTGGACTTCCGGGATCTTAATAAAGCATGCCCGAAGGACGACTTCCCGGTACCGGTCACCGAGCCGATGATAGATAATACGTCCACTCACGAAGTCTTCTCCTTCATGGACGGCTCATCAGGATATAATCAGATAAAGATGCACCCTGAGGACCAGAAGCATACTGCTTTTCGGACCCCTTTGGGCATATTTTGCTACAAGGTGATGCCTTTCGGTCTAAAGAACGCCAGTGCCACCTATCAGAGGGCCATGACGAAGATATTCGATGACCTAATACATGAAATCGTCGAATGCTACATCGACGACCTCGTGGTTAAAAGCAAATCATACAAGGAGCATCTTGAGCATCTGAAGATCGTATTTCAACGCCTTCGGCAATATAACTTGAAGATGAACCCACTCAAATACGCGTTCGGGGTGTCCTCAGGAAAATTCCTGGGATTCATCGTCCGACACCGAGGTATCGAGATAGATCCGTCAAAGATCAAGGCGATCATGGAGATACCCCCGCCAAAGACTCTCAAACAATTGCGGTCTATCCAAGGGAAGCTCGCGTATATCCGGCGATTTATAGCCAATCTCTCTGGAAAATGCCGCCCTTACAGTCACCTGATGAAGAAGGGAACCCCTTTCGTTTGGGATCACAAATGCCAGAGCGCGCTGGACAAAATCAAGCAATACCTGCAGAATCCGCCAGTGTTGGCTGCTCCGGTCAAGGGAAAGCCTCTCATTCTTTATACAACCGCCCTCGAAGGTTCCTTAGGCGCAGTATGGGAACAAGAGAACGACCAAGGGAAAGAAAGAGCTCTTTATTACTTAAGTCGAGTTCTCCTGGGGGCAGAAAGCAACTACTCCCCCATCGAAAAACACTTCCTGGCGTTAATCTTCGCGATAACAAAGCTCAGGCACTATGCGTTGGCGCATGAAGTCCGTCTCATTTCGAAGGTGGACCCCCTTAAATATTTAATGTCGAAGGCCATTTTGACAGGGAGACTCGCTAAATGGGCCTTTCTCTTAATGGAGTTTTCGATAACCTATCAGCCTCTTAAGGCAGTGAAAGGCCAGGCCAACGCCGACTTCCTCGCTGAGCATCCGATACCGACCGATTCCCCTTTGAATTGCGAACTGCCAGACGAACATGCGTTTGATGCGATCGACAGTAGTGATACCCAATGGGAACTCTATTTTAATGGAGCATCTTCTACGAAGAAGCGCAAACAAAGCACCCCTATAATCAAATTGGGGGTAGGCCTTATCTTCGTAACTCCACAAGGAGGGATAATGCGCTTTGCTTTCTCCTTAACAGAGCCGAGGACGAACAATGAAGCTGAATACGAAGATTTGATAGCAGGCATCGAGATCGCCATCGACATGGGAATTGAAAACCTCCTCATATACGGAGATTCTCAACTGGTCGTCAGTCAAGTAAATGGCGACTACCAAACGTGCAAACCCGAACTGGTAAAGTATGGCGAGAGAGTACAGCAATTGCTGACTCAAATACCCTCCCACATGCTGGAAAGCATACCGCGGGCGGAAAATAGCAAAGCAGATGCACTAGCTAAGCTCACTAAAGAACTGGCCGACGAGAACCTCGATGATGTAAGAATCGTGGTACAAAGCCGTCGGGTGCTTGCCCCAGCAGAAATATCTCCGGAATCATCCGAAGAAAAGGGAGTGACTGAGCAAATGGCTATGCGAATAAAAGACCAGGAAAAGGCTGAGGATTGGAGAGAAGTCTTTATAGACTACTTCAAATCCCGTCGAACGCCTGAAGATGCATCCTCAAGATATCAGCTTATGAAACGAGCTCTGTCTTTCGCCTTCGTCAATGATACTCTTTACAAGTGGTCGTTTGATTCTCTGTGGTTAAGATGTCTGGGACCTGAAGAGGCGAAAAGAGTCGTTCAGGAAGTTCACGACGGACTTTCCGGTTCTCACCAAGCAGGCCCGAAGATGAAGTTGAAGATTAAACGGATGGGCTACTATTGGCCCACGATAATTCAGGACTGCCTCGAATATGCGAAGCAATGCCACTCATGCTAGATTCATGGGGACTTTATCTATCAGCACCCAAATCCTCTACATCCAACGGTGGCTAGCTGGCCGTTTGAAATGTGGGGAACTGACATAATCGGCCCCATCGAGCCAGCCTCATCCAGAGGACATCGTTTCATTTTGGCGACGACTGACTACTTCTCCAAATGGGCAGAAGAAGTACCGCTGAGGGAAGTGAAGACGGAGAATATCCTCCATTTCTTCAAGACGCACGTCATTTATCGGTTTGGAACCCCGCGACGGATCATCTCCGATAACGGGCCAGCCTACAGAAGCCATAAGTTCAGCCGCTTCGCGCAACAACACAACATAGACTGGAGATATTCCTCAGTTTATAATCCACGAGCTAACGGTCTACCTGAGGCTTTCAACAAGACCTTGACGAAGATCGTGAAGAAGACGGTGTCCCGAAATAAGAAGGACTAGCACGAGAGACTGCAAGAAGCTCTTTGGGCGTATCAAACTACGTTCAAGACGGCCATGAACACAACGCCGTACGCGTTGGTATTCGGTACAGAAGCAGTACTCCCCCTCGAAATAGAATTACCCTCTCTACGAGTGGCAGTCCGTTACGAGCTGACAGACGAAGAAAATGCTCACCTTCGGCTTAAGGAGCTTGATGCCCTTGATGAAACCCGGCTCATAGCGCAACAAAATCTGGAGGCTTATAAAGCAAAGATGACGCGCTCATATGAAAGATTGACCAGGCCGAGGACATTCCGCCAAGGCGAACTCGTGCTAGTGGTCAAAAGATCTATGATCCCCAATCGCACCAAGCAGGGAAAATTTGAGCCGAACTATGAAGGCCCGTACATCATAGACAAGGTCTACCAGGGTGGAGCCTATCTACTCATGAATATGCATGGTGAAAGGCCTTTCAGGCCAATAAACGGTCGCTTTCTAAAGAAATACTACGCTTAATAAGTCACAACCTAGGTCAATGATAGATGACGACGACTATGTCCGCTCGCTATCTTCCTAAGCCCAAACTCTATAAGAAGTAGCCGGCCTTCTTCAACAACGGACCGAAACGTCCTTAAACTAATGACGGACCACTACGTCCTAAAACTAGCTGTTGACCGAGATGTCGATAAACTACGGTGGATTGCAACATCCAAAAGCCCATACAAAAAAAAGAATAAAAATATATATAAAAAAAATTAAAACGGTATGTCCATAAGCAAAATGGGCACGGATGAAAACCCGAAAAGGCTCCGTGAGTAAAAAAAGCAGGGCTACCGGCGAGTCTCGTGAAAACCTGAAAGGGCGCAACCTCGTTAGAAAAAAGAATAAAAAGAAAAAAAAAAGAGAAGACGGTATGTCCATAAGCAAAATGGGCACGGACGAAAATCCAAAAGGGCTCCGTGAGTTAAAACAGCAGGGCTACCGGCGAGTGTTTGTGAAAACCCGAAAGGGCGTTAAAAGACACTTACAGTGTCCTCTCGATCTTGTAAGGAGAAACCACCCGTGTGAGATCCTTACGACTCACAAGGGAGCAGCACACTTAGGGATCCTCACGATTCCTAAGGCGAAATTACACTTGTGAGATCCTCACGACTCGTAAGGAGAACTCTCTTATGGGACCCTCACGGCTCATAAGATTTGAAAGTCTTAAGTTACAGAGACCTGAACCTGTTCTTAAGCAATCCCCCCCCACAACCTTCGATATTGCCCTACAAGCGGTTCAGCATTGACCCTTGTATACAATCCACGGGCGCGAATAAACATTTCCCCAGCAAAGTCCCACCCGTGACTGGGGATATGTTCGCACGGTGAACAACCCTTGTAAGTCCTCTCGACTTATAAGGAGAAAGCACTATTGTAGGATCCTTACGACTTATAAGAGAGCATACACTTAGGAATCCCCACGATTCTTAAGGAGGAAACACACCTACGAGATCCTCACGACTTGTAGGGAGAAATACCTTAATGAGACCCTTACGGCTCATGAAGTCAAAAGCCTTAGGTGACAAGACCCTAACCCTGTTTACTAAGCCACCTTTGTTCAATATCGACAAAGGCAAATGATGATTCGCTCCTGGCAACATCCCAGTTATAGCGATGCTGATGCCGAAATCGGTGTCTAATCCCAAGCTTGCGGCGAAAAGACAGCAAGCCACAAATGCATATGAAATAGCCGAAATGATGGGACAACTTGCAACAAAATCAGCAAGTAAAAATGTATGCATGCAAAATAGCCGAAATAATTGGGCAACTCGTAATAAAAACCAGCGAGTGAAAATAAAATAAATAGCCGAAATGATGGGGCACCGCGAAAAATAGCCGAAAGGATTGGGCAATCGCGACCTTCGCGATATAAAAGCTGAAATGATAGAGCATCGCGGAAAGAAATAAAAAAATATATAAATAAAATTTATGCCCTACAGGTGATATCACATCAATCCCTGTATACAATCCAGGGGCACAAACAAAGAGGGAACCATATCATCCCATCAGGCTTCATCAGAAAACGAAGCCAAAATCTCGACGGATCATAAACAGCCTAGAGGTCAACAACGGCGATCCTCCGCAGTCCAACAGGATGCAGACGCTGCAATCAACCTTGGAGCCACGGTAAAATCCCTAGTTCCAAGTCTCGACGACCACATCTACAGCCTGAAGACCAACAACAGCGTTCCTCCTTATGCCAGCAAGGCACGGAAGCGACACAACGAAACGGAGCCACGGCATAATCCCCAGTTCCAAACCTTAACGGCAATATCTACAGCCTAAAAATCAGCAACGGTGATCCTCCTCATTCTAACAGGACTCGGACGCAACATCACCAAGGGAAGTGACGGCAAAATTCCAGCTCCACCTCAGCATTCGTCTCATTACAGCAGATGAAATGTCACTACAGCGTCCTTCCTCCAACAGGATTCGGACACACCAAAGCAAACGAAGCAAAGGCAAAATTCCTAGCTTCAGGGTCTTGACGGCAACTCATATAAAACCTGAAAGACCATCAGAGATCATCCCACACCAGCGCGGAATGGTCACCACCTTGACATTCGCCTCTATACAGCAGACGAAATGTCACTACAGCGTCCTTCCTCCAACAGGATTCGGACACGACAAAACGAACAAAGCAAAGGCCAAATTCCTAGCTTCAGGGTCTTGACGGCAACTCATATAAAGCCTGAAAGACAATCGGATATCATCTCGCACCAGCGCGGAGTGGTCACCACCCCGACATTCGTCTCGGTACGGCAGACGAGACGTTACCACAGCGTTCTCCCTCCAGCAGGATTCAGACGCGACAATCAAACACGGAGCCACGGGAAAATCCCCAGTTCCAAGCCTCAACGGTTCACCAACAACCTAGAGACAACCACGACATCCGTCTTGATACAGCAGATGCAATGACAGCAAACGAAGCAAAGGCAAAATTCCTAGCTTCAAGGTCTTGACGGCAACTCATATTAAACCTGAAAGACCATCGGAGATCATCTCACACCAGCGCGGAGTGGTCACCACCTTGACGTTCGCCTCGATACAGTAGACGAGATGTCACCCCAGCGTTCTTCCTCTAGCAGGATTCAGATGCGACGATCAAACAACGGAGCCACGGCAAAATCCTTAGTTCCAAACCTTGACGGTTCACCAACAACCTAGAGACAACCGCGACATTCATCTCGATATAGCGGACGCAATGCCAGCAAACGAAGAGAAAGCCAAATTCCTAGCTTCAGGGTCTTGACGGCAACTCATATAAAACCTGAAAGACTATCGGAGATCATCCCACACCAGCGCAGAGTGGTTATGACTCATCGGGACTCTCCAAAATGAGCCTAACCTTAAGTGAAAAGCGGCATGGCAAAATTCCTAACGCTTGCTCTTCCGACGGTCAAACTGCCTAGGAGGATTACTTGAAGACGTCTTGTCCAGCCCCCGAAGGGATCAGAGACACGACAGTCGCAAGGCTACTCGAACAGCAAGATTGCCTATCGAGGAATACATCAGCCAACGCGACGGTACGACGGACAAAACCCTAAGTACCACAGACCCTAACGGACCTCTGTCGTAAAGAGCAGAGGTTAACTGTGACGTTAGGATATTCTTGCGAGAACTGCTCGATTCGTCTCGACTCGTGAGGAAATTAGTGTCTTTGCGAGAACTTCTCGATTCGTCTCGACTTGTGAGATAAAGCCTTAGGCAGCAGGGATTAAAAAACCTGTTTCCTAAGCACTGGGACCCTGCGAGTCGATCCAAAATGGATTCTTGCATACTATTCATGGGTCACACTCTCCAAAATCGAATCTCGACAAGGAGGGAAACAACCGCTTACGGGTCCTCTCGACTCGTAAGAGGGAAATTCTCTTATAAGATCCTTACGACTTATAAGAGAAAACGCACTTAGGAATCCACACGATTCCTAAGGAGAAAATACACCTATGAGATCCTCTCAATCCTTAGGGAGAAAAGTCTTTGTGAGACCCTCACGGCTCATAAAGTTGAAAAGTCTTAGGCAGCAGATCTGAACCTGCCTCCTAAGCCATCACTACCTCTTGAAGAAGCCAAAACAGGATGCTCGCTCTATCATCTATCTACCATGTTTACTAAGATAACATGCTGATAATAAAAGAAAGAAGAAAGCGGAGAAATGACACAAGACATTATGAAGAATGTATATCTTTTATTCATAAATTCGATTGAGTACAAGGTACATTGTGTTAAAGAATAAAAGTAACAAATACATGTTATTTACAATTACAAATGATACAAAATGTTCATGGAGAAGGAAGCGTCTTCAACAAATCCGCAAGCTGCTCTCGCACTTCCTTCAACGCCTCCTCCTGAGCGGCTGCCGCAGCCAACTCTGCTTCCACCTGGGCCCGCTGCTGCATGTAAGATGAGAGTTGTTCTTCAACGGCTCGCTGAGCTACTTCGCGACCTTGGGCACCACGCTCAACAGCATCGAGCTTCTGCTTCAATGTTAGCCCATCAGAAATACTTTGCAGAAGGCCCTCGAAGATAGCCTTCACCCGGGCAACGTTCGCGTCGACCTCAGCATGCAGTCGAGCAGACTCGCTTGAGGTATCTTGGCATTCCCTCCGCCTTAAGTCCGCTTCTTGTTCCAGATGGCGGAAATAAGAAGCGCTCTGCTTGATCCATGCCGCCCGTTGAGTACTCGTGGCTAAAACCTCGGGGGCAGGACGCATAAGTTCCAGCTGATACAAGCGGGCCTCGATCTCCCTGCAGTGGTTAACCCAAGACTCGATGACTCCTTCGTTGTGGAAATTTACAAGCGTCGCCAGCATCGGATTAATCTCAACAGCGAAATCTACGGCAGATACAGGAGCTTCTGCGTCAAGCTCCTCGACGCATCCGCTCAGCATGCTCAGACTCATCGCAGCACCCTTTGAGGATGGACGTCTGGAGAATGGACCTGCCGGCATCATAATGCGAGACTTGAAGGGGGCCGGAATCGGAACGACAGCTGAAAAAACAAAACACTATCAAATGACGATTCAAGGAATATAAGAAAGTCATCAATGAGGGAGTTTACTATACCAGCTGCAGCAGGCGGCAAAGCCAGAAGGACCGGTGGCGCAACCGGTCTCTTATCTGCTCCTTCAATCTGTAGCACTGCAATCAGGGAAAGGAAGAATCAGAAATAATTCCATTATTTGAAAAAAGAAAGAGCATTAATTGAAAATTATACTCACCAGCGCCACTAGATGAAGCAAACTCCGACGGGAAGGAGAAGTGTGGATGCAGCACCTGGTACAGGTGATCAAAAAGCACTCCTGCAAGGACGCAATAGTACAACGTCAATACATGAATTATACGGCCGAAAGATAAGACTAATTGGTTACAAATCCATACCTTCCAACATTTGCGACGGTGCGAGAGAAGGTAGAGAGGAAGCCACCGTCAAGGCAGTAACTGACGGCGCCCCCTCGAGCAATGGAGCATCAGCACTGGCCGCACCTGCGTTAGAAACAAGATAAACCCTGTCAGGAAGAATTGCAGAATAAAAAGAAGGACGGTAACCCAAAATTTACCTGATGAATCACCAGCCGAAACAGCGGCGTCTCCCTCCTCCATTGACATGGGATCACCTCCCATTGCCTTATCGCCCGACTCTACAGGAGCCGTCATCACGCTCGCAACGCCAGAAGACGGCAAGGAACCGTAAGCAGGGAGAGCGATGATCGGAGCGGCGCCCGACTCTTGAGAAAGAGCGGCCGTCTCGTCCTCAGCGATCATGCCCGTCTCACCTGCTACCCCCTCGGGCTCAGCGGTCGTGACCGTCTCGTCCACCGCTGCCATGGGTTCATCGATCGCAGCCGCTCCATCCGCTGCCTCCCCAGACTCGGCTGTAGCAGCCGTCTCATCTGCCGCTACCTCGGGCTCGGCATCGGCAACCTTCTCGGGCATAGTAGACGTGACCGTCTCGTCAGCCACTAGCTCAGGCCCGGCGACTACGGCTGCACCGCTTACCGTCGCCTCGGTTTCGGCTGCTACCTTCTCCACCGTCCCCTCAGGCTCGACGGTTTCCGCCGCTCCTTCAGTTGGACTCGGCCCTGCAGGACAAGATGTATAAGAACCGATAGTTTTACAATTCTTACAACAAAAACCTTGAAAAACACATTACCTGAGGTGGATTGATCGTTGGGTTCCCAAGCTGCACGCACCGCCCGTCTATGAGCAGTAGACAAGGTGACCGGAGGCTCCTCGGAAGGAGTAGCAGCGGGAATAACGGCGCTTGGGCCCGCTCCCATGCCCAAAGCAGCGCTACGCTCCTTCGCTGCGCGCCTCAAGCGTTTCCTCTCCTCCCGGGCCGTCACGACGGACCTCTTAGAAGCCTCCTTCAGCAAGGCGTCGTCGTCCGCGTTCAGAGTTGCCTCCAAAGCCTTCAAGGCATCCATCATCGGCTTTTTGAGTAGAGACTCTCGCGGCAGCCCCAAAGAGGCCGGGACATCGGTAGCTGGCCCGGGAAGAATCCCCGCATCGGCTTGCGAGGAAGGTCCTGCGGTCCCTGCAATGAGACAAAGAAAAGGTTAGATTAGCCATAAAAAGGAGAATAAAGACCCAGTGAGCCGAGACATACCAACACCCAATAGAGTGCGTTTCATCTCTTCCTCCTGGAAGGTTTTCAGGGAAGCAGCGATGGCTTCTTCGGTAGAAATGCCTGTTTAAAAAGGAAAAGCGTTAGTCAAAGATAATGATAAAAGTACGATAAAATGATGAAGAATGCAACTAGTGATTACCTGATTGCGCGAGTTTAGCCAACCACGCTTCGAGCCTTGCCGATCGCTCAGAATCCGCGATGGCGGCCGCCAGATCGGTGTCTTCTGGCTCTACGAAGAAACCCTCATTGCTTCCACACTCGCTTAGGCCTTCGGTGAGAGGGGCCTGAGGCTCTAAGCCGAAGACGGCATCGAGAGAAAGAACCGACTTCTTCTTCCTCTTCTGAGCCCGGACCTCGCTCGCACCCAAAATCAATTTGTGCTTCGTGGGCACCTTGGGACGGCGAGTCCCGATGTCCGAGCCCATGCCAGACTCAGGCGAAACTACATTCACCGTCTCCACTGGAGCATGGGGCGCTGGGGGCACGTCCGCGGCAGCACGGGGCAATCCGCGCAGAGGGCTCAGCACGCGCGGTGGCTCAGCTCCAGCATCTCTCAGCGGAGGAACGACAGGGGTCCTTGGCCTCAGGGGAGCTTTGCGGTCGCTGCCAGGAGGCACACCCTTGCGGTCAACCAACAACCGCCTTTATTGCTTAATAACGGCGCCCGTCGAATGCTGGTACCACGCCGTATATGTATTAAGGATCCGTGGGACGCAAGTCGGCTCGCTGATGAAAAAGTGAGAGCCCGTATTCAGACGCATGAAGTGATGCAGCGCGCTCCGCATCCCTTCTTCAGTGGCGGCAGGTTCCAGCAAGAAAGCTTCCAACGGTACTCCTTGATTATAGCTCAGTTGCTGGGCAAAACGATGCAGCTTGTATCTCATGAAAAGCGCTGCATCATTTTGCCTAAATACCAGGAAACCCGGTCTAATAGAATATAAATAGAGGGTCTCCCGGGCTGTCAGAACTGAGGCCCCATCTTTGAAAGTATCTCACAATGATCGCACTGTGGTAGTAGACGCCTTTCCGATGGTTAACACTTTGTCGGTGAAGGTCATCCCGTCTCCAACTGTGCGGGGACGAAAGAGCGAACCTCTGGCATACCGTGGCGACGGATTTACAATTGAGGCGCCAACCAATCGCATAATCCGAGGGAAGTTGCACCTGTCATAGAACGAAGGCCTTTTGTGCATACCAAAAACGTCAAGTGCAAGTAGCTCAAGCCATGACATGAAGTAATGCATCGAGAAGATCACGTGCGGTACTCCAGGTTCATTAGCATCCGCCGCTTGACTAAGGCCGTGATACAGGTGGGCTAAGCCGGCGACCCCGACGGCCACTTTTACCCCAATGGTCATCCGGTGAGCTGGGTAAAAGACAAATGGCCTCATACGGTGAAGGTGCATCGGGAGCGCAAACCATCTCAGCCATAGCCCAAGAAATCCTAAGAAGAATGCTTCCTCATCCATCCCAGGGGCTGCAACCTCCGCAAAAGGGACAACCGGGGAGTTAGGAAGGAAGAACCCCTACTGATCTACCTCTGTCGCTGGCAGGTTGTCCAAACCTAAACCAAAAGGGTCATCAACCGTGGCAAACTTAGCAGCTTCCGCCGAGAGGACTTTCGGGTGAAGGAAGCGAGCGATGAAATCCTCGAAATTAACCCCGCGACTCCCAGATTCGAGAAAAAGGTGCTCGTAGATTTTCAACATGTTGATCAGACTAGGAAACTGGTGTTGAACAGCATTCGCCGGAGTAAGGCCCATTATCACTGGCTTAGCACCGAAGACATATTCGTCCGTGGGAAGCAGCCCCTCATAATGCTCCCCTATGACCGGTAAGCCGGAAACTTCTGTGAACTCCTCTAAAGAAATCGACACTTCCCGGTCTAGTGCGAGGAAAGTGTGAGTAGGGATATTCCACTGCTCCAAAAAAGCCTTAACCCACCAGGTAAGAAGCGTAAGATATTGGAAGAGAGAAGCATAAACAACGGTATACAACCCAAGCCTTATTAACTGTGATTTCTTCGCTGACAAAATGTAGCGAGCCCATGGTAGATAACCGATCGGATGATAGGGGATCAGACCTATATTATATGGTTGCCCCCAGGGTCGCGCTTCGCCTTGAAAAATACGGTGTCCCAAGATATCTAAAACCACGGGAGGCTGAACGGGAATTGAAGCTATAGCGGGATGAAGAAGGCCTTCTGAAGTCCAATCGACCATCTCCACGGCATACTTCACCGGTGGTGAGTTGGCGTAATGGATCGCCGTGATAGGCTCCGAAAGCACCGCGCATGAAAAGCTTTGTCGACCCCTGATAATCTGATTGTACCACGATCCCCAAAGGTGAAGATTCTTATGTTCCGGATCATGATCTCTGATCAAAGCTAGGACCTCTCGGTCCACGGGTGCTCAAGGGAATCCTCCCTCCGAGCGAATGAATGGGAACGAGGCATCGAAAGACATGTTGCCTGCAAAAGAAGGGAAACGAAATTCAGCTGCCGGTATCATAATTTAATTTTAATCCCAACGCTTGGCATTTTAAAATTTATACCATAGTGCAATACAGTAGAAAGGGGACCAAAGGGGGGACCCACAAAATCCAGATGACAATGCATCAGTTAATAAGACAGCCCCATCATTAGATGAGACTGTCAATTAATGAGGAGATCCCCAAAAGAATACTCTCATTAAATGAGAAATCCCTTGAGACAAGGAGAAAATCTTCCTTTTCAGAGCAAAGCTCTGTCACAGAGTGACACTTGCCAAACTCTGGTCACAAGGGAATAATATTCCTTAAAGAGCCTAGCTCTATAATAATGATGGAAAAATCTATCAAAGGAAAATTAATTCCTAAAAATTAAAAATCTGGGATCTTAAAGATCCATGAAGAACTCTTAAGAGTTCATCATCAGAAGATCAAAAGATTTATGTTCTGTCAATGAGCAAAGCTCTGTTCATGGGTTAAGAAACCCTGAAACAAATTCTTGAGAGCAAAGCTCTGTTTGTGAAACCCTAAAGGGTTTTCTTTAGATCAAAAGATCTATAAAGAGCAAGGCTCTATTAATTAAAATTAATTTAATTTAAGATTAATTTTTACCTAAATTTTTTCTAAAAGTTCTAACTTTGAAAATGATAGCAAAGCTCTGAAGTTCTTGAAAACGATAGCAAGGCTCTGAAAATAAAAATCTTGGGAAGATGATAATCATCTGCTGAGGACCAAGGGTCCTATTTATAGGCGTTTAAGCGCCCTTTCAACTCCTGAGTTGATTCAACGGTCTGGATCTTGCCACCGCTGCACTCACATGTGCGCCACGTGAGCGCAATGGTGGGGGGACATTTGTTTCCCCCAATCATAGCAAAGCTCTGTTTGAATTTCAAAAATTCAAAAATTGAAGCAACGCTTCAGATAACTTGCGCTGCGCGCAGAGCGCCACGTGTCAAAAACAGACACGCCAGCGTAAGGGGCGCTATGCCCAAGGCAGCGCACCCCAATCAGAGCAAGGCACTGCTTTAAATTCAAATTTCAAATAAAAGAAGCAACGCTTCAGATAACTTGCGCGCTGCGCTGCGCGACACGTGTCAGCGCAGTTGCGCTGTGCTCTGCGCTGCGCGACACGTGTCAGCGCAGTTGCGCTGCGCGACACGTGTCAAGCGCAGGTGCAATTGTGCCAACTGTGCCAGCACTAAAACTTAAATAATGAATTATTTAATGAGAATTAAAATTCTAGAAAGATCTTTTTAATCTTCTTAAAACAAGAAGATTATCCTCTGTAAAACAGAGGCCTTAGGATCAAAGATCCAACGGTGGGGAAATATCCCCAGATCAATCAGAGAAAGATCTTTATAACCAACCTAACAAACTAATTGGCCCTATATAAAGGCCCCTAGACTCCAAGTCTCAGATATACAAAGCTCCTCAGCAAACTTTGAGAAAAACTCAAAGAGAAAAAAAGGTAAACCTTTGATAAAAGAAGAATTTCTTCTAAAAAAAAAGATCAATGATCTAAGAACAAGATCAAGATCTTCAATTAAAAGAAAAAAGATCCAATC
Source organism: Agapanthus africanus (assembly GCA_030015575.1). NCBI lineage: Eukaryota > Viridiplantae > Streptophyta > Magnoliopsida > Asparagales > Amaryllidaceae > Agapanthus > Agapanthus africanus. The sequence continues at coordinate 33,580,675 of CM057349.1, read as the reverse complement.
GGAAAAAAAAGAAGTAATATACTTCATTATTAGATCTTTTGATCTACATAAAGGTACGGCCTTTTGATGAACCATTGGTTCTTGAGAACTTGTTTTTTTATCTAAAATAGATCAAGATGCGCTCTGCGCTATTGAACAGTGCCCTGCACTTTTAATTTGAGCATCTGCGCTCTTGGGTTGGCGCAAGTCACCAGAACACGCCACGTGTCAACCCCAGAATAATCTGCGCCTTGCGCTTTAAAAAATGAGCACTGCGCTCTTGGATTGCCACAAGTCATCAGAGCGCGCCACGTGTCAGCAGCGCACTGCGCTAACAGACTTGCACTCACCAGAGCGTGACACGTGTCACCTCCATATCAGTTTGCGCCTTGCGCTCCTCAATCGGCGCAGAGCGCCTGACAGGCCACGTGGCGCACTGTCAGACTATTAAATGCAGTGCATTATTAGAAAAGGGCAGAGCCTAATTAAAAGGTCTGTCAGACCAAACAAAATGCTCTGCATTATTAAAAAGGGCAGAGCCCAATTAAAGGTCTAATAGACCAAAGATAAATGTTGTGCATTATAATAAAAAAAAGAGGGCAGAGCCCAATCAAAGGCCTAACAGGCCAAATGTGAATAAAATGTTAGACATTTTCTAATTGGACTTAACCCAATTCTGGCCATAAGTTCACAAATTAAATTGAACTGAGCAAAACTGCTCTCTCAAATCATTTTACACCCGGTTCAAAGGTACATCTCTGAACTCCTCTGATATTTGTCGTTGTAATCCTTCAACGTCGTCAGAGAGGTGACGGGTCCCGACAACCATACATTGCTACGGACTGTGGGGTCCTTAAACTCATGGACTATGATGTCCTTAAACCAATATTCGTCCCCAAAATGGGAATGTTGGACCACCATGTCCCTAAACTGGTAATACGGACTGTGGGGTCCTTAAACTCATGGACTATGATGTCCTTAAACCAATATTCGTCCCCAAAATGGGAATGTTGGACCACCATGTCCCTAAACTGGCAATCGACCGCAATGTCACTAAACTAAACAATAGAGCCCCCAAATGCTCTTTTGTTAGATCTAAACGATCCTGTTAAGTTGATCTTAGTCTAAAATTAGACTAACGTATCCTTAACTAACTTTTAAGTTGATCTTAGCCTCAAATATGGCTAATGTATCCTTAAACCAAAATCTAAGAAAATACGGATTTGGACTAATCCACGTCCTATGGGCGACGGCATAACCTAGTCTCCGTATACAATCCACGGGTAACCAAACATAAAACAAACACCCACGACACGAAGTGACCATATGGAGAAGGAGAAAGTTGTTACCGCGGTGTGGTAGCGTAATTAACTGCAGGGGCTTGCGCCTATAGGGAAGAGCGTCCCCACAATCAAAAACCCCTCAAACGAGGGGGAATCTGACGAAATCTGCTACATCGGCCGTATCCGTTTAAACCTTCGATACATGATGCCATAAATCAACTTGGTATCTTCGGAGAGGTGGACGGATAGCACCAAATATCATCTGCCCCGAATCTCAGGCGAGACGTCACAGTCGCGCCATCTTTCGGAGGGGAACAGTCTTATGGTCCTGACCAATCGATCACTGTGCGATATCAACCCCTAATACTAGGAGAGACGAATCCCCAACAATCACTCACTGCCTCCATATGGCTCGGGACTGAACCTAACCAAAACCTGTTTGCATGACTCAGTAGAGTTATGGTAGGGTAGTGATCAAAGCTCGGTGGGAACTCACACGAGACAAATGCCGATCTCAGGTCCAAAGAGTAACCTGTACACATGTCACCTGAGAACTTCCATCTGACGATAGGTATAGTACCATCTGGAAGTTCTCGGCGAGTCCATCCAGTGTACTCACCCCCAGTGACCACCTGTATATGATCTTAGGTGCATCAGACCAATGGCTATGGGACCAACCATCCCCCTACGGGGCTAGAAACGTTACTCTGGAGTATCAATGCCCAGTCTCGATACTCATGCGACTAGGGACCATTTAAGGATGTGCTTATGGACTACCCTGCTCCCACAAGTGTGATCTCCATCACAACGCAGGTAGTCAAGCAAGATCCTACGGGCTTTATCAACATGTAACCGCAATATGTAATAACGAGTATGACATTTGCCATGTTAAGATAAATACAAACCATAATAGTATACTACCGTATCGAATTTTTATCAATATGTGCAAGCTAGATATAACAACAATAGAAATAAATACACATATCCTGACAAAGAAAAGTCAAATAATATACTATAAAACTGAGCAAGATTGTCCTGTACATACATATCCCTAGTATCCATATGTATACATATACAATACTGGCCTCTAGGGCATATATATCCAACAATCTCCCACTTGCAGTAAAGACCAGTGATTGGCGTACCGAATACCCAAAGTCTGCACTAAAGCCGGCTGCTGGTGTACCGCATACCCAACATCTCAAAAAGTCGCTCGAACTGTGCTTGAGGTAGGGCCATTGTAAATGGATCCACCGTGTTCTCTTTCGTATCTACTCTCCGGACCTCGATCTCCTGGCGATCTACGATCTCCTGGCGATCTACGATCTTCCTGATCAGGTGATACCGTCTTATGATGTGCCTGGATTTCTGATGGGACCATGGTTCCTTCGCTAAAGCTATAGCCCCATTGTTATCACAATATACAGGTATTGGATCAATAATGGACGGAACTACCTGAAGTTCAGCTATGAACTTCTTCATCCAGACCGCTTCTTTTGCGGCATCACATGCAGCAATGTATTCAGCCTCCATCGTCGAGTCTATGATGGTGTCCTGTTTGGAACTCCTCCAACACATCGCCCCTCCGTTGAGGGTAAACACAAAACCCGAGACAGACTTGCTGTCATCCTTATCACTCTGGAAGCTTGAGTCGGTAAAAGACTCGACCCTGAGGTCTCTATTACCGTAAACCAAGAACATCTCCTTAGTCCTTTTTAGGTACCTGAGAATGTTCTTTACTGCTATCCAGTGGTCCTCACCTGGGTTCAATTGATACCGGCTAACCACGCTTAGCGCATAAGCAACATCTGGCCTTGTACATAGCATCGCATACATTATAGATCCTACCGCCAAAGCGTAGGGTATAGTGCTCATGCGAACCCTCTCCTCGTCAGTCTTGGGAGACATCTCCTTGGAGAGGGTGATTCCGTGCAATGCGGGTATGTTACTGTGCTTGGAATTTTCTATACTAAATCTCTTTAGTACGGTCTCTATGTACCTGGACTGCGAAAGTCCCAATAATCTCTTAGATCTATCTCTATAGATCTTGATCCCCAGAATGTACGAGGCATCACCTAGGTCCTTCATGGAGAACCTTTATGATAAGAATAGCTTGACCGATTGTAGCATAGGAATGCCATTTCCTATCAAAAGAATGTCGTCCACGTACAAGACTATGAATACAACAGTTCGTCCTACAATCTTCTTATATATATATGGCTCATCTTCGTTTTTGATGAAGTCAAAGTCTTTTGATTGTTTCATCAAAACAGATGTTCCAGCTCCGCGATGCATGCTTTAATCCATAAATAGATTTAAGCAACTTGCACACCTTTCCGTTGATCCCACTGTCTACGAAACCTTCCGGCTGATCCATATAAACGCACTCTTCCAAACTTCCATTTAGAAAAGCCGTTTTTACGTCCATCTGCCAGATCTCATAGTCATGGAAGGCAGAAATTGCAAGTAGGATCCGAATGGATTTGAGCATAGCCACTGGAGAAAAGGTTTCGTCATAGTCCACACCTGGTCTTTGACGAAAACCTTTTGCAACGAGTCTAGCCTTATAGCTTTCCACCTGCCATCTACACCAAGTTTCCTTTTGTAGATCCATTTGCATCCAATGGGTTTTACCCCAGGTGGAGCAATATCCAAGGTCCACACTTTATTGGTGTATATGGACTCCATTTCAGATCGCATAGCATCCAACCACTTATCAGAGTCCCTACTGATAATGGCCTGCCTGAAACTAGTAGAATCATCTTCTTCCAAGATGCAATCCTCTCGATCCATGTCTATGAGAAAACCGTAGTATCTCTCTGGCGGAAGAGAAATCCTACTAGATCTACGGAGTGGCTGAGGTTCGTCGAGTATATGTAACGTTTTGAAAATCGTTTCGGTGAAATTTCGAAAAAACGGTAAAATAAAGGGGTTTTCGGTAAAAAGTCAAAATACAAATATCTTTATTATAAAATTAAATATACATATTCTAGCTATGTAATTGCTAGTATTTGGTGTTTATTGACCCACTGGTGAAATTTCAAATTTTCTGAAAAATTTTCCGAAATTAATTATTTTAATATTATTTTAAGCCGTCACTAATATATTTAATTAGGGAAAATTACAAATTGGAATGAGTTGAAAAAAAATTTGTGCATCATAAAACATTAAACAAAATTTTATCATGTGGTTTTTGAAATGAAATCGTTTGCCAAAACGGTTTAGAAAATATCGAAGAAAAAGGCTTTTTCGGTGAAATTAGTGTTAATGGGAATTGGGGTAATACATTTATCTTTTTCCCTAACCCACACACCCACACCTCACCCTCTCTTCCCTTCCCCATGTGGCCGGCCCCACCATGACAGCCCTCCCCCTCTCCCTCTCTCCAATCACTTCTTTTGTCAAAAGAAAAGAAAAGAAAAGAGTAGAAAATGATAGAATTAGAGTGGACTTTGACTAGAGTGGACTTTCCCCACCTCACTCTCTCTCCTTCCTCATCCAAACCCCCTCCATTTCTGGCCAAACCTGAACCCTTTCCAGCAGCAGCCCCCTCCCCCTTTTCTCCTTTCATTTCTCTTCAAAAAATGCTTCAAAATTGCCTCAAAATCCATCAAAAAAAATCCCAAAATCCAAATCCAACTCTTACCCATTTTAGCTTAGCCTAACAAGCATGAATTGTGCTGATAAGAGAGCATTTTGAGAGGCTAGATTTCATGATTGATCCATGATCATGAGGTATAATTTAAACCTTATTCATATATTGTTGTTTAATTGCTTCTATGTTAACAAATTTGATGTTTAATTGGGTTTTATTGCAACTTTAGGAAATTCAAGACTAGGGTTTGAATTTAATTAGGATTTTTATCATTAGTTTATGGTTGTAATGAGGAGATTAACATGTAATTGTATGCAAAATCTAGGTTGGTTGCTACTTGCTAATTTGTTAAATTAAAATGGTGATAATTTTGCTAAATTGCTAACTAGGTTTTAAAAAATTGTTTAAATATTGGGTTTTAAAATGTGATTAGGTTTTTCATGACTTCATTAACATTATAAAATATAGTTTAATACTTTAGTTCACGAAAATCCAAGCTAAATTGTTGTTTGTGCATTTTTGCTATAAAATTGTTAAATTTGGGTATATTGTAAACTAGAATTTTGGAATTTATGCAAAGTTATGAGATTAAATTATGGAAATGGTTTTTATGACTTATTTAAGATGTTTAATAAGTATTATGTCCATTAGATTTGTTTAAACATCAAGATGTTGTATTAAAACGGGTAATTTGTGCTTGCTAGATTTTCGGAAAAATGGCTTTTAAAGTGAATTTGGGGTTTTTGTGAATTTTAAGCTATTTTATGTTATAATTAGTGCTCGTGATTGTATAAATGAGTGTGGTTGGGTTTTTCTCGATGGTTTGGCATTTGTACACCGACGTCGAGGGTTTTTGGGTTGATTTGTGAAAGCAACCATAGGTTTAGACCTATATGGGTTTCGTGTGTCGTTTTGGTCATGAGTCGGATTATAATGAGATACGGTGCGTTATGATATATAGGTACCCATGTGGACTTCGAGATGACAAGCAAGCGCGTGGCGACGTCGGCACCGACGAGCGAGGACCAGGTGAGTAGATTTATATTTACGGGGAGAAGTCGGGTGGATGGCATATAGCACCCCCGCAGTTCGTGGTGATGTATACGAATACGTATACATACATATATATATTGTTTATATATTGTTTGAGTATATTGATGATAATATGGATATTTGGTGTTCTTGGATATTTAGTGTCGCGAAACCCTAGAGTAGTGGTCGCACCACACATGCACACACCAACCCATACTTGCATACCTTCTTCTTTCGTTTGTGCTTACGGGAATATATAGTTATGTGTTCACATGGGTATGGGGCTATGTGTTCACATACGGATTTGAGGATGATACTTGGGTTTGAGATGAGTCGATGAGATTTATATTGAGGTTGTGAATTCGGTGATATGGCAGGATTCGTATTTGAGATACGACATGACGTTGTAGCGGGTCCTTGACGTAGTGTTTCACACACGTCCATACATACTTAGGCGGTATCAGTATTGTACTAGACGTAGATCAGTATCCCGATCATGATATTTGATAAAGAGGATACCAGGTGAATAGTATGATGAATGTGATATTAACCCGTACCCAGATTTGGGGATGCCGTACGACGGATTTACGTACGAGCTATATTTTGATGATTGATACGCACTCTTGACTTGGGATGTCTGATTATAGATATGGTATCGGATATGATATTATTGAGGCGGGATCACCGACTAATATATATACAGGTATGTATATGTATCGACTCAGATGTTAGGCGGTTTCCTTACCTGTAGTCCAGCTTGTTAGCTTAGCCCTTTAGTTTAGTTTAGTTGTTAGATTAGATTCGATTCTTACCTATTTCAAAAACTAACGAATCGTGGGTATTTTAAAAGACAGCCCAAGGGATCCTACGGATATTTCAAAAGACGTATCTTTTCATAAAAACACCGTAGCCCTATTTTCAAAACCCCATGATTCGTATTATTTCAAAAGGCACCATTTGTAGGACTTATATTAGATTAATGCAGATTAGTTATAGTTGCGTCTAGTATTCAGCTCCCGCTCATTATTGTGGTTCGCTTCGCATCGCATGCTTATATTATGTTTCGTACTCCATTATTGATATCATGCTGTTAGGACACCAGCACCATTACCGATGATGCGTATGTACCACGTACACTTACTTGCCGGCTCACACACATCTTCATCGGTAATTGCCATGTCACGTACACCTTAGAAAATATTATTGCTTGACATAGCCTGTTAGCTAATAGTTTAGACATGATATTAGTGTACTTGCCGTATATGTTAGTTTAGACATTGTAGTTATTACCTGCTACTTCATGCATACTGGTATTCATTGTTATGCCGCATTCTTGGATTCTCATGCATATATTCACTATTTTACGTGTTATTAAGGTTTTGGATTCGGATTTCCATGAGATTTTCTGGATTTGGAGGAAAACCGCAAAAAACATAAATAAACATTTTCTCTCTTTTAAAATAAAAAGTGCGGTTTTCCCATGATGTATGAGTCGTCCACCATGAGTTTGCTGATGGATTTCGAGACCCGATTCGAGGAGTGGAGGAACCGTTTCGGGTACATGGTGGGCCCGGTGCGGTACCCCGGGGCGAGAAGGCCGTGTTGTTGACGTTGAGCCTGGCAGGGGAGCACTACCGACCGGTGATATTACCCGACGCGTCGGATATCCGGAGGATACCGTCGTGGTCTTGAGATGGATGGTAGGGGCCGGTCTGGACTGACGGCGCCCTAGATATTGAGATTGAGACATTGAGATTTCGAGATATTGAGGTACTGAGATTTGATGATACAGGCCAGTCCGGATAGCCGAAGCCTGAGATTTTGAGACATTGAGATTTATGTTTTGTGTCGATGCTAGACACTGTTGATGTTGATTTCATTATGATACCTCATTTTAAAAATACCAAGGAAATCTTACTAAATTATGAAAACAGTTTCTTCATTTACATGTATTCTGTTTTCATGCATCCATACCCCATTCATATGATATATTGCTACCTGAGGCACTGACACGAGCACTTGGTATTACCGTTGTTTAGAGGTATACCCTAGCCATTGTTTTAGGCTGCAGGTTATGCATATATTTGAGGATATATATTGATCATTGACCTAGGTTGCGTTGTTTATGCGATTTCTTTCGTAGATGTTTTTCTATTCACGAGCTGGCAACTCACCCCCGTTGTGCCCCAGTTTCTTGCAGGTTTGCCGTACAGGTTTCTTTTCGGCTTTGCGGGCATAGTTTCGTTCGGTTGATTTGCTAGTAGGTGGGTTTACTTGTATCGTACCCCCCATTATATAACTTGTATATTATTACTCTGTTGTATCTAGAAGTTCCATCAACCAAACATGTATTTATTTCAGAGATAGAGACCAGTGATGTTATTCTTTCGACCTTAGAGTCGCGCGTTTTATTTCTGTGGTTTTCTTGTGGTTTTGAGTTTTTGATCCTCGCCGTTGGCGTTGTATATTATATTACTTGTGTGGTTGTGACCGTCGATTGACGAAGAGCTAGTTCCCGCTTGGGGATGCCTTTTATTGATTTCGTATACTATTCATGTTGTATCCCGTTTGGGAGCCAGTATTTACAAAGGAGACTCTGCCGAAATTTTCGGGAAATATTGATGTTTTTTTAAAACCGCATAATTCGGCTTATGCTATTAAAACTACTTGTTTAAATTGGTTTTCCTTCACTCTACTACTTTTCTTGGTTTGCATTTCTGGGTTTTCGGCTTACTTGGATTATGTACGCCTCGAGACGTTTCGTAGTTTAAGTGCCGGTCATGTTCCGTACTTTCGGGACGTGACAAAGTTGGTATCAGAGCGTTAGGTTTTACCTTCGGAGCATAGGATGACCCTTGGTTGATGGAATAGGTGACTAAAGTAGAGTGACGTACCGTAGGTATGTTCCGCGGCATATTTACGATACGCTACTCCACTTAAGAAGCCTTAGGATGTACATTTCTTTGCTCAGTATTATATTCATACCGATCTAGCCTCATCAGTACCAGTTATGGTTTTGCTGCCACGATTACGGGCAGGGAGAGCTACAGCTAGAGTTGCGGTCAGCACGAGCTCGTCATGAACGAGGACTGACCAGGGCGAAATTCCGGCGACACACGATTGCGGAGATGTGTCTTTTTACTGTGTTTCCGCGCCACGAGCGTTTGGCGGATCGCCTTTATGAGGTTACTCGGATGTGCTGATCGACACTAGAGGATTGAGCCAATGATAGAGGCCAGCCAGATTTTGATGACCGCTGGTGCATTGCTTACTCATGATGATTGAGGCACTGTTCAGCGTGAAGACGAGTGAGCCAGTTGTTGCTGCGAGCGACGAGATATCGCCCCATATGTTGGAGCTATTGCAGTACAGGTTGTACTAAGAGATGATAGAAGGTCGCTAGTCACCCGAGGATGAATGACTAGGACATGTGGTTCGTTCGCCTACCCGATGAGAGGTCATCAGATGGATTGATTCCAGCTAGAGACGACTTCACGCGGAGACGTTGGGAGTCGACAGAGACGATCGAATGTCAGAAACCTATTATTCCAAGTTTAAAGTATTCGGAAGGGCATGCAGGCAATTGTATGGACCCTCTAGAAGAATGAAACCCTAACTCGACTTAATGACCGTGTGAAAGCCTTTGAACCTTCAGGTTTGCGGCAGTTCTGCGGCGCCATTAGTGAGGCTTGGGTTTGCCCTTCTACGGCTGGACCACCGATGCTGTAGTATGTACTCGATACTATTAAACTGTGCCCAAGATATTGAGCTCTTGGGGGATTATGAGGTTTTGACGACTCGATCGGATGACTTGACTTAATTCGGATGCTAGGTGGTGAGATGCATTTCTTGGGAGACTCCCGATACGAGGATACCCGTTGGAGCTCAGTCCATGCAGTCACGACGAGACGAGTCCGAAGCGGTCGACATTAGAGAAAAATGGAGTAAGAGGTTCGTACAAGATCTGGATATGATGACGTTCCCCTCCGCCGACATCAGAGATGCGATGCGCATGCCGAGGTAGAGTACTGGATATACCTTCCAGAAGGAGTCGCGATGGGTATGCAGCCGTTCCAGAGCAAGATGCAGATATAGGAAAGGACGATGACTTCCGGACAGTTGGCAGAGACGAGACATGGAAGAGACCGTGAGCAGGATTCCTTCCAGGACACTGCTGCAATGATACTTGCACCCAGGATCAGATGTGTCACGTACATTCAGAGAGCCAAATGCCGACGCCAGTGATATGATGTCTTACAAGTGGTCGCGATGATTGACCGAGAGATGACCAGAGAAGTGCCAAAACGGAATCATCCCCGTTAGCACATCTGACAGGGCCGATGAGCCGATGGACCGAGAGATTGGTAATTCACAGTGAAGACCTTGACCCAGGAGTGGTCATTGTTACGCACACCAGCAGGCCAGAGTTCATGATCATCGACGAGACGTCCCACTAGTGACCGCGACAGTTGGCCCGAGATTCTTAGAGGATGCGCTTGAGCGGTACTATTCCACCATTATTGATTTCGATGTTTTGGGTGATTTATTCGCATGATTTGATTTTGATGATTGAGGATTTACGATCTTTGCACAGTGTTGCACTTGATATCGTTTTTGGGCTTTGGTTTCACATGTTTGTGATTTTACGGTTTTAGACATTTGAGTATATTTTGTGCGTATGCACGCACACGATTTGGTTCTTGCACTCTGTATAGTTTATATATGCTTGCAGTGCAGTGATACGCCTTTTGTGCACTTAGATGCACTGGACTTCGATTTCGATTGTGATACTCGATATTTGTTTTGTGCACCTTGTGCACCTTGTGCACCTGATTTTATTTTGCGCATGTTCGGCGCTTGATATTGGATTTCATGATTTCGTGCATGATGGATGCCCCTGGTTTTGGGTTTTCGCGCATGTTGAGCGCATGTCTTGAGATGCTATTTTGGTGCACACCAGATGCACTAAATCGAGATTTTTTTTCGTGCATGTCAGATGCACCTGATTTTGCTGTCAGGCACACACGTTGCCTACGACAGATGCTTTGTGCACACCCGATGCACTTAGATCTTGTTTCTGTGCACTTGTATGGCACGTATATGGATTTTGATTGTCGTGCGCACCAGATGCACGTAGTATTCATACGCGTATTTTGGGATTGATTTCTTATAGAGCAGTACGTTTTTTAATGATAATTGCAATGTGTTTTCGTACTAAGCAGGACTAGTCAGAGAACAGTACCTGAATGTATTTTGCATGCATTGATAGCTATTGAAGGGAATTCCAAAAAAAGCGAGCTATAGTCTCAGTATTTACCTACGTGTCTGATATGACGCGAAACGTTTAAAACAAGGAAAACCCTTCTAAATTGTATCCCAAAACGGCGGAACGTACATTTCAAACAAAGGTATATATGTATATAGTTATTTTCTTATGATAGACGTCCACCACTGTGCAGTGTTATGTGCATTGCACAGCAACTTAAAGGATTTGGCATGCATTTCCTCCTGATATTTACATGTATAGTTCCGATTTATAGCATATCGGTCATGCTTGAGATTTGGCATTCATGTCTTCACCTTGACTCCGATGATTGCGGGATGCTTAACGGAGTTTTGATTTCGAGTTATCTACTCATTTTTCATGCGCATGCGTTGCGCTACGATTTGTTTTATGTATTTATGATTTCGGAGCCCCGGCGATTTGATGGTTTTGGCTGAAATATTTTAGTATTTGGGGGAAGTTTTAATTTAAATTCGGGGACCGGATTTCTTAAGGGGGGAGGATTGTAACGTTGTGAAAATCATTTCGGTGAAATTTCGAAAAAACGGTAAAATAAGGGGGTTTTCGGTAAAAAGTCAAAATACAAATATCTTTATTATAAAATTAAATATACATATTCTAGCTATGTAATTGCTAGTATTTGGTGTTTATTGACCCACTGGTGAAATTTCAAATTTTCTGAAAAATTTTCCGAAATTAATTATTTTAATATTATTTTAAGCCGTCACTAATATATTTAATTAGGGAAAATTACAAATTGGAATGAGTTGAAACAAATTTTGTGCATCATAAAACATTAAACAAAATTTTATCATGTGGTTTTTGAAATGAAATCGTTTGCCAAAAGGTTTAGAAAATATCGAAGAAAAAAGCTTTTTTCGGTGAAATTAGTGTTAATGGGAATTGGGGTAATACATTTATCTTTTTCCCTAACCCACACAACCACACCTCACCCTCTCCTCCCTTCCCCATGTGGCCGGCCCCACCATGACAGCCCTCCCCCTCTCCCTCTCTCCAATCACTTCTTTTGTCAAAAGAAAAGAAAAGAAAAGAGTAGAAAATGATAGAATTAGAGTGGACTTTCCCCACCACACTCTCTCTCCTCCCTCACCCAAACCCCCTCCATTTCTGGCCAAACCTGAACCCTTTCCAGCAGCAGCACCCTCCCCCTTTTCTCCTTTCATTTCTCTTCAAAAAATGCTTCAAAATTGCCTCAAAATCCATCAAAAAAATCCCAAAATCCAAATCCAACTCTTACCCATTTTAGCTTAGCCTAACAAGCATGGATTGTGGTGATAAGAGAGCATTTTGAGAGGCTAGATTTCATGATTGATCCATGATCATGAGGTATAATTTAAACCTTATTCATATATTGTTGTTTAATTGCTTCTATGTTAACAAATTTGATGTTTAATTGGATTTTATTGCAACTTTAGGAAATTCAAGACTAGGGTTTGAATTTAATTAGGGTTTTTATCATTAGTTTATGGTTGTAATGAGGAGATTAACATGTAATTGTATGCAAAATCTAGGTTGGTTGCTACTTGCTAATTTGTTAAATTAAAATGGTGATAATTTTGCTAAATTGCTAACTAGGTTTTAAAAAATTGTTTAAATATTGGGTTTAAAAATGTGATTAGGTTTTTCATGACTTCATTAACATTATAAAATATAGTTTAATACTTTAGTTCATGAAAATCCAAGCTAAATTGTTGTTTGTTCATTTTTGCTATAAAATTGTTAAATTTGGGTATATTGTAAACTAGAATTTTGGAATTTATGCAAATTTATGAGATTAAATTATGGAAATGGTTTTTATGACTTATTTAAGATATTTAATAAGTATTATGTCCATTAGATTTGTTTAAACATCAAGATGTTGTATTAAAACGAGTAATTTGTGCTTGCTAGATTTTCGGAAAAATGGCTTTTAAAGTGAATTTGGGGTTTTTGTGAATTTTAAGCTATTTTATGTTATAATTAGTGCTCGTGATTGTACAAATGAGTGTGGTTGGGTTTTTCTCGATGGTTTGGCGTTTGTACGCCGACGTCGAGGGTTTTTGGGTTGATTTGTGAAAGCAACCATAGGTTTAGACCTATGTGGGTTTCGTGTGTCGTTTTGGTCATGAGTCGGATTATAATGCGATACGGTGCGTTATGATATGTAGGTACCCATGTGGACTTCGAGACGACAAGCAAGCGCGTGGCGATGTCGGCACCGGCGATCGAGAACCAGGTGAGTAGATTTATATCTACGGGGAGAAGTCGGGTGGATGGCGTATATCACCCCCGCAGTTCGTGGTGATGTATACGAATACGTATACACACATATATATATTGTTTATATATTGTTTGAGTATATTGATGATAATATGGATATTTGGTGTTCTTGGATATTTAGTGTCGCGAAACCCTAGAGTAGTGGTCGCACCACACATGCACACACCAACCCATACTTGCATACCTTCTTCTTTCATTTGTGCTTACGGGAATATATAGTTATGTGTTCACATAGGTATGGGGCTATGTGTTCACATACGGATTTGAGGATGATACTTGGGTTTGAGATGAGTCGATGAGATTTATATTGAGGTTGTGAATTCGGTGATATGGCAGGATTCGTATTTGAGATACGACATGACGTTGTAGCGGGTCCTTGACGTAGTGTTTCACACACGTCCATGCATACTTAGGCGGTATCAATATTGTACTAGACGTAGATCAGTACCCCGATCATGATATTTGATAAAGAAGATACCAGGTGAATAGTATGATGAATGTGATATTAACCCGTACCCAGATTTGGGGATGCCGTACGACGGATTTACGTACGAGCTATATTTTGATGATTGATCCGCACTCTTGACTTGGGATGTCTGATTATAGATATGGTATCGGATATGATATTATTGAGGCGGGATCACCGACTAATATATATACAGGTATGTATATGTATCGACTCAGATGTTAGGCGGTTTCCTTACCTGTAGTCCAGCTTGTTAGCTTAGCCCTTTGATTTAGTTTAGTTGTTAGATTAGATTCGATTCTTACCTATTTCAAAAACTAACGAATCGTGGGTATTTTAAAAGACAGCCCAAGGGATCCTACGGATATTTCAAAAGACGTATCTTTTCATAAAAACACCGTAGCCCCTATTTTCAAAACCCCATGATTCGTGTTATTTCAAAAGGCACCATTTGTAGGACTTATATTAGATTAATGCAGATTAGTTATAGTTGCGTCTAGTATTCAGCTCCCGCTCATTAGTGTGGTTCGCTTCGCATCGCATGCTTATATTATGTTTCATACTCCATTATTGATATCATGCTGTTAGGACACCAGCACCATTACCGATGATGCGTATGTACCACGTACACTTACTTGCCGGCTCACACACATCTTCATCGGTAATTGCCATGTCACGTACACCTTAGAAAATATTATTGCTTGACATAGCCTGTTAGCTAATAGTTTAGACATGATATTAGTGTACTTGCCGTATATGTTAGTTTAGACATTGTAGTTATTACCTGCTACTTCATGCATACTGGTATTCATTGTTATGCCGCATTCTTGGATTCTCATGCATATATTCACTATTTTACGTGTTAATAAGGTTTTGGATTCGGATTTCCATGAGATTTTCTGGATTTGGAGGAAAACCGCAAAAAACATAAATAAACATTTTCTCTCTTTTAAAATAATAAGTGCGGTTTTCCCATGATGTATGAGTCGTCCACCATGAGTTTGCTGATGGATTTCGAGACCCGATTCGAGGAGTGGAGGAACCGTTTCGGGTACATGGTGGGCCCGGTGCGGTACCCCGGGGCGAGAAGGCCGTGTTGTTGACGTTGAGCCTGGCAGGGGAGCACTACCGACCGGTGATATTACCCGACGCATCGGATATCCGGAGGATACCGTCGTGGTCTTGAGATGGATGGTAGGGGCCGGTCTGGACTGACGGCGCCCTAGATATTGAGATTGAGACATTGAGATTTCGAGATATTGAGGTACTGAGATTTGATGATACAGGCCAGTCCGGATAGCCGAAGCCTGAGATTTTGAGACATTGAGATTTATGTTTTGTGTCAATGCTAGACACTGTTGATGTTGATTTCATTATGATACCTCATTTTAAAAATACCAAGGAAATCTCACTAAATTATGAAAACAGTTTCTTCATTTACATGTATTCTGTTTTCATGCATCCATACCCCATTCATATGATATATTGCTACCTGAGGCACTGACACGAGCACTTGGTATTACCGTTGCTTAGAGGTATACCCTAGCCATTGTTTTAGGCTGCAGGTTATACATATATTTGAGGATATATATTGATCATTGACCTAGGTTGCGTTGTTTATGCGATTTCTTTCGTAGATGTTTTTCTATTCACGAGTTGGCAACTCACCCCCGTTGTGCCCCAGTTTCTTGCAGGTTTGCCGTACAGGTTTCTTTTCGGCTTTGCGGGCATAGTTTCGTTCGGGTGATTTGCTAGTAGGTGGGTTTACTTGTTTCGTACCCCCCATTATATAACTTGTATATTATTACTCTGTTGTATCTAGAAGTTCCATCAACCAAACATGTATTTATTTCAGAGATAGAGACCAGTGATGTTATTCTTTCGACCTTAGAGTCGCGCGTTTTATTTCTGTGGTTTTCTTATGGTTTTGAGTTTTTGATCCTCGCCGTTGGCGTTGTATATTATATTGCTTGTGTGATTGTGACCGTCGATTGATGAAGAGCTAGCTCCCGCTTGGGGATGCCTTTTATTGATTTCGTATACTATTCATGTTGTATCCCGTTTGGGAGCCAGTATTTACAAAGGAGACTCTGCCGAAATTTTCGGGAAATATTGATGTTTTTTTAAAACCGCATAATTCGGCTTATGCTATTAAAACTACTTGTTTAAATTGGTTTTCCTTCACTCTACTACTTTTCTTGGTTTGCATTTCTGGGTTTTCGGCTTACTTGGATTACGTACGCCTCGAGACGTTTCGTAGTTTAAGTGCCGGTCATGTTCCGTACTTTCGGGATGTGACGGTATAACTGAATCTAAGGGTTCTACCAAATCTTCTGCTATAGTTTGTGGTTCCCGAATTTCTTCTAGTTCCACCATACTCCCACTAATTTCTTTTGCAAGAAATTACCTTTCTAAAAAGGTAGCATGGCGAGATACTAACACCTTCTGTTTCTCAGTGTGGTAGAACAAATACCCCTTGGAATGCTTAGGGTAACCCACAAACTTGCACAATACAGACTTTATCTCGAGTTTATCTGGATTCTGCTTTTTAACAATAGAAGGACACCCTCATATCTTAATGTAATCAAGACATGGTTTCTTCCCAGTCCATTATTCATATGGGGTGGTAGGCACTGATTTGGACGGCGCTCTATTCAATATGAATGCTGCTGATTCAAGAGCAAACCCCCAGAAAGAAAGAAGTAACTCGGCATTACTCATCATGGAGCGAACCATATCCAATAGGGTACGGCTCCTCCGCTCCGACATGCCATTGTGCTGTGGTGTATACGGAGGAGTAAGCTGAGGGAGAATGCCATTCTCTTTTAGAAAGTCCCGGAATTCCATACTTAAGTACTCTCCCCCTCTATCGGATTGGAGGATCTTGATACTTTTGTCAATCTGGTTCTCTACTTCGCTTCTAAATTCTTTGAATTTCTCAAAAGCTTCAGATTGTTGTTTCATGAGATACACATATCCGAACCTAGAGAGATCGTCAGTGAATGTGCCCATCCCGTGCATGTATAGACATTGGACCACATACATCACTGTGTATGAGTCCCAAGAGCTCTCCTGCTCTTTCTCCGTGTCCGGTGAACGGAGATTTGGTCATCTTTCCTTTGAGACAGGATTGACAAGTTTTATTAGATGAAAACTCGAACATGTTCAAATATCCATCTTTATGTAACTTACTCAGTCTTTTCTCTCCGATATGACCAAGTCTACAATGCCACAAGTAAGATTTGTTCATCTCTGAACTCTTCCTCTTGCGTGTGTTTTATATACTGAGAACTGTGTTTTGATTAAGAACATAGATACCATTACACAGTGTACTTTCTGCAACCGACACCTGATTAAGGTAAATGTTCATGATATTTCTATCAAGAACAAACTTATATCCATCTTTATCAAGTAAAGAAACTGATATGATGTTGCAAACCATGGAAGGTACATAGTAGCAGTTGTTCAAAATCATAGTATTACCATTTGGCAATGTTAGGTGATATTCACCGACGGCAGAAGCATCAACCTGTGCTCCATTCTCTACTCTGAGGGACATATCACCTGGTCCAACTATCCTACTTTTTCTCAGTCCCTGTAATAAATTACAGATATGAGATCCTGATCCGGTATCTAGTACCCAGGAGGTAGGACTGACCGAAAAACAGTTCTCAATAACAAGAAGACACAATAGTATGTTTCTTCTTTGATGGGGTCTTAAAGGAATCAAAACAATTCTCTTTCTCTTTCCCACACTCATGACTGTTGTCATAAATTATGTAATGACCCCAAAATCTTTATACATTTGTATTATCCCTCTTCAATAATATACCGTATTTATTTGTACTTGGTATTTTCCTTTTTCTATTAAATTTATTATTATTTTATTCCTCAATCTATTATGTATTTTTTTTCTAGGTACAATTTTTTCTTATATTTAAGTTTTTAACTTCTCATTCTTATTTTTCCTTTCATAAATATTTAACCCAAATCCATTATTCTTATTCTCTACAGCCCATCTAAAAAGCCCATTTTCTTTTTAAGCAACATCATATATTTAATTATAATTAAATATATGCATGAACAATCTTGTAGCTCATTGGTTAAGTCTTTACATTGTTATTGCATAAGTCACATATTCAAATCCCCATTCTTGCAATTATTTTTTATCATTTTTTATTCTTCTCATAACCTACAAATGAGACCTTTCATTTCCAAAATGAATGGTGACCTTTCATTTCTCTTTTAATTCTCATGTTAAATGCATATATTATAATTCACCATTACACCATCTTTATGGTCCTCCTCTATCTTTTCCTTCCTCACATTTTCTATCTCTCACTTCTCCCTCTTCACCTAAAGTTCAAAAAGAAGAACATGAAGAAGTGTTCAAGAAGGTCTCGCTACTAACGCGAGGCTATCGGCGGATAGACAAGCTCGGTGACAATACCGGCTTGTGCATGTAAGTCCCTTCTCTCCTTCCTTCCCTCCATCTCTTTCTTCTTCTCTTTATATTTCTCTTGTTTTATATTACCATGAAAAACTTCCATTGACATATCATTGTTCCTAAATAATTAATTAAATGGATATATATATAAATAATGAACACACAAACATACACACATATATAGTTTGTATAGTTTGTAAAGTCTTTTTCATTACTCTCAATTCACATGTTAAGATTTCATAGTGACCAATTAGGATTGCATGTTTGTTGTTTTATTTTAAATCACTTTATTTAAAATTTGTATTAAAAAAAAATGAAGTTACGAATAAATACCATGGTTTTCTCATTTCTCACATATGACATATCAATACCTTTAGTTTTAAAATAAATTTTTTAAAATTAATTTTTAATTCTGAAAATTTCATGAAATTTACATATGATAGAATATATTATTTTGTACACGCTGTAAAAAATTTAGATCGATCCGCATAACGGTTTAGGAATTACATCGTATTTATTTACTGATCGTAAAACAGAAAACTGCAGTTATCGGTCAACTTCTAGGACATATAACTTGGTATACCGGTATCCAAATTGAGCAAACTCAGGTGTTTTTGATATCTATATCGAATGATCTAGATTTTCTTAGTTTTATAGTTTTACTGAAAACTCATCTAAGATAAAGAAAACTGTATTACAATATTAAGTGACGGATCTGGACAGAATCTGTTCCGATTCGCCCACTGTTTTTAAATTGGACATAACTCGAACACCCGATGTCCGTTTGTGACAAAATTTAGATGTGTAGATGCACCATTGATAGAACTATAATTTTATGTATATTATATTACTTAGGAATGCATGAAACAACCTGATATAGGCTTTGCAATAGAATATATAGTTGCTGTTCTTCTATACTCTTGTCTCTTGTGTATTTATATTGCTTAGTTACGCTTAGCGTATGTACTTCTGAGTATATACGTAGCGGGCCTCGTCGCGTCTCCTTCGCCGTATACTGGGAAGCGGGGCGTGACAGGTTTTGTTGGTGGCCCATGCAGGTCAGAGCTGTGTGAATCCCTGTCATGCAGTTCTGGTCTGCGTGAACAACCTAAGCAATATAACACAAGACGCAGCAACTAAAACATTCTTTACAATCATGTTCCTTGAATCTTACCATTTCATATTCCTTGAATCTTATCATTTCATATCCGTTGAATCTATCCTAACCCTATTCTTTCACTCACAATCACCAAATTGTTTTGAAACTGTTACACTTTCCTTTTACAAATTTCGAGGACGAAATTTTTTTGAGGGTAGAATGTAATGACCCCAAAATCTTTATACATTTGTATTATCCCTCTTCAATAATATACCGTATTTATTTGTACTTGGTATTTTCCTTTTTCTATTAAATTTATTATTATTTTATTCCTCAATCTATTATGTATTTTTTTCTAGGTACAATTTTTTCTTATATTTAAGTTTTTAACTTCTCATTCTTATTTTTCCTTTCATAAATATTTAACCCAAATCCATTATTCTTATTCTCTACAGCCCATCTAAAAAGCCCATTTTCTTTTTAAGCAACATCATATATTTAATTATAATTAAATATATGCATGAACAATCTTGTAGCTCATTGGTTAAGTCTTTACATTGTTATTGCATAAGTCACGTATTCAAATCCCCATTCTTGCAATTATTTTTTATCATTTTTTATTCTTCTCATAACCTACAAATGAGACCTTTCATTTCCAAAATGAATGGTGACATTTCATTTCTCTTTTAATTCTCATGTTAAATGCATATATTATAATTCACCATTACACCATTTTTATGGTCCTCCTCTATCTTTTCCTTCCTCACATTTTCTATCTCTCACTTCTCCCTCTTCACCTAAAGTTCAAAAAGAAGAACATGAAGAAGTGTTCAAGAAGGTCTCGCTACTAACGCGAGGCTATCGGCGGATAGACAAGCTCGGTGACAATACCGGCTTGTGCATGTAAGTCCCTTCTCTCCTTCCTTCCCTCCATCTCTTTCTTCTTCTCTTTATATTTCTCTTGTTTTATATTACCATGAAAAACTTCCATTGACATATCATTGTTCCTAAATAATTAATTAAATGGATATATATATAAATAATGAACACACAAACATACACACATATATAGTTTGTATAGTTTGTAAAGTCTTTTTCATTACTCTCAATTCACATGTTAAGATTTCATAGTGACCAATTAGGATTGCATGTTTGTTGTTTTATTTTAAATCACTTTATTTAAAATTTGTATTAAAAAAAAATGAAGTTACGAATAAATACCATGGTTTTCTCATTTCTCACATATGACATATCAATACCTTTAGTTTTAAAATAAATTTTTTAAAATTAATTTTTAATTCTGAAAATTTCATGAAATTTACATATGATAGAATATATTATTTTGTACACGCTGTAAAAAATTTAGATCGATCCGCATAACGGTTTAGGAATTACATCGTATTTATTTACTGATCGTAAAACAGAAAACTGCAGTTATCGGTCAACTTCTAGGACATATAACTTGGTATACCGGTATCCAAATTGAGCAAACTCAGGTGTTTTTGATATCTATATCGAATGATCTAGATTTTCTTAGTTTTATAGTTTTACTGAAAACTCATCTAAGATAAAGAAAACTGCATTACAATATTAAGTGACGGATCTGGACAGAATCTGTTCCGATTCGCCCACTGTTTTTAAATTGGACATAACTCGAACACCCGATGTCCGTTTGTGACAAAATTTAGATGTGTAGATGCACCATTGATAGAACTATAATTTTATGTATATTATATTACTTAGGAATGCATGAAACAACCTGATATAGGCTTTGCAATAGAATATATAGTTGCTGTTCTTCTATACTCTTGTCTCTTGTGTATTTATATTGCTTAGTTACGCTTAGCGTATGTACTTCTGAGTATATACGTAGCGGGCCTCGTCGCATCTCCTTCGCCGTATACTGGGAAGCGGGGCGTGACAGGCTTAGCGTATGTACTTCTGAGTATATACGTAGCGGGCCTCGTCGCGTCTCCTTCGCCGTATACTGGGAAGCGGGGCGTGACAAATTAAAGCCGAACTAACGTTCCCCAACCCCGAATAAGAATTTGGATCGGTTAAGCGATACATTTTATTAACTTGATTAGGGCGTGAAATGGTTGCTACCTAGAGAGAGAGAAAAGAAACACTCAGCGTGTGCTCTTGCAAGAAGGTATGCTAAATCTGCAAGTTTCCTGTATATTTGAAACTATTGATGTGGTTTTTGCCCCAAGCGCTTATGATCTTGACTTTGGCCAATAAATCATAACGCGCAAGTCAAGTTCTACCCGTCATTGTCCTGATTAATTTAGACCCACCCGCACACACCCTTGACTTTGGCCAACAAGATGGTATGACTGTCCTAAACCAATGCATTTATCTATGCTACAGATAAGAAACATACAGCTACCATACACGATACCTTGACTTTGGCCAACAAACACCGCACGAATACTATGTGTTTTTATCCGAAATGACGGAGGGCTACGGCTGGGTGTTTGGCGAAAACCCATTAACGTAATGAACTTGATATCGTTGAAGGAACCTGAATGGTTTTATAAATATATAGTGGCGAAAACTTTTGCTAAAAAGGTCACTCCCTGTAAAGGGATCTCGGCTCTTTCGTCGTCGAATGAGGTGCAGGTGATTCCAAAATGAATACCATGATGCAAAGCAAAAATTAATCGACTATAGTGAAGTTATTACGCTGACGTAAACTTTTACTCAAGGGGTCACTCCCGATGAAGGGATCTCGGCCCTTGCCTCGTCGAATGAAGTTCTGGATATTCATAACCGAATACCTCTGTGCAAAGAAAAAGAGAACGTCTGTAATGTCAGTTTTTCGAAATCTACTCCAACAACATCTTTTAGGTTTATTTTCTTGCATTAATCAAAATTAATGCGGTCCTATTTTTTTAATCCTATCACACCAGAAAAGAACGAAAGTACAATGTACGTATATGCCATCCGCATTGGCCGCTGGGCCCCGTCATCACCCGTTAGGTTACTTAACTAAAGATAGAGCGGGGGCTGGACTAGCGCGAGTGCAAAACATATACAACATCTACTAGTATATATATAAGTATATATAACATTCGACCCAGGTATGATAATAAGCAACATCATAGAATCACAGCCAACAATACAGAATGGTGGATAATCTTGGAGCCCCGGGTTTCATTTGAGCCGCAAATAAAACCCGACGTTCCCGATCATGTGGATAACCTGTGCAATGAAAACCTGTACCCCCTATGAGAGCGGCGAATAGCCCGCCAATTCTAGAATGAAGCCCCCTCCGTCTCAACGCCATGAGATGCGGGCTTGTTGTCTTCTATAACCCGGCTATTCGTGCATTCCTCCGCGGGGTAATCATAATACAGAAAAAAAATGTACAAACGGTGACATCGACCTCAAACCGGTCGTGTCCCAAAATAATATACAACCCGGCAAAGACGGCAATCCACATGTCGGACGCTCGCCCCATAATAACAAATGTACAAATGAATATAAATTGTATTTCTAACATTGCACCACATGCTATCCACCATGACAATCCAACCATAATCATAGTACAAGCACAAAACATCAACGCGAATGTCACTTTCACAAACCCGTCTAAAAGAACATATAGCAATAAGACGAGTTTACCGATCAAGTGACATTCACGGTCCCAGATAAAAGTGAATGTACTGTAAACTTATAAACAATGTCAAATATAACGACTTCGAAACACTCCAAATTGCCCCGTACTGAAAACAACAGAGAATCAAATTTGGGCAAAAAACAAACAACACCAGAAACCCAAACTACAAGAGACAAGACCACAAACCAAAGCACGACACAATTGGCCATGAACAAATCGAGGTCGCCGGAATTTTGGGGCTTGTGGCCGGCCAAAACTAGTTAGAATTGTGTCGTTTTTGGTCAGTGTTCATCTCACAGTGTAAAGAACATTCTGTAGTTGTTAAAAAAAAATTTTGAAGCTTATAAAAATTCAACAGAAACTGCAGTTTGGATTTCAGTGTTACGAACTTGTTTCGGTTTCGTTGTTTTAACATTGTTTAAACATGCTAGACTAGGATTTATGGGCTGGCTCTGATACCATGAAAGGTTACACTAACGCCCCGGCCAACTCCCGTGGCCAAATGCGGAACAAAAATTTTATAGCAATACAAAACTTGGCGCTAGAACAAGCCTAAACCAGATCTTTACCATAAACCTAGTTAGCAAAAAGGGTTCTATCTACTATGATAGAATTTATACCTAAAGAAAACAAATCCTTCGGGTCTTCGATCATATTCTTTAGCTCCTCGATGGAAGTATGGATCGTGCTTGAACTTCGGCCTCCTTGTGTCAATGATGATCCACCCGAGAGCTCCAACCTAGAGCTAAAACTCTAACATGAGGCAACTAGAATACTTAGCTTGCTAATCTAAGTAGACTAGAGTGAGTAGAGTGTGATTTTAGTGGCATGGTCTCACAAGCCCTTGATTCTCAACACATGAGACATTAGGGTTTGAGCGAGGAAAAAGGAGAGAACCATGAAAGAGAAATTGCATGAAAAAATGAAGAGAGTTATCTTATGAGGAAAAAGAATAATAAGTTTTATTAGGATAATTGTGATGATTCATTTGATTTGACCATTATCATGTCACAATTAATGCTAAGCAAAATATCTTGTACTCAACAAAAATATCTAAGTCAACAATGGTCAACAAGTCAAATGGTCAAACCAATTAACCATGACACAATTATCTCTAATAAAGATTAGTAAACAATTTCCTCCATCTCATTATGGTTTTAATCAAGTCAATGGTCAAAACCCTAATGAGGTGTCTCCTTCTCTGTCCCTCTCAACCGTATATACATACTCGCATCCGTGTTCCGAGAAACACGAATACTATGAGACTAAACCAACCCAAAATCTAATACTAGGATCCAGTTTAAACCAAAGCCCACTAGTATCTACCGCTCGAACACCATACGCGCACAAGTATGCGTATGTGAACGAACCCTGTCGCAAAACCATACGACCTCTACATCGTTTCGCCCGAAGCTGGGAAACACTTTGTGTGGGACTCTAAATACTCGACAGTATTCTGGCAGTGGGTTTAACCATAAGCACGTCAGCGGCACTAGCTGTACGTAACGGCTACCCAGGTACCTATCGAAAAGGAAAGCCGACGAGCAAACTCGTCTGAACTTCTACTGAGCCTATCCATGACAATATCCGTACAGTCCGGTCGCTTCGTCAAAGACTATCGCATACCGGGTCTAGGGGTGGTGAACGTCAGACCCTAATAACCTGATAAGTCATGCCGATGTCGCTCAAGACCAATCCGGGAAACTACTGATCAACCTATCAGTAAATCCCAACTGCCTTGGCTAAGGTCTTATCGTCCTGACCAATCGATCACTATGCGATATCAACCCCTAATACCAGGAGAGACGAATCCCCAACAATCGCTCACTGCCTCCATGTGGCTCGGGACTGAACCCAACCAAAACCTGTTTGCACGACTCAGTAGAGCCGTGGTAGGGTAGTGATCAAAGCTCAATAGGAACTCACACGAGACAAATGCCGATCTCAGGTCCAAAGACTAACCTATACATATGTCACCTGAGAACTTCCATCTGACAATAGGTATAGTACCATCTGGAAGTTCTCGGCAAGTCCATCGAGTATACTCACCCCCATTGAGCACTTGTATACGATCTTAGGTGCATCAGACCAATGGCTGCAGGACCAACCATCCCCCGATAGGGCTAGAAACGTATACACTGGTCTACTCTTGAGTATCAATGCCCAGTCTCGATACTCACGCGACTAGGGACCATTTAAGGATGTGCTTATGGACTACCCTGCTCCCACAAGTGTGATCGCCATCACAACGCAGGTAGTCAAGCAAGATCCTACGGGCTTTATCAACATGTAACCGCAATATGTAATAACGAGTATGACATATGCCATGTTAAGATAAAGACAAACCATAATAGTATACTACCGTATCGAGTCTTTATCAATATGTGCAAGCTAGATATAACATCAATAGAAATAAATACACATATCCTGACAAAGACAAGTCAAATAATATACTATAAAACTGAGCAAGATTGTCCTGTACATACATATCCCTAGCATCCATATGTATACATATACAATACTAGCCTCTAGGGCATATATATCCAACAAATAATACTAGTGGGTTTTGGTTTAAGCCGGATCCTAGTATTATATTATTGGATTATTATTAGCTCATTGTATTTGTATTTTTTGGAATACGAATATGGGTATGTATATACGGTGAAGGCATTCTTGTAATTTCACAAGACATGCTTCTTGAAGGAGACACCTCATTATTTGGATTTATCTATTTTGGAAAATAGATTAATGAAGTGTAAATGGGGATATTTGAGGCATGAAGTCAAGCATAGCTCATTCATTTGATTTATTGGTTTGGCTACACTATTCAAGCATGGTTGTTATTGTTAGGAATATGTATGCCCTAGAGGCCATTATTGTATGATATAGTGGATGCCTGGACATATATATAGAAAACTTTCTTGCTTGACATGATAGTATGCTATCTGGTTGCTCTTTATCTGAACATGTATACTTGTATTATTATACTGTCTCTCTGATACATGTTGATAAAGCCCTTAGGATGTTTTCTTGATTACCACACTATTATGCAGATCATATCACTAGGACTTGTGTAGTCCACAAGCACATCCTTTAAATATTCCTAGTCGAGGGAGTATCGAGACAGGGCATCGATATTCCAGAGTAGACCAGTGTGTACGTTTCTTGACCCTGTAGGGGGAGATGGTTGATCCCATAACCATTGGTGTTTGAAATCAAAGATTGTACACAGGTGCTCATTAGAGAATGGGTACACCGAACAGGACTCGCCGAGAACTCCTAGATGGTATTATACCTATCGTCAGATAGCAGTTCTCTGGTGACACTGGTTCAGATTAGTCTGTAGACCCGAGATCATCATAGTGTCTTGTGTGGTTCCCACTGTGCTTTGATTTACTCCCTACCATGGCTCAAAAGAGTTATGAAAACAGGTGGATTTTGGGTACAGTCCCGAGTCACATGGAGGCAGTGAGCGATAGGAAGGGTTTCGTCTCTCCCGGTATTGGGAGTTGATGTTGCGCTATGCTCGATTGGCTATAACAGTAAGTCCCTGGCCAGGGCTAATGAGATTTACTAGTAAGTGTTATCAGTAGTTTCTCAAACCGTTATGAGCCACACATCGGCATGACTTATCAAGTTACCGGGATCTGACGATTCCACCCCTAAACTCGATATGCGACATATCAGACGAAGAGACCGGACTGTACGGTAAGTGTTACTTATAGGCTTCATGGGAGTTTGGACAAGCTTACTTTTTGATCTTCTAATCGCTCAAATCCTGGGTAGCCGTTACATCCAGCTAGTACCACTGATGGCTTGTGGGTAACTGATGTGATCATTATCTACTGCTGGCGTATTGACGAGTTTTTAGAGTCCCACACAGAGGTTTCCTAGTTCAAGCGAAACGAAGTAGGGCACATATGCTGATATGTGCGGGAGCCTGATTAAATATGAGTACGTGATACTGTATTCTAATCTGGCGACATTTGATATTGGTTTGGTTATATGTGATATAACCGGATTATTGAATCAAGTGTTGATTTGATAATGTGATATACAGATAAATGATATTAGTCGGTTATATATGATATAACCATATTATTAAATCAAGTGTTGATTTAATAATTTGATATATATTTATATTTGATATAATTATATATTAAGCTCAAAGTTTATATTCTCATAATATATATTTATACATATATGTGATATATATATATATATATCACATATATATAAATATATATATATATATATATATTTGAATTTTCTATTTTGAGAAAATAGAAAATGAGGTGGAAAATGGGAAGATATTTGAGGAATGGGTGAAGCATGGCATATGCATTATTTTATTTGTTTGGCTTCACTATTGAAGCTTGGTGCATATTTTCTATATGAAAATATTCATGCTTCAATGAGTGAAGAATATATGTGAGCTATTCTTCATTCTTTGCTTGGATGCTAGCTTATTTCTCTTGCTCTCTCCATTTTTCTTCATCTTCCTTCAAGCCCTAACCCACACATGAGTTGTGAACCCTAGGGCTTATGAAAATTCTTAGTGAGCCAAAACACCTACTTCATCAACCTACACTAGATTAGCTATTTAGTTTATGTTGTTTCCTTCACTAATAGTTGATTAGTGAAGAGGTAGCTTTACCTAGAGAAGCATTATGGTAGATCATTTTCGGCTTGGAAGATCAAGAAGCAAGCTCGATCCTTCTTCAAGTGGAGCCAAGAGGAGTCGTAGGGACTACTAATCGGATCTTGAGAAGAGAATGGTTTGAACTACAAAGGTTATAGTTCCATCACTTAGTTGTAGATCTTGCTTTATCATATCTTAGACCCTAATACTCTAATTAGATTCTAGGTTAGTGTAGCTTAGCACCCCCAAAATATTAAAATTGCATACTTGATGCTTGTCTAAACCTAGTGGTGGTGCTAAGACACTCTTTCATGGTATCAGAACTAAGCTAGAACATTAGGGGAAGTCTTTACGACATTAAGGTGTTCGATCAAGTTTCAAAACTTGCATTTTTGCTAAGTTTCTGTCCATTTTTCAAAAGTTGAACTTTTCGAGATTAAAAATAGTCAAAAAATCATGCAGGTTATTTGATGGAGCCCTAAGAAGTACGAGGCCCCAATTCCTTCAAAGCGCCGTGGAACCGCGGCCTTGTAAGTCAATGTAGCACAGCCCATATGGTAAGTGGGGAAGCGGAATTTGCAAACAACGATTTTTCAATCAACAATATCGACCTAATACCCAGATCATTTCATAAACCATAACTAGATAAAGTAAAGAGGGTTCTAATCTACTATGAAGAGATTTATATCTTCCCGATCAAGTCCTTCTGGTCTTGATTGTCCTTCTTTGTCCTCTCCTTGGCACTTAGGTGGCTACACATGAACTCGGTCGCCGGTCTTCTCTACGTCAAAGAAGATCCACCCGAGAGCCTCTAATCCAAGTTTCAACCTCAACTAAGAAGTAACTAAGGAGTCTACTTTGCGAGAATTGACTACTAAGTAGATGTAGAGAATGATCTATAGAGTATTTTGTCTCAAACCTCTATGGATCACAATACATGTGAATGGTTAAAGCTTGAGGAAGAAGGAGGAAACTTTTTAGAGAGAGAGTGAGCTAAAGAAAATGAGCAAGGTCTTGTGATAATAACAGAATGGCTAAGTCTCTCCAATCATTCAAGCATGGATTATTTTAGAAGTTAAATAATCAACCATGCTTGAATAGTGCAACCAAATGAATAAAATAAAGACCAAGCCATGCTATCAACCATACCATAAATATCTCCAAATACCACCTTATTAATCCATTTATAAAAATGGATAAATCCAATAATGAGGTGTCTCCTTCTAGAAGCACATCTTTCGAAATTACAAGAATGCCCTTACCGTATATACATACCCGTATTCGTATTCCGAAAAATACGAATACATCGAGACGAAAATAATCTAACAATATAATACTAGGATCCGACTTAAACCAAATCCCACTAGTATTATCCGTCCGAACATTATCCGTGTAGCCAGTACACGTATGTGATCGAAACCCTACCGTAATACCATACGGCCTCTACATCGTTTTTCCTGAACCAGGAAAACCCTCTGTGTGGGACTCTAAAGAGTCGACTGTACGCTGGCAGTAGGGTTAACCACAAGTCCGTTAGCGACACTAGCTGTACATAACGGCAACCCTGGTACGTGTCGAAAAGAAGGCCGACGAGCGAAATCATCCGAACCCCCACTGAGCATGTCCATGACAATCTCTGTGCAGTCCGGTCTATTTGTTTGAGAGTATTGCATGTAAGGTCTAGGGGGTGGAAAAACGTCAGACCCCTAATAACCAGACAAGTCGTGGCAGTGTGGCTCAAGACCATCTGAGAATCTACTGGTCTAACTACCGGTAATTCTCAATCCGCCCTGGCCAGAGACTTATGGTGTTGACCAACTGATCACAGTGCGACATCGACTCCCTATATCGGGAAAGACGAATCCCCAACAGTCGCTCACTGCCTCCATGTGGTTCGGGACTGTACCCAAATAAAATCTGTTTGCACGACTAAGTAGAGCCGTGGTAGGGTAGTAATCAAAGCACAGTGGGAACTCACACGAGACAAATGACGACCTCAGGTCGACAGACTATCTGCACTTATGTCACCAGAGAACTGCTATCTGATGCTAGGTATAATACCATCTAGTCAGTCCCCGACGAGTCCTGTCCCATGTACTCACACCCAGTGAGCACCTGTATACAATTTTAGGTGCATCTCACCAATGGTTGCGGGACCAATCCATCTTCCCTCATCAGGGTCTAGATATGTATACACTAGTCTACTATGGAGTAACGATGCCCGGTCTCGATACTCCTACGACTAGGGACACTTTAAGGATGTGCCTATTGACTATCCAGCTCCCACAAGTATGATCGTTATCACAACGCTGATAATCAGGCAAAAGATCCTACGGGATTTATCAATATGTATACAAGATATGAAATACAAAGTAACACATATCACATGTTAGGATAAAGACAAACCAAATAGCGTACTATCATATCGAGCAAGATTGTCCTGTATATACATATCCCTAACATCCTATACAATGAAGGCCTCTAGGGCATACATATCCAATAATCTCCCACTTGCACTAAGGCCTGTAATTAGCGCAATGAGTACCTACTGTCTGCACTAGATCCAGTTGCTGGCGCACCGCATGCCCAACATCTCAATCAGTCTCTTGAACTGGACTTGAGGGATGGCCTTGGTGAATGGATCCGCCGTATTGTCTTTTGTGTCCACTCTTCGCACCTTGATATCCTGGCGATCCACGATCTCCCTGATCAGGTGATACCGCCTCAAGATATGTCTGGATTTCTGATGGGACCTCAGTTCCTTCGCTAAAACTATAGCTCCATTGTTATCGCAATAAAAGGGTATTGGATTGGCAATGGACCGAACCACCTGAATTTCAGAGATGAACTTCTTCATCTAGAATGCCTCTTTTGTGGCATCGTTAGCAGCTCGCTATATACTCAGCTTCCATCGTTGAGTCCGCGACGGTGTCTTATTTGGAACTCTTCCAACACGCCGCCCCTCATTTGAAGTTAAACACATAACCCGAGATGGATTTAGAGCCATCCTTGTCACTTTGGAAGATGGAATCGGTAAAAGCCTCGATCTGGAGGTCCCCATTACCGTATACCAAGAACATCTCCTTAGTCCTTCCCAGGTACTTAAGAATGTTCTTCACTGCTATCCAATACTTCTCATCCGGGTTTGACCGATACCTTCTTACCACACTAAGTGTGTAAGCTGCGTCTGGTCCGGTACATAACATTGCATACATTATAGATCTTACCACTGAAGCATAGGGTATAATGCTCATGCGAGCCCTCTCTTCGTCAGTCTTTAGATAGGGTGATCCCGTGACAAGAGGGTAAATTACCACGCTTGGAATCTTCCATACTAAATCTCTTCAGTATGGTGTCAATGTACCTGGACTGTGAAAGTCCCAACATTCTTTTAGACCTATCACGATAGATCTTAATCCCCAGAATGTAGGAGGCATCACCCAAGTCTTTCATAGAGAACTTCTGTGAAAAGAAGAGCTTGACTGATTATAGCATAGGGATATTATTCCCTATTAGGAGTATATCGTCCATGTATAATACGAGGAAGACTATTGCTCCTCCTACAGTCTTCCTATAAATACATGCTTCATCTACATTTTTGATAGTCAAATTCTTTGACTGTCTCATCAAAGCAGATGTTTCAACTCTGCGATACTTGTTTTAATCCATAAATGGATTTAAGCAACTTGCATGCTTTTCCACTGATCCCACTGTCTATGAAACCCTCCGGCTGATCTATGAAAACACTCTCTTCTAAATTTTCATTTATAAAGGCTGTTTTCACGTCCATCTGCCAGATGTCATACCCATGGAAGGCAGCTATGGCAAGCAGGATCTGAATGGATTTAAGCATAGCCACTGGAGAAAATGTTTCATCATAGTCCAATCCTGTTCTTTGACGAAAACCCTTTGCAACAAGTCTAGCTTGGTAGGTTTCCACTTGTCCATCTACACCAATCTTCTTTTTGAAGATCCATTTGCATCCAACTGGTTTTACCCCAGGAGGAGAAACTTTTAAAGTCCATACTTTATCGGTGTACATGGATTCCATTTCAGATCTCATAGCATTCAACCACTTCACCGATTCTGTACTCGTGATAGCCTACTGAAAATTAGCAGGCTCATCATCATTGATAATGCAATCCTCTCGATCCCTATCTATGAGAAACCCATAGTATCTCTCAAGCGGACGAGAAAGCCTACAAGATTTGCGGAGTGGTGTCGGTTCGTCAGGCTCTATTGAAACCTGAGGTTCTACTAAATCCTCGGCAGTAGTTTGGGGTTCTGGAATTTCTTACAGTTCTACCGCGCTCCCACTAATTTCTTTTGCGAGAAATTCGCTCTCTAAAAAGACTATGTGGCGAGTGGCAAACACCTTTTGTTCTTCAGTGTGGTAGACAAGATATCTCCTTGAATTCTTTGGGTATCGCACAAACTTGCATAAAACCGATCGTGCCTCAAGCATGTACGGATTCTACTTTTTGAAAAAAGCTGGACACCCCCATATCTTAAGATACTTAAGACACGATCTCTTCCCACTCCACTTTTCATATGAAGTTGTAGGCACAGACTTAGTTGGAACTCTATTCAATAGGTATGTTGCTGATTCCAGCGCAAAACCCCAAAAGGAAAGTGGTAACTCAGCACTACTCATCATGGACGGTACCATATCTAGTAGCGTGCGATTCCTCTTTTCTGATACACCGTTATGCTGAGGTGTATATGGTGGAGTAAGCTGAGAGAGAATTCATCTTTTAAGCATTCAAGGAAACTGGTACTTAAGTTTCTCCACCTCGATCAGATCGAAGTACCTTGATACTTTTACCAGTTTGTTTCTCCACTTCATTTTTATACTCCTTGAATTTCTCAAAGGCCTCAGATTTATGCTTCATTAAGAACACATGTCCATACCTTGAGAAATCATCAGTAAAAGTGATTAAGTAGGAGTAACCGCTTTGTGCATGTGTAGGCATCGGACCATATACATCACTATGTAAGAGTTCCAAGAGCTCAGTGGCTCTTTCTCCGTGCCCTGTGAACGGAGATTTGGTCATCTTTCCTTTGATACATGATTGACAAGTTGCATAAGATATATATTCAAATGGATCTAAGTATCCATCTTTATACAACTTAGTCAACCTTGTTTCATTAATATGATCAAGTCTACGATGTCATAAGAAGGCTTAGTTTGAATCTGGAGCCTTTCTTTTGAGTGTGTTTTGGATATTGAAAACTTGATGTTGATCGAGTATGTATATGCCGTTTTCCAGTGTGCCAGACCCAACCAATTCTTGATTTAGGTGAATGTTCATGACATTTCTTTCCATTGCAAAATTATATCCTTTATTAGACAACAAAGATACTGATATAATATTACAAAGCATACCGGGAATACAAAAACAGCTATACAACACAAAAATGTGCCCACCAGTCAACCCCAGGTGATAATCGCCTACTGCAACAGCATCAACGTTTGCTCCGTTGCCAACCCTGAGGGTCATATCACCTGCTTCAGTGCTCTACGGTTGCTCAGAACCTGCAAAGAATTACAGATGTGAGAACCAGAACCGGTATCTAGTACCCATGATATATAGTTCACTGAAAAATAGTTTTCGATTACGAACACACCTGAAGCAGACGCACCAGCTTGCTTCGTGTCCTTGCCCTTGGCTATGAAAACCTTGCAATCCTTCTTCCAGTGCCCCTTTTTGTGACAGTAGTAGCACTCATCCTTGCCAGCTTTTACTCTCCCCGATTTATTCGTTCCCTGCACCTTTTGGACACCTCAATTCGGCTTGGTGGTGATCATTTCTTCTTCCCCTTAGCTTTCGCTTTAGATTTAGAAGAGGATGATTGGCCAACAATAAGAACAGGTGTCTTCTCCTTTTTCAGGGAGCTCTCCGCTACCCTCAACATGTTGAGGAGCTTTGAAAGATCAGCTTCCATATCATGCATGTTGAAGTTCAGCACGAACTGAGAGAAGGTGTGGGGAAGGGACTGCAGAATCAAGTCAAAGTATAACTAATTTTTCAGCACGTATCCTAGGTTTGTGAGTTCCTCAATGAGACTGATCATTTTTAGGGCGTGTTCTCCTATAGGTGATCCTGGAGCTAACATCATCTGGAATAATTTCCTTGAGGTCTCGTACCTTACGATACGAGAGTGCTCTCCATATAATTCCTTGCAATGGAGAAAAATGGATTTTATATCCATACCCTCGTGCTGCTTCTGGAGTTCATTATTCATGGACGCCAACATGATGCACTTAGCAGTACTGGTGACGACATATGCCACTTTGTCATAAGTAAGTGCAATGTTGACGTTCCTAAGCCAATCTTTATAGTTTGGCCCTATCAGTGTTTTTTTTTTAGTAGTAGTTTAAGTCCTGTCATGGTAGCTGCCAGAGAGAGAGAGAAAAGAAACACTCAGCGTATGCTCTTGCAATATTAGATTGGTTTATTATCTTATCTAACCAGGATGGCTCCCGCCGTTTCCTCAAATTCTCCCTCAAACCTTAAATAAAAAACTAGTCGAGATTAATTGCACGTCACAATACTTGCTTAACCTTTCGGCTAGGCTAGTGTCGGTACTTCGAGGGGGGTTTTCCAACGCTTTCGTGAAGTTCCTTAATTATGTAACCTTTTTTCCCTGGAGGCGTAGCCCCGCTAACACCGTTCTAAACACCTACTTGGTTTATAACAATGATTGTTAAGTGAAATAATCTCCCAAGAGTAATCCTACTCATCAGTGGGATCGGGATCCAACTATCATTATGTGATGACCTAGATAGAAGCCACTCTAGTCACCACACTCTAGAAGGTATGCTAAACCTGCAAGTTTCCTTTATATTTAAAACTCCCGATGTGATTTTTTCTCCAAACTCTTATGACCTTGAAAAAAGACCAACAAATCATAAGATGCAAGTCAAGTTCTTCCCGTCGTTATCCTGATTAATTTAGACCCACCCATACTCGACCCTGACGAAGGCCAAGAAGACTGTACGACTGTCCTAAACTAATGCATCTATCTATACTACAAAAAAGCAACACGCCGCTACCATTCACTATGTCTAGACGAAGGCCAACAAATATAGCATGAATACGATGTGTAACTCATTTGAAACGACGGAGGGCTACAGCTGGTTTTTGGCGAAAAACCTTGAATGGAATGAACTTGATATAGTTGAAGGAATGATAGCTTTGAAAAGGAGTGGTTCAAACTCCGCTTTTTAAACGAGTGTTTTGAAAAGAACCGGGTGGGTTTTTCAAAATATTCCAACAACATCTTTTTAGGTTTATTTCCTTGCATTAATTAATATTAATGCGGTCCCATTAATCAACCTTATCATTGCAGAAAAGAAACGAAAATAGAACATACGCTTATGCCATCCGCATTCGCCACGGGGCCCCGTCATGCACCGTTAGTTTACTTAACTAACAGCAGAGTTGTGGCTGGACTAGCGCGGGTGCAAAACATAAGCAATGTTTATTATATATATATATATATAATATATAGCCATTTGTCTCACGCAATTATAAGCATTCCAGATCATAGAATCACAGATGAATATATTGGATATACTAGGATTTCCGTGTTTCGTTTAAGCCTATAACAAAAGACGGATTCCACAGTCGTGATGAATAGCCAAACCCCACCCTAGACCCCTATGGGTGCGGCAAACTACCCTCCAAATTCCCGAAGTGAAGCAACCTCCCTCAATAAAATGAGTAGGCCACCCGGCACTTCAAGAACCCGGTAGTTTGTGCACCCCACCTTAGGTCTATCCTAGGAGCAAAACCAGTAAATGAAAAAATACAACGGTGGCTACAATCTCAACCCGGATGTGCCCTGAAAAAATAATATTACATCAATTTACAAATTACATGAATGAAAGAAAAGAAAACACTCTTCTCACATCCCCCGGCTATTCATTCACGACGATCCAATACTCCATATACACAAACCACAATCACAATCACAGAAATGTGCAACCCCCACTAATCGACATATAGCCATTAGCGGACGTTTCAAAGCACATTTATAAACTAAAAGTGCACAAACGATGTTAAATTTTCGACTTCGAGACACTCCGAATTGCCCTTACTCAAATATAACAGAATATGAATATTTGGAAAAATCAAACAACACCCTAAAACCTAAAACCAAGAGATTAGAACACCACCTAAACACGAAGGCAAAACAGCATTTCCCAACTGGCCAAGCCGGGAAAAATAGAGTTTTGGCCGGCCATGGTTAAGTTGTTTTGCCTCGTTTTTACATGGTGCTATAGTTACATCACAAGTAGTCTTCTGCAGGTGTTTAAAAAAATTTTAGAAGCTTTTAAAAATTTCCAGAAACTTGGTTTTAGAGTTTAACATTTCGGAGTCATTTCAGTTTCGAAACTTTATACATCGTCAAAAACAGCTAGCTAGGGTTTAAGTTGGCTCTGATACCATGTAAGTCGATATAGCACACTCCATATGTTAAGTGGGAAGGCGGAATTCGCAAACAACGATTTTTCAATCAACAACATCGACCTAAATACCGGGATCATTTTATAAACCCTAACTAACTAAACTAAAGAGGGTTCTAATCTACTATGAAGAGATTTATACCTTCCCGATCAAGTCCTTCGGGTCTTGATTGTCCTTCTTTGTCCTCTCCTTAGCACCTAGGTGGCTTCACATGAACTCGTTCGCCGATCTTCTCTACATCAAAGAAGATCCACCCAAGAGCCTCTAATCCAAGCTTTAACCTCAACTAAGAAGTAACTAAGGAGTCTACTTTGCGAGAATAGACTACTAAGTAGATGTAGAGAATGATCTATGGAGTATTTTGTCTCAAACCTCTATGGATCAAAACACATGTGAATGGTTAGAGCTTGAGTAAGAAGGAGGAAACTTTTTGGAGTGAGAGTGAGCTAAAGAAAATGAGCAAGGTCTTGTGATAATAACATAA
The DNA here is from genome assembly GCA_030015575.1 of Agapanthus africanus. Classification (NCBI taxonomy): domain Eukaryota; kingdom Viridiplantae; phylum Streptophyta; class Magnoliopsida; order Asparagales; family Amaryllidaceae; genus Agapanthus; species Agapanthus africanus. Next base: position 33,543,988 of record CM057349.1, on the reverse strand, counting down.
TGGCTAAGTCTCTCCAATCATTCAAGCATGGATTATTTTAGAAGCTAAATAATCAACCATGCTTGAATAGTGCAACCAAATGAATAAAATAAAGACCAAGCCATGCTATCAACCATACCACAAATATCTCCAAATACCACATCATTAATCCATTTATAAAAATGGATAAATCCAATAATGACGTGTCTCCTTCTAGAAGTATATCTTTTGAAATTACAAGAATGCCCTTACTATATATACATACTCGTATTCATATTCCAAAAGATACGAATATATCGAGACGAAAATAATCTAACAATATAATAATAGGATCCGGCTTAAACCAAAGCCCACTAGTATTATCCTTCCGAACATCATCCGTGTAGCCAGTATACGTATGTGATCGAAACCCTGCCGTAATACCATACGGCCTCTACATCGTTTCGCCTGAACCAGGAAAACCCTCTGTGTGGGACTATAAAGACTCGACTATACGCTGGCAGTAGGGTTAACCATAAGTTTGTTAGCGGCACTAGCTGTACGTAACGGCAACCCAGGTACGTGTCAAAAAAAGGTCGACGAGCGAACTCATCCGAACCCCCACTGAGCCTGTCTGTGACAATCTCTGTGCAGTCCGGTCTGTTCGTCTGAGAGTATCATATGTAAGGTCTAAGGGGTGGAAAAACGTCAGACCCCTAATAACCAGACAAGTCGTGTCAGTGTGGCTCAAGACCATCCGAGAATCTACCGGTCTAACTACCAATAATTCTCAATCCGCCCTGGCCAGGGACTTATGGTGTTGACCAACCGATCACAGCGCGACATCGACTCCATATACCGAGAGAGACGAATCCCCAACAGTCGCTCACTGGCTCTATGTGTCTCTGGACTGTACCCAAATAAAACATGTTTGCATGAATCAATAGAGTCGTGGTGGGGTAGTAATCAAAGCATAGTGGGAACTCACACGAGACAAATGACGACCTCAGGTCTATAGACTATCTGCATTCATATCACCAGAGAACTGCTATCTGACGCTAGGTATAATACCATCTAGTTAGTCCCTGGCGAGTCCTATCCGGTGTACTCACACCCAGTGAGCACCTGTATACAATCTTAGGTGCATCTCACAAATGGTTGCGGGACCAATCCATCGCCCCTCATCAGGGTCTAGATATGTATACACTAGTCTACACTGGAGTAACGATGCCCAGTCTCAATATTCCTATGACTAGGGACACTTTAAGGATATGCCTATCGACTACCCAGCTCCCACAAGTATGATCGCCATCACAACGCTGATAGTCAGGAAAAAGATCCTACGGGCTTTATCTACATGTATACAAGATATGAAATACAAAGTAAAACATATCACATGTTAAGATAAAGACAAACCAAATAGCGTACTATCATATCGAGCAAGATTGTCCTGTACATACATATCCCTAACATCATATACAATGAAGGCCTTTAGGGCATACATATCCGACATGCCTAACCCCTAGTTTGGCCACGGTTCCGCTGCATGTTTTTGGATTTGAGGGATCATGTTTCTTGTGCTGCTCCATTGTGGTATTTGGCATTTTCTGGAGATTTTGAGTGAGGCTCAAGTTGTTGAGGTCTTTGTAATTTATGGGTGTTTATTAAATCGATCGAAATTTTTAACATTGTCTAGATTATTATGATATGTGATACAATATTTGGAATCCACAATAATTAGTTTTGTGAAAACTAATTAGTGTTTAGTAAATTTAGCGGTTTAGTCTCATTTGATCAATTGCTACGGAGTTTTGATTCGGATCAAAACTCCGTCGCAATCTCGTATTGTACGCAAACACTCGCCGGATATCACTACTAGATAGCCACGCCCATAGCCCCGACCCAGTGACTATAGGAGAACCCCGAGGCCAAAAGCATCCACTCGGGTGCTCACGGCCGCGGTGTTCCACCTAAGTGCACTTAGTCGACGGCATCGGGGGTGCGGCCATCTACTAAAGTTCCCGATGAGCATTCGATCATTCTGATCGGGAATCCTGTTGAATTACCTGACTAGTTGTTGAAAAGTGTTTTCAGTTCAAGACTAAAATGCAAGGTTTATAGGGTTTGGCATGAAATCCGGAATATGTGATATTCTGGGTTTATGATGTCTATGGACTTTGTGGATTCTAATTATTATAGTTTTTCATTTCTTTTCTGCGACCGTAAGTGTAATATGTGGTGTATCCCTCTCATTGCTATACGTCAACGACATTCGGGATACGCATATTTACTTACGTTGATGACATGTGATGTTATGTGTTGCTGTGATATGTTATATTGGACCGTCGTGATTGAATAGCCGGGGGTTTTGCGTGAGATGAGAGTTTTTCTATTTTCATTCATGTAAAAGATGTATGTAATATTCTTTTATTGGGACACTTCCGGGTTGAGGATGATGTCACCATTGATGTATATTATTTACTTTTTCGCATTAGGATAGACCCAAGGCGGGGAGCACAAGTAACCGGATTCTAGAGTCCAGTGGGAGACCATCTCGAGGAGTTGAGACCGGGTATTCTAACTCTAGAATTGGCAGGGTTGCTTGCCGCTCTCGTAGGGGTCCATGGATATGGGTTTGGCTATTCATCACGACCGTGGAATCCGTGTTTTTCATTACTGGCTTAATTTAAAACACGGACCTCCTAGAATATCCAATATTTCATATGTTGACTTCTGCTATTTGAGTTCTGTGATATGATCATATAACTGCGTGAGACGAATGCTATATATATATGATATATATAATAAACGTTGCTTATGTTTTGCACCCGCACTAGTCTAGCCCCTGCTATGCCGTTAGTTAAGTAACCTAACGGTACATGACGGGGACCCATGACGAATGCGGATGGAATAAGCGTACGTTCTATTTTAGTTTCTTCTATGATATTTAGGAAACACAAATGATGGGATGTCATTAATGAGATTAATGAAAAGATAAGAAACCTAAAAATGTTTTAGAATCAAATTTTTCAAAAAGGTAGCTCTAGTTCTTTCTTTGCATAGCGGTATTCCTTTATGAATATCCAGCACCTCATTCGATGAGGAAAGAGCCTAAATCTCTTCACCGGGAGTGTTCTCTTTAGCAAAACTAGCAAATACTACAACCCACGTGGTTTGTTTTGAAAACTAATCGATTTTAAAAGCGGAGCTTAAAACGCTCCTTTTCAAATCACTAGATTCTACAACGATATCAAGCTAATTATGTTAAAAGGTTTTCTTCAAAACCAAACGTAGCCCTCCGTCATTTCAGATAAGGACTATTTAGTATTCGTGCTGTGTTTGTTGACCTTATCAAGATGTAGTGTACGGTAGCTGATTAGTGCTTATCTGCAGCATGTGATGCGATTGGATTAGGGTAGTCGTACGGCTTTGTTGACCTTGTTAAAGGTCATACGGGTGGGTTTAATTCAATCATGAAATGATGTGTTGAACTTGACTAGCGCTTATGATTTGTTGACCTTGTTAAGGTCATAAGTTGCTAGGGGTAAAAACAGATGTTAGGAATTTCAATTATTGAAATTTTGCAATGAGATTGCATACTTTCTATGAGATAGTTTGATCCTGATACCCACTGCGAGTAAGCGTTACTCCTGGGAGTGTTTTCCATATTACAATTAGCTGATCCAGTAGGTGTCTAAGAAAGGTGTTAACGGGGTTATACCCCTGTGGAAATGAGGTTATTTAATTAGTTCCATGCGAAAGCATGGGGAGACTCTCTCGGAGTACCAATACCTGCCTGGATGATCGATTGGCGAACTTGTAGGGTGTAATTAATCCTAGCTAATCTTACATTTTAAGGTTTGAATGAAGATTTGATAAAAACAGTGGGAGCCATCCTGATTAGATAAGATAATAACCAATCTAATCTTGTAAAGAGCGCACGCTAAAGCGTTTCCTTCTCTCTCACCAGGTAGCGACCATGACACGCCTTAATCAAGATAATAATATGAATGTATTGACCGAACCCGCTTATTATACTGAGATAGGGAACATTGGTTCCGCTCTATCTTATGACTGTCATAAGTCTGAGCAAGGAATAGGGGAATATCAGGATTCCAACGCAACCCGAACGAAGAAAGAGTATGCTGATGCATCTTCGTCGGGCGTGTTCATTACCGAGAACTATTTCTCAATATGCTCTACGTCCTAGGTATTGGATACCGGATCAGGATCCCACGTTTATAATTTGTTACATAGGTTAAGGAGAGGTAGAGAACTGGAAAAGGGTGATATGTCTCTAAAATTAGGGAATGGAGCAATTGTTGCAGCCAAAGCAGTTAGCGAATATCACCTAGTATTACCAAATGGTAATACATTGATTCTGAACGACTGTTATTACGTACCAAATATAATGTGCAATATTATATCAGTTTCTTTATTACATAAAGAAGGATATAACTTTGTATTGGAGGATAATGTTATGAACATTTTCTTAAATCAAGTGTTAATTGGGTTTGGTACGTTATGTAATGGTATATACGTTCTAAATCAAACTACAGTTCTAAACATACAGAACAAATTCAAGAGGAAAAGTTCAGAAATAAACGAAGACTTCTTGTGGCATTGTAGACTAGGTCATATCAATGCGACAAGACTAGCTAAGTTACATAAAAATAGATATTTGAAACCGTTTGAATATACATCTTATGAAACTTGCCGGTCATGTCTCAAAGGCAAGATGAACAAAACTCCGTTTACAGGACACGGAGAAAGAGCTACTGAACTCTTGGGACTAATACAAAGTGATGTATGTGGTTCTATGTCTACACATGCCAGGAATGGTTCCTTTTACTTCATTACAATCACCAATGATCTCTCAAGATACGGATATGTGTTCCTGATGAAATACAAATCTAATTTTTTTGAGAAATTCAAGGAATATAAGCGCGAAGTAGAGAACCAAACGGGTAAGAGTATTAAAATCCTTCGATTTGATTGGGGAGGAGAATACTTGAGCACAGAATTCCGAGACTGTTTAAAAGAGAATGGGATTCTCTCTCAGCTTACTCCTCCGTATACACCACAGTACAACGGAGTATCGGAGCGGAGGAATCACACCCTATTAGATATGGTGCACTTTATGATGAGTACTGCTGAGTTACCTATTTCTTTTTGGGGTTATACACTTGAGACAGCTGCATACCTATTGAATCAAGTTCCATCAAAATCTGTGCCTAAAACACCATATAAGATATGGAGTGGAAAGAGACCATATCTTAAACGAGTTAAGATATGCGGCTGTCCAGCCTATGTTAAAAAAAAGAATCCGGACAAACTCGAAGCATGATCAGTTCTTTTCCAGTTTGTGGGATATCCAAAGAATTCACATGGATATATCTATTACCACACCGAGGAAAAAAAGGTGTTTGTTTCTCATTATGCCACCTTTTTAGAAAAGAAATTTCTTGTGAAAAAAATTAGTGGTAAAGAGGTATAGCTTGAAGAAGTTCCAGCTACACAAATTATAAATGATGATTTGATAGAACCGGAGGATCCAATAGTCTCCGACGAACCTCAGCCACTCCTCAGATCTAGTAGGGTTCCTCATCCACCTGAGAGATACTACGGTTTTCTCATAGACGGTGGGAGCGAGCATTGCATTGGAAGACGATGACCCAACTAGTTTCGAGCAGGCCATCACAAGTGGGGACTCTGTGAAATGGCTAGATGCTATGCGATCTGAGATGGAATCCATGTACACCAACAAAGTATGAACGTTGGAAGTTGCTCCTGAAGTGGTAAAACCCATCGGGAGCAAGTGGATCTTTAAGAAAATTGGTGTAGATGGAAATGTTGAGACCTTCAAAGCTGGAGTTATAGCAAAAGGTTTTCGTCAATAACCAGATGTCAATTATGATGAAACCTTTTCTCCAGTGGCTATGCTTAAGTCCATCAGGATCCTACTTGCCATTGCTGCATACCATGACTACGAAATCTGGCAGATGGACGTCAAGACCGCTTTTCTAAATGGTAATTTAGAAGAGAGCGTGTACATAACACAGCCAGAGGGCTTCATAGACAGTGGGAGCAGTGGAAAGATGTGCAAACTGCTTAAATCAATCTATGGATTAAAGCAGGCATCGTAGAGCTGGAACGTCTGTTTTGATGTGGCGGTCAAAGAGTTTAACTTCATCAAAAACGTAGATGAATCTTGTATATACAAAAAGATTGTAGAGAGTAAGGTTGTTTTCCTCGTATTGTACATGGATGGCATACTCTTGATAGGAAATGATGTTTCTATGCTACACTTGGTCAAACTCTTCTTATCACAAAAGTTCTCCATGAAAGATATAGGTGATACCTCCTACATCCTGAGGATAAAGATCTATAGAGATAGATCTATGCGGATGTTTGGATTGTCCCAATCTAAGTACATAGTGCAGGGTTCCACAGCACCGCCACTGGGTTTCAGGAGGCATCGACTGTGCCGTTTTTTATAAATTTGGCACGCTAAAGAACCCTAACCTAGAATCTTAACTAGAGAATTAGATGAAACTAGAATGTAAATATCTTTACATCTAAGTGATCAAGGAATACAACCTTTGTAGACCGGTCCTTCACTTCAATAGCTCCATGTAGTAGTCCTTTCGCTCCAAGTAGTGAACTCCCGGACTCTAGAAAGGCTCCACAAGATGAAAGGAACAAACTTTCTTGAAGTCTTCGAGGCCGAAGATGATCTGCGTCGAGGAGACACTAACTCAAGCTACCTCTTCACTAATTGTGAAGCAAACAACCTAAACTAAATGGCTAATCTAGTGTAGGTTGATGAAGTAAGAATTTTTCTCACTTTAGAAATATTTTTCTCACTTATTTTCTTCACCTCCCAAAAGCTAGAGAGCTTGAGGAAGGAGATGAAGAAAATCAACCATGGAAAAAGTTAAGCGTAGAATGACAACCATGGATGAGTTAATATCATATATTAACCCTTTTAGAGACTAAACCATGGCTAATTATAATAGTTAGGTTAATAAATATTTTAAGTAAAACAAAATTGGTGGACTTAGTCAATGATTTTACAAGATTCCATTAAGTATCAACCATGACTAATTTCCACCCAATTTTGAATTACTTTAAATAATAAAACCCTTCATTATGTTAAGCATGGTGTGAGTCTTATACACCCATGTAGCATGTAGCAACAAGCATGACACATTAATATATATCACATATATATTAAGTGTATATACACAAGTGAGAAAAAGAAATGCTTAAGTGAGCAAATATTAGTTAATGTAAATTAATTTTATCACATATATAATTATACATCAAATTATTAAATCAACACTTGATTTAATAATCTGGCTATATCACATATAACCGACTAATATCATATGTATCAACTTATCGAATCAACACTTGATCCGATAACCCGGCTATATCATATATAACCGTCCGATATCACATATCGCGAGAATAGAATACGGTATCACATACTCGTATTAATATCGGTCCCGCACATATCACATATGTGGTCCTATTTCGTTTCGCCTGAGCCAGGAAACCTCTGTGTAGGATTCTAAACATTCGTCAATACGCCGGCAGTAGGTGATGATCATATCAGTCACCCATAAGCCGTCAGCGGTACTAGCTGGACGTAACGGCTACCCAGGTATTGAGCTATCGAAGATCAACAAGCAAGCATGCTCATACTCCTGCGAATCCAATAAGTAACACTACCGTACAGTCCGGTCTCTTCGTCTGATATGTCGCATATCTCAGCGTGGGGGTGGTAAACGTCAGACCCCAATAGCCTGATAAGTTATGCCGATGTGAGGCCCATAACGGTTCGAGAAACTACTGATAACACTTAAAAGTAAATCTTATCAACCCTGGCCAGGGATTTCCTGTTATGGCCAATCAAGTATAGTGCAACATCAACCCCCAATACCAGGAGAGACGAAATCCCCTCCTATCGCTCATTGCCTCCATATGACTCGGGACTGTACCCAAAAACTACTGTTTTGCACGATCTCTTGAAGGTGGTAAGGTGGAAATCAAAGCACAGTGGGAATCACACAAGACTCTATGACGATCTCGGGTCTACAGACTAACATGTACCAGTGTCACCAGAGAACTGCTATCTGACGATAGGTATAATACCATCTAGGAGTTCTCGGCGAGTCCGTTCAGTGTACTCAGTCTCCACTGAGCACCCATATACCATCACTGATGTCAAACACCAATGGATATGGGATCATCCATCGCCCATCACATGGGTCGAGAAGCGTATACGCTAGTCTACTCTGGAATATCGATGCCCCGTCTCGATACTCCCACGACTAGGAACATTTGAAGGATGTACTTACCGACTACCTCTGCCCCACTAGTATGATCTGCATCATAATCCCGGTAGTCAATTACTCATCTTAAGGGCTTTATCAACATGTAATAGAGAGACGGTTAGTGTACATGTTAAGATAAAGAGCAACCAGATAGCATACTATCATGTCGAGCAAGAAAGTCCTCCCTATATATGTCCAAGCATCCACTATAATATACATCACATGTATAATAATGGCCTCTAGGGCATACATATAACTAACAATCTCCCACTTGCACTAAGGCCATTTGTTGTAGTATCTCATACTCAACATCCCTTAAAAGTCTCTCTAGGTAAATCCCTCTGTGAGTGGATCCGCCATATTTTCCTTCGCTTCAACTCTCCTTACCTTGATTCCTTGGAGATCAACCATCTTCCTAATCAGGCGATACCGTCCTTAGAATATGTCTGGATGGTTGATGGGACCGGTGTTCCTAGGCTAAAGCCACAACTCCTTTATTGTCACAATAACAGTTATTGGACGCTTAATAGTAGGAACCATGTTCATCTCATGAACAAAAAATATCCAGACATCCACTTTGGTAGCATCGTTGGTAGCGATGTATACAGCCTTTATCGTCTAGTTTGCCACGATATCTAGCTTGGAATAATTCCAACATACCGTCCCTCTACTGAGGGTAAAGACAAAGCCCGAGACTGAATTTCAGTCTACCTTATCACTCTAAGAGCACGAATTGGTAAAGGACTCCCACTGGAGTTCACCGTTACCAAACACCAAGAACATTTCTTCAGTGCTTCTCAAGTACTTAAGAATGTCCTTCACAGATGTCTAGTGATTCTCCCAAAATCCGATTGATTCTTAATCACTACACCTAGTGAGTTAGCTACATCTGGTCTGGTACATAACATCGCATACATGATAGAGCCTACTGCGGAAGCATAGGGTATCCCTTGCACGTGAGCTCTCTCCAAATCGGTCTCGGGAGAGATCTTTTTGGAAAGAGTGATTCATGAGTAAGTGGGTGAACCACCACGCTTAGAATCTTTCATACTAAACCCCTTTAGATGGTGTTAATATACCTGGATTTGGAACACTCCCAACATCCGCTTAGATCTATCACCATAGATCATTATCCACAAGATGTATTAGGTACCATCCAGATCTTCCATGGAGAATCCTCGTGATAAGAGGAGCTTGACCGAGTGTAGCATAGGAAACTATTTCCTATCAAGAGTATGTCATCTACATACAAGACAACCTTACTCTCTACAACCTTCTTATATATACAAGGTTCATCTACCTTTTTGATGAAGTCAAACTCTTTGACTGCCACATCAAAATAGATGTTCCAACTCCGCGATGCGTGCTTTAATCCAGATGGACTTAAGCATATCCACTAGAGAAAAGATTTCATCATAAACCACACCTGGTTATTGACGAAAACCTTTTACAACAAGTCTAGCTTTGAAAGTCTCAACTTTTCCATCTACACCAAGAATCTTCTTAAGATCCACTTGCTCCCGATGGGTTTTACCCCTTCAGGTGCAACATTCAAAGTCATATTTTGTTGGTGTACATGGATTCCATCTCTGATTGCATAGCATCCAGCCAATTCACAGAGTCCCCACTCGTGATGGCCTGCCTGAACCTGGTTGGGTCATCATCTACCATGATGCAATCCTCGCTCCCACCGTCACCGAGGAAACCGTAGTATCTCTTAGGTGGATGAGAAATCCTACCAGATTCATGGAGAGGCTGAGGTTCGTTGGATACTATTGAATTCTTTGGTTCCACTAAATCATCAGCTATTAGTTTATCCAGCTGGAACTCCTTCCAGTTCTACCTCATGACCACTAATTTCTTCAAAAGAAATTCCTTTCTAAAAAGGTGGCATGCTGAGAAACAAAATACCTTTTGCTCCTCAGAATGGTAGAAGATATCCCCTTGCAAATGTTTGGGATATCCAACAAACTTATACAGAACTGACCTTGCCTCGAGTTTGTCCGAATTTTGTCTTTCAACATAGGTCGGACAACCCCATATCTTAACTCGTTTAAGACATGGCCTCTTCCCATTCCATATATCATATAGAGTGGTAGGCACTGATTTGGATGGAACCCCATTCAATAAGTATGTAGCTTCTCAAGTGCATAACCCTAAAAGGAAACAGGTAACTCAGCAGTACTCATCTTAGAGCGCACCATGTCTCATAGGGCGCAATACCTCTGCCCCGATACACCATTGTGCTATGGTGTAGATGGAGGAGTAAGCTGAGAGAGAATTCTATTCTCTTTTTTAAATAATCCAGGAACTCCGTGCGCAAGTATTCTCCTCCTCGATCACATCGAAGGACCTAATACTTCTACCCTTCTGGTTTCTCAACTTCAAGCTTATATTCCTTGAATTTCTCAAAAGTTTCAGACTTGTGTTTCAACAGGAACCTATGTTCGAATATCGAGAGATGATCAGTGAATATAATGAAGTATGAGGAACCAACCCTGGCATTTGTAGACGTAGGACCGTATACATCATCATGTATCCGTCCCAAGAGTTCAACAACTCTTTCTCTGTTTCCAGTAAACGGAGTATTGGACATTTTACCTTTAAGACAAGACTGGCAAGTATTATAAAATGAAAATTCGAACGGATTCAAATATTCATCCTTATATAACTTAGCTAGTCGTGTCGTATTGATATGACCTAGTCTACAATGCCACAAGAAGGATTCGTTCATTTCTGAACTACTCCTCTTGAGTATGTTCTGCATACTTTGAACTGTGGTTTGACTTAGATCCGGTTCCGGCAAGAGAGCGAAGCGATCGACCATTTTAGGGCCCGGGTGGCGCATAGGCCCCGCCGATTGAGGGTAGGCCCCGCCAATTGAGGGCGCACCTCGCCTCGTCAAGTCAGTGAAGCCCAGCGGAACGGATAGGAAAGTGAACGAAGTGAACGATTGAGTATATGTCATTATATAACGTGCCTGATCCAATCAACTTTTGATTAAGGACAATGTTCACAACATTATCCAGCATATACAAAATTATATCCTTCTTTAACTTAATAAAGAAAATGATGTAATGTTGTATATCAGGTTCGGTATCTAATAACATTTGTTCAGAATCAATGTATTTACCATTTGGTAATACAAGGTGATATTTGCCAACTGATTTGGCTGCAACAATTGCACCATTCTCTAACACTTAGAGGCATATTACCCAATCCCAGTTCTCTACCTTTCTGTAGCCCATGTAACAGATTACATATGTGGGATCCTAATCCGGTATCTCATACCTAAGATGTAGAGGATACTGAGAAACAGTTCTTGGTAATGAACACACTCGAAGAATATGCATCAACATGCTTATTTTTCAATTGGGTCGCGTAGGAATCCGGTTATTCCCTTATTTCCTGCTCGGACTTATAACAATTATAAGATAGAGCGGAACCAACGTTTCCCAGCTCAGTATAATAAGCAGGTTCGGTCAATAAACCCATATTATTATCTTGATTAAGGCATGTTACGGTCGCTACCAGGATAGAGAGAGGAGAAAACACTCTACGTATGCTCTTGCAAGATCAGATTGGTTATTATTTTATCTAATCAGGATGGCTCCCACAGTTTTTATCAAATCTTCCTTCAAACCCTAAAAGGTAAGACTAGCCGGGATTAATTACACCCTACAAGTTTGCCAATCTTTCGGCCAGGCCAGTGTCGGTACTTTGAGGGAGGTTTCCCGTGCTTTCGCACGGACCTAATTAAAATAAATCTCATTTTTCCAGGGGCGTAACCCCGTTAAAACTTTTCTAGACACCTACTTGATCGGCTAATTGTAATGTGCAAAACTCTCGCAGGAGTAACTCTGTGGGTATCGGGATCCAACTATTTCATAGAAAGTATGCAATCTCATTGCAAATTTCAACACTTGAAATTCTCGATAATATTTTGCCCCTAGCAACTTATGACCTTAGCTATGTTCAACAAATCATAAGTGCTAGCCAAGTTCAACCCGTCATTTCATGATTGAATTAAACCCACCCGTACGACCCTTAGCTAAGGTCAACAAAGCCGTATGATTACCTTAACTCAATCTCATCATATACTGCAGATAAGCACTAATTAGCTACCGCACGCTACGCCTTGGCTAAGATCAACAAACGAAGTACGAATACTAAAAAGTACTTATCTAAAATGACGGAGGGCTACGACAGGGTATTAAGAAAACCTTTTGCGTAATAAACTTGATATCGTTGTAGAATCAAGTGATTTTGAAAAGGAGTATTTTTAGGCTTTTACTAGTTTTGCTAAAGAGGTCATTCCCGGTGAAGGGATCTCGGCTCTTTCCTCATCGAATGAGGTGCTGGATATTTCATAAATACCACTATGCAAAACATGAACTAAAAAAGCAATCAAAAACAAAACTGAGTGGTTTGTAGCATCTGCTAGTTTCGCTAAAGTGATCACTCCCGATGAAGGGATCTCGGCTCTTTCCTTATCGAATAAGGTGTTGGATATTCTATAAGGAATACCACTATGCAAAGCAAGAACTAGAGCTACCCGTTTTTAAAACAAGATTCTACAACATCTTTAGGTTTCTTTTATTTCATTAATCTCATTAATGAAGTAACATCATTTATGCTTCCTAAGTATCACAGAAGAAACAAAAATATAACGTACGCTTATGTCATCCTCATTCGCCACAGTGTCCCGTTATGCACCGTTAGGTTACTTAACTAACGGCATAGCGGGGCGGGACTAGCACGGATGCAAAACATAAGCAACACTTATTATATATCATATATATAATAACAACATTCGTCTCATCATATAAAGTGATCACATCACAGAATGTCAGCAACAGAAGATAACATATGAAATATTGGATATAGTAGGAATTTCGTGTTTTAAATTAAGCCGGTAAAAAACACGGATTCCACGGTCGCTATGAATAGCCAAACCCACATCCCTAGACCCCTACGAGAGCGGCAAGCAACCCTACCAATTCTAGAGTTAAGAGACCCGGTCTCAACTTCTCGAGATGGTCTCCCACTGGACTCTAGAACCCGATTACTTGTGCTCTCCTCCTTAGGTCTATCCTAATGCGGAAAAGTAAATAATATACATCAATGGTGACATCATCCTCAACCCAGAAGTGCCCCAATAAAAGAATATTACATACAAGTTTTTACATGAATGAAAATGAATAACTCTCATCTCACGCAAAAAACTCGGCTATTCAAAATACGACGATCCAATATAATATATCACAGCAACACATAACATCACATGTCATCAACGCAAGTAAATATACGTATTCCAATTGTTGTTGGCATATTGCAACGAAACCAGCGATACACCACATATTACACTTATGGTCACAGAAAAGAAAGTGAAAACTACAACAATTGGAATCTGCAACCACCTTAGTATCATAAACCCAATGTATCACATACTTTGGATTTCATGCCTAACCAAATGAATTCCTTAGACATCGCATGCCTAATAATTATAAACCCCGCATTTTAGTCTCGATATTGAAAACACTTTTCAATAACCAGTAGGGTAATTCAACAAGATTCCCGACAACCTGATCGAATGCTCGTCGGAAACTTTAGTGGACGGCCACACCCCCGATGCCGTCGACAAAGTGCACTTAGGAGGAACACCGCGGCTACAAGCACCCAGGAGGATGCTTTTGGCAACGGGGTTCTCCTACGGTCACTTGGTCAGGGAAATGGGGCGTGGCTATCTAGTAAGGTTACCCGGCGAGTATCCGCGTACGCTACATAATTGCGACAGACTTTTGATCCACATCAAAATCCCGTGGCAGCCGATCACATGAGACTAAATTGCTAGATTTATAAAATTCAAATTAGTTTTCACAAAACTAATTATTGTGGATTCCAAATATTGTACCACAATCACAGATAGCAAGACGATGTTAAATTTTTCGATCGAATCTACAAACACCCAAAATTTCCCAGAGAGCTCAACACTTGAGCACAGTTTAAAAAATACCCAGAACATGCCACAGAACCTATGGACCAACTGTAGAAGGGCCAACCCTTGCCTCACCTATGGAGCCATGGAACTACAGCAAACCCTAGGGTTTGGCGGCGGTTCCGAAGGTCACAGAATCGAGTTAGGGTTTCGTTCTTCTAGAGGGTCCATGGAATCACCTGCATGATTTTCTGATGATTTTAAACTTGGAAAAATCCAACTCTTGGAAAATTTCCAATGAGTGAGAAAAATTGGGTATTTGATATTCATTCGAACTTTTTAACGTCGTCAAGATAACCCGAAACGATGTTAGAATTATGACTACGAAGCACTCCGAATTGCCTATGCACAAAAATAACATCACATGAAATCTTAGCAAAAACAAGGAACACCTGAAACACCAAAACCCAAAGACTGGAACACCATAAAAACTTGAAGCCTGAAGCCAACTAAAAAGAAAATGGGCCGGTTTTCGAGTGAATGTGGCCGGCCAAAATCCGGTGAGGAAGGCACAAATTTCTGTGGTGTTCATGTTACATCTCATATAACATTCTGCAACTGCTTAAAAAAATTTAGACACTCTGAAAATTTCGACAGAAACTAAGTTTTCGTTTCGAGTGTTTCGGAGTTATTTCGGTTTCGTAATTCTACAAATATCGTCTAATTCTCTAGCATGGCTCTGATACCACTGCAGGGTTCCACAGCACCGCCACTGGGTTTCAGGAGGCATCGACAATGCCATTTTTTATAAATTTGGCGCGCTAAAGAACCCTAACCTAGAATCTTAACTAGAGAATTAGACGAAACTAGAATGTAAATATCTTTACATCTATGTGAACAAGGAATACAACCTTTGTAGACCGGTCCTTCACTTCAATAGCTCCGTGTAGTAGTCCCTTCGCTCCAAGTAGTGAACTCCCGGACTCTAGAAACGCTCCACAAGATGAAAAGAACAAGCTTACTTGAAGTTTTCGAGGCCGAAGATGATCTGCGTCGAGGAGACACTAACTCAAGCTATCTCTTCAATAATTGTGAAGCAAAAAACCTAAACTAAATAGCTAATCTAGTGTAGGTTGATGAAGTGGGAATTTTGCTCACTTTAGAAATATTTTTCTCACTCATTTTCTTCACCTCCCAAAAGCTAAAGAGCTTGAGGAAGGAGATGAAGAAAAGCAACCATGGAAAAAGTCAAGTGTAGAATGGCAACCATAGGTGAGTTAATATCATATATTAACCCTTGTAGAGACTAAACCATGGCTAATTATAATGGTTGGGTTAATAAATACATTAAGTAAAACAAAATTGGTGGACTTAATCAATGATTCTATAAGCTTCCACTAAGCATCAACCATGACTAATTTCCACACAATTTTGAATTACTTTAAATAATAAAACCCTTCATTATGTTAAGCATGGTGTGAGTCTTATACACCCATGTAGCATGTAGCAACAAGCATGACACATTAATATATATCACATATATATTAAATGTACACATACAAGTGAGAAAAAGAAATGCTTAAGTGAGCAAATATTAATTAATGTAAATTAATATATCACATATATAATTATATATCAAATTATTAAATCAACACTTGATTTAATAATCCGGCTATATCACATATAACCGACTAATATCATATGTATCAACTTATCGAATCAACGCTTGATCCGATAACCCGGCTATATCACATATAACCGTCCGATATCACATATCACGAGAATAGAATACAGTATCACATACTCGAATTAATCTCGGTCCCGAACATATCACATATGTGCTCCTACTTCGTTTCGCCTGAGCCAGGAAACCTCTGTGTAGGACTCTAAAGACTCGTCAATACGCCGGTAGTAGGTGATGATTATATCAGTCACCCATAAGCCATCAGCGGTACTAGCTGGACGTAACGGCTACCTAGGTATTGAGCTATCGAAGATCAACAAGCAAGCATGCTCATACTCCTGCGAATCCAATAAGTAACACTACCGTACAGTCCGGTCTTTTCGTCTGATATGTCGCATATCTCAGCCTGGGGGTAGTAAACGTCAGACCCCAATAGCCTAATAAGTCATGCCGATGTGAGGCCCATAATGGTTCGAGAAACTACTGATAACACTTACCAGTAAATCTCAGCAATACTGGTCAGGGATTTTCTGTTATGGCCAATCAAGTATAGTGCAACATCAACACCCAATACCGGGAGAGACGAAATCCTCTCCTATCGCTCATTGCCTCCATGTGACTCGGGACTGTACCCAAAAACCACTGTTTTGCACGACCTCTTGAAGGTGGTAAGGTGGAAATCAAAGCACGGTGGGAATCACACAAGACTCTATGAAGATCTCCGGTCTACAGACTAACCTGTACCAGTGTCATCAGAGAACTTCTATCTGACGATAGGTATAATACCATCTAGGAGTTCTCAGCGATTCCGTTCAGTGTACCCAGTCTCCACTATGCACCCGTATACTATCTCTAATGTCAAACACCAATGGATATGGGATCATCCATCGCCCATCACATGGGTCGTGAAGCGTATACACTAGTCTACTCTGGAATATTGATGCCCTATCTCGATACTCCCATGACTAGGACCATTTGAAGGATGTACTTACCGACTACCTCTGCCCCACTAGTATGATCTGCATCATAATCCTGGTAGTCAAGTACTCATCCTAAGGGCTTTATCAACATATAATAGAGAGACAATTAGTGTACATGTTATGATAAAGAGCAACCAGATAGCATACTATCATGTCGAGCAAGAAAGTCCTCCCTATATATGTCCAAGCATCCACTATAATATACATCACATATATAATAATGGCCTCTAGGGCATACATATAACTAACACATAGACACCATACTAAAGAGATTTAGTATGGAAGATTCTAAGCATGGTAATTTACCTGCTTGTTCAGGAATCACTCTCTCTAAAGAGATGTCTCCCATGACTGATTTGGAGAGGGCTCGCATAACTGTGATACCCTATGCTTCTACAGTTGGGTCTATCATGTATGCAATGTTATGTACCAGACCGGATGTAGCTTACACACTAGGTGTAGTGAGCAGATATCAATCAAATCCTGGGGGAAAACACTGGACAGCTGTGAAGAACATTCTTAAGTACTTGAGAAGGACTAAAGAAATGTTCTTGGTGTATGTTAACGGTGAACTCCAGGTAAAGTCCTTTACCGATTCGAGTTTCCAGAGTGATAAGGACGACAGTAAGTCCGTCTCGGGTTTTGTCTTCACCCTCAATGGAGGGGCGGTATGTTGGAAGAGTTCCAAGCAAGATACTGTAGCAGACTCGACGATAGAGGCTGAATACATCGCTGCCAACGATGCTGCCAAAGAGGCTGTCTGGATGAAGAAGTTCATTGCTAAACTTGGTGTGGTTCCATCCATTGAGCATCCAATACCTTTTTATTGTGATAACAATAGAGCTGTGGCTTTGACCAAGGAACTCCGGTCCCATCAGCGATCCATACATATTCTTAGGCAGTATCGCCTGATCCGGGAGATAGTAAATCGCCGGGAGATCGAGGTCAGTAGAGTTGACACGAAGGACAACACAGCGGATCCACTCACGAAGGCTCTCTCCCAGATGCATTTTAAGAGACTTTTTGGGATGTTAGGTATGAGATACTACAACAACTGGCCTTAGTGCAAGTGGGAGAATGTTAGGAATATGTATACCCTAGATTCCATTATTGTATGATATAACGGATGCTTGGACATATATATACAGGACTTTCTTGCTCGACATAATAGTATGCTATCTGGTTGCTCTTTATCTTAACATGTACACTTGAATTATTATACCGTCTCTCTGATACATATTGATAAAGCCCTTAGGATGTTTGCTTGACTACCAGGACTATGATGCAGATCATACTACTGGAACTTGTGTAGTCCACAAGCACATCTTTTAAATGTTCCTAGTCGAGAGAGTATCAAGACAGGGTATCGATATTCCAGAGTAGACTAGTGTGTACGTTTCTTGACCCTGTAGGAGGCGATGGTTGATCCCATAATCATTGGTGTTTGACATCAAAGATTGTACACAGGTGCTCATTAGAGAATGGGTACACCGAACAGGACTCGCCGAGAACTCCTAGATGGTACTATACCTATCGTCAGATTGCAGTTCTCTGGTGACACTGGTAAAGATTAGTCTAGACCCGAGATCGTCATAGTGTCTTGTATGGTTCCCACTGCGCTTTGATTTCCTCCCTACCACGGCTCAAAAGAGTCGTGCAAACAGGTGGATTTTGGGTACAGTCCTGAGTCACATGGAGGCAGTGAGCGATAGGAGGGGTTTCTTCTCTCCCGATGTTGGGAGTTGATGTTGCGCTATGCTCGATTGGCTATAACAGTAAGTCCCTGGCCAGGGCTAATGAGATTTACTGGTAAGTGTTATCAGTAGCTTCCCGAACCGTTATGAGCCACACATCGACATGACTTATCAAGTTACTGGGGTCTGACGATTCCACCCCTAAACTCGATATGCGACATATCAGACGAAGAGACCGGACTGTATGGTAAGTATTACTTATAGGCTTCATGGGAGTTTGGACAAGCTTGCTTGTCGATATTCTAATCGCTCAGTACTTGGGTAGCCGTTACGTCCAGCTAGTACCGCTGACGGCTTGTGCGTAACTGATGTGATCATTACCTACTGCTGGCGTATTGACGAGTCTTTAGAGTCTCACATAGAGGTTTCCTAGTTCAAGCGAAACGAAGTGTGGGAGCCTGATTAAATACGAGTATGTGATACCGTATTCTAATCTGGCGACATTTGATATCAGTTAGGTTATATGTGATATAACCAGATTATTTAATCAAGTGTTGATTTGATAATGTGATATACAGATAAATGATATTAGTCAGTTATATATGATATAACCGGATTATTAAATCAAGTGTTGATTTAATAATTTGATATATATTTATATTTGATATAATTATATATTAACTAATATTAAGCTCGCTTAAAGTTTATATTCTCATTATATATATATATATATATATATGAGAATAATAGAGGAAAGATGCCATAGGAAGGAATTTCCTCCTATGGCGTCGAGAAACCACACACTCCATTGTGTTTTCCGACGATCGGAATGTATCATCTTCATCGTTATCATCTAAGATGTGAATACACCAAATTTCATGTGATTCTACAACTTTTTCACCGTTGATTTAGTAATGTAAAAAGTTCAATTATCGGTAAACCGTTAATTTTGAACCCACTAATTCAACGGTGAAAAAGTTGTAGAATCACATGAAATTTGGTGTACCCATATCTTAGATGATAACGATGAAGATGATGCATTCCGATTATCGGAAAACACGATGGAGGGTGTGTTTTTTTGACGCCATAGGAGGAAATTCCCTTCTATGGTCTCTCTCTCTATATATATATATATATATGTGTGTGTGTGTGTGTGTGTGTGTGTGTGTGTGTGTGTGTGTGTGTGTGTGTATTTGGATTTTCTATTTTGAGAAAATAGAAAATGAGGTGGAAAATGGGGAGATATTTGAGGAATGGATGAAGCATGGCATATGCATTATTTTATTTGTTTGGCTTTACTATTGAAGCATGGTGCATATTTTCTATGCGAAAATATTCATGCTTCAATGAGTGAAGAATATATGTGAGCCATTCTTCATTCTTTGCTTGGATGCTAGCTTATTTTTCTTGCTCTCTCCATTTTTCTTGTTCATTTTCCTTCAAGCCCTAACCCTTATATGAGTTTTGAACCCAAGGGCTTGTGAGAATTCTTAGTGAGCTAAAACGCCTACTTCATCAAGTTACACTAGATTAGCCATTTATTTTAGGTTGTTCCTTTCACTAATAGTTGATTAGTGAAGAGGTAGCTTTACCTAGAGAAGCTTCAGTATGGATCATCTTCGGTTTGGATCAAGAAGCAAGCTCGGTCTTTCTTCAAGTAGAGCCAAGAGGAGTCGTAGGGACTACTACTCAGAGCTTGAGAAGAGAAGAACTTGGTCTACAAAGGTTGTAGTTCCATCACTTAGTTGTAGATCTTGCTTTATCATATCTTAAACCCCAATACTCTAGTTATATTCTATGTTAGTGTAGCTTAGCATCCCAAAAATTTTAAAATTGCATACTTGATGCTTGTGTAACCTAGTAGTGGTTCTAAGACACTCTTTCAGTTATTTCTTATTGAAAGAATAATGCATGCTTGAGAAAAGAAAAGGGATGAGCCATTGTTGACTTGCCTCATGACTTGATCATTTGCAAATTTACTTTCTCTCTCCATACTTTCGTCTCCTTCTTCCTCAAGATCCTAACCCTCACATGAGTTGTGAACTCTAGGGTCTCATGAGATAAAATACTCCATTAGATACTCTATATCTTCTAGGCTACTTAGCTTAGAAAACTAGATACCCTAGTTATCTCGGTTTAGAGGTTGGAGCTTGAGATATAGACTTTCGGGTGGATCATCTTTTTTTCCTCACCTCAAGCATGGATTATTTTCTATGGAAAATAATCAACCATGCTTGAATAGTGAGTCCTAACCAATAAATCAAATGAATGAGCCATGCTTGACTCCATACCTCAAATATCTCCATTTACACCACATTAATCTATTTTTCAAAATAGATAAATCAAAATAATGAGGTGTCCCCTTTTAGAAGCATGTCTTGTGATATTACAAGAATGCTCTCACCGTATATACATACTCGTATTCTTATTTCGAAAAATACGAATACAATGAGATAATAATAATCCAATGATATAATATTAGGATCCGGCTTAAACCAAAGCCCAGTAGTATTATCCGTCCGAACAACATCCATGTAGCCAGTACACGTATGCGATCGGAACCCTGCCGTAAAACCATACGTCCTCTACATCGTTTTGCCCAAAGCAGAGAAACTCTCTGTGTGGGACTCTAAAGACTCGACAGTATGCTGGCAGTGGGTTTAACCACAAGTCCATCAGTGGTACTAGCTGTACGTAACGACTACCCAGGTATCTGTCGATAAGAAGGCCGATGGGCAAACTCATCTGAACTCCTACTGAGCCTATCTGTGACAATCTCCGTACAGTCTGGTCTGTTCATCTAAGATACTCGCATATCGGGCTTAGGGGGATGGTAACCGTTAGACCCCTAAAAGAGCAATAAGTCGTGCCGGAGTAGAGCTCAATACACCCTGAGATACTACTGGAGTACCTACCAGTAAATCTCGCTTGCTCTGGCCAGGAACTTTATGTAATGGCTTTCCGAACACAGCGCGATATCAACCCCCAATACCGGGAGAGACGAATCCTATCTCACCGCTACTGCCTCCAAGTGCTTCGGGACTGCATCCAACTACTACTTGTTTGCATGACTCTTTTGAGCCGTGGTAAGGTAGTAATCTAAGTGCAGTGGGGACACACTTGAGACGAATAGTGATATCAAGTCAACGGACTAGGTTGTACTCATGCCACCCGGGAACTGCTACCTGACGATAGGTATAATACCAACCAGCAGTTCCCACCGAGTCCGTCCAGTGTAACTAATAACCCAATGAGCACATGTATATTATCTCCGGTACGATATACCAATGGCTGTGGGACAGACCATCTCCCCTGCTGGGATAAGAAACGTATACACTAGTCTACTCTGGAGTATCGATTCCCCGTCTCGATAATCCTACGACTAAAGACCTGTATAATGATGTGCTTATAGACTACCCAGCCCCCACTAGTATGACTACCACCACAACGTCAAGCAAAGATCTTAAGGGCTCTACCAATATGTATAAGCGATATGCTAAAAGAAACACATGCACATATTGAGGTAGAATCAAATCAAGTAGCATACTACCATTTTGAGCAAGACTGTTATTAGAACTGTGAATATCCCAAGCTTCTATAATGTAATATATAATCCAGTATGAAACAATAATGACATTTAGGGCATATATCACTAACAATAGTCATTATAGTTTGTATCGAAATTTGAACTTTGTGGAACAATTGTTGGAGCAAATGCATAAAAGCACAAAAGTCCAAACTATATTTTTGTCAAATATTTTATTTACTAATTATATTTTGAAACGCTTCTTATCGACGTTTTCAACCGTCAACCGTCGGTAATGCCCACGACGGTTGTGAATGGTTATCACCAACGGTCTCAACCGCCGCGAACGGTTTGTCGCCGACGGTTCCAGCCGTTGCCGAACGGTTTTTCTCCGACGGTTCCAACCGTTGGTAATGTCCGTTCGGATCCAACCGTTTGGGAGGCTATATAAAGCCATCTCCTGAAGGCAAATACAACAACAAAAAGCAAAACACACGAAATTCTTTATTTCTTTTTTCACTGCATTTTGAGTATCTGACTTCGAAACAAAAAGGGTACTAACGCTGCTCCGGCGACTTGTGCAAGCCGGAGTACCAAAAGGGCCGGACGAGTTGTATCTTGGGATTAAATCGCCTTTTATATTTCTGATTTACAAAGATCATGATTACAAGTATCACAAGTTTTTGTAAATTTATGTTTTGAGATAAAAAGTTTTAAACAATTATTTTTAACAATATTTTCCAACACATCAGCCAAAATATGTTGTCGCTCTGCAAATTTTTAATGTGCAACTTCATATTCGGTCATCAATTGTTCTTTTTACCAAAACAAAAAAAGGGTTCTTGGTGAATGTATAAGAATGCATATATGTTGCCTTGTATATCCTCTTGTTCCTCTTCCATCATGTTTGTAGGGTACTCCATACATGCATGATGCATGCTCTATTGTTCATATAGGATTGGATATTTTTGGATTAAAGAGAGGTCTCATGGCCTGTTTGCTTGAGGCTTTCCTCTGAATCCAAGGGATTCAAAAGTACATCAAAAAACATCATCATTCTTTTTTCTTGGCCAAGAGCAAACTAGGGCACTTTAATAAATAATTGGATGGTTTTTGTCTTTCATATATTGCTTTTGCCTCACCTTGCTTTTGCCTCTTCTAAAATATGAAGCCACGCATGGACCCACCATTTCTCACTATTAATTATAACTAGCTAGGCTTAAGTCATCCCATAAATCTTTAAATCCTCCTAATTAGTCAAGTAATTAATCTTTATATAGTGGGCTTACTTAAGTGTTAATATGTGATGGGGTCAATTAAAATAATCTATATTGTAGCTCAAATGTCACTACACCTTGGACAAAAATACAATTTCTATTAAGCTAGAGCAATAACTTGCAGTCTAGATCCTGATCATCTCCCTGTTAAAGAAATAAAAACAGATACAATCTCAATATTTGTAACATGTACATAAACAACTTGTCTATTTATTGAAGATAAAAAAATATGAGTAAACTTATGATATTATAAGATTATTATTAGGCTAAATTTCAACTTGCTACCATGAACCATGGGCACTTTCCCTAAGTGATACCAAGAACTTTCAAAATGATGGATTAACACCATGAGCTTCCAAAAGTATCAACCAACCTCCGTGATTGTGTTAAAGGAAAATCACAAAATTACCAAAATACCCCTCTCTTATAATAAAAAAGACTATATTTGCAAAAAAAAAGAGGGGTGTTTTGGTAATTTTGTAATTTTCGATTACCGCCATTCGTTTTTTTTTATACTTTTGAAAGTTCATGATGTCAATCCATCATTTTGAAACTTCATGATATCATTTAGGAAAAGTGATTATAGTTTATGGTAACAAGCCGGAATTTAGGCTTATTATTAACTAATATGGGTTCTCTTGGTTCTTGCACTTCTTTTTTATTTTTCCCACATAAAGGTGGATATAATCATGGGCTTGCAGTGTTTGAGAGAAAAGAGTGCTCCTTGAAAGAATCTTCCTATAGTAGGGTTCAGCTTTTGTTTCTCTCCTTCAGTGTCTAATACATTCTTTTTTCCTGTTTATTATGAACTCCTTATCAAGTGCTTGATAGAAATTCATCAATCAACTTATTGATAATTTTTGGTGTCAGCTCATAACTTAATTTTATCAGTACTGACTAGTATTCAGCACGCTGCAATACACAAGTTTGTATATATTTAATGTCATGAAAAGAAGAAGGTTTATTTAAAGAATTTAGTTAAAATAATGGGGCTTTTACTAAATGGGCCCTCAAAAATTGGCTGATTACTAAAATATCCCTCAATACTTAATAATTACAATTTACTCTCTTAAAACACTAAATGATTTCTAAGGGTCCCCCGACTTGCCAAAAAAAATCCTTTTCTTTCACTCCATTAGGCATCTATCCGAAGAAAGTCGAGGCTAGGGTTTTAACACCCCAAAACCCTCTCCTACATAAAATCCCTAAGTTCGCACCCAAATCAAAATTAGAGTTATGGATTTGAACTATCAAAACTCAATTCGATCATCATATAAGCAGGATCTTCTTTCTCAACCTTTGCTTTTCATGTATTAGTGGAATGCGAATGTGGCACAAACTAAAGCTAAGTGAAAAATATAAATTGAAGGGAGAAAATCGAAGATGATTGGGAAGAAAACTCTGAAATAGAAAAAAGACCGATTATCGAATTTGGGTGACGGTAATTTGGGAGGTATTAAAAATTATCAAAAGTATTGAGGAACTAAAAGGTAATAATTTAAATGTTTTGGAGGAGTAAGCAGTAATTATTAAGTATTGGGGTGTTTTACCAATTAGCCATGTTTTGAGGGGCCATTTGGTAAAAAACCCTAAAATAATACAGTGTTTTTTAAAGGCTTTCAGTGGGATTTTTTTTATTTTGTAAATTTTATAAAATTAGCTACATTTTAAATATTTTTTCTCCTTAAAATTAACCATGATAATTTTCCATATCTCCACTTTGGATTGTTTAAAGTTAGGTTTTTTAGTGTAGAAACTCTAAAAGGTACTACTAGATTTGGTTTCTATTTCGGTCTAACTTTGAATTTTGAACTTTGGAGTCAGAGAAGGATAATTAACTTTTCTTTAGTCTTAATTGAGCTCTGGTCCATTATAAATTGCAATCATTTTTCTCCATTTTTCCTTATGTTCTCGTAAAATCTTGACAGAGTTGCAATTATATTAGTAGAAATAAAACTGAAAGAAGAACTAACCTGGTAGAATTTAGAGATACTAAGATAAAATATGAGCTATGATAATTCTTGATCGTTGATGAGACCAAAATATGACAGAATCTTATATATGATCCATTGTTAATCTTGTTACATGTCCCTTCCACTATATCAGAACTTCTAAGTTGTGATGAGAGTTGAAAGATATATTTTTATATTCTAACACGTCCATGCGCACTAGCATTTGGCAAGTTTGAGGGTCCTTCATTCCAAGACCTAAATATTTAGCGCAATGGTATTCTTTGTAATTTGAAATTAAGTAGCGCATCTGATCAGAATAGAATCTGGGTTGTTTTAATATCATATTAAATGTTCGTTACACTAACACCAAAACTCCGAAGTAGTAACGAGAACTGAGAGATATATATGTTTTAACAAATCAAAAACCTATTCTTTCTTCTTTAACACCAAAACTAATTAAAGCTAAAAATTATGAAAAAGAATACATAAGAGATCGACTAACATCAACCTTCAAAATTTATCTGGTCCATAAAAACTCTGTATAAAGGAGAAAATAATTAGGAGAAAATAATTAATTAACTTTCTATGCAGTGAGAAACTTCTTAAAAATATTGATTTTAAATCTATATAAGGAAATAATACATTCCAATTTTATATGAGAAAAAGTTCTTATCATGTGATACAGTGGTTTCCTGAGTCACGTAATACTGCATGACCACAAATTTCAAATCACATTGAGAGGCTAGGTGCCATATCCACTGCATGTAACCACAAAAGGTCAAATCCCTTCTTGATTTATTTATTTTATTTTAAAGAAAAACTGTGCATCACTCATAGTGGTAGATAAAATGTGGCATGCAATTAAAGCAGGAAAAGTTCCAAGCAAATCTAAGGGAATCCACATATACAGTAGCTACAACTTCTTTAAGTTTCTTTCCAAATTTCAAATCACATTGAGAGGTGGTGATTAGTTTGGTAAAATTAGCTTTCAAATCTCACAATTGTATATATAAGCTTTAGTTATCAGTCTAATTGAGAAATGCAATATATAATTCTATTATCTTAAATAAAGAAAAAAAAAATTGTTATAAGTTTTTACAACAAGAGACTTGATGTTTGACCACACACCTCTCCATCCACTTCTACCTGCTATTATTGCTTTTTCCCTTTTTTCGGGAAGCTGCACATGACGTTCTCGTAATTAAATGAAATAAAATATTCAGAAATACGAGAAAAAACATTAGACTTGAGATGATCTACATCAACCTTTTGCACGTGAGATGCATGCGAGCATATGTTAGCATCATATACAAAAATTTTGAAAACAATTTTGGAGATTTTTATTGGAGATAATATTTCAGAGAGTTTTAGTTAATTAACGACATCAAAACTGTATTTTATCAAAGAAACTTGTCCTATCTGCCTTGAATACTTTTATCAAAGAAATATATGCATGTCTGTAATAGATGAGATTACTAGTTAAAAATATGCAAAACAAAACAATAATATGCATCATACCAATAATACACACACAAATATTTTGCAATAAAAAGTTATGCAAAAAATTGTAAATTATTTCTATTTTATTGATTGACCAGAATATTCTAAATAGGGCCAAGGCCGGCTCATTTGGATGCGTTTAATTACTCATTCAACACCAGCAATTAGCAAATTAAACATCATAAAATAATGCACATATTTGTCACTTACATAGTCATAACAAAAGGACAAAGATTGAATCGGATTAAACAAACAAAGATATATATCAATATTTGACCCTAACTTTACTATATATTAGGTGACACTTTTTGAAGGAAAAAATAGGGCAAAACATCCTAATCAATAAAATAAATTAAAATATAAAATGTTTACCAAACGAAACATGCATGTATCGAGGTAAACCATAACTGTTTGAACTAATATCTTCTAATTTTATTTATGAGAGGACAACAAATTCATCATCTTTCACACAAATGCAACCACACGATATAAGTTCTACACCACACAATAAGAAAATCGTCGATACATTATATAAAAATTACAGACGCCAAAGAAAAGGTTACTATTATTTATATCAAACGTTGACTGATGATCAAGCTCCTTCTTTATTTTTGTTATTATCCAATAGACGAATGCTATTTAATACTCGATGAGTCACACAAATGCAACCATTCCTGCTTTACTTCCTCTCCGTCTTTGTGTTTGGCACCTCGGCGGACAGGGCTACGCTCCGCCTTCTCCCTCTGCTTGAGAACTTGGACGAGCTCCACACTTATTCTTAGGGCAGCGCTCTTATTGCCTATCTTCTGGATCATCTGCTCATGATTTTCTTGACATACCCATTGTGCACAACATCAGTCCCATCACAATCGCTATGTGGATTAGTCCTGAAATGTTAGTCAGGGGCATCCCCGATGGAGCGAGTTGTTTCTGGAAAGTCCAGAGCCTACACCTGTTGGTTCCGGATGTTAGCTTATGAATTTTGATGATATATTTTATCCATCATCGCTTTGGTTTTGATGATAGCTTAAACATGAATAGTTCATTCAGTGTCACATGCTTATCTTGCTTATATTTCATAACATTGTATATGATATAGTTGGTCGTATTGAGATTGAATTTTCAGGATATTGGATACCTCACGGCACAAGCGTTTAAAGAAGAAAGGAGGATATTGACTTTAAATGTCACATCTAATGGAGGTTGGAGGAATATGGACAAGAGATTCTCAAATTGCATATCAAGTTTCATGAGTTCAAGCTACGTGGCCCAGAAATAAGGATTCAAGAATTTTAGCTATGAATAGCTGAGAAGATAGAAGCCAGGTCCAAATTAAAGCGTCGAAGTTAAGACCAAGATTTGAAGTTCAAAATATTGACTTCAAGAAGCGAGTGAGTGGTTTGGCGATTTCTGAAGTTCAAGTGAAGCAGATCGCTAAAGTTCAAGAGCTAGAGACGACAAGAATTCAAGAATTCAAATATTTACGAAACCGACATAGGAATCCTTGTAAGAACTCTATAGAATATGGGTATATCATTTAGAGCTCTTGAACAATTACACATGCTTGCACAAATGTTTTACATTACATGAACTTTGGAGCTTTCAATATAAAATTGATTTTCATCATAAAACACAAATTTCTGAGCTTTTATACTTCAGATGTCTGTCCCCATGTGCTTCAGACGTCTTTTGTCTTTATGTGTGTTTACAAAACTCCCAAATGCCATAAATATCATTTTTATGCATTTTGTGCTTCAGACGTCTGCCCAATACTTCTTCAGACGTCTGAATTCTCTCTGTGTTCTCATATGACATATTTTTATCAGAGACGGACATCTGATGTTCATTTAAACAGACGTCTGATGAAGGGTTTCAAAATAGCATTTTTAAACTTCAGACGTCTGGCCATTTAAACTTCAGACGTCTGGTTTGCGCTCTGTGCTTTTCAGTGAGAAACACAGGCTTCTGCTAATCATCGGGACAGATTTCTGATGTTATGTTTTAGCCAAAAAATTCCTTCTTCAGACGTCTGGATTATTTAAACTTCAGACGTCTGCGATTAAGATTTTTTGAAAAATATAGTCGTTTATAGCCATTTGAGATTTGTTTTATTTAAGAACAAACGTCTGCCCATCTTGTCTTCAGATGACTGCCGTGTGTTTAAACTGCTTGTCCCTACTTGAATGAGTTGTTTTTCCTATGGCTATGAAAGGGTTTTGGGTTAGATTTTTTGGTATCACTTACTCAATTACTAGAGCTTTTCAATTGCCAATATTCAAGTGATCTTGAACCAAAAATCTCATCCCTTGTGAGAGTTTAAAAAGATTTTCTTTTGTTATCTAATCTTTCACGAACACACACTCAAGAGTTTCTAGTTGTTATCCATCTTCTTGAGTATATAATGCTTCATTGTTAAACTCTTTGAGAGTATTTGAGCTTCATTTTTCTTCTCCTTTTCTTTATGTATGGACTCTAAAGTGTAAAAGTGCCATTATAAGAGAGGAGAGCATCTATTGTTGAGAGAAGAAGTGATCAAGTGTGAGCACGTGTGATTGTATTGAGAGAAGAGGTGCGAATAGCTTGTAAGAGAGAAGTGTGTCTTTTGAGGAGACGTGTTTGGTTTAGCCTCCACCGGAAGCAGGGTTGTGTGTTGCTTGTGGGCAACGTGTTTGTCTTCTAGAGAAAGATGTGTTTAGTAGAACGGGCTCGTGCGCCTAAAGAAACTGGACTAGGGGATCTCCCGAACCATTATAAAAACAACTCGTGTTTGCAATTGTGTTTGCCATTTCTCTATCTTTCTTGCTTTACATTCATAGCTTAGAAATTGCTCAATTGCATGCTTGTTCCTTACTTGCTCTAATTGCTTATTACTTGCTCTTAATATTGCTTTAGCTTGCTATATATTCTTGTTTTACAATTGTAGTATTGCTTAGCTATATTTCTATCGGTATATCATTTATCTAAGTTTACAATTATGATTTCTTTTTTGCAAATGTAGATTTTTTTAATTTGGGCATATTGGTAGTTTAGTCCTATTCACCCCCCTCTAAAAATACTTTCATCGAATGATTTTGCTCTTAATATTGCTTTTGCTTGCTATATGTTCTTTTTTACAAGATATGAGTACTCAGCTTTGATACCAATTGCAAACACAAGTCGTTCTTATAGGATGTAGGAAAACTTTCAATTAGTATCAGAGCTTGGTACTCATATCTTGTAGGCTTTACATGCTAAAGTGATCCTTATGACATCTACTTTACAAAACCACTCTTCCGTCGAAAAGAGTTCTATTTATGATCCTCTTTGCTTCGATGGAAAGAATTTTGTTTTTTTTGGAAATTAAGATGCAATGCTTTCTAAAGTCTCTTGGTAGATATTTGTGGGTAAAATTTTATAGCGATTACTCTATTCCTTCATTTACTAAATCTAATTAGAGTAGTCGTGATAGAGATTTATTTGCCTTAAACATCAAACCTATACAATATTTTCAATGTGCTTTAGATGTTGTTTACCGCCAAAGACCAGACTGAGATGTTGGGACGTCTAGGCTGAATTTGGGGCCAGATACTATTTAGACATATTTACCCACCTCTCCGAAAATACCAAGTTGATTTATGGCACCGTATATCGAAGATTTGGATAGATGCGACCGATGATGCAGACTTCATCAGATTCCCCCTCGTTTGTGAGGGGTTTTTTGATTGTGGGGACGCTCTTCCTTACAGCGCAAGCCCCTACAGTTAATTATGTTATCGCGTTGCGATAACCACTTTCTCCTGCTTCAGTAGTTCACTTCGTGTCGTGTATTTTATTTTATTTTGGTTGCCCGTGGTTGTATACGGAGACTAGTTTATGTTGTCACCCATATGGCGCGGATTACTCCAAATCGTATATTTTAGATTTAGGGATTGAACATGAGTTGTATGTATTCTCTTAGTTCAAGAGATATTTTGTTTTATTTAAAGATCGTTAATCTGGTTTGAGATTAAGATCAACTTAAATATATATATATGAGTATTTGAGCTCAATTTATTTTAACTAAGAATATGTTAGTCTTATTTGAGATTAAGATCAACTTAGAAATATTTTCAGGATAATTAAATTTTATTAAGATCCCACAACATAGCATTTGGGTTCAGCTGCAAGAGAACTTCAGAAGGATTTAGCCAATTTGGGCTTGGTCTGCCAATCGGTGCCAATGCTTAGTCATTTTGACTAGGTATATATACCTCTAAGCACTTTGTATGGCACTCACGTGGGAAGCACGTGAGGCGAGCTTTCTGTTTTGGGAAGCACGTGAGGCACTATAATAATGCTAAGCACTAATTTTTCTCTGGCGCTCACGTATGTTTCAGGTGAGACTCTAAGTTCTTTTCTTCTTAAAGATTTAATCTCTGTTAATGATGTTTTGGCCATTGATGATCACCAAGATTTCTATTTTGAAGTTCTGGGATCGTTTTTATTGTTGGAGAACTAAATTCTTCTTTTGCTTTTATATGAACTAAGTTCTTCATATAGGGTTAAACCCTAATTTCAGAGGAATTAAATTTCTAGAAAATGTGTCTTTTCTTGTGATCTAATTTTTTCTAGATTTTAAGTCTGAAGAACAGAATCTTCCCGATAAAAATTAAATTCTCAACTTGTGGGAAGATTTGCTTTTCAGGTCTTAGATCAGAGAAAAAACTAAGTTCTTTTTACGAAAGATTAAACCCTTGTTTTCCTTTTCATTTATGCTAGGTAAAGGAGATATGTTTATCTCTGCTTTTCTTTACCTAGCATCGGAGAGAGTCAGGAGATCTTTTTTCAGGAGAATTAAATTCTCGGTTCTTTTTAGAGAAGCTTATGGGATCGATTCTCTATATGAGACATGAAGTCTCGGATCCTTTATATAGGAGAGGCAAATTGTTAATTAGTTTAAGAAAATCTCTCATTTAATAGATACCAATTGATTTAATTGGCCTCAAAAATTGTTCGGGGGATTTTATCTACCGTTGGATTTTTTATCCAGTGAATTTTTGTGTTTATAGAATATATATTCTTGTTTTTAACAAGATTAGGGATATTTTTTCCATATACAGAATTTAATTTTGTCATACGGTAATTTTTTTTATCACCATTGGATTTTTAATCCAAGAGTTCTCTGTTTAACAGAGTACATCTTTCTTTGTTTAGAAAGATATAGGAAAATATTTTCACATCTCATTGGATCTTTGATCAACAACTTTCTGTGTAATAGAAAATATCTTTCTCATTTAGAAAGATCAAGGAGATATTTTCCCTTAATAGAATTTAATTTTATATTCGATGATTTTTAATCACCATTGGATCTTTGACCTGACGGTTCTCTATACATAATTTAATTCTATGAGAAACTAAAATGTATGTTCTCACGTGTTTAAAACGTGACCTCCGTGTGGGTTTTAATCTGCTTATATTTAGCGCTTATATGCTTTGCTACGGTTCTCTATACATAATTTAATTCTACAACTTTTTCACCGTTGATTTAGCAATGTAAAAAGTTCTATTGTCGGTAAACCATTAATTTTGAACCCACTAATTCAACGGTGA
This sequence comes from Agapanthus africanus, assembly GCA_030015575.1. Classification (NCBI taxonomy): domain Eukaryota; kingdom Viridiplantae; phylum Streptophyta; class Magnoliopsida; order Asparagales; family Amaryllidaceae; genus Agapanthus; species Agapanthus africanus. Next base: position 33,511,569 of record CM057349.1, on the reverse strand, counting down.
AAAAGTTGTAGAATCACATGGTGTACCCATATTTTAGATGATAACGATGAAGATGATGGGTGCCGATCATCGGAAAACACGATGAACGACGTACTTTTTCGACGCCATAGGAGGAAATTCCTTAATATATATATATATATATATATATATATGCACACACACACCTCATTTAAGATATACGTCCTGCCTTTTGGAAACGATTCTAAAAAAAGGGTTTATTTTGTAAAAATTTGGTGTCGCTCATATACACGTAAGAAAATATGAGACTATAGTTTCTTTGAAAACCTCTTTAATATACATTGATATATGCAAAAACATTCAGGTACTGTCTCTTAGACTAGTCCTGCTCGACTACTATATAACATAATACATCTCATAAAAATATGATTCTCGAAAAAGAAATCAATCTCAACAGGGGTGCATGAAAACCAACCCACGTGCGACGGGTGCGCACAAAAATCGAAGTCAAAGTCCAATATGAACTCAAAATCAAAACTCCGTCAAGCATAACGAAATCATCGGAGTTATAGTGAAAATACAATGTCAAAGTCCAATATGAACTCAACATGATATACTCAAAACTTAAACATATATATGATACGCATCGTTATAAAACCGTCCAAACATCTGGAAAAAAAATACATGCAAAACCTTTTCCCAAATCACTGTGCGATGCACGAATCACGGCATAAGTAGAAGACGTTCATTTTTTTAAAAAAATAGCTATACATATATATCTTTTATTTAACATACACGTCCCGCCTGGTTACTAAACCAAATATTAATTATTATAAAAACATACTGCTCAAAATGAAATCAATCCCAATTACAGCATAAAAAATATCATGTGCGTCCGGTGCGCACTGAAATCGAAACCAAATACAGAAGCCATGAATATGCACAGAAACAAAACTGAGTGCAACGGGTGTGAACCAAAAACTTCTGTCAAGTGCAACGGGCGTGCACGACAACAATATCAGGTGCATCTAATCTGCACAAATCCCGATTTAGTGCATTTGGTGTGCACAAAATCGCATCAAGTGTACCAAGTGTGCGCAAGAATCTCAATCAAGTGCACATGGTACACGAAAACATATACCGAATATCAAAATCGAAATCACAGTACGAAAAGTGCATGAAAGCTATGCCGAAGCATACGTCAAAATCATGTACAACCCATATGCACGAAATCAAATCAATATTTCAAAATGTATAAAACCAAATCGAGTGCACTGGGTATGCACAAAACAACGTCAATACAACTGATATATGGAACACGAATAGAGTGTAATGATGTACACATAGGAAATACCAATCATAAAACGAAATCATCAAAATACCAGTATCCAAACAACGGAAATATGATATTCGAATCACCAATCGTAAATCGTAACACTGATGTTGATGTGCTCCTCTTCCCTCTGGTGTCAACTGATTCGAACTCGTCTTTTCGTAGCTGTATGAACTGTGCTACAAACGGATATACTCATATCTAAAGTCTCCCAAGTAATGTATCTCATCACATGATATCCGGACTACGTTAAACTTTTCAATCGATTTATCAAAGTCCCAAAATCCCTCGAGGGCTCAACACTCGAGTATAGTTTAAAAATATCCAGTACATGCTTCAGAATCTGCGGACCAGCCGTAGAAGGGCAAACCCAAGCCTCACTAATGGTATCGCGGAACTGCCGCAAACCCTAAGGTTCACCAGCATTCTCATGGTCATTATATCGAGTTAGGGTTTCATTCTTCTAGAGGGTCCATAGAAATACCTGCATGTTCTTCCGAATACCTTAAACTTGGGAAAATGGGTTTCTGACATTCGTTCGAACCTTTTAACTTCATCTGGACGACATGTGAATACTCTTCGTCCACACACTAAACAATGCATCAATCCTCAAGAATAGACGATACCCTAACGGTCATCGCATTCGAGCCGCAGCTCCCTCTGCCCGTGCGACCGTGGTAACAGAAACCATCATCCGATATTGACGAAGATAAATCAAAGGAACGAATAGAATACGGTGTAAAGAAATGTACATCCTAAGGCTTCTTAAGCAGAGTAGCGTATCGTAAGTATGCCGCGGATCATACACACGGTATGTCACTCTACCTAAGTCACCTACTCCATCAACCAAGGTCAGCCTAGAGTCGGACAAAGGTTAAACCTAGCGCTCTGATACCAACTTTGTCACGACCCGAAAGTATGGAACGTGACCGGCACTTAAATTACGAAACGTCTAGAGGCGTAACGTAATCTAAGCAAGCCGAAACCCGGAATCTAAACCATTTAAAAGAAGAAGTGTAGGAAAACATGTTTTAAAAACAACATCAAATTTCTCAAAAATTTCGGTAGAGTCTCCTTTGTAAAAACTGGCTCCAAACAGGTACAAATAAGAATATATACATAAGCAATAATAAAAAGGCATCCCCAAACGGGAGCTAGCTCTTCGCCAATTTGCGGTCACAACCACGCAAGCAATATAATCTACAACGCCAAAGGGCGAGGAACAAAACTCAAAGAAAACCATCAAAACCACCAGAAAACTATAATAGTACAAGCGCGACTCTAAAGTCGAAAGAATAAGCAACCGGTCTTATGAATTTATCAAGTAATACAAGTCTGGTTGATGGAGATTACTAGATACAAATGAAATAATAAAAGTACAACGGCGGTCCTGATACAAGTGAACCAACCTACCAAGCAAATCAGCCTGAATGAAATGATGTGCCAGCAAACTGCCAAGGAAACCTGTACATCGAAACCTGTAAGAAAAATTTGGCACAACGGGGGTGAGTTGCCAACTCGTGAGTAGAAAACATCTGCGAGTAGAAATCGCATGCACGACGATCTCCTAGGTCATAATAATATACTTAACATGACGCTAGTCATCTAGTAGTGGCAGGGTAATGCGTAAGTGCAATACTCAGTACTCGTGTCAGTGCCTCAAGTAATAACATGTCATGTGTATGAGAATGCATGCATCATGAATGTGAAACAATCAATCATGAAATCTGGACATATCTGTATAAGAAAATCTTAACTTTTATCACAGTAAAATTTGTATGATAATCTGAACATCATCAATGAAATCCATGGAAATCCGTGTCAAGTATCGACACAAAACATATACATCTCAATGTCTCAATATCTCAAAGTCTCAATATCTCGAAGTCTCAATATCTCGAGCTCCGTCAGTACGAATCGGCCCATATCATCAAATCTCACGACAACGGTCGGTATCCTCCGGATATACGCCGCGCCAGACATCACCGGTAGGCAGTCTTCTCCAGCCAGGCTCATCGTCATCCACACAAAAACACTCTCGCCCTGGGGTACCGTACCGGGCCCACCATGTACCCGAGACGGTTCCTCCACTCCTCGAATCGGGTCTCGAAATCCAACAGAAAACATGAAAACTCATGGTGGACGACCCATACATCACGAGAAAACCGCAACTTACATTTTAAAAATGATAATAATAAGCTTTTATTAAATTCTTGCGGTTTTCCTCTCCAAAATCCAGAAATCTCATAGAAATCCAAAAACCCAAAATCATGAGTAAGTAAATAATGAGTATTGGCATAAGCCCCAATACTGCATGATAATATGAATATGTGAATGCATGACGTGTCTAAGTAATAAATGCAATGTCTAAACTAGCACATGAGAGTAATCACACAATATTATATTGGACTAGCATTTAGCTGATTATATCAATAAAAAGATAATATGTTCTAAAGTGTACATGACATGGCAATTACCGATGATGATGTGTGTGAGCCGGCAAATAAGTGTATGTGGATCATGCGCATCATCGGTAATGGTGCTGGTGTCCTAACAGGAAGAGTTTCATATTAGCTAAAGAAACATATGTATGAATATGCAATGCGATGAATACAACATGAATATAACGGTGAATGTGTAGTAAACGCACAACTAGAAAATACATATTAATTACGAGTCATACAGTTTGTTGTTTGAGAAAAACACGAATCGTGGTTTTTAGAAAATTAGGGGCTATGGGGTTTTTATGAAAAGATATGTCCTTTGAAAAATCCGTAGTATCTCTCAAGCTGTCTTTAAAAATGCGCACAATTCGTTAGTTTTGAAAATAAGTATGACTTGAGCCTAAACTAAGATCTACCTAACCAACTAAGTAACTAACTAAAGACACTAGTCGAAAGATAAGAAGAATCCTCCTAAACTCTGAGTCGGTATCTCTAGTAGTCGGCGATCCAGACTCAATAGCGTCACGTACGTAGTACGACTTCCTCGAGTCAGGAGTGCGGATCAATCATCACATCTATACCTCGTACGGTAAAATCCATCGTACGGCATCCCAAAAATCAGAGTATGGGTCAACTATCACATATATATATATCATCATTCGTATAGTATCATCATCAAACAATATCATGATCAAGGGTACTATACTATAATCGCATACATTCCAATATCATCAAACATATATCATCGTCTATGTAAATATACATCGTCAAATGATCCACTAAAATATCATGTCATATATCATATCGTGATTAAATCGCATATTACGATCTGGGTTTTATCCTATAGTCTCGTTCATTTCAATGCCATCTACACATATCATCATTCATATATTTCCTCATTACCTATCGATTCGCTAAAATCGTAACATATTTCATATCATATCTCGATCATATATTCAATATCTCACGGCATCATGCCCGATCATATCGACGCATCCCCAAGTATCATATAATACCCTCATATCACATGTATATGTTATGTGTGTGTGTGTCTACACACACACACACACCCACACACCAAGTCAAGTTTATGGGTGTGCGTGTGTGTGTGTCTACATGAAACCTACGAATTCCCTCCAAGGGAATCATCCTCTGGTTAAGTCTTTCTAAATCAGTCTAATCCAACTTAAAGTCTTCAATAGTACCCTACTCGCCAAGAATCTAAGGTCGCGTCCGACTTCCTAATAATAGTACATAATATCCTTATTCTACGTTTGCGGGGGTGCTATACACCATCCACCCGACTTCCCCCGTAGATATACATCTACTCACCTTATTCTTATCTGCCGAAGTCGATGCTGCCATCCTCTTCTTTATCGTCTGAAGTCCACGTGAGGGGTACCTATACGCAAACATATATAATATCGTAAACCAAAATCGCGGACAAAACCAAAACGGCGCACGAAATGCGCATAGGTTAAAACCTATGACCCGCTCATGCAAAAGAACCAAATAACCCTCGACATCGGCGTACAAACGCCGATTGATCGAGATAAAATACAAGCGTACAAATCGTAGTTTCTCACTAATTATAATATTAATAGGGTTTAAATCATCAAAACCTTAAAATAAATCAAATCGATTTATTTCCGAAAACCTAGAAAGCACTTAATTATCGTTTTAATTCAAAACTTGATTTTTTAACAAAACTAATGGCCATAATATTCACTAAATATCATAACTAAGTCATACAAACCATCACCACAATTTAATCTCATCAATTTGTATTAAATCCAAAATTCTAGTTTGCAAAAATATCAAATTTTAATACTTTTTAAAGCAAAATTCACAATTCAACAACTAAGCTTGGTTTTGCATGAAATAAAGTATTAAACTAAAATTTAAAATATTAATAATGTCATAAAACCCTAATTAGATTTTAATCTCTTATCAATTTCCAAAAACCTAGTTTGCAAAATAGCATAATTATCAAAAATTTAAGGTAAAAATTAGCAAACTAGTAACTAGATTAGGTTTCGCATTCCATTAACATGTTAATCTACTCACTAAAACCATAATCTAATGATAAAAACCCTCACTAGAATTTTATCACACACACACACACACACACACACACACACACACACACACATATATATATATATATATATTACAAAAACCTAGTTTGCAACCATTAAGCAATTTGGACAAATTAGTTGTAACAATTAGTAACTTAACAATCTAGATTAGATTTTACATGTTTTTATGTGTTAAGCTACATATTAAAACCATGAACAATTTATAAAAATCCCTAGCTTGATCACAAACCCTTTCTTGAATTTTCAATTTTGAAATTAAAACCTAATTAAGCATCATGATTATTTGAATTGAAGTAATTAAACATCAAGTAACAATTTGGTTTAAGATTATACCTCCAAACCATGAGATCAAACATGCAACCTAGCCTCCAAGATACTAACTTTGCTCCAAGATCCAAGCTTATAAGCCAAAGAATAATGAGTAGAGATTGGATTAGAAATTTATGGTTTTATTTTTGGATTTTTGATGAATTTTTGGATGATTTTGGAAAGGAAATGAGCTTGGGAAAAAATTGGGGCTGCCACCATGAGGGTTCGGCCATGGCATGAAGGAAGAGAAAGAGAGAGAAAATGAGTGTAGAAACATGTAGAAACCTCTCAAATAAATCACCTCCTTTAAGTCTTTTCAATAATTATTAAATTTTATGCATTTTTTTTTCTAAATAAAACCTAGAAAAATTCTAGAACCATGGAGAATTTTGAGAAGGAATTTTGCATGATACACACTTGTTTTAAATTTTCATGGTTCACATTTGTATAATTAACCCAATCAAATTTGTATTTATCACTAATTAAATGTATAATTAAAAGCTTATGTAAATATTGAAAATTAATTAATTACGGAAAATATTTTAGTAAACTAATAATTTATAAGTCACTAAATAAACACTATTTACTAGTAATTACATAGTTAAAATAGGCGTATTTAAATCTATATTGAAAAATAACTGTAGTTGAGTTTTACGGAAAATACAGTTTATTTTACCGATTATCAGAAAATTCACCTAAAGGATTTTTATTTATTTATTTATTTATTTTTAAAACGTTACACCGGGGGATACCGACCGGGGCTACTGATATCGAGAGGACCGGTCTGACGAGATGGTGCCTACGATATCTGGGTTTTACGTGTCAATGCTAGACACAGGATTTATGGTGATTTTGAATGTCGATGCTGGATACTCAGATGATATGATGATTTCGAGTTTCGATAATGAACACTCACTTGATGATATATTTTTATGTTATAGATGGTATATTTCCACATTTGATTGATCATGAGGATCTTGTGTGTTGTGCGCAATCCGATATGACGCTCTTATAGATACTAATGCGATACTTATACACATTTATATTCGTTACCACATAGTATGATAGTATTATATTGTATGACCTAGGTAGATTATTATGCATTTCGATTTCTACCTTGTGATATTTTCTACTCACGAGTTGGCAACTCATCCCTGTTGTGTCTTAATTTCTTGCAGGACGAACCGCTCGGATCAGTAGCGGCTTGCCGGCACGCTTCTTCTTCTTCGGATGATTGCCTTGGTAGGTAGATTATATTCCAGATCGTAACCGCCTCTTGTATATGTATATTCTTTTATGATCTAGTTAAAAACCCCATCGATCTTGTATATTTTTGTGGACTTAGAGATGAGACTTGTACGTTATTCTTTTAGATGTCGAGTTTGGATATAGTCGACTTGATGATGCTTTTAGTATTTTTCTTACTTGTTCTTGTGATGATCTTCGTCTTGAGCGTCGTATATTTCTGTATGGTTGTGATTCTGCCGATTGGGCGATGAGATAGCTCCCGATTGAGAATGCTGATATTATATTTATGTGTATGTACCGGTTTTATCAAAATTTATAAAGGAGGTGCTGCCAAAATTTTAAATGACAAAGATATTTTCAAACCTTAATCTATAATCCACTTGTATTTTCAAACAAACTTTACTTATACTTTAAAAAATGGAACTTGATTTCATTAATAACCTTTTTCAAAACCTCACCTTCACTATTTCCATATAAAGGTTTAGATACCTGGTTTGTGGCTTACTTGGATTGCGGTGGGGTCCTATAGACTTCACGTAATTCGAGTGCCGGTCATGTGCCTTTTCCAGGTCATGAGAAAGTTATTATCAAAGCGTTAGGTTTAACCTTTGTTCGAGTTTAGGTTTGACTATGTGGAGTCTACGGCGTATATTTCGGAACCTAGGCTTAACCTTACGAAACATAGACTTGAATTTGGGGGTATTAGACCTAAACTTTCATTTTTTAGGTTGATCTTGGTATGATGGAGTAGGTAACTTAAGTAGAGTAACGTACCGTACGTATATTCCGCAGCATATTTACGATACGATACTCCGCTTAAGTAACCTTAGGATATATCTTGAGATCCTTTCTTCTATTCGTTCTTCTGATCTATCATCATCGATACTTGTTTGTGGTTCCTATCACAATGGCTACACGAGACGAGAGGGTCGTGGCTAGAGATGCGTTCAGGGCGAGCTCGTCGGGGACGAGGACTGACCAGGGTGTTATCTTGGTGATACAGGAATAGATTGATTATCGTTTTTATGTTAGGATTTCTCGTTTAGAGACAAATGTTCTGTTTTCGCACCATATAGTCGGGTCATTGCTTGAGGCCAGCCAGACTGAGAGGCATGTTGTCGTACAGCCTACTCCGGAGATCATTATGTTGTCTACCATGTAGACAGAAGTACCAGCCGTTGCTGAGATCGACAAGGTGTCACTCCTAGAGTTCATGAAGCTGAAGCCATATGAGTTTACGGGTATGGATGTGACAGAGGTTCCTTAGTCATTCCTGATAAGGTGACTAGGATATTCCGTTTGTTGAGACGCTCCGATGCGAGGTCAGTTGGGTTGACTAGTTTACATTGAAGGGTCTTTCTCCGACCTGGTACGAGTCGATCGAGAGAGGCCAAGCAGTGGATCCTCCTTCGATGACTTGGATGAGTTCATGAGGGCGTACTTAGCCAGATTTCTTCCATAAAATGTCAGAGATGCCGAATTCATAGTTTTGAGTTATTGTGTAAGACTTCGGATATGGCTATAGCCGAGTATGAATTGCAGTTTACGCAGCTATCGAGATATGATCCCTACTTGGTCGATACTGAAGAGAAGTGGATTAAGAGATTCGTATGAGGTCTCGATGCGCAGTTTATCTTCACCGTTGGTGCTAGAGATTTGATACGTATGCAGAGGCGTTAGATACAACCACACTTTCATAGAAACATTTTGATGAGATTGCAGCTATTCCAAAACGGAAGAGGATTCATTAAAGAGTTCCAGTTTTTAGGCAGTTTGACAGAGATGATATCAACAGAAGCCGTGGCGGGTTATTTCCGGGATACTACAATGATAGAGATTAGACCCACGACCAGTTATATGGCATGTACACCGAGGGCTAGAGACAGCCGTCGTTAACATGTTATATTGCGAGTGGCCAGGTTACTTGGTCAGGTGGTGTTTATAGAGGCATCAAAGCGGGACTGTTTCCGTCACTACTCCTTACCGGCTGTCGAGTCGAGAGGCCGTGGATTTGGTGGTCCGCAGAGAGAAAAAAGACTCAAAGGCAAAGAATGTCATACCGTGGGCAGAAGGTAAGTGGAAATTCTTTCTCTGCCAGCTCTAGGTGCACAGGCACCTTTCGACATTGGAAGAGGTGTACTTCAATGTTATTTGTTTCGATTGTGTTTTGGTGATCTGAATATCCTCTTTCGTCGTTTTGACTTTTGTGTTTTGATGATTGAGTTTCATGATTGATATTTTCGTGCACCGTAGCTGCACATGATGGGTATTTTCCTTGTGCACAGTAGTTGCACTTGATTTATATTTTTTTGCATTGCACATATTGATGTTTCCGTGCACCCTAATGCACTTGATATTGATTCCGTGCATATTAGATGCACTTGATTCTGATTTCGTGCACAATAGATGCACCTGATTTTGATTTAGTGCACCCTAGATGCACTTGATGTTATTTTCATGTGCATTCGATACATTTGATGTGCTTGTCGTGCACACCCATTGCACTTGACAGATGTTTTCATGCACTTGACAGATGTTTTCGTGCACACCCGTTGCACTCGATTTTCGTTTTATGCACACTCGTTGCACTTGGTTTTGACTTCGATTTTTGTGCGCACCCATCGCACGTGGGTTGGTTTTCATGCACCCCTGTTGAGATTGATTTCTTTTTCGAGAATCATATTTTTACGAGATGTGTTATGTTATATAGTAGTCGAGCAGGACTAGTCTAAGAGACAGTACCTGAATGTTTTTGCATATATCAATGTATATTAAAGAGGTTTTCAAAAAAACTATAGTCTTATATTTTCCTACGTGTATATGAGCGACACCAAATTTTTACAAAATAAACCTTTTTTTTAGAATCGTTTCCAAAAGGCAGGACGTATATCTTAAATGGGGTGTGTGTGCATATATATATATATATATATATATATATATATATATGGGAATTTCCTCCTATGGCGTCGAAAAAGTACGTCGTTCATCGTGTTTTCCGATGATCGGCACCCATCATCTTCATCGTTATCATCTAAAATATGGGTACACCAAATTTCATGTGATTCTACAACTTTTTCACCGTTGAATTAGTGGGTTCAAAATTAACGGTTTACCGACAATAGAACTTTTTACATTGCTAAATCAACGGTGAAAAAGTTGTAGAATCACATGAAATTTGGCGTACCCGCATCTTAGATGATAACGATGAAGATGATGGATTCCAATCGTCGGAAAATACGACAGAAGGCTTACTTTTTCGACGCCATAGGAGGAAATTCCCTCTTATGGCCTCTTTCCTCCATTATTCTCTCTCTCTCTCTCTCTCTCTCTCTATATATATATATATATATATATATATGGACGTCCGCTACTTGTGTCGTGATGTACGCATCATACGGCTATTTCAAAAGGATTTTTCATACATACATCTTTCAACTACTTGTATGATTTCACATGGATGCGTGCTATATATGTATTATAGCCTTGATCACATTTGTGCTTTGTCGTGTGCTTGATTTAAACGGTTGATTTAGCAAATTGCATTTCTCATCATAGCTTGTGTGATTCGCATAGCACTTGTTAGAGTTTCGATTACTTGAGTTTCACGCTTTTGTTTTCATGTGCACACGTTGCGCTATGATATTCATAGCTAATTCGGGATTTCGGAGCCCCGTGATTTGATTTGATTTGAGTCGATGATACAAAATATTTTGAGATTTGAGGTAAATTTAAATTCGGAGACCGAATTTCTTTAAGTGGGGAATATTGTAACATTTTGAAAAGTATAAATATTATTTTAATTTAAATAATAATATTATGAGTTTTACGGAGATCATGCCGAGTATGGATTTGGGTTTTTTCGGATTAGTATCTGTATGAATATTTATTTTTCGGAATTGGAAAATGTGAGACATTTTGAAAATTCTAAGTATTTTTTATTAGGAAACGATATAGGATTTTTATGATAAATAGGAGAATGATAATTAATTTGGGTTTTTACAAATAATGATATATTTAGTTTTAATTCAACTAGAGGATATTTAATTAAATTGGCTTTCTTTTATTTAATTAGTGCGCACATATATAATTAGTTAAGTATCTTAACTATAAATGTTATGCTTAAAACCTTAACAAAAGTTTTAGTTGTCATGACAAGTTAACCTTCTCTTGTCTTCTCTTTTAAATTCTAATTTGTTTTACAAAATATCTTGGGAGGCATGGGTTGGAGTATGGTTTTAAAATATTGAGAATGGGAGAGAGGGGGTTATGGCTTGGCTCTAGCCATTCCCTCACAATAATTTTCTCATTCCTTCTTCTTCTTCTTCTTCTTCATCTCCTCATAATTTCTCCAACTCCCCAAAGTAATCCTACACCCACATGCATATCACTAAACAAAAACCATGCTATTTTATTTCAAAACTTCAAGTAGAAACCAAGTTTTCGCCCTTAAGACCACTTTGCAAGCTTGGAACTTTCCATAATCTCAATTAATGGGTAAATATACCATTTTTAATTAAGTTTTAACAAGTGCTTGCCATGAAAAGTATGTTTATTTAACTAAATATCAAGTTTTCATGGTATAACTCTTCTAAACTTAAGTTTTTATGGTTATCTACTAGATGTAGCTATGTTAGCATGGTTTCCTTGATAGTTACAACTAATTTGAGATAGTTAATGGTATTTTGATGCAATGATTCTTGGCTTAATGTGCTTTTGAGTTTTTGAAGTTTAAATAAATTCTGGAATAACTTGGTGTCTTTATAAGATAAACAAACAATTACATTGACCTGGTTAGCCCATTAGGAGACCACTACAGAAGCACGAGAACCTAACTTCGTATTCCAACCGCCCAGGTCGGTTACTATAGCACATTTGGTCGGTTAAATTTTTGATTTGGGTGTCGGGGTTTGGTCAGTAGCTCATATGCTTGATTAGTAAAACCCATGTGATACTTTGTTTTTCCCCTGATACCACAAGGAAAAATCTGGGAGTGTTTTGAGTTGGTTTTGACGATTTTTTAAGGTTTTTAAACTTGATAATCGGTATTTTGAAGACTTGATTCGGTCTTTTGTATTAGAACGGTGAGTACAGAGTTAATTCGTGGTAGTTAGCACACAGATGGCTCACGTTGGTCATAAGTTCTAACTTATGGGTGTTTGTTCGTTATATTGATGTCAATTTTAATTCTTATGTGTGTGGTTATGTGAATGCTAGATTTGATTGCGGATACTTCCGAGATAAGGAAGAAGGGCAAGGTGTTCGTCGGATTCGACTAGAGCGAGCCGCATATCTGTGAGTAGATGTATATCTACGGGGGAAGTCGGATGGATAGCATATAGCACCTCCGTAACCATAGTAATTAGAATATTATATAGTAGAACCGTATTCCTAACCTATAAGGCCATGCTAGAACACTCATATGCTTATATTTGTATACTTAGTAGATAGTTATATATTTAGTCTCTATTTCATAGCTATTAGGCTGTGTGTGTGTGTGTGTGTGTGTGTGTGTATGTATATGTATATGTATGTATATGTGTATGTATATGTATATGTATGTATATGTATGTATGTATGTGTGTGTGTGTGTGTGTGTGTGTGTGTGTGTGTATATATATATATATATATATATATAAAGTTCGACTAGGATACTATCGGAAGGATTTAGAAACATATCCTTTCTACTTTTTCACCATTAAATTAACTTTGGGATGTGTGCTAACAATTATGAATATGTTTGGTAATAAATGAAATCTCTTATTCATAATTGTTAGCACATATCCCAAAATTAATCTAATGGTAAAAAAGTGGTAAGGACATGTTTCCAAATCCTTCCAATAAGATCCAAGTCGAACTTTATATATATATATATATATATATATATTGTTGTGTGTGTATATATATTGTTATGTGATATACACGACTAGATGTCCGTACTTTATATGATATGAGTTGGAGTACACAACTATAGATCCGTACTATTTTGATGCAAGGGAGGTTCCGTACATAATGTGATGAGAATAGATTACCGAATATGGCCGATATTCTTTCGACTCGAGGAGTCTTGCTAAATCCCAAATTAGGAATTTATGAGATATTTAGAGCTATACTTATTTTAAAAACGAATGATTCGTTGCGTACTTTTAAATGATAATATTAAAGGTGCACTACAAATTTTCAAATGATATCTATTTCAAAAATATCGTAGTCCCTTACTTCCAAAACAACGTTTCGTGTTATTTTAAACTATAACCGTATGGATCATACGTAGTTAGATATTTTAACGCTTGTTCATATTACGATTTCTTTATTCTGTACACGTTCGCGCTTCGATTACTTATGAGATATACTGCATTTATACCTGTACCTCTATTTAGTTTCGTTTGCTAGGACACTCGCACCATTACCGATGATTTCATGTTGCGCTTACACATACCCGCATGCTACACCAACACCTCATCGGTAATTGACATGCCGCGTACACATGTAGAACTTGTCATGTCACTCGTATCACACTATACCCTATTAGTATTGTAGATTTCTGCATATTACCCAGTATCGCATATTGTTCTGTATATTATACTTCCTTTCCATTGCTTATATGAACATACTTGTAGAACACTGTACAATTACCAACGACTTACATGTTGCACGTACACAGACTCGTATGTTTCACGCACACATCATTGGTAATTGCCATGCTACGCACACATATGAACTTATCATGTTATTCCACATCATACTATATTCCTGCCGATACCTTAGATCACTGCTCATTACATATCTGCGTGCATTACACCACTGTTCTGTACTTTTAATTTGTTCTATTATTCCTATGTTCTTATGCGATAGTGTTTTCTTGGGATTTTTGTTTTTATGAGATTTGAGAAACTGCGGATATGATTTTATAAAACTTATGAATATTTTTAAAATGCGACTTTCTCTTGATATGATGATTTGGTGTTGTCACGCCCCGCTTCCCAAAATACGGATTACGAGGGGTGACTAGGTCAGTCATGCTCCTACGGTCAGGGAATAATTCCGCCATAGTCATACTTTGGCTTCTAGTATTATATGATAGTCAGTAAACAGCACTAGAGTAAAGGAAAATCACAGTTCACAACTTTATTATATTGCAATAGAAGAGTTCGAAATACATTTATTTTGCACAAGGGAAAAACTAACCAACGAAATACAGGGTGCTTAAATCAAAAGAAATGGCGCTGATGATGCAATCTAGACCTCCGCGATCTCGAATGGCAGGTCCTGCTCCTGGGCTGAATCCACTTCATCCTCTGAGCATGCACACTCAGGTCGTCAGGGCGACACATATAGCAATAATTATATAATGGGTGTGCTATGTTATTAAACATGAAAAGTGCAACAGAATGCAGAACATGAAAATAATGAACATCATTTGCATATGAACAGTACGATATAAATATCATGTCAGTAAACCAGGCAATGTGTATGTCACTACTTATCAGTCACTAAGTCAATGAAATCAATTGGTGGAAAGGATGCTCGTATTTAACAAGGATCTCGTGCATGCCTGAGACTACTGTCCACTGTTGCCCGGGACATAACCTTGCAGCCATGCCGCTAGGCCCACGATCTAATGTATGTATATATGTGTGTGTGTATATATATATATAATAGTGAATGATTATCCTCTAAATCACTATACCTCTCTAAATACGATTTCAATTCCATCTTGATTTCCCCATTCCCCAGATTATAGTATGAATTCAGGTATTAGATAGGTTGTGAACAAATACGTATCGCTTTCACTTTCAATCACGTTTTCACTTATCAATATCACTTTCGTATTTGTCACAACCCAATCACTAACACTTATATATCGACAATGCAAAACAGTCGCTGGGTATCAAAGTAAACAATCACTATGCAGCAGGAATAAAGCAAGCACAAAAATAGGCAAAAATGCACTGAACATACATTCACCATATTATGACAGCCAACGCCATATAATTTGCACAATTTACCATAAAACACATGCATAAAATCAACCAAAACAATATAAAAGGCGTACGAAGTACACTTGATTATCTAAGAAATAAAATTAATTTCATGTCAAACGGAACTCAGGTTAGGGACTTATCACCATTTTAAATTAGCGATCGATTGCTGGAATTCCAGTTTCAGAACTAGAAGTCCAACTTCACGCGCAGTTTACTAGGGATTGTGTCCAGATTCAGGTGTTTTCCCAGTTCAATAAAATCTATTTATATCTGATAGGTTTCCAACGCATTAAACAGATTATCAAAATCCTTCCTGTACTGAAAGTTACGTCCTGTTTAATGTGACGGTGTAAGAAATGTCACTGCAGAAACTGCAGAACACATCGACATTCTAAAATACAAACTAAATATCAAACAACTGTGAAACTGAATGAGATAGGATCAATATGTTAGCTAACTGAATTATCTACACGACTATATGGGACTCCGTGCATTTTCAGTTTTATGTAGGGACGTGCCGGTATTTAAAACTCAGGTGTCCTCTAGAAATGCTGCCCCGGACTGCAGTCCAGAGTCGCATTCGCAGCCAAATCTCGTTACAATAATCTATAAATGTTGAGAAATAAACTATGTAAGGTTCTAGATTATCTAGTTTGCTTCGATATGAGCTATATAATATCACATTCCAAACTGTATTGAATTTACAATGATTTTAACAAGGTAACATGCACGGTAAAATTCAGATTTAGTGTCGCCTTTAGGGGGCGACTTTACATGCCTATAAACACGATATTTTGCATCCAAATTCCGACACGGTATTCGTAATCAATAAAAGGATCAAACTATCATAGGTTTCACCATAACAAGATATGTTTTGGTTTATAGTTCGCATCAAACACTAGAGCAGCGTTTGGTAATCGGTCGAAATCACACATCTACACTACTATATAACAAAAATAATCTAACATTATTATCTAGCCTAGGTATTAAAATAGCATGAACAACAAGAGATGGGTTTTCACTTGCCTTTAGCGAAAGTGGCACGACTGAGACGGTGGCACGACACGAGCTACAACCATGGCACGGAGACATCACGGCACGATACACGCGCGACTAGCACGGCTCAAGAACAGTACAAGCAGCAGCGACAGTGGCACTGTGAAACGTGGGCTCGTCGACGACGGCAATGGCGCGGCGACGGCACGGGCAGAGGATCTGCAGTGGTGGCAGCAACGGGGCGGTAGGTTGCCGGTGGGTGCAGTGGGCAGCGGTAGTGTCGACGAAGGAGTGGGGGAGAGCTCAGTGGGTCGATGGAGACGGCGAGGTGGTGATGGTTTCGTGTTGGTGGTGAGTTCGGGTTAAAGGAGGAGCTGGGGAGTTCGATAGGGTGTCGGTGATGATGAGTGAGGACGAAGGGAGTGAGCAAGATGGGATAATAGGGAGAGGATAAGGGGGAGAGGGGCTCGGTGTTGAAACGAGGATGAGGCGAGTGGATTTGGTCGTCGTGGC
Organism: Agapanthus africanus; assembly: GCA_030015575.1. Lineage (NCBI taxonomy): Eukaryota > Viridiplantae > Streptophyta > Magnoliopsida > Asparagales > Amaryllidaceae > Agapanthus > Agapanthus africanus. The sequence continues at coordinate 33,494,687 of CM057349.1, read as the reverse complement.
TGTTGGGGAGAGTGGGTCTCGCGGAGACGTCAATCGGGGGGGAGAAGTCGTTGGAGGGAGAGGATTAGGTGGAGGGGATCGCGGGGAAGTTGTTGGCAGGGTGGCGCGGTCGTCGCGGAGGGGGCGCGAGAAGAGGGGGAGAACGTTGGAAATGGGCGGGAAAACGAGAAGAGCAAGGAAGAAGAAGAGGAGGAAGTGGGTCGTGGGGAGTCAGGTCGGGTTGGGTGAGTCGGGTCAGGTAGGTAGGGTTTTTAAATTAGGAAAAGTTTGGTTTAGAGTTAGCGAAGGAATAATTTAATAAAAAATATAATAAAAATATAATAAAAAATATATATAAATGAAAAAATAAGAATAAAAATCTGGAAAAAAATACGGAAAAATACATATACGGAACTGGGGATTTATATCATACCCTCCTTACAAAAATTTCGTTCTTGAAATTAAAGAACGAAAATAACAGAACAACAACACTACACAAATAGGTGCGGAAAACGTGAACAGATGTCCTCCTCGCATTCCTAGGTAGACTCCTCTAGAGAACGACAACCCCAAGAAACTCGAACCATGGGAATGACTTTGTTCTTTAGTACTTTTTCCCGACGATCGAGAATGGTGGTAGGCTGCTCCTCGTAAGACAGGTCGGTGCCCAACATTAACTCCGAATGGTCCAGAACATGGATGCAATCCCGAACGTAGTGCCTCAACTGAGATATATGGAAAGTATTATGCACACCAGCTAACGATGGAGGCAAGGCAAACCGATAAGCCACCTCTCCTACTCGCTCTAGCACCTCAAAAGGTCCGATGAATTGGGGACTGAGTTTTTCCCGACTACCAAACCTGATCACTCCCCGAGTGGGTGATATCTTCAGAAACACGTGGTCACCAATACCAAACTCCAACGACCTTCTGCCGGCATCTGCCCAACTCTTTTTTCAGTCCTGAGCCGCCTTAATACGTTGCCTGATCGGCTGAACTTTGCTCACAAACTGTACTATAAGCTCAGGGCCCAATAACCTTCATTCACCCACGTCATCCCAACAAAGAGGGGATCGACACTTCTGTCCATACAGAGCCTCGAACGGTGCCATCTGGATGCTAGCTTGGTAGCTGTTGTTATAAAAAAACTCTACCAGATGGAGGTGATCCTCCCAAGAACCCTGAAAATCAAGCATGCATGCCCTCAGTATATCCTCGAGTGTCTGGATAGTGCGCTCGGATTTTCCGTCCGTCTGTGGATGATAGTCCATGCTGAACTTGAGACGCGTGCCCAGACTCTCCTGCAGGCTCTTCCAACAATGGGAAATGAACCTGTGGTCTCAATCAGACACGATACTAACGGGCATACCGTGTAGTCTCACAATCTCCTGCATATACTTCTCCGCAAGCGACTCCGTCGATTGTCCGACTCGGAAAGGTATGAAATGTGATGCCTTCGTGAGACGATCAACAATAACCCAGACAACATTATTGCCCCTTGGGCTTCGAGGTAGTGCCATCATGAAATCCATGGTGTTGTACCCCCATTTCCACTCTGGTACTGGAAGCGGTTGCAACAACCCGGCAATTCTCTGATGCTCGGCTTTCACTTGTTGGCATACCAGACACTTGGAGACAAAGAGAGCAATCTCCCTCTTCATCCCGTTCCACCAGAAGTACTGTCTTAGGTCTCTGTACATCTTGGTGCCACCTGGGTGCACCGAGTAAGCGGAACTGTGTGCCTCAGCTAGAACTTCATCTCGAATGCCCCTTTTGAAACGCACAACCGACTACCAAATCTCAGAGAACCATCTTCATGAATATTCAAATCCATCCTCAAACCAGCCTCGACTAACCCTCTAAACTTCTGCAACTGAGAGTCTCCAGCCTGTGCAGCTTTGATGCGATCTACAAGCGATGATTGAACTTGCAACTGCCAGAGCTGTCTGGGCACCCCCGATGTAACTACCTCCAACTCGAGTCTCTGAAGGTCATCGAGAATATCTTTCTAACAAGTCAGCAATGCAGCTGAAGACCTACAACTGAGCGCATCAGGAACGATGTTCACCTTCTCCGGGTGATACTGTAGATTAATGTCGTAGTCTGCCATCAACTCCAACCATCCGCATTGTTTCATATTCAGTTCCTTCTAAGTGAACACGTACTTTAAACTTTTGTGATCTGTGTACATCTCCACTCTTTCGCCTAGCAAGTAATGCCTCCAAATCTTTAAGGCGAACACAACGGCCGCTAACTCCAGGTCATGCGTGGGGTAGTTCTTCTCGTGAGTTATTAGCTGGCGAGATGCGTAAGCTACCACTCGACCGTGCAACATTAATACATAACCCAAACCTTTTCCCGACGCATCACTATGAACAACCAAGCCACCTGAGTTGTCTGGCACAGTCAGGATTGGGGCCGTGGTTAACTTTAGTTTCAACAGCTCGAACGCTTGGGTGCATTCCTCCGACCAAACATACGGCACCTCCTTCCATGTGATCTTCGTCAAGGGTTCCGCTACTCTGGAGAAATCTTGCACAAACCGTCGATAATACCCAGGCAATCCTAAGAAGCTTCTTATCTCAGCAACTGATTTCGGTGTCGGACGGTCTTTGATAGATTCGATTTTCACTGGATCCACTGAAATGTCGTCACTCAAACGACATGCCCCAGAAATTGCACTTTGTTGAGCCAAAACTCACACTTGCTTAGCTTAGCATAGAGCTTCTCCTCCCATAGAACCTACAATACAATTCGCAGATGCTTGGCGTGCTCCTCTCAACTTCCGGAATAGGCTAGAATGTCGTCGATGAATACGACAACAAACCGATCCAAGTACTTGGAGAAAACCATGTTCATCAAGTCCATAAATATGGCCGATGCATTGGTAACACTTAACTGCATCACAAGAAACTCAAAGTGACCATATCGGGTTCGGAAAGCCGTCTTTCATACATCCTCCGCCTTAACCCTGATTTGGTGATTCCCTGACCGAAGGTCTAGTTTAGAGAATACCCGAGCACCACCCAGCATGTCAAACAAGTCGTCGATGAGGGGAATGGGGTACTTGTTCTTTACGGTCACCCCGTTCAACTCCCGGTAGTCAATGCACATGCGTAAGGAACCGCCCTTCTTCTTAACCAATAACACAGGAGCACCCCACGGGGAGGCACTTGGATGGATAAATCCCTTGTACAAAATATCTTCTATCTACTTCTTTAACTCTGCCAACTCAACTGGCACCATCCTGTAAGGAGCCTTGAAAACTGGCGATGTCCCTGGGATCAGGTCAATCGAGAAGCCCAATACGCGAGGTAGGGGCAAACCAGGTAGGTCTTTAGGGAACACATCAAGAAAAACCCGAACGATCTCTGGGGCTGGACTCTCATCAATCTCCATAGCCATCAACGCTTTTGGCTTAGCTCTAAACTTGGCTGGCTCCAAAGACTCGCTTCCGCCTTCGAAAACAAACTCAGGGTGATTGGGAATGCGGAAAGTCACTTTCCTAGCAATGAGGCACTCTTCATTCTTCACTGAAATTTACAGATCTGAATTTGAGATTTACAATGAGGCACAAGAAGAGGCATAACCTAATACAAGATTTAGGGTTCCTATTTATAGGACATAGAAAACCCTAGGTTTACAATTGCCGCAAGTATGCTTTTACAAAATTGCCCCTAGGTAGACTAGTCAACGCACCGCCAGCAGCTCTGGAAAACTTTTCGCCAATACGGGTTCAGCACGGCCGCGGAACCGCGGCCATAGACCAGGTTTGGCCGTGGTTCCGCGGCCAAATAGGAGGCTTGTGTGCTGAGTTCTTTTGTGCTGCTTCTGGGTGTCCTTGTCTTCCTATTTCTTTGGTTGGTTCTTCAGAATGTCTTCTATTTTTCTTCCAGATCTCCACAATGAGTAATGTAGTGGAATTTAACCGTTCGCTTTGTGTCGAAGTTTTTAACCTTGCGCTGCCTTGTACTTTGTGAACTGATCTTTGTGTAGGCTTGATCAAGATCTTTCTATTTGTTGGTCGTAGTCTCACTTTTGCATCGTCTTTTATCTTTTTCACTGTTTTTGTTCCGAGAACCTGTAACCTATAAATATATAGCAGACATGGGTCAAAAGCACCTGTTTATTTGTAAAATGCATAAGAATGGGGAATATAATAATGCAAAATTACGGTATGAACAATGAGCTAAGAAGAGGTAGAGAACTGGGAAAGGGCGATATGTCTCTAAAAGCAGAGAATGGAGCAATTGTTGCAGCCAAAGCTGTTGGCGAATATCACCTAGTATTACCAAATGGTAATACAATGATTCTGAATGACTGTTATTACGTACCAAACATGATATGCAATATTATATCAGTTTCTTTGTTGCATAAAGAAGGATATAATTTTTTATTAGAGGATAATGTTATGAACATTTTCCTAAATTAAGTGTTGATTGGATTTGGTACGTTATGTAACGGTATATACGTTCTAAATCAAACTACAGTTCTAAACATACAGAACACATACAAGAGGAAAAGTTCAGAAATGAACGAAGCCTTCTTGTGGTATTGTAGACTAGGTCATATCAACGCAACAAGACTAGCTAAGTTTCATAAAGATTGATATTTGAATCAATTTGAATTCACATCTTATGAAACTTGCCAGTCATGTCTCAAACGTAAAATGACCAAAACTCCGTTTACTGGACACGGAGAAAGAGCTACTGAACTCTTGGGACTGATACATAGTGATGTATGCAGTCCTATGTCTACACATGCCAGGAATGGTTCCTCATACTTCATTACATTCACCGATGATCTCTCAAGATACGGACATGTGTTCCTGATGAAACAAAAATCTGAATCTTTTGAGAAATTCAAGGAATATAAGTGCAAAATGGAGAACCAAATAGGTAAAAGTATTAAAATCCTTCGATCTGATCGGGAAGGAGAATACTTGAGCACGGAATTCTATGACTATTTAAAAGAAAATGGGATTCTCTCTCAGCTTACTCCTCCGTATATACTACAGCACAATAGAGTATCGGAGCAGAGGAATCGCACCCTATTAGATATGGTGCGTTCTATGATGAGTACTGCTGAGTTACCTATTTCCATTTGGGGTTATGCACTTGAGACAGCTGCATACCTATTGAATCAAGTTCCAACAAAATCAGTGCCTAAAACACCATATGAGATATGGAGTTGAAAGAGACCATATCTTAAACGAGTTAAGATTGGGGTTGTCTGGCTTATGTCAAAAAGCAAAATCCGGACAAGCTCGAGGCAAGGTCGGTTCTTTGCAAGTTTGTGGGGTATCCAAATAATTCGCATGGATACTTTTTCTACCATAGTGAGGAACAAAAATTGTTTATTGCTCAACATGCCATCTTTTTAGAAAAGGAATTTCTTGTGAAAGAACTTAGTGGTAATGAGGTAGAACTGAAAGAAGTTCTAGCCGCACAAACTATAACTGACGATTTGATAGAACCGGAGGATCCAATAGTATCTGACGAACCTCAGTCACTCCGCAGATCTAGTAGGGTTTCTCATCCACCTGAGAGATACTACGGTTTTCTTATAGACGGTGAGAGCGAGGATTGCATCATGGAAGATGATGACCCAGCTAGTTTCGAGCAGGCCATCACAAGTGGGGACTCTGTGAAATGGCTGGATGCTATGCGATCTGAGATAGAATCCATGTACTCCAACAAAGTATGGACTTTAGAAGTTGCTCCTGAAGTGGTAAAACCAATTAAGAGCAAGTGGATTTTCAAGAAGAAAATTGGTGTAGATGGAAAGGTTGAGACCTTCAAAGCTAGACTTGTAGCAAAAAGTTTTCGTCAACGACCAGGTGTCGACTGTGATGAAACCTTTTCTCCTGTCGCTATGCTTAAGTCCATCAGGATCCTACTTGCCATTGCTGCATACCATGACTATGAAATCTGGCAGATGGATGTCAAGACCGATTTTCTAAATGGTGATTTAAAAGAGAGCGTGTACATGACACAACCAGAGGGCTTCGTAGATAGTGAGAGCAGCGGAAGCGTGTACAAGCTGCTCAAATCAATCTACGAATTAAAGCAGGCATCGCAGAGCTGGAACATCTGTTTTGATGAAGCTATCAAAGAGTTTGACTTCATCAAAAACGTAGATGAACCTTATATATACAAAAAGGTTGTAGAGAGTAAGGTTGTCTTTCTCGTATTGTACGTGGATGACATACTCTTGATAGGAAATAATGTTCCTATGCTACAGTCGGTCAAGCTCTTCTTATCACACAAGTTCTCCATAAAAGATCTAGGTGATGCCTCCTACATACTGGGGATAAAGATCTATAGAGAGATCTAAGCGGATGTTGGTGTAAGTCGATGCACAACACCTTATGAGTTGCGGGGAGGCGGAAATATGAAAAACAATCCTGTTCTTTGAGTTAACATCGACTAACCGAAAAATCTTTGCTAAACTATAACTAACAAATACATAGGAGTTGTTAACTACTATGAGAAGTGATTATACCTAGTGAATCTAGTCCTTCTTCGTTATCAACCTCCTCCTCGGCCTCCTCTACGTAATAGACGATCCACCCGAGAGCTTCTATTCCAAGCTTCACCTCTAATCTTGAGGTAACTAGGTTTCTTTAGTTGCTAATCAAAGGCACCTAGGTGATATAGAGTGGGGTTATGGATTAATTAGTCTATCTAATCCTTGATCTCAACACATGAGAGGGGATGATTAGGGTTTGAAGAGAGAGAGCTTGAGGAGAGAGAAGGTGAGCAAAAGAATGAGAATGAGAATGATATAATGATCTCTCTTGAATATATGAAGCATAATGATTTATCAAAATAAATAAATAAAATGATTAATAATCATGCTTCATTTATTCATATGAGTGATTCATCTACATGAGTCATTAACCATTAATGATGCATTAATGACATAGATGAATCACACAAATGAGTCATTAAATCATTTAATGCTTATGCCACCTAAACCCCCAAGTCATCATCCTTCTAGAAGCTTCCCGCCAAATTACGAGAACGCCCCTCCTATCCGTGAAAACACGGAAAAACTTTAGACTGTATAAATCCAATAATCCGATACTAGAATCCGGCTTAAACCAAAGCCGGCTAGTAAAAACTGTCCGAACGTCGTACGTGCGTAAACACACGTATGCGTCCGAACCCTTGTCGTAAAACCATACGACCTCTATATCATTTCGCCTGGAGCAGGGAAACTCTCTGTATGGGACTCTAAAGACTCGACTACTACGCTGGCAGTGGGTTTAACCACAGACCGCAAGCGGCACTAGCTGTACGTAACGGTCCCCAGGTAGATGTCGATAAGAAGGCCGATGAGGAAACCCATCCGAACTCCTACTGAGCCTGATGTGACAATCACCGTACAGTCCGGTCTGTTCGTCTAAGACTATCGCATATCGGGCCTAGGGGCGGCAAGCGTCAGTCCCCTAATAGCGGTATAAGTCGTGTCGGAGTGAAGCCCATTACACCTTGAGAAATTACTGGAACCTACCAGTAAATCTCGCTTGCCCTGGCCAGGGACATTGCGTAATGGCTCTCTGACACAGCGCGATATCAACTCCCAATACCGGGAGAGACGAATCCTGTCTAACCGCCACTGCCTCTAAGTGCTCGGGACTGCACCCAACTGCTACCTGTTTGCACGACTCCTTTAAGCCGTGGTAGGGTAGCAATCTGAGAACAGTGGGACACACTCGAGGCAAAGTAGCAGTGTCAAGTCTGCGGACTATGCTGTGCTCATGTCACCTGGGAACTGTTAACTGACGACGGGTATAATACCAACCAACAGTTCCCCGCGAGTCCTATCCGGTGTACCCGTAACCCAATGAGCACCTGTATACTATTTCCAGTACGACGTACTGACGGCTGTGGGACAGACCATCTCCCCAACTGGTATGAGAACCGTACACACTAGTCTACTCCGGAGTATCGATGCCATGTCTCGATAATCCTACGACTAGGGACCTAGAAAAGGATGTGCTCTTAGACTACCCAGCCCCCACTAGTGTGACTGCCATCACAACGCTGGTAGTCAAGCAAGATCTTAAGGGCTCTATCAATACGTATACTCACATATTAAGATAGATAAAACCAAGTAGCATACTACCATGTTTAGCAAGACTGTTATATAACTGTGAATATCCCAAGCTTCCATTAAGTAATATACAAGCTAGTATGATACAATAATGGCCCTTAGGGCATATACACTGACAATCTCCCACTTGCACTAGGGCCATGTACTGGCATATCGAAGACCGATGATCTCGAGTAGCCTCTCGAACTGAATCTGAGGTAGGGCCTTTGTGAATGGATCAGCAATGTTCTCTTCAGTAGCAACTCTCCGGACCTCGATCTCCCGGCGATCTATGATTTCCCTGATCAGGTGATACCACCTTAAGATGTGTCTGGACTTCTGATGGGACCTTGGTACCTTCGCTAAAGCTATAGCTCCGTTGTTGTCGCAATACAGAAGTATTGGATCAACAATGGTAGGAACCACCTGAAGTTCTGTTAGGAACTTCTTCATCCATACCGCTTCTTTTGCGGCATCGCAAGCAGCAATATACTCCGCTTCCATCGTCGAGTCAGCAACGGTGTCCTGCTTGGAACTCTTCCAGCACACCGCCCCTCCATTGAGAGTAAAGACATAACCTGACATGGACTTGGAATCGTCCTTATCACTCTGGAATCCAGAATCGGCAAAGGCCTCCATCTTGAGGTCTTTTCCACCGTAAACCAAGAACATCTTTTAAGTCCTTCTTAAGTACTTGAGAATGTTCTTTACTGCTATTCAGTGCTTCTCCCCTGGGTCTGACTGATACCGGCTTACCACGCTCAGTGTGTAAGCTACATCTGGTCTTGTGCACAACATCGCATACATTATAGAGCCTACCACAGAAGCGTAGGGTATAATAGACATGCGTTCCCTTTCCAAATCAGTCTTGGGAGACATCTCTTTGGAGAGGGTGATTCCGTGACAAGCCGGTAGATTACCGCGCTTAGAATCTTCCATACTGAATCTTTTCAGTATAGTGTTGATATACCAGGACTGCGAAAGTCCCAACATTCTCTTGGATCTATCACGATAGATCCGGATCCCCAGAATGTAAGAGGCATCACCCAGGTCTTTCATGGAGAACCTGTGTGACAAGAATCTTTTGACAGATTGTAGCCTAGGAATGGCATTTCCTAACAATAGAATGTCATCCATGTACAAGACGAGGAATACGACAGTTCGTGCTACAACTTTACTATATATACATGGTTCATCTGGATTTTTGATAAAGTCATATTCTTTGACTGTTTCATCAAAACAGATGTTCTAACTCCGCGATGCCTGCTTCAGTCCATAAATGGACTTAAGCAACTTGCACACTTTCCCGTTGCTCCCACTCTGATTGAAACCTTCTGGCCGATCCATATAGACGCACTCTTCTAAATTACCATTCAGAAAAGCCGTCTTTACGTCCATCTGCCAGATTTCATAATCATGAAAGGCAGAAATAGTAAGAAGGACCCGAATGGATTTGAGCATAGCCACTGGAGAAAAGGTTTCGTCATAGTCCAAACCAGGTCTTTGACGAAAACCCTTTGCAACAAGTCTAGCTTTATAGGTTTCCACCTGTCAATCTACACCAATCTTTTTCTTGAAGATCCATTTGCATCCTATGGGTTTTACCCCATCTGGAGCAAAGTCCAAAGTTCATACTTTGTTGGTGTACATGGACTCCATTTCGGTCCGCATTGCATCTAGCCATCGTACCGAGTAACCGCTCTGGATGGCCTGCTGGAAGGTAGTAGGTTCATCATCATCAATGATGCAATCTTCTCCATCCCCATCTATGAGAAAACCGTAGTATCTCTCAGGCGGATGAGACGGCCTACTACTCCTGCGGAAGGGTGCGGGAATGTCCTGTTCTTCTTAAACTACTTATTCTACCAAACTTTCAGAAGTAGTTTGTAGTTCTGGAATTTCTTCCAGTTCTATTTCGCTCCCACTTATTTCCTTTTCTAAAAACCGATGTTCTAGAAAATGGGCATTACGAGAAACAAAAACCTTTTGTTCCTCTGCGTAATAGAATAGATACCCTCTGGAGTTCTTTGGATATCCCACAAACTTACACAGTACTGATCGTGCCTCGAGCTTGTCCACATGCTGCTTTTTAACAAAAGCTGGACATCCCCAAATCTTCAGATACTAAAGATAGGGTTTCTTCCCACTCCACATCTGATATGGCGTGGTAAGCACAGTCTTGGTAGGAACTAGGTTCAAAAGATATGCCGCTGATTCTAGCGCATAACCCCAGAAAGATCGCGGTAACTCAGCATTACTCATCATGGAACGTACCATATCCAATAGGGTTCGATTCCATCTCTCCGATACACTGTTATGCTGTGGAGTGTATGGAGGAGTAAGCTGAGAGAGAATTCCTTTCTCTTTTAGGTAACCTAGAAACTCGGCACTTAAGTATTCACCACCTCGATCAGATCTTGGTGTCTTGATACTTTTGCCGGTTTGGTTTTCTACTTCATTCTTATACTCCTGGAATTTCTCAAAAGCCTCGGATTTATTTTTCATCAGATAAATGAATCCGTACCTAGAGTAATCATCCGTAAAAGTAATGAAAAAGGAAAAACCACCTCTTGCATGTGTAGACATTGGACCACATACATCGCTGTGTATGAGTCCTAAGAGCTCGCTCGCTCTTACTCCATGTCCAGTGAATGGAGTCTTTGTCATCTTTCCTTTGAGACATGATTGACAAGTGGCATAAGTTTGATATTCGAACGAGTCCAAATATCCTTCTCTATGTAACTTAGTTAACCTTGTCTCATTGATGTGACATAGTCTACAAGGCCATAAGAAAGCCTTATTTAAATCTGAAGACTTTCTTTTTAGTGTGTTCTGGACATTGAAAATCTGTAGTTCGTTTAAGACATATATACCGTTATCCAGTGTACCGGACCCAATCAAACTATGATTAAAGTGGATGTTAACAACATCACTTACAAACGTGAAATCATAACCTTTATTTGATAACAAGGAAACTGATATGATATTACACATTAAGCTAGGTACACAAAAACAGTTATGTAAAACCAAAATGTGTCCACTCGTCAATCCCAGGTGATAATCCCCTACGAACACAGCTCCCACGCTAGCTCCGTTAGCAACCATCAGGATCATATCACCATCCTTCCGCATTCTACGATTTCTCAGTGCCTGCAATGAATTGCATATATGAGATCCTGATCCGGTATCCAATACCCAGGAAGTAGAGTTGATTGACAGACAATTCTCAATTACAAACACACCTGAAGTCGAAGCCACAGCTTGCTTCGGTCGCTGGTGTTAGTTATATGTATGCCCTTGAGGCCATTACTATACATAGGATGTATATTGTAGTGGATGCTTGGACATATATAGGGAGGACTTTCTTGCTCGACATGATAGTATGCTATCTGGTTGCTCTTTACCTTAACGTGTATACTGATTGTCTCTCTGTTATATATTGGTAAATCCCTTAGGATGTGTACTTGACTACCTGGACTATGATGCGGATCATACTAGTGGGGACATGGTAGTCCATAAGTACATCCTTCGAGGTCCCTAGTCGTGGGTGTATCGAGACGGGGCATCGATATACCAGAGTAGACTAGCGTATACCTTCTCGACCCATACAGATGGGCGATGGATGATCCCATATCCATTGGTGTTTGACATCAGAGATGATATACGGGTGCTCAGTAGAGACTAGGTACACTGGACGGACTCGCCGAGAACTCCCAGATGGTATTATACCTTACGTCAGATGGCAGTTCTCTGGTGACACTGGTACAGAGTAGTCTGTTGACCCAAGATCGTCATAGAGTCTTGTGTGATTCCCACTGTGCTTTGATTTCGACCTTACCACGTCCAAGAGGGCGTGAAAAACGGTGGTTTTTGGGTACAGTCCCGAATCACATGGAGGCAATAAGCGATAGGAGGGGATTCGTCTCTCCTGGTATAGGGAGTTGATGTTGCGCTGTGTTCGATTGGCTATAACCGGAAATCCCTGGCCAGGGTTGCTGAGATTTACCAGTAAGTGTTATATGTAGTTTCTCGAACTGTTATAGACCTCATATCGACACAACTTATCGAGCTATTGGGGTCTGACGTTTACCACCCCTAGGCGAGATATGCGACATATCAGACGAACAGACCGGACTGTACGGTAAGTGTTACTGGTTGGATTCACAGGAGTGTGAGCGGGCTTGCTCGTCGATCTTCTGATCGCTCAATACCCGGATGGCCGTTACGTTTAGCAGACCGCTTGCGGCTTGTGGGTGTTTGATATGATCATCACCTGCTGCCGGTGTATTGACGAGTCTTTAGAGTCCTACACAGAGGTTTCCTGGCTCAAGCGAAACGAAATAGGAGCGCATATGAGATATGTGCGGGACCGAGAATAATGCGTGTATGTGATACCGTATTCTATTCTCACGATGAATGTATCGAATGGTTGTATGTGATATAACCTAGTTATCGAATCGAGGATTGATTCGATAAGCCGATATATTGGATATTAGTCGGTTATATGCGATATGACCGGATCGTTAAATCAAGTATTGATTTAATGATTTAATGCATAATTATATATTTGATATATTATTTTGCATTAACTAGTATTGGTTCACTTAAATTGGATTTTCTCACTTGATGTACACAAGTTGTATATGTGATATACTTTTGTGCACAAGATTGTATCATGTTTGATGATACATGCTACTTAGGTTTGTGTAAAGACTTAAACCATGGTTAGTTAATGGTTAGGGTTTCATTTGCTTTATTTATTTATTTATTTCATTTTGGCTTAAGATAAAATGGTGGCTTTCTTTGGATTTTGACTTGAAGCTTCATGAAGCTTCTTAACTTTATCTACCATTTTGTTTTTTCCTTTGACCCTAACCATTCACCTAACTATAGTTTACTCTCTACACATAACCATGGTTGCAATATGATAAGTATCATTTTATTTTCTATTTTCAAATGACTTATCATATTATCTTCTTCTTCTTCTTCTTCAACAATGAAGAAAAGCTTGCTACCATTAATGGCAACTTGAGAAAAAGAGTGAGAAATCCAATTCTAAAGTGAACCCACTTCCTATTTCTTCATCCTCTACCACTTGCCAAGTAGTATAGGGTGTTTTCTTCGCAAGTTTCATGACTTGGTGAAGTTGGAGGTTGATCTTGTGTTGCCTCGACGTAGATCATCTTCGGCATCGAAGTCGACGACCTAGCCCGATCATTTCTTCGATGAAACCACCGCGAGAGTCCGGGATCCGATGGGTACAGCGGAGGGACTTCATCACGGAGCTATGGAGGTGGAGGACCGGATCTATAAAGGTTGTATTTCCGTTCACTTATTAGTAAAGCAGTTTACTAGTTCTAGTTTTCGCCTAATCTCTAGTTAACGATCCGTATTAGGGTCTCTCGGCACTTGTAAAATTTGAAATTGGCATGGTCGATACCTTGTGAGACCTCATTAGTGTGCCTAAGGACCCTACAGTGGTATCAGAGCCTAACTAGAGCCTTAGACGATGCGTAGACGGAGTTAGAAGTCCGATTGACCCGAAACCCTAATTCAAAGTTGCTCTCTGTACATTTTTTGAAAACGGGGATTTTTAAGAATTAAAAATATGCAGAAAACTAAGCAGGAATTTCTAAGAATTACTGTGAAGACCGAGCACCTGAATCGATAATAGCGCGGCGGAACCGCGGCATTAGCATGCCTAATGCGGCGGTTCCGCGGCCACTTGGTCTCTTCAGACAATTATTTCTGCACAGTAATTCTTATATTTTGTTGCTGTATTTTCTGGGAATTTTTAAATCTGACTCAAGAGTTGAGTTTTCTGGGTTGTATTGGGGACTCGGTGTTTCGATCGGATTGTCTAATTTTGTCTGTGTACTTTTCCGGATAATTTTAGAATATGTTAAAAAGTTCGACCGGATATAAATACCCACTTTTTCCCCTGCTGGGAAATTTCTAATTGTTGGATTTTTCCGTAGTTTAATGACGTTCTAAGTAGTGCAAGTAACGCGATGGTCCCTCTAGAAGACAACAAACCTTAACTCGATTATGTGACCGTTTTGAACTGCCCTTTGAACCCTAGGGTTTGGGGCAGTACGGCGTGCCACATGTGAGGCATTGGCTTGACCCTTCTACAGCTGGACCGTTAGTACTGAGGCATGAAGTGAATGTTTTTGAACTTATTTCATATGTTGAGCTGTTTCGGGAAAACTTGGGTGTTCGATTGTTCGATCGGAAAGTTTAACATTTTCTATCTTATCCGGAATGTGATACAACATTTGGAATTCACAAGTAGTTATGAGATAACTGAATGAATGTTATAAACATAGCAGTTTAGTCTCACTTGATCGGTTGCCACGGAATTTTGATGTGATCAAAAGTCCGTCGCAATCACGTAGCGTACGCGGATACTCACCGGGTAAACTTAATAGACAGCTATACCCCATATCCCCGACCAAGTGACTGTAGGAGAACCCCGTCGTCGAAAGCATCCGTTCGGGTGCTCGCGGCAGCGGTGTTCCGCCTTGGTGCACTTCGTCGACAGCATCGGGGGTGCGGCCACCTACTAAAGTTTGCGACGAGCATTCGATCAGGATGTCGGGAATCTTGTTGAATTACCCGACTTGATATTGAAAAGTGTTTTCGATAATGAGACTAAAATGCGGGGTTTATAATTGTTAGGCATGCGATGTCTAAGGAATTCATTTGATTAGGCATGCGATGTCTATACAGGTTGTGGATTCCAACTGTTGTAGTTTTACACTTTCTTTTCTGCGACCGTAAGTGTAATATGTGATATCGCCGGTTTCGTTGCTATATGTCAACGACAATTGGGATGGGCATATTTACTTATGTTGATGACATGTGATGTTATGTGTTGCTGGATATGTTATATTGGATCGTCGTGTTTGAATAGCCGGGGGGTTTTATGTGAGATGAGTGTTTTTTCTTTTTCATTCATGTAAAAAAACTTGTATATAATATTCTATTATTGGGGCACTTCCAGGTTGCAGAAGATGTCACCGTTTGTATATTATTTACTTTTCCGCACTAGGATAAACCCAAGGAGGAGAGCACAAGTAACCGGGTTCTGGAGTCCAGTGGGAGACCAACTCGAGGAGTCGAGTCCGGGGCTCCTAACTCTAGAATTGGTAGGGTTGCTTGCCGCTCTCGTAGGGGTCTGGGGGTGTGGGATTGACTATTCATTGCGACCGTGGAATCCGTGTTTTATACTGGCTCGTATTGAAAACATGGACGTCCTAGTATATCCAATATTTCATATGATTCTTCTGCTGCAATATCTGTGATGTGATCATGTGATGTTCTGTGATAAATACTGTATATAGTATATATGATATATTATATAGACGTTACTTATGTTTTACACCTGCGCTAGCCCTGCCCCGCTCTACCGTTAGTTACCTAACCTAACAGTACACGAGGGGACATCGAGGCAAACACGGATGGCATAAGTGTACGTCGTATTTATCTGTGATGTTTAGGTGACTTAAATGATGGGACTTCATTAATATGATTAATGAAAGTAAAAGAAACCTAAAGATGTTGTAGAATTGAATTTCAAAAATAAAACAGGTAGCTACAGTTCTTGCTTTGCACAGCAGTATATATGATATATCCTGCACCTTATTCGATGAGGAAAGGGCCGACGATCCCTTCACCGGGAGTGACCCCTTTAGCAATAACTGGCAGATGCTATAACTCTCGGTTTGTCTTTTGATTGCTTCTATAGTTTCTGCTTTGCACAGTGATATATATGATATATCCCGCACCTTATTCGATGAGGAAAGGACTGACGATCCCTTCACCGGGAGTGACTCCTATAGCAAAACTAGAAAAGCCTAAAAACACTCCATTTTAAAATCATTTGATTCTACAACGATATCAAGTTCATTACGCAATAAGTTTTTATAAAAACCTGTCGTAGCCCTCCATCATTTCAGATAAGTAGTAGTTAGTATTCGTGCTGCGTTTGTTGGCCTTTGTCAAGGCGTAGTGTGCGGTAGCTGACTAGTACTTATCTGCTTATGCATATGATGCAGATTGGATTAGGGTAGTCATGCGACCTTGTTGGCCTTTGTCAAGGGCCGTGCGGGTGGGTTTATTTCAATCAAAAAATGACGGGTTGAACTTGACTAGCAGCCTATGATTTGTTGGCCTTTGTCAAGGTCATAGGAGGCTTGGGGCAAAATATTATCGGAAATTTCAAGTGTTGAAATTTGCAATGAGATTGCATACCTTCTATGAGAATGTTGGATCCCGATACCCGCTGCGAGTAATTGTTATTCCTGGGAGAGTTTTACACATTACAATTAGTCGATCAAGTAGGTGTCTAGAAAGGTGTCAACGGGGTTACGCCTCTGGGAAAACGAGGTTTACATTAATTAGGTCCGTGCGAAAGCACGGGGCACCTCCCTCAAAGTACCAACACTGGCCTGGCTGAAAGATTGGCGAACTTGTAGCGTGTAATTAATCCCGGCTAGTCATTCCTTTTAGGGTTTGAAGGAAGATTTGATAAAAACAGTGGGAGCCATCCTGATTAGATAAAATAATAACCAATCTATTCTTACAAGAGCGCACGCAGAGTGTTTTCTTCTCTCTCTCTCCAGGTAGCGACCATGTCATGCCTTAATCAAGATAATAATACGGATATATTGACTGAACCCACTTGTTATACTGAGCTGGGGAACGTTGGTCCTGCTCCAACTTATAATTGTTTTAAGACAGAGCAGGAAATTGGGGAATACCAGAATTCCTATGCCGCTCAAACGAAGAAAGTGCATATGATGCATCTCCTTCGAGTGTGTTCATTACAAAGAACTGTTTCTCTGTATCCTCTACGTCCTGGGTATTAGATACCGGATCAGGATCCCAGATATGTAATCTGATACATAGGGCTACAGAAAGGTGGAGAACTGAGAACGGGTGATAAATTTCATGAGACAGAAAACGGGGCAAGTGTTGCAGCCAAGTCTGTTGGTCACTGTCACCCTGTATTCCAAATACATTGATTCTGAACGAATGTTATTAGATACCGAACCTGATATACAAAATCATATCGGTCTCTTTATTAGTAAAGAAATGATAAAATTTTGTATTGTTGAATAATGTTTTGAACATTTCCTATATCAAAAGTTGATCGGTTCAGGCACGTTATCTAAAAGCATTGATGTTCTAAATCAAACTACAGTTCTTAGTATACGGAACACACATAAGAGGAAGAGTTCAGAAATGAATGAATCCTTCTTGAGGTATTGTAGACTAGGTCATATCAATGCGACCCGACTAGCTGAAGTTACATTTAGATGCATATTTAAATCTGTTTGAATTTACATCTTGTGAAACTTGCTAGTCTTGTCGCAAAGATAAGATGACCATAGCTCCGTTTACTGAAAACAGAGAAAGAGTTAGTAAACTCTTGGGATTGATACATGTTGATGTATGTAAAGTCCCCCGTCTACACATGCCAGGACCGGTTCTTTGTACTTCATTACATTCTCTGATGATCTCTCAAGATTCAGTCATACGTTCCTGTTGAAACACAAGTACGAACCTTTTAAGATATTCACAGAATATAAGTTAGAAGTAGAGAACCAATACGGGTATACGTATTATGTCATTTGATGAGATCATGGAGGAGAATACTTGTGCATAGAATTCCTGGACTTTTCTAAAGGAGAATGAGATTCTCTCTCAGCATTACTCCTCCGTATACACCATAGCACGATGGTATATCGGGGCAGAGCAGTTGCACCCTATTCGATATGGTGTGCTCTATGATGAGTACTACTGAGTTACCTATTTCCTTTTGGGGGTTATGCACTTGAAAAGATGCATACCTATTGAATTAGGTTCGAATCAAATCAGTTGCCTACTATTTCATATTTGATATGATAAGGGAAGAGCCCATCTCTTAAGTCAGTTAAGATTTGGGGTTGTCCGGGCTATGTCTAAAAGCATAATCCGGACAAGCTCGAGGCAAGGTCTGTTATGTAGAACTGGAAAGGTTCCAGCTATACAAACTACAGCAGATAATTTGGTAGAACCAAAGGATTCAGTAGATTCCAACGAACCTTAGCCTCTCCGCCGATCTAGTAGGGTTCCTCATCCGCCTGAGAGATACTTCGGTTTCTTTATGATAGTGGGAGCGAGGATTGCATCATGAGATGATGACCCAACTAGTTTCAAGCAGGCCATCGAGAGTAGGGACTCTGTAAGAATGGCTGGATACTTAGCGATCTGAGATGGAATCCATGTACACCAACAAAGTATGACTTTGGTTGCTATATCTGAAGGGTTAAATCCCCATCAGGAGCAAGTATATCTTGAGAAGATTACTTGGTGTATATGGAAAAGTTGAGACTTTCAAAGCTAGACTTGTTAAAGGTTTTCGTCATTAACCAGGTATGGATTTTGTTGAAACCTTTTCTAAGTAGCTATGCTTAAGTCCATCCAGATCCTACTTGCCACGGCTACATACCATGACTACGATATCTGGTGGTTGGGTGTCATGACTGCTTTTCTAAAATGATGTTTCAGAAAAGAGAGTCTGTAAGTACACAGTCAGAGGGCTTCGTAAACAGTGGGAGCAGCGGAAACGTGTGCAAGATGTTTTATATGATAAAGCAGGCATCGCGAAGTTGGAACATCTGTTTTGATGTATTAGTCAAAGAGTTTGACATCATCAAAATGGTAGATGAACCTTGCATAAATAAAAAAGGTAGTAGGGAATATGGTGACGATCCTCGTAGAGTACGTGGATGACATACTCTTGATAGGGAAGGAGTTTCCTATGCTACGCTCGATCAATCTCCGCTTATCATAATGATTCTCCATATAGGATCAAAGTGATACCTCCTAAATCCTGGGTTTTGGATCTATGAGATAGATCTAATTGGATGTTAGGATACTCACTAGTTGTAGTGAGATGATATCAATCGATCCTGGGGAGAATCACTGGAAAGGTTCTAGAGTGATAAGGACGACTGAAAGTCAGTCACAGGCATTGCCTTTACCCTCAGTGGAGGGACGGTATGTTGGAAGAGTTCCAAGCTAAATACCGTGGCTTACTAGACGATAAAGGCAGGATGCATCGCTACTTAAGATGCTACCAAAGAGGC
Source organism: Agapanthus africanus (assembly GCA_030015575.1). Classification (NCBI taxonomy): domain Eukaryota; kingdom Viridiplantae; phylum Streptophyta; class Magnoliopsida; order Asparagales; family Amaryllidaceae; genus Agapanthus; species Agapanthus africanus. Next base: position 33,475,470 of record CM057349.1, on the reverse strand, counting down.
TGTTTGGGTGTATATTGGTTCATGAGATGAACTAGGTTCCTACCATTGTGTAACAATGGAAGTGTGGTTTTGGCCCGGGAACCCCGGTCCCATCAGTGACCCAGACATAATCTAAGGCAGTATCACCTGATCATGGAGATGGTTGATCTCCAGGGTGATCGAGGTTAGGAGAACAGACTCAGAGGACAACACGGCGGATCCACTCACAAAGGCCTTTTCCCAGAGAGAGACTTTTATGGGATGGTTGAGTATGAGATACTACAACCACTGCTATCAGATGGCCCTAATGCAAGTGGGAGATTGTTAGTTATATGTATGCCTTAGAGGCCATTACTATACATAGAATGTATATTGTAGTGGATGCTTGGACATATATAGGGAGGACTTTCTTGCTCGACATGATAGTATGCTATCTGGTTACTCTTTACCTTAACGTGTACACTGATTGTCTCTCTGTTACATATTGGTAAAGCCCTTAGGATGTGTACTTGAGTACCTAGACTATGATGCGGATCATACTAGTGGGGACATGGTAGTCCATAAGTACATCATTCAAGGTCCCTAGTCGTGGGTGTATCGAGACGGGGCATCGATATACCAGAGTAGACTAGCGTATACCTTCTCGACCCATACAGATGGGCGATGGATGATCCCATATCCATTGGTGTTTGACATCAGAGATGATATACGGGTGCTCAGTAGAGACTGGGTATACTGGACGGACTCGCCGAGAACTCCCAGATGGTATTATACCTTACGTCAGATGGCAGTTCTCTGGTGACACTGATACAGAGTAGTCTGTTGACCCGAGATCGTCATAGAGTCTTATGTGATTCCCACTGTGCTTTGATTTCCATCTTACCACGTCCAAGAGGGCATGCAAAACGGTGGTTTTTGGGTACAGTCCCGAATCACATGGAGGCAATGAGCGATAGGAGGGGATTCGTCTCTCCCGGTATAGGGAGTTGATGTTGCGCTGTGTTTGATTGGCTATAACCGGAAATCCCTGGCCAGGGTTGCTGAGATTTACCGATAAGTGTTACCTGTAGTTTCTCGAACTGCTATAGACCTCATATCGACACGACTTATCGAGCTATTGGGGTCTGACGTTTACCACCCCTAGGCGAGATATGCGACATATCAGACGAACAGACCGGACTGTACGGTAAGTGTTACTGGTTGGATTCAAAGGAGTGTGAGCGGGCTTGCTCGTCGATCTTCTAATCGCTCAATACCCGGATGGCCGTTACGTTTAGCAGTCCGCTTGCGGCTTGTGGGTGTTTTATATGATCATCACCTGATGCCGGCGTATTGACGAGTCTTTAGAGTCCTACACAGAAGTTTTCTGGCTCAAGCGAAACGAAATAGGAGCGCATATGAGATATGTGCGGGACCGAGAATAATGCGTGTATGTGATACCGTATTCTATTCTCGCGATGAATGTATCGAATGGTTGTATGTGATATAACCTAGTTATCGAATCGAGGATTGATTCGATAAGCCGATAAATTGGATATTAGTCGGTTATATGAGATATGACCGGATCGTTAAATCAAGTATTGATTTAATGATTTAATGCATAATTATATATTTGATATATTACTTTGCATTAACTAGTATTGGTTCACTTAAATTGGATTTTCTCACTTGATGTACACAAGTTGTATATGTGATATACTTTTGTGCACAAGATTGTATCATGTTTGATGATACATGCTACTTGGGTTTGTGTAAAGACTTAAACCATGGTTAGTTAATGGTTAGGGTTTCATTTGCTTTATTTATTTATTTATTTCATTTTGGCTTAAGATAAAATGGTGGCTTTCTTTGGATTTTGACTTGAAGCTTCATGAAGCTTCTTAACTTTATCTACCATTTTGTTTTTTTCTTTGACCCTAACCATTCACCTAACTATAGTTTACTCTCTACACATAACCATGGTTGCAATATGATAAGTATCATTTTATTTTCTATTTTCAAATGACTTATCATATTATCTTCTTCTTCTTCTTCTTCTTCAACAATGAAGAAAAGCTTGCTACCATTAATGGCAACTTGAGAAAAAGAGTGAGAAATCCAATTCTAAAGTGAACCCAATTCCTATTTCTTCATCCTCTACCACTTGCCAAGTAGTATAGGGTGTATTCTTCACAAGTTTCATGACTTGGTGAAGTTGGAGCTTGATCTTGTGTTGCCTCGACGTAGATCATCTTCGGCATCGAAGTCGACGACCTAGCCCGATCATTTCTTCGATGAAACCACCGCGAGAGTCCCGGATCCGATGGGTACAGCGGAGGGACTTCATCACGGAGCTATGGAGGTGGAGGACCGGATCTACAAAGGTTGTATTTCCGTTCACTTATTAGTAAAGCAGTTTACTAGTTCTAGTTTTCGCCTAATCTCTAGTTAACGATCCGTATTAGGGTCTCTCGGCACTTGTAAAATTTGAAATTGGCAAGGTCGATGCCTTGTGAGACCTCATTAGTGTGCCTAGGGACCCTACAGCTGGTTCTTGGCGTTCCACGCGTTGCAATCTTTCTTCCAGTGTCCTTTCCTATGACAATGGAAGCACTCATCCTGGGCCACTACTGGCACCGCAATCTTTTTCTTTCCCTTCGCTCCCACCTTACTAACACCTCCTCTAGGTTTGGTGGCGGCCTTCTTCTTCTTTCCTTTGGCCCTAGCCTTGGACCCGGAAGAAGAAGCACCGCTAACAAACATAGCGGGTGTTTCCCTTGCCTTCTGCAAGGTGCCCTCTGCACTCCTCAACATGTTAAGAAGTTCTGGAAGTTCAACTTCTTTTCTTTGAATGTTGAAATTCAGAATAAACTGGGCGTAGGTGGAAGGAAGGGACTGGGGAATCAAGTCTGTATAGAGCTCATTATCCAAAGTCGTCTCAAGGTCTGCGAGCTCTTCAATATAGCCAATCATCTTTAGGACATGTTCTCCTACCGATGATCCGACGGCCAACCTGGCTCGAAACAAGTTCTTTGAGGTCTCGTATCTTGCTATACGAGATTGCGCTCCATAAAGTTCCTTTGTATGGAGAAATATGGCATCTAGATCCATATCCTCGTGCCTCCTCTGATGTTCATTATTCATCAAGGAAAGCACGATGCACTTGGCCTTCGTGCAATCTAAATCCCAGGTTTTGCGGATTTCCTTATCCGCATTACTGGATTTGGGACCTGGGACAGCAGGTGCCTTAGCGGTGAGGACATACCCCAATTTGTCATAGGTCAAAACCATTTTGACATTCCGCAGCCAATCTTTATAGTTTGGCCCTGTCAGTATATTCTTTTCTAATAGTAACTTAAGTCCAGTCATATTCAGGGTCGCTGCAATTAGGAAAGAGAGAGAGAGAACACTTTAGCATGATGCTCTTGCAAGTTTAGAGTGGTTTTTAGATTATCTAAACTGGATGGCTCCCACTGTTTCTCGAATCCCTCCTCAAACCAAAAAAGAAGAACTAGCCAAGACTATTCTCATCGTACAATACTTGCTTAACCGTTCAGCCAGGCCGGTGTCGGTACTTCGAGGGAGGTTTTCCAACGATTTCGCGAAGTTCCTTAATTAAATAACTTCTTTTCTCTGGGAGCGTAGCCCTGCTGACACCTTTCTCGGCACCTACATAGTTTATAGCATTGATCGTTAAGTGACGAATCTCCTGATGAGTAGCATATACTCACAGTAGGATCGGGATCCAAATATCATCGTATGATAATGCTGAAGGAATCCTACCAACATTCATCAAACTCCAAATGGTATGCTTCTCTTTGCAAATTTCTGTTTCTTTAGAAATTCCCGATATAAATTTTTGCCCCATGCTCTTATGACCTTGGCGTTAGGTCAAAATGTCATAAGTCACATGTCAAGTTCTACCCATCATTATCTTGTTAATTTGAACCCATCCATACATATCCTTGACGTTCGGCCAAAATGATAATACGACCGTCCCAAACTAACTCATCTATCTATGCAACAAATGAATACCCGGCAGCTACCAAACACTATGCCTTGGCGTTAGGTCAAAATACATAGCTTGAATACTACTGAATACCTAAATGAAATGACGGAGGGCTACGAATGGTTTTGGCGAAACCGTGAATGTAGTGAACTTGATATGACCGAAGGAACCTGATAGCTTTTAAAAGTAGTGGTTAAAGCTCCGCAATTAAAAATATCCTCTGTTTTAAAATAACCGAGTGGTTTCTTTTGAATTGTTCCAACGATTCAACTTTGGTTTATTTTCTTTGCATTAATAATAATGCGTCCCATCATTAACCTATCATTGCAGAAAACAACGAAAATACAACGTCCTCTTATGCCATCCGCATTCGCCACTGGGTCCCGTCATCACCCGTTAGGTTACTTAACTAACGACAGAGCAGGGGCTGGGCTAGCGCGGGTGTAAAACATATGTGACGTCTCAATAGCTATCATATAGATATTGTACATTCGTCAGACGCAATAATAGGCATTCCAGATCACAGATGAACATTATTGGATATGCAAGCAATCCGCGTTTCTTTTAAGCCTGCAACGAAAGACGGATTACACAGTTGTGATGAATAGCCATTACCCCACTCTAGACCCCTACGGGTACGGCAAACTACCCGCCAAGTACCCGAAGTGAAGCGGTCTCCCTCAACAACGTGAGTAGGCCACTAAACACTTCAAAGTACCCGGTAGTTTGTGCACCCCACCTTGGGTCTATCCTAGGGGAAAAAATAGTAAAATGAAATAATACAACGATGGCTACAACCGCAACCTGGATGTGCCCCGCAAAATAATATTACAACATATTACAATTATATCGAATGAATGAATATAATAACGCATCTTAAACCCCAGCTAATCATCACAACAATCCTATACAGTTCAAAACCACAAATAGTAAAATCATTACAGAAATGTGCAACCCCCTGCTAACCGTCATACTAGCAGTTAGGGGAGGTTTACGAACACATTATACAGTTCACAGATATAATCTAATTAGCAAATATCGTATAATTTCGATCGAGCAAACACTTTAGATTCTACTCCAAAATTTCTCTATGCACCTGAGACTTGAGCAGAAAATAAACATTCCAGAAAAGACAAAAAACATCACAGAAGAATTACTGGGTAAAATTGGGCTGAATCGGCTTCAACTCGGCAGCGGATCCGCGGCGGATCGGTGGGATCGGCCGCGGTTCCGCGGCTGTTTGGCAGATTCATGGACCCATTTTTCTCCAGTAACCTTAAAATTCCCTGCTTGTATTTTTAGAGGCCCCTGAAAAATTTTTAGACCTCGTTTTAAATTCGACAGAAACTTGGTGATTTCGATGATTTTTCCGGTTCGTTTTGCGTTCGAAATTCTTACGACTTTGCTAATAAGTTAATTATTGTTTAGCGAGGCTCTGATACCACTGTAAGTCGATGTACAACACCCCACGAGTTGCGGGGAGGAGGAAATATGAAAAACAATCCTGTTCTTTGAGTTAACATCGACTAACCGAAAAATCTTTGCTAAACTATAACTAACAAATACATAGGAGTTGTTAACTACTATGAGAAGTGATTATACCTAGTGAATCTAGTCCTTCGTCTTTTCGTTATCAACCTCCTCCTCGGCCTCCTCTACGTAATAGACGATCCACCCGAGAGCTTCTATTCCAAGCTTCACCTCTAATCTTGAGGTAACTAGGTTTCTTTAGTTGCTAATCAAAGGCACCTAGGTGATATAGAGTGAGGTTATGGATTAATTAGTCTATCAAATCCTTGATCTCAACACATGAGAGGGGATGATTAGGGTTTGAAGAGAGAGAGCTTGAGGAGAGAGAAGGTGAGCAAGAGAATGAGAATGAGATAATGATCTCTCTTGAATATATGAAGCATAATGATTTATCAAAATAAATAAATAAAATGATTAATCATCATGCTTCATTTATTCATATGAGTGATTCATCTACATGAGTCATTAACCATTAATGATGCATTAATGACATGGATGAATCACACAAATGAGTCATTAAATCATTTAATGCTTATGCCATCTAAACCCCCAAGTCATCATCCTTCTAGAAGCTTCCCGCCAAATTACGAGAACGCCCCTCCTATCCGTGAAAACACGGAAAAACTTTAGACTGTATAAATCCAATAATCCGATACTAGAATCCGGCTTAAACCAAAGCCGGCTAGTAAAAACTGTCCGAACGTCGTACGTGCGTAAACACACGTATACGTCCGAACCCTTATCGTCAAACCATACGACCTCTATATCGTTTCGCCTGGAGCAGGGAAACTCTTTGTGTGGGACTCTAAAGACTCGACTACTACGCTGGCTGTGGGTTTAACCACAGACCGCAAGCGGCACTAGCTGTACGTAACGGTCCCCAGGTAGATGTCGATAAGAAGGCCGATAAGATAACCCATCCGAACTCCTACTGAGCCTGATGTGACAATCACCATACAGTCCGGTCTGTTCGTCTAAGACTATCGCATATCGGGCCTAGGGGCGGCAAGCGTCAGTCCCCTAATAGCGATATAAGTCGTGTCGGAGTGAAGCCCATTACACCTTGAGAAACTACTGGAACCAACCAGTAAATCTCGCTTGCCCTGGCCAGGGACTTTGCGTAATGGCTCTCTGACACAGCGCGATATCAACTCTCAATACCGGGAGAGACGAATCCTGTCTAACTGCCACTGCCTCCAAATGCTCGGGACTGCACCCAACTGCTACCTGTTTGCACGACTCCTTTGAGCCATGGTAGGGTAGCAATCTAAGAACAGTGGGACACACTCGAGGCGAAGTAGCAGTGTTAAGTCTACGGACTATGCTGTACTCATGTCACCTGGGAACTGTTAACTGACGATGGGTATAATACCAACCAACAGTTCCACGCGAGTCCTGTCCGGTATACCCGTAACCTAACGAGCACATGTATACTATCTCTAGTACGACGTACTGACGGCTGTGGGACAGACCATCTCCCCAACTGGGATGAGAAGCATACACACTAGTCTACTCCGGAGTATCGATACCCTATCTCGATAATCCTACGACTAGGGACCTGGAAAATGATGTGCTTGTAGAGTACCCAGCCCTCACTAGTGTGACTGCCATCACAACGCTGGTAGTAAAGCAAGATCTTAAGGGCTCTATCAATACGTATACTCACATATTAAGATAGATAAAACCAAGTAGCATACTACCATGTTTAGCAAGACTGTTATATAACTGTGAATATCCCAAGCTTCCATTAAGTAATATACAAGCTAGTATGATACAATAACGGCCCTTAGGGCATATACACTGACAATCTCCCACTTGCACTAGGGCCATGTACTGGCATATCGAAGACCGATGATCTCGAGTAGCCTCTCGAACTGAATCTGAGGTAGGGCCTTTGTGAATGGATCTGCAATGTTCTCTTCAGTAGCAACTCTCCGGACCTCGATCTCCCGGCGATCTATGATCTCCCTGATCAGGTGATACCACCTTAAGATGTGTCTGGACTTCTGATGGAACCTTGGTTCCTTCGCTAAAGCTATAGCTCCGTTGTTGTCGCAATACAGAGGTATTGGATCAACAATGGTAGGAACCACCTGAAGTTCTGTTAGGAACTTCTTCATCCATACCGCTTCTTTTGCGGCATCGCAAGCAGCAATATACTTCGCTTCCATCGTCGAGTCAGCAACGGTGTCCTGATTGGAACTCTTCCAGCACACCGCCCCTCCATTGAGGGTAAAGACATAACCTGACATGGACTTGGAATCGTCCATATCACTCTGGAATCCGGAATCGGCCAAGGCCTCCATCTTGAGGTCTTTTCCGTCGTAAACCAAGAACATCTCCTAAGTCCTTCTTAGGTACTTGAGAATGTTCTTTACTGCTATCCAGTACTTCTCCCCTGGGTCTGACTGATACCGGCTTACCACGCTCAGTGTGTAAGCTACATCTGGTCTGGTGCACAACATCGCATACATTATAGAGCCTACCGCATAAGCATAGGGTATAATAGACATGCGTTCCCTTTCCAAATCAGTCTTGGGAGACATCTATTTGGAGAGGGTGATTCCGTGACAAGCCGGTAGATTACCGCGCTTAGAATCTTCCATACTGAATCTTTTCAGTATAGTGTTGATATATCTGGACTGCGAAAGTCTCAACATCCTCTTGGATCTATCACGATAGATCCGGATCCCCAGAATGTAAGAGGCATCACCCAGGTCTTTCATGGAGAACCTGTGTGACAAGAATCCTTTGACAGATTGTAGCATAGGAATGTCATTTCCTAACAATAGAATATCATCCACGTACATGACGAGGAATACGACAGTTCGTGCTACAACTTTACAATATATACATGGTTCATCTGGATTTTTGATAAAGTCATATTCTTTGACTGTTTCATCAAAACAGATGTTCCAACTCCGCGATGCCTGCTTCAGTCCATAAATGGACTTAAGCAACTTGCACACTTTCCTGCTGCTACCACTCTGATTGAAACCTTCTGCCTGATCCGTATAGACGCACTCTTCTAAATTACCATTCAGAAAAGCCGTCTTTACGTCCATCTGCCAGATTTCATAATCATGGAAGGCAGCAATAGCAAGAAGGACCCGAATGGATTTGAGCATAGCAACTGGAGAAAAAGTTCCGTCATAGTCCAAACCAGGTCTTTGACGAAAACCCTTTGCAACAAGTCTAGCCTTATAGGTTTCCACCTGTCAATCTACACCAATATTTTTCTTGAAAATCCATTTGCATCCTATGGGTTTTACCCCATCTGGAGCAAAGTCCAAAGTCCATACTTTGTTGGTGTACATAGACTCCATTTCGGTCAGCATTGCATCCAGCCATCGTACCGAGTCGCCGCTCTGGATGGCCTGCTGGAAGCTAGTAGGTTCATCATCATCAATGATGCAATCTTCTCCATCTCCATCTATGAGAAAACCGTAGTATCTCTCAGGCGGATGAGACGGCCTACTACCCCTGCGGAGGGGTGCGGGAATGTCCTTTTCTTCTTGAACTATTGGTTCTACCAAACTTTCAGTAGTAGTTTGTGGTTCTGGAATTTCTTCCAGTTCTATTTCGCTCCCACTTATTTCCTTTTCTAAAAACTGATGTTCTAGAAAATGGGCGTTACGATAAACAAAAACCTTTTGTTCATCTGCGTAATAGAATAGATACCCCCTGGAGTTCTTTGGATATCCCACAAACTTACACAGTACTGATCGTGCCTCGAGCTTGTCCACATACTGCTTTTTAACAAAAGCTGGACATCCCCCAAATCTTCAGATACTGAAGATAGGGTTTCTTCCCACTCCACATCTGATATGGCGTGGTAAGCACAGTCTTGGTAGGAACTATGTTCAAAAGATATGCCGCTGATTCTAGCGCATAACCCAGAAAGATCGCGGTAACTCAGCATTACTCATCATGGAACGTACCATATCCAATAGGATTCGATTCCATCTCTCCGATACACCGTTATGCTGTGGAGTGTATGGAGAAGTAAGCTGAGAGAGAATTCATTTCTCTTTTAGGTAACCTAGGAACTCGGCACTTAAGTATTCACCACCTCGATCAGATCTTAGTGTCTTGATACTTTTACCGTTTTAGTTTTCTACTTTATTCTTATACTCCTGGAATTTCTCAAAAGCCTCGGATTTATGTTTCATCAGATAAATGAATCCGTACCTAGAGTAATCATCCGTAAAAGTAATGAAATAGGAAAAACCACCTCTTGCATGTGTAGACATTGGACCATATGCATCACTGTGTATGAGTCCTAAGAGCTCGCTCGCTCTTACTCCATGTCCAGTGAATGGAGTCTTTGTCATCTTTCCTTTGAGACATGATTGACAAGTGGCATAAGTTTGATATTAGAACGAGTCCAAATATCCTTCTCTATGTAACTTAGTTAACCTTGTCTCATTGATGTGACCTAATCTACAATACCATAAGAAAGCCTTATTTAAATCTGGAGACTTTCTTTTTAGTGTGTTCTGGACATTGAAAATCTGTAGTTGGTTTAAGACATATATACCGTTATCCAGTGTACCGGACCCAATCAAACTATGATTAAGGTGGATGTTAACAACATCACTTACAAACGTGAAATCATAACCTTTATTTGATAACAAGGAAACTGATATGATGTTACACGTTAAGCTAAGTACACAAAAACAGTTATGTAAAACCAAAATGTGTCCACTCGCCAATCCCAGGTGATAATCCCCTACGGACACAGCTCCCACGCTAGCTCCGTTAGCAACCATCAGGGTCATATCACCATCCTTCAACACTCTACGGTTTCTCAGTGCCTGCAATGAATTGCATATATGAGATCCTGATCCGGTATCCAATACCCAGGAAGTAGTGTTGATTGACAGACAATTCTCAATTACAAACACACCTGAAGTCGAAGCCACAGCTTACTTCGGTCCCTGGTTCTTGGCGTTCCACGCCTTGCAATGTTTCTTCCACTGCCCTTTCCTATGACAATGGAAGCACTCATCCTAGGCCACTACTGGCACCGCAATCTTTTTCTTTCCCTTCGCTCCCACCTTACTAACACCTCCTCTAGGTTTGGTGGCGGCCTTCTTCTTCTTTCCTTTCGCCCTAGCCTTGGACCCGGAAGAAGAAGCACCGCTAACAAACATAGCGGGTGTTTCCCTCGCCTTCTGCAAGGTGCCCTCTGCACTCCTCAACATGTTAAGGATTTCTGGAAGTTCAACTTCTTTTCTTTGAATGTTGAAATTCAGAATAAACTGGGCGTAGGTGGAAGGAAAGGACTGGAGAATCAAGTCTGTATAGAGCTCATTATCCAAAGTCGTCCCAAGGTCTGCGAGCTCTTCAATATAGCCAATCATCTTTAGGACATGTTCTCCTACCGATGATCCGACGGCCAACCTCGCTCGAAACAAGTTCTTTGAGATCTCGTATCTTGCTATACGAGATTGCTCTCCATAAAGTTCCTTTGTATGGAGAAATATGGCATCTAGATCCATATCCTCGTGCCTCCTCCGATGTTCATTATTCATCGAGGCAAGCACGATGCACTTGGCCTTCGCGCAATCTAAATCCCAGGTTTTGCGGATTTCCTTATCCGCATTACTGGATTTGTGACCTCGGACAGCAGGTGCCTTAGCGGTGAGGACATACCCCAATTTGTCATAGGTCAAAGCCATTTTGACATTCCGCAGCCAATCTTTATAGTTTGGCCTTGTCAGTATATTTTTTTCTAATAGTAACTTAAGTCCAGTCATATTCAGGGTCGCTGCAATTAGGAGAGAGAGAGAGAACACTTTAGCATGATGCTCTTGCAAGTTTAGAGTGGTTTTCAGTTTATCTAAACTGGATGGCTCCCACTGTTTCTCGAATCCCTCCTCAAACCAAAAAGGAAGAACTAGCCAGGACTATTCTCACCGTACAATACTTGCTTAACCGTTCAGCCAGGCCGGTGTCGGTACTTCGAGGGAGGTTTTCCAACGCTTTCGCGAAGTTCCTTAATTAAATAACCTCTTTTCTCTGGGGGCGTAGCCCCGCTGACACCTTTCTCGGCACCTACTTGGTTTATAGCATTGATCGTTAAGTGACGAATCTCCTGATGAGTAGCATATACTCACAGTAGGATCAGGATCCAAATATCATCGTATGATAATGCTGAAGGAATCCTACCAACATTCATCAAACTCCAAATGGTATGCTTCTCTTTGCAAATTTCTGTTTCTTTAGAAATTCCCGATATAAATTTTTGCCCCATGCTCTTATGACCTTGGCGTTAGGTCAAAATGTCATAAGTCACATGTCAAGTTCTACCCATCATTATCTTGTTAATTTGAACCCATCCATACATATTCTTGACGTTCGGCCAAAATGATAATACGACCGTCCCAAACTAACTCATCTATCTATGAACAAATGAATACCCAGCAGCTACCAAACACTATGCCTTGGCGTTAGGTCAAAATATATAGCTTGAATACTACTGAATACCCAAATGAAATGACGGAGGGCTACGAATGGTTTTGGCGAAACCGTGAATGTAGTGAACTTGATATGACCGAAGGAACCTGATAGCTTTTAAAAGGAGTGGTTAAAGCTCTGCAATTAAAAATATCCTCTGTTTTAAAATAACCAAGTGGTTTCTTTTAAATTGTTCCAACGATTCAACTTTGGTTTATTTTCTTTGCATTAATAATAATGTGTCCCATCATTAACCTATCATTGCAGAAAACAACGAAAATACAACGTCCTCTTATGCCATCCGCATTCGCTACTGGGTCCCGTCATCACCCGTTAGGTTACTTAACTAACGACAGAGCAGGGGCTGGGCTAGCGCGGGTGTAAAAATAAGTGACGTCTAAATAGCTATCATATATAGATATTGTACATTCGTCAGACGCAATAATAGGCATTCCAGATCACAGATGAACATTATTGGATATGCAAGCAATCCGCGTTTCTTTTGAGCCTGCAACGAAAGACGGCTTACACAGTTGTGATGAATAGCTATTACCCTACCCTAGACCCCTACGGGTACGGCAAACTACCCGCCAAGTACCCGAAGTGAAGCGGTCTCCCTCAACAACGTGAGTAGGCCACTAAACACTTCAAAGTACCCGGTAGTTTGTGCACCCCACCTTGGGTCTATCCTAGGGGAAAAAATAGTAAAATGAAATAATACAACGATGGCTACAACCACAACCTGGATGTGCCCCGCAAAATAATATTACAACATATTACAATTACATCGAATGAATGAATATAATAACCCATCTCAAACCCCGGCTAATTATCACAACAATCCAATACAGTTCAAAACCACAAACAGTAAAATCATTACAGAAATGTGCAACCCCCTGCCAACCGTCATACTAGCAGTTAGGGGAGGTTTACGAACACATTATACAGTTCACAGATATAATCTAATTAGCAAATATCGTATAATTTCGATCGAGCAAACACTTTAGATTCTACTCCAAAATTTCTTTATGCACCTGAGACTTGAGAAGAAAATAAACATTCCAGAAAAGACAAAAAACATCACAGAAGAATTACTAGGCAAAATTGGGCTGAATCGGCTTCAACTCGGCCGCGGATCCGCGGCGGATCGGTGGGATCGGCCGCGGTTCCGCGGCTGTTTAGCAGATTCATGGACCCATTTTTCTCCAGTAACCTTAAAATTCCCTGCTTGTATTTTTAGAGGCCCCTGAAAAAATTTTAGACCTCGTTTTAAATTCGACAGAAACTTGGTGATTTCGATGTTTTTTCCGGTTCGTTTTGCATTCGAAATTCTTACGACTTTGCTAATAAGTTAATTATTGTTTAGCGAGGCTCCGATACCACTGTAAGTCGATGTACAACACCCCACGAGTTGCGGGGAGGCGGAAATATGAAAAACAATCCTGTTCTTTGAGTTAACATCGACTAACCGAAAAATCTTTGCCAAACTATAACTAACAAATACATAGGAGTTGTTAACTACTATGAGAAGTGATTATACCTAGTGAATCTATTCCTTCATCTTTTCGTTATCAACCTCCTACTCGGCCTCCTCTACGTAATAGACGATCCACCCGAGAGCTTCTATTCCAAGCTTCACCTCTAATCTTGAGGTAACTAGGTTTCTTTAGTTGCTAATCAAAGGCACGTAGGTGATATAGAGTGAGGTTATGGATTAATTAGTCTATCTAATCCTTGATCTCAACACATGAGAGGGGATGATTAGGGTTTGAAGAGAGAGAGCTTGAGGAGAGAGAAGGTGAGCAAGAGAATGAGAATGAGATAATGATCTCTCTTGAATATATGAAGCATAATGATTTGTCAAAATAAATAAATAAAATGATTAATCATCATGCTTCATTTATTCATATGAGTGATTCATCTACATGAGTCATTAACCATTAATGATGCATTAATGACATGGATGAATCACACAAATGAGTCATTAAATCATTTAATCCTTATGCCACCTAAACCCCCAAGTCATCATCCTTCGAGAAGCTTCCCGCCAAATTACGAGAACGCCCCTCCTATCCGTGAAAATACGGAAAAACTTTAGACTGTATAAATCCAATAATCTGATACTAGAATCCGGCTTAAACCAAAGCCGGCTAGTAAAAACTGTCCGAACGTCGTACGTGCGTAAACACACGTATACGTCCGAACCCTTGTCGTCAAACCATACGACCTCTATATCGTTTCGCCTGAAGCAGGGAAACTCTCTGTGTGGGACTTTAAAGACTCGACTACTACGCTGGCAGTGGGTTTAACCACAGACCGCAAGCGGCACTAGCTGTACGTAACGGTCCCCAGGTAGATGTCGATAAGAAGGCCGATAAGAAAACCCATCCGAACTCCTACTGAGCCTGATGTGACAATCACCATACAGTCCGGTCTGTTCGTCTAAGACTATCGCATATCGGGCCTAGGGGGCGGCAAGCGTCAGTCCCCTAATAGCGGTATAAGTCGTGTCGGAGTGAAGCCCATTACACCTTGAGAAACTACTGGAACCTACCAGTAAATCTCGCTTGCCCTGGCCAGGAACTTTGCGTAATGGCTCTCTGACACAGCGCGATATCAACTCCCAATACCGGGAGAGACGAATCCTGTCTAACCGCCACTTCCTCCAAGTGCTCGGGACTGCACCCAACTGCTACCTGTTTGCACGACTCCTTTGAGCCGTGGTAGGGTAGTAATCTAAGAACAGTGGGACACATTCGAGACGATGTAGCAGTGTCAAGTCTACGGACTATGCTGTACTCATGTCACCTGGGAACTGTTAACTGACGACGGGTATAATACCAACCAACAGTTCCCCGCGAGTCCTGTCCGGTGTACCCGTAACCTAACGAGCACCTGTATACTATCTCCAGTACGACATACTGACGGCTGTGGGACAGACCATCTCCCCAACAGGGATGAAAAGCATACACACTAGTCTACTCCGGAGTATCGATGCCCTATCTCGATAATCCTACGACTAGGGACCTGGAAAAGGATGTGCTTGTAGACTACCCAGCCCCCACTAGTGTGACTGCCATCACAACGCTGGTAGTAAAGCAAGATCTTAAGGGCTCTATCAATACGTATACTCACATATTAAGATAGATAAAACCAAGTAGCATACTACCATGTTTAGCAAGACTGTTATATAACTGTGAATATCCCAAGCTTCCATTAAGTAATATACAAGCTAGTATGATACAATAATGGCCCCTAGGGCATATACACTAACAATCTCCCACTTGCACTAGGGCCATGTACTGGCATATCGAAAACCGATGATCTCGAGTAGCCTCTCGAACTGAATCTTAGGTAGGGCCTTTGTGAATGGATCAGCAATGTTCTCTTCAGTAGCAACTCTCCGGACCTCGATCTCCCGGCGATCTATAATCTCCCTAATCAGGTGATACCACCTTAAGATGTGTCTGGACTTCTGATGGAACCTTGGTTCCTTCGCTAAAGCTATAGCTCCGTTGTTGTCGCAATACAGAGGTATTGGATCAACAATGGTAGGAACCACCTGAAGTTCTGTTAGGAACTTCTTCATCCATACCGCTTCTTTTGCGGCATCGCAAGCAGCAATATACTCCGCTTCCATCATCGAGTCAGCAACGGTGTCCTGCTTGGAACTCTTCCAGCACACCTCCCCTCCATTGAGGGTAAAGACATAACCTGACATGGACTTGGAATCGTCCTTATCACTCTGGAATCCGGAATCGGCAAAGGCCTCCATCATGAGGTCTTTTCCGCCGTAAACCAAGAACATCTCCTAAGTCCTTCTTAGGTACTTGAGAATGTTCTTTACTGCTATCCAGTGCTTCTCGCCTGGGTCTGACTGATACCGGCTTACCACGCTCAGTGTGTAAGCTACATCTGGTCTGGTGCACAACATCGCATACATTATAGAGCCTACCACAGAAGCGTAGGGTATAATAGACATGCGTTCCCTTTCCAAATCAGTCTTGGGAGACATCTCTTTGGAGATGGTGATTCCGTGACAAGCCGGTAGATTACCGCGCTTAGAATATTCCATACTGAATCTTTTCAGTATAGTGTTGATATATCTGGACTGCGAAAGTCCCAACATCCTCTTGGATCTATCACGATAGATCCGGATCCCCAGAATGTAAGAGGCATCACCCAGGTCTTTCATGGAGAACCTGTGTGACAAGAATCCTTTGACAGATTGTAGCATAGGAATGGCATTTCCTAACAATAGAATATCATCCACGTACAAGACGAGGAATACGACAGTTCATGCTACAACTTTACTATATATACATGGTTCATCTGGATTTTTGATAAAGTCATATTCTTTGACTATTTCATCAAAACAGATGTTCCAACTCCGCGATGCCTGCTTCAGTCCATAAATGGACTTAAGCAACTTGCACACTTTCCCGCTGCTCCCACTCTGATTGAAACCTTCTGGCTGATCCGTATAGACGCACTCTTCTAAATTACCATTCAGAAAAGCCGTCTTTACGTCCATCTGCCAGATTTCATAATCATGGAAGGCAGCAATAGCAAGAAGGACCCGAATGGATTTGAGCATAGCCACTGGAGAAAAAGTTTCGTCATAGTCCAAACCAGGTCTTTGACGAAAACCCTTTGCAACAAGTCTAGCCCTATAGGTTTCCACCTGTCAATCTACACCAATCTTTATCTTGAAGATCCATTTGCATCCTATGGGTTTTACCCCATCTGGAGCAAAGTCCAAAGTCCATACTTTGTTGGTGTATATAGACTCCATTTCGGTCAGCATTGCATCCAGCCATCGTACCGAGTCGCCGCTCTGGATAGCCTGCAGGAAGCTAGTAGGTTCATCATCATCAATAATGCAATCTTCTCCATCCCCATCTATGAGAAAACCGTAGTATCTCTCAGGCGGATGAGACGGCCTACTACCCCTGCGGAGGGGTGCAGGAATGTCCTGTTCTTCTTGAACTACTGGTTCTACCAAACTTTCAGTAGTAGTTTGTGGTTCTGGAATTTCTTCCAGTTCTATTTCGCTCCCACTTATTTCCTTTTCTAAAAACTGATGTTCTAGAAAATGGGCGTTACGATAAAAAAAAACATTTTGTTCCTCTGCGTAATAGAATAGATACCCCCTGGAGTTCTTTGGATATCCCACAAACTTACACAGTACTGATCGTGCCTCGAGCTTGTCCACATGCTGCTTTTTAACAAAAGCTGGACATCCCCCAAATCTTCAGATACTGAAGATAGGGTTTCTTCCCACTCCACATCTGATATGGCGTGGTAAGCACAGTCTTGGTAGGAACTATGTTCAAAAGATATGCCGCTGATTCTAGCGCATAACCCAGAAAGATCGCGGTAACTCAGCATTACTCATCATGGAACGTACCATATCCAATAGGGTTCGATTCCGTCTTTCCGATACACCGTTATGCTGTGCAGTGTATGGAGGAGTAAGCTGAGAGAGAATTCCTTTCTCTTTTAGGTAACCTAGGAACTCGGCACTTAAGTATTCACCACCTCGATCAGATCTTAGTGTCTTGATACTTTTGCCGTTTTGGTTTTCTACTTCATTCTTATACTCCTGGAATTTCTCAAAAGCCTCGGATTTATGTTTCATCAGATAAATGAATCCGTACCTAGAGTAATCATCCGTAAAAGTAATGAAATAGGAAAAACCACCTCTTGCATGTGTAGACATTGGACCACATACATCGCTGTGTATGGGTCCTAAGAGCTCGCTCACTCTTACTCCATGTCCAGTGAATGGAGTCTTTGTCATCTTTCCTTTAAGACATGATTGACAAGTGGCATAAGTTTGATATTCGAACGAGTCCAAATATCCTTCTCTATGTAACTTAGTTAACCTTGTCTCATTGATGTGACCTAGTCTATAATGCCATAAGAAAGCCTTATTTAAATCTGGAGACTTTCTTTTTAGTGTGTTCTGGACATTGAAAATCTGTAGTTGGTTTAAGACATATATACCGTTATCCAGTGTACCGGACCCAATCAAACTATGATTAAGGTGGATGTTAACAACATCACTTACAAACGTGAAATCATAACCTTTATTTGATAACAAGGAAACTGATATGATATTACACGTTAAGCTAAGTACACAAAAACAATTATGTAAAACCAAAATGTATCCACTCGTCAATCCCAGGTGATAATCCCCTACGGACACAGCTCCCACGCTAGCTCCGTTAGCAACCATCAGGGTCATATCACCATCCTTCAACACTCTACGATTTCTCAGTGCCTGCAATGAATTGCATATATGAGATCCTGATCCGGTATCCAATACCCAGGAAGTAGTGTTGATTGACAGACAATACTCAATTACAAAAACACCTGAAGTCGAAGCCACAGCTTGCTTCGGTCCCTGGTTCTTGGCGTTCCACGCCTTGCAATGTTTCTTCCACTGCCCTTTCCTATGACAATGGAAGCACTCATCCTGGGCCACTACTGGCACCGCAATCTTTTTCTTTTCCTTCGCTCCCACCTTACTAACACCTCCTCTAGATTTGGTAGCGGCCTTCTTCTTCTTTCCTTTGGCTCTAGCCTTGGACCCGGAAGAAGAAGCACCGCTAACAAACATAGCGGGTGTTTCCCTTGCCTTCTGCAAAGTGCCCTCTGCACTCCTCAACATGTTAAGGAGTTCTGGAAGTTCAACTTCTTTTCTTTGAATGTTGAAATTCAGAATAAACTGGGCGTAGGTGGAAGGAAGGACTGGAGAATCAAGTCTGTATAGAGCTCATTATCCAAAGTCGTCCCAAGGTCTGCGAGCTCTTTAATATAGCCAATCATCTTTAGGACATGTTCTCCTACCGATGATCCGACGGCCAACCTCGCTCGAAACAAGTTCTTTGAGATCTCGTATCTTGCTATACGAGATTGCTCTCCATAAAGTTCCTTTGTATGGAGAAATATGGCATCTAGATCCATATCCTCGTGCCTCTTCTGATGTTCATTATTCATCGAGGCAAGCACGATGCACTTGGCCTTCGTGCAATCTAAATCCCAGGTTTTGCGGATTTCCTTATCCGCATTACTGGATTTGGGACCTCGGACAGCAGGTGCCTTAGCGGTGAGGACATACCCCAATTTGTCATAGGTCAAAGCCATTTTGACATTCCGCAGCCAATCTTTATAGTTTGGCCCTGTCAGTATATTTTTTTCTAATAGTAACTTAAGTCCAGTCATATTCAGGGTCGCTGCAATTAGGAGAGAGAGAGAGAACACTTTAGCATGATGCTCTTGCAAGTTTTGAGTGGTTTTCAGTTTATCTAAACTGGATGGCTCCCACTGTTTCTCGAATCCCTCCTCAAACCAAAATGAAAGAACTAGCCAGGACTATTCTCACCGTACAATACTTGCTTAACCGTTCAGCCAGGCCGGTGTCGGTACTTCGAGGGAGGTTTTCCAACGCTTTCGCGAAGTTCCTTAATTAAATAACCTCTTTTCTCTGGGGGCGTAGCCCCGCTGACACCTTTCTCGGCACCTACTTGGTTTATAGTATTGATCGTTAAGTGACGAATCTACTGATGAGTAGCATATACTCACAGTAGGATCAGGATCCAAATATCATCGTATGATAATGCTGAAGGAATCCTACCAACATTCATCAAACTCCAAATGGTATGCTTCTCTTTGCTAATTTCTGTTTCTTTAGAAATTTCCGATATAAATTTTTGCCCCATGCTCTTATGACCTTGGCGTTAGGTCAAAATGTCATAAGTCACATGTCAAGTTCTACCCATCATAATCTTGTTAATTTGAACCCATCCATACATATTCTTGACGTTCGACCAAAATGATAATACGACTGTCCCAAACTAACTCATCTATCTATGCAACAAATGAATACCCAGCAGCTACCAAACACTATGCCTTGGCGTCAGGTCAAAATACATAGCTTGAATACTACTGAATACCCAAATGAAATGACGGAAGGCTACGAATGGTTTTGGCGAAACCATGAATGTAGTGAACTTGATATGACCGAAGGAACCTGATAGATTTTAAAAGTAGTGGTTAAAGCTCCGCAATTAAAAATATCCTCTGTTTTAAAATAACCGAGTGGTTTCTTTTAAATTGTTCCAACGATTCAACTTTGGTTTATTTTCTTTGCATTAATAATAATGTGTCCCATCATTAACCTATCATTGCAGAAAACAACGAAAATACAACGTCCTCTTATGCCATCCGTATTCGCCACTGGGTTCCGTCATCACTCGTTAGGTAACTTAACTAACGACAGAGCGGGGGCTGGGCTAGCGCGGGTGTAAAACATAAGTTACGTCTAAATAGCTATCATATATAGATATTGTACATTCGTCAGACGCAATAATAGGCATTCCAGATCACAGATGAAAATTATTGGATATGCAAGCAATCCACGTTTCTTTTGAGCCTGCAACGAAAGACGGATTACACAGTTGTGATGAATAGCCATTACCCCACCCTAGACCCCTACGGGTACGGCAAACTACCCGCCAAGTACCCGAAGTGAAGCGGTCTCCCTCAACAACGTGAGTAGGCCACTAAACACTTCAAAGTACCCGGTAGTTTGTGCACCCCACCTTGGGTCTATCCTAGGGGAAAAACAGTAAAATGAAATAATACAACGATGGCTACAACCGCAACCTGGATGTGCCCCGTAAAATAATATTACAACATATTACAATTATATCGAATGAATGAATATAATAACCCATCTCAAACCCCGGCTAATCATCACAACAATCCAATACAGTTCATAACCACAAACAGTAAAATCATTACAGAAATGTGCAACCCCCTACCAACCGACATACTAGCAGTTAGGGGAGGTTTACGAATACATTATACAGTTCACAGATATAATCTAATTAGCAAACATCATATAATTTTGATCGAGTAAACACTTTAGATTCTACTCCAAAACTTCTCTGTGCACCTAAGACTTGAGCAGAAAATAAACATTCCTGAAGAGACAAAAAACATCACTGAAGAATTAGTGGGCAAAATTGGGCTGAATCGGCTTCAACTCGGCCGCGGATCCGCGGCGGATCAGTGGGATCGGCCGCGGTTCCACGGCTGTTTGGCAGATTCATGGACCCATTTTTCTCCAGTAACCTTAAAATTCCCTTCTTGTATTTTTAGAGGCCCCTGAAAAATTTTTAGACCTCATTTTAAATTCGACAGAAACTTGGTGATTTCGATGTTTTTTCCGGTTCGTTTTGCGTTCGAAATTCTTACGACTTTGCTAATAAGTTAATTATTGTTTAGCGAGGCTCTGATACCACTATAAGTCGATGTACAACACCCCACGAGTTGCGGGAAGGCGGAAATATGAAAAACAATCATGTTCTTTGAGTTAACATCGACTAACCGAAAAATCTTTGCTAAACTATAACTAACAAATACATAGGAGTTGTTAACTACTATGAGAAGTGATTATACCTAGTGAATCTAGTCCTTCGTCTTTTCGTTATCAACCTCCTCCTCGGCCTCCTCTACGTAATAGACGATCCACCCGAGAGCTTTTATTCCAACCTTCACCTCTAATCTTGAGGTAACTAGGTTTCTTTAGCTGCTAATCAAAGGCACCTAGGTGATATAGAGTGAGGTGATGGATTAATTAGTCTATCTAATCCTTGATCTCAACACATGAGAGTGGAGGATTAGGGTTTGAAGAGAGAGAGCTTGAGGAGAGAGAAGGTGAGCAAGAGAATGAGAATGAGATAATGATCTCTCTTGAATATTTGAAGCATATGATTTATCAAAATAAATAAATAAAATGATTAATCATCACGCTTCATTTATTCATATGAGTGATTCATCTACATGAGTCATTAACCATTAATGATGCATTAATGACATGGATGAATCACACAAATGAGTCACTAAATCATTTAATGCTTATGCCACCTAAACCCCCAAGTCATCATCCTTCTAGAAGCTTCCCGCCAAATTATGAGAACGCCCCTCCTATCCATGAAAACACGGAAAAACTTTAGACTGTATAAATCCAATAATCTGATACTAGAATCCGGCTTAAACCAAAGCCGGCTAGTAAAAACTGTCCGAACGTCGTACGTGCGTAAACACACGTATGCGTCCGAACCCTTGTCGTAAAACCATACGACCTCTATATCGTTTCGCCTGGAGCAGGGAAACTCTCTGTGTGGGACTCTAAAGACTCGACTACTACGCTGGCAGTGAGTTTGACCACAGACCGCAAGCGGCACTAGCTGTACGTAACGGTCCCCAGGTAGATTCGATAAGAAGGCCGATAAGGAAACCCATCCGAACTCCTACTGAGCCTGATGTGACAATCACCGTACAATCCGGTCTGTTCGTCTAAGACTATCGCATATCGGGCCTAGGGGGCGGCAAGCGTTAGTCCTCTAATAGCGGTATAAGTCGTGTCGGAGTGAAGCCCATTACACCTTGAGAAACGACTGGAACCTACCAGTAAATCTCGCTTACCCAGGCCAGGGACTTTGCGTAATGGCTCTCTGACACATCGCGATATCAACTCCCAATACCGGGAGAGACGAATCATGTCTAACCGCCACTGCCTCCAAGTGCTCGGGACTGCACCCAACTGCTACCTGTTTGCACGACTTCGTTGAGCCGTGGTAGGATAGCAATCTAAGAACAGTGGGACACACTCGAGGCGAAGTAGCAGTGTCAAGTCTGCGGACTATACTGTACTCATGTCACCTGGGAACTGTTAACTGACGACGGGTATAATACCAACCAACAGTTCCCCGCGAGTCCTGTCCGGTGTACCCGTAACCCAACGAGCACCTGTATACTATCTCCAGTACGACGTACTGACGGCTGTAGGACAGACCATCTCCCCAACTGGGATGAGAAGCGTACACACTAGTCTACTCCGGAGTATCGATGCCCTGTCTCGATAATCCTACGACTAGGGACCTGGAAAAGGATGTGCTTGTAGACTACCCAGCCCCCACTAGTGTGACTGCCATCACAACGCTGGTAGTCAAGCAAGATCCTAAGGGCTCTATCAATACGTATACTCACATATTAAGATAGAGAAAACCAAGTAGCATACTACCATGTTTAGCAAGACTGTTATATAACTGTGAATATCCCA
Source organism: Agapanthus africanus (assembly GCA_030015575.1). Lineage (NCBI taxonomy): Eukaryota > Viridiplantae > Streptophyta > Magnoliopsida > Asparagales > Amaryllidaceae > Agapanthus > Agapanthus africanus. The sequence continues at coordinate 33,452,374 of CM057349.1, read as the reverse complement.
AGCTTCTATTAAGTAATATACAAGCTAGTATGATACAATAATGGCCCCTAAGGCATATACACTAAAAGTTGGGATTGTTCCAATCCAGGTACATTGACACCATACTAAAGAGGTTTAGTATAGAAGATTCTAAGTATAGTGATTTACCCGCTTGTTCAGGAATCACTCTCTCCAAAGAGATGTCTCCCAAGACTGATTTGGAGATGGCTCACATGCAAGGGATACCCTATGCTTCGGCAGTCGAGTCTATCATGTATGCGATGTTATGTACCAGACCGAATGTAGCTTACTCAGTAGGTGTAGTGAGTAGATATCAATCAGATCCTAGGGAGAAACACTGGACGGCTGTGAAAAACATTCTTAAGTACTTGAGAAGGACTAAAGAAATGTTCTTGGTGTATGGTAACGGGAAACTTCAGATGGAGTCCTTTACCGATTCGAGCTTCCAGAGTGATAAGGACGACAGTAAGTCGGTCTAGGGTTTTGTCTTCACCCTCAATGTAGGAGCGGTATGTTGGAAGAGTTCCAAGCAAGATACCGTAGCAGACTCGACGATGGAGGCTGAATACATCGCTGCCAAAGAGTCTGTCTGGTGAAGAAGCTCATAGCTGAACTTGGTGTGGTTCCATCCATTGAGCATCTAATACCTGTGTATTGTGATAACAATGGAGTTGTGACTTTAGCCAAGAAACCCCGGTCCCATCAGAAATTCAGACATATTCTTAGACGGTATCACCTAATCCGAGAGATAGTAGATCGACGGGAGATCGAAGTCAGGAGAGTTGACACGAAGGACAATGTAGCGGATTCACTCATGAAGGCCCTCCCCTAGACGCAGTTTGAGAGACTTTTTGGGATGTTGGGTATGAGATACTACAACAACTGGTCTTAGTGCAAGTAGGAGATTGTTAGGAATATATATGCCCTAGAGGTCATTATTGTATGATATAGTGGATGCTTGGACATATATAGAGAGGAATTTCTTGCTCAACATGATAGTATACTATTTGGTTGCTCTTTATCTTAACATGTACGCTTGTATTATTATACCGTCTCTCTAATACATGTTGATAAAGCCCTTAGATGTTTGCTTGACTACCGGGACTATGATGCGGATCATACTACTGGGACTTGTGTAATCCACAACCACATCCTTTAATTGTTCCTAATCGAGGGGACATCGAGACAGGGTATCGATATTCTAGAGTAGACTAGTGTGTACATTTCTTGACCCTGCATAGGACTTTGCAGGGCGATGGTTGATCCCATAGCCATTGGTGCTTGATATCAAAAATTGTACACAGATGCTCATTGGAGAATGGATACACCGAACAGAACTCGTCGAGAACTCCTAAATGGTACTATACCTATCGTCAGATAGCAGTTCTCTGGTGACACTGGTACAGATTAGTCTGTAGACCTGAGATCGTCATAGATTCTTGTATGGTTCCCACTATGCTTTGATTTCCTTCCTACCACGAACAAAGGAGTCGTGAAAATAGGTGGATTTTGGGTACAGTCCCGAATCACATGGAGGCAATGAGCGATAGGAGGGGTTTCGTCTCTCCCGGTATGGAGAGTTGATGTTGCGCTATACTCGATTGGCTATAACAGTAAGTCCCTGGCCATGGCTGATGAGATTTACTGGTAAGTGTTATCGATAGTTTCTCGAACCGTTATAAGCCATATATCGGCATGACTTATCAAGTTACTGAGATCTGACGATTCCACCCCTAGACTCGATATGCGACATATCAGACGAAGAGACCGGATTGTACGGTAAGTGTTACTTATAGGCTTCATGAGAGTTTGGACAAGCTTACTTGTTGATCTACTATTCGCTCAATACCTGGGTAGCCGTTACGTCCAGCTAGTACCGCTGACGGCTTGTGGGTAACTGATGTGATCATTACCTACTGCTGGCGTATTGACGAGTCTTTAGAGTCCCACACAAAAGTTTCCTAGTTCAAGCGAAACGAAGTATGGCACATATATTGAGATGTGCGGGGGCCTGATTAAATACGAGTATGTGATACCGTATTCTAATCTGGCGGTTATTTGATATCAGTTAGCTTATATGCGATATAACAGGATTATTGAATCAAGTGTTGATTTGATAATGTGATATACAGATAAATAATATTAGTCGGTTATATGAGATATAACCGGATTATTAAATCAAGTGTTGATTTAATAATATGATATATATTTATATTTGATATAATTATATATTAACAAATATTAATGCTCACTAATTATTTTCTTTTATATATATATATTAAATGAAGTATGGTTGCATTTTCTATTTTATGAAAATAGAAAATGAAGTGGAAAATGGGAAGATATTTGAAGGATGGGTGAAGCATGGCTTTATAGAATATTTTATTAGTTTGTGAACACTATTGAAGTATGGTTGAGTCTTATTATTAGTTTTTATTCATACTTCAATGAGTGGGTTCATAGAAAAAGCTATTCTACACTTGCTCTTGGTTCATTAGTTCACTTGCCTTAGCCATTTTTGAGTCCATTCTCACTATCTTCTTCTTCCACCACCTCAAAACCATAAACCCTCACATGTGATGTGAACCATATGGCTTTAGACAAATCCTATTGAGCTTAGAACCCCTACTTCACCATTCTACACTTGATTAGCACTTGAGTTTAGGGTGTTTTCTTCACCAAAGAGAGTTTAGTGAAGAGGTAGCTTGGATTAGGGAAGTTTCGGGTGGATCGTCTTCGGCACAAAGGTCATCGCAAGGAAGCTCGTTCATTCTTCAAGTGGAGCCTAGAGTAGTCATAGGGACTACTACCCGGAGCTATAGAAGAGAAGGACACGGTCTACAAAGGTTGTAATCTCCATCTCTTAGATTAGTTCTTTTGATATCATCATATAAACCCTAATTATCTAATTTGATCCTTAGTTTGTGTAGTTTAGCATCCCAAATTTTTAAAATTGCATACTTGATGCCGGTTTAAACCTCATGGTGGTGCAAAGGTAGACTTTCACATTTGCTCCATAATCTTTCATTACATACCTCATCACATGCTAATAGATGTCAAATTATAATCTAAACAAATTTCTTCATCATCATGAGTTCTATGAATTTTAAATGTATTTCTTTTGGTAGTTATTTTCAATCCTTGCTCCCCCAGATTAAACCAACTTGTTTTACATCATACAAGGACAATAAAAAAATTTAGCCACAAAGTAAACTCTATGTAAAAGCATCATATAAATATTAAAGGGCCTAAAAAAATAATCAGATGATTCATCGGGTAAAATACGTGTAAGAACTAAATTAAGCACATAATGTAGAAGTAGCTGTTTTTTATTTTATTTTTCAATATAACTTTATTTTATATTTTTTTTCCACTTGTCTCTCACAAAAGATACCAAGCCAACTATAGTTGTCAACTTTCCAATGACTGGGTAACTTTTGCCTTTGGCTCACAAGCCTGTCCTTATTCTACTGCTGGGATCAACAAAATTTATGAGTTTAATTATGAACCTAAAGTTATTTAATGCTAGTTGTTTATGTAAGTAATTTTTTTTCATTTTAGAACCAATTTCTTGTTTCTTTATAATGCAATTACCCCCCTTGGTCCTTGGTGAGATAGACAACCTCTCCTTTCTCCAAAATTTAAAGAAAAAAAAAATATTCTTCTCTTAGGGCCTCCACTTCATCATCCTCTTCTCCTAGGACGTACACCTCATCAAGGAACAAAATAAAATGATGCCTTGTAATATAAATTTACACATAAACCCTCAATATTTATAAATTTACACCTATACACGTTCTCACTTGTATGAAATGCACAGTTACACATAAACCCTTATTATTTACAAATTTATATATATACTCATTCTACCAAATATGAAATATTATCTTTGACACGTGCAATACAAGTGCATAAGTTCTAATTGAAATAAAGATTTTAGAGGAGCTAAAGTCGAGCTGCAGCCGCGCGACCTAGTTCCAATCTATTTCATCCTAATACAGTAAAACCTCCGTATAGGAATACTCTATATAGGAATAACCTCCCTATAGTGATAAAAAGTCCCGGTCCCGACTCGGGACCAGTTATAAATAAGAATAACCTCCACAGTGTGATATTCCATACTTTTTCCAAGTCCCGCCTGTACTAATTTACCTCTATATAGTAATAAATTGGCATTAAATTTTAAATAATTTTTTATATATATAAAAAATACATAAAATTACTTGGCTATTACAATTGAACTTAAGATGACATAAATTACTTAACTACACAATTGAACTTAAGATGACATAAAGTACTTTGACTTGTTAATAAGTTTGAAGGTCTATATGAATTTTGAAGGTCTAAGAATTTTGACTTGTTAATAAGTTTGAAGGTCTATATGAATTTTGAAGGTCTAAGAATTTTGACTACTATTTTTTCAAAAAAAAATCTAATTTTTATATATAAAACTCTACTTAAGAATAACCCCCCTATAGTAATATTTTTCCCCGGTCCCAAGGATATTACTGTATAGAGGTTTTACTGTATTTAGAAACCCATCCTATTTTTCCTATTTTTTCCATTTTGCCATTATGGTCAACCTGTCCTTTCCTTTTCCCATTATGGTCAACCTCAACGACAGAGAACTCAAAAATAATATTATACATCATATAAAATACGGTTTTCTCCAACATCAGCAGCATAACACATGATTTTGAAACCTCAAATTTTCGCTACTTGCCAGAGATATAATTACTTAATATTCCGAAAAATAACTTGTAAACCCCCCACCCCCCACCCCCAAACCCACCCAGCCTTAAAAAACAGTTCTAAGAACGGGCAGAATATTCATACATACACAGCTTAAACCCAGTGTCTAGACTGATGACAATTTTACAAAACATATACAACTCTATATGAAACAATTCTCATTTCCTCCTTTATCTAAAAATATACATCTCAGGATACAATTAAACAATTAAAAAGCAGCAAAGGCAGAAAAAATAACGATAGCATTATGAGAATTACACCCAACTCTCTCTCCCTCTTCTCTCTCTCTCTCTCCTTATTACAACAGAAGCATCAGGTTTTGCTCTTTGATCTTAACTAGCAAATGCAACTCACTTTAAGTTTTAGTCTGCTAGAAAAGTTCTTATATTCGACGTTTGAGACTTCTACTCTCCTCTTCTTGCTAGAGTCGTCACCCATAGCTTCAGTCCCCGTGTTCTTTGTTTTGAGATATTTACCGACGCTGCCACCCCCGGCCCCAGACCCGTTTGCGCCTGTGCCTGGATTGCTGAACCATGAACCCACCTTATCCTGCAAATTTATTTATTTTTATATAAGTTAGCAAGGAAGGATCTACGAGGATCATTATCATTTAAGAATTTTTCCGAGGAAATGGTATTTGGCGATATCAGGCTTTCTGACAAGATTTGACAAAATTTTACAACTGGTAGTCAACCACAGCGAGCCAGATTTCATACGCTAAGTTACTGGAAATCCCTGTTGCTTTGTTCCACATAGCAGAATCTCCTGTTAGCAATTTACAAATTAGCAATTTATCCAAACTTTATAGAAAATGCTTAGTATAAGATGGCACATTAGGAAATTTCATACAGTGGCATGGCGGTCAAAAGGCCAACCATACATCAATGTTGTGGAGGCTTGGAACCGACAATATTGGTCTCCATGTCCTAAATTATGGATACACCAATTGTCATGGCGTTTGGATATTCTTCGCCCGTTCATTTAAGGTTGTGAAATGCTCTATTGTTGAAAATGTTAATTTTGCAATCGTCCAATGCAATGGCAAATGGTATTGAAAACACATGAAACTCATTGTACACGTAAAGGATATGGAGAAAATGATGGTTGCTGCCGATCATTCAAACAATCAATGGATAGCTTACTTTTGAAGCCTCCACTTTAGGGAGTTCTCTAAACTTTATACGGAAAAAAGTAACCTGTACAGATTTTTCTTTCCGAAATACCCTCTGTGACAGTACTGAATATACAATGCAGTGAAAAATGGTGGTGGTACAGAATCAGAAAATTTTAAAGCCTGTAAGAGTTGGTGGTACAGTTTTGTTAAAACTAAGATGGGGTCATGCTATACAATATACAGCAAATAGCAGAGCTAAATATAAATTTATGAAGGTTAAATTAAATGGGTAGGGCTCCATAAATTCATGGAGGCAAGTTCGTCAAGTAGCGAACACTGCTATCGTTTATGCAATCTAAGATTATGCAATCTCGCGTTAAGGAATTGAGTATTCTCCTAGACGAGGAAGCAAGAAATGGAAATGCTATAAATATACTTTAGGAAGGATATTCAACTCTTAGACACGAGAGAAGGTCAATAAGTCATATAGGCATTTTCCAAAAATAATCAATAAACTGTCATTAAATATAATCCTGCTAAATTAATAAACGAAACTTACATTATCAACATCAACAGCTTTCTTTTCCCCTTCTGCTTTCTCCTTCTCATCCTCTTCATCTGATTCTGTGTATGGATTTAATAAAGACCGTGCCACTTGTTATCTTTATTTCCTCCTTCAAGAAACCATGAACATAAATTAGTGTAAAAATTATACAAGTGGAATAATTTGTACAAGATAACAGAATTCATAATGATTTATTAAATTCTTGTTGCTGACCGAGGAGAATGCAATATATGAAGAATTCAATGCCAAAAAGCAAAAGCAGGGGGCATCCATTGAAATGATTGGATGCACAAATTGATTTAATGAAGTTCCCTGGCTTGCAGAAATTCGGAAAATAAGGATGGATCATGAAACATACTTATATGATCCCAACTAACAATGCATCCCTTACTGTCCTCATCAGAAAGCCATTTTAGTGGACAAGTTTCCATAGAAGTCTCAACAAAACTTTAAGTCCGCATTTTGACATAAAAAGTACCTCAAAGTTATTACCAAATTTCTCACCACTGATTATATTACAGCTAGAGGATCCTGCTACAAATAGTAGAGGGTATGTTCAAAACTTCCAAAACAGGAAACTATACCTTACTGGTCAGCTTAAGCTCAAGTAACAGAGGTGTATTCTCCAAAATTCCCAAGGGGTCCAGAAAATGGAAGAAGACGATAACCTCGTTACAGGAAATTATACTTAAGTTTCAGACATATAAGGCCAAAGGGGGAAACACATATTCCCAAATCCATGGAGGTAAAGAGTGCAGGCATCATGCCCGGTTTGTAATCTCATGACATTGAATTCTCATTTGTGGAGTATAGGGCCTGATCTCTTGTGTAAAGGGTATAAAAAAAGCAAACCTAACAAACAAAAGTCAATTTTGATCAAAAATAATAATGTGCTGCACATAGTAAGACGTTATTCTAACAATTCTAGTGTGATTGTGTTTTAAAATAGGCCATAGCAAAAGGAAGAGCAGGACTCTAACCCAATAAAGCTTATGTGTCTGAAAGAGGCTCTAGGTCTCTTGCAGAGCAAACTCACCACAAATTTTTGTGTTAGTATGGACATTAACAAATTTTTAAATAGTTTTCAACTGCTCTGAACATGAAGGTTAAGCCAGTTACTGTTATGGAAATAGCTTTGTAGATCAACTAGCAATTCAGAGAGAGAGAGAGAGAGAGAGAGAGAGAGTTGTGGGAGGGGGCATGTGTTGATTCAACTAGCATCTTCATCTATCCAATAAGCAGACCAAATCACACAGAAACTGAATGACACATGTTATGGTGTTCAGGACATGTCTACTCTACTTAGCCAAATATCGGCCTGAAATTTGCTTCTCATATGTCGAGAAACTACCGAACTGTGTGCCCATTTTGGACCTTTCAGCTTGAGTTCAGGCCCATACTACAAACCAAAAAAGGCTTTCTTTTAACATGGAGAACACTTAACAGTGAAACATAATTTTCCCATCCAATTTAAACTGAAATGTCCTGGTAACAACAGGTTATTGCAAATAAGCCCTCTAGCAAGCGAAATATGACATCTTACTGCAACCAGAAAGGGAAACTCATATTTAAAGCAAATTCGTACTTTTAAACCCAGTTTCCTTCCAGGACTCCCATACAGCAATGAAGCTCACATCATCAACAAGGGGAGATAAGAAGAGTTATAATCTGGGTTTTTTTATAGCTTTTTTTACTTTAAGTTATCCTCAAATGGACGTGTCGGGTCGAATATTGTTCCAATATTACCTGAAAACCAAAATAAATTTTTGAGGAAAAAATCACACCATATTTTAACTGATATCTAACAACCGATTTATTAGCACATATTAAGATATGCCAGCCGATATTTTTCCAAAACTACAAAAGGATATTAAATCAGTAAGACATCGTTTCTGCATTTCCGATACATCGGCCGATGTCTGATATATATCGGCAATCTTTAGAACATTACTCGTTGACGTTAATTCTTGGATTAAATGACTCAATGACCCTTCATCTTAACTGCCTCTCTAAACTATGTTTGCAGTTAATTGGAAATCTCAAAAGAAGATTGGATACTTTTTTTTGTTTGTTTGCTAATAAGAAGATTGGAGTTCTCACAAGGGGATTGAGTTCTCATAAAGATTGGAGGTTTTTTTGACCGGAAATTAACAAAGTGGTAATTTGGGATTTTTCAATATAATTCCCTAATTTCGCTCTTATTTTTCAGTTTGAGAAATTTCTAGGTTGAGAAAATTTTGGGTTTTCAAGGTAATTTCTCCTCAACTATGTTACTAATTGCAATTTTCTACCAATATCATCTCGATTTTGTTTCTTTGTGGTTTCACCCCAAAAAATTTAGGGTTTTTTTACAAAATGGTCCCTCCAAACTTGGCTAATACTAAAAAACCCAATACTTAATAATTACTATTTACTCCCCGAAACTCTAAATGATTTTTAGAAGGTCCCTCCACTTGCCAAAAAGATTCTATTTCTTTCACACCGTTAGACATCTACAAAAGGATGTCAGGGCTAGGGTTTTAAACCCTAAACCCTTCTTCTACAACTAAATTCCCTAAGTTCGGCCCCAGATCAAAATTAGGGTTAGGAATTTTCTCTAACAAGACTTAATTCGCCATGAAAACAGGATCTTCTTTCTCAGCCTTTTCTTCCCATACACTAGTGGAATGAGAATATGGTTGGATTCACAAGCTAAGGACGAGTGAAAAACCTAAATCGAAGTGAGAGAAGTCGAGGGTAATTGGGGAGAGAGCTTTAAAATAGAAAAAAGATCGATTCTCGAATGAAGTTGAAGTTGAGATGAAATTGAGGAGGTATTAAAAATTTCCTGACAGCGACGTTATATTTAGATGAAAATCTTGGAGGGGTAAAAGGGAACAACTTGAAGGTTTTGGGAGAGTAAATAGGAATTATTAAGTATTGCGAGGGTTTTAGTAATTAGCCAAGTTTTGAGGAACCATTTTGTAAAAAACCCAAAAATTTAAGATCTAATTAAACATGGAGAAAGGTGAGCTGCTCAGGGAATTTTCGTTATATATTCTATCATAAGAGTCACGTGAGACGTAACTGATCGTGTGATGCTTCCTTAATCTGTTTCCTTTGAAAAGTAATGACGAGGTATGTTTTAAACTACAACTGTGTATTGGGCTAAATTTATTGGGGGTGATTTCTGGAGAAAGTGGTAAACGACAGGTGGTTTTGAACAAATTACCCTAAAAGTAAGCAATAAGTTGCTGACAAACATTAGATTTAGACTGATTATGAGTGCTGAGGAATGAGGATTAAAATTAAAATAAAAAATGCAAGGAAGTTTGCTCACCAAAGGCCGGTCACTGTCATCAACAGGAACCTTTTCCATAGTTGTAAGAGTGGTCATCCCACCAACCACTCCACCAAATACTGTATGCTTGAAGTTAAGATGGTTAGCGGACTTGTACAATATGAAAAACTGGGAACCATTGGTATGGGGCCCACTGTTAGCCATGCTGACTACACCTCTTCCAGAATGCAAAAGTTTTGAATTCAGTTCATCTTTGAAAGGTTTGCCCCAAATAGACTGCCCTCCTTTTCCGGTGCCTGTGGGGTCCCCTCCTTGAATCATGAAGTTCCTGAAGTACATATTACTTGCAAATGATGAAATAAATGAAAAGAAAAGGTGCAATGAATTATGATGACAGAATAAATTTCCATACCTTATACTTCGATGGCAAGCTATCCCATTGTAGTAACCATGCTCACAAAGAGTGAAGAAATTTATCACAGTGCAGCTCTAGACTCAAGTCTCCATGCGTCGTATGTAATTGAACATACCCTTTCATTTTAGGATTTTTCTCGACTTTGATATATTCGAATTCATTTTTCGTTACTGGGTCATACGAAGTAGATGTAAAGGAACGTGAAGCCGCTCCGGTAGTGTATTGGCTCTTCACCTGAAAAGATAATAGAATATTGTAAATATGAGTAATTAACATAAAGAATGCACCATAGATTAGTAAAACTAAGATAATACAGAGAAGAAAACTAAGATAATACAGAGAAGAAAACGTACAAGTTTAGCATTTACAGGTGCTCGCTCACCTGCCATGTGCAAAGCAACGCAAGCTGCAGTTTTATCACTAGATGTTGCTTTAGCTGCTGCTGCACATCTTCCATGGACTGAAGCAGATGCAGCATCCACAATGCTGAAAGCTTGAGCGGCTTTAGGCTCTTTATTTGTACCGGACTTTGAATTCTTCTCTTTCAGATGAGATCTTGCAGCTAAAATGGCAGCAAGAGCAGCTGCTCTTTCATTTTGAGCTTTGCTGCCACCTCCACCGAGTAAAGCAGCCTGTCTTCCCTTCTCAGTCCCTAGGTCCTTAAGCATTTGCTTAATATCACCAGTTACATTTATATTATAGGTTGGATCTTCTTTCATTCTATTTAAATCTAGGGTAATAAAGAGAAGAAAAGCCCATATCATTGTATGAGCATAAAATCTCAATTTATTAGACACATATGAACTTGTATACTCACCTTCATCTTCAAGTTTAAGATCATTTTTAACATGATCAAATTCCAAAAGAACTTTGCTATCAAGAGCATTAGGATTCTGCATGGGGGTTCAAGGAAAGAAATTTGTCATGCTGAAGACATGATAAAATATGAAAAAGCATCCCTAATAGTTTACCTGAATTGTTATCAAATCATCTCTTGTAAATGGCTCATCTGTAAGCAACTCCTACCAATTTTTGGTTTTGAGGTTAAGTTCTTTAATTGCCTGAAACATAAAATTGAGAAATTTGGTGAGATCTATCATACTAAGACCCATAGTAATACAGACAAGTCTTGATGATGCAATATACATACATGATGCATCTCAAAATCTCTATCATTATCCAGAGTCTGTAAGCAAATGGTCTTTACCAAGGTTCAAGAACTCGGTTTCGGTTTCGGGTTCGGGTTCGGTCTCTCATAATTTTATTAGTTTCGTTGAATTTCGGCTAATTTCACTACGGTAATACAACATGCATAAGTATATTAAATACTTAAATTTATGGTTCTATATTACAAGACAGCAATCCTAGTGTTTAAAAATCCATCCATGATGCAAAATATATTGAAAAGTATACTTAGATAAATATTAATATAGGGTTTGGGTTCATTTTTTTTGCGGTTTTCTAACAACGAAGGCCTACAATGATCACAATAACAGTAAAAATGGTATTAAAAAAATAAGTTTTTAAAAGTTTCAGCCGAAACGATATTGTATGGCTGGTTTCGTATCGATCTCCACCGAAATCAATACGAAATCACCACGTATTGGTGGTTTCGGCCGAAATATTGAACATTGGTCTTCACAAGGGCTACATAATAAGAAGATTATCAACCACTACACCCATGCACTAAGAAACAAATGCACACCAATTGTACCAAAGTTGCGTACAAAGTCAACGTTCTACATAATGGTTGTAGAATAGAGCAACTTTGAGACATTCGTCGAGATGAATGATTAATGGAACCTCCAACGTCCAAACATAGTGCATTATTCCAATTTCAAAGTAACGCTTTTATTATAAGCGTTGCTTTAGTTATATCAACATTGAAAGTGTAATATTCTTTACTTCAATCTTTATACTACTAAAAAGTGGTAAAGATGGGTAATGGAATTTTTGTGAAATGAAATTCAAAATATTTACAAATCTGCCATCATTTGAGAGCTAGTCTTAATCAATGTAGCTATTGTGATGGCATCCAAAGAATTTGGGTTATAGGCTGAGGGTAATTCTGATAGAATTTGAAAAGTATATGCTGCCAATTAGCCTTGCATCGTGTGGGGCCCTGTCAGGATTCACATAGGTAAATTCCCTGATTTTTCCAAACTTTGCTCCATTTTTTAAGGGGTAAAAACCATTAGTACTAATTTTTTGTGGCTAGAATTAATTAGCTATGCTTTCTCATCATTTAAATCTATTTATTTTTTCATTATTAATGTCATTATGCTCACATACTTATTTCTACAATTTTATCTAACAAACTAATTTAAATGCTATCAAGTTCACATATTAAACTGAATCAAATCTCTAATTATTATCCAAATAATTTTTCTCCTGCTAATCGTTGATAATATTTTTTTCACTAAACTATAGTTCGCATATCCAAAGAAATAATAAAACAATCTTTTCAATTTCTAATAGCAAGAAGAGGAACAGAAAAAATGATGAAGCCATGCAACCCAAAAAACCGATTGTATTTAAGATGTATGAAGATATGTTTTAATATCACTTTATTTGTAAAGGAAATACTTTTGGAACAATATTAGTTTATATAGCTGCTACAAATTATTTTTAAATTTTACTTGATTTTATACTCTAGACTTTTTCCCCTTTTGTCAGCTACGTATTGTTTTGGAAACAAATAATATTATGTCAACCCTAAACCCTAAAACTTTTATTACAAATTAAATCAACAATTTCCTCTTAAGTTTCAAAATGATATAATTAGAATTTTAGAAAATACTTTTATTTAATAACAAATTATTGTCTCTTATGATTTTAGATATTTAGATATCATCCATTTATCTTTTTTAATAAAGTGTTTTCTATCTAATAAAGAATAAAGTTTATGTTTAAATGGTTTTTTGTACTTACGGTTTTAATAACTTTCCGAGAAGTTCTTTAGGTTTTCGTTTTGTATGCATGAATTGGATAACTAAATATTGAAATAATTGAAAAAGGTTATGAATTAGTCTCCCTCTCTGTCTTTATATGCTTATAACAATATTTATGATGAATTGCCTATATATCTTTTGTATAACTATTTTTTCAATCTACAAGACTGTGAACCGTTCGTAAATCCCACACATCGCGTGGGGCCATTACCCCTAGTATACAAGTATAATGCGTCCCTAAAAGCAGTCACCTATCCTTCACAAATAAACATCATCTAACCTAACCTTACCGGTATTTTTGTACTAGCACTTCTACATGTGGGTTTACTCTGTGTTGCACGAATTCATTGTCAAGAAGACATCTGTATCGGATTTGTATACATACAGAATTCTTTTGGATTCATGAGGATAATTGTAAAGCTCTTTTTGGCACGTCCTAAAAATTATAATTTAGATGTATCTAACATGCATGAATAACTAAAACATGAAATATCTAAAGCATCAACACCAACAAATTATTTGTAGTTTTAGTTTAGATATGCTAATATGATAACATGTTGCTATTATAATTAATTGTGTGTGTGGGGTGTTTGTGTGGGTGGATGGGTGGGTGGGAGTGGGTGCGTACTAAAAGCAAAGTATCCAACAAATTGTACGACGTATCCTAAGCTTTTAGTAATTAGTGAATCCATGGATCCAACTCTTATCGTGTTCTATATTTGTATTCGAATATGTGCCAATTAGGATTTACTTTTTTTGTAAATTGTGAAAAGGGAAGTAGTGTCGTATCTCCGTTTTAATCCCTGAGACCTAGCACACCTCTTTATGGACATTTTTTAATCCCTAAAACATAACCTCTATAACTCTGATTAATCAGTAACCAAATCCTTTGTTAAACCCAAATATGCTATTATAACGATCAATTTCATAAGCATGTCTAAATTTCACTAAACATGTTTCATAAGGATTCTCATTAATAATAATAATCTTCTATTGTGTTCAGTCTCTCAATGAATGAAAATCTATATTCTAGTTAAGTGTATTATAGCCGATAATTTCCTGGGAAACAAATCCGGTAAAAATGTGACACGTAAAAACCACAAGACGATTAGCAAATAGACAAAAGGGCTGGCATAACTTGTCAACTAATAAATAAGCATGCTTATAGTAAACCAAACTGTGATCTAGAGAGACATCTGATAGTATTCCAAGCCACAACAAAAAAAATTTCACGAGGGTTCCAACATGGGTGACATAATACAAAAAAACCTTTGCTTTTAGTAAATCCGCAATCCTACTTCGCTGGTAAGATAAAATTAAAGGGTGCTTCTAACTTACCATCTGAATTCTTGTGAAATGTGAGAGGAATGAGATCATGTTGCTTAAGTGTTCCGCCTGTAACCGGATGCCTCCCATATTTCTTAATATATGGCATAATATTCCTGCACTCAACACTCAACAATCAAACTCAAACCTCGCAACAATAATATAAAAAAGGGCCAAATTTCACTTTCAGCATTTGCAAAAAAAAATTCATAAGTTTGATCAATTGTAAATTATGCCATGAAGTCATGAACTTATACCATGTAAATAAACATCTAGAATTTCTAGATCTTTCAATTTAATACCATCATTCTTGTCAATTGAAATTGTTAGAATGGTTTCAATTTTAACGCTAAATTAAGAAACATACAATATTAAGTTGAAATACGTTGACGGATGTTTGGTTTTGGAGTTAGATAACCACAGTTATTCTTTCAGTGGACTTTAAGGTTATGAAAACTCTGGTTTGCACAATGCTTCTTCCATTTAGGCCCTCTTTGAATATGGAGTTGGGAAAACTAGAGTTTATTTTTAAGTTAGAGGCTATACAAACTCTAGTTTGCAAGGCCCTACCTCCATTTTTTTTTTAAATAACTTTAATGGGTGTTTGGCTTTAAAGTTTTCTATACTCCAAAATGGATGTTCTCTTCACAAATTTTGGAGTTTAGAAAACTTTGGTTGGATTGGAGTTTTGTAAACTCCGGTTATCTCAACTTTGAAGTTTAAATAACTAGAGTTCTCTAAGCTCTAAAATCTATGCCAAACGAGGTAGAAACTCGGGTTTTTTTAAACTTTAACTCCATTCCCAAACAGGGCCCTTCAAATTTAACCTAAGTGTATTGTTTGGTTTTGGAGTTATCTCAACTCCCAAAGGGTGTTTTCTTGTCAATATCCGGAGTATAGTAAAACGATGTTTGATTGGAGTTTTAGGCCAAGACGGCTCCAGTTATCTAAATTCAAATTGAAAGACAAGCAGCTAATGATTTTGGTGCAGCTGACTAAGTCCATGGTTTTCATTTGCAATTAATGAATTTTACTGCAAATTTATAAATTTGGCCTAAGCAGAACTAAAACCCAATCAAGATAACAGAATTAAAAACTCACATCAAATCGAACACGCTGCCATCGGCAGTGCAGACCGGATCATCGAAAGGGGTGAAAGTGAGGCTGCAAAATTCACAAAACAAATTAGGGCTGATATGCAAAGATTTCTAATTTTCGAGAGTTTTGAAGAGGGAGAAGGGGATCATCATACGAGGAGCAGTAGAAGGGAAGGCGCTTGAAGGGAGTGCCGGCGTCTTTGGCCTTGGCGCCGCCCCACTGGGTGGCCCATTCCGTCTTCGTGATGAACATGCGATCCTTGCTGTGCTGCTTCTTCCCCATCCCTCAAAGTTTGGATCTTGAATTAAGCTAGGGTTTTCAAAACTAGGGTTTTTTTTCTCCTACTCTTTTTCTCCCTCTTTCGGTTTTTATTTTCCCTCGTTTGAGAAGAAATTGTGATTTTAGATGAGAAAAGGGGTTTTATATGTCTCAATCGCACAAAACCCCCTGTAATTTATCCCCTAAAGCATTTATACTCACATTTAATAATTGGGTAAATTGTCGCAGAACCCCGAGCAAAAAACTTTGGCCCCCAAACAGCTGTAAAAAAATCCCTTGAAAAGTTTTTCAGCTGTCAAAACACCCCCCTCCTACGGTATCCATATAATTACGTGTTATATCTAACTTTTATATGATATGCATGCAATTACCTGAGAAATATATAAAGTTGCTTGCAATCTCTATGTGGTTACCGGCGATGTGTATGAACTAATTAGATATAACAAGCAACTATACAGATACTACAGAAAAATTTCCTAGAGGTTTTTGACATCTACTTTGGGACCAGGTTTTTTTGACACTTCACTCTTAATAATTTGGTACCCGGCGGGCTCCACCAAACATAAAACAATAGAGCCAGAGGCCTTTCTGTTTTACCTCCATTGGGCCTACTCGTTGCAAGCAACGAGCGTGCAATATGGCGCAAACACTCCTCCCGGCCAACAACTTGTAAATATACTTAAATCCTACTTTAAGCGGTTGTCTGGTTTTCCTTTAGAACTTGTTTGCCACGATTAGAGTAATTTGAGCGTTTTGATCAATTAGGGGCATTTCACAATTGCTAATAAGTTGCTTGTACCATTGATGGAAGTTTTGCATTTTCCACCTTACTGCACGGCAGAAAGCGGCTTCGTTCGTTCAAGGAATATACAGTTCGTGCATTTGATCCATTCTGTATTTACCCCCGTAATGTTCTGTATTACAATATAGTTTCATGATTTTTATAGTTTATACTGGTGCACAGGCACAAAGGGCTGGGTGGGTCCTGCCCAACTTGAGCCGCTTGTTTTAATTCTTGACTTGAAAAAAATGTATCGGACAATCTACCAAAACAATACAAATTATCAGAAGTATACCAAACAACAAACACAAGATTTACCCGACGACGAAAACTTCGACTATTAAGAAAAGAATTACACGAGAATCCGCACTCTCCGATCACCGTCCAAATACAATTAAATCTCTCTACAAACACCTCTCTCCTCTCTCTAAAAGCCGAAGCAGCCCCGCAAAAAAATCCCCTCTGGATTAATTACCTATGCCGCTAACTTGAACTTGAAGGCTGCTGTAGATCTTCAAGCAATCATGCTTTGTGGATTTCAAGATTTCTTAGCCGCAGGGACTTGAAAGAATTTTGGCTCTGTTGGTTGCTTTTTCTCCGAGACTCCGTGATCGAGTCCTAATTAATTTATGTAGGCCTCCACTACTTAATTAGTTAGTGTATATCTAGAGAGATTATTTATTCTCCGAGATAAATATGAATAATTAAACTAGGATTGATTTTGATAAACTAATCAAAATCCAATCACAGCAGCAGCAGCAGCAGCCGCATGCTCGTGGGCCAGCCTTAGGCTAATCTTTTTGGGTCATGAATTCTTGAATCAACATCAACAAGAATGACCCTTCTACATAGACTAAATAACCTCATATGGTATATCTCGGTTAAAATACCCTTCAATCCATTGATTAATCTCCCATCCAACGGTGGTTTATGCCGATTTTAAAGTTCAGTGGTGGTGTTATCTAAAAAAAAACGTTGAAAGTCCAATGGCGTTTTATAAAATTCACCCAATTAATTAATGATGTCAAATAAGCCAATACTTTATTAATAAACTCATTGACTGATGATAAACTTAATACTAAACACCACTAATCAATTGGATATTCCAATGTCAAAGTTCAAGATCCCGGGATCGGAACCGGGATGATTATTTTTGAGATAGAATCAACCGTCTTGAATCAGGATCGAGGGAAATCATTGGGTGGCCTACACAAGATAATTTAAACATTATTCTGAGGAGTTTGAAGAGATCAATTGATATTAGATAATCTATTTTGAAAGTGTCACATGGGAAAACCTTTGGAAATCTGGAATTCAAATAAGTGAATGTTCTGAATTTGTTAGGATATTAATCCAGTTTGGTCATAACCACTTAATTTTCTAACTCTGTGGCCATACCTTTTCTTATCTCTATATCCAGAAGTTAGGATTCATTTAAATTCATATGCTTTCTATAAATCATCCTAGCAGCTATTAATCATCTATTTATTAAAAAAAATTCAAAGTGAATTGAACTTCACAAATAACTTACTTTCCATCCCCTATATTTCGGCTAATCGCCGAGACTTCGTTGTATTTATAGTTAGCTACTTCAAGCACTTATTTACTTATTTGTAGAGGGTTGACGTTAGGCCGACATCTTGTTGTAAAGTTTTGTAGATCTTTACTAGACTTTGCTTCATACCCGATATTCAGATGGCTAAAGGCTTAGATGAGGACGATGACGACTTCAAGCACCGCAACACCCTTAATCTGATCGGCCTTACTGGCAATGTAAAGTTGCACAAGAAAGACCTTTTCACTTTGAAGCAAAACGATATGCAACAATTTTGGTTCAATTATATATTTGTACCCGAACCAAAGTATGTTTTTTCATTGGACATTTGGTTCTAGTTAAGAACCAACAATATGTTAGCATCCAATTAAA
This sequence comes from Agapanthus africanus, assembly GCA_030015575.1. Lineage (NCBI taxonomy): Eukaryota > Viridiplantae > Streptophyta > Magnoliopsida > Asparagales > Amaryllidaceae > Agapanthus > Agapanthus africanus. Next base: position 33,433,886 of record CM057349.1, on the reverse strand, counting down.
ATCTTTCTCAAATGTCAACTGGGAGGAGCACGGTATCTTGACTCGAGTCTGCATCGACAAAAAAGCTCTGCACGATCGTAGAGAATGCATTAATGTGATTCAACTTCATCTCACATTTTCCATGGAAGAGCCGAGCCTCGAAAAATCCGTCCGCATCGGTTGTTCCCTCTATGCTAGCAGACCTCCACTGAGCGATGACTTTGTCCACGACATCTCCTGTGGGTAAATTCTTGAAGTTGTCGTCAGTCAAGCACATTATATTGCATCCCCCGGGATGCCATGCTGTAAACACTAAGATCCCCTGAACCGCTGGGTGCGAAAATGCCTCCGATAGGATTTGCTCCAAGTATCGCGCCTGGAAATATATTTGTATATTCATTTATTTATTGCAAGCATAAGATTTATAACTTACAAAATTCTTATGAGTTTGCTCACCTATCTAGGTCGTATATGACTAATTTTTGCTCATGTGCAGTATGCACAATGCACATGCAACAAAAATGAAACATGTTTATTTTATAAACACGTAATGTAATTCTTTCTATAGTTTTATGCATAATCAGATATATAGATCCATATCAAATGTACCATTCAGAATTCAGAAGAGATTTTTAGTATTTTACCATGTTTGTGCTGATTCAAATTTACATAGATTCTATTTATCAGCCATTTTAGCTCTTGTAAGGATTTGAAGCAAGAACAGCAGAAGAGATTTGCAGTTGAGGTTCAAATCAGTACCTGGTTCCCAACCTTTGGCGAAACATCCACCTCGGTAAGCCAAATCGGCACTTTAGCAGTGGCAAGCGTATCCAGTGCCGACCTTATATAAGGAGTGTTCGGCACAGAAAAATGCCCTTCAAGCCCAATCGCCATCTTCGTTCTATTCCCCGGATAATTCCACATATCCTTCAGCTTGTCAAGGTACTTTGCCGGCGTCGACAACGCATCACCCGGATACTCAAGCGTATTATATTCATTCAAAAACATCAAAGCCTATTATATTTTAAGCCAATTGCATGAAACCTCGCTTAAGTTTGCTTACATATAACATAAGGGTAGATTGCATGAAACTCCCTTTATTTTGCTCTAGATCATAAGGTAAATCGCAGGAAACACCCTTCACATTTTTCAAAATTTCGCACAAAATACCATTGATTATGTGCCATTGTTTCAGTCACTTTTTCTCTGTCACTGCATATTGAATACTTTCACCCAAGGTTAAAGAACTCGATTTCGGTTTCGGTCTCTCATAATTTTTATTAGTTTTGCTTGGTTTCGGTTAGTTTCGCTAATCTCGGTTCGGGTTTCGGTTTCGACGGTAATACAACATATATAAGTGTAGATATATTAAATACTTAAATTTATGATTTTATATTACAAGACAATGATCCTGGTGATTAAAAATCCAGTCATGATGCAAAATATATTGAAAAGTATAGTTAGATAAATATTAATATAGGGTTTGAGTTCATTTTTTTGCCGTTTTCTAACAACGAAGGCCTACAATGATCACAACGACAGTAAAAATGGTATTAAAAAAAATAAGTTTTTAAAGGTTTCCGCCGAAACGATATTGTATGGTTGGTTTCGTATCGGTTTCGGATTTCATATCGCTATCTACTGAAACCGATACGAAACCACTACGTATCGGCGGTTTCGGCTGAAATCTCGAACCTTGCTTTCACGCTGTTTTGAATAAAAAGTCGGAAATAACTGGAAAAAGAGTGTCATACAAATCAAACCAGGGAGTATATTGCAATTGTCCTTCATTTCCGTTGATGGTTGCCTTGTGGCAGTGTTAGAATATAAAATATATTCTCTCAACCCTCATCATAATTTTGGAGTTTTTGTGTAGTGGAAGGTACATTTCATATGGTATCAGAGCAATTCAGATTCGATTCTCATCAGGCGCGTATTAAATATGGATTCATTTAAATTAAAAATACCGCTGCATAAAATCTCAGAATTCGGCCCAAAAGGTCTTCAACCTGCCGGAGGCGTGTTAGAATATAAAATATATTCTCTTATCGTCATCATAATTTTGGAGTTTTGGTGTGGTAGAAAGAAGATTTCACAATTAGGAATAGGGAATCATGAACTACTATTTTGCATGCAGAAACTATTGATAAAAAGACTTATTAGATGCATCTGAATATTTATTTATTTATTTTAGTTTTTTTTTTATACCTTTTGGATGCTCTGAGATTGATGGGATCTTCATTCCAATTCTGTGATTTTGTTTAAAATCGAGGTGCATTAGGTAGGGACGCCCTCAAAAAATATCCCATGCAAGTTCATCCTCTTCTCAGAGGGCGCATTAGTGATTTACATGGATACGAATCATTCGAGTAACTCTATATTCGTATCCGATTTTTATCAAATCTAGATAGTGATTTTCGTTTCTGATGACTATCCGTATTCTTAACTTCATCCACCAACTGCGACCTGATACAGATATGGGTATCACCGATATCCGTTCAGTATTCATTCCTTATTCATATCCGTATCCAACTTCTCACAAATAGTAATTTTCATTACCGTGAAACTATCCGTATCCTTATTCGAAACCGGATATGGATACAACAACACCTATATCTGCTTCGCAACAGATCCGTTAACATGTACCGATGTGAATCTTATTTGGATAGAGCAATGATTGCATGTGTAGCACAGTAGTAGTCTTGAGCATCATCAAAAGACATTAGGAAATATTTTGCTCATGAAAAGCTGCATTTTGGTGTTCCTACCATAATTCAAACTCTTCAAGAATTTTGTCAGCAAAGTAGATGACAGTAATTTTGTTAAAAATCAAGGGTATATGTGCTTATTTTGATAATCCATGAGAAATAATAGCCTGTTTGGGAATGGAGTTAAGCTTTGTAAACTGTGGTTTCATAAATTAGCAAAAGTCAACACAAAAATGCTAATTTTGATTTATTTGGCAACAATTTTGAAGTTGAAATAACTGCAATTTTTCAGCCTTAAACCGCAGTCATCTTGACTCCAATCTGATCAAATTATGCTAAACTCCATTTTTGGAGTTTGGGACTTGCAAATGGCAGAGCTAAAAAGAAAAAGAAAAACTGTTGGTTATTGAAAGGAATATTGTATCCTGCTACCCATGAAAAAATAACTGAATTTTCGTTCAGTATAGCCTTTATCATTATGCTTTGTCGGTTATTCTATGGTCGCTATATGTTCCGCTTTCTTCATATATAGAAACCGATAATGTTTCATTTTTTAAGTTTAGGAACGGTTTCTACATCAAAGTACAACTCAGCTCGGCCTGAAGCGTCTACGGAGAGTCCTTCTTTAACCATAGACCAGCATCCTACTTTAGCTTCTACAACACCGGCATGAATAAAGTCGTCGCTAGTCTCGAACACGGCCCTAACATCTGCATTCCCTTCACTCGTCTGCACCCAAGCTGGAACAAAAGCATATAAAAAAAATTCAGCAGCTCGATTTTATCCGCGAAGTTGAGAATAAATAGTTCAATATGCGTCTCGTCTCGTCAATCGCACAAAACCACTCTGTAGTTTGTCAACTTATTCAACTTTTTTTACAGAATAATATATACCAGACAGGGTATATGGCAGCCCTTGTTTAAGGTGAATCTTTTGAGAGACACTTTGGTGCGGGTTTTCTCTGCTTGTTGCGACACCAAACCGATTTCCTGTTGTGGTGTTTCTCGTCTTGATATTTGCGTATCCGTATTTAGACCAACCTTTGATGCTTTGGTTGAATTCGGGGTTGCGTAGAATGCCGCCTCCATATTTAGGCTTCAAGGAATCGATCAAGCACTGCACCAATTTTCTTCTTCTTATTATTAGTTAACGTTACTGTGCTATTTGAGCAAAGGCCGTAGAATGAAAATTTCAATTAAATGAGGAATGCAAATTTGTTTAGTCTATATTTATGTTATGTTTATTCTTTTGCATATAATTTCAGTTACAGAGAAATATCAGTAATTTGTTTATGTTTTAAGCCTCTTATGCAAAGGATTTCAATTAAATCGGAGCCATAAACTTAATTGTTTTTTTTCCCAAAAAAAATCTTAATTATTTCTGCTTATATAGGAAGAAAAGATGAGTGGTTTGTAGTTGTCAATTAACTACTTAAATTAGAAATGATTAGTTATAGAAAGAAATCATCTATTAAAAGGGACCATAAATATTTAATTAGATTCGTTTTTAAATTTATTCCTTTTTTCGGCACTGTTGTAAGCCCTAATCTCAGCACATCACACACACAACACACCCACGCACTTCACACACAAGCACACAACACACATACACACCATACCCACAAGTTTGCTCCGAAAACATTAACTTGTGGCCACTTCCTCTTTGGGTTCCTGGGTTCCAAACCCGCCATCATTGGTTTTAATTTATTCTTTTAATTCTGCATATCATATTCTAAATCTAATTTTCCGAAAATTTCACTTGCTGAATTATTCCTAAATCTTCCACAAGAAAGCTAGAGGAAAAAAATCTTCACTGTAAATGGGTAACAAAGGGAAAAAAGGGAAAAGCTAAGCTGGCATGATCACTAACAAAAGGAAATACAAAGAGAATTTTTTTCTAATTACAAAGAGATTTTTTTTCCATCTTTGCATCCCTACTATTTAAACCATTTTTGAAGACAAAAAGTCTCAATTTTTTGTATTTGTATTACAAATATTATGCAAAAATATGAACTTGCCTCGATGCTCGCCGAGTAATCATATTGTAGAGAGTCAATGATACTACCTGTAGACAAAAAATCATTTCGATATAAACTCTTGATTTTATAAATAAATGACAATTAGAACAGAAATTACAACAAAGTAATTTAATTATTTTACATAACCACTGCTTGTAAGCTTATTCACAAGGTGAAGGATGAGAAATACCTGAGAAAATTACAGCATTAATAAACAATGCCAGAAGCATATTTTGCATGAAATGCTTCATTTTTCTCGGTAGAATATTACTGGTTTCGCCTCTTTTCCAATTGATTTGCAACCAAGAGAAGAGTAGAGAATTGTATCTGACCCAAGCCCTAAGGTTCCTTATGTCCTCCGTTCTTCCCTGGAACCCGCAAAAGATAAGGAAAAGAGACTTCGGTCACTCCTCTTTTCTTCCGGGCACTTATATGCTTCTTGCTAGGCGGAAACGTGTTGTCAATGGTATGTTTCATGAATCATTAATCTTATTCTTGCTCACCGAAGGAACTCCTTCGTTTTTGGCTTGAGAAAGACCAACACTCTCCAGCCTTCTATGGTCATTCCACATTAATCACTTGGAATTGCCTATCCTCCTCAACAGAAAGATCTGGCTGATATAACCACCGAGCTGGCTCTGATCGAACTTCAGTATGGAGTATCTAGCCTTCACTCAACGACTGAAGCTTTTGAAAATAAATAAGGCTAAATTGCACAAATGTAGCCATCAACTTTCATGTTTTTTGCGATTGATACCGTTAACTAATTTAATTACAAACAAGTACCGAACTATCACCCTTGATTGCAACTAAATATCATCAATTTTTCTTCCGTCTGCCATCGTTATATTTAACTGTCACGTCATCAATATTTGACTTGTTTTTGCCCATTTTACTCTTATATTCTTAATCAACCTCTAAAATTTCGAGAGGTATAACGGTTCATTAAAGCACAAAATTTAACATCGTATGGTAGTTATGTTAAAAAAGTAGTTCATGGTACCAATATCTAATTATTAAAATTCATGGCATCAATTGCAAAAGCCATGAAAGTTGATTAATTGGTATATTTGTGCAATTTAGCCAATAAATTAATTATGTTAAGAAGACAAAATAGAAGAATTACACCAAAATGGTGCCTTGGGGAATATAATCACAGCGATGTCACACGCGCGCGCATATATATATATATAGAGAGAGCGCGCGCGCATATATATATATATATAGAGAGAGAGAGGGGGAGAGGAGTGGGGGGTTAATGGCACGTGCGCACGCATATATATATATATAGAGAGAGAGAGAGAGAGAGGGGAGGGGAGGGGAGGGGAGAGGAGTGGGGGGGTTAATGGAGAACTTCTTACATTGCTGTTTAGTTTAAGTGGCATCCTCCTATGACATCTTTCCTCCATTATTCTTATTTATATATATATATATATATATAACTTCTTACAACAGTAACCAAATCTTCTGATTTCCATATAAATTTTGATATATTTGGACCATGTACAGAAATTAGATTGCAGTGAATACACTTGCTATGTTGGAGAGAAGAAATGCACGTACCACATCTCAAGCAAATATGGCTGAATAATGCATTGATTTTTTGATTGATTTGATAATATGTACATTGAATTTTAACCCAAGCTTTTTGCTGCTTGGGTTAAGTAGCAACCTATCAACTTAAGTACTCTGGCCAAAATAAAGAATAAAAAGAAAAGAAAAAACGACTTAAGCACATTATAGTGAATTTTAGGTAACGAGCTCTTTCGCGTGGAAGGTTTCTTAAATCAACTCGAACACGTTAAGAGAAGATTTAATTACAAACTTGAAGAATACAAGAGGGTCTCCATCTAAGGGTGGCGATATTGCCAAATCTTTATCTGATAAATCCACACAAAAATTTATGTATGGACAAAATGCACCCTGTGGGCATTGGGTCTAGTCGGGCCGGCTCAATGGTCCGTCCGATCGAGTGGACGGGTCTAGGGGTTGGCCAACCCGACCAGTTATGGGAAGCCGACTCCAAGTCGGACTCGAGCTCCACGATGGGATTAGCCAAGGAGGTGGTCAAATCCTATTAAGAGTTTGTGCCAGATGTAATTTTGACCGTCTGTTTGCCGCTCTACCTATCAATACAATAGGTAGAGGCTAGAGTTTGCAACTAATGGAACAAATGGATGGACACATATATTGATAGTGAGGGATCCATGAGAGTATGCAACCTATGGAGACTAGGGTTCCAAAGTTCTTGACCGCCTACCTCAAAATCTCTAACAGCTGCGGTGGATTATGGGACTTTCTGAGTAATACCGTGATTGATACCCATACGACCATCCGAAGAAGAAAACAGCCATGGAGAACGGATCAACGACCCAACGTCTATCAGGATCTACTACTCTGCAAAGGTATACAGATCTTAGTGTTTGTAGGACACTTATCGTATTTTTGCTTCCGCTGTTTTTATGAGATCCTCTTGCGAATCGGATCTACATAAATTGATCAGTGATCTAGTGATCGTTCCACCATTATCCTGCATTGGTATCAGAGCCTAAAAGTGTTTGCTAGCATCACGGTAGGGTTTAAACGGGCATCACACATGCAATTTTAAAATTTCATGGTGCTAATGAACACTAACCTAGGATCAAACTAGAAAATTAGGGTTTTAAACATGATATCATAAACTATATTAAGAGATGGATGGCTACAACCTTTATACACCGTGTCCTTCTCTTCTAAACCTCCGGGTTGAGGTCCACGCGACTCCACTAGGCTCTACTTGAAGGTTGAACAAACTTACTTCGATAACTTTCGTGCCGAAGATGATCCACCCAAAGTCCGCAAATCCAAGCTATCCCTTCACTAAACTCTTTAGTGAAGGAAACACATTATATCAAAACGCTAATCAAGTATAGGATGGTGAAGTAGGGGTTATATTTGCTCATTAGGGTTCTCACAAGCTCAAGGTTTTACAACTCATGTGAATGATTGGGCTTGGAGGTGGAGATGAGGAAAATGAAGAGAGCTAGAGAGCAACTCATCACATGAGCTCTCAAGTAAATGATTAAGTATGGAATGAAGTGTAGAGTGACTCATCCAAAACTCACCCATTATTGAAGCATACAATTTTTAACATTTAAAAATTGTAGCCATGCTTCAATAGTGCAAGCAAATGAAAATAATATAAAATAAGCCATGCCATGCCCTTACCTCCAAAGTCTTCTCATTTATCATCTCAATTTCTATTTTCTAAAAATAGAAAAATCATGCCATGCTTATATATATATATATATATATATATATATATATATATATATATGCACACACACACATATAAAGATAAGCATATAATTAGTGATTAATAATATTAGTCAATATATAATTATATCAAATATAAATATATATTATATTATTAAATCAACACTTGATTCAATAATCCGGTTATATTACATATAACCGACTAATATTATTTATCTGTATATCACATTATCAAATCAACACTTGATTTAATAATCCGGTTATATCATATATAACCTAACTGATAACAAAAATCCACCAGATTACAATACGGTATCTCATACTCATATTTAATCAGGCTCCTGCATATATCATTATATGTGCCCTATTTCGTTTCGCTTGAACCAGGAAATTTCTATGTGGGACTCTAAAAACTCGTCAATACACCAGCAGTAGGTGATCATCACATCAGTCACCAGGATGTGCTTATGGTCTTTATCATAATGTTAGTAGTCAAGTAAGAATCCTACGGGTTTTATCATTATGTATTAGCGACATGTAATAGCAAGTAAAATGAATACACATAAATGATAAAAACAAACTAGATAGCATACCATTATCTCGAGTAAGATTGCTTTACCTGTATAGATCATACTTCAATTATTATAATCGCCTACCTACAATTACAATAATTGCATTGAGGGCACTATATCTAACACAAGCATCATCATTCCTCATCCACCACCGTCCGTTATTACTGTCGCCGCCCTTCCACCGGTAAATCTTTCTTTTCCTCCTTCAAACCACCACCACCACCACCATCTTCCTCCTTTAAATCCTCATTACCACCACCACACCATCTTCTTCCTCTTCATCCTCCTAAATCACCACCACCTTCTTCCTCTTTCAAATTACCACCACAGCTGCCGCCTTCACCATCAACATCATCTTCTTCCTTCAAATCCCCACCACCATCATCTTCTTCCTACTCCTAATTCCCACCACTATCACAACCTTCTTCTTGCAAATCCTCATCATCACCACCACCATCTTCCTCTTTCAAATTTTTCGTCTCCTCCTCGTCCCCGGCTTGGGATGGCAATAGGGTGGGGTAGGTCCGAGGATTGCCTATCCCGTCCTATCCCTGCGGAGGTGAAACCTTACTACATGCCTCGTCGGGAGAGACAAAATTTACCCCATCTCCGCCCCAACGGGAAAACCAAGTTCCCGCGGGGACCCCGTCCCGTCCCATCATATCTTTAATCATTCAATTTTCAAGTTTTCATTTCCAACTGATAAGACCAAAATGATCAAAATATCAATACATAGCTATTAAAATGAACTCTTGTCAACTCCTAAACAAAAAAACACATTGCACTGTGGAGATATTTATAATTACAAAAGGGATAACGGGTATTTGTATACGGAGGTGTTGGGGTCAAAATTTGCATCCCGGTTGACCAAGTCAAAGTCAAGGTCAACCCCAAGCCTAAGCAAGTGGGTCAATACCCGGATCGAGCCCGAACACGAAACGTCTGGCCTTCCGCCATACCAAAATAAAAATCATGTAACGGATAATTTTGATATAATTTTTTGTGCATGAATGTATGTAAAATGGGCATAAAGCCAATTTTTTGTGTGCAAAAAAAATGGCACATGAACCATGGGATGGGCAAAATGCAATTTTGTAAAGCTCAAAGGGCTATATGTAAACATGTAAGCCTATATAAGGCAATATGATGATGAATAAAGATATACCTTTCATTCCCTAAAAAAATCTCGGGTTTGTGCCTCTTTCCCCTTTCTGAAGGTTCTAAACCTTATTCTCTCTTTTGAATTAAATCAAGAGCTTTACTCTTCCTTTTCCAAAACTAAATAATTTTTCACCATAAAACCCACAAAGGGGAACTTGGATCTGTCATTAGATCTCAAAAAGAAAAGATTTTTAAAATCTCACATCTCTTGATCTTCAAGATCCGGCCAACAAAGGAGGAAGAAGGAGACCCATCTCCAGAAACCCCATTTTGGGGAAGAACTAGGACTTAAAGGTTGAAGCCCTTCATCAGCTTCAAAACATCCTAAGAGTTTAACTCCTCATACACACACACACACAAAAAAAAAAAAAAAAAAAATAATAAGTGCTCCTTCCTGGGAGTACAACTCCCATTGCAGGGACCAAGTCCCTTTTTGTGCCCGAGCGCCCACGTGCTGACACGTGGAGCGCTAGCGCTATTGCGCTCAGAGCGCCAGCGCCCAGAGCGCCCGTGTGCTGACACATGGAGCGCTAGCGCCCAAAGCGCTAGCGCTCTTGCGCTCAGAGTGCTAGCGCCCAAAGCGCTAGCGCCCGAGCGCCCATGTGCTGACACGTGAAGCGCTAGCACTCTTGCGCTCAGAGCGCTAGCGCCCAAAGTTGTCACGACCCAAAGTTCGGCCCGTGACCGGCACTTACCCACGTAACGTCTACAGGCGTAACGCGACTAAGTAAGCCGAAACCCAGAAATCAAAACCATTTAAAGTAATGAGTGTGAAAACATTTGATAGAAACATTTGTTAAGACGTTTAAAAAACCTTAAGTAATTTAGTAAAATTTTTTAAAATTCAAGTTATTATCTTAAAAGTTTTGACAGAATTTCCTTTGTAAAAACTAGCCCCGAAATCGGGTACAAGGCAATATATGAGTAAAATGATATACAATGAGAATAAAGCGTCCTAAATGGGAGCAATCACGCCCAACGGCGGAAACAATCACCACAATAATAATCTACGACGCCGTAGCGAAGAATGAGCAAAATAAGTGAAGACAACATAAAATATAAAACTGCATAAATAAAGTCGGCTCACAATGAGCTCGACACCAGAGTACAAAATAATATACATCGTCCTCACAACTGGTCTCTAAGTCAATACATGAATAGTAGATGGAGAGTAATAGATACAACTGTGTATACAACTGGAAAATAAATGGATACCGCAGAAACCGCCCTATCAGCAAAAGGGCTCACGCGCTAACTACAATGGTATCCGTATCAAAAGATGCAAGAAAGCAGCCCATCGCGACTACTCCGAGGGGCAACCTGCAAACACTGTGGCATAACGGGGGTGAGTTGCCAACTCGTGAATAGTAGATAACATATAAAGGTAATCGCGAGTATGCACGTACTGCGATACTCTAACATATGCCAACAGATAATATCTATATGATGAACTGGATACGCAATAATCATGCCTAACATGTGCAATTTAATAACATCAATATATTATGAGCAGGGTATGCAATAATCATGCAAAAGTACTCTATCAGGTACTACAACTACAGGATGAGATGCAAAATAATGAATGCTGAGCAGGGGATAAAATAACATCTACACGGAATATCAACGTGGAAAAATAACCAGCGTCTATCAATGCACCCAAATCCCAGTAAAGCTCAGGTGCCGTCACCCTCATCGGCCCTCAAATCCTGTAAATCTCATAGAATCGTGAGTGCCCAATATCGGCACTCGAAATTTCATAAAATAATCGTGTCCAGCATCGACACGCAAATCCTCAAGTATCGGACTCCGTCAGTTCGGATCGGCCCACGGGCTCCGTCTGCGGAATCGGCCCTCGGCCCCGGCAATACGGGTCATCCTGTATCCATCTATCGACTCTGGTCAGTATCCTCCGGATAACCGCCAGGTCCAACCAATCACCGGTAGGTAGTAGTCCCTCTGCCAGGCTCACCGTCTACTGCACAGCGATCCGTTCTTGTCCCGGGGTACCATACCGGGTCCACCATGTACCCGCAATCGGCCTCGTCCAGCTCCTCGATTCGGGTTCACATGTCACACGTCTCAGAACCGAGAAAACACATTGTGGACGCACTGAAATATCATATCAAGAGAAACCGGGTTTTTAAAACAGTGCGTATTTTCTTAAAATAATACCCCGGTTCCCAAATCCAGAAATCACATAAATCCAAACTCAATGCGTAAATCCATGCAATGTGTCGTATGACACTAAGAGTAAAAAGGGAAAGCCGCTCTTTTAAAAGAATGCAGTTTTGAAAATATCTCATGCGGTTCCTATTTTCTTGAAATCAAGTCAATATCATCCATATATGTAACATATGTATGTATGTAGGTATGGATGTGCAAATAGATATATGCGCGAATATGAGTGTAGCACTACTATGAAAATACAGTGTGCATGTGCGCAAGTATGAAAATATCAATATATGTGTGCACTGGTATGAATATACAGTGTGCATGTGCGCAAGTAGTGGAAGGCATGCACTAATATGAATATACAGTGTGCATGTGCGCAAGTAGTGATATATCAATGTAAATATATGCCAATATGCGACAAGTCATGACAATCATCAATGATGCGGTAATCAAGACGATATATAATTCGTAGCAATCCTATAGTACGAGTGTCATGGCAATCACTAACGGTGTGAGTGTAACATGCGAATAGTGCTCGTGCAGCTTGAACCGTTAGTGACAGTGCAGTGTTATATACCACCATTTCTATATGCAACAAGGAATGTATGCTACAATAGTACATATAAACATTTACGACTAAATATCCTATCACGCCCTGACGTTTAATGCCATACGGGCGATTTCCCCGTAGATGTTAAATCTACTCACCTGGTCGCGTGCTAAGCGTAGTCAACTACCTGCTTCCCTTTTTTGCGGCGTCCGACGTACCCGCCTGCAAACCTAGAATTTACACAAATAATCCATATAAGCAAAATCCTACAAAATCGCGATATCGAAATCAAACAAGGAACTCGCGTCGCGAACTAAACGCGCGTGTGTCCGATACGCTTGATCGTGTGTACACGCGTCAAAAACTACCCCGACACGTCGCGACACGCTGGAACACAGAACCCACTCACGTATCACACGTGTTGCGCAAACTAAACGTATAGGAAAAACGGTATTTGGCTCCAGATTTTTACTCAGGTGAAAACTTAAAAAGTTGCACATGCCACAGACCTAAAATATACAGCAGACTCCTACCCACGCAAACCCAACACAAAAACTCTCTCATCTGGCCGCAAATTGCGGCCAGAATGAATAAATCGGCGGCCATAAGGTGGATAGGGGATCTCGTTCTTTGGTGGTGTGATCAAGATCTAAAAAGTATGCTACAGTTAACTCAGATTTTATCTGGCACCACCGGGTCAACAGCAGATTACAGAAAGCTAACAATTCACTTTAAAACGTTAAATTTTGCACTAAATGAAACCCTGCGGTATTTTAGTGAAATCTGAGTTTAAACTAGGTTTACGTGGCCCTAACAACACTTAATTAAGCTAATCTAACCATCAAAAGGATCTCTTAACCAAAAGTCCACACTAATCATCATTTCTAGCACTAAATCTCACTTTTAACACTAATTAATCTTAACAACCACTAGTTTAGCATGCAAAGAAGTTGGGCTGGGCAATTATACCTCACTCTCTTGGCCTAGTGTGCAGGAAGAAGAGGAAGAAGAGGAGAAGGAGGTGTTGCACTGCTGCTGCTGCTGCTTCTTGTAGTTGTTGTTGTTGTTGCTTACTGCTACTGCTGAGGCTCCTGCTGCTACTACAGCTTCTACTGCTACTGGTTCTGCTGCTTGTGAGTGAGAGGGAGAGAGTTGTGAGAAAATGAGAGGCAAAAGCAAACAAAGAAAAGAGAGTCAAGGCTAGTCAACCCCCCTCTCTCTTTCTTCATTTAATGCAAGTATGGCACAAGCCATGAAGCCCATTCTCTCTCTCTCTCTCTCTCTCTCTCTCTCTCTTTCTCCCTCTCTCTCCCTCTCTCTCTCCCTCCCCAAGTCAACTAAACTAAATCATTTCTATTTAAAAAAAACAACCCAAAACAATTAAATCAAATTTTGAATTAGCTTAAGAAAAATGGGTTAATCCACCATGGTTACTAATCATGGTCTAACCCTAATTTTTAACCCTAGTTTACATGCACATGTTTGTGCAAGCTTAAATAAATTCTAATAAAATATTCATTAAATTCGATAAAATATTTAAAAATCGATTTGGTAAACTTTTTATTAAAACCCATATATTAAAGTATAATTAGCCACTAATCACATCCTAAGGTGTTACAATCTTCCCCCCTTAAAATTCGTCGCCGAATTTAAAATATATAGCCACGTGTACCTTCGAAGAGATGAGGAAACTTCTTCCGCATATCGCCCTCGGCCTCCCAAGTGATCTCCTCACCATTCGGGCTGCGCCAAAGCACCTTCACAGATGGCAAGACCTTTGATCGAAGTTTCTTCACATGCCGGTCCAATATCACGATTGGCTGCTCGGTGAACGAAAGATCGCGCTCGAGCTGAACGGTCTGATGCTGAATCATGTGAGAAGGGTCATGTAGGTATCTGCGAAGTATCGACATGTGGAAAACGGGGTGAACATCTGGGAAGTCGGGTGGAAGAGCCAAACGATATGCTACTGCGCCCACACGCTCGAGGATCTCGAAGGGACCTATGAATCTGGGGCTAAGCTTCCCTTTCTGTCCAAACCTCATCACTCCCTTCATCGGAGAGACCCTCAATAAAACGTGATCGCCAACTGTGAACTCTAATCTGCGGCGGCGTCTGTCAGCATACGATTTCTGCCTGCTCTGAGCTATCCTCATCCTGTCTCGAATCAGCTGTATCTTCTCGGTCGTCTCCTGTACGATCTGCGGCCCCAAAACACTGCTCTCACTGAGCTCTATGCAACAGACGGGCGATCTACATCTCCTCTCATACAAGGCCTCGAAAGGTGCCATCTGAATAGTATCCTGGAAACTATTATTGTAGGAGAACTCCACCAAGGGTAAATGATGATCCTAGCTACCACCAAAGTCTAAAATGCACGCTCGGAGCATGTCCTCGAGAGTCTGAATAGTCTGCTCTGACTGGCCGTCGGTCTGCAGATGAAATGCTGTACTGAAACTCAAGCGGGTGCCCAACGCCTCCTAAAGCCTCTGCCATAGTCGGCTGGTAAACTGGGTGCCTCGGTCGGACACAATACACGTCGGGACTCCATGCAGTCGTACAATCTCGTCGATGTATATCTGGGCATACTGAGCAAATCCGGAAGTCGTCTTCACCGGCAGGAAGTGAACCGCTTTCGTCAATCGATCCATGATCACCCAGATGGAGTCATACCCTCGCCTAGTCCTGGGTAGACCCATAATGAAGTCCATAGAAATCTATTCCCATTTCCACTCCGGAATGGGTAACGGCTGTAGCTCTCCCACTGGCCTCTGGTGCTCGGCCTTGACTTGCTGACAAGTCAGGCATCTCGACACATAGTCTGTGACGTCCTTCTTCATTCCGTCCCACCAGTAAACATCTCTCATATCATGGTACATCTTGGTGGAACCCGGATGAACACTATACACCTATCGATGTGCCTCCTCAAGAATCTCACGCCGCAGTCTCTCAGCATCTGGTACGCACAGTCTAGTCCCAAATCGCAGTATCCCCTGATCATCGATCACGAACTCGGAAAATCTGCCCTGTCCAATCTGTGCCATGATCTCTGAACAACGGTCATCATTGTACTGTGCCTCATGTATACGGTCAAGCAACTGTGGGCATGCACGAACATGCGCAAGCTGTCCCCCGATCGGCGTGAACTCGAACTGCACTCGGCTGTCGCACAAAATCTGCCAATCTGCCGACGACTGCCTCTACACTACGCTCAAACAAGATAGACTACCCCCAGGCCTCCTGCTCAAAGCATCCGCTACTACATTCGCCTTGCCCGGGTGATACAAGATCTCGCAATCGTAGTCCTTTACTAGTTCCATCCAACGGCGCTGTCTGAGATTCAGGTCTCGTTGCTGAAATATATACTTTAAGCTCTTGTGATCAGTGAATATCTGGCATGACTCGCCGTATAGGTAATGTCGCCAGATCTTGAGTGTAAAGACCACTGCAGCCATCTCCAAATCGTGAGTGGGGTAGTTCTTTTCATGTCTCTTAAATTTCCGTGAAGTATACGCGACCACCCTGTCATGCTGCATCAATACGCACCCTAGCCCCACTCAAGAAGCATCACAATAGACCATAAATCCGTCCGATCCTGAAGGCAATGATAACACCGGCGCCGTAGTCAAACAAGTCCATAGTTGCTGAAAGCTATGCTTGCACTCCTCCGTCCAATCGAAAGGAACTCCCTTCCGGGTCAACCCGGTCAAAGGTGCAGCAATACGGGAGAAGTCCTGCACAAATCGCCTGTAGTAGCCGGCCAGTCCTAGAAAGCTGCGCATCTTAGCAACTGATATAGGTCTTGGCCAATGCTGAACGGCCTCGATCTTCCTCGGGTCTACACATATACCATCTCATGTAATCACGTTACCCAAGAAGTCTACGCTGTCAAGCCAGAATGCGCACCTGGAGAATTTTGCGAATAGCTGGTGCTCCCTCAAAGTCTGCAGTGCGATCCGCAGGTGCTGCTCGTGCTCCTCTCGGCTCCGGGAATACACCAAAATATTGTCAATGAATACGATTATAAACAAATCAAGATACAGCCAGAAAATATGGTTCATCAAGTCCATAAATGCTGCTGGGGCGTTGGTGAGTCCGAACGACATCACCAAAAACTCATAATGGCTATAACGCGTGCGGAAAGCTGTCCTCGGAATATTCTCCTGTCGAACCCGCAGCTGATGGTATCCTGATCACAAGTCGATCCTCGAAAAATATCCTGCCCCCTGGAGCTAGTCGAACAAGTCGTCGATGCGTGGCAAAGGAAATCTGTTCCGCACGGTAACCCTGTTCAGCTGGCGGAAGTCGATACACAAACGCAAACTGCCGTCCTTCTTCTTGACAAACAAGACCGGAGCACCCCAAGGAGACACACTGGGTCGAATAAGTCCCTTATCCAGCAATTCTTGCAACTGACCCTTCAACTCTCTAAGCTCCGCCGGGGCCATCCTATAAGGCGGTATGGAAATAGGCCCCATGCCGGGAATCAAATCAATACAGAAAATAATATCGCGCTCAGGCGGTAGCCCAGGAAGCTCGTCAGGGAATACATCAGGGAACTCGCTAACAATCGGAACCTGATCCAACGGAATCTCTGTAGCTTTAGTATCGCAAACATAGGCGAGAAATCCCTGACTTCCCTTCCTCAAAAGCTGTCCAGCGCGAAGAGAAGAAATCAAATTGTGAGGGGCGGCACCACGGTCCCCCTGCACAACAAAAGCCGACTCGCCGGGAAAGCAAAATCTAACTATCTTCTCGCGGCAGTCCACAGACGCATAGCACGTGGCTAACCAATCCATGCCCAAAAGAACGTCGAAGTCCAACATCTCAAGAAGGATCAAGTCGACAGGCAACTCCCTCTGGCCAATACGGACAACATAGGATCGGAACACGTGTCTAGTAACAAACGACTCGCCTATGGAAGTGTTCACAACAAGCGGCTGATCAAGCAAACCGGACTCTCTACCTAAACTCGGCACGAAGTGTGTGGAAACGTACGAGTGCGTGGATCCGGGATCAAACAACACGTGTGCATCAACAGAAAATACTAATAGGGTACCTGAGACCACCGAATTGGACGCCTGCGCGTCCTGATGCATCAAAGCGAAAACTCATGCCTGTCCTCCACCTGTGACTGGCGGTCCCCTACTAGCAACTGGCTGTACTCTGCCGGCAGCTGGCTGTCCTCTGCCTTGGCCACCTCGTTCTCCCTGAGCAAACCCTCCGCGGCCACGGCCTCTCTATGCATGGGTCTGACGCGGAGCAACAGTAGGTACAATAGGCAATGCCCTCTGGGGTGAGGAAGGTGGAAGTGTGACATGTGGTACGGCAAACTTGCCCTCACGTGGCTTCGGGCAATCTCGAACACGATGATAAGTACTCCCGCATCGGAAACATCTAGATGGTGTCGGCTGACCCTCCTGGGGATAAGTGCTGAACAACCGGCCTTGCCCTAAGTCTTTGCCACCTGCAAGGTGTCTATCGCGGCGCCTAAATGGCTGTCTCTGTGCCGGTATACCAGTACGAACTCTCTTTGGCTCTGGAACTACCGAAGTCTCAGCAAGGCGCTTCTCGACTAATAAGGCTGCGTCTACAGCTGCTGCATAAGTCTCGCAATGTTGTGTGCTGATCGCAAGGAACATGGGGTAAGCAAGCCTCGAACAAACCTCTTGACTCGCATCTCCTCAGTAGCCACTAAGTATGGGGCATAAACAGATAGCTCGGTGAATAGCATATCGTACTCTGCCACTGTCATCTCTGGCGTCTGGCGTAAAGACTCGAACCTACGCGCTCGGGCATCCCTGACACTTTGGGGAAGGAAACATGCTACAAATACCGTCACAAACTCGGTCCAGGTCATAGGAGGAAGACCTGCTGCTCTGCCCTTCTCGATCGACTCGCACCATTTCTACGCAAGACCTTCCAGGCGAAAGCTCGCGAACTCTACCCATCTCGCATCTGAGCATCTGAGTGAACGACATATCCGGGCCATCCTATCAATAAAAGACTGTGGGTCCTCGGCTGCATCGGTGCCTGTGAAGATCGGAGCCTTCAGCCTCATAAACTCGGATAGCGATACCGTAATAACCTTCGTGGCTGCAGGGGCAACTGCCTGTACTGTAGGTACCATCGCAGTCCCCGTAACGGGTGGAACTATCTTTGGTCGCTGCGCTCGAAGTGTCTCAACTAGCGACCCTATCATCTGGCACATCTCCTGCATACCGGCCCCTAGCATAGCGATTTGATCTGTCGTAGGAGGAACAGTCTGCTCCGGTACAACGGGTGTACTACCGGGTCAGTCCTCGTCTCAAACGAGTCAACTCGAATCTCGGCTCTTGCGGCCGCTCTCTGCGCCCTCGTAGTCTTTAGCGGCATAATGGCTGAAAAGAAAGTAGGATTCGATAAGGATACGGAAATCGAATCATAAGAATGTATAAAATCATGAAGGATTCCAATCAATAAGTCCTAAGGTCGCTTAGGCGGAGTACCGTGTCGTGAGTATGCCGCGGAACATACGCACACTACGCCACTCTGTTTCAGCTACCCACTCCATCATACCAGGGTCATCCTACACTCCGAAGGTAAAACCTACGCTCTGATACCAACTTTGTCACGACCCAAAGTTCGGCCCGTGACCGGCACTTAACCACGTAACGTCTACAGGCGTAACGCGACTAAGTAAGCCGAAACCCAGAAATCAAAACCATTTAAAGTAATGAAAACATTTGATAGAAACATTTGTTAAGATGTTTAGAAAACCTTAAGTAATTTAGTAAAATTCTTTAAAATTCAAGTTATTATCTTAAAAATTTTGGCAGCATTTCCTTTGTAAAATCTAGCCCCGAAATCGGGTACAAGGCAATATATGAGTAAAATGATGTACAATGAGAATAAAGCATCCCAAACGGGAGCAATCACGCCCAACGGCGAGCAATCACGCCCAACGGCGGAAACAATCACCACAATAATAATCTGTGACGCCGTAGCGAAGAATGAGCAAAATAAGTGAAGACAACATGAAATATAAAACTGCATAAATAAAGTCGGCTCACAACGAGTTTGACACCAGAGTACAAAATAATATACATCGTCCTCACAACTGGTCTCTAAGTCAATACATGAATAGTAGATGGAGAGTACTAGATACAACAGTGTATACAACTGGAAAATAAACGGATACCGCAAAAACCCACCTATCAGCAAAAGAGCTCACGCGCCAACTACAATGGTATCCGTATCAAAAGATGTAAGAAAGCAGCCCGCCGTGACTACTCCGATGGGCAACCTGCAAACACTGTGGCACAACGGGGGTGAGTTGCCAACTCGTGAATAGTATATAACATATAAAGGTAATCGCGAGTATGCACGTACTGCGATACTCTAACATATGCCAACAGATAATATCTATATGATGAACTGGATACTCAATAATCATGCCTAACATGTGCAATTTAATAACATCAATATATGATGAGCAGGGTATGCAATAATCATGCAAAAGTACTCTATCAGGTACTACAACTACAGGATGAGCTGCAAAATAATGAATGCTGAGCAGGGGATAAAATAACATCTACACGGAATATCAACGTGGAAAAATAACCGGTGTCCATCAATGCACCCAAATCCCAGTAAAGCTCAGGTGCCGTCATCCTCATCGGCCCTCAAATCCTGTAAATCTCATAGAATCGTGAGTGCCCAACATCGGTACTCGAAATATCATAAAATAATCGTGTCCAGTATCGACACGCAAATCCTCAAGTATCGGGCTCCGTCAGTCCGGATCGGCCCACGGGCTCCGTCTGCGGAATCGACCCTCGGCCCCGGCAGTACGGGCCATCCCGTATCCATCTATCCACTCTGGTCAGTATCCTCCGAATAACCGCCAGGTCCAACCAATCACCGGTAGGTAGTAGTCCCTCTGCCAGGCTCACTGTCTACTGCACAGCGATCCGTTCTCGCCCCGGGGTACCATACCGGGTCCACCATGTACCCGCAATCGGTCTCGTTCAGCTCCTCGATTCGGGTTCACATGTCACACGTCTCAGAACCGAGAAAACGCATGGTGGTCGCACTGAAATATCATATCAAGAGAAACCGGGTTTTTAAAACAGTGCGTATTTTCTTAAAATAATACCCCGGTTCCCAAATCCAGAAATCACATAAATCCAAACACAATGCGTAAATCCATGCAATGTGTCGTATGACACTAAGAGTAAAAAGGGAAAGCCGCTCTTTTAAAAGAATCCATTTTTGAAAATATCTCATGCGGTCCCTATTTTCTTGAAATCAAGTCAATATCATTCATGTATGTAACATATGTATGTATGTAGGTATGGATGTGCAAATGGATATATGCGCGAATATGAGTGTAGCACTACTATGAAAATACAGTGTGCATGTGCGCAAGTATGAAAATATCAATATATGTGTGCACTGGTATGAATATTCAGTGTGCATGTGCGCAAGTAGTGATATATCAATGAAGGTATGCACTAATATGAATATACAGTGTGCATGTGCACAAGTAGTGATATATCAATGTAAATATATGCCAATATGCGACAAGTCATGACAATCATCAATGATGCGGTAATGAAGACGATATATAATTCGTAGCAATCCTATAGTGCGAGTGTCATGGCAATCACTAACGGTGTGAGTGTAACATGCGAATAGTGCTCGTGCAGCTTGAACCGTTAGTGACAGTGCAGTGTTATATACCACCATTTCTATATGCAATAAGGAATGTATGCTACAATAGTACATATAAACATTTACGAGTAAATATCCTATTACGCCCTGACGCTTAACGCCATACGGGCGATTTCCCCGTAAATGTTAAATTTACTCACCTGGTCACGTGCTAAGCGTAGCAGACCACCTGCTTTCCTTTCTTTGCGGCGTCCGACGTACCCGCTTGCGAACCTAGAATTGACACAAAGAATCCATATAAGCAAAATCCTACAAAATTGCGATATCGGCAATGGAATCAGACGGGCATTTTGAGATCGTAATCGGCCATCACAAATGTATCGGCAATCTAAGATGGAAAATTCAAATTTCTATAATCATCCGACCATAGAATTTCTAAATGTTACTAGAAAGCTTGGTATATATTAAAAATTTCTATTAACAATTTGACATATTTTTTAGAAATCGATGACGTCTAAAATGGTTTTTTTTAAAATAGAGAATAATGTAGGAAAGAGGCCATGGGAGGGGATTTTTGGCATCAATGAAAATCAATCATCCAACATTTTATTCGACGATCAGCACCCATCATCATCATCATCATCATCTTTATCATCCAAGATGTGGATACACCACATTTCATGTGATTCTACCATTTTTTTCACCATTAATCAAGAATGTAAAATGTTCTATTGTCGGTAAACCGTTAAGTTTGCACTAAATCATCAGTGAAAAAGTGGTAGAATCATATAAAATTTCGTTTATCCACATCCTAGATGTTATAGATAAAGATGATGAATACCGATCATCGAAAAAATCATGAACGGTGTATTTTTTCAACGCCATAGGAGGAAATTCCATCCTATGGCATCTTTCCTCCATTATTCTCTTTTAAATATATATTGTAAAGATAACTATAAACTTTTTTGATACGTTTTTTCTTTAATTAATGATGTCAAAAAAGCCGATAATATATTAATAAATTCATTAACCCGTTAATAAACTTACTAACTCATGACTAAACTTAATATTAAACCCCACTTATCAGTTGGATATTTCAATGTCAAAGTTCAAAATCTCGGGTTCAGAACTCGGACAGTTATTTTTGAGATAGAATCAACCGTTTCGGATCAGGATCGAGTGACATCATTGGGTTGTAAGTAGACGCTAGTGCTCGTGTCGTTAACTTGCGGCTAAGACGGAATGCAAAACGAAAAATTTAAAACAAGTGCACAAGCTTCTATGATTAAATCGATACCAAATATTAAACTAGCAAACTATAAAGGAGTTTAACTATTCGGTTATCGATTACAACTTTTATAGTCGTGTCCTTCGTCTTTGTTTCCATTTCTTTAGCTCTTAGGTCCACCGGGAACGAGCTTGAAAGTCGATCCTCTGCGTCGAAGATAATATACCCGAGGGAACCCTCGCTTAGACTTTAGTTTTATACTAAAACTCAAAGTAAAGCAACTGGTGACCAGAACTTGCTGTCACGCCCTGCTTCCCAGTGTACGAAAGTGGACGTGGCCAGGCACATGACGTATTTACTCATAAGTAAACACGTTAAGCGTAAATAAGCAATATAAATGAATACACAAGAATAACAAGAGATGTAATAATAACAACTTTTATTAATATTCATTCTTTACATACAACTGAAAAAAAGTACAATGATAGAAAGCGATGCCTAAACAGTGGCATATGAACTGAAAAGAAAATAAGTACAAGTAAAAGCTTAGAAGTTTGACTCCTCTGTGAACTGCTCCAAATCGTCCTGACTGGACTCGGTCTCCGGAGAGTCGGGTCCTCCTGACGAACATTCTAAAAAAAAGAGACATGGATGTCGTTAGTGAACTAGCGTCGGTAAGTTCCAAAAGATAGAATGGAATAGACAAGTAAAGAGAATAGAACTGGTAAATTATCTGTTTGATATGCTAACGTAGTTATTTATAGCTTGGTACAGAATATATCAGTGTATACGAGAGGAGTTCAACTATCCTGTGGACTATGATAACATGTAAGTACAAAGCCCCGTTAAAACCCATGGGACAACAGCACAGGATGTTCATGTAAGTGTCTTTTAGTGTCCATCATCGTGCCGCTTTTAACACATTCCGTACCAGTATACCTCTTTAAACCCCGTAATATATATTGTATTAATTGGTAATTATCAGACTTGCCGAGACCATGGTATAAGTTTATGTAAACAGTTTCAGGTTGTATCAAGTAGGCATGTAATCAAATCAAGATATAATCATGGTTCGGTCAAGTCAAGTCATGTTGATATAGATCTTGTTTTGGTATTCAGGTTCAAGTTTAAGTAGTCATGTTTGGTATACTGGATTCATGTTGAATTGGATTTATGTTTGAACTGGACTCAGATTGATTTGGACTCAGACTTGATTCAGACACTTTAAAACTGATTTGGATCTTGATTAAGTTTAGGAGTTATCGGTAATTGTTGCATATGGACGGCATGATTTATGTCTTTTTCCAAGACAATTACCATTGATAACTGCATTTTAGTTTTCTACCTTAAATAGGCAAGCACCCACTTTCTCCGGCTCTCTGAGGCTCAAGAGAATTGGTATTTAAACGAAAAACGCAATTTAAAATTACATAACATGATATTTTAAGAAGAAAATTGTTCTAATTATTTATTTCATGATTAATAAATAAGGTATAGTGATATGGATGATTAATTCTTAAGAAAAATTGTAATTTTAAAGATCATAGAATCGAATGTCGGTATAACTCCACTTACCGATAAGTTTTATAAAAAGAGACTTTTAAAGGTAGAAAGCGAAGAGTGGAGATGGGAGTTGCTAAAATAACAGAGAGGAGGTAGAAGAAGAGAAGGGTAGCCTTCGTGTAGTCGCGGGGTCGCCGGAATCGTCTCGAAGCCTCGCCGGAAATTGACATTGGGCTAACTCCACTTGTACTCTTTTTAGACTTAGAAATTTTTGAGAATTTTGACAATAGATTTCAGAATGAAGAGGGGCTAGGGTATGGGGTTGTATTTATAGTGTGGAATTAGGGTTTTGGAATTAAAAAATTGAATTAAAAGGCATTAAAAATTGGATTTATGATGAAAATTAAGTCTCTGTTAATTTGCAGAGAAATCAAACAAAACAGAGGTAGTGGGGTAGGCCAAAGGGTTTAGTGGGCAAAACACGGGGCTTTTCCCCTACGGTCGAACCGTCGGCGCCGGCCCCAGAGTCGATCTCGCCGGTCAATTTTGAGAGGTGAGCCGTCGGATTGTGTGCACGTGTCCCTCTCTGCATAATTATCATTTTACACATGTTTATTTCTTCTGTCTTTTCATTTTTACTTGTATTGCACGTGTAAACTTTCGGACCTTTAAAAATTTAAAATAAAAATTTAGAAAAATAATATGTGGCTGATGGGATTCGAACACAGGGGCTATGTTACAACAGTGCAAGGGCTTTACCAATGAGCTACAAGCTATTTCTTGCTGTTCTTAAACAAATTAAATTTATAAGTTGTACTCAGGCTTACAAACTCCATTATGTACATTAACTTTAAAAAAAATTATACAGTAAAATTAGAGTCATTACATTCTACCCTCCTTACAAAAATTTCGTCCTCGAAATTTACATTTACATAAGGGCTAATTTATAAATAAGAAAAGGTATCTTGTACGCATGTCGTCTTCTCGCTCCCAAGTTGATTTTTCTGGCGAATCTTTTCTCCACATCACTCGGACCAAGTTTACTTCCCTGTTCCTCAGTGATTTTACCTTTCTGTCTAGGATTTCAACGGGTTGTTGCTCACAAGATAGATCTGTCTGTACAGTAAGCTCGGAGTAATTAAGGATGTAGCTGGGGTCGCTCATATATCTTCGAACCTGGGATATGTGGAACACGTTGTGCACTCCTTCCAATGAAGGTGGAAGTGCCAAACGATATGCCACTTCTCCGACTCGTTCGAGTATGTTGAACGGTCCTATATATCTCGAACTGAGCTTACCCCTCTTGCCAAAACGAATCACTCCACGGTTTGGAGAGATCTTTAAGAACACATGATCTCCAGGTTGGAACTCCAGGTGTCGACGCTTTGCATCAGCCCAGTGCTTCTGTCAATCTTGGGCTATGCGCATTCCTTCCGTGATCGTGCGAACTACATCCACAGTTGCCACGATCATCTCTGGTCTAAAGAGTTCCCGATCTCCGATGTCGTCCCAATTTAGTGGTGAACGACACTTCCTTCGATATAGAGCTGCAAACGGTACCATTCCAATGCTCTCCTGGTAGCTGTTGTTGTATGAAAACTCCACAAGATGTATGTGATCTTCCCACGATCCTCTGAAGTCTAACATACAAGCTCTTAGCATGTCTTCTAGAATCTGAATTGTTCGCTCAGACTGTCCATCTGGTTGTGGATGGTAAACTGTGTTGAAGTTCAGACTCGTTCCCAGGCTAGTTTGTAAACTCTGCCAAAACTGCGATCGGAATCTGGTACATGATCCGAGACGATGCAAATTGGTACACCATGTAATCTCACGATCTTCTGCATGAGTTCATGGGTATCAGAATTAGTACAGTTTGAGGTCAAATCTTACATTAGATTTATGCTTACCTCCATGTACTTCTTTGCTAGTATCTCGGTAAATTAGCCAACTTGAAATGGGATGAAGTGAGCCGACTTGGTGAGTCAATCCACAATAATCCATACAGCATCGTTACCCTTCGTGCTGCGGGGAAGGGCGGTCACAAAGTCTATGGTGATGTGTTGCCATTTCCATTCTGGGATAGGTAACGGTTGAAATAAACCAGCAGTTCTGTGATATTCAGCCTTCACTTGCTGACACACCAAGCACTTGGCTATGCTTCTGGCTACTTCGCGCTTCATTCCATACCACCAGTAATGTTGTCATAGATCATTGTACATCTATGTACTACCAGGGTGTACTGAGTAAAGAGAGCTGTGAGCTTCTTTCATCAACTCTTCCCGAGCAGAACCTTGCGGTACACACAATTTACTTCCGTATCTCAAAGATCCGTCTTCGTGGATGATAAAGTCTGTTCGAAGTCCACTTTCTACTTTTTATCGGATCCTTTGCAACGTGGTATCACTTTCTTGAGTCGCTTTGATCTGATTGACAATAGTAGACTAAACTTCTAAGTTCATCAAATACAAAGTGTTACCTGGTATAACCACTTCTATATCCATCCCGTGTAATTCCTGCTATAGCTTCCACTGTGCGGTGAGATTCATTGATAACGGATGGCGACTAAGTGCATCAGGAACTACATTCACCTTCCCTGAATGGTATTGTAGGTTGATGTCGAAATCTGCCATAAGTTCTAGCCATCTTCTCTGCCGCATATTCAACTCCTTCTGAGTAAATATATATTTCAGACATTTATGGTCCGTGTATATATCCACTCGTTCTCCAAGCAGATAGTGGCGCCAAATCTTAAGTGCATAGATAACGGCCGCCAACTCCAAGTCATGCGTTGGATGGTTACACTCATGAACTTTCAGCTGTCTTGATGCAAAAGCTACAAGCTTTCCATGCTGGTGTAGAACATATCATAATCCCTTACCGGATGCATTGCAATGCACAACAAAACCTCCAGATTGATCCGGTATTATAAGGATAGGAGCTGATGTCAATCTTGACTTGAGTTCTACAAAAGCTTGTTCACATGCTTCTGACCACACGAATGCTTCATCTTTACGTGTGAGCTTGGTCAGGAGTGCTGCAATTTTCGAAAAGCCTTCTATGAATTTTCGGTAGTATCCTGCTAATCCCAAGAAATATCGAATATTCTTCACTGTTTTCGGTGTCGGACATTCACTGACAGTTTCCACCTTAGCTGGATCTACTGAGATTCCTTCGTACGAAACAATGTGTCCGAGAAATCCAACTTGATCTAGCCAAAATTCGCACTTGCTGTACTTAGCATAGAGTTGATGCTGTCGCAAAGTCTCCAGGACAATCCACAAGTGTTTAGCGTGCTCTTTCCATTTTTTGAATACACCATGATATCATCGATGAAAATAACAACAAAACTGTCTAGGTACTCTCAGAAAACTTGGTTCATCAGATTCATGAAAATAGCAGGTACATTGGTCATTCCAAATGGCATCACGATAAACTCATAATGACCATAGCGAGTCCTAAATGTCATCTTAGGAATATCAGACTCTTTAATCTTCACCTGATGATAACCAGAACGAAAATCTATCTTTGAGAAAATGCAAGATGTATTTAGCTGATCGAATAGATCATCGATGCGCGGTAATGGATACTTTTTCTTTATCATCACTTCGTTCAGAGCTCGATAGTCTATACACATTCTGTATGAACCTTCTTTCTTCTTTACGAGCAAAACTGGAGATTCCCAACTTGAAGTACTGGGACGAATCCATTCTTTCTTCAGAAGTCCGTCTAGCTGAGTACGAATCTCTTTCAATTCTTCAGGACTTAAGTGATATGGTGCTTTTATCACCGGTTGTGCACCAGATACTAAGTCAATACTGAATTCAAGAACTCGATCGGGAGGCAAACCTGAGATGTCTTCAGAGAATACATTCTCAAACTCTCGAACTACCTCTGGCTTGTTTTCTTCAGATTGTATTTGTTTACCGCCGAAAATCGGGAAGACAAACGTCTAGCCTAAATTTGGGGCAGATGCTAATTGGTGCTATCTGTCCACCTCTCCGAAGATGCCAAGTTGATTTATGGCACCATATATCGAAGGTTTAAACGGATGCGGCCGATGTAGCAGACTTCGTTAGATTCCCCCTCGTTGATGTGGGGTTTTTGATTGTGGGGACGCTCTTCCCTGCAGGCGCAAGTCCCTGCAGTTAATTACGCTACCGCATCACGGTAACAACTTTTTCCTTCTCCAGATAGTCACTTCGTGTCGTGGGTGTTTGTTTTGTTTTTGGTTGCCCGTGGATTGTATACCAAGACTAATTTATGCTGTCGCCCGTAGGGCGTGGATTAGTCCAAATCCGTATTTTCTTAGATTTGGGTTTTGGTTTGGGTTTAAGAATACGTTAGTCTCATTTGAGACTAAGATCAACTTAAACGTTTGTCAAAGATACATTAGTCTAATTTTATACTAAAATCGACTCAACGTTTGTTAAGGACACGTTAGTCTAATTTTAGACTAAGATCAACTTAACAGGATCATTTAAATGCAACAAAAGAGTATTTGGGCTCTATTGTTTAGTTTAGAGACATTACGGTCAATTACCAGTTTAAGGACATGGTGGTCCGAGGTTAAGGACATCATAGTCCGTGGGTTTAAAGGGACCCCACAGTCCGAGGTTAAGGACATCATAGTCCGTGGGTTTAAGGGCCCCACAGTCCGTAGAGTGTTTGGTTGTCGGGACCCGTCACCTCTCTGAAGACGTTGAAGGATTACAACGACAAATATCAGAGGAGTAAAGAGATGTACCCTCCAACCGGTGTGAGTTGGTTGAAAGATCTGTAGTCCAATTTGGGACTAAGATCTGTTAAATATTCATGAGCAAATGGGCTCAATTAAGTATAGGTTGAGGATTTATGGCCAATATTGGGTTAAGTCCAATAAATGTTTAACATTTTCAATCTGGCTATTGAGCCTTTATTCGGGCTTGGCCCTTTTAATAATGTTTTTGTCTTGTATTGAATGTTGAGCATTCATCAGAGCTCTGGTTTATTAAAGAGCAATTTATGTTCTGTCAGCGCGACACGTGGCACGCCAGGCGCTTTGCGCCAGTTAATGAGCGCAGTGCGCTTCTGCCGAATAGCGCACACATGGTTGACACATGTCGCGTTTGGCGCTTTGCGCCAGATGATGAGCGTATATGTCATTTTATGAGCGCTGAGTGCTAATCCATGAGCGTATTGCGCTAGCGCATACGTGAATGACACGTGGTGCGCTTGGCGCTGAACGCCAGCCCATGAGCGCAGTACGCTATTTCAGAAGCGCAAAGCGCAAGTTGCATACGTGATTGACACGTGGCGCATTTTGGCGCTGAGCGTCAGTCCAGAGAGCGCAGAAGCGCAGTTGAAGAGCGCAAGGTGCATTTCAATAGCGCAAAGCGCATTTCAATAGCGCAAAGCGCATTTGATCAATTTTTATGATCTGTGAACAAATTTATGTTCTTTTAAAAGAGATTTCGTCTCAAGATTCAAGAACAACAATTCTTATTTTTGAAAGGGCTTTGTTTTTATAGATCAATGATCTGTATGAAGAATATGTTCTTCTTTTATTATGTGATGAGATCTTTTGATCTCTTTTATGAAAGACCTTGGTCTTTGTAGATCTATAATCTTTTAAGAAAATAATTCTTCCTTTTATGAGATGATTTCATCTCTGTGTTCATTGTTCATCATCTTTACCTTGAAGAAATAATCTTCTTTCAAGAGCTTGCTCTTTTTTTTTGAATTTTTCAAAGTTTATGGGGTTTTTTTTCCGGACTTGAAGTCTTGGGCCCTTTATATAGGGCAAGCTGATTTGTTGAATCAGTTAAAGAGATCTTTCTCTGATTGATTTTGGAGTATTTCCCCACAGTTGGATCTTTGATCCTAGGGTTTCTGTTTTACAGAAGGCAATCTTCTTATTTTTAACAAGTTTGAGAAATCTTTTCATAACAGAATTTTAATTCTGATTAATTAATGATTTATCATTATTATTAGATCTTATGATCTAAGGGTGGGGAATTTTTAATTCCAGCACTAGCGCACCCGTGCTTTGCACATGGTACGCTGCTCAGAGCGCAGCGCACCTTGTGCTAGCGCACCCGTGTTTGACACATGGTGTGCTGCTCAGAGCGTGGCGCAGCCTGCGCTAGCGCACCTGTGTTTGACACGTGGTGCACAGCGCGCCTAGCGCTAGCGCACACATGGTGCACTGCCTAGGGCGCAGCGTACCTGGTGCTAGCGCATCCATGTTTGACACGTGGCGCGCAGCGCACCTAGCGCTGGATCTGAAGCGTTGCTTCAATTTTTGAAATTCGAATTTCAAACAGAGCTTTGCTCTGATTGGGGGAAACAGTATTGTTGCAATCACTGCCTTCTTTGGTTTAGCCTTGTAGGTTCTAGGGTACGGTCTCCACTCTTGAAATAAAAGACCGGATGATCTGATATCTCAAACACTACCCTCCTTTGACGACAGTCAATAGTAGCGAAGAAAGTTCCTAGCCAATCCATTCCTAATACTATGGCGAAGTTCGGTATATTCAGCACCTTAAAGTCCGCATAAAATTCTCTGCTGCAGACGACCACTGGACACAGATCGTATCCCATAGTTGCCTTTAGAACGACGTTCTTTGAACTGACATTCCAGCTGGATACGAATGGTTTAATTGGAATCGCATGAGTTCGAACGAACCGTTAAGACATAAAGCAATGTGATGCTCCGGTATCAAAGAGTGCTAAAGCAGGTAAGGAGGCTACTAAGATTGTACCTAAGTTGTGTGGGATATGTTTAGATATAGGAACAAAAATATATGGATGCATACAAGTATTGAAAAGGTTTGAAAGATTGGGAGTTACCAGTGATGACTTAGCCAGTAGCTTCAGTTTGACGCCTAGGTACATTCCTCCTTACCAGAGGCATATTCCTCTGTCCGTTTCTCTGTCCTTGAGGCATGTTCATCTGTACCTGTTGGAACTGACGAGAAGGTTGTGCAAGAGGTCCACGAGGAGGTGGAGCAGGTAGGGCTAAGCGAGATGCAGGATCCTGAATAGCTGGCCGCTATGGATAAGTGATCGCTGATCGGGGTGGAGGAGCTGGGATGAGACGATTGGGACAATCTCCAATGGCGTGAGTGGATGCACCACAAACTAAGCATAGGCGGTTAGCACGCCTGCAATCCTTCGCCAGGTGTCCATTCCTCTTGCAGTAGAAGCAAAATTCTGGACTGGGCTGATTAAATGGTACTCCCGGTCTCCTAGGTACAAACGGTGGCCTGGAAGAGGCTCCTCCTGCCATTCTGAGTGGTAGGGCGCTTCACACCGGCAATCTGAAGTCTGCCCTTCTTCTTCACTACCGCCTCATATCATCGGGCAGCCTTCAACGCAAGATCATAGGTTGGGAAATCCCCTGTAACTAGTGCGGCTTGGATCTCTGGGTCCAACCCTTACTGAAATCTTCTTGCCCAGATCTCAGCAGTCGGGATGAGATGTGTGGCGAACCTGTTATGGTATTGTGTTAGCAGTGTATTGTGTGATATTAGAAAATTGAATATTGAGACATATCTTACCTGCTAAGCATGGTAAACTCAGTATCGTATTCATCCACAGATTTGTTCCACATTGAACCTTGTTGTAAGTGGATGAACTGTTGTTCCATGTCGAAACGGGCAGTCTCGGGGAAATATTTCGCGTCGAACATATCGCGAAAAGTTCTCTATTCAATCGGCTGGGCGAGTCGGCTTTCTTCTGCCTTCCACCATACTCTGGCGTTGTCAGTGACTTGCGGCTTCGCAACTCTCACCTAAGAAATCTCTGGCACTTATGCTGCTGCCAGGTCATCTTCAATGGACTTAGCCTAATTCTCTGCCTCTAGTGGGCTCTCTTTCCCAGAAAAGTGCTTAGGGTGCAATGCCCGGAATTGTTTGACTCCGAGTGCCTCAGCTTCAGGGCGGTGCAATAGGATAGCAGTCTGCTGCTGCTGACCCTCCAAGTGGCTCTTTATTGCCTCAAGAAATACCATCTACTCGTTGATAGGAGCTGTAACAGTAGGTGGTGGTGGTGATAGAAGAGGTGGTGAGGTGTTGCCGTTGACATTGGTATTCGTGTTGTTTAGGGAATCCATAACCTTGAAAGAAAAAGAAAGGTTAGGATAGATTCAAGAGATTAAAAATGTAAAGGATGTATAGTTGCCGATTCTTATAATTCTTGTAATATATTGTTTAGGATTCCATGTAGAACTGACCTGCATGGGCTGCCAACAAAACCTGTCATGCCCCGCTTCCCGGTGTACGGAAGTGGAGATGGCTAGGCACGCGACGTATTTACTCATAAGTAAACACGTTAAGCGTAAATAAACAATATGAATGAATACACACGAATAACAAGAGATATAAAAATAATAGCAACTTTTATTAATATTCATTCTTTACATACAACTGAAAAGAAAAGTACAATAATAGAAAGCGATGCCTAAATAGTGGCATATGAACTGAAAAGAAAATAAATACAAGTAAAAGCCTAGAAGTTCGGCTTCTCTGTGAACTGCTCCAAGTCGCCCTGACTGAGCTCGGTCCCCTGAGAGTCGGGTCCTCCTGACGAACATTCCAAAAAAAGAAAAGACAGGAATGTCGTCAGCGAACTAGCGCTCGGTAAGTCCCAAAGGATAGAATGGAATATACAAGTAAAGAGAATAGAACTGGTAAATTGTCTGTTTGATATGCTAACGTAGTTGTTTGTAACTTGGTACAGAATGTATCAGTGTATACGAGAGGAGTTCAACTATCCCATGGACTATGATAAAATGGAAGTATAAGGCCCCATCAAAACCCATGGGACAACGGCACATAATGTTCATGTACGTGTCTTTTAGTGTCTATCATCGTGCCACTTTTAACACATTCCGTACCAGTCTACCCTTTTAAATCCTGTAATGTATATTATATTGATTGGTAATTATCAGACTTGCCGAGACCATGGTATAAGTTCATGTAAACAGTTTCATGTTGTATCAAGTAGGCATGTAATCAAATCAAGATATAACCATGGTTTGGTCAAGTCAAGTCATGTTGACATAGTTCTTGTTCTGGTATTCGGGTTCAAGTTCAAGTAGTCATGTTTGGTATACTGGATTCATGTTGAATTGGATTTATGTTTGAATTGGACTCAAGATTGATTTGGACTCAGACTTGATTCAGACACTTTAAAACTGATTTGGATCTTGATTAGGTTTAGGAGTTATCGGTAACTGCTGCACATGGATGGAATGATTTGTGTCTTTTTCCAAGACAATTACCATCGATAACTCCATTTTAGTTTTCTACCTTAAATAGGCAAGCACCCACTTTCTCCGGCTTCCTGGGGCTCAAGAGAATTGGTCCCGTTTAAACCTATATTTACTAAGATCCTTAATGTAATTTTATATAACTCGAGGGGGTTTTATGAAAAATATTTTATATACTTTCAAAATAAACCTCAAGTATTTATTTATCGTATTTAGGGTTTTATGGATGTGAATTTTAAAGAGTGAGGTATTAGTGAATATTTTCTTAACTTGAATAGTTCATGGTATTTTAGTGTAACTTGTCTTATATTGATACTTGATGGTATTTTGGTGAAACTTGTCATTTTTTTATTTTCTAGAAAACATGGAATTTTATTATATATTAAAAATATATGGTTTGATAATATTTATATAATTATTAAAAATTAATTTTATTTATTAAATAAAAAATCTCGTGTTTTCTTAAAAATCGTATTAAAATTCTTTCGAGATTATATGCTCCGTGATGAGGTTTGCATCCGCTCTACTAGTCCCGAGAATGTGCGATAATCCGTACCATCCAATAGCGGGATCCCCGAAATGGGTTGTAGAGCCATAATTGCAAAGATTTTGAAATACAATTCTAACGAAAACGAGTTTTTATAGTTCAAGGTATTTTGACGAAAAGTCGTATTTTGTTCCAAAAGTTATGTTTCAAGAGATTTATGCTATGTCAAGATGTGTGTATATGAGAGGTAGGTCATTATCTCGTAAGGTTTTCTAAAGGTAATATTAAGCAAAACAATAAAAGATGTCATATATAAAGTTTGTGGTATTTAAATGAAAAACGCAATTTAAAGTTACATAACATGATATTTTAAGATGAAAATTGTTCTAATTATTTGTTTCATGATTAATAAGCAAGGTATAGTGATATGGATGAGTGATTCTTAAGAAAAATTGTAATTTTAAAGATTATAGAATCGAATGTCGGTATAACTCCACTTACCGACAAGTTTTATAAAAAAAGACTTTTTAAAGTAGAAAGAGAAGAGGGGAGATGTGACTTACTTGCTAAAATAATAGAGGGGAGGTGGAGGAAGAGAATGGTAGCCTTCGTATAGTCGCGGGGTCGCCGGAATCGTCTCGAAGCCTCGCCGGAAATTGACCTTAGGCTAACTCTACTTATACTCTTCTGAGACTTAGAAATTTTTGAGAATTTTGACAATAGGTTTCAGAATGAAGAGGGGATGGGGTATGGGATTGTATTTATAGTGTGGAATTAGGATTTTGGAATTGAAAATTTGAATTAAAATGCATTAAAAATTGGATTTATGATGAAAATTAAGTCTCTATTAATTTGCAGAGAAATCAAACAAAACAGGGATAGTAAGGTAGGCCAAAGGGCTTAGTGGGCAAAACACAGGGCTTTTCCCCTATGGTCGAACCGTCGGCGCCGGCCCCAGAGCCGATCTCGCCGGTCAATTTTGAGAGGTGAGCCGTCGGATTATGTGCACGTGTCCCTCTTTGTATAATTATTATTTTACATATGTTTATTTCTTCTGTCTTTTCATTTTTACGTGTATTGCACGTGTAAACTTTTGGGCTTTTAAAAAGTTTAAAATAAAAATTCAGAAAAATAATATGTAGCTTCGAACACAGGGGTTACGTCATAGCAGTGAAAGGGCTTTACCAATGAGCTACAAGTTATTTCTTACCATTCTTAAAGAAATTAAATTTATAATTTGTACTCAGACTTACAAACTCCATTATGTACATTAACTTTAAAGAGTATTGAATGAAAAAAGACTCGATAATACGTTGGCAGTGGTTTTAACCACAAGCACGTCAGTGGCACTAGCTGTACGTAACGGCTATCCAGATATTGAATGAAAAAAGGTCGACAAACAAACTCGTCTGTATCCTTACTGAGCCTGAAAGTGACAATCCCCGTACAGTCCGGTCTCTTCGTTTGAGAGTATTGAATATCGGGTCTAGGGATAGAAAACGTCAGATCCCTAATAACCTGATAAGTCGTATCGATGTGGCTCAAAACCATCCCGAGAAACTACCGATCTCAGTAAATCTCATCTGCCTTGGCCAAGATCTTATGGTGATGACCAATCAAACACAGCGCAACATCGACTCTCTATACCGGAAGAGACGAATCATTTTTATCGCTTACTACCCCCAAGTGTTTCGGAACTGTACCCAACTAAAATATGTTTGCATGACTCTTTAAAACCATGGTAGGATAGAAACCTAAATACAGTGGGAACACACTTGAGATAAATGACAAAGTCAGGTCTAAAGACTACCATGTACCTATGTCACATGAGAACTGCTATCTAAAGATAGGTATATTACTATCTAGAAGTTCTCGACGAGTTCGTCCAGTATAACTCATAACCTAATAAGCACCTTTATACTATCTTTGGTGCCATGCACCAATGAATGCGGGACCAACCATCGCCCCACGTCGGGGTCAAGATACATATACACCAGTCTACTCTGAAATATTAATACTCTATCTCGATACTTCCACGACTATGGACATTTAAGGATGTGCTTATAGACTACCCAGCCCCTACAAGTATGATCACCATCATAACGCTGGTAGTCAAACAAAGATCCTACGGGCTTTATCAACATATAATAACAAAATGTAATAACTAGTAAAACATACATGTGATAAAAACAAACCAAATAACATACTATCATATTGAGCAAGATTGTCATGTACATACATATATCCCTAGTATCCTATACAATAAAAGCCTCTAGGGCATACATATCCAACATGGGTGGCCCACACGAGATAATTTAAACATTATATCAGGGAATCCAAAATAAGCCGATATATTAAAGAGGTTAATTGATATTATATACTCTTTTTTAAAGTGTCATCTGGGAAAACCTTGTTATGAGAGTTTGGATTTCAAATACATGAATGTTCTGAATTTGTTAGGATATTAATCCAATATGGTCATAACCTGATGATGCTCGATATCGGTGATCTCCCAGATCATGACACGTGGCAGACGATGTATCCCAGAGCATGCAAGAAAGGACTTACAGTGGCCGACCAAACCACTCCTATGCCCGTCCTACCGACCAACGCTGGCTTACCTCCGAGCCCTCTGCGCAACTGGCCTCCTCGGACTCACGGCTCGTCTCCGGACTACCGCAGAACCAAGATACCTCGGCTCTCCCGCTCGTCCGTGAGCTCTCCCGCTGAGATCATCTTCCTCGGTCTCATCGACCGATCAACAGCACCGCTCACAGGCACAACCGCCATCCCGCGAATCATTCTATGCGCGAGATTTCCGCCGGCCACATCCCACGTTCCACGCCATTACGATCCCCCATTAACGAGCATGTCTCGCCATTAAAGGGAGATCCCGCTCATCACACGGGCGTGGCGTCGGGAGCGTAACGGCCGGCATGATTCCCACGCCTGCCCTGCCTGCTGCCACCGCTATATAAACCCCTTCTTCAGACGGTTCAAGTAAGCCATTTCTACTTCACTAAGCCGTTACTCTGCTCGGATTTCCTCTCTAACTTGACCGTCGGAGGGTCCACGGTGGTACAACCGCCCCGAGACTTCCTTGCAGGTAGCTCGGCGCAAACAACCTCAAACCTATTGAGATCCACACGCTTCAGGAGCAGGCCTCCAGATCAAATCTCAGCCGTCCATCGCCGCCATCAGCAGATCAACGGAAGGTAACATCTTGACGCGCGGATTCGACCCGCGTCAGCTGGCGCCGTCTGTAGGAAACCTTGATTCCACAAAAACAAAAGTTCATCTTCCAATCTTAATCTAGTAGCGAGCGATCATCATGACGATCCCAGCACCAGCCGCCGCCTCCCCCTCAACGGAGGCGCGGAAGAACCTACTCCGCCGAATGCCATCAACACCCTTGCCGGCCAGATAGACCGACTCGCGTCTGTCGTAGAGGTGCTCATCCGTGTCCAAACGACAGGGCAAGTTCCCCAGGTCTCTGCTCCTCCGCCTTGGGACCAGGACCCCTATCGAAGAAGAGAAGGCTCCGCTCGTGCAGGCACGGCCAATCGTCGCCTCACCGTTTCCAACAGTCGCAGGCCCCTCGGGCCGACGTGTTCAATAACCCGGTGGGCACCGCATCGTTTTGCCCCAAGGTCTTACACCAGAGAGTTTCGCCCCGAGTCTCATTGCACCCCTATCCCTCCTGAGGCGGTAGCGGTCAGCTCGTCTATTCACAGGCATGACCTGCACCCCCTTCCTCGACGGGGTCGCGCACGCAAGACTCTCCCAGGCAGCTCAAAAACAACCCCACCGGGGGGCGTGAGGAACCTCACCGAAAAGAACCGAGGCTCGTCAAAAATCATGGTCATGGCGGCGGGGGTACGTCAAGTACCTGCGAGACTCAGCACCCTATGCCAGTCCCGGAGGCCGACGGCCGTCCAAGGAAGAAGGACAGGGAGACCGAGCCAATCACTTTTGACGACAGGGACTTTCACGGCATATCCCTGCCCCACAACGACCCCCTGGTGATTACGGCTCGGGTCCATCAATACGAGGTGCACAGGATCCTGGTCGACTCGGGAAGCTCGGCAGACATTCTCTTCCATAACTACTTTCTGCGCATGGGGCTCACCGCAGCAGACCTAAGGCCGACCTCCCACATCCTTTCAGGATTCACCAACCACTCCATCCCGGCAGAAGGGGTGATCACCCTGCAGTTCAATGTCGGGGAGCCCGGCCGTACGCGGACAGTGCCGGTGGAGTTCGTCGTAGCGAAAATCCAATCGGCCTACAACATCCTCCTTGGCCGCCCCCACGTTGAACTCCCTCCGGGCCCAGATATCGACCTACCACCTGGCGATGAAGTTTCCTCTCGACCAGGGCGGGATAGTCGGGTCTATGGAGACCAGCGAATTGCAAAGGTTTGGTTCACCGCAACATCTTCATCGGAGAGGCCGGTCGACGACGTCGAAGGTGAGGGTGACATCAAAGGCTCTCTAGACACTCGAGACGAGCAAAAAGAGGTCTGATGTACCCCGGTGGAGCTTCTGACAGAGGTCCCCCTAGTAGAAGGGGACGATGAAAAACTCGTTTAGATCGGGTCTCTTCTGACAGGAACTCAACGGGATGACCTGGTTCATTTTCTCAGAAACAACTCCGACGTGTTTTCCTGGGCGCCTGCTAACATGCTTGGGATCGACCCCAAAGTTATATCTCACAAGCTCGTGGTAGATCCTACGGCCCGACCCGTCAGAAAGACGAAGCGAAGCTTCGCCCCGGTCAAACAGAAGGCTATCGAGGACGAGGTAGATAGGCTCCTCGCCGCCAACTTCATTCGGAATGTGCCTTATTCGGAGCGGTTAACAAATGTAATCCTGGTCAAGAAGCCAAGCGGGAAGTGGCGCATGTGCGTCAAATTCAACGACCTCAACAAGGCTTGCCCCAAAGACAACTACCCCCTACCTTGGATAGATCAGCTTGTTGACAGCTCGGCAAGCCACAAGCTATTGAGCTTCATGGATGCCTTCTCCGGCTACAATCAGATCCGTATGAATCCGGCAGACGAAGATTTCACCGCATTCACAACGGACTGGGGGGTATACTACTACAAGGTGATACCCTTCGGCCTCAAGAACGCCGGGGCTACGTACCAACGGTTGGTCAACCGTATGTTCAAGCCACAGATCGGCAAAACCATGGAAGTTTACGTCAATGATATGCTCGTAAAATCAGTCTCGTCAACCGACCACGCCAAGGACCTGGACGAGACCTTCGAGGTACTCCGCAAGTTCAAGATGAAGCTGAACCCTGCCGCACCAGGGGAAAGTTCCTCGGTTTCATGGTCACCCATCGTGGGATCGAGGCTAACCCGGAAAAAATTGACGCTATCCTCAACATGACCGCGCCCAAGACCAACGTCGAGATCATGCAGCTGATGGGGCGGGTAGCCGCTCTGAACTGCTTCATGTCGAGGTCCGGGGAAAAGTGCCTCCCATTCTTTAAAACCCTAAGGAAAATCCCGAGGTTCGAATGGTCAGAAGAGTGCCAGACCGCCTTTAACCAATTAAAAAGGCACCTTGCGACGCTGCCGCTGCTCACCCGACCAGTTGAAGGAGACGAGCTATCACTGTATCTGGCGGTATCCGACCAAGCAGCGGGCTCAGTGCTTGTTCGAGAGGTCGACGGAGCGCAGAAGCCAGTGTACTACGTGAGCCACATCTTCAAAGACGCAGAAACGAGGTACCCAGCCATAAAGAAGATTGTCTTGGCACTCGTTGTGGCCTCAAGGAAGCTGCGGCACTACTTCCAAGCGCAATTGTTGGAGATAGTGCCCTCAGAGTCAATTATTAGGTCACAGGTACGTGATTGCAATGATTGAGGGAGGACCTATCCCGGTAGGACAGTCTTACTCGAGATGATAGTATGCTATCTGGTTTACCTTTATCATCGTGTACTGTTTTAGGTGACCTGACACGTCGCTATTACACGTTGATAGAGCCCCTAGGATTCTTGCTTGACCACCAGCAGTATGAGGGCGATCATATAAGTGGGAGCTGGGGGTCTATAAGCTTATCCTTAAAAGGTCCCTAGTCGTGGGAGTTTCGAGACTGGGCATCGATACTCCATTAGTAGACTAGTGTATACAGTCGAGACCCCGACGAGGGGCGGTGGCCGGTCTCACAAGCCACTGGTGTCAGTTGGATCACCTAAGATGTATACAGGTGCTCATTGGGTTATGAGTACACCGGACAGGACTCGCCGGGGACATGCTAGTTGGTCATATACCAGACGTCAGATGGCAGTTCCCTGGTGACATGTGTGCAGGTTAGTTCATCGACCTGGGGATCGTCATTTGTCTCGTGTGAGTTCCCACTGTACTTTGATTACTACCCTACCACGGCTCAAAGGAGTCGTGCAAACAGGTTTTA
Source organism: Agapanthus africanus (assembly GCA_030015575.1). Classification (NCBI taxonomy): domain Eukaryota; kingdom Viridiplantae; phylum Streptophyta; class Magnoliopsida; order Asparagales; family Amaryllidaceae; genus Agapanthus; species Agapanthus africanus. The sequence goes on along the minus strand of CM057349.1, from coordinate 33,393,924 downwards.
GTTGGGTACAGTCCCGAGCCACATGGAGGCAGTGAGCGTATCTTCAGGGGTTCGTCTCTCCCGGTATTGGGGGTGAGGTCGTGCTGTGTCTAGGAGAGCCATTACACAAAGTCCTTGGCCAAGGCAAGGAGATTTACTGGTAGGTATTCCAGTAGTATCTCAGGGTGTTCTGGGCTACACTCCGACACGACTTGTACCGCTTTTGGGGGTCTGACTTTTACCAACCCCCTAGGCCCGCCATGCGATACTCATAGACGAACGGACCGGACTGCACGGATATTGTCACTGACAGGCTCAGTAGGGTTGTCAGGCTGAGTTCGCTCACAGACATCCTTTTTAGTCAGTACCTGGTGGCCCGTTACGTATTGGCTTATACCTCTGACGTGCTAGTGCTTAAATCCACAACCATGGTGTTGACGAGTCTTTAGAGTCCCCCACATTCTGTTACTCAGCTTTCGGGCGAAAGGTTGTAGAGGCCGTATGGAGATATGGTAAGGTCCGATCAGATACGTGCGGTATTGCACGGATCAGGATCGGACAGTTTGTACTATAGGCCGTATGGTTATATGGCAGGGTTCGATCAGATACGTGCGGTATTGCACGGATCAGGATCGAACAGATATTACTAGCCGGTTTTGGTATAAGCCGGATTCTAGTATAGTACAGTGGAGATTTTGTCTCATTGCATTTGTATTTCGGTCGAAATACAGATGCGGGTGTGTATGCACAGTATCGGGGTTTTCCTGTAATTTATTACGGGACCAGTTTTCTGGAGTTGCCAGTTTGCTTTCCGTTTCGGCCAATTTCCATTGTTCCGTTCATTGGCCGAAGATTGGTGGAGGAGGGTTTATTTGCATTGTTGCAAATAGGCAATTGTGGAAGGGGGTCTTTGCATATTTCCTTGTATCATGATGGCTCACCTTACCTTGACCTTGCTTGACTTTTTGACTTCATCATGGTTGCACTTTACCTTGACTTCTTGACTTTGTTTTCATGATTTCTTGACTTTGGTTGTGATGATGGGAGAGGAGATGGTTGTTGAGTGTTGGACTTTACAAGCCATCATTTTTCTTTGCATTATTGTTAAAGCCACTCTCTCTCTCTCTCCAATCACACCAAAAATGGGGGGGGGCCGGCCATACCATGGACAAGGGGTTCATTTCATTAGAAAAGAGAAAAATGTTACTCTCATTTTCTTTGCATGATACATTTTTCCTCACCTCTCTCAAAGTTCTTCTTCCTCCACATAAGGCAACTCCACAATCCCAAAAAGAGACACAAGCTCACTACATATTCTACAACGAACCTTGGGCACGTCGAGTAGCCGGCTTCGTGCCCGAGTTGCCTCGGCATTGAGGTGGGAGCCCGTAAACGAAGAAGGCGATGTGGTGCACTTCCGGCGACGAGGAGGAGACGGGACTTTTCCGCAGGAGATCGGGACCATGACGAGAAGACCGGAGGACTTGGATCGTCGGTATATCTCTATTCCCTTTCTTGTAGTTAGCTAGGACTAGTTAATGGTTCGATCCGGTTAAAGTGCGCGGTGGTGCCGGTTTGCAAAGTCCGCAAAATTTAAGTTTTTCACCGTTTCCGCATTCCGGCGTCGGATTGACGGCCGGGGCGCCGCCGTGCACTTACAGTGGTATCAGAGCCTCCCCATTAACTTAGTCTAGCTTTGTGTAATGTGTTTTTCAGTTCCGATCGATCGAAATGTCCAAAAACTCGTATTTGCCCACGACAGTTTTCTGTTGAATTTTTTTGGTCCCCAAAAATTTTTCAGGTTGTATAAAAGTACTGTGCTCGATGAACTAAGACTTCTGGGAAATTTCGATACACTGTTCCCTTTGTTTTAGCGCGGAACCGCGGCAGTATCCTACCTTGTGCCGCGGTTCCGCCGCCGATTGGGTAGATCATTGTGTGTAAATTTTCCAGTGGGCTTCTGGGGGTAAATTTGGGTTTTTGGAATATTATAATTGGGCCCATATTTTCTGTAACTGCTACAGTATTGTTTTGGGGCCCACTTGGTATAATTTGATCGGTCGGATATTTTAAACACATTTTTCACAGTATTTACATTATATCTGCGACCGTGAATGTCACTCGATCGGTAAATCCGGTCTAACTGCTATAGCCCGGTTAGACGGATTTGCGAACGTGACTTTCACGTTGATGTTCTATGTATTTGCTGTGATGTTGCGGATCGGTCGTGGGGGATAGCCTGGATGCAATGCTAGTACAGTTGTGGTAGTATTATGTACATTTGATATTGCGGGGCGAGCGTCCGACATGTGGACTGCCGTCACTGCCTGTTTGTATTATTCTTTTGGGGCACGACCTGGTTGCGGTCGATGTACCCGTTGTATGTATATTTTACTTTCTGTACTAGGATTACCCCGCGGAGGGGTGCACGGATAGCCGGGTTCTAGAGGGCAGCAAGCCCGCATCTCATGGCATTGGGACGGAGGGGGCTTCACTCTAGGATTGGCGGGCTATTCGCCGCACTCGTAGGGGGTACAGGTTTGACCCAGGAGGGGTGCCCAAGTTACCGGATTCCGTGAAGTGCTGGGTGGTCCATTCACGGTGCTGAAGGGGGCTGCCTCGCTTCAGGTTTTGGCGGGTGACTTGCCGCGCCCGTAGGGATCTAGGATTTCATTGCACAGGCTATCCACACGACCAGGGGAACGTCGGGTTTCAGCAATGGCTCTGTGAAACCCGGGGATCCCAGATATCTGTATTGTTTCTGTGATGCTGTTCATTCTCTGTGATGTTGCATTTTATTCACGCCTTGAGCGAAATATAATATATTGGTATATATATTAGTAGATGTTGTATATGTTTTACATCCGCGCTAGTCCAGTCCCCGCTCTGTCGTTAGTTAGCTAACCTAACGGGTAATGACGGGACCCAGTGGCGAATGCGGATGGCATATACGTACATCAGTATATTTTCGTTCTTTTTGGTGTGATCAATTGATGGGACTGCATTGATTCGGATCAATGCAAAGTTAAAAACAAACCTAATCTGATGTTGTTGGAACACTTTTCAAAAAGCTGTTATTGCAAGGACGTTCACTTTTGTTTTGCATCGCGGTATTCATTTAGAATATCCTGCTCCTCAGTCGACGAGGCAAGGGCCGAGATCCCTTCACCGGGAGTGACCCCTTGGACAAAAAGTTTGCGTCAGGGCATTAACTTCACTATAGCCGATTGCTTTTGCTTTGCATCGCGGTATTCATTTGGAATATCCTGCACCCCATTCTACGGGGAAAGAGCCGAGATCCCTTCACCGGGAGTGACCTCTTTAGCAACGGTTTTCGTCACTATATTTTCAAAAAGCTATCCGTTCCTTCGACGATATCAAGTTCTTTACGTTAAAGGTTTTCGCCAGAAACCATTCGTAGCTCTCCGTCGTTTCAGCCGGGTAGTAAGTAGTATTCATGCTATGTTTGTTGGCCTTCGTCAAGGCATAGTGTATGGTAGCTGCTTGTTGCCTTTCTGCAGCATAGATAGATGCGTTGGTTTGGGACAGTCGTATAGCCTTGTTGGCCTTCGTCAAGGGCTTGTGCGGGTGGGTTCAAATCAACCTGGAGAATGACGGGTAGAACTTGACATGTGACTTATGATTTGTTGGCCTTCGTCAAGGTCATAAGAGCATGGGGCAGAAATCACATCGGGTGTTTCAAAAGAACTGAAACTTGCCAGATATGCGCATACCTTCTGGAGTGTGATGACGTGAGCGGATTCCGTCACGTTGTCATGCGATGAGAGTTGGATCCCGATTCCCACTGATGAGTTAGTTTACTCCTCGAGTGACCCCGACTAATTCTTCTTTCAGGTTTGGAGGAGAATTTGAGGTACAGTGGGAGGATTCCAGATTAGATAAATTGGTAACCATTCTGATCTAGGTTAGAGTGCACGCTGAGTGTTTCTTTTCTCTCTCTCTCTTTGGCAGCGACCATTGACCCGACCCTAAGACTTTGACTCAGTGACCAAGTTGACCGAACCTTCTTAAACACCGGCTTTTGGATTGTCAGAGTTGCAAACCTCATTGCCACTCCTACTTTTACCCTTTTCTCCAGGACACCCCGTATTGCTACGAACGTCCACTTCCATTGGACAAAACCATCGTATGGTTAGATACGAACTCGAAGGAATTTATTCGAGGATGGTTTCAGGTTCTGGAGAAAACGGATAGGATTATTCAGTTGTCTTTTCCTTTTACCCTCTCTCAGGTTACGAGTACTCCTTGGTTTAGGGGTAGTACACCTATTACGCAAATTGGATTGTCTTCTTCCAAACCTTAGGCTGGTGCCGACCGGTAGGGAATGAAGAAAACCAATTAGCATAACGATGGTGTGCAGAAGGTATTAAGTTCAGACAAAGCAAGGGATTAGTAAGAGGGCAAAGTAAATTGCAACAGATATTCACGACCAAACCAAACATTTCGTTACCACTCCCTCATCACCTTTGTATTTCTCCAGGACACTCCGTATCACTACGAAGATCCACAGTTTATTTGGATACTCCATCGTATGGTTATATACGAACTCGAATGGAACTTGTTCCAGTTCGGGGATGGATTCTGGTTCAGGAGAAATAGGAATAAGGTTTATTCGGTTGTCTTTTATCTTCACCCTCTCTCATTGCGAGTGTTCCTAGGATTGGGACAGTACACCCATTATGCTTATTGGATAGTCTTCTTCCAAACCATAGGCTGGTGCCGAACGGTAGGGAAGGAAGAAAACCATTTGGCCTAAAGGGGTGTACAGAAGGTAAAGACTAAAGACATATGAAGGGATTTGGAGAGGTGGCAAAGAATTATACGGTTACAGTCGTGAATCTGGAAGAGGCATTACTAGGAATACCAGAATATCCCATCGGAACATTTCAATGTTTCAGTTTCACTGTGTAATGTTAAAGGAAAACTGATTTCCCGATTAGATACTTACTCCAGGGTATGTATTTACCAGGTACGATTCTCACATCTGTATGGTTTTACAGATGATGAGTGGGAGTAAGTTATTGGGAATTGGGTGATTATCCTCATTATATCGGGATTCGTTGTAATCGGTGATATTTGAGGAAATCACCTGGGCTGTTTGCCGGTCGGCAAATATTTGGTTTTGAATATCCGCTGTTATGCATCAATTTCAAATTGATATATCTGTACGTCTATTTTCATAGAGTGAGATATACCTTTCTGAAATTATGTCTACGACATTTACCTATATCAGTGGATGGTTAGGTAAGGAGCATTAAACAGCGGTGTAATTCTTCTTAACCATAAGTACAGTTTTCAACCTACGACACACAGTGAATGAGTTATCAGACTCAAGGGACTTATACAAAGGATTGTATGTTGTCCAGGGTCCATCAGGACAGAGGGGTTGGTCCTCGTACTATATTCGGTTTACTTATGACTTCTCTAGTCTTTAGACAGGTGTTTCGCGAAAACACAGGGTCCAAATTTTGAGAAGTTATAGGTATTTGAATAGAGTAGAGAACCAGGTATAGCAAGTATCGGGATTCTTCAAAGTGATCGAAGATGTAGATACTTGTGTATGGTATTCAGTTGACAGTAATGATAAAGAGATCTTGCTTCTCTTTCAGGTTACTCATAATTGGAAGTATTCCTAAGTTGAGTAACGCTGATCGGCCTCCTTCCATTTAATTGACATGCGCTGGGGACAGCTGCATGATTTGAATCTGGTTCAATTAAATCAGTGCCTCTGTTTCTATATTGAGTATAGAACAGTTCATATCTTAACGATGTTAAGGTACGGGGAGTTGTCCGGTTTATGATTAAAACCAGACACTGGACAACTCAATGCACGTTTCTGTAATGGCTGTTTGTGGGTTGACCCAGGCTATGACGAGGGTTGACTTTCTACCATCTGGATGAACAATAGCGATATTGTTCTAGACTCGCCACAGTTTTATCAAAGATGGATTTTTTCAGAAAACAGTAGTGGGAGTATGGTAGAACTGGAAGTGATTCCAGAACCACAAACGATTACTGAAGATTTGATAAGGAACCTAAAGATTCAATCTGGATTGACATTCCATTGGCCACTCCGCAGATAAGGTGGGTAACTTCAGGCACCCGAGAGGTACTACGGTGGCCTCAAGGACGGTGACAGGGAAGTTCTTGTTTACCCACAATTACCATTGCTGTTGTTCCAGGCTGCGAGACCAAGCGGGAGGATGAGTATAGCGTCGTTCTAAACTAGTTTTAGAAGTGTACGTCTATATGACTCTGCCAGAGGGTTGTCGTAGTCAGTGGGAGCAGCGGAAGCATTGGTGGACAGGTAGCTTATGTCTATTTATAGACTAAAGCAGAAGTAGCGGAGATAGATCATCTATTTCTGACGTGACAGTCATGGGTTTGACTTCATCAGAATAGGGGATGGATCTGTTGAGAAGGTAGTAGGGTGTGATGTCCTGGTATCTGGATGACATACACAGAATAGGAAAAGAAACTCCTATACTACAATCGGTTATACTTTGGTCGTCACACAGTGGTTTCTCCACAAAGGAAATGGATTTTATATCTGACATACTGGTTACTAGATCTATGGTTTTAGATCTAGATTTGGGTGGTTTCCCAATCAGGGTACTTGACAGCATCCTAAGAGTATTTAGGATGGACGACTCCTGGTACGGTAGTGTACCTGCAGGTAATGGAGTCACCCTCTCCAAAGGTGTCTTACAGACTAAAGGGGAGAGGGACGGGCATGATTGGCAGATCACTTGCTCAGGCAATTGAGTCAATCGTGAGATGTCAAGTACCACACCAGATGTTGTTCTTGCACTAGATGCAATAAGTTGACATTAATCCAATCCTGGAGAAACAGTCGGAAGCAGTTTTAGAACATAAGTGGATGTTCTAGGGATATGATAACGACAGCCTCATTCAGGAGACAGTTATCATTCCAGGCTTCCAAGGTGACATGGACGATAAGGAGGTTGTCAGAGTTATAGTTTTCCTTCTGATGAGGGGCAGTATTTTGGACAGGTGGTCCAAGGCAATACTGAGGGAGGCATGGCGCGCAGGATACTGATTAAGTTCAGTTGACGATACAGTCTAAGAAGTTTGGATTTGGAGTTCATTTATGAGCTAAGTCCCATCAGACATCCAGACATATTCTGAGACTGGTATTACTCTTTTCGGGAGATGGCTTTCTCCGCGAACTTGAGATATAGAGAGACATAGAAAGAAACAACTAAGCGGATCCACTCACTGAGGCTATTCCTCGAACGCAATAGTTTCGCAAACGAGCTTTGTGAGACTGACTAGTAGAGGAGTTGGATGTTCGGTATCACACGGGCTGTGAGTATGCGACATCGCAATAATTAGCCTTGAGTGCAAGTGGGAGATTGTTGGAGATAGTGCCCTCAGAGTCAATTATTAGGTCACAGGTACGTGATTGTAATGATTGAGGGAGGACCTATCCCGGTAGGACAGTCTTACTCGAGATGATAGTATGCTATCTGGTTTACCTTTATCATCGTGTACTGTTTTAGGTGACCTGACACGTCGCTATTACACGTTGATAGAGCCCCTAGGATTCTTGCTTGACCACCAGCAGTATGAGGGCGATCATATAAGTGGGAGCTGGGGGTCTATAAGCTTATCCTTAAAAGGTCCCTAGTCGTGGGAGTTTCGAGACTGGGCATCGATACTCCATTAGTAGACTAGTGTATACAGTCGAGACCCCGACGAGGGGCGGTGGCCGGTCTCACAAGCCACTGGTGTCAGTTGGATCACCTAAGATGTATACAGGTGCTCATTGGGTTATGAGTACACCGGACAGGACTCGCCGGGGACATGCTAGTTGGTCATATACCAGACGTCAGATGGCAGTTCCCTGGTGACATGTGTGCAGGTTAGTTCATCGACCTGGGGATCGTCATTTGTCTCGTGTGAGTTCCCACTGTACTTTGATTACTACCCTACCACGGCTCAAAGGAGTCGTGCAAACAGGTTTTAGTTGGGTACAGTCCCGAGCCACATGGAGGCAGTGAGCGTATCTTCAGGGGTTCGTCTCTCCCGGTATTGGGGGTGAGGTCGTGCTGTGTCTAGGAGAGCCATTACACAAAGTCCTTGGCCAAGGCAAGGAGATTTACTGGTAGGTATTCCAGTAGTATCTCAGGGTGTTCTGGGCTACACTCCGACACGACTTGTACCGCTTTTGGGGGTCTGACTTTTACCAACCCCCTAGGCCCGCCATGCGATACTCATAGACGAACGGACCGGACTGCACGGATATTGTCACTGACAGGCTCAGTAGGGTTGTCAGGCTGAGTTCGCTCACAGACATCCTTTTTAGTCAGTACCTGGTGGCCCGTTACGTATTGGCTTATACCTCTGACGTGCTAGTGGTTAAATCCACAACCATGGTGTTGACGAGTCTTTAGAGTCCCCCACATTCTGTTACTCAGCTTTCGGGCGAAAGGTTGTAGAGGCCGTATGGAGATATGGTAAGGTCCGATCAGATACGTGCGGTATTGCACGGATCAGGATCGGACAGTTTGTACTATAGGCCGTATGGTTATATGGCAGGGTTCGATCAGATACGTGCGGTATTGCACGGATCAGGATCGAACAGATATTACTAGCCGGTTTTGGTATAAGCCGGATTCTAGTATAGTACAGTGGAGATTTTGTCTCATTGCATTTGTATTTCGGTCGAAATACAGATGCGGGTGTGTATGCACAGTATCGGGGTTTTCCTGTAATTTATTACGGGACCAGTTTTCTGGAGTTGCCAGTTTGCTTTCCGTTTCGGCCAATTCCCATTGTTCCGTTCATTGGCCGAAGATTGGTGGAGGAGGGTTTATTTGCATTGTTGCAAATAGGCAATTGTGGAAGGGGGTCTTTGCATATTTCCTTGTATCATGATGGCTCACCTTACCTTGACCTTGCTTGACTTTTTGACTTCATCATGGTTGCACCTTACCTTGACTTCTTGACTTTGTTTTCATGATTTCTTGACTTTGGTTGTGATGATGGGAGAGGAGATGGTTGTTGAGTGTTGGACTTTACAAGCCATCATTTTTCTTTGCATTATTGTTAAAGCCACTCTCTCTCTCTCTCCAATCACACCAAAAATGGGGGGGGCGGCCATACCATGGACAAGGGGTTCATTTCATTAGAAAAGAGAAAAATGTTACTCTCATTTTCTTTGCATGATACATTTTTCCTCACCTCTCTCAAAGTTCTTCTTCCTCCACATAAGGCAACTCCACAATCCCAAAAAGAGACACAAGCTCACTACATATTCTACAACGAACCTTGGGCACGTCGAGTAGCCGGCTTCGTGCCCGAGTTGCCTCGGCATTGAGGTGGGAGCCCGTAAACGAAGAAGGCGATGTGGTGCACTTCCGGCGACGAGGAGGAGACGGGACTTTTCCGCAGGAGATCGGGACCATGACGAGAAGACCGGAGGACTTGGATCGTCGGTATATCTCTATTCCCTTTCTTGTAGTTAGCTAGGACTAGTTAATGGTTCGATCCGGTTAAAGTGCGCGGTGGTGCCGGTTTGCAAAGTCCGCAAAATTTAAGTTTTTCACCGTTTCCGCATTCCGGCGTCGGATTGACGGCCGGGGCGCCGCCGTGCACTTACAGCGCACACTATCCTCGTTCTCACCGAGCGCCCGCTGGGGGCTATCCTTGCCTCATCCGAATCCTCGGGCCGCTTAGAGAAATGGAGATGGGAACTGTCCCAATTTGACATAAAATATCGCCCGAGGCAGGCCATCAAAGCACAAGCCCTGGTCGATTTTATCGTCGAATGAACCATCCCCAGTAAGGAACCGAGGCCTACGCCAACCCTCGCGGATCAACACCTGATTGTGGGGAGACCCGACTCGGTCCCTGAGTGGGCATCTACGTTGACGGGTCTTCAACCGAGGAAAGCTGTGGTGTCGGCCTCATCGTTCGGAGTCCGAACGAGGCAGAAATAGAGTACTCTCTAAAACTCGGGTTCAAGGCCTCAAACAACGCGGCAGAGTACGAAGCCCTACTGGCTGGACCGCGCATGGCCTCCGGGCTGGGGCTAAAAACAATTCGAACCCGCAGTGACTCAGCCCTAGTCGTCGGCCAAGTGACCGGCCACTTCGAGGCTCGGGAACCTTTAATGGTAAAATATCTAGCCGAGGTAAGAAAACTTCGGAAGAACTTCGATGAAGTTCAGGTAGAGCAGATACCCAGGCAGCTCAATGCTTAAGCCGACGCCCTGAGCAAGCTAGCTTCATCCTACTCGGCCAACAACAAGCGATCTATCCTCTTCGAGACCTTGCCGCGGCCCAGCGTGGAAGACGGGGCGACAATACTTCATGTATATACGGCGCAGGAAGATGACCAAGACTGGAAGAAGCCCCTCGTGGAATTCCTAAGGGATGGTACGCTCCCAGAAGATCGGGAAGCAGCCCGCCGTCTCCGAGCCAAAGCCCGTCACTTCGTCTGGAGCAATGGGAACCTTTACAAGAAGTCCTTCACTCAGCCTCTGCTCCGGTGCGTCGACCCCCACGAAGCCGACTACATCCTCCGGGAAATCAATGAAGGGGTCGGCGGTGCACACCAAGGGGCCCGCACCTTGATCCAGAAGGCCTTACTCCAGGGGTACTACTGGCCAACTATCCACCAAGACGCCCAGAAGATCGTCAGGAGATGCAAAAGCTGCCAACTCCATGGAAGTATATCTCGCCTTCCGGCTACCGAACTGACCGCCCTAACCTCCCCATGATCGTTCGCCTAGTGGGGATTGGACATGATAGGCCAGTTCTCTACCGGTGCGGGCGGGCACAAATATGTCCTCGTCGCAGTGGATTACTTCACAAAGTGGATCGATGCCGTCCCCATCAGGAAACCGAATGCTGCTACGACCATCAAGTTCCTGCAGAACAACCTGATACTCCGGTTCGGCATCCCGAGGTGTATCATCACCGACCACAGGACAAACTTCGAAAACGAGAAAGTGAAGGAGTTCTGCAACGAGTACCATATCCTCATAAAGTTTGCCGCGGTCGCACATCCACAATGCAACGGACAGGCCGAAGTCGCCAACCGGGACGTCCTCCGAGGCCTCCGAACCCGCCTAGAAGGATGCCAAGGCAATTGGGTTGAGGGATTGCCCAGGGTCCTATGGGCCATGCGCACGTCAAAGAAGACCCCCATTGGGGAAACCCCTTTCAGCCTCTGCTATGGAACCGAGGCAATGGTCCCAACGGAGATCGGGCTATCCAGTCACCGGGTCGAACACTTCGACGACGAAGCAAACACCACGGCCCTGCGGACTAACCTGGACATCTTGCTGGATAAACGAGACCGGGCTCAAATCAGGGCTGCCGCCTATCAGCAACAAACTGTCCGATACTACAACGCGCGGGTCAAGCGTCGCTTCTTCAAGACCGGAGATCTGGTCCTACGGCGAAATGAGTTCATTGATCAAGGCAGGCTGCATAAGCTTTCCCCGAAATGGGACGGTCCTTTCCTCGTCTCCGATGTACTTCCCGGCAAAGCCTACCGCTTACAGGTCGCGGACAGGCGCAAGTTTCCTCGGCCTTACAACGCCGAGAAGCTCAAGCTGTACCAGTGAAATTAATACCTATGAGTGTGTACCTCTCCTTTCACAAAGACAATGTAAATTTTTCTAAAAAGTCCTTCCCATTCAAATAACAAGAAGGGAATGTTAGAGCATTGCAAAAAGAGGAGTCCTGTCTTTGTGATCAAAACCCTCGTCAAGAGGTAACTGAGCAGCTTCACTGCTTGGTCAATCCTTAGCAGGCCTCCTATGTCCCCTCCAGCGCTAAGGATCTAAGCCCTCACCAAAAGGCAGCCGAGCGGCCACCCTGCTCGGCTATCCCTAACTGGTAGCTCCCTACCACGCAACGCCAGGGATCAAAGCCCTTACAAAGAGGCAGCCGAGCGGCTACCCTGCTCGGCTATTCCTGACTGGTAGCTCCCTACCACACAACGCCAGGGATCTAAGCCCTCACCAAGAGGCAGCCGAGCGGCTACCCTACTTGGCTATCCCTGGCTGGTAGCTCCCTACCCCATAACGCCAGGGATCTAAGCCCTCACCAAAAGGCAACCGAGCGGCTACCCTGCTCGACTATCTCCGGCCGGTAGCTCCTTACCACGCAACGCCAGGGATCAAAGCCCTCACCAAAAGGAAACCGAGCAGCTTCACTTCTCGGTCAATCCTTAGCAGGCCTCCCATAGCCCCTCCAGCGCTAAAGATCTAAGCCCTCACGAAGAGGCGGCCGAGCGGCTACCCTGCTCGGCTATCCTTGATCGGTAGCTCCGTACCCCACAACGCCAGGGATCAAAGCCCTCACCAAGAGGCAACTGAGCAGGTTCACTGCTCGGTCCATCCTTAGCGGGCCTCCAACGGCCCCACCAGCGCTAAGGATCTAAGCCCTTATGAAAAGGCAGCCGAGCAGCTACCCTGCTCGGTTATCCCTGACTGGTAGCTCCCTACCCCACAACGCCAGTGTCACGACCCGAAATAGCCCGTGACTGACACTTGAATCATATGAAATCTATAGGACCCCATCTAATTCAAGTAATCCAAAAGCCCAGAAATCTAAAACCATTTTAAATAATAACTGAAGGAAAATAGTTTTAAGAAGTGAAGAAAATATGTTTTAAAAACAAGGTTTTTTAAATAAGTAAGCCGAATATGCATTTTTAAATCTATAGTCTCTTTTCTGAAAATTTCGGCAAAGTTTCCTCTGTAAATGCTGGCCCCGAATGGGTACACCATGATAAAAGTATATATACAATGATAAAAGGCATCCCCAAGAGGGAGCTAGCTCTTCGTCAATCAATGGTCACAACCATTCAAACAGTAATATACAACGTCAAAAGGCGAGGATCAAAACTCAAAAGAAACTCAAAATATCAAGAAAACCATAATACTACATCGCGCTACTCTAAGGTCAAAATAATATATAACTGGTTTTCTAAGTCTGAAACAATATATAAGTTTAGTTGATGGAATTACTAGATACAACTGATAAAATAAATATAAGGGTGGTCACGATGCGAGTGAACCCACCTACCAATGCAATCACCCAGAAAGGAAGCAGTGTGCCAGAAAAGCCGCAATGAAACCTGTACGGCAAAATCTGTAAGAACTGTGGCACAACGGGGGTGGGTTGCCAACTCGTGAATAGAAAACATCACAGAGCAGAAATCGTATGTATGACTAAATCCTAGGGCAAACGATTAGTAATATATATATCCTCAATATGATAAAGTCTAAAGCATAATAAAAAAGCAAGGGTAAACATCTAAACATAAGTGTAATCCCATGTGCTCGTGTCAGTGCCTCAGGTAGCAAAATATCATAAATATGAGGTATGAATGCGGTAAAATGAAAACAGAAGACATCATGAATGAGAAGACCGTTTTCTTAATGTAGTGATATTTTTTAATAAACATTCAAACATCATCAATGAAATCATCAGAAAATCAGTGTCAAGTATCGACACAAAATATATATCATGTATCCAATATGTATGCAACATTCATGAAGGTACTCTATCAGGTACTACTAATACATGAAGCAATAAATGGTAATGTGTATATGCAATGGTCATGAAAGGTACTCTATCAGGTACTACTAATACATGAAGCAATGCATATAAAATAAATGTGGGGTAGGGAATATAACATGCCATCCATACATATCGACCATAAAGGCCCCTCACATCGACCATATCGGCCCCTCACATCGACCATATAGGCCCTTCATATCGACCATAAGGCCCCTCACATCGACCATATCGGCCCCTCACATCGACCATATAGGCCCTCATATCGACCATAAAGGCCCCTCGCATCGACCATATAGGCCCCTCATATCGACCATAAAGGCCCCTCACATAAATACTGCATAAGTAAATTTGCATAGATCATCATGATGATATATTAAGTAGGTGTGTAATATATCAGCGTCCCATACCACTAATATATATATACTATGGGTATACGTATATATTTCAGCGTCCCATACCACTGATATATATACGCAGGGGTAAAACAATCCAGAAAATATCATATGAAACAATATCGCAGTGCGAAATCCATGAATTATAATACATGCAACGTGAAACAATAATATGAGCATGTAACTATGTAAAGGTATATGTGTAAGCATATAGGTATACAGGTATGCTACATATCATATGCACAAGGGAATATGAATCAATAACATATAAGCATGCAATGCAATGCGAGCAGTAGAATAAATGGTAAATGAATAATAATGCAGGAATAAAGAAATATACATTCCTATATACGAGTCATACAGGTTATTGGTATTTGAAAGTTGCACGAATTGTGGTGTTTTAGAAAATAAGGCTACGGTGTTTTTATGAAAAAGTATATCCTTGAAATATTCGTAGTATCCCTTGGCATGTCTTTAAATTACCCACGATTCGTTAGTTTTTGAAATAGGTATGACTCAGGTCTAATTTAACATCAACTAAGTAAACTACAGATCTAAATAACAAGCTAATCGAAAGAGCATGGAAACCGCCTAAATCTGAGTCGATATATATATAAATATAATAGTCGGTGATCCCGCCTCAATAGTATCACATACGATATAATATACATCATATAATATCCTCGAGTCATGAGTGCGGATCTATCATCAATATATAGCTCGTACGTAAATCCGTCGTACGGCATCCCAAATCTGGATACGGGTCAATATCATATTCATCTCATCAATTATCTGGTATCCTTATCATCATATCTCATGAACTGGGGTACTGATCTATGTCTAGTACAAACTGATACCATCGATATATATATATATATAAGTGTGTGTGTGTGTGCGCGCGCGCGTGTATGAAATCACACGCCTAAAGGCCCGCTAAAATCTCATGTCGTATCCCAAATACAAATCACATCATATCACCGGTCTCATGGCACTATGCCCAATTCACCGACTCATCTCCAAATGTCATCCACTATTCTCATCATTCAAGCATAAGTATAGCAAGTAAGCATGTGTGTGCGTATGGGTGTAAACCTATTTTAGGGTTCGCTACTAGGAAACTATAGTAGTTCACTTCTAATAACCCTAATCTAACCATTAACACAAATCCTATCTTGATAATCATCCACATAACATAAACACATATATAACCATAAATATAAATAAGCTACACTACGGACTGCGGGGGTGCTATACGCCATCCACCCGACTTCCCCGGTAGATATAATCTACTCACATTGCATCCTGCGTGTCGGTGTCGACGTCGCCTTCATCTTTTTCATCACCTCGAATCACCGTGGGGGTACATATATGTCACACGTATCGCATCGCATTAAAACCAAATTGAAACCAAAACGACACGTGAAAACCAAAACGATACGCTTAAAAACTTATAGGTTAGAACCTATAGGTACGCTTTCAAAACCATCAAACAATTCTCGATATCGTCGTACAAACGCCAAGTAATCGAGGTAAAACACAAATATACAAATCCAAAATTTAAAATACGCAATACGAAAACACGAATCCAAACAACAACTATAGAAAAGGGTTCCAGATTTCACCTTAGGTCTAATTAGACAATTTTGCATATATCAAGGGTCTAATTTACTGGAGATAAGGCCCTAGAACAAAAACGAACCATTTCTAACCTGCTCTGCCCGCAAATTGCGGCCAGAAGGAATTAATTGGCGGCCTGCAATGGGAGATAGGGTCTGTGGTTTTGGTGGTAGCTTCCTAGGAGCCTGCATGTATCACTGTCCAAGCAAAATAATTTTCAGAGTCTCGGGGAGATAGCAGATTTCATTTTACCCTCACAGATTCCAGAATTTTCCGATATCGGGTTTCTAAATCCGTATTCCGGGTTCCAAGTCTCTGGTTTGAGTCTTAATCCTAGCATTAGGGGATTTGTGTGGCCTCTACTGAGCTTAATTACCCATCACCACTCTCAATTCCCATTAACCCTAACTAGGTTTTTTCCTAAGCTCACAAAACCACTCGATATCGGTTCAAATCTAACATGGAGGTATAAGTAAAGGAAACACTAAGCTTATGGTTCAGAAATTACCTTATTTGGCAACTCAAGAAAATTCTTGAGTTGCCCCAAGTGTCCAAAACCTTTCCTTTCTTGGTCCAATGTGTTTCCCTTGAGCTTGTGCCTCATTTTTGTGAAATGAGGGTGGGGTTTTGAGTTGCTTTTCATGGAGTTTTGAGGCTTGAAGATGGAGGAGGAGGGGGAGGCAGCAGCAGCAGCATGAAGAGAGGGAGAGATGATGAGGGTGAAGGAATGGGGAAGGAAATGCCAAAGTCAATGTTAACCCCTCTCTTTTTCTCTTTCACCCATACCCCATTCTTTATTGTTTCTTTTCTATTTTCTTTTCCCCTCTCTAATAAATCATCAACCATGATAAAAACATGTAGGAAAGCCATGGAAAAATATGAAACAAGTGTAAAAATGATACGGTGCATGTTTTGCACAAAATATGCTTAAAGCGCGATTAGCGATTTTTAATCGCGATTAGCGCTAAATTAGTGTCAAATAAGTCATAAAAACTTAAAATTTGTATAATTCACATAAAACACCCTCTTTCTAATAATTTCTATAATTTTCCAAATTTTTCCCCATTAATCGGTATTTAATTATACCGAAATATTAAAATATTCATTAAAATTAATATTAAATTATAAAAATTCCCCAAAAATAATATTTTTATTTTTTTGAAATGTTACAGCCAGGGATCAAAGCCCCCACCAAGAGGCAGCCGAGCGGCTACCCTGCTCGGCTATCCCTGGCTGGTAGCTCCCTATCCCACAACACCAGGGATCTAAGCCCTCACCAAGAGGCAGTCGAGCGGCTACCCTGCTCGGCTATCCCTGGCTGGTAGCTCCCTACCCAACAACGCTAGGGATCTAAGCCCTCACTATGAGGCAGCCGAGCGGCTACCCTGTTCGGCTATCCCTGGCTGGTAGCCCCCTACCCCATAACGCTAGGGATCAAAGCCCTCGTCAAGAAGCACCGGGCAGCAACCCTGCTCGGCCATCCTTAAGGATCAAAACCCTCGCCAAGAGGCACTGGGCAGCAACCCTGCTCGGCCATCCTTAGTAGGCCTCTTACGACCCCTCCCGCGCTAAGGATAAAAAGCCCTCGAAAGAGGCAATCGAGCCCGCTCTTGCTCGGTTATCCCTGGATGGTAGCTCCCTACCCCAACACACCAGGGATCAAAGCCCTCGCCAAGAGGCACCGGGCAGTAACCCTGCCCGGCCCATCCTTAAGGATCAAAGCCCTCGCCAAGAGGCATCAGGCAGCTACCCTGCTCGGCCCGTCCTTAGTAGGCCACTTACGGCCCTTCCCGCGCTGAGGATCAAAAGCCCTCGAAAGAAGCAACCGGGCCCGCCCTTGCTTGGTTATCCCTGCCTGGTAATTCCCTACCCCAACACACCAAAGATCAAAGCCCTCACCATGAGGCACCAGGCAGCTACCCTGCTCGGCCCGTCCTTGGTAGGCCCCTCACGGCCCCTCCCGCGCTAAGGATCAAAGCCCTCACCAAGGGGCACCAAGCAGGTACCCTGCTCGGCCCCGTCCTTAGCATGCCTCCCCGAGCCTCCCACGCTAAGGAACGTGACCTCACCACGAGGCATCCGGTCTGTCTACGTCTGAACGATCTCCGCCTCGCCTTCAGGGACATGGAGATACCATCTTTGCACACTGGGCAAATGAACAGATTCAACTTGACGCGTAATCGCTAGACGAAGAACCGACATAACACAAAGGCAGTACTATGAAACTACAAGTGTTTACCGACAAAGGAAAATACGCGCGCAAATACTACTGCAAAAATTCTTTATTCACAAAGCCAAAAGTCTTTATAAGGGTATTGTGGGCTCCCAAGCCATATCAAATTACCCGAAGGCTTACAAAGAGAGAGGAAGAAAAGCCAAAAAGTTTGAGTCGCAAGCCCCGCCTAGACCGCGCCTCCCTCATCACCGTCGGCCGGAGGCATGACCACCGAAAGTGGGACTCGAGCACGGAGTCACCATCGGAAAACTCTGGAAACTGCTCCTTGACGGCATCAAGAGCTTTGTTCTACGCAATGGAGGAGGCCTTGCCGAGATCGACGTAAAACTGGTCCGACCCCTTCTAATCGGTCACCGCCTTCCTAGCCCGAATCTTGGAAACCTCCGCCGCCTGAAGCGCCACCTCGGCATCTCGCCTGCTGGCATCCCTCGCCCTCTTCATAGCTGTAAAGCGATCGGCCAGTTCCATCAACTTCGCCTCGACGACTCGGTGGGACTCACTTAGGCGATGATAGGACTCCCGGCACCTTGAGACGACGAGTTCCGCGGTGGCCGATCGGGCTTCCAAGACAGCCACCCTCTCCTTCTCCAGATGCGGCTCAAGTCGCAGGTCCTCGGCCTCCGAAGAAGACTCTCCCGCTGGCCTTGAAGCAGGGAGGGCCCCCTCGGCCTCCATCCGGGTGACGAGGGCGCAGCGCTGAAGGACCTGACGAAAAACATCAAAGAGACCTAAAAGCCCTCGAACTAAAGAAAGGGCGCTCAAAATGACACATGAAGGAGCACGTACCTGCGCCGCGTCCTGAGCTATAGCCGCCATTTGGGCCCTCAGGGTCCCCCGCGGAATCTTGCACCTGGCCGACTCTTCCATACCAGCAAGCAGGCCGGCAGCAACGGAAAGCCCAGACGGGACAACGAAATGGACGTCCCCCTCCTGCACGGGAATCCCCCCAGGGTTCTCCGACGGTGGCGCATGAAAGACCGTCCTCTTCCTCTTAAGAGGAACCCCGTCTTCGCCCTCTCCTGCATCTCTCATCTGGGGCTCAGGAACCCGTGGGCGCCTTTGGCCGCCGCCGGGACAATCATCGGGAGCTCGTGACGAGGCAGATGGTCCCGCCCGCGGCGGCACATATGGTGCTGGGCTCGGGTCAGCCGAAGGCACAACCGCACCGCCGGCCCCCATCCGGGACTGAGCGCCGAGAGGACCAAGAGTCCTAGATCGATCCATTTGCCCTGCCAAAAGAGAGGTAGAATCGACTCAGAAGGAGAAGAAGCAGAAGAAAGAAAGGAAGACATCTAACCTGATGAAGAGAAGTCCTCGGGAACGCGGAGATCCGACCTAAAAAGGAGAGCGCCGAGCTAACAAGACCAAAGACGAGGAGATTATGAAGAGGAATGGGCCCTCACGTGGACCCCACCTCTATTTATTGCCACCGGCGTTCTCATCCATCAGCGACAGTCATCTCCCGCCGAAACGGTTCAGTACACTCGACGGCCACGATCGCTCGACCTGTCGTATGCACATTGGCATATCCCCTCAGACGCCAGAGGTCTGCGACCTGTCGTGTCAGCCAACCAGCGCCCGACACGTGGTCTGTCGCTTCAGCAAAAGTACGCCCGATCTAGCGCACCCCCTTTAATGCAAAGATCTCGCCCTGATTCGCTGGCATCATCCAGAAAATACAACAGATTGCCCGGGGACACGCCCGATGATATCTTCAAAAAGGAATTCACCTCGGATGACCCGGCAAACCACTCTCGACCCGACCCGTCAGCTGGTCGGGACGAGAGTGGGAGGCTAATGATGATGCTCGATATCGGCGATCTCCCAGATCATGACATGTGGCAGAAGACGTGTCCCAGAACATGCAAGAAAGGACCTACAGTGGCCGACCAGACCACTCCTATGCCCGTCCTACCGACCAACACTGGCTCACCTCCGAGCCCCCTGCGCAGCTGGCCTCCTCGGCCTCACGGCTCGTCTCCGGGCTACCGCAGAACCAAGATACCTCGGCTCTCCCGCTCGTCCACGAGCTCTCCCGCCGAGGTCATCTTCCTCGGTCTCATCGACCGATCAACAGCACCGCTCACAGGCGCAACCACCATCCCGCGAATCTCGCCATGTGCGAGATTTCCGCCGGTCACATCCCACATTCCACGCCATCACGATCCCCCATTAACGAGCATGTCTCGCTATTAATGGGAGATCCCGCTCATCACGCAGGCGTGACGTCAGGAGCGTAACGGCCGGCGTGATTCCCGCGCCTGCCCTGCCTGCTGCCACCGCTATATAAACCCCTTCTTCAGATGGTTCAAGTAAGCCATTTCTACTCCACTAAGCCGTTACTCTGCTCGGATTTTCTCTCTAACTTGACCGTCGGAGGGTCCTCGGTGGTACAACCAACCCGGGACTTCTTTGCAGGTAGCTCGCCGCAAACAACCTCAAACCCATTGAGATCCACACGCTTCAAGAGCCGGCCTCCAGATCAAATCTCAGCCGTCCATTGCCGCCATCAGCAGATCAACGGAAGGTAACATCTTGACGCGTGAATCCGACCAGCGTCATAACCACTTAAACTTCTAACTCCGCGACCGTACCTTTCCTTATCTCCATATATCCAAAAGTTAGGATTCATTTAAATCCATATGTTTCCTATAAAGCGTTTTAGCAGTTTTTAATCTTCAAAGTTTGTTTATTTTTTTCAAAGTGAAAAGAACTTCACAAATAACTTACTTTCATCCCCTATATTTCGGAGATTAGTTGAGACTCTGTTGTATTTATAGTTAGCTACTTCAGGCACTTATTTGGCGAGGGATGATGCCAGATCGATAGCTGGTCGTAAAATCTTGTCAGATCTTTACTGGAGTTTTGCTTCATAGCCGATATTAAGATGGTTTAAGGCTTAGATGGCAACAAGAACTTCAAGAACTGTAACACCTTTAGTCTGATTGGCCTGACTGTCAATGTAAAGTTTCCACAAGAAAAGCCTTTTCACTCCGTCGGATAATCATATATGTTTTTTTTATTAGACAGTTGATTCTAGTTAAGATTCAACAATATGTCAACACAATTGCTCAAACACCAACTCGGAGGAGCACAGTATCTTGACTCGACTCTGTATCGACAAGAAAGCTCTGCATGATCGTTGCCTCTGTGTTAATATGATTCAACTTCATCTCATATTCTCCATGGAAGAGCCGAGCCTCGAAAAGTCCGTCTGCATCGGTCGTTCCCTCTATGCCAGCAGACCTCCACTGAGCGATGACTTTGTCGACGACATCTCCTGTGGGTAAATTCTTGAAGTTGTTGTCAGTCAAGCACATTACATTGCACCCCCAGGGATGCCATGCTGTCCACATTAAGATCC
Organism: Agapanthus africanus; assembly: GCA_030015575.1. Classification (NCBI taxonomy): domain Eukaryota; kingdom Viridiplantae; phylum Streptophyta; class Magnoliopsida; order Asparagales; family Amaryllidaceae; genus Agapanthus; species Agapanthus africanus. The sequence goes on along the minus strand of CM057349.1, from coordinate 33,372,750 downwards.
CCTGAACTGCTGGGTGTGAGAATGCCTCCCATAGGATTTGCTCCAAATATCGTGCCTGGATTTATTTTCGATCGATAAGTGTACGGTTGCGTCGATTGGTGATTTTGCTCACATATATAGATTGCATATGACTAAATTTTTGGTCATGTACAGCATGCACATTGCACACATGCAACAAAAATTCTATATTTATAAACACATAATATAATTTTTTTATGCAATATTAATATCTCATACTTGATGTAATTCACCTCCGGTTTCAATTCTATTAATTGTGCTAGGTGATGAATATTTACTCTGTAGATGATTTAGTTTGGTGCAAATTTTAGTATTTTTCTATATTTTTCTTGATTCAAATTTACATATTAGATTATATTTATCTGCCATTCTAACTATGGTAAGAATTTGAATAACTGAAGAGGTTTGCGGATAAGGTTTGAATCAGTACCTGGTTCCCAGACTTGGGCGAAACATCCACCTCGGTAAGCCAAATCGGCACTTTAGCAGTCGCAAGCGTATCCAGTGCCGACCTTATATAAGGAAGGTTCGGCTCAGAAAAATGCCCTTCAAGCCCGATCGCCATCTTTGCTCTATTTCCTGGATAATGCCACATATCCTTCAGCTTCTCAAGGTACTTCGCCGGCGTCGACAACGCATCACCCGGATACTCAAGCGTATTGTATTCATTCAAAAACATCAAGGTGTTCGGATCGATCTGGCTCGCCTGAGTATAAAATTTACCCGAGGCGCCTCTTCCGACTCTGTCCTCATAATAATGATGATGCAGGTTTTCATTAACAACGTCCCAAGCAATGAGTTGCCCTCTGTATCTGGAAACAACGGAATTAATCCGATGGGTAGCCGCGGCCTCGAGTTGAGGATTTGAGAGCGATTTGACCCATTGTTGTTGGGCAGTCTCGTCGTCCCAAAGAACATTGTGGCCTCTGACATTTATGCGGCGTTGTTTCGCGAAGGCAAGCATTGCGTCCGATACATGGTAGTCTTCCTGGCCTTGGGTGATTTCGGTGCTGTACCATTTCATTTCGTTTTCAAAGGCCGTTACGGTGAAGCGGGCGGTGAACCACTGCTGGTAGGCGGTGTTGGTGAGGATTTCGGCGCTGATCGCCGCACCGAAGGGGAAGCCGGGGCGTTTCTGGTTGAGGGATATGGTGGCGTTCGGAACGGGGTTGCCGGCGGAGTCCACGGCGCGGAATTTCATGAGGCGGGTTCGTGCCTGCATGGAAAACTGGAAGGTTAGCTTATCTGATATTTTTTAGGATTAATTTCACTAAACAACCAAAAAGTTCACCTGTTTTTCAATGAACTGCAAAAAAATCGCAGGTGACAATAAACTGTCAAAAGTTTCATATTATAACATTACCAGTTTTTTAAAATAAATTGCATGAAACCTCCCTTAATTTTGCTTATACATTACATATGGGTAAATTGCATGAAACTCCCTTAATTTTTCTTTAGACATAAGGGTAAATTGCATGAAACTCCCTTTGTTTTCCTTCATTTTTGGTTGTTGGTTGCCTAGTATTAGGATAAGGGAATCATGAACTACAACTTTGCATATCTAATTCTTAATAAAAAAAAATTAACCTTTTGGATGCTCTGAGATTGATGAGATCTCCATTCCTCTTCTGTGAATGGCTGCAAAGAAACACTGTCCACCCAAATATCCACTGTATTATCACTCTGGAAAAAGATTAACAATGTAAAATGAATGAAGTTAGTAATCTTGAGGATTGCATTAACCAAAAAAATAAATCCCATGCAAGTTCATCCTTTCCTCAGATGGTGCATTAGGGATGTACTGGAATACGAATAATCCGAATGACTCGGTACCCTTATCCGATTTTTATCTGATAGTGCTTGTATCCGATCTGTATCCACCAACTGACACCGGATATGGATATGGGAAATACCTATATACGTTTCATATCCATATCCAACATAAAAAAATAATATTTGACTTTATATGGTATATATTTTCAGTATCCATTTCATATCCGTGTCAATATCCGACTTTTACAAAACACGGATAATAATTTTCATTTTTGATAACTATCTGCTTCTCTAAATTCAAATCCGCCTATGACTAGTTGACTACCATACCACACCTATATCCGTTTCATATCTGATCCGTTTACATCCGTATGGTGCATCTTATTGTGATAGAGCAATGATTACATCTGTAGAAGTATTGAGCATTCATCAAAAGACATTAGAGAACATGTTGCTTATGAAAAGGTGCATTTTTGTGTTCCTTCCATAATTCAAACTCTTCTAGATTTTTGCCAACAAGTGGATGACAGTAATTTTGTTTAAGGGTATGTGTGCTTATTTTGATGGCCCTTGGGAAACAAGTGTTCAACCCATCTACTGCAGGGGTTATATTAAAGGCTAAATTTCAACTTGTTACCATGAACTATATGCACTTAACCCCAAATGATATCATAAACTTTCAAAATAATGGACTGGTACCATGAACTTCAAAAGCATCAAAATACCCTCCTGACGGCGTTAACGGAAAATTACCAAAATACACCTCATTTTTTTGCAAATATAGTATTTTTTTATTATATGAGGGGTATTTTGGTAATTTTATAATTTTCCGTTAACGCTGTCAGGGTTTTATTTTTTTTGATACTTTTGAAAGTTTATGGTATCATTTAGGAAAAGTGCATATAGTTCATGATAGCAAGTTTAAATTCGGCCTATTAAAGCTATATTAAATTAACCCATTTACTTATTTAATTTTAGACTGATTGATTGTGAATGATCCTTGTTGCATAAGATGGAATAGTTAAAAAGAAAAAGAAAAAATGTTAGTTATTGAAACAAATACTGTATCCTGCTATTCATGAAAAAATAACGAAATTTTCATGTAATATATAGCCTTTGTTGTTATGCTTTGGGATCTAATTCTGGTTAAAGGAATTTTCTGTCGATCATTGCAATATGTTATGCTTTCTTCGTATATAGTTACCGACAATATTTCACTTTTAATGTGTAGGAATGGTTACTACCTCAAAGTACAACTCAGCCGGACCCGAAGCTTCGATGGAGAGTCCTCCTTTAAGCATAGACCAGCATCCTTCTTTGGCTTCTACAACACCGGCATGAATAAAGTTGTCGCTAGTCTTGAACACAGCCCTAACATCGGCATTACCTTCACTTGTCTGCACCCAAGCTGGAAAAAGAAAAGCATAACAAAATTCAGCGGCTCGATCTTTTCCTCGAAACATCAGAACTTGAAGTTCAGAATCAATAGTTCATGCGTAAGTTACTGGTAGTTTTGTGCAACCTATCCATTTGTTATTTTATGCAGAAGAATATTTACCAGACAAGGTATAGAGCAGCCTTTGTTGAAGGTGAATCTTTTGAGAGACACTTTGGTGCGGGTTTTCTCTGCTCGTTGCGACCGCAAATCGATTTCCTGTCGCAGACTTTCTCGTCTCGATCTTTGCATATCCGTATGTCGACCAACCTTTGAGGCTTTGGTTGAATTCAGGGTTGCGTAGAATGCCACCTCCGTATTGAGGCTGCGGGGGATCGATCAAGCACTGCACCAAAAAAAAGTTTTTTTTAAAAAATTTTAAAGTTAATGCTGTTAAGCTAATTAAGCAGAGGCTGTAGAAAGAAATTTTCAATTAAATGAGAAATGCAAATTTGTTTAGTTTATATTTATATTATGTTTATTCTTCTGCATATAAATTCTTTATACAGAGAGATAACAGTAATTTGTTTATGTTTTTAAAGACAAAAAGTCTCTATTTTTTATATTTGTATTACGCATATTATGCAAAAATATGAACTTGCCTCAATGCTCGCCGAGTAATCATATTGTAGAGAGTCAACTATACTTCCTGTAGACGAAAAATCAATTGGATATAAACTCTTGTTTTATAAATAAATGACAAATTGGACAGAATTACAACAAACTAATTTAATTATTATACATAACCACTGCTTTTATGTTGAGAAATACCTGAGAAAATTGCAGCATTAATAAACAATAGCAGAAGCATATTTTGCATGAAATGCTTCATTTTTTTCACGGTATAATATCACCGGTTTCACCTCTTTTCCAATTGATTGGTAACCAAGAGAAGAGTTTCAGAATTGTTGAAAATAAATAAAATTATGTTAAGAAGAACCAAAATAGAAGAATTGCACCAAAATGGTGTCCTTGGGGGATGAAGCAGAGCAATGTCTCATAAATATATATACATGTGTAAAAGTTTTTGGAATTGTAACGAAATCTTTTAATTTCCATATAAGATTTTGATATATTTGGACCATGAACAGAAATTAGCTTGCAGTGAATATACTTGCTATGTTTGAGAGAAAACATCCATGCACCATATCTCAACTCTCAAGCAAATATGGCTAAATAATTCATTGATTTATTGATTGATATGCATGTGTATAAGTTTTTGGAATTGTAACGACATATTTTAATTTCCATATAAAATTTTGATATATTTGGACCATGAACAGAAATTAGCTTGCAGTGAATATACTTGCTATGTTTGAGAGAAAACATCCGTATCTCAACTCTCAAGCAAATATGGCTAAATAATGCATTGATTTATTGATTGCTTTGATAATATATATATATATATATATATATATATATAGAGAGAGAGAGAGAGAGAGAGAGAGAGACTGAACTTTAAGCCAAGCTTTTTTAAGTACTTTGGCAGGGAGAAAAAATCAATCTAAGTATTATTGTGAATTTACTTAATGTTTTTTTAATATAGCCGTGCAAATTCTTTCTTATTAAATAGAACTCTATCTAAACAAATACTTTCATATTTTCGATCATTGATTTCTTAACTTAATCTGCTATACTGCAAATCGATATTTAAGCCACATTTACATCGATTACGGCTAACATTTTCATATTGCATGAAGCTAAGAAAAGTGCACAAATTGAAATTTGATATTCCTAAATTAGATGACAGATAATTATCAATATACAGCTCGGGGCTATATATTAAATATAGAAGGATATTAGAAGAGGCCGATATGGAGTAAATTATGAGATTAAAGGACTGAATATAGTGATAATATATGTGTTTTTGAGAAATATGAGAGACTTCGGATGTGAATGAAGACAAGAATAATAGGATGGTTGGTTGACTGAGCTCAAATTTTGTTGGGTATTTCATAACAAAAAAATTGCATGCCACAATAAGGAAACTATAAACTGAGAAAAAAACTTATTATGAATAACTTTCATTTTGTTGTCATATCTGCTGCTTGTTTGAAAATGTCTACGTAGTTTATTTCCCATGTAACTTCAGAGTAAGTTGCTTAAAAAGTTTTAAGAATATTGGATTCGGATCCTCTGCTTATCTTGTTCCTGCTTGCGAATTCAACGGTTGGGAGTAAGGGTATAACAGGAGAGGGGGATGCAAGTTTTGTGTGGGGCTAAGAAAGGATCCAAGGGATGTGAGAGGGCCAGAAGAGGGTGCTTGGGAAAAAAGTCAAGCAAAGGATCCTAATCCAAGAATATTAACTAGGATACACACATGTTAAGGATTGGCAATTAGTTTTGAGCTAAGGGTAGCTATGCAAGCCCCCTAAGCACCAAACTATGCAGCACCAATGAGCAATAGCTCATTGGTATGGCACTTCTCTTTCTGGGGAAGCACGAGGGGTCCGATCCCCTGTGGAGGAAAGTGACCATAATTTAACGTTTTCGGAGCAAATTCAATTCTATGCATAATAACAACCCAAATAAGGAAAAAAATCCTCCATATCTAAGGATGGGACCCACTGCAGTTGTGTGTTGCCTACTTCTTGTGGTGCAAGAAAAGGGTTGCGTAGTACTCTACTCATTAGTTTTTCTTCCACTTAAACATTTCAACAATGATGGGTATAGTAATCTAAACATTAATTGCAATCTCCCAAAAAATTGGCCAAATGGTGCCACAAATTTGGAATCTTTCCTCCTTTTTTGGGGCGGTGAAACACGGTTACAAGTACCAAATTAAGCACTTCACTATGGTAATAAATGATCACAGAATACAAGTTAGAGAGGTATAGAATAATCATCTTCCAAAAAAATCGCCCTCTAAAAGTAGTAAACAGAATCAAGTAAATACTAAATAATAGTTTTTGAATAGCAAACTTTTCCCTGTATATATCATAAATTTTGCATAACAACCCCCCCCCCCCCCCCCCAACAAAAAAAATAAATTAAAATAAAATACACATTCAAGAAAACCACAGCTGAATGTCTTTCAGTCCAAATATACAACTGAATGGAAATGTAAACATATCTCCCACATCTCTAACATCGAAAGTAATCTTCTTTTTCCTTTCATTTCCTTAAATGCCTTATATGTCTCATAAAGTTTACAAAACATATTAACTGTGTCCAAACTCTTTCATTCCTTGTTCACACAGACCATAATCTATAGAGAACCACAGGAAAATCACCATCACTGAAATGCATTTACAACAACAAATCATCAGAAACCTCCAAATCACTCTCATGAGATACACAGCTTTAATCTATACAAATAGTCAAATGCATACATATAATGAACGGTTGGCACCAGCGGCAGGGCGGCGTCGGCAGCAGGGCGGCGGCGGCAGACTACTCGGCTCTATAAATAATTTATAGTAGATGTCAACCGGGCGGTTGATACCCGGCTTATTGTATAGTTCACAGAAACGAAACACAACACACATCCGGCAAGGCCCACGAGGTGTGGGGACCACATGAGAATAGAAGTTGTCGACATCCTTAGGCTTTGAGAAAACCATTTAGGTCAAGGTATGATATGACTTGCTTAGCCATGGAAGTGGGCGATGCACACTCTCCATCTCTTGATTGTATCACTATCTGAAAAGGAGGGGGGGGGGGGGGTATGTAACATTTATGTTTCAGTCGAGCACGAGCTCATACATATAGATATCGAACTCCAAGAGAGAAAAATGGTGGAGATTCACTCGTACTCATGCTGAAACAATGTTCTCTTTCTTAAAAAGAGAACATGACCTAAAGTGTCATCATAGGATGTTGTAACCTACAGCGGCACTGGCATGGCAACATTCTATAGGATGATATCTATTGTTCTAAGCCTTTACACAATAGATATCAGTGTTTTAAATATCGCCGGTATATCTCCTATTATAGGGTGCACAGCTACAGTGACGCTTTAGGCCTTGATTCCTCTATTTCAAATGACAAACTGCATGAATCCTCTCCAACCTTTGTCTGTTTATCAAGATATGCCATCTCTTTTCAAATATGTGCTGTGTTCCCTGCTTTAACAGTTTCTACAGGGGTAGGTTTTAAAAAAGAGAGTGGTCTTCTAATATAACAACAAGAGGGTTTCCTGCAATCTAGCATATTTTTTCATAGAGGATTGAAGCAAAGGACCAATGGGTGCAATACTTAATTAATACATGGCATGAAGATAAAACTATATATAGAATCTTTCCCTATGTCAAAGATTAAGCACACATTTGTGATTCTTGAGTTAACTAAGAAACTGTCCTCTGATATGCTAGTTCTCACCCATCTCCAGAACCTAGTATCATAAAATTTCCAGCTGGCATGATATGAGATCGAAAATTCCTCTAGCAATGGATGTTTCACCAAGTCACAATTACTTATAGCTTGATCTAAACTTCCAACAGATGCATGCTAGTTTCAAATGCTTTTGCCGTCAGAAAGAATTAGATCTTCGATTTAATTATTCTTCCAGTTATAGATATCAATATCTGCTTACCTCACAGTTCAATGGCCGTTCATATGGATCATCTACTCCAGTAAAACCTGTAAGATATTTGTTAAACTTGTCAAGGGAATGCATCAAAAAAGTATGTTAGCGCATTAAAGTGACATATTTTCTATAATTATCTCTACTATTTTAATTCGAAAGGGGAAGGGTCTCAGATATAAAATACCAATTTGATTCTAAACATAACATCCGCAATATAGTTTCTTGTAATTATGATAAAGAAAATATCTGAAAACTTTTCAAACCTTCTCTAAGAAGTAAAAAAAACATGCTTAAAATATTTTTTAATCTTCCCTATTTTTACAAATATCTTCGAAAAAATTCTCAACTCTTTTTTCATAAGACTAACTAATGTATTTGAGCATTGCACATGCCAAGATACTAGAAGATAATTGAAGCATTAAGCATTTCAACAGCTTACCTTTGATCTTTCCTGCACGGGCAAGCTTGTACAAGCCTTTTGGATCCCTTGATTCACATATTTCTATTGGCATATCCATGAAAACCTGTATACAACATATAAGTATTAAACCACCATAATAGCATTATAATTTGAAAGCAACAGAATGCACATGAAGCAACAACTACCTCAACAAAATTAGAGTCTGGGAGCAGAGCACGACAGGAATCACGGTCTCTTCTATACGGAGATATCAAACTGGCAATGCATATAACACCGGCATCTGCAAAGAGCTTCGCTACTTCACCTATATAAACAGGAATGCATTATACATCAGTTTTACAAATACTCAAAAGAACATCATAAATAGTTGCAATCTATTTACTTACAAAACACAGCAAAAAACTGAAGAAAAAGCCACAACTAACAGAGAATGTATGGAACATAACCGTGGAGTCTCCAAACGCAAGTATTCAAATAAAAACAGCGCAGCTAAAAGAGATTTAGTTAAAGTAGCCGCCACGAGAACTTACCAACTCTCCTTATATTTTCTGCACGGTCTTCAGCTTTAAAACTGAGATCTCGATTTAGCCCATGTCTAACATTGTCGCCGTCAAGCACATATGTAAGATATCCCATGTTATGCAACTCCCGACTTAGGGCACATGCCAAAGTGCTTTTTCCTGAAATATGGAAGCAAGGTCAGACAATGATAATTTCAACAGCACTATAAATTTTTTAAAAAACATTGAAAATCCTAATGACATCCAGAAGGGAGCCAACTCAAAATAAATAAATACTAATCAAATAAAGGATTCATGATCCATGAATACAACAACAAAGCCTTTATTAAACCTTTTAGGGTTTGTCAGATCCTTGAATTGGTTTTCTTGATTTAGCTCTATTATAGGCCATCTAGGAATCTTCTATGCATGAATGGGGGGGGGGGGGGGGAATCCTCATGTGTGTCATTGAAGCAAATGTTGGAAGCAGATTTTTAACACCTACCGGTGGTAAACATGCCAAGCCAATGAATTGATGAGGTCTAGAGAACCTTTAGTACTCCCTCCGTTTTTATATGTATGTCACTTTTTTCTTTTGCACACCCATTAAGAAAATTTAAACCTATGATTACATAAATATAAATTACCCACTTTAACCCTATTAATGTTCATTAATTTCTTGGTATTTGAATAAGCATGAAGCTAAGTAAGGAATTTATTGAGGGTTAGTTTAGGAAATCAAATAGTAAAAGTGTCTTGGTAATAAAAAAAAGGTTCTTGATAACTGTAAAAGGACAAATATTTTGAAACAAAAAAAGTTAAAAAGTGTCATACATATAGAAACGGAGGGGGTATGATTTTTATGTTCATTTCCACCACCTATCAGTTTCAGTATAGGTTATTCTACATATAATTAATGCAGATTCATAAAGGGTTGCTTAACCTTGATGTTAATTACACTTACACACATAATTGTTCAAGTGAGCATTCCTCTGTCTCCTCATTTACCTAAGCATATGAAAATGCATACATGATTCTACAAATTCAATAATATGAATGCAGAGGAAAACAGACCAACATATATATGAACTCATTATAAAGGGTAAATAAGTTATACAGGGGTGACCAAGTCAAATTCCTCTTAAAAAAGCACCCATGCTGATGGCTGCAATTTGCATACCAATTCTTTAAGATTTGTGAGTTTTGTAGGTTTCAAATAACTAAATGGATCTTCAATACCTGCCAATTATTATGAAAAAAAGGAAACAAAAGATTCACCTTTTAGACATACAATATCTAATGCTCTTCAAAGCCATAGATAATAGACAATGAGTACTGATGATTAAATGCAAAGGTGCAAATTAATACTTAGCTTCTGCGGTGTAAGAAAAAAAAATCAAATACAGACTTTAGCAAACTTGGCCCCAGGGGGAGTTAATATCTTGTTGAAGGCAGTAACTAAGATGAGCGTTCATTATGTTTACAAGTCATTTCTCAAAAACTGAACAAAAAATGAAAAGCAAATGTAATCATGCTGAAATGCATTACAGACACTAAATGCATGCTACACATGACAGATTAAAGCAACTTTAATTATAGATACCTGAACCACTAAGGCCAGTAATCCATACGACACACCCTTTTTGCTTTAGTAACTTTTGCCGTTCAAGCTTCCCGACTGGACATTCATGCAACACAATGTTAGTCGATTTTCCAACAGTTGACACCAGGGGTTGATTCTTCCCTAAACAAATGAGAAACAGTAATTAAGACATATCGGATAAAAATAATGACTGGAATATAAAGCATTACATCTTAATTTGATACTTCATTGTTTGTTCAGTTGATTCTGAAAGTGAGAAGGCAATTTGAATGTTAGACACTTGTAATATTCAAATTTCAGATATGGTGTTTATGTAGATGAAGATGAAGATAGCATATTCTGAATGGCTCAATAATGAACTTTGGAATCAGAGATATTTGGTTTATGATCCCTCCATGAGTAACAAGTTCTCTCTGTCTCATTTAAACAATTTGGAAAAATAAAGGTCATGTCTGCTGTAATCTTGCACATAGATAATGGATAAATTACCCACCCAACAGAGCTCTTGAAACCACAGAACATTTCTGTATAGTTAGTTTCATTGAAACACAGTAGGAATTAGTTTCAATTTCATTGTCACACAATAGGAATTGATTTCAATGTAAAAAGTAATTCATATTATGTCATTCAGCCATTCTGATTCATTTATAATTGGGCATAAGACATAAGTAGCTCATTTTATCAGCCACCTCTTTCCTAAGTACAAAAACCAGTCCAACTATCCCGCATAATTCATCCGTTTGAATGCCGATTGTTGTTGTATAAGTGCAATAGGAGGTTCATGATTCCCCAAAAAATCTAAGTTTCTAATGACTTGCAATGAATGATATCGTCTGACTGGAAAAGAAAATATTAATTAGCAAGGGTCTGTTTGGGTCTGGAGTTAGATAAACTGGAGTTTATTCTAAAGCAGAAGTATAGTTTATGCAAATTCTAGTGTTCAAGGCCCTACCTACACTACAATTTTAATTTTGATGAGTTGTTAGGCTTTGGAATTATTTAAAGAGTCAATCGATAGATCCCTGCTGCAAAGACTGCTCGAGACCTCTAGAGAGTGTTGGCTAAATAGCAATGTAGGGGGTTATTTTGGGTGTTTTTCCATTTCAAATCCGCCCATTAAATGTTACATAGTCCTATTGCATGAACACTAACTAAATTTTGGCTCCTCTCCCTTGTCTGAGGGGATTGTTTATTTCTTGCATTAGATTCCATCAACACAGCCAAAAGTCCTACTGTAGAGAAGACAATTTCACAGCAAAACTTTCTTTCCATTGTTCATTTTATGTGCATTGGAGCAAGTCTTTCAATTCCTGAAATTTCATCGAGCACCAGATTTTTAGGGAGATGTAATTTCGTCAATAGTGCCGGAATTGGGTATGAATGAGTGAACAACCATCTCAATTTCATGCAAACAAACAACCGAATTGAGTTTCAACAGGACAGAACCTTCAACTTCCTACTATCTTTAATTTTGTTGGTGCCTCAGGAACTCTCCTCACCCACATTATCATACGGAATATAGGTATGCACTACAGAATGATGTAAGAAATAAAGCTCCAATTTTTATATCTTATCTCATACGTGCCTTTCTTCGTTATCAGATCACGAGAACGAAATTAGGGCTTAATCCAATGTCTCATTCTCTCAGGCACAAGCTTTCAAGGCCAAATTTATCACATATCCCAGTCCCTTGCTGCTACATTACAAAATTTTGCTTTAACTGTTGAAAAATTCACAAGATCCAACAACAAACCCTAGACATCTCAAGAGCATTCATCAAACTAAAGCGAAAACTCACCTGGATTGGGATCGCAGCCGCAATCCGCGGCCTTGATCGCGGTCGATCTCAGCCTCGCGGCCTCGAATCGGAGGGCGGTCCTCCTCCGCCGGCAAAACCCTAGATTCTTCGCTGCCGGCGATCGAACAGAGGGAGGCGCGAGCGACAACGAAGTCATCGCATGAAAAGATGGAAACTTTGAGGGAGATTGCGATTGGATAAAGAGGGGCGTTTATAGAGAGCCATCGAGATTTCAGCAACCGAATTTTGCGGATTTATTATTTGCTATTTTGGGGGGGAAATTTTCTATGTTGTTTTCGATTTTTATTGGGGTTGGAGTAAGCGGGAAAAGAATGGAATATTCGTGAGCAATTTTTTCTTTTCTTTTCTTTTCTTCTTTTTACTTTCTCAAAATTAAACTTTTCTTTTTAAGGAATGTCTCACCAACCAATCTGTGCTATTTGAAGAAAATTAAAGACCAATTTCTATATTTTTTTCCCTTGGAACCGAATGTTAGTTCAGTTGATATTGAAATACTCTAAAATTCGAATGATAGCAGTGTTAGCGACGCATTGATTGTCTTACATCCTTCATTTCTTGAAAGACAATCTCATTCCTTGCTTTCCACCGTTGCCATAAGGAGCATGCAAGGATAGCGCAAATGAATTGAAGATCTCCATCAATTCTCCTTCGGCGTCTCTACCACCTGTCAATCTGGAAGATGGGAAACGGATTTCTATTGATCAAAGCCAATTCCGCTATGTAATGCCAATAAGATTTGAACCCGCTACAGCCATGAAATAGATGCAGCAAAGATTCCGGGCAACTTTCCAAACACATAACACAGTTATTATCCGCTCCAATTCCTTTCGTACCCAACCGTTCCTTTGTAGTGATTTTTCTTCTCAAGAATTGCCAAATGAAGCACCAAACGCGCTTACTCGCATTTATCTTAGCTGGGGGAACATACCGCCTGCTATGGGCCGCGCTTCGTCTCATGATCTTATACTCTTCATGCACCTTATATCCTCCTTTTCCGCACCATAGAGGCTCATCCACCTCACCAACACGTCGTGCCTCCACCTCTGCTCTAATTATTTGGGGAAGCTCCAAAAAATCGGTCGACATGAGCATGCTCTCCGCCGATTGAAAGTCAATGCAATTTACGTTGCACTCCAAAGTCAATACCATTTTAAGCATGTTTTTTTAAAAAACTTTTTAGAGAAGGATTGAAAAGTTTTCAGTTGTTTTCTTTATTACAATTACGAGAAACTATTTTGCGCATGTTATGTTTAGAATCAAATTGGTATTTATATCCGAGACCCCTCCCCTTCCGAATTAAAATGGTAGAGATAATTATAGAAAATATGTCGCTTTAATGTGCTAACATGCTTTTTTGATGCATTCCCTTGACAAGTTTAACAAATATCTTGCAGGTTTTACTGGAGTAGATGACCGATATGAACGGCCATTGAACTCTGAGGTAAGCAGATATTGATATCTATAACTGGAAGAATAATTAAATTGATGATTTAATTCTTTCTGATTGCAAAAGGATTTGAAACTAGCATGCATCTGTTGGAAGTTTAGATCAATCTATACGTAATCGTGACTTGGTGAAACATCCATTGCTAGAGAAATTTTCGATCTCATATCATGCCAGCGGGGAATTTTATGATACATGATTCTCGAGATGGCTGAGAACTAGCATATCATAGGCCAGTTGCTTAATGTCACGATCCGGAAATGGCACGTGACCGGCATCTAAATCACGTGACGTCTCTTGGATGTCGACGCAATTCAAGTAAGCGGAAAAACAAGATCTAAACTTTTTAAAAAGAAATAGTGGAGGTGAAGTTTTCGAAATGGTTTATAAAAACGAAATCAAGTCTGTTTCGAAAGATGTTTTGATTTAAAAGTTTAAGTAAAATTTCTTTAAAATGTTTGAAAACATTTCCGTCGTTTAAAATTGGGCAGCACTACCTTTGCAAATTTTGAAATAAAACTTGTACAATGATAATATAATAAAACATCCCTATTAAGCAGAGAGCCCTTGGATCTTTGATCCACCGGTGATTTAAACACCATCGATTGATTATGAAATCAATTAAGATCTCTCGATGAGAGTGCTCTCAATTCTCTGTTAAACAGAAAACCGTTGCATCAAAAATCTAATGGTGATTAAAAATCACCACTTGATTATGAAATCAAACGAGATCTCTGAAATAAGATATGTTCTCAACTAATTGATGGTTCATTTGCTCCTATAAATAGTGGCTTACCGGTAATCTCCCATTCCCGCTGTCAAGAAACTATAAGAACTATAGCATGCCAGAAACGGAGAGTTGAGGTCGTTAGACCTATACCCCGAATGCTCCCAACATAGGAGCCTATGGTTCCGTTCTTGTTGTTGCTAGAGGTACACATACCTCTTCTCGATGTGGAGCGATATACGAAAAATAGATGCTAAGCCTGCAATGTCCGATAACGGCGCTGAAGTAGTGAATCTATCGGCACCACAGTTGTGGCATACAACTTTGGACCTAACGGCCAGCCCCGTTACCTTTCGGAATGGGGGATCCCCGTTGGCAACAACCCACACAGATCCTCCTATAAACCCATGTCTTACAACCGAGAATTAAATTCTCTGCAGAAAAAAGATCATCTCACTCCTCCCAAAACCCTAGGTAAATAATAGAGAAAAATATCTCCTTTTACCTATGTGCTGCATGAAAAAAGGACTTAGCCCTTCATAAGAACTTTGTTCTTTTTCTGCATCTGAGATCCATAAGACAGGTCTTTCATAAAAATTAGAATTAAATTTTCATAGAGGAGTCTTGATTTTAAACTTAAGATGGTGAGAAAAACATTGGTGTTTTCCTCGTCATCATATAAAAAAGAGAAGAAAGAAAGACACAACCTCTACCTTCTGGAACTTAGTTTCCGCAAAACATAACGAGAACTAAGATTCTATGTAACGTTTTGAAAATCGTTTCGGTGAAATTTCGAAAAATCGGTAAAATAAGGGGGTTTTCTGTAAAAATTCAAAATACAAATATCTTATTATAAAAATTAAATATACATATTCTAGCTATGTAATTGCTATTATTTGGTGTTTATTGAGCCGCTGGTGAAATTTCAAATTTTCTGAAAAAAATATTATTTTATTATTATTTTAAGCCGTCACTAATACATTTAATTAGGGAAAATTACAAATTGGAATGAGTTGAAACAAATTTTGTGCATCATAAAACATTAAATAAAATTTTATCATGTGGTTTTTGGAACGAAATCATTTGCCAAAACGGTTTAGAAATTATTGAAGAAAAAAGACTTTTTTCGGTGAAATTTAGTGTAAATGGAAATTGGGGTAATACATTTATCTTTTCCCCACACCCACACACTTCACCATCACCCCTTCCCCTTATGGCCGGCCCACTTTGACAGCCCCCCCCCTCTCTCTCTCCAATCACCTCCTTTTTGAATAGAAAAGAAAAGAAAAGAAAAGAAAATGAAAGAAAAGTCAAAAGGGGTGTGGACTTGTCTTTTCTCCCCACTTTCTTCACCTCCCTCTCTCTCCTCACTCCCCCACAACATGGCTGACCCCTTTCCAGCAGCAGCCCCTACCCCAAAATCCCCCACAAAATTGCCTCAAAAATCCACAATTTTGCCTCAAAATCCTTGCAAAATCAAAGTTAATTCAAAATCCAAGCCTTACCCATTATTTCTTGGCTACTATAGCATGATTCTTAGTGAAAAGTTTTTATTTTGGAGGCCAAGATTTTGGTGCTAGATTCATGTTTGATCCCTTGATCATGAGGTATAATTTTAACCTTTTTCTTAAGTTGTTGTTAATTGCTTTAGGTTAGTTTAATTATATGTTTAAATAGGTTTTTATTTTAGTTCTAAGTGCATGGTTTGAAATTCAAGAGTGGGGTTTGAATTCAAATTGGGGTTTTGTTTTGTGAGATTAGGGTTGTGTGATGTAATTGACATATTAGGTTATGCTAAATCCAATTTAGATTGCTAGTTTGCATATTTGTTGATTTAAATTGTGATAATTATATAAATTGTAAACTAGGTTTTTAAAATAATTATATTCTTATGAGATAAAATTTAAATTATGGTTTCATGGCATTATTAATATTATAATGAGTGGTTTAATACCTTAGGTTATGCAAATCTAAGCTTAATTCTTAAATCGAGAATTTTTGCTTGAAAATTGTTAAAATTGGATAATTTGTAAACTAGTTTTTTGGGGTTTATGGAAAATGAGATTAAATTATGGGAATCATTTTTTTGACTTATTTAAGATATTTAGTGAATATTGTGGCCTCTAGATTCGTCTATACATCGAGTTTTGTACAAAAACGGTGATTTGCGCTTGTTAGATTTTCGGAAAAATGACTTTTAAGTGAAATTGGGGTTTTTGTGAGTTTTAACCTAGTTTATATTAAAATTAGTGTTCGTGAATATGCAAATGAGTGTGATTGGATTTTTCTCGATGGTTTAACGTTTGTACATCGACATCGAGGGTTGGTTTGACTATTCTTGCATGCGTAGGCGATAGGTTTGGACCTATGCGTGATACGCGTGCCGATTTGATTTTCGTATGCCGTTTCGATTTCGAATTTAGTTTTAATGCGATACGGTGCATTATGATATGTAGGTACCCCATGTGGACTTCGAGACGACCAGCAAGCGCGTGGCGACGTCGGCACCGGCGAGCGAGGACCAGGTGAGTCGATTTATATCTACGGGGAGAAGTCGGGTGGATGGCGTATAGCACCCCCGCAGTTCGTGGTGATGTATACGGACACGTATACACACATATATATATTGGTTATATATTGTTTGAGTTATTGATGATAAATATGGATATTTGGTGTTCTTGGATGATTGAGTGTCGCGAAACCCTAGAGTAGCGGTCGCACCACACTTGCACACACCCACCCATACTTGCATACTTTCTTCTTTCTTTTGTGCTTATTCGGGAATATATAGTTATGTGTTCACATAGGTATGGGACTGTGTGTTCACATACGGATTTGAGGATAGTACTTGGGATTTATGGTGAGTCGATGAGATTTGATTTGAGGCCGTGAGATCGGTGATATAACAGGGTTCGTATTTGAGATATGACATGACGTTGTAGCGGGTCCTTGACGTAGTTTTTACACACGTGCATGCATACTTAGGCGATATCAGTATTGTACTAGACGTAGATCAGTACCAGATCATAATATTGATAAAGAGGATACCAGGTGAATAGTATGATGAATGTGATTTTGACCCGTACCCAGAATTGGAGGATGCCGTACGACGGATTTACGTACGAGCAATATCTTGATGATTGATCCGCACTCTTGACTTGGGATGTCTGATTATAGATATGGTATCGGATATGATATTATTGAGGCGGGATCACCGACTAATATATATTCAGGTATGTATATGTATCGACTCAGACGTTAGGCGGTTTCCTTACCTGTAGTCCAGCTTGTTAGCTTAGCCCTTTAGTTTAGTTTAGTTGTTAGATTAGATTCGATTCTTACCTATTTCAAAACTAACGAATCGTGGGTATTTTAAAAGACAGCCCAATGGATCTTACGGATATTTCAAAAGACGTATCTTTTCATAAAAACACCGTAGCCCTATTTTCAAAACCCCATGATTCGTGTTATTTCAAAAGGCACCATTTGTAGGACTTATATTAGATTAATACTGATTAGTTATCGTTGTGTCTAGTATTCAGCTCCCGCACATTATTGCTGTTCGCTCTGCCTCGCATACTTATTTTGCTGCATATTCCATTATTGATATCATGCTGTTAGGACACCAGCACCATTACCGATGATGCGTATGTACCACGTACACCTACTTGCCGGCTCACACACATCTTCATCGGTAATTGCCATGTCACGTACACTTTAGAGAATATATTTGCTTGACTTAGCCTGTTAGTTAGTAGTTTGATATGATATTAGTGTACCTGCCTTACATGCCCAGTTTATTAATCATACATTGCAACTTGGTTATTGATACCATATGCATTCATTATCATTGACATATGCACTTATGATGATTTCTTGAGATTTATGATATTTCTGGATTTCGGGGAAAGCCGCAAAATTTACGACTTATGATCTTTTAAAATATAAAATGTTGCGGTTTTCTAGTGATGTAAAGTGTCGTCCACCATGAGTTTGCTGTGGTTTTCGAGATCCGTGTCGAGGAGTGAAGGAACCGTCACGGGTACATGGTGGGCCCGGTGCGGTACCCCGGGGCAAGAGGAATGTGGTGTTGACGTTGAGCCCGGCAGGGGAGCACTACCGACCGGTGAAATTACCCGACGCGTCGGATATCCGGAGGATACCGTCGTGGTCTTGAGATGGATGGTAGGGGCCGGTCTGGACTGACGGCGCCCTAGATATTGAGATTGAGACATTGATATTTCGAGACAGTGAGATTTATGTTTTGTGTCGATGCTAGACACTGTTGATACTGATTTCATTTATGATACCTCAGTTTAAAAATACGAAAGAAATCTCACTAATTTATGAAAACAGTTTCTGCATTTACATGTATTCTGTTTTCATGCATTCATACCTCATTCATATGATATATTGCTACCTGAGGCACTGCCACGGGCACATGAGTTTACACTCGGGTTAGATATTTACCCTAGCCATTGTTATAGGCTGCATGTTATATACATTTTTGAGGCTATATTATGATCATTGACCTAGGATTGCGTTATTTATGCGATTTCTGTGCGTAGATGTTTTTCTACTCACGAGTTGGCAACTCACCCCCGTTGTGCCCCAGTTTCTTGCAGGTTTGCCGTACATGTTTCATTACGGCTTTGCGGGCTCAGTTTCATTCGGGTGACTTGCTAGTAGGTGGGTTTTTCTTGTATCGTACCCATCATATTACCTTGTATAACATTATTCCGTTGTATCTAGTAAATTCCATCAACCAAACATATATTTATTGAGATAGAGACCAGTATTGTTTATTCTTTCGACCTTAGAGTCGCTCGTTATATTTCTGGTGGTTTTGAGTTTCCTTTTGAGTTTTGATCCTCGCCGTTGGTGTTGTATATTATATTGTTTGCGTGGTTGTGACCGTCGATTGACGAAGAGCTAGCTCCCGCTTGGGGATGCCCTTTTCTTGATTTCGTATACTATTCATGTTGTATCCCGTTTGGGGGCCAGTATTTACAAAGGAGACTCTGCCGAAATTTTCAGTAAATTTTTGATGTTTTAAAAACCGCATAATTCGGCTTATGCTATTGAAATTACTTGCTTTAAGTTGGTTTTTCCTGCACTCTACTACTTTTCTTGGTTTGGATTTCTGGGTTTTCGGTTTACTTAGATTACGTACGCCTCGAGATGTTCGTAGTTTAAGTGCCGGTCATGTTCCGTACTTTCGGGTCATGACAAAGTTGGTATCAGAGCGTTAGGTTTTACCTTTGGAGCGTAGGATGACCCTTGGTTGATGGAATAGGTGACTAAAGTAGAGTGACGTACCGTTGATATGTTCCGCGGTATATTTATGACACGCCACTCCACTTATGAAGCCTTAGGATGTACATTTCCTTGTTCAGTATTATATTCCTTCCTGATCTAGCCTCATCGGTACCAGTTTGGTTTTGCTGCTACGGTTACGGCAGGGAGAGCTACGGCTAGAGTTGCGGTCAGCACAAGCTCGTCACGAACGAGGACTGACCAGGGCGAAATTCCGGCGACACACGATTGCAGAGATGTATCTTTTTACCGTGTTTCCGCGCCACGAGTGTTTGGCGGATCGCCTTTATGAGGTTACTCGGAGGCGCTGATCGACACTAGAGAATTGAGCCAATAATAGAGGCCAGCCAGATTTTGATGACCGTTGGTGTGTTGCTTACTCCTGACGATTGAGGCACTGTTCAGCATGCAGACGAGCGAGCCAGTTGTTGCTGCGAGCGACGAGATATCGCCCCATATGTTGGAGCTATTGCGGGGCGAGTTGTACGAATAGATGATAGAAGGTCGCTAGTCACCCGATGATAAATAACTAGGACAGGTGGTTCGTTCGCTTACCCCGATGCGAGGTCATCAGGTAGATTGATTCCAGCTAGAGACGACTTCACGCAGAGACGTGAGGGTCGACAGAGACGATCGAATGTCGGAAACCTATTATTCCAAGTTTAAAGTAGTCGGAAAGACATGCAGGCAATTCTATGGTCCCTCTAGAAGAATGAAACCCTAACTCGACTTAATGACCGTATGAAAGCCTTTGAACCTTCGGGTTTGCGGCAGTTCTACGGCGCCATTAGTGAGGCTTGGGTTTGCCCTTCTACGGCTGGACCACCGATGCTGTGGTATGTACTCAATACTATTAAACTGTACCCAAGATGTTGAGCCCTTGGGGGATTATGAGGTTTTGACAATCGATTGGATGGTTCGACTTAATTCGGATGCTAGGTGGTGAGATGCATTTCTTGGGAGACTCCCGATACGAGGATAGCTGTTGGAGCTCAGTCCATGCAGCCGCGACGAGACGAGTCCAAAGCAGACGACATTAGAGAAAAGTGGAGTAAGAGGTTCGCACCAGATCTAGATGAGATGACGTTCCACTTCGCCGACATCAGAGATGCGATGCGCATGCCGATGCATGATACTTGGACTTACCTTCCAGAAGGAGTTGCGATGAGTATGCAGTCGTTCCAGAGCAAGATGCAGATATAGGAAAGGACAATGACTTCCGGACAGTTGGCAGAGACGAGACATGGAAGAGACCGTGAGCAGGATTCCTTCCAGGACACTGCTGCAATGATACTTGCACCCAGGATCAGATGTGTCACGTACATTCAGAGAGCCAGAGGCCGACGCCAGTAATATGCTGTCTTACGAGTGGTCGCGATGATTGACCAAGATATGAACAGAGAAGTGCCAGAATGGAATCGTCCCCATTAGCACACCTGACAGGGCCGATGAGCCGATGGACCGAAAGATTGGTAATTCACAGTGAAGACCTTGACCCAGGAGTGGTCATGGTTACGCACATCAGCAGGACAGAGTTCATGATCATCGACGAGACGTCCCACTAGTGACCGCGACAGTTGGCCGAGATTCTTAGAGGATGCGCTTGAGCAGTACTATTCCGCCATTGTTGATTACGATGTTTTGGGTGATTTATTCGTATGATTTGATTTTGATGATTGAGGATTTACGATCTTTGCACAGTGTTGCACTTGATATCGTTTTCGTGCTTCAGTTTCACATGTTTGTGATTTTACGGTTTTAAACAGTTGAGTTGATTTTATGCGTATGCATGCACGCGATTTCGTTCCTGCACTCTGTATAGTTTATATATGCTTGCAGTGCAGTGATACGCCTTTTGTGCACTTAGATGCGCTGGACTTCGATTTCGATTGTGATACTCGATATTTGTTTTGTGCACCTTGTGCACCTGATTGATTTTGCGCACATTCGGCGCTTCATATTGGATTTCATGATTTCGTGCACAATGGATGCACCTGATTTGGATTTTCGCGCATGTTGGGCGCATGTTTTGAAGGGTGATTTTGGTGCACACCAGAGGCACTAAATCGAGATTTTTTTTTGTGCATGTCAGATGCACCTGATTTTGCGGTCAGGCACACATGTTGCCTACGACAGATATTTCGTGCACACCCGATGCACTTAGATGTTGTTTCTGTGCGCATGTATGGCACATTCATGGATTTTGATTTCCGTGCGCACCAGACGCACGTAGCATTCATGTGCATATTATGGGATTGATTTCGTATAGAGCAGTACGTTTTTATGATATTGCTATGTGTTTTCGTACTGAGCAGGACTAGTCAGAGGACAGTATCGAATATATTTTGCATGCATTGATAGTTATTGAAGGGATTTCCAAAAAGCGAGCTATAGCCTCAGTATTTACCTACGTGTCTGATATGACACGAAATGTTTAAAACAAGGAGACCCTTCTAAATTGTTTCCAAAACGGCGGAACGTACATTTCAAACAAAGGTATATACGTATATAGTTATTTTCTTATGATAGACGTCCGCCACTGTGCGGTGTTATACGCGTTGCACAGCGACTTAAAGAGATTTGGCATGCATTTCCTTCAGATACTTACAGATATAGATTCGATATTTATATGTATAGTTTCGAGTTATATCATATTGGTTTGATTTAGATTTGGCATTGATGTCTTCTCCATGACTCCGATGATTGCGGGATGCTTGACGGAGTTTTGATTTGAGTTATATACTCATTTTTCAAGCGCATGCGCTGCGCTACGATTTGTTTTATGTATTTACAATTTCGGAGCCCCGACGACTTGATGGTTTTGCTTAGATGTTTTAGTATTTGGGGGGAGTTTTAATTTAAATTCGGGGACCGAATTTCTTTAAGGGGGGAAGATTGTAACGTTTTGAAAATCGTTTCGGTGAAATTTCGAAAAATCGGTAAAATAAGGGGGTTTTCTGTAAAAATTCAAAATACAAATATCTTATTATAAAAATTAAATATACATATTCTAGCTATGTAATTGCTATTATTTGGTGTTTATTGAGCCGCTGGTGAAATTTCAAATTTTCTGAAAAAAATATTATTTTATTATTATTTTAAGCCGTCACTAATACATTTAATTAGGGAAAATTACAAATTGGAATGAGTTGAAACAAATTTTGTGCATCATAAAACATTAAATAAAATTTTATCATGTGGTTTTTGGAACGAAATCATTTGCCAAAACGGTTTAGAAATTATTGAAGAAAAAAGGCTTTTTTCGGTGAAATTTAGTGTAAATGGAAATTGGGGTAATACATTTATCTTTTCCCCACACCCACACACTTCACCATCACCCCTTCCCCTTGTGGCCGGCCCACTTTGACAGCCCCTCCCCCTCTCTCTCTCTCCAATCACCTCCTTTTTGAATAGAAAAGAAAAGAAAAGAAAAGAAAATGAAAGAAAAGTCAAAAGGGGTGTGGACTTGTCTTTTCTCCCCACTTTCTTCACCTCCCTCTCTCTCCTCACTCCCCCACAACATGGCTGACCCTTTTCCAGCAGCAGCCCCTACCCCAAAATCCCCCACAAAATTGCCTCAAAAATCCACAATTTTGCCTCAAAATCCTTGCAAAATCAAAGTTAATTCAAAATCCAAGCCTTACCCATTATTTCTTGGCTACTATAGCATGATTCTTAGTGAAAAGTTTTCATTTTGGAGGCCAAGATTTTGGTGCTAGATTCATGTTTGATCCCTTGATCATGAGGTATAATTTTAACCTTTTTCTTAAGTTGTTGTTAATTGCTTTAGGTTAGTTTAATTATATGTTTAAATAGGTTTTTATTTTAGTTCTAAGTGCATGGTTTGAAATTCAAGAGTGGGGTTTGAATTCAAATTGGGGTTTTGTTTTGTGAGATTAGGGTTGTGTGATGTAATTGACATATTAGGTTATGCTAAATCCAATTTAGATTGCTAGTTTGCATATTTGTTGATTTAAATTGTGATAATTATATAAATTGTAAACTAGGTTTTTAAAATAATTATATTCTTATGAGATAAAATTGAAATTATGGTTTCATGGCATTATTAATATTATAATGAGTGGTTTAATACCTTAGGTTATGCAAATCTAAGCTTAATTCTTAAATCGAGAATTTTTGCTTGAAAATTGTTAAAATTGGATAATTTGTAAACTAGGTTTTTGGGGTTTATGGAAAATGAGATTAAATTATGGGAATCATTTTTTTGACTTATTTAAGATATTTAGTGAATATTGTGGCCTCTAGATTCGTCTATACATCGAGTTTTGTACAAAAACGGTGATTTGTGCTTGCTAGATTTTCGGAAAAATGACTTTTAAGTGAAATTGGGGTTTTTATGAGTTTTAACCTAGTTTATATTAAAATTAGTGTTCGTGAATATGCAAATGAGTGTGATTGGATTTTTCTCGATGGTTTAACGTTTGTACATCGATATCGAGGGTTGGTTTGACTATTCTTGCATGCGTAGGCGATAGGTTTGGACCTATGAGTGATACGCGTGCCGATTTGATTTTCGTATGCCGTTTCGATTTCGAATTTAGTTTTAATGCGATACGGTGCGTTATGATATGTAGGTACCCCATGTGGACTTCGAGACGACCAGCAAGCGCGTGGCGACGTCGGCACCGGCGAGCGAGGACCAGGTGAGTCGATTTATATCTACGGGGAGAAGTCGGGTGGATGGCGTATAGCACCCCCGCAGTTCGTGGTGATGTATACGGACACGTATACACACATATATATATTGGTTATATATTGTTTGAGTTATTGATGATAAATATGGATATTTGGTGTTCTTGGATGATTGAGTGTCGCGAAACCCTAGAGTAGCGGTCGCACCACACTTGCACACACCCACCCATACTTGCATACTTTCTTCTTTCTTTTGTGCTTATTCGGGAATATATAGTTATGTGTTCACATAGGTATGGGACTGTGTGTTCACATACGGATTTGAGGATAGTACTTGGGATTTATGGTGAGTCGATGAGATTTGATTTGAGGCCGTGAGATCGGTGATATAGCAGGGTTCGTATTTGAGATACGACATGACGTTGTAGCGGGTCCTTGACGTAGTTTTTACACACGTGCATGCATACTTAGGCGATATCAGTATTGTACTAGACGTAGATCAGTACCAGATCATAATATTGATAAAGAGGATACCAGGTGAATAGTATGATGAATGTGATTTTGACCCGTACCCAGAATTGGAGGATGCCGTACGACGGATTTACGTACGAGCTATATCTTGATGATTGATCCGCACTCTTGACTTGGGATGTCTGATTATAGATATGGTATCGGATATGATATTATTGAGGCGGGATCACCGACTAATATATATTCAGGTATGTATATGTATCGACTCAGACGTTAGGCGGTTTCCTTACCTGTAGTCCAGCTTGTTAGCTTAGCCCTTTAGTTTAGTTTAGTTGTTAGATTAGATTCGATTCTTACCTATTTCAAAACTAACGAATCGTGGGTATTTTAAAAGACAGCCCAAGGGATCTTACGGATATTTCAAAAGACGTATCTTTTCATAAAAACACCGTAGCCCTATTTTCAAAACCCCATGATTCGTGTTATTTCAAAAGGCACCATTTGTAGGACTTATATTAGATTAATACTGATTAGTTATCGTTGTGTCTAGTATTCAGCTCCCGCACATTATTGCTGTTCGCTCTGCCTCGCATACTTATTTTGCTGCATATTCCATTATTGATATCATGCTGTTAGGACACCAGCACCATTACCGATGATGCGTATGTACCACGTACACCTACTTGCCGGCTCACACACATCTTCATCGGTAATTGCCATGTCACGTACACTTTAGAGAATATATTTGCTTGACTTAGCCTGTTAGTTAGTAGTTTGATATGATATTAGTGTACCTGCCTTACATGCCCAGTTTATTAATCATACATTGCAACTTGGTTATTGATACCATATGCATTCATTATCATTGACATATGCACTTGTGATGATTTCTTGAGATTTATGATATTTCTGGATTTCGGGGAAAGCCGCAAAATTTACGACTTATGATCTTTTAAAATATAAAATGTTGCGGTTTTCTAGTGATGTAAAGTATCGTCCACCATGAGTTTGCTGTGGTTTTCGAGATCCGTGTCGAGGAGTGAAGGAACCGTCACGGGTACATGGTGGGCCCGGTGCGGTACCCCGGGGCAAGAGGAATGTGGTGTTGACGTTGAGCCCGGCAGGGGAGCACTACCGACCGGTGAAATTACCCGACGCATCGGATATCCGGAGGATACCGTCGTGGTCTTGAGATGGATGGTAGGGGCCGGTCTGGACTGACGGCGCCCTAGATATTGAGATTGAGACATTGATATTTCGAGACAGTGAGATTTATGTTTTGTGTCGATGCTAGACACTGTTGATACTGATTTCATTTAGGATACCTCAGTTTAAAAATACGAAAGAAATCTCACTAATTTATGAAAACAGTTTCTGCATTTACATGTATTCTGTTTTCATGCATTCATACCTCATTCATATGATATATTGCTACCTGAGGCACTGACACGGGCACATGAGTTTACACTCAGGTTAGATATTTACCCTAGCCATTGTTATAGGCTGCATGTTATATACATTTTTGAGGCTATATTATGATCATTGACCTAGGATTGCGTTATTTATGCGATTTCTGTGCGTAGATGTTTTTCTACTCACGAGTTGGCAACTCACCCCCGTTGTGCCCCAGTTTCTTGCAGGTTTGCCGTACAGGTTTCATTACGGCTTTGCGGGCTCAGTTTCATTCGGGTGACTTGCTAGTAGGTGGGTTTTTCTTGTATCGTACCCATCATATTACCTTGTATAACATTATTCCGTTGTATCTAGTAAATTCCATCAACCAAACATATATTTATTGAGATAGAGGCCAGTGTTGTTTATTCTTTCGACCTTAGAGTCGCTCGTTATATTTCTGGTGGTTTTGAGTTTCCTTTTGAGTTTTGATCCTTGCCGTTGGCGTTGTATATTATATTGTTTGTGTGGTTGTGACCGTCGATTGACGAAGAGCTAGCTCCCGCTTGGGGATGCCCTTTTCTTGATTTCGTATACTATTCATGTTGTATCCCGTTTGGGGGCCAGTATTTACAAAGGAGACTCTGCCGAAATTTTCAGTAAATTTTTGATGTTTTAAAAACCGCATAATTCGGCTTATGCTATTGAAATTACTTGCTTTAAGTTGGTTTTTCCTGCACTCTACTACTTTTCTTGGTTTGGATTTCTGGGTTTTCGGTTTACTTAGATTACGTACGCCTCGAGACGTTCGTAGTTTAAGTGCCGGTCATGTTCCGTACTTTCGGGTCGTGACATTCTACATGAACAAGGTCTTAAAAGATCTTTAAGAATGAAGACTTTGATGGACATAGGAGAGATAATACCTCTTAAAAGATTTAATCTTTTAAAACAGAGCTTAGTCCCTGCAAAAATATATGTTGCAGCGCCACATGTGTTAAAAATAAGAACAGCCCATGTGATGAACATGTGAGCGCTCAAGCCTCAGCGGCCCTTGTGATGAACACGTAAGCGGTGCACGTGATGAACACGTGAGCGCTCAAGCCGCAGCAGCCCTTGTGATGAACACGTGAGCGCTCAAGCCTCAGCGGCCCACGTGATGAACACATGAGCGCCAAAGCTTCATCAGCGCAGCACGTGGCACTCACATGATTGAGTGCTAAGCACTGTTGGATGACATAAAAACCCAATACTTGGTCTTAAATGAACTGAGACCCTGAAGTTCTAAACTTCTTTGATTTTTAAATCAACTGAGCCCATATGCTCAAAATATTTATCTCGATTTTAGTCTTATATATGACTAACGATCCTTAATGAAATTTCTATGTTGATCTTAGTCCAAAACAGGGTTAACGATCCTTAGATCAATACAAGTATCTCTTGAACCGACGGACTTCAGTCATATAAGAAATGTTACCTTATGTTCATCCACGTTGGTAAATCATACTTCTAACGTGAAACCATATACCAAATCTAATATGTACGGATTTGGACTAATCTGCGCCCTACGGGCGACGACATAAATTATTGTCCGTATACAATCTAAGAGCAACCCAAAATAAACAACTTATAACAAAACACATAAAAGAATAGACTTGGAGTAAAGAAAGTTGTTATTTCTTAGTGATAACGTAATTAACTGTAGTGGCTTTCGCCTGCAGGAAAAAACGTCCCCACAATCAATAAACTCTTCATCTGTGAAGGAGCATCTGAAAAGTCAGATACAACGGTCGGATCTATCCAAACCTCCGATATACAGTACCATAAATCAACATGGTATTTTCGGAGAGATAGATAGATATGTTCCAAATAGCATATGCCCCCAAATTCAAGCTGGACGCGCTTCCCGCGCCTCAGATCATTTTCCGGTGATAAACAGATTCTGGCACGTCTGGTGGGACATTTTTCTCTTTCCACTCCACATTTCATGTGTCGTGTATTTTGCGATCAAAATCGTGGTATATATGTTTATAGTTGCCCTTGGGTGGTGGGATACTGAAGCTGGCATTTCTTCTCTATACAGAGATCAATGGATTTCACTTGCGCTAACTACAATTCAGGCGCTACCACATCCGGTGGAGTCAAGTATGGGCCACTCGCAGCCTCAACTCTCTGCATTCCGGCTCCTCAGGAAATGAATAGGCTTTTCTTATGGTCAATGCTCCCACCTCCTACCCTCGGAACCTCAACGTTAAAAGAGGAAGTTCAGAAGAAGTCTGTCTTTCACAGAGTGGCTCCTCAAGCTTCAGTTCTGCTAAAGGTGTCGGTCTTCCACCGATTGACTCCTACCAAAGGTCCCAAGCTATGAAGGGGGCATGATGAAGAAACCTCATAAGAAAATGAGGTGCCTGCCTCGAGAAATGCCCGACGTCGCCACTAGCGTCGAGTAAGACGAGCTGGGGACAGTTCTCTATCAGGGTTGACTCCCCATGCTCTAACTCCAATGGTGAATATTGTTGTTCTAACCGGAAACAGTTTCGAACTGCTGCGAAGGGTCAGAAAAATTTCCCCACTGTCGTACTGAAGAAGTCTCTACAGCCTGTGGAGATCTAAGAAGAGCAGAATCCAGTTCGCTCTCCAGAAAGACTTTCATCATCTATATATAAGGTGTGGAAGGAGGTGAAAACCCCCGTCGTTATCCACGACTCTTCTCCTGAGTTCAAATAAATGAAGCGTCAGCCAAATACTGACAACGCCCCTTCCGAAAACAAGGGGACTCATCCGAAGGTGGTTCCTGCAATGATAGTTCCACCTAAAACAGCTTCTTACAAAAGAGAGAGGCCGGAGAAGCTCCAAGCGACTGAGGAAAACTCCAAGGGCAGAGATTCTAAACACCCTAAGCCTGAGGGCATGGTAGTTCATACAGTCCATCTAGTGAACTTCAAAGATGAAAGCCGTGCTTTTGTTAGTCGCGGACCACTTACTCGGTCTCTGAAGTAAGGTAGCAGCAACAAGAAAATCTGCAAGAGATACTTACTCAAGCGGTAGAACTCATTAGTCCACCGCCTAAGGAAACCATGAGGACGCACCCGAAGAAAAGACAGAGCGGGAGTTAGATATTGACTTCCTGAAGCGCATCATCGAGAAGAAAGATAAAGAAGCAGCAAAGATGTCCGCTAAGATGAACAAGACGGCCCTCTTAATCCAGAATATGGCTAGAATGATGGCTCAATCCTAATCACCAGCGGAGGGACTGGCTCTGATACCATATTTGCACGATCCACCCCCAAACACAGATGGTATTGTCCGCTCTGGCTGAAACCGCACGGTTTTGTCCCTTTGAATGAACCAGACTCAAGATGGGGGCTAACTTCCCAGTAGGTCACCTATCCCAGAATTTCCCTAGCTCAAGAACGCTTAACTACAGAGTTCTTCAAACTCCGGAGTTCCGATTCATCCAAAAGGCGCCTCCGTGTTATAGGAGTGGTATCATTCCATTTATAGTTCTGATCGTGCTCTCTTTCGGAATGGAATTCGATACTCCCCATTGTTCTACAGTGGGTTCCCATGTGTATCCATATCGGTTACATCCCTACCTCGATACCGGATAACATCTCACTTCTCACGGGGTAGGTAGTATTCATCCCCAACTCCACGTAGGGTATTACATACATTGTCTCTCATTCCTTCGTATATGACGAAAATACTCCGTCAATGGCAGAAAATGACACTGATGAGCAGGGGGAAGGTACTATGCAAAGTGCTCTATATTTCCCGCAAGACGACCCGATTGACACGATGATAAAAGAAGCAGTCCTAGAGGATAAAGATAGCCTAAGACATGAAATGAACATTTATGAAAAGGTCAGGCATCAACGCCTAAGTAAGCAAGCAGCGGAAGGGACGAGTTATGTAACTCCCCGACTGAACCAAACGAGATGGACGACTATGTCCTTAAACTGGCATTCTGCCCTACAGCTTGGCATACAACCAACCATATACAATTCACGGGCACAAAAATCTATACCCCACGTATGTTCTCTGTGTTCCTATGGACCGCTATGTCCTTAAACTAGCATCACATCTTACGGTTGATCTCCATATTGCTCACCGTACACAATCCATGGGCATAAACGAATTATATCACCCCAAAGTGTCATCAGCTAGATATAGAGAAGTTGTGCTTCAAGTCTTACCGGCAAACGATGTTGGACTACCACTGATAGAGTTGCATTTAAGACCTCTTCTATTGGCCAACTAAATACCAACGAGGAGAAGACCCACTTAAAAGGTGCGTTGCAAAAAAAGGGTACGTCCACAAGTAGATGATAATCCGAAAAGGGTCCGTGAGTAAAAACATCAGGACTACCAGCAAGCTTATGAAAACCCGAAAGGGTGTAAACTCGTGAAAAGAAAGAAAAATGCACTTGCGAGATCCTCTCGACTTGTAAGGAGAAAACACCTGCGTGAGATATTTACGACGCACAAAGGAGAAACACACTTAGAAATCCTTACGATTCCTAAGGAGAGAATACACTTACGAGATCCTCTCCACTCGTAAGGAGAAAATACTTCTACGAGACCCTCACGGTTCGTAGAATCCAAAAGCGTTAGGTTACAGGGATCTAAATCGGTTTCTTAAGCCATTATATCCCCAAAACTGCCCTACAAGTAGTTCAATATCATCTCTTGTATACAATTCACGGACGTAAACAAATATGTTTCGACCAAGTCCCACCAAAGACGAACTATTGGGGTCAAAGTTTACACTCCTTTTGCCAAAATAAAATTCAAAAGTAAAAGGTCAAAGTCGAAGTGAATATGTCAAAGTCAACTCCCATGTCAAAGTGGGTCCAAATAATCCGTGTCCATCCCTAAGTAATTGGATCTGCGCCCAAGATGTCTCGAGCCCAAATGCAGCTGATCATCGAAGAGACTTTTTTTTATGTAACAAATAAATTTTAATGTAATTTTCATTATAAATAAATGTAAAGGGAATAGTCAAAAAGCCAAATAATTTTAAAACCCATGGCCTATATGCAAAAATAAATAAGCACATGGACATGAGAGGGGGAAAAAAGCCAAAGTTGTGAAGCCCTAAGGGCCCAAATGTAAATTGTAATGCCTATATAAGGCACCCATGAATCAATAAAAAAAAACCTCTCTCATTTTTTCTAGGATTTTGATACGTCATCAACTTTTTTCTCTCTGCCATTTTCTAACGTAGGTTTTCTTTCTCTCCATATAAAATTTTTTTTGAGAGGACCCTCTCTCTATTTTGAACATTTCATACCTAAGATCCCATACAAAAATAAAGATCTCTTTGCAATTTTTCTTCTATCGATTAAAATTCAGAAGGAGATAGAAGAGGCAGAGGGCAAGATCCACACTATATTGCAAAAAAAAAAAAAGTCAAAAAAAGGAGGCAAAGATTTTTTTTTGTTCAAGATCCCAAATTTTGAAGTCCCAAGAGAGCCTCCCTAGGCCAAAAGAGGAGAAGAACCCCCTGAGCTCCAAACCCGGGTTTAGTCCCTAAAACCGGACCTTTTGTCCCCTTCATACACCTGCGTTGCGCACCGCGTGCGCAGCGCATGCACCTGGTGCGCATCAGGAGCACGCCGCACATGCACCTGGTGCGCATCAGGAGTACGCCGCGCACGCACCTGGTGCGCTTGGTGTGCATCAGGAGTACGCCGCGCACGTACCTGGTGCACATCAGGTCAGCTCTGTGTGGACATACAGGTCAGCTCTGTATGGACATGCAGGTCAGCTCTGCGTGGACAACCTAAACAATATAACACAAGAACCAGCAACTGAAAATATTCTTTACAATTCAAACTCCTTGAATCTTCCAATTTCATATATTTTGAATCTGTCCTAATCCAAAAATTTTCAAGGTTATGGATTCCCCAAACAACAACAGCACAAATGACAACAACACTCCACCACCCTTACCAATTACACCTGCCGTAGCTGCTCTGATCAATAAGCATACAGTACTGCTTGAGGCAATCCGAAGCCTCCTGGAAGGATTGCAGCAGCAGACTACTATATTATTGAACCGACCAAAAGCGGAAGCAACCGGTATAAAACTCTCTGCCACCCAGATGGCAGGAGGAGCCCATCTTATACAACCTTCTAAACCCAAGAGACAAAAAGAAA
The DNA here is from genome assembly GCA_030015575.1 of Agapanthus africanus. NCBI lineage: Eukaryota > Viridiplantae > Streptophyta > Magnoliopsida > Asparagales > Amaryllidaceae > Agapanthus > Agapanthus africanus. Next base: position 33,340,491 of record CM057349.1, on the reverse strand, counting down.
CAATTAACCAGTCAAATCCAGGTTTTTGTTTCTACTGCAAGAAGGATGGACACTTATGGAAGGACTGTAGGCGCGCAAAAGGCCTGCGCTTAGTTTATGACGCATTCAATCACGGAATTGGAATCTGTCCTTATAGCGCAACTCAACTCACACACCCACCAACTATCCGCAGCGGCCAGCCATCCAGTCTTCTGCACCTCGTCTTGCACTCCCAGCTCCACCTCCTGTACTGCATACTCGCCAATTCCATCAGGCACTGAGGAACATGTCTCGAGGGCAGAGAAACATGCCCCACGGACAGAGGAATGTGCCCCTAGCTAGGAAGAATGTACCCCGGCGTCCGGCTTTCACATTAGCAGCCGTAGAAGCTAAGACTGTAATCCAAGATAACGTTGGTAGTTCTCTTCAACCTTTTCAAACCCTTGTATCACTTTATTATTTTTCATACACTATCAGTACTTCTATCATCAAACCTTTCCTTAAAACTGTTACACTTTCCTTCAACAAATTTCGAGGAAGAAATTTTTATAGGAGGGTAGAATGTAACAACCCTAACTTTCTGTACGAAATTTTTCAAAATACAGAAAAGAACACCTAAGCCTGAGCACAAGTTATAAGTTTGATTTGCTTTTGAACAGCAACAAAGAGCTTGTAGCTCACTGGTAAAGATCTTGCACTGCTATAGCACCAGAGTTCAAATCCCATCAGCCACATTATCTTTTTATTTTAAATTCTTTTAATCTTTTATAAGCCCAAGAATTTGCACGCGCACTACACGTAATAGGATAAGTTACAGAATAATCAAACAGGTGAAATAGGCTAATTAAAGCGTCGTGGACACGTGGCCCCAATCCAGACCCTATCCTCTCGAATCCGACCGGCGAGAATCCCTCCCAGACCAGTGCCGCCGGTTTTCCATAGCCCAAACCCCATTTTTTTGTAAACCCTAGACCCTTGGACTCCCCCAATAACTCCAGTATTATTTGTTTACTCTGCACATTTACAGAGCACAATAAAATTCACAAATTAAACCTATTTTATTACAAATTTTAATACACTCATTCACTACACCGAACCCTAGCTTTTCCTATAAATACCATCCCTCATATCACCCCTACCCACTCACAAATCCCTGCCAAAACTCTCAAGAAATTTCCAAGTTTCTATAGTGTGCAAGTGAAGTTAACGAAGGGTAAAACTCCGACGAAGTTCCGGCAACGACCCAAGGAGTTTCCGGTGACGAAACGACGCACCAGCACTTCCCCACTCTTTCTCTTTCTCCCCTCTACCTTATAAGCCAGTAAGTCCTATTTTCCCTCTCATCTTCATTTTTAAAAAGTTTCATTTTTAAAACCCAACGGAAGCGGAGTTAGTCCGACTTCCGATTCGGTTTTCTTTAAAAACTACACTTTTCTTTAACAAGATAAAACCATATTCTTATATGTTGATTAATAAACATTAAAAAACTAAATAAAATAAGTTTGACATCAAAATAATCATTTTTATGATATTTATCAAATTTTTACATAAAAATACCACAAACTATTCATTTCGACATTATAACCTTTATTCCTTGCTATACCTTTAGATAGTCCACGAGGTAATGACCTACCTCCTCACAACACACATATCTATCATAGCACGATGAATCTTGGGACAATAGAATACAGGAAATACGACTTTACAAATAAATCCCTTTAACTTATAAAACCGTTTTATTTAAAAAGTGTATTTAACTTTCCATGCAATTGAGCCTCTACAACCCATTTTGGGGACTCCGTTTGGGATGGTGCGGATTATCACACATCCTCGGCCTTAATATAGCGAGATGCAGACCTCCGCAACGAGCATTCGATCTCGACAGAATTTTTATATATTTTTCTTTAGAAAATGAGATTTTTATAAGAAAACAAATAAATTTATTTTCGTTAAATATGTATATATAAATATTACCAAAATACTTATTTATATATATATATATATATATATATATATATATATATATTATTCCATGTTTCCAAAACTCAAGAAAAGAATTCAAATATTACATGAAACTGCCATGATAATTCAAAACAATATTCATATTACAAATAAATACCATATATTATGAAATTAGGTTTTATTCACTAGAAATGTCATATTTATAAAATATACATCAATGAAAACCCTAAAGACGATAATTAAATACTTGAGGTGTATTTTGAAATTATACCAAAACTATTTTTACATAAAACCCCTCAAGTTATACTAAATTACAATAAGGGCCCTAGTAAACATAGGTTTAAACGGGACCAGTCTCTTGAGCCTCAGGGAGCCGGAGATATGGGTGCTTGCCTATTTAAGGTAGACAACTTAACAAACGGTGTTATCAACACGGTAATTGTCTTGGAAAAAGACACAAATCCTGCCGTCCATGTGCAGTAGTTACCGATAACACCAAAACAATCAGGATTTCAAGTTCTTTTAAAAGTGTTTGATTCAGACTGAGTCTCAATCTAATCAATCTAACTTGAATGTGATTCAAGTACAAACTACAATACAACATGATTCAATATAAATCTATCTATTTAATCTATATCAATCTGTATTGACCGAACCGAACCATGGATATATTCCATTTACATGTTCTTCCATTATATCCATTCCATTACTGATATCATGATTTCGGCAAGTCATACATCTATATAATTTATAATACAATACAATACAAACAATACAATCAAGACATCGCGGGGTTTATAAAGGGGTAGATTGGTACGGAAGGTGTTAAAAGTGGCACGAGACTGTAACCATAATATACCTAACCTGAATCTCCACTGCCGTTGTACCGTGGCTGAACGGTTCCTTTTGCTCCTTATACCTTAGTCCACGGGGAAAGTTGGACTCCTCTCGTATACACTGGCATTTTCTGTACCAAACTACAAACAACTACGTTAACATAACAATCAATACTATAATAGTTATACTCTCTCTCTCTGTCTATTCTACTTCTCCCTCCTCTTTGGGACTTACCGAGCGATTTGTTCACTGAAGACATTCTCTTTCTTCTTCTTTGGAATGTCGTCAGGTGATCCGGACTCAATGGAGATCGAACCCAGCAGCGAGAACTTGGATTAGTTTACTGAAAACCCGGAGTTTTAGATTCACTTGTACATTACATTTCATTTTCATTTCTGTTATGCCATTGTTTAGGCATTGCTTTCATTCCATATATTTTCATTTCAGTTGTATTGTAAAAAGAATGTTTAATAAATAAAATTGCTGTTTATTTACATCTTGTCTCTTGTGTACATTTTATTTTATATTGCTTAGATACGCTTATCGTGTTTACTTTTGAGTAAATACGTAGCGGCCTCGTCGCGTCCTCTGCCCGTATACTGGGAAGCGGGGCGTGACATCGAATTTCGAGGGCGGCTGTCTTCTCGTTCTCCTGCCGCAGCTGAAGGCACAGATCCTCCGCCTCCGAAGACGATTCCCTACCTTCCTCATGGCCGGAGCAATCTCCTCGGTTTCCATGTTGACGATCAGGGTGCAATGTTGGAGGACCTAAGGAAAGCAGCAGATGGATTTAGAGGTGTTACGACCAAGAAAGGGCACTTAAGATAATACTTAAAAGGATACCGACCTGAACTGCCTCCTGAGCAATGGCGACCACTTGGGCCTTTAGGGTCCCCCGGGGAATCTTACCCCCGGCCGACTGCTCCATGTACGCGAGTAAGCTATCGGCGACGGAAAGCCCCGAGGGGACCATGAAGCAGACGTCCCTTTCCTGCACGGGGATCCCTTCAGGGATCTCAGTCGACGGCACGTGGGAGACCATCCTTTTCCTCTTGAGGGGAACCTTGGTCCCCTCCCCCTCCTCCCTCGCCCGGGCTTCCGGGTCTCGCGCGTACTTCTGGATACCCCCGCGGTGGTCATCGGGGGTTCAGGGCGATGCGGAAGGCCTCGCCGGTGGTTCTAGCCTCAGGGCCGAGCTCGGTCCAGCCCGGGACAAGCTCACACCCCCGGCCTTCTTCTGGGACGTAGCGGCTATGGCAGCTAGGATCCTTGTTCGGTCCATTTGTCCTGCAAAAGGAAAATACATAGAAATGTTAGTGATGCAAGAAGGGAAAAAGGAAATTATTCAAGTTTAAACAGATCGTCCAAGCTCCTAACTTACCTAAGAAGCGCGCGGGGCTGAGCCCGGCCCAGCTAAGGACCTGCTCGGAAAGCAAGACGTTGGCCCACTGGATCGGCTCCCACATGGACACCGTCCTTGCTTCGGGAGAGGACGACTGCTTCGCCTGCGGGCAGTCGACCCTGTGTCACTGTATAAGCACAGGCCAATCCTCGCCCTTAGGTGGCCCGACGAATACAAACTTCTCCTTCCATTCGTGAATGGAAGAAGGAACGACTACTACTCCCGACCCGGCCGCCCCCTCCTTATGTTTTTTGAAAGAAATATATACCCAGCTCAGCTCATCCTTGCGGGTGCCAGGGTGATTTTTGTAACAAAGGAAGGAAGTAAGAAGAGTCAGGCTGAAAGGGATAGCGTCAAGTTTCCACCGGACCAGGAACCCTAGGAAAATTCTCCACGAGTTCGGCACTAGCTGGCCCGGGGCAAGTTGGAAGCAACGAAGTACCCCACATACTTCAGGTAGAAAGGGCAGACGCATTCCAGCCCAGAATGCATCCAGGTACAGGGCAATCTCCTTGCCCTGCACCTGATCCGCCTTTTCATCCTCCCTAGCTAAATGAAGAGAATAGTTAGGGGGAATGTGGAAGCGAGCCCGAATCGCGGTAAGCTAGTCCACATTTCTCAAGAGGAAAGGCGCATCATGAGCGTTCCTGATGCGCACTTTGGAGGCCCTTGTCGTCACCTGGCGACGAGTGGCGCGGGTAATCCTAACTCTATGGGGGGAACCCGATGCAGATGGGGCCAACCGAAGAGGCGGGAGAAGACACCCTGGACTCGGCTCCAACAACAGGAACCTCATCGCCCAACTCGACCCTAACAACTTCTGCAGACTTCTCGGAGAAAGACATCTAACCTGATTCAAAGGAAAGGTTTCGTCGAGAAGAGGCGCATGAGATCTGATTTGAAAAAAAGGAGGAACGCCGAGCAATCTTTCGCAACGAAGGGAAATAATGGCGGAAGTTTTAACTCTAGAGGGGTTCCCCTCCTATTTATACAAATCATGGGGAAGCATCCGACGACCCTGGTCATTTCCCGCCAAAACGAAGAGTTGCGGCTGCCAGCCGTCGAAGCCCCACATGTCGAAAGACCATTGGAGACGTCCCTTCGGCTGCAGGCGACAGTGACAGCTTATCGCATCCCCCAATCCGTGTCGGACATGTGGCATGCACCTCAACAGACGTGCGGGCGAATCGGCGCCCCCTCTTTAAAGCACGATCCTTTCCCTGATCCGCTGATGTCATCGAAAATGCACGCGAAGATCCAAGTGCCCGGGATACGCCACGCAGACTTATAAATCCGAACGATGCAACTACCCTACACCGAGTAGCCCCGGGTATCCGCACCGATAGATTTTTGGCAACAGTCTGCGCCCAGAAAACCGATCAGACCACTCTCGACCCGACTCATAAATAGGTCGGGACGAGAGTGTGGGGTTAATGATGATACTCATAAGTGGGAATTCCCCAGATCATGACACGTGGTAGATGACGTGTCCCGGGGCTCACAGGACAGGAGCAAACACGATACATTGAAAGCATTCCCCAGGCATTCGACTCGAGGATTGACCCGACCTTTGATGGCCTCCCAGAACACTCCTATGCCCACCTTGAAGATAACCATCGGCTCGCCTTCGAGTCCTCATACACGATGAGCTTCCTCAGCCCTCCCTGCTCGCCTCCGAGCTATCACAGAACCGAGCTTGCTCGGCCTCCCGCTCACCTCCGAGCCTCCCGCCGAGCTAAGCCTCCCCGGTTGTACCGAACAACCAAGAACGCAGAGCCCAAGCACCTTCGCCACGGCTCCGCGTATCTCGCCAGGAGCGAGATATCCGCCATCCAATATCCCGCGTTCCACGCCGTCATATCCCCCCAGTAACGAGCGTCTCGCCATTAATGTAGGGATCCCGTCATTCACGCAGGCGTAACGTCGGGGGCGTAACTGACGGGGAAGATCTCGCGCCAGCTCGCTCCAAGCGACCACTATAAAAACCCCTCTCTCAGATGACTTAGGTAAAGCATTTTCAATCCAACATGCCGCTACTCTGCTCAATTTGCTCGGCTAACTTGATTGTCGGAAGGTCCACGATGGTACAACCACCCCGAACTTCTTTGCAGATAGCTTGACTTCATCCCAAAATCAACCCATTGAGATCCACACGTCCAAGAAGACAACCTTCAACACCAATCTCAACCCTTCATCAACACTCGCGACAGATCGACGTAGGACAACATCTGAAGGAGATCCAGACCTCCATCACTGGGGGTTATTTTGTCGGATGATAGCCGACGAAATAAACCCTCCCTCCGACGAAATAGATGTGTTTTTCTTGTAGTGGGACCGTTGGATCAGTGGTGACGGATCAATGGTGATCGACAAGATTTCATTTGAGTTTTGGTCATGCTTTAATTATTGTTATGGAAATAGATATATGTTCGAGAATGGATTGATTTTTCTAATTTTTATGTGATTTGTAATTTTCCTAATGAAAATTTGGTGAGAATAGAAGAGAAACACAACGTCAAAATTGTATGTACACCGGTGCCATATTTATGTAGACCTTCATCTAGTCATGCTAATCACTATGGCATCTTATTCTCGGAGTTGGACTCCTGCGGACATCTAAGTGCTTAATGCTTCATTTTTGTTTTTCTTCAACGGTGGATGAGATAATTTCAGGGTATGTGTTTGTATAAATCAACATATGTTATACTAGATTTTTTGTACGTGCCACACACGTGGATTGCTACCTTCTTGTAAATATTAAATATTTCTTCATAATAAATTTCTGAATGCTCTTATCATCCACGGATATAATAATTTTATGGATATTCTTCCGAAACTAAATCAATCCTAATTTTAGTCATCACATGGCATTGTAAGTCGAGTCTTTAATAAAAAAAATTAAAATAGAGCATTGAGCTATGGAGCAACAGTTTTCTTATCTTCTTGACTTTTTAAAAATAATTTAAAAAGTATTTAAAATTCATGTCTTATATTTGAAAAAAGAGTAAATTGTCAAAATTCTCGGCATATGAAGGGATTGTCTAAAACCCCGAAAAAATTTCCTTCAATATTTGTATGAGGGGATTTTTTTGACAACCGGAAACTTTTTCAAGTGCTTTTGACAACTGCTCAGACCACTATTTTTTATTGGCGGGAAAACTTGCCTGGGGGATTTTGACCTTTACCTTTAAAAAAAGATGCAAACTTTTAAATAAAAATAAGCTTTTTAGCATTAACCACCATGTTGTTTACCTAAATTGCCCAAAACCACACTCATGTTTAAACTCATCATCAAAATCCCGAAACTCTTAGTTTGTTACATATAAACCTCATGTCGTTATTTTAACGTTGTTAGCAAATGAATCAGTCACATGACTCATCATGTGACTGCATTTTGTATTTTTATCATGAAATTACCTCTCCTTTCATTATATTATTAATGAAGGAGATCGAATCTATCATTCATTCATGAATTGAGCTTTCCGTATTCATCATTAACATCGATATTTCAGTGGATTTTGACGGATTTTCATCAACGTCGATACTGAAAATTAGGATCATTGCTTTTCGGAAATTAAATGATACAGATATATGAAGTTTTATTAAGGAAATAGGGGTATTTGGGTCACATATTTCGATAATTGACCGGGGTGATCTATAACAAAGTGAGAGTTAGGATATGACAAACGAAAAATTAGAGTAATTTGCTTATAAGAGTAGTAAGTAATATCATACAAATACATAAATATTTTCACATGCTACACACAGAAATTGCTAAAGTATTTATTATTTGAAAAACAAAATTGATAATCGCATATGTGCCATGGTTAAAATTTAAAATGTTCTATATCTTTAAAATTTAAAATGTCCTATATTGATTTATCATTATTTTTTGAAACAATAAATATATTTTCAAGGAAAATAAATAATTGGCATTTAGTATATAAAATTTATTAAAATCAATTCAAATTTGCCATTTAAAATCAAATTTTGGCAAAAACTAAACTTTATAAACATAAACTTCATAAATCTTTAAGCCATAATGGTATTTTTTAACAAAACTTTTTTAAGAAAATAAATCAGTATATTTGTTAGTAATTTTAATTCTCACTATTTTAACGTTCGTTTAAAAAAAATTATCGTTTACTATTTAATTTTTATGAAATAACGTGCCTATCACGTTTAAAAAACTAGTAATAGTAAAAGTAAGAAAGATAATTACTTTGGTTTCATTTTGCCAAGAAATTGAAAAGGCAGGAAATAGACGTAGACAGGCCAACAATTTAAAATCAAGTATGGTTTATCTCCCAATAGCTATACCTCAATTGTCATGGGCACTTCCCTCTTGGGGCGAGTGCGGAGTATGAACCCTACCTATTGAGGCAAAATTAACACATTTGAGGCAAATTCATGGATGCGTGTGTATTGTGTGTTTATGTGTGATGTGTGCGTGGGCGTGTCGTGTGTCTAGGTTAGGGCTTACAGGCCAGTGCTAAAAAAAGAGTAATAAATATCTTAAAAACATCAAGCAGTTGGAATTACATGAGATTGTTGCAACGACGACCAACGTACAAGATTTAGGGATATTTGTAACCACCGGTCGATAGCAATTTTTTTTTTGGGGAATGAAACTGTTCCATAAGCCCTAACCTATGCACACAACACATCCATACATACATCACACAAAAAGACGTAAGGGACCCACGAATTTACGCCGAAAACGTTTTTATGTCCCCCCCTCTTTTGGCACTAGCATGTAAGCCCTAACATATACTCCCAACACATCCACACATACATCACACACAAGTATACAACACAGACGCGTTCAGAAGACCCACGAATTTGCCCGGAAAGCATTAATTTTTGGTTAATTTTTCTCATGGGATTCGAACCCCGCGCTCTAGCCAAAGGAAAAGCACTCATACTAACTGAACTATAGCTGATCGATAGCAATATTACATGAGACTTATGAGGGAAATGGTTTAGGTCCCAGAAACCATGGGTTTAACTCCCTACATACACCAGCCATGCACTTTGCATTTTCAATATTCATATGCTATCCGTAGAGAATAATATTGTTTCCACCTAAACAACTGCATTTACCAAAATAAAGGTACTATATATAGCTTAAAAGTACTATATATATATTGCTTGATAATTACTATATTTAAATTACTTATGTTTACATACTTAATTTCAGGAAAAAATTACACTCCAAAATTTTCTCAGACTTATAATAATTCTTTCTTCCAAATTACCTTCAATCATTGGTAATTAATTTAAAATACCTTTCCTCCAAGGCATCGCATTCCCACACACTCCTCTTGAGGGAGAGGAAGTGAGGGGAGGGGAAGTGTTATGGCAAACCAAGCAATGCTTGTTATCAAGAGTCTTAGATTTATAGCATATTTTTTATCCCCCAAAATATAATATTTCTAAGTTAAATTTTAATATCACCCTATGCTAACATTCACAAATAATGCATCAAAACAGAACCTTTCATGTATTTTAGTCAGAATGGAGGTTCAATTTTCTATTACAATCCACTGTAAGATAGATTTACGTCGCTGAAGCAGCAAAGCCAGCAGCAGAAGGAGAGAAAAAATAGAACAAAGGATCCCTAAGGTTTTTACTTAGTGATGAGGCTATTGAATGGGAACATCCCGGACTGCGACACGTAGGAGATGACGTGTCGTCGGCGCATACCCTCTAGACCCGTGGAGACTACGACGGGGAATCAGTGCGGCAGATTACGAGTCTTCCTCGGGACCACGTAACAAGATGGTACCCGACGGAGTACCCACCATATGCACTCAGGCAGTCGAGACTTCTCGGCCTCCTCGCTCGACTCCGAGCAGATACATAGCTGAGCATCCTCGGCCTCGTCCGACTCCGAGCTACCCACCGAGTTGAGATTCTTCGGCCTACCTATCCAACTAGAAGCACGGAGCCGAAGCACTTTCGTAATGGCTCCACGTATCTCGTCAGAATGAGATTTCCGCCGCTCCACGTTCCGCATCCCATACTGGCACGTTTCTCCATTAACGAGCGTATCTCGCTATTAATGGGCGTGTTTGTCACGACCCGAAAGTATGAAACGTGACTGGCACTTAGAGTCTCCTTTGTAAATACTGGCCCCCAAATGGATACAACACATGAAAATACATATAAATAATGAATAAAGGTATCTCCAAGCGGGAGCTAGCTCTTCGCCAAAAGAGGAATCATAACCAAAAGCAATATGTATATCATAATAGTGCAAAATAAGCATATAAAGGCACGCAAATAAGAAAATATCATGTTGGCTCAAGTGAGCATCCACACCAGAGATAGAATACATACAAATCTCACAAGCTCACCATCTAAGTTCAATGTACGAAGGGTAGATAGAGTATACTAGATACAAAATAAAATACATGGCGGGGCCAAAAGAAAATCCTCCAAAACCCACCTACGAATAAGCTGTAAGTCAATGCAACGAAGCAAAAAGAAAGTACGCCCGCCGCTACTATGCTGACGGGTCAGACCTGTAAGATACTGTGGCACAACGGAGGTGGGTTGCCAACTCGTGAGTAGTAAGTAACATCTAATAAGCCTATCGTAAGTATGCACGCAAATGCGTCACAATCTATATATATCAATATGATACGATGTACTAGCATGAATGCAGCATGAATGCATAATCAAACCCGAAACCTGAACTTGTCTGGTATGAGAAAATCTTTATTTTTATCTTAAAAAAATCTCTGCGCAATAAACTGAAGTATCATCAATGAAATCAAAAGAAAATCCGTGTCAAGTATCGACACAATATATATATCTCAATATCTCAATATTTCAATATCTCAATGTCTCAATATCTCAATATCTCAATGTCTCAATATCTCGGGCTCCGTCAGTCCGGATCGGCCCATATCATCAAATCTCACGATTACGGTCGGTATCCTCCGGATATCCGCCGCGCCAGACATCACCGGTAGGTAGCCTACCCCTGCCAGGCTCATCGTCTATAACTCGAGCTTCTTGCCCCGGGGTACCATACCGGGCCCACCATGTACCCAAAATGGTTCATCCTACTCCTCGAATCGGGTCTCGAAAACCAACAGAAATTAGGAAAACTCATGTGGAAGACACATACATCATATCATGAGAAAACAGCAACTTGCATTTTTAAAATGATAACAGGTTTATAAAATTCTTGCGGTTTTCCCAAAAGTCCAGAAATCTCATAAATACTGAAATTCTCGAGAAGAATCACAATATATAAACATGCCGGTGATGATGGATGTTTATGATACGATAGTATATACCATGCAATGTATGACCAGAAACTATGTATGGATTATGATACAATGAGGTATGTATATGTGACTAGCCATCCTACGTATCAATGTTGATGAATGAATATACAATTATCAGTTTACATATCATATATGACGCAAATGGTTTAGATACTAATTTAAGCAAGTTCTATAGTGTTCGTGGCATATCAATTACCAAAGGCGTGTGTGTTCGCATGAATAGTGCACGTGCGGCATGAACCAATGATAATGGTGTAGATGTCCTATGGGATGATATCACATATATACATATATATAAGATGATGCGATACGATGAGATGAATAATTAGGACACTACGCATATAAATGCAAGTACTACTAGTAATCCTAAACTATTGGGCGCCTCACACCATCCAGACGATTCTCTATAGATGTGTATATCTACTCACCGGGACGTCTCGGCCAATCTGATCCGATTTCAGCCTTGCCTTTCCGCGCCATGTCCGACGTCTCTGCACCCGATTCTAGAATCGCACGCAAGTAAATAAGAGGATAAATATATAAATGGTCGCGGACACAAACGATACAAATCAACTAACACGCACTAACTAGACGCGCACGCACTAGGTGCACAAAACGCGCTCACGACAACACCACAAACCACAATTAGGGTCGCTATACGTGACAACTACCAAGCCTACAACTCGATCATACCAATCACGCATTCACAACAAACCCAATATTATATGAAATAGGTTGTAGATCAGCAAAACCTCAAATTTAATTAAAATCGATTTATTCTAAAAACCTAGTAAGTATCACCTAATTATTTTAGTGTAAATCTAGATATTTTAGCAAATCTAGTGGCCACAATATTCACTTAATATCTTAATTAGGCTACACAATTATTAACTAAATTTTAATCTCACATATTTTAGATTAATCAAGAAATTAGTTTGCAAGAATATATAATTTGGACAATTTTAAAGTAACAATTTGCAAATTAACAACTAGACTAGATTTTGCAAGTGATGACCTATACTTAGTTAACTTGATTCATTGATAAAAACCATAATTTAAACTCAAACCCTTTTCTTTAGAATTCTAACTTTCAATTAAAATCATATTAACACTTAATTTAAAATGAAATTATAAAAAATATGAACAAAGTAACCATTTGAGTAAGGTTATAGCTCAATAATTTTGGAGATCTAACATGTAAACTTAGCCTCAAAAAATGCTCTCTTGCTTTAAGATACAAGCTAGTTTGGGCCAAGGAAATAATGGGTGAAGGTTTAACTATGAATTAGTGGGAATTTGTGTGGATTTTTGATGGAATTTTGAAGATTTTTGAGCGGAAAAGAAGTGGAGAAATGGGGGAGCTGCTGCTGCCAAGGCTCGGCCAGAGGTGAGGGAGAGAAAGAGAGAGTGAGGGTGTATGTGTGTGTGTGTAGAATCATCCCCAATTATTACATCTATTAAGTAATTTCTTAATTAATTTAATTTCCTAATTAATATTTTTCCTAGGATTCTCTAGAAGCATGGAACCAAGTTGAGAAAAAAAAGAACATATTATAAACTTGTTATTAAGTTGTTATGGTTCAAAATTGTGTGCTTAACCCATTCTAATTTGTAATAATCACTAATTAATTGTATAAGTGAAAGCTTAAAATAATATTTAAAAATAATTAATTAAGAAAAATATTTAAGTAAACTAGCAATTTATAAGTGACTAAATAAATACCAAATACTAGTAATTACGTAGCTAAAATAGGTATAATTAAATTTATGTTGAAAAATAATTATATCTTTGTTTTTACGGAAAAACACGTATTATCACCAAATAATACATAATTAACCTGATCGAATTTTCAGAACGTTACAATCTTCCCCCCTTAAAAAATTTCGGTCCCCGAATTTAAAATCTAACTACGCGTTTCCTCAAAAAGATGGGAATATTTCTTCCTCATCTCGATCTCGGCTTCCCACGTGATCTCTTCGCCGCTCCGGCCACGCCAAAGAACCATTACGGTCGGTATGTCCTCGGACCTCGGTTTCTTCACCTGCCGATCTAGAATGATTATCGGCTACTCGATGAAAGAAAGATTGCGCTCCAGCTGGATCGTCTGATACTATATCGCGTGAGAAGGGTCATGAAGGTACTTGCGGGACATCGATACATGAAACACGGGATGAACATCTGGGAAGCTGGGCGGAAGAGAAAAACGATAAATAACTGCACCGACACTCTCGAGAATCTCTAAAGGGAACCACAAACCTGGGACTAAGCTTTCCTTTGTTTCCGAATTTCAACACGCCCTTCATCGGAGAAACCATTAAGAAAAACATGATCTCCAACGGCAAACTCAAGTTTGTGACGACGTCCATCCACATAAGATTTCTGCCTGCTCTGGGCCGCTCTCAACCTATCCCGAATCAACTTAATCTTTCGGTCGTCTCCTGCATAATCTATGACCCCAAATACTGCTCTTACTGAGCTCTGTCTAACAAACGGGCGATCGGCATCTCCTCCCCTATAACGCCTCGAAGGGTGCCATCTGAATCGTCTCCCGGAAGCTGTTATTATAGGAAAACTTTATCAAGGGCAAATGACGATCTTAACTGCCACCGAAAACTAGAACGTAAGCTCGGAGTATGTCTTAAAGAGTCTGAATGGTCTGCTCTGATTGATCGTCGGTCTGCGGATGGAAAAACACACTGAAACCCAATTGGTGCCCAAAGTCTCTTGAAGTTTCTACAATAGTCGGCTGGTGGACTGGATGCCTCTGTTGGACACAATTCAAGTCGGAACGCCGTGTAGTCGCACAATCTCATCAACATATATCTGAGCATACTGAAAATCCGAAAATGATCTTGACTGGCAGAAAATAAGCTGTTTTTCGTCAATCGGTTTACTATCCCCCAAATAGAGTCATACTCTTGACTGGTCCTGAATAGACCCATAATAAAATCCATAGATATCTTCTCCCATTTTCGCTCCGGAGTGGGCAAAGATTGTAACTCTCCTGCCGACCTTTGATACTCGGCCTTGACTTGCTTACAAGTTAAGCATCCCGAAATAAAATCTGTGACATCTCTCTTCATCCCTTCACACTAGTAGACTTCTTTCAAATCATAATACATCTTGGTGGAACCCGAATAAATACTATATGTCGAATGGTATGCTTCCTCTAAAATCTCGCATCTCAGTATCTCTGGTACACACATTCGATTCCCAAACCGTCGTATTCCTTGATCATTAATCACGAACTGTGAATCTCTGCCCTGTCGAACCTTCTCCATTATCTCTGACAAACGAACGTCATCGAACTGTGCTTCATGGATATGATCAAGTAACTGTGGTTGTGCACGGACACGGGAAAGTTTTCCCCCGGTTGACGTAAACTCGAACTGTACTCGGCCGTCAAATAGAATCTGCCAATCTGCCGTCAAATAGAATCTGCCAATTTGCCGTCGGCTGTCTCTAAACTGTGCTTAAGCAAGATAAGCTATCTCCGGACCTCCGACTCAAAACATCTGCTACAACATTCATCTTGCTTGGACGATAAAGAATCTAGCAGTCATAGTCTTTCACTAGCTCCATTCATCAGCGCTGTCTTAAATTTAGATCTCGCTGCTGAAAGATATACTTTAAGCTTCTTGTGGTCCGTAAATATCTAGCACGGCTCGTCGTATAAGTAGTGTCTCCAAATCTTAAGTATAAAAATCACCGCAGCCATCTCTAAGTCATGCGTGGAATTGTTCTGCTCGCGCTTCTTCAACTGCCGAGAAGTATCGCAATAACCAACAAAACCGCCTGATCCTGAAGGCAAAAATAATATTGGCGCCGTAGTCAAATGAGTCTTTAACTGCTGAAAGCTTTGCTCGCATGCCTCGGTCCAAAAAAAAGAAACTCGCTTCCGTGTCAACCTGGTCAACGTTGCAACTATTTGTGAAGAATCTTGTATGAAACGTCAATAGTATCCGTCCAAACCCAAAATGCTGTGAACCCGCATCACTGATACAGGTCTAGGCCAGTGCTGAACGGCCTCGATCCTCTTCGGTTCCATACTTACTATCTCTCGTAACTACGTGACCCAAGAAGTCAGCACTATCTAACCAGAAAACACACTTGAATAATTAAGCGAATAGCTGGTATTCCCTCAAAGTTTGTAACGAAATCCTCAAATACTGCCCAGGCTCCTCTCGGCTCCGGAAGTATATTAAGGTGTCATCAACAAACATAATAATAACTGATTAAGAAACGGCCTGAATATACGGTTCATCAAGTCCATAAACGCTGCTGGGGTATTGGTGAGCCCGAACGATATCACCGAGAACTCATAATGCCTGTAACGTGTGCAAAAAGCAGTCTTCAGAATATCATCCTTGTTCGCCGTCGAAAGACACGACCGGGACGTTGGGATGTCAGGCCTGAATTTTGGGGGTAGATGCTTTTTGGTTTTATCCGTCCACTTCTCCGAAGATGCCAAGTTGATTTATGGCACCATGTATCGAAGGTTTAGATGAATGCGGCCGATGTAGCATACTTTGTCAGATTCCCCCTCATTGTGAGGGTTTTTTTTATTGTGGGGACGCTCTTCCCTGTAGGCGCAAGCCCCTGCAGTTAATTACACTACCGCATCGCGGTAACCACTTTCTCTTTCTCCAGATGGTCACTTCATGTCGTGTATGTTTGTTTTATTTTTGGTTGCCCGTGGATTTTATACGGAGACTAATTTATGTTGTCGCCCGTAGGGCGTGGATTAGTCCAAATCCGTATTTTCTTAGATTTGGGTTTGGGTTGGATTTAAGAATCGTTAATCTCATTTGAGGCTAAAATCAACTTAAACGTTTGTTAAGGATACATTAGTCTAATTTTAGACTAAGATCTACTTAACAGGATCATTTAGATCCAACAAAAGAGCATTTGGACTCTATTGTTTTAGTTTAGGGACATTGCGGTCCATAAGTTTAAAGACATCATAGTCCGTGATAGTTTAAAGACGTTATAGTCTGTAAAGTTTAAAGACATCATAGTCTATGAGTTTAAGGACCCCACAGTCTATAAAGTTTAAGGATATCATAGTCTATGAGTTTAAGGACCCCACAGTCCATAAAGTTTAAGGACATCATAGTCCAGTGTAAAGACGTCATAGTCTGTGTGGTTTTGGTTCAACCGTTTGGGGATGCACTAAAAGTTATTGGTTATTGGGACCCTCCATCTCTCTGAAGACGTTGAAGAATTACAACGATATATATCAGAGGGATGAAGAGATATACCCTTGAACCAATGTCGGTTGGGAGATATGTAGTCAAATTTGGGACTAAGATCAGTTAAAAAGATTTATGAGCATATGGGCTCAATTAATCTAAATGAGGGATCTGTGGCCAACTTGGACTCGGCCCACTCAGTTAAAATGTTGAACATTTAGCAATGCTGAGTATTGGTTTGAGTTCTGACAATTTTTTTTTGTCTTTTATTGAGTGTTGAGCACTCATTATAGCTCTGGAGTTTTTATTTAAAGAACATTTAATGTTCCCTCAGCGTACTCGTGAGGAGCATGTGGCGCGCTAGGCGCCAGTTAATGAGTGTAGAGCACTCCTTGTGAAATAGCGCACGCATGAGGAGCACGTGGCGCGCTTGGCGCTGAGCGCCAGTTAATGAGCGCAGAGCGCTCCTTTTGAAATAGCGCACACGTGAGAAGCATGTGGTGCGCTTGGCGCTGAGCGCCAGCCTTGAAGCGGTGGACGCTTCTTTGAATTGGAGCGCTAGAAGCGCTGTGCGCCAGTTTTAGAGCACTAAGGCGCTTCTTTGAATTGGAGCGCTAGGAGCGCTGTGGCGCTGTGCGCCAGTTTTAGAGCGCTGAGGCACTTCTTTGAATTAGAGCACTAGGAGCGCTGTGGCGCTTTGCGCCAGTCTTGGAGCGCTAAGGCGCTTCTTTTTAATTTGGAGCGCTAAGGCTCTTTTTTAGGCAACTTTGATCAGTTCTGCGCTCTGAGAATAAAATTCTCGTTTATAAGAGACCTTGTCTCGTGGGTCTAAGAATAAAGTTCTTATTTTTATAGAAGATGTTACAATCTCTTATTTTTTGTGAAAAGCTTTGCCTTTATGGATCTGTGATCTTAAGAGAATTGAATTCTTCTTCCCCCCTTTTTATGATGAGATGTTATGGTCACTTTTGTGAAAGATGTCTGTCTCATAAATCTATAATTTAGAAAAAGAAACTAAGTTTCTCTTCATTTGATGAGATACTTTGATCTCTCTATTTTATTTACCTTAAAGAAATTCTTCTTCTTCCGAGAGCTTGCTCTTCTTTTTAAAATTTCTCAAAGTTTGTGTGTGTGTGTGTGTGGGGGGGGGGTTCCTCTATGCAAGACTTGAAGTCTTGAGTCCTTTATATAGGGGAAGCTGATTTGTTGAATCAGTTGAAGAGACATTTTCTCTAATTGATTTGGGGATGTTTCCCACCGTTGGATCTTTGATCCTAGAGCTTTTGTTTTATAAAAGTCAATCTTCTTGTTTTTAACAAGATTGGGAAAATATTTTCCCATACAGAACTTATTCTGTATCTTGGTGATTTTTAATCACCAATGGATTTTGATCTAACGGTGCTCTAATTTTCAGAGGTAATCTGATAATTTTTAATCATCTTTGTTGGATCTTTGATCCATGGGTGGGGAACATTTAGTTCCAGCGCTAGCGCTCTCGTGCTTTGCACGTGAGCGCTGCATCAGAGTCTTTGACTCTTAGCGCAGGCGCTGCTAGCGCTGGCGCTGCTACCGCGAGTGCTCTCGTTCTTTGCACGTGAGCGCTGCATCAGAGTCTTTGACTCTTAGCGCTGGCGCATTTAGCGCTGCTTCATTTCAAATTTAAAAATTTGAACAGAGTTTTGCTCTGATTGGGGGAAATAATCCTCTCGAACCCGCAACTGATGGTAGCCTGATCGCAAGTCATTCTTCAAGAAATACCCCGCACCCTGGAGCTAATCAAATAAATCGTCGATGCGAGGTAAGGGATATTTTTTCCGCACAGTAACCCGATTCAACTGACAAAAATCGATGCACAAATACAACTGCCGTTTTTCTTCTTGACGAACAGGATAGGAGCACCCCCAAGGTGACACACTCGGATGAACAAGCCCTTTTATCTAACAAATCTTGCAACTGATCCTTCAATTATTTAAGTTTCGTCGGGTCCATCTGATATGGCGGTATAGAAAAAGGCTCCGTACCGGGAATCAAGTCAAAGCAGAACTCAATATCGCGCTCTAGCGACAAATAAAGCAACTTGTCAGGAAAGACATCTTGAATTTCCCTTACAATCGGGACCTGGTCCAACGAGGCCTCTGCGGCTCTGACATCACAAAAATACGCCAAGAATTCCTAATATCTTTTTCTCAAAAGCTGACTAGCGCGAAAAGAAGAAATCAAACAGGGAAAGGCGACGCTACGGTCTCCCCGAAAAAAAAACAAGAACCGGCTCACCCGGAAAACTAAATCTGACTGCCTTCTCACGGCAGTTCACGGATGCATAACACGTGGCTAACCAATCCATGCCCAGAAGAACATCAAGTTATAACATATCGAGAAGAATCAAATTGACAGAAGAATCCCTACCTCCAATACGAACAAAACAAACGCGAATGAGAAACATATCGAGCGACAAAAGATTAGCTTACGGAAGAAATCACAACAAGCTGCTGATTTAGTAAGGACTACTATCGGCTAGATTTCGATACAAATTATGTGGATACCATTCCAAACAACACCAGAAAGAAATACGCATCGGAAGAAAACACCGAACGAATACCTGTCACAACGACGTCTATCCAACCGCCTCTAAGCTGGCATACCGGTACAATTTCACTTCAATCCAGAAACAACCGAAGTCTCATAATTGCGCTCTTTTAGCAGAAGGCCACGTCCATAGCACCGACGTAAGTGTCGAAAGGTTGGGCGCCGATAGCAAGAAATAACTGCATGTCCAATCTCCATATGAACCTCTTTATCCGTTTCTCTTCAGTGTCCACCAGGTAAGGAGCATATCGGACCGCTGAGTAAACTAAATGTCGTACTCGGACACTGTCATCCCTAGAGTCTTGCGCAAAGACTTAAAACTACGAGCTCAGACATCTCGAACGCTCTCCGGAAGGAAACGAGCAAGGAATACAGCTGTGAACTTCATCCCAGTCATAGGAGGTAGATCTGCAGCTCGGCCTCTCTCAACCGACTCGCACCACGTCTGAGCCAGACCCTCTAGACGAAAACTCACAAGCTCAACCCATATCTCGTCAGAATATCTCTACGTACGAATAATCCTATTCATCCTTTCGAGAAATGTTTGCGGATCCTCCGCTACATCTGTGCCTGTAAAAACTAGAGACTTCAGCCTCATAAACTCCTGCAAGGATACATAAATAATCTCGGTAACAACAGAAACAGTTTCCTGAGCAGCAGGTACAATCAAAGTCCCTGTAGTAGGAGGGACATCATCGGCTCTCAGAGCTCGGCTAACCTCAACTAACAATCCAACCATCTGTCACAAGTCCTGAATACTCAACTCCAGCCTAGCCATCCGTCCTGGAGAAGGCGGATCACTCTATCCCTGAGGGGTAGGTGTACCGTCCTGATCGGTCCTCGTCTCAAACGAGCCTACTCTAATCTCATCATCTCTGGCGGCAGCCCTCTGGCCCTCGTAGTCTCCGGCGGCATAGTGGCTGGAGCAAGAACATGATTGATAGGAACATTGCGATCAAATCAAAAGATTTCTGGAATCAAGGAAGGAAATACAAGCAAATATATATATATATCCTAAGGTCACTTAGGTGGAGTACCGTATCATAAGTATACTGCGGAACATTCACACGCTACGTCACTCTGCTCAAGTCACCTACTCCATCTACCAAGGGTCATCCTACTCTCAGGAAGGTAAAACCTATCGCTCTGATACCAACTTTATCACGACCCGAAAGTACGGAACGTGACTGGCACTTAAACTACGAAACGTCTCAAGGCGTACATAATCTAAGTAAGCCAAAGCCCAGAAATCTAAACCATTTAAAGAAATAGAGTGAAGGAGAACTTAGCTTAAAAAGGAGATGTAGTAAAATAAAGTCACATTAAAGCAATTTAAAACATTAAATTTTCCTGAAAATTTCGGCAGAGTCTCCTTTGTAAATACTAGCCCCCAAACGGGTACAACACATGAAAATACATATAAATAATGAATAAAGGCATCCTTAAGCGGGAGCTACCTCTTCACCAAAGGCGGAATCACAACCACAAGTGTTCGCCGCCGAAAGACGCGATCGGGACGTTGGGACGTCTGGTCTGAATTTTGGGGGCAGATGCTATTTAGTTTTATCTGTCCACCTCTACGAATATGCTAAGTTGATTTATGGCACCGTGTATTGAATGTTTGGACAGATGCGGCCATTGTAGAAGATTTCGTCAGATACCCCCTCATTGTGAGGGGTTTTTGATTGTGGGGACGCTTTTCCCTGCAGGCGCAAGCCCATGCAGTTAATTACGTTAACGCGTAGCGATAACCACTTTCTCCTGCTCCAGAAGGTCACTTCGTGTCGTGTGTGTTTGTTTTATTTTTGGTTGCCAGTGGATTGTATACGGAGGCTAATTTGTGTTGTCGCCCGTAGGGCGTGGATTAGTCCAAATCCGTATTTTCTTAGATTTGGGTTTGGGTTGGTTTAAGGATCGTTAATCTTATTTTAGATTAAGATCAACTCAAACGTTTGTTGAGGATACGTTAGACTAATCTTAGACTAAGATCTACTCAACAGGATTTAGGATCATTTAGATCCAACAAAAGAGCATTTGGGCTCTATTTGCCTTAGTTTAGGGACGTTGCGGTCCATTGGGTTTAAGGACATTGTACTCCATGGAGTTTAAGGACATCATAGTCCATAGAGTTTAGTTTAGGGACGTTGCGGTCCATTGGGTTTAAGGACATCATAGTCCATGAGTTTAAGGACCTCATAGTCCATAGAGTTTAGTTTAGGGACGTTGCGGTCCATTGGGTTTAAGGACATCATAGTTCATGAGTTTAAGGACCTCATAGTCCATAGAGTTTAGTTTAGGGACGTTGCGGTCCATTGGGTTTAAGGACATCATAGTCCATGAGTTTAAGGACCACATAGTCTATGTTTAAAGACATCATAGTCTGTAGGGTCTTGGTTTGACAGTCTGGGGATGTGCCTAGAGTTATTGGTTATTGGGACCTCCACCTCTCTGAAGACGTTGATGAATTACAACAACATGTATCAGAGGTGTGAAGAGATGTACCCTTGAACCAATGTTGGTTGGGAGATCTGTAGTCAAGTTTGGGACTAAGACCAACCAAAGAGATTGTGAGCGCATGTGCTTGGTTGATCTGAATTAGGGACTTGTGGCCAACTTGGGCTCAGTCTACTCAGTTTTGAATAAAATGCTGAGTATTTGTTTGGGCTCAGTCCCTTTTTGTTCAACAATACTGAGCATTGATTTGGGTTCTGACACCTCTCTTTTTTGTTTTTTTTGTTGAGTGTTGAACACTCTTTATGGCGCTGAGCTCCATGTACAGAGCGCTCTTTTTTTTAATTTTTTTATTGAGTGTTGAACACTCTTCATGGCGCTAGGCTCTTCTTGAGGAGCGCAGAGCGCTCTGTGTTAAGTAGTGCCCATGTGAGGGGCACATGGGGCGCTTGGCGCTGAGCGCCAGCATTTGATCGATAAGCGCTCTTTTTATTTTGAGCAGCATCCACGTGAGGGGCACGTGGAGCGCTTGGTGCTGAGCGCCGACATTTGAGTGTTGAGCGCTCTTTTTATTTTGAGCAGCGCCCACGTGAGGAGCATGTGGAGCGCTCGGCGCTGAGCGCCATATTTGAGTGCTAAGCCCTGAGTTTTTTGTTTTGCCCAATTCAATTCTTTGAGAAATTTGATTCTCCCTTGTAAAAGACTTCGTCTTATAGATCTAAGATCTGGAAGAAGAACTAAGTTCTTCTGATGTCAGAGTTAAACTCTTAAATTTGGAGGAGATCTATGATCTCCCTTCTTTTATTAAAGACTTTCTTATAGATCTATGATCTGGAAAAATAACTAAGTTCTTCTGGTATGAGAGTTAAACTCTTAAATATAGAGGAGATGCTATGATCTCTCCTCTTTTTATTTACCTTGAAGAAGGTTCTTCTTCTTAGAGCTTGCTCTTCTCTTTTTCTTTTTTGAGAACTTGAAGTTTATGGAGGGAGGGGGGGGGGGGTTCTTCCCTCAAGACTTGAAGTCTTGGGTCCTTTATATAGGGAAGGCTGATTTATTGAATCAGTTAAGGAAATCTCTTATTGAGAGATCTCTGATTGATTTGGGGGTGTTCCCTACCATTGGATGTTTGATCCAAGGGCCTCTGTCTTACAGAAGACATTTTTCTTATTTTTAGCAAGATTAGGAAAATATTTTCCTATACAGAACTTATTCTGTATCTTGGTGATTTTTAATCATTGGATCTTTGATCCAACGATGCTCTGATTTACAGAGCACAATATTTCTTATTTAGAAAGATTTGAGGAGTGTTTCCTCAATCAGAATTTAATTCTGTACTTTGATAATTTATCATCTTTGTTGGATTTTTGATCCAACGGTGGAGAACATTTAGTTCTAGCCCTGGCGCTCTTGTGCTTTGCACGTGAGGTGCCGCCTCAGAGTCTTTGACTTTTGGCACTAGCTGTAACAACTCCAATTTTTGTATACCAAAATTTGCTTTAAATATGATGTATACTTGGAGTATTGATGTTGCTGGAAATAATTTAAATATCTATTTCCTTACAATAATTACAAGAAGGAGCTTGTAGCTCATTGGTAATACCTTGCACTGCTGAACCAAGCCACCAGAGTTCGAATCCCATGCCCCACATAATTTTTTATATCATTTTGTTTTAATTTTTTTGGGAAGTCAAATGGTCAAACAGCCATAACTCACAATTTAATGCAATATATAAAAAATAAAGTATACCAAAATTCCCCCCAGACAAAACCACACCCAACGAGACCCGACTCGGCCCTGACTCGGCCAAGTCGGCCGGTGACTCGGCCGAATCGGCCGGCGCCGCCGGCCGGACTCGGCCGGTCGGCCGAGTCGTCAACACAAAAAATCTTCGTGTTGACTTGGTCAACCCCCCTGCATGGTCCATTTTCCCAGTACTGTTACCAATTTTTCATTAAACCTCTTTTAAGTCCAAATTTAATGAAATTTTAATGAATTATATATTTTTTTAAAATATTTGTTAATCCTAACCCTAACCTTAGCCTAGCCCTATATAAAGACCCCTACCCTCTACTATTTCACCTCACCACTCTAAGTCCACTCTCCCAAATTCTCGAGAACTCGGTACAAAGAGCGAGAAGCGAAGCGCTGCCGAAACCGATGACGGATTCCGGCGACCAGACTAGAACCTTCGCGACGTTTTCGACGCACCGACAACCACCACCTTCCTTATCCTCCTTAGCTTGTCCAAACCCATAAGTCCCATCTCTTCTATCTCTCTGTTCTTTAATATAAAAATACGACTTTTTGGAACCCGACGGAAATCGGAACAAACCGATTTCCGATGCGGTTTTTCGGCAAATTACACTTGTCATCTAATATATAATACCTACCTATATTCATGTTGACTATTAATCACCCATAAACCAATTTAAACAAACTTTCTCACATGAAATGATAGCTTCTTTGCAAAACCGTATTCTTTTCATAAAAATACCATGAAGTTCATTTTTCTTCGTTTAATCAATTTCCTCACTCCTAAATATGTTTATCTTGATCACTAAACTTGTAGAAATCAATTTGAATGAATTTTCACACATGAAATGATAACGTTTTCGAATACCGTATTCTTGCGCTTTAATACCTTCAAGTTTTATATGTCATGTTTTACCTCTAAATTTCATCAAAACTTAAAATAAGTCACGAGGTAATGACCTACCTCTACACACACACAAATATAACCCTAATTGATAAACATCAAAACATAGAATACGATATTACAGGACTTTTCACTAAAATACCATATTCTTTATAACTTTTTCTTGAAAGCTTTAAGTTGTATAAAATTTTAAATAAAATGAAAGCACGATTGGTCATGGACATCGATCGTTTATCTAAACTGTCTTGTGGTGTCTAGGCAAGTGTGTCTAGGCTAGTGGTTTTTAATTAGGCCCACGACTGTGGTTCCTTCCCACTTACCTGGCACTTACCTGGCCGCAATTGACGGTGAGGAGGCGATTTGAGGCTTCTAATGACTTGTCGTTTAGACCCTTAGAAATAAGCTAGTTAGCTTAGGAAACCCTAGAAACTAAAATACAGAAAACTATACTCTTTTATAAATAAATACCTTATAAAACCGTTTTCCTAAATGAAAAGTATTTATAAAGCCTAAGCAAAGTGCCACTACAACCCACCTTTGGGGAACCTATTAGGGATAGTACGGTTCATCGTGCACCCGCAGGCTAGTAGTGCGAGATTCAGACCTCCGCAAGGAGCATTCGGTCTCGAAAGGTTTAAAATACGACATTTAAGAAAAATGAGATTTTTGAAAATAAAATATTCATTTAAAAATTATTCATGTGTTAATATATATATAATTATCATTTAAACACCTATTTTATCATAAGTTAAATTTTCCACTTTTTTCTAAAATTAAAAGATTAAAAGTTACATTAAAATACCATGAATTTCAGATAAATCAATTAATACTGTTATTAGGATATATTCACTAGAATAACACAAATAAAATTCACACTCATTATAACTATAAAGACGAATATTAAATACTTGAGGTGTATTTTGAAAACTATACAAAAGTACTTTTTACATAAAACCCTATCAAGTTTTATAATTTACAATAAGGCCCCTAATAATTATTGAACTTCAAATTATCTTTCTTTTAGTCTGACTCGGGTTAGAGTCTGACTATTTCTGACTTGAATATGATTCAAGTCAGTCTATATTCTTTTATATTCCAACACAATTTGAATACATGAATCTCTGAATCCAGTTAACAATATATTCATCTTGACTGAATCAAACCATGGATATTCATCCATTATCCTGATATTCCATTTACCTGATTATACAGTTACATCATGTTTACTGATATCATGGTTTTGGTCAGTCATCCAACTTACATATTCCAATACAACAATACTGTTAAAACATTACGGGGTTTAAGGGGTAGATTGGTACGGAAGGTGTTAAAGGTGGCACGAGGTGGTCAGATTAAGACACCTAACCTGAATCCTATTGCTGCTGTACCGTGGCATAACGGTTCCTTATACTTTCCTTTTGCCCTGATCTCTAGCATATAGAGATTCCCCTCGTATTCACTGGTATCCTTCTGTACCAAGCTACAAACAACAGCGTTAACTCAATATTCCATAATATTCAACAATATAATACTTTAGAAAATAATTTTACACTGTCATTCTAATTCTTCCTTATCTTTGGGACTTACCGAGCGACCTGTTCGCTGACGACATTCTATTTCTTTCTTCTTTGAATGTCGTCAGGTGCGTTGGACCAAGCTGAGATCGAGCCCACCGGTGAAGATTTGGAGCAGTTCCACGAAGACCCAGAGCTCTAGATATTGTACCTTGTTCTTTTCAGTATTTCCATTTTCTGTTATGCCACTGTTTAGGCATTGCTTTTCATATCAGTTGTATTTCTTTTCATGCATTGTACAAAGAATGTTATTAATAAAAGTTGCTGTTATTTCTATATCATTTGTCTCTTGTGATTTACTTTATATTGCTTAGCTACGCTTAGCGTATGTACTTCTGAGTACATACGTAGCGGGCCTCGTCGCGTCCACTTCGCCGTACACTGGGAAGCGGGGCGTGACACTAGCACTCTTGGCGCTAGCGCTCTCGTGCTTTGCACGGGAGGCGCTGCCTCAAAGTCCTTGACTCAAGAGCGCCAGCGCTCTCATGAGACGCTGCCTCAGTTCAAATTTCAAATTTTGAATAGAGCTTTGCTCTCTGATTGGGGGAAACAAATGCCCCCCACTGTTGCGCTCACGTGGATCACACGTGAGTGCAGCGGTGGCAGCCTTTCCATCGTTAGATCAACTTAGAAGTTGGATCGACTTCCAGCGCCTATAAATAGGGCCTTTGGCCCTTTGAGATGACCGCTGTTCATCTTCTTGCTTTGTTGTTTTTCGATCTCTGCCCCAAAAACTTTCTTTATGTTAGAACTTTGTTCAAATATTTGGTAAGAATCATGTTTGACCCCATTAAACAGAGCTTTGCTCTTACTAGATCACAGATCTTCAAACCGTTAATTAAAACAGAGCTTTGCTCTTCATAGATCATAAATCTAAAGAAATCTTTTATAGGGTTTCTTAACAGAGCTTTGCTCCATCTTAGATCATAGATCTAAAGAAATCTTTTTTAGGGTTTCTTAACTTATCAATGAAGAACTCTTAGAGTTTCTAAGATTTGTGTTTCAGATCTTTAAAGATCTTGGGGTTTTACCTCTGTAAAAGTTTTGCTTTTTAAGAGTTCTGATGGCTTGTTCCATCTTCTTCGCAGAGCATGTCTTTTTAGAATTCTTGGGGAATTTTTATTCCCTTCATAATGACAGATTTGATTTCTGTTGCAGAGCGTTGCTCTCGAGAGAGTTTAACTCCTTGGCCCAATGAGCCTCTTATTAAACGAGAAACCTTTTAGGATTTTCTCTTTAATGAGTGACTGTCTCATCAATGATGAGCCGTCACCTTGATTTAGTAGGTCCCCTTTGGTCCCTTTTCACTGCATTGCAGTGTGGTACAAATTTAAAGTACCAAGTGTCAGAATTTGGAATGCAGCATTGACAGCTAATCCTTGTTCTTTTTCGCGCAGGTACTATATCTTTTGACATTTCTTTCCCATTTGTTCGTCCGGAAAGCGCATTCCCTGACGCGCCCGTGGATAGGGAAGTCTTCGCGCTCATTAAAGATCACGACCCGGAGCGGAAATCTCTTCATCTATGGGGGTCATGGTATAACCAAATTATTTAGGGTCGACGTAGCTTCTCTTGTGCAGTACCCTCAGAACCCATCTCAGCGATTCACTATGCCGACTCACCCCCGGTAAACTACGCTGTAGAGGAGGTCAACTGGACCTCAGAGGGCTACCTTCAGCCTTCTATGGCCTCGATATCCGTACAGCTACCGATGGCTTTGGATATTCTGGGGCGGCGCATATGTCAAGGCGAGTCGCGCCCCTGGGGACAAACGTATATGATTGGCTTGACTCTTCGCCATTCAGCTGGATATCTGCAGTGAGCTCGGTACATCTTGTCAGCGAAGAAATCACTGCTGCTGAAGCTCAGGTTGTACCCCGCAGTTTATGTGTCTCTTTTCCAGTATTCTACGCCCCTTGTATGGTGGGTCAAAGCTTTTTTGGAGCAATGGAATATCCCAACTCACACCTTCCTTCTGTCAGAACGAGAAGTTTCAATCTCTTGGAAGAATTCGCAGAGATCTCCGGCTTACCCGTCAGGGGAGAACATTACGAGGAGCTACTTTCTCCTGAAGAGTACATCTTTGCCACTGAATTAGTGGTGATGGGCCTTACCCCGGAGAACGCCATTCAACACCGATTCCCGAGTCTGATCAAGGTGTTGAACATCTACAAAAGTCTATTTATAGAGTTCCGAAGGCATGGAGTCAGCTTTTGATTGATGTGGAAAAGTGTTTTTGTAGAATAACCGCAATCAGAACGGTGTCGCGTGTAGCTAGACCGAGATGAGTACGGGTCGTCCTCAGGGAAACGTGGAACCTTTTACTTTTACTTTAGATGTGTTGAGAAAGAGAGGAGGGATAAAGAATTTTATAGAATGGTTTCTAGATCTACGTTAAACAAGAATGTAAAATATAGATCTAGATTATTTTAGAGACTTAGATAATATAATAAGAAGGCTTGTAGGGTTCGTTAGGATTTAGTAGTTATGGACGATTAATTAAAAGTTACCCTTTTTATCCATTAATAGATTTAGAACTAGAACGACGATGATGCGTGTAGATTAGGGTTTCTGGAGGGAAAAGGAATCCCACTCGTAACCCTTATCTCGACACGGAACTCCGTTCATATCTAGCCTTTACCAAAACAATCATTAATCTAATCTCTAATCGCGGTCGGAACTAGCAAAGAATTGCTAGCGCGCCCGATTAGGATGTTAATGATTCTTTTGATAAAGTTCCTAAACTTTATAGGACTTAAAAAGGGTTTAATTATTTTCATCGTTCATTAGCCTACCCTAATCCTACGAACCCTAACAAGCGGAGAATTACTCGCGCATGTTGGGAGAAGAAGATGAAAAGAAAGAGAGGGAAAACATAATGTAAAAAAAAAAACAATTAAATAAAAAACTACCTTTATTAATCAACTCCTTCAAACTACACTTTTAATCCATAGAAAATGATTACAAAACTTGATTTGCTTCTCGATCTTTCCTAAGGAGGTAGTCGAACAGTTGATGATCAGCCTGGATGCGTGAGCGTCGGGAGCTTCGTGATCTCTTCGGCTTGATAACTTTTCCAAGAGGCCCTCGGTGCCTTTTTATAGTGCAAAGCCAGAATATTATTGTTGAAAACTTGCTAAAATTTAGCAATGATTTATCTCCCAAAATCTTTCTTTCTAACCCTCTTAAATTGCGGCGGATCCGCGGCCCAATGGTGTGTTTGGCCGCGGATCCGCGCTCAAGGGTGGGGATCATTTGATGATTTTTCTTGTGCTTTCATCTGGTGACATTTGGCAATCCTAGGCATCTTCATATTTCAGAAATATTCTCTCGGTTGCTTCCAGACTTGGTCTCCAAGTTTGCTTCTTAATTTGGCAAGATTTCTTCAACAGCTTGATTTCTTTGATATATTCTGCATAACAACTTGGAAAATTCTGCACAACAACTCAAATAAGATTTTAGTAGATTTTGTTCTACTAGGATTAGGTCAATAATATTTGCATACATTTTCCTACCAAAATGATAATTAAAATATATTAACACATGGAAAATAATGTTTTTACACGTAAACCCTCATATGTATAATATATTATAATAAAGTCCTTTTTTTAATATAAAAATGGTAGGAAAAATGTACTACAAATGTGCAGTTTTATCGACTGAACAAATACCCCCAAACTTATCTTTGATCGTCCCGAGCAAACTAGTTTATTCAAAAAAAGAAAAGAGAAAACTAAGCACACTTTCGTAGGCAGACACGATTGCACTGAGCACGTGCAACAAGCCGTTAAACCTCTAGGTGTCCCTAGTAGGAGGAGTGTTGTCTCCTGAGGGTTTTCAGCGGATTACACCCACAAAATCCTATAACAAAAGAAAGATGGTGAAATTTACATATAAAGACAAGAACCATAAAAGAAATACTTTGAAAAGAAGAGTTTCCAACTATGCCAGCTTTTCAGTTGTCATGAGCCCTATCTTAATAGTCATGAAAAGATATTAGAAATCACATTATCCCTGAATAAAACATCGTCTTTATTCTTCATTCCTACCTTTCATCCAAACATTGATCATATATCCCCACGTGTGTGTAAATAACATCCCTACACTCGGAGAATTCAATTCAAGCTATCATACTCTTGTCCATCTACCTTAGTACTTTTTAATTTGATGAATACTTAGATTTGCTCACACATTTTCATGCGACCGTTAATACTTCTTGAGGTACTAACCGACCGATTACTCATGTGCTTGCTGATTAGGTGATAATATTTCCTCGTCTTGCACCACCTAAGGCTTAGCAGTGACTCCCAGACCGGTTGGCCTTAGGGCACTAGGTGAAGAGGCACCCTCGCTATATTTTTTTATTGCTGCCTTGGCGATAACAAAACCAGTGTTCATTTTTCTTTGCACCATTTTTATATTTTCTTCATCATTTTTTTTTATTTCCTTCATACTTTGGCTTTTAGACAAGAGCATTTCAAGGTATCCTCTACTATCCCGAGTTTCAAGACGTGTGTAGGTGCATATTGTAGGGTATCAACATTCAAATGTTTGGTTTCCAGAATAGAAACTATTTTTCAGACTTATTTTTATCCTCAGATTAGTGACTTCCTTCATCTTACTAACCCTTGGGACAACAGCTCATAACTACTTATTGCTAGTTCGTATAAGAAAACTTCTAATTTTCTTGGTTTTCTTAAACTATTCCTATCTTTTGGATGTAATGTTTCACTTTCTATTCTTTTGTTATAAAAAAAAAATTTTAATGCCCGGTGTCAAAGATAATTCAGTGAATACAAACCTCCCCCCCAAACCTGTTTTCAGTAGTGTCCTCACTGATGTAGCCTTTTGAGAATATGGACCTGTATACTAAGGGAGAGATACAAGGGGTAAAATAATAGTTAAATGAAAAATTCCCCCAAACTTATTCTTTGACACGCACAGATATTCAATCAAATCCATTTTTTTTACTCACCTCCATTCTTAAAAGTTACCAAAACATGGAGGTGAGGCGGAGGAAATTTAGTTTTGATAAAGCGGCTCCTGTAAAAACAGGAGCTCCTCCGCGGGGTCAGCAGAAAAATACGATTTTAATCTATGCCCATTTACTTTAAAAATCGAACCGTTTTTCAAATTTTTGACTTCAACCGCCCCGTGCGGGTGTACATACCGCACCACAAAAGGTCATTTCCAACGAGATTTAAGTTTACCCGGATGAAGATGGAGACGGGAATCGTAAAGAAGGACTTGTTGCCCCGATGTGAAGGTTTTTCTAGAAAGATTTTTATCGTGGAACACTTTGGTCCTATTCTTTACTATCACCGCATTATCGTAAGCTTCATCGCGGAGTTTGCTTAGCTTATTCAATTGCAGCTTCCGATAGCTGCCTGCATGATCAAGATCAAAATTAAGCTCTTTAATAGCCCACATTGCCTTATGTTCAATCTCGACAGGGAGGTGACATGCCTTCCCAAACACAAGGCGGTATGGAGACATACCAAGATCGGTCTTATAAGCGGTTCGGAATGCCCAAAGAGCATCCGTCAATTTGGTTGACCAATCTTTACGGTTTTTCGAAACCGTCTTCTCCAAAATCTGTTTGATCTGCCTATTTGAGATCTCAGCCTGCCCGCTTGTTTGGGGATGATAGGGCGTAGAAAGTTTGTGAGTGATTGAATATTTCCGTATCAAGGCCTCAAAAGACTTATTGCAGAAATGTGTCCCGTTGTCGCTAATGATAGCGCGAGGGTGTCCGAATCGCGAAAAGATATTTTCTTTAAGGAACTTAATGACAACTTTGTTGTCATTAGTGCGACACGGTATAGCTTCCACCCACTTCGAGACATAATCAACCTCTAACAAGATATATAGATTCCCAAAGGAGTTGGGAAAAGGGCCCATAAAATCAATACCCCAAATATCGAATATTTCCACAACCAATATAGGTTGGAGCGGCATCTCATTCCTTCGTGAAATCCGACCCAAATGCTGACATCGCGGACACGTTTTGCAATGTTCAAATGCATCTTTAAATAATGTTGGCCAATAAAAGCCACATTGCAAAACTTTCTCCGCCGTTTTCCGAGGTCCAAAGTGACCGCCGCATGCCTGATCATGACAAAATGATAACACGCTCTTGAATTCATCGTTAGGGACACACCTGCGAATGATTTGATCGGAACAATACTTGAATAGATATGGTGCATCCCAGTAAAAATATTTTACTTGGGATAAAAATCGAAGTTTGTCTTGTTTCGACCAATCGCTAGGTATAAGTCCAGTAGCAAGATAGTTCACGATATCCACGAACCAAGGTTCGTAGGATACATTCAAGAGCTGTTCGTCCGGAAATGAGTCATTTATTGGCACGGTCACAGTTGGCGAAGAAGTGATGCGTGAAAGATGGTCGGCTACAACGTTTTCACATCCACTCTTGTCTTTGATGATAAGATCAAATTCTTGTAACAAAAGGATCCAACGTATTAGCCTGGCCTTCGCATCCTTCTTCGATAAAAGATGTCGTAGGGCGGAATGATCTGTGTAAACCACAATGGGCGAGCCAATCAAGTAGGGCCTGAATTTCTCTAATGCAAATACAACTGCCAAGAGTTCTTTCTCGGTAGTTGTGTAATTTATTTGTGCATCATTCAAGGTCCTACTTGCATAGTAAATTACATGTGGCATCTTATCAATGTGCTGTCCTAAGACAGCACCAATAGCAAAATCTGATGCATCACACATAAGCTCGAACGGGTGGTTCCAATCCGGAGATGATAGAACGGGGGCTGTAGTGAGTGATTCTTTAAGTGATTCAAAAGCAGCCTCACAATCCGAATCGAAGTGAAAAGTAGTGTCCTTGGCCAATAGAAGGGTTAAGGGTCTAGCAATTTTGCTAAAGTCCTTAATAAATCTCCTATAAAATCCTGCATGACCAAGGAAGGATCGTATATCTTTGACGCAATTGGGACGAGGGAGGTTTTGAATGACATCTATTTTAGCTCTGTCAACCTCAATGCCTTTATGTGAAATTATATGTCCAAGTACAATACCTTCTTGGACCATAAAATGGCATTTTTCCCAATTCAAAGTCAAGTTCTTATCCTTACAGCGGGTAAGAACAGCGTCAAGATTACGAAGGCAGTCCTCAAAGGAGTCCCCAAAAATGGAGAAATCGTCCATAAAAATTTCTAGAAAATTTTCCACCATATCTGAAAATGTCCCCATCATACACCGCTGAAATGTAGCGGGAGCGTTGCATAACCCAAAGGGCATGCGTCTATAAGCAAAAGTTCCGAAAGGACAAGTAAAAGTGGTTTTATCTTGATCCTTTTCGGCGATGGGAACCTGGTTATAACCAGAGTATCCGTCCAAGAAATAGTAGTGTTCGTGTCCCGCTAATCGTTCCAACATCTGGTCAATGAAAGGTAGAGGGAAGTGATCTTTCCTCGTCGCGGCATTGAGTTTCCTGTAATCGATACATACGCGCCACCCAGTTTGGGTGCGTGTTTGGATTAACTCATTAGCCTCATTAGTGATGACCGTGATGCCAGACTTTTTAGGGACCACATGAATTGGACTTACCCATTGGCTATCAGATATGGGGTAGATTATTCTACTATCAAGGCACTTGACAATTTCTTTCTTTACCGCCTCCTTCATAACGGGATTTAACCGTCTTTGTGGGTCTCGGGTTGGTTTGGCTTCATCCATCAGATGTATGTGATGTTCAACAATTAAGGGACTAATCCCTTTGATGTCGGCCATTGTCCAACCAAATGCTTGCCGATTCGATCTCAATACTGCCAAAAGTGCATTCTCTTGCTCTATGGCTAGAGAAGCGGATATAATTACTGGCAAAGCCTCTGTTTCCTGATTTAAAATCAGGAAAGCTTCTGGGAAAAGCTTCAAAAAGGGGTCACGTGTTGGCACGTGACACCTAAAAGGCATCATCAAGTCAAGTTCAGTTTCCTGACTACGCTGAAGAAAATGGGCTTCAGAAAGAGTCACGTGCTCCCACGTGACCAGGGTCACGTGGCGATACGTGACATTTAAATGCAAGCGTCAAAGGCACACAAGTTCTCTGATCAAGTCAAGAAAAGGCTTCAGAAGAGGTCATGTGTTCCCACGTGACCAGGGTCACGTGTTGGCACGTGACGTTCAAGACAGCAGACTCGTTCTCCAGAAGAACCGAAGAAAGAGAGTTCAAACAAGGGTCACGTGCTCACACGTGACCAGGGGTCACGTGGTAGCACGTGACGCTTAGGCAGCGATCAGAAGACAGAGCGCAAAAGAAAGGAAAAGGCTCATTCCAAAGGGGGTCACGTGCCCACACGTGACCATGGGTCACGTGGTCACACGTGACCAGCTTTCAAAGCCCATTGTGTTAACAGAATTAAATTCTGAAGGAGATTTAAATCTTTCCAAAGGAGAGTGATTATCTGGGGCCAATCAAATTAAAGATTCAGAGGTGATAGAATATCATCTATCTATGGAAAATCTCGGGTTTGGAAAGATTTCCCCTTTAAATCTAACCAAAATAACAAGGGAGAATCTCTGGATTTAAAATCCAATGGTGAATAAAATTCACCTAATAATCCAAAGGTCCAAAATGAATGATGAATGCAAATCAAATCTCAATGAAGATTCGTCAAAAAACTGATTGATTCGGCTGCTTCTCCTATAAATAGGAGCCAAGAGACATACATACATATAGATGCGCAGAGAAAAAAAAAAGGAGAAGAGCTTTGATACTTTGAAAAGACTCGGATCTTCTGCGAAAAACCCTAGGTAAGAAAGGGAAGGCCTTTTGAAAGAAAGAGAATTTAATTCTCAACAGAGTTTAACTCTGATAATGTAAAAACAGAAGAACATATTTCTTCTCTCTTTGATGGAGGATCTGCAAAGTGCACATCTCCCCTTAAGGTTGAGAATTTAATTCTCAATGGGTTGAGATCCTGCCATGCAGATCCAAAACATGGAGAAGGAATGCAAGCACGAGAATTTAATTCTCATAGAACTATAGGAATTTAATTCCTTTAAAATAAAAGGAGGGCTTGACCCTATATTATGGGAATTTAATTCCTCCAGAACAAAAAAGAAACAGGGTTTAACCCTAATTAAGAACCTAGTTCTGTTGAAACAGCAGGAATTTAATTCCCTTAATCATACAGAGGATGGAAGTTTAAACTCCTTAAAAACTTTTATTAGGGTTTAACCCTATTCAGCCCGTCACGTATATGAGGAATTTAATTCCTACAGAAAATTCAGAGTTAAACTCTATTCCAGAAAACAAAGTCTTCGAAAGGAAGTAGGAATTTAATTCCTCTGAAATTTATAGTTCGAGGAATTTAATTCCTGAAAGAAGATTAACAAAGCCTCTAAACAAAATACCTAGAGGCAGGGTCACGTGTCATCACGTGACCCCCCAAGAGATCTACAGAAAGCCCCTTTGAGGCAGCACCCCACGTGACCCACGTGACCCTCAGCAGAAGCTCTAATACATAGGCATTTGAATGCCCATCACGTGATGGCACGTGATGCTCTGGAAGACGCGATAATCTCAGCAGAACAAAGGAAGGGAGGGCGCTCTCACGTGCTGCCACGTGACCCCTCTTACCTTAGTGTTTAAACACTAAACTAAAACTCTCGAACCCAGTGTTAAAACACTGTCGGGCCTTAGTGTTCAACACTAATTAAAAAGCTTTATTTGCAGTGTTCAACACTGATTACCTTAGTGTTTAAACACTAATCTGAGATCTTCATTTGCAGTGTTCAACACTGATTACCTTAGTGTTTAACACTAACCTGAAAAAACATTGTTGCCGGTGTTCAACACCAAATATTCTCTTAGTGTTAAACACTAACTTGTCAACCCCATTCCCAGTGTTCAACACTGACTGCTCTGTAGTGTTTAACACTAGACTTTGGCCCAATTGGCTTAAATGGATGGAGGCAAAGCCTCTCCTGATTGGACTTAGCCCAAGATGGCCATAAGTCCTCAATTTGTGATTAACTGGTCCAATGGACTCATAACATAATTAATTCGTCTTGACCCCAAATTGGGCCAAGGGCTATTTAATCCACTCCGGTTCTAGGGTACATCTCTTCACTCCTTTGATGCTTGGCATTGTAATCCCTCAATGTCGTCAAAGAGGTGACGGGTCCCGACGACCACACATTGATATGGACTGTGGGGTCCTTAAACTCATGTCTAATGCAAATTCCTGGTTACGTGGAACGCGGATAATGTCACTCTTTGACCCCGTGGAAAACGTCCAGAGCGGAGCCTGGTCCTCGCCAAGCGCGGCAGTGAACCCGTGTGAAGCATCCAGAGCACATACCGGACTGTGGGGTCCTTAAACCCATGGACTACGACGTCCTTAACCTTGACCGAGATGTCTTAAAACTAACAATGGACTGTGGGGTCCTTAAACCCATGGACTACGACGTCCTTAACCTTGACCGAGATGTCTTAAAACTAACAATGGACCGCAATGTCCTTAAACTACCCATGGACCGCAATGTCCTTAAACTACCCATGGACCGCAACGTCCTTAAACTAGAACAATAGAGCCCCGTATGCTCTTTTGTCGGATCTAAACGGTCCCGTTTAAGTTGATCTTAGCCTCAAAGATGGCTAACGTATCCTTAAACCTTCAAACAGAGTGGACTATAAATCCCCCCAATTGACTCCGGCTTGAGGGTACATCCTTGAACTCCTCTGACATCCGTCGTTGTAATCCTTCAACGTCGTCAGAGAGGTGACGGGTCCCGACGGCCACACATTCATGGACCACTATGTCCCTAAACTGGAACATTAGAGTCTAAACGCTCTTTTGTCGGATCTAAACGATCCCGTTAAGTTGATCTTAGTCACAAAGTTAGACTAACGTATCCTTAACAAACGTTTGAGTTGATCTTAGCCTCGAGTAGGGCTGACGTATCCTCAAACCAAAACCCCCCCAAACCCAAATCTAAGATAATACGGATTTGGACTAGTCCACGCCCTACGGGCGACGACATAACTCAGTCTCCGTAAACAATCCACGGGCAACAAAATACAAAACAGACACCCACGACACGAAGTGACCATCTGGAGAAGGAGAAAGTTGTTACC
Source organism: Agapanthus africanus (assembly GCA_030015575.1). Lineage (NCBI taxonomy): Eukaryota > Viridiplantae > Streptophyta > Magnoliopsida > Asparagales > Amaryllidaceae > Agapanthus > Agapanthus africanus. The sequence goes on along the minus strand of CM057349.1, from coordinate 33,303,430 downwards.
GCAATGCGGTAGCGTAATTAACTGCAGGGGCTTGCGCCTGCAGGGAAGAGCGTCCCCACAATCAAAAACCCCTCAAACGAGGGGGAATCTGACGAAGTCTGCTACATCGGACGCATCTGTCTAAACCTTCGATACGTGGTGCCATAAATCAACTTGGCATCTTCGAAGAGGTGGACGGATAGCACCTATTAGCATCTGCCCCGAATCTCAGGCAAGACGCGGTGTCGCGCCGTCTTTCGGAGGGGAACAGATTCTGGCACGCCCGGTGGGACCTTTTCCTCTTTCCACTCCACACTTCGTGTGTCGTGACTCGCGAACCAATCGCGGTTCGCCAATGGCTGCCCTTGGGTTTCAAGATACTAAGAATTGGCGTCTTGCTTATTGCAGAAAGCAAAGGATCGATGGCTTTTACTTCCATGAAATTCTCCAACTGCTCAGACTGCAATTGCAACCAACGCTCTGCCTCGCCAGGAGGTATAGCCTACGGACCCCAAGCCGCTTCGCTATTCACAATGCCCGTGGAACAGGTCACTCGCGCCACCACAGGATTGTTCTTTGGGACCATGGTCCCGCCGACAAACTTTGCCGCTCCAGTGCTGACAACGGAGGCTCCCAAGAAGTCGGTCTTTGATCGTCTTACCCCTGCCGCGGCTCCTCTCAACGAGTCGCCCAACGTCAACGCCTCGGTCTTCTCTAGATTGGACCAGAAATCCTGCAGACCCATCGTGGGACCTACAATCTCAGAGAAGGTTGCCTCTAAGAAAGTGGCCGCTCCTGTCCCAGAAGTCGTCAAGGCAGCCTCTCCGGCCAAAAGGTCGGTCTTTACAAGATTAACGGCTTCAGCTCCCGCTCCTACTACCCAAAGGACGTCGGTCTTTGACAGGCTAATACCAACTGCGACCCCACGCCCAGACAGAGGGCAAAACGAAACCGTTCTTACCGCTGACCCTACACCGTCCGCTCGACACGCTCGACGTCGCCATTGGCGCCGAGTGAGGAAGGCTGGGGGCAACTCCCCATCTGGGTTGACTCCATCAGTCCCGGTGGCAGAAGTTGATGCTGCTGTTCCAACTGGGAACAACTTTGAAATGCTAAATAAAGTGCGAAGAAATTCTCCTACTGCAGTACTGAAGAGGTCTCTTCCCCCGTTAAAGAAGGTTGTGGAAATGGAGTCAGAACGGCCCCAATCTCCTCAACGGCTGTCTTCCAAAATCTATAAGGTTTGGCGGCAGGCACGGGACTCGATCATCGATCCGAACTTCTCCCGCCAACACAAGAAGCTGAAAACCCAACCGGAAGCTGGTCACCAGGCCAAACCCCAAAAGGCTGTGGATCAACTGACTCATAAAAGAAGGAGGCCGGAGAAGACCCCACGGCACGCAACGACGGCTAAAAGCACTGAGCCCAGACGCCCTAAGTCTGGGGGCATGGTGGTGCACACTGTTTACATGGCCTCTGGAAAAGAGGAAAGCCGCACTTCTACGGGCCACCGACCGTTAACCCGATCCGTGACGAAAGCCCAAGAACAGCAACAGAAGCTGCAAGAAATGATGAATGCTATGGCCGCGCTCACCGGGCCAAAAGAAAACCCAGAAACGTCCTCAGACGCACGCCGAGAGGAAGAAACCGATGCTGAATTCCTTCGCCGGACACTGGAGAAAAGGGACAAAGAGGCTGCTGAACAAGCGGCCAACATACAACGGATGGGCCTTCTCTTCCAAGATGTGATAGGAATGATGATCCAGCAGGACTTACCCGCCGAGGATCCCCTGATCGTTCTTGAAGACGACCGAGGAGAAACGTCAAATCCACCACCAGCCCTCTCAACGGCCAAGGAGGATGCAATCTCTAAGGCTGACTTGGCTGACTACATAGCCCAGCAAATCCGGGTTCACCACGCGACTGAGGCAGCTGGTCAAGTCGTGAAAACGGGGCGGCCGTATCCGAGCTGGTACGACCAAATCAAATACCCGCAAGGCTATACGATACCAAAATTCCACGTGTATAAGGGGACCGACAATCCCCATCAATATGTCGCCCAGTTTCGGGCCCTCTGCGGTAACACCGGCGGTGATGATAAGTTGTTGCTCCGCCAGTTTGTGGGCAGCTTATCAGAAACAGCGTTCGAATGGTACTCGGAACTCCCGAACGATTCTATCAAAACGTTCGCTGAAATGGAGTTGTTGTTCACTCAGCGATTTGCAAGTGCCAGCGAACGCACTCCAATAACTGCACTTATTAACGCCAGGGTAAAACCGGGCGAAACCTGGGTCCAGTACGCTATACGCTGGCGGAACTTGTGGTCGAGATGTGAGCAACGCATTGAGGAAGCACCTGCGGTGGGCATGTTCGTGGGAACTCTAGACCCCCACGCAACTATCTCCCAGTTTATGATGTTATTTAAGCCAACCACATTCCAGGCCCTGATCGACAAGTTGGCTCAGATGGACCAGATGGGTCATAGACCGCCTACACCGAAGTCGGAACCTCGGAATGACAAGGGTAAAGGAAGAGCAACATTTGTTGCAAATGCCCAAGAGCAACCTAACACCCCGAAACCGACAGATCAACTGGAGGAAAGACGTCGGTATTATAATGAGAAAATGAAGCGTCCCTACTCGTTCCCACGGGATAAGACGAAACGGCTATTCGAGCTGGCAATACGCAACAGGCTTATAAACCTGCCAAATTCAAGGCGACCGCCGCAACCCACCGAGGTGAATAACCCTAACTATTGCCCTTACCATCAAACGGTAGGCCATCCGATTGAAGATTGCTTCGTCTTCAAAGGATGGATTGAAGACCAATACCTCCAGGGGAAGTTTGTACTGTCCGAAAAGTGGAAGGTGAACCTACCACAGCCGCATGCTCCGAGGAAAGCGGATACACCGGGGGCAACATGTTCTTTTATTGAAGAAGCTCCATGGGAGGTCGTGCTATCGACTAAAACCAAAAGAATGCTGAGAGACCTTCATGCGTGCCCTGCGATCGAATGGAAGGACCCTCTTGAACCTCAAATTGTCAAAGGAATGTTGAAGCCCCGCCCAACTACGAAGACTCGCGATAATGGCCCAAATACTCACGCCCAACCGTCAAAATCTTCGAAGAAAAAGAAGAAGAAATCCAATAAGTCCGTGAAGCCTGGAAGAGAGCACATGAACTTGCAGAAGCAAATCGACGCATTGGAAGAGTACAACCAAAAGGCGCGAACTCCTGTCACACTGCAAGAGTTCCTCAACCACATCTTTCAAGAGGAAGATGATGGAGAGAGCTCGTCAGATGAATCCGAAGAATATGTGGCGAGTTGTAACGTGATCTCCCACTCGTTTACTGATGATGGGAAAACTCATGGCACTAAAAAGCTGGAGGCAGAGCCTGTACCAGAGCATGCATGGCCGACAGATGAAATGATCGACGCTTTTCTAGACGAGATTCGTCTAAAATGTAAAGCGGACCAGGAGCGTGAGATGGCCACATCGGAAGGAGCCAAATGCGGGCAGCCGAACGAAAGAGTTGAACTACCCCTGCCGGAGCATAAGGCATCCGAAGCAGACAAGAAGATATTCAAGGCGAGAAAAAGGTTTGCCAAAGCCATGTCACTGGGAATGAAGCTACCGCCCTCGGAAGGAAACACACACGATGGGGGTAGAGACGCACCCTGACTATTGCACATATCATCGGAAAATTTCACATCCCACGGAGGAGTGCGACGCCTTTAAGATATGGTGGCAAGGATATGTTGCTCATCGGCAACATTTTAAGCGCATGAAACGCAAGATCCGTCGGGAGCGAAGAAGTACCGTCGATAGGCACAACGGAACGACTGGCAACTGTTGCATGGTTAACGCCAAGGGGTCACAAGTTCTCACCTTTGGGAGCGACTCTGATGAAGAAATGGCTCTGGGCCCTCTCTTTAAAGAATCTGTTTTGGGAAAAGAGGAGGAATCGGAGATCTGCGAGAACATTCAGCTGCGCAATCGCACACTCCCAGAGAAGAATCTCGGGCCCGGGAATAGAAAGGATAAGGGAAAGGAAAAAGTCACTGAAGATATCACTTTAGATGACCAAGTCACGAGAGAGCTGGCTGCCAAAGACCCTCCTAGGAAGAGTAAAGTGGACTATAACATCCTCGCGCACCTAAGGAAGCTACCTTCTCAGCTTAGCATTCTTGATGCCCTCCTATTATCAAAAGAAGCGCGAGACTCACTAATTAAGGCGTTACAAGAACCCGAGCAATTCCAAGCCTTCCTCGCCACTGAAAGGATGAAGGATGAACTGGAGGAAGTGCATACGGCCGACGTCACTTTCGGTAATGAAGACCTCCTTCTCGGGACGTGCGACCACAACCGGCCCCTATATGTCTCCGGATACTGCCATGATATCAAGATAGGAAAGATCCTGGTGGATAATGGATCATCCGTCAACCTCCTTAATGTTCGGGTGTTGAAGGAAATCTGCATGAGTGTGCAACACCTTGCTCGTGACAAAATTACTATCTCCGGTTTCGATTCACAATCGTCACGGACTCTCGGATCCGTGATACTAACATTACGCTTCGGACTTCTCGTCACAGACATCAAATTCCATGTCATTGACGCCAAGACCTGTTACAACGCCTTGCTCGGCCGCCCTTGGCTACACGAGTACAATATCATCCCTTCTACACAACATCAGTGTATGAAGTACTTCAAGGATGGTTTCGAGTATACCGTAACAGGTGAGTTAAACCCATTTTTCGTGAACGAAGTCCGTAAATACGAAGATGCGAAATACTTTTTGCTAGATTTCGAGGATACAGAAAGGTGTCGCAAGCCGGAGAACAAAGCCGCCGCCATCCCTATTTTCGGGAGCGATACCGAAGAAGAGGAAGAGATAGTTTATGCAGGGCCATCTCAACGCAACAACCTGAGGACACCCGCCCCCGTATTAGTCTTCGGAAGTGATTCAGAAGATGAAGTTAATGCTGTGTTCTCCAATCGGCTGCTGACACAAGCACCCCTTGGCGATGACCATAGTTTGCAAATCACCATGGTACCGCGAGAACACTACAAGGACCTCGACGCGCTTCAGGCTCACGATGTGCAGGACCTGCAAACATTTTCCGTCCCTCCCAGGCGAAGGGGCGAGAAGGTGATCCTATTTTACCGATCCTCAGAGTCGAAAATAGAGAAAGAGATCTGGCACGGCGCAGATACTACGCTCGACAGGCTTCAACCCATCCGTCTGCCCAGATACTATACAAATGGATTAAAGAAGCTATTGAAGCGCCAAGGAGTACCTTTAGAACAGACCGTTCGGCAGGCGCGGTTCTACAACAAGATTTGGGATGTCCCCGGGACTCAACGCAAATTGCCCAACGGGAAGATGGAAACACTCGGGCTTGGATACGCAAGAGATGGAAAACGGGAACGGGCTCACAGCAGCTACACTATATATACCTTTGATGAAGAAGAGGACGCCCTGTCAGGAGACGCCAACCCTTCATTAAAACTAGACCCCGCGATTGAAGCACCGAGTCCGTCATTTGAAGAACGAACGAACAAGCCTATCAGGAAAACGGGTCAGAGAGCTCAGGAAGACCGCAACCGCGAGATGGCCATCTATAAGAAGGCCAGGACGCAACGTCTATCTCAACGTACCGAAAAAGACAAAGACGCTTATCCTCGTCAATCCGTTGTACGAAAGGCCCGACGCAGAGACGGAAATAAATCAAGAAGCGGCTCAGGTTTGCCCCTCGTGAAGAAGATGAGTCGAGCGTATTCCTTCCCCCGAGACAAGACGGAGAGGTTACTCAACCTCGCTATAAAACATCAAATGATCATGCTTCCAGAGTCCAGACGTCCTGAGCAAGCTAGCCAGGTCTCTCATCCTAGTTATTGCTCTTATCACCAAGCCATAGGACATCCTACCGAGGACTGCTTCACCTTCAAGAACTGGGTCGAGGACCAGTACCGACGGGGCAGATTCGCTTTATCCGACGGCTGGAAGGTAACACCGCCGCGAAAGCATGAGCCCAAGGCCGCAAGAACAGAACCGGGTCCACCTCAGTCCAGGGAGCGGGTTCGCGCTTGTTATACGATTACGATATTAGGGGAAGAGCCCGAGAACGTAGATGACCTTTACCGGTGCTTTGAGAACAGCGATGATGAGGTGATCTCAGAATTTCCGCCCGCTCCAAAAGAACTGGAAGATGGTATACATACCACTGCAGATAACCTCAAGAAGATTGAGTTGGGATCGGCAGACGACCCGCGACCGACATTTGTCAGCGAGCTATTATCCGAAGAAAAGGTGGCTGCGTTAAAGAACGTGCTTCTGCGACATAAAGACTGCTTCGCGTGGAACTACTCTGAGATGCCAGGATTAAACCCGGAGATTGCTGTGCATAGATTAGCAATATCCCCAGATATCAAGCCAGTCAAGCAGGCGCCAAGAAGGATGCGACTCGAGCTTGAAATGAGCATCAACGCCGAAGTCAAGAAGTTGATCGATTCTGGATTTATCCAAGAAGTCCAATACCCCGACTGGATCGCCAATATCGTCCCGGTAATGAAGAAGAACGGGACGGTACGCATATGCGTGGATTTCAGGGATCTCAATAAAGCCTGTCCAAAGGACGATTTCCCGGTGCCGGTAACCGAGCTAATGATAGATAACACGTCCACTCACGAGGTTTTCTCCTTTATGGACGGTTCATCAGGATACAATCAGATAAAGATGCATCCCGAAGACCAGAAGCATACTGCTTTCCGCACCCCTTTGGGTATATTTTGCTACAGGGTTATGCCCTTTGGCCTAAAGAACGCTGGCGCTACCTATCAAAGGGCCATGACAAAGATCTTCGACGATCTCATACATGGCATCGTCGAGTGCTATATCGATGACCTCGTAGTAAAGAGCATGTCGTACGAGGAGCATTTAAAGCATCTGGAGACTGTATTTCAACGCCTTCGGCAATATAATTTGAAAATGAATCCCCTCAAGTGCGCGTTTGGAGTCTCCTCGGGAAAATTTCTGGGATTCATCATTCGACACCGAGGTATTGAAATAGATCCGGCAAAGATTAAAGCGATCATGGAAATGCCCCCGCCAAGAACGCTCAAGCAGCTGCGGTCTCTCCAAGGGAAGCTCGCATACATCCGGCGGTTTATCGCCAATCTTTCAGGCAAATGCCGTCCTTACAGCCACCTGATGAAAAAGGGAACCCCATTCATTTGGGATCACAAATGTCAAGGTGCACTAGACGAGATCAAGCAGTACCTGCAGAGCCCTCCGGTGTTGGCCGCGCCGGTGAAGGGAAAGCCTCTCATTCTTTACACGGCCGCCCTTGAAGGTTCTTTGGACGCATTATGGGCACAAGAGAACGATCAGGGGAAAGAAAGAGCACTTTACTACTTAAGTCGAGTGCTGCTGGGGGCAGAAAGCAACTATTCCCCCATTGAAAAGCACTGCCTGGCGTTGATCTCCGCAATAACAAAGCTTAGATATTACGCATTAGCACATGAAGTCCGTTTTATTTCAAAGGTGGACCCTCTCAAATATTTGATGTCGAAAGCCATACTGACGGGACGACTTGCTAAGTGGGCCCTGCTCTTGATGGAGTTCTCGATAACGTATCAACCTCTCAAGGCAGTGAAAGGCCAGGCCATTGCCGACTTCCTCGCCGAGCACCCGATACCGGCCAATTCTCCTCTGAATTGCGATTTGCCGGACGAGCATGCATTTGATGCGATTAGCGGCGGAACCACCCGATGGGAACTCTATTTCGATGGAGCGTCCTCCATAAAGAAACAGAAACAAGGTATCCCAATGATCAAATCAGGGATAGGCCTCATCTTTGCAACTCCACAAGGAGGGATAATGCGCTTCGCCTTCTCCTTAACAGAGCCGAGGACAAACAATGAAGCCGAATACGAAGCCCTGATAGCAGGCCTCGAGATCGCCATCGACATAGGAATTGAGGACCTCCTCATATACGGGGATTCTCAGCTGGTCGTTAGTCAAGTAAATGGTGACTACCAAACGTGCAAGCCGGAGTTGGTAAAGTACGGCGAAAGGGTGCAACAACTATTGACCCAAATTCCCTCCTATACTTTGGAGAACATACCGCGCGCAGAAAACAGCAAAGCAGACGCGTTGGCTAAACTTGCTAAAGAACTGGCTGACGAGAACCTCGATGACGTCAGAATCGTGGTACAAAGCCGTCGAGTGCTCGCCCCGGCAGAAATATCTCCGGAATCATGCGAAGAAAAGGGAACGACTGAGCAGACGACCTTACAAATAAAAGACCATGAGAGGGCCGAAGACTGGAGGGAAGTCTTCATAGACTACTTTAAGTCCCACCGAATGCCCGAAGAAGCGTCCTCAAGACATCAGCTCATGAAACGAGCTCTATCCTTCGCTTTCGTCAACAACATTCTATACAAGAGATCGTTTGATTCTCTATGGCTCAGATGCTTAGGACCTGACGAAGCAGAAAGAGTCGTTCAGGAAGTTCATGACGGACTTTGCGGTTCTCACCAAGCAGGCCCAAAGATGAAGTTAAAAATTAAACGGATGGGTTATTACTGGCCCACGATGATCCAGGACTGCCTCGAGTATGCGAAGCAATGCCACTCATGCCAGATCCATGGAGACTTCATCCACCAACATCCGAACCCACTGCACCCGACGTTGGCTAGTTGGCCATTCGAAATGTGGGGGACTGACATAGTCGGCCCCATTGAGCCAGCATCATCCCGGGGACACCGTTTTATCCTGGCGACCACTGATTACTTCTCCAAATGGGCAGAAGCAGTACCGCTGAGGGAAGTGAAGACGGAGAATATCCTCCACTTCTTCAAGACGCACGTCATCTATCGGTTTGGAACTCCACGGCGGATTATCTCCGATAACGGCCCGGCCTACCGAAGCCATAAGATTAGCCGCTTCGCACAGCAGCAAAATATAGACTGGAGATATTCTTCAGTTTACAATCCACGAGCTAACGGTCTGGCCGAGGCTTTCAATAAGACCTTGACGAAGATCATAAAAAAGACCGTTTCCAGGAATAAGAGAGACTGGCACGAAAGGCTGCAAGAAGCCCTTTGGGCTTATCGAACTACGTTCAAGACAGCCACAAACACAACGCCGTACGCGTTGGTGTTTGGGACGGAAGCAGTGCTCCCCCTCGAGATAGAGTTACCCTCTCTACGAGTAGCAGTCCACCACGAGCTGACGAACGAAGAAAATGCTCACCTTCGGCTTGAAGAGCTTGATGCCCTCGACGAAACCCGGCTCATAGCGCAACAACATCTAGAAGCCTACAAAGCAAAGATGACGTGCTCGTACGAACGATTGACCAGGCCGAGGACATTCCGCCAAGACGAACTCGTACTAGTGGTCAAAAGACCTATGATCCCCAATCGTGCCAAGCGGGGAAAATTTGAGCCAAACTATGAAGGCCCGTACATCATAGACAAGGTCTACCAGGGTGGAGCCTACCTACTCATGGACATGCACGGTGAAAGGCCTTTCAGGCCGATAAACGGCCGCTTCCTGAAGAAATACTATGCTTAATAAGCCACAGCCTGGGTCAATGATAGATGACGACGACTATGTCCACTCACTATCTTCCTAGGAGCAGCCAGCCTTCCCATATCAACGGACCGAAACGTCCTTAAACTAACAACGGACCGAAACGTCCTTAAACTAACAACGGACCGAAACGTCCTTAAACTAACGGCGGACCGAAACGTCCTTAAACTATCGACGGACCGAAACGTCCTTAAACTAACAGCGGACCGAAACGTCCTTAAACTATCGACGGACCGAAACGTCCCTAAACTACTACCACAACGTCCTTAGGTTGACGAGATGGATAAATAAAGAAAAAAGAAGATAAAAAAAAATGATAAAAAAAAAAAACAAAACGGTATGTCTATAAGCAAAACGGGCACGGATGAAAACCCGAAAGGGCTCCGTGAGTAAAAACAACAGGACTACCGGCGAGTGTTTGTGAAAACCCGAAAGGGCGCAACCTCGTTAAAAGACACTTACAGAGTCCTCTCGACCTTGTAAGGAGAAACCACCTGCGTGAGATCCTTACGACTCACAAAGGAGCAGCACACTTAGGGATCCTCACGATTCCTAAGGAGAAAATACACTTACGAGATCCTCACGACTCGTAAGGAGAATTTTCTTATGGGACCCTCACGGCTCATGAGATTTGAAAGTCTTAAGTTACAGAAACCTGAACCTGTTCTTAAGCAAATCCTCCACAACCTTTGCCCTACAAGAGGCTCTATACTGACCCTTGTATACAATCCACGGGCGCGAATAAACATTTCCCCAGCAAAGTCCAACCCTTGTAGGTCCTCTCGACCCATAAGGAGAAAACCCTCTTGTAGGATCCTTACGACTTACGGAGGAACATACACTTAGGAATCCTCATGATCCCTAAGGAGAAAATACACCTGCAAGATCCTCACGACTTGTAGGGAGAAATACCTTTGTGAGACCCTTACGGCTCATGAAGTCAAAAGCCTTAGTCGGCAGGACCTTAACCCTGTTTGCTAAGCCACCTTTGTTCAACATCGACAGAGGCAAATGATGATTCGCTCCTGGCAATATTCCAGTCGCAGCGATGCTGACGCCTAAACCGGTATCAAATCCCAAGTTCTTTCATGGCAAATGATGATTCGCTCCTGGCAACATCCCAGTTGCAGCGATGCTGATGTCGAAATCGGTGTCCAAAATCCGAGCTTGCGGCGAAAAAGCTAGCAAGCCACACATGCCTACGAAATAGCCGAAATGATGGGGCAACTTGCAATAAAAAGCAGCAAGTAAAAATGTATGCATGAAAAATAGCCGAAATGATGGGGCAACTCGCAATAAAAAGCAGCGAGTAAAAATAAAACAAATAGCCGAAATGATTGGGCACCGCGAAAAATAGCCGAAATGATTGGGCAATCGCGACCTTCGCGATATAAAAAGCTGAAATGATAGAGCATCGCGGAAAGAATAAAAAAAAATGACGAAAGAATGAAATCTTTGCCCTACAGGTGATACTACAACAATCCCTGTATACAATCCAGGGGCGCAAACAAAGAAGGGATCATACTCCTCCCCCTAGGTTTCATCATGAGAGGAAGCCAAATCTCGACGGTTCACAAATAACCTGGAGATCGTCTCGTAACAACGGACACAACTTCAAGCTAAGCGGAACAGCGGCAACTCCCAGTTCCATGGCTCGGTGGTATACATATCGCCAACAGTCAAACCTTCACCCCGTGAAATGCGGATACATCTAGTGCAAAATTCCTGGTCACGTGGAACACGGATAATGTCACTCTTTGACCCCGTGGAAAACGTCCAGAGCGGATCCTGGTCCTCGCAGAGCATGGCAGTGAACCCGTGCGAAGCATCCAGAGCGGAGCCTAGTCCTCGCCTAACGCGGCAGTGAACCCGTGTGAAGCATCTAGTGCAAAATTCCTGGTCACGTGGAACGCGGATAATGTCACTCTTTGACCCCGTGGAAAGCATCCAGAGCGGATCCTGGTCCTCGCAGAGCATGGCAGTGAACCCGTGCGAAGCATCCAGAGCGGAGCCTAGTCCTCGCCTAACGCGGCAGTGAACCCGTGTGAAGCATCTAGTGCAAAATTCCTGGTTACGTGGAACGCGGATAATGTCACTCTTTGACCCCGTGGAAAACGTCCAGAGCGGATCCTGGTCCTCGCAGAGCATGGCAGTGAACCCGTGCGAAGCATCCAGAGCGGAGCCTAGTCCTCGCCTAACGCGGCAGTGAACCCGTGTGAAGCATCTAGTGCAAAATTCCTGGTCACGTGGAACGCGGATAATGTCACTCTTTGACCCCGTGGAAAACGTCCAGAGCGGATCCTGGTCCTCGCAGAGCATGGCAGTGAACCCGTGCGAAGCATCCAGAGCGGAGCCTAGTCCTCGCCTAACGCGGCAGTGAACCCGTGTGAAGCATCTAGTGCAAAATTCCTGGTCACGTGGAACGCGGATAATGTCACTCTTTGACCCCGTGGAAAGCGTCCAGAGCGGACCCTGGTCCTCGCAGAGCATGGCAGTGAACCCGTGCGAAGCATCCAGAGCGGAGCCTAGTCCTCGCCTAACGCGGCAGTGAACCCGTGTGAAGCATCTAGCGCAAAATTCCTGGTTACGTGGAACACGGATAATGTCACTCTTTGACCCCGTGGAAAACGTCCAGAGCGGAGCCTAGTCCTCGCCTAACGCGGCAGTGAACCCGTGTGAAGCATCTAGTGCAAAATTCCTGGTTACGTGGAACGCGGATAATGTCACTCTTTGACCCCGTGGAAAACGTCCAGAGCGGATCCTGGTCCTCGCAGAGCATGGCAGTGAACCCGTGCGAAGCATCCAGAGCGGAGCCTAGTCCTCGCCTAACGCGGCAGTGAACCCGTGTGAAGCATCTAGCGCAAAATTCCTGGTTACGTGGAACGCGGATAATGTCACTCTTTGACCCCGTGGAAAACGTCCAGAGCGGAGCCTGGTCCTCGCCAAGCACGGCAGTGAACCCGTGTGAAGCATCCAGAGCAAATACCGGACTGTGGAGTCCTTAAAATCCACGGACTATGACGTCCTTAACCTCGACCGTGATGTCTTAAAACTAACGATCAACCATCCCGATTCCCTACAGACTTTGCCTTGGTTTAAGGGTACATCTCTTCACTCCTTTGATGCCTGGCGTTGTAATTCCTCAACGTCTTCAAAGAGGTGACGGGTCCCTGCAACCAAACACCGGACTGTGGAGTCCTTAAATCCACGGACTATGAGGTCCTTAACCTTGACCGTGATGTCTTAAAACTAACAGCGGACTGTGGAGTCCTTAAATCCACGGACTATGAGGTCCTTAACCTTGACCGTGACGTCTTTAAACTACGATACCTTGAGAGACCCCTGACTCCGTGAAACACGGATAAGGGTGATCACATCCGGCACTTGCAGGCCCTCATGACCTGTAAGGAAGAAAAACTCTCTTGTAAGATCCTTACGACTCTCAAGGGAAAACCTGCTTAAGGATCCTCACGATCTTTAAGAAGAACTCACACCTATTGGATCCTCTCGACCTGTAGGGAGAAAAACTCTTTATGAGACCCTCGCGGCTCATAAGATGCAAAAGCCTTAGGAAGCAGATCTTAACCCTGAGTCCTGAGCCATTGCTGTCCTGCAAGGAGATCAAGATAGAATACCCGCAGAATACATTCAATGAAAAGGAGACATATCATTGACAAAAAAAATGTATCTTTTATTCATAAACCAAAATGGGTACAAAATACAATTCATGAAAGAAACAAAAAGAAAATACTTTCATCCATGAGTATGTACAAAAGGGAAGAAAAAGATACAAATGTTTTAGGCCGGTGGGCGATTCAGCAGCTTGGTCAGCTCATCCTGCTTTTGCTGAGCCACGGCTTCATGACGCAAGATCTCCAGAAGACGAGCCTCCGCTTGAGCTTGCTGAGCCTGATACGAAGCGAGCCGGGCTTCAAGCTCTTTCTCAGTAGCCTTATGAGCCTCGACCCTCTCACGAGTGAACATGGCAGCTTTATCGAGAGCCACCACCTCTTTGATGGACTCCTGAAGCACCCGCCAGAGTTCATACGCTTTGTTGGCCTTGGCTGTGAGATTGGCTTGAAGCTCGCTCAGCGCCTTGGAGGCTAGCTCCCTTTCCGAGAACTTGCGACCGAGCCTCTTCTCACATGACGTCATGTTGGCCGCGCACCGTACTATCAGCCCTCGTAACTCCGCCTTTGCAGCCACGGCCTCCGAGGAAAGGCGATAACACTCGAGAGTGTGCAGGCAAGCCTCCACTCGCCGGCAGAACTCCACCCAGACTCGCACCACCTCTTCGCTGTGGTAGGTGGCAAGAAAAGGAAGAGAACCGTTAGCCTCGGCAGCGAATGCTTCAGCCGTGGTCGTGCTGCCAGCACGAAGCTCCTCGATCAGAGACGACAAGGAGACGAGGCTTAATTGGGCCAAGCGCTCTGAAGCCCGCAAGGCATAAGGGCCGGGTGGCATCACGATGCGCGACTCCAACGCCGTGGAGACTGGCAGAGCTGTTTAAATTTAAAAGACGTCAACAAAACTCTTAAGAAAGGAACGGGTGAGAGTGCAATGAAATGTCACTCACCGACAGTCGTACAAGCAGGAGCTGAAGGCTCCCCTGGCCCTTCGAGAATCTCGACCTCGTCATCGGCTTCCAGAACTGCAGGAAACGTCAATGTCAGTACGCAAAAATAACGACGATGCTATGAGAAGGGATGGACGACACCAACCTTGCCCAGACGAAAGGACAATGCGCTGAGGGGAGATCGCCTGCGGAGCTGCCATCTCCAATAAACGCTGAAATGACTGTCGAGGCGACAGATCCGCGATCGTGGCCGCCAAACCGCGCAATTCTGGAAAAGATAAAAGAGTTCAGACTATGAAGGGGTTGCTAAATTAAAACGCGGAGGGATACCTTCAACACTCCTCCCATTCTGAGCCGGGGGGATAGCAGCTTCAACGGTCTCCGCCGTAACCTCAGGCTCCAACAAAGGGAGAATATTCCCGACTACCTCACTCCCAGCCTTTGGGCTACCCTCGGTAAGAGTCATTGGGGCGTCGGCCTCCAAAGGAGCCTCCTCCAAAGGGGCAAGCACGCCCTGGCCAAGAACCGCCGCTGGAAGTTCCATCATGAGAGGAACAGCCTCGTCAGCCCCTTCCACATCCAGCAAGGCTGCATTGGGAGTTTCGGCGGGCTTTAGCTTTAATAGGCCCGTAGGAAGCTCCCCCAGCGTCGAAGATTCTGCACGATCCAAGTAAGAATAATGATGTATATGCATGGGCATAAATAATCGGAGAGACTACAAAGGAAGCACAACGTACCTATACGCAAAGAAGCCCTCAATATGGCTTCTTCAAGCCGCTGCTCCTTCTCAAGGAGGTGGGCTCGCCGGGGTTCGAGCGTAGACTCATGACCGCCAGTCCACAAAGAAAGGGCATCAGCTGCGTCTTCTGAAGCGGCCTGCTTCAGAGCCCTTTCCCCCCATTCCTCCAAAGGGCCGATAAATCGCCGTCGAATCTACGAAGGGTCTTCGTAGAAAATTACAGCGGGGTAAGACTTCTTCGGAACCTTGGCGTTGTGAGACGCGTCTTTTGAGCGCCGTATGGCCTCGGCCAACTGCGCAGCCTCCTCATCCACTGAACTCGGGAAGAGAAGTCCAGCGTCCGACCCTTGCACGGCCAATGGTTCGTCTTCAAGGATAGGCTCAGACTCCATCGCAGAATCAAGCGGGGCAGTAACCGCTTTCTTCCGCCGTTTAGACCCGGAGCCGGTCGCCGAGGATGACCGCTTCCTCCCTCACGAAGCCTTAGGGCGGCGCTGGCCCACATCGCCCTCAGCGCCCTCATCCTTGTTTCTATCGCTCGATGCCACAACCGAAGACGATACCGCCATCGTCGACACCACGGGGGTTGGCGCCGCCACCGGCGGGGGTACTACTACCGGAGCCCGCTTACCCCGTGAGCGAGAACCCAAAGGCATACCAGCTATCGGAGTAAGGTCTACCCCGGACTCCCCCGGAATGAGCGCGGTGCCAATCTCCCTCAAAGGAAAGCGGACTGGAACCCTCGGTCGTAACTCAGCCCCAGGAGCCAAAGGAGGGGCATCGTGGCCAAGAAGCACCCTCCTTTCCTCGAGAATGATTGGGTTGACCCGATGAAGATACCAACCCGTAAACGCGCCCACGCATCGAGGCATGTACTCAGATTCAGGGACCATGAAATAAGAGCCGGTGTTCAGCCTCATAAAATGATGAGCAGCATCGCGAACAGCATCAAGCGAAGGGATCGGGACGACCATAAAAGCCTCGAAAGGAACACCCTGGTCGTACCCGAGCTGCCGGGCAAGTCGATGCGGATTGTACCGCATGAAAAGAGCCGCATTGTCCTGGCGAAACACCAAGTAACCCGGTCTGATTGCATACAAATGCGTGGCCTCCCGGGGCTTCAGAGAAGGTGCGTTGTCTTTCGACTGGTCCCAGAGTTGTTGGACGGGACCCGAAGGAGTAGACAAGACCCGATCAGTAAAAACCAACCCGCCAGCGGTGGCATGAGGAGAAATTAGCACCCGAATGGCCCCGAATTGAGTCGGGTCGGCGGCAGAAGCATCCACTAGCTGCATAAGTCGTGGAAAGGGGTAGGCATCGTAAAATGAGGGCCTCTGATGCATGGCGAACGCTCCCAATACATGCATTTCGATCCAGGACGTGAAATAATGAAGCGAAAAGTTCACCACATCCACGCCAGGCGTAGAGGTATTAGCTGCGGTGCCCAATCCATTATAGAGGTGTGCCAAGGCCGGGATGCCGATGGCCAACCGCGTCCCCTCAGCAATACGATGAGCCGGGTAGATGACCGAGGCTCTCATGAAGCGGCGATGCATGGGGATAACGAACCAGCTAAGCCAAACGCTGACAAACCCCACAAAGAATGTTTCCTCATCTATACCAGGTGCTGCAACGGACTCAAAAGACATCGGCGACACGATGGGAATATAATACTGTGGCAGGTCCGATTCAGCAGTCGGTAGCTTCTTCGGACCAAACCCAAAGGGGTTCTGATGTTAGCAAACTTCGGAGCAGTCTTCGATATGATATCCTCACGAAGGAAGCAGGAAATGAAGCTTTTAAAAGTAACACCCTGCTCCTCAGACTCAGTGAACAATTGATCAAAAATACCCAGCGCCTTGATCAAGCTGGGGCGCTTATGGCGAACAGCATTCTCAGCGGACAGGCCGTCAATCGGCGCAGACTCGGGCTCGAAGACATATTCGTCAGAAGGCAACAACTCCTCGTACAGTGCGCCCCTGATTGGCAATCCCGAGATTTCATAAAATTCTGCGAGAGAGATAGAGACCTCGCGATCCCCCAGAAGAAAAGTATTAGTGGGAAGATTCCACTGGTTCAAAAACGCCTTGACCCACCAGGCATGCGGGGACTTGTAATGGAACAGTGACGCATATATGGCCTGATAAAGCCCAACTTTCTGCAACCGCGCCCGATGGGCGGAAAGGATGTAGCGAGCCCAGAGAAGGTAGCCCGTAGGATGCCTGGGAGTGAGCCCTATCTTATAAATTTGCCCCCATGGGTGGGCCTCACCCTGGCAGATACGCCGCCCCAGTATGTCTATGGCCGGAATTGGATGGTTCGGAATACCGGTCGTCGAAGGCTCAAGCCTCCCCGTTGGAGTCCAGTTGGGCATTTCCACAGCAAAAGCTATTCTTGGAGGATCCATCGGTAAAAAGGGGAAAGTAGGCTCCGTTGGCACCGCGCAGAGAAAACTCCGACGACCCTGAATAATCTGACTATACCAAGACCCCCACTGAAGGAGGTTGGTGCAGTTCGGGTCATGAGCCCGAATCATCGCCATCGCTTCCTCATCAGACGGTGACTGAGGAAAAGCCGCCTCCGAGCGAGAAAAGGGAAAGCGTGGAGCAGAAGCCATCGCACCTGAAATCCAACGAAAGAAGACCGTTAATAGGAAAGTCAACGATGTTTACTCATGCATGAACATGAAGACTAGTGGGAGAAAGCAACAGCAAAGTTTCCTGGGACCATTGGCTATAAAACACATGGGCCCCACAGAATCCGGATGACGGCTCATTAATAATGAGACCAAACAGTTACAATAAAACAAAAGGGAATATCCCCATTTAATAAAAATGATGGCCACGCACATCCCCCCAACAGGATCTGTCTCGGGCTCTACAGTGGATCCAATAAAATCAAAGGAATTGAATTCACACAAAAAGACATCATTACAAAGCCCCCATTGCATTAATTGCAGGAAGAACAACCTCGGGCCAAGAGACCCCAGGAAGCCTCTGTGTGAAGAAATCGAGTTCTTCGTTGGAATTAAATTCCTTATTAAGAAAAGAGAATTAAATTCCCAAAAACATTTTTGGATGGAATTAAATTCCATGGATTTGAACCGCCATCATCATCTCTCCAAAGATCATCTAAACCCTAAGAGATCTACAGTTGAAAGATTAAACAGTTTCATGTTCTTATGGAAAATATGAAGAAAGAAGGGTAAAAACCCTTGTTTTGGATTTAAAATCCAGGAAAATATGAAGGTCCATCGTTGTCCAAGAACATTACCTGAGGAAAAAGGATTCCTTTTGAGCAGAGTTAAACTCTGAAAATATTTTAAAACAGAGAACTAAGCTCTGGAAGAAGAGAATTAAATTCTCAGAAAAAGTTCTCAGAAGAAGAAGATGGGCAAAGTGAAGGCTCCTATGAAGAGACAGAGGTATTTATAGAAGGCAATGAAAATGTTTCGTCTCCCCAGATCCCTAGAGGAATCCAACGGTCACAAGAGGTGACAGCGTTGCACTCACGTGCAGACACGTGAGAACAACGCTGTGGGGGCATTTGTTTCCTGATTTAAAATCAGGAAAGCTTCTGGGAAAAGCTTCAAAAAGGGGTCACGTGTTGGCACGTGACACCTAAAAGGCATCATCAAGTCAAGTTCAGTTTCCTGACTACGCTGAAGAAAATGGGCTTCAGAAAGAGTCACGTGCTTCCACGTGACCAGGGTCACGTGGCGACACGTGACATTTAAATGCAAGCGTCAAAGGCACACAAGTTCTCTGATCAAGTCAAGAAAAGGCTTCAGAAGAGGTCACGTGTTCCCACGTGACCAGGGTCACGTGTTGGCACGTGACGTTCAAGACAGCAGACTCGTTCTCCAGAAGAACCGAAGAAAGAGAGTTCAAACAAGGGTCACGTGCTCACGCGTGACAAGGGTCACGTGCTCACACGTGACCAGGGGTCACGTGGTAGCACGTGACGCTTAGGCAGCGATCAGAAGACAGAGCGCAAAAGAAAGGAAAAAGGCTCATTCCAAAGGGGGTCACGTGCCCACACGTGACCATGGGTCACGTGGTCACACGTGACCAGCTTTCAAAGCCCATTGTGTTAACAGAATTAAATTCTGAAGGAGATTTAAATCTTTCCAAAGGAGAGTGATTATCTGGGGCCAATCAAATTAAAGATTCAGAGGTGATAGAATATCATCTATCTATGGAAAATCTCGGGTTTGGAAAGATTTCCCCTTTAAATCTAACCAAAATAACAAGGGAGAATCTCTGGATTTAAAATCCAATGGTGAATAAAATTCACCTAATAATCCAAAGGTCCAAAATGAATGATGAATGCAAATCAAATCTCAATAAAGATTCGTCAAAAAACTGATTGATTCGGCTGCTTCTCCTATAAATAGGAGCCAAGAGACATACATACATATAGATGCGCAGAGAAAAAAAAAAGGAGAAGAGCTTTGATACTTTGAAAAGACTCGGATCTTCTGCGAAAAACCCTAGGTAAGAAAGGGAAGGCCTTTTGAAAGAAAGAGAATTTAATTCTCAACAGAGTTTAACTCTGATAATGTAAAAACAGAAGAACATATTTCTTCTCTCTTTGATGGAGGATCTGCAAAGTGCACATCTCCCCTTAAGGTTGAGAATTTAATTCTCAATGGGTTGAGATCCTGCCATGCAGATCCAAAACATGGAGAAGGAATGCAAGCACGAGAATTTAATTCTCATAGAACTATAGGAATTTAATTCCTTTAAAATAAAAGGAGGGCTTGACCCTATATTATGGAAATTTAATTCCTCCAGAACAAAAAAGAAACAGGGTTTAACCCTAATTAAGAACCTAGTTCTGTTGAAACAGCAGGAATTTAATTCCCTTAATCATACAGAGGATGGAAGTTTAAACTCCTTAAAAACTTTTATTAGGGTTTAACCCTATTCAGCCCGTCACGTATATGAGGAATTTAATTCCTACAGAAAATTCAGAGTTAAACTCTATTCCAGAAAACAAAGTCTTCGAAAGGAAGTAGGAATTTAATTCCTCTGAAATTTATAGTTCGAGGAATTTAATTCCTGAAAGAAGATTAACAAAGCCTCTAAACAAAATACCTAGAGGCAGGGTCACGTGTCATCACGTGACCCCCCAAGAGATCTACAGAAAGCCCCTTTGAGGCAGCACCCCACGTGACCCTCAGCAGAAGCTCTAATACATAGGCATTTGAATGCCCATCACGTGATGGCACGTGATGCTCTGGAAGACGTGATAATCTCAGCAGAACAAAGGAAGGGAGGGCGCTCTCACGTGCTGCCACGTGACCCCTCTTACCTTAGTGTTTAAACACTAAACTAAAACTCTCGAACCCAGTGTTAAAACACTGTCGGGCCTTAGTGTTCAACACTAATTAAAAAGCTTTATTTGCAGTGTTCAACACTGATTACCTTAGTGTTTAAACACTAATCTGAGATCTTCATTTGCAGTGTTCAACACTGATTACCTTAGTGTTTAACACTAACCTGAAAAAAACATTGTTGCCGGTGTTCAACACCAAATATTCTCTTAGTGTTAAACACTAACTTGTCAACCCCATTCCCAGTGTTCAACACTGACTGCTCTGTAGTGTTTAACACTAGACTTTGGCCCAATTGGCTTAAATGGATGGAGGCAAAGCCTCTCCTGATTGGACTTAGCCCAAGATGGCCATAAGTCCTCAATTTGTGATTAACTGGTCCAATGGACTCATAACATAATTAATTCGTCTTGACCCCAAATTGGGCCAAGGGCTATTTAATCCACTCCGGTTCTAGGGTACATCTCTTCACTCCTTTGATGCTTGGCATTGTAATCCCTCAATGCCGTCAAAGAGGTGACGGGTCCCGACGACCACACATTGATATGGACTGTGGGGTCCTTAAACTCATGTCTAATGCAAATTCCTGGTTACGTGGAACGCGGATAATGTCACTCTTTGACCCCGTGGAAAACGTCCAGAGCGGAGCCTGGTCCTCGCCAAGCGCGGCAGTGAACCCGTGTGAAGCATCCAGAGCACATACCGGACTGTGGAGTCCTTAAACCCATAGACTACGACGTCCTTAACCTTGACCGAGATGTCTTAAAACTAACAATGGACTGTGGGGTCCTTAAACCCATGGACTACGACGTCCTTAACCTTGACCGAGATGTCTTAAAACTAACAATGGACCGCAATATCCTTAAACTACCCATGGACCGCAATGTCCTTAAACTACCCATGGACCGCAACGTCCTTAAACTAGAACAATAGAGCCCCGTATGCTCTTTTGTCGGATCTAAACGGTCCCGTTTAAGTTGATCTTAGCCTCAAAGATGGCTAACGTATCCTTAAACCTTCAAACAGAGTGGACTATAAATCCCCCCAATTGACTCCGGCTTGAGGGTACATCCTTGAACTCCTCTGACATCCGTCGTTGTAATCCTTCAACGTCGTCAGAGAGGTGACGGGTCCTGACGACCACACATTCATGGACCACTATGTCCCTAAACTGGAACATTAGAGTCCAAACGCTCTTTTGTCGGATCTAAACGATCCCGTTAAGTTGATCTTAGTCACAAAGTTAGACTAACGTATCCTTAACAAACGTTTGAGTTGATCTTAGCCTCGAGTAGGGCTGACGTATCCTCAAACCAAAACCCCCCCAAACCTAAATCTAAGATAATACGGATTTGGACTAGTCCACGCCCTACGGGCGACGACATAACTCAGTCTCCGTAAACAATCCACGGGCAACAAAATACAAAACAGACACCCACGACACGAAGTGACCATCTGGAGAAGGAGAAAGTTGTTACCGCAATGCGGTAGCGTAATTAACTGCAGGGGCTTGCGCCTGCAGGGAAGAGCGTCCCCACAATCAAAAACCCCTCAAACGAGGGGGAATCTGACGAAGTCTGCTACATCGGACGCATTTGTCTAAACCTTCGATACGTGGTGCCATAAATCAACTTGGCATCTTCGAAGAGGTGGACGGATAGCACCTATTAGCATCTGCCCCGAATCTCAGGCAAGACGCGGTGTCGCGCCGTCTTTCGGAGGGGAACAGCCTCATTTTCTCCTAAATATGCATATTTAAGATGAGAAGGTAGCGGTTTGAGATCAAGAATTGGCGGAGAGACAATAGAAGGAGGGGTAACGGAATGATATTCAGACTCCTTAAGAGGTTCAAAACTTGCATAAGATATTGACTCGAAAAGTGCTGCTGACTTTTGCAACGAGTCAACGGGTTCAATCTCAAGGTCGGACTCATTGAACATATCCTCACTGTGAAGTGGTGCAAGATCAAACGATGTCTCATTAGTGTTGTCGAGAACATCAAAGCAAAGTTCCTCATCCATGCAGCTTTCGGGAGCTATCTCGTGGATGGAACAAACATCCAGCAATTGAGCAGAAGGTTCTGATGGCTGACTTCCTATCTTGTAAATATTAAGCTCAATTGTCATTTTCCCGAAGGATAAGTTCATAGAACCGTTACGACAATTAATCACAGCGTTAGAAGTTGCTAGGAAGGGTCGACCAAGTATCACCGGGATTTGATTGCGTGGGTTTGCCACAGGTTGTGTATCTAAAACAATAAAGTCCACGGGAAATATGAATTCCCCGACTTTAATTAACACATCCTCTAGTTCGCCCCGAGGTTTGGTGATAGATCGATCAGCCATTTGGAGAGTACAATGGGCGGGTTTTAACTCTCCAATTCCTAACTGCTCGTATACTGAATAAGGAAGCAAGTTGACGCTAGCGCCTAGATCGAGTAAAGCACGATTTATATTTTTACCCCCAATAGAAATAGAGATTGTAGGACAGCCGGGGTCCTTACGTTTCTTTGGTATTTGTTGGGTAAAAGCTGTGCTAACATTACTCGTCATGAAAACCTTTTTAGGCACTTGAGTTTTTCTCTTCCTAGTGCACAAGTCTTTAAGGATTCTTGCATAAGATGGGACTTGTTGAATAGCATCTAGGAGAGGAATATTCACGCTAACTTGCTTAAACATTTCCACAATCTTCTCCATTTACGGGTTAGGTCTGTTGGCCCTTAATCGGTTTGGAAATGGAGCTCGATCAATAAGTTTTGGGTCCAACGTTTGTGGAGAAGACTGTGGCGACGGATTCGATCCCAAAATTGGAGTGGGCATCGACTTAGATAGATTTGGCGAAATGTTCGAGCCTTGGGGAAAACGGAGAATAGGCTCGGATGAAGGTGGGAGACTAGACGAATTAGGGGAAGAAGAAGAAGAAGGGGTATCAAATGTGTCACTATCATCAATTTGCTCACCCACTTGGTTATTCAGCACTCTCCCCGATCTCAACGTAGTAATGGCATTCACATTATGACTTTGTGAATGGCCAGGATTCGGTAGGGGTTGAGATGGGAGTTTCCCTTTCTCTCTCGCACTCATTGCGGCGTTTAACTGTGCGATTTGGTTTTCTATTGATTTAATACTCTCACCATGGGAGGAGGAGTTTTTCATTAGGGTATCAATAGAAGACCTTATCTCAGCCGAATTTTGCATGGATTGTTTCATGAACATATCCAAAGTTTGTGCAAGCGAGTTGTCAGTACCGGCCACTTGTGGTGTAGAAATGTTGGTCGGATTTTGGAAATTCTGTGACTGAAAGGGGGGCTGATTCTGTGGTTGTGGTTGCTGTGGAGGAGGTCTTTGATAATTACTTTGTTGGTTTTGATTCCAAGCAAAGTTAGGATGATTCCTCCATCCTTGATTGTATGTGGAAGAATAAGGGTCGTTTCTAGGTCGCTGCTGAAAAGTAGCATTAGCTTGAAACGATGCATTCATAGGACATTCTTCCGTTAAGTGTGAAGGATCCGAACAGCAACCACAGACGGTCTTAGGAAGCGTGACCTGATTTAGGGAGAATGGTGAGAACTTGTTTTCAATAGCATCGAGTTTCTTCTGAATTGCTGCCATTTCGGCTTTTACTGCGATAGAAACATCGAGCTGGTGAATACCTCCCTTAGTTGAAGGTGGTCTTACGCTTTCCCACTGCAACGTGTGTTCAGCGAGATCTTCCAGATATTTCCATGCTTCACCGTCATCTTTAGACATGAAATTGCATTGACACATTGTTTCAAGCATCTGCTTTGTCGCTGGATTAATGCCCTCATATATAATCTGACATAAATCCCATCTTTGTATTCCGTGATGGGGGCATTGGACAAGCAGATCTTTGAAACGTTCAAAGCACTTCCAAAATGGTTCATTGGGAAGCTGGGTGAACTGGTTGATCTCGCTCCTAATATGTGCAGTCTTATGATTTGGGTAAAACTTCTTAAGGAATGCTACGACGAATTCATCCCAATTAGCGATAGAGTGTGCGGCAGTATTATAAAGCCATTTTTCTGCCAAGTCGCACAGTGTGAATGGGAGAAGACGTAAGCGCATAGCATCTAAGGTCAATTGTGAAGTACCCATCATTGCGCATACGTTTTCGAATTTGGTGATGAAAACGTACGCGTCTTCCGACTCAAGCCCGTGAAATTTGGGCAGCAGATTGATGTAGTGGGGTTTAATTTCGAAATTATCCCCGTTAGGTAGTGGAAGAGATAGACAAGTGGGAAGAGGACCACGAATAGGATAGCATCTCTCTTGGAGAGAGATGCGCGGTGGATTCTGCTCACCTGCGGGCGGTGGCAGCGTGGTGTTATAATTAGATGGAGTGCCGTCCATCACGGTCGATGTGGTGTGTGGTGGGGGAAAAGAAGATGAAGAAGTACCGACTTCGGCGTCGATAGCAGGAACGCGGACAAGACGGGCACTAGGATCCCGTGTCCAGCCGAGCATGCAATAAGCGGGTTTAGTGCAAGTGGCAGCGTGTGTGTGATTTAAAATTGGCTTGTTTTGAAAAAGTGGGACTCAAGAAAAATCTCCCTAAGATGCACAAGCAACCCTAGAACTAAGGTCGCCTAGGTCTGCTAGACAGCTCCTAACTAAGGCTAGAAATAGGACCTCAAACCGTCTCTTCACGGACAAGTACGGCCAGGTAAGTGGGAAGGAACCACCACTACAGTGGGCCTAATTAAAAACCACTAGCCTAGACACCGCAATGTCAGTTAGGATAAACGGCCGATGCCTACACTAGTCTTTTTCCTATTGAGCTCGACAGTCCTTAGAGTCTGGTCTAGATATTTTTTAAATTAATGAAGGGTTGATCTGTATGCTCGGTTTGTGATTTGTGGGGCTTAGGAAAGGTGATGAAATCCCCACCTAATCTTGATTTGGTCTTTGCCCCTTAAAATCCGTATTAAATATGCAAAACAAAACCAATAACAAAACTTTTGCAAAAAGATTTTTGAGCGGCGCAATTTTGCAAAGAATCCTGCAGAAAATAGATTTTATTGGATTTGAGGGGGGAGAGAAAGAGTTGAGAAACTTACCAGAGGAGTTTGAGCCCTTGATCCCCTTGTCAGGCCGCGTTTCCGCCGCAGATTCTCCTTTGTGCCGCGGTTCCGCCGCAAGGTGGATGGTTCAGTTGCTGAAAATTTTTCTGTGTCCCTCTGTGCTCCTCTGGATCTCTAGAAATGTCTCTGTTTCCTGTTTTCTCCAATTCTGTGACTCCAGATCTCCTTGCGAAAATCCACGCACAAATCGTTAAATATGCAATTTGCAGTTTTGTTTTAATAATGATATGGCTCGTCTTAAGAATTCAACACAAATAGTAAAAATAAAAAATTACGCACGTATCCCCGGCAACGGCGCCATTTGATTGATGTGGAAAAGTGTTTTTGTAGAATAACCGCAATCAGAACGGTGTCGCGTGTAGCTAGACCGAGATGAGTACGGGTCGTCCTCAGGGAAACGTGGAACCTTTTACTTTTACTTTAGATGTGTTGAGAAAGAGAGGAGGGATAAAGAATTTTATAGAATGGTTTCTAGATCTACGTTAAATAAGAATGTAAAATATAGATCTAGATTATTTTAGAGACTTAGATAATATAATAAGAAGGCTTGTAGGGTTCGTTAGGATTTAGTAGTTATGGACGATTAATTAAAAGTTACCCTTTTTATCCATTAATAGATTTAGAACTAGAACGACGATGATGCGTGTAGATTAGGGTTTCTGGAGGGAAAAGGAATCCCACTCGTAACCCTTATCTCGACACGGAACTCCGTTCATATCTAGCCTTTACCAAAACAATCATTAATCTAATCTCTAATCGCGGTCGGAACTAGCAAAGAATTGCTAGCGCGCCCGATTAGGATGTTAATGATTCTTTTGATAAAGTTCCTAAACTTTATAGGACTTAAAAAGGGTTTAATTATTTTCATCGTTTATTAGCCTACCCTAATCCTACGAACCCTAACAAGCGGAGAATTACTCGCGCATGTTGGGAGAAGAAGATGAAAAGAAAGAGAGGGAAAACATAATGTAAAAAACAAACAATTAAATAAAAAACTACCTTTATTAATCAACTCCTTCAAACTACACTTTTAATCCATAGAAAATGATTACAAAACTTGATTTGCTTCTCGATCTTTCCTAAGGAGGTAGTCGAACAGTCAATGATCAGCCTGGATGCGTGAGCGTCGGGAGCTTCGTGATTTCTTCGGCTTGATAACTTTTCCAAGAGGCCCTCGGTGCCTTTTTATAGTGCAAAGCCAGAATATTATTGTTGAAAACTTGCTAAAATTTAGCAATGATTTATCTCCCAAAATCTTTCTTTCTAACCCCCTTAAATTGCGGCGGATCCGCGGCCCAATGGTGTGTTTGGCCGCGGATCCGCGCTCAAGGGTGGGGATCATTTGATGATTTTTCTTGTGCTTTCATCTGGTGACATTTGGCAATCCTAGGCATCTTCATATTTCAGAAATCTTCTCTCGGTTGCTTCCAGACTTGGTCTCCAAGTTTGCTTCTTAATTTGGCAAGATTTCTTCAACAGCTTGATTTCTTTGATATATTCTGCATAACAACTTGGAAAATTCTGCACAACAACTCAAATAAGATTTTAGTAGATTTTGTTCTACTAGGATTAGGTCAATAATATTTGCATACATTTTCCTACCAAAATGATAATTAAAATATATTAACACATGGAAAATAATGTTTTTACACGTAAACCCTCATATGTATAATATATTATAAGAAAGTCCTTTTTTTAATATAAAAATGGTAGGAAAAATGTACTACAAATGTGCAGTTTTATCGACTGAACAGCTTTGCAGACTTCATCGCTCGCTTTCTTCGTCCGGAGGTCTTATCAAAGCAAGCTGCGATGTTCGCCAAGCTTGACGATCCGTTTGGCTTTGGTTTGGATAACCAGCCGACGGCGGAAGCAGATTTAAAAAGCTTCTTTATTCCGGATACCCCGGTCGTTCCTTTCGCAGAGTTTGCTGCTTCAGACGTCGATGAAGAGACGTCCTTGTTGGGGTTTATTGGCTTGTGGTTGAACTACTTCATGCTTCCGATGCACCCTCATTATATGAGGCCGTCAGTCTTTTACCCAGCCTACCGCATGGTTGCGGAAACACGAGTGGCCGTCGGGATTGCTGGGCTGGCTCACTTGTATCACGGCCTCAGCTTAGCGGCAGACACTACTCAGCCAGGGGTACAGCCCGTAACTCTCCCGCTGCATTATTTCACTTCGTGGATTGAGTTGCAAGTGCTCAGGGCTTTCAGAGTTCATAAACGGCCCCGCTTCTTCGAAAATTATAATTTCCCTCGGATTATGCACTTAGTCGACGCTTCCGCTTTAAATCCGTCACAGCGGAAGGCTCAAGGCCTGGTCCTTCGCCCGCGTACAGTTGGAGATAGCATGACCTTCGTCGATAATGTTTCAATAATCGGCAAGGAATCTACTAAAACGGTGAAGCAGCTGCGCGGCACCTTCAAAGACGGGGCTCCTACCTTGACGGCTCGGGAGATTCTGCATCTGTACTCGATCAGGCCAGGATTTTTAGTCTTTAGGCAGAACGACTCGGTGCTGTTCATGAGGTACAACCCGCACCGTTTCGCTCAACAGTCTAGCTACAATCAAGGTGTCCCGCTAGAAGCCTTTTTAGCTAAGACCGTTGCTACGGAGGAGGGTATTTGCAACGCGCTACACCATTTCATGTGGCTGAACACTGGGTCCAACTTCTTTATCAGCGAGCCGAGTTGCGCTCCGAGAATCTCGAACGCATACGTGGCATGGTACTCGCATGCGACGAGTGCTGTCATTAGGGAAGAAAGGCGGTTACTGCTTGATCGCAAGGGAGCCCCTGCTGGTAATCCCGCTGTCCCCTTGAAGGAACGGGCCATTGTCCGTCCGTAAAAGAAGCTGGTACTGTTGTGGTCCCGTGTGCCTTTCCTGATAAGCCTCTACCTTGTGTGCCTGTAGAAGCGGTGGCTTCAGCGTCTCTTGAGTCTGATATGGGTACGAAGATCGGGACTCGTCGCCCAAAGTTGCCCGCCAAGCGCAAGCTCCTGTCGTCGGCTGCCGGCGCTCGCTCACAGAAAAAGAAAAAGTCACTCTTTTCTGCTGACATTGTACTCAACCAGGAGCCACATGCCCCTTACAGCGAGGGTTTGTGTGAGTATGGGACCAATGAGGGTCTATTTAACGTGTCTGCGGATGATACTGCTCTTCAAGCCGCCCTTGTGGTTTCCGAGCGACTGGCTCGCGATGAAGCAGCACTGATCACTATCGCACAGTTAAGTAGACTTCAGTCGTATCTTTCCACGGTTATTTTTTTATTATGCTTTTACTGACGCTTTCTTCTTCAACAGGTATCTCTGCCGAAGAGGCTCTCGCGGCTTCCCTCAAAACATTTGAAGAGGAAGAGAGGCTCCGTGCTTAGTTGGGCCTTCGTATACTTCGGCTCATTGTGCCTTCATTATATTTTTCTTTATTCGTGGTTTGACCCTCTCCTCTACTTTGTTGCAGGGACTACCTTGACCCGGGTTATTCCAAGTGCGGTACCGATCCCGAGAGGTGATGCAGCGACGCTTCCAGAGCCGGCTATTGTGGCCCCAGCTCCCCCGACAGTGCCGTAGGAGGCTTCACTTAAGCAGCCAATGACAAACGCCGTAACGGCTCCAGAGGCAGAGCTTGGTTCTGACGATGACGTCCCTTTGACGGAGGTCTTGAGGAGATCGCTTCTCACCGCTCAGATCGAAAAGAAGCGTAGTAAGCGTGCGGCATGGGAACGCGATGCCAGCTTGGTCGTGGGTGCAGGTTCGAGCACTACCCATCTATCGCTATTCCTCCAGAGGATGCTCCCGCTGCCCTGTTTACTGCCCATAGACAGGTCGCGCGCGCGGCTCGGGAAGAAACCGAAAAGCTGCCCAAAGGGAACATAACACGGAGTCTTTTATCAGAACTTGACCTTCGAATTCTTATATACCTTATCCTGCAGGGCCAAGTCCTGGCGATGAGATGGCAGGTGAGATGACGGCGACCACAGAGCCCGAAGCGGCTACTCTCTCTCGGGAGTCTGGGACTGCCCAAACCGCCGCTCTTTCCCCTTGTGGTTCCTTGCTGTCGGCGGGCATCGCGAGTGTCACGACGGCTCTAGTCGAATCAGGGGACGAAGCCATGGGCGCAGAGACTACTCCTCTGAAGGAGAGCAAAGAAGCTGCTACGCCAGGTGATGCTTCCATCGCGGCTTTGGTTGGTGACCCGTCAGGTAAGTCCTAAGTCACTGTTCTTTTTATTTCACAATCTCGCCTAGCTTATTCTGACGATGTTTTGTAGGTGCAGCAAATGCTGAGATCGTGCCATCTGAAGCACCTCCGGTCGCCGCCATGACGGTTGTTGTTCCCTCGCCTTCTCTTATGTCCTCCGAAATGCTGGAAGGTATAGGTTTGCGATTTATCGATCTCATTGTGGGTATCATCCCCCTTGCAATGACAGTATATTGTCATAACTTTGCAGGAGTCCTTTTTGATCATCTGTATCAGGTGCTGAACCCGCATTTCTCCTTCCAGTCGGAAGTTACTCCGCCCACTGGTGTTGGTTAGTATATCCTTCAGCTATTGTTTCTTTCTTTCTTTTACGAATAGCCATGCTGTTACTAAGCCTTCTTTGTATTGGTCGCAGCATCACGAATTGGAGGAAGGGACGAGGGGATAGCCGCACCTCCGGTACTCCCAATTCTGCCATCCGCCACAGCTGGTATAGTAGACTCCATCGCTCGTGTATTTCTCTTAACCTCTTGAGCCGACATTTGACCATAGCTTGTTTTGCAGCAATCGTACCAGCTCCAGCTCCCTTTGAGTCTCGCATCTTAATACCTGCAGGGCCCTTTTCTAGACGTCCATCTTCCAGGGGCGCTGCGACTAGCCTGCGCATGTTGAGTGAATTCATCGAGGATCTTGATGCCGAGGCCCTCACATTCGCTGCAGATTTTGCTGCTGAGATTAATTCTATGTTGGCGACGCTCGTGAACTTCCATGGCGAAGGCGTCGTTGAGTCTTGGGTTAATTATTGCAGACAGATCGAGGCCTGCCTGCAGAAATTGAGCTCAAGCGTCTTGCTCCCGAGGTTTTGGCTTTGAACTCCCAGCGGGTTGCATGGGTTGAGCAGATTGTTCCCTTCCTTCGCCATTTTGAACAAGAGGCAACCCTGAGACGGAAGGAACATGAGGCGGCTTCCACCATGTTTGTCCAATTGTGTGCCCAGGTCGAAGCAAATGCTGCGCAGCTGAAAGCTATTTTTGAAAACCTCCAACGATGTATTTCTGACGGTCTGGCGCTGAGGTGGAAGTTTGACTTCACATAGCAGGTTAAGCAGAGTCATGAAGCCGCTCAGCGCGAAATCGATGAGAAGCTTTCATCCTGTTTGCAGCAACGGGCTCGGATTGAAGCGGAGTTGTCCTCGGTGGCTGATCATGAAAAGGAATTGAGAGGAGTGCGTGTGCGGCTGGCTGATTTGTTAAAAATGCCTCCTTCTCAGTAGCCATCTTTGTATCGACCGAAAATTTGTAATCTATGAATAATATGCTTGTTCCCCTCCGAACGGCGGCCTGCGACGTTAGGACGTCACGTGCCTGAGGTTCGGGGCAGATGCTATTTGGTTTTTATCCGTCCACCTCTTCGAAGATGCCAAGTTGATTTATGGCACCGTGTATCGAAGGTTTAGACGGATGCGGCCGATGTAGCAGACTTTGTCAGATTCCCCCTCGCTTGAGGGGTTTTTGATTGTGGGGACGCTCTTCCCTGCAGGCGCAAGCCCCTGCAGTTAATTACGCTGCCGCTTTGCGGTAACAACTTTCTCCTTCTCCAGAATTTCACTTCGTGTCGTGTGTGTTTGTTTTGTTTGTGGCTGCCCGTGGATTGTATACGGAGACTGAGTAATGCCGTCGCCCGTAGGGCGTGGATTAGTCCAAATCCGTATTTACTTAGATTTAGGTTTGGTGTTTTTAGTTTAAGGATGCATTAGTCGCGTTGCGACTAAGATCAACTTAAACATTCGTCAAGGATACGTTAGTCTTGCTTTGGACTAAGATCAACCTGACGTGGTGATTCATTTAATTTATGGCCATCGGGACTCATCACCTCTCTAACATCGTTGAAGGATTACAACGATAGGTGTCAGAGGAGCTCAGAGATGTACCCTTGAACCAAAACTGATTGAGGGTTTTATAGTCCATTTAAGTGCTTAAGGATACGTTAGCCGTATTTGGGGCTAAGATCTACTTAAACGGGATCGTTTAGATCCGGCAAAAGAGCAATTGGCTCTATTGTTCCAGTTTAGGGACGTAGTGGTCCCTTATTAGTTTAGGGACGTCTCGGTCCGATACCAGTTTAAGGACGTAGTGGTCCATTATTAGTTTAGGGACGTTTCGGTCCGATGCCAGTTTAGGGACGTAGTGGTCCATTATTAGTTTAAGGACATTTCGGTCCATCGCCAGTTTAGGGACGTGGTGGTCCGTCATTAGTTTAGGGACATTTCGGTCTGATGCCAGTTTAGGGACGTAGTGGTCCATCATTAGTTTAAGGACGTTTCGGTCCGATATTAGTTTAAGGACGTTTCGGTCCGATATTAGTTTAAGGACGTCTCGGTCCAATATTAGTTTAAGGACATCTCGGTCCGATATTAGTTTAAGGACGTTTCGGTCCGATATTAGTTTAGGGACATCTCGGTCCACGAGTTTAAGGACCCCGCAGTCCATATCGATGTGTGGTCGTTGGGACCCGTCACCTCTTTGACGCCGTTGAGGAATTACAACGACGGATGTCAAAGGAGTTCGGAGATGTACCCTCGAACCGGATGTAAATTAATTTAGAAGAGCAATTTTGCTCAGTCAATTTAATTTAAGGACTTATGGCCAAAATTGGGCTAAGTCCAGTTGAAATGTTCAACGTTTTATTTGCTTTTGCATTGCATTTCTTTTTTTTTATTTTTATTTGGGCCTTGCCCAGAAAGGATGCAGAGTATCAATTTGTTTTGGGCTCTACCCTTTTAGGAATGATGCAAGGTATTAATTTTATTTGGGCTCTGCCCTTATATAAAGGATGCAAAGCATCAATTTATTTGGGCTCTGCCCATTTATTGCCTTGCAATTTATTTTGGCCTGTCAGGTCATTTTGATTTGGGCCTGGCCCTTCAAATAGTGCAAAGCACCAAGAATCTTTTGGATTCAAGAAAATGAGTGCAGGGCACTTTTTAATGATCTAAATTTAGATCAAAGAAGAGAAAAGAAAATCTTTTCTTTCTTTCTGTCTCAGAGAACCAGAGGTTCATAGCAAGTGCAAGGCACTATTTTTATTTATTTATTTATCTGAGAACCAGAGGTTCATAGCAAGTGCAAGGCACTATTTGTTGTGCGCACATGCGTTGCACGTGGTGCCGCATGGCGGGCATACGTGCGTTGCACGTGGCGCACATGCGCATTATGAGGAGAAGCAAAGCTTCTATATATGGAGAACAAGCTCCTTTTAATATTATTAAATATTCTCATGTGGTGCGCACGTGCGTTGCACGTAGTGCCGCATGGCGGGCACACGTGCGTTGCACGTAGCGCACATGGCGCTTGCGCATATGCGCATTATGGAGAGAAGCAAAGCTTCTATCTTGGAGAACTAAGCTCCTTTGAGTATTGAATCCTTTGAGGATTTTTTACTCTACCCTTTCTAAGAGGTATCCCCTCTTATTTATATGGGAGTGGTAAAGAAGCCAGCTCTCCTTTTCCCGATGTGGGACTAAAAAATGCATTCCCCATGTAGTAGAGCATTACTTTAGATTACACGTGTATAACACATTTGCTCATAACTTTTGATCTCGGATGAATTATGAGGCCCATAATATATCAAATCGAAGGTCTTTTCGAGATGCTTTCAATATCATCAGAATTTAGCTGTTTTTCGTTCCGGAGTTTGTCAAAATACAGCTCGGAAAATACTGGTTCGCATCTTCTTCCTTAAATCACATGTGCATAGACATTTGCTCATAACTTTTGATCCCGGATGAATTATGAGGCCCATAATATATCAAATCGAAGGTTTTATCGAGACGCTTTCGATACAAATAGAATTTATCCATTTCTCATTCGGGAGTTTGTCAAAAAACAGCCCGGAAGATACTGGTTCGTATTTCCTTTAGCGTATCACTGCCATTTGATACCTTGGACTCTTTTGCGCAGAAATTTTTGGTGGGAACAAATGCCCCCCACTACTTTGCCCACGTAAGTATGTACATGGGTGAAGTAGTGCAGAGTTATGCAGAGTTATGCATGGCGTATGGCCAGTTTTGGGTTGATGTATCACTTTCAGAATCTTGATCTGAGAAGATAACGAGCGGACACAAGCGTCGTCATTTATCTTTGACTCAAATCTCAACTCTTAAGGGATATAGTTCCAACCCTTAACTCCATGAGCCGCATCCTTCTATTTCTTTTTTTGTCTCACTCTGGCGTGGAGTAGTTCATACGCTTATGAGTAAGTTCTCCATTTCAGTGGCATGTAGCTTTGGCAAGTGTGGCCCATAGATGGTCGGCCCATCTTGACTTCTTTGCAGGGCAGTGATGGCTTAGGAGACAGGGGTAGGATCTGCCACCTAAGGCTTTTCAACTTTACGAGCCGTGAGGGTCTCATAAAGACTTTTCTCCCTACGAGTCGTGAGGATCTCGTAGGTGTATTTTCTCCTTGGGAATCGTGAGGATTCCTAAGTGTGTTTTCTCTTATAAGTCGTAAGGATCCTATAAGAGAGTTTTCCCTCTTACGAGTCGAGAGGACCCGTAAGCGGTTGTTTCCCTCCTTATCGAGATTCGACTTTGGAGAGTGTGACCCGTGGATAGTATGCAAGAGACCGTTTTGGGCCGACTTGCAGGGTCCCAGTGCTTAGGAAACAGGTTTTTTAATCCCTACTGCCTAAGGCTTTATCTCACGAGTCGAGACGCATCGAGAAAATCTCGCAAAGACATCAATTTCCTCACGAGTCGAAACGGATCGAGCAGATCTCGCAAGAACATCTTAACGTCGCATTTAACCTCTGCTCTTTACGACAGAAACCCGTTAAGGTTGGTGGTACTTAGGGTTTTGGCCATCGTACCGTCGCATAAGCTGATATAGTCCTCGATAGGCATTCGTGCTGTTCGAGTAGCCCCGCGACTGCCGTGTCTCTGATCCCTTCGGGGGCTGGACAAGACGTCTTCAAGCAATCCTCCTTGGCAGTTTGACCGTCAGAAGAGCAAGCGCTAGGAATTTGCCATGCCGCTTTTTACTTGAGGTTAGGCTCATTTTGGAGAGCCCCGATGAGTCATAACCACTCCGCGCTGGTGTGGGGATGATCTCCGATAGTCTTTCGGGCTTTATATGAGTTGCCGTTAAGACCCTGAAGCTAGGAATTTGGCATTTGCTTCGTTTGCTGGCATTGCGTCTGCTGTATCGAGACGAATGTTGCGGTGGGAACTAGGGATTTTGCCGTGGCTCCGTTTGTTTGATGACGTTACGTCTGCTGTGTCGAGACGAACGTTGGGGTGACATCTCGTCTGCTGTATCGAGACGGACGTCGAAGTGGTGACCACTCCACACTGGTGCGAGATGATCTCCGATTGTCTTTCCGGCTTTATATGACTTGCCGTTAAGACCCTGAAGCTAGGAATTTAGCCTTCGCTTCGTTTGCTGGCATTGCGTCCTCTGTATCGAGACGAATGTCGTGGTTGTCTATAGGTTACTGGTGAACCGCCGAGGTTTGGAACTAGGGATTTTGCCGTGGCTCCGTTTGTTTGATGACGTTACGTCTGCTGTGTCGAGACGAACGTTGGGGTGACATCTCGTCTGCTGTATCGAGACGGACGTCGAAGTGGTGACCACTCCACACTGGTGCGAGATGATCTCCGATTGTCTTTCCGGTTTTATATGACTTGCCGTTAAGACCCTGAAGCTAGGAATTTAGCCTTCGCTTCGTTTGCTGGCATTGCGTCCTCTGTATCGAGACGAATGTCACGGTGGGAACTAGGGATTTTGCCGTGGCTCCGTTTGTTTGATGACGTTACGTCTGCTGTGTCGAGACGAACGTTGGGGTGACATCTCGTCTGCTGTATCGAGACGGACGTCGAAGTGGTGACCACTCCACACTGGTGCGAGATGATCTCCGATTGTCTTTCCGGTTTTATATGACTTGCCGTTAAGACCCTGAAGTTAGGGATTTAGCCTTCGCTTCGTTTGCTTTGGTGTGTCTGAATCCCTGCTGGAGGAAGAACGCTGAGGTTGACATTTCGTCTACTGTATCGAGACGAACGTCATGGAGGTGACCACTTCATGTGAGATGGTCTCCGATTGTCTTTCCGGTTTTATGTGAGTTACCGTTAAGACGTCGAAGTTAGGAATGTGGCCTTCGCTTCGTTTGCTTTGGTGTGTCCAAATCCTGTTGGAGGAAGAACGCCGGGGTTGATATATCGTCTACTGTATCGAGACGAACGTCAAGGAGGTGACCACTTTCTGTGAGATGGTCTCCGATTGTCTTTCCGGTTTTATGTGAATTACCGTAAAGACGTTGAAGCTAGGAATGTGGCCTTCGCTTCGTTTGCTTACACTGCGTCTGGTATATTGAGACGAATGCTGAGGTGAAGCTGGGATTTTGCCATCACTCCGCTTTGTTTCGACCATAGGGTCTTTTGTTAACTTTGCATGTACACCCCGCTGGGCTGCGAAGGAACGCCGTTGTTGACATTGCGTCTGTTGTAACGAGACGAATGCTAAGGTGGAGTTGGGATTTTGCCGTTACTCCGCTTTGTTTTGACCGTGAGGTCTTTTGTTGACGTTGCATCTGCCTCCAGCTGGACTGCGGAGGAACGCTGTTGTTGACATTGCGTCTACTGTATCGAGACGAATGCTGAGGTGAAGCTGGGATTCTGCCATCGCTCTGCTTGATGGTGTAACATCTGTGTCCTGTTGGAATGAGGAGGTACACCGTTGTTGGTCTCCAGGCTTTAGACGTGGCCATTGAGATTTGGAACTAGGGACTTTGTCATGGTTCCGTTTGTTGCGATTCTGAGGTCAGTTGTTGACGCCATGTCTGCATCTAGTTGAAGTGAGGAGAAACGCCGTTGGTGATCTTTAAGTTGTCGATATTGACGTCGAGACCCTGAAGTTAGGGACCTTCCTTTGCTTCATTTGTTGACATCGTGTCTGTAATATTGCGACAAATGTCGAGATGGTCTCTAGGTTATCTATGAACCGTCGAGATTTGGCTTCGCTTTCTGGTGGAGCCTGTTGGGAAGGTATTGTTCCCTTTTTATCTGTGCCCCTGGATTATATACAGGGATCGATGTGATTTCACCTGTAGGGCAAAAGTTTCATTCTTTCATTTTTTTTTATTCTTTCCGCGATGCTCTATCATTTCAGCTTTTATATCGCGAAGGTCGCGATTGCCCAATCATTTCGGCTATTTTTCGCGGTGCCCAATCATTTCGGCTGTTTATTTTATTTTTACTCGCTACTTTTTATTGCGATTTACCCAATAATTTCGGCTGTTTATTTTATTTTTACTCGTTGTTTTTTTATTGCGAGTTGCCCAATCATTTCGGCTATTTCATATGCATTTTTTTTTTTGGCTCGCTGATTTTTTTCTTTCTCGCGAGTAGGGGATTTGGGATCCGATACCAATCTTGGCATCAGCATCGCTGCGACTGGAATATTGCCAGGAGCGAATCATCATTTGCCATGAAAGGACTTGGAATTTGATACCGGTTTAGGCATCAGCATCGCTACAACTGGGATATTGCCAGGAGCGAATCATCATCTGCCTCCGTCGATGTTGAACAAAGGTGGCTTAGCGAACAGGGTTAAGATCCCGTCGACTGAGGCTTTTGACTTCATGAGCCGTAAGGGTCTCACGAAGGTATTTCTCCCTACAAGTCGTGAGGATCTTGTAGGTGTGTTTTCTCCTTGGGAATCGTGAGGATTCCTAAGTGCATGTTCTCTTGTAAGTCGTAAGGATCTTACAAAAGGGTTTTCTCCTTATAAGTCGAGAGAACTTACAAGTGTTGTTTGCTGTACAAGCATATCCCTAGTCACGGATTGGACTTTGTTAGGGAAATATTTATTCATGCCCGTGGATTGTATACAA
Source organism: Agapanthus africanus (assembly GCA_030015575.1). Classification (NCBI taxonomy): domain Eukaryota; kingdom Viridiplantae; phylum Streptophyta; class Magnoliopsida; order Asparagales; family Amaryllidaceae; genus Agapanthus; species Agapanthus africanus. The sequence goes on along the minus strand of CM057349.1, from coordinate 33,266,010 downwards.
GGGTCAATATTGGACTACTTGTAGGGCAATGTCGAAAGTTGTGGGGGTTGCTTAAGCACAGGTTTAGGCCTCTGTAACTTAAGACTTTCAAATCTTACGGGCCGTGGGGGTCTCATAAGAGAGTTCTCCTTACGAGTCGTGAGGATCTCGCAAGTGTATTTTCTCCTTAGGAATCGTGGGGATCCCCAAGTGTGTTGCTCCTTTGTGAGTCGTAAGGATCTCACGCAGGTGGTTTCTCCTTACAGGGTCGAGAGGATTCTATAAGTGTTTCTTTAATGAGGTTGCGCCCTTTCGGGTTTTCACAAATACTCGCCGGTAGCCCTGCTGTTTTTACTCACGGAGCCCTTTCGGGTTTTCATCCGTGCCCTTTTTGCTTATGGACATACCTTTATTTTTTCTTCTTTTTTTTTTACGAGGTCGCGCCCTTTCGGGTTTTCACGAACACTCGCCGGTAGCCCTGCTGTTTTTACTCACGGAGCCCTTTCGGGTTTTCATCCATGCCCATTTTGCTTGTGGACGTACCGTTTTTTTTATCTTTTATTTTATTCTTTTTTTTAACGAGGTCGTGCCCTTTCGGGTTTTCACGAACACTCGTCGGTAGCCCTGCAGTTTTTACTCACGGAGCCCTTTCGGGTTTTCATCCGTGCCCATTTTGCTTGTGGACGTACCCTTTTTTTTTATTAACACGTCAGCCTGAAGATGCTGCGGGTTGGGAGTAGTTTAACGACGTTTCGGTCATTTGCAAGTTTTAGGACATTGCGGTCCGTCGTTAGTTTAAGGACATCTCGGTCCGTTGTTAGTTTAAGGACGTTTCGGTCCGTTATCCAGTTTTAGGACGTAGTGGTCCGTTAGGCTTTCTCTATGAATGAGCATGATGCCCCCGGCGTGTCCATATTTTTCGGAGCATGCGGTTGTGGCGGGTTCACCTTCCAAATTTCGGACAACGCGAACTTGCCCTGTTGGTATTGGTCTTCAACCCAGTTCTTGAAGACGTAGCAATCCTCGATCAGATGACCTACCGTTTGGTGGTAAGGGCAATAATTAGGATTATTAATATCGCCTGGCCGCAATGGACGTTTTGGATTCGGCAGATTGATGAGTCTGTCGCACATTGCCAGCTCGAACAGTCCCCTTGTTTTATCTTGCGGAAACGAGTAAGGACGTTTCAACTTTTCCTGGAGGGATTGCCGCTTGTTGCTTTGGCAAGCAACCGGTCTAGGGTCACCTGATTGTTGGTGAGTGCTGGCGACGAGGGCCGTTTTTCTTTTTCCTTTATCCTTTTTGTTCGATCCTTTGTTTATGGGGCCGAGATTTTTTCCGAGTAGCATGCGATTGCACGGCTGAACGTTCTCGCAGATTCTCAATTCCTTTATTTTTGAAATAGATTCCCCGATGGAAGAGTTGGGGGTAGCTTCTTCGTCAGAGTCGCTTCCAAAGGTGATAATTTGTGATCCCTTGAAGTCGGCTATATGACAGTCGGCGGTGGCTCTTTTGCGCTCATATATCGCATTTTTCCGATGTCCACAAGCATCACACTTTGTCCTGTCGAAGTGTTGCTTTTGAGCGACATACCCTTGCCACCAACAGTTAAAGGACTCGCAGTCTTCGGTAGGATGTATGATCTTCTGATGATATAAACAGAAGTTAGGGTGCATCTCTACCTCAGAGAAAGGATTTTCTTCGGAGGGCGGTAGCTTCATTCCTACTGATAGAGCTTTGGCGAACCGTTTCCTCGTCTTGAATTTATTTTTACCCGCAGTGTATGGCTTTTGATTTGACGGGAATACCTTGGTTCTTTCCAGTATGGCCATTTCATGCTCTTGATTGGCTTTTGCTTTCAAACGAATTTCATTTAGGAATGCATCGATCAACTTGTCTGACGGCCGCGAAATTTCTGTTTCAGGGTCCGCCGTTGATTTCTCAGCGCAAGGATCCTCCTCCTCATCCGTCAGTGAATGAGAAATCACATGACAAGTCGCTACGTAGTCTTCGGATTCATCCGATAAGTTTTCTCCATTGTTTTCATCCTCGACGAAAGAACAAGTTGCCCCCGGCGTGTCCGTCTTCTTTGGAGAGTGCGGCTGTGGGGGGTTTACCTTCCAGCTTTCAGACAGCGTGAACTTGCCTTGCAGGTATTGATCCTCAATCCATCCCTTAAAGACGAAACAATCCTCAATCGGGTGACTTACCGTTTGGTGGTAAGGGCAATAATTGGGATTATTAAGATCGCCTGGCTGCGACAGACGCTTTGGACTTGGCAGATTGATGAGTCAGTTACGCACTGCCAGCTCAAACAGTCTTCTCATTTTATTCTGAGGAAACGAGTAAGGACGTCCTAGCCTCTCTTCGAGGGATGGGCGTGGACGCACGTTGTTTTGGCGAGCGACCGGCTTTGAGTTGCTCGGCTGTTGCTGAGCGTTGGCGACGATGATCGCTTTTCCTTTCTCATTTCGGGGATCGAGTCTTGGAGGAGACGGTCTATGGCCCATCTGGTCCATTTGGGCTAATTTGTCGATCAAGGCCTGGAAGGTGGTCGGCCTGAAGAACATCATGAATTGCGAGATGGTCGCCTGCGGATCGAGAGTGCCCACAAACATGCCTACCGCAGGAGCCTCTTCTATGCGTTGTTCGCATTTCGACCATAGGTTCCGCCATCGTGTTGCGTATTGGACACATGTTTCGCCTGACCTTATCCTGGCATTTATCAGTGCTGTAATCGGGGTGCGTTCACTAGCACTTGCGAATCTTTGTGTAAACAGCAGTTCCATCTCTGCAAATGTTTTGACAGAGTCGTTAGGTAGCTCCGAATACCATTCAAAGGCTGTTTCTGCTAAGCTGCCGACGAATTGACGTAGCAACAATTTGTCACCGCCTCCAGTATTGCCGCATAAGGCCCTGAATTGAGCGACATGCTGATGCGGATTCCCTGTCCCTTTATATACGTGGAATTTAGGGATCGTATATCCTGGCGGGTAATTGATATGGTCATACCAGCTCGGATACGGTCGTCCGGTTCTAACAATTTGCCCAGCTGCTTCATTCGCCTGATGAACCCGGATCTGCTGAGCTATATATTCGTCTAGGTCAACTTTGGAGATTGCCTCCTCCTTGGCTGTTGATAGAGCCGGTGGAGGATTTGACGTTTCTCCCCTGTCGTCTTCAAGGACATCGGAGGATCTTCGGCAGGAGGGTCCGGCTGTAACATCATCCCTACCATATCTTGGAAGAGGAACGCCATCTGTTTTATGTTAGCCGCTTGCTCTGCAGCTTCTTTGTCCCTCTTTTCGAGGACTCTGCGTAAAAAGTCAGCATCGGTTTCTTGTTCTTGACGCTCATCCGAAGACGTTTCAGAGCTTTCTTTTGGCTCAGTGAGTGCAGCCATTGTAGTCATCATTTCCTGAAGCTTTTGTTGTTGCTCCTGGGCTTTCGTCACGGATCGGGTGAGCGGTCGGTGGCCCATAGAAGTGCGGCTTTCCTCCTTTCCAGAAGCCATATAAACAGTGTGCACCACCATGCCCCCAGACTTGGGGCGTTTGTGTTCGGTGTCTTTGCGATTTGCTGAAGACACAGGGGCTTCTTGCGGCCTCCTTTTTTGAGTGATTGGAGTTAAGGGAGCCGTTGTAGTGGGCACCCAAGTAGCTTTTGCTTTTTGTGCATTGACAGAGTAATCCTTCCCCTGCCGAACCTTCATCTTTTTCTGTCGTCGGAGGCAGTCTTGATCGATCACCGACTCTTGAACTTGTCGCCAGACTTTGTAAATTTTAGAGGACAGCCGTTGAAGGGGCTGCTCTAGCTTCTTCTCTGGAATATTCTTCACAGATGAATGAGTTCGCTTTAGCACCGCAGTAGGAGAGTTTCTGCGCACCGAGTTCAGCAACTCAAAGCTGTTCTTGGTTGGAACAGCAGTATCGATCTCCACCATTAGAGTTGGAGGAGTAAGTCCAGAGGGGGAGTTGCCCCCAGCCTTCTTCACTCGGCGCCAGTAGCGACGTCGGGCATGTCGTGCTGATGGAGTTGTTTCAGCTATAGGGGTGACCTCCTCATGCCCCCTGTGTTGGTCAGAATATACCGGTACCAGCTTTTTAAAGATCGACGTCCGTTGAGCGGGGACGGCTAACTTGTCAGAAGCGGACTTCTGAACATGGGAAGCAACCTTGGTGATTTTGCCAGGAACGGGAGTTGGGATGGCTATCCGTTTCGGGATAACGCCTTCTGGTATGGCAGGCTTCTTCATGGGCCCGATGGAGCTCTGGCCTAATCCATTAAAACCTGAAGCAGTGGAGTTGGATGACTCGTTGAGAGGGGTCGCGGCAGTGGCAAGTCGGTCGAAGACCAACTTCTTTGGAGCTTCTTGCGATGTTATTGGGGCATTGAAGCTTATCAATGGGAGCATAGTCCCGAAGAACAATCCAGCGGTGGCCTGAGTTACTTGCTCCACTGGCATCTTGAAAAGGGAGGCCGCTTGGGGCCCATAAGTCACTCCTCCGGACGGGATGGAGCGAGAGATGCAGCTGCAGGTAGTGCAGTCTGAAGCCATTGATCTTCTGTTTCCTGCACGAAGCAAGATACCAAATCTTAGTACCTCGAATCCGCAGGCAACCACAGCAAATCGCGATTCGTTCGCGAACACGACACACGAAGTGTGGAGTGGAAAGAGGAAAAGGTCCCACCGGGCGTGCCAGAATCTGTTCCCCTCCGAACGGCGGCCTGCGACGTTAGGACGTCACGTGCCTGAGGTTCGGGGCAGATGCTATTTAGTTTTTATCCGTCCACCTCTTCGAAGATGCCAAGTTGATTTATGGCACCGTGTATCGAAGGTTTAGACGGATGCGGCCGATGTAGCAGACTTTGTCAGATTCCCCCTCGCTTGAGGGGTTTTTGATTGTGGGGACGCTCTTCCCTGCAGGCGCAAGCCCCTGCAGTTAATTACGCTACCGCTTTACGGTAACAACTTTCTCCTTCTCCAGAATTTCACTTCGTGTCGTGTGTGTTTGTTTTGTTTGTGGCTGCCCGTGGATTGTATACGGAGACTGAGTAATGCCGTCGCCCGTAGGGCGTGGATTAGTCCAAATCCGTATTTACTTAGATTTGGGTTTGGTGTTTTTAGTTTAAGGATGCATTAGTCGCGTTGCGACTAAGATCAACTTAAACATTCGTCAAGGATACGTTAGTCTTGCTTTGGACTAAGATCAACCTGACGTGGTGATTCATTTAATTTATGGCCATCGGGACTCATCACCTCTCTAACATCGTTGAAGGATTACAACGATAGGTGTCAGAGGAGCTCAGAGATGTACCCTTGAACCAAAACTGATTGAGGGTTTTATAGTCCATTTAAGTGCTTAAGGATACGTTAGCCGTATTTGGGGCTAAGATCTACTTAAACGGGATCGTTTAGATCCGGCAAAAGAGCAATTGGCTCTATTGTTCCAGTTTAGGGACGTAGTGGTCCCTTATTAGTTTAGGGACGTCTCGGTCCGATACCAGTTTAAGGACGTAGTGGTCCATTATTAGTTTAGGGACGTTTCGGTCCGATGCCAGTTTAGGGACGTAGTGGTCCATTATTAGTTTAAGGACATTTCGGTCCATCGCCAGTTTAGGGACGTGGTGGTCCGTCATTAGTTTAGGGACATTTCGGTCCGATGCCAGTTTAGGGACGTAGTGGTCCATCATTAGTTTAAGGACGTTTCGGTCCGATATTAGTTTAAGGACGTCTCGGTCCGATATTAGTTTAAGGACGTCTCGGTCCAATATTAGTTTAAGGACATCTCGGTCCGATATTAGTTTAAGGACGTTTCGGTCCGATATTAGTTTAGGGACATCTCGGTCCACGAGTTTAAGGACCCCGCAGTCCATATCGATGTGTGGTCGTTGGGACCCGTCACCTCTTTGACGCCGTTGAGGAATTACAACGACGGATGTCAAAGGAGTTCGGAGATGTACCCTCGAACCGGATGTAAATTAATTTAGAAGAGCAATTTTGCTCAGTCAATTTAATTTAAGGACTTATGGCCAAAATTGGGCTAAGTCCAGTTGAAATGTTCAACGTTTTATTTGCTTTTGCATTGCATTTCTTTTTTTTTTATTTTTATTTGGGCCTTGCCCAGAAAGGATGCAGAGTATCAATTTGTTTTGGGCTCTACCCTTTTAGGAATGATGCAAGGTATTAATTTTATTTGGGCTTTGCCCTTATATAAAGGATGCAAAGCATCAATTTATTTGGGCTCTGCCCATTTATTGCCTTGCAATTTATTTTGGCCTGTCAGGTCATTTTGATTTGGGCCTGGCCCTTCAAATAGTGCAAAGCACCAAGAATCTTTTGGATTCAAGAAAATGAGTGCAGGGCACTTTTTAATGATCTAAATTTAGATCAAAGAAGAGAAAAGAAAATCTTTTCTTTCTTTCTGTCTCAGAGAACCAGAGGTTCATAGCAAGTGCAAGGCACTATTTTTATTTATTTATTTATCTGAGAACCAGAGGTTCATAGCAAGTGCAAGGCACTATTTTTATTTATTTATTTATCTGAGAACCAGAGGTTCATAGCAAGTGCAAGGCACTATTTGTTGTGCGCACATGCGTTGCACGTGGTGCCGCATGGCGGGCATACGTGCGTTGCACGTGGCGCACATGCGCATTATGAGGAGAAGCAAAGCTTCTATATATGGAGAACAAGCTCCTTTTAATATTATTAAATATTCTCATGTGGTGCGCACGTGCGTTGCACGTAGTGCCGCATGGCGGGCACACGTGCGTTGCACGTAGCGCACATGGCGCTTGCGCATATGCGCATTATGGAGAGAAGCAAAGCTTCTATCTTGGAGAACTAAGCTCCTTTGAGTATTGAATCCTTTGAGGATTTTTTACTCTACCCTTTCTAAGAGGTATCCCCTCTTATTTATATGGGAGTGGTAAAGAAGCCAGCTCTCCTTTTCCCGATGTGGGACTAAAAAATGCATTCCCCATGTAGTAGAGCATTACTTTAGATTACACGTGTATAACATATTTGCTCATAACTTTTGATCTCGGATGAATTATGAGGCCCATAATATATCAAATCGAAGGTCTTTTCGAGATGCTTTCAATATCATCAGAATTTAGCTGTTTTTCGTTCCGGAGTTTGTCAAAATACAGCTCGGAAAATACTGGTTCGCATCTTCTTCCTTAAATCACATGTGCATAGACATTTGCTCATAACTTTTGATCCCGGATGAATTATGAGGCCCATAATATATCAAATCGAAGGTTTTATCGAGACGCTTTCGATACAAATAGAATTTATCCATTTCTCATTCGGGAGTTTGTCAAAAAACAGCCCGGAAGATACTGGTTCGTATTTCCTTTAGCGTATCGCTGCCATTTGATACCTTGGACTCTTTTGCGCAGAAATTTTTGGTGGGAACAATGCTTTCATTCATTCATTCATTTTTTTATGATGTATCTTGTATTCAATTGAATTTATGAATAAAAGACACATTTTTATCTCCTACTATCGCCTTCTTTTCTTTGCTGTGTTGTTGGCATGTTACTTTAGCAAGTGTGGCCTGTAGATGATAAATAACGGTTCATCTTGAACTCTTTATGGGGTAGCGATGGCTTAGGAAACAGGTTCAGGTCTGCCGCCTAAGACTTTTCAACTTTATGAGCCGTGAGGGTCTCATAAAGACTTTTCTCCCCACGAGTCGAGAGGATCCCGTAGGTGTATTTTCTCCTTAGGAGTCATGAGGATTCCTAAGTGCATTTTCTTTTAAGAGTCGTAAGGATCTCACAAGAGATTTTTCTCCTTTACAAGTCGAGAGGATTCATAAGTGGTTGGTGAGTTGACTTATTTATGAGTCGAAGCATTGCTCCGACGGGGGAGGTCGTTGGATGACTTATTTCCAAGACGGAGGTCATTGGATGACGTGTTTTCGAGACGGAGGTCATTGGCTGACGTGTTTCCGAGACCGCGGTCATTGGCTAATGTATTTCTGAGACGGAGGTCACTGGCTGATGTACTTCCGCGACGGAGTCACTGGCTAACGTGTTTCCGAGTCGAGGTCATTGGATGACGTGTTTCCGAGACGGGGTCAATTGCTGACGTATCTCCGCGACGGGGTCATTGGATGACGTATCTCTGTGACGGGGTCATTGGATGACGTATTTCCGAGATGGAGGTCATGGGCTGACGTATTTTCGAGATGGAGGTCATGGGATGACGTATCTCCACGACGGGGTCATTGGATGACGTATTTCTGAGACGGAGGTCACTGGCTGACGTATTTTCGTGATGGGGTCACTGGCTGACATGTTTCCGAGTCGGGGTCATTGGATGACGTGTTTCCAAGTCGGGGTCATTGGATGACGTGTTTCCGCGACGGGGTCATTAGCTGACGTATTTCCGCGACGGGGTCATTGGATGACGTATCTCCGCGATGGGGTCATTGGATGACGTATTTCCAAGACGGGGGTCATTGGCTGACGTGTTTTCGAGATGGAGTCATTTGCTGGCGTGTTTCCGAGACGGAGTCATTTGCTGGCGTATCTCCGCGACGGGGTCATTAGATGACGTATATCCGCGACGGAGTCATTGGATGACGTATCTCCACGATGGGGTAATTGGATGACGTATTTCCGAGATGGAGGTCATTGGCTGAAGTGTTTCCGAGACGGAGGTCATTGGCTGACGTACTCCGCTTTCTGCGGTGTCGGGTTGACTTGCTCCGCTTTCTGCAGTGTCGGGGCTGACTCTAGGTTGTTTGTGAACCGTAGAGTCTTAAAACTGGGGACTTTGCCGTGGTTCCGATTGGTGGTGTCGCGTCCGTGCACTGCTGGCATGAGGAGGAACGCCGTTGTTGGTCTTCTAGGATGCAGATGTTGCTGTCGAGATCTGACTTTCCCTTTGACAGAGTTTGTTGGGACATGTGGTTCCCTTTTCATTTATGCCCATGGATTGTATGCAGGGGTCAGTATGGACTTACGTGTAGGGCAAAAGTTTCATTCTTTCATTTTCTTTTATTTCTTTCTTTCCATGATGCTCTATCATTTCAGCTTTTTATATCGCGAAAGTCGCGATTGCGCAATCATTTCGGCTATTTTTCGCGGTGCCCAATCATTTCGACTATTTTTCTTTTCTTTACTCGTTTCTTTTTATTGCGAGTTTCCCAAACATTTCGGCTATTTTTATATGCATATATTTTTTTCGTGAGTATGGAACTCAAGATCTGATACCAATCATAGCATCAGCATCACTGCGACTAGAATATTGCCAGGAGCGAATCATCATTTGCCGTGAAAGGACTTGAAATTTGATACCGATTTAGGCATCAGTATCGCTACAACTGGGATATTGCCAGGAGCGAATCATCATTTGTCTTTGTCGATTTAAACAAAGATGGCTTAGCAAACAGGGTTAGAATCCTGTCAACTAAGGCTTTTGACTTCATGAGCCGTAAGGGTCTCATAAAGATGTTTCTCCCTATGAGTCGTGAGGATCTCGTAGGTGCATTTTCTCCTTAAGAATCGTGAGGATTCTTAAGTTTGTGTTCTCTTATAAGTCGTAAGGATCTTACAAGAGTGTCTTCTCCTTATAAGTCGAGAGGACTTACAAGTGTCATTCACCACATGAGGAAATTTCGCGCTATTGGTGGAACTGGGTGGGGGAAGCGTTTATTTGTGTCCGTGGATTGTATACAAGGGTCAATATTGAACCGTTTGTAGGGCATTCTGGGAAATGTAATGTCTTAAGAACAGGTTCAGATCTCTGTAGCTTAAGGCTTTAGAATCTTATAAGCCGTGAGGGTTGTTTCCCCTAATCAGAGCAAAGCTCTGTTTGAATTTCAAAAATTCAAAAATTGAAGCAACGCTTCAGATTCCTTGCACTGCGCGCTGTGCGCCACGTGTCAAAAGCAGACACGCCAGCACAAGGAGCGCTGCGCCCAAGGCAGCGCACCCCCAATCAGAGCAAGGCTCTGTTTTAAAATTCAAATTTTAAAATAAATGAAGTAACACTTCAGATCATCTGTGCTCTGCGCTGCACCCCACGTGTCAAACAGTGGTGTGCTAGCGCAGTTGTGCTGCGCTCTGCGCTGCGCGACACGTGTCAAGCGCAGGCGCGCTAGCGCAGTTGCGCTGCGCGACACGTGTCAAGCGCAGGCGCGTTAGCGCCAATTGCACCAGCACAGGAATTTAAATAATAAATTATAATTTAAGCAGAATTAAAATTCTAGAAAGATCTTTCTAATCTTATTAAAATAAGAAGATTATCTTCTGTAAAACAGAGGCCTTAGGATCAAAGATCCAACGGTGGGAAAATATTCCCAGATCAATCAGAGAAAGATCTCTGTAACTAATCTAACAAACCAATTGGCCCTATATAAAGGCCCCTAGACTCCAAGTCTCACATGGAAAGACACACAGAAAAGAGAGAACCCTCTGAAAAATTTGAAAGGCAAGCCTTTGAAGAAAGAAGATCATCTTCTTCATCTTTGAAGGTAAAGAACCTGATTCTTGAAGAACAGAGATGAAAATACCTCATTAAAAAAGAAGAATTCCTTCTAAAAAGATCAAAGATCTAAGAACAAGATCAATATCTTCAATAAAAAGAAAAAAGATCATAAAGATCTAATCATAAAAGATTAAAGAAGTAATTTACTTCATTCTCAGATCATTTGATCTATATAAAGGCACAGCCTTTTGATGAACCATTGGTTCTTGAATCTTGAGGTAGAACCTCTTTAAGAATAAGAAAAAATCTTGTTTCTTTGATCTGAATTGGATCAAGATGCGCTCTGCGCTATTGGACAGTGCCTTGCACTTTTGAAGTGCGCTTTTGCGCTCCTTGGACTGGCGCATTGCACCAGAGCACGCCACGTGTCAACCATAGAACAATCTGCGCCTTACGCTTCTAAAATAGCGCACCGCGCTCTTGGATTGACGCACTGCACCAGGGCGCGCCACGTGTCAGCAGCGCACTGCGCTAACAGACTTGCGCTTAGCAGAGCGCGACACGTGTCACCTCCACGTGCGTTAGCGCCTTGCGCTCTTTAATTGGCGCAAAGCGCCTGACAAGCCACGTGGCGCACTATTTAAAAGGGCAGAGCCCAAATAAAGGCCTAACAGGCCAAATGCTATGCATTATTTTAAAAGGGCAGAGCCCAAATATAAATGCTATGCATTTAATTACAGAGCCCAATACCGTGTATTAATAAAAGGGCTGAGCCCAAATAAAGGCTCAACAGCCAGAACAATAAAATGTTCGACTCATATCAACTGAGCCCACATGCTCATAAACTTTCAAACAGACTTTAGTCCCAAATTGGACTATAGATCTCCCAACCAACCTTGGTTCAAGGGTACATCTTCGAACTCCTTTGATATTTGTCGTTGTAATCCTTCAAAATCTTCAGAGAGGTGACGGGTCCCGATGGCCATACATTCCACGGACTATGATGGACCACCATGTCCTTAAATTGGAAATTGACCGAAATGTCCCTAAACTAAACAATAGAGCCCAAATGCTCTTTTGTTGGATCTAAACAATCCCGTTAAGTCGATCTTAGTCTGGAGATTAGACTAACGTGTCCTTAACAAACGTTTAAGTTGATCTTAGTCCAAAATGAGACTAACGTATTCTTAAACCAAAACCCCAAACCCAAATCTAAGAAAATACGGATTTGGACTAATCCACGTCCTACGGGCGACAACATAAATTAGTTTCCGTATACAATCCACGGGCAACCACAAACAGAACAAACACTCACGACACGAAGTGACCAGCTGGAGAAGAAGAAAGTTATTACCGCGATGCGGTAGCGTAATTAACTGCATGGGGTTGCGCCTGCAGGGAAGAGCGTCCCCACAATCAAAAACCCCTCAGACGAGGGGGAATCTGACGAAGTCTGCTACATCGGCCGTATCTGTTTAAACCTTCGATACATGGTGCCATAAATCAACTTGGCATCTTCGGAGAGGTGGACGGATAGCACCAATTAGCATCTGCCCCGAATTTCAGGCAAGACCGACCTACGCGGTCGTGTCTCCATCTTTCGGAGGGGAACAGATTCTGGCACGCCCGGTGGGACCTCTTCCTCTTTCCACTCCACACTTCGTGTGTCGTGTTCGCGAACGAATCACGGTTTGCTGTGGTTGCCTGTGGATTCGAGGTACTTAGATTTGGTGTCTTGTGTAAGTGCACGGCGGCGCCCCGGCCGTCAATCCGACGCCGGAATGCGGAAGCGGTGAATAACTTAAAATTTGCGGACTTAGCAAACCGGCACCACCGCGCACTATAACCCGGATCGTTACCATTAACAAGTCTAAGCAAACTAGAAGATGGGAAAGAGATATATACCGACGATCCGTGTCCTCCGGTCTTCTCGTCATGGTCCCGATCTCCTGCGGAAAAGTCCCGTCTCCTCCTCGTCGCCGGAAGTGCACCACATCGCCAACTTTGTTTACGGGCTCCCACCTCAATGCCGAGGCAACTCGGGCACGAAGCCGGCTACTCGACGTGCCCAAGATTCGCTGTAGAATGTGTAGTAGAACTTGTGTCTCTTTTTGGGGTATTGGAGATGCCATTGTGGTGGAGGGATGATGCAAGGAGTTTTGTGGAGGAACTTGTGGATTTTGGAACATGAAAACAACACCAAAAACCCCACTACAATATTTTTGGACAGCCCACTAAAGGGGAGGCCGGCCATGACATCAAGCATGGGAGGAATGAGAGAGAGAGTCAATGTATCAAAAGATAACCAATCCCATAATGCAAGAGAGAGAGAGGAAAAAGACTATCATGCAAAAACATGATAACAAAACTAAGCCAACACTCCACACTACCATCATCTCATGCATGATGGCTCCAAAAAGGTCAAGCCATCATGAGCAAAGAAAGTCAAGAGAGGGTGCTATTATCATGACATGATAAAATGCAAAGACCCCCTTCCACAATTGCTTATTTGCAACAATGCAAATAAACCCTCCTCCACCAAACTTCGGCCAATGAACGGAACAAAGGAAATTGGCCGAAACGGAAAGCAAACTGGCAACTCCAGAAAACTGGTCCCGTAATAAATTACAGGAAAACCCCGATACTGTGCATACACACCCGCATCTGTATTTCGACCGAAATACAAATGCAATGAGACAAAATCTACACTGTACTATACTAGGATCCGGCTTATACCAAAACCGGCTAGTAATATCTGTTCGATCCTGATCCGTGCAATACCGCACGTATCTGATCGAACCCTGCCATATACCAATACGGCCTATAGTACAAACTGTCCTATCCTGATCCGTGCAATACCGCACGTATCTGATCGGACCTTGCCATATCTCCATACGGCCTCTACAACCTTTCGCCCAAAAGCTGAGTAACTGAATGCGGGGGACTCTAAAGACTCGTCAACACCTTGGTTGTGGATTTAACCACTAGCACGTCAGAGGTATAAGCCAATACGTGACGGGCTACCAGGTACTGACCAAATGGGACGTCGATGAGGAAGCTCACCCCGACACCCAACTGAGCCTGTCAGTGACAATATCCGTGCAGTCCGGTCCGTTCGTCTATGAGTATCGCATGGCGGGCCTAGGGGGTTGGTAAAAGTCAGACCCCCAAAAGCGGTACAAGTCGTGTCGGAGTGTAGCCCAGAACACCCTGAGATACTACTGGAATACCTACCAGTAAATCTCCTTGCCTTGGCCAAGGACTTTGTGTAATGGCTCTCCTAGACACAGCACGACCTCACCCCCAATACCGGGAGAGACGAACCCCTGAAGATACGCTCACTGCCTCCATGTGGCTCGGGACTGTACCCAACTAAAACCTGTTTGCACGACTCCTTTGAGCCGTGGTAGGGTAGTAATCAAAGTACAGTGGGAACTCACACGAGACAAATGACGATCCCCAGGTCGATGAACTAACCTGCACACATGTCACCAGGGAACTGCCATCTGACGTCTGGTATATGACCAACTAGCATGTTCCCGGCGAGTCCTGTCCGGTGTACTCATAACCCAATGAGCACCTGTATACATCTTAGGTGATCCAACTGACACCAGTGGCTTGTGAGACCGGCCACCGCCCCTCGTCGGGGTCTCGACTGTATACACTAGTCTACTAATGGAGTATCGATGCCCAGTCTCGAAACTCCCACGACTAGGGACCTTTTAAGGATAAGCTTATAGACCCCCAGCTCCCACTTATATGATCGCCCTCATACTGCTGGTGGTCAAGCAAGAATCCTAGGGGCTCTATCAATGTGTAATAGCGACGTGTCAGGTCACCTAAAGCAGTACACGATGATAAAGGTAAACCAGATAGCATACTATCATCTCGAGTAAGACTGTCCTACCGGGATAGGTCCTCCCTCAATCATTACAATCACGTACCTGTGACCTAATAATTGACTCTGAGGGCACTATCTCCAACAATCTCCCACTTGCACTCAAGGCTAATTATTGCGATGTCGCATACTCACAGCCCGTGTGATACCGAACATCCAACTCCTCTACTAGTCAGTCTCACAAAGCTCGTTTGCGGAACTATTGGGTTCGAGGAATAGCCTCAGTGAGTGGATCCGCTTAGTTGTTTCTTTCTATGTCTCTCTATATCTCAAGTTCGCGGAGAAAGCCATCTCCCGAAAAGAGTAATACTTGTCTTAGAATATGTCTGGATGTCTGATGGAACCTAGCTCATAAATGAACTCCAAATCCAAACTTCTTAGACTGTATCGTCAACTGAACTTAATCAGTATCCTGCGCGCCATGCCTCCCTCAGTATTGCCCTGGACCACCTGTCCAAAAATACCGCCCCTCATCAGAAGGAAAACTATAACTCTAACAACCTCCTTGTCGTCCATGTCACCTTGGAAGCCTGGAATGATAACTGTCTCCTGAATGAGGCTGTCGTTATCATCTCCCTAGAACATCCACTTATGTTCTAAAACTGCTTCCGACTGTTTCTCCAGGATTGGATTAATGTCAACTTATTGCATCTAGTGCAAGAACAACATCTGGTGTGGCACTTGACATCTCACGATTGACTCAATTGCCTGAGCAAGTGATCTGCCAATCATGCCCGTCCCTCTCCCCTTTAGTCTGTAAGACACCTTTGGAGAGGGTGACTCCATTACCTGCAGGTACACTACCGTGCCAGGAGTCGTCCATCCTAAATACTCTTAGAATGCTGTCAAGTACCCTGATTGGGAAACCACCCAAATCTAGATTTAAGACCATAGATCTAGTAACCAGTATGTCTGATATAAAATCCATTTCCTTTATGGAGAAACAACTGTGTGACGACCAAAGTATAACCGATCGTAGTGTAGGAGTTTCTTTTCCTACTCTGTGTATATCATCCAAATACCAGGATATCACACCCTACTACCTTCTTAACAGATCCATCCCCTATTCTGATGATGTCAAACCTATGACTGTCACGTCAGAAATAGATGATCTATCTCCGCTACATCTGCTTTAGTCTATAAATAGACATAAGCTACCTGTCCACCAATGCTTCCGCTGCTCTCACTGACTACGACAACCCTCTGGCAGAGTCATATACACGTACACTTCTAAAACTAGTTTAGAACGACGCTATACTCATCCTCCCGCCGGGTCTCGCACCCTGGAACAACAACAATGGTAATTGTGGGTAAACAAGAACTTCCCTGTCACCGTCCTTGAGGCTACCGTAGTACCTCTCGGGTGCCTGAAGTTACCCACCTTATCTGCGGAGTGGCCAATGGAATGTCAATCCAGATTGAATCTTTAGGTTCCTTATCAAATCTTCAGTAATCGTTTGCGGTTCTGGAATCACTTCCAGTTCTACCATACTCCCACTACTGTTTTTCTGAAAAAATCCATCTTTAATAAAACTGTGGCGAGTCTAGAACAATATCGCTATTGTTCATCCAGATGGTAGAAAGTCAACCCTCGTCATAGCCTGGGTCAACCCACAAACAGCCATTACAGAAACGTGCCTTGAGTTGTCCAGTGTCTGGTTTTAATCATAAACCGGACAACTCCCCGTACCTTAACATCGTTAAGATATGAACTGTTCTATATCCAATATAGAAACAGAGGCACTGATTTAATTGAACCAGATCCAAATCATGCAACTGTCTCCAGTGCATGTCAACTAAATGGAAGGAGGCGGATCAGCGTTACTCAACTTAGGAATGCTTCCAATTATGAGTAACCTGAAAGAGAAACAATTTCTCTTAATCATTACTATCATCTGAACACCATACACAAGTATCTACATCTTCGATCACTTTAAAGAATCCCGATACTTGCTACACCTGGTTCTCTACTCTATTCAAATACCTATAACTTCTCAAAATTCGGACCCTGTGTTTCCACGAAACACCTGTCTAAAAACTAGAGAAGTCATAAGTAAACCGAATATAGTACGAGGACCAACCCCTCTGTCCTGATGGACCCTGGACAATATACAATACTCTGTATAAGTCCCTTGAGTCTGATAACTCATTCACTGTGTGTCGTAGGTTGAAAACTGTACTTATGGTTAAGAAGAATTACACCGCTGTTCAATGCTCCTTACCTAATCATCCACTGATATAGGTAAATGTCGTAGACATAATTTCAGAAAGATATATCTCACTCTATGAAAATAGACGTACAGATATATCAATTTGAAATTGGTGCATAAAAGCGGATATTCAAAACCAAATATTTGCCGACCGGCAAACAGCCCAGGTGACTTCCTCAAATATCACCGATTACAACGAATCCCGATATAATGAGGATGATCACCCAATTCCCAATAATTTACTCCCACTCATCATCTGTAAAACCATACAGATGTGAGAATCATACCTGGTAAATACATACCCTGGAGTAAGCGTCTAATCGGGAAATCAGTTTTCCTTTAACAGTACACAGTGAAACTGAAACATTGAAATGTTTCGATGGGGTATTCCGGTATTCTTAGTAATGCCTCTTCCATATTCACGTCTGTAACCTTGTAATTCTTTGCCACCTCTCCAAATCCCTTCATATGTCTTTAGTCTTTACCTTCTGTACACCCCTTTAAGCCAAATGGTTTTCTTCCTTCCCTACCGTTCGGCACCAGCCTATGGTTTGGAAGAAGACTATCCAATAAGCATAATGGGTGTACTGTCCTAATCCTAGGAACACTCGCAATGCGAGAGAAGGTGAGGATAAAAGACAACCGAATGAACTTAATTCCTATTTCTCCTGAACCATAATCCATCCCCGAACTGGAACAAGTTCCTTTCGAGTTCGTATATAACCATACGATGGAGTATCCAATAAACTGTGGATCTTCGTAGTGATACGGAGTGTCCAGGAGAAATTCAAAGGTGATTTTAGGATTGGCGAAGAAATACCTGGTTTGGTCATGAATATCAGTTGCAATTTACTTTGCCCTCTTACTAATCCCTTGCTTTGTCTTAACTTAATACCTTCTGCACACCATCGTTATGCTAATTGGTTTTCTTCATTCCCTACCGGTCGGCACCAGCCTAAGGTTTGGAAGAAGACAATCCAATTTGCGTAATAGGTGTACTACCCCAAAACCAAGGAGTACTCGTAACCTGAGAGAGGGTAAAAGGAAAAGACAACTGAATAATCCTATCCGTTTTCTCCAGAACCGGAAACCATCCTCGAATAAATTCTTTCGAGTTCGTATCTAACCATACGATGGTTTTGTCCAATGGAAGTGGACGTTCGTAGTAAAACGGGGTGTCCTGGAGAAAAGGGTAAAAGTAGGAGTGGCAATGAGGTTTGCAACTCTGACAATCCAAAAGCCGGTGTTTAAGAAGGTTCGGTCAACTTGGTCACTGAGTTAAAGTCTTAGGGTCGGGTCAATGGTCGCTGCTAAAGAGAGAGAGAAAAGAAAACACTCAGCGTGCACTCTAACCTAGATCAGAATGGTTACCAATTTATCTAATCTGGAATCCTCCCACTGTACCTCAAATTCTCCTCCAAACCTGAAAGAAGAATTAGTCGGGGTCACCCGAGGAGTATACCAACTCATCAGTGGGAATCGGGATCCAACTCTCATCGCATGATAACATGACGGAATCCGCTCACGGTATCACACTCCAGAAGGTATGCGCATATCTGGCAAGTTTCAGTTCTTTTGAAACTCCCGATGTGATTTCTGCCCCATGCTCTTATGACCTTGGCGAAGGTCAACAAATCATAAGTCACATGTCAAGTTCTACCCGTCATTATCCAGGTTAATTTGAATCCACCCGTACAAGCCCTTGACGAAGGTCAACAAGGCTATACGACTGTCCCAAACCAACGCATCTATCTATGCAGCAGAAAGGTAACAAGCAGCTACCATACACTATGCCTTGACGAAGGTCAACAAACATAGCATGAATACTACGTGCTACCCGTCTGAAACGACGGAGGGCTACGAATGGTTTCTGGCGAAAACCTTTAACGTAGTGAACTTGATATCGTCGAAGGAACGGATAGCTTTTAAAATTATAGTGACGAAAACCGTTGCTAAAGAGGTCACTCCCGGTGAAGGGATCTCGGCTCTTTCCCCGTAGAATGGGGTGCAGGATATTCCAAATGAATACCACGGTGCAAAGCAAAAGTAATCGGCTATAGTGAAGTTAATGCCCTGACGCAAACTTCTGTCCAAGGGGTCACTCCCGGTGAAGGGATCTCGGCCCTTGCCTCGTCGACTGAGGAGCAGGATATTCCAACTGAATACCACGATGCAAAACAAAAGAGAACGTCCTTGCAATAACAGCTTTTTGAAAAGTGTTCCAACAACATCAGATTAGGTTTGTTTTAACTTGCATTGATCCGAATCAATGCAGTCCCATCAATTGATCACACCAAAAAGAACGAAAATATACTGATGTACGTATATGCCATCCGCATTCGCCACTGGGTCCCGTCATTACCCGTTAGGTTAGCTAACTAACGACAGAGCGGGGACTGGACTAGCGCGGATGTAAAACATATACAACATCTACTAATATATATACCAATATATTATATTCGCTCAAGGCGTGAATAAAATGCAACATCACAGAGAATGAACAGCATCACAGAAACAATACAGATATCTGGGATCCCCGGGTTTCACAGAGCCGCTGAAACCCGACGTTCCCCTGGTCGTGTGGATAGCCTGTGCAATGAAATCCTAGACCCCTACGGGCGCGGCAAGTCACCCGCCAAAACCTGAAGCGAGGCAGCCCCCTTCAGCGCCGTGAATGGACCACCCAGCACTTCACGGAATCCGGTAACTTGGGCACCCCTCCTGGGTCAACCTGTACCCCCTACGAGTGCGGCGAATAGCCCGCCAATCCTAGAGTGAAGCCCCCTCCGTCTCAATGCCATGAGATGCGGGCTTGTTGCCCTCCAGAACCCGGCTATCCGTGCACCCCTCCGCGGGGCAATCCTAGTACAGAAAGTAAAATATACATACAACGGGTACATCGACCGCAACCAGGTCGTGCCCCAAAATAATAATACAATCAGGCAGTGACGGCAGTCCACATGTCGGACGCTCGCCCCGCAATATCAAATGTACATAATACAAACAAAACTGGACTAGCATTGCATCCAGGCTATCCCCCACGACCGATCCGCAACATCACAGCATAAATATAGAACATCAATGTGAAAGTCACGTTCGCAAATCCGTCTAACCGGGCTATAGCAGTTAGACCGGATTTACCGATCAAGTGACATTCACGGTCGCAGATATAATGTAAATACTGTGAAAAATGTGTTTAAAATTTTCCGATTGATCAAACAATTAACAAGTGGGCCCCAAAGAAAACTGTAGCACTCACAGAAACAATTAGCCCAATTTTAATATCCCAAAACCCCTAAAATAAGCCCACAAGCCCACTTAAAGAAATTGGTGAAGTGAAACCTCATTTCCGCGGCGGAAGCGCGGCCAATGAGGGGCTAACGCCGCCCTTCCGCGGTCGAATGGTAGGATCACTTTACCAAATTTTTTCAGTAGTCTTAGAACTCCCTGCGCATCACTCTGAGACAACCTGAAAATTTTTTCGACACTAAAAATTTCCAACAGAAAACTGATGCGACAAAATACGGGTTTTTGGACTTTTTGATCGATAGGAAATGCAAACACATTACACAAAGCTAGACTAAGTTAATGGCGAGGCTCTGATACCACTGTAAGTGCACGGCGGCGCCCCGGCCGTCAATCCGACGCCGGAATGCGGAAGCGGTGAATAACTTAAAATTTGCGGACTTAGCAAACCGGCACCACCGCGCACTATAACCCGGATCGTTACCATTAACAAGTCTAAGCAAACTAGAAGATGGGAAAGAGATATATACCGACGATCCGTGTCCTCCGGTCTTCTCGTCATGGTCCCGATCTCCTGCGGAAAAGTCCCGTCTTCTCCTCGTCGCCGGAAGTGCACCACATCGCCAACTTTGTTTACGGGCTCCCACCTCAATGCCGAGGCAACTCGGGCACGAAGCCGGCTACTCGACGTGCCCAAGATTCGCTGTAGAATGTGTAGTAGAACTTGTGTCTCTTTTTGGGGTATTGGAGATGCCATTGTGGTGGAGGGATGATGCAAGGAGTTTTGTGGAGGAACTTGTGGATTTTGGAACATGAAAACAACACCAAAAACCCCACTACAATATTTTTGGACAGCCCACTAAAGGGGAGGCCGGCCATGACATCAAGCATGGGAGGAATGAGAGAGAGAGTCAATGTATCAAAAGATAACCAATCCCATAATGCAAGAGAGAGAGAGGAAAAAGACTATCATGCAAAAACATGATAACAAAACTAAGCCAACACTCCACACTACCATCATCTCATGCATGATGGCTCCAAAAAGGTCAAGCCATCATGAGCAAAGAAAGTCAAGAGAGGGTGCTATTATCATGACATGATAAAATGCAAAGACCCCCTTCCACAATTGCTTATTTGCAACAATGCAAATAAACCCTCCTCCACCAAACTTCGGCCAATGAACGGAACAAAGGAAATTGGCCGAAACGGAAAGCAAACTGGCAACTCCAGAAAACTGGTCCCGTAATAAATTACAGGAAAACCCCGATACTGTGCATACACACCCGCATCTGTATTTCGACCGAAATACAAATGCAATGAGACAAAATCTACACTGTACTATACTAGGATCCGGCTTATACCAAAACCGGCTAGTAATATCTGTTCGATCCTGATCCGTGCAATACCGCACGTATCTGATCGAACCCTGCCATATACCAATACGGCCTATAGTACAAACTGTCCTATCCTGATCCGTGCAATACCGCACGTATCTGATCGGACCTTGCCATATCTCCATACGGCCTCTACAACCTTTCGCCCGAAAGCTGAGTAACTGAATGTGGGGGACTCTAAAGACTCGTCAACACCTTGGTTGTGGATTTAACCACTAGCACGTCAGAGGTATAAGCCAATACGTGACGGGCTACCAGGTACTGACCAAATGGGACGTCGATGAGGAAGCTCACCCCGACACCCAACTGAGCCTGTCAGTGACAATATCCGTGCAGTCCGGTCCGTTCGTCTATGAGTATCGCATGGCGGGCCTAGGGGGTTGGTAAAAGTCAGACCCCCAAAAGCGGTACAAGTCGTGTCGGAGTGTAGCCCAGAACACCCTGAGATACTACTGGAATACCTACCAGTAAATCTCCTTGCCTTGGCCAAGGACTTTGTGTAATGGCTCTCCTAGACACAGCACGACCTCACCCCCAATACCGGGAGAGACGAACCCCTGAAGATACGCTCACTGCCTCCATGTGGCTCGGGACTGTACCCAACTAAAACCTGTTTGCACGACTCCTTTGAGCCGTGGTAGGGTAGTAATCAAAGTACAGTGGGAACTCACACGAGACAAATGACGATCCCCAGGTCGATGAACTAACCTGCACACATGTCACCAGGGAACTGCCATCTGACGTCTGGTATATGACCAACTAGCATGTTCCCGGCGAGTCCTGTCCGGTGTACTCATAACCCAATGAGCACCTGTATACATCTTAGGTGATCCAACTGACACCAGTGGCTTGTGAGACCGGCCACCGCCCCTCGTCGGGGTCTCGACTGTATACACTAGTCTACTAATGGAGTATCGATGCCCAGTCTCGAAACTCCCACGACTAGGGACCTTTTAAGGATAAGCTTATAGACCCCCAGCTCCCACTTATATGATCGCCCTCATACTGCTGGTGGTCAAGCAAGAATCCTAGGGGCTCTATCAACGTGTAATAGCGACGTGTCAGGTCACCTAAAGCAGTACACGATGATAAAGGTAAACCAGATAGCATACTATCATCTCGAGTAAGACTGTCCTACCGGGATAGGTCCTCCCTCAATCATTACAATCACGTACCTGTGACCTAATAATTGACTCTGAGGGCACTATCTCCAACATCTTGCTCCGTGCAGAAAACAGAAGATCAATGGCTTCAAACTGCACTAACTGCAACTGCAACTCTCGCTTCGTCTCATCTGGAGGAGTGACTTACGGGCCTCAAGTGGCCTCCATCTTCGCTATACCGGTGGAACAGGTGACTCAAGCCACCACTGGACTATTCTTCGGGACGATGCTCCCGCCAACAAGCTTCACTGCTCCTGTGCCAACACCGGAAGCTCCCAAGAAGTCGGTATTCGATCGGCTTGCTACTACTTCGGCCCCTCTAAACGGGTCGCCCAACTCCACTGCTTCAGTTTTTAACAGACTTGGCCAGAACTCCAACGGGCCTATGAAGAAGCCTGCAATACCAGAAGGCGTTATCCCGAAGCGGATAGCCATCCCTGCTCCCAAAATCGTCAAGGCAGTTTCTCCTGCCAAAGGATCGGTCTTTACAAAACTGACCGTCCCAACTCCCACTCCCGCTCCTGACACTCAAAGGACATCAGTCTTTAATAGGCTGACACCGGCAACAGCCCCTCACCTGAGCAGGGGGCAAAACGAGGTCACCACTACGGCTAAACCAACTCCAATCGCACGACATGCTCGCCGTCGTCACTGGCACCGGGTAAGGAAGGTTGGGAGCAGCTCCCCCTCTGGGCTAACTCCGCCGGCTCCGATGGTGGAAATCAATGCTGCTGTTACGACTGGGAATAGCTTTGAACCGCTAAGAAGGGTGCACAAAAACTCGCCAACTACCGTATTGAAAAGATCTCCTACACCTGTGGATAATGCCTTAAAGGTGAAGCTGGAGCAGCCCCCTCAACGGCTGTCCTTTAAAATTTACAATGCCTGGCGTCAAGTCCAAGACTCTGTAATGGATCAAGACTATCTCCGCCGACAGAAAAAGATGAAGGTTCGGCAGGAGAAGGACTACTCTGTCAAGCTAGAAAAAGCAACAGCTACTTGGGTGCCCACTACAACGGCCCCCTCAACTTCAATTGCTCACAAAAGAAGGGGGTCGGAGAAGATCCCTGCGTCTTTGGCAAATCGCAAAGACACTGAATCTAAACGCCCCAAGTCTGGGGGCATGGTGGTGCACACTGTCTATATGGCATCCGGGAAAGAGGATAACCGCGCTTCTATAGGCCACCGACCACTCACCCGATCAATCATAAGGGCCCAAGAGCAACAATAGAAGTTTCAGGAAATGATGACTGCAATGGCCGCACTTACCGGGCCAAAAGAAAGCTCGGAGGCATCATCAAAACATCGTCAAGAACAAGAAACGGACGCTGACTTCCTACGCCGAGTCCTCGAAAAGAAGGACAGAGAGGCAGCAGAACAAGCTGCCAACATAAAACAAATGGCGCTTCTCTTCCAAGACATGGTAGGAACGATGTTACAGCCGTACCCTCCAGCCGAAGACCCTCCGATCATTAGTGAAGACGATAGAGGGGAGACATCTAATCCTCCTCCGGCTCTTTCAGCAGCCAAGGAGGAAACCATTTCCAAGGCCATACTGGATGACTATATAGCTCAGCAGATACGAGTTCATCAAGCGAATGAAGCGGCTGGGCAAATTGTTAGAACCGGACGACCCTATCCGGGCTGGTATGACCAAATAAGTTACCCGTCGGGCTACACGATCCCGAAATTCCATGTCTACAAGGGGACAGGCAATCCCCATCAACATGTTGCCCAGTTCAGGGCTTTTTGTGGCAACACCGGCGGCGATGATAAGCTCTTGCTTCGCCAATTTTTCGGCAGTTTATCGGAGACGGCATTTGAGTGGTACTCCGAACTTCCAAACGACTCCGTCAAAACTTTCGCAGAAATGGAGTTGTTGTTCACCCAGCGATTTGCAAGTGCTAGCGAACATACCCCAATAACGGCGTTGATTAATGCAAGAGTGAAGTCGGGCGAAACTTGGGTTCAATATGCAATCCGATGGCGAAACTTGTGGTCGAAGTGCGAACAGCGCATCGAAGAAGCACCTGCGGTAGGCATGTTCGTGGGCACTCTTGATCCGCAAGCGACCATCTCGCAATTCATGATGTTCTTCAAGCCAACTACTTTCCAGGCCTTGATTGACAAGTTGGCCCAAATGGATCAGATGGGTCACAGACCGTCTCCTCCAAAGTCAGACTCTCGAAATGAGAAAGGAAAAGGGAAAGCGATCGTCGTCGCCAATACTCAACAACAGCAAAGCAAATCAAAGCCGGTTGTTCGCCAAAACAACGTGCGTCCGTGCCCATCCCTCGAGGAGAGACTGGGACGTCCTTACTCGTTTCCTCAGGATAAAACGAGGAGACTGTTCGAGCTGGCAGTGCGCAACAGACTCATCAATCTGCAGAGTCCAAAACGTCCGTTGCAGCCAGGCGATGTCAACGATCTTAATTACTGCCCTTACCACCAAGCGGTAAGCCATCCAATCGAAAATTGCTTCGTTTTTAAGGGATGGATCGAGGATCAGTACCAACATGGCAAGTTCGCGCTGCCCAAAAACTGGAAGGTGAGCCCGCCACAACCACATGCTCCAAGAAAGATGGATATGCCGGGGGCATCATGCTCATTCATAGGGAAAGCCCCATAGACCGAGAAATCAGTAAACTAGAGATTCGCCTCAAATACAGCGACGACGGACCGAAACGTCCTTAAACTAACAAGCGGACCGAAACGTCCTTAAACTAACGACGGACCACTATGGCCTAAAAACTAGCCGTTGACCGAGATGTTGATAAACTACGACGGATTGCAACGTCCCAAAGCTAAAAAAAACAGTATGTCCATAAGCAAAATGGGCACGGATGAAAACCCGAAAGGGCTCCGTGAGTATAAACAGCAGGGCTACCGGTGAGTCTTGTGAAAACCCGAAAGGGCGCAGTCTCGTTAAAATAAAAAAAAATAATAAAATAAAAATAAAAACGGTATGTCCATAAGCAAAATGGGCACGGATTAAAACCCGAAAGGGCTCCGTGAGTAAAAACAGCAGGGCTACCGGCGGGTGTTTGTGAAAACCCGAAAGGACGCAACCTCGTTAAAAGACATTTACAGGGTCCTCTCGACCTTGTGAGGAGAAACCACCTGTGTGAGATCCTTACGACTCACAAGGGTGCAATACACTTAGGAATCCTCACGATTCCTAAGGAGAAATTACACTTGCGAGATCCTCACGACTCGTAAGGAGAACTCTCTTATGGGACCCTCACGGCTCATAAGATTTGAAAGTCTTAAATTACAGAGACCTGAACCTGTTCTTAAGCAGCCCTCACAACCTCCGATATTGCCCTACAAGCGGCTCAATACTGACCCTTGTATACAATCCACGGGCGCGAATAAACGTTTCCCTAACCAAGTCCCATCCATGACTAGGGATATGTTCGCACGGTGAACAACCCTTATGAGTCCTCTCGACTTATAGGGAGAAAATACTCTTATAAGATCCTTACGACTTATAAGAGAGCATACACTTAGGAATCCTCACGATTCCTAGGGAGAAAACGCACCTACGAGATCATCACGACTCGCAGGGAAAAATGCCTTTATGAGACCCTTACGGCTCATGAAGTCGAAAGCCTTAGTCGATAGAATCCTAACCCTGTTTACTAAGCCACCTTTGTTCGACATCGACAGAGGCCAATGATGATTCGCTCCTGGCAACATCCCAGTTGTAGAGGTGCTGATGCCGAAATCGGTGTCTAATCCCAAGCTTGCAGCGAAAGTCGGCGAGCCACACATGCATGCGAAATAGCCGAAATGATGGGGCAACTTGCAACAAAATCAGCAAGTAAAAAAAATATATGCATGCAAAATAGCCGAAATGATTGGGCAACTCGCAATAAAAAGCAGCGAGTAAAAGATAAAAAATAGCCGAAATGATTGGGCGCCGCGAAAAATAGCTGAAATGATTGGGCAATCGCGATTTTCGCGATATAAAAAGCTGAAATGATAGAGCATAGCGGAAAGAATTAAAAAAAAATGAAAGAATGAAACTTTTTGCCCTGCAGGTGAGATCACATTGACCCCTGTATACAATCCATGGGCATAAACAAAGAAGGGAACCATATTGTCCCACCGGGCTTTGTCGAAGCGAAGCCAAATCTTGACGGTTCATAAGACAACCTAAAGACAATCTCGACATTCGTCGCAATATCGCAGACACAGTGTCAACAAACAAAGCGAAGGAAGATCCCTAGCTTCAGGGTCTCGACGTCAACATCGACAACTTAGAGATCAACAACGGCGTTTCTCCCTACTCCAATAGGATGCGGACGTGGCGTCAACAAAAGACCCAATGGTTGAAACAAAGCAGAGTGACGGCAAAATCCCAGCTCCACCTCAACATTCGTCTCGACACAGCAGACGCAATGAAAGCAAACGAAGCAAAGGCCAAATTCTTAGCTTCAGGGTCTTGATGGCAACTCATATAAAACCCGAAAAGACTATCGGAGATCATCCCACACCAGCGCGGAGTGGTCACCACCTCGACGTTCGTCTCGATACAGCAGACGAGATGTCACTACGGCATCCTTCCTCCAATAGGATTCGGACACGCCAAAGCAAACGAAGCAAAGGCCAAATTCCTAGCTTCAGGGTCTTGACAGCAACTCATATAAAACCCGAAAGACTATCGGAGATCATCCCACACCAGCACGGAGTGGTCACCACCTCGACGTTCGTCTCGATACAGCAGACGAGATGTCACCCCAGCGTTCTTCCTCCAGCAGGGTTCAGACGCGACAATCAAACAATGGAGCCACGGCAAAATCCCTAGTTCCAAACCTCGACGGTTCACCAGCAACCTAGAGACAACCGCGACATTCGTCTCGATACAGCAGACGCAATGCCAGCAAACGAAGCGAAGGCCAAATTCCTAGCTTCAGGGTCTTGACGGCAACTCATATAAAACCGGAAAGACCATCGGAGATCATCTCACACCAACATGGAGTGATCACCACATCGACTTTCGTCTCGACACAACAGACGAGATGTCACCATAGCATTCTTCCTTCATCAGGATTTAGACGCGACAATCAAACAACGGAGCCACGACAAAATCCCTAGTTCCAAACCTCGACGGTTCACCAGCAACCTAGAGACAACCACGACATTCGTCTCGATACAGCAGACGCAATGCCAGCAAACGAAGCGAAGGCCAAATTCCTGGCTTCAGGGTCTTGACGACAACTCATATGAAACCTGAAAGACTATCGGAAATCATTCCACACCAGCGCGGAGTGGTTATGACTCATCGGGGCTCTCCAAAATGAGCCTAACCTCAAGTAAAAAGCGGCATGGCAAAATTCCTAACGCTTGTTCTTCCGACGGTCAAACTGTCTAGGAGGATTGCTTAAAGACGTCTTGTCCAACCCCCGAAGGGATCAGAGACACGACAGTCGCAAGGCTACTCGAACAGCAAGGTTGCTTATCGAAGAATACATCAGCCGACGCGACGGTACGACGGATAAAACCCTAGTACCACAGACCCTAACGGACCTCTGTCGTAAAGAGCAGAGGTTAACCGTGACGTTAGGATATTCTTGCGAGAAATGCTCGATTCGTTTCGACTCGTGAGGTAAAGCCTTAGGCAGGGGGGATTAAAAAAAAACTGTTTCCTAAGCACTGGGGCCCTGCAAGTCGGTCCAAAATGGACTTTTGCATACTATTCACGGGTCACACTCTCCAAAGTCGAATCTCGACAAGGAGGGAAACAACCGCTTATGGGTCCTTTTGACTCGTAAGAGGGAAAATTCTCTTATAAGATCCTTACGACTTATGAGGGAAAACACACTTAGGAATCCTTACGATTCCTAAGGAGAAAATACACCTACGGGATCCTCTCGACTCGTAGGGAGAAAGTCTTTATAAGACCCTCACGGCTCATAAAATTGAAAAGTCTTAGGTGACAGATCCTAACCCTGTTTTCTAAGCCATCGCCACTCTACAAAAAGCATAAGATTGATAGTTATATACTATCTACGGATCGCACTTGCTAAAATCGCATGGCAAATAGCACAGCAAGAAAGAAGAAAGCAGAGAGATGACACAAGACATTATGAAGAATGTATATCTTTTATTCATGAATTCGATTGAGTATAATATACATCGTGTTAAAGAATAAAAGAAACAAATACATTTTATTTACAATTACAAATGATACAAGATTTTCATTGAGAGGGAAGCGGTTTTTACAAATTAGCAAGCTGTTCTAACACTTCTTTCAACGCCTCTTCCTGATCGGCTGCCGCGGCCAATTCTGCTTCCATCTGGGCTCGCTGCTGCAAATAGGATGAAAGTTGTTCTTCGACGGCTCGCTGAGCTACTTCGCGACCTTGGGCATCACGCTCAACGGCATCGAGCTTCTGCTTCAACGTTAACCCATCAGAAATACTTTGCAGAAGGCCCTCGAAGATAACTTTCACCTGGGCAGCGTTTGCGTCGACCTCAGCACGCAGTCGAGCAGACTCGCTTGAGGTTTCTTTGCATTCCCTCAGCTTTAAAGACGCTTCTTGTTCAAGATGGTGGAAGTAGGAAGCGCTCTGCTCGATCCATGCCGCCCGTTGAATGCTCGTGGCCAAAATCACAGGTGCCGGACGCATAAGTTCAAGCTGATGCAGACGGGCCTCGATCTCCCTGCAGTGATTAACCCAAGACCCGACGACGCCTTCATTATGGAAGTTTACAAGCGTCGCCAGCATCGGATTAACCTCGGCAGCGAAATCTGCGGCAGAGGTGGGAGCTTCTGCGTCAAGCTTCTCGACGCATCCGCTCAGCATGCTCAGACTCATCGCAGCACCCTTTGAGAATGGACGTCTGGAAAATGGGCCTGCCGGCATCATGATGTGAGACCCAAAAGGGACCAGAGTCGGAGCGACAGCTGCAAAACAAATCATAATCAGATGTTGAATCTAGAAATAAAAGAGATTTATGAACAATGGAATTTACTATACCAGCTGCAGCAGGTGGCAAAGTCGGGAGGACCGGGGGCGCAACTGATCTTACACCTCCTCCTTCGATCTGTAGCACTGCAATCAGGGCAAAGAAGAATCAGAAATAATTTCATTATCAGTAAAAGAAAGAGCATTAATTGAAATCTATACTCACCAGCGCCGCTAGATGAAGCCATCTCCGACGGGAAGGAGAATTGGGGATGCAACACCTGGTATAGGTGGTCAAAAAGGACTCCTACAAAGACGCAATAATACAACGGCAGTACATAAATTATGCAGCCTAAAGATGAAACTGATAAGTCACAAATCCATACTTTCTAGCATCTGCGACGGTACGAAGGAGGGTAGAGATGTGGCCACCGTCAGGGCGGTAACTGACGGCGCTCCCTCGGGTAAAGTGGCATCAGCACTAGCCGCACCTGCGTTAGAAACAAGATAAGCCCTGTCAGGAAGGATTGCAGAATAAAAAAAAAGGACGGTAACCCATAATTTACCTGAAGAGTCACCGGCCGGAGCCCTAATGAGGGCGTCACTTGATGCAACAGTTGCGTCTCCCTCCTCCATTGGGATGGTCTCATCTCCCGTTGCCTCATCGCCCGACTCTACAGGAGCCGTCGTCATGCTCGTGACGCCGGGAGATGACGAGGAACCGTAAGCAGGGAGAGCGATGATCGGAGCGTTGCCCGACTCTTGAGAAAGAGCGGCCCTCTCTTGCTTAGCGATCATGCCCGTCTCACCCGCTACCCCTTCGGGCTCAGCGGTCACAGCCGTCTCGTCCACCGCTGCCTTAGGTTCATCGGTCGCAGCCGCTCCATCCGCTGTTGCCTTAGGCTAGGTTGTAGCAGCCGTCTCATCTGCCACCGCCTCGCGCTCGGCATTGGTGGCCGTCTCAGGCATAGTAGTCGTGACTGTCTCGTCAGCCACTAGCTCGGGCCCGGCAACTGCGGCTGCACCGTCTACCGTCGCCTCGGGATCAGCTGCTACCTTCTCCACCGTCCCCTCAGGCTCGACGGTCGCCGCCGCTCCTTCAGTAGGACTCGGCCCTGCAGGACAAGATATATAAGAACTGATAGTTTTACAACTTTTACAACAAAGCCTCGAAAAGCACATTACCTGAGACGGATTTACCGTTGGCGTCCCGAGCTGCACGCGCCGCCCGCCTGTGAGCAGTAGACAAGGCGACCGGGAGCTCCTCTGGAGGAGTAGCAGCGGGAGTAACGGCGCTTGAGCCCGCTCCCACGGCCAAAGCAGCGCTACGCTCCTTCACTGCGCACCTCAAGTGCTTCCTCTCCTCCCGGGCCGTCACGACGGACCTCTTGGAAACCTCCTTCAGCAAGGCATCGTCGTCCGCATTCAGAGTTGCTTCCAGAGCCTTCAAGGAATCCATCATCAGATTTTTAAGTAGGGACTCTCGCGGCAACCCCGAAGAGGCCGGGACTTCGGTAGCTGGCCCGGGGATAATTCCTGTGTCGGTTTGCGAGATAGGTCTTATGGTCCCTGCGATAAGACAAAGAGAGAGTCAGATTACTCATAAGAAATGGAAGGAGAGACATAGTAAACCGAAATGTACCAAGGCCTAAGGATGCTCTGAGTCGTTCCTCCTCCTGGAAAGTTTTGAGGGAAGCAGCGATAGCTTCTTCGGTAGAAATGCCTGTTAAAAGAAGGAAAAACGTTAGTCAAAAAATAATGATAGAGATACGATGCAATGACGAAAAATACAACTAAGTGATTACCCGATTGCGCAAGTTTAGCCAACCACGCATCGCGCCTTGCCAATCGCTCAGAAGCTGCGATGACGGCCGCCATATCAGTGTCGTCTGGCGGCATAAATAATCCCTCGTTGGTCCCGTACTCACCCAAGCTCTCGCTATAAGAAGCATCAGGTTCCTGACCAAATGCAACGTCGGCAGAGAGGATCGACTTCTTCTTCTTCTTTTGCGCGCGAACTCCAGCCGCACCCAAAATCAACTTACATTTCGTGGGCACCTTAGGACGGCGGGTCCTGATGTCCGAGCCCATGCCAGATTCAGGCAAAACCACATTCACCGTCTCCACTGGAGCACGGGGCGCTGGGGGCACATCCACGGTATCACGGGGCAATCCACGCGGGGGGCTTAGCACACGCGGAGGCTCATCTCCAGCATCTCCTCTCAGCGGAGGAACGACAGGGATCCTTAGCCTCACGGGAACTTTGCGGTCGCTGCCGGGGGACGCACCCTTATGGTCAATCAGTAGTCGCTTCTCTTCCCGAATAACAGCACCTATCGCGTGCTGATACCAAGCCCCGTACACGTTGAGGGCCCTTAGAATGCAACTTGGCTCGCTAATGAAGAAGTGGGAGCCCGTGTTCAGCCGCATAAAATGATGTAGTGCACTCCGTATCCCCTCCCTGGTGGCCCCAGGCTCTTCCAAAAACGCCTCCAATGGGACCCCCTGGTTATAGCTTAGCTGTTGGGCGAACTGATGGGGGTTGTACCTCATAAAGAGCGCCAAGTCATTCTGCCTGAACACAAGGAAGCCCGGCCGGATGGAGTATAAATGTAGAATCTTCCGGGCTTTCAATATGGAGGCCCCGTCCTTGAAACTATCACGCAACGCTAACACCAACACCGACTTGGAGGTCTCCGGGCCGATGGTCATGACCTTGTTCGTGAAAGAAATGCCTGCTCCGACCGTGCGCGGACGAAGAAGCAACCCCCTAGCCTCCCGCGGAGGCGGATTCACAATAGAAGCGTCGACCAGCCGCATGACTCTCGGGAGTCTGCACTTCTCATAGAACGAGGGCCTCTTGTGAATACCAAAAACCCCGAGCACATGCATTTCCATCCATGAAGTAAAATAGTGCATCGGGAAATTGGCGGGTTGCACCCCTGGTTCGTTTGCGTCCGCCGCCACGCTGAGACCATGGTACAGGTGGGCCAACCTGGTGATTCCAATCGACAATTGTATGCCAGCCACCATCCGATGCGCTGGGTAGAAGACAGACGGCCTCATGTAGCGCGGGTGCATGGGGAGCGCGAACCAGCACAGCCATAACCCTAGAAACCCGAGAAAGAAGGTCTCCTCGTCAATGCCCGGAGCGGCGATTTCCGATAAGGGCATGATTGCAGCATCGAGAAGGTAAAAGCCCTTTTGGTCGTCCTCCAGTGCTGGTCGACGATCTAAGCTAAAACCGAAAGGGTCGTCGAGCTTGGCGAATTTTTCGCCCCGCTGTGATAGAATCTCCGATCGAAGAAAGCGGGCGATGAAGTCGGCGAAACTAACTCCCCGGCCTCCCGACTCCAAGTAGAGACTTTCATACATATTCAGCACCTTTACCAGACTCAAGAACTGGTACTGAATAGCATTCTCCGGCGTTAGGCCCATTACCAACGGCTTGGTGGCGAAGACATATTCATCAGGAGGAAGTAGCTCTTCATAATGCTCCCCCATCACCGGCAAACCGGAAATCTCAGCAAATTCTTCTAGGGGGATGGAGACTTCCCTGTCCGTCAGAAGAAAGGTATGGGTGGGTATGTTCCATTGTTCCACGAATGCCTTAACCCACCACGTCGGAGGAGCAGGGTACTCAAACAATGATGCGTAGACTGCGGGGTACAGACCAATCTTCAGCAAATGCGCCTTCTTCGCTGACAATATGTACCTGGCCCACTGCAAATACCCGGCCGATTGTCGAGGGGTCAATCCAATGTTATAAGGTTGTCCCCAAGGGCGCGACTCACCCTGGCATATGCGCCGCTCCAGAATATCCACGGATGCCGGCGGCTGCACGGGAATGGCAGCAATCGAAGGCTGAAGAAGATCCTCCGAATTCCAATTTACGACCTCCACGGCATAGTTCACCGGGGGTACATTTGCATATGGGATCGATGAGATCGGCTCGGACGGCGTCGCATAAGAGAAGCTTCGGCGTCCTTTGATAATTTCGCTGTACCACCTACCCTACAGATGAAGGTTCTTGTACTCCGGGTCGTAGTCCTTAATCAGAGCAAGAACCTCCCGATCCACTGGCGCCTCAGGGAATCCTCCCTCTGAGCGGAAAAATGTGAACGAAAGATCAGCAGACATGTTGCTTGCAAGAAAAAAGAGAAATTCAATTATCAGTATCATAATTTTAAAAGCCCGACGCTTGGTACTTTAAAATTTTTACTACACTGCGATGCAGTGGAGAGGGGACCAAAGGGGGACCCAAAAATTCCAGGTGACAATGCATCAATTATTAAGACAGCCTCATCATTGGATGAGACTGCCAATTAATGAGGAAATTCTTAAAGAATATTCTCATTAAATGAGAAATACCTTAAGACAAGGAGAAAATCTCCCTTTCAGAGCAAAGCTCTGTCACAGAGGGACACTTGTCAAACTCTGGTCACAAGGGAATAAAATTCCCTAAAGAGCCTAGCTCTGTAATAATGATGGAAAAATCCATCAAAGAAAAATTAACTCCTAAGAATTAAAGTTCTGGGATCTTAAAGATCCATGAAAGAACTCTTAAGAGTTCTTCATCAAAAGATCAAAAGATCTATATTTTGTCAATGAGCAAAGCTCTGTTCATGGGTTAAAAAACCCTGAAACAAATTCTTGAGAGCAAAGCTTTGTTTATGAAACCCCAAAGGGGTTTTCTTTAGATCAAAGGATCTATGAGAGCAAGGCTCTGTTAAATAAAATTAATTTAATTTAATTTAAGTTAATTTTTACCTAAATTTTTTTATAGAGTTTAACTCTTAAAGTTCTTGAAAATGAGAGCAAGGCTCTGAAAATATAAATCTTGAGAAGATGATAATCATCTGAGGAGGACCAAGGGTCCTATTTATAGGCGCTGAAGCGCCTCTTCAACTCTTGAGTTGATTCAACGGCTAGGATGCTGCCACCGCTGCACTCGCGTGTGCGCCACGTGAGTGCAACGGTGGGGGGCATTTGTTTCCCCCAATCAGAGCAAAGCTCTGTTTGAATTTCAAAAATTCAAAAATTGAAGCAACGCTTCAGATTTCTTGCGCTGCGCGCTGTGCGCCACGTGTCAAAAGCAGACACGCCAGCGCAAGGAGCGCTGCGTCCAAGGCAGCGCACCCCCAATCAGAGCAAGGCTCTGTTTTAAAATTCAAATTTTAAAATAAATGAAGTAACGCTTCAGATCATCTGCGCTCTGCGCTGCGCGCTACGTGTCAAACAGTGGTGCGCTAACGCAGTTGCGCTGCGCTCTGCGCTGCGCGCCACGTGTCAAATACAGACGCGCTAGCATAGTTGCGCTGCGCTCTGCGCTGCGCGACACGTGTCAAGCGCAGGTGCGCTGCGCTCTGCGCTGCGCGATACGTGTCAAGCGCAGTTGCGCTGCGCTCTGCGCTGCGCGACCGTGTCAAGTGCAGGTGCGCTAGCGCCAATTGCGCCAGTACTGGAATTTAAATAATAAATTATTAATTAACCAGAATTAAAATTCTAGAAAAATCTTTCCAATCTTATTAAAATAAGAAGATTATCTTCTGTAAAATAGAGGCCTTAGGATCAAAGATCCAAAGGTGGGAAAATATCCCCAAATCAATCAGAGAAAGATCTCTGTAACTAAGCTAACAAACTAATTGGCCCTATTTAAAGGCCCCTAGACTCCAAGTCTCATATGGACAGACACACAGAAAAGAGAGAACCCTCTGAAAAATTTGAAAGGCAAGCCTTTGAAGAAATAAGATCATCTTCTTCATCTTTGAAGGTAAAGAACTTGATTCTTGAAGAATAGAGATGAAAATACCTCATTAAAAAAGAAGAATTCCTTCTAAAAAGATCAAAGATCTAAGAATAAGATCAAGATCTTCAATAAAAAGAAAAAAGATCATAAAGATCTAATCATAAAAGATTAAAGAAGTAATTTACTTCATTCTCAGATCATTTGATCTATATAAAGGCACAGCCTTTTGATGAACCATTGGTTCTTGAATCTTGAGGTAGAACCTCTTTAAGAACAAGAAAAAAACTTGTTTCTTTGATTTGAATTGGATCAAGATGCACTCTGTGTTATTGGACAGTGCCTTGCACTTTTGAAGTGCGCTTTTGCGCTCCTTGGACTGGCGCACTGCACCAGAGCGCGCCACGTGTCAACCATAGAACAATCTGCGCCTTACGCTTCTAAAATAGCGCACTGCGCTCTTGGATTGGCGCACTGCACCAGGGCGTGCCACGTGTCAGCAGCGCACTAGCGCAGCGCACTGGCGCAGCGCACTGCGCTAACAGACTTGCGCTTAGCAGAGCGCGACACGTGTCACCTCCACGTACGTTAGCGCCTTGCGCTCTTTAATTGGCGCAAAGCGCCTGACAAGCCACGTGGCACACTATTTAAAAGGGCAGAGCCCAAATAAAGGCCTAACAGACCAAATGCTATGCATTATTTTAAAAGGGCAGAGCCCAAATATAAATGCTATGCATTTAATTACAGAGCCCAATGCTATGTATTAATAAAAGGGCTGAGCCCAAATAAAGGCTCAACAGCCAGAACAATAAAATGTTCGACTCATATCAACTGATCCCACATGCTCATAAACCTTCAAATAGACTTTAGTCCCAAATTGGACTATAGATCTCCCAACCAACCTTGGTTTAAGGGTACATCTCTGAATTCCTCTGATATTTGTCGTTGTAATCCTTCAGCGTCTTTAGAGAGGTGACGGGTCCCGATGGCCATACATTCCATGGACTATGATGGACCACCATGTCCTTAAATTGGAAATTGACCGAAATGTCCCTAAACTAAACAATATAGCCCAAATGCTCTTTTGTTGGATCTAAACGATCCCGTTAAGTCGATCTTAGTCTGGAGATTAGACTAACGTGTCCTTAACAAACGTTTAACTTGATCTTAGTCCAAAATGAGACTAACGTATCCTTAAACCAAAACCCCAAACCCAAATCTAAGAAAATACGGATTTGGACTAATCCACGTCCTACGGGTGACAACATAAATTAGTCTTCGTATACAATCCACGGGCAACCACAAACAAAACAAACACCCACGACACGAAGTGACCAGCTGGAGAAGAAGAAAGTTGTTACCGCGATGCGGTAGCGTAATTAACTGCAGGGGCTTGCGCCTGCAAGGAAGACTGTCCCCACAATCAAAAACCCCTCAGACGAGGGGGAATCTGACGAAGTCTGCTACATCGGCTGCATCTGTTTAAACCTTCGATACATGGTGCCATAAATCAACTTGGCATCTTCGGAGAGGTGGACGGATAGCACCAATTAGCATCTGCCCCAAATTTCAGGCAAGACCGACCTACGCGGTCGCGTCTCCGTCTTTCGGAGGGGAACAAGGGTCTCATAAGAGGGTTCTCCTTATGATTCATAAAGATCTCGTAAGTGTAATTTCTCCTCAGGAATCGTGGGGATCACTAAGTGTGTTGCTCCCTTGTGAGTCGTAGGGATCTCACGCAGGTATTTTCTTCTTACAAGGTCGAGAGGACCTTGCAAGTGTGCATGAATTATTTACGAGTCTGCGCCCTTTCGGGTTTTCACAAACTCTCCAGTAACCCTGCTGTTTTTACTCACGGAGCCCTTTCGGGTTTTCATCCGTGCCCATTTTGCGTATGGACGTACCGTTTTTTTTGCCACGTCAGCCTTAGGATGCTGCAGTTTGTAGTAGTTTAAGGACGTTTCGGTCCGTAGCTAGTTTAAGGACATCTCGGTCCCTTGTTAGTTTAAGGACGTTTCGGTCCACAGCGATTTTGAGGTAAGTTTTCGTTGGATACTACTTATAGAGTTTAGGCTTGGAAAGATAGCGAGCGGACATAGGCGTCGTCATCTATCGTTAATCTAGGTTGTGACTCGTCAGGCGTAGTATCTTTTCTGAAACCGGCCGTTTATTGGCCTGAAGGGTCTTTCGCCATGCATATCCATAAGCAAGTAAGCCCCACCTTGGTAGACTTTGTCTATGATGTATGGGCCCTCATAGTTCGGCTCAAATTTCTCCCGTTTGGCACGATTGGGGATCATAGGTCTCTTGACCACTAGCATGAGTTCGCCTTGGTGAAATGTTCTCGGCCTAGTTAGTCTCTCATATGAGCGCATCATTTTTGCTTTGTAAGCCTTCAAGTTTTGCTGTGCCATGAAACGAGTTTCATCGAGGACGTCGAGCTCCTCAAGCCGAAGATGAGTATTCTCTTTGTCTGTTAGCTCGTAATGAACCACCACTCATAGAGAGGGTAGCTCCATCTCCAAGGGGAGTACTGCTTCAGGGCCGAATACCAATGCGAATGGCGTTGTATTTGTGGCCGTTTTGAACGTGGTCCGATACACCCAGAGAGCTTCATGCAGTCTCTCATGCCAGTCCTTTTTATTTTTGGACACCAACTTCTTTATGATTTTTGTCAAGGTCTTGTTAAAAGTCTCAGCTATACCGTTAGCTCGGGGATTATAGACCGAAGAGTATCTCCAGTCTATATTATGCTGCTGTGCGAATCGGTTGATTCTGTGACTTCTGTAGGCCGGTCCGTTATCGGAGATAATCCGTCGCGGAGTGCCGAACCGATAAATGACATCAGTTTTGAAGAAATGGAGGATATTCTCCATCTTCACTTCTCTTAGCGGTACTGCTTCTGCCCACTTAGAGAAGTAATCGGTTGTCGCCAATATGAACCGATGTCTTTTGGATGATGCTGGTCCGATGTGCCCAATTATGTCGGTTCCCCACATTTCGAACGGTCAGCTAGCCACCGTTGGGTGTAGCGGGTTTGGATGCTGGTGGATGAAGTGTAACATTTCAGAAAAATAAAATATTATTTTTGGGAAAGTATATAATTAAAATAATAAATATTAGGAATATTTTAATGGTATGGTATAAAATACCCATAATTTGGGAAATATTGGGAAGCTAACATGAATGGTGATTTTTGGAAGAATTTATGTGATTTAAGAAAATTATAAATTCTTATAATTAATTATATTCTATATTAATGCTAATCTCGATTAAATATCACTAATCGTGCATTAAACTAGATTTGTGCACATGACATGCACCATGTCATATTATACATTTTTACATTTTTCTACCTTGGCTTCTTTCTTTTTTCAAGCATGGTTTGGTTTTAAATGAGAGATAAAAGAAAAGAAAAGGGAAAGAAAAGAAAAGAAAAGAAAAAGTAAAGGGAAAAGAATAAACAAAGGGGTATGGGCATGAGAGAGAAGAGAGAGAGGTGAGGGGTCATTTGACTTGTCTCCCATTTGTTTCTCTCCATTATTTTCTTCATCATTCCCTCTTCATCTCCATGGCTGCCCTCCATCTTCCACCTCCTCTACCTCCTCAGTTCACCATAAAACACACACCAAAACACCTTAACCTCTTCACTAACAATGTGCACAAGCTCACTATAAGCACTTTGGACCAAGAAAGTTTGGATTTTGGAGACTTGGGGCAACTCAAGAAAATTCTTGAGTTGCCAAATGAGGTAATTTCTTCACACTTAGTATAGTATTTCATTCACTTTAGCATCTTTGCATGTTTAGAAGTGTTTTAGTGGAGTTTAGTGAACTTAGAAAATTCCTAGATGAGATTTGAGGAACTCTTGAATTGAGATAGTGCAATTGAGGTTAGTAGAGGCCACACAACCCCTGTAGTGATTGTATATTGGACTAAACCAGAGACTAGAACCCCATTTAGCAAACTTAGAAATCCCCGATATCATATTTTGTGGAAATTGTGATGGGAAATTGAAATCTGCTATGACCTGGGGGACCTGAAAATTTTATAGCGATCACAGTGAGTCGTGCAGGCAACCTAGAAGCTAAACCCAAGACCCGAATTCCATTTCATGGCCGCAATTTTATTCATTCTGGCCGCAATTTGCGGCCAGGGTAGGGTTGTTTGGGTCCGTGTTTGGTCCAGGGCTTTATCTTCAGTAAACTAGACCTTCTACATATGCAAAATTGGCTAATTTCACCTGGGGTAAAATCTGGAGGTGTTTCCTTGAGTTGCTGATATATTTTGCGAATTCGTTTTTAATTTGGATTTTAGTATTTGGGTTTTGACTCAGTCGTGTGACGTTTGCACGTCAATCTCGAGGGTTGTTGGTTATTCTTGTATGCGTAGACCATAGATTTTAACCTATGTGCGATTCGTGTGTCGTTTTGGTTTTGAATTGGATTTTAATGCGACACGATATGTTATGATATGTAGGTACCTCCGTATGAACTTCGGGACGACAAGCAAGAGCGTGGCGACATCGACTTAGGCAAGTAAGGATCAAGGTGAGTAGATATATATCTACGGGGGAAGTCGGGTGGACGGCGTATAGCACCCTCGCAGTTTCGTAGTGTAGTATACAATTACGTTATAAATAAGATATTTATGTGTATTGTGAGACTATATGATTATCAAGAAAGGTTTTAGGAGATCGTCGGTTAAATTTTAGTGTAATTGATAATAGGGCGTTAGCTAGTTTTTAGTCGCGAAATCCTAGAATAAGATACACGCACACACACACGCATACATTTTATTTACTTGTGCGTATATGGGGATATGTATATATATATACATATATGTATAGGAGTATGTATATATATATGTATGTATACATATACATGGATGATGAGGATAGTATATGATACTTGGAGATGAGTCGATGTGTTTGGGCAGGATACCGTGAGATCGGTGATGTGTTTTGGGTCGTGTTATGAGATATGACATATTATATTAGTGGATTGATAGGCGATGTGTTTTCATACACACGCGGTTATATATTGATGGTATCGGTATGTACTAGAATTAGATCAGTACCCTGTTCATGATATTATGATAATGATACCATATGGATATTGAGTTATATGTGATAGGCGACCCGTACCCCGATTTTGGGATGCCATACGATGGATTTACCGTACGAGATATAATTATGATAATAGATCCGCACTCATGATTTGAGGATGTCATATTATATATATGTTATCGTATGTGACGCTATTGAGGCGGGATCACCGACTACTAGATATATAGATCGACTCGGATTTAGGTGGATTTCCTTACCTTTTTATTAGTCTCTTAGCTTGTCCTGTAGTTTACTTAGTAGCTGTTAGAGTTGGGCGCGAGTCATACTTATTTCCAAAACTAACGAATCGTAAGTATTTTAAAGACAGACCAAGAGATACTACGGATATTTCAAAGGACATACATTTTCTTAAAAATACCGTAGCCCCTATTTTCTAAACACTACGATTCGTGCGATTTTAGACAACAAACTGTATGACTCGTATATAGATATGTATATTCTGTATTGTTGCGTTTATTATTCATTCTCCGTTTATTCATGTTGTTATCATCGCATTGCATGCTTAATGTGTACTTTAGTGATTATGGAACCATGCTGTCAGGACACCAGCACCATTATCGATGATGCGTATGCTCCACGTACACTTTCTTGCCGGCTCACACACATCATCATCGGTAATTGCCATGTCACGTACACTTTAGAGAACATTACTTTATTGATATCGTTTGCTAGCATATAGTTCTGATATATCATTACTGTGCTAGCTTAGATATTGAAATTATTATTGTGATATTTCATGCATATTATATATTCATTTGCCATGCGATATTATGGGCCAATCCGGATTGCCGGAGCCCGGTAATTCATTGTTATTACTTCTGATATGAGATTTTGGATTTCCATGAGATTTCTGGATTTGGAGGTACCGCAAGGATTTTATATAAACTTAATATCATTTTAAAATGCAAGTTACAGTTTTCTCGTGATATGATATGAGATATGTCCACCATGAGTTTTCTCGGCTCTTGAGCGATATCATATACCCGATTCGAGGAGGAGGAGGAACCGTCTGTGGGTGCATGGTGGACCCGATGCGGCACCCCGGGGTAAGATGGTCGCAGATGATGGCGTTGAGCCTGGAAGGGGAGCACTACCGACCGGTTATTTATGACGCGGCGGATATCCGGAGGATACCGACGTAGTCGTGATATTTTGATGAGGGGCCAGTCCAGATAGCTGGAGCCCAGGGGCCAGTCCGGATAGCCGGAGCCCGAGATATTGAGACTTTGAGGTATTGAGATTATATGATATGGGCCAGTCCGGATAGCCGGATCCCGAGAGATTGGATATTTGGATTTATGTTTTGTGTCGATATTTGACACGGATTTTATGTTGATTTCATTGATGATACTTCGATTTATATATACAGAAATCTCACTAAATTAAGAAAACAGTTTTCTTATTCATAATGTATTCTGTTTTCATTCGTAATGCATTCATACATCATATATATGATATGTTGCTATCTGAGGCACTGACACGAGCACGTGGTATTACACTTATGTGTAGATGGTTCAGGGTATTATTTTGAGGATATATATTATCGTATGACCTAGGAATGAGTTATACATGCGATTTCTGCTCGGTGATATTTTCTACTCACGAGTTGGCAACTCACCCCCGTTGTGCTACAGTTTTTTGTAGGTTTTGCCGTACAGGTTTCCTTGGCGGCTTTGCTGGCACACTGCTTCTTTCCGGGTAATTGTTTTAGTAGGTGGGTTCACTCGCATCGTGACCACCCTTGTATTTTATTTACATTCTGTTGTATCAAGTAAACTCCATCAACCAAACTTGTATAAATTTATAGACTTAGAAGACCAGTGTATATTCTTTCGACCTTAGAGTCGCGCGCTTGTATTATTAAGGTTTTCTGGTTTCCTTGATGATGTTGGATTTCATTCTGAGTTTTGATCCTCGCCCTTCGGCGTTGTATATTATATTGCTTGCGTGGTTGTGACCGCCAATTGGCGAAGAGCTATCTCCCGCTTGAGGATGCCTTTATTCATCATGTATATTATTCATGTTTGTACCCGTTTGGGGCTAGTATTTACGAAGGAGTCTCTGCCGAAATTTTCGGAAAAGACTTGATGTTTTAAAAATGTTTACTACGACTTTTCAAAGTGATTTATATGTAAACTTTAAAACAAGTTTTCCTTCACTTCTTTTAAATGGTTTAGATTTCTGGGCTTTTTGGCTTACTTGAATTAGGTGGGGTCCTATAGACTTCACATGATTCAAGTGCCAGTCACGTGCTATTTCGGGTCGTGACAAAGTTGGTATCAAAGCGATAGGTTTAATCTTGGTTCAAGTCTATATTTGACTATGCAGAGTCTAGGGCGTATATATATTCGGAAGCTAGGCTTGACCTTACGAAACCTAGACTTGGTTGAGGGGGTATTAGACCCGAACTTTCGTCGCGTAGGTTGACCTTGGTTAATGGAGTAGGTGACTTAAGTAGAGTGACGTACCGTGTGTATGTTACGCGGCATACTTACGATATGCTACTCCACTTAAGAAGTCTTAGGATGTACATTTCTTTGCACAGTATTATATTCATTTCTA
Source organism: Agapanthus africanus (assembly GCA_030015575.1). Taxonomy (NCBI): domain Eukaryota; kingdom Viridiplantae; phylum Streptophyta; class Magnoliopsida; order Asparagales; family Amaryllidaceae; genus Agapanthus; species Agapanthus africanus. The sequence continues at coordinate 33,223,326 of CM057349.1, read as the reverse complement.
TGATCTATCCTCAACAAATCGGTTGGTGATTTGTTACCACGATTGCATAGGCAGAGAGAGCTACAATTAGAGTTGCGGTCAGCATGAGCTTGTCACGGACGAGGACTGACCAGAGCATGATTCCAGAGACACACGATTGTATAGATGTGTCATTTTATTGTGTTTTCGCGCCATGAGCGTTTGATGGATTGCTTTTACGATTTTCTCGGACGTGCAGATCAACACCAGAGGATTGGGCTGTAAGTGCACGGCGGCGCCCCTGCCGTCGATCCGACGCCGGAAATGCGGAAACGAAAAACTTTGCGAAACTTGCAAACCGGCACCACCGCGCACTATCAACCCGGATCGGGCCATTAACCTAAATACTAGCAAACTAAAAGATGGGGAGAGAGATATACCGAGCGATCCGTGTCCTTCAGTCTTTGCCTCCACTCCGATCTCCTCGCGGAATCTCCGGTCGTCGCCTCCTCGTCGAAACGGGCACCACATTGCCGAGTTCTTTTACGGGCTCCCACCTCTGGACCGAGGCAACTCGGGCGCGAAGTTGGCAAGCCGACGCATCCAAGGGTACTGTAGGTGTAGTGTAGAATGCACTTTGTCTCAATGGGGTTTATGTAGTTGCCATGGTGATGGAGGAATGATCAATGAACTTTAGAGAGGGTTTGAGAATTTTGCAAGCAAGCAAATGAGATATGAATTATTCCCCTCATCAAAAATGAACCTCACCCTCTCCTCTCAAGTAGTGGCCGGCCTCCCTTTTCAAATGGTGGAGATCAAATTGCAATAATGCAAGTAGGAATTTGTATGATCAAATGAGAAGGGAAAAAAGTCACACCCATTTCACATCTCAATCCTTTCACAAAACCATCACAATAAATGCAAAGGATGAGATTAAAATGGAATCTCATGATGATAAGAATATCATAATGAAGCCACAAATGCAAGAAACCCCCTCCACAATGAGTTATTTGCAAACTAGGAAATAACCCCCTCCACCAGAAAGTCCGGCCGTGAAGGAACAAAGGAAAACTGGCCGGAACGGAATGCAAACTGGCAACTTCAGAAAACTGATCCCGTAATAAATTACAGGAAAACCCCGCGACTGTATATACAAACCCGCATTTGTATTCCCACTGAATACAAATGCAAAGAGACAAAATCTACACTGTCTAATACTAGGATCCGGCTTAAACCAAAGACCGCTAGTAAAATCCGTCCGATCACGATCCGTGCAATACCGCACGTATCTGATCGAACCCTGCCATATCTCCATATGGCCTCTACAGCGTTTCGCCCGAAACTTGAGAAACTGGTCTGTGGGGGACTCTAAAGACTCGTCAATACTTTGGTTGTGGATTTAACCACTAGCACGTCAGAGGTATTAGCCTATACGTAACGGGCTACCAGGTATTGACCAAAAGGGACGTCTGTGAGCGAACTCATGCGGACACCCTACTGAGCCTGTCAGTGACAATATCCGTACAGTCTGGTCCGTTCGTCTATGAGTATCGCATGGCGGGCCTAGGGGGTTGGTAAAAGTCAGACACCCGAAAGCGGTACAAGTCGTGTCGGAGTGTAGCCCAGAACACCCTGAGATACTACTGGAATACCTACCAGTAAATCTCCTGCCTTGGCCGAGGGCTTTGTGTAATGGCTCTCCTAGACACAGCGCGACCTCACCCCCTCACCCCCAATACCGGGAGAGACAAACCCCTGCAGATCCGCTCACTGCCTCCATGTGGCTCGGGACTGTACCCAACTAAAATCTATTTGTACGTCTCCTTTGAGCGTGGTAGGGTAGTAATCAAAGCACAGTAAGAACTCACACGAGACAAATGACGATCTCAGGTCAATGAACTAACCTGTACACATGTCACCAGGGAACTGCTATCTGATGTCAGGTATAAGACCAACTAGCATGTTCCCGGCTAGTCCTGTCTGGTGTACTCATAACCCAATGAGCACCTGTATACATCTTAGGTGAACCAACTGACACTAGTGGCTTGTGAGACCGGCCACCGCCCGTCGTCGGGGTCTCGACTGTATACACTAGTCTACTCTGGAGAATCGATGCTCTGTCTCGAAACTCCCACGACTAGGGACCTTTTAAGGATGTGCTTATAGACCCCAGCTCCCACGTATATGATCGCCCTCATATTGCTGGTAGTCAAGCAAGAATCCTAGGGGCTCTATCAACGTGCAATAGTGACCTGTAAGGTCACCTAAAGCAGTACACGATGATAAAGATAAACCGGATAGCATATTATCATCTCGAGTAAGACTGTCCTACCGGCATAGGTCCTCCCTCAACCATTGCAATCACGTGCCTATGATCCAATAATTGACTCTGAGGGCACTATATCCAATAATCTCCCACTTGCACTCAAGGCTAATTATTGCGATGTCGCATACTCACAGCCCGTGTGATACCGAACACCCAACTCCTCTACTAGTCAGTCTCACAAAGCTCGTTTGCGAAACTATTGCGTTCGAGGAATAGCCTCAGTGAGTGGATCCGCTTTGATGTTTCTTTCTATGTCTCTCTTTATCCCATGTTCGCGGAGAAAGCCATCTCCCGAAATGAGCAATACCTGTCTTAAAATGTCTGGATGTCTGATGGGACCTAGTTCATAAATAAACTCCAAATCTAAACTTCTCAGACTGTATCGACAACTGAACTTAATCAGTATCCTGCGCCATGCCTCCCTCAGTATTCGCCTGGACCACTTGTCCAAAATACTACCCCTCATCAGAGGGAAAACTAAAACTCTGACGGCCACTCTGCCGTCCATGTCACCTTGGAAGCCTGGAATGATAACCGTCTCCTAAAGGAGGCTGCCGTTATCAAATCCCTAGAACATCCACTTATGTCCTAAAACTGCTTCCGATCGTTTCTCCAGGATTGGATTAATATCAACTTATTGCATCTACTGCAAGAACAACATCTGGTGTGGTACTTGACATCTCATGATTGACTCAATTGCCTAAGCAAGTGATCTGCCAATCATGCACATCCCTCTCTACTTTAGTTTATAAGACACCTTTAGAGAGGGTGACTCCATCACCTGCAGGTATACTACCGTTCCAGGAGTCGTCCATTCTAAATACTCATAAAATGCTGTCTAAGTTCCCAGATTGGGATACTTCCCAAATTTAGATCTAAAACCATAGATCTAGTAACCAGAATGTCTGATATAATATCCAAGACCTATGTGGAGAAACCACTGTGTGACAACCAAAGTATAACCGATCGTAGTATAGGAATATCACTTCCTACTCTGTGTATGTCATCCAAATACCAGGACAACACACCCTACTACCTTCTTAACAGATCCATCCCCTATTCTGATGAAGTCAAAACTATGACTGTCACATCAGAAATAGATGATCTATCTCTGCTATCTCTGCTTTAGTCTATAAATAGACATAAGCCACCTGTCCACTATGCTTCCGCTGCTTTCACTAACTATGACAACCCTCTGGCAGAGTCATATAGACGTACACTTCTAAAGCTAGTTTAGAACGACGCTATACTCATCCTCTTGCCGAGTCTCACAGCCTGGAACAACAGTAGTGGCAAGTCTGGGTAAACGAGAACCTCCCTGTCACCGTCCTTGAGGCTACCGGAGTACCTCTCGGGTGCCTGAGGTTACCCACCATATCTGCGGAGTGGCTAATGGAATGTCAAACCAGATTGAATTAGGTTCTTATTAAATTTTCAGTAATCGTTTGCGGTTCTGGAATCACTTCCAGTTCTACCATACTCCCACTACTGTTTTCTGAAAAAATCTATTTCTTTTAAAATTGTGGCGAGTCAAGAACAATATCACTATTGATCTTCCAGATGGTAGAAAGTCAACCCTCGTCATAGCCTGGGTTAACCCACAAACAACCATTACAGAAACGTGGCTTGCGTTATCCAGAGTCTGGTTTTAATCATAAACCGGACAACTCCCCGTACCTTAACATCGTCAAGATACGAACTGTTCTATATCCAATACAGAAACAGAGGCACTGATTTAATTGAACCAGATTCAAATTATGCAGCTGTCTCCAGTGCATGTCAACTGAATGGAGAGAGGCCGATCAGCGTTACTCAACTTAGGAGTGCTTCCATTTATGAGTAACCTGAAAGAGAAGCCAGTTCTCTTAATCATTACTATCAACTGAATACTATACACAAGTATCTACATCTTCGATCACTTTGAAGAATCCCGATACTTGCAACATCTGGTTCCCTACTTTATTCTTATACCTATAACTTTTCAAAACTCAGACCTTGTGTTTCTACGAAACACTTGTCTAAAAACTAGAGAAGTCATAAGTAAACAGAATATAGTACGAGGACCAACCCCTCTGTCCTAATGGACACTGGACGATATACAATACTTTGTATAAGTCCCCTGAGTCCAGTGACTCATTCACTGTGTGTCGTAGGTTGAAAACTGTACTTATGGTTAAGAAGAATTACACCTCTGTTCAATACTCCTTACCTAACCATCCACTGATATAGGTAAATGTCATAGACATAATTTCAAAAATTTATATCTCACTCTATGAAAATAGACGTACAGATATATCAATTTGAAATTGGTGCATAACAACGGATATTCAAAACCAAATATTTGCCATCCGGCAAACAGTCCAGGTGATTTCCTCAAATATCACCAATTACAACGAATTCCGATATAATGAGGATGATCACCTAATTCCCAATAACTTACTTCCACTCACCATCTGTAAAACCATACAGATGTGAGAATCACACCTGGTAAATACATACCCTGGAGCAAGTGTCTAATTGGGAAATCAGTTTTCCTTTAACAGTACACAGTGAAACTGAAACATTGAAATGTTTCGTAGGGGTATCCTGGTATTCCTAGTAATGCCTCTTCCATCATCCAGATTCACAACTATAACCGTATATTTCTTTGCCATCTCTCCAGATCCCTTCATATGTCTTTAGTCATTACCTTCTGTACACCCCTTTAGGCCAAATGGTTTTCTTCCTTCCCTACCGTTCGGCACCAGCCTATGGTTTGGAAGAAGACTATCCAATAAGCATAATGGGTGTACTGCCCTAATCCTAGGAACACTCGCAATGCGAGAGAAGGTGAAGATAAAAGACAACCGAATAAACCTTATTCCTATTTCTCCTGAACCAGAATCCATCCCCGAACTGGAACAAGTTCCTTTCGAGGGTGTATATAACCATACGATGGAGTATCCAAATAACTGTGGATCTTCGTAGTGATACGGAGTGTCCTGGAGAAATACAAAGGTGAAATGGGAGTGGTAAAGAAACACTTGGTTTGGTCGTGAATGTCAGTCGCAATTTACTTTGCCCTCCTTCTAATCCCTTTCTTTGTCTTAACTTAATACCTTCTGTACACCGTTTATGCTAATTGGTTTTCTTCATTCCCTACAGGTCGGCATCTGCCTATGGTTTGGAAGAAGACTATCCAATTTGCGTAATAGGTGTATTATCCCCTAATCTAAGGGGTACTCGCAACCTGAGAGAAGGTAAAAGGAAAAGACAACTGAATAGTCCTATTCTTTTTCTCCAGAACCAGAAACCATCCTCGAATAAATTCCTTCGAGTTCGTATATAACCATACGATGGTTTTGTCCAATGGAAGTGGACGTTCGTAGTAACACTGGGTGTCCTGAAGAAAAGGGTAAAAGTAGGAGTGGCAATGAGGTATGCAACTCAGACAATCCAAAAGCCAGTCTTATAAGAAGGTTCGATTAATTTTGGTCTCTGAGTCATAGTCTAGGGTCGGGTCAATGGTCGCTGCCAAAGAGAGAGAGAAAAGAAACACTCAGCGTGCACTCTAGCCTAGATCAGAATGGTTGTCACTTTATCTAATCAGGAAACCTCCCACTGTAACGTCAAATTCTTCTCCAAACCTGAAAGAAGAATTAGTCGGGATGACTCGAGGAGTAAACCAACTCATCAGTGGGAATCGGGATCCAACTATCATCGCATGATAATGTGACGGAATCCTCTCACGTTATCACACTCCAGAAGTTATGCGCATATCTGGCAAGTTTCAGTTTCTTTAGAAACTCCCGATGTGATTTTTGCCCCATGCTCTTATGACCTTGACTAAGGCCAACAAATCATAAGTCACATGTCAAGTTCTACCCGTCATTGTCCAGGTTAATTTGAACCCACCCGTACAAGCCCTTGACTAGGGCCAACAAGGCTATAGGACTGTCCCAAACCAACGCATCTATCTATGCTACATATGAACACCCAATAGCTACCAAACACTGTGCCTTGACTATGGCCAACAAACACAGCTTGAATACTATTGACTATCCATATGAAACGGCGGAGGGCTACGAATAGTTTCTGGAGAAAACCTTTAACGTAATGAACTTGATATCGTTGAAGGAACGGATAGCTTTTATAAAAATATAGTAACGAAAACCTTTGCTAAAGAGGTCACTCCCGATGAAGGGATCTCGGCTCTTTCCTCGTAGGATGGGGTGCAGGATATTCCAACTGAATACCACGATGCAAAGCAAAAGTAATCGGCTATAGTGAAGTTATTGCCCTGACGCAAACTTCTGTCCAAGGGGTCACTCCCGGTGAAGGGATCTCGGCCCTTGCCTCGTCGACTGAGGAGCAGGATATTCCAACTGAATACCAGTGTGCAAAACAAAAGAGAACGCCCTTGCAATAACAGCTTTTTGAAAAATGTTCCAACAACATCAGAATAGGTCTGTTTATCTTGCATTGATCCGAATCAACGCAGTCCCATCAATTGATCACACCAAAAAGAACGAAAATAATGATGTACGTATATGCCATCCGCATTCGCCACTGGGTCCCGTCATCACCCGTTAGGTTACTTAACTAACGACAGAGCGGGGACTGGACTAGCGCAGATGCAAAACATATACAACATCTACTAGTATATATATCAATATATAATATTCGCTCAAGGCGTGATAAAAATGCAATATCACAGAAATGTAACCAGCATCACAGAACAATACAGATATCTGGGATCCCCGGGTTTCATAGAGCCGCTATTGAAACCCGACGTTCCCCTGGTCGTGTGGATAGCCTATGCAATGAAATCCTAGACCCCTACGGGCGCGGCAAGTTACCCGCCAAAACCTGAAGCGAGGCAGCCCCTTTCAGCAACGTGAATGGACCACCCAGCACTTCACGGAATCCGGTAACTTGGGCACCCCTCCTGGGTCAACCTGTACCCCCTACGAGTGCAGCGAATAACCCGCCAATTCTAGAGTAAAGCCCCCTCCGTCTCAATGCCATGAGATGCGGGCCCGTTGCCCTCTAGAACCCGGCTATCCGTGCACCCCTCCGCGGGGTAATCCTAGTACAGAAAGTAAAATATATACAACGGGTATTTTGACCTCGACCCGGTCGTGCCCCAAAAGAATAATACAAACAGGCAGTGACGGCAGTCCACATGTCGGACGCTCGCCCCGCAATATCAAATGTACATATAAAACAGAACTGTACTAACATTGCATCCAGGCTATCCTCCACGACCAATCCGCAACATCACATCACAACACAGAACATCAACGTGAATGTCACATTCGCAAATCCGTCTAAAAGAGCTATAGCAGTTAGACAGGATTTACCGATCAAATGACATTCACGGTCGCAGATATAATGTAAATACTGTGAACTAACATGTTTAAAATATTCGATCGATCAAATTTACCGAAGTGGGCCCCAAGCACTACTATAGCACTCACAGAAAATCTGGGCCTAAAAAAGGATATTCCAAAAACCCCATTTCCAAGTCCAAAAAGTTCTGTGCAAAAATGGTACAGTGAGGACACTGTACTGCGGCGGAACCGCGGCCAGAAGGGGGTTTTGGCCGCGGTTCCGCGGTCGTCCTACAGTATCATGCCACCATTTTTTCACAGAATTCTTAAAACATCCTGCATGTTTCTCTGCAACAACCTGAAAAATTTTTCGAGCCAAAAATAATTCGACAGAAAACTGATGCTATAGAAAATACGGTTTTTGGAAATTTGTTCGATCAAAGTTGTAAACACATTAGACCAAGCCAGACTAGGTTAATGGCGTGGCTCTGATACCAATGTAAGTGTATGGCGGCGGCCCGGCCATCGATCCGACGCCGGAAATGCGGAAACGAAAAACTTTGCGAAACTTGCAAACCGGCACCACCGCACACTATCAACCCGGATCGGGCCATTAACCTAAATACTAGCAAACTAAAAGATGGAGAGAGATATACCGAGCGATCCGTGTCCTTCGGTCTTCGCCTCCACTCCGATCTCCTCGCGGAATCTCCGGTCGTCGCCTCCTCGTCGAAACGGGCACCACATCGCCGGGTTCTTTTACGGGCTCCCACCTCTGGACCGAGGCAACTCGGGCGCGAAGTTGGCAAGCCGACGCGTCTAAGGGTACTGTAGGTGTAGTGTAGAATGCACTTTGTCTCAATGGGGTTTATATAGTTGCCATGGTGATGGAGGAATGATCAATGAACTTTAGAGAGGGTTTGAGAATTTTGCAAGCAAGCAAATGAGATATGAATTATTCCCCTCATCAAAAATGAACCTCACCCTCTCCTCTAAAGTAGTGGCCGGCCCCCCTTTTCAAATGGTGGAGATCAAATTGCAATAATGCAAGTAGGAATTTGTATGATAAAATGAGAAGGGAAAAAAGTCACACCCATTTCACATCTCAATCCTTTCACAAAACCATCACAATAAATGCAAAGGATGAGATTAAAATGGAATCTCATGATGATAAGAATATCATAATGAAGCCACAAATGCAAGAAACCCCCTCCATAATGAGTTATTTGCAAACTAGGAAATAACCCCCTCCACCAGAAAGTCCGGCCGTGAAGGAACAAAGGAAAACTGGCCGGAACGGAATGCAAACTGGCAACTTCAGAAAACTGATCCCGTAATAAATTACAGGAAAACCCCGCGACTGTATATACATACCCGTATTTGTATTCCCACTGAATACAAATGCAAAGAGACAAAATCTACACTGTCTAATACTAGGATCCGGTTTAAACCAAAGCCCGCTAGTAAAATCCGTCCGATCACGATCCGTGCAATACCGCACGTATCTGATCGAACCCTGCCATATCTCCATACGGCCTCTACAGCGTTTCGCCCGAAACTTGAGAAACTGGTCTGTGGGGGACTCTAAAGACTCGTCAATATTTTGGTTGTGGATTTAACCACTAGCACGTCAGAGGTATTAGCCTATACGTAACGGGCTACCAGGTATTGACCAAAAGGGACGTCTGTGAGCGAACTCATGCTAATACCCTACCGAGCCTGTCAGTGACAATATCCGTACAGTCCGGTCCGTTCGTCTATGAGTATCGCATGGCGGGCCTAGAGGGTTGGTAAAAGTCAGACCCCCAAAAGCGGTACAAGTCGTGTCGGAGTGTAGCCCAAAACACCCTGAGATACTACTGGAATACCTACCGGTAAATCTCCTGCCTCGGCCGAGGGCTTTGTGTAATGGCTCTCCTAGACACAGCGTGACCTCACCCCCAATACCGGGAGAGACGGACCCCTGCAGATCCGCTCACTGCCTCCATGTGGCTCGGGACTGTACCCAACTAAAACCTGTTTGCACGTCTCCTTTGAGCGTGGTAGGGTAGTAATCAAAGCACAGTGGGAACTCACACGAGATAAATGACGATCTCAGGTCAATGAACTAACCTGTACACATGTCACTAGGGAACTGCTATCTGACGTCAGGTATAAGATCAACTAGCATGTTCCCGGCGAGTCCTGTCCGGTGTACTCATAACCCAATGAGCACCTGTATACATCTTAGGTGAACCAACTGAAACCAGTGGCTTGTGAGACCGGCCACCGCCCCTCGTCGGGGTCTCGACTGTATACACTAGTCTAGTCTGGAGAATCGATGCCCTGTCTCGGAACTCCCACGACTAGGGACCTTTTAAGGATGTGCTTATAGACCCCATCTCCCACGTATATGATCGCCCTCATACTGCTGGTAGTCAAGCAAGAATCCTAGGGGCTCTATCAACGTGCAATAGTGACCTGTAAGGTCACCTAAAGCAGTACACGATGATAAAGATAAACCAGATAGCATACTATCATCTCGAGTAAGACTGTCCTATCGGCATAGGTCCTCCCTCAACCATTGCAATCACGCGCCTGTGATCCAATAATTGACTCTGAGGGCACTATATCCAACATGGGCCACTGCTAAAGACCGGCTAGATTGTGATGACCGTTGATGTATCGTCTATTCTTGATGATTGAGGCACTGCTTTGCATGCGGACGAATGAGCTTGTTGTTGCTGCGAATGACAAGATATCGCCCCAGATGTTTGGAGCTATTGCAGCATGAGTTATGCTTAGAGATATGATAGAAGATCGCTAGTCACCCAAGGATGAATGACTAGGACATGTGGTTCGTTTGCACACCCCGATGGGAGGTCATCAGATTGATTGATTCCAGTTTGAGAAGACTTCATGCAGGTACGTTGGGAGTCGAAGAAAACGATCGAATGTCAGAAACCCATTTTCCAAGTTTAAAGTATACGGAAAAACATGCAAGTAATTACGTGGACCCTCTAGAAGAATGAAACCCTAACTCGATATAATGGCCATGAGACCGCTTTGAAACCTTAGGGTTTGCAGCAGTTCCACAGTGCCATTAATGAGGCTTGGGTTTGCCTTTCTACGGCTGGTCCATAGGTACTGTGGCATGTACTAGATATTATTAAACTATACTCAAGATGTTGAGCTCTTGGGGGATTATGGAATTTTTATGAATTGATCGAAAAGTTCGACGTCGTTCGGACATCATGTGATGGGATACATTGCTTGAGAGACTCTAGATATGAGTATAGCCATTGGAGCGCAGTCCATATAGCCACGAAGAGACGAGTCTGAATAAGTCGGCATTAGAGAAAAGTGGAGTAAGAAGTTCGTACGAGATCTTGATGAGATGACGTTCCACTCCGCTAATATCAGAGATGTGATATGCATGCAGAGGCGTTGTATATGGATATATCTTCCAGAAGGAGTCGCGATGAGTATGCAGCCGTTCCGGAACGAGAAACAAATTTAGAAAAGGGTGATAACTTCCGGGCAGTTCGGCAGAAACGAGATTTAGAGGAGATTTCGACAGAACCTTTCTGGAATACTATACGAGAAGACTTGGACCCAGGATCAGTCGTATTGTGCACACCCAGTAGGCCAGAGTTCGGCATCTTCGACGAGACATATTATGAGTGACCATAATAGTTGGCCAGAGATCTTTAGAGGATGTGCCAGCGCGGGACTGTTTCCGTCATCTTTGATTTCGGTAATTTGGGTGAATTATTTGCATGATTGAGATTTTGTGCATCACTGTTGCACTTGAATTCGATTTGATTTCATTCGAGAAGTTGATTTTGATTTCATGCCTATGGTATGCATGTGATTTGACTTGTGATTTCGGTGTAGTTTCCATGCACTTTTAGTATTTTGATTTGATTTTGTGCACGCTGATTCATATGGTTGTGAGATTTTATACCACGGTATACCTGATTTGGATTGAGATGTGTTGTATACCGTCGATTTTGATTGTGATACTCGATATTGTTTTCATGCACCTTGTGCACTTGATTTGGATTTTTGCGCATACTTGACGCGCTTGATGCGATTTTGGTGCACACCAGATGCACTAAATCGGGATTCTTCGTGCATATCAGATGCACCTGATATTGTTGTCATGCACACTCGTTGCTCTTGACCGGTGTTTTCGTTCACACCCGTTGCACTTAGTTTTGGTTTTTGTGCATATGTATGGCACATTCAGTAATTTCGATTTCTGTGCGCACCAGACGCACGTGGCATTCTTATACACATTTTGGGATTGATTTCTTTTGGAGATGTATGTTTTATGATATTTACTATTTGGTATAGTGGCTGAGCAGGACTAGTCTGAGGACAGTACCTGGATATATTTTTGCATGCATCGATAGGTATCGAAGGGATTTCCAAAAAGGAGCTATAGTCTCAGTATTTTCCTATGTGTCCGAGATGACACGAAACAGGCTATAAAGGAAACCCTTCTAAATTATTTTCAAAACGGCAGGACGTGTATGTTAAACAAAGAGTATATATATATAGTTATTTTCATACAAAAGACGTCCGCTACCGTGCCGTGATACGTGCATTGCACAGTGATTTAAAAAAGGTTTGGCATGCATTTCTTCAGATGTTGTGACGAATTTACAGCGATGTGTACATGTGTAGTTTTGATGTATATCATGTTGGTTTTCGTATTGGATTTTGACATTGGTGCTAATCGCACGCTTTTGGCGTGTCGTGTTTTGATGTTCTAAAATCTAACCGCGATGAGGATGGTGTCTCTTTGCAGCTAGTCGCGATGAGCATGGGTCGTCCGCAAGGAGACGATGCGTTTATGGTTCTTGTTTTGATGAGTTAATGCGCATGGGCGGATTTTTCCTATCTATCCTAAGTGTTATGTGCCAAGTAAAAAGCTTGTTAGGAATCGATAGGATAGTGTAAGCTAGGGAAATCCGCACTAAAAACTTTTGAGCCTTACTTAATGATTGAAGCTAGAGCAATCGGCAACAACGTGGATTAAGGTATTTAAGCACGGTATTAGAAATCCGACTTATTAACCCTTGTCCGTCCGTTCTTGTCTCTTACTTTCGCCTCCGGCCAAACCGAACGCAACCGGTCGCGGTTAGCGATCACCGATACCTTGGTAGGGTAGGGTGCCTAACGGAGCGCTTGCATAACGTTTGGACGGAGTTCAATTGGAAAATACGGGAAAAGAAAATGGGCAAAGAAACCTTAACTTATAATATCGTTATCTAGTCCTAACAACACCATATTAACAACCATTCACAACGACAAAAGAAAAAGCAAAGAAAAGGAGAAGAGAAAAGAAAACAACAACAACACAAGAAAGTAAATGACATGGTAAGAAATGCATGAAAGTAAAACATGGAATGTAAAGAGCAAGAATGTAAAGCAAGTAAATAAATTGCAAGAAAGTAAAGCAAGATAAAGAGAACTAGGAACCAAAGAACACATAACAAACCATGGATTCAATAGCCCAATCTTAAACTTGCAAGCTCAAAGAAGAGGTTGAAAGATCAAGAGAAAGCTAAGAATCCAAGGCAAATGAAGACACAAAAGAGAGCTTTATTAAACTTCAAAGAATGATACAAACCCTTGAGATCAATAACCAAAGCTTAAATTTGCAAGCTCAATAAAGAGCTTGCAAGATCAAGTTAAGGCAATGAGCTCAAGGGGACTAGCTATATACAAGAACAAAATGAAAACAAAAGAGACTTGGTGAAAAGAATGAACAAATGTAAGCACAAAACTAAGACCCCCTCTCCTTTGCCCACTGGTCTGCTTTTATAGGCAGAAAAGAAAAATAAACAAACAATAAAATCATGATGAGGTGGCGGCAGGAAAGGGGCTGTACAAAATTGGGGTCCACTGGGCACTGTTTGGCCGGCCACATGGGGCTTGTGCTCAGGTCAAATCTGAGCACAAGGTCTCATATTTGTTGTGTGCACACTTGTTATCTCCCACATCACTCTGGTGCTGTTTGTTTTCTCAGAAATGGCCTTGGATGCACTCAGGGATTGGAGGGAAACATGGATCTTTAAGTCAACACACAATCTTTTGCATTGAATGCACATCACTTCATGCCCACTTGTGACTTGGGCAGCCCCCTCACCTAGGTCCATGTTCCATGAGTTGTGTTCACACATGCAATGTGTTGGAACAAAAATGTGTGTACACTAGTTTATTTACAAAAACTCTTTGATTCTTGATCGGTTTGCAGTTCTGGTTGCAGTGTCAGCTCACAAATGTAATATCCGTGATTCTGGATGTATTTCTAGTATTTTATCACGGACACCTGTAATCTGTATTACTGAGCAAACACCGGTTAATAGTATTGATATATACAAAAAATAGATAACGAATGAGCAGTATTAAAATGCAGTTTTCAGTGATGAACAAATACCCCCAAACTTATCTTTTGCTCGTCCCGAGCAAAACAAAATCCCAGCCTCACTTTCGCAGGGAACGCGATTGCACCGAGCGCGTGCAACAACCCGTTAAACCTCTAGGTGTCCCTAGTAGGAGGAGTGTTGTCTTCTGAGGGTTTTCAGCGGATACTACCAACAAAATCCCGTCAAGCTAGTTTCATAAGTTAACATTGATTCTATTCCTACAGTTTAGTATTTAGGTTAGAAATTCTATCATCCTAAGTTTAGAAATATCCAAACCTTATTGTTCACGCCGCATATTATTCAACCTCAGTTCCTATACGTTTTACAGTTTAGAAAGATCTCGGTATCTCCTGAATTTTCCTTCTAAAGTGCAGTTTTAAATCAGGAATTTTTATCAGTTTTACGGAAAACATAAGTCTTATTCTTTATTCCCATCTTTCCTCCAAACATATACTCCTACGTGTGTGTAAATTATTTACCCCTACACTTAAGAATTCAATGCAAGCTATAGTACTCTTGCCCTAATACCTAATACCACTTCTTTTCGTTAAAGATGGACGGAGTTGCTCACACACCTTTCATACGACTATTAATGCTTCTTGAGGCACTAACAGCCGATTACTGAATATGTGAGCTTAAAGCGTAAATAGCAGTTTCTAGGTCTTGACTTTATTTATTTATTTTTCTTTTCTTTATTTTTCTTTTTTTCCAAGACCGGATATATATTTTTTTCAATGATGCTCTTTTTGGTGTTTAGCTTTAAATACCGTTTTTTCTTTCATACTAGGTTTTCAGGCAAGAGTATTTCTAGGTATCCTCTACTATCCCATGTTTCAAGGTACGTGTATGTGCAGTTTGTAGGGTATATACTTTCTAAATTTGGACTGAAAAATAAAAACTATTTTTCAGACTTATCCTTCAGTAAAGCATCAATACTTTCCCTTCATCTTGACTTAACTCAAGAACTGAACTCAAGATTACCTATTTCTAAAAAAAAAACACTGTAAGGACGTATAATTACCAAGGTTAAACAGAAGGAGAGTTATTTTTGGGGTTTTAATTGCTAAGCCTAGGATTTAGTTATTTCTAACATATGAACTAAACTTTTGGAATAAAAATCTAAGTTACCCTTTTAGCTAACTTGACGACAAAGTTTTTATTTTTTTGGAATTTTTTTCGATTTTTATGGGTTTTTTTTAAATAAGAATGCAAATGCAGAATATACAAATGAACGCGAAGGTAGAAAGCTTACCGAGCACACCCCCAAACTTAAACTTGACAGTACCCTCACTGTCAGGCTACACCAAGAGGGTCAAAATTGCCGGTGCTCCCTAAAAGAAAATTTTATACAAAAAAAAGAAAGCAAAACAAAAATATATACACAAAAAGGTCCCCCCAAACTTATGTGAAACAGTGTTTCCACTGTTTAAGGGTTATGTTCAGAGTTAGAGGGAGAGAGAACGATATGAATTTATACAAGGCCTTACACAGGCCAAAAGTGAGCACCAACCATTCAAAAATTCTATCTCTATAATGAGCAGGTTGGTGAAAGAATGCGGAGAGGAAATAAATTGAGAATACACGAGACCGTGTGCAGATAGAAGTGAGATACGGTCTCGGTATATGAGGAGAAGAATGACGGAAAGGAGAAAGAAGTGGAATACGAACTTGAGGGTGAAAATAGAGTGAATAAATTAGCATAATTTGTGATGACCGATGTGTGAAAAGCGATTGTACTAATCTATTAACCCGTCGAGAAATAGGGTCAAATCTCTCAAGATTCGTGAGAAAACATGGGTACGCTGAACTTGGTAAACCAGACATAAGAAGTGAAAGTGATACGGTGTCTTACAAGGTCGGAACTATGGAAAGGATAGAGGGAAGTGGCTGAGGATGGTTATCGGTTAAAGGTTCCGGAGGGTGTACACAGTCAATGAAGGGGATAGGATGAATTAGAAAACCCGACTCATCAAGCAAAACTGGTTCATCCTAAAAAACATCCTCAAAATTTTCCTCAAAGTTAAGCTCATCTATGCATTTATCATCAAAATACAGACGCATATGGAGTTCGGGAAAAACAGTTAAAGACTCGGGATGATGAATTGGAGAGAAAAACTCATCCAAAATTGCGGGTTCATCATCCAAAATATCCATAGCGTCGATATCATCAATCAAGTGAAAATTAAATTTCTCAGACACCTCATCAAAAGCATGGATTTTGATCAATTTAGGTTCTATAGTGGAGGTGTAGAGGTCAAAAGGATTGGGTGCGGTTTCACTCGAAAGGGACCCTTCACAATCAGGTAAATCAAACACTACAAAGTTGCACAACTCATTAAACATTCTATCTTCAATCGGTAAATCATTTGGGACACTTGATAGACATTTAAAACTGGAGTTGTGCGATTCAATTTGGAACGGGTAGGTTTGATTTAGAAGGGGATACAGCTCACTCTCACTACTCAAATTCTCAACCTGTCCTATCGCCTCATCATACATTGAAAAATTTGGAGCTGGTTGGAAACTAGCTACCGGTTCGTTAGGTTGTATGAGGACGGCCATAGACGCATTCAAATCCATCATCTGTTGGTATAACGCTACCCGGAAGTCTTCCAACGACTGTTCCAGACTAGACATGGATTGTGGAGGGGTTTCAGTAAAAGATCCATAGTTGTTTGGATACTGTAAACTCCCAAATGGCTGTGTAGAAGCAATGTCTAGGGAAGGTGTAAAAATTGGGTAGGATGGATATGAATTGAATGGTTAGACAGGGGTAGGATCAACATACGGATAAGAAGGTGAATGGAATTATTGATCCAAAGAATTCGCAGTGGTGAAAGGAGTGAAAGATCGGTTACGAGATTGTTCAATACGTTCAGCAAGAGACATAGGATTTGGAGTTACAACTAGACTCTCAAAAGGGGTATCAATGTAAGAAGATGCTGAAGGTTGAAATGGTTGATACAAGGTGGATTGCGTAGTCCAATTGGTTGTCCTAGACGCATCTATCCGGTCTTTCAAAGAAATTTTTGGCATGGATGGATCGTTCGACGTTCGGCCAAAGCAAGAACCGTAGGAATTTATGTCTGGTTGTGGGTACCAAAGTTCGGCAAGATTTTTGCGAGGTGGGGTACCCATGATATGAAGAAAGGAAGGAAAGAAAAGGAAAGGAAAAAGAATGTGATTTTTTTATTTTTATTTTTTATTTTATTTTTATAAGCTAGTTATTAACAAAAGAATGAAATATACACACAAAAAGAATCTGGACAAAAACAATCACGACACAAAAAATACCACGCACTTAATCGGTCAAGAGTTCACCTAGGTCAACTAGACCAGCTTAAGAACTTGATTGTCGAAGTAAAACCGTGTCGAGAAATAAGCTCAAGATATACTGATCACGAGGCCAGGTAAGTGCAGAGATAATGGGAGGTTTTCCGATGCTTTTGCGAAGGTCCTTAATTAAATAACCCTTTCTCTTTTGGCGGTTTCACCGTGAACACTTTCCTAGACACCCCGTAAACGATTTACCGTTAAGCGGTATTCTAAATACAGCTAACTTCTCCTAGTGAGCGCGAAGTCCTTAAAGGCTTAAAGTCTAGTTTCTTTTAAACTTTGTGCGGGTAACCGTTATGCTCAATTCGTGATTTATGGGCCACGGAAAAGGTGATGAAATCTTTTACCGTATGTTGTGGGGTTCGCTTGCCCTTAAGTCCGTATTAATGTATGCAATACCGTCACGACCCGAAATAGCACGTGACTGGCCCTTGAATCATATGAAGTCTATAGGACCCCATCTAATTCAAGTAAGCCAAAAGCCCAGAAATCTAAAACCATTTTAAAGAAAGAAGTGAAGAAACCATGTTTTAAAACAAGTGGTTTTAATAGCATAAGCCGAATTATGTGTTTTTAAAATCCCAAGTCTTTTCTGAAAATTTCGGCAGAGTTTCCTTTGTAAAAAGTGGCCCCGAACGGGGTACAACATGAATAATATATACATCAATGATAAAAGGCATCCCCAAGCGGGAGCTAGCTCTTCGTCAATCGACGGTCACAACCACGCAAGCAATATAATATACAACGCCGAAGGGCGAGGATCAAAACTCAAATGGAAACTCAAAATCATCAAGAAAACCGTACTAATAATACAAGCGCGGCTCTACGGTCGAAAAAATATACAACTGGTTTTCTAAGTCTGAAACAATATACAAGTCTGGTTGATGGAATTTTACTAGATACAACTGAAAATAAATAAGTATAATGGTGGTCACGATGCGAGTGAACCCACCTACCATAGCAATCACCCATAAAGAAAGCAGTGTGCCAGAAAGCCGCAATGAAACCTGTACGGCAAAAACCTACAAGAACTGTGGCATAACGGGGGTGAGTTGCCAACTCGTGAGTAGAAAACATCACAAAGCAGAAATCGTATGTATGACTCAATCCTAGGTCAATACGATCAGTAATAATATATATCCTCAATATGATAAAGTCTGAAGCATGATAAGGTGGCAAGGGTAAACATCTATACATAAGTGTAGTATCAAGTGCTCGTGTCAGTGCCTCAGGTAGCAACATATCATAAACATGAGGTATCATCAATGAAATCAGTGTCAACTATAGCATGAAGTCTATAAGTATGTGGGTATCATCCAACTATATAATCAATGCCTGTATGCATGTGGATCTCGTCCACGTGTCAACCAATGACATAAAAACATCATGCATGTAAATATCATAAAGCATATGCATGGAAGTATGAGGATATAAATCAATGTGTGTCTCTCGCGACACATCAAAATCATGGAACCTGAGTGTCCAACATCGACACTCGAAACATCATGAAACCCGTGCCCAGCATCGGCACGTAAATCCTCATATATATATCGGGCACCGTCAGTCCGGATCGGCCCACGGGCTCCGTCAGTCCGGATCGGCCTGTATCATCTCTCGACTCCGATCGGTATTCTCCGGATATCCGCCTAGCCTAAACCAATCACCGGTAGGTAGTAGTCGCTCTGCCAGGCTTACTGTCTGTATACACAGCATCCTTTTCTTGCCCCGGGTACCATACCGGGCCCCACCATGTACCCGCACACGGCCCACGGCTCCTCCTCGCATGGGGTATATATATATCAAAACCGATAAAACTCATGGTGGCTGCTGAAATATCATCTCAAGAGAAACCGGGTTTTTAAAATAGTACACACTTTTCTTTGAAATACCCACGGTTCTCAAATCCAGAAATATCATGGAAACAATATATCTCAATGCGTATAATCATAAAGCATGATGTATGCGACATATAACAGAATGTAAGCATATCCGTATATCATGCAACCTGGAACAGTAATATGCATATATCGAGGGAAAACCGCTCTTATAAAATGAATCCAGTTTTAAAATATATTTTGCGGTTCCTAAATCTCCAAAATCAAGCCTGAATCATCTATGTACGTGCAAATACGTATGTATGCAAGTATGTCATGCAAGGAGTCATATCCTGATGCAACAATCCTACTATGTAGTGACATAGCAATTATCGATAATGAAGTGTGTGAGCCGGCAAGCAGGTGTACGTGGAACATACGCATCATCGATAATGGTGCCGGTGTCCTGACAGTATGGGTTTAATATAACAATAAACACATTTGAACATGCAACGCGATGCGAATAGCAAGAATATGCGGAAAATGAATAATAAACACAACAGTGAAGAATCTACATCAATATATAAATGTCATACAGTTTTGCCATTTGAAATAAGACGAATCGTGGTGTTTAGAAAAATACGGGCTACGGTATTTTTAAGAAAAGATGCGTCTTTTGAAAATATCCGTAGAATCTGTTGGCCTGTCTTTAAAATACTCACAATTCGTTAGTTTTTAAATAGGTATGACTCGAGTCTAGTCTAACATCTATAAGTACTACAGAACTAAACGAACAGTCTAACCGAAAGGGTAAGGAAAACCACCTAAATCTGAGTCGATATACATATAAATATAATAGTCGGTGATCTCGCCTCAATAGTATCACATACGATACAATATACAATATGACATTCTTGAGTCAAGAGTGCGGATCTATCATCAATATATAGTTCGTACGTAAATCCGTCGTACGGCATCCCAAATCTGGGTACGGGTCAAAATATCACATTCATCTTATCATTTATCTGGCATCCTTATCATCATATCTCATGAACTGGGGTACTGATCTAAGTCTAATACCAACTGATACCATATATATGTGTGTGTGTGTGTGTGTGTGTGTGTGTGTGTGTGTGTATGAAAACACACGCCTAAAGGCCCTCTATAATCTCATGCCGTATCTCCTAATACGAATCAAAACATATCACCGATCTTGTGGCATCATGCCCAATCTCATCGACTCATCTCCAAATATCATTCACTATCCTCATTATCCATGTATAGGTATACGTATATATATACATAGTCCCATACCTATGTGTGTGTGTGTATATATATATATATACGTATCCCCATATACGCATAAGTAATAATAATAATGCAAGGGTGTGTGTGTGTGTGCAAACCTATTCCATAGTTCGCGACTAAGAAATCAACCATGACACTATCATCCACTAATCACAACACATATGTAAATATATAACATAACATAAGCTACACTATGAACTTCGGGGGTGCTATACGCCATCCACCCGACTTCCCCCGTAGATATAATCTACTCACCTTGCTCTTCATTTGCCGTTGCCGACGTCGCCACGCTCTTGCTTGTCGTCTCGAAGTCCTCGTGGTGGTATCTACACATCATAACGTATCGTGCCGCATTAAAATCCAAACCGCAATCGAAACGACACACGAAACTGACATAGGTTAAAACCTATGGTTTGCTCTCGCAAAATAACCAAATAACACTCGATTTCGACGTACAAACGTCAAGTGATCGAAGTAAAACATGTAGGGATCCTAGGCACCCTAGTGAGGTCTCACAAGGCATCGAACATGCCAATTTCAAAAAAAATTGGTGCCGAGAAACCCTAACACGGATCGTTTACTAGATGTTTAGGCGAAACGGAAAACTAGTTAACTATTTAACTATAGGTTAGATGCTACAACCTTTGTAGATCCGGATTTCCGCCTCCTTAGCTCCACGTGGTCATGCCCTCGCTGTCCATCATGAATCCTCGACTCGATCATCGGCTTCATCGGGAAAACAAGCGGAATAGGTCGTCGGCTTTGTGTCAAAGACGATCTACCTCGAGGCTTCGCAAGTTCAAGCCCCGACTTCACAAACTTGTGAAACTTGTGAAGTAAACACCCAAAACAACTTGGCAAGAGGTAGAGGGTGAAGAAATAGGAGGTGGGTTCTCTTTAGAATTGGATTTATCTCACTTTAGCTCAAGTTGCCATTGATACACCTTGAGCTTTTCTTGAAGAAGAAGATGGATCTCAAGAAAATATATGATAAGTGTTATGATAAAAATAAATTTAAATCAATACTTATCATATCTAAACCAAGGTTAAGTGTAGAGAATAAACCATGGTCATTTGGAAAGTTAGGGTTAAGCATGAGGACAAGAATGGTTGCATAAAATCAAGGCTTCATGAAGCTTCAACATAAAACAAACTTAGCCACCATTCTTATCATAACTCATTTCTAAATAAATAATCAAATAAATAAATGATAAAGCAAAACCCTAATGACCCAATTAACCATGGTTTAATTCTATGCATTTAACCAAATGATCAAGTATCATCAAACATGATACAAAGATGTGCACTAAAGTATATCACATATACAACATGTACATCAAGTGAGAGTAATCCGTTTAAAGTGAACCAATACTAGTTAATGTAAAGCAATATATCAAATATATAATTATACATTAAATCATTAAATCAACACTTGATTCAATGATCCGGTTATATCGCATACAACCGACTAGTATCAAATGTATCGATTTATCGAATCAATGATTCGATAACTAGGTCATATCGAATATAACCAATCGAAACATATATCGCGAGAATGAAATGCGGTATCACATACACGCATTATTCTCGGTCCTGCACATATCTCATATGCGCTCCTATTTCGTTTCGCTTGAGCCAGGAAACCTCTGTGTAGGACTCTAAAGACTCGTCAATACGCCGGTAGCAGATGATGATCATATCAAGCACCCACAAGCCGCAAGCGGTCTTCTAAACGTAACGGCCACCCGGGTATTGAGCGATCAGAAGATCGACGAGCTAGCCCGCTCACACTCCTGCGAATCCGACCAGTAACACTTACCATACAGTCCGGTCTCTTCGTCTGATACGTCGCATATCAAGTCTAGGGGTGGTATACGTCAGACCCCAATAACCCGATAAGTCGTGCCGATGTGAGGCTCATAACGGGTCGAGAAACTACTGGTAACACTTACCAGCAAATCTCTGATCATCCCTGGCCAGAGACTTCCCTGCTACGGCCATTCGAGCACTGCGCAACATCAACCCCCAATACCGGGAGAGACGAAACCCCTCCTATCGCTCATTGCCTCCATGTGACTCGGGACTGCGTCCAAAGACCACCGTTTTGCACGCCCTCATGGACGTGGTAAGGTGGAGATCAAAGCACAGTGGGAATCACACAAGACTCTATGACGATCTCGGGTCTACAGACTAACCTGTACAAGTGTCACCTGAGAACTGCCATCTGACGTGAGGTATAATACCATCTGGGAGTTCTCGGCGAGTCCGTCCTGTGTACCCAGTCTCCACTGAGCACCCGTATACCATCTCTGATGTCAAACACCAATGGATATGGGATCATCCATCGCCCATCACATGGGTCGAGAATCGTATACGCTAGTCTACTATGGTATATCGATGCCCCGTCTCGATACACCCACGACTAGGGACCTTGAAGGAGGTACTTATGGACTACCATGTCCCCATTAGTATGATCTGCATCATAGTCCAGGTAGTCAAGTACACATCCTAAGGGCTTTACCAACATGTAACTATAAAACAGTATAAAGAGACTAGTGTACATGTTAAGATAAAGAGTAACCAGATAGCATACTATCATATCGAGCAAGAAAGTCATCTCTATATATGTCCAAGCATCCAATATAATATACATCATCTGTATAATACTGGCCTCTAGGGCATACATACAACTAACAATCTCCTACTTGCACTAGGGCCAGCTGCTGTAGTATCGCATACCGAGCATCCCGAAGAGTCTCTCAAACTGTATCTGGGGAATGGCCTTCGTGAGTGGATCCGCCGTGTTGTTCTTCGTGTCAACTCTCCTGACCTCGATCTCCCGGCGATCAACTATCTCCCGGATCAGGTGATACCGCCTCAGAATATGCCTGGATCGCTGATGGGACCTGGGTTCCTTGGCCAAAGCCACTGCTCCATTGTTATCGCAATACAAAGGTATTGGATGCTCAATGGATGGAACCACACCAAGTTCAGTAATGAACTTCTTGATCTAGACAGCTTCTTTAGCAGCATCGTTGGCAGCGATGTATTCAGCCTCCATCGTCGAGTCTGCCACGGTTTCCTGCTTGGAACTCTTCCAGCTAACCGCCCCTCCGTAAAGGGTAAAGACAAAGCCCGACTGTGACTTAGAGTCGTCCTTATCACTCTGGAAGCTCGAATCGGTAAAGGACTCCACTTGGAGTTCTCCGTTACCATACACCAAGAACATATCTCTAGTCCTTCGCAAGTACTTGAGAACGCTCTTCACAGCTGTCCAGTGACTCTCTCCAGGATCAGCTTGATACCTGCTCACTACACTTAGTGAGTATGCTACATCGGGTCTGGTACATAGCATCGCATACATGATAGAGCCTACTGCCGAAGCATAGGGTGTAAGTGCACGGCGGCGCCCCGGCCGTCAATCCGACGGCCAAATGCGGAAGCGGTGATAAACTTTAATTTTTGCGGACTTAGCAAACCGCCGCGCACTAAAACCCGGATCGAAACCATTAACTAGTCCTAGCTAACAACAAGAAAGGGAATAGAAATATACCGACGATCCAAGTCCTCCGGTCTTCTCGTCATGGTCCCGATCTCCTGCGGAAAGTCCTGTCTCCTCCTCGTCGCCGGAAGTGCACCACATCGCCTACTTTGTTTACGGGCTCCCACCTCAATGCCGAGGCAACTCGGGCACGAAGCCGGCTACTCGACGTGCCCAAGGTTCGCTGTAGAATATGTAGTCCTCAAGTCTCACTTTGGGGTTGTAGGAATTGCCATTGGTGGAGGGATTGAACTTGGAGCTTTATGGATTGATCAAGTGGGATTTTTGCAACATGAAATGAGCTAAAAACCCACACCACAAATTTTGGACAGCCCCTTCCTCCTCTATGAGGCCGGCCACTACATGGTGGTGGAGAGAATGAGAGAGTGGAAGTGTATCAAAAAGATGGGAGCTATTCTCATCTAATCCCAAAGAGAGAGAGAGGAAAGCTATCATGCAAAAGGGAATGATCACAAGGCAATGCCAACACTCCACACAACCATCATCAACAACCATGATGCTAACAAAGTCAAGCCATCATGAAGTATGAAGTGAAGCAAGTCAATGGATGGTGCACCATCATGAAGACTATCATGATGCTACAAAAAACAAAGAACCCCTCCACAAATGCCTATTTGCAACAATGCAAATAAACCCTCCTCCACCAATCTTCGGCCAATGAACGGAACAAAGGAAATTGGCCGAAACGGAAAGCAAACTGGCAACTCCAGAAAACTGGTCCCGTAATAAATTACGGGAAAACCCCAAAACTGTGCATACACACCCGCATCTGTATTTCGACCGAAATACAAATGCAATGAGACAAAATCTACACTGTACTGTACTAGGATCCGGCTTATACCAAAGCCGGCCAGTAATATCCGTTCGATCCTGATCCGTGCAATACCGCACGTATCTGATCGATCCCTGCCATATATCCATACGGCCTATAGTACAAACTGTCCGATCCCGATCCGTGCAATACCGCACGTATCTGGTCGGACCTTGCCATATCTCCATACGGCCTCTACAACCTTTCGCCCGAAAGCTGAGTAACTGAATGTGGGGGACTCTAAAGACTCGTCAACACCTTGGTTGTGGATTTAACCACTAGCACGTTAGAGGTATAAGCCAATACATAACGGGCTACCAGGTATTGACCAAAAGGGACGTCTGTGAGCGAACTCAGCCTGACTCCCTACTGAGCCTGTCAGTGACAATATCCGTACAGTCCGGTCCGTTCGTCTATGAGCATCGCATGGCGGGCCTAGGGGGTTGGTAAAAGTCAGACCCCCAAAAGCGGTACAAGTCGTGTCGGAGTGTAGCCCAGAACACCCTGAGATACTACTGGAATACCTACCAGTAAATCTCCTTGCCTTGGCCAAGGACTTTGTGTAATGGCTCTCCTAGACACAGCACGACCTCACCCCCAATACTGGGAGAGACGAACCCCTGAAGATAAGCTCACTGCCTCCATGTGGCTCGGGACTGTACCCAACTAAAACCTGTTTGCACGACTCCTTTGAGCCGTGGTAGGGTAGTAATCAAAGTACAGTGGGAACTTACACGAGACAAATGACGATCCCCAGGTCGATGAACTAACCTGCACACATGTCACCAGGGAACTGCCATCTGACGTCTGGTATATGACCAACTAGCATGTTCCCGGCGAGTCCTGTCCGGTGTACTCATAACCCAATGAGCACCTGTATACATCTTAGGTGATCCAACTGACACCAGTGGCTTGTGAGACCGGCCACCGCCCCTCGTCGAGGTCTCGACTGTATACACTAGTCTACTCTGGAGAATCGATGCCCTGTCTCGAAACACTCACGACTAGGGACCTTTTAAGGATGTGCTTATAGACCCCCAGCTCCCACTTATATGATCGCCCTCATACTGCTGGTGGTCAAGCAAGAATCCTAGGGGCTCTATCAACGTGTAATAGCGACGTGTCAGGTCACTTAAAACAGTACACGATGATAAAGGTAAACCAGATAGCATACTATCATCTCGAGTAAGACTGTCCTACCGGGATAGGTCCTCCATCAATCATTACAATCACGTACCTGTGACCTAATAATTGACTCTGAGGGCACTATCTCCAACAATCTCCCACTTGCACTCAAGGCTAATTATTGCGATGTCGCATACTCACAGCCCGTGTGATACCGAACACCCAACTCCTCTACTAGTCAGTCTCACAAAGCTCGTTTGCGAAACTATTGCGTTCGAGGAATAGCCTCAGTGAGTGGATCCGCTTTGTTGTCTCTTTCCATGTCTCTCTATATCTCATGTTCGCGGAGAAAGCCATCTCCCGAAATGAGCAATACCTGTCTTAGAATGTGTCTGGATGTCTGATGGGACATAGCTCATAAATGAACTCCAAATCCAAACTTCTTAGACTGTATCGTCAACTGAACTTAATCAGTATCCTGCGCCATGCCACCCTCAGTATTGCCTTGGACCACCTGTCCAAAATACTGCCCCTCATCAGAAGGAAAAACTATAACTCTGACAACCTCCCTGTCGTCCATGTCACCTTGGAAGCCTGGAATGATAACTGTCTCCCGAATGAGGCTGTCGTTATCATATCCCTAGAACATCCACTTATGTTCTAAAACTGCTTCCGACTGTTTCTCCAGGATAGGATCAATATCAACTTATTGCATCTAATGCAAGAACAACATCTGGTGTGGTACTTGACATCTCATGATTGACTCAATTGCCTAAGCAAGTGATCTGTCAATCATGCACATCCCTCTCCCCTTTAGTCTATAAGACACCTTTAGAGAGGGTGACTCCATCTTCTGCAGGTACACTACCGTGCATGGAGTCGTCCATTCTAAATACTCTTAGAATGCTGTCTAAGTACCCTGATTGGGAAACCACCCAAATCTAGATCTAAAACCATAGATCTAGTAACCAGTTTGTCTGATATAATGTCCAAGTCCCATGTGGAGAAACCACTGTGTGACGACCAAAGTATAACCGATTGTAGTATAGGAATTTCCTTTCCTACTCTGTGTATGTCATCCAAATACCAGGACATCACACCCTACTACCTTCTCAACAGATCAATCCCCTATTCTGATGAAGTCAAACCTATGACTGTCACGTCAGAAATAGATGATCTATCTCCGCTACTGGTGCTTCAGTCTATAAATAGACATAAGCTACCTGTCCACCAATGCTTCCGTTGCTCCCACTGACTACGACAACCCTCTGGCAGAGTCATATACACGTACACTTCTAAAACTAGTTTAGAACGACGCTATACTCATCCTCCCGCCGGGTCTCGCAACCTGGAACAACAGCAATGGCAATTGTGGGTAAATAAGAACTTCCCTGTCACCGTCCTTGAGGCTACCGGAGTACCTCTCGGGTGCCTGAAGTTACCCACCTTATCTGCGGAGTGGCCAATGGAATGTCAATCCAGATTGAATCTTTAGGTTCCTTATCAAATCTTCAGTAATCGTTTGCGGTTCTGGAATCACTTCCAGTTCTACCATACTCCCACTACTGTTTTTCTGAAAAAATCCATCTTTAATAAAACTGTGGCGAGTCTAGAACAATATCGCTATTGTTCATCCAGATGGTAGAAAGTCAACCCTCGTCATAGCCTGGGTCAACCCACAAACAACCATTACAGAAACGTGCCTTGAGTTGTCCAGTGTCTGGTTTTAATCATAAACCGGACAACTCCCCGTACCTTAACATCGTTAAGATATGAACTGTTCTATATCCAATATAGAAACAGAGGCACTGATTTAATTGAACCAGATCCAAATCATGCAACTGTCTCCAGTGCATGTCAACTAAATGGAAGGAGGCGGATCAGCGTTACTCAACTTAGGAATGCTTCCAATTATGAGTAACCTGAAAGAGAAACAATTTCTCTTAATCATTACTATCATTTGAACACCATACACAAGTATCTACATCTTCGATCACTTTGAAGAATCCCGATACTTGCTACACCTGGTTCTCTACTCTATTCAAATACCTATAACTTCTCAAAATTCGGACCCTGTGTTTCCACGAAACACCTGTCTAAAAACTAGAGAAGTCATAAGTAAACCGAATATAGTACGAGGACCAACCCCTCTGTCCTGATGGACCCTGGACAATATACAATACTCTGTATAAGTCCCTTGAGTCTGATAACTCATTCACTGTATGTCGTAGGTTGAAAACTGTACTTATGGTTAAGAAGAATTACACCGCTGTTCAATGCTCCTTACCTAATCATCCACTGATATAGGTAAATGTCGTAGACATAATTTCAGAAAGATATATCTCACTCTATGAAAATAGACGTACAGATATATCAATTTTAAATTGGTGCATAACAGCGGATATTCAAAACCAAATATTTGTCGACCGGCAAATAGCCCAGGTGATTTCCTCAAATATCACCGATTACAACGAATCCCGATATAATGAGGATAATCACCCAATTCCCAATAACTTACTCCCACTCATCATCTGTAAAACCATACAGATGTGAGAATCGTACCTGGTAAATACATACCCTGGAGTAAGTATCTAATCGGGAAATCAGTTTTCCTTTAACATTACACAGTGAAACTGAAACATTGAAATGTTCCGATGGGGTATTCTGGTATTCCTAGTAATGCCTCTTCCAGATTCACGACTGTAACCGTATAGTTTTTTGCCACCTCTCCAAATCCCTTCATATGTCTTTAGTCTTTACCTTCTGCACACCCTTTTAGGCCAAATGGTTTTCTTCCTTCCCTACCGTTCGGCACCAGCCTATGGTTTGGAAGAAGACTATCCAATAAGCATAATGGGTGTACTGTCCCAATCCTAGGAACACTCGCAATGAGCAAGGGTGAAGATAAA
The DNA here is from genome assembly GCA_030015575.1 of Agapanthus africanus. Classification (NCBI taxonomy): domain Eukaryota; kingdom Viridiplantae; phylum Streptophyta; class Magnoliopsida; order Asparagales; family Amaryllidaceae; genus Agapanthus; species Agapanthus africanus. Next base: position 33,194,446 of record CM057349.1, on the reverse strand, counting down.
AGACAACCGAATAAACCTTATTCCTATTTCTCCTGAACCAGAATCCATCCCCGAACTGGAACCAGTTCCATTCGAGTTCGTATATAACCATACGATGGAGTATCCAAATAAACTGTGGATCTTCGTAGTGATACGGAGTGTCCTGGAGAAATACAAAGGTGATGTGGGAGTGGTAACGAAATATTTGGTTTGGTCGTGAATATCTGTTGCAATTTACTTTGCCCTCTTACTAATCCCTTGCTTTGTCTGAACTTAATACCTTCTGCACACCATCGTTATGCTAATTAGTTTTCTTCATTCCCTACCAGTCGGCACCAGCCTAAGGTTTGGAAGAAGACAATCCAATTTGCGTAATAGGTGTACTACCCCTAAACCAAGGAGTACTCGTAACCTGGAGAGGGTAAAAGGAAAAGACAACTGAATAATCCTATCCGTTTTCTCCAGAACCGGAAACCATCCTCGAATAAATTCTTTCGAGTTCGTATCTAACCATACGATGGTTTTGTCCAATGGAAGTGGACGTTCGTAGTAAAACCGGGTTTCCTGGAGAAAAGGGTAAAAATAGGAGTGGCAATGAGGTTTGCAACTCTGACAATCCAAAAGCCGGTGTCAAGAAGGTTCGGTCAACTTGGTCACTGAGTCATAGTCTTAGGGTCAGGTCAATGGTCGCTGCCAAAGAGAGAGAGAAAAGAAACACTCAGCGTGCACTCTAACTTAGATCAGAATGGTTACCAATTTATCTAATCTGGAAACCTCCCACTGTACCGTCAAATTCTCCTCCAAACCTGAAAGAAGAATTAGTCGGGGTCACCCGAGGAGTAAACTAACTCATCAGTGGGAATCGGGATCCAACTATCATCGCATGACAACGTGACGGAATCCGCTCACGGTATCACACTCCAGAAGGTATGCGCATATCTGGCAAGTTTCAGTTCTTTTGAAACTCCCGATGTGATTTCTGCCCCATGCTCTTATGACCTTGACTTTGGCCAACATATCATAAGTCACATGTCAAGTTCTACCCGTCATTCTCCAGATTAATTTGAATCCACCCGTACATACCCTTGACTTTGGCCAACATGGCAGTACGACTGTTCCAAACCAACGCATCTATCTATGCTGCATATGAATAACCAACAGCTACCAAACACTGTGCCTTGACTTTGGCCAACATACACAGCTTGAATACTATTGACTATCCATATGAAACGACGGAGGGCTACGAATGGTTTCTGGCGAAAACCTTTAACGTAATGAACTTGATATCGTTGAAGGAACGGATAGCTTTTTAAAAATATAGTGACGAAAACCTTTGCTAAAGAGGTCACTCCCGGTGAAGGGATCTCGGCTCTTTCCACGTAGAATGGGGTGCAGGATATTCCAAATGAATATCGCGATGCAAAGCAAAAGTAATCGGCTATAGTGAAGTTAATGCCCTGACGCAAACTTCTGTCCAAGGGGTCACTCCCGGTGAAGGGATCTCGGCCCTTGCCTCGTCGACTGAGGAGCAGGATATTCCAATGAATACCACGATGCAAAACAAAAGTAAACGTCCTTGCAATAACAGCTTTTTGAAAAGTGTTCCAACAACATCAGATTAGGTTTGTTTTAACTTGCATTGATCCGAATCAATGCAGTCCCATCAATTGATCACACCAAAAAGAACGAAAATATACTGATGTACGTATATGCCATCCGCATTCGCCACTGGGTCCCGTCATTACCCGTTAGGTTAGCTAACTAACGACAGAGCGGGGACTGGACTAGCGCGGATGCAAAACATATACAACATCTACTAATATATATACCAATATATTATATTCGCTCAAGGCGTGAATAAAATGCAACATCACAGAAATGTACAGCATCACAGAACAATACAGATATCTGGGATCCCCGGGTTTCACAGAGCCACTACTGAAACCCGACGTTCCCCTGGTCGTGTGGATAGCCTGTGCAATGAAATCCTAGACCCCTACGGGCGCGGCAAGTCACCCGCCAAAACCTGAAGCGAGGCAGCCCCCTTCAGCTCCGTGAATGGACCACCCAGCACTTCACGGAATCCGGCAACTTGGGCACCCCTCCTGGGTCAACCTGTACCCCCTACGAGTGCGGCGAATAGCCCGCCAATCCTAGAGTGAAGCCCCCTCCGTCTCAATGCCATGAGATGCGGGCTTGTTGCCCTCTAGAATCCGGCTATCCGTGCACCCCTCCGCGGGGCAATCCTAGTACAGAAAGTAAAATATACATACATCGGGTATATCGACCGCAACCAGGTCGTGCCCCAAAATAATAATACAAACAGGCAGTGACGGCAGTCCACATGTCGGACGCTCGCCCCGCAATATCAAATGTACATAATACAACAAAACTGTACTAGCATTGCATCCAGGCTATCCCCACGACCGATCCGCAACATCACAGCAAATACATAAAACATCAACGTGAATGTCACGTTCGCAAATCCGTCTAACCGGGCTATAGCAGTTAGACCGGATTTACCGATCGAGTGACATTCACGGTCGCAGATATAATGTAAATACTGTGAAAAATGTGTTTAAAATATCCGACCGATCGAATATTAACAAGTGGGCCCCAAAACAATACTGTAGCAGTTACAGAAAATATGGGCCCAATTTTAATATTCCAGAAACCCAAATTTATCCCCAGAAGCCCACTGTAGAAATCCAACACCCTGATTCCTTTACTCAGCGGCGGAACCGCGGCCACAAGCAGGTATTGGCCGTGGTTCCGCGCTCTATTTGAAAGATTAGTGCGTCGTATTTCTACAGTAGTCTTAGGTCTCTCTGTACAGTACTTTTATACAACCTGAAAAATTTTTGGGGACCAAAAAATTTCAACAGAAAACTGTCGTGAGCAAATACGGATTTTTGGACATTTCGATCGATCGGAACTGAAAAACACATTACACAAAGCTAGACTAAGTTAATGGGGAGGCTCTGATACCACTGTAAGTGCACGGCGGCGCCCCGGCCGTCAATCCGACGGGCAAATACGGAAGCGGTGATAAACTTTAATTTTTGCGGACTTAGCAAACCGCCGCGCACTAAAACCCGGATCGAAACCATTAACTAGTCCTAGCTAACAACAAGAAAGGGAATAGAAATATACCGACGATCCAAGTCCTCCGGTCTTCTCGTCATGGTCCCGATCTCCTGCGGAAAGTCCTGTCTCCTCCTCGTCGCCGGAAGTGCACCACATCGCCTACTTTGTTTACGGGCTCCCACCTCAATGCCGAGGCAACTCGGGCACGAAGCCGGCTACTCGACGTGCCCAAGGTTCGCTGTAGAATATGTAGTCCTCAAGTCTCACTTTGGGGTTGTAGGAATTGCCATTGGTGGAGGGATTGAACTTGGAGCTTTATGGATTGATCAAGTGGGATTTTTGCAACATGAAATGAGCTAAAAACCCACACCACAAATTTTGGACAGCCCCTTCCTCCTCTATGAGGCCGGCCACTACATGGTGGTGGAGAGAATGAGAGAGTGGAAGTGTATCAAAAAGATGGGAGCCATTCTCATCTAATCCCAAAGAGAGAGAGAGGAAAGCTATCATGCAAAAGGGAATGATCACAAGGCAATGCCAACACTCCACACAACCATCATCAACAACCATGATGCTAACAAAGTCAAGCCATCATGAAGTATGAAGTGAAGCAAGTCAATGTATGGTGCACCATCATGAAGACTATCATGATGCTACAAAAAACAAAGAACCCCTCCACAAATGCCTATTTGCAACAATGCAAATAAACCCTCCTCCACCAATCTTCGGCCAATGAACGGAACAAAGGAAATTGGCCGAAACGGAAAGCAAACTGGCAACTCCAGAAAACTGGTCCCGTAATAAATTACGGGAAAACCCCAAACTGTGCATACACACCCGCATCTGTATTTCGACCGAAATACAAATGCAATGAGACAAAATCTACACTGTACTATACTAGGATCCGGCTTATACCAAAGCCGGCCAGTAATATCCGTTCGATCCTGATCCGTGCAATACCGCACGTATCTGATCGAACCCTGCCATATATCCATACGGCCTATAGTACAAACTGTCCGATCCCGATCCGTGCAATACCGCACGTATCTGGTCGGACCTTGCCATATCTCCATACGGCCTCTACAACCTTTCGCCCGAAAGCTGAGTAACTGAATGTGGGGGACTCTAAAGACTCGTCAACACCTTGGTTGTGGATTTAACCACTAGCACGTTAGAGGTATAAGCCAATACATAACGGGCTACCAGGTATTGACCAAAAGGGACGTCTGTGAGCGAACTCAGCCTGACTCCCTACTGAGCCTGTCAGTGACAATATCCGTACAGTCCGGTCCGTTCGTCTATGAGCATCGCATGGCGGGCCTAGGGGGTTGGTAAAAGTCAGACCCCCAAAAGCGGTACAAGTCGTGTCGGAGTGTAGCCCAGAACACCCTGAGATACTACTGGAATACCTACCAGTAAATCTCCTTGCCTTGGCCAAGGACTTTGTGTAATGGCTCTCCTAGACACAGCACGACCTCACCCCCAATACCGGGAGAGACGAACCCCTGAAGATACGCTCACTGCCTCCATGTGGCTCGGGACTGTACCCAACTAAAACCTGTTTGCACGACTCCTTTGAGCCGTGGTAGGGTAGTAATGAAAGTACAGTGGGAACTCACACGAGACAAATGACGATCCCCAGGTCGATGAACTAACCTGCACACATGTCACCAGGGAACTGCCATCTGACGTCTGGTATATGACCAACTAGCATGTTCCCGGCGAGTCCTGTCCGGTGTACTCATAACCCAATGAGCACCTGTATACATCTTAGGTGATCCAACTGACACCAGTGGCTTGTGAGACCGGCCACCGCCCCTCGTCGGGGTCTCGACTGTATACACTAGTCTACTCTGGAGAATCGATGCCCTGTCTCGAAACTCTCACGACTATGGACCTTTTAAGGATGTGCTTATAGACCCCCAGCTCCCACTTATATGATCGCCCTCATACTGCTGGTGGTCAAGCAAGAATCCTAGGGGCTCTATCAACGTGTAATAGCGACGTGTCAGGTCACTTAAAACAGTACACGATGATAAAGGTAAACCAGATAGCATACTATCATCTCGAGTAAGACTGTCCTACCGGGATAGGTCCTCCATCAATCATTACAATCACGTACCTGTGACCTAATAATTGACTCTGAGGGCACTATCTCCAACATAGGGTATCCCTTGCATGCGAGCTCTCTCCAAATCAGTCTTAGGAGACATCTCTTTGGAGAGAGTGACTCCAGAGATCGTGGGTAAGTTGCCACGCTTGGACTCTTCCATACTAAACCTCTTTAGTATGGTGTCAATGTACCTGGATTGGGACAATCCCAAAATCCTTTTGGATCTATCTCTATAGATCCTAATTCCCAATATGCAGGAGGCATCACCAAGATCTTTCATTGAGAATCTTTGTGATAAGAAGAGCTTGACCGCTTGCAGCATAGGAATATCATTTCCTATCAAGAGTATGTCGTCCACGTATAATACGAGGAAGACAACCTTACTCTCTGCCACCTTCTTGTAGATACAAGGTTCATCTGGATTTTTGACGAAATCAAACTCTTTGATAACGACATCAAAGCAGATGTTCCAACTCCGCGATGCTTGCTTTAATCCATAAATGGATTTAAGCAGCTTGCACACCTTCCCGCTGCTCCCACTGTCTACGAAGCCCTCTGGCTGAGTCATGTACACGCACTCTTCTAAATCACCTTTTAGAAAGGCGGTCTTAACATCCATTTGCCAGATTTCGTAGTCATGAAAGGCAGCAATGGCAAGCATGATCCGGATGGATTTAAGCATAGCCACTGGAGAAAAGGTTTCATCATAGTCCACACCTGGTCTTTGACGAAAACCCTTTGCTACAAGTCTAGCTTTGAAAGTCTCCACTTTCCCATCTACACCAAATTTCTTCTTGAAGATCCACTTGCTCCCAATGGGTTTTACCCCTTCAGGAGCAACTTCCAAAGTCCATACTTTGTTGGTGTACATGGATTCCATCTCGGACCGCATAGCATCCAGCCATTTCACTGAGTCCCTACTCGTGATGTCCTGCTCGAAGCTAGTTGGGTCATCATCCTCCATGATGCAATCCTCGCTTCCACCGTCAATGAGAAAACCGTAGTATCTCTCAGGTGGACGAGAAACCCTACTAGATCGGCGGAGAGGCTGGGGTTCGTCGGGTTCTACTGAATCCTCTGGTTCTACCAAGTCTTCTGTTACAGTTTGTGTTGCTGGAACCTCTTCCAGTTCAATCTCAATGCCACTAATCTGTTTCATAAGAAAACCTTTTTCTAAGAAAGTGGCATGTCGAGAAACAAACACCTTTTGTTCCTCGGGGTGGTAGAAGATATACCCTTGTGAATTTTTGGGATATCCTACAAACTTACATAAGACAGATCTTGCCTCGAGTTTGTCCGGATTTTGTCTTTTGACATAGGCTGGACAACCCCATATCTTAACATACTTAAGAGATGGTCTCTTCCCTTTCCATATCTCATATGGAGTGGTAGGCACTGATTTGGTAGGAACCATATTCAATAGGTGTATGGCTGTCTCAAGCGCATACCCCCAGAAGGAAATAGGTAACTCAGCTGTACTCATCATTGAACGCACCATATCTAATAGGGTGCGATTCCTTCGTTCCGATACACCGTTGTGCTGTGGTGTATAAGGTGGAGTAAGCTGAGAGAGAATCCCATTCTCTTTTAGATAATCTTGGAACTCATTGCTCAAGTATTCTCCTCCTCGATCAGATCGAAGGATCTTAATACTTTTGCCCGTTTGGTTCTCTACTTCGTGCTTATATTCTCTGAATTTCTCAAAAGCTTCAGACTTGTGTTTCAATAGGAACACATGCCCGTATCTAGAGAGATCGTCAGTGAATGTAATGAAGTATGAAGAACCATCCCTGGCATGTGTAGACATGGGACCGCATACATCACTATGTATTAGTCCCAAGAGTTCGGTAACTCTTTCTCCGTGTCCCGTAAACGGAGTTTGGTCATCTTGCCTTTGAGACATGACTGGCAAGTGTCATAAGATGAAAATTCAAACGGATTTAAATACCCATCCTTATGCAACTTAGCTAGTCGTGTCGCATTGATGTGACCAAGTCTACAATGCCACAAGAAGGATTCGTTCATTTCTGAACTCTTCCTCTTGTGTGTGTTTTGTATATTGAGGACTGTATTTTGATTTAGAATGAATATGCCATTATGTACCGAGCCTGATGCAATCAACTTTTGATCTAGGAATATGTTCATAACATTTTCCTTTACTACAAAATTATATCCTTCTTTACTCAATAAAGAAACTGATATAATGTTGCACATCATGTTTGGTATATAATAGCACTCATTCAGAATTATTGTATCACCACTTGGTAATACAAGGTGATATTCGCCAACTGCTTTGGCTGCAACATTTGCACCGTTCCCTACTTGAACGGAATGATCACCTTTTCCCAGTTCTCTACCTTTTCGCAGCCCATGTAACATCTTACATATGTGGGATCCTGATCCGGTATCTAATACCCAGGACGTAGGGTGAACTGAGAAACAGTTCTCAATGACAAACACACCCGAAGATGATGCATCAACATGCATGTTCTCCGTTTGGGCGGTGTGAGAATCCAGATATTTCCTGTTTCCTGTTCATTCTTATAACACTTATAAGATAGAACGGGTTCAACGTTCCCCTGCACAGTATAACATGCGGGTTCGGTCAATACATCCATATTATTATCTTTATTAAGGCATGAAATGGTCGCTACCTGGAGAGAGAGAGAAGAAAACACTTTAGCGTAAGCTCGTGCAAGATCAGATTGGTTATTATCTTATCTAATCAGGATGGCTCCCACTGCTTTTTATCAAATCTTCCTTCAAACCCTAAAAGGAAAGACTAGCCGGGATTAATTACACACCACAAGTTCGCCAATCTTTCAGCCAGGCCAGTGTCGGTACTTTGAGGGAGGTCCCCCGTGCTTTCGCACGAACCTAATTAATGTAAACCTCGTTTTCCCAGAGGCGTAACCTCGTTAACACCTTTCTAGACACCTACTTGATCGGCTAATTGCAATGTGTAAAACTCTCCCAGGAATAACTCTTACTCGCAGTGGGTATCGGGATCCAACTATCTCATAGAAGGTATGCAATCTCATTGCAAATTTCAACACTTGAAATTCCCGATAATATTTTACCCCTAGTGTTCTATGACCTTGACGAATGCCAAACAACCCATAGTCCACTAGTCAAGTTCAACCCGTACATTTCTTGATTGAATTAAACCCACCCGCACGACCCTTGACGAATGCCAAACAACGCCGTACGAATACCCTAATCCAATCTGCATCATATGCATAAGCAGATAAATACTAGTTAGCTACCGTACACTACGTCTTGACGAATGCCAAACTACCGTAGCACGAATACTAAGTAGTACTTATCTGAAATGACGGAGGGCTACGCAGGTTTTCATAAAACCATGAGCGTAATGAACTTGATATCGTTGTAGAATCAAATGAAGTTTTGAAATGGAGTGATTTTGAGGCTTTTCTAGTTTTGCTAAAGGAGTCACTCCCGGTGAAGGGATCTCGGTCCTTTCTTCGTCGAATGAGGTGCGGGATATATCATATATATCACTGTGCAAAGCAAAAACTCTTAAAAGCAATCAAAGCCAAACCGAGTGTGTAGCATCTGCCAGTTATTGCTAAAGGAGTCACACCCGGTGAAGGGATCTCGGTCCTTTCCTCATCGAATAAGGTGCAGGGTATATCATATATACCGCTATGCAAAGCAAGAACTGTAGCTACCTGTTTTGTTTAAAATTTGATTCTACAACATCATTTGGTTTCTTTTCTTTCATTAATCACATTAATGAAGTCCCATCATTTAAAACCTAAACATCACAGATAGATATGACGTACACTTATGCCATCCGCATTCGCCTCGATGTCCCTCGTGCACCGTTAGGTTAGGTAACTAACGACAGAGCAGGGCAGGGCTAGTGCGGGTGTAAAACATAAGTAACGTCTATATAATATATCATATATACTATATACTATATCCATCACAGAATCACAACACAGATATCGCAGAAGAATTAACATATGAAATATTGGATATACTAGGACGTCCGTGTTTTCAATACGAGCCAGTATAAAACACGGATTCCACGGTCGTGATGAATAGCCAATCCCACACCCCTAGACCCCTACGAGAGCGGCAAGCAACCCTGCTAATTCTAGGGTTAGGAGACCCGGACTCGACTCCTCGAGTTGGTCTCCCACTGTACCCCAGAACCCGGTTACTTGTGCTCCCCTCCTTGGGTCTATCCTAATGCGGAAAGGTAAATAATATACAAAGGGTGACAGCTTCCGCTACCTGGAAGTGCCCCAAATAAAAGAATATTACATACAAGTTTTTACATTAATGAAAATGAAATACACTCATTTCACATAAAAACCCCCGGCTATTCGAATACGACGATCCAATATAACATATCCAGCAACACATAACATCACATGTCATCAACGTAAGTAAGTATGCATACCCCAATTGACGTTGACGTATAGCAACGAAACCGGCGATATGAACATACTACACTTACGGTCACAGAAAAGAAAGTGTAAAACTACAACAATTGGAATCCGCAACCTCTTTAGACATCACATGCCTAACAGTTATAAACCTGGCATTTTAGTCCCATCATCGAAAACTCTTTTCGATATCTTGTGAAACTAAACCGCTAGATTTATAACATTCTACCAGTTATCTCATAACTATTTGTGAATTCCAATTATTGTATCCATTTCCGGATAAATAGAATATATCAAACTTTCCGATCGAACATTCGAACACCCAAGTTTTCCCGACACCGATCAACACATGAAATAGGTTCAAAGACATTCACTTCATGCCTCAGTACCAACGGTCCAGCCGTAGAAGGGTCAAGCCAACGCCTCATATGTGGCACGCCGTACTGCCCCAAACCCGAAGGTTCAAAGGGCAGTTCAAGACGGTCACATAATCGAGTTAAGGTTTGTTGTCTTCTAGAGGGACCATCGCGTTACTTGCACTACTTCGAACGTCTTTTAACCACAGAAAAATCCAACACTTGGAATTTTTCCGGTAGGGGAAAAGTTGGGTATTTGTATCCGGTCAAACTTTTTAGCATATTCTACAGTTATCTGGAAAAACACTTAGACAAAGTTTGATATTCCGATCGAATCGTCGATTCCCAATATAACCCCAGAGCACTCAACCCTTAAATCAATTTAAAAATACCCAGAAAACTCACCAGAATTTATCAGGTATTACTGTGCAGTGAAACATGGCTGACGTCACTATATGGCCGCGGAACAGCGGCAGAAGCCATGCTTCTGCCGCGCTTCCGCGGCTCATGGAACTGTTCATAGGAAACGTTTTACACAGTAATTCTTAGAATTCTTTGGTGAATTTTTTAAGCATTTTTAATATCAAAAACTCCCAGATTTCAGAAAATGTCCAGAGAGCTCTTGGGTATCGGGGTTTTGGGTTCGTTCGGACTTCAAACTCCGTCTAGACTTCGCCTAAGGCTCTAGCTAGGCTCTGATACCACTGTAGGGATCCTAGGCACCCTAGTGAGGTCTCACAAGGCATCGAACATGCCAATTTCAAAAAAAATTGGTGCCGAGAAACCCTAACACGGATCGTTTACTAGATGTTTAGGCGAAACGGAAAACTAGTTAACTATTTAACTATAGGTTAGATGCTACAACCTTTGTAGATCCGGATTTCCACCTCCTTAGCTCCACGTGGTCATGCCCTCACTGTCCATTATGAATCCTCGACTCGATCATCGGCTTCATCGGGAAAACAAGCGGAATAGGTCGTCGGCTTTGTGTCAAAGACGATCTACCTCGAGGCTTCGCAAGTTCAAGCTCCGACTTCACAAACTTGTGAAACTTGTGAAGTAAACACCCAAAACAACTTGGCAAGAGGTAGAGGGTGAAGAAATAGGAGGTAGGTTCTCTTTAGAATTGGATTTATCTCACTTTAGCTCAAGTTGCCATTGATGCACCTTGAGCTTTTCTTGAAGAAGAAGATGGAGCTCAAGAAAATATATGATAAGTGTTATGATAAAAATAAATTTAAATCAATACTTATCATATCTAAACCAAGGTTAAGTGTAGAGAATAAACCATGGTCATTTGGAGAGTTAGGGTTAAGCATGAGGACAAGAATGGTTGCATAAAGTCAAGGCTTCATGAAGCTTCAACATAAAACAAACTTAGCCACCATTCTTATCATAACTCATTTCTAAATAAATAATCAAATAAATAAATGATAAAGTAAAACCCTAATGACCCAATTAACCATGGTTTAATTCTATGCATTTAACCAAATGATCAAGTATCATCAAACATGATACAAAGATGTGCACTAAAGTATATCACATATACAACATGTACATCAAGTGAGAGTAATCCGTTTAAAGTGAACCAATACTAGTTAATGTAAAGCAATATATCAAATATATAATTATACATTAAATCATTAAATCAACACTTGATTCAATGATCCGGTTATATCGCATACAACCGACTAGTATCAAATGTATCGATTTATCGAATCAATGATTCGATAACTAGGTCATATCGAATATAACCAATCGAAACATATATCGCGAGAATGAAATGCGGTATCACATACACGCATTATTCTCGGTCCTGCACATATCTCATATGCGCTCCTATTTCGTTTCGCTTGAGCCAGGAAACCTCTGTGTAGGACTCTAAAGACTCGTCAATACGCCGGTAGCAGATGATGATCATATCAAGCACCCACAAGCCGCAAGCGGTCTGCTAAACGTAACGGCCACCCGGGTATTGAGCGATCAGAAGATCGACGAGCTAGCCCGCTCACACTCCTGCGAATCCGACCAGTAACACTTACCATACAGTCCGGTCTCTTCGTCTGATACGTCGCATATCAAGTCTAGGGGTGGTATACGTCAGACCCCAATAACCCGATAAGTCGTACCGATGTGAGGCTCATAACGGGTCGAGAAACTACTGGTAACACTTACCAGCAAATCTCTGATCAGCCCTGGCCAGGGACTTCCCTGCTACGGCCATTCGAGCACTGCGCAACATAAACCCCCAATACCGGGAGAGACGAAACCCCTCCTATCGCTCATTGCCTCCATGTGACTCGGGACTGCGCCCAAAGACCACCGTTTTGCACGCCCTCATGGACGTGGTAAGGTGGAGATCAAAGCACAGTGGGAATCACACAAGACTCTATGACGATCTCGGGTCTACAGACTAACCTGTACAAGTGTCACCTGAGAACTGCCATCTGACGTGAGGTATAATACCATCTGGGAGTTCTCGGCGAGTCCGTCCTGTGTACCCAGTCTCCACTGAGCACCCGTATACCATCTCTGATGTCAAACACCAATGGATATGGGATCATCCATCGCCCATCACATGGGTCGAGAAGCGTATACGCTAGTCTACTATGGTATATCGATGCCCCGTCTCGATACACCCACGACTAGGAACCTTGAAGGAGGTACTTATGGACTACCATGTCCCCACTAGTATGATCTGCATCATAGTCCAGGTAGTCAAGTACACATCCTAAGGGCTTTACCAACATGTAACTATAAAACAGTATAAAGAGACTAATGTACATGTTAAGATAAAGAGTAACCAGATAGCATACTATCATATCGAGCAAGAAAGTCATCTCTATATATGTCCAAGCATCCAATATAATATACACCATCTGTACAATACTGGCCTCTAGGGCATACATACAACTAACAAAACACAAATACCAAAACTTGAATTCATAAACACAAAAGAATTCAAAGCAGCAACCCACCAAAATGGTCCCAGATTTTGTTTAAGGTGAAAACAACAACAACAACTGAGCCTTTTATCCCAAGCATATGGGGTAGGCTACATGAACCAACATGAGAATCACGCTGGGTCCAGCACGTGAATCCTCTGCCTCCACTCACTCCTATCGAACAATATACTTTCATTGAGTCCTTTGGCAACCATATCGTTTCGTATCACCTCCATCCATGTTTTCTTCGATCTCCCTTTTGCCCTTTTGCCATTGCCCATATCGAGAGTATCTATTCGTCGAACCGGTGCTTCCATAGGTCTGCGTCGCACATGACCAAACCACCTTAGCCGGTTTTCCCACATCTTTTCCTCTACAGGTGCTACACCAACTTTTGCACGAATATCCTCATTTCACACCTTATCTTTTCTAGTGTTACCGCACATCCAACGAAGCATGCGCATCTCCGCTACGTGCATCTTCTGTGTATGATGCTTCTTAGGAGCCCAGCATTCTGTACCATATAATAAGGCGGGCCGAATAGCGCTCCGATAAAACTTCACTTTCAATTTTAACGGAAAGTTACGATTACACAAAATCCCTGTTGCACTCCTCCATTTCAACCAACCAGCTTGGATCCTTTGATTAACATCACTATCGATCTCCCCATTCTTTTGGATGATGGAATCTAGATATCTAAACTGGTCGCTCGGTGATATCTCTTGCCCTTCCAATGTTATACCAATATGGTTTTGACTTCTCTGGTTACTAAATTTGCAATGCATATATGCTGTCTTGGATCTGCTCAATCTGAATCCCCGAGATTCCAATGTTTGCCTCTATAATTCCAATTTGGCATTAACCCCTGTTTTCGTCTCATTTACTAGAACAATATCATCAGCGAATAGCATACACCAAGGTACCTCATCTTGGATAGTTCTAGTAAGCTCATCCATCACGATGGTAAACAGGAATGGACTTAATGCAGATCCTTGATGTAAACCAATTGTAATCGGAAAATCACTCGTTAAGCCACCGCAAGTTCTGACATTTGCCACTAATTCATCGTACATATCCTTGATTATGTCAATATACTTGACGGGGACCCCCTTCTTCATCATTGTCCCTCATAATACCTCTCTAGGTATCTTGTAGTATGCTTTTTCTAAATCAAAGTAAGAAAACAATACTGGGGTGATATATAGGGTGTATATGAGCTACTGAAGGAACCAGGGCACCAAACTCTACAGAGTGGCCGGCCACACCCAGGCAAAATCCGGCCTTCTCGTATTTTAAGGGGAGTTGGGGTCTCGTACTTCCACAGTGGGTTCCTAGGGTTAATTCTAGTCTACTAGGGTTGTTTGCTTATCTCGTAATTATCCCAGATCATCCCAAATTCCCATGCAAACCCTAATAGTTCACAAACCGACATGAAAGTTTCTGTTTTTCAGAAATTTGGGTTTCAGGTTTTATCGTGTGTTGGTTCTGGGTTTCTAACACTTAGGAGGGTTTAAGGTCACCACTAGAGTTCAATTGCACCACCACAACTCAAGAATTCCTCAACCCTCTCTAGGAAACTTCAAAGTTCACAAAACTTCACCAAATCGATTTTAAACTACACTAGAGGCTAAAGGAATGCAAACACGATGAAATTTGTCAAAGGATTACCTCATTTGGCCTCTTTTGAATCCCCCTAGAGCTCAAAATCCCATTTTTCTTTGTCCAAAGTGTAGCTAGAAGGCTTGTGCATGTTTTTTGTGAAATGGAGATGGAGTTTTGGTGTTGTTTTGATGATGTTTTTGGGGTTTGAAGTGGAGGGGGAGTGAGGTGCTGCCATGAGAGAAGAGAGGAGAGAGAAATGAAGAAGAACAATGAAGGGACAAGGAGCCATGGTCATGGGTTGACCCCTCAACTATTTCTCTCTCTCTCACCCATACCTATTTGTTTATTCCTTTCCCTTTTCTTTTCTTTTCTTTATCTTTTCTTCTCATTTCATTTAAACCAAATTATGCTTGAAAATGAAAAAAAACCATGATAGGAAAAATGTAAAAATGCCAAAAATGACATGTGCATGTTATGTACACAAAACATGCTTAATGCGCGATTAGCGATATTTAATCGCGATTAGCATTTAAAATAGTGTATAATAAATCATAAAATTTCATAATTTGCTTAAATCCAATAAAGCACCCTCTTTTTAGTAATTTCTATAATTTTCTAAATTTTTCTCAATTTATCGGTATTCAATTATACCGCCTTATTAAAATATTCAATATATTTATTATTTAATTATAAAAATTCCTAAAAACAATATTTTATTTTTCTGAAATGTTACAGTCTTCCCCCCTTAAAGAAATTCGGTCCCCGAATTTAAATTTAAACCCTTCAAATACTAAAACATTTTAGTAAAAGTCCAAGTCGTCGGGGCTCCGAAATGATCAATACATAAAACGCATCGTAGTGCAATGCATGCGCATGAACAATGAGCAGATAACTCAAAATCAAAATTCCGTCATGCATCCCGCAATCATCGGAGTCATGGTGAAGACACAAATGTCAAATCCAAAACGAAACCAATATGTATATATCTTTTGTTTAATATGCACGTCCCGCCGTTTGAAAACAATTTAGAAGGGTTTTCTTGTTTTAAACGTTTCGTGTCATATCAAACACGTAGGTAAATACTGAGACTATAGCTCCGTTTTTTGGAAATCCCTTCGATAACTATCAATGCATGCAAATATACCCAGGTACTGTCCTCTGACTAGTTCTGCTCAGTACGAAAACAAATAGCAAATATCATAAAAACGTACCGCTCCATAAGAAATCAATCCCAAAATTTGCATAAGAATGTTGCGTGTGTCGGGTGCGCACGGAAATCAAAATCCATGAATGTGCCATACATGTGCATAAAAACAATATCTAAGTGCAACGGGTGTGCACGAAACATCTGTCAAGAGCAACGGGTGTGCCTGACAGTAATATCAGGTGCATCTGATATGCACGAAGAATCTCGATTTAGTGTATCTGGTGTGCACCAAAATCGCATCAAACGCCCAAGCATGCGCAAGAATCCAATCAAGTGTACGAAAACAAATATCGAATATCGAAATCGAAATCGACAGTATACAGCACATTTCAATCCAAATCCAAACCAGGTATACCATGGTATATAATCTCACAACCATGTGCATCAGCGTGCACAAAAGCAGATCAAATACAAAAAGTGCATGAAAACTATGCCGAAAGCATAAGTCAAATCACGTGCATACCATAGGTATGAACCCAAGATCAACATCTCGAATGATATCAAATCGAAGTCAGGTGCAACTGTGGTGCACAAAATCTCAGTCATGCAAATAAATCATCCAAAATACCGAAATTCAAGGTGACAGATGCGTGATAATCGAATCACCAAATCACAAATCATAAATACCGTCGTCGATATGTCCTCCTTCAAAGTTGAGAAGGTGTCAGTGTATCCAATGCTAGCAGAGCAAGATATCTACTTGCTTACTGTTTGTGGCCTGACGTCTAGTGCCCTTAGGCTCTCGTCTTTCACTGCGAATTTATAGATATATAGCTCCTCGGGTCAACGGCCCAAAGTGGAATGACGACGGAAACAGTCCCGCTCTGGCACATCCTCTAAAGATCTCTGGCCAACTATCTCGTCGACGATGCCGAACTCTGGCCTACTGGGTATGCGTAAAATGACCGCTCCTGGGTCCAAGTCTTCTCGTAGTATTCCAGAAAGGTTCCGTCGAAATCTCTCCCAAATCTCGTTTCTGCCGAACTGCCCGGAAGCCATCGTCTTTTACTAAATCAATTCCTTGTTTCGGAACGGCTGCATACTCATCGCGACTCCTTCTGGAAGGTATATCCATATACAACGCCTCTGTATGCATATCACATCTCTGATGTCAGCGGAGTGGAATGTCATCTCTTCAAGATCTCGTGCGAACCGCTTAATCCACTTTTCTCTAATGTCGACTGCTTCGGACTCGTCTCTTCGTGGCTGCATGAACTGTGCTCCAACGGCTATACTCGTATCTGGAGTTTCCCAAGCAATATATCCCATCACATGATATCCGAATGATGTCGAACCTTTCAATCGATTCGTCAAAGTTCCATAATCCCCCAAGAGCTCAACATCTTGGGTACAGTTTAATAGTATTCCAGTACATGCCACAGCACATGTGGACCAACCGTAGAAGGGCAAACCCAAGCTTCACTAATGGCTCCGCTGAACTGCCGCAAACCCTAAGGTTTCAAAGCGTTCTCATGGTAATTATGTCGAGTTAGGGTTTCATTCTTCTAGAGTGTCTATAGCATTACTTGCATTTGTCTCTGAATACTTTAAACTTGGAAAATGGGCTTCTGACATTCGATCGTCTCTATCGACTCCCAACGTACCTGCGTGAAGTCGTCTCTAGCTGGAACCAATCAATCTGATGACCTCGCATCGGTGTAAGCGAACGAACCACATGTCCTAGTCATTCATCCTCGGGTGACTAGCGACCTTCTATCATATTTCAAGTACAACTCGTACTGCAATAGCTACAACATCTAGGGCGATATCTCGTCGTTCGCAGCAACAATTGGCTCATCCGTCTACATGCTGAATAGTGCCTCAATAATCAAATAATCTGTGTATCGACGGTCATCACATTCTGGTTGGCCTCTATCAGTGGCTCAATCCTCTGGTGCTGATCTGCACGTCCGAGAAATCTCGTAAAAGTGATCCATCAAACGCTCACGGCGCGAAAACATAATAAAATGACACCTCTATGCAATCGTGTGTCCCTGGAATCATGCCCTGGTTAGTCCTCGTCCGTGACGAGCTCGTGCTGACGCAACTCTAGCCGTAGCTCTCCCTGCCCGTGTAATCATGGCAGCAAAATCTTAACCAATATCGATGAGGATAGATCATAGGAATGAATATAATACCGTGCAAGGAAATGTACATCCTAAGGTTTCATAAGCGAAGTAGCGTATCGTAAGTATGCCGAGGAACATACAAACGGTACGTCACTCTCCTTAAGTCACCCTCCTTAAGTCACCTACTCCATCAACCAAGGTCAACCTATGCGACGAAAGTTCGGGTCTAATACCCCCTCGACTAAGACTAAGTTCCGTAAGGTCAAGCCTAAGTTCCGAATATATACAAACACTCTAGGCTCCGCATAGTCAAACTTAGACTCGAACCAAGGTTAACCTAGTGCTCTAATACCAACTTTGTCATGACCCGAAATAGCATGTGACTTGCCCTTGAATCATATGAAGTCTATAGGACCCCATCTAATTCAAGTAAGCTAAAAGCCTATTAATCTAAAACCATTTTAAAGAAAGAAGTGAAGAAAACATGTTTTAAAACAAGTGGTTTTAATAGCATAAGCCGAATTATGCGTTTTTAAAATCCCAAGTCTTTTCTGAAAATTTCGGCAGAGTTTCCTTTGTAAAAACTGGCCCCGAACGGGGTACAATATGAATAACATATACATCAATGATAAAAGGCATCCCCAAGCGGGAGCTAGCTCTTCGTCAATCGACGGTCACAACCACGCAAGAAATATAATATACAACGCCGAAGGGCGAGAATCAAAACTCAAAAGTAAACTCTGTTAGTTATATATATGCCCTAGAGGCCATTACTATACATAGGATGTATATTGTAGTGGATGCTTGGACATATATAGGGAGGACTTTCTTGCTCGACATGATAGTATGCTATCTGGTTGATCTTTACCTTAACCTGTACACTGATTGTCTCTCTGTTACATGTTGGTAAAGCCCTTAGGATGTGTACTTGACTACCTGGACTATGATGCGGATCATACTAGTAGGGACATGGTAGTCCATAAGTACATCCTTCAAGGTCCCTAGTCGTGGGTGTATCGAGACGGGACATCGATATACCAGTGTAGACTAGCGTATACCTTCTCGACCCATACAGATGGGCGATGGATGATCCCATATCCATTGGTGTTTGACATCAGAGATGATATACGGGTGCTCAGTGGAGACTGGGTACACTGGACGGACTCGCCGAGAACTCCCAGATGGTATTATACCTTACGTCAGATGGCAGTTCTCTGGTGACACTGGTACAGAGTAGTCTGTTGACCCGAGATCGTCATAGAGTCTTGTGTGGTTCCCACTTTGCTTTGATTTCCACCTTACCACGTCCAAGAGGGCGTGCAAAACGGTGGTTTTTGGGTACAGTCCCGAATCACATGGAGGCAATGAGCGATAGGAGGGGATTCGTCTCTCCCGGTATAGGGAGTTGATGTTGCGCTGTGTTCGATTGGCTATAACCGGAAATCCCTGGCCAGGGTTGCTGAGATTTACTGGTAAGTGTTACCAGTAGTTTCTCGAACTGTTATAGACCTCATATCGACACGACTTATCGAGTTATTGGGGTCTGACGTTTACCACCCCTAGACGAGATATGCGACATATCAGACGAACAGACCGGACTGTACGGTAAGTGTTACTGGTTGGATTCACAGGAGTGTGAGTGGGCTTGCTCGTCGATCTTCTGATAGCTCAATACCCGGGTGGCCGTTACGTTTAGCAGACCGCTTGCGGCTTGTGGGTGTTTGATATGATCATCACCTGCTGCCGGCGTATTGACGAGTCTTTAGAGTCCTACACAGAGGTTTCCTGGCTCAAGCGAAACGAAATAGGAGTGCATATGAGATATGTGCGGGACCGAGAATAATGCGTGTATGTGATACCGTATTCTATTCTCGCGATGAATGTATCGAATGGTTGTATGTGATATAACCTAGTTATCGAATCGAGGATTGATTCGATAAGCCGATACATTGGATATTAGTCGGTCATATGCGATATGACCGGATCGTTAAATCAAGTATTGATTTAATGATTTAATGCATAATTATATATTTGATATATTACTTTGCATTAACTAGTATTGGTTCACTTTAAATGGATTTTCTCACTTGATGTGCACAAGTGGTATATGTGATATATTTTTGTGCACTTGCTTGTATCATGTTTGATGATACATGCAAACTTGGGTGTATGTTTGTATTAAACGATGGTTAGTTAATGGTTAGGGTTTCATTTGATTCATTTGCTTATTTATTTATTTATTCATTCATTTTGGCAAAATGAAAATGGTGGCTAATTTTGTTTCTTTGTTGAAGCTTCATGAAGCTTTGAATAAGTCCACCATTTTTGTTTCATGCTTAACCCTAACCATTCAACCTAACCTTAGTTTATTCTCTACACCTAACTATGGTTGCAAATATGATAAGTATCATTTTATTTCCTTTTTTAAAATGACTTATGATATTCTTTTTCTTCTTCTTCTTCTTCTTGAACAAAGAAGAAAGCTTGCTACCATTAATGGCAACTTGAGAAAAAGAGTGAGAAATCCAATTCTAAAGTGAACCCACTTCCTATTTCTTTATTCTCTACCACTTGCCAAGTAGTATAGGGTGTTTTCTTCACAAGTTTCATGGCTTGGTGAAGTTGGAGCTTGATCTTGTGTTGCCTCGACGTAGATCATCTTCGGCATCGAAGTCGACGACCTAGCCCGATCATTTCTTCGATGAAACCACCGTGAGAGTCCGGGATCCGATGGGTACAGCGGAGGGACTTCATCATGGAGCTATGGAGGTGGAGGACCAGGTCTACAAAGGTTGTATTTCCGTTCACTTATTAGTAAAGCTGTTTACTAGTTCTAGTTTTCGCCTAATCTCTAGTTAACGATCCGTATTAGGGTTTGTAGGCACCGAAATTTTTTGAAATTGGCATGGTTGATACCTTGTGAGACCTCATTAGTGTGCCTAGGAACCCTACAGTGGTATCAGAGCCAAGCTAGAGCCTTAGGCGATGTGTAGACGATGTTAGAAACCCGATCGAACCCGAAACCCTAATCCGAGACCACTCTCTGTCCAATATTTGAAAATGCGGATTTTTCCATATTAAAAATATGCAGAAAATTAAGCAGGGTTTTGTAGGAATTACTGTAAATTTCGTGGACCTAAATCGATTAAACCGCCGCGGAACCGCGGCAGGAGCCTGCTTGTGCGGCGGTTCCGCGGCCGTACGGTTGGTTCGTCCAATAAAAGTTTCACAGTAATTCCTCTGTTTTTGTGCTGTATTTTCTGGGATATTTTAATATTTACTCTAGAGTTGAGTTTTCTGGGGTTGTTTTGGGAACTTGTGGATTCGGTCGGATTGTCTAATCTTGTCTATGTGTTTTCCGGATAATTATTGAATATGTTAAAATGTTCGACCGGATATAAATACCCACCTTTTCCCTTGTCGGGAAATTTCCAAGTGTTGGATCTTTCCGTGGTTTAATGACGTTCTAAGTAGTGCAAGTAACGCGATGGTCTCTCTAGAAGACAACAAACCTTAACTCGATTATGTGACCGTCTTGAACTGCCCTTAGAACCTTAGGGTTTGGGGCGGTACGGCGTGCCACATGTGAGGCGTTGGCTTGACCCTTCTACGGCTGGACCGTTGGTACTGAGGCACGAAATGAATGTTTTTAAACTTATTTCATGTGTTGAGCTGTTTCGGGAAAACTTGGGTGTTTGATTGTTCGATCGGAAAGTTTAACATTTTCTATTTATCTGGAATGGGATACAATATTTGGAATCCACAAGTAGTTATGAGATAACTGATATGAATGTTATAAACATAGCAGTTTAGTCTCACTTGATCGGTTGCCACGGAATTTTGATGCGATCAAAAGTCCGTCGCAATCACGTAGCGTACGCGGATACTCGACGGGTAAACTTAATAGACAGCCTCGCCCCAAAGCCCCGACCAAGTGACTGTAGGAGAACCCCATCGCCGAAAGCATCCGTTCGGGTGCTCACGGTAGCGGTGTTCCGCCTTGGTGCACTTCGTCGACGGCATCGGGGGTGCGGCCGTCTACTAAAGTTTGCGACGAGCATTCGATCAGGATATCGGGAATCTTGTTGAATTGTCCGACATGATATTGAAAAGAGTTTTCGATAATGAGACTAAAATGCGGGGTTTATAATTGTTAGGCATGCGATGTCTAAGGAATTCATTGGTTTAGGCATGCGATGTCTAAGGTGGTTGCGGATTCCAACTGTTGTAGTTTTACACTTTCTTTTCTGTGACCGTAAGTGTAATATGTGATATCGCCGGTTTCGTTGCTATATGTCAACGACAATTGGGATACGCATGTTTACTTACGTTGATGACATGTGATGTTATGTGTTGCTGGATATGTTATATTGGATCGTCGTGTTTGAATAGCCGACGAGGGTTTTTATGTGAGATGAGTGTTTTTCATTTTTATTCATGTAAAAACTTATATGTAATATTCTTTTATTGGGGCACTTCCAGGTTGCGGATGTTGTCACTTTTTGTATATTATTTACTTTTCCGCACTAGGATAGACCCAAGGAGGAGGGCACAAGTAACCGGGTTCTGGAGTCCAGTGGGAGACCAACTCGAGGAGTCGAGTACGGGTCTCCTAACTCTAGAATTGGTAGGGTTGCTTGCCGCTCTCGTAGGGGTCTAGGGGTGTGGGTTTGGCTATTCATCATGACCGTGGAATCCGTGTTTTATACTGGCTCGTATTGAAAACACGGACGTCCTAGTATATCCAATATTTCATATGATTCTTCTGCTGCGATATCTGTGTTGTGATCATTTGATGTTCTGTGATAGATACTGTATATAGTATATATGATATATTATATAGGCGTTACTTATGTTTTACACCTGCACTAGCCCTGTCCCGCTCTGCCGTTAGTCACCTAACCTAACGGTGCACGAGGGGACATCGAGGCGAATGCGGATGGCATAAGTATACGTCGTATTTATCTGTGATGTTTAGGTACTTAAATGATGGGAATTCATTAATATGATTAATGAAAGTAAAAGAAACCTAAAGATGTTGTAGAATCGAATTTCAAAAATAAAACAGGTAGCTACAGTTCTTGCTTTGCACAGCGGTATATATGATATATCCTGCACCTTATTCGATGAGGAAAGGGCCGAGATCCCTTCACCGGGAGTGACCCCTTTAGCAATAACTGGCAGATGCTACACACTCGGTTTGTATTTTGATAGCTTCTATAGTTTCTGCTTTGCACAGTGATATATATGATATATCCCGCACCTCATTCGACGAGGAAAGGGCCGACGATCCCTTCACCGGGAGTGACCCCTTTAGCAAAACTAGAAAAACCTCAAAAACACTCCATTTTAAAATCATTTGATTCTACAACGATATCAAGTTCATTACGCAATAGGTTTTCAGAAAAAAATCTGTCGTAGCCCTCCGTCATTTCAGATAAGTCCTACTTAGTATTCGTGCTACGTTTGTTGACCTCCGTCAAGGCGTAGTGTGCGGTAGCAAACTAGTATTTATCTGCTTATGCATATGATGTAGATTGGATTAGGGTAGTCGTGCGTCCTTGTTGACCTCCGTCAAGGGTCGTGCGGGTGGGTTTGATTCAATCAAGAAATGACGGGTTGAACTTGACTAGTAGCCTATGGTTTGTTGACCTCCGTCAAGGTCATAGGGTGCTAGGGGCAAAATATTATCGGGAATTTCAAGTGATGAAATTTGCAATGAGATTGCATACCTTCTATGAGATAGTTGGATCCCGATACCCGCTGCGAGTAAGAGTTACTCCTGGGAGAGTTTTACACATTACAATTAGCCGATCAAGTAGGTGTCTAGAAAGGTGTCAACGGGGTTACGCCTCTGGGAAAACGAGGTTTACTGTAATTAGGTTCGTGCGAAAGCACGGGGGACCTCCCTCAAAGTACCAACACTGGCCTGGCTGAAAGATTGGCGAACTTGTAGTGTGTAATTAATCCCGACTAGTCTTTCCTTTTAGGGTTTGAAGAAAGATTTGATAAAAACAGTGGGAGCCATCCTGATTAGATAAAACAATAACCAATCTATTCTTGCAAGAGCGCACGCTGAGTGTTTTCTTCTCTCTCTCTCCAGGTAGCGACCATATCACGCCTTAATCAAGATAATAATACGGATATTTGACCGAACCCGCTTGTTATACTGAGCTGGGGAACGTTGGTCCCGCTCCAACTTATAATTGTTATAAGACAGAGCAGGAAATTGGGGATTACCAGAATTCCCGTGCCGCCCAAACGAAGAGAGTGCATGCTGATACATTATCTTCGGGTGTGTTCATTATATAGAACTATTTCTCAGTGTCCTTTACGTCCTGGGTATATGATACCGGATCAGGATCCCGCATATGTAATATGTTACATGGGCTACAGATAGGTAAAGAACTGAGAACGGGTGATAAGTTTCATGAGACAGAAAACGGGGCAAGTGTTGCAGCCAAGTCTGTTGGTCACTGTCACCCTGTATTACTAATACATTGATTCTGAACGAATGTTATTAGATACCGAACCTGATATACAAAATCATATCAGTCTCTTTATTAGTAAAGAAATGATAAAATTTTGTATTGTTGGATAATGTTTTGAACATTTCCTATATAAAAAGTTGATCGGTTCAGGCACGTTATCTAAAAGTATTGACGTTCTAAATCAAACTACAGTTCCTAATATACAGAACACACACAAGAGGAAGAGTTCAGAAATGAACGAGTCCTTCTTGAGGCATTGTAGACTAGGTCATATCAATGCGACCCGACTGGCTGAAGTTACATTTAGATGCATATTTAAATCAGTTTGAATTTACATCTTGTGAAACTTGCCAGTCATGTCACAAAGATTAGATGACACCAGCTCTGTTTATTGGAAACAGAGAAAGAGTTAGTGAACTCTTGGGATGATACATGTTGATATATAAAGGTCCCCTGTCTACACATGCCAAGACCAGTTCTTTGTACTTCATTACATTCTCTGATGATCTCTCAAGATTCAGACATATGTTCCTGTTGAAACACAAGTCAGAACCTTTTGAGGTATTCACAGAATATAAGTAAGAAGTAGAGAACCAATACGGGTATAAGTATTATGTCCTTTGATGAGATCAAGGAGGAGAATACTTGAGCACGGAATTCTTGGACTTTTCTAAAGGAAAATGAGATTCTCTCTCAGCATTACTCCTCCGTATACACCATAGCACGATGGTATATCGGGGTGGAGCAATCACACCCTATATGATAAGGTGTGCTCTATGATGAGTACTACTGAGTTACCTATTTCCTTTTTGGGAGTTATGCATTTGAGAAGCTGCATACCTATTGAATAGGGTTCAAATCAAATCAGTTGCCTACCACTTCATATGTGATATGGAAAGGGAAGAGCCCATATCTTAAGTTAGTTAAGATTTGGGGTTGTCCGGCCTATGTCTAAAAGCAAAATCCGGACAAGCTCGAGGCAAGGTCAGTTATGTAGAACTGGAAAGGTTCCAGCTATACAAACTACAGCAGATGATTTGGTAGAACCAAAGGATTCAGTAGAGACCAACGAACCTCAGCCTCTCCGCCGATCTAGTAGGGTTCCTCACCCACCTGAGAGATACTTCGGTTTCTCGATGACAGTGGGAGCGAGGATTGCATCATGAGATGATGACCCAACTAGTTTCGAGCTGGCCATCAGGGGTGTGACTCTGTAAGAATGGCTGGATGCTTAGCGATCTGAGATGGAATCCTTATACACCAACAAAGTATGGACTTTGGTTGCTATATCTGAAGGGTTAAATCCCCATCAGGAGCAAGTATATCTTGAGAAGATTACTTGGTGTAGATGGAAAGGTTGAGACTTTCAAAGCTAGACTTGCTAAAGGTTTTTGTCATCGACCAGGCGTGGAAAATGATGAAACCTTTTTCCAGTGGCTATGCTTAAGTCCATCCAGATCCTACTTGCCACGGCTACATACCATGACTACGATATCTGGCGGTTGGGTGTCATGACTGCTTTTCTAAATGATGTTTTAGAAGAGAGAGTCTATAAGTACACAGTCAGAGGGCTTCATAAACAGTGGGAGCAGCGGAAACGTGTACAAGATGCTTTATAGAATAAAGCAGGCATCACGGAGTTGGAACGTCTGTTTTGATGAAGTAGTCAAAGAGTTTGACATCATCAAAATGGTAGATGAACCTTGTATAAACAAAAAGGTAGTAGGGAGTATGGTGACGATCCTCGTAGAGTATGTGGATGACATACTCTTGATAGGGAAGGAGTTTCCTATGCTACGCTCGATCAATCTCCGCTTATCACAATGATTCTCCACATAGGATCAAAGTGATACATACTAAATCCTGGGTTTTGGATCTATGAGATAGATCTAAATGGATGTTAGGATTCTCACTAGTTGAAGTGAGATGGTATCAAATGATCCTGGGGAGAATCACTGGAAGTGTTCCAGGGTGATGAGAATGACTGAATGTCAGTCACAGGCATTGTCTTTACCCTCAGTAAAGGGACGGTATGTTGAAGGGTTCTAAGCTAGATACCGTGGCATACTGGACGATAAAGGCTGGATACATCGCTACTTAAGATA
The DNA here is from genome assembly GCA_030015575.1 of Agapanthus africanus. NCBI lineage: Eukaryota > Viridiplantae > Streptophyta > Magnoliopsida > Asparagales > Amaryllidaceae > Agapanthus > Agapanthus africanus. Next base: position 33,168,074 of record CM057349.1, on the reverse strand, counting down.
CTACCAAAGAGGCAGTCTGGGTGTATATTGGTTCATGAGATGAACATAGTTCCTCCCATTGTGTGACAATGGAGTTGTGGCTTATGCCAAGGAACGTCCGTCCCATCAGTGATCCAGACATATTCTAAGGCAGTATCACCTGATCATGGAGATGGTTGATCTCCAGGGTGATCGAGGTTAGGAGAACAGACCCAGAGGACAACACGGCGGATCCACTTACAAAGGCCTTTTCCCAGAGAGAGACTTTTATGGGATGGTTGAGTATGAGATACTACAACCACTGCTATCAGATGGCCCTAGTGCAAGTGGGAGATTGTTAGTTATATGTATGCCCTAGAGGCCATTACTATACATAGGATGTATATTGTAGTGGATGCTTGGACATATATAGGGAGGACTTTCTTGCTCGACATGATAGTATGCTATCTGGTTGATCTTTACCTTAACTTGTACACTGATTGTCTCTCTGTTACATGTTGGTAAAGCCCTTAGGATGTGTACTTGACTACCTGGACTATGATGCGGATAATACTAGTGGGGACATGGTAGTCCATAATTACATCCTTCAAGGTCCCTAGTCGTGGGTGTATCAAGATGGGGCATCGATATACCAGTGTAGACTAGCGTATACCTTCTCGACCCATACAGATGGGCGATGGATGATCCCATATCCATTGGTGTTTGACATCAGAGATGATATACGGGTGCTCAGTGGAGACTGGGTACACTGGACGGACTCGTCGATAACTCTCAGATGGTATTATACCTTACGTCAGATGGCAGTTCTCTGGTGACACTGGTACAGAGTAGTCTGTTGACCCGAGATCGTCATAGAGTCTTGTGTGGTTCCCACTGTGCTTTGATTTTCACCTTACCACGTCCAAGAGGGCGTGCAAAACGGTGGTTTTTGGGTATAGTCCTGAATCACATGGAGGCAATGAGCGATAGGAGGGGATTCGTCTCTCCCGATATAGGGAGTTGATGTTGCGCTGTGTTCGATTGGCTATAACCGGAAATCCCTGGCCAGGGTTGCTGAGATTTACTGGTAAGTGTTACCAGTAGTTTCTCGAACTGTTATAGACCTCATATCGACACGACTTATCGAGCTATTGGGGTCTGACGTTTACCACCCCTAGGCGAGATATGCGACATATCAGACGAACAGACCGGACTGTACGGTAAGTGTTACTGGTTGGATTCACAGGAGTGTGAGTGGGCTTGCTCGTCGATCTTCTGATCGCTCAATACCCGGGCGACCGTTACGTTTAGCAGACCGCTTGCGGCTTATGGGTGTTTGATATGATCATCACCTGCTGCCGGCGTATTGACGAGTCTTTAGAGTCCTACACAGAGGTTTCCTGGCTCAAGCGAAACGAAATAGGAGCGCATATGAGATATTTGCGGGACCGAGAATAATGCGTGTATGTGATACCGTATTCTATTCTCGCGATGAATGTATCGAATGGTTGTATGTGATATAACCTAGTTATCGAATCGAGGATTGATTCGATAAGCCGATACATTGGATATTAGTCGGTCATATGCGATATGACCGGATCGTTAAATCAAGTATTGATTTAATGATTTAATGCATATTTATATATTTGATATATTACTTTGCATTAACTAGTATTGGTTCACTTTAAATGGATTTTCTCACTTGATGTGCACAAGTGGTATATGTGATATATTTTTGTGCACTTGCTTGTATCATGTTTGATGATACATGCAAACTTGGGTGTATGTTTGTATTAAACGATGGTTAGTTAATGGTTAGGGTTTCATTTGATTCATTTGCTTATTTATTTATTTATTCATTCATTTTGGCAAAATGAAAATGGTGGCTAATTTTGTTTCTTTGTTGAAACTTCATGAAGCTTTGAATAAGTCCACCATTTTTGTTTCATGCTTAACCCTAATCATTCAACCTAACCTTAGTTTATTCTCTACACCTAACTATGGTTGAAAATATGATAAGTATCATTTTATTTCCTTTTTTAAAATGACTTATGATATTCTTTTTCTTCTTCTTCTTCTTCTTGAACAAAGAAGAAAGCTTGCTACTATTAATGGCAACTTGAGAAAAAGAGTGAGAAATCCAATTCTAAAGTGAACCCACTTCCTATTTCTTCATCCTCTACCACTTGCCAAGTAGTATAGGGTGTTTTCTTCACAAGTTTCATGGCTTGGTGAAGTTGGAGCTTGATCTTGTGTTGCCTCAACGTAGATCATCTTCGGCATCGAAGTCGACGACCTAGCCTGATCATTTCTTCGATGAAACCACCGCGAGAGTCCGGGATCCGATGGGTACAGCGGAGGGACTTCATCACGGAGCTATGGAAGTGGAGGACCGGATCTACAAATGTTGTATTTCCGTTCACTTATTAGTAAAGCTGTTTACTAGTTTTAGTTTTCGCCTAATCTCTAATTAACGATCCGTATTAGGGTTTGTAGGCATCGAAAATTTTTGAAATTGGCATGGTTGATGCCTTGTGAGACCTCATTAGCGTGCCTAGGAACCCTACATACTCAAAATCATCAAGAAAACAGTACTAATAATACAAGCGCGGCTCTACGGTCGAAAAATATACAACTGGTTTTCTAAGTTTGAAACAATATACAAGTCTGGTTGATGGAATTTTACTAGATACAACTGAAAATAAATAAGTATATTGGTGGTCACGATGCGAGTGAACCCACCTACCATTGCAATCACCCAGAAAGGATGCAGTGTGCCAGAAAGCCGCAATGAAACCTGTATGGCAAAAACCTGCAAGAACTGTGGCACAACGGGGGTGAGTTGCCAACTCGTGAGTAGAAACATCACAGAGCAGAAATCGTATGTATGACTCAATCCTAGGTCAATACGATCAGTAATAATATATATCCTCAATATGATAAAGTCTGAAGCATGATAAGGTGGCAAGGGTAAACATCTATACATAAGTGTAGTATCAAGTGCTCGTGTCAGTGCCTCAGGTAGCAACATATCATAAACATGAGATATCATCAATGAAATCAGTGTCAACTATAGCATGAAGTCTATAAGTATGTGGGTATCATCCAACTATATAATCAATGCCTGTATGCATGTGGATCTCGTCCACGTGTCAACCAATGACACAAAAACATCATGCATGTAAATATCACAAAGCATATGCGTGGAAGTATGAGCATATAAATCAATGTGTGTCTCTCGCGACACATCAAAATCATGGAACCTGAGTGTCCAGTATCGACACTTGAAACATCATGAAACCCATACCCAGCATCGGCACGTAAATCCTCATATATATATCGGGCTCCGTCAGTCCGGATCGGCCCATATCATCTCTCGACTCCAGTCGGTATCCTTTGGATATCCGCCGAGCCCAAACCAACCACCGGTAGGTAATAGTCCCTCTGCCAGGCTCACCGTCAGTATACATAACATCCCTTTCTTGCCCCGGGGTACCATACCGGGCCCCACCATGTACCCGCACACGGCCCACGGCTCCTCCTCGCATAGGGTATATATATCAGAACCGATAAAACTCATGGTGGCTGCTGAAATATCATACCAAGAGAAACCGGATTTTTAAAACAGTACATACTTTCCTTTGAAATACCCACGGTTCTCAAATCAAGAAATATCATGGAAACAACATATCTCATTGCGTATAATCATAAAGCATGATGTATGCGACAAACAGAATGTAAGCATATCCGTATATCATGCAACCTGGAACAGTAATATGCACATATCGAGGGAAAACCGCTCTTATAAAATGAATCCAGTTTTAAAATATATCTTGCGGTTGCCAAATCTCCAAAATCAAGCCAGAATCATCTATGTACGTGCAAATACGTATGTATGCAAGTATGTCATGCAAGGAGTTATATCCTGATCCAACAATCCTACTGTATAGTGATATGGCAATTATCGATGATGAAGTGTGTGAGCCGGCAAGCAGGTGTACGTGGAACATACACATCATCGATAATGGTGCTGGCGTCCTGATAGTATGGGTTTAATATAACAATAAACACATTTGAACATGCAACGCGATGCGAATAGCAAGAATATGCGGAAAATAAATAATAAACACAACAGTGAAGAATCTACATCAATATATAAATGTCATACAGTTTTGCCATTTGAAATAAGACGAATCGTGGTGTTTAGAAAAATACGGGCTACGGTGTTTTTAAGAAAAGATGCGTTTTTTGAAAATATCCGTAGAATCCCTTGGCCTGTCTTTAAAATACTCACGATTCGTTAGTTTTGAAATAGGCATGACTTGAGTCTAGTCTAACATTTATAAGTACTACAGAACTAAACGAACAGTCTAACCGAAAGGGTAAGGGAAACCACCTAAATCTGAGTCGATATACATATAAATATAATAGTCGGTGATCTTGCCTCAATAGTATCACATACGATACAATATACAATATGACATCCTCGAGTCAAGAGTGCGGATCTATCATTAATATATAGCTCGTACGTAAATCTGTCGTACGGCATCCCAAATCTGGGTACGGGTCGAAATATCATATTCATATCATCATTTATCTGGTATCCTTATCATCATATCTCATGAACTGGGGTACTGATCTAAGTCTAATACTAACTGATACCATATATATATATATATATATATGCGTGTATGAAAACACACGCCTAAAGGCCCGCTATAATCTCATGTCGTATCTCCTAATACGAATCAAAGCATATCACCGATCTCGTGGCATCATGCCCAATCTCATCGACTCATCTCTAAATATCATCCACTATCCTCATTATCCATGTATAGGTATACGTATATATATACATAGTCTTATACCTATGTGTGTGTGTATATATATATATATACGTATCCCCATATATGCACAAGTAATAATAATAAAGCAAGGGTGTGTGCGTGTGTGCAAACCTATTCCATGGTTCGCGACTAAGAAATGAACCACGACACTATCATCCAATAATCACAAAACATATGTAAATATATAACATAACATAAGCTACACTACGAACTGCGGGGGTGCTATACGCCATCCGCCCGACTTCCCCTATAGATATAATCTACTCACCTTGCTCTTCGCTTGCTGTTGCCGACGTCGCCACGCATTTGCTTGTCGTCTTGAAGTCCTCGTAGGGGTACCTACACATCATAACGTATCGTACCGCATTAAAATCCAATCCGTAATCGAAACGACACACGAAACTCTCATAGGTCAAAACCTATGGTTTGCTCTCGCAAACCAACCAAATAACACTCGATTTCGACATACAAACGTCAAGTGATCGAAGTAAAACACAAATACCAAAACTTGAATTCATAAACACAAAAGAATTCAAAGCAGCAACCCACTAAAATGGTCCCAGATTTTGTTTAAGGTGAAAACAAAGTAAGCAAACAATACTGGGGTGATATATAGGGTGTATATGAGCTACTGAAGGAACCAGGGCACCAAACTCTACAGAGTGGCCGGCCACACCCTGGCAAAATCCGTCCTGCTCTGTTTTTGAGGGGAGTTGGGGTCTCGTACTTCTACAGTGGGTTCCTAGGGTTAATTCTAGTCTACTAGGGTTGTTTTCTTATCTCGTAATTATCCCAGGTCATCCCAGATTCCCTTGCACACCCTAATAGTTCACAAACCGACATGAAAGTTTCTGCTTTTCAAAAATTTGGGTTTCAGGTTTTATCGTGTGTTGGTTCTGGGTTTCTAGCACTTAAGGAGGGTTTAAGGTCACTACTAGAGTTCAATTGCACCACCACAACTCAAGAATTCCTCAACCCTCTCTAGGAAACTTCAAAGTTCATAAAACTTCACCAAATCGATTTTAAACTACACTATAGGCTAAAGGAATGCAAACACTATGAAATTTGTCAAAGGATTACCTCATTTGGCCTCTCTTGAATCCCCCTAGAGCTCAAAATCCCATTTTTCTTTGTCCAAAGTGTAGCTAGAAGGCTTGTGCATGTTTTTTATGAAATGGAGATGGAGTTTTGATGTTGTTTTGATGATGTTTTTGGGGTTTGAAGTGGAGGGGGAGTGAGGTGCTGCCATGAGAGAAGAGAGGGGAGTGAAATGAAGAAGAACAATGAAGGGACAAGGAGCTATGGTCATGGGTTGACCCCTCACCTCTCTCTCTCTCTCACACCCATACCTATTTGTTTATTCCTTTCCCTTTTCTTTTCTTTTCTTTTCTTTTCTTTTCTTCTCATTTCATTTAAACCAAATCATGCTTGAAAATGAAGAAAAGCCATGATAGAAAAAATATAAAAATGCCAAAAATGACATGTGCATGTCATGTGCACAAAACATGCTTAATGCGCGATTAGAGATATTTAATCACGATTAGCGTTAAAAATAGTGTATAATAAATCATAAAATTTCATAATTTGTATAAATCCAATAAAGCACCTTCTTTTTTGTAATTTCTATAATTTTCCAAAATTTTCCCAATTTATCGGTATTCAATTATACCGCCTTATTATATTCAATATATTTATTATTTAATTATAAAAATTCCCAAAAATAATATTTTATTTTTCTGAAATGTTACAAATATGCAATTCAATAAAAAAATTATTCAAAGAATCAAACAATCGTTTTTTACATTAAGCACGGCACTGCAACAAATACGGGTTAGTCAATTTTGGCGTTTGAAAGCGAACTTGCAAAGAATCCTGCAAAGATATTATAGTGGATGCGTCGGATTTTGAGAAGAAGGTATTAGTAAAGTACGTACCGATAAGTTTTGGGTTAAGAAACCCCCGTTGAATTAAATCTGGTTAGCTTGAATAGTTCGCTTGCGCGAGTCAAACTACTCGGATCTTTGGCACTGTACTTCGCAATCACCTTTACCTTGAATGTACACTTTGCTCCCTACGACCGTAGTTCACAAATCCGCAAAAATCTCAAATGTCGGAAAAACGGATATTAGTGCGAAAAAACGATACACTTGCCCAAATACCTGCACACTAAAAATTATAAAAAGCAAACAATAAAAATGGGACATAAACATAACAGTGGAGCAGAGAACAAAAATTTGGAGCAAATAGGGGGGCTTAGGCCGGCGAGCTCGGAAAAGGTAGTGATATCGCCGGTCAACTTGTGGTAGATGGGCTCCAACTTTCTTCTGTGTTCACAGTACTCCAATAGCGTCTCACTGATATTGTTTGATTTTTTACTTCAGATCCAGAGTGCTAGCAGGTACGAAATCCAGAGAACAAAAATGGTTAGATGTGTTAATTTTTGTTTTTGTTTTTTGAAATTTTTAGTTTGTTTTGAAAATAGGGTTAGTTGTATAAATGAGATGTACAATGATTAACCTGAAATAACAAGAATAAAAACGTTACCGTTTCCCCGGCAACGGCGCCATTTGATTGCACGCTTTTTGCGTGTCGTGTTTTGAAGTTCTAAAATTTAACCGCGATCAGGACGGTGTCGCTTTGCAGCTAACCGCGATGAGCATGGGTCGTCCGTAGGGAGGCGGTGCATTTATGATTCTTGTTTTGACTAGTTAATGCGCGTGGGTGGATTCTTTTTATCTATCCTAAGTGTTATGTGCCAAGTAAAAAGCTTGTTAGGAATCGATAGGATAGTGTAAGCTAGGAAAATCTGCACTAAAAACCTTTGAGCCGAACTTAACGATTGAAGTTAGAGCAATTGGCAACAACGTGGATTAGGGTACTTAAGCACGGTATTAGAAATCTGGCTTATTGACCCTTGTCTGTCCGTTCTTGTCTCTTACTTTCGCCTCCGGCCAAACCGAACGCAACCGGTCGCGGTTAGGGATCACCGATACCTTGGTAGGGTAGGGTGCCTAACGGAGCGCTTATGTAACGTTTGGACGGAGTTCAATTGGAAAATACGGGAAAAGGAAATAGGCAAAGAAACCTTAACTTACAATATCGTAATCTATTTCTAACAATACCATATTAACAAACATTCACAACGACAAAAGAAAAAGCAAAGAAAAGGAGAAGAGAAAAGAAAAGAACAACAGCAAAAGAAAGTAAATGACATGGTAAGAAATGCATGAAAGTAAAGCATGGAATGTAAAGAGCAAGAATGTAAAGCAAGTAAATAAATTGCAAGAAAGTAAAGCAAGATAAAGAGAACTAGAAACCAAAGAATACATAACAAACCATGGATTCAATAGCCCAATCTTAAACTTGCAAGCTCAATGAAGAGGTTGTAAGATCAAGAGAAAGCTAAGAATCCAAGGCAAATGAAGGCAAAAAAGAGAGCTTTATTAAACTTCAAAGAATGATACAACCCCTTGAGATCAATAATCAAAACTTAAACTTGCAAGCTCAATGAAGAGATTGCAAGATCAAGTTAAGGTAAAGAGCTCAAGGGGACTAGCTATATACAACAATAACAACAACAACAACAACAACTGAGCCTTTTATCCCAAGCATATGAGATAGGCTACATGAACTAACATGAGAATCACGCCGGGTCCAGCATATGAATCCTCCACCTCCACTCACTCCTATCGAACAATATACTTTCATTGAGTCCTTTGGCAACCATATCGTTTCGTATCACCTCCATCCATGTTTTTTCTTCCGTCTCCCTTTTGCCTTTTTGCCATTAACCATATCGAGAGTATCTATTCGTCGAACCGGTGCTTCCATAGGTCTGCATCGTACATGACCAAACCATCTTAGCCGGTTTTCCCGCATCTTCTCCTCCACAGATGCTACACCAACTTTTGCACGAATATCCTCATTTCACACCTTATCTTTTCTAGTGTTACCGCACATCCAACGAAGCATGCGCGTCTCCGCTATGTGCATCTTCTGTGTATGATGCTTCTTAGGAGCCCAACATTCTGTACCATATAATAAGGCAGGCCGAGTAGCGCTCCGATAAAACTTCCCTTTTAATTTTAACGGAAAGTTATGATCACACAAAATCCCTGTTGCACTCTTCCATTTCAACCAACCAGCTTGGATCTTTTGATTAACATCACTATCGATCTCCACATTCTTTTGGATGATGGAACCTAGATATCTAAACTGGTCGCTCGGTGATATCTCTTGCCCTTCCAATGTTATACCAATATGGTTTTGACTTCTCTGGTTACTAAATTTGCAATGCATATATGCTGTCTTAGACCTGCTCAATCTGAATCCCCGAGATTCCAATGTTTGCCTCCATAATTCCAATTTGGCATTAACCCCTGCTTTCGTCTCATTTACTAGAACAATATCATTAGCGAATAGCATACACCAAGGTACCTCATCTTGGATAGTTCTAGTAAGCTCATCCATCACGATGGTAACCAGGAGTGGACTTAATGCAGATCCTTGATGTAAACCAATTGTAATCAGAAAATCACTCGTTAAGCCGCCGCAAGTTCTGACATTTGCCACTACTCCATCGTACATATCCTTGATTTAGAAAAAGCATACGACAAGGTACTTAGAGAGGTATTATGGGGGACAATGATGAAGAAGGGGGTCCCCGTACAAGAACAAAATGAAAACAAAAGAGGATTGGTGAAAATAATGAACAAATGTAAGCACAAAACCAAGACCTCCTCTCCTTTGCCTACTGGTATGCTTTTATAGGCAGAAAAGAAAATAAAAAACAATAAAATCATAATGAGGTGGCGGCAGGGAAGGGGCTGTACAAAACTGGGGCCCACTGGGCACTGTTTGGCTGGCCACATAGGGCTTGTGCTCGGGTCAAATCCGAACACAAGGGCTCGTATTTGTTGTGTGCACACTTGTTGTCTCCCACATCACTCTGGTGCTGTTTGCTTTCTCAGAAATGGCCTTGGATGCACTCAGAGATTGGAGGGAAACATGGATCTTTAAGCCAACACACAATCTTTTGCATTGAATGCACATCACTTCATGCCCACTTGTGTCTTGGGCAGCCCCCTCACCTAGGTCTATGTTCCAAGAGTTGTGTTCACACATGGAATGTGTTGGACCAAAAATGTGTGTACACTAGTTTATTTACAAAAACTCTTTGATTCTTGCTCGGTTTGCAGTTCTAGTTGCAGTGTCAGCTCACAAATGTAATATCCGTGATTCTGGATGTATTTCTAGTATTTTGTCACGGATACCTGTAATCTGTATTACTGAGCAAACACCAGTTAATAGTACCGATATATACAAGAAAATAGATAATGAATGAGCGGTATTAAAATGCAGTTTTCAGTGATGAATAGGTGTCTTCACCATAACTCCGATGATTGATGGATACTTGACGGAGTTTTGATTTTGGTTTATATACTCGTTTTTCATACGCATGCATTGCGCTAGTATTTATGATTTTGGAGCCCCGACGACTTGATCTTTTTACTGAAATGTCTTAGTAGTTGAGGGGTTTAAATTTAAATTCGGGGACCAAATTTATTTAAGAGGGGAAGATTGTAACATTTCAGAAAAATAAAATATTATATTTGGGAAATTATATAATTAAAATAATAAATATTAGGAATATTTTAATGGTATGGTATAATTAAATACCCATAATTTTGGAAATATTGGGAAGCTAACATGAATGGTGATTTTTGGAAGAATTTATGTGATTTAAGAAAATTATAAATTCTTATAATTAATTATATTCTATATTAATGCTAATCTCGATTAAATATCACTAATCGTGCATTAAGCTTGATTTGTGCACATGACATGCACCATGTCATATTACACATTTTTACATTTTTCTACCTTGGCTTCTTTTTTTTTCAAGCATGGTTTGGTTTTAAATGAGAGATAAAAGAAAAGAAAAAGGAAAGAAAAGAAAAGAAAAAGAAAAGGGAAAAGAATAAATAAAGGGGTATGGGCATGAGAGAGAAGAGAGAGAGGTGAGGGGTCATTTGACTTGTCTCCCATTTGTTTCCCTCCATTATTTTCTTCATCATTCCCTCCTCATCTCCATAGTTGCCTTCCATCTTCCACCTCCTCTACCTCCTCACTTCACAATAAAAAACACACCAAAACACTTTAACCTCTTCACTAACAATGTGCACAAGCTCACTACAAGCACTTTGGACCAAGAAAGTTTGGATTTTGGAGACTTGGGGTAACTCAAGAAAATTTTTGAGTTGCCAAATGAGGTAATTTCTTCACACTTAGTACAGTATTTCATTCACTTTAGCATCTTTGCATGTTTAAAAGTGTTTTAGTGGAGTTTAGTGAACTTAGAAAATTCCTAGATGAGGTTTGAGAAACTCTTGAATTGAGATAGTGCAACTGAGGTTAGTAGAGGCCACACAACCCCTGTAGTGATTGTATATTGGACTAAACCAGAGACTAGAACCCCATTTAGCAAACTTAGAAATCTCTGATATCGTATTTTATGGAAATTGTGATGGGAAATTGAAATCTGCTATGACCCGGGGGACCTGAAAATTTTTTAGCAATCACAGTGAGTTGGGCAGGCAACCTAGAAGCTAAACCCAAGACCCGAGACCCCAATTCCATTTCATGGCCGCAATTTTATTCATTCTGGCGCAATTTGCGGCCAGGGTAGGGTTGTTTGGGTCTGTGTTTGGTCTAGGGCTTTATCTTCATTAAATTAGACTCTCCACGTATGCAAAATTGGCTAATTTCACCTGGGGTAAAATCTGGAGGTGTTTTCTTGAGTTGCTGCTATGTTTTGCGACTTCGTTTTAACTTGGATTTTAGTATTTGGGTTTTAACTCGGTGGTGTGACCTTTGCACGTCAATCTCGAGGGTTGTTGGTTATTCTTGCATGCGTAGACCATAGTTTTAACCTATGTGTGATTCGTGTGTCGTTTTGGTTTTGAATTGGATTTTAATGCGACACTGTAACAATTTAAAAATTTGGAAATAAATAAAAGTAATTAATTAAATAATAAAATGCCGATTTAAAAAGTTGTCAAAACCAAATAGGACATTTCCATAAGTAGTATGTAAAACAAATTAAATTTAAATTTTAATATGTAATATAAATAAATTATAAGGGTTTTAATGAGAAATTTAGCTTCATTTTAATTAAAATAGTGTTATGCAATAACATAGGTAGTGAGGGGTTGTTATGCAAAATATAGGAAATTGTGCAAATTTGAATTGATTAAGGGTGAAAGTCAAAATTGGGTAGAAAATATTTTAGCTCAGAATTTTATTATAAATTAAAACAAATTGATGAGATAATGCAAGGACAACTCCTACTTGCATGTACACACTCACACAACACCTCCTCCTTGCATGAGGATATCACCCTTTGGCCTATGACACCTCCTCCTACACCTCACCCTTCTACATCTCCTCCTACACCTCACCCTTCCCTCTTCTCATATATATATTATGTTCAGATCATTTAACTAATTACAGTCTAAAAATTTAAAAGAAAGAAAAAGAAAACAAAAGAAAACAAGGAAGAACAAGAGAAAGAAGAAGAAAAGAGCTAAGTCTAGGAATTCCTCATCATCAAGTTAGGAGCTAAGGATTTAAGTGTCTTAGAGGAAGCTATTCACTATCCTCAGTAGGTAAAATTCTTAATTCAGTAGATTTTGTTCTGAAGTTCGTAAAATTTAGGAAATCCTATATCCATTATATCGTATTTTAGGCAAAACTAAGTTCTGTTGAAATCTGCTATAGTTTAGATAAAATTTAACTTAACCAAATAGTGCTTAAATATTATATGTTGGACCTAGAACAAACCCTAGAAGAACAAACCCAGGGGCTTGGATTTGGGCCGGTGACCTATAGGCGAATTCTGGCGTCGCCGGATTTTTGAGGAAGTTTGATGATTTGGGTTGTTGGGTAGGTCTCTGTGTAGGTGTTTGGTTATTTTGATATTGTTTATGTAAGTTAGTTTAACTGTATATAAAATCTGGGAGTAAATATCGGATATGGAATCAAAATTCTCAAATACGACCCGGATAAAACGTAACACGTTCTGTTTTCTGTTAAGAAATCACGTCTGGTTAAAATCCAGTTAAATTGAGTGTTGGATAGTTTGAAATGGTCGTATGCAGTATAACTAGTACTTAAGAACTTGTGTTTTCATATTCGCCGTATCGGAGTAGCCGTTTCCTTATACAAGTTAATTTTCGATGTTAGATTCAAATACGGGAATTTCGGAGGCCGCAAGGAAAGGAAAAGAATTGGCAATTCCTGAGTAGTTACGACGTATTCCGGTGAGTAGATTTACATCTACGGGGGAAGTCGGGTGGATGGCGTATAGCACCCCCGCAACCTTATAGATAGTATTATGATATCTAGTTAAGTTTAGCTTTTCTTCAAAGTATTGATATAGTATTGCATCTTGTATGCCCTCCATTTGCATAAAGTTTCATATATAGTTTTTAAATGAGATATACGTGATATTTGGTCTGTACGATATGGATATAGTTTGATGGATTGGTACGAGGGATCATGCCGAAATTGAGATGATATGGATATAGCTATGTGATGAGATATAATACAAGGGTTGATACGTATTGTAAATGAGGAATTTGTATGCCGAAGGATGGTCAATTTATCCTTTGATTCGTAGAGTTAGATTATATTCTGTTCTAGGATGTAATACTTGTGTGAGCTATATTCTTTCAAAAATTACGATTCGTTGCCTTTTTATAAAATACTAGGATGCGGTGCCGATTTTCAAAACGAATATCTAATTTAAATCAAGTGCGGCTCTCTTATTTCAAACTTAACGTTTCGTTTCATTTCTAAAGATAATGGTATAGCTCATAGCAAGTGATTACAAAAATTGGGCTTAAATTAATTTATAGGTTTGCATTATATTATCAATATTATACGTTTCTGCGATATGCACACTCTGATAGAACACTGCACAAATACCAATGATTTTCATGCTGCACAAGCACGTAAATATATGTTACACTACACCTCATTGGTACTGCCATGTCACTGTAGAATCGTTCTGTTATATATGTGTTAATATATAGATTGTTACACCGTAAAACACTTGCACAAATACTAATAATTTCCATGTTGCACTAGCACAGACGCATATGCTACACTACACATCATTAGTAGTGCCATGACACAGTAGAATTGATATCATTATGCCTATATGATTTAATTAAGCAGTCTTTCTTTATTACCTGTTGTAAATTACGAATATTACTAATATAAATGCCGTATTTGATTCTTTGGATTTTCTGGGTATTTTACTCCTGATGATATATATATCGGTGGTATGGGACACTGTTATATATGTATATATATCATCAATATAAATCTATGCAAGTTTCTTATTCCTCACTTGATATTTTGATATGATGAGAAAACGTCCACCATGAGTTTTGTGTTTTATGATTTGGTTTTATTCCGGACCGAGTGGGGGAGATATACGGTCGCGGATTTTACGTTATTTAGACTGAGTAGGGGAGATATACAGTTGGATACATGGTGGACCCGGTCGAGGCCGAGGGGTAGGATAGCCGCATTATAGGCGGGGAGCCTAACGAGGATACTCGATTCCGGAGATAGAAATGATAACGGCAGATATCTAGGGAATATTGACCGGAGATAGAAATGAGCACGGTAAATATCCAGGGGATATTGACCGGGGTTCGATTGGGCACGGCAGATATTCAGGGGATACTGATCGTAGCCAGGATATCGGGTGGCGATCATCTGTTGAGATGGTGTCGACGGTATCTGCATTTACGTGTCGATGATGGACACGAGAGATTTCAGATTTCGATATTGATGCTGGACATCTATATGTATATTGATATGATCATTATCATGAAGTACACAGGTAGATATTATTTGTTGGATTCCACCAGAACTGATCTGGGGGTCAGTACCTGCATACATATGTACAGACATTCATATACAAAAAGAGATTCAAATACGAACTATAGATTCATGATTTTGACTCATATGACACTGAGATATTATACATCGGGATTTCATGATAGTTAGTATTGCACATATGCAGATCATATAGTATATTGGTATAAATTATGATAGGACTATACTTATGACCTAGGTATCGTCATGCATTTCGATTTCTACTTGTAGGTGTACTTTTATTCACTGAGTTGGTAACTCATCCCCGTTGTGCCACAGTTTTTGCAGGTCTTACCGCTTGGATTATCAATGACTTGGGCACACATTCTTTTTTTCAGGAGTTGATTGGTGAGTAGATTATTATTATTGTATCATACTCACTCTTGATTATTCATATATTCTTGTATCTAGTGGAAACTCCATCAACTTAGAAGTGGTATATTATGGACTTAGAAGTAAGACTTAGAGTTTATGGGTGATGATGTTGTACTCCTTGGAGTCGACTTCTGATTTAGTTTGATTGGTTGATCCATTGTTTGGACGTGGAGACTAGCTTCCATAGGGATGCTATTTCATTATTTTGTATCGGTTTTTTTTATAAAAATCTTCAAGGAGGAATGTCAAGTTTTAAAACGTTATAAATGATTTTCAACACACTTAGTTAAATTTAGATGTTATTTTAAATTGATTTTATCGGAGGATTATTCAAATCTCACCTCCACTATTTTCCAAAAAGGGTTTAGATTCCGGGTTTCGGCTTACTTGAACCGCGTTGACGTATTTAGATATCACGTGATTCAAGTGCCGGTCACGTGCCACATTTGGGGTCGTGACAAAGTTGGTATCAGAGCGTTTGGTTTAACCTTTGTTCGAATTTAGGTTGATTATATGGAGTCTGGGAATACATTTTGTTACCTGGACATAACCTTTTAGGACGTAGACTTGACTTTGGGGGTCTTATACTCGAACTTTTGTTTTATAGGATGACCTTTGTTGATGGAGTAGGTACTAAGTAGAGTGACGTACCGTACATATGTTCCGCGGCATATTTACGATATGATACTCCACCTAAGATACCTTAGGATTTATATCTTGAGGTCTTCCTTCTATTCATTCCGTTGATCTATCTTTGTCAGTGCATGATTGATTGTTCGATCACCATGTTATGAGGGCCGTGAGGGCTGCAGTTAGAGATACGGTCAGAGCAGACTTGTCTAGGATAAGGACTGACTGGGGTGACTTTTCGATGATATAGAGACATGTCGTTTATTCATATATGATCGAGTTCAAATAGTGGAGCAAGATTCTTCGGGATCCGCACCAGATGGTAGAGTCATTGTTAAAGATCAGACAGACTTGAGATGTGATGTTTTTCTCCTTTCTGAAAATCATGGTGTCGCGTACTGTTTAGACAGCGGTAACAATCATTGCTGAGGTTATCGAGATGTTGCTTCCTGAGTTCATGAAGTTAGATGGTTGACGACGTTACCAGTATAGATGGATTAGCAGGATTCATAGCCGTTCAGATGTGAGATGGTTAGTATTTTTAATCCGTTGTGACGCTTCGAAACGAGATCGGTGAAATTGATGTACTTCTTTCGATGGAGTTTGTTCAGACCAGGTGCAAGTAGTTCAAGAAGGAGATCATGTAGTAATCTTTCCTTCGACAAATGGGGACGAGTCTTCGAAGGTGAGATTAGCCAGAATTCTCTACAGGGTATCAGAAGTAACGGACTTGCTAAATTCTCCAAGTGTGCTTTCTGGCTGGATAGTGTAGATTTCTTGGGTTACGTAGTTGCAAGAGATGGGATACGTGTGGACCCAAAGAAGATATGAGCGGTACAGCACTGGCCCAGACCTGTGTCAGTTTCTGATGTTCAAAGTTTGTTGGGTCTGGCCGGTTATTACAGAAGTTTTGTACAGGATTTTTCTCGGATCGCTGCACCGTTGACCAGATTGACTAGGAAGGAAGTTCCATTTCTTTGGAAAAATGCATTTGAGCAGAGTTTCCAGTAGTTGAGGACTCTCTTGGCAACCAAACCTGTCTTATCGTTACCTTCCGGGTCAGGTGGTTTTATGGTATATTGTAATGCCTCTCGAGTGGGTTTAGGCTGTGTATTGATGAAGCACGACAGGGTTGTAGCTTATGCTTCTCAGCAGTTGAAGAGACACGAGCAGGACTACCCCACTCATGATTTGTAGAGGGTCTCAGTAGTTTTCGCACTTAAGATTTGGAGGCATTACTTGTACGGTGATTCGTGCTAAATCTTCACAGATCATAAGAGCTTAAGTAAATTTTTCAGCAGAGGGATCTAAATCTAAGGTAGCATAGATAGATGGAACTCGTGAAGGATTACGATTGTGAGATCTTTTATCATCCAGGCAAAGCAAATGTTGTAACAGATGCTTTGAGTCGGAGACCTGGAGGTAGCCTATCTCATTTGCGCACCTTGCAGAGGCAGTCTTCTACAGACTGGTAGATTTTATGTGATAGTCGTATACAGTTTGAGTTCACCTCGATAGGAAGACAGTTAGCACATGTTCGCACCCGACCTCAGTTATTGGATCGTATCCGAGAGACTCAACCCGTAGATGCTTGTATATCGGAGATTATGGATCAGGTTAGGCAGGGCAGGGAGTCGGAGTTTGTGATATATGACCATGGAGTATTACGTTTTGGGACTCGTTTTTGTGTGCCAGATTCGGATGGACTGAAACGTGAGATCTTAGAGGAGGCCCATAGATCAGCATATAGTATTCATCCTGGTGCCACCAAGATGTACCATGACTTGAGGGATGTTTATTGGTGGGAAGGAATGAAGAGGGACGTTGTAGAGTTTGTTTCAAGATGTATGGCTTGTCAGCAAGTCAAGTCCGAGCACCAGAGGCCGGCAGGGGAGTTGCAGCCCTTGCCCATTTCTGAATGGAAATGGAAACAGATTTCCATGGATTTCATTGTGGGTCTACCCAGGACTAGAAGAGGGTATGATTCCATTTGGGTAATTGTAGATAGATTAACAAAGGCAGCTCATTTTCTTCTGGTGAAGACGACGTATGGGTTTGCACAGTATGCTCAGATTTATATCGATGAAATTGTACGATTACATGGAGTTCCGACGTGCATAGTATCAGATCGGGGTACCCAGTTTACTAGCAGGCTATGGCAGAAACTTCAAGAAGCTCTCGGTACATGATTGAGTTTTAGTATAGCTTTCCACCCACAAACAGATGGTCAGTCAGAGTGGACCATTCAGACTTTAGAGGATATGCTTCGAGCTTGCAACCTTGATATTGTTGGTAGTTGGGATCGTCACCTACCTTTGATAGAATTTTCGTACAACATCAGTTTTCAGGAGGGTATCCAGATGGCACTCTTTGAAACTCTGTATGGGAGGAAATGCCGATCGCCCGTTTGCTGGACGGAACTGAGCGAGAGTAGCATTTTGGGACCGCAGATAGTACAGGAGACTATAGAAAAGATTAAGCGGATACGAGATAAAATGAGAGCAGCCCAGTGCAGACAGAAATCTTATGTTGATTGACGACGTTGAAGACTCAAGTTTGATGCGGGAGATCATGTGTTTCTTCGTGTGTCTCCGATGAAAGATGTGATGCGTTTCGGGAAAAAGGGGAAGCTCAGCCCCAGATATGTTGGACCTTATGAGATTCTGGAGAGAGTGGGTGTGGTAGCTTATCGTTTAGCACTTCCACCGAGTTTTCCCGATGTGCATCCGGTGTTTCACGTCTCGATACTTCGCAAGTATCTTCATGATCATTTTCACACGATCCAGTATCAGACCTTACAGCTTGAGCTGGATTTATCCTACACAGTGCAGCCAGTCGCTATCCTAGACAGGCAGGCAAGGAAACTGAAATCGAGGGTACTTCCATCTGTAAAGGTTCTTTGGCGAGGGGCGAATCGCGAAGAGATCACTTGGAAGACCGAGGATGTGATGCGAATGAAATTTCCACATCTTTTTGAAAGTACGCTTAGTTAAGTTTTAAATTCAAGGACCGAATTTTCTTAAGGAAGGAATATTGTAACATTTTGAAAATTTGGAAATAAATAAAAGTAATCAATTAAATAATAAAATACCAATTTATAAAGTTATCAAAACCAAATAGGACATTTCCATAAGTAGTATGTAAAACAAATTAAATTTAAATTTTAATATGTAATATAAATAAATTATAAGGGTTTTAATGAGAAATTTAGCTTCATTTTAATTAAAATAGTGTTATGCAATAACATAGGTAGTGAGGGGTTGTTATGCAAAATATAGGAAATTGTGCAAATTTGAATTGATTAAGGGTGAAAGTGAAAAAGGGGTAGAAAATGTTTTAGCTCAGAATTTTATTATGAATTAAAATAAATTAATGAGATAATGCAAGGACACCTCCTACTTGCATGTATACACTCACACAACACCTCCTCCTTGCATGAGAATGGCACCCTTTGGCCTTTGACACCTCCTCCTACACCTCACCCTTCCCTCTTCTCATATATATATTATGTTTAGATCATTTAACTAATTTACAATCTAAAAATTTAAAAGAAAGAAAAAGGAAACTAAGAAAACAAGGAAGAACAAGAGAAAGAAGAAGAAAAGAGCTAAGTCTAGGGATTCCTCATCATCAAGCTAGGAGCTAAGAATTTAGGTGTTTTGGAGGAAGCTATTCACCATCCTTAGTAGGTAAAATTCTTAATTCAGTAAATTTTGTTCCGAAGTTTGTAAAATTTAGGAAATCCTATATCCATAATATCGTATTTTAGACAAAACTAAGTTCTGTTGAAATCTGCTATAGTTTAGATAAAATTTAACTTAACCAAACAGTGCTTAAATATTATATGTTGGACCTAGAACAAATCCTAGAAGAACAAACCCAGGGGCTCGGATTTGGGCCGGCGACCTATAGGCGAATTCTGGCGTTGCCGGATTTTTGAGGAAGTTTGGTGATTTGGGTTGTTGGGTAGGTCTCTGTGTAGGTGTTTGGTTATTTTGGTATTGTTTAAGTAAGTTAGTTTAACTGTATATAAAATCTGGGAGCAAATATCGGATATGGAATTAAAATTCTCAAATACGACACGGGTAAAAGGTAACGCGTTCTGTTTTCTGTTAGGAAATCATGTCTGGTTAAAATCCAGTTAAATTAAGTGTTGGATAGTTTGAAATGGTCGTATGCAGTATAACTAGTACTTAAGAACTTGTGTTTTCATATTCGCCGTATCGGAGTAGTCGTTTCCTTATACAAGTTAATTTTCGATGTTAGATTCAAATACGGGAACTTCGGAGGCCGCAAGGAAAGGAAAAGAATTGGCGATTCCTGAGTAGTTACGACGTATTCCGGTGAGTAGATTTACATCTATGGGGAAAGTCGGATGGATGACGTATAGCACCCCCGCAACCTTATAACTAGTATTATGATATCTAGTTAAGTTTAGCTTTTTTTCAAAGTATTGATATAGTATTGCATCTTGTATGCCCTCCATTTGCATAAAATTTCATATATAGTTTTTAAATAAGATATACGTGATATTTGGTCCGTACGATATGGATATAGTTTGATGGATTGGTACGAGGGATCATGCCGAAATTGAGATGATATGGATATTGCTATATGATGAGATATAATACAAGGGTTGATACGTATTGGAAATGAGGAATTTGTATGCCGAATGATGGTCAATTTATCTTTTGATTCGTAGAGTTAGATTATATTCTGTTCTAGGGTGTAATACTTGTGTGAGCTATATTCTTTCAAAAATTACGATTCGTTGCCTTTTTATAAAATACTAGGATGCGGTGCCGATTTTCAAAACGAATATCTAATTTAAATCTAGTGCGGCTCCCTTATTTCAAACTTAACGTTTCGTTTTATTTCTAAAGATAATGGTATAGTTCATAGCAAGTGATTACAATAATTGGGCTTAAATTAATATATAGGTTTGCATTATATTATCAATATTATACATTTCTGCGATATGCACACTCTGATAGAACATTGCACAAATACCAATGATTTCCATGATGCACAAGCACGTAAATATATATTACACTACACTTCATTGGTACTGCCATGTCACTGTAGAATCGTTCTGTTATATATGTGTTAATATATAGATTGTTATACCGTAGAACACTTTCACAAATACTAATGATTTCCATGTTGCACTAGCATAGACGCGTATGCTACACTACACATCATTAGTAGTGCCATGACACAGTAGAATTGATATCATTATTCCTATATGATTTAATTAAGCAGTCTTTCTTTATTACCTATTGTAAATTACGAATATTACTAATATAAATGCTGTATTTGATTCTTTGGATTTTCTGGGTATTTTACTCCTGATGATATATATATCGGTGGTATAGGACACTGTTATATATGTATATATATAATATATCATCAATATAAATCTATGCAAGTTTCTTATTCCTCACTTAATATTTTGATATGATGAGAAAACGTCCACCATGAGTTTTGTGTTTTATGATTTGGTTTTATTCCGGACCGAGTGGGGGAGCTATATGGTCACGGATTTTACGTTATCCAGACTGAGTGGGGGAGATATACAGTTGGATACATGGTGGACCCGGTTGAGTCCGAAGGGCAGGATAGCCGCATTATAGGCGGGGAGCCTAATGAGGATACTCGATTCCGGTGATAGAAATGATAACGGCAGATATCTAGGGGATATTGACCGGAGATAGAAATGAGCACGGCAAATATCCAGGGGATATTGACCGGGGTTCGATTGGGCATGGCAGATATCCAGGGGATATTGATCGTAGCCAGGATATCGGGTGGCAATCATCTGTTGAGATGGTGTTGACGGTATCTGCATTTACGTGTCGATGATGGACACGAGAGATTTCGGATTTCGATGTCGATACTGGTCATCTATATGTATATTGATATGATCATTATCATGAAGTACACAGGTAGATATTATTTGTTGGATTCCACCAGAACTGATCTGGGGGTCAGTACCTGCATACATTTGTACAGACATTTATATACAAAATGGGATTCAAATACGAACCATCGATTCATGATTTTGACTCATATGACACTGAGATATTATACATCGGGATTGCATAATAGTTAGTATTGCACATATGCAGATCATATAGTATATTGGTATAAATTATGATAGGACTATACTTATGACCTAGGTATCGTCATGCATTTCGATTTCTACTTGTAGGTGTACTTTTATTCACTGAGTTGGCAACTCATCCCCGTTGTGCCATTGTTTCTTACAGGTCTTACCGCTTGGATTATCAATGACTTGGGCACACATTCTTTTTTTAGGAGTTGATTGGTGAGTGGATTATTATTATTGTATCATACTCACTCTTGATTATTCATATATTCTTGTATCTAGTGGAAACTCCATCAACTTAGAAGTGGTATATTATGGACTTAGAAGCAAGACTTAGAGTTTATGGGTAATGATGTTGTACTCCTTGGAGTCGACTTCTGATTTGGTTTGATTGGTTGATCCATTGTTTGGACGTGGAGACTAGCTTGCGTAGGGATGCTATTTCATTATGTTGTATCAGGTTTTTTTTATAAAAATATTAAAGGAGGAATGCCAAGTTTTAAAACGTTATAAATGTTTTTCAACATACTTAGTTAAATTTAGATGTTATTTTAAATTGATTTTATCGGAGGATTATTCAAACCTCACCTCCACTATTTTCCAAAAAGGGTTTAGATTCCGGATTTCGGCTTACTTGAACCGCGTTGACGTATTTAGATATCACGTGATTCAAGTGCCGGTCACGTGCCATATTTAGGGTCGTAACAGACATGATATGTTATGATATGTAGGTACCTCTGCATGAACTTCGGGACGACAAGAAAGAGCGTGGCGACATCGACTCAGGCAAGTAAGGATCAAGGTGAGTAGATATATATCTACGGGGGAAGTCGGGTGGATGGCGTATAGCACCCCCGCAGTTTCATAGTGTAGTATACGATTACGTTATAAATAAGATATTTATGTGTATTGTGAGACTATATGATTATCAAGAAAGGTTTTAGGAGATCGTGGGTTAAATTTTAGTGTAATTGGATAATAGTGTCGTTAGCTAGTTATTAGTCGCGAAGCCCTAGAATAAGGCACACACATGCACACACGCATACATTTTATTTACTTGTGTGTATATGGGGATATGCATATATATATATACACACATACACACACACATACATATATGTATGTGAGTATGTATGTATGTATGTATACACACACACATACATGGATGATGAGGATAGTATATGATACTTAGAGATGAGTCGATGTGTTTGGGCAGGATGCCATGAGATCGGTGATATGTTTTGGGTCGTGTTATAAGATACGACATAGTATATTAGCGGATTGATGGGCGATGTGTTTTCATACACACGCGGTTATATATTGATGGGATCGGTATGTACTAGACTTAGATCAGTACCATGTTCATGATATTATGATAATGATACCATATGGATATTGAAGTATATGTGATAGGCGACCCGTACCTCGATTTTGGGATGCCGTACGATAGATTTACCGTACGAGATATAATTATGATAATAGATCCGCACTCATGATTCGAGGTTGTCGTATTATATATATGTTATCGTATGTGACGCTATTGAGGCGGGATCACCGACTACTAGATATATAGATCGACTCGGATTTAGGTGGATTTCCTTACCTTTTTGTTAGACTCTTAGCTTGTCCTATAGTTTACTTAGTAGCTGTTAGAGTTGGGCGCGAGTCATACTTATTTCCAAAACTAACGAATCGTTAGTATTTTAAAGACAGGCCAAGGAATACTACGGATATTTCAAAGGGCGTACATTTTCTTAAAAACACCGTAACCCCTATTTTCTAAACACCACGATTCATGCGATTTCAGACAACAAACTGTATGACTCTTATATAGATATGTATATTCTTTATTGTTGCGTTTATTATTCATTCTCCGTTTATTCATGTTGTTATCATCGCATTGCATGCTTAATGTGTACTTTAGTGATTATGGAACCATGCTGTCAGGAACCGTCCGTGGGTGCATGGTGGACCCGGTGCGGTACCCCGGAGCAAGATGGTGGCAGATGATGGCGTTGAGCATGGAAGGGGAGCATTACCGACCGGTTATTTATGACGCGGCGGATATCCGGAGGATACCAACGTAGTCGTGAGATTTTGATGAGGGGCCAGTCCGGATAGCCGGATCCCAGGGGCCAGTCCGGATAGCCGGAGCCCGAGATATTGAGACTTTGAGGTATTGAGATTATATGATATGGGCCAGTCTGGATAGTCGGAGCCCGAGAGATTGGATATTTGGATTTTTGTTTTGTGTCGATACTTGACACGGATTTTATGTTGATTTCATTGATGATACCTCGATTTATATATACAGAAATCTCACTAAATTAAGAAAACAGTTTTCGCATTCATGATATATTCATTCGTAATGCATTCATACATCATATATATGATATGTTGCTATCTGAGGTACTGACATGAGCACGTGGTATTACACTTATGTGTAGATGGTTCAGGGTATTATTTTGAGGATATATATTATCGTATGATCTAGGATTGACTCATACATGTGATTTCTGCTCGGTGATGTTTTCTACTCACGAGTTGGCAACTCACCCCCGTTGTGCCACAGTTTCTTGTAGGTTTTGCCGTACAGGTTTCCTTGGCGGCTTTGTTGGCACACTGCTTCTTTCCGGGTGATTGCTTTAGTAGGTGGGTTCACTCGCATCGTGACCATCCTTATATTTTATTTACATTCTGTTGTATCTAGTAAACTCCATCAACCAAACTTGTATAAATTTATAGACTTAGAAGACCAGTGTATATTCTTTCGATCTTAGAGTCGCGCGCTTGTATTATTAAGGTTTTCTGGTTTCCTTGATGATGTTGGATTTCATTCTGAGTTTTGATCCTCGTCCTTCGGCGTTGTATATTATATTGCTTGTGTGGTTGTGACCGCCAATTGGCGAAGAGCTAGCTCCCGCTTGGGGATGCCTTTATTCATCATGTATATTATTCATGTTTGTACCCGTTTAGGGCCAGTATTTACGAAGGAGACTCTGCCGAAATTTTCGGAAAAGACTTGATGTTTTAAAAATGTTTACTATGACTTTTCAAAGTGATTTATATGCAAACTTTAAAACAAGTTTTCCTTCACTTTCTTCTTTTAAATGGTTTAGATTTCTGGGCTTTTTGGCTTACTTAAATTAGGTGGGGTCCTATAGACTTCACATAATTCAAGTGCCAGTCACGTGCTATTTCGGGTCATGACATGAAGTCTCCATGAATTTGACACGAGTGGCACTGCTTCGTGTATTCGAGATAGTCTTGGATCATCGTGGGCTAGTAGTAACCCATTCTTTTGATCTTCAGCTTCATTTTTGGCCCGGCTTGATGAGAACCGCAGAGTCCATCATGAGGTTCTTGGACGACTCTTCTTGCTTCTTCCGATCCCAGGCATCTCAGCCATAGAGAGTCGAACGATCTCTTATATAGAGTATCATTGACAAAGGTGAAAGACAGAGCTCGTTTCAAAAGCTGATGGCTTGAGGACGCATCTTCAGGTGTTCGACGGGATTTGAAGTAATCTATAAAGACTTCTCTCCAATCCTTAGCCATTTCTTGGTTCTCTATTTGTAGGGCTGTTTGCTTGGTCGCTTCTTGTTCTTCAGACGACTTCGGAGATATTTCCGCGGGTGCAAGAACCCAATGGTTTTATACAACGATCCTTACGTCATTGAGGTTTTTGTCTGCCAATTCTTTAGCGAGTTTGCATAATGCATCCGCCTTGCTATTTTCCGTACGCGGTATGCTTTCTAGGACGTAGGAAGGGATTTGAGTCAGCAATTGTTGCACTCTCTCGTCATACTTTACCAACTCTGGTTTTCACGTTTGATAGTCACCGTTTACTTGACTAACGACCAGCTGGGAGTCTCCATATATAAGGAGGTCTTCGATTCCCATGTCGACAGCGATCTCAAGACCTACTATTAAAGCCTCATATTCTGCTTCATTGTTTGTCCTTGTCTCTGTTAAGGAAAAGGCAAAGCGCATTATCCCTCCTTACGGAGTCACGAAGAGAAGGCTTACCCCAGATTTGATTATAGGGGTGTTGTGCTATCGCTTCTTCATGGAAGATGCTCCGTCGAAATAGAGTTCCTATCGGGTATCACTCCTTCCTTTCTCCCCATTAATCATGTCAAACGCATTCTCGTCTGGCAGTTCGCGATTTAAAGGTGAGTCGCCAGGTATCGGATGTTCAGCGAGGAATTCGGCAATAACTTGGCCTTTCACTACCTTGAGGGGTCGATAGATTATCGAAAACTCCATCAAGAGGAGGGGCCATTTAGCGAGTCGTCCTGTTAGTATGGCTCTTGAAATCAAATACTTGAGAGGATCCACCTTTGATATGAGATGGACCTCATGCGCCAAAGCATAGTGTCTGAGCTTCGTTATCATGAAGATTAACGCCATGCAGTGTTTTTTGATAGGGGAGTAGTTGTTTTCTGCCCCCAGGAGAACCCGACTCAAATAGTAGAGGACTCTCTCTTTCCCTTGGTCATTCTCCTGTGCCCATAGCGTGCCCAAAGAGCTTTCAAGGGCGGTTGTGTACAGCATGATGGGCTTTCCCTTGACTGGAGCAGTCAGTACCGGTGGATTCTCTAGGTATTGCTTGATTTCGTCCAGTGCACTATGGCATTTACGATCCCAAACGAATGGGGTCCCCTTCTTCATTAGATGACTGTAGGGGCAGCATTTGCCAGAGAGGTTAGCTATGAACCGCCGGATATATGCGAGCTTTCCTTGGAGAGACTGTAGTTGTTTGAGAGTTCTTGGAGAAGGAATTTCCATAATCGCCTTGATCTTTGATGGATCTATTTCGATGTCCCGATGTCGGATGATGAACCCCACGAATTTGCCCGAGGAAACTCCAAACACGCATTTGAGAGGGTTCATCTTCAGGTTGTATTTCCGAAGACGTTGGAACACTATCTTCAGATGCTCCCAATGCTCCTCGTGCGATTTGCTTTTCACCACGAGGTCGTCAATATAGAATTCGACGATTTCATGTATGAGATCATCGAAAATGTTCATCATGGCCCTCTGATAGGTAGCGCCGGCATTCTTCAGACCGAAAGGCATCACTTTGTAGCAGAATATGCCCAGAGGAGTCCGGAAAGCGGTATGCTTCTGGTCTTCGGGATGCATCTTTATTTGATTGTACCCTGATGAGCCGTCCATGAAGGATAAGACTTTGTGAGTGGACATGTTATCTATCATCAACTCGGTAACCGGTACGGGAAAATCATCCTTCGGGCAAGCTTTGTTGAGGCCCCGAAAGTCCACGCAGATGCGCACTGTCCTATTTTTCTTCATCACTGGGACAATGTTGGTGATCCAGTCAGGGTATTGAACTTCTTGGATGAAGCCATAGTCGATTAGCTTCTTGACTTCGGCGTTGATACTCATTTCAAGTTCAAGACGCATTTTTCTTAGTGCTTGTTTAACTGGCTTGACGTCCGGAGATATCGTCAATTTATGCACAGCTATTTCCGGATCTAGCCCCGGCATCTCGGAATAGTTCCATGCAAAGCAGTCCTTATACTGCATGAGCACGTCTTTTAGCGTAGCCACCTGTTCTTTAGACAACAGCTTGCTGACGAACGTAGGCCGTGGGTCATTTGCCGGCCCCAAGTCGATTTTCCTTAGGTTGTCCGCTGTGGTGTGTATCCCATCTTCCAACTCTTTTGGCGCCGGTGGAAATTCTGAGATCAACTCCTCTTCATCCTCATTTTCGAAGTATCAGGAGAGGTCATCCATATTCTCGGGCACTCCTTCTTCTGACAGCGTTATCACGTGACATGTACGAGATCATTTCCAAGACCGATGTTCATCTGGTTCTGCTCTCGCCATATACGTTGCTTTTGGTACATGCTTTTGCGGTAGGGTAACCCTCCAACTGTTGGATAAACTGAATCTGCCGAGTTGATATTGGTCTTCAACCCAGTTTTTGAAGGTGAAGCAGTCTTCAAGAGGATGTCCTATCGGTCGGTGATAGGAACAATAATCCGGATGATGAACTTCGCTTGCTTGATCGGGGTGCTTGGACTCCGGGAGCGTATTCATTTGATGTTTCATGACGAGGTCGAAGATCCTCCTTGTTTTGTCTCGAGGGAAAGAATGTGCTCGATCCATCTTTTTCATATGAGACGGATTCCAGTTGACCTTTTCTCGATCACGTGGCCTTTTGGATCCGTTTTTCCTCCGTCGAATGTTTTTTCCGTTCTTTGACTTATTTTGCCTCTGCGTCGGGCCTTTTTCTTGTCTTGGGAATGCATGGCGGGTTGACGGCGAAGGGCATCGTCATCCTCTGTGGCCTGCTAAAGGAGGAATTGCGTCTTTGCCTTTTCGTAAATGGCCATTTCGCGGCTGTGGTCATCCCGAACCTTTTGACTCGCTTTCCTTATTAGCTTGTCCATCTGTTCTTCAAATGACGGACTCGGCACTTTTATGGCAGGACTTCGTTCTGGTTCAAGGTCAGCGCCTTTTAAAAGAGCATCCTCCTCTTCATCAAGGCCCTTGATGTCATGGCAGTCATGGAACTGCTTTCGTTTCTTGGACTGAACATATCCAAGCCCGATCATTTCCATTTTTCCGTTGGGCTATTTTCGCTGAGTTCCGGGAACGTTCCAAATCTTGTTGTAGAATTGGGCTTGCCGAACAGTCTGTTTGAAAGGTACGCCTTGGCATCTTAATAACCATTCTAATCCCTTTGCATAGTATCTGGGCAGACGGATCGGTTGGAGCCTATCAAGCACAGGTTCGGCACCACGCCGGACTTCTCTTTCGACTTTAGTCTCCATGAATCGGTAGAATAGGATCACCTTTTCACCTCTTCGCCTGGGAGGGACGTAGAATGTCCCTAGCTCTTGCACACTATATATCTCAAGCACATCAATCTCTCTGTAGTGCTGTCGCGGAACCATGGCGATCTGCAAACTCTGATCATCTCCAGTGAAGGTTTGCGTTGATAGACGGACTGAGAACACTGTGTTGACTTCGTCTTTAGAGTCATTGCCAAAGAAAAGAATAGGGGTAGATGGTCCTGGCCTATCGCATTGGGGTGGCCCCAAATAGTCTATCTCTTCTTCCTCCTCGGTATCGCTCTCGATGACCGAAATAGTGGTGATAGCTTATTTCTTATTCTCTGGTTTATGGCATCTTTCCGTGTCTTCAAAGTTTGGCAGGAAATACTTTGCATCCTCGTACTTTCGGACTTCATTTATGGAAATGGGTTCAGTTCCCCCGTCACGGTATATTCGAGACCATCTTTAAAATACTTCATACACTGATGTTGTGTAGAAGGGATGATGTTGTATTCGTGTAACGAAGGCCTGCCGAGCAAAGCGTTGTAGCAATTCTTAGCGTCAGTGACATGAAACTTGATATCAGTGACGAGTAGCTCAAAGTGTACGTCAATATTATAGACCCGAGCGTCCGTGATGACTAGGAGTCGAACCCGGAGATGGTGATTTTATCTCGAGCGAGGTGCAGGACACTTATGCAGATTTCTTTTGGTGCCCTCACATTTAGGAGGTTGACAGAGGACCCGTTTTCAACTAAGATCTTCCCTATCTTGATGTCATGGCAGTACCCGGTGACATACAGGGGACGGTTGTGCTCGCACGTTCCGAGGAGGAGATTTTCATCGCCGAAAGTGATATCAGCTGTGTGCACTTCTTTCAGCTCGTCCTTCATTTTTTCTTCGGCAATGGAAGCTTGAAACTGCTCGGGCTCTTGTAATGCCCTGATCAGAGAATCTCGTGCCTCTTTAGACAACAGAAGGGCGTCCAAAATGCTTAGCTATGAGGGTATCTTCCTCAGGTGCGCTAGGACATTATAATCCACTTTGCTTTTCTTGGGTGGGTCCTTGGCTGTCAGTTCTTCGACGACTCGATCATCGAGGGCGATATCCTCAGGGAATTTTTCCTTCCCCTTATCCTTTTTGTTCGATCCCTTGTTTGTAGGTCCAAGATACTTTTCGGGCAACGTACCGTTGCGCAGCTGAATGTTCTCGCAGTTCTTCATCTCTTCTTCTCTTTCGGAGGTGGATTCCTTAAAGAGGGGTCAAGGGCCATTTCTTCGTCAGAATCGCTTCCGAAGGTGAGAACTTGCGATCCTCTAGAATAAACCACGTGACAGTTTCCGGTAGCTCTTTTGTGTTCATCTGTCGTGCTTCTCATCTCCCGACGAGCCTTACGCTTCAATCGCTTGACATGTTGTCGGTGGGCAACATATCCCTGCCACCAGTTTTTAAAGGTGTTGCACTCTTCGGTAGGGTGCGTGATCTTCCGATGGTATAAGGAGTAGCTAGGATGCCCATCCGCTTCGTCAAGGAGTATGCTGCCAGGAGTATTTCCTTTAAAAGGTGGCAGCTTCATTCCCATCGATAGGGCCTTAGCGAACCGTTTCCTCGTCTTAAGTCTGCATCTGTCTGCCACGGGTGTGTTTCGATCTGGTTGGAGTGCTTCAACCTTTTCACCCTGTCGCCGACGTTTAGCTTTTTCGAATATGGCCATTTCGCTCCCTCGATCAGCTTTACTCCTCTGACGGGCCTCGTTCAGCAACATGTCAATTATCTCGTCTGACGGTTCTAAAAGTTCCGGTCTGGATCTGCCCCCAGTTTCTCTACATTAGGAGCTTCTTTACTATCTATTGACGAGTGAGAGATCATGTGACAGCTCGCCACATAATTCTCGAGCCCTTATGAAGAATCGTCTCCTTCATCAGCGTTATCGTCTTCATTTTCAAGAACATGCTTGAAGAATTCGTCCAATGTAATTGGGATCCGTGCTTTCTGGTTATATTCTTCCAGTGCATCGATGTATTTCTGCAAACCTATATAGTTGTCGTTGGGTTGGAAGGGCTTCTTGGCCTTCTTCTTTTTCTTTAAAGACTTCGGAGGCTTGGCCCTGTCCACCATCACCAACTTTCAGCGTTGTGCGTGGCTTCAGCATTCCCTCAATAATCTCAGCCTCCTGCGGGCTCTTCCACCTAATCATCGGATATGCTTGATGGTCCTTCAGCATTCTTTTAGTCTTAGCTGAAAGGGCCACTTCCCATGGGGCTTCCTCTATAAGTGAGCATGATGCCCCCGGCGTGTCCTCTTTTTTAGGAGCGTGCAGTCGTGGCGGGTTCACCCTCCAGTTTTCAGACAGCGCGAACTTGCCCTGTTGGTACTGGTCTTCGATCCAACTTTTGAAGATGTAACAATCTTCGATTGGGTGACCCAATATTCGATGGTAAGGACAGTAATTGGGGCTGTTAACGTCGCCTGATTGCGTTGGGCGTCTTGGCTCTGGCAGAGTGATGAGCCTGTTACGCAGCGCTAGCTCGAATAATCTCTTCGTCTTATCCCGAGAGAACGAGTAAGGGCATCTCATCTTTTCTCTGAGTGATCGCTGTTTATCGTTTTGGTGAGCGACCGGCTTCGGGCTACTCGGTTGTTGCTGAGCGTTAGCGATAAAGGTCGCTTTCCCTTTCCCCTTTTCATTCCGAGGATCCGTCTTTGAGGAGGACGGTCTATGGCCCATCTGGTCCATTTGGGCTAGCTTGTCGATCAAGGCCTGGAAAGTGGTCGGCTTGAAAAACATCAAAAATTGGGAAATGGTTGCCCGAGGGTCAAGGGTCCCCACGAACATGCCCACTGCAGGAGCTTCCTCTATACGTTGTTCACACTTTGACCACAGGTTCCACCACCGAATACGTATTGAACCCAGGTTTCTCCCGGCTTCACTCTAGCGATAATTAGTGCGGTGATCGTGGTGCGCTCGCTAGCGCTCGCGAATCTTTGTGTAAACAATAGCTCCATTTCTGCAAATGTCTTGAGAGAGTCATTCGGGAGCTCGGAGTACTATTCAAATGCTGTCTCCGACAAGATGCTAACAAATTAGCGAAGCAACAGTTTGTCGTCACCCCCAGTATTACCGCACAGAGCCCTGAATTTAGCAACGTGCTGGTGTGGATTACTCGTCCCCTTATACACATGGAATTTAGGGATCGTATATCCTGGCGGGTACTTTATTTGATCTTACCAACCCGGATAGAGTCGTCCAGTCTTGACGATTTGGCCGGCCGCTTCGCTCGCCTAATGAGCTCGTATCTGTTGAGCTATATAGTCGTCAAGGGTGGCTTTAGAGATGGTCTCTTCCTTGGCTGTTGATAGAGCCGGAAAAGGGTTTGATGTCTCCCCTCTGTCGTCTTCAAGGATTATTGGAGGGTCTCAGCTGGAGGATCCGGCTGTATCATCATCCCGACCATATATTAGAACAAGAACGCCATTCGTTTTATATTTGGCCGCTTGTTCCGCGGCCTCTTTGTCTTTCTTCTCAAGTATTCTTCGGAGGAACTCGATGTCGGTTTCCTGTTCCTGGCACTGCTCCGACGACGTCTCCGGGCTTTCTTTCGGCCCAGTGAGCGCGACCATCTTCGTTAGCATCTCCTGGAGCTTTTGCTGTTGCTCCTGAGCCTTTGTCACAGACCGGGTGAGTGGTCGATGACCCATGGAGATACGGATATCCTCTTTCCCGGAAGCCATGTTGATGGTGTGCACTAGTATGCCCCCAGACTTAGGGCGTTTGGATTTAGCACCCTTGAGATTTTTTGCAGACACGGGGATATTCTCCGGCCTTCTCCTTTTATGGGCGGTCGAATTTGAGGGGGCTATTGCAGGTGATACTTTCCATGGTACGGCGGTGGGATGGTCCTCCTCTTGCCGAACTTTCATTTTCTTCTGTTGGTGGGAGTAGTCCTTGTCGATCACAAAGTCTTGGACTCTTCCCCATACCCTGTGGATTTTGGAGGACAGCCGCTGAGGGGGCTGCTCTAGCTTTGCCTTTATAATGTTTTCAGCAGGCGGAGGAGATCTTTTTAGCACGGCAGTTGGAGAGTTCTTGCGTACCCTCCTGAGCGGCTCAAAACTGTTTCCAGTTGGAACAGCAATATCAATTTCCACCATTGGAGCTGGTGGGGTCAACCCAGAAGGGGAACTGCCCCCATCTTTCCTCACTCGGCGCCAGTGGCGACGTCGAGCATGTCTTGCAGATGGGACTGGCTCAGTTACGGGGGTAGCTCCATCATGCCCCTTGCTTTGAGGAGAGGATGTTGTTGGTGCCAACCTGTTAAAGACCGACGTCCGTTGAGGGGGAACGACTAATTTATCGAAGACCGACTTTCGAGCAGGGGAAGTAGTTTGGGCGACTCCACTCGCAGCGGGAGTTGGAATGGCCAGTCTTGCGAAGATCAACTCCTTAGCAGGAGAAGCCCCTGTGATGACTTCGTTTACCGGAGCTGGAATGGCTATCCACTTCAGGATAGTTCCTTCGGGTATTGCAGGCTTCTTCACGGGCCCGCTTGAGCTTTGGCCTAGTCTGTTAAACACCGAGGAGTTGGACTTGGACGACCCGTTGAGAGGGACCGTGGTAGTGGTAAGCCGATCAAACACCGACTTTTTCGGAGCTTTCTGTGATAGCGACGGAGCGTTGAAGCTGATTGGTGGGAGCATGGTCCTAAAGAACAACCCAGTGGTGGCTGTTGGAGATAGTGCCCTCAGAGTCAATTATTAGGTCACAGGTACGTGATTGTAATGATTGAGGGAGGACCTATCCCGGTAGGACAGTCTTACTCGAGATGATAGTATGCTATCTGGTTTACCTTTATCATCGTGTACTGCTTTAGGTGACATGACACGTCGCTATTACACGTTGATAGAGCCCCTAGGATTCTTGCTTGACCACCAGCAGTATGAGGGCGATCATATAAGTGGGAGCTGGGGGTCTACAAGCATATCCTTAAAAGGTCCCTAGTCGTGGGAGTTTCGAGACCGGGCATCGATACTCCATTAGTAGACTAGTGTATACAGTCGAGACCCCGACGAGGGGCGGTGGCCGGTCTCACAAGCCACTGGTGTCAGTTGGATCACCTAAGATGTATACAGGTGCTCATTGGGTTATGAGTACACCGGACAGGACTCGCCGGGAACATGCTAGTTGGTCATATACCAGACGTCAGATGGCAGTTCCCTTGTGACATGTGTGCAGGTTAGTTCATCGACCTGGGGATCGTCATTTGTCTCGTGTGAGTTCCCACTGTACTTTGATTACTACCCTACCACGGCTCAAAGGAGTCGTGCAAACAGGTTTTAGTTGGGTACAGTCCCGAGCCACATGGAGGCAGTGAGCGTATCTTCAGGGGTTCGTCTCTCCCGGTATTGGGGGTGAGGTCGTGCTGTGTTTAGGAGAGCCATTACACAAAGTCCTTGGCCAAGGCAAGGAGATTTACTGGTAGGTATTCCAGTAGTATCTCAGGGTGTTCTGGGCTACACTCCGACACGACTTGTACCGCTTTTGGGGGTCTGACTTTTACCAACCCCCTAGGCCCGCCATGCGATACTCATAGACGAACGGACCGGACTGCACGGATATTGTCACTGACAGGCTCAGTAGGGTGTCAGGATGAGTTCGCTCATCGACGTCCCTTTTAGTCAATAGCTGGTGGCCCGTTACGTATTGGCTTATACCTCTGACGTGCTAGTGGTTAAATCCACAGCCATAGTATTGACGAGTCTTTAGAGTCCACCACACTTTCAGTTACTCAAGTTTCGGGCGAAACGCTGTAGAGGCCGTATGGAGATATGGCAGGGTCCGATCAGATACGTGCGGTATTGCACGGATCAGGATCGGACGGTTTGTACTAGTAGCCGTATAGGTATATGGCATGGTTCGATCAGATACGTGCGGTATTGCACGAATCAGGATCGAACGGATATTACTAGCCGGCTTTGGTTTAAGTCGGTCCTAGTTTTAGTACAGTGTAGATTTTGTCTCTTTGCATTTGTATCCGGACGGAATACAGATGCGGGTGTGTATGCACAGTATCGGGGTTTTCCTGTAATTTATTACGGGACCGGTTTTCTGGAGTTGCCAGTTTGCATTCCGTTCCGGCCGGTTTTCCTTTGTTCTTTCCCGGCCGGACTTTTCCGGTGGAGGGGGTAATTTGCAGTTTTGCAAATTACAATTGTGGAGGGGTTTTCTTGTAAAAGATTGATATGATAGCTTTCATATCTTTTTTCCACCATGCTTTTGTTTTAATATGATTTGATTGAATGAGGATGAGATATGAAAGGTTATGGTGTGAAGCATGGTTCATGTTTGGATGTGGTCACCCCTTCTTCACTCCTACACTCACCTCCCTTCATACTAGATATCCATTCTTTCCTCCACCATTTTCATATATGTGATTTGGCCGGCCACTTCTAGAAAAGAGGATGGTTCATTTGTTTTGGTGTTGGAAATTTATCAATCATCTCATTTTTTTCATGCCACCAAAACCCTCTCCAAAGTTCATGATTTCCTTCTCCCTCCATGGCAACTTCACCACCCCAAAAGAGACTATGATTCTACACTACACATTCTACAGCAAATCTTGGGCACGTCGAGTAGCCGGCTTCGTGCCCGAGTTGCCTCGGCATTAAGGTGGGAGCCCGTAAACGAAGAAGGCGATGTGGTGCACTTCCGGCGACGAGGAGGAGACGGACGGAGATCCCGCGAGGAAATCGGAGTGGAGATGAAGACCGGAGGACTCGGATCAGTCGGTATACATCTCTTCCCTTTCTTATTGTAGCGTAGACTTGTTAATGGTTACGATCTGGAGTTTAGTGCGCGGTGGTGCCGGTTTGCAAAGTCCGCAAAATTTAAGTTTATCACCGTTTCCGCATTCCGGCGTCGGATTGACAGCCGGGGCGCCGCCGTGCACTTACAGTGGTATCAAAGCCTCGCCATTAACTTAGTCTAGCTTTGTGTAATGTGTTTGCATTTCCGATCGATCAAAAAGTTCCAAAACTGCATTTTAGTTCGCATCAGTTTCTGTTGAAAATTTTTGGTCTCGAAAAATTTTTCAGGTTATAAAATATTGATGTACTGGAAAATCTAAGTGTTCTGTAAAAATTTGACGAAGTAACTCCAAAGTTGGAGCGCGGAACCGCCGCGAAAAGCCCATTTGTGCGGCCCTTCCGCCGCGCACTATTCACATCACTTCACCAATTTTTTACAGAGGCCTTCTGGGCTTAAAATATGGGTTTTGGAATATTAAAGTTGGGCCAATTGTTTCTGTGAGTGCTACAGTTTTCTTTGGGGCCCACTTGTTAATTGTTTGATCAATCGGAAATTTTTTAAAACACATTTTTCACAGTATTTACATTATATCTGCGACCGTGAATGTCACTCGATCGGTAAATCCGGTCTAACTGCTATAGCCCGGTTAGACGGATTTGCGAACGTGATTTTCACGTTGATGTTCTATGTATTTGCTGTGATGTTGCGGATCGGTCGGTGGGGATAGCCTGGATGCAATGCTAGTACTGTGCTGTTGTATTATGTACATTTGATATTGCGGGGCGAGCGTCCGACATGTGGACTGCCGTCACTGCCTGTTTGTATTATTCTTTTGGGGCACGACCTGGTTGCGGTCGATGTACCCGGTGTATGTATATTCTACTTTCTGTACTAGGGTTACCCCGCGGAGGGGTGCACGGATAGCCGGGTTCTAGAGGGCAACGGGCCCGCATCTCAGGGCATTGAGACGGGGGGGCTTCTGTCTGGAATTGGCGGGCTATTCGGCGCACTCGTAGGGGGTACAGGTTGACCCAGGAGGGGTGCCCAAGTTGCCGGATTCCGTGAAGTGCTGGGTGGTCCATTCACGGTGCTGGAGGGGGCTGCCTCGCTTCAGGTTTTGGCGGGTGACTTGCCGCGCCCGTAGGGGTCTAGGATTTCATTGCACAGGCTATCCACACGACCAGGGGAACGTCGGGTTTCAGTAGTGGCTCTGTGAAACCCGGGGATCCCAGATATCTGTATTGTTTCTGTGATGCTGTTCATTATCTGTGATGTTGCATTTCATTCACGCCTTGAGCGAATATAATATATTGGTATATATATTAGTAGATGTAGTATATGTTTTGCATCCGCGCTAGTCCAGTCCCCGCTCTGTCGTTAGTAAGCTAACCTAACGGGTAATGACGGGACCCAGTGGCGAATGCGGATGGCATATACGTACATCGGTATATTTTCGTTCTTTGTGGTGTGATCAATTGATGGGACTGCATTGATTCGGATCAATGCAAGTTAAAAACAAACCTAATCTGATGTTGTTGGAACATTTTTCAAAAAGCTGTTATTGCAAGGACGTTCACTTTTGTTTTGCATCGTGGTATTCATTGGAATATCCTGCTCCTCAGTCGACGAGGCAAGGGCCGAGATCCCTTCACCGGGAGTGACCCCTTGGACAGAAGTTTGTGTCAGGGCATTAACTTCACTATAGCCGATTACTTTTGCTTTGCACCGTGGTATTCAGTTGGAATATCCTGCACCCCATTCTACGGGGAAAGAGCCGAGATCCCTTCACCGGGAGTGACCTCTTTAGCAACGGTTTTCGTCACTATATTTTCAAAAAAGCTATCAGTTCCTTCGACGATATCAAGTTCATTACGTTAAAGGTTTTCGCCAGAAACCATTCGTAGCCCTCCGTCATTTCAGTTAAATATTCGGTAGTATTCAAGCTATGTATTTTGACCTCACGCCAAGGCATAGTGATTGGTAGCTGCCGGGTATTTATCTGTTGCATAGATAGATGCGTTGGTTTGGGACAGTCGTACTACTATTTTGGCCTATGTCAAGGGTATGTACGGGTGGGTTCAGATTAACCTGGATAATGACGGGCAGAACTTGACATGTGACTTATGATATTTTGACCTCACGCCAAGGTCATAAGAGCGTGGGGCAGAAATTACATCGGAAGTTTCAAAAGAACTGAAACTTGCCAGATATGCGCATACCTTCTGGAGTGTGATACCGTGAGCGGATTCCGTCACGTTATCATGCGATGAGAGTTGGATCCCGATTCCCACTGATGAGTTGGTTTACTCCTCGGGTGACCCCGACTAATTCTTCTTTCAGGTTTGGAGGAGAATTTGAGGTACAGTGGGAGGATTCCAGATTAGATAAATTGGTAACCATTCTGATCTAGGTTAGAGTGCACGCTGAGTGTTTTTTTTCTCTCTCTCTTTGGCAGCGACCATTGACCCGACCCTAAGACTAT
This sequence comes from Agapanthus africanus, assembly GCA_030015575.1. Classification (NCBI taxonomy): domain Eukaryota; kingdom Viridiplantae; phylum Streptophyta; class Magnoliopsida; order Asparagales; family Amaryllidaceae; genus Agapanthus; species Agapanthus africanus. Next base: position 33,130,112 of record CM057349.1, on the reverse strand, counting down.
GACTCAGTGACCAAGTTGACCGAACCTTCTTAAACACCGGCTTTTGGATTGTCAGAGTTGCAGACCTCATTGCCTCTCCTACTTTTACCCTTTTCTCCAGGACACCCCGTATTACTACGAACGTCCACTTCCATTGGACAAAACCATCGTATGGTTAGATACGAACTCGAAGGAATTCGAGGATGGTTTCCGGTTCTGGAGAAAACGGATAGGATTATTCAGTTGTCTTTTCCTTTTACCCTCTCTCAGGTTACGAGTACTCCTTGGTTTAGGGGTAGTACACCTATTACGCAAATTGGATTGTCTTCTTCCAAACCTTAGGCTGGTGCCGACCGGTAGGGAATGAAGAAAACCAATTAGCATAACGATGGTGTGCAGAAGGTATTAAGTTAAGACAAAGCAAGGGATTAGTAAGAGGGCAAAGTAAATTGCAACAGATATTCACGACCAAACCAAATATTTCGTTACCACTCCCACATCACCTTTGTATTTCTCCAGGACACTCCGTATCACTACGAAGATCCATAGTTTATTTAGGATACTCCATCGTATGGTTATATACGAACTCGAATGGAACTTGTTCCAGTTCGGGGATGGATTCTGGTTCAGGAGAAATAGGAATAAGGTTTATTCGGTTGTCTTTTATCTTCACCCTCTCTCATTGCGAGTGTTCCTAGGATTGGGACAGTACACCCATTATGCTTATTGGATAGTCTTCTTCCAGACCATAGGCTGGTGCCGAACGGTAGGGAAGGAAGAAAACCATTTGGCCTAATAGGGTGTGCAGAAGGTAATGGCTAAAGACATATGAAGGGATTTGGAGAGGTGGCAAAGAACTATACGGTTACAGTCGTGAATCTGGAAGAGGCATTACTAGGAATACCAGAATACCCCATCGGAACATTTCAATGTTTCAGTTTCACTGTGTAATGTTAAAGGAAAACTGATTTCCCGATTAGATACTTACTCCAGGGTATGTATTTACCAGGTACGATTCTCACATCTGTATGGTTTTACAGATGATGAGTGGGAGTAAGTTATTGGGAATTGGGTGATTATCCTCATTATATCGGGATTCGTTGTAATCGGTGATATTTGAGGAATTCACCTGGGCTGTTTGCCGGTCGGCAAATATTTGGTTTTGAATATCCGCTGTTATGCACCAATTTCAAATTGATATATCTGTACGTCTATTTTCATAGAGTGAGATATACCTTTCTGAAATTATGTCGACGACATTTACCTATATCAGTGGAAGGTTAGGTAAGGAGCATTAAACAGCGGTGTAATTCTTCTTAACCATAAGTACAGTTTTCAACCTACGACACACATTGAATGAGTTATCAGACTCAAGGGACTTATACAGAGTATTGTATGTTGTCCAGGGTCCATCAGGACAGAGGGGTTGGTCCTCGTACTATATTCGGTTTACTTATGACTTCTCTAGTTTTCAGACAGGTGTTTCGTGGAAACACAGGGTCCGAATTTGGAGAAGTTATTGGTATTCGAATAGAGTAGAGAACCAGGTATAGCAAGTATCGGGATTCTTCAAAAGAGATCGAAGATGTAGATACTTGTGTATGGTATTCAGTTGATAGTAATGATAAAGAGATCTTGCTTCTCTTTCAGGTTACTCATAATTGGAAGTATTCCTAAGTTGAGTAACGCTGATCGGCCTCCTTCCATTTAGTTGACATGCGCTGGGGACAGCTGCATGATTTGAATCTGGTTCAATTAAATCAGTGCCTCTGTTTCTATATTGGATATAGAACAGTTCATATCTTAACGATGTTAAGGTACGGGGAGTTGTCCGGTTTATGATTAAAACCAGACACTAGACAACTCAAGGCACGTTTCTGTAATGGCTGTTTGTGGGTTGACCCAGGCTATGACGAGGGTTGATTTTCTACCATCTGGATGAACAATAGCGATATTGTTCTAGACTCGCCACAGTTTTATTAAAAATGGATTTTTTCAGAAAAACAGTAGTGGGAGTATGGTAGAACTGGAAGTGATTCCAGAACCACAAACGATTACTGAAGATTTGATAAGGAACCTAAAGATTCAATCCGGTTTGACATTCCATTGGCCACTCCGCAGATACGGTGGGTAACTTCAGGCACCCGAGAGGTACTACGGTAGCCTCAAGGACGGTGACAGTGAAGTTCTTGTTTACCCACAATTGCCATTGCTGTTGTTCCAGGTTACGAGACCCGGCGGGAGGATGAGTATAGCGTCGTTCTAAACCAGTTTTAGAAGTGTACGTCTATATGACTCTGCCATAGGGTTGTCATAGTCAGTGGGAGCAGCGGAAGCATTGGTGGACAGGTTGCTTCTGTCTATTTATAGACTAGAGCAGATGTAGCGGAGATAGATCATCTATTTCTGACGTGACAGTCATGGGTTTGACTTCATCAGAATAGGGGATGGATCTGTTGAGAAGGTAGTAGGGTGTGATATCCTGGTATTTGGATGATATACACAGAGTAGGAAAAGAAACTCCTACACTACGATCGGTTATACTTTTGTCGTCACACAGTTGTTTCTCCACAAAGGAAATGGATTTTATATCAGACATACTGGTTACTAGATCTATGGTTTTAGATCTGGATTTGGGTGGTTTCCCAATCAGGGTACTTGACAGCATTCTAAGAGTATTTAGGATGGACGACTCCTGGCACGGTAGTGTACCTGCAGGTAATGGAGTCACCCTCTCCAAAGGTGTCTTACAGACTAAAGGGGAGAGGGACGGGCATGATTGGCAGATCACTTGCTCAGGCAATTGAGTCAATCGTGAGATGTCAAGTACCACACCAGATGTTGTTCTTGCACTAGATGCAATAAGTTGACATTAATCCAATCCTGGAGAAACAGTCGGAAGCAGTTATAGAACATAAATGGATGTTCTATGGATATGATAACGACAGCCTCATTCAGGAGACAGTTATCATTCCAGGCTTCCAAGGTGACCTGGACGACAAGGAGGTTGTCAGAGTTATAGTTTTCCTTCTGATGAGGGGCAGTATTTTGGACAGGTGATCCAAGGCAGTACTGAGGGAGGCATGGCGCACAGGATACTGATTAAGTTCAGTTGACGATACAGTCTAAGAAGTTTGGATTTGGAGTTCATTTATGAGCTAGGTCCCATCAGACATCCAGACATATTCTGAGACAGGTATTGCTCTTTTCGGGAGATGGCTTTCTCCGCGAACTTGAGATATAGAGAGACATAGAAAGAAACTACTAAGCGGATCCACTCACTGAGGCTATTCCTCAAACGCAATAGTTCCGCAAACGAGCTTTGTGAGACTGACTAGTAGAGGAGTTGGATGTTCGGTATCGCACGGGCTGTGAGTATGCGACATCGCAATAATTAGCCTTGAGTGCAAGTGGGAGATTGTTGGAGATAGTGCCCTCAGAGTCAATTATTAGGTCACAGGTACGTGATTGTAATGATTGAGGGAGGACCTATCCCGGTAGGACAGTCTTACTCGAGATGATAGTATGCTATCTGGTTTACCTTTATCATCGTGTACTGCTTTAGGTGACATGACACGTCGCTATTACACGTTGATAGAGCCCCTAGGATTCTTGCTTGACCACCAGCAGTATGAGGGCGATCATATAAGTGGGAGCTGGGGGTCTACAAGCATATCCTTAAAAGGTCCCTAGTCGTGGGAGTTTCGAGACCGGGCATCGATACTCCATTAGTAGACTAGTGTATACAGTCGAGACCCCGACGAGGGGCGGTGGCCGGTCTCACAAGCCACTGGTGTCAGTTGGATCACCTAAGATGTATACAGGTGCTCATTGGGTTATGAGTACACCGGACAGGACTCGCCGGGAACATGCTAGTTGGTCATATACCAGACGTCAGATGGCAGTTCCCTTGTGACATGTGTGCAGGTTAGTTCATCGACCTGGGGATCGTCATTTGTCTCGTGTGAGTTCCCACTGTACTTTGATTACTACCCTACCACGGCTCAAAGGAGTCGTGCAAACAGGTTTTAGTTGGGTACAGTCCCGAGCCACATGGAGGCAGTGAGCGTATCTTCAGGGGTTCGTCTCTCCCGGTATTGGGGGTGAGGTCGTGCTGTGTTTAGGAGAGCCATTACACAAAGTCCTTGGCCAAGGCAAGGAGATTTACTGGTAGGTATTCCAGTAGTATCTCAGGGTGTTCTGGGCTACACTCCGACACGACTTGTACCGCTTTTGGGGGTCTGACTTTTACCAACCCCCTAGGCCCGCCATGCGATACTCATAGACGAACGGACCGGACTGCACGGATATTGTCACTGACAGGCTCAGTAGGGTGTCAGGATGAGTTCGCTCATCAACGTCCCTTTTAGTCAATAGCTGGTGGCCCGTTACGTATTGGCTTATACCTCTGACGTGCTAGTGGTTAAATCCACAGCCATAGTATTGACGAGTCTTTAGAGTCCACCACACTTTCAGTTACTCAAGTTTCGGGCGAAACGCTGTAGAGGCCGTATGGAGATATGGCAGGGTCCGATCAGATACGTGCGGTATTGCACGGATCAGGATCGGACGGTTTGTACTAGTAGCCGTATAGGTATATGGCAGGGTTCGATCAGATACGTGCGGTATTGCACGAATCAGGATCGAACGGATATTACTAGCCGGCTTTGGTTTAAGTCGGTCCTAGTTTTAGTACAGTGTAGATTTTGTCTCTTTGCATTTGTATCCGGACGGAATACAGATGCGGGTGTGTATGCACAGTATCGGGGTTTTCCTGTAATTTATTACGGGACCGGTTTTCTGGAGTTGCCAGTTTGCATTCCGTTCCGGCCGGTTTTCCTTTGTTCTTTCCCGGCCGGACTTTTCCGGTGGAGGGGGTAATTTGCAGTTTTGCAAATTACAATTGTGGAGGGGTTTTCTTGTAAAAGATTGATATGATAGCTTTCATATCTTTTTTCCACCATGCTTTTGTTTTAATATGATTTGATTGAATGAGGATGAGATATGAAAGGTTATGGTGTGAAGCATGGTTCATGTTTGGATGTGGTCACCCCTTCTTCACTCCTACACTCACCTCCCTTCATACTAGATATCCATTCTTTCCTCCACCATTTTCATATATGTGATTTGGCCGGCCACTTCTAGAAAAGAGGATGGTTCATTTGTTTTGGTGTTGGAAATTTATCAATCATCTCATTTTTTTCATGCCACCAAAACCCTCTCCAAAGTTCATGATTTCCTTCTCCCTCCATGGCAACTTCACCACCCCAAAAGAGACTATGATTCTACACTACACATTCTACAGCAAATCTTGGGCACGTCGAGTAGCCGGCTTCGTGCCCGAGTTGCCTCGGCATTGAGGTGGGAGCCCGTAAACGAAGAAGGCGATGTGGTGCACTTCCGGCGACGAGGAGGAGACGGACGGAGATCCCGCGAGGAAATCGGAGTGGAGATGAAGACCGGAGGACTCGGATCAGTCGGTATACATCTCTTCCCTTTCTTATTGTAGCGTAGACTTGTTAATGGTTACGATCCGGAGTTTAGTGCGCGGTGGTGCCGGTTTGCAAAGTCCGCAAAATTTAAGTTTATCACCGTTTCCGCATTCCGACGTCGGATTGACGGCCGGGGCGCCGCCGTGCACTTACAGTGGCCTGTGTCGCCTGTTCCACCGACATTGCAAAAATGGAGGCCGTTTGGGGCATATAAGTCACTCCTCCAGCAGGAACGGAGTGGAAGTTGTCATTGCAGTTGGTGCAGTTGGAAGCCATTGACATCATCTTCTCTTCTGCACGGAGAAAGATACCAAATCTTAGTACCTCGAATCCAGGGGCAACCATAGCAGACCGCGATTTGTTCTTGAAACACGACACACGAAGTGTGGAGTGAAAAGAGAAAAAGGTCCCACCGGGTATGCCAGAATCTGTTCGCCGCCAAAAGACGCGACTGAGACGTTGGGACGTCTGGCCTGAATTTTGGGGGCAGATGCTATTTGGTTTTATCTGTCCACCTCTCTTAAGATGCCAAGTTGATTTATAGCACCGTGTATCTCAGGTTTGGACAGATGCGGCCGTTGTAGCAGATTTCGTTAGATTCCCCCTCATTATGAGGGGTTTTTGATTGTGGGGACGCTCTTCCCTGCAGGTGCAAGCCCCTGCAGTTAATTACGTTACCGCATAGCGATAACTATTTTCTCCTGCTCCAGAAGGTCACTTCGTGTCGTGTATGTTTGTTTTATTTTTGTTTGCCTGTGGATTGTATACGAAATCTAATTTGTTTTGTCGCCCGTAGGGCGTGGATTAGTCCAAATCCGTATTTTCTTAGATTTGGGTTTGGGTTGGTGTAAGGATCGTTAATCTTGTTTTAGATTAACATCAACTCAAACATTTGTTAAGGATACGTTAGTCTAATCTTAGACTAAAATCTACTCAACAGGATTTAGGATCATTTAGATCCAACAAAAGAGCATTTGGGCTTTAATGCCTTAGTTTAGGGACGTTGCGGTCCATTGGGTTTAAGGACATCGTAGTCCATGGAGTTTAAGAACATTATAGTCCATAGAGTTTAGTTTAGGGACATTGCGGTCCATTGGGTTAAGGACATCATAGTCCATGAGTTTAAGGACCTCATAGTCCATAGAGTTTAGTTTAGAGACGTTGCGGTCCATTGGGTTTAAGGACATCATAGTCCATGAGTTTAAGGACCTCATAGTCCATGTTTAAAAACATCATAGTCTGTAGGGTCTTGGTTTGACAGTTTGGGGATGTGCCAAGAGTTATTGGTTATTGGGACCCTCCACTTCTCTGAAGACGTTGAAGAATTACAACGACATATATCAGAGGTGTGAAGATTGTACCCTTGAACCAATGTTGGTTGGGAGATCTGTAGTCAAGTTTGGGACTAAGACCAACCAAAGAGATTGTGAGCGCATGTGCTTGGTTGATCTGAATTAGGGACTTGTGGCCAACTTGGGCTCAGTCCACTCAGTTTTGAATAAAATGCTGAGCATTTGTTTGGGCTCAGTCCTTTTTCGTTCAACAATGCTGAGCATTGATTTGGGTTCTGACACCACTTTTTTGTTTTTTTGTTGAGTGTTGAACAATCTTTATGGCGCTGAGCTCTATGTACAGAGCGCTCTTCTTCTTTTTTGTTTTTTATTGAGTGTTGAACACTCTTTATGGCGCTAGGCATGTTTTTGAGGAGCGCAGAGCGCTCTGTGTTAAGTAGCGCCCACGTGAGAGGCACGTGGGGCGCTTGGCGCTGAGCGCTAACCGCTCTTTTTAATTTGAGCAGCACCCACGTGAGGGACACGTGGAGCGCTTGGTGCTGAGCGACAGCATTTGAGTGTTGAGCGATCTTTTTATTTTGAGCAGCGCCCACGTGAGGAGAATGTGGAGCGCTCGGCGCTGAGTGCCAGATTTGAGTGCTAAGCACTGAGTTTTTTGTTTCGCCCAATTCAATTCTCTGAGAAATTTGATTCTCTCTTGTGAAAGACTTCGTCTTATAGATCTAAGATCTGGAAGAAGAACTAAGTTCTTATGATGTGATAGTTAAACTCTTAAATGTGGAGGAGATCTATGATCTCCCTTCTTTTATTAAAGATTTTGTCTTATAGATTTATGATATGGAAAAAGAACTAAGTTCTTTTGGTATGAGAGTTAAACTCTCAAATATAGAGGAGATGCTATGATCTCTCTTCTTTTTATTTACCTTGAAGAAGGTTCTTCTCCTTAGAGCTTGCTCTTCTCTTTTTCTTTTCTGAGAACTTGAAATTTAGGGGGGGGGGGGGTTCTTCCCTCAAGACTTGAAGTCTTGGGTCCTTTATATAGGGGAGGCTGATTTGTTGAATCAGTTAAGGAAATCTCTTATTGAGAGATCTCTGATTGATTTGGGGTGTTCCCCACCATTGGATCCTTGATCCAAGGGCCTCTGTCTTACAGAAGACATTTTTCTTGTTTTTAGCAAGATTGGGAAAATATTTTTCCATACAGAACTTATTCTATATATTGGTGATTTTTAATCACCATTGGATCTTTGATCCAACGGTGCTCTGATTTACCGAGCACAATCTTTCTTATTTAGAAAGATTTGAGAAGTGATTAGAATTTAATTATGTACTTTAATAATTTATCATCTTTGTTGGATTTTTGATCCAACGGTGGTGAACATTTAGTTCTAGTGCTGGCGCTCTCGTGCTTTGCACGTGAGGCGCTGCCTCAGAAACTTGCTCTTGGCGCTAGCGCTCTCGTGCTTTGCACGTGAGGCGCTGCCTCAGAGTCTTTGACTCTTAGCGCTAGCGCTCTTGGCGCGAGTGCTCTCGTGCTTTGCATGTGTGGCGCTGCCTCAGAGTCTTTGACTCTTAGCGCTGGCGCTCTTGGCGCGAGCGCTCTCATGAGGCGCCGCCTCAGTTTAAATTTCAAATTTTGAATAGAGCTTTGCTCTCTGATTGGGGGAAATAAATGCCCCCCCACCGTTGCACTCACGTGGCTCACACGTGAGTGCAGCAGTGGCAGCCTTTCCACCGTTAGATCAGCTTGGAAGTTGGATCGACATCCAGCGCCTATAAATAGGGCCTTTGGCCCTTTGAGATGACCGCTGTTCATCTTCTTGCTTTGTTGTTTTTCTGAGAATTGAATTCTCTCTTCATAGTATAGATCTTTGCCCCAAAACTTCTTTTAAGTTAGAACTTTGTTCAAATATTTGGTAAGAATCATGTTTGACCCCATTAAACAGAGGTTTGCTCTTACTAGATCACAGATCTTCAAACCGTTAATTAAAGCAGAGCTTAGCTCTTCCTGGATCATAGATCTAAAGAAATCTTTTTTAGGGTTTCTTAACAGAGCTTTGCTCCTTCTTAGATCATAGATCTAAAGAGATCTTTTTTAGGGTTTCTTAACTTATTAATGAAGAACTTTTAGAGTTTATAAGAATTTTGTTTCAGATCTTTAAAGATCTTGGGATTTTACCACTGTAAAAGTTTTGCTTTTTAAGGGTTCTGATGGCTTGTTCCATCTTCTTCGCAGAGCATGGCTCTTTAGAATTCTTGGGGAATTTTTATTCCCCCCATAATGACAGATTTGATTTCTGTTGCAGAGCGCTGCTCTCTCGAGAGTTTAACTCCTTGGCCTAATGAGCCTCTCATTAAATGAGAATCCTTTTAGGATTTCCTCTTTAATGAGTGACTTTCTCATCAATGATGAGCCGTCACCTTGATTTGGTGGGTTCCCTTTGGTCCCTTTTCACTGCATTGCGGTGTGGTACAAATTTAAAGTACCAAGTGTCAGAATTTGGACTGTAGCATTGACAGTTAATCCTTGTTCTTTTTCGTGCAGGTACTATGTCTTTTGACACTTCTTTCCCATTTGTTCGTCCGGAAAGCACATTCCCTGATGTGCCCGTGGATAGGGAAGTCTTCGCGCTCATTAAAGATCATGACCCGGAGCGGAAGTCTCTTCATCTATGGGGGTCGTGGTATAAACAAATTATCCAGGTTCGGCGTAGCATCTCTTGTGCAGAACTCTCAGAGCCCATCTCAGCGATTCACTATGCTGAATTACCCCCGGTAAACTACGTTGTAGAGGAGGTCAACTAGACATCAGAGGGCAACCTTCAGCCTTCTATGGCCTCGATACCCGTACAGCCACCGATGGCTTTGGATATTCTGGGGCGGCGCATATGTTAAGGCGAGTCGTGCCCCTGAGGACAAACGTATATGATTGGCTTGACTTCTCGCCATTCAGCTGGATATCTGTAGTGGGCTCGGTACATCTTGTCAGTGAAGAAATCACTGCTGCTGAAGCTCGGGTTGTACCCCGCAGTTTACGTATCTCTTTTCCAGTATTCCATGCCTTCTGTATGGTAGGTCAAAGCTTTTTTGGGGCAATGGAATATCCCAACTCACACCTTCCTTCTTTCAGACCGGAAAGTTTCAATCTCCTTGGAAGAATTCACGGAGATCTCCGGCTTACCTGTCATGGAAGAATATTACGAGGAGCTACTTCCTCCCGACGAGTACATCTTTGCCACTAAATCAGTGGTGATTGGCCTTACCCCGGAGAACGCCATTCAACACCGATTCCCGAGTCTGATCAAGGTGTTGAACATCTACGAAAGTCTATTTATAGAGTCCGGAAGGCATGGAGTCAGCTTCGCAGACTTCATCGCTCGCTTTCTTTGTCCGGAGGTCTTATCAAAGCAAGCTGCGATGTTCGCCAAGCTTGACGATCCGTTTGGCTTTGGTTTGGATAACCAGCCGACGACGGAAGCAGATTTAGAAAGCTTCTTTATTCCGGATACCCCATTCCTTCCTTTCGCAGAGCTTGCTGCTTCAGACGTCGATGAAAAGGCGTTCTTGCTGGGGTTTATTAGCTTGTAGTTGAACTGGTTCGTGCTTCTGATGCACCCTCGTTATATGAGGTTGTCAGTCTTTTACCCATCCCACCGCATGGTTTCGGGAACACGAGTGGTTGTCGGGATTGCTGGGCTGGCTCACTTATATCAGGGCCTCAGCTTAGCGGCAGATACTACGCAGCCAGGGGTACAGCCCGTAACTCTCCCGTTGCATTATTTCACTTCGTGGATTGAGTTTCATGTGCTCGGCGCTTTCGGAGTTCATAAACGGCCCCGCTTCTTCGACAATTATAATTTCCCTCGGATTATGCACTTAGTCGACACTTCCGCTTTAAATCCATCACAGTGGGAGGCTCAAGGCCTGGTCCTTCGCCCGCGTACAGTTGGAGATAGCATGACCTTCATCGATAAAGTTTTAACTATTGGTAAGGAATCTACTAAAACGGTGAAGCCGCTGCGCGACACCTTCAAAGACGGGGCTCCTACCTTGACAGCTCGGGAGATTCTGCATCTGTACTTGATCAGGCCAGGCTTTTTAGTCTTCAGGTAGAACGACTCGGCTCTGTTCATGAGGTACAACCTACACCATTTCGCTCAACAGTCTAGCTACAATCAAGGTGTCCCCCTAAAAGCCTTTTTAGCTGAGCCAGTCGCTACGGAAAAGGGTATCCGCAACGCGCTACACCATTTCATGCGGCTGAACACTGGGTCCAACTTCTTTATCAGCGAGCCAAGATGCGTTCCGAGAATCTTGAACGCTTACGTGGCGTCATACTCGCATGCAACGAGTGTTGTCATTAGGGAAGAAAGGCGGTTACTGCTTGATCGCAAGGGTGCAGCCCCTGCTAGTAATCCCGCTGTCCTCTTGAAGGAACAGACCATTGTTCGTCATTCCGTAAGAGAAGCTGGTACGGTTGTGGTCCCGCCTGCCTTTCCTGATAATCCTCTACCTCGTGTGCCTGTAGAAGTGGTGGCTTCAGCGTCTCCTGAGTCTGACGTGGGTACGGAGATCGGGACCCGTCGCCTAAAGTTGCCCGCCAAGTGCAAGCTCCTGTCATCGGCTGCCGGCGCTCGCTCACAGAAAAAGAAAAATTCACTCTTTTCTGCTGAAATTGTACTCGGCCAGGAGCCACATGCCCCTTATAACGAGGGTTTGTGCGAGTATGGGACCAATGAGGGTCTATTTATCGCGTCTGCGGATGATATTGATCTTCAAGCTGCCCTTGTGGCTTCTGAGCGACTGGCTCGCGATGAAGCAGCACTGATCACTATCGCACAGTCAGGTAGACTTCAGTCGTATCTTTCCGCGGTTATCTTTTTTTATTATACTTTTACTGTCGCTTTCTTCTTCAACAGGTATCTCCGCCGAAGAGGCTCTCACGGCTTCCCTCAAAACATTTGAAGAGGAAGAGAGGCCCCACGCTTCTTTGGGCCTTGGTATATTTCGGCTCATTGTGCCTTCATTATCTTTTTCTTTATTCATGGTTTGACCCTCTCCTTTATTTTGTTGCAGGGACTACCTTGACCCGGGTTATTCCAAGTGCGGTACCGATCCCAAGCGGTGATGCAGCGATGCTTCCAGAGCCGGCTATTATGGCCCTAGCTCCCCCGACAGTATCGCAGGAGGCTTCACTTAAGCAGCCGATGACAGACGTTGTAACGGCTCCAGAGGCAGAGCTTGGTTCGGACGATGACGTTCCTTTGACGGAGGTCTTGAGGAGATCGCTTCTCACCGTTCAGACTGAAAAGAAGCGTAGGAAGCGTGCGGCGAGGGAACGTGATGCCAGCTTGGCTGCGGGTGCAGGTTCAAGCACTACCCCATCTGTCGCTATTCCTCCAGAGGATGCTCCCGCTGCCCTGTCTACTGCCCATAGACATGTCGCGCGCGCGGCTCGGGAAGAAACTGAAAAGCTGCCCGAAGGTAACGTAACATGGAGTCTTTTATCAGAACTTGACCTTCGAATTCTTATATACCATATCCTGCAGGGCCAAGTCCTGGCGATGAGATGGCAGGTGAGATGACGGCGACCACAAAGCCCGAAGAGGCTACTCTCTCTCGGGAGTCTGGGACTGCCCAAACCGCCGCTCTTTCCCCTTGTGGTTCCCTGCTGTCGGCGGGCATCGCGAGTGTCACGATGGCTCTAGTCGAATCAGGGGACGAAGCCATGGGCGCAGAGACTACTCCTTTGAAGGAGAGCGAAGAAGCTGCTATGCCCGGTGATGCTTCCGTCGCGGCTTTGGTTGGTGACCCGTCAGGTAAGTCCTGAGTCACTGCTCTTTTTATTTCAAAATCTCGCTCAACTTATTCTGACGATGTTTTGTAGGTGCAGCAAATGCTGAGATCGTGCCATCTGAAGCACCTCCGGTCGCCGCCATGACGGTTGTTGTTCCCTCGCCTTCTCCTATGTCCGCCAGAGAACTTGAAGTTCGGGGGGGGGGGGAGGTTCTTCCCTCAAGACTTGAAGTCTTGGGTCCTTTATATAGGGGAGGCTGATTTGTTGAATCAGTTATGGAAATCTCTTATTGAGAGATCTCTGATTGATTTGGGGGTGTTCCCCACCATTGGATCTTTAATCCAAGGGCCTCTGTCTTACAAAAGACATTTTTCTTGTTTTTAGCAAGATTTGGAAAATATTTTCCCATACATAACTTATTCTGTATCTTGGTGATTTTTAATCACCATTGGATCTTTGATCCAACGGTGCTCTGATTTACAGAGCACAATCTTTCTTATTTAGAAAGATTTGAGGAGTGTTTCCTCAATCAGAATTTAATTCTATACTTTGATAATTTATCATATTTGTTGGATCTTTGATCTAACGGTGGAGAACATTTAGTTCTAGCGCTGGCGCTCTTGTGCTTTGCACGTGAGGTGCTGCCTCAGAGTCTTTGACCCTTGGCGCCAACACTCTTGGCGCTGACGCTCTCGTGCTTTGCACGTGAGGCGCTGCTTCAGAGTCTTTGACTCTTAGCGCTGGCGCTCTTGGCACTGGCGCTCTCGTGCTTTGCACGTGAGGCGCTGCCATAGAGTCTTTGACTCTTAGCGCTGGCGCTCTTGGCTCTAGTGCTCTCATGAGGCGCTGCCTCAGTTCAAATTTCAAATTTTGAATAGAGCTTTGCTTTCTGATTTGGAGAAACAATAAGCAATATGTATATCATAATAGTGCAAAATAAGTATATAAAGGCACGCAAATAAGAAAACAACACGTCGGCTCAAGTGAGCATCGACACCAGAGATAGAGTACATACAAATCTCACAAGCTCACCATCTAAGTCCAATGTACGAAGGGTAGATGGAGTGTACTAGATACAAAATAAAATACATGGTGGGGGAAAAAGAAAATCTTCCAAAACCCACCTACGAGCAAGCTGTAAGTCGATGCAATGAAGCAGAAAAGAAAGTACGCCCGCCGCTACTATGCTGACGGGTCAGACCTGCAAGATACTGTAGCACAACGGAGGTGAGTTGCCAACTCGTGAGTAGTAAGTAACATCTAATAAGGCTATCGTAAGTATACACGCAAATGTGTCACAACCTGCATATATCAATATGATACGATGTACTAGCATGAATGCAACATGAATGCATAATCAAACCCGAAACCTGAACATGTATGATATGAGAAAATCTTTATTTTTATCTTAGAAAAACCTCTGCGCAATAAACTGAAGTATCATCAATGAAATCAAAAGAAAATCCGTGTCAAGCATTGACACAATATATATATCCCAATATCTTAATGTCTCAATATCCCAATATCTCAATGTCTCAATATCTCGGGCTCCGTCAGTCCGGATTAGCCCATATAATCAAATCTCATGACTATGGTCGGTATCTTCCGGATATCCGCCATGCCAGACATCACCGGTAGGTAGCCTGCCCCTGCCAAGCTAATCGTCTACAACTCAAGTTTCTTGCCCCGGAGTACCATACCGGGCACACCATGTACCCAAAACGGTTCATCCTACTCCTTGAATCGGGTCTTGAAAACCAACAGAAATCAGGAAAACTCATGGTGGACGACACATACATCATATCACGAGAAAATCGCAACTTGCAATTTTAAAATGATAACAGGTTTATAAAATTCTTGTGGTTTTCCCAAAAATCCAGAAATCTCATAAATACTGAAATCCTCGAGAAGAATCACAATATGTAAACATGCCGGTGATGATGGATGTCTATGATATGATAGTATATACGATGCAATGTATGACCAGAAACAATGTATGGATTATGATGCAATGAGGCTAGCCATCCTACGTATCAATGTTGATGAATGAATATACAATTATCAGTTTACATATCATATATGACGCAAATGGTTTAGATACTAATTTAAGCAAGTTCTATAGTGTTCGTGGCATAGCAATTACCAAAGGCGTGTGTGTTCGCATGAATAGTGCACGTGCAGCATGAACCAATGGTAATGGTGCAGGTGTCCTATGAGATGATATCACATATATACATACATATAAGATGATGCGATGCAATGAGATAAATAACTAGGCATATAAATGCAAGCACTACTAGTAATCCTAAACTAATAGGCGCCTCACGCCATCCAGACGATCCCCCCATAGATGTGTACATCTACTCACCGGGACGCCTCGGCCAATCTGATCCGATCTCAGCCTTGCCTTTCCGCGCCACGTCCAACGTCTCTGCACCCGATCCTAGAATCGCACGCAAGTAAATAAGAGGATAAATATATAAATGGTTGCGGACACAAACGATATAAATCAACCAACATGCACTAACTAGACGCGCACGCACTAGGTGCACAAAACACGCTCACGACAACGCCACAAACCACAACTAGGGTCGCTATACGTGACAACTACCAAGCCTACAACCTGATCGTACCAATCGCGCATTAACAAAACACCCAATATTATATGAAATAGGTTGTAGATCAACAAAATCTCAAACTTAATTAAAATCGATTTATTCTAAAAACCTAGTAAGCATCACCTAACCATTTTAGTGCAAATTAAGATGTTTTAGCAAATCTAGTGGCCACAATGTTCACTTAATATCTTAATTAGGCTACACAATTATTAAATAAATTTTAATCTCACCTATTTTATATTAATCATGAAATTAGTTTGCAAGAATATATAATTTGGACAATTTTAAAGTAAAAATTTGCAAATTAACAACTAGCCTAGATTTTGCAAGTCTTAAGATGATGACCTACAATTAGTTAACTTGATTCATTGATAAAAACCCTAACTTAAACTCAAACCCTTTTCTTTAGAATTCTAACTTTCAATTAAAACCATATAACACTTAATTTAAAATGAAATTATAAAAAAATATGAACAAAGTAACCATTTGAGTAAGGTTATACCTCAACAATTTTGGAGATCTAACATGCAAACTTAGCCTCCCAAAATGCTCTCTTGCTTCAAGATACAAGCTAGTTTGGGCCAAGCAAATAATGGGTGAAGTTTTAACTATGAATTAGTGGTAATTTGTGTGGATTTTTGATGGAATTTTGACGATTTTTGAAGTGGAAAAGAAGTGGAGAAATGGGGGAGCTGTTGTTGCCAAGGCTCGGCCATAGGTGAGGGAGAGCTGCTGTTGCCAAGGCTCGGCCATAGGTGAGGGAGAGAAAAAGAGTGTGTGTGTGTGTGTGTGTGTGTGTGTGTGTGTGTGTGTGGAAACATCCCCCATTATTACATCTATAAACTAATTTCTTAATTAATTTAATTTCGTAATCAATATTTTTCCTAGGATTCTCTAGAAGCATAGAACCAAGTTGAGAAAAAAAAGAACATATTATAAACTTGTTCTTAAGTTGTCATGGTTCACAATTGTGTGCTTAAC
Organism: Agapanthus africanus; assembly: GCA_030015575.1. Classification (NCBI taxonomy): domain Eukaryota; kingdom Viridiplantae; phylum Streptophyta; class Magnoliopsida; order Asparagales; family Amaryllidaceae; genus Agapanthus; species Agapanthus africanus. Next base: position 33,113,953 of record CM057349.1, on the reverse strand, counting down.
CCATTCTAATTTGTAATAATCACTAATTAATTGTATATGTGAAAGCTTAAAATAATATTTAAAAATATTTAATTAAGAAAAATATTTAAGTAAATTAGCAATTTATAAGTGACTAAATAAATACCAAATACTAGCAATTACATAGCTAAAATAGGTATAATTAAGTCTATATTGAAAAATAATTATATCTTGGTTTTTACGGAAAAACATGTATTATCACTAATTAATACATAATTAACTTAATCGAATTTTCAGAACGTTACAGTGTCCTGCCATCAATGTGAACGTGCTGTAAGGGCGTAACGGACGGTGGGAATCTCGCCCCGGATCGCCCCCACACGACCGCTATATAAACCCCTTTTCCAGAAGATTCAGGTAAGTCAAATCAATTCCAATACACCGCTACGCTTCCTTTATACCTTGGTACTTACTTGATCGTCGGAGGTTCCTATGGTGGTCACCCACCCCAGAACTTCCCTTGCAGGTAACTCGACATCAATACCAACCCATTGAGATCCACCTGTCCAATTTCACTCTCAATCTCAACTGTCCAAGAACGCTTGCTACAAGATCGACAGAGAACAACATCTAAGGGAGATTTCCGCCCCCATCAGTTGGCTCCGTCTGTGGGAACTCGAAAGACTTTTCCACCATAAAAAGTTGATCTTCCGCCTTCGATTCAATGGCAAGCGATAATCGCGATGACCGCGACGATCCCAACACGATCCGTCCCGCCCCCCATAACGGAGGCAGGAGCGGTCCTACTCTCCCTCTTAATGTCATCAACGCCTTATCTTATCTGATCGACAGGCTCACGGCAATGGTGGACGCGCTCGTCCGCGTTCAAGCGGCCGGCCATGCCTACTAAATCACGTTCCCTTTCCCCAGGATAGGGACGCACGGATGCTGGCGCACCTAGGTCCTTAACCTTAATCGCACTAATCCTGATGTAAACGAGCGCCGGTGCACCGATTCTGGCAATTAAAACCTACATACGGGGAATGATTCAATGACCCGATAGGCGCCGGACAGTTCAACGCCCCGATCTCATGGGAGAATAGGCCGTCGTTCCGCCGCTCGCCTCGTGCTCTCACCCTCCGAGGAGGTTTTGGTCAATTCGCCTACCTCCAGGCACGACAAACACCCCCACTCCCGTCAACGCTGAGTAAATAGCGAACGTCGGAACTACTCAAGAAGGGCCTCTCCTGAGGATTTAGGAAATGTGATAGAGCGAAACCGAAGCCGCACCATCGCGCAGGCCCGGAGCGGGGATATCCGGCACTCCGACTATGCAGAATCCTCGGGGTACCACCAACGGTTCGAAGCCTTCGAAAAGAAGATCGAGAACATACGACAGGACAACCACACGGCAGGAGAAAGGGCGAAGTACTCCACCGATTCACTCGTAAGACCGTTTACTGAACGACTCCTATCCGAACATGTCTCATCCAGGTACAAACTGCCCAAATTGCATCTTTTCGACGGAAAGTCCGACCCGAAGGACCACTTGGACGCGTTCACGGCCTCTATGAGCTTCTAAGACAACTCAGATGCGGCTCAATGCAGGGCCTTCCCCACCACCCTTATCTGAGCTGGTCGGGATTGGTTCCGAGGGCTTACGCCGCGCTCCATCTCGAGCTTTTGTTAATCATATGTATACCTTAAAGGCCATTATTGTACATTATTGTATATCATAGTAGATGCTTGGATATATATATATATAGAGAGAGAGAACTTTCTTGCTCGACACGATAGTATGTTATCTGGTTGCACTTAATCTTAACACATACACTTATTATTATTATATTTCTCTGATACATGTTGATAAAGCTCTTACGATGTTAGCTTGACTACCAGGACTATGATGCAGATCATATTAGTGGGGCTTGTGTAGTCCGCAAGCACATCCTTTAACAGTTCCTAATCAAGGGAGTATCGAGACAGGGCATCGATATTCCAGAGTAGACTAGTGTGTACGTTTCTTGACCCTGTATGGGGGCGATGGTTTCTCCCACAACCATTGGTGTTTGACATCAAAGATTGTACATAGGTTCTCATTAGCGAATGGGTACACCGAACAGGATCGTCTGAGAACTCCTAGTTGGTATTATACCTATCGTCAGATAGCAGTTCTCTGGTGACTCTGGTACAGGTTAGTCTGTAGACCCGAGATCATCATAGAGTCTTGTGTGGTTCCCACCGTACTTTGATTTCCTTCCTACCACGTCTCAAAGGAGTCGTGCAAACTTGTGGATTTTGGGTACAGTCCCGAGTCACATGGAGGCAATGAGCGATAGGAGGGGTTTCATCTCTCTCGGTATTGGGAGTTGATGTTGCGCTATGCTCGATTGGCTATAATAGAAAGTCTCTAACCAGGACTGATGAGATTTACTGGTAAGTGTTATTAGTAGATTCTCAAATGGTTATAGGCCATACATCGGTATGACTTATCAAGTTACTGGGTCTGACAATTTCATCCCTAGATTTAATATGCGACATATCAGACGAAGAGACCAGACTATATGGTAAGTGTTGCTTATAGGCTTTGCGAGAGTTGGACAAGTTTGCTTGTTGATATTCTATTCGCTCAATACCTGGATAGCTGTTATGTCCAGCTAGTACCGCTGACGGCTTGTGGGTGACTGATATGATCATTACCTACTGATGTCGTATTGACGAGTCTTTAGAGTCCCACACATAGGTTTCCTAGCTCAAGTGAAACGAAGTAGGGCACATATATGATATGTGAGGGACCTTGATTAAATACGTGTATGTGATACCATATTCTAATCTCATGATATATTATATCGGTCGGTTATATGTGATATGACCGGGTTATCGAATCAAGTGTTGATTCGATAATGTGATATAAATATAATGATATTAGTCGGTTATATGTGATATAAACGGATTATTAAATCAAGTGTTGATTTAATAATTTGATATATATTAATATATTCGATATATATTAATATATAAATATATATTAACTAATATGATGCTCACTAAAGATTTTCTTCTCTTTAAAATACATTTAATATATATGTGATATATATTAATATATGTATTTATATATTGTGTCATGGTGGATGATACATAGATCATGGATGTATGAGACTCACACCAAAACTAAATATAATTTGGGTGTTTATTTATTAAGAGTAATTCAAAAATTAGGTGGAAATGAGCATGGCTTAAGATGCTTGTAGAAGCATGTAGAAGCTATGACTCACCCCACTAATTTTTGTTTTACTCTAGATATTTTATAACCCAACCATTATCTTTAGCCCATGGTTAACTCTCTACATTATCTCTTGAAATATTTTCTCTCCATAGTTCATCTTCTTCATCTCATTTTTTGCTCTGTAGCTTTTCATGAGGTGAGAAAAGAAAAAGAAAAAGAGATTTCTAAAGTGAGCAAAATTCCTACTTCATCAACCTATTCTCATCTAGCCCATAAGATTATGTTGTTTACTTCACTAATTCCTTGATTAGTGAAGAGATAGCTTGAGTTAGAGTAATTTCAAGGTAGATCATTTTAGGCCTTGAAGACGACGAAGCAAGCTCGTTCCTTTCACCAAATGGAGCCTAAGAAGAGTTCTAGGGATCACTACTTGGAGCTTTAGAAGTGAAGGACCAGTCTACAAAGGTTGTATACTCTATTCACTTAGTGTAAAGTTTGTGTACATATTTTCAAACCCTAATTCTCTAGTTCGATTCTACATTAGTATAGTTTAGCCCACTAGATTTTTTAAAATTGCATACTTGATGCCTCTAAAAACCTAGTAGCGGTGTTAAAACATACTTTCATGGTATCAGCGTAGGTTAGAGCATTAGGTTCGGTCTAAACGATGTTAAAATGTTCAATCAAGTTTCGAAACCCCACAAATTCCATGTTTCTGTAAATTTTTTCAAAAGTTGATATTTTCCAGATTAAAAATACTTAGAAAATTGTGCAGGGTTTTCTATTGATCCCTAAGAAATTCGAGCGCCTAACTTGACCAATTGGCCGCGTAATCGTGACATAAACTTGGGTTTAGCCGTGGTTCCACGGCACTATTAGTGAGTTAGGAACTTAATTGTCTTGTGCTGCTCCATTTTGTAATTTAGCACTTTCTGCGTGTTTTTAACGAGACTCAAGTGTTGAGGTCTCTGTGATTTGTGGGTGTTTGAGATATTGATCGAAATGTTTAATATCATCTAGATATATATGATATGTGATACAATATTTAGAATCCACTGTTGGATATAGTGCCCTCAGAGTCAATTTTTAGATCACAGGCACGTGACTGCAATGATTGAGGGAGGACCTATACCGGTAGGACAGTCTTACTCGAGATGATAGTATGCTATCTGGTTTATCTTTATCATCGTGTACTGCTTTAGGTGACCTTACAGGTCACTATTGCACGTTGATAGAGCCCCTAGGATTCTTGCTTGACTACCAGCAGTATGAGGGCGATCATATACGTGGGAGCTGGGGTCTATAAGCACATCCTTAAAAGGTCCCTAGTCGTGGGAGTTTCGAGACAGGGCATCGATACTCCAGAGTAGACTAGTGTATATAGTCGAGACCCCGACGAGAGGCGGTGGCCGGTCTCACAAGCCACTGGTATCAGTTGGTTCACCTAAGATGTATACAGGTGCTCATTGGGTTATGAGTATACCGGACAGGACTCGCCGGGAACCTGCTAGTTGGGATTATACCAGACGTCAGATAGCAGTTCCCTGGTGACATGTGTACAGGTTAGTTCATCGACCTGAGATCGTCATTTGTCTCGTGTGAGTTCCCACTGTGCTTTGATTACTACCCTACCACGCTCAAAGGAGACGTGCAAACAGGTTTTAGTTGGGTACAGTCCCGAGCCACATGGAGGCAGTG